>OY728133.1:2080768122-2085768122 GCA_963277665.1 Viscum album
TGGTGCTCTCAGAGTGTATCCAGAACTATCTGCAGGTGCGTGACATGCTCCTCCTACGACACCGAGTATATCAAGATGTCGTCAATGAAGACTACCACGAAGCGATCGAGGTAAGGCTGGAAGATTCTGTTCATGAGCCCCATAAACATTGTCGGAGCATTGGTCACGCCGAAGGACATTACCAAGAACTCATAATTTCCATACTGACATCTTAAGGCTGTCTTCGGTACGTCCTTGTCCCGTACCCTGAGCTGATGATAGCCTGATATGAGGTCTATCTTCGAAAACCATCAAGCTCCCTTCAGCTGGTCGAAGAGATCATCAATCATCGGGAGTGAATACTTGTTCTTCACGGTGACCTGGTTCAGGCGCCGATAGTCCACGCAAAGCCTTAGACTCCCATATGTCTTCTTGGCGAACAAAATCGGGGATGCCCATAGAGAAACACTGGGCCTTATGAACCCCTTCCTCTACAAGTCCTCTAGCTGTACCCGTAACTCACGAAGCTCCGCGGGGGCCATCCGATAAGTTGATGTAGATATCGGTGTCGTCTGGAGGTACAGGTCGATGTAGAAGTCTACCTCTCTGCGAGGAGGTAGTCCCGGTACATCATCAAGAAAGATATCAGCATACTGGTCCACCACTACAGGATAATAACTCGGACTCCCCACATCAACTGCTCTGAGGGTAAGGCTAGCCAACTGATGAGTGATTGGTTGTACCCTCCTCCAAGTAAGTCCATCCCGTGTTGCAAAGGTTCCCTTCTCGCTGGTGAAGGAAAACCTAGTCCCATCCTTGCGGACACACCACACTTTCCGCCTAAAACAGTCAATATGAGCATGGACCGTGGATAACCAGTCCATACCTAAGATGACATTGTAAGGCCTCGACGATGCTACTAGGAGATCCCATCCAAATCTCTCGCCTCCTAGAGTAAGCTCACACTGCCGACACCAGTGTGTAATCGTCGAATCTTCTCCCGTAGGAGTCTCCAATCGTAAGGATCGAGCCAATGGCTCTACCGGAATCTCTGAGCCCCGAACGAGATTCGTGGTAATGAAAGAGTGACTGACACTCGTGTCTATAAGTACTGCAACTAGGGTGGAGTAGACACAGATCCTACCACAAATCATCTCTGGAGCACCGTGGTCGTAGGCCTCAACTGCCTGAAGCTGTGCTCGTCCCTGTCCGCCTGCTCCCTGAGGTTGGGGTGGACCACCTGGAGGTGGTGGCGGTAGAACCTCAAATCACCACCCACCGCCCACCGCCTGCTGCATGACCTGCTCCTCTGCCATGTCCGCCGGCCTACGGACCTCCTCGCTTGAATCTCTGCCTCTGCCTCGGTGGTCCCTTGATCGTCTGCTGACCGTCAATATAGTGGGTCGGGCAGTCGCGATCCATGTGGCCCTGCCCCGCCGCACGTGAAGCACAATATGCTCCTCTGCTGGTCTGCTCTACCTTGTGAGCTCTGCACCTCCGACCCTACGTCTTGGGGTCGTCCTCCGGAAGGTCGGGCCCGCTTGGACCTCTGCGTCATCTGCCTACTGTCTGCTGCAGATGACTCGACTACCTATCGTTTGGTGGTGGCTCTCACCGTCGGTGCCTGCTCAGCTAAAAAGCTCTCCACCAATAACGCTCGCTCGAGCACCCCAGCCTGCGTCAGAATATTGAGCGATATCATCGACGCTCTGATCTCCCGCCGGAGACCCTGCTCAAAGGTTCGGGCCCTGAAGAAAGGGTCCCGTACCATGTCGGTGGAGTAGCTCGAGAGGTCAGTGAATCTCACAGAGTACTGGGCTACTGTCAGGCTGCCCTGCTGTAAGTGTAGGAGCTCCTGAATGCGCATAGAGCGTAGTGTCCCTGGAACGAACTCCGCCCTGAAGAGGCTCTCGAAGTCTGTCCAGGTGAGGGTCGCCTCGTCGTGCATCTGGAGCGTCAGACTCCACCATCTCCCTGCTGTGCCCTGGAAGAGCCTAGCAGCTAGAATCACCATCCGCTCTGCTGGTGTCTCAACCAAGCGAAAAACTCATGCTACAGTCTCCAACCAGTCAGCTGCCTGAGGATCTGTATCGCCTCGAAACCTCAGAAGCCTCTGTTGTTGGAACTCATGCAACACACTCAGTCGGTGTGCACCGTCTGCTAGTGGGGTTGGTGGAAAATACTGCCTAACGGGTTGTAGTGCTGCTGCTGCACCACCCGAAGTTGCTATAGCTGTAAGAGGGCCCTGCACCGAAGCCTCATCGCTCGGTGGGCCGTCATCGTGAACTCTCTCTGGAATCCTGGATGGCTGTCTACGTGGTGACATCTTGAAAAGAAACAGGTTCGCTACGATCAATAAGTTATACCTGGTGAGTTAACTCAAAAGAGATCAAAAGTAAAACATTTCCAAAACACACACAATAAGTGTTTTCGTGCACCGAGTTGAAAATCAGAATTCAGGATCTTGGTGTATGGATACGTCGGCCGCCGCACCAACAATGGACTCCCCGAACTGAAAATCACACTCAAAACACTTACACTATTGCTCCATTGGAAAGACCAGAGTCATAGTTCTTCGGTAGAACCGACTCCTCTGATACCACTTTGTCATGACCCGTCCCCTGGGGCCCGTGCTGTGACTACCCCAAGCCCGCCTTCCATAGGCTAGGGGTTGGCGACTAGCACCGGAAAGACGTATCTCTAAAACAGGAAGATATTGTCTTTTAACCTGTACAAACACACAGTCCAAGAACACAACAAGATGCAACCACGAAGTAAAACTGCAGTAGTAAAAGCGTGTACTGAAAGTAAAGGGGCCGGAATACAAGTCCAACTAAAAAGATACAACTACAATAGAAAACAAAAAACAGCTCCTGAGATCGTTCACCAAGAAGAATGATTAGTCTTAAGCTAGGTATACAACTCAGTGATCGGTAATAAAAATGATCGTTCACCAAGAAGAATGACCGTTCACCAAAAAGACTCGGCTCAAACTAGGTATACAACTCAGTGATCGGTAATAAAAATGATTAGTCTTAAGCTATATCATTTTATTCCATTAGGAAGTTCCACAACTGAACCGCGAAGAAGTTCTTCCATTTTTGATCCACACAGGGTCGTATGTCAATGATCCACGATGAGCTGCTCTAAGGCTGGTCTTCGTTGGGTCGCGACACTGCTGATCCACACAGGGTCGCTAGAATAATGATCCACACAGGGTCGCTATGATGCTGATCCACACATGGTCGCTATGATGTTGATCCATACAGGGTCACTATGATGCTGATCCATACAGGGTCGCTATGATGCTGATCCACACATGGTCGCTCTTCAATTGACTGTCATCCATAAGATTCTCCGCACCCGGTGCTTGAGTTTCATAGTATCTGCTCCTCAAGATAACAATCGTGCCTCAACTGCCACGTCGTTCCACAAAGGAGTAACCCAAAGGACCACCATGTTGTAAGGGTCACAACGCGACAGACGACACGTCAATTAGACGCCCGATCTGTGAGTTATAGAGGCATTTCAGTATCGAGGGCCCGGTTGGATTCAGGTTCGATCCAACCCGGCCGTACTCCAACTTTCTCCAAAACTCAGGTGGAGTATCTCAAAAGCACCGTCTCGTTCCAAGGATTCCAGCGCCGCATGCGGTTCGTCAAATGAACGTCTGGTTTCTGAGATATGACCATTTAAGTGTATCTGGGCTTAAAAGGGTTCGGGTCCGGTCCGACCCGACCCAGCCCGAGTGGGATGGGCCGCGGGCTCGGCCGTTGGGCCGTGGATCGGCCCGACCCGCCTTGGTTGGACACAGCCTGTCGGGCGGCCCGACCTGCTAGCTAGCACGACACCCAGCTGGGTGGCCCGCGCGGGGGAGGCCGCTCCCCCTTCCCGAAGGGCTGAAAGCCGTTCGACTTCACAACGGCGACGCCACGTGGCGCCGCCTCCCTGTCAGCGAGACCTACGGGGCATGAGTCCCCTTTGCCGCGACGCGCGCCGCCTTCCGCCAACGCGGCCGACCGAGAGCCGGCTGCCCCTACCGCTGCGGCTTGATGACGCGACTCCCCTCCGCGGCGCGCGATAGCGCCGCCTGCTGCCACTGCAGCCGGCGATGTTGGCCGCCGCCGTCGCCCGCTGTCATCGCCCGCTGGCGCCGGCGACGCGCTGACAGAACTTTTGCGGGCCACCGAGTGAGCTCCGGTGGTCCGTTTTCCCTTCCGAAAGTGCCTACGGGCCTCCCGGGTTGCTGTCGTCACTGCGTGGCTCCCAAATATGAATTGCCGTCGAGTTCAAACTTCGCCCACGTAGAATGCGACAAAACTGAAGCGGCAGAGGGTCCGAACCTTGTTCGTTTGGCCCGCACCCTCTGTGTTGGCATCATAACAAGTGAGAGTAATTAATTCAACATAGATAAACTATAATACTTCCGCGATTCATCATTCTTTTCAAGAATGAGGAAAAGAAACAAATTCACTTGAATTTAAACAAAACCCCTACCTCGAATTCAGAGGAGACGTCGTAGTTGTGGAAGAAGAATCCACGCTTGACGAAGCCGTCAGCGTTCGTCGCTTCCGGTTTGATTCCTCCAACGTTGTTGTCCAAGCCTCCGTTCTTCGTTGGTGGAAGACGCCCTGGTACTTCGCCAGAGGTTCTTCACTGCCGTGTCAAAAACCCAAACCCGAGCCTCATTTAAATAGAGGGGGAAAGATGATTAATGCAAAGAGAGATTAATGAGGTTCATTAATGAATGAACCTCTTAATCTCTCAATGGTGTGGTTAAAAAAAAACAGAGTCAATCCATTAAATGGCTTGACAACTCAGCGGTCCCGCCACCGCTGTTCAACCATTGGTAGAAAAATAAAACAACAATTTTATGTTATTTTATTATTCTTTAAAAGTCTGGAAAACTAACTTTTTCTCCCGACCTACTGCGGTCGAAGTTAAGCCTCCCTTAAGCGAATCCTGACGTTGTAGATTCAACGATGCCCTCAGATTTTTAATCCGAGCACCATTTCAAAAGATAGAAAATGTCTTACTAAACGTACTTTAAAAAAAGTTCAAAATTCCGTTCCTGACACACCGGGCCTCAGAATCAAGCGCCGTCAATTTTTTGCAGACTCCTAATAATCCCAAATAATTTAAAAAAAATTATATCGAATTTCCGGGTCTTTACACCTTCCATTATTAATTGTATTATTATGTTATTAGTTATCTTACATAAATCTCTATACATGTTTATGTTCCATGTTTTTTTTGCAGGAATTGATGATCTAAACAGTGTATTTATTTCCATTAAGAATGCTTTGAAGGATAAAATAGGGCCTGATTCCATATTGAGCACCCTACCAACTTGATGAATTTTATTAAATGGGTAGTGTTACTTTTACCAACTACTACATTTTATACTTCCATGCATTTTGGCTAAATGGTTTGATTTTTTTATTGATACAGAAGAAATGTGAAGAGGGGGGATTCTGCATGGTCACTCTGAGATAACCATTAGTGGGCAGCTATATAATACCTCAAAGTTTCGTTGATATAGATTCATGATAGTTTGTATGTTAACAACTTTTATAGTTTTATACTGTTTCCCTTAATTGTTATTGATAGACAGAAAATCCAAGGTGATTTTGTTATTCTCTAATGTGGGGATTAACTATAGGATTACAAGTATTATTTATATCTTCCTCAGGCTTGCAGGTTTAATTTCCATATTCACTCTTTCCCCTTTTACTTCACATGTTCATCTTTCCTTCATAGATTCCCTCTTCCATCTTTTCCTTTTTACTTCATAGGTTTGTCATGCCCTTCACAGATTCCCACTTTGCATCAGCTCTTCCTAAAACGATATATATTATTTCTAATCACCAAATATATTTTAATTTGTACAAGGATTTTTATGATGTTTGAAGGTGTAATGTTGTTAAATGTATGCAATTGATGAATACCCACTAACCCTAATTTCTACCAGTTTCCAATCGAGGGCCAATGCAGTTATCTCTATTATGGACAACATTCCCATTAACATTTATTGAAGTTTTTTTCTTTTAAAGTTGAACTGTAAGCATTTTTTCAAAACTTTATTATACCAAATCATAACTTTCATAAGAATTTTTCAATGAGTCATCAAATAGAGTATAAAACCAAAATTTACCCAATTTCCTTCCATTATTAACTATATTATTTTGTTTTTAGTTATATTATATAAATCACTATACAAGTGCATGTTCCATGATTCTTGCATGGATTGATGATCTAAACAATGTATTCATTTCAATTAAGAATTCTTTGAAAGATTAAAAAAGGATCTGATACTATACTGAGTTCCTTACCAACTTGATGACTTGTATCAAGTTGGTAGTATTCCTTTCACATGTTACTGTATAGGCTAAATGATTTTATTTTCGTCTTTATATTGATGCAATGTGAAGGGGGTATTATGCATGGGCATTGTGGGATAACCGTAAGTGGGAAATAATATACACCTCCATTTTTGGTTAATACAGATTCATGATAGTTTTTATGTTAACAATTTTTACGGTGCTATATTGTTTCGCATAATTGTAGTTGATAGACAGAAAATCCAAGAATCTTTCATTATTCTCTATTGTGGTGATTGCCCACAGGCTCACAACTTTGATTTCCCAATTCCTTAGGCTTACAGGTTCGATTTCCCTCTTCCCTCTTCCCCCTTTTTACTTCACAGGTTCTTCATGCCCTTTGATAGTGTAATGTTGTTACATACATGCAACTAATGTAATTATATTCACTTTTTGTTTCACTTGGATTTCAATTTTTAGAGATTTGACATATATTTATTTCTTTAATTTTGTTAACATTAGATTCATTTCGATTCTAAAAATAAATCCTTCATTTTTTAAAATATTGTTCATTTATATTATTTTCCCATCATTTCTTGTCAATGAAATTTTTTATTATGTGTTCCATATGTTATTGTAATGGTTCATGGTTTTGTATTCAGGTCTTATTGTTTCAAGGTTTGAATGAATTGTAGCTTTATTTTGTGAAAGAATTATTTATAATATTTGACTATATATAAGACTGAAGATCATTCATGAATTTTAGCTTTATTTTGTACTCAAGTCTTATGTCAATTGCTTCTGCATAAGTGTTTTCACACAGGTCAAAATGTTCCCCCTTATAGAAATTGTTTTCTTTGGGAATTAAAGTGGAATCCTTAAAAAAAAATAACAAAAAACAATTCATGTTTTTTGAGGTTATGTACTTCATGGTAGGCAATGGGGAATTAATTTTGTTTAATCATTATTAACTACTACAGTGTGTTTCATATTGTTGCAAAACACCTTTAGCGGTATACGAAACATTGTTGGGAAATAATTTTGTTTAATCATTATTGACCAATGTAGTGTATTTCATATTACTGCAAAACACCTTCATTGGTATATGAAACATTGTTTATGATTCACTAACATGACACATCATAATTACTGTAAATTACCATACAGTCCAAGGAACCTGTGGTTCCTATTTCATTATCTTTTTTCAAGGCATATTACATTCTTGGCATCATTCCTTACTGATTTTATTTTTCTAATCCATTTTAAATAGCTTTTATGTTGGTTGTGATCATCTCCATCATTGCATGAATTGATTATCCTTGACAGCGGTACACTTTTTGAGTACTCCCCCCTAGATTGTTTTTTTTTATTCATTTTCATGTACCAACACATTGCAAGATTTCTCAAATTGGTCAGACCATTTCTTTATTTTAGCATAGCTGCTCCAATCAACTGATATTCTTAATTCCCATAGATTCTTTGGATTATATATTTCAATCCATTTGATTTGAAATCGATATTTATATTATCTTTAAATCAAAAATACACATTAGAGGTTTATGTATTGTGTTATGGTGGTGGATTGGGTATAATTTCCTTTTAATATCCTATTGACCCTTTCTTAATTTCACTTGATTCAAAGGTAAAGGATGTGAAATGGTGCTTTCTGTTGCTATTTAAAATCAAGCATGCATGAAATGTATTGAAATTGAAAAAAATTAGTCGTACTTGGGGTTTTAGTTACTCTGACCATTAAATGACTTGTTCCTTGGTTGTATTATTTTATGATCAACTCTCATTTCACCCATGTGTTCACATGGGGCTGTGTTAACTTCAACATGATTTTTTTCTTGATGTTATGATGTCACTGACAATGTTGCATGTTGTTGCTACTATTATCATTCACCAATTTTATTAATTTCTTTCTTATTGATCATGTTCCTCTCACTTTGAAGCTTAGGTTCTACTATTGATGATTTATTGGATCATTGGAATTTCGTTAAACTTAAACCACTCTAATAAATTCTTCATGCAACATGGTTCCTTTATCAGCATTTTCTGGTTCGATTGAGGCGTTAATAGGGAGATTCAATGACAATAAATCCAAATTTTTCTTTGGTGTGAAAAAGGTAAGTTTCCTATGAGTTTTTATGATTAATGTTTTCTAAACTTTCTTCTTCATTGACTGCAATTCAGTTTCATATAGATATCCTATTTTCTCACTGAATTTAAAGTTATTTCACATGTTTAGTTTTCCATTTTTTTCTTTAATCCACTCATTCTGAACTATAAAACCCATTTATTATATCACATGTTAAAAACTGCAATGCAAGGCATGTTGTCACTATTCAGTTGCAACTGCCTAAATTTCATTCTTCCATTGTAATTGCATGTTTTTTTTCTAAAATTTTAGTTGATTTCCATGTTGTGTTGTCACCCCAAATTTTCTCTACTTTGTCACCCTCACCAAATTACCTATAATTTCCTGTAATCCCCTAGATTATTACCCAAAGTTATTTTATACTCTTCAAATTCTATGTGCCTCATGATTTCCTACACCATATCATTGGTCACCTCTCCTTGGATCATTGCCTCTTGGATAATCTCATTTTCTTCTTGCTTATGTACTCCTTCAATCAAAATCCAAAATAATACCTCTCAATTTCAAGACAATATGGTATAATCTGGTAAGGTACTCGAGTTGGTAACATACTCAGTATGGTATCAGATACTTTTTTAGATCTTGTGCAAAATCACGGGTGGTTGAGTAGACGATATGTCAATCAGAGGTACCGTTTTCTCGGGAGGATCGAAAACACATTATTAGTGTCATAAAACACCAAAACGGGCATTTAATGATCATATACATAGAAAAAAACATTGGAATGACATGAAATCATAGCAAAACCATCTTATTGTCATTTTTTATGTGTATAAGAAGACATGTCAATCGAACATGCGGTCTTCTTAGAACGACTGAATATAATTTTTTTTAAAAGTTCAATGTTTTTTAAAAAGATGCGTTCAGGGAGTCAAAACCAACTGAACGACCTCTAAATGATGTGAAATCATATGACAATAACTGTATAGTGAATTGTGAAATTTTTGAGTAGATGGTACGTCAATTAGAGGTTTCTTTTTCCCGATATTATGGAAAATGCACTTTAATTGTCATAAAACACCAAAATGTGAATTTAATCATCAAATATATAGAAAAAGACCTCAGAATGACTTGAAATCATAGAAAAACTTTGTTATTATTATTCATGACATGTATGAGCAGATGACAAATCAATCAGATGTGCGGTCTGCTCGAAACGACCGAATATGCGTTTTTAAAGGTTTGATGCCATTTCAAAAGGTTCACCCAAGAGTCAAAACCAACCAAACGAAATCTAAATGTCATAAAATCAAAATAAAACAACCGTAGATTGAATTGTGAAATGGTCAGGTAGATAGAATGTCAATCTGAGTTGACGTTTTCTCAGTAAGACCTAAAGCGCACTTTTAGTTTCATAAAACACCAAAACACACGTTTAACGGTCGGATGCATAAAAATGACAGCAGAATGACTTGAAATCATAAGAAAAACATTTTATTATTATTTTTGATGTGTACAAGGATACAACACATCAATCAGACATTCAGTCTGACCGGAATGACTGAATATGCAGTTTTTAAAGGTTTGAAGACATTTAAAAACACGCACGGGGGGGGGGGGGTCAAAACCAACCAAACCACCTATGAATACCATGAAATTAGAATAAAAAAACCATAGATTGAATTTTGAAATGATCAAGCAGATGATACATCAATCAGAGGTTTTGTTTGCCCGAGATGACATAAAACACACTTTTAGTGTTAAAAAACACTAAAATGTGAATTTAACGGTTGGATTTATAGAGAACAACCTCAAAAGGCTTGAAATCATAGTAAAACCATGTTAATATTATTTGTGATGTGAACGAGCAGACAAAACATCAATACGACTTTCAGTCTACCCGAAACGATTGAATATGCAATTTTTAAAGGTTTGACATCTTTTAAAAAGGTGTGTTTGGGGGTTAAAACCAACCGAATGACATTAGAATACCATCAAATTAGATGAGAATAACCGTAGAGTTAATTTTGAAATATATTAATAGAAAAAATATCAATCCAAGGTGTCGTTTGTTTGGGAGGATGAAAACACACTTTTAGTGTAATAAAACACCAAAACATGCATTTAATGGACATATCCATAGAAAACGACCTTAGAATGATTTGAAATAATAGGAAAACAGTCTTGTTATTATTTGTGACATGTACGAGGAGATATAACACCAATCAGACATGATGTCTTCTCGGAACGAATGAATATGCAGTTTTTAAAAGTTTGACACCCTTTAAAACACGTGGGGGGGGGGGGGGGGGGTCAAAACCAATCAAACCACCTATGATGCCAAGAAATAAGATGAAAAAATCGTAGAGTGAATTATGAAATTTTTGAGTAGATGGTATGTTAATCGGAGGTTCCGTTTTCCTGAGATGATGGAAAACACACTTTTAGTGTCATAAAACACCAAAATGCGTGTTTAACGTTCAAATATATAGAAAATGACCTCTAAATGACTTGAAATTATAGGTAAATCATATTTTTATTATTCGTGACGTGTATGAGTAGAAGACAAGTCAATCAGATGAGTGGTTTTCCTAGAACGACCGAATATGCGGTTTTTAAATGTTTGACGCCCTTTAAAAAGGTGTGTGTGAGGGTCAAAACTAATCAAATGGAATCCTAATGCCATGAAATCAGACGACAACAACCATTGAGTAAATTGTGAAATGATCAAGTAAACATTACGTCAATCTGAGTTTGTGTTTTTCCAAGAGGACTGAAAATGCACTTTTATGGTTATAAAATACCAAAACACGTGTTTGACAGTTTGATCTATATAAAATGAATTCAGAATGACTTAAATCACAGGGAAAAAATATTATTATTATTTTTTATGTGTATGAGGAGAATAAATATCAATTAGATGAGCGGTCTTCCTGGAATGACTGAATAAGCAGTTTTTAAAGGTTTAACGCCCTTTTAAAAATATGTGGGGGGTTAAAACTAACCGAATGAAATTTGAATGTTGTGAAATCAGATGAAAAAACTATAGAGTGAATTTTGAAATGATCGATCAGACAATACATCAATCAAGGCCTTGTTTGTTCGAATGACGGAAAACACACTTTTATCGTCATAAATCACAAAAACGTGCGTTTAATGGTCAAATATATAGAAAGAGACCCCATAATGACTTAAAATCATAGGAAACTCATATTACTATTATTATTGACATGTAAGAGTTGACGACACGTCAATCAGATGAGCGATTTTCCTAGAACGACTAAATATGCAGTTTTTAAAAGTTTAATGCTTTTTAAAAAGGTGTGTTCGGGGTTCAAAACCAACTAAATGATATCTGAATACCATGAAATTAGATAAAAATATCCATAGAGTGAATTTTTAAATGGTCGAGTAGACGTAACAACAATCTGAGCTGATGTTTTTCAGGGAGGACTGAAAACACACTTTTAGTGTCATAAAACACCAAAACATGCGTTTAATGGTTAGATCCTTAGAACATGACATTTGAACGACTTAAAATCATAGGAAAACCATCTTATTTTTATTTTTGATGTGTACGATGAGATAGAACGTCAATTAGATGTGCGTTCTTATCAGAATAACTGAATATGCAGTGTTTAAAGGTTTAATGCCCTTTAAAAACACGCGGGGGTCAAAATCAGCTAAACAATATCCGAATGCCATGAAATTAGATGAGAAAAACCATAAAGTGAATTGTGAAATGGTTGAGAAGACGATACGTCAATCGAAGGTACCATTTTCCCAGGATGATGAAAAATACACTTTTAGTGTCATAAAACACCAAAAAACGCATTAATGGTTAGATATATAGTAAACAACCTCATAATGACTTGAAATAATAGGAAAAATGCCTTATTATTATTCGTGAGATGTATGAATAGACGACACGTTAATCGAATGAGCGGTCTGCCCGGAATGACTGAATATGTGGTTTTTAAATGTTTGATGTCCTTTAAAAAGGTGAATCTGAGGGTAAAATCCAACCGGACAACATCTGAATGCTATAAAATCATACAACAACATCAACCGTAGAGTGAATTGTGAAACGATCAAGTAGACAGAACGTCAATCCGAGCTAGTGTTTGCTCGGGAGGACCGAAAACACACTTTTAGTGTCATGAAACACCAAAACGCATGTTTAATAGTTAGATCCATAGAAAACGACCTCAAAATGACTTTAGATCATAGAAAAACTGTATTATTATTATTGATGTTTACGAGGAGATGAAACGTTAATTAGACGTGCGGTCTGCTCAGAACGATTGAATATGTGTGTTTTAATGGTTTGACGCCCTTTAAAAACATGCGTGGTTCAAAACCAACCGAATGACATATGAATGTCATGGAATCAACCTAAAACAACCGTAGAGTGAATTATGAAATGGTTAAGAAGGCAGTACATCAATCAGAGGTATCATTTGTCTGGGATAATGGAAAATGCACTTTTAGTGTCATAAAACACTAAAACGTGTGTTTAATGGTTAGATATATTTAAAATGACCTTAGAATGACTTGAAATCATAGAAAAACCACATTACTGTTATTCTTGATGTGTACGAGTAGACAACACGTCAATCAGGCAAGTGGTCTACCCGGAACGATCAAATATGTGGTTTTTAAAGGTTTAACACCCTTTAAAAAGCTGTATGGGGGTCAAAAGAAACCAAAAGACATCTAAATGCTATCAAATCATATGATAACAACCATAGAGTGAATTTTGAAATGGTTGAGTAGATGGAACATCAATTTGTGCAAGAGTTTGTTCAGGAGGATCGAAAATGCACTTTTTATGCCATAAAACACTAAAACGCACGTTTAACAGTCAGATCCATAAAAAATAAACTCAAAATGTCTTGAAATCATAGGAAAACTACCTTATTGTTATTTTTGATGTGTGCGAGGAGAAGACACGTCAATCAAACGTACAGTCTTCCCAAAATGACTGAATATGCGGGTTTTAAAGAATTGACGTCCTTTAAAAACACGCGGGGGTTAATATCAACCGAACAACCTCCGAATTCCATGAAACCAGGGAAAAAAGCATAGAATGAATTGTGAAATGGTTGAGTAGACGGTATGTCAATCAAAGGTGCTAGTTGCTCGGTATGATGGGAAACACACTTTTAGTGTCATAAAACACCAAAACGTGCAACTAACAGTCATATATATAGAAAACAATGTCGGAATGACTTGGAATTATAGTAAAACAATATTATTATTATTTTTGACATGTATGAGTAGACGAAACATCAATCAGACATGCATTCTGTTCAGAATGACAGAATACGCGGTTTTTAAAGGTTTGATGCCCTTTAAAAAGGTGCGTTCTGGGGTAAAAACCAACCAAACAGAATCTGAACACCGTGAAATTAGAAGAAAACAACCATGAAGTGAATTTTGAAATGGTATAGGAGATATAATGTCAAACTGTGCTGGAGTTTGCTTGGGATGATCGAAAACACACTTTTAGTGTCATTAAACACCAAAACATGTGTTTAATGGTCAAATCTATAGAAAATGACCTCAGAATGACTTCAAATCATAGTAAAACTATATTATTATTATTTTTGATGTGTACAAGGAGATGACATGTCAATCAGATATGCAGTCTGCATGGAATGACTGAATACGTGATTTTAAAGGTTTGACACCCTTTAAAAACACGTGGGGGGTCATAAACAACCGAATGACATTTGAATGCCTTGAAATAAAAAAACCATGTTGAGTGAATTGTGAAATGGTTGAACAGACGGTATGTCAATTAGAACTTCTGTTTGTCTGTGATGATGGAAAACACACTTTCAGTGTCATAAAACACCAAAACGTACGTTTAACGACCAGATATATAGCAAACAACATCAGAATGACTTGAAATCACAATATAACCATCTTATTATTATTTGTGATGTGTACGAGTAGAAGTCATGTCAATCAGATACGCGGTCTATTCAGAACAATAAAATAAGTGTTTTTTAATTTAAAAGAATGATTTGAAATTATTATTATATTTTCAAAATCAAATAACTTCAGTCTATTGTAGTAATTTTTACTTGAAACGTTTTTTTTGCATTTCAATAATTAGTTGTGATATTTTTTACTGCATTAATTATTTTATTGAATTTTTTCACGCAGTTTTATTCGATGATGGGTGTGGAGCTAGGAAGATGATTAGGGAAAGAGATTTATAAGCTCATTGTTTTATATATTTTTGAAATATTTATTGTATTTTTGAAAAATGGTGGTTTTTTTAATTCTACAGTGTTTTTAAAAAAAATAAAAAAAATTACAGCAGCCTCCATATGGCGATCGCTAAAGGTGATCATGATGGTCTATAGCGGCTGCCAAAGGTCGGTCGCTAAAGGCGATCCCGATGGTCAATAGCGACCATCAAATGACAGTCACTATATGTGACTAGACCTGGTCTATAGTATCCGCCAAATGGGGGACGCTATAGGCAACAATGATGGGCCTAAAGCCTCCATCATTTGGTAGACACTAGGTGGATGCTATAGGCCTTTAGTGATGGATTTTGGAAGTCTCTATAAGTTTTTTTCTACTAGTGTAAGGGATTCATTCAGTATGATAGACCGTGGATGTATCGGTCCACTTTGACATTAGTCGAGGTAGGTAAAGGCTCACTTATGGCTATTGATCACAAGGGGAGTGGGTTGTGTGATTTGTGGTTGATTATCATTTATTTACACTTTTTCATACACTGGTATATATATATATGTAAGCAAGGAACTCCGTTGGTGATGGACTACAAAGTTCACACTCACACCCTGCATGAGAAGCTCATGCATGTGTTAAAGAAGAATCTGTATGGGGAAATGAATTCTAAATTTGATGGTACGGAAAAGCTCCCGCATGATCATTTTACATATCATTCAATCATGGTTCAAGTAAGTAATTTTTACAGTCAAAAAATATTTTATCATTTTCAGCATGAAAACCGGCTTTATAGTGTTTGTTGACTTAAATCTTGTAACAATACTAGATCCCAAAAAATATATTTTTTGAATGAATGGTTCCTCAAATGAATTTTCTTTTTTTGGTCTACCGAGACTCACCTGTGAGAAATCTTTATAGTTTCATGAAATTTAAGTCTTATGGGTATTTTTGTTGTCATACATTAAAAATATTAGAGCGACTGGATATATAGTTCTTACTGGAGTTATATATCCTTAAGAGATGGATAAGAAATACCCTTGACATTGATATGGTAGACATCGTAGTTAATATGATAAAGAGAACATAGTATCAAGAAAAGAAAAATGTTACCAAGAATTATCATGAATGGAAATAAGCTTGTAACAAAGTCTTGTGAGCTTGAATAGAGATATACTGTAAAGACCTCGACCCCAATAGCTTGGAGCTGGTAACTTACTTTATTACATTGGTATGATTATAAGGAAGTCATATCCCGAAGGACTAAATATTTTAATAGTTTTGGAAAACCAGATATAAACATAACTCCTAGATTATCCATACAAGTCATTCATAACATTCATCTTCTCATCCTGGGGAAAAATAAAACATAAGAAAGGAGTGAGCTCAGATTCCTAGTAAGGGTAATTAATACAACAAAAGCATAAATATAAAGCATGGTGAATGCCATTAAAACATAATACAAAGCATAAAATGGTAGGAATTAAAAGCTGATTAAATAATTCCATAATAAAATATAACCCTGAATATTATACTAGTCGAATAATCACATGGACAATCAATTACTAGTTTCATAATGAGGGAATTCATAATGTCAGACATTATAAACATATCGTCAAAGCCTTGGCTAAGACACCGTATATAATGGGTAAAAACCTAGTCTAGTTTGTCTCATGAGACCTATCGATGCATCGAGAGGATATAGAGGGCCCCATCCATCACTTACTAATTCCAATATATTCCTCATATGAATGAGGCTAAACATAAATAACATATACATATGAAATGTAAATAACTTCCCCCAATCTATATACATAATCACTAACCATTCTCAGTAGTATGGTGAATGGTATCAAGATAAAGCATCCACAACCAAACTGATCATAAACCATTTAATAAAATATGGTGGATGATAAACATAAGAGATAAACTTCATTAAAGAATAAAATTAAATATAGGTGTTGAAATAGATGAAAATACTATAATAAAAACATTGATGAATTCTTGAGAGAAATACCCTTCTTTACTTTACAAAGAAGAATTCTTTTGGAAAAATCATTTATATTTTTCATGAAAAAATTAGTGATTTTATAAAAATAAAGGTGTCTTAAAACAAATTATGGATGATACTTGAAAATGGGTAAGAAATTGAGACGTTTCCTTTAACCGGGTTTGCGTATCGGGAAGAAATGAGAAGAGAACCTTGTAAAACATTTATTTTTCCATCAAAGAATGATGAATTGAACCAGATATATGATTTTTGGAACACACACACACATATATAATTTATAAGAATTATATAAAAATAATGAAGAATTACTTTGGTTTATTGAGGGAGAAAACATAACCCGAATGAAAATGGAGGTTTAGGAAGAAAACTCTTACCTTATGTCCGAATGTGTTCTACACGTGACTTTAACGTGTTGGATAATCAGATTAAATCCATTAATTAATTAATTCAGAACTTATATACATGTATTTTATTTATTATAATTTTATTAAGTTTATTTATTACCTTTTTGATGAGTTATAAGATATAATTTTATTGCTCGAGAGCGTTCGTTTCCTTGGTTTTCACGATCAGTATACTTGTATATGAGTATGAAAGTTCATGGGGAATGAGTATAATTATACAAAATTGTATTTATATGATATTAATGAACATCTATAATATTAAATGGTTATATAATTTATTTGGTTATATAGTATGAGTATGAGTCATTAGATAAAGCATTAGTGATAATTATTTAGATTATTTTGGCAGCTTTTTGATCATTACGAACTAGTTTTGTCGTATGAATTATTATTATGTATATATATTGGTTATAGAACATTAAATAGGTTGTAATACATATATTATAATTTGGTTTAATCATAAAAATGGTTTCATCACAGGCTTTTAAGGAGAAATTGAAGAACAAAAATCCATCGTTCACGAAGGTTGTAAATCGGCACCTCACGAACGATGATTTCATTTTTAAAATAAAAGAGTGGAAGAAGTTTGAGAAAGGATATTCCATTAACATGATATCATTAAAGTATATAGATGATGCTAAATTTATCACACTCATTTGGAAAGATAAAGTGAGGAGATAATTATAAAAGAAAATAACTTGAAAAAGAAATTAAAAGGAAAAGGAAGATGATTTTACCTCTTGAATACTCCTTGAGAACCTCATTAAGGGGATTGGTTTTGATCTTTTGTTTATACCAATAGCTTCTGGATGTGGGGTAGAGGCTTGGGGAGAGGATTGAGTCGAAATTTTACAAGCTTCAAGTTTTAGAGGTGCGAGGAGAAGTGGTGGCGAGGGGTGTTATTTATAGTGGAGGAGAGAAGTGATTTCTCATTATTTTATTCATTATTTTGTTATTTTTCTCAAGAAAAGAAATAATGTTGATTTTTGTGACTAAATATAGTAATAAGTGCATGCGAGTTTGAACCAAGGGTTCTTACCTCATCCAAACATCACCTATGACTCAATAAATCATGTATTTATCATTTATTGTAAATTATTGTATTTTATTATTCACAAAAAATTAAGAATTTTAAAAAAATCTCAAAAAACCACCCTCACCATTTTTGAGCGTAAAATTAAAAAATGAACTCCATTTTATGAAAATAATTTTCTAAATATAAGAAATTTATTTTTTAATTAAAAACGTCATTTACTCGAAAAATACAGATTTTAAATCTATATATGATATTATAACACTTTCAAAAATTAACTAAGGTATCATAAAATTATTTTAAAATTACAAGACAACAAAGTGTTAATTTATGAATACATTTTATATAAATAATTTTTATTTTAAATTATTTTATTAATTATAAAATTGTAATTAAATATTTATGACTTACAAAAATACCAACACTTAATTTAACAAATTTTAAAATATTTATTTACTTATAGTATGATATAATTATATGATACTTTCATTTATAAGGTGCCTACATTTTATTTATATTTTAATGAGTGATGTTACTATTCATTAGTCCGATTTACTATTCATAAGGGTCATATTACTATTTCTATGAACAAGTTACTGTTTCATCGGTATAAGTTCTTTAACTTCTAGAAATACCCCTTATTTTATTCATTTTTTATTTATAATGTTTGTATTGTGTTCTATAAGTTCTTTTATGTGATCTATACTATATGAAATAAACATAAGATAAATTTCATTGATAGAGTTCTGGGTCGTTACATTCTCCCCTCCTACAAAATATTTCATTCTCAAAATTTTCAGATTGTCCCCCCACAAAAATATTTGGGTAGTTCTTCATCATAAGCTTCTCAGACTTCCACATCGCCTCTTCAATTTTATGATTTTTACAAAGTACCTTTACCAGCCAAGTTGTCCAATTTCTCAACATCTGTTCTTCAGTGTCTAGAATCCGGATAGGCTCTTCACAGTAAGATAAGCCATGTTCCAATTCTATTCATTCAGAAGTGAGTACATGTGTTGGTTTTGACATGTACTTTCTTAATAAAGAGACGCAAAACAGATTGTGAACTTTAGAAAGGCTAGACGAAATTTCCAAATGATAAGCCACAACTCCAATTCTCTCCAAAAGTTCACACTCACACCCTGCATGAGAAGCTCATGCATGTGTTAAAGAAGAATCTGTATGGGGAAATGAATTCTAAATTTGATGGTACGGAAAAGCTCCCGCATGATCATTTTACATATCATTCAATCATGGTTCAAGTAAGTAATTTTTACAGTCAAAAAATATTTTATCATTTTCAGCATGAAAACCGGCTTTATAGTGTTTGTTGACTTAAATCTTGTAACAATACTAGATCCCAAAAAATATATTTTTTGAATGAATGGTTCCTCAAATGAATTTTCTTTTTTTGGTCTACCGAGACTCACCTGTGAGAAATCTTTATAGTTTCATGAAATTTAAGTCTTATGGGTATTTTTGTTGTCATACATTAAAAATATTAGAGCGACTGGATATATAGTTCTTACTGGAGTTATATATCCTTAAGAGATGGATAAGAAATACCCTTGACATTGATATGGTAGACATCGTAGTTAATATGATAAAGAGAACATAGTATCAAGAAAAGAAAAATGTTACCAAGAATTATCATGAATGGAAATAAGCTTGTAACAAAGTCTTGTGAGCTTGAATAGAGATATACTGTAAAGACCTCGACCCCAATAGCTTGGAGCTGGTAACTTACTTTATTACATTGGTATGATTATAAGGAAGTCATATCCCGAAGGACTAAATATTTTAATAGTTTTGGAAAACCAGATATAAACATAACTCCTAGATTATCCATACAAGTCATTCATAACATTCATCTTCTCATCCTGGGGAAAAATAAAACATAAGAAAGGAGTGAGCTCAGATTCCTAGTAAGGGTAATTAATACAACAAAAGCATAAATATAAAGCATGGTGAATGCCATTAAAACATAATACAAAGCATAAAATGGTAGGAATTAAAAGCTGATTAAATAATTCCATAATAAAATATAACCCTGAATATTATACTAGTCGAATAATCACATGGACAATCAATTACTAGTTTCATAATGAGGGAATTCATAATGTCAGACATTATAAACATATCGTCAAAGCCTTGGCTAAGACACCGTATATAATGGGTAAAAACCTAGTCTAGTTTGTCTCATGAGACCTATCGATGCATCGAGAGGATATAGAGGGCCCCATCCATCACTTACTAATTCCAATATATTCCTCATATGAATGAGGCTAAACATAAATAACATATACATATGAAATGTAAATAACTTCCCCCAATCTATATACATAATCACTAACCATTCTCAGTAGTATGGTGAATGGTATCAAGATAAAGCATCCACAACCAAACTGATCATAAACCATTTAATAAAATATGGTGGATGATAAACATAAGAGATAAACTTCATTAAAGAATAAAATTAAATATAGGTGTTGAAATAGATGAAAATACTATAATAAAAACATTGATGAATTCTTGAGAGAAATACCCTTCTTTACTTTACAAAGAAGAATTCTTTTGGAAAAATCATTTATATTTTTCATGAAAAAATTAGTGATTTTATAAAAATAAAGGTGTCTTAAAACAAATTATGGATGATACTTGAAAATGGGTAAGAAATTGAGACGTTTCCTTTAACCGGGTTTGCGTATCGGGAAGAAATGAGAAGAGAACCTTGTAAAACATTTATTTTTCCATCAAAGAATGATGAATTGAACCAGATATATGATTTTTGGAACACACACACACATATATAATTTATAAGAATTATATAAAAATAATGAAGAATTACTTTGGTTTATTGAGGGAGAAAACATAACCCGAATGAAAATGGAGGTTTAGGAAGAAAACTCTTACCTTATGTCCGAATGTGTTCTACACGTGACTTTAACGTGTTGGATAATCAGATTAAATCCATTAATTAATTAATTCAGAACTTATATACATGTATTTTATTTATTATAATTTTATTAAGTTTATTTATTACCTTTTTGATGAGTTATAAGATATAATTTTATTGCTCGAGAGCGTTCGTTTCCTTGGTTTTCACGATCAGTATACTTGTATATGAGTATGAAAGTTCATGGGGAATGAGTATAATTATACAAAATTGTATTTATATGATATTAATGAACATCTATAATATTAAATGGTTATATAATTTATTTGGTTATATAGTATGAGTATGAGTCATTAGATAAAGCATTAGTGATAATTATTTAGATTATTTTGGCAGCTTTTTGATCATTACGAACTAGTTTTGTCGTATGAATTATTATTATGTATATATATTGGTTATAGAACATTAAATAGGTTGTAATACATATATTATAATTTGGTTTAATCATAAAAATGGTTTCATCACAGGCTTTTAAGGAGAAATTGAAGAACAAAAATCCATCGTTCACGAAGGTTGTAAATCGGCACCTCACGAACGATGATTTCATTTTTAAAATAAAAGAGTGGAAGAAGTTTGAGAAAGGATATTCCATTAACATGATATCATTAAAGTATATAGATGATGCTAAATTTATCACACTCATTTGGAAAGATAAAGTGAGGAGATAATTATAAAAGAAAATAACTTGAAAAAGAAATTAAAAGGAAAAGGAAGATGATTTTACCTCTTGAATACTCCTTGAGAACCTCATTAAGGGGATTGGTTTTGATCTTTTGTTTATACCAATAGCTTCTGGATGTGGGGTAGAGGCTTGGGGAGAGGATTGAGTCGAAATTTTACAAGCTTCAAGTTTTAGAGGTGCGAGGAGAAGTGGTGGCGAGGGGTGTTATTTATAGTGGAGGAGAGAAGTGATTTCTCATTATTTTATTCATTATTTTGTTATTTTTCTCAAGAAAAGAAATAATGTTGATTTTTGTGACTAAATATAGTAATAAGTGCATGCGAGTTTGAACCAAGGGTTCTTACCTCATCCAAACATCACCTATGACTCAATAAATCATGTATTTATCATTTATTGTAAATTATTGTATTTTATTATTCACAAAAAATTAAGAATTTTAAAAAAATCTCAAAAAACCACCCTCACCATTTTTGAGCGTAAAATTAAAAAATGAACTCCATTTTATGAAAATAATTTTCTAAATATAAGAAATTTATTTTTTAATTAAAAACGTCATTTACTCGAAAAATACAGATTTTAAATCTATATATGATATTATAACACTTTCAAAAATTAACTAAGGTATCATAAAATTATTTTAAAATTACAAGACAACAAAGTGTTAATTTATGAATACATTTTATATAAATAATTTTTATTTTAAATTATTTTATTAATTATAAAATTGTAATTAAATATTTATGACTTACAAAAATACCAACACTTAATTTAACAAATTTTAAAATATTTATTTACTTATAGTATGATATAATTATATGATACTTTCATTTATAAGGTGCCTACATTTTATTTATATTTTAATGAGTGATGTTACTATTCATTAGTCCGATTTACTATTCATAAGGGTCATATTACTATTTCTATGAACAAGTTACTGTTTCATCGGTATAAGTTCTTTAACTTCTAGAAATACCCCTTATTTTATTCATTTTTTATTTATAATGTTTGTATTGTGTTCTATAAGTTCTTTTATGTGATCTATACTATATGAAATAAACATAAGAGAAATTTCATTGATAGAGTTCTGGGTCGTTACATTCTCCCCTCCTACAAAATATTTCATTCTCAAAATTTTCAGATTGTCCCCCCACAAAAATATTTGGGTAGTTCTTCATCATAAGCTTCTCAGACTTCCACATCGCCTCTTCAATTTTATGATTTTTACAAAGTACCTTTACCAGCCAAGTTGTCCAATTTCTCAACATCTGTTCTTCAGTGTCTAGAATCCGGATAGGCTCTTCACAGTAAGATAAGCCATGTTCCAATTCTATTCATTCAGAAGTGAGTACATGTGTTGGTTTTGACATGTACTTTCTTAATAAAGAGACGCAAAACAGATTGTGAACTTTAGAAAGGCTAGACGAAATTTCCAAATGATAAGCCACAACTCCAATTCTCTCCAAAAGTTCACACTCACACCCTGCATGAGAAGCTCATGCATGTGTTAAAGAAGAATCTGTATGGGGAAATGAATTCTAAATTTGATGGTACGGAAAAGCTCCCGCATGATCATTTTACATATCATTCAATCATGGTTCAAGTAAGTAATTTTTACAGTCAAAAAATATTTTATCATTTTCAGCATGAAAACCGGCTTTATAGTGTTTGTTGACTTAAATCTTGTAACAATACTAGATCCCAAAAAATATATTTTTTGAATGAATGGTTCCTCAAATGAATTTTCTTTTTTTGGTCTACCGAGACTCACCTGTGAGAAATCTTTATAGTTTCATGAAATTTAAGTCTTATGGGTATTTTTGTTGTCATACATTAAAAATATTAGAGCGACTGGATATATAGTTCTTACTGGAGTTATATATCCTTAAGAGATGGATAAGAAATACCCTTGACATTGATATGGTAGACATCGTAGTTAATATGATAAAGAGAACATAGTATCAAGAAAAGAAAAATGTTACCAAGAATTATCATGAATGGAAATAAGCTTGTAACAAAGTCTTGTGAGCTTGAATAGAGATATACTGTAAAGACCTCGACCCCAATAGCTTGGAGCTGGTAACTTACTTTATTACATTGGTATGATTATAAGGAAGTCATATCCCGAAGGACTAAATATTTTAATAGTTTTGGAAAACCAGATATAAACATAACTCCTAGATTATCCATACAAGTCATTCATAACATTCATCTTCTCATCCTGGGGAAAAATAAAACATAAGAAAGGAGTGAGCTCAGATTCCTAGTAAGGGTAATTAATACAACAAAAGCATAAATATAAAGCATGGTGAATGCCATTAAAACATAATACAAAGCATAAAATGGTAGGAATTAAAAGCTGATTAAATAATTCCATAATAAAATATAACCCTGAATATTATACTAGTCGAATAATCACATGGACAATCAATTACTAGTTTCATAATGAGGGAATTCATAATGTCAGACATTATAAACATATCGTCAAAGCCTTGGCTAAGACACCGTATATAATGGGTAAAAACCTAGTCTAGTTTGTCTCATGAGACCTATCGATGCATCGAGAGGATATAGAGGGCCCCATCCATCACTTACTAATTCCAATATATTCCTCATATGAATGAGGCTAAACATAAATAACATATACATATGAAATGTAAATAACTTCCCCCAATCTATATACATAATCACTAACCATTCTCAGTAGTATGGTGAATGGTATCAAGATAAAGCATCCACAACCAAACTGATCATAAACCATTTAATAAAATATGGTGGATGATAAACATAAGAGATAAACTTCATTAAAGAATAAAATTAAATATAGGTGTTGAAATAGATGAAAATACTATAATAAAAACATTGATGAATTCTTGAGAGAAATACCCTTCTTTACTTTACAAAGAAGAATTCTTTTGGAAAAATCATTTATATTTTTCATGAAAAAATTAGTGATTTTATAAAAATAAAGGTGTCTTAAAACAAATTATGGATGATACTTGAAAATGGGTAAGAAATTGAGACGTTTCCTTTAACCGGGTTTGCGTATCGGGAAGAAATGAGAAGAGAACCTTGTAAAACATTTATTTTTCCATCAAAGAATGATGAATTGAACCAGATATATGATTTTTGGAACACACACACACATATATAATTTATAAGAATTATATAAAAATAATGAAGAATTACTTTGGTTTATTGAGGGAGAAAACATAACCCGAATGAAAATGGAGGTTTAGGAAGAAAACTCTTACCTTATGTCCGAATGTGTTCTACACGTGACTTTAACGTGTTGGATAATCAGATTAAATCCATTAATTAATTAATTCAGAACTTATATACATGTATTTTATTTATTATAATTTTATTAAGTTTATTTATTACCTTTTTGATGAGTTATAAGATATAATTTTATTGCTCGAGAGCGTTCGTTTCCTTGGTTTTCACGATCAGTATACTTGTATATGAGTATGAAAGTTCATGGGGAATGAGTATAATTATACAAAATTGTATTTATATGATATTAATGAACATCTATAATATTAAATGGTTATATAATTTATTTGGTTATATAGTATGAGTATGAGTCATTAGATAAAGCATTAGTGATAATTATTTAGATTATTTTGGCAGCTTTTTGATCATTACGAACTAGTTTTGTCGTATGAATTATTATTATGTATATATATTGGTTATAGAACATTAAATAGGTTGTAATACATATATTATAATTTGGTTTAATCATAAAAATGGTTTCATCACAGGCTTTTAAGGAGAAATTGAAGAACAAAAATCCATCGTTCACGAAGGTTGTAAATCGGCACCTCACGAACGATGATTTCATTTTTAAAATAAAAGAGTGGAAGAAGTTTGAGAAAGGATATTCCATTAACATGATATCATTAAAGTATATAGATGATGCTAAATTTATCACACTCATTTGGAAAGATAAAGTGAGGAGATAATTATAAAAGAAAATAACTTGAAAAAGAAATTAAAAGGAAAAGGAAGATGATTTTACCTCTTGAATACTCCTTGAGAACCTCATTAAGGGGATTGGTTTTGATCTTTTGTTTATACCAATAGCTTCTGGATGTGGGGTAGAGGCTTGGGGAGAGGATTGAGTCGAAATTTTACAAGCTTCAAGTTTTAGAGGTGCGAGGAGAAGTGGTGGCGAGGGGTGTTATTTATAGTGGAGGAGAGAAGTGATTTCTCATTATTTTATTCATTATTTTGTTATTTTTCTCAAGAAAAGAAATAATGTTGATTTTTGTGACTAAATATAGTAATAAGTGCATGCGAGTTTGAACCAAGGGTTCTTACCTCATCCAAACATCACCTATGACTCAATAAATCATGTATTTATCATTTATTGTAAATTATTGTATTTTATTATTCACAAAAAATTAAGAATTTTAAAAAAATCTCAAAAAACCACCCTCACCATTTTTGAGCGTAAAATTAAAAAATGAACTCCATTTTATGAAAATAATTTTCTAAATATAAGAAATTTATTTTTTAATTAAAAACGTCATTTACTCGAAAAATACAGATTTTAAATCTATATATGATATTATAACACTTTCAAAAATTAACTAAGGTATCATAAAATTATTTTAAAATTACAAGATAACAAAGTGTTAATTTATGATACATTTTATATAAATAATTTTTATTTTAAATTATTTTATTAATTATAAAATTGTAATTAAATATTTATGACTTACAAAAATACCAACACTTAATTTAACAAATTTTAAAATATTTATTTACTTATAGTATGATATAATTATATGATACTTTCATTTATAAGGTGTCTACATTTTATTTATATTTTAATGAGTGATGTTACTATTCATTAGTCCGATTTACTATTCATAAAGGTCATATTACTATTTCTATGAACAAGTTACTGTTTCATCGGTATAAGTTCTTTAACTTCTAGAAATACCCCTTATTTTATTCATTTTTTATTTATAATGTTTGTATTGTGTTCTATAAGTTCTTTTATGTGATCTATACTATATGAAATAAACATAAGAGAAATTTCATTGATAGAGTTCTGGGTCGTTACATTCTCCCCTCCTACAAAATATTTCATTCTCAAAATTTTCAGATTGTCCCCCCACAAAAATATTTGGGTAGTTCTTCATCATAAGCTTCTCAGACTTCCACATCGCCTCTTCAATTTTATGATTTTTACAAAGTACCTTTACCAGCCAAGTTGTCCAATTTCTCAACATCTGTTCTTCAGTGTCTAGAATCCGGATAGGCTCTTCACAGTAAGATAAGCCATGTTCCAATTCTATTCATTCAGAAGTGAGTACATGTGTTGGTTCTGACATGTACTTTCTTAATAAAGAGACGCAAAACAGATTGTGAACTTTAGAAAGGCTAGACGAAATTTCCAAATGATAAGCCACAACTCCAATTCTCTCCAAAATTTCAAAAGGTCCATTGTCTCTGAGGCTCAGTTTCGCTTTCTTCTCAAATCTTATGACACTCTTCAAAGCCATTTATGACATGATTTCTTGATTTGGATTCCTTATCTGAAAGGAACTCTGTGGAACATCTCTCAAAATCTAGTGATTTACACATCTTTATGTCACTAAAGATTGAGATTTCATTCATTGAACCTCATCCTTTAAGATGAGAGAATCCTTAACCTGGGCCTCCTTTTCAGGAGTAAGCCCTAGTCCAAATTATCATTAATATGGGCATCCTCCTTAGGAGTAAGCCCTAATCATAATTCTCTTAACCTGGGCCTCATTTTCAGGAGTAAGCCCCGGTCTCAAATATGGACATCCTCCTCAGGAGTAAACCCCAACCATAATTCTCTTAACCTGGGCCTCCTTTTCAGGAGTAAGCCCCAGTCTCAAATATGGGCATCCTCCTCAGGAGTAAGCCCCAACCATAATTCTCTTAACCTGGACCTCCTTTTCAAGAGTAAGCCCCAGTCTCAAATATGGGCATCCTCCTCAGGAGTAAGCCCCAACCATAATTCTTTTAACCTGGGCCTCCTTTTCAGGAGTAAGCCCCAGTCTCAAATATGGGCATTCTCCTCAGGAGTAAGCCCCAACCATAATTCTTTTAACCTGGGCTTCCTTTTTAGGAGTAAGCCTCAGGAGTAAGCCCAAGTCCCTTAATTTTTCAAGTCCCTTAACCTGGGCCTCCTTTTCAGGAGTAAGCCCCGGTCTTAATTTATCTTAACCAGTTCTAATATACTTTTTATTTGGGGCTTCTTTCTCAGGAGTAAAACCCAATCATAAGTCCCCTCCTAACTTAGGCATCTTCCTTAGGAGTAAGTCACAAGATTAGAGTATCTAAATCTCTATAAAGTACATATACCTTTATGGACCCTGTTCCTGGATTTCTTCCCTGAAGTAAATCTTAATCCTCATCTATTTTGGGCAGTCATACATACATAATCCCCACATCATTTCTTATGATTGCATCTTTCATGGCACAATTGTCTGGTTTTACTAATACCTATTGTTTCTCACACTGAGCATGACTCACGTGAGCTTAGAGTGTAAAAGTAATTATGACATCTTTCTTTGAGCCATCAATCATAAACATCATACTCCCTTACTCGAACTACATGAGTTCTGATTCCTTTTCCTAAACAAAGGATACATAGGTATCCCATCTGCGGGTACGATCCCAACTTTGAAACAATCTATGTCCTTCTAAATGACAATAAATTTCAAGTGCCCCACTGAGTGGCTTTAAAACCAGTATGGTCATCATAATGACCAAGAGAATTTTATGTATTGAAGGATATCATTGGCTAAGAATCTCTAAACAAATACAGATGATTCTCTATCGATGAAGAACCTCGAATACATATAAAAGATTCTCCAAATTTCCTACATATAAATCATTGATGGTCAGATCTAAAGGAAAGCTCATTTTATACTTGGTAATGTAATAAAGATTCACGAACATAACTTAAATCTATAAAGAGAGTCCCGGAGTAGACAATAATTCCCCTAAAAAATGTGTGATGAGTCCGACCACCCATCCTCTCGACCAATGCAAATTCCTAAGCCTCATCAGTCCACAACTAATGAGGGCCTACCTTTGGAAAGTAGGTCCAAATGGATATGGAATCATTGAATGTTTCCGGTTCTACGAACAAACCCGTTAGAAACCGATTGGAATGTTTGAACCTTCAATCAACGAGGTCATCCCTGATTCCAGAGGGAAACAAAAATTGGTGAACCCGACGTGAATCCTTAACCAAGTTAAAATAATGTTTTGCTTATTTGTTAGGCCCCTATTTAAAACTCAATGAGAGGGCCAACAAAACAATCATTGACATATGTGCTCATCCAAAAGATGTCGTGGTTGAATTTATCTTGATTACGTCTGTTACATCAAACAGACACTCTTTTTCAAGATTTTATGCATTCTAAGAAATGGCTGCTCTCAAGTTCACACCTATGAATACCACTGCTGTGAATACCGCTGCTGCAAATGCCACTACTGCTACTCCTCCTGGATCGTCATCCGCTCTAAGGATGACATCACCTACTCAGCGTCTTCAACGCTGGGTATCAAATGTGCTGGTTAAGGAGTACCGTCAACACGGTACCATTCCAACTCTGGAGGCTGCTCGACAAGCCCTCCAAGTGAACAATTCACCCTGGTCGTCCGGACAACGACGACTAGCGATCAAGAAGCAGACGATGCTAACTACCGTCTCCAACCGTTTCGGGTCGTTATCCCCGGAACACAATCACCATTCACTCCCATATTTTGGGGAGGTGAATGAGCAGGTCCCTCAAGGCCTTAATTCAAGGAAGCATGAGTCTTTCCTGAGGGCTCCCATCAACCATCACCGCCAGACTCGTGTGGCAGTGCGCCCTCAACATGAAGAGGGTGTCAACTCCAGGCGTTCGGCTCAGGTTGCTCGAACCCGAGCAGGCAAGACGAATCGCCAGAGGTGAAATCCGGTTAACAGTGAGCATGTTCTCATCTCTTCCATTTTCGGAGAAGTCCACCAACCTAACTTGGTGGCAAGAAACGAGTGGGCACACACACCTGCCCGTTTTAATTCCGCTGTCCAGCAGACTCGTCTAGCAGCATCACGCCAATCCCGTCAGACAATTCCGGCGGAGTACTATAGGCAGGAACATACACCTGTTTATACGTCATCAGTTAGTCAACATGCTCGTCTGACTACATATTATGGAGCTCGTCAACCACGTTCGGCGAAGTACAATCAGCAAGCACATACACCTGCTAGTATTGATCAAGCCTACCAACAGTCTCGCTTGGTAGCACACGGAGAAGTCAGTCGGAAAGCTCCGGCGACAAACAGGAGCCAGACTCAACTCTTTGCCCCCACACTTGAGTACTGTCAGGATTCACTGACAGGAAAAGGAGGACAGGAGCAGACACATACACTTACTCCCAGCACGGAATAGACGTATATCCCCATTCCGGCAGCTGAAGTCACCAAACATATTTTATCAATGGTGAAAGAGTAGAAGAAAATCCCTGCCCATATTCTGGATGCTTTCCAGGATATTATAACAGTTTCAACAACATCTCAGGGAAAGACACATAAATCTATCCCTACCAGTGGAGTAACACATCAACAGTTCACTCCGGAACAGACACACACATCTGTTCCAGTCCAAGAGGGTTGTGGGGAATACTCCCCCATATCATACAGACAACCAAGTCAGGCACATACACCTGATTTGAGTAGAGATCGTCAGCCTAATCTGGCCATCTCTCCTGATCAGGCACATACACCTGCTCAGAGCAGCCACCTTCGTCAACAAGTGGTTTCCAAGGCGAGTAAGAAGGCGTCTAAGAAGAAGACCCGCCCAACACAGTCAGGAGATCAAGAGCCAATCCGTAACAAGGCCTTGCTCAATGCTAGAGTTCTTGAACCCCTCAGGCAGTTATCTGTTGGAATTCAAGATTCTACTCCCTCATTTTCCAATAGTGGGAACATTAATTCCGAAGGTTTTCAACAGAGACTTCCTCATGAAGACTTGCTTCATGACAATTCGATCGATCTCGAAGTTTCATCTTCAGATGAGAGCCACAAGAACCCTTTGTGTGGTTAGAAGACCAAGGAGCAAGTGATCTCATCTTTTGCTGTAATCCACCATGGTGGTCCTCCCCATGATGATGAATTTCGCTGCGAAAGTCCTCTCCGCAGTAGTGATGCACATTGCCCGGAAAATGCTCTAGTGGACAATGTAGTGCTGAGAAAGCCCTCTTATCTTGAGGTACTTGCAAATGCGAAACCAGTCATGTCTGATACTTCATCGCTAGCAGGTGAAATACTTTCTCAATCAGAAGATAGCTCAGGGTGTAGGTCATTCTCCGAACCACCCCTAAGTCATGCATCTTCTAGTTTGATCAGTGATTTCTCTACCAATCTTGTTGGATCCGATGAAGCAACAAGGAAGCACCATCTCTGGTCAAATCAGGTAGAAGAATCTTTATTAAATGATAAAGAGGAAATACTGAACATGAGAAAACAACTGGAGAAAGGTGAAGTGCCAGTCATGTTTTGGCCTCTGGATGACTCTCAGTATGACATTACAGAGATGTTGACAGAAGATGGAATTCATGATATTCATCTCAACATATGGAAAACTCTTTGTCAGTTGAAAAAGAAAGTATTATCTTATGATGAATATGAAAATCATCTTAAGATAATAGAAGGGTTACAACGTCAGATTGTTTGGAATCTCTATCAGTCTCTCGATATCCGAAGGCTGAAAAGCAGCAGAGAGCCCTTCAATGTTCATGCCTTGGTGCACTAAGAAGATTGCACCAGTTAATTGCAAATACCCCATCTGGTATTCATATCAGAGGATGTGGTGTTCATGGAGCACTACATTTCATTGTGTTCTCCAGTTAGCAAAGCCCACCGAAAATGGTCTCATGCAATGTTATTGCCCATGGCCGGCCACCGTCAATGGGTTTTGTTTGTAATCAAAAGCTTGCCCAAGAACATGCCTCAACTAGTTCCTCTCAAAATCAAGAATACGGAGAACAAGTTGTTGAATTACTCCTGCATCAAGCAAACGAGAATATTGAATATGCCTCTCGTATAGAGCAAGCACATTATCAAGTGAAAGAAGTGTCAGAAATCATCCAACGGTCTTTTGAACCAGGTGATAAAAGTGGATACAGGTTGATGCATCCAGCTAATTTCCGGACTAAAGTCCGTAAGATCAGGAGAGCTTTTAAGAAAGTCTCAGACATAGCGTGTCAAGAGCCACCCAACTTGCCAGACTGGGGACTCTTTTAACCCAACCATCAGAATCAACAAATAGGATTCGAGGAGTTGAGCAAAGACAGTAGGAAAAACCCCAGTTCACCGGACTGGGGACTTTTTCAAATCATCAATCCCCTTCTCAGAGAAAGTCGGTCTTTTCTCGATTGGAAAAAAAACCTCAAGAGGAACGAAGAGCCAAATTATTAGGAGATTCTCTCCAAATTACGGTTCACCAAGAAGTTCCTGAGGGATTGAATCAACAAAAGGCAATCTCTCATCAAAGACATGACATAAGACAATATCACAGAAATGTTGATAAAAGGGATGCGATGCGTTATGCATCAATCAATGTCATCAATGCCATTGTTGCTGATCCACCAGATGAGGCTCACTCAGGGGACTCAGATGAAGAGGTTCCTACTCAGGAAGTTGTACGCATAGACACAAATGAAGAAGGTGTGCGTACATGAAATCAAAGATTTACCTAGAATCTGTGTGTTCCTTCAAATAACCCACTTCCCCCTCTCCGAAAGGGATCAAACAAGGGGAAGGGAAAGAATCAGGTTACATATCCTTCCTCTAGAGAAGGCCAATCACTCTTACTAGAGAAAAAATTTGCGCAACAAGAGGAAGAAATGAAAGAATTGAGGAGGTTGAATGCAGAACTACTTCAAGGTAGTCTTCCTCCTAAGCGTGCTGGAGTCAGTCAGCCAAGGGAGTTTGTTGCAGTTATTGAGATGGATCAAGAATATCCTCCTTTATCAGTACACCCTCACAGGTCTAATCCTACGGGTTAAGTGAAACAACAATTGGTAGTGCTGCCATCGGTTGCATTACCAGCCACCAAATTTTTCCAAGCTCCAGTCATTGCACCTACCCAAGTCCAAGTTCAACCGGATGTTTCTCAAAAGTTAATAACTACCATTGAGTCATTAACAGCTCGGTTAGAGACTATGGAAGGGAAGCATGCGCAGGTTCAACCAGAAAAGAAAGCTTACCCTGAATGGGTAGATTCAATCTCTCCCCCATCAAATTTTGGGAATCTTGTATTCCCTATTTTCAATGGATCAGGCGATCCTGAATAGCATTTGGCGCATTACGTGTCTTGTTGCTATCCTATGATGGGAATTCCAGAGCAGTAAGAAGCAGTGAAACTCAGATGCTTCGTGCGAACCTTGCAAGGACCAGCTTTTGTCTGATATACAAGCTTGAAATCCTGGTCAATTACCAGATGAGAAGATCTCCGTCAATGATTTCTTCTTCAATTCAGATCAACTTTGCCAAAGACAACAGTTTTTGATCTTACAAACTGCAAGCAAAGGGAGAATGAAAGAGTCTCTGATTTTATTGCTCGCTGGAAGGGATTAACATATTCCCCAAGCTTAGCACTCCCTCAAGAGGAACTGTTGCCAATCTGTGTGACAAATTTGCGTGACGAATTACGCACGCCGCTGATCCCTGTGAAATACACAAGAGGGTTTCGAGACCTTACTTCAATCACTCAAAAGATTGTAGATTCTCTTATACAGACTAAGGCTAAATCTCATGTAATTCCATCAGCTCCAGGAAGGAGAATGAGTAAAGCAGAAACTACTACAGTTATGCTTAAACAAAAACCTGTACCTGCTTCTACCTCAAAACCTTCATCTTCTCGAAGGGCTCCACCTCCTGAGAATCAACAACAAAGGCCGTTTCGTCAAGACGATCAAAGAGATCAAAGACAGAAACAATTTGACGATCTGAAAAGCAAAACATACTCTTTCCGAAATGAACAAGTTCCTGGTTACTTCATTTCGGCTCTGGAGAATAATTTGGTTTAGCTGCCAAGACCCAAGAGGCCAAACAAGGAAGGAGATGAAGACCGTCCCAATTATTGCCCCTTTCATCAAATGTTGGGACATCCCATCCAGGAGTGTTTTGTCTTCAAAGACCTCCTGCAAAAGATGGTCGACTTGGGACAAGTCAAACTGAAAGGCTCTTCAGCCCAGGTAGCATGTGTTACTGTTACAGTTCCAGAGGAGGAAAGCGAGTGACAAGAAGTCAAAAGTAAAAATGCACAAAAATATGATGATTGGATGGTTAGAAAGACGATCAACCGAACTCATGCTATTTTGCGAACACAATTGAAGAAACCAATTGTGCCTCCTGCCATGAATGCCGCAACAAAATCCTCTTCAGAGGGAAAATCCTCAAAAGGGCGGCATAATTCCAAGAAAGAGAAAGAATCAGAAGAAGATTAGTATGTGTCAAAGCCTAAGTTGTCTTTGACTCTGGCGGACTTCATGCCATCTACTTCGAATCAACAGGCACCGCCCCACCAAACGGCACAGCCTAAATTGGCTAGTCAGGTAGAATTCTATCACATGAAGGGAAGAGAGAAATCCACAACAAAGGAGATTACCAAAGTTAATGCTCCGTATGGTTTGGAAAAGATTCCAGTAAATCCATTTGCACATGTGAGTACAGATTATGTGTTGCCTATTAGTCAAATTGACAAGATAGACCCAAATCAAAATACTCTTATGGAAAGATCCATAATTTCAATTACGGCAATCGAGCCAGATAACATGGGAGAAATTGGTGATCCTCCAAGCAGTGATGAAATCCCAAATGGTGATATCTTCATTTCATCTGCTGAAATCCAACAAGTCTATACTTTTCCAATCAGGCCAGAAGAAATTATAGCAACATCAGAGGTGAACAATGATGTTGATTCTCAATCCATCATCTCCTCTTTATTACCCAAAGAAGACCCTTCATCATCAATCAGGTCGGAAATGGAAGCTTCTTCTTCAAGATGTGCAAATATTGACATCTCTTCTGATCATGAAAATTCTGCTTTATCATCTACTATGCAAGTAGAAATGGAAGAAATAACACATGATGAAGGAGAATAGGAAGATCTCAGATATTCTCCTCCAGCATTTGAAGAGGGTATCTCTACCATCGTGGATGAACTTAGAGAAATAAATCTGGGTGCAAAAGAAGATCCACGCCCCACTTTAATCAGTGCGGCCATGACTCGTGAAGAACAAGAGATGTATATTTTCTTTTTAAAGCAAAATCGAGACATATTTGCTTGGAATTATACAGAGATGCCCGGGCTTGATCCTGATGTTGCTACTCATCATTTGGGTTTACCAGAAGAACATCGAGGATTTAAGCAAGCCGCAAGAAGAACACACCCAACTTATGATTCCAAAATTTAAGCTGAAGTGGATAAGCTTATCAAAGCTAACTTTGTCAGAGAAGTTCAATATCCCAAGTGGTTGACTAATATTGTCCCTGTAAAGAAGAATAACAGACAAATTAGAGTTTGCATTGATTTCAGAGATCTTAATCGGCATTGTCCTAAAGATGATTTCCCAGTTCCGATTACAGAACTTTTAATTGATACAACAGCTGGATATGAAGAACTTTACTTCTTGGATGGATATTACAGATATAATCAAATCTGAATGGCCCCAGAAGACGAGGAATCCACAGCCTTCAGAGCCCCTCAGGGTGTGTTTTGCTACCGGGTAATTCCCTTTGGCTTAAAGAATGCGGGTGCTACATATCAGCGTGCCATGCATTATATCTTCAAACCCTTTCTAGGGAAGTTTATTGAATGCTATGTAGACGATTTGGTGGTTAAATCCAAACAACGTTCTAATCACTTGGCTGATTTGGAAGTCATATTCCGCAAGCTTTGACAACATAATTTGAAGATGAACCCCTTAAAATGTGCTTTTGGGGTAACCTCAGGAAAATTTCCCGGCTTTATTGTACGCCATTGTGGTATTGAAGTCGATCCTGAGAAGACAAAGTCAATCCTTGGTATGTCACCTCCTCGAAATTTGAAAGAATTAAGAGGACTTTAAGGACACTTATCCTATATTCGGCGTTTTATCGCCAATTTGGCAGGCAAAATTTTACCCTTCACCAAATTGATAAAGAAGGGAGTCACTTACCAGTGGACTGAAGAATGTCAAGAAGCATTCGATATTCTCAAGAAATACCTCTTGAGTCCACCGGTACTCATGCCACCTGTTGAAGAAAGACCACTTATCCTCTACGTGACAACTCTAGAGCGATCATTAGATGTCTTTCTTACTCAGAAGAATGACGCTGGGAATGAAAACAACCTCTACTACCTCAGTCAAACTATGCTTAAAGCAGAAACCTGGTATTCAAGTATTGAGAAGTGCTGCCTGACATTAATCTTTGCAGTTCAGAAATTGAGACACTTCCTGCAACATCACGAGGTCCAATTGGTATCTCGCAATAACCCGCTCAAATTCATCCTTAGTCGTCCAATGCTTACAGGACGTCTGGCAAGGTGGACAATTATTTTGCAGCAATTCGACATTCAGTATGTGTCTCAAAAGGCAATAAAGGGCCAAACTCTGGCTGATTTCCTGGCTGAACACCCTTCGGTGGAAGACACATCTTCAGATATTGAACTCCCTGATGAGGAAGTCTTCTCTATTCAAGAAAGTCCTCATGCATGAGAAATGTATTTTGATGGTGCTTCCAGAAGCCCAACAGGGAGGAAAATGGAAAATCCTAAATTCAACAAAGTTGGCTTAGGAATCGTGCTCATTTCTCCAGAAAAGGCAGTATTACCTTATTCCTTCTTATTGTGGGAATGTGGTACCAATAATGAAGCAGAATACCAAGCTCTTATCGCAAGCTTGGAATTGGCGCTTCAAGCACAAGTGAATCACTTAAAGGTGAAAGGTGATTCAGACCTGGTAATCAAACAAGTCAATGAGGATTATGCCATCAGAAAAGAAGAACTAATCCCTTTGTATGACTACGTCAGAGAGTTAATGACGGAATTCCCTTCGGAACCGACATTTTCTTATGTCTCGTGATCACAAAATGCTCAAGCTGATGCACTGGCTAATATAGCCACAGCTCTGGCAGATCCAAATCGGGATGAGACAACCATCAGTATTGCCCACCGTCGTGCAATTTCACATTATGTTTGAATCAGAACAAAGGAAATTAATGAAATTAGTCCCATTCCTGAACCGTATGGTCATACTACATGATGAATGTCACCTATCAGGGAATACCTTCAAAATGGAACACTTCCACCTGATAGAGCCGAGAAAGAACAAATCTGGCGACGTGTGGTCAATTTTACTCTTTATGATAACCCAGATCACCTAGAGAAAATTCTCTACAAACGTGGTTTTGATGGAGTTCTCTTCAGATGCATTGATGGTGAAGAGACAATGACTGTCATGAAAGAAGTGCATGCAGGAGTCTATGGTTCCCACCAGTCTGGACATAGACTGTCTGATCAGATTCGAAGGCTTGGATACTTTTGGCATTCAATGATATAAGATTGTGTTGATTTCACAAAGAAGTGTCATTCATGCCAAGTACATGCCAATTTCATTCATCAACCTCCAGAGTTGCTTCATACAGCTAAATACTTGTGGCCATTTCCCACATGGGGAATGGATGTGGTGGGACCTTACCCTTCAGCTACGGCTAAGCAGTTTAAGTATACTCTTACTGCTACTGATTTCTTTTCCAAATGGGCAGAGGCAATACCTCTCAAGGAAGTCAGTTCTAAATGCATTTTTAACTTCATCAAGTCTAACATCATTACCAGATTTGGTGTCCTTCATACCATATTGACAGACAATGGCACCAACTTCTGTTCATCTGAGGTGAAGAAGTTGTATCAAGAATACAACATCAAATCCAACCATTCATCTCGGTATCATGCAGCGGCCAATGCCCAGATAGAATCCTTCAATAAGACTCTGTCAAATATACTGCAAAAGATGGTGGATAAAGATAAGAAATCATGTCCTGATAAACTCTTCCATGCTTTATGGGCTTATCGGACTACCACCCGCACTGCAACGCGGTCAACTCCATATTCATTGGTATATGGAACGGAAGCAATCTTTCCAATTGAAGTTCAACTACCCTCGCTCAAATTTTCCATTTGTGATCAGTCATCTACAGATGAACAATCTCAAAAGTGATTGAATGAATTGGAACAATTAGATGAGAAAAGATTGTGCACTTTGCACCACTTGGAATCCTATCAGAATCGAATAGCACGAGCTTTTAACAAAAAAGTTCATCTTCGTTCATTCACTCAGGGAGAATTGGTATTAGTTCTCAGAACTCCAATGATACCAGGAAAGAAACCTCCCAAGTTTGAGGCAAAATGGGAATGACCTTACTCAATACATAAGGTCTACTCCAATGGAGCTTATTCATTAATCTCGATGGATGGAGAACTCATCACTACTCCAACCAATGCCATATTTTTGAAGAAGTATTTTGTATAAACACAAAATATATCATCATTGGTCCGGTATGACCTTAAACTGCACAACCATCCAGCAAGACGTTAAACTTCATAACCAACGGTCCATGCATATGACCCTAAACTATTTGCACATACGTCCAACATGACGTTAAACTGTGTCCCCATTCATCTTCCTTGCTATATGACGTTAAACTATACAGCAACGGTCCATACATATGACCTTAAACTATTTGTATTCCTTTCGTCTCACATGACGTTAAACTGTGACGTCCTAACTACATGACGCTAAACTGTACAGAAGTCCCTTACGTCCAGCGAGACGTTAAACTGCATCATCAATGGTCCATACATATGACCTTAAACTATCTGTACTTTCGTCCAACATGACGCTAAACTGTGAAAAAGTTCCCTAATTCGTCCAACATGACGTTAAATGGTGTACTTTTTGTCCTCACTGCATGACATTAAACTGCACAGTCCCCCTTTCGTCCAACATGACGTTAAACTATATTGTTCCCATCGTCCTAACTACATGACGCTAAACTGTACAGAAAGTCCTTGATACGTCCTACATGACATTAAACTGTACTTTGTCCCTGCTACATGACATTAAATTGTGCAGCACCAATAGTCCTAACTGCAAGACTTTAAACTCCATAGTCCCTTTATATGTCCTACATGACATTAAACTGTGCATCGTTAAGGTTGTTGTTACCTCTTGTTTCTCACACCGAGTATGACTCATGTGAGCTTAGATCAAACCTCAACCATAACACTCTCTCTGGGCTACTAACCATGTGTAAGTCCCAACAACATCATTTTTTTGGTCGTTGTCCCCAAGAACAACTTGATCATTAATTCATTCTTTAATTGAACTATGCAGACTTTGATCCTTGCCTTCCAGGCTGGGTACATAGGCAACCTCCCAAGGTTTAATCCCAAAATCAATCTCTTCACATCGGTTCACCTCCATCTCATACGATGTTGATTCGTGAAACCGCCCCTAGAATCAATACCTTTACATTGGTTCACTTTCTTCCTTGATATACGACGTTAAACTATACAACACTTTTTGTCCTGTATGACAATAAAACTACAATATTCTTTGATACCCTCACCTGAGAGGGAACCATTATTTACATTGATTTTTCAATCATGTTTCATTCCAAAGACTACGTGCATACATGGCAATGCCCAAACCTTTTATCTTGGGTTAAACCATCATTGCACTAAAGTCCCCTTTCACCCTTCACATGTACGAACCAAATTTGTACAGAGGGCATTTCTAGAACTACGTGGGCTTGATTCCCATCTTTATGGGATACATAGGAATGTTCGAGTGTCCCTCGAATCCAGCCCCAAGTCTTTTGGGCATAATCCCAAATTCCTCTTTCAGTCCCCTGGCTGAAAAGTCCCCATGAAAACACACACTATGTATTTCTTATAATGGTCCAAGCTCTATGACCCTAAACTAAGATCTCTAATCCTTTTGTCCCACACGACGTTAAACTGTAGTTCAAGAACTACGTATGGCTTGATTCCCATCCTTATGAGATACGTAGTGAAGTCCAACATTTCAATTCAGGACCCAGCCACAACATGATTATGGTTAGCATTGATCTGTGTATCTCTGTATACATTGGACAATACCCATATTTATGTGTTATAATCCTAACCTTAAATATTTTCAGATCTTCATAACCCTTTTCTTGACTTTTAATCACAAAAATGTCAAATTTCTGAGAGTTCTTTTACCTGACTATGCAGTACGTGCCCTTAGGCAGCCTTGCATAAACAGTCTCCATAACAGATTTTTCAGCCAAAAGATACTATTATCTGACTATGCAGCCAATTCCCTTAGGTGGCCCTACATAATTCAACCCCCTAACGGGTTTGTCGGATACTTGTAACTTCATTCTTGGGAAGAAAGCCTCTTTTGTCCTTATTGGTCTTAAATGACAGTATGTAGGGATCCGCAAAAATAGCTATCCTTAACATATTTGTCCCATATCCTTTTTCATGATCTGAAAGTATTCAAGTCTATGGTTTATATTCTCCTTCCCTACGTTTGGGTCAGACCTTCGTAGGAGTGATATCCATCCAGTTCTTCGATAATCTTGTTTGGAAATATCTTCTCCATATTCAAGTACCTCTTTCCATACAAGAAACTCTATACTTTGGAAAATTTGAATCTCCATAAACTTTCATGGGCTTTTTAGCACTAGGAAAGTAAATTTCTGAGAGTTCTTTTGCCTGACTATGCAGCACGTGCCCTTAGGCGGCCTTGCATAAACAGTCTACATAACAGACTTGTTAGCCAAAAGATTCTATTTATTTGACTATGCAGCCAATGCCCTTAAGTGGCCCTGCATAATTCAATTCCCTAACAGGTTTGTTAAATAATGGTAACTTCATTCTTGGAAACTACTTCTTCTAATGCCTTTTAGCTCTTTTTATATCATTCCTCATATTCAAATATTCTTAAGCTATAGTTTACATATTTTCCCTCATACTTGAGTGTGGTAATGTGTTTTCAGATAAATTTTCAAGGAATTGAGTCAATTCTAATTCATTCGGTCAAAGCGATTTCGACCTTAAACATTAGCCTCTGTATGTCTGATGTGCATGACTTTAAACTGCCCACAAAAGACAAAGGAACTCTGAATAAAAGTCAAGTTCCAGCTCACTAAACATACATTTTGTATGATTTAGGTAATATTGAGCAATTAAAAGATTCAAAGTTTGTAGGGTTATTTACATTAATCCTAGTAAAAAATCAAACTATGCTTACTAGACCCATTGGCTTAGGTAATTTAAAGCAGGAAGAAAAGGAAAATACATGCACAAGTGATTGAAGATGAAAGCGTTCTTTCCATTTGATGCACAATAATTAGAGGGACATCCACAGATTGGAGCCTCTTCTCTTTTTCCAAGAAATTACAAAAGGTTTTCAACATAAGTCTTCAATTGATGAACCGCATCCCGAGCTTCATCAGCAGCTACTTGAAGCTCATGCACTCGACCAACTTCACTCTTTTCAGCATGATGGAGTGATTTCTTGGCATCTGCAATGGTCTTCATACCATTCGTTTGAACTCCCTCCAGTGAATTATTGAGTTTGTCGAGTTCCCCAGTAACAGCATCTAACTGTTGCTGAAGGTGCATCTTTTGGATGACTTTTTCTTTGATCTTATGCTTCAGTTCCTTCATCTTGGCAGCATAGCCAGCCTCATCTCGGGATACCGCAACCTCAAATTCACCGATGTTGACTGACAGTTTCACCCTGGTAAGATCTTCACGACACTTTTGCTCCTGCTCCCTCCTGAAGATGACTTGTTTCACCATGCTATGGATCTCTTGATATCCAAAACTGCTAAGTCCTAGCATGATAAACTGGGATGAAAATCGAGGGATCTTCGATGATAGCTATTCTAAAGGCACCTCAGATATGATTTTCCATATGTTGTTCCATGCCTTGCGTCGTGAGAAGCTGATCGCCTTAAGCACCTCTGGGTCTGATTCAACATCATCATCACAGGGGGGGCATGTAATCTGGGATTAATGTACTTAAGGAAGTGCCCTGTTCTGCTTCTTCCCCCCTGACCCTGGTTGCTTCACCTTCTACTTCTGTTTGGACGGAAGTTGAGACCTCACCTCCAGTTCTAACCATTGAAGTTGATAGCCCTGTTTGATCAATTAAAAGTATGGTTAGTTTCATAGAGTAATGGAAGTTGGCTTTCTATCTTGAAAACGCAGTCCAATCATTACCTAACAGTAGATCAGCAGCTTGAGAAGACTCCTCCCCATCTTTCCCAGTTTCAACAGGATCTTCAAGATGGTTCTCAGGAGGGTTTACTGGATTTAACTCCACTTGAGCTAACGTTTCTGCAATGGTAGGGTTGACATCAATGTTCACACCCTCTTCAAGCATTGGCAGTTCAACAGCTTCTATGGATGGAACTGCATATTATTTTCAGTCATGATTAGAAGTGTAAATTAACATTTTTTATTTACTGGGCGAAGGATAACACTCATGCCCAAGTTCTTCTAAATCACATGACAACTTAGCATGATCATAAAATTCTTCTAAAGACATGCCACGATTCATCATTTCATCCAATGATATTTCAGAATCCTGGTTAGTCTCACCAGTGGGAGTATTTGATGTATCCTCTTGGCGACCCTCATTCTGGGGCCCCTGACCCTGGACAACTTCTTCAGGAAGGATGACAGATTCAGTTGCTGCGGCCGCCAATGATTCTGGTGCGGGTTCTTCTCTACTTGTAGCAGTAGCAGGAGCAGTGCTGGGAATAGATGTTGGCTCTTTTTCAGAAGCAGCCAAGTCAGCTTGAATTTGCGTTTGTTCCACAGCACCCTCCGTGGTCCTTAAGGGAGGATCAGTCCTTTCCTTCAGAGGGGAAATTGAAGAAGTCCCTGCAATCCCCAGAAATATGAGCAACCTTTTCATGGGTATAGACTCATGATTACCCGAAGGACTTACCGCTGCTAATGAACCGTTTAGCTGTGGACTTCCTCCTTTGTTGCCTTTGCTTCTTTGGTTTTTTGGGAGTATCAACAGTCTCCCCTTTTGGCATTTGAATTGGCAAATGGAAGGTTATGTCCAACGCCTCATTCATGGCCTGCTGGCCTGGAGATATCTCGCCCGGTTCGTGAGGAGAATCAGCAGCAGCCCCGATGGCAGTACCACCAGGGCTATACTGTGGCGAAGGAACCTCAGTTCCTTTCTTTGCAAGCTGCAAGATGAAGAAAATAACTTCCTTAAGTAACAAATCTTCGGCTAAAATCAAGTTGCAAAACAAATAAGGAAAGAAAACTTACATCTTCAGGAGCCACGTAATCGTGCCACTCCTCATCAGTCCCCTCAGTGGCGCCACGATCAATCAATTCCTTCACCTGCCTGGTGACAGGAACAGACTCATCAGTGGCATATATGAGCATTTACAGCTCTCTGATATAAGCCCGCACTTCATCGGGGTTATCCTCGTATTGGATATCTGTAGAAGCCAGAAGATTCCCTATTCCAGGAAGTTGTAGGCCCTCACACAAATCCAGCCAGGTGGTCTCAGTACCACAGTATAAACTCTGCCATAACTGGACAACCTCTGGTCTTAGATATGAAGGCTGCGAGGAAGGTCCTACAATCTTCGACTTCAATTTCTTCCCAGCTCCTGCAACTGCAGACAGAGAATAAGAAAATAAGACTTATTGCTTTATAAATTAGCAGTGATTAAATTACCACAATGAAGTAACTCACCAGGAGTTGATGGAGTAGGTCTCTTGATTCTAACCGGAGGATTATATTGGGCACGAGGTCGCTTTGCCACTTGTTGTGCCTCATCATCCCCATCATGGGAATCCGGTGAATCAGTCCTAGAGGAGGAGTCTGGCGAATCAGCTTCAGGTGGGGAAGCATCACCTTCATGAGGGAGGGTTTCTTTATCTACAATCCTCTTCCTTTTCCCCACCTGATAAACTGGGTGATTCAGTACCCCTTTTGGGTATGATGCTATCCAGTGCTCGACATAATATGTAGTCAAGTTATGTGCCTCTTTTTCAACTGGTAGATCAAATACCGCCCCAGTATTCTCCCTTGACGTCAACAGTCACAGTTGCCGAGCAACCATCAGATGTTCCTCTAACCTGACATGTACTGGGGGAGATACAACAATTTGTTGTAGACACTTAAATTGACGTGCAAATCTATATGGAGCATAGGCCTCACATATAATTTCTCTGTCAATCCTGGCAACTAGCACACCATCTCTACAAGCTAGCATGTATGCCCTCATATCCAAGTGGGCTGTTCCATTGTCAACAAACCGCCCGGTTGGCGGATTTCCATAGGGAAAGAAGTTGAATTCCTTAAACATGCTCAGCCTCACTTTCATGTCATAGGCATTAACATCTAATGGAGCAACTCTAGAGAATGCTTGCACTGACGGCCTGAAAGAACTTCTAGGAATTTGTAATCCATTCTATACATTGTAAGTCCTGAAGTGAGTGGCAATCCATCCCCATAAAACTTGGAATGATCCCAATATTCTTAAAGGAGATTTACCCATGAAGACATGAAGTAAACTTCTGTGAATCTTTGCTAAAATGGGGGTAGCCAACCCAACCATTTTTCCCTCAGCCAACTTTGTCGCAATGACGAAGGTCCCAGGCCTGACGCCTCCCTTCGAATCCCTGAATGACAAGAGATAAACGCTGAGCCACATAGCCAAGAAACCTGCCAGACGAGTCTTCTTTGGGATCCTTTGATTCACCTCATATCCCCATTTCTCAAATTCTCCTGCTTCTAGAGTTGGCCAGAATGTGCCAGGAGCACCCCTCTTCTCAGGTTTTGGGCAGGTGGTAGGACGTTTGGGCCTCTTATCCTTGGATTTATTTTTCTTGGATCCTTTCTCCTTCGGCTCCTTCTCCTTTGTCTCCTTCTCTTTCTTCTCAATAAGAAATATATTCATCCACTCCTCCGGATGAATATCCTTTCTAGAATGAGTTAACGAGGTCTCTGAACTCTTGAGCCTGTGGAAGATCTTAAATAATTCACGAGCTAAAGCAGGAGTCTTCTCTGAATCATTCCAAGTCACCTTGGGAGGAATGAATTCATCATACATATCGCCTAAAATTGGAGCCCTTGAGATCTTGTGGACATCCCACAGACTGATACCTACTTCTCCATGAGTCATATGGAAAGAATTAGTTTCTGGGCTCCAGTGGATGAGTATCTCCGGCACGAAGTTATCATGTCTGTAAACATATGTTTGCCCAACCCAAACAACTTCGTATATCGCCACTCCTTTCAGATCCTCGACAAAATCTGCATAGGTTTGTCGCACCCAGTATTCCCACATCCAATTTGGCTTCACACCTCCCCCAGGACGGAAGTCCCAACTTTTCTTCCAGCCTTTGGATTGATCCATCTGAGCATTTCGGAAGATTGAAGGATAACAATGTGGTCGCAGCTCAGGCGTATGAGGTTTCAGATCTGGCGTACAAGGGCTATGATGCATTATGTGGGCCTTCTCCACTGTTCCAGCACTTATAAATACTCCTCCACATGAGATATTTGTTGAAGCAAAGTTGGTATAATTTTGAAACCATGAAAATGGGAGATAGTTCTTTGCTTTTGGAATAGTAACTTCTCGCAGATGACCATAGCCATACAAAGACAAATAAATGCCTTGGGGGAAGTCGCGATGATATTTCTTCAGATACTTAGCCAAATCCGGAAGAGTGCTACTTTTGACGGTATAATAATCGAGGCCAATGATGTTCATCATATCATCAATCCGCTTGCTAGCCAGTTCATCAGCTATTCCGGTTCTAAGAGCCATTGATTCTGCACAAAAGTTGAATAAATTAACTTTTAAGTAAGTCGATTTTTCATAAAATTTGTGAAGAATTTCAGAAAAATGGCAAAGGCATTAAGGCGCGCAAGTCTAAAACTTGGCGCATAAGTATGGATGTATCACGCAAGTGTTAATGTGACGTGCAAGTTTTTGGCGCGCAAGTATCACTGCACAAGTCCTATTACCTTAACAAAAGCGCGAAAGCGAAGAAACAATGGAAAACGAGTGACTTGCGCGGCGAAGAGGACCTGCGCAGCGAGAGCTCAAAAATCTAGAAATCAGATGCTATGCGCGGAAAATGACCGCATATTTATAGGAAAGGCGGCCCACCTGCGCGCCTACACCCAGCGCGCTCCATCCAGCGCACTCTAGCCTTGCGCGACTCGAACCTGCGCGCCAAGTGTTGCGCACTGAACACTTGCGCGCCGCCTTTCCTTTAGTTTTCTTCTTTTCCTCAGAGTCACATCCTCATTTCTTTCGGATCCAACTCTGAGGGGGGACTTTTGTTGATTCTCCTTTTCCTCACATTTTCTAAAAGAATGGAAAAGGAAATGACTTAGCACAAATTGATTCATCCTTTGAAGAAATCATCAAAAATCGACAAAGGCATGAACAAGGCTTCAAATGCACAAGGGTCGCGCAAGTTCCGTCATTGTCGCGCAAGTATACTTGCGCGACACCTAATAGTCGCGCAAGTGACTTGCGCACCCTAAAGGATAACCGCCCGGGGTCTTCCCCAGCCTATAAATAGACCCTGTGGGCCCCCCATTTCGAGAGGAATTTTTCCAGAATTCACAGACAGAGCTCTGATTGCCCAAGTCTCTTCTTAAGGTCTTCCGAACACTTCTAAGGTAATTCCTTACCTAGAATGGAAGGTCTAAACAAGAGGAGTAAGGTCTAAGTGTTAGAATTCACTAACACTTGCACACCTAAGTGGTTTTACCCTTAAGGGGAATGGACACACTTGCACCCTGCCCTACTTCTTCAGCAGAACTTGCGCGCCAACTTCTGGAAAGCCTCTAGGGATTATACCAAGGGTTTGAGTCAAGTCTCGCCCAAGTATTACCCTAAGGGATGAAAATCGCGCAAGTACCCATGTGTCGCACAGGTATACCTGCGCGACCAGGACTTGTGCGCCCACGCAGTACCTGCGCGCCTGCCAGGACTTGCGCACCCCTACCTTTTTGGGTGCCTTTCCTGGCCATTTCACCCCTCTTATGCTTTTCCACCTCTCCTATTCAAGATTAAGTCTTCAAGACACTCTTCAAATCCATTTATGACATGATTTCTTGATTTGGATTCCTTATCTGAAAGGAACTCCGTGGAACATCTCTCAAAATCTAGTGATTTACACATCTTTATGCCACTAATGATTGAGATTTCATTCATTCAACCTCATCCTTTAAGATGATAGAATCCTTAACCTGGGCCTCCTTTTCAGGAGTAAGCCCCAGTCGAAATTCTCATTAATATGGGAATCCTCCTTAGGAGTAAGCCCCAAGTCCTCTTTTAACCTGGGCCTCCTTTTCAGGAGTAAGCCCCAGTCTCAAATATGGGCATACTACTCAAGAGTAAGCCCCAACCATAATTCTCTTAACCTGGGCCTCCTTTTCAGGAGTAAGCCCCAGTCTCAAATATGGGCATCCTCCTCAGGAGTAAGCCCCAACCATAATTCTCTTAATCTGGGCCTCCTTTTCAGGAGTAAGCCCCAGTCTCAAATATGGCCATCCTCCTCAGGAGTAAGCCCCAACCATAATTCTCTTAACCTGGGCCTCCTTTTCAGGAGTAAGCCCCAGTCTCAAATATGGGCATCCTCCTCAGGAGTAAGCCCCAACCATAATTCTCTTAACCTGAGATTCCTTTTCAGGAGTAAGCCCTAGTCTCAAATATGGGCATCCTCCTCATGAGTAAGCCCCAAGTCCCTTAATTTTTCAAGTCCCTTAACCTGGGCCTCCTTTTCAGGAGTAAGCCCCAGTCTTAATTTCTCTTAACTAGTTCTAATTTACTTTTGATTTGGGGCTTCTTTCTCAGGAGTAAAACCCAACCATAAGTCCCCTCCTAACTTGGGTATCTTCCTTAGCAGTAAGTCCCAAGATTAGAGTATCCAAATCTCTATAAAGTACATATACCTTTATGGACCCTGTTTCTGGACTTCTTTCCTGAAGTAAATCTTAATCCTCATCTATTTTGGGAAGTCATACATACATAAGCCCCACATCATTTCTTATGATTGCATCTTTCATGGCACAATTGTCTTGTTTTACTAATACCTCTTGTTTCTCACACTGAGCATGACTCACGCGAGTTTAGAGTGTAAAAGTAATTATGACATCTTTCTTTGAGCCATCAATCATAAACATCATACCCCCTTACTCGAACTACGTGGATTCTGATTCCTTTTCCTAAACAAAAGATACGTAGGTAGCCCATCTGCGGGTACGATCCCAACTTTGAAACAATCTATGTCCTTCTGAATGACAATAAACTTCAAGTGCCCCACTGAGTGGCTTTAAAACCAGTATGATCATCATAATGACCAAGAGACTTTTATGTATTGAAGGATACCATTGGCTAAGAATCTCTAAACAAATACAGATGATTCTCTATCGATGAAGAACCTCGAATACATATAAAAGATTCTATAAATTTCCTATATATAAATCATTGATTGTCAGATCTAAAGGAAATCTCATTTTATACTTGGTAATGTAATAAGGATTCACGAACATAACTTAAATCTATAAAGAGAGTCCCGAAGTAGACAATAATTCCCCTAAAAAAGGTGTGATGAGTCCGACCTCCCATCCTCTCGACCAATGCAAATTCCTAAGCCTCATCAGTCCACAACTAATGAGCGCCTACCTTTGGAAAGTATGTCCAAATGGATATGGAATCATTGGATGTTTCCGATTCTACGAACAAACCCGTTATAAACCGATTGGAATGTTTGAACCTTCAATCAACGAGGTCATCCCTGATTCCAGAGGGAAACAATGTCATAAAGGGGAGAGATCGACACATCTTTATTGCAATTATAATTCCCTTAAGAGTTTTGACTAAAATATACTTTATTAAATCTAAAAGGAAATGTCAAATTTTATTGCAAGACTGGGAAGATATAAAAGAATGTGATGATCCAGAATCAAATAAAGCATTGACTAAGTTTGAGGAAACGATTAAAGTACCTGCCACTACATCATTAGGAACTTCAACCTCAGCAGTTGTGACCACATAAGCTTAACCTTACTCCTTGGTCTTCATTAGGGAAAGTTTCCTTGGAACTTAGGAAAATCATTTGCATAATGTCCCATATCTTTGAAATTGTAGCATTGGACATTGATAGCTTCTTTCTCTCCTTTGCAATCATGAGCTTGATGACCTTTTTCTCCACACTTGTAACAAACACCCATACCCTTCAGACAATTACCAGGGTGTTTCTTCCCTCAATTATCACAGGATGGAAAATCAACTCTTCCCTTCTTTCTCTTTTCCTTATTTCCTTTTCCAGAGTGTTCAAAATTCTCTTCTTCTCTTGCTTTACTTTGAAGTCATATGACTTAGAGAATTATTTTTCTATCTTGATAGCACATGAGACTATATTTTCGTACGATGAGAAATTTTGGGAGAATAGTTCCCTTTAGAGGAATAGTTTTAAACCATCAAATAATCAATAAATATTTCTCCTCGGATTGCGTATATAGTTCGTGACATGCCTTTCTAACCTTATAAATTTGGCTTCATACTTGATAACATTATTATCTTCCTTTTGCCTTAGATTCAGGAATTGCCTTTCCATATCCTCTCATTATTCATGAGGAAAATATTTTTCTAGGAAAATTTACTTAAAATCCCTCCATTTCATATTTTTAATTCCTTCTTCTTGCTTTGTGTTTTGAATTAGTAAGCACCATTGATCCACATCTCCCAATAGACGATAAACTTTCATGAAAATCTTCTCCCTTTCGTTATTTTCAAAGTGAGATATATATTCTCTAAGGAATTTATCCACTGCTCAACTACAAATGGGTTTATAGTCTCATTGAATGATGGAGGTTGTTGTCGCATAAAGCGGTCTAACATTTCTCCTCCATGTTGTGGATCAGGATGATCCATACAGGTAAGATTATTGTTTATAACCTTAGTCAGCTGTCCTAGTATAGTTATAAGTTTGTCATCACCAGTCGTAGCTCCAATAATGACATCATTATCTTGTATAGGAGGGAAATCCCTACATGGGATTCATGCATTGATACAATTTTCATTATTTCCACTAGGTACTATTTTTAAATAATGACATACACTATATTAGGTTATGAATCGTAATGTATAATCTCAAACTAGAAAAATTGTTAACATAAATTGAAGTTTTATGCATAATTAATCTCATAATCATAAACATGGTTTCTTTAGGGACATATTTACTTTTAAATTCTTCATAATGGTTTGTAAAGAAAACATGAATTATCCTAACCATATCCCCCGAGAGTGTCAAACTTGGTGCGCATTACGACCCGTTGTCGTGTACTAGGTTACCTAGAGTTAGGCCTGAGACACCTTGTTAGAGTTGTTACCCCTAGGTACATCTGTGCTAGAACCAAATCCACTTGTAGTATCTAGACATGGATGTATTGCTAGGAAGATCCACATAATCTTTACTATACCAAAATTCTAGGATGTTCTCCCATTCTTATCCTCAAAGTCTATCTTAGGACCATGTTCCCTAATCAATGTTTTCTAAATCTAGTTTTCAAGGATTCTACTAAACTTCCTCTAATACCAACTATAAAGACCTAGACCCCAATAGCCCAGAGTCGATGCCTTACTTTATTACATTGGTATGATTACAAGGAAGTCGTATCCCGAAGGAATGAATAGTTTAGTAGTTTTGGAAAACCAGATAAAAACATAAGTTTTACATTACAACTTTGAAAGGAAAAACAATATAGAGATTTCATTGGAAACATCCATAACTTCAAGATTATCCCTGAAAGTCATTCGTAATATTCATCTTTTCATCCTGAGAAAAAATAAAATATAAGAAAGGGGTGAGCTCAGATTCTTATTAAGGGTAAGTAATACAAAAGAAGCATAAATATAAAGCATGGTGAATGCCATTAAAACATAATCCTGAGCATAAAATGGCAGGAATTAAAATTTGATTAAATAATTCCATAATAAAACAAAACCATGGATATTCTACTAGTCAAATAATCATATGATCAATCAATTAATAGTTTCATAATGAGAGAATGTATAATTACAGACATCATAAACATACCATCAAGGCCTCAGCTAAGACACCATACATAATGGGTAAAAACCCAATTTAGTTTGTCTCATGAGATCTACCGATACATCGAGGGGCTATTGCGGGTCCCACCTGTCACTTAGTAAGTCCAATGCATTCCTAATATGAACGAGAATAAATATAAACAACATATACATATGAAATGCAAATAACTTTCCCTAATATATATACATAATCACTAACCATTATGAGTAGTATGGTGAATGGTATTATGATAACACATCCACATCCAAATTGATCATAAACCATTTAATAAATTATGGTGAATGATAAACATAAGAGATAAAATTCAATAAAGAATAAAATTCAACAAAGGTGTTGAAATAGATAAAAATACTCTAATAAAATTATCGAGTAATTCTTGAAAGAAATACACCTTTTACTTTGCAATGAAGAGTTCTTTTGGAAAAATTATTTGTATTTGTCATGATTGTTTGTATAAAACCAGAAATGAATAAATATAATTTTTCATGAAAATTTAGTTTTTTTATAAAAATAAATGTGTCTTAAAACAGATTATGGATGATACTTGAAAATGGGTAAGAAATCAAAATGTTCCCTTTAATCGGGCTTGTATATCGGGAAGAAATGAGAAGGGAACCTTGTAAAATATTTATTATCCCATAAAAGAATAATGAACTGATCTAGATATATGATTTTGGAACATATATATAATTCATAATTATTAAATAAAAATAATGAAGAATTACATTGGTGTATATGGGGAGAAAACATAACCCGAATGAAAATGGAGGTTCGGGAAGAAAACCCTTACCTTGTGTCTGAATGTGTTCTGCACTTGACCTTAATGTCCTAGATAATTAAATAAAATTAATTAATTAATTAATTCATAACATTCTCTAAATTTATTTGATTTATTATAGTTTTATTAAGTTCATTTATGGCCTTTTTGATAAGTTATAAGATACAATTTTATTGCTCGGGAGCGTTCATTTCCTTGGTTTTCACGATTGGTATACGAGTATGGAAGTTCATGTGGAATGATTATAATTTTTCAGAATTGAATTTATATGATATTAATGAACATACAAAAGATTAAATTGTTATATAATTCATTTTTTATATGGTATGAGGATGAGTTATTAGATAAAATATTAGTGATAATCATTTAGATTATTTTGGCGGTTTTTCGATCATTACAGACTAGCTTTTTTGTATGAATTATTATTATGTATATATAATGGTTCTAGAACCTTAAATAGGTTGAAATACATATATTATATTCTTTTAAACCATAATAATGGTTTCATTACCATCTTTGAAATGAAAATTTAAGAACAAAAATTTGTCATCCACGAAGGTTGTAAATCGGCACCTCAGAGACAATGATTTCATTTTTAACATAAAAGAGAGAGAGAAAGGAGTTTGAGGAAGGATATTCCATTAAAAATATATAATTATAGTATATTGATTATACTAGAGTTATCATGCTCATTTGGATAGAGGAGGCGATGAGTATAATAAAAGAAAAGAACTTGAAAAAAAAATTAAAAGGAAAAGGAAAGATGATTTTACCTCTTGAATACTTTTTGTGAACCTCCTTAAGGGGATTGGTTTTGGTATTTTATTAATAAAAAAAGCTCATGGACATGGGGGGAGAGGATTATGGAGGGGATCTGGTAGGAATTTGACAAGATTCAAGGCTTAGAGGTGTGAGGAGAAGTGGTGGTGATGAGTGGTATTTATAGTGGAGGAGAGAGGGTGATTTCTCATTATTTTTTTCATTATTTATTATTTTTCATCATCCAAATATCACCTATGATTCAATAAATCATGTATTTATCATTTATCGTAAATTATCGTATTTTACCATTCACAAAAAATTCAAGTATTTTAGAAAAAATACAAAAAATTCACCCTCAACATTTTTTGATGTGTAGAATTAAAAAATAAACTAAATTTTATGAAAAATAATTTTCTAAATATGAGAAATTTAATTTTTCACTAAAACCATCATTTACTCGAAAAATACAGATTATAAATTTATAACTGATTTTATAACACTTTCAAAAATTAACTAAGGTCTCATAAAATTATCCTAAAATCATAGGAATATAAAATGTTCATTTATGAATACATTTTATACAAAATAATTTTTCTTCTAAATCATTTTATTAATTATAAAATTGTAATTAAATATTTGTTACTTACAAAAATACCAATACTTAATTTAACATTTTTTAAAATATTCATTTACATATACTATGATATAATTATATGATACTTTCATTTATAAGCTTCCTAAATTTTATTTATACTTTCATGGGTGATGTTACTATTTATTAGTCTAATTTATTATTCATAAGGTTCATATTACTATTTCTAAGGTTAAGTTACTGTTTCATCGTTATAAGTTTCTTAACTTCTAGAAATACCTTTTATTTTATTCATTCTTTATTTATAAAGTTTTTATTGTGTTATATACGTGATTTTCTATGATCAATAATATATGAAGTAAACATAATAAGGACAATTTCATTGATTGAGTTCTGGGTCGTTACATATACGATTAGGTTGTCAAATATAAACAATTATGTAAGGGAATTACGGAAAGCTAGAAATAATTTTCCCACTTAACAATGATCTTCTTTAAACAAAGAACATTGACAACAATATAAAATAATATTTAAGAATAATAGAAAATGAAAATGCGGTGAAATGTTCAAAATTTATTTAGAGAAGATGAGAAAATGAAAAAATAACAGTCAAAATATTGGAAAATGTTCGAACTCAACAATTGTATGCAATTTTTTATTTTTATGTTTACAAACTACCACATTTTTTCATATTATACATATACAGTGTTATCATGTTGTCAGAATGAACCACTAAAGAACTGTTGAATGGTGGATCTCTTAGTAATCCTATCGTAGATCTAAATGTAAGTGTAATTACTATTACATAAATATAATCCGATTGAATGATATATTTTTAACTATATTGTTTTCCAGGAGACATCCTCAAGTATAATGAAATCTCAATGTTATAGGGGTAGTCCATTATGTGCAAGTGGTCATCATATAGGCCTCACACTGGCGAGTTATTTCAAATTACATAATACATCAACTATTTCTCTATCTGGTTGTTAATGGAGTATTTTTCACTCACTACTGGAAATGGGGGTTTTCCCAACAGACCTATCCCAACTATTTTCCCTAACCATTGAGATAAGATTTTATACCGAAGGCTATCCCAATGGTTTGTTAAAAACTGTTGGGATATGGATGCCCAATTTCCCTTATATCCAGCACTGCCCCTTCTCCCATCCTGACTCCCACTTCTCCCGTCCCAACTCCCAGCAGCCCTGCTCCCCTCCTCCTATTTCTAATCCTAGCACATGGCTCCACTCCTACCCTCACGCTACCCCTTCTCCCCTTATTCGATCCCGAATCCCAGCAGCCTCTCTCCCCTCCTCGGATTCAGACTCCTAGTAGCCCCACTCCCCTCATCCCATTCGCAGCCCTAGCACGCGGCTCCCTCCCATCACGATCCCATCCCGAGCGATTCCTCCTCCCATCGCGAATTGGTAAGTGATTTTTTGATTATTTTTTCAATGATAATTATTATTATTCAAACATGTATAAGGATATATAAGTCCCTCAAAGGCATATCCATTTGGTCCCTCCAATTTAGGTGCTCTATATTTGGGGGAAATGGTTCATAACAAATTTTTATTACTTTCCACCCTTAATTTTTCCTTGAATTCACGGATTTCCAACTTTTCATAAGATTTTTCGACTCCACAGTATGTTCATGTGATTCACCTAATTTGGATTGCAATGAATTGAAGATTGATCTTTTAATAATTGATTTCTTGGAATTCCATCTTCCTATAGTAGATATTTTTCACTTAAACTCATGTATGAATTTCCACTCTATCCTTGATCATATGGTCTTAAGAATGAGTTTCTCTTCCATGGTTTATTTCCAATTTTTATCTTGTGTTTATTTCATCATTGAATGGTGGTAGAAACTATAAATAATGGTTCATAAGATCATAAATCCTTTCCCTTGGTGGAAAATTGATCCAAGATTGATTCCCCCTCACTTGGAATATTTCTAGGTCTCTAATTTTTTTGAGAAACTTGGTTAACGTTTTGCATATAAAATCTATGTTGCTACAGTAAAATGATTTTAGTCCATGTGGTAGGTTGTTATGGTGATCAAGTGTGTTGGATTTTCTTCAATAGACATGCTCTTCAATTTCGGAAATCAAGGGCTCTATTTGGGTGAAATAGGTCTCCAAAATCACTTAAGTGTACATATAATTTGAATTCCATCTGTGATTGACCAAGATTATAAATATGTATGAATAGATATATGAGCTATCAATTTATATAATGAATTTATTTTTGAGAGTAAACTATATTAATATAAAAACTATAAAAATTTACATATAAATTATAAAAATTTACATATAAATTATAAAAATTTAACAGTTTTCATTAAAATATAATGAGTTTATAATTTATATATAAACTATAAACTGTAAATAGTAGAATTTAAATGGTTTAAAATTTATATTTTCTTTAATATGTAAACTAAATAAATGAATATATAAAGTATAAATTTTATTAATGAACTAACATTCACTACTACAAAACCCACCTATAATTGCACCGACATTTATCAACTCTCCAAAAATTTGCTGATAAATTTCATTTTTATCTGTGCTAAAATACGCATTGATAAAAGAATCTATTATCAGCACAAAAAAACTACTGATAAAATGCATCATTTATCAACACTTCTTTTTTAGCACTAATAAAAGTTAACTTTTATCTGTGCTTTATTTTAACACTGATAAAGGAAACCTGTATCAACGCTTCATTTATAGTGATGATAAAAGGTTTCCTTTATCAACGTGTTTTTAGCACCGATAAAAGTTTCCCTTCTTCAACACCTTTTTAGCATAGATAAAGGTCCATAATAAAATGAAAAATTAAACAATTAAAAATAAATAGAGTAAATTAAGAAAAATATCAAGCATTTTACTAATTAAATAATTATTGATAAAAATGAATAAATTTAATATACATAAATATAGATTATAAATATTAATAAATATTATATATTAAATATAGATATATAAAATGTATAAGTATAATATATATATATATATAAAATGTTAATTAAAAACATATTAATGTCTTATTCATTTTTAATGTTGTTTGGTTTTTCAATTTAAGCTAAGTTAAACATCATGTGTTGTATTTATTTCATATATATATATATGTGTGTGTGTGTACACAAACACACATACAAATATATCTATGCAATATATAGAAACACATACACCTGATATTTATGTAAATTATTCAAATTTTAGTATATTTTAGAATTTCATTATAACATGATACATTTAATATATATTATGTTTTTAATTGGTCAATTTTATTTATTTGTTTTTAATACTACAGTTAGGATATTCATTTGTAATGTTTTTTATTTTATTTTTAAATTTGATCATTTTTTATTATTTATTTATATATATTTATTTATTATGTTTTAGTATTTTCAATATGTATTCATCCACTTCAATATATATATATCCATATTTTTTAATAACTTAATTTAATTAATATAACTTATCCATTTTTTCAATATTTTTAAAGTGTACTCATTTTTAATTATTCAACTTCACCCATTTTTAAAATGCATATATTTAAGATTATATTTCCATTAACAATGTTAAAAATATATTTGTAAATAAATATTTAGAAATAAATAATAAATATATATTTACTATTTTTTTGGATGGAAACCACAACACCTCCCATTACACATATTAAGCTTCCAATTGAGTAGCTCACCCCCGTTAAACCGGTTAAAGAACCCCAAGCTCACCCTTCACCGCACATTTCATACTGTGTAAAACCACCCCACCCCACGCCACCCAGCACAAAAGTAGGGATTAAGTCAACGGTGGTAAAATTATGATGTCAAAACACAACCAGCGGGAATCAAATCCCCGACTTCAAGGAAACAAGAGAATGACCCAACTACTGGGCCACCCCCGTTAGGGCAATGTATATTTATTATATTAATAATTATTATAAATAAATAATAATAATTTTTTAAATAAGTATTTATGTAATTATAAATAAATAATTATATATATTTAAATAAGTATAAAATTATAATAAAGTTATTTAAATAATTATAATAAGTTTTGTAATTATATTTAAATAAATATAATTACAAAACTTTTAACAGCACTTTTGTAGCGCTGATAAAGTTAGAGATTTATCAGCACTAAAAAATCCTAGATAAAGATATATTTATCAGCACTTATAAATTTAGTGTTGATAAAAGAGATCGTTGTGACCGCTTTTTTGAAAGCACCGTTAAAAGTGTCCCCAATTTATTTAAAAAAACCATAACTACAAGTTGGTCACTCGCGATTCTCAAGCTCTCACGAAATTCCTCTGCTGCCAGCGCAACTCCTCTACGTTCCCTTAGATTAATTAAGTCTAGAATCCAATGTATGTTATTTTCTACTCTTCCTCTACCATTGTTTGATGTTTTGGGTTCTGATTTTTGTGTTTTTTCACTATTCTTAAACATGACAAACCCTACATCTCTTCTCGTCGATACTGAAATACAACGAATGTGGTCTTATTTCATTGTTTTTCTCCTTTTATATGTATTTAACTGTCCAACCCATTTGTCCCTAGAGACACACACAAATGATTTACTCTCTTATCGACATTAATAAGGAGACCTCTCACCCCCTTGATTTTCTCTTCATTTGAATAATACATGGTTCCAAAATATAGTCAGTTTCTCAAATTTAATTCATCCTATATACTATATTGTAGATTCTAAAGGCTTAATTATGAGATTTTTTAAGGATTAGGGGATACCAAGGTGTGACCCTCATTTATGGGTGATAAACATATAGGGACCAAGGTAAGTGTAAAAATCATTAAAACATGGTTTTTGAATTTTGGTTATTCATATAAATTATTAAACCATGAAATGAGTTATTTAGATTTATGATTTTGATGAATAATTTTTTATTGAATTAAAAAAATATTGAACTAATTAGTCACGTTCCAAAAATTATTTTAGTGATGCACGTCGTGAGAGTTTTGTTTTTTAATTAATTCAGGATTATTGTTAAACTTTAACCATGGGTTACAAAGAGTGATGAAGAATTTCTTTGGTGAGAAAAGTATGCTCAACAAATTTTTTAAAAATTTCCTAGATTGGATAGAGTTGAGAAATCATTGGGTAAATGGACTTAGAAATACACAACAACATATAAAGAGTGTATTTCCCAAAAGTAAGTGAGTTATCCATGGTTGGATAGTTGATCAAGAAAACTATGAGATGTGATTTATTAATAGATTTATTAATCAAAATAGAGAGATACTTAATCTATAGGATAAAAAAATAATTTGAAAAGTCATCTAACATGGCGAATAATTGTTGAGAGAACAAAAATTGATTAAAATATACTTTTGATGGTTTGGATCATTATGTCCTATAAGTCATGATAATTTTTTATCAATGTACAAAATGCATAAAATAGAGATACAATCCCCCTATTGTAATTAACCCTTTGTTGCATTCCATAGACAAACCTCTCTTCTTCTTTGATAACTGTTTATCATTAGGTCAAGGCGCTAGCACTCCTTCAGTGATCGAGGGTCCTCAAGAATATTTCTGTGATTGAAGCCTAGAGTAATCTCCTCAAAGGATAGAATACTTTGTTTGCTGCTTTAGTGTTACAAATCAAACATATTCGTTTGAAGTTTAAAGATGGATTCCATTGACACTATATTAAAAGTATGTCATAGGTGTTTTTTTCTTTGTTTCCATTCCCATTTATCCTTGAGATAAATCAGCCTTTTTAGGTTTTTTATCCCTCTAATGATCATAAGATGATACCCTAAAACTCATAAGTGGTATCAGAGACTTTTTCTTCAAGGAAACAATGTATTAATTTATTAGTTTTTTGAATAAATAAATTCCGTATTGTATTATGTCAATATCATATATTATGATATGAAAGATTTCTTTTTTCATGCATAGAATATGGCTATTATATATCAATTGAGGAGACTTTTTGAGTAATTCCATTAGTGTAGGTTCCTAGGACACTTTAATCCTCAGACGCTTGATTGTCTTCCATCTCTTAACGATGGATTGGACTCCCTATTTCAAACTAGTCATCCTCCCATCATCAAGAGACGGAAGACAATCATGCGTCTGAGGACAGATTAAATAAAGGTAGTGAAGGTTAGTTGTACTGTAGTATTGAAGTATTATATCTCTATTCAAGATTTCATGCAATATGCATGCAATTGTGGACTTTTAGGCATGGAGTGTATTGCACTGTTGTTATTCAAGATAAATTAAATGTTTGACTACTCATGCAGACAATGACTTTTGAATATGATGATGTTGCTAATCCTGAGCAAGAATAGACCGTTGATGGTGAAACTGTGGAATTATTAGGGGATCAACAACATGTTGATGAAAAAAATGAAAAAAAACAACAATGATGCAACATCACAGTTTTGAATAAAAATTTCAAGGCAAGAAGTTAGGGTATAAAATTTGAGGTTGGTTGGAATCAACGCGGCCAACCTATTGACCCCAACAAGTCAACGTTCATTAGTTATCTTGGGGTCACAATGAGGATGAATGTGTCGATTGATATTGGCTCATGGCGTTGTGTCCAACCTATAACGAAGGAAATCCTTTGGAAAGATATAACAATAATGTTACAATATACTTTCTCTATTTTACTAAAAAATTATATAATGAAACATTGATTTAGTTTTCATTATTCCTTGCAGACTTTGTTTATTTTATAGGATTTCCATAAGAAATTGGTCTTAATGGCTGCTGGAAAATTCCGTAGAGGATTTCAAACTCTTCTGAAGAAGTTACATCTTAGGGATGGTGGGGGGAAAATAAAGCCCCACCCACCACTTTGTTATGCACACATTATAAAGCAGGAAACATGGACTTCTTTCAACAATCGTCACAATGAGAAATCATTTTAGGTGCATTACGATCGATAATATTTTATTTTATCCAATTTGATTCAAAATTGTTAATTTATGGAATAACAAGAGTGATGAAAGTAAAGAATGTGAATCAAAACCAGCGTACCCCTATCACAAAGGAAGGATGAGGTATGCTTCATTAGAGAAGAAATTGGTATGTATTTTAAATCAACAATAAAAGTTTAATTTTGTGATATGAAATAACATATGTTCCTTTATTTATATGCAGATTGATGAATCAAAATCTGAATCCACTTCTATCTCACATCATGTGCTATGGAAGGATACTCGTGTAAATAAGGATGATATATTAGTTGATGAAAACAAAAAATCAGTATGGGAAGCATGTGTAAGTATGACATAATTGTAATTCATTATGATTTATAACAATATTACATGAAATAAATATGTTCATATTTTTATATGGTTTAGACATAAGAATTTGTGACGGTCGTACCAGAAGAAAAGCGACTTTCAGTAGCTTTGAAGCGGCCTGAACAATATGGTCGCGTTAGAGGATTAGATTTTGGAGTCTCTCCTAGAACATATTTCAAGAAGATAAAACCACATGAAGATACATATAATATGATTAGACAAATTCGGACACAAATAGACTCACTGCAAGATATTATTTTGCGGTCTTGTTTTGCAGACCAATGTATAAGAAAAGATCAAAGCGAACTGGCGATGGAGCAAAAATTTTCACATGATCCAAATGACCCCACTAGCTTTGAGGCTAGTCATTCCCCCAAAACCTTACCCGAGGTAATCAATTTTTTCATTAGTTTGTCTCCTAAATGTGAATCAAGAAACTTCTGATAACTTTATATTACTAAAAATTTTCATGGTGTAATTGTATGTAATTTTTTTCTATCAACACTCACGTACCGCCATGTTGTGATGGATACAGTGTACAATATCTTAGGAGACCAACTACATAATCAAAAACTCCCAAAAGATCACATGAGAGTGGGGATTGAGGTAGAATATGAGCTGACTGCCGAGTCACCTATTCTACTTAATAATCTAGATATTACAATGGTCGAAGCTGCTTTTGGAGTTTTCATAGCCTGACCATTTAATCTTATAAAGATACATGAGGTACATATTTAACAAATTTTTTCATATGAAAAACATGTAACAATTGATGATAAAAGGTCTAAAGTGAGGTATGATATTACAAATGGATAAAGTGGCGGTGAAATGGAAGGCCATATCAAGAAAATCTAATGAATCAACCCAGAAAACAAAACAAACTTCTGAGAGTACCTTCTATCCGCCAGTTCTAGAGAAACATTTATTAACATTACAACTTCATACAAAGACCACATTTAAATATAAATCTATATCTTACATTCACTACAAAGAAGAAATATTTAGATCTTCCATTACATACAAAATTGGCATCGAGTCTCTAAATAAGATTCTCAAGTTTGAATGGTTGGGTGTCTCAATTGTGAATAAATACATAAGGTACATTTTCATAATATGTCTGTCTAAATAGTGAGCTAAGTATATTTATTAAAGTCAATAACTATTAATTTTTTTGTACAGGCATTTATATTACAACTATATAAAGGGAAGATCGTGCAAACCACAATTTGGATTCATTAATCCTAATATCATTTCTATGTTAAATTACTTTGGAAAAGAAAGAAATAAAGAAGAAAAAAGATGAGTTACTCAAATCGTTTAATAAAAAAACATCAAACGATAGAATATTTTTGATGCCTACAATGCAAGTGTAAAACTCTATGATCTAATCAAATAAAATATATTTTTAATTTTTCCATTACTTAATTGTTTTTGTTTTTTTAGGAAGCACTGGATGTTGATAGAAGTCAACATAGACACCCCAGATATTTATTTTTTAGATTCAATGCATGGATTTCCAACCAACCGACCACACATGATGTGTATTGTGAATATGTAATACACTAAAATCATCATTTTATAGATAAACTTTGAATTATATGTTCAGTCTATATTTTAATGGGAATTTTGTTATGATATGACATTCACTAAATACAGGATAAATCATGGCACGAGGTCAGTGTTTGACAAGCTAAAGCATGTGAATTACTACAAATGGAAACAAATTAAGGTATATATAGAAATATTTAACTATGAAAAAATTTCAAAACAATTTACTTATTTTGGTCAATGTTTTTGCAGTGTCTGAAACAAGATAATGTAATCAATTGTGAATATTATGTTTGAAAATTTATGAGGGAAATCATACAGCATGAAAAGACCAGCATCCCCAATAGGTAATTTGTTATTAAAATTTCATTAAATATATTTAATAATCATTTGTTTGTTTATATTTTCTTAGTACTATATAGATTGCCAACAAAAGAGTTACTCAAATGAAGAAACCAATTTTTTTTAGAGATGAGTGGGTAGCATACTTTTTTTTTCAGAATGTATACCGAAAACAAATTTAGGTGATTACATGCTATGTTTGTGATCTAGTACAAGTTATGAGATTTGAAATATATTTGGGGTGTGAATCATTAGTGTCAGAATGCTTATATATTATTTTTGATCACTTTATCAAGGAGAAGATTAATGGAGGAAATAAATTTTTTTAGAAGCACTAACCTACAAACAATAAAATTGTTGGGAAAATGCAGAGGTGGAGGCGGAGGCAAAGGCAGAGGAAGAGGCAAAGGTGAAGGCAAAGGCAGAGTTGGAGTTGGAGACCGACGTAGAGGAGGAGGCAGAGGTGAATGCCGAGGTGGAGACTGAGATAGAGGAGGATAAGAAGCGCTGACTTGAAAACAATAAAATCGTTGGACAATGATACCATCATTATTTTTTAGAACATTTTTTTTAACATTTCACACAACACTTGTCACTTAAGATAAGATCTATTGTGCGTATTTCCAGTTTAAAATGACATTTTAGTAAAAAACACACATGACATACTCAAAAATGAGAAAACACATTCATATTGTTTTGGTACTTTAGGAAAATGATCCATACGTCATTTGTGATGTGTAGGGATTAACCACACCTCAATCTGATGCACGGTCTGACCGGTATGACTCCAAGTGTGTCTTTTTTTATTCAAAAGTGACATTAATTTTAGTAAAAAAAACAATTGACATACTCAAAAATGAGAAAACACATTTGGATTGTTTTGGTAATTTTGAAAAATGATACATACGTCATTTGTGATGTTTAAGGAATCAACTGCACCATAATCCAACGCACAGTGTGACCGGTATGACTCCAAGTGCGTCTTTTAATTCAAAATTGACATTAATTTTAATCAAAAAAAAAAACTGACATACTCAAATCTAAGAAAACACATTTCGATTATTTTGATACATTAGGAAAATGATCCATGAATCATTTGGTATGTGTAGCATTCAGCCTCACCTTAATCTGATGCACAGTGTGACTCTAAGTGCGTTGTTTTATTCAAAATTGACATTAATTTTATTAAAAAAACAAATGACATACTCAAAATTGAGAAAATACATTCAGATTGTTTTTCTACTTTAGAAAAATGATCCATACGTCATTTTTGACGTGTAGGGATCATCCGCACCTCAATCCGACGCACGGTGTGACTGGTATGACTCTAAATGCATCTTTTTTATTTAAAAGGGACATTAATTTTAGTAAAAAAAACATCTGACATAGTCAAAACTGAGAAAACACATTTGAATTGTTTTGGTACTTTAGGAAAATGATTCATATGTCATTTGTGATGTGTAGGGATTATCCACACCTTAATGAGATGCATGGTGTGACCATTATGACTCCAACTATGTCTTTTTATTCAAAACTGACATTAATTTTAATAAAAAAACAACTGACATACTAAAAACTGAGAAAACACATTCCAATTGTTTTGATACTTTAGGAAAATGATCCATGAGTCATTTGGAACGTGTAACATTCAGCCGTGCCTCAATCCGACGCACAATATGACTCCAAGTGCAACCTTTTTATTCAAAATTGACATAAATTTTAATAAAAAAACATTTGACATAGTCAAAACTGAGACAACGCATTCAGATTATTTTTTTATTTTATGAAAACGATTCATACATAATTTTTAACATGTAGGGATCAACCGAATGTCTATTTGATGCACGGTGTGACCGGTATGACTCAAATTGCACCTTTTTTATTCAAAAGTGACAATAATTTTAGTTAAAAAAACAACTGACATACTCAAAATCAAGAAAAAACATTTATATTGTTTTGTTACTTTAGGAAAACGATCCATATGTCATTTTTGACGTGTAGGGGTCAGTCGCACCTCAATCCGACACACAGTGTGACCGGTATGAATCAAAATGCATCTTTTTATTCAAAATTGATATTAATTTTAATAAAAAAAAACTAACATACTCAAAAATGAGCAAAAACATTCTGATTGTTTTGATACTTTAGGAAAACGATCCATGAGTCATTTGGGACGTGTAGCATTCAGCTGTGCCTCAATCCAACGCACAATGTGACTCTAAGTGCATCCTTTTTTATTCAAAATTGATATTAATTTTAGTAAAAAATTTGACATACTCAAAATCAATAAAATGAATTCGAATTGTTTTGGTACTTTAGGAGAATGATCCATATGTCATTTTTGATGTGTAGAGATTAGTTGCACCTCTATTCGACGCACAGTGTGACTGGTATGACTCAAACTATGTCTTTTTTATTCAAAAGTAACATTAGTGTTAATAAAAAAACAACTGACATACTCAATACCGATAAAATGAATTATGATTGTTTTGATACTAGAAAAACAATCCATGAGTCATTTAGGATGTTTAGCATTCAGCGATGCCTCAATCCGATGCACAGTATGACTCTAAGTGCATTTTTTATTCAAAATTGACATTAATTTTAGTAAAAAACAACTGAAATTCTCAAAACTGATAAAATACATTCAGATTGTTTTGGTACTTTAGAAAAATGATCCATACGTCATTTGTGATGGGTAGGGATAAGCCTCACCTCTATCCAATGCATAGTGTGACTGGTATGACTCCAACTACGTCTTTTTGTATTCAAAAGTGACATTAATGTTGATAAAAAACAATTGACATACTCAAAACTGAGCAAACAAATTCTGATTATTTTGATACTCTATGAAAACGATCCATGAGTCATTTGAGATGTGTAGCATTCAGCCGCACCTCAATCCGACACACAGTGTGACCGATATGACTCTAAGTGCATCTTTTTTATTCAAAATTGACATTAATTTTAGTAAAAAAACATCTGACGTACTCAAAATTGAGAAAACACATTCCGAATGTTTTGGTACTTTAGGAAAACGATCCATACGTCATTTGGGATGCGTAGGGATCAACCACACCTCAATCCGATGCATGGTGTGACCCAGTATGACTCCAAATGCACCTTTTTATTCAAGACTGACCTTAATTTTAATCAGAAAAATAACTGACATACTCAAAACTGAGAAAACACATTCCGATTGTTTTGATACTTTAGGAAAACGAATCATAAATCATTTGGGATGTGTAGAATTCAACCGTGCCTCAATTCGATGCACAGTGTGACCGCTATGACTCCGAGTACATCTTTTTTATTCAAAATTGACATTAATTTTAGTCAAAAAACAACTAAAATACTCTCTAATAGTGTTTTATTTTTCTTTTATTTGTGTTAGAAAATTTATTTCATTTAAATTCAGTATTTTTATCTTATTTTGGTAATTTTTGTTGCTGTTTCTGCTGATGTAGTGTGTTGTTGCAGCACACTGCACTTGTTTCTGGGGATGTAGTGTGCTGTAGCATCACACTACAGTTTTCACCTTTATCAGTTCTTTTAGAAGTGTTGATAAAGACTCATTTATCAGTGCTTATACAGGCGCTGATAACGTCTATCTATATCAGCGCATTAAAAAGCATTGAGAGATCATACTTTTATCAGCGCAAATAAAAGCACTGATGAAGGTACTATTTATTAGCACTAAATAAGTGAGATGATAAATGGGGCCTTTTATCATCACTTTTTTAGCACTGATAAAAGCGATGAACTTTTAACCACGCTAAGGTTATCATCGCTTTTCTAGCACTGTTAAAAGCATGTTTTGTAGTAATGATTCTATATATTAATATGTTTTACAAATTAATATATAAATAATTTATATTTTTACAGGTTAATATTTAAATTACATTAACATGTACATAGTTGCAATTAATATTAACATATAAGCATGTGAATTGATTCATTTAATATGGAAATTAATGTTGTAAGCTATAAAGTTTAACTAACATGATAGGAATATAATGAACCTAAATATAAATAAACTTAACTATCCATACCTGACCCAATCCAAATCGAACATACTAAATCCAAATTGAACCCAAAGGGAAAAAACTTTACCTAAGAGACCGAAACCAACCAGAACTGAATAAAATTAAAATGAACTAATATCAATACAAATAAACCTTAATTGAACTGAACTATAACAACATGTAAAAACATTTAAGAACCATATTGTGTTGAATTTAATTACACCAAATGAAATCAAATTAAACCAAACCAAAATGAGTGGAATTTAATTGAAATGAACCAAATTGAATTAATCGATATTTACAAATAAGACTTGAATTAAACACCACAAGACAACTATAAATTGAACAAAACCAAAATAAACCAATAAAAATTAACCTAAACTAAACTCGACCAAAAAAAACCAAACCACATTTACCCAAACTAAACCGAACTAGAATATTATATTCATAATTAAATAAAAAAAGATGAATTGGATCTAAAAGTTCTAAATTAACCTAAATAATTCTTTCAAATACTGGGCTCACATAAACATATTTAAACCAATACAAAATTAATAAAAATGAATCAAACAAAAATGAATTAAACCAATACAACATGATCCAATATAATAACAACCTAGATTGGATTGGTTCCAAACCCACTACGTATGGTGATTCCCTGAATAGTTCTATAATTATGTACTATGGCCTATATATTTCATCAGTCCAAAATATTAGTTTTTTTGTTCAATAATTTAATATTTCAACGATCTTGGTTCCTTTACCCTTTTTGAAAATAGTGTGATTTTTTATGTAGCATGTTTTATATTATAGTTCCTCACCTGTTTTATTTTGATACTATTAGCCCCTTTTATTTATGTCTTGATCTACTATGGTTTTTACTCTATCTTGATCATTAAATCCATTTGATAAATTTAGTTCTAAAGTATATTTAAATTCTTACTTTTAAAGACCAGTTAAAAATCTATTCTTAAATGTGTACTTTATTAACAGAGGCTTCGTCATATTGATGTGTTTTTATTGTGATATTTTAATTTAATTAAAATAGAATAGAATATTTATGAAATGATTCTGAAAATTTTATTGAACTTTATATTCTTATGTAATACAAACATATTTTTAGATATTTTATTGAAAACTATCATAAAAATGATATTTTATTTAATGACTTAAAATTGGCGTGTTGTTTTCATAGGCATACCTACTGTGCTCATTTTCTCATGCCCATAATTTACAATGTGACCATTTTTTACTCTTCTCAATGTCTCACATAACTGTTGTGCAACATTCTTAATGTGGAGTGATCCAATACACCATTACATTCCAAAACTACACAAATTTATAGTGGGATCTTCATAGAAGCAAAACTTTCCTATTTATAGTGAAATATACATCATTGTGGTGTGATACTCAATCAATTAATCTTATATACATTGATTTTATTATTAATAATGAATGGTTGTGGTTATGTTCACTCTTACATAGCATTTGTATACTCTTATGCAAGACCAATTATATTATTGTCTCTTCCTGCACGGTTTATAAAATCATCTAGCACTCCAGAGTATTCTTACATTGAATAGGTTATGATGTGGAATATACTCTTATGATGTGGCCTTTCTAAAAGTAATATTATATGGAATGTGATTATTATTCTATGGTCTTTGTTTATTCTTATGCATAACTTAATGTAGCGTGACAACAAGATGTATGTTGAAATGCATCTTCCATCTCCAAAATTTTATACTTACATAACAACCAACATGGTGTGATAATCAAAGTTGCAACACATTGTGATCTTTCTTTACCATGATTTCCAACATCCTTTTCCAAATAAGTTGTGAGAGGATGTTAGATAATGGTATCACCTTGTGAATTATATAAAGGTGACATGATATATGATTTAACTTGAGATAATTTAAACATGGTCTTGAATGAATTTCTTATCCCAACTTTATGAATGTGATCATGGTTGATTGAATGAAAATATAGATTATAGGGAGCCTATTATCAAGATATATAGTTTAATCAGTTTTTTAATGATAACCTAAGCCTAGGGTAGATGTGATAGATGTGAATCACTTGTTCTCTTAGGTTATCCCCCCTAAACCTTCATGCATCTTTTACACTCAATACAAATGAGACATCAACCCTCAAGTATACTTCTAGTATAAATATATAACACATTTTCACTAATCATAATCAAACAGAATTGACCATATTGAATTGAAGCGTGCTGTACCAAGTTGAACTAAACCATATCAAACAACACCAAACCAAACCAAACCAAATATAATTGATTTGAACCAAATTAAACAGAACTGACTTGAGCCATACTAACTCACATTGAATCAAACTATTCCAAATTTAAACAAATGAAATTGAACAATAACATATGCACTTGAACTAAAGATACACAACCCCAACCGAATGAAACATGGACAAATCAATAAAAACTTACCTAACTTGACTAAAACTAAATTTAAATGAACCTAATTAAATTTAATTAAACAAAATAAAACTAAACCATATCAAATGAATTTGAACCAGACCAAATTGAACCAGAGAGTCACTAAGACATCTATCTGATGGTCCTTTATGACTCATCAATTTATAGTATTTTTTTATATATAGTATTTTGTTGTCTTTTATATTATGATTCTCATATAAACTAGCCTGTCAGTTATGGTTTCATATAAGTTGAATATTTCTCATTTTATTAAATATTTTTTCAAATAAACTTCAATATTATATAATTTATTTTAGGAAATGACATATAACAATTTTTTAAATAATTGATAGAATTTGGATGTATGAAAATGATCTGATCTCAAGCGATTTTTAAAACAAGTTGGAGATCTTTTTAGATTTTTCATTTGACAATACTTCGGATAGTGGCCACATACATTTCCCATGTTATCATTGTGTTGGAAGACCTTGGTTGAGTCGTGAAGAAGTTATCTACCATATAACTAGATATGATTTTCAAATAGACTACTATGTGTTGTATGATAATAGGGAGAAAATGAAATCTCAAAATGATTATGTTATAAATGAGAGGTCTAGATTGGATAATTTGTTAGATGACCATTTTCCATTTATTCGTCATCAAGATAAGGAAGTTATGCCAACCCAAGAAGTCTTTTATATGAGCACACATGATGCGTCTAATGAAAATGATGATGTTTATAGGATGAAAAAATTAAATGATGTGGTCACAACTCCATTATATCGAGAATGTGGTAAAATGAAGAAGCTGAAATTTTTAATTTGATTATTTCAGTGGAAAAAATGTATGGTATTTCTAATACTTACATCAATTACATTCTTACCTTTTTGAAGGAATTTCTTCCAGGTGATGTAGATACTCCCTCAAACCACTATATGGCATGGAAGTTAGTTGTGGAAATTGGATTTTCAAAAAAAAAAAAATCTTGCTTATCCAAAATATTGCAACTTAATCTGGGAGGAAACTGCTGAATGAAATGATTGTATAAAATTTGGGACATATTGATGGAATACAAAAGCTAATGGAACACTATATTATATGTCACAAAAATTTATATGGAACTTTCCATTGATCCCCAGACTCTAAAATATTTTCATGTCTGGTGAAATATGAATAAAAATACGATGACATGATACCGAGAGAGAGAAGAATACTGATGAGTTTGTTTACCATGTAGATGGATTTTCATGGAAGGGATTTAATGCTCGATATCCTAATTTTGCAGCTGACATGCGTAATGTGAGGCTGGATCTTTCATGTGACAGTTTTAATCTGTTTAGGCAGATGCTTACTTCTCATAACACATGGCCAGTTTTCATACACATTTATAACCTTACTCCATGGATATGTATGAAAAAACTTTTTAATTTCATGAGTATACTCATATTTGGACATTCTGATCCCAACAATGATATAGATGTGTAAATTAAACCTTTAATAAAAGAGATGAAACATCTTTAGAATGTGTGTGCATGCACATACGATGCATGTTCTAAAGACATATTTCAGATGCGTGCTGAACTTATGTGGAAGATCAATGATTTTACTCCTTATGTAATGATTTCTGGATAGAGCATAAAGGGAAAAATATCATGTCCTATTTGTATGAATAATAATCGATCTAGAAGACTAAAATATCATCACAGTTTTAGCTTTATGGGACATCAATAATTCTTTCCAAATGACCATCCATATAGGAATAATTGTCAAAGATTTTACAATACCACGGAGACCGAAAGTCCACCATAGTGTATGTTCGGAACTGACGTGATTAATGAATTACAAGATTCTAGTTTTTCATTCAGGAAGGGTCAACTAAAATCTAGAAAGAGGAAGAATGTTTCCACTGAAACCTGTTACAATTGGAAGAAGAGGAGTATCTTCTTTGAGAAGCCTTATTGGACAACCAATTTGTTACGTCATTTCTTAGAAGTAATGTACACTGAAAAGAATATATTTAAAATGTTGATTTCAATTCTTCTAAATGTCAAGGTAAAGACAAAAGATGATTTACGATCTTAGAGTGACTTGGTGGATTGGGGAATCAAACCAGAATTACATCCTGTGTGTATCAATGAAAATAAATGGAAAGTTCCATGTAATTCATATGTGATGACACCCACAAAAAAAAATAAATTTCTATAAGTACTATAGACTATTAAAGTTCTCAATTTCTATTCAAGAAACATATCAAAACGGGTCAATAGAAAAGAGTTGAAGCTGAAATCTTTGAAGACTCATGTTTATCACATCCTTCTACATGAGTTGATTCCAATAACAATCTGTCATCTTCTGTCCCACAATTTAAGGGTTTCAGTTATTTAGTTGTTCCATTTATTTAAATATCTTTTTTCTAATAAGTTGTAAAATTATTTCCTGCAAAAAAAGTTGGAAGAGTCACCATTAATTTTGTGTGAGTTAGAGAAAATATTTCCTCCATCATTTTTCACATGCACGATGCATCTAACAATTCATATTCCAACCAAAATACTTCTTAGAGGTCCCGTTTCTTTTCGTTGGATATATCCAATTGAAAGAAAAATGTTCACATTGAAGTCTTATTTCAAGAAAAGAAATCATTCTGAAGGTTTTATCGTCAAAGGTTACTTGACTCAAGAATATATAGATTTCTGTTTAATGTATTTGTCTGATTTGACCACAAGACGAAACATACTAATGGGAAATGAAGAAGAATAGTATGAGAAAATTGAACCCAGTTTTTCATCACTTCCCCAAATAGGGGGAATTCCTAGATCATATACATTGACGATATTAATACTTGAAGAGCGAGAGATGGAACATCGCACAGTTTTGTTTAACTATGATTTTTTTGATGACTACATCAAGTAAGTAAATTGAACATGTATTTCTTATTTCATCTCATGTAATTTTATATATATGTTAAGCTATTTATATTTTTTTAGCAGGGAACATAAACAATTGATAAATAGAAAGAACCATTCTTTACCATTGAGAAGGAGAGAGACTTTGTATAAAAAATAGTTTTCTTCTTGGTTGAAATTGAAGGTAGAAATATTACTATAGTAAATTAATAAAATCAATATTTAATTAATTTTAATATTCATTTATATTTCAGGTATCGAGTTTTCCTATTGGCTCTGTCTCTGAGGAAATGAGAGCTTTGACTTTTGGTCCTAATTCTATGGTTTTTGAATACAAATTAATTGTGATCAACGAGTATAGATTTATTACCACTCAAGGAGAAAAGAACATGAGAACATAACATGATGGTGTTATGTTAAATGGAACAATAGACTGTTATGCCAAATTCATTAGATAATAGACCATGATTTGACAATGTATCTTATTATGGAGTCCTTGAGAAAATACTAATATTGGATTATTACTCTCATGGTCAAGTCACTAATGAAATTCCATTGGTTTGATTTAATGATGAGGCATGTCACATTTATTGATGATTATATATTTTGAGTTATTTACATGACTCACACTCTTGCTACTGCTAAACCATATGTATTAGAATCAATGGCGAAACAAGTTTTTTATGTCAAAAATCATCTTCAACCTAAATTTGGTGTCTTTATTTAAGTAATACAAAAAAATATTTTTGATGATGGTGATGATGGAATTGACACCATACCTGCTCCCATTGGCCCTGTTCAATTTATTACTTATGATGGCTCTAATAATTCAATTGTTACAGTTGGTTGGGAACCTAAAGTTATGGTGGGAAATATATAGAATCATTCGTCTGTATTATCCGTTATTTTGGTTTAGCTTGACTTGAGTTGTTGAGGTTGGTTCTATACAAATTAATTTACTATTGATTATAAATATTCTATATCCAACTAGACCTCCATGTGCATTTTCAATATTTACTGGTTTCAATTTTATTTGAGTTGCATTTTCTAATATAGAATTGAAATGTATTCAAACCTACCAAACCAAACAAAACCAAAACAATTAAATTGTAACAAAAAACAAGATTATTTGAATTGAACATATTAAAATAATTGATATGAAAATCAGAACCAATGAAAATAATGACAGAACAAAAAAACTCAACTTAAATCCAAATCTTACATGAAATTATTTTTTGTAAAAATGTCATTGTTTTCATTTAATATGATTGTATATCTTAGGCTGGATGCTACTAGTTTTATTTTGGGTTACTAATACATTGGATCCTTTTTTTGGTTTTGTCTTATTTACCTAACATGCCATAATATAGCTACATGAGTTGGGTTTACTTGTGTTTTCTTATAATCTATTATCTAGTGATATAACAATATAATAATATTCTCTTCTATAGTGTGAAATCTTTCACAACCTTCATCACTTTATTCTTGAGAGTAGGAATCTCAACGATTTTTTTCTTATTTAGTCCAAAAGGAATCCTTCTTTTTGTCTCTTGGTTTCTTCTTATGTTATGTTCTCTTCACATTAGTGTAAAAATTGTATCTAGTAGGTACATAATAGCATTCATCTTATGTGTGTCCATACAGGTTATAGTTCTCACATAAGTTCACAAATATCTCAAATGTATTTCCCATATTTTGATTAGTTCCATTCTATGAATTATTTCTAGATTATTTCCTGGCGTCGTTAACTCTACCCCCTTAATTCTGACTATTTATGAATTTTATTTGTTGACCTATTATACCAAAGATGTATGGAAAAGTTCCAAAATCTTTAATAACACTAAGAGTTTCCCATAAACCTTTTTTTTCTTATAATCTCAATCAATCAGGAACAATATTCTTAAAATCCTTTCCATTTTTTTAGATTCACTACTCTTTTTTTGTGAGATTGAATATAATGATATTTCTATTATTATATTGCTGAATGTTGAAAACTATTATCTGTATAAACCTCTTCTTGGTAGGTTGTTTAAGATAGTTGGAAAACACACTTTTAAAATCAGACTCATAACTACAGTTCAGTCTCATAATAATTTTTTTAACAAGATCATACTTGACCTAGATAAATTTGATATTAAGATAGAGCATATGGATCAAACCATTATTATTATTTATTTAACTTCATTGGATTTATCATACAATATTTTTAGAATATTCTTCTTTTGAATCACACTTACATAGAGGCTTGATGAAATATACCCTGATTTAAATGAAACATATGCAAGTCCAAAGACACATATATATTGGAATCATATTTGAATGAAATTGAGTGGTTGCGGATGATATATTGGAATTGTGGCACTATGTTGAGCTTTAACATAGTTAGTGTTTGGATTATAACACTACCTCCATGAATTATGGTGTATAAAAAATTATCTTGAGTTTACTAATTGTGTTTCTCATTATTTATTATACAGCTCAACTTACCTACATTAATCAACGTGAAATATTTTTTGAATTATCCCAAATTAATTTGATTTAAAAAATAAATATAATAAATGAAAATCACATCATAAATGATCTATATTATACTCTTATTCACCAAAGTACCAGAATTGGACAATCTATAGTTTAATTACTGAATTTAACTAAAAAAGAATATAATGAAGCTAGAAAACAACCTTAAAACAATGAAAAATTTGTAACATTCTAATTCCATAAATCTTGATTGATTACTTTTCCTCAATTAATTACTATCAAAAAGTTTTACAAATATCCCGCTTCCCATGCTAAACATGTTAATTTGAATGTATTGTGTTTTTCTATGACATGTCTTCTATTTTGATATTATTACTACTAGATATAAAATGTTTCTGTTATATAACAGCATATTCTGTATTTGGTTTGATAAGTGGCATTACTTAATTAAGTCATGACACATCTTATTTCTTGTTTTGGTTACCCATTAGTTATGGATTTCTAATTAATTCCATATTTTTTTTCAAATGCAGGAAATGAAAAGCACTCAGGAGCGATGAAGTAAAAAGAAGGTAAAAAAATTACACAATGATTGATATGGGCATCCCTCTTCCAGTGCCCATTGTGAGTATGTTATTTCAAAAATATATATGAATAACATATAATGTCATGCAGTTTATTTTTTTAACTTTTAATTAGGATCCACCACCAAGGTTCCAGTTTTTCACTGAACATCCTAGTGGTTCCAGTGCTCATGCTAGATATTTGAGGGGTGGGGGGGTGGGGGGGTGGGGAGATGATACTACAACTAGGAATTAGTGTTTCCATTCACACCCTATCTATCCCCCTAATATACCATCTACCACACTTTATGATCTCGTGGTGTCATTATAAACATCCGGGATATTTAGGACACCTATGTTTGTGCCTCCATTTTCATATGAGCCTCCCTGCCTCTCTTTCCTGTATCTGTTAATGATTCATACTCCTCGACCTTATCAAGTATTTTCACAACAATTTGTGCCATCTTCTTTTCCTTATACTTCCTTCTCCCCGGGCGACTACATTTCCGCTTCTTTGATTGATGTTCTGACACCTTTTGACCTTGCAGAGTATACACTTAGACCCACTACATCTGTACATGTTGATGTTTCTTCAGTGCTTGGGGATCCATCAAATCCTACTAATCATACCGCCTCAGGTATATTTATATAACACGAGTAATTTTTTTTATCATAATTTATTTTGATTATAAGATTTATTGATATAATATTTTATTTTCGTATTTAACAGCTGGATCTACCAAAAAATGGCATGGATGTATATGCATGCATGCGGTGTGGAACCACCACATGAAGTTGATGGTGGAATATAATGAAGACAATCAAATGGTTGAAAAAATAGGATTGGAATTTAGGAGTTTTTTAGAGATGCTTACCAAATACTTTGAAAATTTTCCCATCCGTCCACTCTCTTAGAGACACATGCCAAATGAAATAAATGATAATGCTTGTGCACAAATATGGGTAAATAAATTCATTGGATTTAATGTTATATTATTATTGTATTTATTTGAATTAATATTTTTGTTTTAGATTCGATTTAATTTTCCTGATGGAGAGGTTGCGAGACCAACCCAACTTATGGAATTAGGCAAGCTCTAGAGAGGCTATAAGCATGCATTATATAGTGACTGGAATTCTAGATTTGGAATGGATTTAGAGGCCACACCTGTTATAAATGACTGCATGGAATAATATTATCAGAAAATGATTACTCATTGGATGAGTGCCAAGTTCACGGTATTAATCAAATTAGAATTTTATGAATGATAATTACCACGATTTGCATTAATAATTACTTTTGTATTATTAAAGTTTTTTAGGAATCGTCAGGAAAAAATAAAAAATCAAGGATGATATGATGTATATTCACACTTTGGGGCAGAATACAATGTCGGACCATGAGATGAAGTGGGTAAAACACTTAGATGTAATTAACTTTTTATACCTCATGAAAATAAGGGAGTTAATCAGCTTACAAATTCCTTTACCAAAGAATAACATCTAGTTGGATAGGTTCTAAGGGTATACCCTAAGAATGAAAACCGCATGTTCCATGGTGCATCTTGAGAAGCCTTATAACATGGCTGAAAAATTAAAAAAAAACACAAAACTGCTTAAGAAACTGAATGATGGTAATACAAGAAACATGAACAATTATTTATTGTCTAGATTGAAAGTAAAACAAGAAGGTTCAATCCAAAAATAAAAGCAACACACAAAGATCATAAGATTTCATGTATGATCATAAGTATTTAAAGTGAGGCATGTATATTTTTGAGACAATGGAATCATGTGATCTTTTTTATTCATTGAGCATAAGCCTTTGCATTCCCAACATAAGACTTTAACAATTAATATGTTTTTGACTTTCTGATAGGTGAAAAATCAAGTTTCCAAAAATTGAATATTATGATGAATTTAATTCATAAGATTCTGAAGTTATTCCTCAGCGATTAAAACATTATAATTTGATTGTGATTAAATAAATGTGAAGAATCCATGTCACCCATATTTTCCAATGGTTGGGATTTGTATCTACTGGATCATTGTAAATATTTATTCAATGATTCAATTTTAGAAATGAATCTATGATATTTTTTCCATTAATCTAATTAATTTTTAGTTGAATCATGTGAAAATCATGAAATTTTCATACTTATGATTATCCCATGTTGACACTGCCATGATCTAGTGATTATGTTTTCACTATTAAATCAATTTTTATTATTATTATTAGAATTTTATATTGAATATATTTTGGTTATTTGTTTTCTATGATTAAAAGTATCATAATAATGTCATTTTAGAGGGTGGTTTTAAATATTGAAGGATGTGTGACTCAAGTAAAAATGTTTTGCTCGAGCAGAAAGAAAAAAGATGGAAGCGTAGTAAACTAACTGACACAACAGTGAATGATAAGTTTTAATTTTTCATTTTTAGTTTTAATATCTATTTTTTAACTTAATAGTATATTTATATTTGTCACAATCTATTTTTGAGGCCCTTGATGATCAAGAACCTGAAAAATTGGGCCCAAATGATCACTTACATCAAGTTTTGGGAGATGATCACTATAGAAGAGTATGCTGCTGATTAGGGAAGAGTATTATCCCAATGAGGTATTGGTCCAGTTCAGGTATAGGTTATAGTAACACCAATTTAGAATAGGTATCACAAGTAGAGGAAAAGTTAGAAAAAGATGAAAAAGGGCCATACAAGTGAAATAATGGGCTCAAATGGAAAATACTGATTTTTTGAAATTAATGGAAGAATTATGTCCATCACTTCCACCAAATACTGTCATTGCTTGTGATTAATATATTTCAAGGATACGAAAATTTTATAGTGCACCAAGAAATAGTCCTAGTAGTGGTTAGGATGATGACATTTTTGAAAATGGCGATGGCGGGGATGATGGAGAGGAAGAGGGTGGGGATGATGGTGAGGAAGAGGGAAGGGGTGATAGCTGGGAAGAGGTTGGGGCTGAGGATGAGGATGAGGAAGAAGATAAGGACACAGATGAGGATGATTCTAAGGATGATGGTGATGATAGTGATGGTGATGAGGGACATATAAATCCGTTACATTTTTTAGTGATATATGAAATTTTTTGTTTGTTGATTTTGTGTGAATGAATATATGTGATATTTTGTATGTTTGTTATCATTGGTTAAATTCATCAATTGATTTTCTATTTTTAGGTGTTCTATTATGTTGAGTATGCCCACAGGAGTGGGAATTGCAGGTTCAAGTGTTCTGTATTTTTTTATTACTATATTCTGTGCAGGTTCTTTCTATGCATTGTAGGTGCAAGTTGTTTTTGTTTGGTTATTTTGAGGTATAGGTTGGTTTTTTTTTGTTTGTAGTGGGATGCTATAGTGGAGTGGGAATCTACAGGTTGTGTGTTTTTTATTGCAGGTGGGATGGTGAAATGTGTTCTATTTTTTATTGCAGGTGGGATGGTTCATTGTTGTGTGTTTTTTATTACAGGTGGGGTGCCGCTTGTTGTGTGTTTTTGATTTCAGGTGGGATGTTTTGTGTCGGTAGTGGAGTGTTGTGTGTGTTTGATTGTAGGTGGGATGTTTTGTATGGGCAGTGGAGTATTGTGTGTGGATGTTGGAAATTTTTATGTTTTTGATTAAAGGTGGAAGTGGAGTGGGATGGTGTGGGATGGTGGAAATTTGTGTGTTTTTGATTGCAGGTGGAAGTGGAGTGGGATACTGTGGGATATTAGAAATTTGTGTATTTTTTATTATTGGTGGTAGTGGAGTGGGATGCTGTATTTATGTGTTTTTTATTACAGGTGGTAGTGGAGTGGGATGCTATAGTGGAGTGAAGAGGTTGGGGGGGGGGGCTATACTAACAGTTCTGAAACTGTTGGTATACATCTATCCATCGTCATATTCCAATAGTTCAAAGTGAACTGTTGGCATATTCCAATTTCAATGGTCTTAACATATTGGGATAGATTCTTTCCAATGTGTTTAACCATCATAGTTACTCTATTATAATGTTTTTAAATCGTTGGAACATATCTATCCCAACCTCTATGCCAACAGTTCATAGTGAACCGTTGGCATAAGCCTTTTCCAATGGTTTTAAACCGTTGGGATAACTTTATCCCAATAGTCCAAACCATTATTTTAACTCTATTCTAGTGGTTGTAAACCATTGGAATACATTTATCCCAATGGTTCACCGTGAATTGTTGGGTAAGCCAAATTACAACCATTATATTCCAACAGTTCACTATGAAAAGTTGGAATACGACTATCCCATCAGCTTATATACCAATGGTTTTGGAAATTGTTGGGATAGGCTATCCCAATGGTTTCAGGGCCTATCCCAATGATTTGAAATCATTGGGATATGCTACATTTTCAATAGTGTCTGCAATTAGGATCCAGTAGGAAGCCTCATTAATCTAACCGGAGGTGAAAATTTGGAAACCTTCTCTTTATCAGGATTTACCAAAACTGATTGTCATTTTCTTTAGAAGTAGATGTTGTATTAAAAAAATCCGTCCATTCAAAGAAATGAAAACAACAGTTTATATCACATTGGAGGGGAGTTTTCTAGTTTTAGTTACTCTAATAACCAGTTTTTGAAAACATTCACTGTAAATAATATTGGAAGGTAAATATTGGGAATAAATATTTTAGTGCAATAATTCTAGAATTTAGATAATCAATTGCTTAAATTTCAAACATATTCACAATATCAAAATACTGATGAAAAATAAATTTTTGTATAAAACATGCACCTATAAATATATCAATAATTTTATTTCATTTTAAAAGAACTAGTTTTTTACAAGTTACCCTAATAACCAGTTTTTGAAAACATGTACTACAAATAATATTGGAAGGGAAAGATTATGAACTAATATCTTGGTTAAAGCATCCCAGAATTCATAATTTTATAATGCTAAACATAAGTAAATTTTTTTATATTTCAGTCATAAAATAAACCATTTAATCACCATAGAATTTGAAGGAAATTAATTCTTTCCCTATCTTCCACTTTTTTATTTTCAGTCATAAAATAAACCATCTTGTTGCTTAAAAAATGAATTAAATGTAAACAAATACAATTCAAAATAACTTAAATCTATTGGTATGAACTGACCCCAAAAAATAATTTTTTTAAATAAATACCTTTCAAAATACTTGTTTTCACAACAAAAAACATACATACTCTTATCCAATGAAAGACACTTAAAAAAATATAATTATCATGAGATCCAACAATAAATATGAAATATAGGGAAATTATACTAATTACTAAGAACATGGTTATTCAAACTTATTATACCAAATATAATTATAAATGAAACAAATTAATCCCAAAAATGAAATTTCAACCACTCTACCAAATAAATATTTTGTTTCATACCAAAAAACATTTTAGTATTTTACAAAAAAACATTTCAATTTATTTCTAAAAACTATTTCAGTTTCATACCAAACACCATTTCAGTTTCTTACCAAACACCATTTTAGTTTCTTATCAAACACTATTTCAGTTTCTAATTTTGTTTTAAAAATTTTAATTACTTCTTAAAAACCCATAAATCTATTTCCCATAGCATCAATCTAGGACATCATCCTTTTATAATAATTTAGGAAGTAATATACCATTAATAATTTACATTCACTGACTTCCCTTTCATTCATAATTTTTTCTACCATTTATCCAATTTCCAAACACCCCATGAAATAAAAAATAATGAAACCACAACCCAAAGTAGAAGCTTCATACTGTAGTGTTTGTTCAATTAGTCAATCCCATTTTCATTGATAAAAAAATTCTAGAATATCATGACTCACTAGGTTTTCCAAATAAGGCTTTTTTATAAAAAATAAATGAATGTAACCTCTATATTTTGATGATTTTAAAATAATTTTGAAGTTTTTAGAGGTTCTTACCACACCGATTGCATATTTTATATAGGGATAACTAGCTTGCACTCATCAAATGACTTGAATTGAGTTAAAATATATAAACAACTTATAATTCATATCCATGACTAAAAAAGTAAAATGGATATTATGAGAGTTTATTTGAAAAAAATAACAACCTTGAGGTCCTCATATAGTGAATTTTTTCCCTATTCAATAATGCTTCCTTAAATTTATCGTTTTTATATTGCATGAACCCCTGGTATAAAATAAAATAAAATAAATTCATATAATTATTGTTAAAAAAATAACCTATAATGTACTAATATAAATATTAAAAAAAATAAGGTTATTCATTATCTTAAAGGTGGAATTCACTCTTACTATAAAAGTTCTTGGCAGAAGGAGCAATTTTCCATTTCTACAATGGAATCCATACTCTATAGTCGATGTTTTTTCTCAATTATAACTATGAATGCATCAATGAACTATTTCCAAAAACATAATTTATGAAAACACAAAAAAAAATTATGGTAAAAGGTAAAATGATTTTCTTACACATACCAAACTGGATTTACACCTCTTATTTATCAAATCAATAACATTCTTCATAATAATATGATATTATTTTTTAGTTGACTCTCATACTACCGTGCTATTGTCATAGAGTACATTTTTATTTTCTACATGAACTAAAATATATAGTCACAAACTATAATTGTGTAAAGGTAGCCACAATACCTATCTCCTGTAACATTAAGATGTAGTTAAAGTAGCCTTATATCGTTCTTCATTATAATGGATCTCTTCTTCTCCCAACTTGGTAGTAGTTGGGATAGTTTCTACTTATTATGAGTGAAAATAGGTGCCTCAACTTCATTTTTTTGGGTATTGATGGCCTTTTCTTGGTAGTCATATTATAATATATATATATATTGACACTCAGTCACCTGGACCCACTGTTTTCCCTCTAACCAAAGATCTTCATTTCAAGGATGATGAAGTTGTTTCATTGATATCCCTATAACCCTTTTCCTCTTATATACTTGTATTATTTAACATCATCTTTCTTTCCCTAGATTATCCTTTTATTATTTTATTCCTTCTCAACATCTAAATCATCTCCATGAATTTATATTTTTCTTACCTCACCAATTTTAGCTGATGTTTTTTATTCTTATTTCTCCATTTTCTATATTCCAACCTCCTATTTAGTATTCCTTTTATATTCATGAAAAATAACTCCCACCTATTGTGTTTCCTTCAAATTTAATACATGTCTCAATAACACAATGTTTATTTTATTCATTTTAATTTAAGCTTCTAGTCTCTTTACCATTCTAAAACATTTAAAATTATCAAAATAACATCCAAATGTGTTCTCATTTACAACTTATTTACCATGTCATTTGAAACTAGATGAATGATTTTTTTCACTCACAGTGGATTTAATATCTTCTTGAACTTCAAAAAGACTATATTTCAGCCAGATACTATGCCTTTTCATTATTTGACTCTGCATTGAATGTTGAAAAAATATTTTCACACTATAAATAAAATTACACACTATAAAAAATCATATAGAAATTTCAAAATAAAGGATCCTTAGAATGTGGGTGCATTCCTCAAAAATCATATATGGTATTTTTCATATGATCTTAAACTATATATTATTTTAGCCATTTTCACATGATATTAAACTATGTGATACATGATCTATCTTGTAAGACCGGAAACATCTTAGAGTAGTCTACCTAGTAAGACCTGTCTTCCTCTATATATTATCCAAATCTACATAAGGATCCTTGGCATGTGGTTCTTTATCCATAAACCTATGTTATGGAAAAAATGACTCTTACCCTAGGAAAGAGCCTAATATGCATAGGGGTATTATATAAAAACTATATGTGGATTGATTCATGATGTTTCAATATATGTAATGATGTTGGGATCTCCTATAATAGGCCTTGGTGAAAATCATAATCACACTGGTTATACCCTAAAGGATATACCCTTCCTCATTCACGTCAATTTTTTTTTATTTCTCAGATAATGGTTCCCATATATCTCATACTTCTTCTATACAGGATACAAATTTTTATAGAGGACCTTTTCTAAGAACTATGAATGGATTGATTCCTATTACTATAGGATATGTTTTTGATCATTCATCATTGGGTAGAAAACCTAATAAATTTAGGAACAATGAATCATAAAAAATGATTCAAGAAAAAAAGAATCGACATATATGGTGCATACCACACTCGAGAAATCAATACATAAAAGGAAACATCAGAAATCAATAAAATACATAAAAGGAAATATGAGAAATCAAGAAAATGTTAGGTCATGAAAATGTTTGGTGGAAACTATGTGCCACACATGATACACATACAAACTGACTGTTACCATATTTGTCCAACATATCAAAAAAAAAACTAATCATGGTCTAATGATGAAATAACTCATCACCCTATCCACCTTCATCTCTACTTCCTAATACAACCTAAAAGAACATTATATTGAAAATTAAATACTGTTGTATATTTATATTTAAAATTAAAACCAATAAAAGTTTTTAAACTAAATTATTTTGAATTTTTGTGATTTACCTGCTCACCAACAGTCGATGCAATACCACCAGAGGAAGATCTGGTTATCTTCTGATATAAATCAAGTAATGCTTTCTACAAAGTGGATGTTTGATCCCCCTCGTCTTGAACTGTGTTTCATAGAGAAACAATATCTCTCTGAGTATCTTGGGGTATGGATTGACTATAACCAGGAGAAGATGTAATTGAAATACCCAATGGCCTGCTAAAGACCTTAGATGGTATGGGTCCCAAACCCATCCTGTGTACTCTACCAGGATGCTCCTTCCTAAGGACTTTAGCAACCGGGTCATCCTAGGAGACTAAGTAGGACTGCGAAGGATTAACATCCCATAGTTCTTTAATTTTTAACTATAAATCAAATAAAATTCATATTAGAAGCAATATATATTAACATAGTAACAACTTATAATAAGTTATTATAATGAAAAATGAGTTCATACCCCAACTTCTTTGGTAGGTTTATTAATAAAAATTCCATTAGATTTTTGGTGAACATTCAACCACACTTTTGTTTGGGATGATTCATTCCCTAAAATCTATGATTGTATTAAACAAACATAAATCAACAATTTAATATATTAAACAAATAATATTTTATTATAAATATTTAAACTAATGAAAAGATTACCAGAGCAGATCAGCTTCTAGAAAAACTCATTGACCCCACAGTATGAGGGATGACCTGCTTAGCCTGACTTGATGCATTCTTTCTTGAAAGATCCTGAAATAAATAAAATGAAATTTAATAGTAATATATCCAATATAATCTCCTATTCATATACATGTATAAATATAAAATGATATTATTATAGTAATATATATTTAAATACCATCTGCTTCTCATCACGATTTCTGTTAACAAAAAATTTCCGTTTCTCATTGGGAAACCTATCGGTTAACTTGTCATACATTTGTTGTGAGATCGATGAAGTATCATTGACATCACCCCACAATATCCATTTAAAGTCTTTCCATTTTTTCCCAAGATTTTTCAATGTCCACTTTCGTGCTATCACATCAGCAACCGTAAAGTGGAAAAACATCTGTACACAGAAATTCATTTTGAAAATATTAATAACATGAAATTCAATTACACCATAATGTATTAAAATTAACTTTACTTGGGAATAAAAAACTTCATTTTCCAACTTGAAAGTATATGTATCCAATCATCATATGAAATATTATGGGAAACGGGCTCCACAACTAGCTGGCCTAAAATCTAGCCAAGTAATCATGCGGCGTCATCCGTAGGGACCCCATATGAATCAAATGGGACAACTATCTTATCTTTGGTCTGATTCCATATATATGAACTTTTTATATTTTCCCCCACAGTTGTATTGTTTCTATATTTAATGAAAAAACAATTAGTATAAAAAAGTGCAATAAATTTATTGATTTTAAAATTTGTACCTTCAACAATCACCCTCCAGTATCCCCGTGAAGAACTAGAAGTGGTGCACCACTCCCCCACTACTAAGGATCCTGAAGTGGGAGGCGACGACTGAGTTGCTGAAGGGACGTTCATAGAAGGTGTGATAGATAGTGTAGGGGGAGATGGTGCAGGGGGAAAGCAGATGGTGTCTTTGATGTCATAGGGAGGGAGACAGATGGATCGTCATCTATCGTAGTGGTCGATGAAATTGTATATCACTTCCTCCTTGGAATTATTGTCATTTAATCAAATAAAAGTAATTTCAAAACATATATTTCAAAAAATTTCTACAATTTTTTTTAAAAAGATAACAGATGCACATTACTAATAAAAAAATATACATAACATTGATAATGAATGATTGTACAAATAAAATAAGTGGTTTCTAAATGAATTAATAATTGTACATACAATCATTTTCTCCTTCAATAATGTCGGTTTCCTTCTCCACTAATTCATACACTTCATTCATCCTTGCTAGAATAATATTTTCAATATCATGGTGGATAAGTAATTCCAATTCTTGTTGTTGATAAGATTCAATGTCAGAGGTCAAATCTTCCACTTCATCACCCATATCATACAAATATATTTATTTTATGTGAGAAACTACACTCCACCCTTCATCCACAACACCATTCACATAATATACCATTTTTATTGAAATTATAATATATATGGATCATGAAGTTCACGATCACCAACATCCATCAAGTGAGAGAAGTTCACAGAAGTAAATTGCAAGGAATCTCTTTTAACACCTCTGATAATATCAACCAAATTGTATTTGAATAAAACAACTGAAAAATGTCCATGGTAGTTTAATTCAAAAATATTGGTCAACTTTCCATAGTATCCCACTTCAGAAAATATAAATATACCACTATTCTTTATTTTCAAACCCTCTTCTCGATCGACTGTATGAAATCTAAAGCCATTCACGTTGTAAGCGTCAAAATTTATAACTTTTTTTAGGGGACCTAGAGCAAGAAAATTCAAATATTCTAACAACTCTACTCGAGTATCATTATTCATGATCTAAGAAAAGAAATATACTTTATTAGAATTACAAATTATATGCGTCAACCTAATATTCGTATTTATTTCAATATTTATGAACTTACACGTCATGCAAACCATTCTACAAGCTCTTTATTAATAGATTTAATTATATCTTTCTCATTTAATATTAAACCTCTCATTCATCTCTTTTTTTGTATCCTCAACTCTTTAATAAATGAATCTGCAATTTCACTATTCAGCAACACATATCTATATACTTGTAATAATTCTATTTCTGTCAGTGTAACATTTTCGGTCCTCCCAACTGATCGGCCAATAGCAGAAAATATTTTTGATTTTTCATGTATTTGAGATTGATTAAATGTCTCATTAACACGTCAAAATTGATTAAATATTGTCTCAATATCATCCAAGTATCTAGAACAAAAGGTAAGACACTCTTATTCCAAATAGCCTTCAGTAATAGAGCCTTCTGGATGATCTTTATTTCTCACTTATGATTTCAAATGCCCAAGATATCTATGAAATAAAAACAAAAAAACATAATTATGCATTTAATTAAGTGCCATTTTTTTTAATTAACTGAAAAACATATAAATAAATTACCTCTCAATTGGATACATCCCTCAATAATGAACAAGGCCTCCTAATTTAGCTTCCTCAACCAAATACACAGTTAAATGCATCATGATAGTAAAAAATGATGGAGGAAAGATCATGTCCATTTCACAAAGTGTCAATAAAAACCTCTCCTAAAGGTTTTCAAGCTCCAATGGATGTAGAGATTTCTCACATAGTTGTCTGAAAAATGTGAAGAATTGGAGTACAACAGTAGTAAATTTTTCAGATAATAATGTATGCAATTCCAGTGGTAGTAAATGCTATAACAAAATATGTGAATCATGACTTTTCAATCCATGTAACTTATGATTATTTAAGTCAACACACCTCGAGATGTTACTTGAATACCCATCAGATACTTTCACATGCTTTAAAATTCGAAGGAATGTATCTTTATCCATATTTTTCATTGTAAAAATTTATGGAGCATACTTTTCATTCTCATCTGGTTAGAGATCACGTTTTTTGTTCATTACTTGTATGTCTTTATAAGCATTGAGATGATCCTTAGACTTTACATTCTCATTAAGCAATGTGAAGATAAAATTGTCATAGAAATTCTTCTTAATATGAATCACATCAAGATTATGCTACAACAAATTAAATTCCCAATATGGAAGTTTGAAGAATATACTTTTTTTCTTCCATTGTTGCATTCCAATTTCAATTGAAAATGCACTTGGAACCCGTTTCCCGCTACAATTAAAATGATAAAAATTCCCAAATTCTATTTCAACTTTTCCAAGTTGTGTCAATATTTTAAAACCAGTTAACAACTTTGGAGGTGGTCTACAGTCAATGAAACCATTAAATTTTGATCTAGTTAGCCAAAATCTATGAGATGCATTGAGAAATATTCAATGGCCCAAGAAGCACCATTTTCTACTACGAGGTAGCCGTTTGGGCTCAAAATCAAAGTTACAAATAGGACAAGCCAAACCCATGTAAGTGTTATAACCAGATAAATTCCCTAGCCTAGGGAAGTCACTAATGGTCCACATTAAAGTAGCATGCATTTTGAACATTGTTTTAAAAGAAGAATAAAATGTCTCAACACCATTGCTCCATAACTCCTGTAATTCTTCAATTAAAGGCTGAAAGTATACATCAATATCATTTCTAGGAATTTTTTTCCAAGAATAATCATCGAAATGATAGAAGACATTTTTTTCATACAAATCCCTGAATGCAGATTGTAAGGGATGAAAAGAATTGGCCAAATGCTGTAACTGGTACTCAAAGTAACTCGTACTCAAAGTCCCAAATGGGTTGAATCCATCAGAATGTAATCCCAATCGAACATTCCTAGGATCAGATGAGAAATCTAGATGTAATGAATCAAACGTCTTACATGATTTTGAATCTCATGGATGTCACATTAAACCGTCATTATTATTATAATACAGAATGCCACTTCATGTGTTCGACAGTTTTTGATGACATGAATAATTTTTTCAATTGAGGATTTAAAGGAAAGAAACAAAAAACCTTTGCAGGTGTGTTCTTTTTATTCTTATTTATGGTAGTATGTTGATTCAGACTTCCAACATCACCCATTTATTTCCATCTAGAAGAAGAACATTTTTTTGTGATCCTGTATACTTGAATCCTATAACCAATAAAGAATACAATCATAAGGACATGCATGTATTTTTGTATAATTCAAACCAATACTGTTAACAACTTTTTTTATATCTTAGAAAGACTCTGGGCTGTTTGCTTTAGTAAATGCATCGCCCAACAATTCAAATATCATGGACATTGCTTTATTTGTAATTCCACATAGACATTTGATATGGTACAACTTCAGCAAAAATGAAAGTTTTGAATATTTCAAACATCCACTATAAAACTCTTTATTTCCATCATCAACTAAATAATGAAACATATTTTCCTCAGTGAAGTTTTCTCTTACATTAGTCTCCACATAATTAATAGAAGGATCCACTGATATGTTACAGTATTCATCTGGTTGTCCTAAAGTCTCAAAAACATCACTTGCCGTGTTGATATTTATAACACCCTCATCTGGTTGTTCTGATATGTTTTGATGTTGATGGTGGTGTCTTGCAATGCCAAATGTATCATTTATAAGGTTTTGCATTTCATTTCCCATTTTCAATGAAGTTGGGAGCTCATTCTGTGGATTGACATCAGTGCTCAACCTTTCTGTAATGTTCTATTCTTCGTGCCAAATCCAACACAAATATTGACTAGGGAATTGATTCAATATTAAATTTTCATAAACTTCATCTCTCTTAAACTATCTTCTAAATTTACATTTAGGACATGGACATCTTATTCTCCCTTCAACGGATCAATTAGAAATTGAAAAATCTAAAAACTCCTCCAAACCCTTAACATACTGAGGTGTGTTCCTCGGTAATGTGATCCATCTTTTATCCATATATATCAAAATGTGCATACAAAAAATTAAAAAAAATTAAAACACATAACTATTAATAAATAGGGAAAGAGATTCATATATACTAGTTGAAAAAATATATAAATATGTTACAGATTTTTAAAAAGTATAGGATTATATCAAAAAAAAATCCTCAAAGACACTTTTTCCCAATAGATCATGGTAACTTAAGGCACTTTAAGATGATATATGGCCAAGAAATTTCTCATAATATACCTATTAAGTCTAAAAAATACTATCTCATGTCTACCAAGACATCCCAAACTATATAGAAATTTCAAAGAAGAGGCATGAATGCCTTTGATACCAATTTGTCCCAAAACAACCTTGATAACCTGTATAAGCGGCATATTATAGGGTTTCTATGTAAATCACATATTTCATGGATGAATAAATACATAAAAATAAATAATAATGAGTAGAAGAAAATAGAGGTATATTATATTTTTGAAGATATGCATGTGTGATAAAGGATACAGATGGAGGAATCATGGAGGAAGGGAAATAGATGTTGGGATGACAGGAAAGTTTCAGAGGTGGAGCTAGAGGAATGGATGCAGGGAGAAATTTAAAGAATATTTTTTCATATGTTAGAAAAATCACCCGATTAAAATTATACATCTGTAAATGCACCTTATATTAGTTATGTAATAATGAAATTAGAACCAAATGTATTGATCCATCCCTAGTAAGGATAATTTATATTATTATGGGGTTTTAAAGAAAATTTTAGGTCAACATAACCATTTTATTAACTAGAGTAATATCCATCAAAATACATGGTTCAATATAGATGTGAACATTGTGTATTTATAAGTATAAGATATCCATTTTTGGTAGTATACTCAGTAGGCCAATTTTTGGTGATTTAATGCAATTTGTATAAAATTCCTACCAAAATACCATCAAATGATTTGATAATTATATTATCTATGTTATTTGAGTGGAAAAATATATCCATTAAATAAAAATACCCAAGGTAATTGACATGATGTTAATGAAGATAAAACAACAACATCTCAAATATCAATTCATAAAAAATAATCAGAATAAAATCAAGTTCTTGGAAACCCTAGATCACTCAAGACTTGAGGAGAGAAAGTGCTCATGAGGCCCTCCCAGAACCTAATACCATTTGTAAAAAACCATCCTTAAATACTACCAAAACTGACACATACCCAATCTTCCACTATCCTAAAGGGTGTTCCCGATCTACATAGGATATGAAAAAGTTCTTGGACATCATGAAACAATAAATTGGTAATGATTTATCCATTGAATAATAAATTAACATTAATCAGAAGGAAATACTAAATAAACCTTTAAATCATCAAACACATAATATATATATATAGTGCACAATATTTAAAACAAGAGAGGGATAAAAGGGAAAATTAATACAATAAAAACCAAAATGTAAAATCAAACCCAAATCACATTGTGATATTTTCTCTATGAACCCATGATTTATTACCACATCCCACTCATCATCAAGGACACAAGATAGATACCCATTCCAGAACATGAATCTAAACCCAAAATATTTATGTAAGCATCACGACTCACTGAATCTATGAAATAAAATTCATTAAGTAGTTCATGTTTTCAAGTTTGGAATATAAATTCTATAGGGTTTTAAATTCATGATGTTTGAGTAAAATTAAATCCTGTACTTGATCTATTTAATGAAATGGGTCCTTCAAATAAAAACTTATTTGATAAACCAAGAAAGTCAAAAACATTTTTTTCCCTAAAAGAAAACAACACCATTTCACTAAAAAAAATTTAAAACAATTTTTTTAAAACATATTTGAAATCCAATTGAAAAAAAAATCCAAACACCAAGGTTAAAGAAAAATATATTTTGGTCATCACAAGTTTATAGAAATCAATGAACATAAAATATGAAAAGGGTGTCACAAACAATACAATCAAAGGGAAAAACAATCATTACATGATGAGAATCCCCAACAATGACTATTGATAAATGATTAATAATAATGGTATCAACCATAGTATTTTAAGAATAAATTAGAAATTAAGAAGGTCTTGAGTTTATTCATTCGCAAACTCAAATAATAAAGAGAGTAATAAGGGTTGAAGTTTATGAGTCAAACATTATTGATGACAAAAAAACATTCAATATAAACCCAGTGGATAAGAAACATCGAGAAAACAATTTTAATATCTCAAGTAAACTGATATCTTCAAAAAAAGAAAAAAAGGGATGAATAATAGGCTAAATATATGAATTAATAACTATATAAAATTGAAAATGACAAGACATGAGTGATTGTTTAGAGGTCAGATGATCAAAAAAGGAATTGATATAAAATAGGTGTTCAAGAAAAAACACGATGAACATTGAAATATGATATGTGATAAGGCATGAATAACATGTAAAGGATGTTACCATGTGGATGTAATTGATATTGAATAAACATTCACACTAATTTCATGACTTTAACCATTTGGATTATTATTATCGGTGGAAATACAAAGGATATTCAAGATCTACCAAAAGGATATAAAGGTAACATTTTTTAATGAAATGAGAAATTAAGAGGTATATATTAAACAAATGATTGTATTTTAATTCTATAATGATTAAAAAAAGGTATAGAATCTTAATAAGTATCTATACGGACTGAAACAAACACCTCTAGATTTTTATGGTCAATTGACTACATACTTGAAGAAGTTTGAATTGAAAAGAGGTGGTGTTGACTGTAATCTTTATATGAACGTATCCAATGAGTAATAATTCATAGTACTCATCTATGAAAATAAGGTCATATTTGGACGAGATAAGAAGGAACTAATTGATAAGTTTGTTAACTTTATGAGTCTATAGTTTCAAATATCTACGATTAGAGAAATCACATTTTTTCTTAGGCTGCAAGTTAATGAAAAAATTGAATACATATTTTTCTCTCAAGTTAAATATACTAATAAGCACCTAAATAAGTTTTATATATAATATTTTAATATAGTTTAAAATCCAATCATTGTTGGTAGAAATTCTATAGAATGTGAGAATGAAAATTATATCAATCCAACACTATTAAATAGAATGTTATGGAATTTTATTTACTTGAATTAGATGAATATAGTTTATACAACATAATTGGTGGATGTGATTCAAATAAATTTAAAGGAGAAAAGACTACCTAATATGAACTTAGGAAGAATCGGTGAGGCGGCAAGGGGATAGGGATTCGGGGGTCACCGGGGGGGGGGGGGGGGAGGGGGTCTTGCGGGGGTCGGGGGGAGAATGGGGGGTCTCAGGGGTTAGGGGGAAGTGTTGGGGTTGAAAAAAAAATTTAACAGTGGTTTATAAAAAACCACCACTAAATCGTTAATAAAATATTTAGTGGAGATTTAGTAAACCGCCGCTAAAAAACACCACAAAAGCTATTAATGTTGTTGTGTTAGGAATAATTCAACTAACATAAAAAAATAAAAAAAAATAAATAAAGTTTAACACTTTAACAATAAACTAAAAAACATACTCTACTACTTTTAAAGTACTATTTTATTTTTTTGTAACTGAGATAATTAGCTTATCACAAATATCAAAAACAAAAAAAACTCTTAATTTTTGAAATGTCTTCAAAATATTTTATGAAATTTCAACCCACATCAAAACTAGATATGAAGATGAATAATTTTGTGCATAGAAAGAGGAAAAGAAAAGACATCACATTAGAAAAATATCCCTCTTCACTACCTTTAATAGTTTCAATAATAGATCTTCATAACACTCCTTACGATAATAAATGACCAATATTTTCAAATCTCCTCACTATTGATAAACTATTCAACTTACATATATGAGAATTAGACAAAGGTATTTCACAATCCTTAGTTTCAAATATATAGAGAATATTAGTAGTTGTTATTTTAATCATTCTATTAGCTACCTCAAACATTTTCATATCTATATTGTACCTCCATACTAATAATAAAATTGAGAAATAATTTTTTTTTTAGTCATAAAATGACACTTTAATATTAATAATCACTTTAAATAATATAAAAAAACATTCTTCTCATAAACTTAATGCTTTTTTCAACAATATTTGGCCTAATATTATTAAATATTTACCCAAACCACTCCTTAAAGACCAGTAATGGCCACTAGTTGATGTGTAAACATCTTATACCATAAAAAATAGTAACAATAAATTAAAATATTTTATTGAATGAAAATATATAATTATTTGAAATTACCACTTTAATTTACCGTAGAAAATTACCAGTGGAGATTATCAGTGGTAATTCACTAATATTGTACTATTCATTTTAAAATTCTCACATGAGGAGTTCCCAGTGTAAATTTCCACTAAAAACTTCCAATAAAAATCATAGTTAACAACTGCTTAGTTTGAAAATCAAATTAAACCAATTAGTATTTCCCATAGGGAATTCAATCTGGGAATTAATAATGAAAATTTCCATTGTAATTTACCACTACACATTTTTATTGATCATTAAAAATTCCCACTAGATATTCCCATGAGAAATATCCCCCAGAAATTCCCAAAAAAAAATTCCTACTAGAATTACCCAATATAAATTCCCACTAAAAACTTACACTATGAATTATTAATTGGAATTTTGGATAGAAATTACACTAGTTAAAAAATTGGTCCCATTAGAAGCTTTAAATTCCTAGTGGTAATTCCCACTAGAAATTCCTATAGAAAATTCATACTAGAATTACCATAAAAAAAATCCAATTTTTATATTGTGAATTCAATTGGAATACTAGTATATGTGAATCCAAACTAAAAAATACCAATGATTCCCATAGTAAATTCCAATTGGATATGATGGATAATTTTGGCATACTTCCCACTAGAAATTTCCACCATCTAGTTTTAACTTCAAATGAAATAAATTATGAATTCACAGAAAAAATTTCCTTTGGAAATTTGTACTAAAAGTTTTCACTACAAATTACCAATTTAAATTCCCATTATCTAATTTGAAATTCAATTAGAATCCCCAATAGATAGGGTAGATACTCTGGAAATATTAGTAATTCCAACTAGAAATTACAACTATCTACATTGATATTCAAATAAAATTAACTATGAATTTATAGTAGAAATTTTTAGTGGGAATTAACACTAGAAATTTCCTCCACAAAATCCTAGTTAAAATTCACATTGCTTAATTTTAAATTCAATTGGAATTCCCAATGGATATAGTGGTCACTTTGGACCTACTTATAATTCTAACTATATAGTTTTACATTCAAATTAAATCAATTAAGAATTCATAATGAAAATTCTTACTGGGAATTAACACTATAAATTTACATTGTAAAGTCCTAGTTTAATTATCATTTTCTACTTTGAAATGAATTTGGAATTACCACTATAAAATATGAGTTGAAATTTATAATTTTAAATTAAACTATAAAATAATATGTTAATTCCCATTGGTACTTTCCCACTAGAAATTTCTAAAATATACGTTGAAATTCAATTGGAAATTCAATTGGAAATTTTCATTGAAAATTCCCACTGTGGATTAAAAATGGAAATTCCCATTGGGATATTCGAATATAAATTACAATTTTCTACTAAGAAACATAATTTTAAATGATTGGGAAAAATTAATAAAATAAATTCCCAGTGGAAATTCCCACTAGAAATTCCCAATGGAAATTACCACAAGAAAATTCCCACTGAAAATTTCCAAATATTTATCAAAAGATTCCTATGAAAATTTTCTCTATACATTTACAAAAGAAATTTTAGGAAAATTTCAATGAAAATATTCTTAGAAAACTTAAAATGAGAATCAAGGGTAGTTTAAAATATTACTTCCCATTAAAAATTATAGTGTAAGATTCCACTAAAAATTTTTCACTAGAAATCTCTTATATCCATTTCGAGTGAAAATTTACCCTATATATTTCCAATATATGTAGTTTAATGCCAAAACATTTATTCAAGTATATTCCAAAAAAATAAATCAATAAATTGTTACATCCATCATGTTCTATTTTTTTGAAACAAATTATAAAAAACCAAAAAATTTCAAGTTTAATTGATATAAAAAAATACAAAAAATCTGAGAGACTATACTATGTTAGAAATCAGCTCCCAAAATTTATAAAGAATAAAAATTCTTGTCATATTTAGTTACTTACCATAAAAAACCTTGTCCACACCTCTATAAAAAACATACTCTTTCTTTTGAATAAGTGTCCCTCAAATCACTGATCAATTTATCTAATTGTCGATGTGGTCCCTTGAATGCTAATACTATCATTTAATTTCCAATGGGGTCATTAAATTTTTGATGTTGTTGTCGAATCATTTATATAAATGTTAAATCTTAGGGGTTCAAGGTATGTTGTTGTTAAAGGGATGTCCCTTAATTTCCATCATCAAATCACCAATATGGATGTCAAAGATAAGGGGTCCAGGAAGGGTTTCAAGATGGATTTTTATTGGAGTGCCAAATTTTTCAACTCTTTCAAGAAAATCAATGTAACCTGATTTAAATTTCATATCACACCTTTAATTAGATGTCCACCATAAATACCAGACATGTGGCATCCATCCAATAGCCAATTGGACACTCAGGTTGAGAGGAATATATGAGATGATATTTTTCATACATGGGACATTAATTTTATATATAACTGAAATCAAAGTGTGCATAAATTAAAAATAATAATTTTAATAATTTTAATCATTACACATTATTTTAGTTAAAAATGATTAAAAATTATTACACCGACCACTTTTTTACGACCACATAATAAATATCATATAGATATATCTAAACTATAAAAACTTAATTATCAATATTATTCAAATTAAAACTCCATATTTATATGTTTTTTATAAAATTTGCTTCATGTATCTTATATTGGAGATGAAAACTTTAATTACATCATTTAACCTCTAAACCCCCTTCAAAATCAATGAAAATGTATCAATTTTTTAATGAATACTTTCAAGTGGATAGATACTATCATAAAGTCCATAATTAAAGAAAATATTATTGTGTCATATACCATTATCCAAAATTACCCATTGAAACTTAAAATGTAGAACAAAGTATAGAACTTCTGAAATTGAATGGAATTCAATATGATGTTTCTAAACTGAGAAGCATTTCACTCTATCCATGCACCAAAATATCCCAACCCCAGACAAGACATTCCAAAAATAAATGATCCTTAAGAAACCAATTCAACAAAAAACAGAACAACACCACCTGAAATTTACATGGTTCGTGATGTACCTGACTCTATGTGAGGATCGTTGTGTATTTTGATTAAGAATAAAAATGTAATAAGTGAAATGTTTTATGAAATTGGGTGCCCTAGACGCAACTTTATCAGTAATTTTCAATCACCATACCATGTATACAGTAATTTATACATGATTTTCTCTTACTATAATAGTGTTTATATTTATGCATCCACTATTTTCATGGTAATGTCCGTAGATTATTTATCTTATCAAAGGGTTATATCAGTTCCCAATCTATAATGATAACATTGAGATACTATGAAATCAATCTTAAACAAATGTCATATGGTCTAGATACATAATTATGACTGGAAACAAATGATTTATTACTATCAGGTTCTGGAGGCTCATAAGCATTAAGACTTTCTCATGAAGTTAACACTTTATGATCTCTAGTAGGTGAGATCATAAGGACAGACTCAAAAATAGGAACACCATATGTTTTGGGTGTCATTGGTTATTCCTATCTATGAATATGTGTATTGATCTCCTGATGTGAGATCATTATCAATGTGTTCAATTTGATCACATAATTCGATACTAGGAAAAAACTATGACCTTGAAGTTGAGGTGACTTAGCTTATATTGGGTGTGTCATTAGTGGTATGGCACTGGTTGAATGATCAAGATAAAATTTGTCGCTTATGAGTTGAGGAAGTAATATCTTAGACCCATTTGATTAGGATTGTAATACCTTCACTAAATCTATTTCCATGGTAGAAGAAGGTAAGACCATCTAGTTAAATCAATAAATAATAAATCAATAACAGATTATAACACAAGCAGCGTATCCTGCTTTATGAGATATCACAAGACAAAGTGATTATATTACACAATGTATGTTCATAGGAAAGGTTTTTGTTGTTATAACTTTTCGTTATTTCCTTAGGGGACTTTATGGATTTCTAGAATCAAATCTTGGTCTGTGAATAATATTCACCACTATTGAGATAAGGTCCTAGAGGCTCACACATAATAGCATATTCAAGGGTCGACCCTATTATATTGAATAAGTGTATATGACATAGTGGGAACCACCATGGGGTCTGAGAGTTTTCTAAGTATTATCGATCATCAATGAATAAATAAATTCAGTGTTAATCGAGTATAGAATAATTTGTTTAAATTTATTTATTAAAAGTATTTACAAGTATTAAAGTAAATAAATGGAAAAATATTATACAAATAAATATTATTTTAATATTAAAGGTTCATTTAATATTGAGGGAATTATGAATTGAGTTAATGAATCAATTTTATCATGTAATATATTTATTATATATTAAATTTAGGTGATAAAATATAAATGATATTTATAATGTTGTTAGTTGATTATAATGAGTCATTTATATCTTATTTATTGGGCGTTGGATATATGGGGGCTAAGGAACCCATTATGGGTATGTGATAATCCACTATATAAGAAGAGAAGGTATCTCATTACATAAATTGTTCATTACAATGAATTGATAGCTTCTATATCCTCCCACATCCTAAAGAGAGTAATACTCTTTCTGAGAACTAAATCCAAAAACACCTTCATAGATCAAAGGAAGGTACTCATAGTGATCATCGGGACATATAAGGCATTATCATACTTCCATGGGAGCACTTAGTTTCTAAAGAAAGTTTTTTTTCAGATTCTTAAAGTGTGTGTGGAATATCTAAAGGGTTTTGAGATCAGATCGTTCGAACAACAATCACTAGTGATGATCTACATTCATATGTGTCATTGAATTGAATTAGGTACACCTTTTTTTAAATTTTATGCTTTGAAATATTGACAAAAGATACTTGAACCTTACCATGGATCATATCATTAGATATGATGACGTTTCATCACTCCAATGATTAAAAATTTTAAATCCACAACCCACTGACTTCCACTGCACGCCCCGGTACCAACAAAAGGACTACCAAAACAAAAACATGTACTTATTCGACTATTTATAAAATCAAAAATAAGAAAAAGGAACAATATAATATATTAAAGGTGATCTAACCCATCTATTTATAGTTTATATTTTTAGTAGCATAGGTTTCATCTGTTCCACCACCAACTAATCTTTACAGACATTTGTTTCACCAACTATGGAAACTGCAAGAAGCTTGCTAATGCAGTGACTTCACCCAAAACTTTCGGTGAATAATTATTAAATCTAGATCTCATCCTTATAAACTTTAAGACTTTCACCTAGAGTATTCCTATTGCTTATTTTTCTTCTATATTTTATGGTTCTCTTTCACCTACCTCCATCTATTTTTGTAACATAGATATAAATTCTCTCATTCCATAAATCATGAGATAAAGCCAAAAAATATATTTCACAACCACTAATAAAAATATACCTCTTGAAGAATCATTTTCAAGGATTTAAAAAGTCTACCATACCACTTTTCATTTTTTCTTCTTCCTATTCAACAACAATATATCCCTCCACTATGAATTTGGTCATCTAAGGCCCAATGAGCCACATCATAGTTACATAATTTTCCAGACTATGAACTTCATCAAAATATCCACCAAATTATTACTTCCACCAACCTTTCATAGATATAACAGTATATCCTACAACAACTTCTCTAAGTGATAATTTAGCTGAATATTATTTTTTCCATAAGTGAAACATAAGATTATTTAAAAGATAGATCACACTCTAACTTTCACAAAACAATATTCTATTTCCCTACTTTCTTCTCAGATCCTCCAATAACCTTGTCATTCAGATCAACTCCTTTATAGATTCTATGATTTCCATTTACTCTTCTTCTGTTATTGATAGTGAAACTATTGGTTGAATTATGGACATCCAACTCACATTTATTCCTAAAAATATGAACATATTTCCAATAGTTCTCTTTTGTGAATCTCCTCCAAAGTTCACATTAAGAAACCCCTTAAAAAATATCATCCACTATGAAATATAGTTCCATGTATTTCAAACCATAGAGATACCAAATAATCCATTTCACCACTTCCCAATGATCCTTTCTCAGACCATCCATGAAAAAAATGATGACTCCCATAGTATATGAAATTTATAGCCTTATAAAATCCATGAAATACATAAAGTTTCCAACCAATGATGAATATGAAATCTTCACTATCTGGTTAGTCTCATATTTCATTATGGGTGCATTATCCTTGGATTACCTAAAATATCCATCCAGGGGGTCAACACAGGATTATAATCACTCATTTTTAATCCTTTTAGGACCTTATGGATGTATTATGGCTAAGATAGAAACAAGTTTTCATTATTTAAGAACCCCCTAATACACATCCCAAATATATTTTTTGTGGCCTCAATATATTTCATCTCAAACTTTCTAAGAAAAAATTCATTGACTCCTCAATGTAATCAGCCTTCAAACCTTCCAAGAGAATATCATCCATATAAAGAAGAAGTATGATGAATATACAATCACCAAATTCCTTTTAGTAGCAGTAATGATCCACATTTCTCTAGATGAATTAATTATCCACTATAAATTCATTGAAATTTTGGTTCCATTTCCTAGATGCCTATTTAAGCACACAGAAACTCTATTTGAGCTGACACAACTGTCTTTTTGTTCTATTTTTCATGAAACCTTTTGGTTTCTCTATGAATATTTCATCCTCCAAATCACCATGAATGAATATTTTCTTAGAAACTAACTGATAAATATGTAGAATCTTCATTGAATCCATTCTAAGCATTTTATGAATTGTTGACTACTTAAAAAAATAAGTAAATATTTCACTAAAATATACACTTTCTTTTTGTTGAAATACCTTAACAACAAGCTTTTTTTTATACCATTTCTTATCATTTGATTCTTCTTTCAATCTGTAGGCCCAATTTCTCTGTATTTCTCTTTTCCTAGTATGATGTTTTGTTGGATACCATGTTCTGGAAACATAAAAGGAGTACATTTAATTATTTATTACTAAATAACATTATCTTGAGTCATTAATACTTGTATCATATTCTAGGCTCTTGGGTTCTTCAATATCCATAAGAAGCAGGTAGTTCATGTCACTTAAAAACCTATGCATCAGACTCCTGGACTTAGTATGCCTTCTCAATTTAACCTAAGTTTTTAATCTTTTTGGAACCATTGATTTTAGAAAGTTACCTTTTAGAGATTTGTCCTAATATTCTATAGTCCTTAATGATTCTGGTACATCTACCCGTGATAATAAAAAAAATCATAAATCCATCTAAAAAATTCTAGAAATAATCTGATATATTTATAACTATCATACTTTATAAACTAACTAAAATTCCTAAAATTCCTTCCAAATGAACTTTGGAATGAATCAATTATTTTTTCTCACCTACATAATTTTACAAGTTCTGATCCTTTAATAGGATCTCTTTATTTAAGAGAATATTTCAACTTTCAAAGACTTTTCATAAGTCATTATACCATAGTCAAAATCCAAAGTTCTCATTGCTATAACATATAAAGAAGCATTCCTAGGGCCTATACTCTAACTTTTACCTTTACTTGGAATCATTGTTGAAAAAGTAAACAATTCCAAAATATTTTAGGTGTGATATGTTAATTGTTTTTTTGATCTAGAGTTATTTCATAAGATCATGAACCAACAGAGTAGAAGGACTCTAATTCACAAGATAGTCTATACAGTTTTCCTCTTGTACCCAAAAATCCTTGGGAAAACTAACATGTAACCTCATGATTCTATCCCTATCTTTTAACATTTAATTCATTTATTTTGTGACACTATTTTTTTTAGAGTTCCATGTATAGTCTTCTCAAACCGTATTCGCTTCCTCCAACAAAAACTCGGAAACTCTCTACTTCCATAATCACCACTATTGTCAAAATTAAATAATTTCATATTCATTTTGGTCTCCTTTTAAAAAATTAATTTCCATCTAATCAATATTTTTAAAACCTTGAACTTGTTCATGGGAAAGAACACCCACACTTTCCAAGTTTAATAATTGATGAAGGTACAATAATACAGTGACCCTCCATAAGAACAAACAAATTCCATCCCCCATACATCTGTATGAACTAGATCTAATTTTAGATTCTATTATGTATTTAATTTTATTTTGAAGGAAAATTTCCACTCCTTTCTAAGGATACACTTCTCACTTGTTCTTTACTCCATGCATTCAAGTTTTAGTATATCTTTCACAACTATGAATTTTGGTACACGCTATAGGGATGTTCCAAATTTATAAATTTATAACCTACTGGATACTGTATAAGTGTTAAGAAGGGTTGATCCATAGGGAATAAAGGGTCTAATTAAATAAACTAATTCTTTTTCTATAATTTTTAAATATGTAGTTTATGATGGATTTTTTTGTATTTTTTTAATCAAACTATAATTTAAGAAAACCAATGAAACAAGAAACAATGTGATTTTACAATTAATAATGGGTTCCATCAACAATATGTGTCTGGGATGCTAACATCATAAGGAAACTAATTTTCATGCTATCACAATATTTTTTATTATGATTAAATAATTATCATGCTTAATTATCTCAAGCCCCAAATTTATAATCCATTTTATAAGCTTATTCCTACATCTTAATCTATTTAAGGTCTTATTATCTAGTGTTATAAATAAATTAGAAGACTAACTTGAGTGAAAAAATAGTTTTAGAAATGACTCAACCTATTTTTAAAAAAGTTGCATTGCCCATTTATGCTATGATTGGATGAAATATTTAACCTATTCAATATCACTAAATCAACTAATAATTAAATTGGGCAGACTTAATTTTTAAAAGTTAAGTATAAAAAAATATAATTAAGTAGATAAAAATAGAATTTAAAATGAATTAAATGGATAAATTAATCACAAAAACAAAACATTAAAATGGAATGTGCAACCATATTCTCTACTTAGTAAACATTCTAACATAATAAAATTAACCAACCATTATGACCAAAAAATTCAACCGGTAATAAAAATTATAATACATGGAAAATATAACCATGTTGCTATAATGACGTTTGTATCACTTTGAACTCTCACTTTGTGAATAAAATTTATTCTCATTGACCTCTTAAATGAAAAGGAAAACTCAATGCACATTGACATCACATACAAACTAATACTAAACATGAATGTGACTCGATCCATTTGAATCACCATCAAAACTCTCTAAAAAATTACGAGGAATGAGTGTGGGTAGTGGATGATGGTGGGATGTTGTGATGTGAGAAAGGGATAACACTAGATGGTGTGGTGTGGTTGGTTCACAAGAGGGGGAGGTGGCTTGGATGGTGATACAAAACTAGATGGATGTAGTAGATGATAGTGGAGGATGACTTATTAAATAGTGGATAGAGGCTAACAAAATCAGGCTTGCTAGGATCTAGTTCACAGGGTTTGGTGATTCCATGTAGGGGGATGGATATGACTAGTGCTACAATGTATAGGGTGGCACATTCAAGCTAGGGTGGTGATGTCGTCATACTCATGTGATTGGATTAAAACAATGCATAGGGAGTGGATTGTGTAAACTACTAAATCTGCATGTGAGGGATGTTGGGATTAAAATCATAAATCACCAAAAGTAAACCACCATAACTTATAATGGAAGGAACAAATAATCAGAAACTCCTTAGACCATAAGAACCTCTAAAATTAAACGTACCAAAATGCAGGAAGTCAATGAACCCTAAATCACCACACTTATTCGGTGCTACTCACACACATCTAAATTTTTAGACTCACTGAAATAAGCATTCAAATGAAATAAGAAATCAAATGACAAAATAAATGATATGTAAAGGCTATTCCTTATGCTTCAGTAACAAAGGATGATATATAATATTCATTGAAGTGGAGCATAATTTTCACTTCTACTATAAGTCAATGATAAAAGTAGTGGAATCTACTGAAATTTATTGGTGGCCATGGAAAATGGTGGGTCCCCCCAAAATATTTGTGGTTGGCAGAACAAGTTTACTAGTTGAACCCCACTATAAAGGTGGGGTGGGACCATTGCACACATGTCTTGTAAGGATTGATGATCTAGTTGGTTGAATTATCAATAGTGAATGAAATATTATAAATTTTGATAAATGGAATGTGCAACAGTGTTATCTTATAGATATTTTTCTAATTTCCAAACCACTTAAAATCATTCTATCCTTTATTTTTTTTCAATTTAATGCTTATTTCCTTGATTTTTTTTATCTTGAGTGAGTGAGAAGCATCGACCCAGTGTAGTGATTTAGGGTGCATTAAGTTCTTATGTTTTGGTACATTGAATTCACTAGGTTATTGTGATTTGGGTAGTTTTTTATTCTTTGTTTACACCGTTGTAACTTTTTATGGTTTAATCTATGGTGATCATTGGTGATTTGAATCCCAAAAAGTGGCATCAAAGTAGGTTCATGTTCTAGTGGATCAACAAAAAAAGGTAAAACTTTTATATTTATATATTTTAATTCAGTGGTACTTTACTATTATTATAATGTATGTATAATATCCCAAGAATTTATGAGATGTCCCTTTTTAAATTTAACCTCTTCAATAGCTTATGTTGTACGTAACACCTAGCTTAAAAAATAATGAAATATGATTATAAACTTGCTGTTAAATTGGTGGAAGTGAATAAGATTAACTATATTTTGAAATATATATACATTTTATATTTATTTATGCATATAAAATAAAAACATATTTTTAGTAATGTAATTTTATTCTTCAAATACACGATTTCCTCAAAAAGCTATTTTTATTGCTTTCTATGAGAAAATTAATATAATTAATTTTTGACACTTTTAGAAAATTTATTTGAAAAATTTAATATAGTTTTTTAAATCATCATATTAAAATTATATTATGGTTAATTTTTAGGAATTTTTTGAGAAGATTGATTTTCTAGTGAATAGTGAAACATACCGATTTTTATAAAACTATCAATTTTGTTATATTAAAAGTATCTTTATAATTTTAATTTTATATCAATGTTACTTAATTAATATTTAGTTATAAATAATCTAATTTATTCTATTTTAATCATACTTATACATTATTTTGTTATAAGTACAATTTTGGGCTTAAAAATGCATTTTTCAAGGAAACTATTTTTCATTATGGGATTAATTTTAAATTAAATTATGAAATTTATATGTTTTTAATTTTGAAAAATTATTCAATATTTGAATTCAAAGTCGCTAAATTTATTAAATATATCTCTTTTGTTTTTGACCAATATGAATAGTTACCATGGTAATTTTTATTACCACAGTAAAAGGTAAACTAGGTAATTTAGGTTAAAGATAAAATGATAAAGACTAGAAAATGACCCTAAAAATTGCCCAAATTTTACTGTATGATTCAATTTCATCAGTAATAAATTAAGGTTATGTTATATGACCATTTATGGCTATTTAGATTAGGTTATGATATTTATAACATCTTATTTAAAGAAAAGTTAAATATGTCACATTCATATTTTTTATAACTATAAATTTTTAATATGGTGTTACCTAGATGTTATCTTCTACTATAAATATTATTATGAAATATAATGTAATTTTATCTATCATAGTAATTTATTTTAAATTTTTAGTAAATAAATAAGTACCTTAAATAATTACACAATAATGATGCAGTAATTACTCAATTAATGAAAATATTAAATAAATGATATTAAAAATATTAAAATAAATATAATTTGAATTAATTAAGAAAATAAATGAATTTCATATATGATTATGACATATTATATGTGTATTAAATTAATATTTTTAAATTTATATTATTTTATTGATTTTCTTAAAGTCAAAGTAATGAATAGTGTCAAAATTGGCATTAATGATATTTTAAAATAAATGATATTTTATTAAATGATAAAAAATTAATAAAAAATATTATATTTAAAAAAATTGGGATAAGGTTTAAAATTTCATAAGTGATCCATTTATTGCCCTTTTTTCATTCTATAGTAACTATATTAACCCTAAAAGAGTAAAAATTCATGTTGTCATGGTAAGAGTTAAAAGGGTTAAAACCAAAAGATAAGGGTAATAATGTGATCTAAAAATGTATAAAAATAATTAAATGAGATTATTTAGACCCATAATCATCTTATCTTCTAAATAAATCATTTTTAATTTAAATTTAATTTATGTTAATTTAATATTTTAAGAGTTTCCAAAATTTCCCCTAACCTCAATTATAAAAGGGCACGTATTCCTTTACTTCTTTACACTACTTTGAGCCATATAGATCGAGAAAAACCTACCAATTTATATTATAAAAATACTTATTTAAGTTATTTAGGTCCTGGTACTTCCAAAAGACATACCCTAAGTCCCTTAAGCGAAGTTATAAAGGAATTCTACTGAAGAATAGGTAATCGTCTTTACCGTCTCTTTCAAGTTTATTTCTTCTTCTACATCATCTTAATGTGTTGTTTACATACTAAAATAATAACTCTAGTATAATAAATATAATGATATTTTATTATAATTATGAAACAACCATATTCTACCATTTATCCCTCTATAAAAAATAAAAGCACCACACGTGTGAACATACGACTTACTATCTCCACGTAGCGGTGTAATTTGTTTTTCATCACCACTTTACTTGGATGGTTATAATAATGAAAATAATGGATATATATGATAATTATGGAATGATATTTATTCTGAAAAATTAATACACCATCCAATTACTTACCCTTTCAACCATTTATAAATGATATCATCACTCATGCATACGTACGATTTACTGTCTCTATGAAGCGAAGTGATTCATTTTCAATGTTAAACATAGAATAATGGTTATAAAAATGTATTTAATGATTAAATATTATATTTATGACATTAAATTTATTATTCATATGTTTTATCTATATCCTATGCATGATAACTAATACTTTAAAGACAAAACAAGTATGAGAAAACAAGGAAATTAACACACGAAACAGTGAAATGAATAAAATATTATTATTAAATGAGTGGTAAAATGATATAAGGGGATCATATATGATTTAATAAATTTTAATAATATTTTTCTATAAGTTAATAATTAGTTTAAAACCACTATACTTTAGGTTCATACACATATGGAGTAAATCAGACCTAAGGTAAGGGTATATTTCATAATATCATTATTATACGAGATTATTTCTGTTTAAGTCCCCACTGGGGAATATTTCTCATTATTATCCATGTTTTATAACAATGATTATAAAAAGGTTTTTAATATTATCATATAAAATTTAAAATTATTTTTTAACCTTGTTTTAATTTTTACAAGATGTTTTGAAAATAATAGTTTTTTCATTTTCTAAACAAGGCTCTTTGTGACTTTTTCAGATAAAAATATACGGAAAGAGTATTTTTTTACTTATAAAACATGAGAGGGTTTTCTTGATTTCTTGATTCCTCAATGTATTGAGGAATCATTTACAAGTTTACAAGGTTCATTTCAAATAAAAAAATTTCTTTTATAATTTCATGACTTTTTAAATAAATGATTTCAAATTAAAAATGGTATTTCTCCCAAGAAAATTCTATTGATTTTACTAGATTATTTTCATCTATGTCAACACCCTTTATTGAATATTATGATTAATTAAGGTTGATGTCCTATGATACCATCTAACATATTTTATTGAATGTTTTATGATCATTTTGATTGTGGGTTCTCTATTTTAATACCATTCATCATAATACTCTGGATGGTTTATAGTTAATGTATTTAAAATTTATATTATAGTTTTTCAATATGAATTTTTATGTTTTTTATGTTTCACCCCTTTCATATGAGGAATAAATTGGACTTATTAAGTGATGGGTGGGGACTTATATAGCCTTTCACTGTATCAATAGGTCTCATGAGACAAACTAAACCAGGGTTTGGCTGAGGCCTTACCCATTTATGTAAAATTATTGGCTGAGGTTTTAATGTTTTGTTTTAAACATCTAGAATTATTAATTACACCATTACAAGATTAATTATTTATATTCCATGTTATTATTTGACTAGTAAAATATCCATTTTTATGTTTTATTATTATGTGATTATTTATATGAAATTATTTGATTATCTTTTATTCCTGTCATATTTTGTTAAAGTCATTGATTAAATGGAATGTGTTTCAGTTATTTACCTTAATGTATTTTTTATACCTTATTTACTGATGGAGTCCATTGTATGTTTTCCCTTACTGAGATTTTGAGAACCCTCATTTCTTATATTTTATTTTTTCTAGGATTCCAATAAGTTTATTATGATTGATAATGGTATTCTCAAAGGATTCACTATATTGTATTTTATATTTTAAATTATAATGTAAGATTCAAGTATTTATCTAGTTTACCAAGAATAATAAAGTATTCAGTCCTTTGGGATGAAATTCCTTGTATCTTATGGCAATATAATAAATTAACCATCAAATCTAGGCTACGTGGGTTGGGGTTGTTACAATTGGTATCAGATTAAGTTTCGTAGAAACATTAGGAACTAGATTTATAAAAAAATAGGTTATAAAATGAAAACCTATAAAAGAATTTGGAAATATATACAAATAAACTAAGATTATTATTTTGAGGTTATCTATACCTAAATTTTCAATTTAGTTTATGTTATTTACAAGTTTTGAGATTATTCATTTTGATTTATAATGTTATTATCTAATCAAGTGTATTCTATTTTTTAGAAATGGGACCTATAAGAAGGAATGGAAACCATATAAATTCCTGTAAGTATTATTCTCCTATAAAAGATAATGAAGTTAGAGCTGGAGTTGCAACTAGATATGAACAAATTATAACTATATTGAGACAAATGACTAAGGTTATGAGTAATAAACTTACCCCTATGGAGTATCCCGTTGATCCGAAACATGGTGTAACAATGTCAAACCACTTTATGTGTTAGAAACCTCTATCATTTAATAAAACTATGAATCCATTTATAGATGAGAAATGAGTAATTTCATTAGAGAAGATATTTCTATCATTGAGATGTAATGAAAGAGAGAGGTTTTCATGGTAGTTTAACATCTCTCAGGGGATGCAGATCAATGGTGGTTATTTATTCAAAACACTAATAATGAAGAATAAATAACAAGTATGGATGGAATTATTTTAAGGAAATTTTCTTGCAAAAATATTTCCCTCAAAAAAGGTGTGAAGATACAGAGAGACAATATTTGAGTCTAAGACAAAAAGAGGATAAGAATGTTGCTAAGTATGAATCCAAATCTTCAAGGTTAGCAAGGCTTGCTGCATACTATGTATGTATTCCAAAGAGAAATATTGACCATTTCTTCAATAGGATTAAGAATTTTTTTTAAGGGCACCAATCTACCAAATTTTATAATCATATGAAGATATAATATCATGATCCATCAAGATAGAGAAATAATTCTCCAAGTCTCATGACTTCAAAAGGAAGAAATATAAGAAGACGATGGTAGATAAAAATATGGATAAAGGGAATAAAGAAAAGAAGGATTTTCCCATATCTGATAATTGTGGAAGGAAACACCCTTGTAGTTTCTTGAATGTAATGTGAGTTTTCTACAAGTTTGGAGAGAATAGCCACCAAGCTCTTGATTTCAAGAGAAATAAAGAAGTCATCCAATGCTTCATCTATAAGGATATGGGACACTATGAAAATGAATGCCCCAAGAATCAAGGGAATATAGATCAGAAGAAGAAAAAGGATAAAGGTCTAGATTATGATGTTACTATAGTAGAAGTGGAACAATCAAAGTATTTTTATTTTTGGATTAAAGAATTATTTTTAAAAGTATTTTATCAATGATATTCTAGTTATAAGAATCATGTGATATATAAGGATTGTATTATGGTACTTATTCTTTAAGGATTTGGAAGTATGCATGTTTTAATTAAGGTTTTAAGGTGATTAATGTATTCACATGTAATATTAAGAGTTAAATTATGATATTTGGGGAAATCTAATGTCAATTTAATTTTGTAAATTTTGTGATACTACTTCTAAATGTTTTTCCTTTGAGTTTAGACGAACATATTTTGGATAAGTCTTAGGATTAACTATTTATGGAATGGATTAAGTTGAACTTTTGATATTATTATTTGAGGTTAAAGTATGATTTATCAAATTGTGAAACTTGTTCTAACCATTTCAATTTTGATAAATATTTATAGGATGAAGGAATGACTTTAAGACCATATGATTTGTTAAAAGTGCTTCAGGTAAAAAAAACTTATCTTCAATATCTGTTTCCCAAAATAAGAAATGAAGTGGAAATAGATCAAAGCATAACCAAATGATGAGATTATTCATATGAAATAGAAATAAATCAAGTAATTTTATTTTATAAAGTGACTATCTGTATAATAAAATAATCCCTCAACTCTAGGAAAATTATTGTGGTGACCATTGCATTTTCCTTTCCCTCATTTTAAGAGGAAGTTTTATTAACCCTTTTTATGATGTGGGTTTCCTAGTTTTTTTTTCAAATATTTGTTTTTCAAAGTTCAATTTCAAATTTTGATGATAAATTTTATTGAATGAGGAGATAATGTAACACCCCAATATTTTATGGTATGTCTCCTTTTAAATTAAACCTCTTTAATAGCTTACATTGCATGCAACACCCAGCTTAAAAAAACAATGAAATATGATTATAAACTGACTATTAAATTGTTGGGTGTGAATATGATTAAATATATTATGAAATATATAATAATTTAATATTTATTTATTTATAGGAAATAAACAAATATTTTTTAGTAATGTTATTTTATTCTTCAAATATATGCATTTTTTCAAAAAGTGTTTTTTTATTTATTTCTATAAGAAAATAAATATAATTAATTTTTGAAACTTTTATAAAATATATTTTATAATATTAATATCATTTTTTAAATCATCATATTAAAATTATCTTATGGTTAATTTTTGGGAATTTTATGAGAAGATTGATTTTTTAGTGAATAGTAAAAAAATAGGTTTTTATAAAACTATCAATTTATTTATATTAAAAGTATATTTATGATTTTAATTTTATATAAATATAACTTATATTATATTTATTTATAAATAATATAATTTATTTCATTTTAATCTTATGTATTCCTTATTTTTGTATAAGTACATTTTTTGGCTTAAAAATGCAATTTTTAAGGAAACTGTTTTTCATTCTAGAATTAATTTTAAATTAAATTATGAAAATTTTGTGTTTTGAATTTTAAAAAATGGATTCCATATTTGGATTAATAAGGTTGAAATTTATTGAATCATTACCTTTTATTTTTGACTAATATGAATAGTAACCTTGGTAATTTTTATTACCACAGTAAAGGGTAAACTAGGTAATTTAGTTAAAAATAAAATGATAAGGACTTGAAAATGATTCTAAAAATTTCCCAATTTTTTTATGATTCCATTTCATCCATAACCAATTATGGTTTGGTTATGTGACCATTTATGTCTATTTGGATGAGGTTATGGTATTTTTAATATTTTATTTAAAGAAAAGTCAAAGATGTCACATTTATATTTTTAATAACTACAAAATTTTTAATATGGTGTTATCCAGATGGTATATTTGACTATAAATAGTATTTGGAAATATAAGGATTTTTTTAATCATAGTAATTTATTTTTAATTTTTAGTTATGAAATAAGTACCTTAAATAATTACACAATGATGATGTAATAATTTTTTAATTAATGAAAATATCAAATAAATGATATTTAAAATATTAAAATAAATATAATTTGAAATAATTAAGGTAATAAAATAATTTTAATGATTATTATGACATATTATGTGTGTATTAAATTATTTATCAAGTTATCTTAGTTTATTTATTTTCTTAAAGTCATAGTAATGAATAGTGTCAAAATTGACATTAATGATATTTTAAAATAAATAATATTTTATTAAATGAAATAAAATTACTAAAAAACTTAAATTAAACCAAATTATGGGTATAAGTTTTAAAATTTCATCAATGATCCATTCATCAGTCTTTTTTCATTATATAGTAACTATATTAACCCTAAAAGAGTAAAAATCCATGTTTTCATGGTAAGATTAAAATGGATTACATAAGGGTTAAAACCAAAAGATAACAGTGCTAATGTGATCTAAAATTGTCTAAATTTTTTTATGAGATTATATAGAACCATACTAATCTCATATTATAAATAAATCATTTTAGCACCATTTTGAATTGAAAATTAATTTATATTAATAAAATATTTTGAGAGTTTCCAAACATGCTCCTCACCTCAATTATAAAAGGTCACACCTTACTTAAATTATTTAAACCACTTTGATCCATCTATCTCAACAATACCAATAAATTTATCTTATAAACATCCTTAGTTAAGTTATTGATGTTATTTTCTTTCCAAAATACCTACCCTAGGTCTCTTAAGAGAAGTTTTAAAGGTTTTCCACCAAAGAAGAGGTAGTAATATTTACCAACTCTTTCAAGTTTATTTCTTAATATACTTCCTCTTAATGTGTTCTTTACATCCATAAATAATAACTCCAGTATAATATATATACGTACAACTTACCGTCTCCATACAGCGGTGCAATTCATTTTTCATCACCATTTTAATTGGACTGTTATAATAATGGAAATAATTGATATATATGATAATTATGAAATGATATTTATTATTTAAAATTAATATAACATCCACTTTCTTACCCTTTCAACCATTTATAAATGATATCATCACTCGTGAATACATACGACTTACCATCTCTATGAAGCAATGCAATTCATTTTCTATGTTCAACATTGAAGAATGGTTCAAAAAATGTATTTAATTATTATATATGATATTTATGAAATTAATTTAATTATAGTGATTTTGGGTCTATATATTATTCAAGATAACTGATACTTTCAAGACAAAACAAGCATGAGAAAACAAGGCAATTAACACCCGAAATAGTGAAATGAATAAAATATTATTAATAAACGAGTGGTAAAATGTTGTAAGGGGATAATATATGATATCATAAATATTAATAAAATTATTTTATAAGTTAATAATATGTTTAAAACCAATTTACATGAGGTTTGGAAATATATAGAAGAAATTAGACATAAGGTAAGGGTTTATTTCATAATCTCATCATTATTTGGGATTGTTTCTATTTAAGTCTCCACTGGGGAATATTTCTCTTTCATATCCATGTTTTATAAAAAAATTAAAAATGATTTACTATTATCCTATGATTTTTTAAATTACTTTTTTACCATTTTCTTCTTTTTAAAAATTTAATTGAAAAGAATATTTTTGTCATTTTCTAAACAAGGATCTTTGTGACTTTTTCTGACAAAAATATATGGAAGGAATGGTTTTTTAATTATACATTATGAAAGTTTTTTCCTACTTTCATGACTCATTAATGTATTGGGGAATCCTTTACAAGTTTACAAGGTTATTTTAAAATAATTCTCTTTCTTTTATAATTGTGTGTAATTTTAAATAAAGGATTTCAAAGTAAAAAAGTGTATTTCTACAAGAATTTTTCAATGATTTTATTAGAGTATTTTAAACTATGTCAAATTTTTTTTTGAATATTATGATTAATTGAGATTTATCTCTTATGATACCATCTACCATATTTTATTTAAGTGTTTATGATCAATTTTACTATGGATGTTCTATTTTGATATCATTCATCATATTATGATGGATGTATTATAGTTAAAGTATTTAAATTTCATATGTTAGTTTTTTCAATACAAATGTTTATGTTGTTTATGTTTTTCTCCTTTGATATGAGGAATGCATTAGACATAGTAAGTGATGGGTGGGTCCCTCTATATCCCCTCGATGCATTGGTAGGTCTCATGATACAAACTAGATCGAGTTTTGGTCGAGGCCATACCCATTTTTGTAGATTTCTTGGATTAGGCCTTGAAATTTTGTTTTAGATGTTAAAAATTATGTATTTCATTAATATGAGATTATTTATTGATATTCCATGTGATTATTAGACTAGTAGAATATCCATGGTTAAGTTTCCTTCTCATGTGATTATTTATATGGAATTATTTGATCATATTTTATTCATGTCATATTATGCTCAAGTCATCGATTAAATGGAATGTGTTTTAGTTATTTACCTTGCCATATTTTTATACCTTATTTACTAATGGCTTCTGTTGTATGCTCTCCCTTACTGAGCATCCGAGATCACCCCTTTCTTATGTTTTATTTTTCTTAGGATGCCAAGAATTTTATTATGAATGATATGAAGGGTTAATATAATATAATAATGGTGTTCTCACATGATTCATTATGTTGTATTTTATATTTTAAATTGGAATGTAAGATTCAAGTATGTATTTAGTTTACCAATACTATTATACTATTCGTTCCTTTGGGATGAAATTCCTTGTATCATTTTTCAATGTAATAAAGTGACCATCAACTTTGGGATTATATGTTTGGGGTTGTTATAGTATGGATTAAGAAAAAGGAAAGGTCTAAATAGACAAGTTCAATAGGGAAATCTTTCTCTTCTAGAGGATGTAGGTGGAATACTGCCTGATTCAGAAGGATCTGAAATTTTCATTGATTGGAGTTAAACTAAAGGAAATAGAAAAGAGGAATGATAAATTATGGATAGAAATGAACTTGGATTTATTTTTATTTCATTGGAATGGAATATTTTCTTTAATATCATAGAAGTGAAGACCATAATAGAGATGTTGAAATATCTAGTGAACATGTATGTGAAGAAAATAACAATTAATAGTGTGTTCACGATGCCGAGGTTGTTCAATATGAGTATTTTAGAAGGAATACTATTTGATGAACATGTGAAATACATTAACATTATTTATATTCACATTTAATCTATTAATGGAAAGTTCATGAAAGTTTTTTGGGAATTTTTTCTATTATCATCACTTATGGAATCTTGGGATGCTATAGTATTTTTCAAAAGTAACTCTTACGGTAAATTTGAACTTGAATATGAGGATATTAGAGGAATCATTTGGAATTAAGAGCTCAGATGAAGAGAAGTCTCGGTAGCTCCTATAAGTATATATAATGCGGAATGTAGAGGACGATCTCCTCAGATGGAAGATAAGAAAATCAAAATTTATATCTTTAGAGGGAAGTTGAGGTAGATCAACTGGGCCTAGATCCACACATTGGAACTATGGGAAGAGAGAGAATATTAATAAATATTTTAGTAATTATCGGGTTAATTATAGAAGGAAAGATTTTTAAAGTTCAGGTTCCATGAATTCAATAGTTGAAGGTAGTATAATTTTTTTATAGTGTTTCAATATTCCATTAGAATCAGGAATAATTAATTTTGAAGAATCGTTCCATTACATGATTGTGAATGGGTACATGATGAATTATGTATCTAGAAGGTTTGAAAAGGTTTACTTAGCTAATGATTAGTCTATGTAGGTCATGGAGAATGATAATGCTTGGGTCCAGAAGAAGAATGTAAGTTTCTTTGATTTAAAGGGAGTTCGACACATACCTGGCCTATAGAAGAACATAATTTTTTTATTTATCTAGATGAAGTAGGGTTTAAAATAGCTTCAGAAATAGATTATTAAAGATTTATCAAGGTTTTATGGTCACGAACAGAGGTTTAAATTATGGATTGTTATATCGATCTAGAAGAGTATATATTGAAATAATTATCGGAATGATAACTTTTGAAAGTTCAGAGTTATGGCACTATTATCTCAGACACCATAGTGATAAAAATATGTGTGTTATAGAAGTGAAGATAATATAGAATCTTGATCTCATAGAATTTGAAAGTTATGATATTTTTATTTTTGGGACATAGAATAAGTCACCATTTAATTTTAATAGAAGGGAACTATAATCCCAATATTTAGAGATTGTTCGCACATATTTTTAGAGGATTTCACCAATCTATTCTCATGGTGGATTAATTTAATTTGTAAAATTCATTGATAATTAAACAAGGAATTTATGGGTTTACTTTATAATATAAAAAACTAATGTGTTATGAGTGTTTTTTATTAAAGTACTTGGTTGATAAAGAGACAAAAAATAATCTAAAATTATTAAGGTTCAATAATGGTGTTGAATATAGTAGCAATGGTTTCAAGAAATTTTATAGAAGAAAAGGAATCATTTAAAAAAAACTATAACCAAAACACTTGAGTATAATGGTATTATAGAATGAATAAACCATATGTTAATTAAAAAGTCATAGAGCATAAGATTGCATTCCAAGATATTTTTGAAGATTTGTGCAGAAGAAATAATTTGTATGGGATACCATGTTAATCAGAGTCCTACTAGAAAAATGTGGAAGGAGATTCTAGAGAAACTATATATCGATAAACTAGTGGAAGTTAACCACCTCAAAATTTACACAAGTTTTTCCTATATCTATATTGATTCCATGGATTTGGAAAAACTCAACGAAAAGTATCAATCATGTTTTTTGTAGGTTATGATATTGAAAATTTTGAATTATGACTTCAGTATGATGGACATTGAATTATGGTAAGAATATAGATTGATCTATTTAATGATAAGGTCTTATTTAATGACCATAACTTGTTGGAAAAGGTATTTGAGAACAAATAATCAACTGATCAGATCCAAGTTGATTTAAATAAAAAATCTAAAGGATGTAATTTTTGAAAAGTTTAGGGGGAAAAATTTAGGTGGTTAGGTTAGAGTAATATGAACCAGAATTCTCAAGGATTTTAGAGGATTATGTTAGATTTATGGAAGTTCAAGTTTTTGAAATTGCAATTCTTGAAATATTGGAGGCACTGGTTGAATTGTGGAGATATACTAGAGTTAGGTGAACAATTCAGAAGTTTCGAGTTAACTTGTATTACTTGATTCTAAAAAATGGAGGAGAACCATAGAACCTAAAATAAGTGGCTTTTATTAGTGATTTTATAAGGTGGGAGTTATATATGAAACATGATATGGATTTATTAGATGAAAATAGAACCCAGGATCTAATATAACTACCACATGTGAAGAAAATATCAGAGAGCAATTGGGTCTTCCATTTGAAAGAAGAAATTGATGGTAGGAATAGGTATAAGAAAACATTTTATAGTGAAAGTATTTCAATACAAAAGAGTGTAATTATTTGATTTTTTTTCATCCCTAGTTAAATATACTACCATCTAGACAATTCTATGTTTGGTTTCATCTGAAAATTTTCATCTGGAGAAAAGGAATATAAAGATGGTATTCCTTAATGGTAATTTAGAGTAAGAAATTTACCTGAAGAAACTGGATAGTTTTTTGTATTAGGGTAATAAGAACTTGGTGTGTAAGTTGAATATAATTCTATATGACTTAAAACATAACCCATGGAAATAGAACAAGAAGTTTGAAACCTTCATGGATAAGAAGGGGTTATTTAAAATAAACACATATCACTATTACTACTAGAATGTGTTTAATGATGATAACCATATCATTATACTCCTTTATGTAGATTACATGCTCCGGGTAAGTCTATAAATTAAGAGGATTCGAGAGGGGAATAATTATTTGTCTATAATATTTAAAATGAAAGATATTAATGAGGACAATATAATATTGGAAATGTAGATCGTGAGAGATAAGAACTATAGATGTTTAGTTTTTCCTCAAAAGGATTTCATTTAAAAGGCCATTGATATATTTAGTATGACTAGATATAAACTAGTTTCAAACACATAGGTTGGACACTTTAAACTATCTAAAGGGTAAGTATCAAAAACAAAATATAAGTCAAATACATGGAAAATGTTTTGTTTGCATCAATAGTGTGAATTTTGATTTATTCCATGGTATGTAAAAATTTAGAAATATCTGTTATAGTGTTATTAATTAATCAGTTCTTGGAAAATTTAGAAAAATAACATTGGAAAGATGTGAAGTGGATCCTTCTGTATCTCAATGGATCAAAAAATATAACTCTTTGATTTAAGATGAATAAAATTTTAAAGGGTTTTATAGATGTGGAATTTTAAGGGGACATAGATACACAAAATAGTTACACATGATATGTGTTAGCATTCAAAGGAACAATAGTAACTAGATGTTAAGGTTTTAGATAGTGGTAGAAATTTCAACAATGAAAGATAAATATGTGCCCATAATGGATGTGGGGAAAGAATTGATACGACTGAAGTTTTTTTTGGAGGATATTAGAAGGAGTCATGGTAGTTTATTGCTCTATTTTGATAGTTAGAGTGTAGTTCATTTAGAAAGGACTGTGGTGTTAAATCATGGAAGAAACACATTGACAAAAAATATCATTTCATCCAAAAGATATTGTAGTCCATAGTGTTAAAGACACAAAATATAGTCAAAATAAAAAATCTGGAAGACTTGTTCACCAAGGTTTTAGTCCAGGAATTTCTATTGCAACATTGTGCCTTAGTGGGTCTCAGGTAATCAGATGGCGGTGGAGACACTGTTGTTACCATAGAATATGGAAGGATTTATTTTTTTCCTATGTTTTGGTGGATGTCATGGTTTCCCTATAAGTAGTCTTTAAGTAAAATATTTTTAGGAAATTTGAAGTCTATTTTAAGTTTCGATTCATTTTAAAATAAGTATAAGATCCAAGAGATATGATTTTTCTTAATATACATATATCTACAATATAAGTTCAGCGGAGGTGGTGGTATGAATGTTATGTTCCAGAAGTTGTGTAATTGGATAGTACACTGAAAGAAGGATGTGTTGAATTTAAAAAATACATAAATGTTATTAAGGATGATACAAAAAGGTTATTCCTTATGGATTATTAGTAAAGGATGATACGTAAGAGCCATTTAAGTGGAAATTAATAGAAACCTACACTTCTATCGAAAGTCATTGGTCAAAGAATAGGAATATAATGACATTTATAGGTGTATAAAGAAAATTTTGTGTCCCCCAAAAATTTAAGAAGACAATGGAATTGTTTAAATGACTAGACCCCACAATAAAGGTGGGTTGGGACTATTACATAATTTTCTTATAATGATTAGTGATCTTGTTTTTTGAATTGTCAATGGTGATTGTAATCTTTTATATTTTGATAAATGGAACATTCTATTTTAAATTTGGTTCCCTAGAACAAACAAAATTATACTTTAGATTACCTGTATATGTTTAAATATGTGAATATTAATAAGTGTATTATCACATATTGATTATTATTATATATAACATTAATGTGACAATGTTCTAGAATATCTATCCCATTGAAAAGTCCATGGTAGTTCCCGCTATAATGATAACATTGAAGTGACATGATGATATTCTTAAACTTATGTCCTATGGCTATGATAAAATTCTCTAATGTGATACATAGTATGTTGACTATCAAGTGAGAGTACTACTTAGCAGATGAGACTTCATCTCATGAAGTTCACACTTGGTAATCTCTAATATAGAAGTTTAAGAGGACAGACCCACCAGTAGGAATTTCACATGTTTATGTGTCATTGGATATTATTATATGTGAATAAGTGTAATGATCCTTAGAATTGATATTATTATTAATGCATATCACGAGTCATTAACTTTTATGTATTTTCTAAAACTATTATAATATATGTTCATGATGAAGTAGGATACATTGGGTGTACCATGAGTGATATGAAATTAATGAATAAGTTAATAAAGAATTTTTCCCTTCCAAGACCAAAAGTTGATATCTCAATAAATTTGATTGAAATGGAATTATCAAACAAAAATCCATGGCCATGGTATATTGACAAGTTCAGTTATGAGAATCAATGAAAGGTAAATCGAAAACATATGTTGATGAAATAGGTATGTAACCTACTTGATTAAGAGATATCGATTCAAAAAGATTATATTACATAGTGAGCATTAGTTTGTAGTTTTCACCATTGATACATTAAATTTTTCCTCTATTGGCGCCTTGATATATTTCTAGACACTAATCTTAAACTTTAGATACACTTACCTAATTCTACCAAGGAAGAGGCCTAAAGGGTCACACACTTAGTGGATTTATTGATCTTAGTTAAATTCTATTTGAATGTAGTATTTAAAATAAATATTATTATAATGACTAGGTAATGATATTTATTTAGGATTTATTTATTTGATTATAAATATTCAGTCACTAGTTATATTCAAGATATAATATATATATATGTGTGTGTGTGTGAGTTGAATATTAAATAAATATTTATTCATAATACCATCAAATAAAATATTTATTAATCGCTTATATTGTTTTCATAATATTAAATAATATTTATTAATAAATAAATACTTACTTAATTACTTGTGCATTAAAATAAATATTTATTTGCAAGACTCTCGAATATTATATTTATCTATATCTCAGTTTTATTCTCAAGGTAATAAATAATATTTATTATTAAATAAATATTTATTTAATTACATGAATATTACAAATAAATATATATTCACAAGACCACAAATAAAATATTTATTTATTTATCAAATTAATAATATTTATTATTTAAGTATTGGTAATTGTTATGGATAGTGGACGGACCGAGTTTAGCATCCAATAACATAAATGACATAATATTAAATATCATTTAAATAAATAAGGATTTATTTATTTATAAAATAATATTTTTTATGTAGGATGTTGAGTGAAATAATAATAATAATAATAATAATAATAATAATAGTAATAATGGCTTGGTGAATATGTTGGGATTAATATATGATTAAGAGAATTTGTGTCCAGTTATCAATATTAAAATCCTAGATCTATATATTCCGACTTATTTCATTTTAGAGAGATAATTAAATCTTTTTTTGTGAACAATTCCTCTCATACTTAGAGAATTATCCCAAGAACAATGAAATTCTCTAGTGTTTATCTCAAATCTGTGATAATTCTTCCACCTATTTCCTCCCTCTAAATAAAGATAGAGGAAGAGAGATAATACTTCAAGCCTGAAGAATTATTTTATGTTCAAGGAGAAAAATGCAAGATGATTGGATCGTCCACCCTAGAACCTGATGTTCCATTGACATCATTCATAGATTGATAAAAATGTGTGGATCACCACCAGATATATTCTATTTTTCATCCTTTGAGTGCAAAAAATGATACAACTCACACGAGATTTAATCGATCAACACCTACATCAAAGAAAGTTATCATGACTAATATATATTTATTTTCATTAAATTAATTATAAATTCAATGTTAAAGATCATCTCTCTTGGTTTCAGGATTATTTTTCTAGTTTCTTTTTATACATTCATTTACAAGATGATTTTTTATGATCTTGCCGATTATTCATTGAATCTAATAAAAACCAAGATGGGAATTGTGCCCACCATCACTTTATTTAAAAGAATAAAATTCAGGTGTTATCAAAGTAGTCATGTTCAAATTTATAATTATTTATTAATCACTGATCATTTTATTAATTTTTGTTACCTTTTTCATTTCTAGTTTATTCTTTATTTAATCTAAAAGTTGATATATCTTCTTATTTCACCTTAATATAATCAAGAACATGTTAACAACACATGAAAAACATATGAATAACCCATATAGAGGTGTTGGGTATTTTTTTTTCAGATAACATGGGATTTCATGGAATGTAACCAAATGCACACACCATGTACCTATATTCACCACATTTGGATACAATCGTGAAATACATAGATGGCCATGTGGGGGTAAACACGATGTCATTATACATAACATGTTGACTAGAACCGGCTGGCACATGGTTTTAGGGACTTTATTTTGTGTAGCTAGTGTACCCACTATTTAGTCCTACATAGTTTAGAAACTATATGGCCAAATATTTATAGTGCATTTATTACATGCAGTGCAAGGACTGAAAACCAAGAAAAACAGTCCATATGGGATAATATGACGTGTAACTAGAATACACATCATGTAAACCATAAATGTATGCATAGTATATGCACTGTTTCCCTAGGAGTGTATTGTATTTGTCCTTATAAAGTGGTACATTATATGTTTCCATATTTACATTCCATATAACACGTACCCATATAAGTGAATTACACATTGAGGAAGGTTGTACATCACTTAATTAATTTACATAGAATGAAAATCAACTTCTCTATTAAACCTAATTAACATTTTTATATCATAAATTCATAGTAGACATCATATAATAAATTTTATATAATATAAAGTTCTTAATTAATTTCTATATTAAATTTAAAACTATATGTTGTGTATAGTTATTGCACGGTATATACTCCACAAGCATTAAAATTGGTATACACTGTGTAATTTAACATGTATTAATGATTCATCAATTAATAGTACATTCCATGTAATTATGTTACATTCCATATACTCTACTTTTCATATGAGTTCACATAAAATGATAAGGACCATTATAGTTGCTGGGTAGTTCAGATAGGTACACATCATGTTGCCTCTAAGTACTCATCATATACTAAATTAATTTAAAATATATTTTTTAAAATATAGTGTATGGGAATCTCTAGAAATATATGGATGGACACTAAGATGAATGAATGAATTAATAAGATAATTAATTTATTTTATTTAGGAAATTTATCTTAATAAAAAAAAATTAAAATTAATGCTTGATAGTTGTTTTAAATGTGTGTTCATTGTATATAAGTAATTGATCATGATCTTGATTAGACAATGTATGTTTTGTATGTTTTTTTAATTGAATATTATTTTATGTATTTTTATAAGTGATAAAGATTTATTAAATTAAATATTATGGTCTACATGTCATCCCACCTGCCTTTATTATATAGGACATACACATCTATGGTTTATTTAATGTAAAACCCTTAACCATTCATATGGATTCCCTCATATGCATGTGAGTAGAAATATGTAAAGTATAGAGATCCATGGAGAGGTGGTGGTTCATAACAAGATCCAAGGCGAAATAAACCAAGAATATACAAATTTTGATGGTGGAGTTTTGTAACTCGGTCCAAGACTGACTAAAGAATTCTTCCTCCAGGTTCATAGGTTGATTTATCATCCAACTAAAAAATAAACCATTATATATCTTATTACCAAGTCACTTTATTTATTTTATTTCTTTTTATTGCATGGTTAATTGTTATGGGTGCTTTATCATGAACAAATTAATAAATGAATTAACAATCATTCTAGATGAAATTAAAATAAATTCGATTATGTGTAAATTATTTTATTAGAACATGTTTAATTAATTATGTAAAATCCACATAATATTAACAAGATATGTTAAAGGATAAGATAAGAAAATTTATTCATAATAAACAAAATCACTCAAGATAATATTAAGATTTAAAATTATTTCATTATATAAGTTAAAATGGAACCATAATTATAGTGTTGGTTAGGTCATGTTTGGGGGAACTTTTAACTAAAAGGAAGTATAAAAAGTTGATGGTCTGAATTAACCAAGATTATATTGAATATAACAGCCATAGTTTGTTTAATAAAAATTTGGTGGAAAGTGTTGAGGAAGATTGTGTCAATATTTCAGGGTAGGAGAGTCCAGTCAAAGGATCATGGAGTTGCAAGTTAGAAGTTGGCAAGAACACTTACTTAAATACCTTCTCATTATTTTCATGGAAATAATATGGTTATGTAAAGAGAATTATTGATCCATAACACTAGAATGTTTATGAAATATGATATTCTGGGTCTAATGGTGAGGGATATTTAGACTTATAAATTTTTGGGAGACAAATAATATAATTAAAATTATTTCATATCACACCTTTTGGTAATCAAGTTTAAAGTACTTAAAATATTCTATTATGTTATAAAAAAATGTAAAATTCATCAAACTCAATATTAATATGATATATACTTGGGAAATACAATATACTGACTATAAGTAACATCCATGAGTGGTATAGGTTATTACACATTTTTCTTGGCCAATAATAAATGATTTACATACAATAATTCCTAGTATATGATCAACTTATTATGGATGCATGTGAGGAAGAGAATTCTTTCTAAAACAAACACTTGGATGATAAACTAGATGTCTCGTGTTTTATGTTATCATCCATGGCAAGTTAACTTCATAAGTCACATAAAAACATGGATGCATATTCATTTCTCAAACATTTTCTAGGTCATTATTAGGAGAGATAAAAAAGAGCAGTTTGAGATATCAAAGGATACCTTCATGTTTAATCTTGGAGAGGTTGTTATAGATGGTCCTCACATAGTTAATATTATTTTATACATTGTGTAACTAGACATTATAGGGTTTATGTTTCCTAATTAATTATGCATGGATCTTATTCTTTCTTCACTCCCTCATAGCTTATTCAGCTTTTTTGTGAATTTTAACATGAACAGCATTATGAAGTCTCTCATATATCTCCTTACTCTACCTTTCCAGATCGATAATGACATTAAGTCTAAAAATACTTATATACTTATGGTGAACAAGAGGATGGAAAAATTGAAAGGCCTTAAGGCTAACTATATGTCTAAGGAATCTATACAAATCCTAACAAAGAGGAGGAGAATCAAAGAGAAAGAAAGGGAACAAGATATCATCTATTTTTCATGTGGAAAGAAGGGCCAGTAAAAGAATAATGACACCATGAAAAAAAGTAATAAGAATATTTATGTTTATTTTTTATCAGGTTTAATTTTTCTATTTCTATAAATTAGGTATTTTATACAACATGTGGTGCTCACATTTTTATTCAAATATAAGAACCAATTAGATTCATAAGAGTTTTACAATGTGAGGTAGATTTATGAGAATCCAATAGAGAGAGAAAAAATTTCATGGCTACTAGAGACTACCACCTAAAATTGTAAACATGATTGATCATGGTTTTAAAGAACTGTTATTATGTTCCAGGCTTTACCAAAACAATATTTCTATATATATTCTTGGCATGGATGGTTTTATTTTCAAATTTGGAAATAAATGTTTCTAATTTTAAAAAGATAATATATATTATGGTATGACATATTTAAATAATGGTTCTTATGTGTTGGAGTATGAAATCTAATTATTTATGATCAATAATGAATTTAGTTCACATGAATCACATCACACCCAACTGTGGCATAATTGACTAGGTCATATAAAAAAATTCTCAACAATACTATATCGATATATAAATTTTTATTATTTAGAACTAAAATTACTTGGTATATGTCGCACTTTTTTACAAGGTAAAATGAACAAATCCCCATTTAGTGGAAAGGTTGAAAGGGCCAAAAATCTTCTTTAATTGGTTCAAATAGATGTGTGTAGACATTTTATGGTTCAAGAAAGGGGTGGATATCACAATTCATAGCTTTTATAACAACTATATTATATATGAATGTATATATTTAATCAGTTATAAGTTGTATTCCATTGATAAATACTAAGAATTCAAGAATTAAGTTGAGAACCAACTTGGTAAGAAGATAAATAAACTCTACTAAGACCAAATTTAATAATATATTAACCAATATTTCATTGATTATCTATGGTTTTTTGGGATATTATCCTAGATTACTCCTCTTTATACACTAATGTAGAATGGTGTAAGTGAAATGAGGAACTAAACCTTGTTAGTCATTGTGAGATCAATTATGAGTGATTCAATTCTTCTATATCCTTTTGGGGATATGAATTATGTACATTAATGAACATACTAAACCATGTTCTAAATAAAGTTACAAATAATATTCCACATGAGATATGGTATGAAAGTAAAACCATGTTATCACATGTATGAGCATGGTGTTTTAAGGCATTTATTAAGGAAATATCTGGCAACAAACTTTCACCCCGAGGCACTAAGTGTATTCTCATAGGATATCATAAGGATACTAAATGATATTACCAATATGATCACTTAGTTAAAATAATTTTATGTAATAGATGTTCCAAATTTCTTTAGAGGGAGTACATATATAAAAGTGATAGAGGGAGCTAGATAGACTTTGATAAAGTTGAGGCTTATTATAAAAAAGAGTTGGAAAAGAAAAAAATTACAAAAATCCCCATTAAAGAAGATATTCTATAGACACTGGAACTATGTAGGAGTACTAGAGTGGTTAAAGTACTAGAGGGATATGCTTCTCTAGTCACTGATTATGGTGATTCATTATTAGTTAATAATAATAAAAATGTTCCCTACAAGGAAGTAGTATGTGGCTCAGAATCTACTAAATGGAAAGAAGTTATGAATTTTTAGATAGATTCCATGTACCAAAACCAAGTTTGTATTTTATTAGATCTTCCATTTGATGTAAATATCATCGATTACAAATAGGTATTCAAGAATTAAATGGACATGGATGGAAAATTAAGTACCTATACAGAACAACTAGTTAAAGAAGGGTTTTAATAGCATTGAGACATTGAATATGATGAAAACTTTTCATCAGTTTCTCTAACAAAATCCTTTATAATTTTACTTTCTATAACAACTTACTATAGTTATGAGATTTGGAAAATGGATTTCAAAACTACCTTCCTTTGTGGGAACCTTTGGAAACAATTTTATATAACATAACCAGAAGGGTTTGTTAATCTAAAGTATTCCAATAAGATATGAAAGTTTTAGAAATCCATTTATAGGTTAAATAAAGCATCCAGACCCTGGAACATTCACTTTGATGAAGCCATAATGGAATTTGGTTTTATAAAGAATGAATGTGATCCTTTTTTCTAAAAGCAGTTTAATGGGAGTGAGGTAGTTTTCCTAATATTATATGTTGATGAGATATCACTAATTGGAAATGATATACCGATCTTATAGTTGGTTATTTCTTGGTCGAAAACATGCTTCTCTATGGAGGACTTAGGTAAAGAAAGATGAATTATTTGGATCAAGATATATCATGATAGACTTAATATTCTACTTTTATTATGTCAAGGTACATACAATGAAAATATAATAAATAGATTCAGTGTGGAATAATCCAAGTGGGGATTGTTTCCAATGTCACATGGAATAAATCTCTTCATGAAAATGTGTCCTCAAACATAATGGGAGAGACAAAGGATGGACATGATTCTGTATGCATCAGTGATAGGATCATTCATGCATGCCATTCCATGTACCATTCTTTATGTTCCCTATGCCTTGAGCATGGCAGGAATATATCAAGTAGACCCATGAGACCTCCATTGGATAAAAATCAAGACTATCCTAAATAATTTGAGGTGTACTAAGGATAAATTATTGGTATATGGAGGAGGTGAGGATCTAGTCAACATAATTTATATAGATTCTAGTTTTTAGATAGATTAGGATAATATAAAATCATAATTAAGATATGTATTTTTACTCAATAGAGTGTCTATGAGCTACAAGAGCTCAATGAAATTTGTGGTCACTAATTCTATAGTGGAATATGTGTATATTTTATCTTCTGATGTAGCCAAGGAAATAGTGTGGACATGGAAGTTCATCAAATAGATTGATGTGGTTCATAATATTAATGAGTATATCACATTGTACTATGATAAAACTATAGTGGTGGATATGTCCAAGGATCCAAGGCCACATCAAATGATAAAACATATACTATGGAAGTTTCATTTATTGTGGTATTTTTCCTAGAGAGGTGATGTTATAGTAAATGTATTTTCTACAAAAGACAGAATGATAGACTCATTGACTAAATACATATAACAGCAGAAGCATGATCATAATGTGAGATCTAGAAGACATAAAGTCGTTAGTAGATGAATCTAGTGAAAGTTGGAGTCTAAAGGAATTGGTGCCCCAGAACTAACTACTTTGTACTTTATATTACCTATATATATTCAAATATGTGAATATTAATAAATTGATTATAACATATTGATTATTCTTCTACGTAAATTACTATGATAATGTCCAGGAATATATATAAAATTAAAAAATTTATAGCAATTATATGCTATGATGAGAACCTTGAAGTGATATGATGTTATTCATAAGCTTGTATCCTATGGTCAGGATAACATTTTATTATAGGAAACCTAGTATGTTTGAAGTTTGGTGTGAGTAATCATAATTCTATGAGGCTTCATCTCATAAAGTTCATACTTGGTAATCTAAAAGATGGGATATTATGAGGATAAACACACCAATAATATTTACACATGTTTACATGTCATTATATATTTCTGTATGTGAATGTGTGTAATGCTCCTTAGACTTGATATTATTATTAATTCATATCATGAGTTTTTTACTTTGATTTATTATCCAAAACTATGATGTCATATGTTCACAACAAAGTAGGATATGTTGGGTGTGTTATGAGTTATATGACATTAATAAACAATTAAATAAAGGTTTTTTACTTTATAAAGATGAAATATGATATCTCTATCCCTTTGATTGAAATATAAATTTCAAACAAAAATCCTTGGACATGGTGTATTGATGAGTTCATTTTAGAGAATCAATGAATGATAAATCAATCACACAGGTTAATGAAAAAAGTATGTAACTTTCTTGATTAATAGATATCGAGACAAAGAGATTATATTACACAATGAACATTCATATGTGGTTTTTGTCATTATGAAATTAACTTATTCCTTTATGGGTGACTTGATGTGTTTTTTAGATTCTATGATTGGAATTTAGGCAATATTGATTAATGGAACTAGGAAGAGGCCTATAGGACCACATACTTGGTGTATTTATTAATCTTAATTAAATCACATTTGAATTTAATAGTTGGAATAAATATAATTATCAAGACCGTATAATAATATTTATTTTGGATTTATTTATTTGATTGAAAATATTCAGTTACCAGTTCTATTAGAGATAGAATATATATTTGTGAGTTGAATATTAAATAAATATTTATTCATAAGACCATTAAATAAAATATCTATTAATCTTTTATATTATTCACAATGAATTAAGTAAAATTTATTATTAAATAAATATTTTTTTAGTCATGTGAGTGTTAAAAGACCTTTGAATATAATATATATTTATATCTCATTTTATTTACAAGGTAATAAATAAAATTTATTATTAAATAAATATTAAAAATATATATTTATTCTCAAGACCATTAATATAATATTTATTTATTTATGAAATAAATAATATTAATTATTTGAGGTTTTTTAAATGATGAGGATGGAGGATAAAATGAGTTTATCACCCAGTAATGTAAATGATATAATCTAAAATATCTTTTTAAATAAATAAGGAATTATTTATTTGTAAAAAAGAATTTTTTTACACAAGACAACATGTTCCATAATAATAGTAATAATATTATGATTTTTATAGGGAATATATTAGGATTAATATTTGATTAATTACCTTTGTGAAATTATCAATATTGAAACCCTAGCTCTATATATTTTAACTTATGCCATTTTAGAGAATCAGTGAAATAATTTTTTATTGTGATTAATGCCTCTCCTACCTATATAATTATCTCACAAATGAAGAAATTCTCTATGGTTTCTCTCAAGTCCAAGAAAAATTATCCTCCTCTTCCCTACCTCTTAAGAACAAGATAACAAGAGATACAGTTCTTTAAGCTTGAAGGAATGTGTTTCAATCAAGGAAAACAATGTTAGGTAATTGGATCATCTATGGTATCACCTGAAAATATATTGGAATCGTTAAATGATCAAATAACACATGTGAATCACCACTAGAGGGATTCAATTTTGGATCCCCTCAATACAATGACAGTACAAATCAAATGGGGTTTGATAGATCAACACCTACACCGAAGAAAGATATCACGAGCAAGGTATTTTTCTTATCATTAAGTTAATTATAAATTTAATGTGAAAGATCCTTTATCCGAGATCTAGGTTTATTTGTGTAGTTTATTCAGATACATTTTATTTACATGATGATTATTCATTATGATATTACAGATTATTAGTGGAATCTAGAAAAAACTGATTTGGGAATTGTGCCCATTGCCGCTTTTGCTACACTAAGAACCTTTATATAGCATCATTCTCCCATGGACGTAGGATTAATTTACCAACCAAAAATGTTATTGTTGTCCTTTACTTGTTTCACTACCACAAATTCATCTTTATCCACCACCACCCTTTATCAACACTAAAAAAATCACTAATAAAGTGGGTACATTTATCAGCGTAAAAATAAAAGTGCAGATAAAAGAACCTTTTATCGACATTTTTTAGTGATGATAAAAGTAACCTTTATCTATGTTTGTTTATCATTGAATTGGGTACCATTTATTAGTGCTTTTATAATTACTGATAAAAGTATGCCTTTTATTAGTGATAGAACAACTATTTTTTGCACTGATAAAAGGTATATTTCATAAAAAAAGTTATATATCATTAAAAATAGTATATTAATAAATTAATATATTAATATATTTATATTGATATAAATATAATATATTTTTTAAAATATGATTTAGATAAGTCTAAATACACATATACACTTAATATATAAGATATTTAGTGAAAATGGCTTATAAAATAATTAAGAAAATATTATTAATTAATAATTTTCTAATTATTATAGAGTGATAGTCATTTAATAACAGTTTGATGATAGAAAAATTAAATGAATTAATCAACGATCAAAGATAAGTTGAAAACAAGACTTGAACTTCAAAAGGTCATAACTTTTGATCTGGGTGTCTGTTTGGGCTATACCACATATCAAATTGTATCATGCAAAGAGATATACACATTGATGATTGAGAGGAACCCCAAGTCTTACTTTTTTAGGCCAAAAGGTCTAAAAGGCTTCCAATACTGAGTTTTCAATCATGGTATACAAATTTTGTAACATTCGATGGAATTTCAGCCACATTTAAGGGGGTCATTTGCCAGTTTTTAGTGGGGGATGAATTTTCCTCAAGGATTACATTTGTATAGATATTATAGTTTTGAAATATTATTATTTTTCATAATATATTTTTATTTATAGTTAAATATATACACATGTATACATATTTTTAAATACTCACACATAAAAATTTGATTTTATAAATTAATAAGTAAATATATTTACCAATGAAATATATTTCTAGATATATAAACCATATATAAATAATAATAATATCCATTTTATTTAAAATAAAAATTTATGAATATTTATATACCTATCCAATGTATATATAATGTATATATATAAATATATTTTTGTGTGTGTATTAACAAACTGATATATATTATCTATATATTCTAATATATGTATATAAATATTAATATATAATATATGTAAATAAATATAAATATGTATAATTATATTTATAGATATATATATATAATTTGTATGTATTTATGTATTTATAAACACACACACAAACATATTATATATATATATATATATTTAAAAATAATTATAAAAATATATATATAAATATATGGATAAAAAATGTAACGATATGTATAGAAATATATATATTTGCCATAAAATACAAAACAAAACAATATAGGAGAGTGGAAAAGGAACAAATTTGTGAGGGGGAGGTCTCACGTTTGAAACTCGCTGGTGGTAGGGGTGCGCATAGGAGGGCTTAGTGATGTTAAAGGGGAGTGGGGGCTTTGAGCGATGTAAGGACTACTTGTGTTTTTCACAACATGAGAATTATGGTTGGTGCTAGTTTATAATGATGTGGGAGGTGCGGTTCCGCATGAAATTTGCTGATAAAGATAATCCTCTAGATCTACTAACGATTGGAAAAAGGAGGCTAATTAAAGATCTATCCTACCCCACATACTTGCATGAAAAATTCAAATTTTATACATAAAAAAACACGTGAAGTTAATCAAACTAGTGATAATAATAAAAAGATAATAAAAATTATAATAATAAGAATTACTATATATATAATCAATATAAATAAGTAGATAAATATAAATATATAAATATAAATAATTAGATATTCTAAGAATAATAAATAATAAATATAAATAGATAAAATTATAATTATGCATGTAATAATAATATAATAAAAATACTACTAAAAATAATGAAATAATTAAAAAATATAAAAGGGGGGATTCACCTACCTTTAAAAAATGATAATAGCTAATATTAATATATAACTAAATAAAATTATAAAAATAAATAAAATAGTAAAAAACTATAAAAAGAAACCAAAACACTTAAATGGTTAAACTTATTAATTACAATTAAGTGAAAATTTATAAAAAGTTAGTGATTTCCATGTGCATCAAATCCCTTACTCTTAAACATTTTCATTCCTGGAACTACCACAACCCGAACCTTTAACAACATGAAAAAAGAGATTTAAAAATGCCAGAAAAGCATTATTGTCCTCAGCTCCATTAGAGGGGACCCTCTATTAGTGCTAGAAATAGAACTGATAAAAGCCCTACTATTGTAGTGTGCTGTTTGAATAAAAACGCATGTAACAAATAAACCTGTATAAAAATACACCTGTATGTAAATACAAAATTGAATTGAAATTAATTTTACATCACAAATAGAAAACACTATAATATAAATTTTAAATAATGTTTCATATAATTACATTTTCAGTTACCATCTCCAAACATTTAAAACATCAAAATTTCATCATCTTTTGCACTCGTGACCCCCTCTCAAAAAATCCCGACCATAGTTTCTATTACCGAACAAACCACCCCAAACTGATAAAAAAAATCCACCTATATAAGAAAACAATATTATGTTATTTATACTATAAAGAAATAAATTAAACATAAATATGAATGAATACATTAATAAAATATAAAATATAAATAAAATGACATGTTTGGAGTCATAATGGCCACATTGTATGTCATATTGAGGTGAGACTAATTAATACACATAAAAAATTAGTTATGGATCGTTTTACTAAATTATAGAAATAATATGAATACGTTTTCTTGGTTTTTGATTATATCAATTATCTTTTTTACTAAAATGTCATTTTAAACTGAAAGCACACACTTTGAGTCATACCGATCACATCATGTGTCAGTTTGATGTGAGAATGATTAATACACATAAAAAATGACCTATGAATCATTTTTATAAATTATCAAGACAATCCTAGTGAATTTTCTCAGTTTTTAGTGGGTGACACATGTTTTGATAAAAAATGTCAATTTTAAACTGATAATGAACACTTTAAGTCATACATTACACACTATGTATTGAATTGAGATTTGGATAATTCCTACACATAAATAATGAATTATGGATCATTTACATAAAATATCAAAACAATCCAAATGGGTTTTCTCAGTTTTGAGTATGTCACCTGTGTTTTTTTACTAAAATGTTATTTTAAACTAAAAACACACACTTTGGGTTATACCGATCATGTCATGTGTCAGAATGATGTAAGACTGATTCCCACATGTCACAAAGGACTTATGAATCGTTTTCCTAAATTATCAATACAATCGGAACATGTTTTCTTATTTTTTAGTGACTGAAATATGTTTTGAACTTAAATGTCAATTTTAAACTGATTACAGACACTCTGAGTCATACAGAGGATACGGTGTATCGAAGTGAGGTGCGGTTAATCCCTTCACATAAAAAATGACTTATGGATCATTTTATTAATGTATCAAAACAATATAAATGATTTTTTTGGTCTTGAGTATGTCATTTTTCATTTTTACTAAAATTAATGTCAATTTTAAATAAAAAAACATACTTAGAGTCGTATTAATCACAACATACATCATATTGAGGTTTGGTTGATTTTTACAAATAAAAAACAACTTATGGATCATTTTCCTAACGTATCAAAACAATATGAAAGCATTTAATCAAATTTGTGTATGAAAATTATTATATTTACTAATATTAATGTCAATTTTAAATAAAAAGACACACTTATGGTCATATCGGTCACACCACTTGTCAGATTGAGGTGCAATTGATTCTTACTTGTCACAAATTACTTATTGATTGTTTTCCTAAATTTCAAAATAATCTAAATACATTTTCTTAGTTTTGAGTATTTCACTTGTGTTTTTTACTAAAATTTATTTTCAAATTGGAAACATGAACTTTGAGTCATACCAGTCACATCGTGTGTTGGTTTGACATGAGACTAATTCCTACATGTCAAAAATTAATTATGAATCATTTTCCTAAATTATCAAGACAAACAAAATGTGTTTTCTTGGTTTTAAATTAGTAACACACTTTTTGAACTAAAATGTTAATTTTAAACTAATAATGTACATTTTGAGTCATATTGGTCACACCATGCATCATATTGAGGTGTGGTTGATTCCTAAATGTCACAAATGAATTATGGATCATTTTTCTAAAGTATAAAAATAATCTGAATGTGTTTTCTCTATTTTGAGTATGACACATTTTCTTTTTAATAAAATTAATGTCAATTTTAAATGAAAAGAAACACTTGGAGTCATAATGTTCACAACGTTCATTGAATTTAGGTGAAGCCAATTCCTATATGTCAAAAATGACTTATAGATCATTTTTCTAAAGTATAAAATCAATCCGAATTCATTTGATCAGTTTTGAGTATGTCACTTGTGTTTTTTACTAAAATTTCATTTCAATCTAGAAACATGAACTTTGAGTTATATTGATCACATCATGTGTCAGTTTTATATGAGACTAATTCCTATACATAAAAAATGACATATTAATCATTTTATAAAATTATCAAGACAATCAGAGTGTGTTTTCTTAGTTTTTTGTGTCTGACACACCTTTTGAACTAAAATGTTAATTTTAAACAAACAACATACGCTTTGAGTCATACTAGTCACACCGTTCATTGGATTGAGGTGAGGTTGATTCCAACATGTCAAAAATAACTTATAGATCATTATCATAATGTATAAAAACAATAAAATGTGTTTTCTTGATTTTTAGCATGTCACTTATTCTTTTTACTAAAATTAATGTCAATTTTAAATAAAAGGACACACTTATAGTCATATCGGTCACACTATGCATCATATTGAGGTGTGTATAATTCATACACATCAAAAATAACTTATTGATAATTTTCCTAAAGTATCAAAAAAAATCCAAATCCATTTTATCAGTTTTGAGTATGTCACTTGTGTTTTTTATTAAAATATCTTTTAAAGATAGAAACAGACACTTTGAGTCATACTTGTCACATCATGTGTCAGTTTGATGTGAGCTTGATTTTTACACGTCATTAATGAATTATGAATTATTTTTTCCTAAATTATCAAGAAAATTGGAGTGTGTTTTCTCATTTTTTTGTGAGTGACACACTTTTTAAACTAAAATTTTAATTTTAAATAGATAACAGACACTTTGGGTTGTATCGGTCACACTGTTTGTCAAATTGAGGTGGAATTGATGACTACACATAAAAAATGACTTATAAATCATTTTTATAAATTATAAAAATAATAAAAATGTATTTTATTAGTTTTGATTATGTCACTTGTACTTTTTACTAAAATTAATTTCAATTTTAAATAAAAAGACACACTTTGAGTCATACCGGTCAAACCGTGTGTTGGATTGAGGTTTAGATGATTCCTACACATAAAAAATGAATTATGGATCATTTTACTATAGTATCAAAAAACCCAAAAACATTTTCTTTGTTTTTATTATGTCACTTTTGTTTACTAAAATGTCATTTCAAAATGGAAACACACCCATTGATTCATATCGGTCACATCGTGTGTCAGTTTGAAATGAGACTAATTCCTACACATAAAAAATGACTTATGAATAATTTTAATAAAATATAAAGAAAATCATAGTTCATTTTCTTGTTTTTCAGTGAGTGACACACTTTTTGAACTAAGATATCAATTTTAAACTGATAACAGACACTTTGAGTTAAATCGGTCATACTGTGCTTCAGATTGAGGTGAAAATGATTCCTATATATCAAAAATAAATTTTCAATCATTTTACTAAAGTATAAAAACAATATGAATATGTTTTATCAATTTTGAAAATGTCATTTGTGTTTTTTACTAAAATTAATGCCAATGTTAAATAAAAAGACACACTTGGAGTCCCACCGGTCATACCATGTGTCTGATTGAGGTGCAGCTGATTCCTACACGTCACAAATGACTTATGGATCATTTTCCTATAGTTTCAAAACAATATAAACGTTTTTTTCTTAATTTTGAGTATGTGATATGTGTTTTGAACTAAAAATGTAGTTATAAACTAAAAAAATACAGTTCAAGTCATACCAAGAAAAATGTATATCAGATTGAGGTGTGACTGATTGACCAATTTCCTTTTTTTCATTATTGAAGCCTTTAAGTGAAATCTATCACAAGCACGAGCAGATTTGAACAAAATACTCTAACTTGAGAAAAAGAATCCACCTTCAAAAGAAACAATTATTATGTTAGTAATAGTATAAAGAAATAAATTAAACATAAATATGAAAAAATACATTAGTAAAATGTCAATTTTAAACTGGAACCACACAATTTGAATCATAATAGGTACACCTTGTGTCGGCTTGAGGTATGGTTGATTCCACCATGTCTTTTATCATACAATGAATTCAACATTCTAGGTCATATAACAATATTTCAGTTTGATAACCTAGAATATTGAATGCATTGGAGAATAAAAATAAAATTTCATCATCATGAGTGGATCGTCCTTATTGAGTGCATGATCATAGTTCAAGAGTGAATCATCCTTGTTGATGAATTCATTTCTTCATTATCTCTATGAAAATTAACAAAATAAGTATCAGATAAAAATGATGAGGAAATTAACTAAAAAAATTAGATAAAATGATAAGAAAATTAACTAAATAAGTAGTATAAAGTCATATCTTCACGATATATGTGTATATTCTGATAATAGGTATGATGCCCATTCATTTCTAAACAAATATATTTAATTTTTTGAATACAAGGACTTTTTAAAGTTATCATACTACTAGAAAAATATAAATACACAAAAGATTAATAAATATTTTAAATGAAATAGTAATTATCTTCAAAAATACATTTTCATAGATTCTAGTTTGTTGATGTTATATGATATCTCTCATAAAATTTCAAACATAATAACCATAATATTTTTCATTTGTTTGTTTTGTACACTATATAAACATTGATAAAAATAATTAATTTGTTTTGATATGTATTTTGATAGTGAAATCTAGTTATATATACCCTAATAATTATCCACTTATAGAAGTCTATAGGCTCCTTGTGTGCATAAACCGTCCTTATGCCATGATTTTGATGATATTTAAACACAACCCTATCATTAAATAATTCTCATTAAAACATAATATAAAATATATAACTTGATGTTTAGTTTTAAAACATTGGATCTAGTGTATTAAAAATTGATACACCTCATCACATGGGGTTGGTTTGTTAGGTATTCATGTAGTGAATATAGAAACTAAATATTTAGATTTTAAAAATTGACAAAAATGAGTACCCATTGATTCTTAAAAAAAGTAATAAGTAATGAAAATAATGAAAATATATTTGATATGGTTAAATTATATAGGTTTACTCCAATATTGTTGTTAATAAGAAGAGTATGCTATCTATAAATTTTATTTCAAACTATGCAGCTAGTTTTACCATTATTTCATCAATTTTAGCTGATTCAATTTTGGTTTAGTATGTACAAGATATTTGAGGACTAATGAGTTCATATTTATGTTCATGGAGTAATCTATTCAATTGGTATTCATATATATGCCTTAAAAAATATGAATTGTATTTAGTCATAATTAACATAATAGATCAACTATTGGGAAAAAAATCATGAAAATACACCTCTTGTATACATTTACAACTGAGACTCCTAGCCATTCATACTTTGGAATTTCATTTACATGATCAAGATCAATGAAATTTGTAATGGGCTCTTAGTAGATTTATTCTTCAAAATAAATTATATGATTACTTCCACTTTGTAACCTTATATATGCATGCACCTTCTATGTTAGTAAATGTGAATATAGAATGGGTAGGGTAAAGGTGCATTGTGAAGATCTTTTTGATTAGTCAATTGATACTTCAGATCATTTTGATTCAACATTTTTTTTCACCCCCTTCCCTTTGTTTTTCTATAATAAAATTCATCATTTTAGATATTTTTTAATTAGTTATTAAAAGTTTATAATGAAAAATAAATTGTAAATGAATACCTCCTTGTCGATATGTTTTTTTAAAATATCCTAAGACCACACTACAAATGTTCCAATAGATTTCTCGAATGTATGAATATTTGCTTCATCAAGTAGAAAATGTAGCTCAACTCTCAGCTCATGATCTATGCTAATTCACACTCTCAAATGACCTTTTTGAAGTTGTATGTTGTGGAGAGTATCTTTTTGGATATTGTACATGATAACCCTCTCAATAAGATAATGGGTGGGTGTCGATAGATATAAATAAAAATCAATTTCACCCTGTATAATATCAATACAGGAAAGGTATTACTGTTTGTATGATTCACATTTCACAGAAAAAATTATGAAAATATTTATTACATCATCTAAGACAAATCTTTAAGGGGAATGAATCACCTAAAAGATGGTGGGGATGGGGGGATCATCATGTAGTGGTTGTTATTGAGTTTTTTCTTCTCTTTTATTCCTCCAAATAACATTTTCCAGCAACTCATAATGCTAATGAAATTTTTATTAAATAATAGATAATCATTGACATATCTATTCCATTTTTTTATCTTTATACTCAATTTCTTTTCTTTTCTCAAAATATATTTAGGGTTTCACCCCAAAACCCACACCTTTAATGAAGACATACTGTTTTGGACACTTTATGGCCACTGATAGTAGATGGTCATCTGGTATAACTGATGATGATTCCTTTGTCTAAATTGGTTAAAAAATATATTAAAATAAGTAATCATGGTTATGTAAAGGAAATTCAAAGAAAAAAATATCACAACTAAAAAATAGGTCTTTAACAGCATTAAAAATGGCCTTTATTAGCACTGAAGATGCATTGACTACTAGAGAAATATTAAAATCCATAGCCTTTTATCATCTCTAAAAACATAGATAAAGGGGTCCTTTATCAGTTATTTTAGAAGCACTGATAAAGGAAAAAATTTATTAGTACTTCTGTAAGTGCTGATAAAGGGTCATACTGTAGTGTGATATAAGAGCACACTACATTAACAATGCAGTGTGTTGTATTAGCACACCACAACACTAGAAACACCACCAGAAATAAGAAAAATCAAGTACTAATACAAAATTTAAATAAAATAAAATAAAAATAAAAATACATGTGAAAACACTATGTTATAGAAATTTTAAACATTGGTGTATACAATCACATAAGTACAAATTATTACATAAATTCAAAAACGTCAATGTTCCTTTTTCTTTTTATCCTGACCCGAACTCATTATATTTCCAAAAAAACATCCCTCCTTGAGAAAAATAAAGCACCTATATAAGAAAAATACTTATTTTAGTAATAATATAAAGAAATAAATTAACAAAAAGTGTTAATTTTAAACTAAACTTTGAGTCATACTTGGACCCTTGTGTATCGAATTGAGTTACAGTTGATTCTTGCACATCACACCATTTCTTGTTCATAATCACGAATTATCTAGGTTAAAATTAACTAAATAAGTATAAGATAAAAATGATATGTAAATTAATTAAGTAATAACATAGTGAATGATAAGAAAACAACCTAGGATCGTTTGCTCAGTTTTGGCAATGTGATGTGCGTTTTAAACTAAAATGACTCTTATATATTGAAAAGATGCACTTGGATTCATACTGGTTACACCATGGGTCATATTGAGGTTCATCTGATTCTTATACATCCTAAATGACTTATAGATCATTTTCATAAAATATTAAAATAATTCAAATGTGTTTGCTCAGTTTTGGGTATGTCACTTTTCTCTTTTTATAAAAATGTCATTTTAAACTAAAAACACACACTTTGAGTTATACCAGTCACATCATGTGTCATTTTAATATGAGAATGATTCCCATAGGTAAAAAACAACTTATAAATCATTTTATTAAATTATTAATACAATCCAAGCACATTTTCTTGATTTTTAGTGAGTGACACTTTTTAAACTAAAATGTCAATTTTAAAAAGATAACAAACACTTTGAGTCATATCGGGCACGTATTGTATTGGATTTAAGTGAGGATTAATCTTACACATAAAAAATGGATTATGTATCATTTTTATAAAGTATAAAAATAATACAAATGTGTTTTCTTGGTTTTGAGTATGTGAGATGTCTTTTTTACTAAAATTAATGTTAATTTTAAATAAAAAGATGCACTTGGAGTCATACCGATCACACCATGTGTCTAATTGAGGTGTGGATGATTCCTAAACATACCAAATGACTTATGTATCATTTATATAAATTATTAAAACAATACTAATGTTTTTTCTTGGTTTTGAGTATGTCACTTTTCTTTTTTACTAAAATGTCATTTTAAATTGGCAACACAAAATTTGAGTCATACCTATCCCATCATGTGTTATTTTGATGTGAGATTTATTCCAACATGTCAAAAATGAATTATGAATCCTTTTATTAAATTATCATGAAAATTCAAGTATGTTTTCTTATTTTTCAATGAGTGACACTTTTCGAACTAACATTTCAGTTTTAAACAGATAAAAAGCAGTTTGAGTCATACTAGGAACATCGTGTATCAAATTGAGGTTATGATGATTAATACACATGAAAAAAAACTTATGGATTGTTTTCCCAACGTATAAAAATAATCCAAATGTGTTTTATTGGTTTTTATTATGTCAGTTGTATTTTTTACTAAAATTAATATCAATCTCAAATAAAAAGACACACTTGGAATCATACTGGTCACACCATGTGTCAGATTGAGTTTTAGATGATTTCTAAACATCTCAAATGACTTATGTATCATTTTCCAAAATTATATAAATAATACAAATTCGTTTTCTTGGTTTTGAGTACATCACTTTTCCTTTTTACTCAAATGTCATTTTAAACTGGAAACAAGAATTTTGAGTTATACCAGTCACATAGTGTGTCAGTTTGATGTGTGACTAATTCTTAAATTTCAAAAATTACATATAAATCATTTTCATAAATTATCAAGGTAATACGAGTATGTTTTCTTGGTTTTTAGTGAGTGAAACCTTTTGAACTAAAATATCAGTTTTAAACTGATAACATACACTTTGAGTCATACTGGGCACATAATAGATTTGATTGATGTTAAGATGATTCATAATTTTTAAAAATGAATTTTGGATCATTTTAATAATGTATAAAAACAATAAAAATTCATTTTCTCAGTTTTGAGTATGTCTGTTTTCCTTTTTACTAAAATTAATGTCAATTTTAAATAAAAAGATGTACTTGGAGTCATAACTTTCACACCGTACATAAGATTGAGGTGAGGATAATTCTTACACAACCCAAATCACTTATAGATCATTTTAATTAAGTATAAAAACAATAAAAATGTGTTTTCTCTGTTTTGAGTACATCAATTTCCTTTTTTTCTAAAATGTTATTTTAAATAAGAAAACATACACTTTGAGTCATACTGATCACATCGTGTATCAGTTTGACATGAGGCTAATTCCTACACATCAAAAAATTACTTATGAATCATTATACTAATTTTTCAAGATAATCCAAGTGTGTTTTCTCAGTTTTCAGCAAGTGAAAAGTTTTGAACTAAAATGTCAATTTTAAACCCATAATAGACAATTTGAGTCATACCAGGAACATAGTGTATCAGATTGAGGTGGGACTGATTTCTATAAAACAAAAATGACTTATGGATCATTTTACTAAAGTATAAAAACAATCCAAATGTGTTTTATCAGTTTTGAGTATGTTAGTTGTATTTTTTACTAAAATTAATGTAAAATTTAAATAAAAAAAGCCCTTATAGGCATACCGGTCACACTGTGTGTCAGATTGAGATGTGACAGGTTCCTACATGTACCAAAGTCTCAAAAAAAAAATCCAAATTTACAATGTTACCATTATTTCTTTTGGATTTATTTGTGTAACTACCAAAAACATATATTGAGTCGATATTCTTAGCTGAAAAGGGTTTTTTGGCTAGGAACATCGACTCAATATACGGTGTTGGCAGTTCGATAAAGAAAGGAAATGGAAAGCATGGTAACATTGGAAGAAAGGAACATGTTATCTCTTTTTTGGATTTTTATAAATATTTGAAATCAAAATATTACTTACCAAAACAACTTTGAAAAAATCTAAATAATTATTAAATAAAAATGATAAGGAAATTAACTTACAAAGAGTAGATAAAATGATAAAAAAATTTACTAAATAAGTAGTAGGATCTCACATTTTCATGATGGTTGTATAAATTCTTAACCCATTTCCTTATTTTCATTATCTCAGTTGAAATATCATAGTCTAATCTCTCATGATCATGAGAAACTTTGAACAAACCACACCAACTTGAACAAAAGAATCCACTTGGATAAGAAGAAAATTATTATATGAGTAATATTAAAAACAAATAAATTAAACATAAATATGAAATAATACATTAATTCTATAGACAATGATTTCACTATAAAAACATCAAGATTACCATTTTGATTGAGTAGAGTATGCATCCTTTATTTTCCTACAATGGAAATGGAGGGAACTTGATGGAAAGTGATATATTCCAACACTGTAGGGGTGAAAAGTTTTTAGGGAGAACAAGTATATGGAAGTTTTGGTGAAAAAATGTATTAAAGATGAATATAAATCTTCAAAAATAAACTAACTATGAAAATAAAACCTCCCAAATGATCTATGAAAACAAACTAAATAAGTATTAGATAAAAATGATAATGAAATTAACTTAAAAATAGTAGATTAAATGGTGAAAAAATTAATTAAATAAGTAGTAGGAACTCACATTTTCATGATGGTTGTATACATTCTAGATCCATTTCCTTTTCATTACCTCAGTTGTATCCTCGAAGTCAAATCTCTCATGAGAATGACCAGTATCGGAAAAACCACCCCAACTCTAAAAAAAGAATCCACTTGTATAAGAAAACAACTCTTATGTGAGTAATACTAAAAATAATTAAATTAAAAATATATATGAAGTAATACATTAATTCTATGGATAATTATTTTGTGATAAAAACATAAATATTTCCTCTATGATTGAGCAGAGGAATAATTGTTTCTCTTCTTACAAATGAAGTAGAGGGAACTTGAAGGTAAGTGATAAATGCCAACACTATAGGGGTGAAAATGTTTTGAGGTAGAATAAGTATGTTGATGTTTTTCTTTAAAAAGGCATAAAATATAGATATAAATCTTCTAAAAAAACAAACTCTACAAGGAATAATGAAAATAAAATCAACGTTTCATTATATAATTTTTCAGTAAAATAGAGAAAGTATAGCGTAACATTACCTTTACACCCTCCTAAAGGGTTTCCTTAATTATAGTCTATTATTATGTATGATTGTTAACATCATCATGTATATAAGTCATTGTTTGCATGAGTATACAAACATTTAATTTAGATCATGTTAATGTAGTAGAGAACATATAATATGATGAGGAAAAACATATTATATTAAAAAAAACTTTACCTTCTCATTGAACTCTCTTGATTTATTAAAGGTTTTATAGATTTGGATCCTATGTCAAGAATCCAAATCCCCTTTTTATGATCCCTTATAAAATACAATACATTAACTACATTGGTACAGACATGAACAAATTCTGATCTCCTAAATAAAGGGTTATCCTCGATTGTATTTTCCTTTGACTCGAAATTTGTTTAAGTCTCTAGTAGGACAATAAACCAATTCTTGTTTTCTGGATCTAAGACATAAAATACTTTCACCGCTTGTGATTATATTATGAATGGATCATATTTTTCCCCTTACACACTAAAATTCACCTTCATTGAGTCAATTTCATCAACTTTCACTGCACTCCTACTATCAACCCATTTGAAAAATAAAATCAACAATTGAAATGTTGTATAATCAAACTCGTATATTAGTTTGATAATGCCAAAATATGACATATTTTGATAAATTAGATATCTATCCTTGGAACCAGATTTTTGTATCACTTCCGCCACAAGAATCACACCACTATTTTTTCATCATACTTCAATCATAATGTTATTTTGTATAGAACATATAGACATTGATTAAAAAATGAGTATAAGATATAACATTTGCATTCAGTCCCCTATCTAGCCATCAAAGTTGTTCAGAAATTGAATTCATATTTTTAGATAACTCCTTATAAATTTTAACTCATAACCATCCAATAAAATATTGATTATGTGTGTTTGATATCCATTCTTCATCCCTTGATTGATTCAAATCTCTAATAATTTATCTGTAGGATGAAACATATGGATCACCATCTTCACTATTATGTATAATGTAAAGGTTCACTTGCTCATGCTCTTTCAAGGTAATTGTAACAACATATCTTTCAAAAATCCCTTTGCTAATAAGGTGTTCATTATGACTAGAAATTGGGGGAACAATGTTGTCAACATATGATAGGTCATCAGTGAAAAATTCATCATCTTCTTCAATGATATATCATTCTAAAATACAACCTTCAGGCTAACTTCGATTCTTAATATACCCTTTCAAAATCATCATATACAATGTAATGTGGTATGTTCATATGTAATGGAAAGGACCATACAGTTGAACCTCTCTAACCCATTGAACCATCAGGTGGACCATTATATCAAAGAATGGTGGTGGGAAGAACATATCTAATTCAAATAATATGACTGTAATATTATTATTAATAATTGGTAACTTCACTGGGTACATAAAATTACTATATATGGATTTGAAAAAGAAGCAGAGTCTGGTTAATGTATGTCATATATTTTTAGGCAGAATGCAACAAAAAGAAGCAGAAATCAAATATTGTATCAAAACATGATAGGCGTATGATTTTAGTCCCTATAAATTCAAATTAGTCATTAGCATGACATTCTTTATATTTAATGAATATCCCTCTAGAACTTTTACACTATTAATGAAAAAAATTATAATTCTTTCTATCTAGATAGAGTGTTAGTTGTTGGAGGAAATTCCTCCCTTTACCCTTCACCGGTGCCAACTCTTCCATTATCCCCATGTCAATCATTTCCAACCTAGCCTTGATTCCATATTTCATTTTTCCAGGAACATTTAGTAACATTCTAATAGAAATATCAATTAAATTTTTTTTTCTACATGCATGACATCAAGAAAATTTCCAAGATAAAAATAATTCCAATATGGTAATTTAATGAAAATTTATCTCTTCTTCTAACTATATTTCATAAGGTTTTTAGAAAATAGTTTACCAAAAATAGTGTTAATATCTTTTACTTTATCGAACAGTTAATCAATCGTTAGTAGAGATGGTGTTTCACCTTGTTTGATATTCCCATTGAATGTTGTCATCCAAGATCAAAATTTATGTCATCGAGGTAAAAATTTATGATGTCCTAAAAACACAATCTTTGAGGAATGTTTCACTCAAACCGAGTGTGTACATTATTTACAAATGGGACACCCAAACATTCCTTTAATGCTACAACCTAATAAATTTACATAATTGGGAAATTCATTTATCATCCCATCCAACATGGCCCTCAATGTGAATTATTTACTTATACGAGCATCATACATTGTAACACCTATATCCCACATCAATTTCAGATATTCGATCAATGGAGCCAAATAGAAATCAATATGATTTCTAGGTTTCTTAGGTCTAGATATAAGAAGAGACAACATAATGTATTTGTGCTTCATTCATAACCATGATGTAAATTTATAATTTTTCAACATGATGGGCCATGTACTATGAGTACTACCCTCTACACCAAAAGGATTTATTCCATCTATATATAATGCAATCAGAAAGTTTCTCAGCTCATTTCCAAATTTAGGATACTCATAATAAATTTTCTTCCTCGCAAAACAATATGCAATAATTTGGACAAGAATGTATTTTTTAGAGATCATTACCATTGAACATAACATTAGTTTAGAATTATATGTTTGAAATGATAGTTCATTTTCTTCTGGTAGCATATCATTCAGGAGTCCAAGTAGTTTTGTAAAGCCGGTGTCACTTCATCTGCAACTAGCTTTCAAATTATATGACATCAATATTGATGACAATGTTGTTTATTTAGTACAATTGGTATACAATGATCTCTTATCACATTTATTTAAATTCTCAAATAAAATTTGGAAAATCATTAATGTCATCTTCTATTGACATTTTCATTCCTTCCATATGATCTCTATCATCGTTTACACTGGTATTCATATCAAATGATCCATAAACCATAGTATCATCCCAATCGGTGTGCATGTTCAGTTTTTTCTCATGTTTAGTCCAATATTTATAAGTATGATCTATTCCATGACAAATTAAATGTTCTTACAACTATTATAGAATAATTTGTCTTGAATAAGAACAATGTAAACATGAAGAAAAGATTTGATAAGGGTCGCATGCATGCTCTATTGTAAACTTAATGAACTCTTTAACTCCATATTCATACTCATTTGTCAAAAAATTTGTGTGCATCCTTTTCGATTAATATCCATCCTATTGGGTTTATAAAGTTTTCATTTTGTATAATGAATAAATAAATACACATAAGATATTCATTATCAAAGGTAAAAGTTATAAATAATATAGTATGGGAAACCCGACATTTGATTGTTTCAAAAAAATTAAAAACGCTTCAATGAAAATAGGTAATTGAATTTAAGAAAAGAATTACTCCATTATTGAAAGTGTTATCCTCTAAATTCATATAAAGGTGAAAGTTATAGAAAACTATCATCCCCATTAGCTTCATCTCCCAAATGGTTATTATTTCATTTTTTTTGTTTAATAATCATCCTCCATCTCTTGTGGACATGCAACTATGCTACTTAAAATACACTAATCAGTAGTCATCCCTGAGATGACTACTTCTCAGAGAAGCTCAAGTGACATAAAAGATATGGGGGATGATTCTCAAGTAAAGAATTTCAATAATAACTATTCAGAAGATGAAGCTGATGAGGATGACATTTTACTCCATTGTATTCTCTAAATGGGTAAATCCTCCCATTTGTGAGAATTACATCATTGGAAATAGTTATTAACTCGTGGCCTATTGAAGGTGATATTTGGGGGGCATGCATGTTATTTTCTGTGATTCAAGGGGCTCAGTGGGGACATGTGGTAATATATGAATCCTTGGGGCCTCTATGTAGACTATATTTATAAGACAAATCCCACTTTTAATATTTTGAATTCTCTAACTAAGACTAGTCCCACCTCTATTAAAATGGACCATCAAGAATTTATTAAATACCCTAAACAAATGATAATATAATATAGAAAATTAAAGAGTTATAAGAAACCCAAATATGAAAAACAAGAATAATAAATTCTCATTTCATCAACTGGACAATATAAAAATGTATAGATAAAACATTTTAATAAATAAATAGTTAATTCATAAACATTAATGGTAATCAGAGATTCCTAGATGTGGAACCAATACATGTAGACATAAAATGATGAATGCCTAAAAATATTTTCTAATAATTATTCCAAAATATATAAAATCAAACAACCTCTATTTTATTTTTTAGAACAAGTGATGTAACAACCTAAAGAATTATTACATTTAATATTAATGGTATATCAAATATCATTAATCTCCACAACTTCTCTTAACAAATATTTTAACCTTAATAACTGTTATTTTATTGAATGAAGATGCTTATAGACTCTATAAATATTCTTTTTCTCTTGAATATTTATATTTATAACTATACTCATGGAGAATAATATATAATAATAAATTGAAACATTAGTAAGAAAAATAAAAAAAATCAATACAACCAAATAAAAAATATCTAAAATCAGTTACATTATAATGTATCAATATTAAATGTGGATTAAGTCGAAAATAATATACATGTAAATAATAGTAAATTAATCATATGTAATCTTGGAAAATTCCAAAACAATCTATGAGGTGACTCTGGACATAATTGGGTTGGAACCACCTATACACATGATGACGAGTTCCTATGTTTATAACCTACTAGTGACCCACAACTATCCAACCTTATTGGAAACCCATATAGATTTTGATATAAGTGGGTACCCATACAATCTAATCAGGACTACATTTTAACTATCTCTCATCCCTCACTAAGATGCATATTATCCCTATTAGAATATCATTGGGATATGAAATCACCTTTTAAGAAGACAAATCAATCAAAAATAAACATAACCTAAACATGTATATTCAAACATCCTTCCAAAACCCATCAAAAAAATCTTTGTATATAAAAGAAAAAAACCCTTACCTCATCAAAACTAACATAGAAAGTTTCCATAAATGGGAATAACTTCTTATAAAAACCATTTCATGATTCCAACAAGTCCATAACACTTGATAATACTACTAATTTTCCATGAAAAACTTATTTATTTCAATATTATTCAAAATAACAAATTGGGAATCAAATTAAATTTAAAAAGTTTCAAAAATTACTCAATGTCAAAATTAAAAAAAACACATTAATAGTCTCTCTTAGAATGCATTTTTGAAACCAAGAAAAAAATTATCATATGCTTTATTGAATGAATCCTTTCTATATTTCATATGACTACATACATACATATTTACATGAAATATTTTGTTCATATATATATATATATATATATATTTCTAAATGCATATATATATATATATGGATGTTCATATAGGATATCAATAAATAAAGAGATAAAATTCAGGACACTTAACATAAAATACAAATCTCGATATAATACCACTAAAGTTTCAAAATAGAAAAAATTCAAAAAAACCGCACCTCAACCTCAAGATATAATTACATGAAATACATCTCAATTTATGAAATAAAAACCAGAGGTTTCATTTTAACAAACACATTGTGTACATTTTTTCCATGGAAGGAAGTTCAAAACATTTAAAATTAAAATATTGCAAGGAATAAATCAGTGTGTGGAATTCTTAATACGCAACATGACATCAGGAAAAGCCTTTAAAGGGTCAATACAAACCCAAAATCACAGAAAACCTCAATTATAAATTCATTATAGAAGGGAAATCAATGGTGGATAATGAATAGGAAGAGATAATGAACAAAAAAGCACAAATAAATATTTCCAAATAAGAAATCAACGAGTGAGGAGGAGGAAAAAATAACATACTTTGGATTGAAGCTTTGAATCATCAGACGAAAATTAGAGATATCACCAAACCTAGAATTCATTCAACCCTTTGAATCATTCAAACCTTGAATTGTTCAAGCCCTATAATTACTCGAGCATTGATTTGATCCTGGATTCGAGCTTGCATTCGATGATGAGGAGAACTGATAGTGGGTGGCTTCTGCGGAAATCTTCAGATATCACGACTGGTTCACGACTAGTTAGAGTTCTTTAAATAGATCGATACATTTTTATCAACACTTCCAAAAAAGTAATGATAATGATCCCTTTTATGAGTGCTAAACTAATATCCGTTGATAAAGAATTTATAATTATAATTATAAATATATTTTTTGAAAATATATTTATATAATTATATATATACATGTTTAATAAATATATATAAATAAAAATATAGTAAATATATTCATTATTTAAATATATTTATTATAATTTTATAATTATGTAAATATATAATTATTTATTTATAACTATAAAAATACTTTTTTTAAAATAATATTTATATATTTATATCATTATATATATATAATAAATATATAAATATAAATATAGTAAATATATTCATTATTTAAATAAATTTATTATAAATTTATAATTATTTAAATATATATATCAATTTATTTATAATTATATAAATAATATATATTTATTTATAAATATAAATATATAAATAATATTTATTTATTTATAAATATAAATATATAAATCTATAAATATAGTAAATATACATTTATAAATAGAATTATTTATAAATATTTATTTTCAAATATATTTTTAATATTATTCACGAATATTTAATCTTAAGTGTATGGATGTTAAAAATGAGTGAAACTGAATAATTAAAAATGAGTACACTTTAATAATATTGAAAAAATGGATAAGTTTTATTAACTAAATGTAGATTATTAAAAAAATATGGATATATATTGAATAAATATTTAAAATATTAAAACATAGTAAATAAATACAAATATAAATAAATAATATAAAATGATGAAATTCTCAAAAAAATAAAAAATAAAAAATAAAAAATATAAAAAATGAATTAATACCTAACTGTAATAAAATTAAAAACAGATAAATACAATTTACCAATTAATGACATGATATATTAAATGTATCATGTTATAATGAAATTGTAAAATGAATACCGAAATTTGAATAAATTACATATATATTAGGTGTATGTGTTTCTATTTAATATTTCAACAATCACATAAATATTTGTGTGTGTGCATTGTATATAAAAATGTATTAATTATGTATTTTTGTGAAATCAATATAACACATGTTTGGTATATGTTAAATTTAAAAATCAAATGACATTCAATTATGTCCATTACATGATGCAATCAATATTTTTAATTCATATTAATTCTTATTATAATCCATTCTTCATTAATATATGACTTAATTAATGTTAAGCATAAATATTTTTTATCATATAAATCATATATTTATATACATATTCATTTATATCTATATTTATTATATACTATTTATTAATATTATCGATAATTATTTAATTAATAAAATGTTTAATATTTTTCTTTATTTACTTTTTTTAAATTTTTCTTTGTTTAATTATTTCATTTTACATATATCTATATATTTAATATATACTATTTATTATTATTTATAATTCATATATAGTATATTTACTTTATTCATTTTTATCAATAATTATTTAATTAATAAATTCCTTAATATTTTTTTTAATGAACTCATTTTTATTATTTATTTATTTAATTATTTAATTTTTTGGAACCATTATCAGTGCTAAAAAAGTGCTGATAAAGGATCTCTTTATCAGTGCTAAAAATAAAGCAAGATAAGGGTATTGTCATGACCTGTCCTAGAGGGGCATGTGCCGTGACTCCCTAAGCATGCCTCCAATAGGCCAGGGGCTGGCGACTAGCACCGAGTAGGCATATCACTGACATGAAAGGCCTTAGAATAAGTACCCATACAAATGCACACATCTCTAAGCCTATACAATGCTAAAATGTAAAAACAACCGAACAACCATGCATGCATATATCTAAATCCCACAACCAGAGTACGAAGGGAATTAAAGGAAAGTTAACAGATCCAAATACAAGTCCACCACAAAGATTCTGAAACACAAGTCTTGCATGAAAGTAAGTTTTAGGGACTTCTATCAAAAATACATAGAAACACACCTCAATCTATCTGGTCTTTTTATGCACCGTCTTGTCCTGGTCTATCAAGGACTCTATCAAAAGGTCAATTGTCTTTACAAGATAGGACATGACACCTGTGGGTGAAGACCATGCATGGGTGAGTATAAAAATACTTAGTAGGAAACCCTGAAACTACAAAACATACAATAAAGGAAATATAATCATCTCTACATAGGTATATGTCTACAACATATATGACAAGAATATCCAAATATACTCAACAAAGACACACAGTCTGAAGGTAAGTCACAACCGCAGTATACCAACCTAGGATTTCTGCTCGAAGACTCCACAAATCACTCGTCTGAGAGAACACACTCCAGAGTCTGATATCACTGATGAAATTCTTCTGAGAGGTAACAATCATTGGGTCTCATTATTATAAGTACACACTGAAGGTATGAAGAGATATGATACACAGATGGTGATCACTCATAAGTCCAAATAGTGATACCAAAAACTCATTCTGGATTTACCTGCTAAGTATGGGATCAGATCCAATGTAGCATTAGTCATGATGATACTAATAACTCCACATAGGGCATGAAGATGAATAGAGGATCTCACTTAGGGCCTTTCAGAGGGATTCCAATGAATCTATCTAAGAATTCCTAATGAAGGGATCAGTGTCCTATGTGTAGGAGACAATTCAATACTAACCCTTAGGGACAAGATAAGGGAAACGTGCCCTAACAAAACTTGTCAAAGATACATAGGAAAAGGGATCCAATCCATTATAATAAAGTACACAATGTGTATTATGGGCCACATGTCGTGTCCCTTGACCCCAGGTCATGCCCGTGTAAACAACTGGGTCTCAAGTCATGTCCTTTTAGAAGTACATGGTGTGTAGACTGCCCGTGTAGTCTACCTATGTTCCAATACATGAATTCAACCCATGTACATGGGTCCTTGTACCAATACATGGGTTATCCCCTGTACTTGGTATATGCCATGTTCATATGGGGGAGTATATAGCATGCTCTAACCAGTATCCCCCAACCTGTGTTCGTGTACCCTACAAGGTTCACGCAAATTCACTAGGGATGGGTCACATGCCATGTGATCCTTAACTTCTACCCAAAACCCTAAACTCCATAAATAGGGCCCCACATGGTGTGTATATCTAGTTTACATACCGTGTAACACATATTTTTTCAGAAATCCATATTCAGCTCCATGCATCCCAGCTGATGCTCTGGCCTTCGATCTGGTGATTTCTTCACAACAAAAAACATAGATTGATCCTCATTGAGTCATTCCATCACCAAATCAACAATATCTGAGACTTATATCCACTCAAAAAATTCTATCATATTATTTATTCATTACATGCCGAAGAAAATAAAAATTGAGTACCTAGGTCATCTGATTCGCTTCCATCTCTGTAGTCACACCATTGTCCTATCATGCTGATCGCAAATCTATGATATTAGAACATTGTTACAAGAAATGGGTGTGCAATGATAGATTGATTGGGATATGTCAAACCCCATGCCAAATGAATAATTTCCATGGTGAACGAAGAACTAGGGGAAAAAATTACGAGAATAGATAAGAGGAAAGAACCTCGATCAATGTCCATGTCGATCTCGATTCATTTTTGCTAGAACAAAAAATGAAGAATAAAAAATTTAAAGTAATTATCCTAAGATCACCCCAAAATAAACCCATCTCGAAAATATGAATGATCTATTGATCAATCCATTGGTCGATTGATCCATGTTTATTGTAGGAATCAAGAATGGGGAATAGAAAAAAATCAAACAACCACCCTACCTCAATTTGGATCAATTGCTAAAAAATTGCAATGTAGTTTTGTAGTCATTGGTGAGATACTTTGATTCCATCATGTTATGATCATTGATCCTCAATTTAGTCATTGTCCTCCAATGGAATCTCGTTCCAATCTCTCCAAAGGATCTCCAATGATTTGAAGGGTTCTGCGGATAACCCTGAAAATTTTCCATAAGCATGTATTTGAATAAAGGGAATTATGTTGCTGCATCACTATTTCAACAAAACAAATAAAATAATTTAATTAATTATTGTATTCAGTTTATACCCATGATAACTTTTCCACAAATGACCCATGCCGACTAAGGTTAAGTAACTCCTAGGGTAAACCTCATGTTCTTAACTCAACAGTTCCCTCATATTTCTTATACAGGAACCTGTTAAGAATTTATTACACTTTTTTAGGAACACTTCTCAAAAGTGCTATAAAATATATTAAATAGATTTAAAACATTTATCTTGGGCACACCGGGCCTCAAAATCGCATGCCATATCAGTACCTGGTCTCAAAAAAAATCCATACAATATCTAAAAACAATACATGGAAAATAAGAGTCATTAAATTCTTTCCACCTTGGAGAATAAATGTCCTAGAAAATCGAAAATAAGAGATACTGAAAAATGTGGGTACTGAGAATGAATATGAGCCTCCTACTCCAATTTTCTCTCTTGTAGATTCTTATGCTTCCAACACACACACACTAAAGAAATCAACCTCCAACAAAGGATCCCCTCATATTGTTCCTTGATCTCTATAGGGTACTCAACAAAGGTAGCTCTATCCTCAATGTCTATCTCACCTGATTTGATAACCTGTAATGGGTCATGCACATACATCCTTAGTTGTGACACGTAGACTATGTCATGTACCCGATCTTACTATGGAGGTATAGATAAGTGGTACACAACCTCTCCATCTCTACATAGTATCTTGAAAGGGCCTTTGAATCTTGGATATAGCTTTCCACCCTAGCTAAATCTCTATAATCCATGTCAAGGTGAAACCTATAGGAACACATGGTATCCTTACTCAAACTTCAATGGACTCTATCATATATCATTGTAAGACCTTTTATGGATCTATGCAGTCCTCATATACCCCTAGATGACCTATACCTTCTCAATAGTTTCTCACACAAACTATGGGTCCATGAGTGATGAATCTCCTGGGTTAGTCCATCAAAGTGTTGACTTACAGGGTCTCCCATAAAAAGCCTCAAATGGTTCCATAATAATAGTGGAATGATAGCTTTTATTATACACAAACTACACCAATGGTAGATGATCCTACCAACTACAACCAAAGTCCAGCATGCAAGATCGCAGTATGTCCTCCGAAACCTGAATGGTCCGCTCATTCTGGCCATCAGTTCTAGGGTGAAATGCTTTTCTCAAGTGTGAATATGTCCCAAAATCCTCCTTTAATCCCTTCTAAAACTGTTATGTGAAGAGAACATCATGGTCAGAAACAATATTTGATGGAACTCCATGGATTCGGACTATTTCCTACATGTAGAGGCATCCTAATCTCTCTACTGAACTCTTCTCTTGGAAAGCTAGGAAGTGGGATGGCTTGGTGAGTCAGTATACTATCAACTAGATGGAATCATGTCCCCAGGATATACATGGTAATCCTATAATGAACTACATGGATATCCCATCCCACTTCCATTCTGGCACCTCAAGGTGTTGAGTTAAACTAGATGAAACTGGGTGCTCAGCCTTCACTTGTTAACAAGTAAGGTATTGAGAGACAAAATCTACAAATCCTTTCTTTATCCCTCGCCACCAAAAATGAAATTAGAGGTCTTGATACATATATTCCACACCTGGATATACCACCATAGGAGACATATGAAACTATCTCAGAACCTCCTCCCACAATGTCACTAGTACCATCGTGCATCCCCTAAAAAGAACCACATGCTCCCCACCATTATAAAATCCATCAAAATCATTCCCTATAGATATCTAAGTATGAAGGACCTCACAATCAGTATCCCATAGCTATTCCTCCCTGACTTGTTGCAAGAGCATAGGGGTGAAAACCATCAACTAAAGGTAATCTGCTCCATTTCCATCCACAAAGGATAGCTGCGACAAGGCCAGCTACTCCAACACCTCATTCAACAACTGCAAACAAGATCTCCTAATGAGAGAATCAACTACAATGTTACGCTACCCAGAAGTATAGAAAATTTTAAAGTCATGATCCTAGAGGAACTCTATCTATCACCTCTATCCTAAATTAAGATCCTTCTAAGAGAATATATACTTGAGACTCTTGTCATCGGAGTAGAGGATAAACCACTCACCCATTAGGAATTCTCACTAAAAATTTAGTGAGAAGACTACCGCTGCTAACTCAAGATCCTGGGTTGTGTAGTTCTACTTGTGTGGTCTCAACTGACATGTCACCACCTGAATTTTCATCAGAACAAAACCAAGATTGGTTTATGATGAATCAAAAAACACTACAAACTTGACACTAACCTCTAGAAATATCAATATGGGAGAGGATGTCAAACTATACCTAAACTTTTGAAATGTTTGCTGACACCTCTATTTCCACATGAAATATTACTCCTTTCAAGTCAAAGATATCATGGGTGATGATATTTTGGAAAAATCAGGTATGAATATCCTATAATAGCCTACCAACCCAAGTAAGTTCTACACATACATCACACTTTTGGGTGGCTCCCAAGATTACACTACCTCAAACTTGGCTGGGTCCACTACCACACCATCTGTTGAGATAACATGTCCCAAAAAGTGGATTTCCTAAATTCAGAACTGGCACTTCGAGAGATTTCTGTAAAGTTGGTGATCTCAAAGTATGTCCATAACTATCCTCTGTGCCTCATGTTCTTATCCTCAAACACTGAGTACACAAGGATATCATCAATGAAGACAAACAAGAACCGGTCTAAGAAGGGTTTAAAGATCCGGTTCATGATTCCCATGAACATTATTGGAAAATTCTTCACAACAAAGGGAATCACTAAGTACCCATAGTGACCATAGAGACATATGAATGCTGTTTTTGGTATATCTTCACCCCATACTCACAGTTGGTGATAGCTTGACCTGAGGTCAACCTTTGAGAACCATAAATCCCCTAAAAAGTGATCAGATAGGTCATCAATCCTCATTAGTGGATACATTTTCTTCATGATTACCCGTTTCAAGCACCGATAGTCCACACAAAACCTCAATCTCCCGTTTTTCTTCTTGGAAATAAAAACTGGGGCTATTGAGAGTGAAAAAATAGTTCTAACAAATACCTTTCTCTATAAGTCCTCTAACTGCATACTAAGATTTTGAATATATAAGGGAGTTATCTAATATGTTGGTACATATATCAGTGTCATCCCAATGTGTAGATCAATGAATAACTCTATATTTCGATAGGGAGTTAAACCAGGAACATTGTCAGGGAAGACATCCTCATACTCCACCACCACTATAGGAAACTAGGAACTCATAAAATACATTGCACTAAGGGTTAGGCTATCCAAATGATGAGTAATTGGCTGCACCCTTCTATACACAAGTCCATGCCATGCTATCTGGGTTTCCTTTCCACTAACAAAGGAAAACCTGGTTCCACCATTATAGACACACCACATCATTTTCCTAAAATAGTAAATCTAGGCATGAATTGTAGATAAATAGTCCATAAAAAGAATGAGATCATAAGGTCTCGACACTGCTACCAAGAGATTCCAACATAAACTCCCACCTCCTAGATTTAGGTCACACTGCCGACACAAGTGTGTGATCACTGAGTCTTCTTAAGTAGTAGTCTCCAAGCATAAGGGTCAAGACAAGGGTTCAAATAGAATATATAAGTCTTATATAAGTCATGTGACAAGAAAGGAATGACTAGTAACTATGTCTATCAGTACTGAAACTATGGTATAAAAGACAAATATCATACCTCAAATCATTCATGGAGTCTCTGGGTTATAATCATCGACTGCATGTAGCTTCTCCCACCCCAATCCTCTAGATCTTTGAGCCTAGCATAGACCACCTGTGGGTGGTGGTAGTAAAAAGTAAAAGAATCGACCACATCCTGCTGCTCTCCCATATCCTCTACCACATACACTTCCTTAGGAACTTTCCTATTTCTTATAATGCCTCCACCTCAGTGTCCTATCTATAGTCTCCCAGTTAGCTATATGACTGGTCATACAATCTCTTGCAAGATTTCCCCTACCATCAGATGAGTAACACCACCTCTCCCTGGGATGAACGGACCCACTGTGTGTGCCCTGAACCATAGAACCTATATCATGATACCTCCTCATGAAATTTATCACACATCCAGGTCCATGGGATTGATGTCAGCTCCCTACTTCCAAGGTCTCTTCTCCTACATGCCCACTACCGGCAACTACTGGTTGTATCTGCTCATCCAAGAAACTCTCTACCACTAAGGATTTCTCTATCACCCCAGCATAAGTACTAATACAAAGAGGTATAACACTAGACCGAATGTCTATTTGGATATGTCACTCAAAGTCCTAATCCCTAAATAATTGATCAAGAACCATATCCATCGAGTACCTAGAAAGGTTATTAAACCTCGATGAATACTCAACTACTTTCACACTACCCTAATGGATCTGTAGGGTTTGACCTATTTCCATGGTTTTAACTCTGGAAATAGGTGGGATATTGCCACAATTTTCAAAAATGTGGAAATAGGTCTCATCATTGTCAACTGTGGTGGTTGAGCTATAGCCATAGTTAAAATAGTGTCCATAGGTTCTATTTCTATGGTTGAAAACAGTGGCTATAGCCCTAGAAAACCGTGGCAATAGCCCAAAAAAATATGTCACTGGAGGGATTCAATCTCTATACCTCACACATAGAATTCAACAACATAACGAATGCACCACACTAAGATTCAGGTGTGTCTATATATATATATATAATATGTTATATATATTTTTAAAAACCATGACAGTAGCATTAAAATTGTGGCAATAGAGCTTCCCGCTCTATTTTCCACAGGAAACTTTTTCTCCTACGCAAGGGCGGGTGACCTATAGACACGATTTTGAAAAATTTGGCTATAGGTGTGGGATATAGTCACAATTTTATAAAACCATGGCTATATCCCTTGTAAAAATAGCCTATATCCACAATTTTGAAAATTGTGGCTATAATACACATAACCATGTCTATAGCCTACCTATAGCTCTAGTTTTAAAACTATGGCTATAGGTCCATGGGATTAGCCAAATTTTTTACTTGTGATAGTTGGTGAGAACTCCTATTTGAAAAAGGAACTCTAACTCTATCCATGAAAGATTCACCTTTTTATAATACTGGGTCACTAACCCTGACCATTATCCCGTTGAGCCGTGAAGAAGGCTCGCTGCCAGGACCACCATACGATCTGCTGGTATCCTGACCAGATGGAAAACTTGAGTCACTACCTCAATACATTCCTCAACAACCTGTGGGTCAAGATCACCTTGGAACCTGAGGGGTCCCTATTGATGAAACTCCTAAAGAATTCTCAGCTTGCGCACCTCATCTGCTAGTACTGTGGGTACCACTTGCTTCTCTACGAGTGATGATATAGCTAGAGAACCACATGTAGGTAACACCTCCAAGACTTTTCCTTGTATTTATTCCTCACAATTGAGGGGATCATCCTTGTGATCATGATGTTGAATCCTAGATGGAATACTTTGCAGAGGCATTCTAAAAGTAAACAAGATGTACCATATTCAATTAGTATATCCATAGAGCTGACTAAAGAAGGACATATAAACCACAACTAATTCATATATGATGCATGTACTGTTATTTTCCTTGTAACCAATTTTCTATTTTACCAAGTTTAAAAATCAGGTGATTAGAGTCCTAGTGTATGGACACACCGATAACCACACCAACACTGGAGTCCCTGACATAAAATCCGAACTCAAAACACTTAACACTATTACTCCAAACCAATCCCACACACTCCAGTCCTAAAGTAGAACTAAATGCTCTGATACCACTCTGTCAAGACCTATCCCATAGGGTCTAATGCTGTGAATCCCTAAGATTGGATTCAATAGGTCAGGGGCTGGTGACTAGTGTCGAGTAGGCATATCACTAACATGGGAGGCCTTATCTTAAGTACATGTACACATTCACACATATCCAAGCCTATACAGTGCATATATGTAAAAGGAACTAAAAAACCATGCATGCATACATCTAAATCCCATAACCATAGAATGATAGGAAGTAAAGGAAAGTAAATAGGGTGAAATAAAATCCCACCATAAAGAGTTTTAAACACAAGTCCAACTTGAAATTAAGTACTGGGGAATGATGTCAAAAATATGAAGGAATAAACCTCTGTATATCTGGTCTCACTAATAGTTTTCTGGTCCTAGCCCATCTTGGACTCTATAAAAAGGTCGATCGTTTTTACAAGACACAATACGTGCAGGTAATGCCTGTGCAGGGGTCAGTATAACAATACCCAGTAAGACACCCCGAAACCACAAAATTATACAATAAAGGAAATAAAATCATATCTATAAAGGTATATTTCTATAGCACATATAACAATAATATTCAGATGTACTCAACAAAGACACACAGTCTGAAGGTAAGTCACAATATTAGTATACTGACCTAGTATTTGAGCTCAAAGATTCTCTAAATCACTCATCCAAAGGAATACAACCCTAATTCTGATATCACCAATGATGTCCATCCAATAGGTAATGCTTGTTGGGTCTCTTCATTATAAGTACATGCTGAAGTTCTGAGGAGATACGATAAAAAAATGAGGATCAATTCCAAGGCCATGGAGAGATACCAACAACTCATTCTATATTAACCTTCTAAGTATAGGATTGGTGCCCATTTAGTTTTAGTCATGATGATACCAATAACTCAACCTAGGGAATGAATTTGAATAGGGGATCTCACTCTAGGACTCTCAGAGTGGTTTCAATGACTCTATCCAATAAGTCATGTTGAAGGAATCATTGTCCTATGTCTAGAAGATGATTCCATACTAACTCTAAAGGAAAGGACAAGGGGAATGTACTCTAACAAAACTTGTCTAAGATACATAGGAAAAGGGCTCCAACCCATGTATAATAAAGTGCACACTAAGAAGTAGGGTTCACACGTCATGTCCCTTGACACTAGGTCATGCCTGTGTAATTAGCCCGTGTCTCAATCCATGTCTATATAGTAGTACATAGTGTATAGGATGCCCATGTATTCTACCTGTGTTCCAATGCACATAGTCAACCTGTGTACATGGGCCCATGTACCAGTACATGGGTCAACCCATGTACTTGGTCCAAGCCATGTACATGTGGGGGAGTACATGACATGATCCAACATGTGTACCCCAATTAGTGTAAATATACCCTCCGAGGTACACACTGAGTCACTAGGGAATACCGCGTGATTTGGTCACATGATGTGTGATCCTTAACTCCTAACTAAAACCCTAGCCACCACAAAGGGGGGCCCACATGATGTGTAGATCTAGTTTACATGCTGTGTGATGCAAATTTTTCCAGAAATCCATATTCGGCTCTGTGCATCCTTGTCGATGCTCTAGACTTTGATTTGGTGATCAATTAATTATAAAAATCATAGAACGAACCTCATCGATTCATTCCATCACCAAATAAACAATATCCAATCCATCGATCCAATCATAAAATGGGATTATCATCATTCTTCATTACACATCTAAGAATATGAAAATATGGTACCTACGTCATCTAATTTGTTGTTGTCTCCATAATAGCACCACCATCGTGTCGTGTTAATCCCTGATCTATAATATCGGATTGTTACACCAAGAATCAGGTGCACAATGATCAATTGATTGGGATATGTCAAGCCTCAGGCCAAATGAATAATTCTTGTGGTGAACGAAGAAACATGGGAGAAAAAAATAATAACAGATAAGAGGAACAAACCTCAATAAATGTTCATGTTGTTATTAATTCATTTCCATTAGAATGAAAAATTAAGAATTAATAATTTAAAGTAATTCTCCCAACATCACCCCTCAATAAACTCATCCCGCATATACGCATGATCCACAAATCAATCCCATTGTTGATTGATCCATGTTCATCATAAGAATAAATAATGGGGAATGAAAACAAATCAAACAACCACCCTACCTTGATTTGGATCAATCAATAATGAAGAACGATGTGGTGTCATAGTCATTGGTGTGATCCTTTGATTCCATCCTATTCCGGTCATCGATCCTCAATCCGGTTGTCATCCACTAATGGAATCTCATTCCATTCTCTCTATAGTCTCTCCAATAATTTTTAGGGTTATGTGGCTAACCTTGAAAAATTTCCATATGTTTTTATCTAAATAAATGGAATTAGGTCGCTATGTCACTGCATTAATGAAACAAATAAAATAATTTAATTAGTCATTTTATTTATTTTAGGCCCGTGATGGCTTTTCCAAAAATGACATGCGCCGACTAAGGTTGTGTCATTCCTATGGTAATACTTGCATTATGAACTCAACTGTGCCATTAGATCTCTAATTAAAGAATCCATTTAGAAGTTATTCCACTTTTTGAGGAACACTATGCACATGAGCTATTTAATATATTTCAAACATTTATTACAAACACACCGAGCCTCAGAATCACACACCATCTCAGTGCCTGGTCTTGAAAATTATCCATATAATATCCAAAAATAATACATTGAAATTCCAAGTCCTTAAATGTACCTTTTATCAGTGCTAAAAAAGAACTGATAAAGGGTAGCGTTTATCAGTGCTAAAAATGATGATAAAATGTACCTTTTATCAGTGATTTTTTCTAGCACTGATAAAGGCCAACACTATTAAAATTCTATTTTGTTTTAGTGTATTATGTCATACTTACACATATTTTCCACACTTTTTGTGTGTTTTCATCTATTAGTATCCCATATTTATTTACACAAGTGTCCTTCCATAGTACATGACATGGGATGGTAGTAGATTTAGATTTGGATTCATTAATATGTATATAAATGGAGGAACATAATTAAATTGTTGTTTCATGTCAAATAAAATTATTATGGTATATTTAAAATATGTACCAATTTTTTTAGTGAATCCTACCCTATCCTTGCTTTACGGTAGTGGTATTTTTGTTTTACTTCCCGTTGCTTATTTTCAACACTCAGTTTTTATTTCATAAATTAAAAATTATTAATGAGAGTGATTAATGGATGTATTTTAAAACAATGTATTACCAGCCATAATGTACCTGAAATGGTGTCTTCTCATGATGACTAGTAAACCCATCCCACACTTCATGGCTTATCGAGTGTGCATACATATGTGGCGGGTAAGGGTTTATTTTCACTTCAATATATTTGAGTTGAAACTTTTTTTGAATTTCGAGAAAGCCTCTTTGATCCTTTTCAGCAAGCATTAATAAAAATTTCTTTCAGGAGTCATCTACAATAAATGTACTCTATAAAGGATAATGAAGAGTAAATCAATGATTTATTATTTTTCTATTAAAATAAATAAATGATATCATAATTTTACCCTAATATCTTCCCAAATAAGTGTCTTATGCATGGGAACAACATGGCTCCATAAATCCACATCAATTGGCATGCACTGCCGAGTGGTGATTCCAATGAAACTAATGAACATGGCCTTGATGGGGTTCACAGGCTAATCACATGCATTCCATAAGACCCTCAAATTTAATGTATTTTTTTTTCTGGACTTTATAATTTTTTCTAACACCATCACGCTATGGTGATCCTATTTTTTTAGGGACATCAGTTTTTTATCCTCTACCATTTTCATAGGTTCAGAATCATCAATATGTTGTTCCTCTACATTAGTAGAATAAACAGGTGAATAGGATTGTTGTTTTTATATATTGGGAGCACTAGAAGGTTGATAAACCTATTGTTGCTCAGGATTGGGAGTATTGGAACTTACAGAAGTAATTATCTACATAAGTTTTTCAACATTTAATTTATATTACATAAATGTATAAGTGAACAGATAATTACATGAGGCAATGTAATGTATTTTACAAAAAAATATAACATGATTATTGAACTCTTTTTTTAAAGGTTTAATGGATTTGAACCCTCTATTGAGTATCCAAATCAATTCATTATGGTCTCTTATGACATAAAATACCCCATCTAAATTGGGACCACTAAGAAATGATTGTGATGTCCCTATGAAAGGGTCATCTTCAATTGAATTTTCTTCTAACCCTTGAATGGTTTTGGTCGATAAAATAACAATTAACCACTTTTGGTTTGTGGGATCTAGAACATAAAATACTTGTACTGCCTATGATGTCATTATAAATAGTTCATGTTTGTACCCTTACTTACTAAAATCCATTTTCATAAATCCCAATTCATCTATTTTAACATAAATTCTATTATCAACCCACTTGCATTGAAAAATAAGAACTTGGAATGTTTTATAATAAAAATCCCATATTTTTTTGATGATTCCAAAGTATGACATATTCACATAAATTGTATTTCTATCCTTGGTACCAAATACATGAATCACTTTATCCACAAGTATAACTCCACTATTTTCATGGTACTCCCTTCATCAGGTTCATTTGTATGGAAATTATAACAATTAATTACATAATCATTATAAAATAATAAATACGCACATGGTCCCCTGACTATCTATTAAGGTTTTTTCTGAAATTGAATCTGGATTTTAATCTTACTCCTTAAAATTATGGTCACAAATACCATCCTAGAAATAGTTGATTATGTGTATTTAATATCCAAATTTTAGTCTTTGATGGATTCAAATGGCTAAGAATTTATTTGTGGGTTTCAAAATATAGGGAAACCTCTAAAATGTTATGAAAAACATAAAGCTGATCCTGATCCTAATCTATAATAGTTATTGTGACAACATCTATTCTAGAAATTTCTTCAACCATAATCCATCTAGTGTGATGAGATTTCAGTAGACCAATGCTTTCCACACCAGATATGTATTTAGTACAAAATTTAATAGATTCCTCAATAGTATATCACTAGGCAATACAACCCTTTGGTCGACTTTTATTTTTGACACACCCTTTCAAAATATTCATATACCATTCAATGGGGGTACATCCATCTATAATGTACATGAACACATAGTCAAATCTCTCTTACCAAGTGAACCATCAACTGAATCATCATATAAAATAATTCTGGTAGGATGAAAATTTCCAATTCAGATAATATGATGGAATTTTTATTTTCTATAGTTGAAAATTTCCCTGGGTCAATAATTTTTTTACATATAGATTTGAAAAAGAAACGGAGCTTGGTTAATGTATGTTATACATTCTTGAAAAAAGTGGAACATAAAGCTATATGTGTTAGATATTGCATCAGAACATGGAATTCATGTGATTTTTGACCCTTTAATATTAATTCAGTCATTGAAATGATATTATTTATTTTTGATGAATACCCCTATGGAACCTTTACATCATTCAATAAGTTAAAAAACTGATATATCTCCTTCTCGAAAATAGTGTAAGTAGATGGAGGAAGAAAAGTTCATTTTTCACCCTTCACCAGCACTAAAACTTCCCATATTCCCTTGTTAATCATGTCCATCATAGCCTTAATTTCATACCTTTTTTCAGGTTCATTTAGTAACATACCAATGACATTATCACATACATTTTTTTTCAACATGCATAGCATCAAGAAAATGTCTGGCATAAAAAAAATTCTTGTATGTCAATTCAAAAAGAAACTAATTTATTTTCCCAATAGGTTTTCATAAGGTTTTTCAAAAAAAGGTTTACTAAAAGTAGTGTCCATATGTTTTACTTTCTCAAATAGTTCATAACCTATTGGTGGAGACAATGCTATATGTTCTTATAAATTCACATTGAATGATGTCATCCAAGATCAGTACTTATGTTTCCGGGTTATAGATTTGTGATGTACTAGAAACAAAGTCTTTGATGATTGTTTCAACCTAATTGACTGTATACCTTATAAAAAAATGGGACACCCTCAAGTTACTTTAATTATATATCCTGAAAAATTTCTATAAGCACAAAAATCATTTATCATATTATATAGTATGAATCTAAATATAATTATTTATTTATATAAGTATCATACAACATAAAACCCAAATTACACAATAATTTCAATTTTTTATCAATGGATACACATAAACATCAATATAATTACCTGGTTGTTTTTTTCCTAATATAAGAATAAATAAAATAATGTATTTTCATTTCATTCATAACCACAATGGAAATTTATAATATACCGACATAACTGGACATGTACTGTGAGTGATGCTTTGAAAACCAAAAGGATTCACTCCATCTGTATATAGAACAATAAAAAGGTTTATTGGATAAATTCCAAATTCAGGATACTCATGTTCAATTCTCTTTCACTGAGGAGAGACTGCCGGGTGATGGAGTTTCCATATTTATTTCTTATATCTGTGTTTCATGTCAATTGCCTTGCAGTCTCCTCACTTCCATATTGATGCCTAAACATTGGAATGATTAGAATGTACCATAAAAATTTCATAGGACCTGATTCATCTTTCTTGTATAGAGAATCACCATACTTTGGAAATTCTTTAAGTTATTTATAGTCCTTGAAAAATAGTATACAATAATTTGGACAAGAATGTATTCTTTCAGAGATCATACCAATTGAAAATAACATTCATTTTGTGTCATATTTTTGTCTAGGAAGCTAATTATATTATTTTATCATATCATTAAATAGAGCAATTAGTTCAGTAAAACTAGTATCACTCCATCTGTTTCCATCTTTTAAATTATATAGCTTCAGTATGGATGAAAATGTTGTATATTTATTACAACCAACATTCAGTGGTTTATTTTCACAACTATTTAACTTCTCAAACAAATTTTGACAATCAAGAAGTTCATATTTATCTATAAATTTTATTTCCTAAATATGATATTCATCATCACTCACACTTATAACAACATCCTCGATACTTTCTTCTTCATTTTCCACACTTGTAATCATATCATATGACCTATAAAATAGAGTTTTATCCCATTCACTAGATACATTAACTTTTTTTCTCATGTTTAGTCCAATATTTATGACTTAGATATATTCCGTGATATATCTAGTGTTCTTACAACTCCACTAGACTAACCAGTCTTTAATAACAATAGTGTAAACACATACAATGGATTTGAGAAGGGTCATATGCATGATCTTTTGAAAACTTGATGAACTGTTTCACCCCATCTTCACACTCTTTTTTTCATATGATTGGAATATATCCACTTTCGATTCATATTCATCTTATTTTATTTAGTAATATTAATATTCAACAAAATAAAAAAAATACACAAAAGGGGCCTTCCAAATAATGGGAACCCAAAATTTGAATGCTTCAAATACTTTCATCTTGGTTTGAAGGAAATGGGTAATTGAATTTAAGAAATAATTTCACCACTAATGGTAGGTTTTATCCTTTGAATTCATCAACAATGATAATCGGTACCTAGTATGTGATGACTATTGATTGGGGTAGTTCTAGAAACATAGGTTCATGTATAGAAGAGATAGGAGATGATTCTCAGGCAACAAAATGCAATAATAACTATTCAGGAGATGAAGCTGACGAGGATGACAATTTTATCCTTAAATATATATGTTCCCAGGCTGGTGAGTTGTTGAGGAATTGAACAAAATTTCTTGGTTTTCAATATAAAGTAAAAAAAGTAACAATATCAGTCCAAGTTTACACATATTTTTATTTATAAATATAGATACCGCTCATCCCATTGGTAAAGCATGATATATTATAAAAAACCTGATGAATATATTCACTTGAATTTCAAATCACAAAACTCCATTTTAATGTCAATGTGAAATTTAAAATATAATTTATTTGTATAATCATTGAAATCCAAAATATCATCCTCATTCTAAAATATCATAGAAATACAAATTATTTACTTTAAAACCAATCATTTACCCTTAAAATCAAATTTACATTACAAGAAACCAATGAATCTTGTCCTAATAATAGTTTCAATTTTTTTTAAAAAGCAATTATTATATTTTTTAAAATATTTTGAACAATGAAAACACCCATTAAACTTGAAATCAATTGCCATCAAAAGAAGGAAATCATCTTCAAGGCTTACCTCTAACATTCCAAAACCCAAAAATAAATAGTACTATTTCTAATTCTATTTTTTTCTACCTTTTTCCCAACTGAAGAAATAACATAGATTATCATCCCATATATTCTCTCTTTTTCATTGATATCAACCCTTAGAAGCTAACAACAAATCAGAGAGAAGATGTAGTTGTGGGGGTTTCCCTATTTTAAATTATGCAGGTGATGTTTAAATGCAATGTAGGTTTAGGAGTTGTAATGGGGTTAAAAATTAATTCACATTTTGATGGTGGTATATACTTATTTGTGAAGTATTAGTGGTTATATTGGAAAAAGGTTTATTTTTTAGTGTTTGGGAGGGTAGTTTAACTATTTCACCAATAAATTTTACAATATAGTGGGGTTATTATTGGTTACTCTAAATTGAAAAGTTTATGTTGAATTGCATAAGGAGTTTTTATTAATAATATATTAGGGTTCTTAAATAATTAAGATAGTGATCTATCTCTGGTTGTTTTTTAATAGGCACATACTACCCTTTCCTATTAGTTTGAATTTTTAATTTTCTATCTATCTCAAGTTTTTATCTCGTTATATATTTTTATAAATAAATTTCCGACCTTATTAAAGAAGAAGAAAATTTATTCTATTATTCATAAATGTATAAAAGTCCAGAAACCATCAAAGTATCACTTTGTCCCTCCCTCCAATGTTGTTTCTTTTAGATGCCCCTATTTCTATCTGATGATTTCCATACCAGTTTTCCACAAAGTTATTTTACACAGTCTTTGAAGATATTATGTTTTATTTTAGATGAAATTTTTATTTCATCCACATCCAAACAATCCTATACATACTTCATTTTCTAGATGATATATTCCATAAATTATTTTCAAGATAACAATTTTTTAAAATTATTTTGAATTTTTTTTCATGTCTGGGAAGACCATTAAATCTACAAAACTAAAATAAGAACACATTTTACAAAAATTTTGGAATCATATACATTAGATCTTTTTTATGTTTATAACATCTTCTTTGAATAAATTTTATCATTGCAAGTTTTATTTTTTTAAAATTAGTGAAACGAGATAGAGTATGCTTCAGTTTGAAATATAGTTTTAGAATGTTTAAATAATGAGGGTTTTGATCTATCTAAGATTGATATATTTAATTAGTTCTATCCTATATATTTTATATTTAGTTAACATTTTTTATTTTATATTTATCTTGAGTTGTGTATCATGATATTCATTTCTATAAATATAGTTTCAACATTATTCAATCAGAACAGTTTCATGGACTAATATTTTAAAATATTATTAAAGATGGGTGTGAGTTTTTAGTGTAGATTGTTGGGAAATATTTATCTTATATCGGATATTCTTGAGGTAATAGGATTCAAAAAAATGGTTTTAGGGTCTTGGTCATTACAACCATGTTTGTTATCATTTATGTAGTTTGTAAATGCATAAGTGTTATTTAATTATTCTAAAATAAAATAAAATGGTTTTCTACTACTAAAATAATTTTATTTATAAAAATTACTTGTTTTAATTTTAAAAAGAAAAATAACTTTAGGACATTTTAAAAAATGATTGAGAAAATGGGAAAAAATATTGTGTTTGAATTATAAAAAAAGTTTATAGTTTTAATTGAAAATTTACTTTTAAAATGCTAATAAATTTTTAAGGAAAAATAGATAATCAACATAAATTTTTAAAAAAATAGAAAATTATTTTTTCTAAATTGCGTTTTTTTCAAAGAAAAAAGAAACAGTAATTTCAAACACATTAATTTTTCAATAAAATATGTTTTTATTACTGAAAAATCTTTTAAAAAAACTAAAATATGTTTTAAATGACGCAACATATTTAGTTAACTCACACCTAATAATTTATTTTATCTTAAAATAACAATTAAAGAAGTCAAGAAACATAAAAAAAGTGTATACTTTTAATGATTTTCTTTATGAATTTGATTATAAATGTTATTTAAAAAAACTATCAATTTTTAAGAAAACCCATATTAGGAAAAAAATGGTATAGGACTTCCAAAAATTAGGTTTTCCTTAAAATAATATATGTGAATATTTAAGATAAATTTAATATATTATGGAATAATCATTACTATATTGAATTAAAAATATATAATTACAAAAAATTTAGTAACACATAAATTAATAAATAGTGATCCCCATGTTCTTATTAATACAGACATCACTCCAAGTCACCGTTGATGATTGTGAAATGTGGAACATCACCCTTTAAATCACCAAATAACAAAATAAAGAAACACAAGAATCATTTATGCTCATGAACTTCCCACACATGACTATGCAACTTGAACAATCATGAAAGGAATGTAACCAATGACTCCCTTAAATCATTGCACACAAAAACCATAGACTAATACCATACACAATATCTTTTAAAAACATGAGAACCCCAATCATAAACTCTAGAGAAAAGGGAAATGTAGATAGAGTTTAGAGGTAGGTGGTTTTAGGTATTAGTTGTGTGTGGGTTAATGTTATGTTGTTTTGAAGGATATTAAGACATAGAAAAGGATGGTGGTGGATGGTATGGTGATAATGTATAATAGGGATGGTTGTTTTTGGGGTTATTTGTTCGATTTGTCAAGAAGTCATGAAAAAATGCAATAGAAGGACTTGGCGTGGTGCAACTGAAGAAATGAGTGTGTTCGAAGTAGTGAACAAGATAAATCAACACATAACTTAGATTTGGAGAGATCTATTAGTTGAGAAAGTTGAGTGACAACAATAGTAGGGTTCGATAAGAGTGACGACAATAGTCTGGTTCCACGAGATCTTGAAGGTGCTAGTGGTGGCAACACTCTATTTGGTTTTTATAAGAACCCGTAAGGATTTTATCAGCGCTTTCAAAAAAGTGTTTATAAAGAGTATCTTTATTAGTTCTAAAATAGAAAGCACTGATAAAAATACTATTTATCAATGCTAAAATCCTAGAGATGATAAAGAGTAGTTTAATCAGCACTTTTTTAGCACTGATAAAGATATATCATTATCAGCTCTAAAAATCATTGATAAGGATCTAATCTTAATAATATATTTATATTATTGTATATATTTATAATATTATAAATATAATAAATATATTTATTATTTAAATACATTTATTATAATTTTATAATTATTTAAATATATCTGTGTATTTAATTATAATTATAATTATAAATAAAAATATTTATAATTTATAAATATAATAAATAAATTTATAAATTTATAAATATAATAAATATATTTATTATAATTTTATAATCATTTATATAATTACTTTAAGATCTCGCAAGGTAAAATAGAGAATGGATGATTTAATTGCATCAAAATCTAAGTAGATCACTCATGAGTCTTTAGGTGGTCAAGATGGTCCTGAGGTGAATGTGACTACGCCTTCAGTTAGAGGAGCACATGCTGCCACTCTGGGAACATATGCCTCACTGGTGAGACAGTCGTGGCCACTGCCCATACAGGGGTTGGATGACCCTACCGCCTCTTGCACAAATAAGCTAAAAGGCTCTAAGGAGACTGGAGTTACCCCTCATACGGATCCTAACCCCTAGGTGGGATACCTCAAAGGATGTGGGGGTACCTAATACCTCTAAGAATATTCATAATAAGGATGCTTTTTTTTAGAGAGATTGGAATTAGGGCCTCCTAGAATGCTAAAAAATGACTATCCTTGTGGAAACTGAGGATTAGATGGGAAAGAAGGGTAAGATTTCTCAGCAGCCCTCCCTTAATCCTAGTGGCACCTTAACTAAAAGGGTACACACCCTTCTAGATACAGGTGGATTTTAGATGGTTACTTTTAAGAAACTCAGGACTCCTTCACTAGTGTCTAGGAAGGATTTGACTATGTTGTTTTCAGAAGCACATGATCAGAAGAAGGTTGGTTTGGAGGACTTAGTGGGTGGTCCAACTATTGGTGGATCTCTGGAAGGGAAGGTGACTGAGGAGGCCCCATAGGTCTCTGAACCTGATATTAATAAATTTTCATTACTTGATATTTTACATAGATCTAATAGTAAGGAATCCTACCATGAGGAGTTTGGAAATATTCATGGAATTGGTGAAATTCAGCCATCTAATGAAGATGATAGATCATCAAGAAAGGATGATCATGAGGACAACTGATAGTCTCCAAAACAATGGAAAAGAGGCAGTCATTTGAGGGGTTGTGGTGACTCCCATGGAAGATGTAACACCCCAAGCTTCTACGGTACGCTTCTCTTTGAATAATGTGATAACGTGTGTTGTACGCAACATCGAGTTCTAACACACCACAACCAATCAAACTAGCCGTTATGAATAATAATACCTACATTTTGAAATTATATATATTTTATATTTCAAAATGGACTTCATTTTTGGATTCAGAATATCGAAATTATCCTAATTTGAATATTTGGTATTTTTCTGAGAACTTTCAATTTTTATGAATAGTGAAAAATACTTAAAAACAACTTTTTTAATCAAAATAATTTGTAGTGATAAATTATATTATTTAGTGGTTTTAAAGTATAATTAGAATATATTTTTACCATTTTATCCAATGGTGTTCATTAGAATTAATTTCACTTTGAAATTGGTCATAAATAATTGTCAATCTTTTTATATATATTGTTTCTTAAAAACACGCTATTTGTTATAACAACGGGAATTAATTATAAAATTAATTAATGCAACTTATATGTTTGGAATTTTGTAAAATAGACATCATTTTTTAATTCGGAATATCAATTATATCTTAGGGTGAAATTTTGGCATTGTTCTGAAAAACTTCAATTTTTGATGAATAGTGAATCCATTAAGTGGTAGTTAAAAAACTGAATTTTTCATAAAACTTAATTTTACCGCTTCTTTGAATGGAATTTCGAAAATCCGAGAGACACGGTTAATATCAAGTAGTAAAATGTGGTTCAATGAGATGAAAATAATTTTTGGTGTATAGTAACTTTTTACTTTTATTTACCACGGTTAAAAGTAAATGGGGTAATTAAGGGTAAAAATGATATTAATATTACCCTAACACATGTCCTAATTCTATTTGACAAGTGTATATCAACCAAAAAAACCTTAGGAATAAAATATTATCATTTATGTCCACTTGGATTAGATTTGGACATTTATTATTATTTAATTCAAAGAAGAGTTAAAAGAGTTAAAATCAAAGTTTATTTACTAAAACATTTTTAATATAGGGTTATAAATAATATAAATTCGATTGTAAATATTCATTATAAAGATAAAAATATTTACTATATAATTATATTTTTTTTTATAATTTTTAGACATTAAATAATTTAATTTATCTATGACACAATAATGATGTAGTAATTACCATAATAGTGAAAAATTAAATTAATTGATATTATAAATACCCAAATAAATATAATTTGAGACTTTTTATGAATTAAAATAATTTTATAGGTTAATATCACATGTTAGGATTGACGTAATTAACTTTTTTCGAAGTAATCATTCTGTTATGCTTTTCACAAAAATCAACTATTGAATAGTGTCAAAATTGATATAAAAGAGTTTTTAAAACATATATTATATTATTAATTAATATTAAATTCTTAAAAATCTAAGGTTTATCCAAGAGACTTATATCATGATAGGTGTATCATTAATGGACCACTTGGGGGTCGGTTGGATGTATATAGTAAGTTTATTAATTATATAATATAAAAATACAAAGTGACAAGGTAAATGTCAAACTAATTAACTAAGAGGTAAAACTAAAGGATAAGGTTAATATAATGACCAAAACCTATCTAAATTCTATTTTTTGAGTGGTTTTCAACCCATCCTCACCTTAACCTTTAAATAATCCACTTTGGAGCCATTATAAACCGAATATGAATTTATTATAAAATAATATTTCTAGCCTTTCCAAAGGTGCCCTTCACCCCTCTTATAAAATGGAACTCTCCCTTCTCATTAACTCACACCTTAAAATCCTTTTGGTTCGGCCAAACTCTGCCCAAATACTCTCTCAACTTCCCTCACTTCATCCTAGAGGCCTTCCTTTAGTCATAAAGCCAAATTAAGGATCCCTTTTGATCAAATCAAAAGGAAGAACCCGAAGAAGAGGTAATGATTTCACCACCCTTTTTCAAGTTCCTTTCTTCTTCCACTTCTTCTTTCTTTGTTATTACCATTACAAAATAATAACTCCAGTATATTATATATAATTTGATGCTATTATAAACATTTTACAACCATATTTTAGTATTCTATCCATCCTTTGAATAACATGTCACCATATGTGCGTACGTACGACTTACCGTCTCCACGTCGTGGTGTAATTGTTATTCAATAAATTATTATTTGGATGGGTATAATAATGATGTGTAATTCATGTAAATAATAAATATAACATGATAATTATTCTTTATATATGATATAACATCCAATTATATATTATTTTAATATCAAAAGAATGATATTGTCGCTCGTGCGTACGTACGGACTACCGTCTCTACGAACGCGATGAGATTCATTCTCCATCATATCCATTAAAGTATAATTATCATTTGATGATTTAAAAATAATTTTTAAGGACTTGATATCATTCTGGATATGAATATTATACAACCTATCCATGACAAACATGTCTTATGTAACAAAACATATAAAAGAAAACTAGTAAGTTAACACCTGAAACAACAATAATACTAAGATATTATTAACAAATCAATGTTAAAAGATCATATATGATATCATATTAATATATATGATTCTTGTATAATTTAATAACAATTATTTAACCATTATACAGGAGTTTAACCTACCCCCAACCAAGGAAAAGTACAAGTTAAGGGTTTATTTCGCAATCTCTTCATTATCCGAGGTTGTTTATACGTAATAATCTACTGAGACTTCTTTATCATCCACATCCATGTTTCTTAAAAATGTATTTCAAAACAATTTTACTATTTACTATAATATGTGTTAAAGTCATTTATACCCTTTTTTGACTTTTTATAAGAGGTTTATAAAAGAATCTTTCCGTCATTTTCCAAACAAGGTGCTTTTTAACCTTTTCGACAGAATTAAGGTAAGAATGTTTTTTTAACTTATACGGCGGGTGCGGCTATTTTACGCCATTATAAAATCGTTAAAGCTTCCCTTAAAATCTTATAATAATATTTTCAATGAAAATTTTTTATTTTATATGACTCTTAAATGATTTCAAAATAAAAAGAGATATTTCTCTAAAAAGAGTTTTGATTTCATCTATGTCAACATCCTTTGATTGATTTTAAGCTTATTTGAAGCTGATTTATTATGAAACAAAATATCCATATTGTATTGAAGGTTTTGTGATATGTTTGACTATGGGTATGTTATTTTTATACCCTTCATGGTTTATGGTGAAAGTATTGACATTTCATATGCTAGTTTTAATACGAATGTTTATGTTATGTTTAAACCTTTTCATATGAGAATGCATTGGACTTAATATGTGACGGGTGGAGCCCTCTATAGCTCCTCAATGCATCGGTAGGTCTCATGAGACAAACTAGTGTCTTGGCACAAGGCCTTGGAAAAATCTTATTTGTAGTCTTGGCATGAGGCATTGGCTATGTGGTTATGATAGTCTGGTATTATGCATTCCATCATTATGAAAGTGGTTATTGATATTTCATGTGATTATTCGATTAGTAGAATATACATGTGAATAAGTAAATGGAATTATTTCATTTTATTTTTTCCATACTATGTTGAATTTCAAGTTTAAAAGTCTTTTGTTTTAGTTATACATTTCTTTAAATGTTTATTCTTATTTATAAAAGTTTCTGCTATATTGTTATCCTTACTGGGCATTTGAGCTCACCCCTTTCAATGTTTTATTTTTCCTAGGATGTGAAGAAGTAATTTATGAATGACCTACAGGGAAAGTATGTGGGGATATGAGTGTGGACTATAAAGAAAATATGTCGTTGTAGTTTTCATTTTTATGATGTAATGTAAGACTTATGAATATATCTAGTGTTTCCAAGGCTACTAAACCAATCGGTATTTTGAGATTTGATCTTTCTTGTGATCATGCCAATGTTATGTAATAATGCAATGACTCTAGGTAACTGGGGTCGGGGTGTTACAGTTGGTATCAGAGGAAGTTTAGTACAAACCTTGGAAGCTAGATTTAGATAAACTCTGATTAGAGTACATAGACCTAAGATGGACTTTGAGGATTATAATAGAAGAACTTCCTAGAATTATGGTATTGTAGATATTTTGTGAGTTTTCTGAGAAATACATCCCTATCTGGATACGAGCAGGTAGAGGCGGCTCTGGCATAGATGTACCTAGGGATAAAACCCGAAAACACCGCTTTGAGCTAGACTCGAATGGGAACTGGTGCACGACAACGGGCCTTGCTGCACTCTTGGTTACGACACTCCCGGGGGATATGATTATGATAACTCTCATTTTCTTTACAAATCATTATGAAGGGTTTATGAGTATATACTTTGTCAAAGAAATTTTTTTTTATGATTATGGATTATATCCATAAATAGTTCAATTTATGTTAAGTGTTTTATAAGTATGGGATTATGTATTTTGATTCATAAACTAATCTAGTTTATGCCATTGTTTAGAAATGGTGCCTAGTGGAAGAAATGGAAACTGTATCAATGCATGCACTCCATGTAGGGATTTCCCTCCTGCTCAAGATAATTATAGTGGAGTTGGTGATGCAATTGGTTCTGATCATCTAATCACCATACTGGGACAATTCACTCAGGTTATGAATAATAACCTTACCCATATGGAGCACCCTGATCCACAGCATGGAGGATTAATGTTAGATCGATTCATGAGGAAACAACCACCAACGTTCAATGGGAGTACAAATCCCTTAGTAGCTGAGAAATGGATAAATTCCCTAGAGAAAATATTTCAGGCTTTGGGGAGTAGTGAAAGGGAAAAATTTATCATGCCAGTTTACCGCCTCACTGGAGATGCTAATCAATGGTGGTCATTGATTCAAAACATGAAGGAAGATGATGAAGTATCAAATATGGAATGGAGGGAGTTCAAAGATCTATTTTTAGAAAAATACTTTCCTTGTGACAATCGAGCAGATATGGAAAGCCAATTTCTGAGTCTGAGACAAAAGGAGGATGAGAATGTCGCAAAGTATGGGGCTAACTTTACAAGGTTAGAAAGGTATGCTAGAGATTATATACGTAACCCAAGAAGTAAGATTGATCGTTTATTTGATGGGTTAAAACCATTTCTCCGTATAGCATTAGTCTCACAATCCTTTTCATCGTACGAAGACATTGTCTCATGTGCTATCAAGACAGAGAAACAATTCTCAAAGTCTTATGAATTTAAAGCAAAGCAAGAGAAGAAGAGATCTGCTGATCAATCTGAGAATGGAAATAAGGGGAAGAAGGGAAAGGTTGAATATACATCTTGTGGTAAATGTTGGAAGAAACACCCCAGTACTTGCTTGAAGGGAATGGGTGTCTGTTACAAGTGTGGTGAAAAAGGCCACCAAGCTCGTGATTGCAAAGGGAAGAATGAAGATACCAATGTTCAGTGCTTCAATTTCAGGGAGATGGGACATTATGTAAAAGAATGTCCTAAGTGTCAGGGGAACTTACCTCAGAAAAGACCAAGGGATCAAGGCCAAGTTTATGCTATCACTACTACTGAGGTAGAAGCTCCGAAAGACGTGGTGGAAGGTAATTTAATAGTTTCCTCAAGTTTAGAAAATGCATCATTTGATTCTGGATCATCGCATTGTTTAATATCTTCTCAGTTTGCTAAGAAAATTACATATTTCCAATTTGATTTAACAAGGGAGTTGTCAGTTAAAACTCCTAAGGGAAGTATCATTGCAACAAAGTTTTGTGAATCAGTCCCCATTAGAGCACATAAATGTTCTTTATCTATTGATCTCATCGTCATACCTATGATTGAGTTTGATATAATCCTCGGTATGGACTGGATTTCAGACTATGATGCGAAGATTTATTGTAATAAGAAGGAGGTTATGATTTTTGATGATGATGATAAGGAACACCTTATCTTTAGAGCAGAATTGTCACCACCTAATTCTTATCTAGATCCACCCCCAGTAGCTCAACTAAATTCAATTATTGGGGAGGAAGAGAAATAAATGACTGTGGGTGAGAAAATGAATGTTCAAATAGAGGATGTACCTTTTGTGAAAGAATATGTAGATGTATTTTTGGAAGATTTACCTGGACATCCTCTAGAACGAGAAGTTGAGTTTTCCATTGATTTAATTCCTGGATCAAGGCCTATATAGAAGACCCCTTATATAATGGACACTGTGGAATTAGTCGAACTAAATAAACAACTAGAGGAATTGAGTAATAAAGGATTTATTCTCCCTAGTGTTTCTCCATGGAGAGCCCCTATTCTTTTTGTTAAAAAGAAAGATGGATCTATGAGGTTATGTATCGACTACAGGGAGATCAATGCTATAACAATAAAGAACAAGTATCCACTACCTCGCATTGATGATTTATTTGACCAACTACATAGAGCTCAATAATTTTCAAAGATTGACCTTCGATCTGGAGACCATCAGTTGTGTGTGAAGAAGGAAGACATTCCGAAGACAACATTTCAAACCAGGTACGGGCATTACGAGTTTACAGTAATGCCTTTTGGATTGACTAATGCACCCTCTGTATTAATGGATCTGATGAATAGATTTTTCAAGGAATATCTCGATGAATTTGTGGTGGTATTTATTGATGATATCTTGTTATACTCTATAAGCTACAAAGATCATGAAAATCACTTGCGCATTATCCTGAAGACTCTGAGAAGAAATGAATTATATGGGAAGTTTAGAAAGTGTGAATTTTGGCTTCAGGAGATTTCTTTTATTGTCCATATTGTCTCTAAAGATGGAATCTATGTTGATCCTTCTAAGACCAAGGCAATCCAATAATGGCCAGCACCTACGAATATAACTGAGGTACGTAGTTTTATTGGTTTAGCAGGTTATTATTGATGTTTCGTCCAGAATTTTGCCCGATTGGCTAACCCATTAACGAAGCTCACACGTAAAGAGGTTTAATTTGTTTGGACAAAAGAGTGTGAATAATGTTTCGAAGAATTGAAGAAAAGATTATTCAATGCTTCTATATTGACTCTACCATCGGGGAATTATGGGTTTATTATTTATAGTGATGCATCGAAGAAAGGACTTGGTTGTATCCTTATGCAGAATGATAGGGTTATTGCCTATGCATCACGACAGTTGAAAATTCATGAACAAAACTATCCTACTCATGATCTCGAGTTAGCAGCTGTGATATTTTCTTTGAAGATATGGAGTCACTACCTCTATGGTGAAAAATGTGAGATTTATACTGATCACAAGAGTTTTAAGTATATTTTCTCACAAAAATAACTCAACATGAGGCAAAGTAGATGTCTTAAATTACTCAAGGATTATGATTGTACGATACACAACCACCCGGGGAAAGAAAACAAGGTGGCAGATGCTTTGAGCAGAAAAGATCATGGAGTTTTGAACAATATGAGAATTGTAAGGGATCCAATTTTCATGGATCTATTGAAGATGGACATGGGAATAACCAGGGAAGGTGAAACATCAATGCTTTTTCAAATGGTTTCCAAACCATCTTTAATAGAAAGGATTAAGAGTTATCAGACCAATGATGAAGAATTTCAAAAGAAGATTAAAGCTGTGAATGATGGGAGATTGAGAGAATTTGTGTATGAAGAAGGAATTTTGAAATTCGGGAAGAGATTTTGTGTTCCCGATATACCTGATCAAAAAAGGGAATTGCTGGATGATGCTCATAGTTTAAATTTCTCTATACACCCTGGGAGCACCAAAATGTATAGAGATTTGAAGGAACATTTTTGGTGGGACAACATGAAGAGGGAGATTGCCGATTTTGTGTCAAGATGTATGGTTTGTCAACAAGTGAAAGCTGGAAGGCAACTGCCTGGAGGAGTCATGCAAGCTCTTCCCATACCAGAGTGGAATTGGGAAAATATTACGATGGAATTTGCCATGGGGCAACCAAAGACTCCTAGAAGGAACGATGCAATATGGGTTATTGTTGACTGTCTTACCAAGTCAGCACATTTTCTTGCTATAAGATAAGATCTACCACTGGAACGTCTATCAAGACTATATATTGATGAAGTTGTGAGACTTCATGGAGTACCCCTATCGATTTTTTATGATCGTTATCCCCATTTTACTTCAAGATTCTGGAAAAGTCTTCAGAAAGCCTTGGATACTGAACTTCATTTAAGCACTGCCTACCACCCTCAGATAGACAGAAAATTAGAAAGAACTATTCAAACCTTAGAAGACATGTTGAGATCTTTCTCACTTGACTTTTAGGGTATGTGGGATCAATATTTACCTCTGGTAGAATTTTCCTATGACAATATCTTCCATTAGAGTATTCAGATGGCACCATATGAAGCGTTATACGGAAAGAGATGTCGCACACCAACATGTTGGGATGACGTTGGTGAAAGAAAACTTGTAGGTCTAGAACTGGTGGAGGAAACGATGGAAAAGGTGAAGGTAATCCAAAATCACATCAAAGCAGATCAAAGTAGGAAGAAGAGCTATGCCGATAATCGAAGGAAGGATTTGGAATTTCAAGTCGGTGATCATGTTTTCCTACAGGTATCTCCATGGAAGGGAGTCATACGTTTTGGTAAGAAAGGTAAATTGAGTCCCAGGTATATCGGACCTTTCGAAATTCTAGAATGAATTGGGGCTGTAGCTTACCAATTGGCAATGCCGCCAAGTCTCTCCAAAGTTCACGATGTGTTCCACGTATCTCTATTGAGGAAACACATGCCTAACCCAACGCATGTACTCACATATGAGGAATTAGAACTGGAACCCGATCTGTCTTATTGCGAAGAGCCCGTCAAGATTCTTGATACGAGAGAACAAGTTCTGAGAAATCGGACGACGCGTCTTGTAAAAGTTTTGTGGAGAAACCATAAGATGGAAGAGGCAACGTGGGAACCTGAGGAACTTATGATGAAGAACCACCCGAGTCTTTTCATGCGGTAGTATTCTAGAAATTCCGAGGACTAAATTATTTGAAGGAGGGGAGAATGTAACACCCCAATCTTCTACGGTACGCTTCCCTTTGAATAATATGATAGCATGTGTTGTACGCAACATCGAGTTCTAACACACCACAACCAATCAAACTAGCCGTTATGAATAGTAATACCTACTTTTTGAAATTATATATATTTTATATTTCAAAATGGACTTCATTTTTGGATTCAGAATATCGAAATTATCCTGAGTTGAATTTTTGGAATTTTTCTGAGAACTTCCAATTTTTATAAATAGTGAAAAATACTTAAAAACAAATTTTTTAATCAAAATAATTTGTAGTGATAAATTATATTATTTAGTGGTTTTAAATTATAATTAGAATATATTTTTACCATTTTATCCAATGGTGTTGATTAGAATTAATTTCACTTTGAAATTGGACATAAACAATTGCCAATCTTTTGATATATATTGTTTCTTAAAAACACGCTATTTGTTGTAACAACAGGAATTAATTATAAAATTAATTAATGCAACATATATGTTTGGAATTTTTTAAAATAGACATCATTATTGAATTCGGAATATCAATTATAGTTTAGGGTGAAATTTTGGCATTGTTCTGAAAAACTTCAATTTTTGATGAATAGTGAAACCATTATGTGGTAGTTAAAAAACTGAATTTTTCATAAAACTTAATATTACCTCTTCTGTGAATGGAATTTCGAAAATCCGAGAGACATGGTTAATATCAAGTAGCTAATGTGGTTCAATGAGATGAAAATAATTTTTGGTGAATAGTAACTTTTTACTTTTATTTACCACGGTTAAAAGTAAATAGGGTAATTAAGGGTAAAAATGATATTATTATTACCCTAACACATGTCCTAATTCTATTGAACAAGTGTATCTCGACCAAAAACAACCTTATGTATAAAATATTATCATTTAGGTCCACTTGGATTAGATTAGGACATTTATTATTATTTAATTCAAAGAAGAGTTAAAAGAGTTGAAATCAAAGTTTATTTACTATAACATTTTTAATATAAGGTTATACATAAGATAAATTCGATTTTAAATATTCATTAGAAATATAAAAATATTTCATACATAATTATATTTTATTTATAATTTTTAGAAATTAAATAATTTAATTTATTTATGACACAATGATGATGTAGTAATTACCATAATAGTGAAAAATTAAAATAATTGATATTATAAATACCCAAATAAATATAATTTGAGACTTTTTATGAATTAAACTAATTTTATAGGTTAATATTACATGTTAGTATTGACTTAATTAACTTTGTGTGAAGTAATCATTCTGTTATAATTTTCACAAAAATCAACTATTGAATAGTGTCAAAATTGACATAAAAGAGTTTTTAAAACAAATATTATATTATTAATTGATATTAAATTCTTAAAAATCTAATGTTTGGACAAGAGAGTTATATCATGATATATGTATCATTAATGGACCACTTGGGGGTCTATTGAATGTATATAGTAAGTTTATTAACTATATAATATAAAAATACAAAGTGACATGGTAAATGTCTAACTAATTACTAAGAGTTAAAACTAAAAGATAAGGTTAATATAATGACCCAAACCTATCTAAATTATATTGGTTGAGTGGTTTTAGACCCATCCACACATTAAACTTTAAATAATCAACTTTTTATCCATTATAAACCGAATATTAATTTATTATAAAATAATATTTCTAGATTTTCCAAAGGTGCCCCTCACCCCTCTTATAAAAGGGCACTCTCCCTTCTCATTAACTCACACCTTCAAAGCCTTTTGGTTCGTCCAAAATCTGCCCAAATACTCTCTCAACTTCCATCAATTAATCCTAGAGGCCTTAATTTAGTCAGAAAGCCAACTTAAGGAGCCTTTTTGATCAAATCAAAAGGAAGAACCCGAAGAAGAGGTAATGATTTCACCACCTTTTTTCAAGTTCCTTTCTTCTTCCACTTCTTCTTTCTTTGTTATTACCATTATAAAATAATAACTCCAGTATATTATATATACTTTGATGTTATTATAAACATTTTATGACCATATTTCAGTATTATATCCATCCTTTGAATAACATTTCACCATACGTGCGTACGTACAGCTTACCGTCTCCACGTCGTGGTGTAATTGTTATTCAATAAATTATTATTTGGATGGGTATAATAATGATGTGTAATTAATGTAAATAATAAATATAACATGATAATTATTCTTTATATATGATATACCATCCAATTATATATTATTTTAATGTCAAAAGTGTTGGGCGGAGAAAGAAAGGAGTGATGGCAAGAGGGGGGGTGAATTGCCTTTTAAAAAAAGATTAACAAATTAAAAATCAAAGTGAAAGTGCAGCGGAAATAAAGAGGCAAGACACAAGAATTGATAACGGAGTTCGGCCTAAAACCCGGCCTACGTCTCCGCTCCCAACTCAACCGTTGAGAGATTCTACCGCTTGATTTTTAATGGTTGTAGCAAGAAACCCACTAGCCTTTTTACAGGTGAAGGCTAGCTCACCTATTACAGCTTGCTTTTTAATGGTTTGAGCAAGAAACCCACTAGCCTTTTTACGGGTGAAGGCTAGCTCACCTTTGACTCAAGCCTTTTAAAAGGAAAGGCTTGAATAACCTCTTCACACCTTAAAGGTGATGTGAAAACCCAAAAGAAAGGATGAGAGAAAGAGATGGGGTTTGTAGGCACAAACCCAAAATGATGCTCAAAATAAATAAAGCAATAAAAACCGTAATGGGGAAGTCTTGGGCGCCAATGGATTGATGTAGCTGATGAAGGGCACTCCCAAGCTTCTTTGGAGGTGCTCCTTGGATGTGGAAGTGTGTTGGAGCAAGTGGGGTTCCCTTGGAGGAATCCTCCGGAGGTTCGCCAAATGATGGGAAATGTGTCTGTTGGCTTATCAATAGTTCAGGATATGTTCCTTAGGCTTCCGGGGGATCAAGGTCCTTTATTTATAGAGGGGGAACCCTCATATGGCCGTTGGAGGCCTTTGAAGCCGTTGGAGAGGCTTTCGGAGCCGTTGGGAGGCAAGTGGACCAGCCTGGTCAAAGGCCCAACGGCTAGTTTGACTGGCTCCACCGGCTGACCGGTACAGGGCCACCGGTTGGCCGGTGTGTGCAAAAAGGAGAGGCCTTCGGGCTCAGGATCCACCGGCTGGCCGGTGCTGAGGCCACCGGTTGGCCGGTGCTGAGGCAGTGGCTCAGCCTTTTGTCCAGGGTCCATCGGCTGGCCGGTGGTGAAGCCACCGATTGGCCGGTGGACTGAATTTCAATCCATTTTGGCTTTTTGCCTTCTTGGCCTTCTTGGCCCAATTCCTTGGCACCCTGAATTTAAGCCTATCATCCAAAAACACTTAAAACATGATTAGATAAAAAAGAGGGTGATTGTGATCATGAAAATTAAACCACGAGGGGTTCGAGAGGTACAACAATCTCCCCCTATTTTGATGATCACAATCACCAAAACAAACAATGTAAAAATGAAATGAAAGGCATTATTTAAAGGATTTCTCCCCCAATCAACCAAGAATTTCTCCCCCTTTGTGATTATCAAAATAGCACGGGGCATAAAACTTGATTGAGGGATATGTTTGAAAAACAAGAAAGAGATTTTAAAACCAATTGAAATTTTTGAAATTTGAATTGAAAGTTTTGAATCAAAAATTTTGAAATGAAAAAATTGAATAACAGTTTGAATTGAAAGTTTTGAAAAGAAAATTGAATAACACTTTGAATTGAAAGTTTTGAAAAGAAAATTGAATAACAATTTAGAATTAAAAAATTTGATACCAAGTGTTGAAATTGAAAGTTTGAATCGAAAATTTTGAAATTGAAATCAAAAGGGCTTAAACGATCCTAACTCCCCCTAAATAAAAACAACAAATCACCGGGGAGAGGTTTTTGAAACCGAGACAAATTTTGACCCGGAGAGACTCGCTAAGAGGGATTTTTCAATCCATACTTGTCTAGTTGCGGGTCTTCTCCTATAAAATTCATCATTGAAGAAAATACTTTTGGGGCGGCCATACCGGGCATTTTTATAATTGCACTCATAGATTAAGTGCCCGGGTTTTTTTACAATAATTGCAGAATTTAAATTGGGAGCTCCCCCTTACAAAAATAGTTGGAGCATGGGAGGAGGAAGCTTGCTTGGAATAGCCAAGCCCTTCGGTGGTTCTAGATAAACGTTGGGAACCAAGGAGTTTGGTCAAATTTTGTTCACCTTGGGTGAAATTGGCAAGGGATTCCCTTAGGTCTTTGATTGTTGATTCCAATGATTCAACATCTGGAAGATTTTGGATTTTGAGGGACATCTCTTCCTTCTCTTTGAGAAGTTGTTCTTTTTCGGAAGAGAGTTTTTTGAAATTCTTTTTTAAAGAAACAAATTTGGAAGAAAGTTCGTGAAAACCTTCCTCCAATTGATCTCGCGCATGTTGGAGATCCTCGTATGACAAATGATTTAAAGAATTTGAAGAACTAGAGGATGAGGAGTCGGAAGAAGTTACCTCATGGAATGCCATTAGGCATTTGTTACCGTTGTCGCTCAAGGAGGAGGAGGAGGATGTGGAGCTATCACTCCATGTGGCCTTGAATGCTTTCTTCTTTTCCTTTTTCTTGGCCTTTTTCTTGTTGAGTGGGCAATCGGGCTTGTAATGGCCTTTCTCGCCGCACCCGTAACATTTTACCTTGGGCTCAGATTTTTCATTAGGTTGAGCCTTGCGGGCCTTGCGAGATTTCTTCTTTTTGTGCTTCTTCATGAACTTGTGCATCTTGCGGGCAAGGTTCTCCATTTCTGAATCGCCGCTTGAAGAGGAAGAAGATGAGGAGGAGGAGCTTTCTTCTTGTTGTACTTTGAAGGCGATGTTCTTTGGAACTTTGATAGGTTTTCCTTCCTTTTCAGCTTGCCTCCTCATGGTGATCTCATAAGTCATGAGGGATCCGATGAGCTCTTCTACCGGCATGTTTTTGATGTCCTTTGCTTCTTGGATTTCCGTGACTTTCGGAGCCCATGAGCTTGGTAGGATCCACAGGATCTTTTTGACCATCGTCTCTGCAGAAATATTATCACCAAGAGACTTTCTACCATTGCAAACGTCAGTAAACCGTGTAAACATATCAGAAATATTTTCATGTGGGTGCATAGAAAATGACTCAAAATCTTGACGAAACATGTCCAATCGAGTATCCTTCACTTTATTGGTCCCCTCATGGGTAACCTCCAAAAGTTTCCAGATTTCATGTGAAGAGGTGCATGTGGAAACTCGATTGAACTCATTACGATCAAGGCCGCAATGAAGAGCGTTCATGGCTTTTCCATCAAGCTCGAAATTTTTAATATCGTCTTGAGTCCATTTGGATTCATCGGGAGAGGAGAGGGAATAACCATGCATGACAATTTTATAAATAGGGTATCCCATGATTCTAAGAAAAGTGGTCATGCGGGTTTTCCAATAAGTGTAGTCGGTTCCATCAAAAAATGGAGCACGACCCAAAGAAAAGCCTTTGGGGGCGAAAGAGGTTGAGGCCATCACAATGGATCTTAAATTTGAAATCGGTGAAGGTATTACTCAAATTTTGCCTCTGATACCAATTGTTGGGAGGAGAAAGAAAGGAGTGATGGAAAGAGGGGGGTGAATTGTCTTTTAAAAAAATATTAACAAATTAAAAATCAAAGTGAAAGTGCAGCGGAAATAAAGAGGCAAGACACAAGAATTGATAACAGAGTTTGGCCTAAAACCCAGCCTACGTCTCCGCTCCCAACTCAACCGTTGAGAGATTCTACCGCTTGCTTTTTAATGGTTATAGCAAGAAACCCACTAGCCTTTTTACAGGTGAAGGCTAGCTCACCTATTACAGCTTTCTTTTTAATGGTTTGAGCAAGAAACCCACTAGCCTTTTTACGGGTGAAGGCTAGCTCACCTTTGACTCAAGCCTTTTAAAAGGAAAGGCTTGACTAACCTCTTCACACCTTAAAGGTGATGTGAAAACCCAAAAGAAAGGATGAGAGAAAGAGATGGGGTTTGTAGGCACAAACCCAAAATGATGCTCAAAATAAATAAAGCAATAAAAACCGTAATGGGGAAGTCTTGGGAGCCAATGGATTGATGGAGCTGATGAAGGGCGCTCCCAAGCTTCTTTGGAGGTGCTCCTTGGATGTGGAAGTGTGTTGGAGCAAGTGGGGTTCCCTTGGAGGAATCCGCCGGAGGTTCGCCAAATGATGGGAAATGTGTCTGTTGGCTTCTCAATAGTTCCGGCTATGTTCCTTAGGCTTCCGGGGGATCAAGGTCCTTTATTTATAGAGGGGGAACCCTCATATGGCCGTTGGAGGCCTTTGGAGCCGTTGGAGAGGCTTTCGGAGCCGTTGGGAGGCAAGTGGACCAGCCTGGTCAAAGGCCCAATGGCTAGTTTGACTGGCTCCACCGGCTGACCGGTACAGGGCCACCGGTTGGCCGGTGTGTGCAAAAAGGAGAGGCCTTCGGGCTCAGGATCCACCGGCTGGCCGGTGATGAGGCCACCAGTTGGCCGGTGCTGAGGCAGTGGCTCAGCCTTCTGTCCAGGGTCCATCGGCTGGCCGGTGGTGAAGCCACCGGTTGGCCGGTGGACTGAATTTCAGTCCATTTTGGCTTTTTGCCTTCTTGGCCTTCTTGGCCCAATTCCTTGGCACCCTGAATTTAAGCCTATCATCCAAAAACACTTAAAACATGATTAGATAAAAAAGAGGGTGATTGTGATCATGAAAATTAAACCACGAGGGGTTCGAGAGGTACAACAAAAAGAATGATATTGTCGCTCGTGCGTACGTACGGACTACCGTCTCCACGAACGCGATGAGATTCATTCTCTATCGTATCCATTCAAGTATAATTATCATTTGATGATTTAAAAATAATGTTTAAGGACTTGATATCATTCTGGATATGAATAATATACAACCTATCCATGACAAACATGGCTTACGTAACAAAACATATAAAAGAAAATGAGTAAGTTAACACCTGAAACAACAATAATACTAAGATATTATTAACAAATCAATGTTAAAAGATCATATATGATATCATATTAATATATATGATTCTTGTATAATTTAATAACAATTATTTCACCATTATACAGGAGGTTAATCTACCCCCAACCAAGGAAAAGTACAAGGTAAGGGTTTATTTCGCAATCTCTTCATTATCCGAGGTTGTTTATACGTAATATTCTACTGGGACTTCTTTATCATCCACATCCATGTTTCTTAAAAATGTATTTCAAAACATTTTTAATATTTACTATAATATGGGTTAAAGTCATTTATACCCTTGTTTTACTTTTTTATAAGAGGTTTATAAAAGAATCTTTCCGTCTTTTTCCAAACAAGGTGCTTTTTAACCTTTTCAACAGAATTAAGGTAAGAATGTTTTTTTAACTTATACGAAGGGTGTGGCTATTTTCCGCCATTATAAAATCGTCAAATCTTCCCTTACAAGATTATAAGAATATTTTCAATGAAAATGTTTTATTTTATATGACTCTTAAATGATTTCAAAATAAAAAGAGATATTTCTCTAAAAAGAGTTTTGATTTCATCTATGTCAACATCCTTTGATGGATTTTAAGCTTATTTGAAGTTGATTTATTATGAAACAAAACATCCATATTGTATTGAAGGTTTTGTGATATGTTTGACTATGGATATGTTATTTTTATACCCTTCATGGTTTATGGTGAAAGTATTGACATTTCATATGCTAGTTTTAATACGAATGTTTATGTTATGTTTAAACCTTTTCATATGGGAATGCATTGGACTTAATATGTGACAGGTGGATCCCGCTATAGCTCCTCGATGCATCGGTAGGTCTCATGAGACAAACTAGTGTCTTGGCACAAGGCCTTGGAAAAATCTTATTTTTAGTCTTGGCATGAGGCCTTGGCTATGTGGTTATGATAGTCTTGCATTATGCATTCCATCATTATGAAAGTGGTTATTGATATTGCATGTGATTATTCAATTAGTATAATATCCATGTGAATAATTAAATGGCATTATTTCATTTTATTTTTTCCATACTATGTTGAATTTCAAGTTTAAAAGTATTTTGTTTTAGTTATATATTGCCTTAAATGTTTATTCTTATTTATGAAATTTTCTGCTATATTGTTATCCTTACTGGGCATTTGAGCTCACCCCTTTCAATGTTTTATTTTTCCCAGGATGTGAAGAAGTAATTTATGAATGACCTGCAGGGATAGTATATGGGGATATGAGTGTGGACTATGAAGAAAAGATGTCGTTGTAGTTTTCATTTTTATGATGTAATGTAAGGCTTATGAATATATCTAGTGTTTCTAAGGATACTAAACCAATCGGTCTTTCGAGATTTGATCTTTCTTGTGATCATACCAATGTTATGTAATAATGCACCGACTCTGGGTAACTGGGGTCAGGGCGTTACAAAAGGGGTGATATACTTAAAAGTAGGCGATTGTGAATTAAATGTTGGTGATGCTTCTTAAGCATTTTAAACCCCACTCTAATTTCTTTTACTTTCTATTTTGAAATAAATTTTATGGGGTCATGGATTTTATCCATGGTTTTCACCATTTCAAGTAATTATATATATATATATATATATATATTAATACACAAATATACATATTTACAAAATTGTAATAAATATAGTTACTATAATTTTATAATTATTTAAATAAATATATTTATTTATTTCTAATTATAATTATAAATTAATATATTTTAAAATATTTTTATATAATTATAAATATTTTTATATAATTATATATATTCATATAATTATGCCTCATAGTCCGCACCGCTTTGGTATATTTATATAATAATATATATTTATATCAATATATAAATATATATAATGAACAATATAGTAACTATATTTATTATTAAAATAAAGTTATTATAATTTTATAATTATTTAAATATATAAATATATTTGTTTATAATTATAATTTTAAATAAATATATTAATAAAGTTTTTATATATAGTTATAAATATATAAGTATAAATATTATAAATATATATTAATTTAAATATATTTATTATAATTTTATAATTATTTAAATATGTATTTATTTATTTATAATTATAATTATAAGTAAATATATTTAAAAAGAATTTATTTATAATTATAAATTTATTTATATAAATATATATATTTATTAATATATAATTATAAATATAATAAATATATTTATTATTTAAATATATTTATTATAAATTTATTACTATTTAAATATATATATATATATATAATTTTATAAATTCATTTTTTTAAAAAATATATTTATATTTATAATTGTATAATTAAATATTTAAATTTCAAAATTATTAAAAAGTCATTTAAATATATTAATTATATACCAAGAAAGTTTAGGACTCGAGCGAGCTTGGTCCTAAAAATTTATTAAAGAAAAAAAAGTACAACAAAACACAACAAAACATGCAGTATAAAAAGCCCCACCAAACCAGATAGGTGGCAAAACAATGCCACCCTAGAAAAAGTTAAGAGAAGTCAAGATCATTCACAAAATCATGGTCAGACTCATCATCAGCAGTCTCCCACTTGGCTATGATTTATTTTGATTAAAGATCACCACGTACTTTTGCATGATCTTTTCATGCTCTAGAGTGAGCTTGGAAGAAGTCCTATTAAACCCACTTCATCCACACCCTCATACAGTAGCCCAATCATCTCGTCCACATCCTACACCGCATCCTTTTGGAAGTGTACCTGTCTCTGTGATTCTGAAACCATATGATTATTCACCCCATCATCAATCTCATCCTAAGTGAAAGCAACCATCAAAGGTTGTATCGTCTTTACTTCTTGAACATCCCCTGGCAGGTCAGCCAATGAAAATATGTTTATAGAAACATCAACATGTGAGAAATCTATATATTTTTTCACTTGAGATGAAGTAATATCTTCTTTACAAAATCCTCACTACGTGATTCAAGAACTCAAAAAATGTTTGAAGTAGACACCTGCAAAGATTCAGTTCCCTCAGCCTTCTGCTCTAATAAATGAGGGATCACACTATGAGGAGATCCCACAACAATCACCTATGCCCATTCAATCTAAACAACTGGAAGTGCAGTTGTAATAGGTATAGAATTTTTAGTAAAAACCAACTAGAAACCCTCTGTGTCAACAACCTTAGTCGTCCCCTTCCTTTTTGTAGGTGTAATTAAATCTTGCTTCAAGTCAAGATCAACTTCTTCTTGAATGAAAACCTAATGAATAGACTGATCATCATCATCCTCATCAACATAATTAACCTACTTTTGAGATTCATTAGACAACCCCTCCTTTAGGAAAAGTTCCATATGTCCAGCCCAAATTCCTTCTACTAAGACAGTGTTTACTCTTGAAACTTCCTCATCAACTATAGTTTCCCATGATCTCTTCATGCCTTCAAATCTCTTATCAACATTGATTTTGTCCTTTTCACTTATTAAAGATGAAGGACCTGAGTCAAGTGTATGACCAAGGTGGCCAACCCCAGCTTTTACATTGTTGAGATTATTGAGATCTTCTTCCTCCTACACTTGTCTAGGCAGGTATTTTTTGTGAAGGTGGGCACCACCCTCTATATATAAGCCCCCCTTATCACTCATAGGATGCTATTAGATCACATTATCTTTGTCATTTATCACATGGATTCCTTCATATATCTCCTTTATTTGAAATCCATGTTTCCCTTCATCCCACATGCACTACAGTAAAGACTTCTTCTACACTTATCATAGGCATGCCCAATATTATGACAACCCAATAAAAAATCAGGGACATTTTCAATGTCAATGGATAAATAAAAACTATAGTATAGAATATTAATTAATTGTTGATTTAATTAATGAAATTGAGAAGATTAATTAATTGTTGAGTTAATTAATAGAATATAGAATATTAATTAATTAAAGAGTTAATTAATGGGATTAAGAAGATTAATTAATTGTTGAGTTAATTAATGGGAATGATATTATTAAATAATTTTTGAGTTAAATAATAATAATGAGATGATTAATTAATTTTTGAGTTAATTAATGGGATTTAGAATATTAATTAATTGTTGAGTTAATTAATGAGAATGAAATGATTAATTAACTGGTGAATTAATTAATGAGACGATGAATGGTAATAATGAAATTCATATGAGAATTGAGATCTAGAATCGTAACAATGGAATTATGATATTTTAGATGAGATAGAATGGTAACAGTGGCATTGTATTCCATGAGATCCCTTAGGGATTTCTTAGACTCTGGCATGGGATGAAGTAGGTATTGATGTTTGGGTGTCCTCGAAAACTTGAGGATTTTATGTGGTTAAATATAGAATAATTTTATAATGGGGTAACTTCTCATTTATGCATTGTGATTATTTATTTTTATAACTTCATACACTATTATTGACTATATATTGTTTTAGACACCATTAGAGGTGGACTACTGATTTTTCCTCACACTCTACTCGGGCTACCTGATCAGTACTCGAATAGATTTCATTTTTGTAGGATTGGTTAAGTGAAAAGGCCATGTGTTAGATGGATGATTTGGGATAGAGTATGGATGAGGGAATTGGATGTGATCTGGGACCCGCTTGGAAGTCATTAGTATCTTTACTTTGAGTATGCATTGTGACATTGGAAACATACTTTAGCATGACATATCTACTATTTATATTTGTTAATGTATTTATAGTTTTTTTTATCTTGCAATACTAGTATTGTTCTTGTTATGATTCCTTTTGGTTATCCAGTTGTTTACTCTGATGATAAGAGGGTATAGTCTTCCCATGACTGATATTAGACCCGCGCTGCTAGTTTGAAGCCTCTAGTATATAGGGAGACATGCCTGAGGTTATGTAGAGAACTCGTTTGGGGCAGTAGTGTGTGGAACTGAGGCTGGGATGTTACAAAATCTGAGCTATTTTTCCTAATTTTGGCTATTTGATGTGTGTTTTAAACTAAAATGGAACTTTTGTAATGAAATCATGCAGTTCGAGTCATTCCAATAACATCATGTGCCAGATTGAAATGTTGTTGATTCCTATGAATAAAGAATGAATTATATATCATTATCCTAAATTTTTAAAACAATATTAGCTCTTCATATCTATTTTAGAAATGTGAAATGCATTTTAAAGTAAAATGGAACATTATATTGAAAACACACTTCACATCATACCAACCACAATGTGTGTTGGATTGAACTGCAATAAACTACTACATGTCACAAATAAATTATAGAGTTTTTTCCAAAATTTTTATAACAATACAAACCCTTTTACTTAGATTTGGATAGTGACACTTGTTATAGACTAAAACAACACTTTTATATTGAAAACATGTGTTTTGAGTCATACCGAACACATCGGGTATCAGATTGATGTGTGGTAAATTAATTCATATAAAAAATCAATTACGGATTGTTTTCCTAAAGTTTGAAAACAATCGGAGCTCATTTTATTTGGTTTTTTTAATTCATGTGTGTTTTAAACTAAAATGGAACTTTTCTGTTAATAACACACACGTCGAGTCATACCGACCAGATCATGTGTTAACTTGATCTGCGGTAAATTCTAATATGTCTAAAATGAATTAAAAGTATGTTTTCTAAAAGTTTGAAAACAATCTGAGTTCATTTTCTTAGTTTTGGCAATGTGACACATGTTTTAATGTAAAATGACACTTTTATATTAAAAACACACACTTCAAATCATGACAACCACATCATGTATCATATTGATGTGTGGTTAATTCCTACACATAAAAAATGAATTATGTTTTATTATCCTAATGTTTGAAAATAATATGAACTCATTTTCTCAGTTTTTTCTAGTGATGCATGTTTTAAACTAAAATGAAACTTTTATATTGAAAATTCCCATTTAGAGTCATATATACTACATTAGGTGTCAAAATCAGATTTGGTCAATTTTTACTAGTTATAAATGAATTATGGATCTTTGTCTTAAATTTTTAAAACAATCCAAGCTATTTTTCTTTTTTTTGTCTATTTAGTGTTTGTTTTAAAATAAAATGTCACTTTTTTATTGAAAACATGCACTTCAAGTCATAATGACCACATCGTGTGTCAAATTGATGTGAGGTCAATTCCCACATGTCACAAATGAATTGTAAATTAGTTTTATAAATTTTGAAAACAATAAAATATCTTTTTATTGGTATTGGAGATGTGAAACATGTTTTAATTTAAAATCACACTTTTATATTGAAAACACACACTTCGAGTTATACTGAGCACATCATGTATCATAATCATGTACAATCAATTCCTACACATCACAAATGAATTATGTAATTTTTTACTAAAGTTTAAAAAAAATAAGAGCATGTTTTCTTGATTTTGGCTAGTGACATTCTCTTTAAACTAAAATTATGCTCTTATATTTAAAACATGGATTTCGAGTCATACTGACCACATCAGGTGTTGGACCTATGTGTGGTCATTTCTAATACATCAAAAATGAATTATGTGTTTTTTTCCCGAAGTTTGAAAACAATCAGAGCTCATTTTCTTAGTTTTGGATATTTAATGTGTGTTATAAACTAAAATGGAACTTTTGTATTGAAAATATGAAGTTTGAGTAATACCAACCACATCATGTGTTAGATTGATGTACAAAAAATTCATGCACATCAAAAATGAATTATTGATTATTTTCCAAAATTTTGAAAACAATACAAGCTATTTTTCTCAGTTTTGATGATGTGATGCACATTTTAAAGTAAAATGGAACTTTAATATTAAAATCACACACTTCGAGTCATACTGACCATATCGTGTGTCTGATTGAAATTCATTCAATTATTAAATGTTAAAAATGAATTATAGATTATTTTACTAAAGTTTTAAAACAATATGAGAATTTTTTCTCAATTTTTTCCAATGATAAATGTTTTAAACTAAAATTAAACTTTTATATTGAAAACACACATTTAGAGTCATACCAACCACATTGGTTGTCAGATTAACATTGATTAATTCCTCCATCTCACAAATAAATTATGAATCATTTTCCCAAAGTTTGAAAATAATTTGATTGATTTTTCTTTGTTTCGACTGTTTGATGTGTGTTTTAAACTAAAATGGAACTTTTGTATTAAAAACAAACACTTGAAGTCATACTAACCACATTGTGCATCAGTTTGATGTGCGATTGATTCCTATAAATATAAAATTAATTATGTATCATTTTCTTAATGTTTGAAAATAATCTGGTCTTGTTTTCTTATTTTTGTCTATGTGATACCTGTTTTAAATTAAAATAACATTTATATATTAAAAACAAACACTTTTAGTCATATTGGTCACACAACATGTTGCATTGATATGAGGTTGATTCCCACTTGTCAAAAATGACTTAAGGATCGGTTTAATAAAGTATCAATCAAATCCAAGTGTGTTTGTTTGGTTTTCAGTGAGTGATGCATGTTTTTAACTGAAGTGTCATTTTTAAACTATAAACATGAAATTTTAGTACATAAAATGATGAGAAAATTAACTAAATAAGTATCATATAAAAATGATAAGGATATTAACTAAAAAATTAGTTAAAATAAAGAGAAAATTAACTAAATAAGTAGTAGGAAGTCACCTCTTTATAATGTATATATATATTCTAACACCATGTATTCTTCCCATTCATTTATAAACATATAAATTACCTCCATTATTCTTCTCCTTGATAAATATAATAAAAATAGTATATAATCATTATGATATTAATGCTTTATATACCAAATGCACCTCTTAGATCATAGCTCGTACTATATTAAAACATAATAGTTAATCACCTAAATTTGACATCATTTTGACACAATGTACTCTCCCTACTCATCCCTAACCAAATTTGTTTCTTCTTTACAGTGTATTGATTGTGGAAAATATTGGTAGTACTGAGAAAATATTGAACAAAAAATGATTAAGAAATATTTTTAATGAAATTTTAATTACCTTTGAAAATTAAATGTTTAGGGATGACGACATTTAGATAGTATATGATATGTTTCATAAATCTACAAACATAATATCCATAATCATTATCAGTATCTTTTTTTAGGCTCTGCAAAAACATTGACCAAAATGAGTATTTTTTTGAAATATGTTAATATAGTTAAATCTTTCTATATATACTTGAAACTATTTACATTTAAAGAAATATTTAGGCTTCTTATCTTTAGTCACCGACCTCATTCCATGATTTAGACTATATTTATAGATTTCTCTATCATAAAAAAATTATCATTAGTACAAAAAAAATGAAACATATAATTCAATGTTTATCTTTAAGATATTTATTGGAGTGTCTTAAAAATTCACAATACATATCATGTGCATTTGGTTTGATGAAAATCCATGCATTGGATCCAAAAACTAAATACATGGGGTATCTATACTGATTGAGATCAGTATCCAGTGCTTCCAAAAAAAGGAAAAAATTAATTGAAAAAAGAAAAATATAATTTATACGATTTGATTATAGAGTCTTACCCTTGTATTGTAGACATCAAGAAGACTTTTCATTTTTTATTTTATTATCACACACCTCTATTGTTTTATCTTTTTTGTTATAAATTTATTTCAAATCCAATGAAATTTATTACATAGAAATGATATAGGGATTAATGAATCCAAATCATGCTTCGTAGGGTTTTCCCTTTATATAGTAGTAATATAAACTCATATAGAAAATATGAATAGTTATTAAATTTAATGAACATAGTAGATCCTTTATTTGATAGAAGGATTATGAAAATTTACATCATGTATGTTTTAACAACTAAGTCTCTTAACCATTCATACTTGAGAATATCATTTATACTCTTGAGACCGACCACATCTAAAATGAAATTTAAAAAACTTTCTTCTTCATATTTGGTATAGAACACATATCCATATTTGAATGTGGTGTCTGTATCCCCATTTTTTATCCATCTATAATACTATGTATAATTTCATACCTTTTTCATCAACTATTATAGGGTTTTAATTTCAAAAAAAATTGTAATGACATACCTAATGTATCTTTATATGATTATATAGCCATGTATAAAATTTTTGATAGAATCATTGAAAATTTTAATATCAATATCATAAAGTGAAACATGAAAATAAACAATTAGATATTGAGGTCCTTAAATCCCCATTATCATGTGGTATTTTTAGATTTATTTATCTGGCATCATGTCACCTAGGATATTATGAACCATACCCCCATAATAAGGCAGTGTGTGAGTGTTGACAGATAGAAATCACATATAACTTTACCATGCATAATTTTAATAATATAAAGTTACCTAAAGTTGTTTGATTCACATTTAATGGGAAGAGTAATGAAAAAATGATTACTTCACATAAGGTAAGCAGTTGAGGGGAATGACTAGCCTCAAAGCTAATGGGGTCATTTGGATCTTCAGGTGCTGATCTTTATTCCATTGTCAATTCAATTTGATCCTTTCACATATATTGGTCTATCGAAATAGGCCAAATAATAATATATTTCAAAGTATATATTTACACCTGAATTCCTTTTTTCATCTAATATGTATCTTCTTATGGCTTTATCTTCTCAAAACATGTACACAATGAGACTCCAAAACTTACACCTCTAACGTGACCATATTGTTCCAGTTTCTTCAAAGGTACTGAAAGTAGTTTTTTCTTCCAGGTACAATAATTTATGATTATTATGTCTAAACCATATAAAAAACATATGTTTTAGGTCTGAAAGTCTAATAAGAAGACACAAGAGGGGGGGGGGGGGTGAATTGTGTCCTTTTAAAAATTTCACAATTCTGTCGATTCACATCAACAGTAGATAGAGCTGGTGATTTTTCTGTATGAGAGTATGTGAAGTGGAAAAACAAAAAATAGAGCACAATAACTTATAGTGGTTCAGGGCATGAAGATCCCCTAGTCCACTCCACCAATCACCCTCTTTGTGGTCTTGGTTAATTTCACTAGTCAAGTCCTCCTCTCATAAGACTGATCCACAAATGAGTGCAGGTAGTTGTCACCCTTACAAACAAGGTTAAAAAAAGAGCCTTCTGGTTTTTTAAAAAGAGAACTAAAATATTCAAAGCTTAGCACAAGAAGCTGACACTCCACCATGACTGAAACCAAGCAGGAGATACTCAAAAGAATCAATAGAGATTGATTTGATAAAACACTTAAAATTTCACAGTTGCAGCATCACGCAACTGAAAGAAGATGGATCTTCAACTTCAGAAGAATAGTAATCTTTGAAATATGTCTGAAGATATCCGACTACATAAGAGATCTTCGATTTTAAGAAAAAAAAAGAGCATTATGCTTCCAGGATTGAACATGTATATCACAAAAAAGTAGTCCTCATTTCTGAGATGTTCAATCATCGTAGTACTGTAAATTAATTTTCACAAGGAAACTTAAAGAATAAAAATTATCAACACAACTGAGAGATAAATAGATATCCAAAACATCCAACATAGAAAGATATATATAATGATATATCTTGCAGCAAGATTTCATGTCCATAAAAGAAACCTAATAAATCGAGAGAATTCAAATTAAAAAATACAACTTAGAGTAGTCATAACTTCCCTTAAGAATAGAAGATAAAATATCTACTATAAATTGATCTTTAAATCAATTATAAAAAGATTTGAATCGGTTGAAATCAAGATTTAAATTGCCCTGATATTCTACAAAGACTGTTGCAGAAAACTCTGATAAAGTTGTAAATTCAAATCTCCGGTGTTGAAAAGTCAAATGTATGGTTCCCTCACACAATGAAAAAATAACAAACATAGGGTTCAAATGCATAACGTTTATTCTACGAATGTAAGGTTAAAAATGTAAGGTTTATCACAAAATTAATGTTTATGATCCATAAATTTGATTCTAAAACTTTGGGTTTCGTACTTACATAGTGTTCTTCAACCATACTTTTTCTCTTTTACAAACGTAAGGTTTCATTCAAACGTAATGTTCTTTAACCATACATTTCTTCCAATGTAAGGTTGATAAACCATATATGCTAATCCATTTCCATAATCTTTAATACAAACGTAGTGTATGTTCCTTATGTTACGTTGTTCAAGATAGGGAATGAACAATGATTCTAGAAAACGAAAAACCGTGAACAATGTTTCTAGAATATTCTTAAGAGCATTCCGAACACTTTAACGAATATTTATCATGAATAAATACTTGAATATTATTAAAAATTAAAAATTATAAATAATATAATATTCCTAAAATACACTTAAAATAATATCATTAGTAAAAAAACAAGGGTATTTGTGAGCATAAAAATCAATAATATTTATAGAGTATTGTTGAAAAAATACATGGTCAACAATATCACCCTTTTGATGATCACAAAACCCATAAATTAAAACTATAAAAGTAGTAACATAAATTAAATTTTTTTAAACATATATTGAAATAAATTTGATTTGACAGAATTATTTCGATAAAAAGAAATGATGTGTTTATCAAAATTTCTCCCCAAATATTTCAAAATTGAAAATAAATGTCGTGTTTATCCAAATTTCCCCCCCTTTTTGTGAGATAAAAAAGAAAGTAAATAAATATATTAAAACAAATTTAATGTTGAAAAGATTAGTAAGTGAATGGTATAATGAACTGATAAAGATAATGAAGACTGGATTGTTGTCTATTAGACAAAAATATAAAAGAATATAAAAATAAAGTACAAAAAATAGTAATGAAGATAATTTTCATTGATTCGAAAATGTAAAAATACAATGAGGATGAAACTAAGAAATATAATATTCACTGTTATAATGAGGATAAAAGGTTGATTAGGGATTGGTTCCTGATAAGGTATAAAAATGTTGAGGATTTACTAGGTTGGAATTTTGAATGGATTGAAACATCCCCTTCAACTTAGCTATATGCACCCAAAACTTCTTCATCAAAATATCACGCAACTGCATTATCGGAAGTTTTGAATCATGATTAACATGAAAATCATCCACAAGATTGACTTTAAAAAAGTCTTTCAATCTCTCCTCTTGCTTCATAAATTGTTCCAACTTTTCTGTAAACTAATTCAGCAACAATATGATACTAGATTCTCCATGAGTCAACTGATCAACAAGAAATTTTTGATTCTCTAAAATAACTGAAAAAGGAGAACTGTTTCATTGTAGGTTCTCTATAAAATCATTCATATCTGCCATAACAAATTAATGGCCTAAAATCATCTAATAAAATCTATACTATTTAGAGGGGTAGAAGTAGATATACTAGTCAGATTCACTGAACTTTTCACCAATTTAAAATGAATTCCCAAGTACCACTTAAAATCTTCCAAATTTGTCTTTGAAACAGATTCAGATTAGATCCTCCCAATCTCATTTATCATTTCTCTCTTGAAATCATCAAAATCCCATCTAGAAACAGTATTCTCATGAAGTTCCTAGATCTTTTTCTTTTCATTTTCAATCTCTTTCTGTAGAGTGGCATTCTCTTCCTAAGACTTGTTAAACTTAATCACAATTTCTTCAACTTGATGTGAATGCGAATTAGATGTACCTTCATCTACATTTAGTGTCTGATCAAAAACATTAGGCAAATTATTTTCCACTGATCTCTCCACACAGTTTTTAGTTGAAAACAAATAATTGTCAAGAACTTCAGTCTGTCCTCTAGAAACATGACCAGACTGTTCTGATATTTGATTTACAACTACATCTGTAACACCAGTTAATGATTTTCTTACAAATTTTTCTTCTCGAGAGGCTTCTTTCTAAACAATTTCTTCTTGAATATTCACTTGTACTTGATCATTGATTAGAGGAACAATAGGAGTCTCTCTATCTTGACTATCCACTGGTATTTCTTCTTCAAGAATTGGTTCATCTGAATGAACTAATAAAGTTGATTCTCATGAAGCCAAAACTTTCTATTAAACCTATTAAACATCTCTATTTCTAGGTTTTACAAAAATTCCCTCTTGACTTTGTTCTTCGTCAACTTCCTCTACTTCGGTATTAAATCTAAGCCTTCTCTTAGATGGTTGAGAAACTATATCAATTCGAGACTCAACAATACCTTCCTTTCAAATAGCTCCTTGCTCCCCTAACCAAAATCCACTGATCTCTATTCTTCTTCAGCACCAATGGGTAAAATCTTTCCTTTCACTATACTCTAGAAAAATCCCAATTTCCATAGAGTTCCAGCATTTAAAACATTGTTATGATGACACTTCATCCCCAAATCTACTGATCAAATCATATCATTTTGGAACATAAATCTAGATATTATCTTTCCATAAGGATAGAAATTCATCCTATTATTCGTTTGACAACAATAATTAAAATATCAAAACATATACTATGGAAAACTCAGATTAATGTCACTTAGAAATAAAAACATAGTGTATATATCATGGTACAAAATTTTCTCCATCCCTTCTATCCTTGGCGCAATATCGGTCTGAATGAACTTAACCAAGATCTTATGATATTCCTCAAGATCCTTAACAAACATTTTCCTAATGTGTTTCTAGTTAAAGAAAAAAGACATAATGTCTTTGGAAGAGTGATTGTTGTCTCTAATCGATCAGAGATTGAAGTAAAAAAATCTTCATGAGGGTAGTCTAAGATTTGTGAAACTTCAATTGAAGAAATTAAAAAATCCTTATCTTTAATACTTGAAAGCATCATATCCTCATAATCACCAAAAATTAACTATAAACTCTTAAAAAAATAGTTCAGTTCTACCTCGTAAAGAAACAATGAATTGATTTCATTGAAAGAAGTCTCCATCCCTTGAAATGATAATGCATGTTTTAGGAGAAGATTCGTCTGATATAACCAATCAAAATCAACCGCCTTTCCTTGAAGTATTTTTTCTCCTATAACACATTGTCACTTCAGATCACTTATGTCTCCTTCTTAGAATCTCTTGGTTTTTTTCATTTCAATTTTTTTTTGAAAGTCTGAGGTTTTTGGCTTCTAGGGTTTGGAAGGAAAAACGAAGGTTTGAGGTTAGATAAAATGATTTTGGTAAACAAAGGTTATGAAAGAAGAAGGGTTTCTAATAGGTGATGCATATCCTCATTTCTCGAGTCACAGATTTATTATGACAAAAAAATTTAATAATTATGTAGTGTAAATAAATTTAATATTAAATAAAATAACTAAAATATAGTAATATAAAAATACGAAAAATAAATTAGATTTATAATAATAAAAAAATATAAAATAAAATAAAATAAAATAAGTTATTTAAAAATTAAATAAACCTAGATCCCCTTTAATAAAATCAAAACTTAAAGTGCGAAGTGGTTTAGTGAAAATGTCATCTAATTGATACTTAGTGTTAAAAAATTCTAAAGATATATCCTTTTTAAGAACATGATCTCTTAGAAAATGATGTCTAATATCAATATGTTTAGTTCTAGAATGACTTATTAGATTTTTTGAAATATTTATAGCACTTGTATTATCACATAAGATAGGTGTAATATTAAAATTAGGTCCAAATTCCATCAATTTGTTTTTCATCTATAACAATTGCACACAACAAATGCCTACAGACACAAATTCTTCTTTGACTGTTAACAGTGCAACGGAGTGTTGCTTCTTACTTGACCATGAGACTAAAGATTTTCCTAAGAAGTGATAGGTTCCTTAAGTGATTTTTCTATCTAATCTAAAACCTCCTAAATCTATATTTGAATATGATAATAAATTAAAATAAAAATTTTTTGGATAAAGAAGAGATTGAAAAATCGTTCCTTTTAAATATCTAAAAATATTTTAATAGAAATAAGATGTGATTCTTTAGGATTTGTTTGAAATCTGAAAATAAACATACTAAAAACATAATATCAGGTCTTATAATAGTAATATATAATAAACTATCAATAATAACTCTATATAACTTGTTGTCCACTAGTTTTCCAGCTTTATCCAACTCAAGTTTAATATTAGTACACATGGGAGTTGAATATGTCTTGTTGTTCTCAAGACCAATTTTTTTCATTAAATCAGTAATATATTTTCTTTGGTTTAATATATTTCCATAATATTTTTGATAAATTTGAAGTCCTAAAAAGAAATTTAATTCTCCCATAATTCTCATATCAAATTCTTTTTGCATGAGTTCTCAAAAATCATTACGAAGTTTTTTATTTTTTGATCCAAAAATAATACTATCAACATAGATTTGAACTAATAATAAATTAGAACAAACTATTTTCCTAAAAATGGTTGGATCTTCCAAACCAACATTAAAACCATTTTTCAAAAGAAAAAAAACTAAATCTTTTTATACCAAGCTCTAGGATCCTTCTTAAGTCCAGAGAGAGATTTTGTAAGTTTAAAAACAAAATATGGTTTTTGAGAATTTTCAAAACCAGGAGGTTTCTCAACATAATGTTCTTCCATTAAATAACCATTTAAAATGCATATTTTACATCTATCTAATATAATTTAAAATTTATATGAGATGTATATGCTAAAAGGATTCTAATAGCTTATAATCTAGCTATGGGGGAAAAGGTTTCATCATAATATATACCTTCTTCTTGATTATATCCTTTAGCTACTAATATAGCTTTATTTCTAGTTATAGTATCTTGATCATCTTCTTTATTTCTAAATTCCCATTTTGTTCCTATAATTGGATAATTTGATGGTATTTTAACTAATTTTCAAATTTTCTTTCTTTTAAACTGGTTCAATTCTTCTTTCATTGAAAACATCCAACTTTCATCTTCTAAGGCTTATTCAAAAGATTTAGGTTCAAGTTTTGATAGAAAAGTAGAGAATTCAACTAGATTTCTTGTATTTATTCTAGTCATTATTCCTATGTCTAGGTCTCCTATAAGAGTTTCTAAAGGGTGATTCTTTAGGGTTCTAGAATGTCTAGTCAGAAAACTTTTAGGTTCATTAGTATCATGTTCTTCTGAACTGGACTGAATTTTATTTTTAAAATCATTTTTCAGGTTTTCAAGTCTCATGTTGTCAGAAGAGTCAGTAGATTCATCAGTTTGATCTTTCTCTTTATTAAAATGGTTAGTTTCATCAAAATTTACATGAAATAAATCTTAAACAATACTTGACTTTTTATTAAATACTCTATAAGATTTAGAAGTTGCGGAATATCCTAAGAATATTCATTCATGAGCTTTTGGATCAAACTTACCAAGATTATCCTTGGTGCTAAGGATATACACCTTCCATCCAAAAACTTTAAAGTAATTTACCTTAGGCTTTCTCTTATTCCAAAGTTCATAAGGTGTCTTTTTGAAAATATAATGAATTAAAACTATATTTATTATATAAGAGGCTATGATTATAGCTTCTTCCCATAGATAGGTTGGATGACTGTATTCATTTAGCATATTCCTATCCATTTCTTGAATAATTATATTTCTTCTTTCAACAATTCCATTTTGTTGAGTTGTTTTTGGTGCAGAGAAGGTGTATTTAATACCCATGTTTAAGAAAAGGTAATTGAATTCTTAATTCACAAACTCTCCACCATGAACACTTCTTAATGAAATTATTTTAAAACCCTTTTCATTTTGAACACTTTTGAAATAATTTTCAAAAATAGTAAAAGCTTCACTTTTCAGTTTTAGAAAATAGACCCAGGTAAATCTAGAATAATCATCAAATAAAACATATACATATAATTTTCTAGAAAAACTTGCTACTCTAGATGGTCTAAATAGATCTATGTGGATAAGTTCTAGGGGCATTGATGTAGTATATTTGTTAATAGATTTGAAGGAAGATTTTTGTTGCTTGCCAATCTGACATGCATTACAAAATCTATCACTGTCAAAATTGAGACAAGGTAAATCTGAAACTAATTTTTTATTAGATAATTTATGTAAAGCATAAACATTGAAATGGCCAAGTCTTCTATGCCAAATCCAATATTCATTTATCTTATTAGTTAAACAACTCACTTTCTGTTTACATAATCAATTTAAGTCCAAGGTGTAGACATTATCTTTTCTAGGTGCTTTAAATTTAAGAAAATGATTTTTAAATATAGAACAAGAATTATTAGAAAAATAAACACAGTATCCATCATCATAGATTTGAGAGATACTTATCAGGTTATGCTTCAATCCTTATACATATAATACTTTATTGTTTGAGACAGTCTTTGGATCTCCAACTGTTCCAAGTCCAATTATCTTCACTTTGGCATTGTCACAAAAGGTGACTAGACCTCCATCAATCTGTGTCAATGTATTGAAGTTTGATGGATTTTCACTCATGTGTCTGGATAATCCACTATCCATATACCATATAGCCTTTACCTTTTTGTGACCTGTTACCTACAAAGATAATTTAAACAAAATTTTTTTTTGGTACTCATATCTTTTTGGGTCCAACAGTGTTAGATAACAAGGATTTAGGAATACAAATAAGCTTTATTTTTTAATGACTTATTTCATTTACTTTTGATAAACTTTTTGAAATAAAAGATCTTTTAATTCCACTTATTTGAGGATTTCTCAAATAATTTTTTTTGTTATATGTTCTTCTATCCTACAAAAATGAAAAATAGCAGATTTTGTATCAGGAACAAAATAATTCTTCTATAATTTGGACTTTTCACCCTTTCTTACTATACCAAATATTTCCTTTTTAATTACATTCTTACCAAAAATTTCATTGAGTATATTTCCACCTTTTGTAAAAACAAGAGAATCATTTTTGTAATTTTCTAATTCATCCTTTTGTTTTTTAAACTTAATTTCACGATTAGTACAATTAGTGGTTGTTGAGTTAAATTTTTCAACTAAATCTTGATGTTTTTTAAGAAAAGTATCCATTTCTCCTAAAATTTCATTTTGAATATTCTTTAAAGATTTATTTTTCTTTAATATGGAGTCATATCTTTCTTTTAGCATAGTACAGTAGGTAGTCATTTTATCATTTGAGTAACTATAATCGGAATCAAATGAATAGTAGGGTTGTACCTTATCTTCTTAATCTACAAAGCACATATTAGATTTTAGATTTGATTCTTAATTCTATAAATCAGAGATTGATGATCTTCTGGAGTCTTCAGAAATACTCTAAGTACCCTTCATAGCTCTTTTTCTTTTGTTTTCATAGTCATAATTTTTCTAAAACTTCTTTTATATCTTTATCTTTTCACTTTTTAATTGAGGACAGTCATGTATTATATGACCCAACTTTTTGCATTCATAGAATCTAACTTCCGTTGACTCTTTATCATCCTTTTTAAAGGTTTTTCTTAATCTTATCTTCTTCCTATAAAACTTGTTAAACTTTATGGCTAATTGAGCCAACTCGATTTTAGAATTAGATGAGCCTAAATTTCTTTGTTCTTTGACTTCTTGTTTCATTTTTATATTATACTTTTTATATGTAACCTTTAAAGCATTGTTATCCTTTTTCATTAAGATTTTGTGATATTCAACTTCATATTGGATTTTAGCTTCATAAATCATTAGAGTTCCAATAAATTCTCTCATTATATGATTCTTGATAGGTGCTGATTGGCGAGTTGCAGAGGAGATTTCATTCCACTGATTAGGCATTACTCTCAATACTTTCAATTCTTGATCAGCTTGTTTGATAGGTTCACCTAAGTTTGTAATGTTGTTTATAATTTCTATGATCCTTACATTCATTTGTGTAATAGTTTCTCCATAAAATATTCTGAATGTATCAAATTTCAAATTTTTTGTTGTATACCTCATCTGTCTTACATTTTCTATACCTTCATAAGAAACTACAATTGTCTACCACAATTCATAAGTTGTAGGGAATTGTGAGACACAGTTGAATTCGTCCAGTCCAAGACCACAGATGAAAGCGTTCATAGCATTAGAATTCATGTCATAGTCAGCCTCTACAGCAGCAACCCAAGATTTGGGTTTTTCAGTAATTTCATAATGAGTAACAATATTTGAGTATACTTTAAATCCAATATTTTTCAAATAGATTATCATACGTGATTTCCAACATCCATAGTTATCTCCATTGAAATATGGATCATGAACCATTAACATTATTTCTTTGAGATTCTCCATTGATATTTGTCTGAATCTTTAACTCTGGTTTGTTAGAATCAAAGAAAATTCGTTGAGCCCAACCTCCGATACCAAATGTTAAGTCAGAAATTCTATGATGAAGACACAATGGGGGTGAATTTTTTCCTTTTAAAAATTTCACAATTATTTCTATTCACATCAACAGTAGATAGAGATTGTGAAATTTCTGTATGATAGTATTTTCATGGGAAAAACTTAAAAAAAATAAAATAATTTATAGTGGTTTGGGGCATGAATATCCCCTAGTCCACTCCACCAACCACCCTCTCTACGGTCTTGGTGAATTTTACTAGTCAGGTCCTCTTCTCATAAGACCAATCCACAAATGAGTGCAGACAGTTGTCACCCTTACAAACAAGGCTAAAAATAGAGCCTTCTAATTATTTAAATAGATAACCAAAATATTCACATATTAGCATGAGAAGATGACACTCGAACATGACTAAAATCGAGAAGCTGATACTGAAAAGAATCAATAGATATTGATTTGATAAAACACCTTAAACTTCACAGTTGTAGTAGCACACAACTAACAGAAGACGGATCTTAAACTTCATATGAATAGTAATATTTCAAATATTTCTAAAGAGATCTGGTTGCACAATAGATCTGAAATTTTAAGAACAACAACAAAAACAGAGCATTGAGCTTCCATGATTGAACATGTATATCTTCAAAATTTAGTCCTTGTTTCTGAGATGATCGATCACTGTAGCACTATAAATTAATTTTCACAAGAAAACTCAAAGAATAAAAATTATCAACCCAACTAAGAGATAGATAGAAATCCAAAACATATAACATAGAAAGATATATATAATGATATATCATACAACAAGATTTTAGGTCCACAAAATACTCCTGGTAAATCAAGAGAATTCAAATTCAAAAATACAGCTTAGAGTAGTTATAAATTACTTTCAGAATAAGAGAGAAAATCTCCTCTATACATGGATCTTTAAATCAGTCATAACAAGCTTTGAATTAGTTAAAATTGAGCTTTAAATCTCCCTGATATTCTCCAAATACTATTGTAGAAAACTCTGATAAAGTCATAAATTCAAATTTCTGGTGTTGAAAAGTCAAATGTATGTTTCCTTCACCAAACAAAAAAATACCAAATGTGGGGTTCAACTATGTAGTGTTAATTATTCTAACATAAGGTTGAAAACATAAGTTTGATCACAAAAGTAAGGTTGATGATCCATACATTTTCTTCTCAAACGTAGGGTTCCATACTTACGTAGGGTTCTTTAACCATACTTTTTCTCTTTGAAAAACGTAAGGTTTCATTCAAACGTAATGTTCTTTTACCATACGTTTCTTCTAATGTAAGGTTGATAAACCATACATACTGATCCTTTACCATAACCTTTAATAAAAACATAGGTCATGTTCCTCACGTAACCTTCTTCAGCTTAGGGAATGAATAATGATTCTAGAAAACAACAAACTAAGAATAATGTTTCTAGAATATGCTTAATAGCATTCTTAACACTTTAACAAATATTTCTCATGAATAAATACTTGAATATTTTTACAAAATAATAATTATAAAGAATAAAAACATCCTGAAATATACTTAATATAATATCATTAGTAAAACAAACAAGGGTATTCGTGGTCATCAAAATAAATAATATTTATAAAGTATTGTTGATCCAACACCTGCCCAACAATATGAACATAAATAGATATCTTTATGTAATAATATTATAAATCATAAACAATTCCTATTATATCATACTTATAAATTCTTCCCATACTACTTGTGTGTTTTCATCAAGTAGTTTTCCCTCTTTATTTATACGGGGCTCCTTCCATAGCACATGACATGGGATGGAATTGGATTCAGATTTTTATTTTTCAATATTTATAAAAAGGAACATTTATTTTTTTATATAACATAATTTTTTTATTATAGATTCATAATACTTACCATTTTCTTATCTAGTGAAGAACACCCCATTCTTTTTTTGCTTTAGGGGTATATTGGTATTGATGCACATTGTTTATTTCTAAGACTCTTTTTATATTTCATAAATTAACAATTTTGAATCAAATTAGATAAAATATACAATTCCATATAATATACTATCAGCTAAAAAGAACCAAAAATGATTTCTAATCATGATGACTAATGAAAGAATTCCATTTTTCCTTCTTTATAATGTGTGCATACATGACTGGTGGGTGGGGATTTATTTTTCCCACAACATCCTTAAGATAAAGTCTGGTGAGAATTTTTTTAAAGCCTCTATGGGATTTTCTACAGGCCATTAAGACGAATTTCTTATGAAAATCATCTAAAATAAATGAACTCAAAAAGGGATAATAAAATTAAATCAACATTTCAATATATAATTTTTTAGTAAAATAGAGAAATTATATCATAACATTACCTTAATATCTTTCCAAAGGGTTTCCTTTATTACAGGTTGAATATGGAACCTAGAATCAATATCATTTATCAAATTCATTATCATTATGACACCAACATAACTAATTAACATTGAATTTTTAGGGTCAATTGGTTGGCCTAATTGATTCCATCCAACCTCAAATTTTATACCCTTGCTTCTTTACTTGATAATTTTAGTCAAAACAAGGATGCTAAGTTGTTCTTGTTTTTTCATCAATATGATATTGACCCCAAACAATCCTTTTGTTTCAACATCAATTGTATGTTCTTCCTCAAGATTGGTAACATCATCATATACAGAATTCAATCTGTGCATTAGTAGTAAAACATTTAATTTATATTATGTAAATACAATAGAGAACATAAAATATTATGATAGAAAGAATAGTATATTAAAAAAACACTTTGACCTGGTCATTGAAGTCTCTTTCATTTCTTTAAATCTTGAAGGGATTTTTATCCACTATCGAGAATCAAAATACACTCTTTATGGTCACCTATAACACATAATACATTTTCTATATTGAGACCATCATGAAATTATTGTGATATCCTAATGAAAGGGTCATCCTCGATTGAATTTTTATATGACCCTATAGTTGTTTTAATAACTATAAAGAAAATTGAACAGTTCTTGTTTACTGGATCTGATAAATAAAATACCTACACTAATTGTGATTGCATTATGAACACCTCATCCTTATACCCTTTCACACTAAAATTAACCTTCATGAAGCTCATTTCATCAACATTCACTACACTCATAATTTAAACTCATTTGCAATAGAAAATAGGCACTTGGAATGTTTTATAATCCAACTCATATATCTATTTGATGATATTGAAATATGAAATATTCACATAAATTGGATTTCTATCCTTGAAACCAGATATGTTCATTGCTTATGGCACAAGTATAACCCCACTATTTTTACCATATTTTATTCATAATTTTCTTTTATATAGAACATATATCTGTTAATTATAAAACCAATGTAAGATATAAAATTTTTATTTGGTTTATTGGATAGCCTTCAAAGTCATTAGAAAATTGAATTCATATTTTTAGAAAACTCCCTATTAATATGATATTGGAACCATACTATAAACTATTGATTATGTGTATTTGATATCCATCCTTCTTCACTTGATGGATTCAAATGTATAATGAATCAAACTCTTCAATATTATGTAAAATGTAAATGTGATATTTATCCTTCTCTATGATGGTAATTGTAACAACATATCTTTCAGAAATCCCTTTACCCATTAGTTTTCCATTATGATAAGACTTTGGGATATCAATGATATCATTATCTAATAGGTAATAGGTACCTAATTCAACAAAAACTTCAATGCTATATCATTTTTCAATACAACCTTATAGATGAATTTTATTCTTGACATGTCCTTTAAAAATATTTATATACTTTTCAATGGGGTACATCCATCTATAATGGAAAGGACCACATAATTGAACCTCTCTAACCAAGTGAACCATCAAGTGGACCATTATATCAAAGAATGATGATGGGGAGAACATCTATAATTCCCATAATATGACTAAAATCTCTTTACTCATGATTGTTATCTTTATCAGGTGTATAACATTACTACATTTGTATTTGAAAAAGAATTAGAGTCTAGTAAATGTATTCTATACATTTTTAGGTAGAAATCAATATAAAGTTATGGGAATCAAATCATGTATCAAAATATGGAAGTCATGTGATTTTAGACCCCATAACTTCAAATTATTCATTGAAATGAAATTCCTGATATTTGATGAATACCCATCTGAAACTCTTACACCATTAAGGAAAATTAAAAATTGAAATTTTTCTTATTTGGATAGAGTGCAAGATGCTAAAGGAAGAAAATTACACTTTTCACCCTTCACTGGTGCCAACTCTTCCCTTATACCCATGTCCATCGTGTCTAACCTATCCTTGAAAAATATTCTGTTTTTCTAGAAACATTTAGTAACATGCCAATAACATTATAAAATATTTTTTTTCTACATGCATGAAATCAATAAAATGTATGACGTGCAAACAATTCCAGTATGATAATTCGAATAAAATAAATCTATTTTTCCAACCAAATTTTTTAAGGTTTTTCAAAAAAAAATTACTAAAAATAGTGAAAATATCTTTTAATTTATTAAACATTTGATCATCTATTAGTGTAGATGGTTTTGTACCTTATTCTGTATCCACATCGAATGTTATCATCCAAGATTAGTATTTATTTTGTTGAGGTAAAAATTTCTGATTTCTTATAAACATAGCCTTTGAGGAATTTTTCAATTGAACTGAGTGTGTGCATTCATAAAAAACAGGACACCTCAACATTCCTTTAATTCTATAGCTTAATAAATTCCATAATAAAGAAAGTCATTTATATTCCCATACAACATGGACTTCAATGTGAATTATTCACTTCTATAAGAATCATACTTTGTCACACATATATCCCACATCAATTTAAAATCTTCAATCTATGGAGAACAATATATATCAATATCATTATTGGGTATTTTTGGTCCATATATAAGTAGAGGCAATGTAATTTATTGGTGTATCATACATAATCATGGTGGAAAGTTATAATTTACCAATATAACTAGATATGTACAATGGGTTCTATTTTATAAACCAAAAGAAATTATTCCATATATAGATAATTAAAGACATAAGTTTTTTGGATCATTTACAAATTTTGGATACTCATAATCAACTTTATTCTAGTGAGTAAAGTCTCCTGGATGATGTAGATTCCCATCTTTAATTCTTTTATCTTCATTCTATATCAATTTTCTCATGATTTCCTGGCATCCCTATAGTCGTCTAGAACATGGAATTATAGGAAAGTACCCTAAAAAATTTTAAGGACTTGATTCATCTTTATTGTATCAATTCACACCACACTTAGGGAATTCTATGAGGGATTCGTGGTCCGTGAGAAATAATATGAAATGATTTGGACAAGCATGTGTTTTTTTAGAGTTTATTCCCATTGAACATAACATTCATTTAGCATAATATGTTTGACAAGGAATTTCATTTTCTTCTGGTATCATATAATTTATGATACCAAGTATTTCTATAAATACGGTGTTTCTCTATCCACTTCTAGCTTCCAAATTACACAAATTCAATAAAACTGATAATGTTTTTTATTTATTACAATTGGTATACAATGGTATCATAGCACAACTATTTAACTTCTCAAACAAATTTTTACAATCATGAAGGTTATATTCAATTCCCATTATCATTTTTTCTATACAATATTCATTATAATTTTCACATGTATTCTTATTAAATGATCTATAAACCGCATTATCATCCTAATTGGTGTGAACATTTGGGTTTTCCTTGATTTTAGTCCAACATTTATAACTCAGATATATCCTATGACAAGTCTAATGTTCTTACAACTCTTTCAAACTAATTTTTCTTGAATAAAAAATTGTAAACATTGAAAAATGATTTGATAAGGTTCGTATTCATGTTCTATTTCAGAATATATAAACTCTTTAACTCCATCTTCATACTCTTTTATCATATGATTAGCATGAATCTATTTTTTATTCATATTCATTCTATTAGGTTCATAAAATATCCATTTTTTTAGAAAAAATATACATAAGATATTAATAATAAAAGGATAAATTAATAGATAATTATAATAATGGGAACCCAACATTTTAATGTTATCAAAGATAATTCATGAAAATTTATCATTTCACAAAAGGGTTACATGAAAAGAAACAAATTGGGGTAAACATCTGGATGTTGGTCCAGGTTTTGAATTTAATATTGTGTGGGAAACATGCGGTAATTATAGGATGGTTTATGTATTCTTTCTTGATGGGAGTCCAAAAAGAGGAAAGAGTTTATGTTTATTCATTTCTTCACTTGGTACATGGTGGTCCAAGTGGTGTTTCATTGATAAGGTTCTTAGGAACCGAAGTTGATTATCTTTTATCAAATGATGAAACAATAAACATGAACACAAGTTGAAGAATTGTCCAAGTGGGATCAGAAAAAAAATCCAAATCTCAAACTAATGATTTGAGTATAAGACCAACTATTTGGGATCACCTAAGAACAAAACTCAACATTAATGGAACCAACACAGAGAATCGAATCTGAAAAAATGTATGAGTGGAAACTGAGAGTAAGGTTTAAATAAGATGGAAGCATATATGTATGTTTGGAATGATTTTCATTATATTGATTTAAAGAGTAAAGTATAGTTTGAGTGGATCCTTAAATATATTTCTAGGAGTCCTCATCTTAAACTAATGATGGGAACAATTTCATTTTTATCTACGGATGTATGTATTCCCACTCCTAATCATATCAAATTTATCCCAATAATATTACCATTGTTCACTCAATAACTCTCAAACGGTTTATGTAACTTTTCTAGGTGGGAGTACAATAATAGTGAGAATTTTATTATAAAGTATCCTTAATGATCCTTTAATTTTTTCACTTTCACCATTTCATTGTATAATATTATATATTTTATAAATTATATTTATATCATAAGAAGAGTGGAGAGTTTTATTTGATAATAAATATTTATTCTCTTCATAGTCACTTCATACCCTATAACTTATTTACACTTACTATTTTTTCACTATCGATGTCAATACATCAATGATTCTATCATATTATTATATTTTTAGTATTAATTCGATAAATTTATCTAGTTTTTTATATTGTTAAGTTTTTATTATTTAATAATATTATTTTAATCCATAAATATAATCATTTTTTTATTTCAATTATGATTTGAAATATTTTTATATCACAATTTGACTTCTTCCCATGAATTATTTTCATATAAATCTCTTATAAGGCTTCTTATAGTAAAACCAGAGTGAGAAATTTACAATGGTGGTTGGAATGAAAGCAAGTGGGGAAAATTGAAAGAATTAACTGAAAATAATGATCCACTTATTAATTAGAACCGATGTAGAAATGAAAGTGGAAGGAATCCTCAATGGGGTCACCAGGGGAAGAAACTACTATGAGTAAACATTTACAGAACTAGGGCACTATGAATGAAAAATAAGATAAATTAACTACTTAAAAATGATCTGAAACTTTATTATGATACTAATCAACATGATTTTTAAAAAATAAATTTGATTATATTTAAAGGTTAACTCTATATAAATTGGAAAAATGAAAATATAAAACTATTTTTTTATAATGTTTGATGGGGTAATAAATAAATATTTTAACTAGTAAAAATTAAATTAATATTATAAATTTAATAGTTGGAAATATTTAAAAACATGATTAATATTATATATGTTCTTATAGAATTTTGTAAAACATTTTTGTAAATATATCAATTATTAAAGTATATTGTAACATATTGAAGAAACTAAAATTAATCTACTCTTTGGATTAATATCACTCTAATAAACTTTTTTTGAATTTTGAAATAACTACCCAATTTTAAGGGTCAATTGATGTCATACAAAGTAGTGGATCATAGATGGAGGGTATGAGGGATTATAGAGCAAGGAGGAAGCATATATGAACCTATGATAAGAGGAGTGTTTTGATGTTTGAATGGAATAAAATATATACATTAAAATTTTATTTATTTGGTATAAAAAATTATAAAATATAAAATGAAAAAATATATTTGAAGTGGGGGAAATAAGTGGATTAAATACGGAAAATGTAATCGCACAAGAGAGGCCAATGCATGAGTCAATAGAGGATAAAATCCTAAGAATGGATCTTCACTAAATAATAAATAGATAACCAGGCTTGTGGGAGGACCAGTAGAAACCATAATAGTGGGATAGTGTTTGTGGGCTTATCAACTAGAAAACAGACAAGGTACAAAGTTGATGTATGATCACAGAATTAGAAGGTAGATCGAGGAAATATTAATGTGAGGCTGAGGGATAGAGTTAACCAACAAGGTAAGGGAGATTGATTGGAGAATCACATAGGTAAGTCAAGGACAAATAAGATCATTTGCACAAGGAATTCAAACCATTTGAAAAAAAAATTAAAAATAGATAATAAATAACTAAAAATTCTGAAAGAATGAAACAACTTGAATGGAAGATCACAAGTCGCATACCTTGGGGTTTTCAAGTGACAATTCACCTGATATGTTCAATGGATATTAATGGAAAAGATTTAGTTCCATGAGGGCTTAAATGGCGTGAGAAATGGTGAACTTTGTTAAGGTTATATTTAAAATATCATAAAGGTTTTAATAGTGCATTCTAAAAAGTGCTGATAAATAATGTTTTTGTTCAGTGCTAAAATAAAAAACATTGACAAAACCTCTTTTAATCAGCATTATAATTTATCATTGATTGAGACCTACAAAATAATTTTTTAAAAATATAATTAATATAACTAAAAAATTTAAATTTATATAATAATAAATAAATATAAATGTATATAATTATAAATATATTAAAAGAATTATAAGTATATATTTATAAATAAATATAATTTTATATAATTTTATATAATATTTATTTATGTAATTATAAATATATTAAAAGAGTTGTAATATATATTTATAAATATAATTATAGATATATATTTATAATCAAAATTATAAATAAATATATTTGTAAATATATTTATAAATATTTGTATTTAATTATAAATATATTTAAAATTGTAAATTTATTTTTATAATTATATATATATATTAATATATAAATATAATAAATGTGTTAATTATAATTTTATAATTATTTAAATATATAATTACATTTTTGTAATTATATAAATACTTTTTCAAAAATGATTGAAACTGAATAATTAAAAATGAATAATGTTTAAAAATATTTATAAAACTGATAGGTATTATTAATTATACAAATTGTTAAAAACATTAAATATAGATATATATTAGTGATAACAAAACCTATATTTATCATCTCTCTTTAAGAATCCCTGATAAAAAGTATATAAAATATATTAAAAAATATTAAACAAATATATATTAAAAATTAATATATAATTAAAAAGATAAAAATTATATAAAATTATTATTAAATAAATAATATTAAATGAATGAATGTTATAAATGAGTGAAATTTGATAATTATAAATGAGTATACTTACAAAAATGTTTTAACAATTGATTACTGCAAAAGGGAGCAAGAGAAAATAAAAAATTGTGGCTGCAAATTTGAAAAAAACCATACTCACAAGGACTCATTCCTCAATTATGTAGGCTCATAATGGAAAATGCAAGTCTGTTCCTGTAAAAGACAAACAAGAGCTCGTATATTATACTGCTTCTCAATTATCTTGGGGGTTCTCAGACACTAATCGGCTTCACTACACTTCAAAGGAGAAAGGATCATTTCATTTTAAGGTGCAAAGTTTCTCTACCCCTACAACGGAGAAGGTTTCTTCAGAGAAAAAATTAGTCTCTAATGAATATTTAACAATTTTTTTACCTAAATCTGGTAACAAAAGGGATGGATCATTGGGTGTAATTCTATCCTTGAATATATTTCATCATCTAAAAAATGTATCTTGTGATACACAGCCCTCTGTGGCACCTATTTTTAGTGAAACAATAGCTCAAGTGAATCATGTTTTATCCTTAGAGCTAATTCAAGGGAGTAAACCTTTAAATATTGAAATTTTACATTCATCTTCTCTTGATTTTTCAAATATTTTTCACAGTGGGCATTCCCTTATTCCTCTCTATTGTGATTTAACTCCTCTGAGATATGGACCTGGTTAGGGAAAGGAGAGGATACTCATTGTTGTTGTTAAATAATTTCCCTCTGAAGGTGATGGTATTTCCATGACTCCTGCCGGTGGAGTGTTCCCTGCTACTCATATAGATGATTCAATTTATTTGCAGAAACCTAGTTTGTCCCTTCATGATCTGGAAAAACATAGTAAAGTTATTGAAGCCATACCTTTTTCTTTGGACAGTACAAAAGAGGTTGGGAGAGCCGCAACTTCATCTAGAAAGAAGCATGTTAGTGTTGAGCAAAATGATCATGGAGCTTCAAAATTGGGGACTCCTATAATGGATAAATCAAAGATTCATCATATGAAGGATAAATTCTTTTTAAGGGTAGTACTAATAATTCATTTGTGTTTATCGCATCAGGAAGTTGTGAGGATGATGACCAAAACATTGTTCGGGTATCTGGAATTAAAGAAATGACAGAAGTTGTTGATGATGGACTTCCAGATGATGGACATGGGCCATGGTTGTAGGTCAAAATGTGGAGAAGAGGATGACATCCACATGGGCGAGGAGGATGCTCCTCTCATCATAGCACGATTACTCGATCTCGAGTTACTTAATTGATTTCTTTTGGATATTTCGTGTTTTGTATGTTCCTCCTTGGTACTTTTTTTTATTTAATAAATGGGGATGTTATGACTATCCTTTAAAAAAATATTAAAAATTAATAAATTAAAAAATATTAAAACAATAAATACCAAAACTGATTGAATTATAAATAAAGGTAAAAAATAAGTAGCACTATTAGCTAATAAATAATACTAAATGATAATAAATGAATTAATTTTAAAAAATAGTGAAATTTAATAATTAAAAAATTAGTATATTGCTAAAATATTACAAAGATAAACAAGTGTTACTAATTATATTGATAATTAAAAAAACTAAAATTGAATATATGTTAAAATGAAAATGAATACATATACATACATACATACTTATATATATAAATTAAAACCATATTAAAAAAATTAATTGTTAATCAATAAACATATATAAATAAATATTAAAAATGGATAAAATTACAAAAATATTGAATAATGAAAAATTGAAAATGAATAGATTTTAAAATATTAAAAAATAATCAAGATTATTAATGGATAAATAATATTAAAAATAAATAAATTAAAAAATATATATTAAAAATTAATAAAAAATATATATTGAAAAAAATATAAAAATTGAAAAAAATTACTGATTATAAACATATAAATGTTAATAAATAAATACAAATAAATATTAAAAATGAATAAATTTAGAAAAACATATTAAATAAATAAAATTAAAAATAAATTATATATATATATATATATATATCAATTAAATAATTCAATATATATTTCTATATATGAAATAAAAATTTAATTATGAATAAATATTAAAAAGAAATAAAATTTAAAAAAATAATAAAAATTAAAAACTAATATATATATATATACATACATGTACATATGTATATTAAATTTAAAAGCAATAAATATTGTGTATGTATATATATTAAATTTATTCATTATTATTTTTATTTTGAAAAGGCTTGGGTAGGGTCAAAGCCCTAAACCATTTATTGAAATAAAGAAAAGATACAAAGAGAAGGTGGGGTAGAAATGATAAGAAATATCCAAAAAAAGAGTTTCAACCAACTAGAGAACGAGTACAGGTGCTATGAACATAGATTCATCCGCCCCGACCATGGGAGTATCAACCCCTTCTCTAAGTATTAACCCTCTACCATGGTCCACCTCTGTCATATGGGGGTTCAACATTAATGTCAATACTTGTGGATTCTTACAAGGATCCAAAACTACTCTACTCATCCTCCACACTGGTATCAGATGTAAGTAACTCAAAATAGTTATGTATACCAACCCTTCTTCTCTTCTGTGTGGATGATTCTTTGGTAGAAGCAATCAAAGGCACTACCCTAAGAGAATTCCCTTGGAGGGGATCCTCTATTACATCAAATTCCTCCCACTACTGTAAAATGGTATATTTGCAACGAGATCCCATTACAAATGATCCGTTGTAGAAAAGAGCATCACAAATAAAGGTTTTTGCGACGACCTGTCGCAAAAATAAACTATTTTTGATGATATGCACATCCGTCAAAAATATCTTCCTGATGTTTTTAAATACTTTTTTACGACGGGGATACCACCCCACTGTAAATATTCTTTTCAAGTTTTTTGAAACTGTGTTTGCGATGAGACCCATCACAAATAGTATAAAAAAATTGAATAAAATAATAATAAAATAATATTAATATTAATATTATTAAAATAAAATAAATAATAAATACTGAAACAATATTCATATAATAATAATATTATTATTGATAATATATTATTATTATTATTAAAATAATAATATTATTATTACTAATATAATAAACAATTATAAAATAATGAAAACCTCAATATTCGTGAAAAATATAAAAAAAAATAAGAAGAAAATAATCAAAAATAATAATTAATTATATAAAAAAATAAAAAAAATAAAGTAATAAAATAATAAAAAATTAAATAAATAATAAAAATGTAATATTTTTAATAATATAAAAAATGCACTATATGGAAATGTAGACAGTTAATATTACAAACAAAATTTACATTCGAATATTTTATCATAAAAAATAAATAGATCACTGAGGGGGAGGGGCATCTGGAGGAGCTGGAGAAGATGATGGAGGGAACTTTATCCCCAAACAATGAGTCAGACGTCGCATGTACTCCAACTTCTCCTGCTCCTGCTACTGCTTCCATCGACACATCTCCTCCTGCATCTCCTCCTCCTACTACTACTACTGTTGTAGGAGCTCTTCCCACTACTGCTGATGTCATTGATGCATCTGCTCATGCTCACATACTCTCTATAAGCTCACTCTGAGCTCACAGATGTTCCTCATACTATGCAACAGATGATGATGACTCCCCATGATCTTCTCTTGAGCTGGATGTTGACATCGCAGCGGTGCCACAATAATCCATAGGTATCAATCGAGAGATGATACCAACAACTTGACTTTTCTCTAAGGCATACCGGGTTGCCTGCATCCATATTATCTAATCAAATCAGTGGGCACTAGTCTAAGTATCGGTCTCAGCCTGACTCTCAATCTATGTCTGAGACATCGTGACCTCATTTGACTTCTTTAATTTAAATTTAAAATTAAAATAGTTAAAATATTATTTATAATTAAATTTTAATCTCAAAAAGAAAATATACTGACCACAATCTGATGCTGGTGAGCACCTCTAATCTCTCCAGTGATTGGATCACTGTACATCCTCATATAAACATCAAAATATGAAATATCGGGTTGTTTTAATACCTATATGAATATAAAATAAACAATTTTCATTTAAAGTTATATTAAATATTTAAAAAAGTACTTACCATATGATCCCTATGAGTACTAAATGTATGACTACCGACTCAATGTGTCACCTCCTGTCTCCCCAAATCTTGTTGACCTACTGATGATATCGTCTGAAAATGATCACCCAACCAGTATGAACATAATACATCCCAAAAATGAGAGGAAATTTAATCAGGTCGATGGGCGCGACAAGACTTATCAAACTCGGTCACTCTTGCTTTCTCCAATGTTTTCCTTCTCAAATTATGCAAAAACTGATTGCAACACATACACGTAGTCTCCTACCATGCCTTCCAAATAGCATCATGCATGATGTCATCTATGAGATACCATAAACCCTACAAATAATTTATAATATCAATTTTTTAATTAAATTAATTTTAAAATAAATATTATTTATTTACATATCATCCAATAATCAAACATGATACACTCCACATCAATGGGAATCTGATCCCATGAGACACATGCTTCAGAAAAATAATTGTGCAGTATAGCACCCCCTGTCCAGTAGGTATATGCGTAAAGTTGTAAAAAAATAAAAAATAATCAAACAATTAGTATATAAAAAAATTATTGAAAACTAAATAAAATACAAAGGTAAAAATACCTTTGCACGCTTGAATTGAATCCAAGACATGGATGTTTCTTGAGGATAGGGTCAGGAATCATCAATTGCGTAAGACTACACCCCCTCCAAGTCCCCCTGAACCGATAGTAATTTGAGGGTCAAATGAGATAATGTCTTTCTCATCTAAAGGTAGATCATATTCCTCCGACATACGAAACAGATCCTCGTCCATCTAAAACATGAAATTACTGCTGTTAGAAAATAGTTGAAAACAACTGATATATATATAGATAAATATTATATATGATTACAACCAGCATTTAACTGTGTCAATGTTCATCTTCATCATCATCTTCATATCTGACGATGTCAATGTCTTCATATTCCTCCTCAGTATCATCAATTTCCATATGAGGTTTACTTTCATCATCTCTTATCATTTAAAATTAATTTGTAACATCATTAGCATCATCGTCACCGTAGACCTTTAACTGTGGGGTATCATCATTGATATCTGTGTCTCTTCATAAAAAATATGGATTTAGAGTAGTCTCTTGAAAAAAATTAATTCTTTCCACTTTAGTGGAACCACATTCACTTTGAGTAAACTGATTTTCCCATGATTTAATTTTTATTATGCTCCACCAATCACTCAACTCTTGAATTAGGACAATATTTTGAATAATAAATTTAATGCTCCTAATGATCCAATAAAAATGATTCATTTACTACAAGAAGAATTTTATATTTAATATCAACGATTCCATGGGTCAGATGAACATACAAGCCTCTCTTAGTATCTAACCACTGACATTTGAACATCGTTATGTAATGTTGTCCCAGAAAACATAGTTCAATAATTTCTTCCAGCATGTCATAAAAGTCAACTTTAGTTTCTCTATGATGATATCCTCTCAAGAAAACACCAATATTCATTGTTTTTTTATTCTCCATATTCACTTGTATAAAATCGAAAACCATTCACCAAATATACATTATAATATTTAACCATATCTTATAGTGGGTTAATAAATACACACAATCTATTATTAATTTTATCAGCATGTTGAGATACCTGAAAATTTGTAAAAAAATTATCAATATAATAGATAATAAAATGATTTTATATGTTAAACCAAAAAAATTATGTTACCAGTTCTTGAAACCGATAGGAAAAGTTTTTTTGCTGACATTGTTAGAGAACAGCTACTGTAATTTGTGGAATTTTTTTCTTGATATGATTATCATATGACCTAAAAATAAAATAATATTAATTTACTATAATAAAAATTATAGAATAAGTGATAGGAGTACTCACTATAAAAATGGTTCCATTTCTTCACAGTTGAGCATAACATATGTATGAGCATTATGATGTTCATCATCTGAAATCCATCGTTCAGGAACTCCACCGATGCCATGTTCGGGATGATTGAAAAATGATAATTGATTTCCCATTTTATCATCAAAACTTCCCTCATTATATCCTATATGGTTGTGTTTTGAGGGATATTCATATTGAAAGTAATGAGAGCAGAAAAAAGAAATTTCCTCTTGAAAATAAGTTTCTACAATTGAACCTTCAACTGATGCTTTTTTACATACTTTTTTCTTCAATTTCTGCATACATCTTTCAAATGGGTATATCCATCGGAACTATACTGGACCTCCACATTTTCCTTCATATATAAAATGTAATATCAAATGTTCTATTGAGTAAAAAAAAGTCTATGGTAAATTTTTTTATAGTTTGCATAAAATTAAAACAACATCTTCTTGTAGTCTTCTTAATGCATCATAGTCACTTTTTTGCTACATAAATGTCTTGAAAAAAATATGATATATCTGTTAGTGTATCCCAAATCCTATAATTTGATAAAACTCTTAATCCAATCGGTATAAGTCTTTTCATTATAACATAATAGTCATAAATTTTTAATCTAGTAATTTGAACATTTCTAACATATCTTCCCAAATTAGAAGCATAACCATTTTGAAGTCTCAAATATAAAATACACTAAAAAAATAATAACCTATTCTCTCTGGAGAGTGTATAAGCTACTTTTGGCTTCATTAAATTCTGTGTTCTGACATTTTCAAATAGTTCAAGTTCTGGTCACCATAAAATTTGGGCAAGATCTAATCATGAATTTACATTATCATTGGTCTTACCTGGTGTATCCAAAACTATATGAAATAAATTATCAAAATAGTTCTTTTCAATATGCATGACATCCAACATGTGATAGACTAACAAATCAGACCAATATGGAAGATCCCAAAAAATGATCTGTTTTATCTAAATGTGTTCTTTCCCAAATCCATCAATTTTCTATTGGTTTATTGTTGGTCTAAATTTGATGGGAGTTAATGAAGTGACAATTTATTTTAACTCTATACCTAATATCATTGTTGGAGTTCCATCTCTTTCAATTGTGCCTTTTTTGAAATGATATTTGTTCATATGAAAAATATGATCAGTTGGAAAGAATCTACGATGACAGTCAAAAAAAGGTTTTTTTATATTGATGAGAATAAATGCTTTTCTGTCTCTCATACAATACAGACATGATTTTGGACCATGTGTACTCTATCCAGACAACATGACATATGTTGGGAAGTCACTAATTTTCCGCATCAATGCAGCTTTTAGTAAGAAATTTTATTTCGTAGCAACATCAAATATACTAACACCATTATTCCTTTTGATTCAATAAGGTTTTCCTTATGAATTTTCAATTCCTTCTTGTTTTGAAAATCACAAACACCTTATCTTTAAGGAAAATTGCTTTTATAAAGAAAATTGATTTTATAAGGAAAATCACTTTTATAAGAAAAATTATCCTTATCATATTTTCATCCATATTTTTCCTAAGTATAAAATTCGGATTCATTTCTGTTTTCTCAGATTTGTTTGAAACTTTGATATAAAGTATTCTGTTTGAGGATCCGAATTCTGGATAAGAACTATAAGGAAGTTTCACTCCGAATTCCAGATGAGAACTGTAATAAAGTATCATTCCGAATTCCAGATATGAACTCTGACTAAGTTCTATTCCAGATTCAGGATACGAATTCTTATGAAGTTCGACATTGAATTCTCATTACGAATTCTAATGACGAATTCTCATTACGAATTCTGATAATGAATTTTCATTAAGAACTATGATGATGAAATCTCATTACGATTTCTGATGATGAATTATCATTCCGAATTCTCATTCCGAATTCACCTATTAAACAGAATATGATCATCTTTGTTTTATACAATCTGAATTAATTCAGACTCCGAAAAATATTTTGGTTAGACTCCGAACTTTTATTCTGCTTACATTTCTATAATTTGTCAACTCTTTATTATTTTCATTACACTCCAAATCTTCACTCCAAAGCTTTCATTCTGAACTTTTGAGTTAGATTTTAAAACGATGTCGTACATTCTATTACAATTGTTTCGTTATAAAAAGATGTCGTCTATTTTGTTATAAACTAACCGTTGTCTAAGTGACACGTGTACAGGTCCCTTCGATATTTAAGGAAAATATGACCATTGGAGAAGGAGCCGACCTTACCTATAAATAGGAGCTCATTTGAAAGAGCTTAGCGCTGAAAAGGCTGAATAATCTTCTTGAAGTGATTTCTAGAGAGAGAGGCTCTTATTAACTCTCAAAGCTTCGTGCGACTCTAAATATTGGTGATTACATTCAAGGACTTCTGGGGATAGGAAGACAGAGGTGTCGACTACCTTAAAGTTAGAGGGCTTCCTTGCTGAGGAAGACAGAGGTTACCAACTACCTTGAAGTTGAGGGCTTGCAGGGATAGCAAGACAGAGACTCCGATCTTCGTATCGAGGGCTTACCCTGGTGTGGGTAAGACAGACTTTCTTGAAAGTATAAATCAAGGTACCTTTATCCAAGGTTGTTGGATACCCTTCTCTTTGGGTTAAAAGACTTATATCTTGTTACTAGTAGTTCTACTACTTGTTTATATTCCGCTGCATTTTGTATTATAAGAAAATTATAACTTTCTTATACTCCCTTACTTGTACTCTGTTTCATTTAGATTCTATATGCTTTAAGGTAGAATCTCATATTGTAATCTTTTGTTAAGTTTCAATTTCTGGAACCATATTTCCGGAGCCTACTTTCGGAATCTCTTTCCAAAGTTGCATTCGGTGTTAGAGGTGTTGTGAATTTTCTTAGTTTAACTTTATTAAACTTAGACCTTTCTTTTACTTAAGGAAAAAATAGTTAATCGTAAATAACTTTAAAGGTTCCAAAGGAATTTTTAAAGTATACAATTCACCCCCTCTTGTATATTGAGTATCTACATCACTATTTTGATCCTACAATTGGTATCAGAGGAGGTCTCTGAAATACTTATACTTACGAATAAGTTTTTCTTGCTCACTTTTACATTCCGAACTGTTCCATTATGAACTTTCTCATTCCGAACTTTGTTATTACGAAACTTATCTACTAACAAGTTTGTGCCGAAGGTTATTATAAGTATGGCAGGAATTAATGTTGGTTCAATTGATAATCTGAATCCTATAAGAACACCAATATTTGATGGTAATGATTATGAATATTGTAGAGATCGCATGAGTACTTTTGTTATCAATACTGAAGTGGATAACTTTGTTATGCTTACTGGTGATTATAAAATTCCTGACAAGGAAGTTAGAACTTTCACTAACTAGGAAAAGAAAGAATATCAACTCAAATATAAGGTACGCAATACTTTACTGTGTTCAATGAATAGAAATATATATAGCCAAATTTCATCTTGTGAAGCAGCTAACTGTATCTGGAAGAAGTTAGAAGTTACACACTTTGGAACTTCTAAAGTGATTGAGACTAGGAGAGCTATGCTTAGAGATGAATATCATGGATTCAATTTTCCTTATGGTGAACCAATCTGTAAAGTGCAACAGAGATTTATGACTATCGTCAATAGTCTACAGTCTATGGGAGAGAAAGGTTTAGATGATGAAGCTCTTGTGGATAAGATAATTGATATTATGCCCAATGAGTGGGAATCCAAGAGAAAAGCTATAGATGAGAACATGAAGGTCACTCAAATTACTCTTGATGAATTATTTGGAACTCTTCTACAACATGAGACCAGAATGAAGAGAGATGCTGACAACATCAAAAAGAAAAATGGAAATGGTACTGTTGCTTTTACAACAACTTTAAATCAGATGAAATCTAAGACTCCTGAGAGAGTAACCAGATCCAAGTCTAACAAAGTTATTTTCCAATCCGAATCTAGTGAGAGTGAAGTCCTAGAAAATGAACTAACAAATCTTGCTCGAAGGATGAACAAGATAGCTGGACAGAGAAATTTTCAATCCAAGTATAAGAAAAATGAAAAGAAAGATAAGAAAGATGGAGAAGTTACTTGTTATGAATGTAAGAGAGCTGGACATATAAGACCAGATTGCCCTATGCTCAAAAAGAAAGAAAGGAAAGAAAGACATTCAGACAGGAATAGAAAGAAGTATTATAAATCCAAAGCTAAGAAAGTTCTGAAATCCAATGACACCTGGAGTGCCAGTGGTGGTGACTCTTTAGATGAATCTTCTGATTATGAATCTTCAGGATAGAAGAATCCTGGTCTTATAGCCAGATTACCTATTGATAATCATTGTTTTATGCCTAATGTATGAAATGATGAATCATTGACTAATGTTTCTTAAAATTCTAATGATAGTAAGTATTATAACTCTTTTGATGAAGAATCATCTTCTGGTGAGGAAAATACTTTACCTACTTATGGAGAAGTCTCTAGGTTTGCTGAATTTCTTGAGATTGAGAATTCCAAACTCAATAAGAAACTTGATAAGGCAAACTCTTGGAATTCTATTCTTACAAAAGAGATATCAGATCTTTCTAAAGATCTTAATAAGAAAAATGCTGATTTGGAAAGTATTTCAAAAAATCTTGAGGAAGTAAGTTCTGAGAAGAACAAACTTTCTAAAGAGTTAGAAAAAGTAATTTCTAAGAAAAATGTTTTCGAGCCTAACTCTAGTTCAAAAACTAATGATTTTGAGGATAAAAACTTGGTTATAAAACTCAAGTCCAAATTTTTTTCCTTAAATAAGTGTTTATCAAACATTACCCATGGTAAGGAAAATTTTGATAAGATGTATTCCCAAATATGACCTTTAAGAAATAAATCCGGATTTGGTTATTCCCATGCAAAACCAATTTTCAGAAACAATTATTTTGTTCCTCAAAGTGCCCCATTTTGTAATAGTGTAAATGTGGTGGTAACTGGGCAAAGGATTGTTCATTAAACAAAACCCAATCTTTAGGATTTCACAAAGCTTATTTCTCTAAGAAGATGTGGGTACCTAAAATTTTATTGTCTGGAAATCTCGGATCCAAACAAGTTTGGATTCCTAAAGTCTAATTTTCTTCTTGATTTCAGGAAAATAAAGAGAGTACCAACAACAATACATGGTACATGGATAGTGGATGTTCCCGTCACATGACTGGTAACAAAAGCTTTTTTGAAAAGATTATCAAAACGAAAGGAGGAAAGGTAACTTTCGGAGATAATGCTAAGGGTGAGATTATTGGTATTGGTAATATTTTTTTTCTTGGTAAAACATTAATTTAAAATGTTCTTTTTGTTAAGGGTCTTAAGCACAACCTCATTAGCATAATTCAGTTATGTGATGAAGGTTACCTTGTGAATTTTAGGAATGATAAGTGTTTAGTTCACAATTCCAAGGAAGATTTTATTCTCTCAGCCAATAGGCAAGAGAATTTCTACACTTTGAACCTAGAAGACCTCAGGAGTCAAGATTTACCTTGCCTAAGTGCAATGGAAGATCATTCCTGGTTATGGCATAGAAGACTATGACACTATAATCTTAGAAACCTATGTAAACTCTCTAAGAAGAAACTAGTTAAAGATCTACCAGATCTTAGATTTGATTCTTCTAAAGTTTGTGATCCTTGTCAATATGGAAAGAAACATAAATCTAGTTTTAAATAAATTGGTGAAGTCTCAACAACCAATGCATTACAGTTAGTGCACATGGATCTTTTTGGTCCAACACAAACTGGAAGTACTGGAGGCAAATACTATGTGTTTGTTCTAGTTGATGATTACACTAGATTTACTTGGGTCTATTTTATAGCAAATAAATCTGAAGCTTTTTCATATTTCTAAATTTTTAGAGCACAAGTTAAAAATGAGAAAAACCTTCCATTGAAAACTATTCATAGTGATCATGGAGGAGAATTTCAAAATTCTGATTTTGAAACTTTTTGTAGTAAGAAAGGTATTACTCACAATTTTTCAGCACCTAGAACTCCTTAACAGAATGGTGTAGTTGAAAGAAGAAATAGAATTCTTCAAGAAATAACTAGAACCATGTTGAGTGAATATTCTATAGCTAGACATTTCTGGGCTGAAGCTGTAAGTACTGCTTGCTATACTATAAATCGAGTTTTGATTAGACCTTTTCTTAATAAAACTCCTTATGAGTTATGGAATGGTAGAAAACCAAGACTATCTTACTTCAAGGTTTTTGGTTGCAAAGTATTTATTTTGAATACTAAATATAACATACATAAATTCGCACCAAAATCTGATGAAGGGATTTTCTTAGGATATTCCATAACCTCTAAGGCTTATAGAGTTTTTAATAAAAATGCTTGCACTGTTGAAGAAACAGTACATGTAAAATTTGATGAGTCAGATCCTTTTGTTTTTAAACCATCCCTACCTACTTCCTCGGATGTGTTTTCAAAAACTGATTATCAACCTTTGATAGAAGAACCTTCTGATAAGGATAATGTTCTAGAAGATACTTCTGAAACATTTACCCCAGAAGACTTTCTACCCTATGTTGATGAACAGGTTTTACAAAACCCAAATCAGGTGTTTCTTAAGAATCATCCCAGTGATAGTATCATTGGTGATGTAAATCAACCTGTAAGGACTAGAAGTTCCTTAAGAAATGAAGTAGAACATCTAGCATTTCATTCCCAATTAGAACCTAAAAGCACTGATGAAGCTTTAGGTGATGATGATTGGATTAATGACATGAAAGATGAACTAAATGAATTCGAAAGGAATAAAGTCTTGACCTTGGTTGAAAGACCTAAGGAAACTTCTGTTATTGGAGTAAAATGGGGTTTCAGAAATAAATTTTATGAAAATGGAGTCATAGTAAGAAATAAAGCTAGACTTGTTGCTAAAGGCTATAATCAACAAGAGGGAATAGACTATAAAGAAACCTATGCTCCAGTAGCTAGACTTGAATCTATCTGTATTCTACTTGCCTTTGCAGCATTCTTTAATTTCAAACTTTTCCAAATGGATGTGAAATGTGATTTTCTTAACGGTTATGTTCAAGAGGAAGTTTTTGTTGAACAACCTCTTGGCTTTGAAGATACAAAACATCCAGATCATGTTTTTAGACTTAACAAAGCTTTGTATGGTCTTAAACAAGTCCCACGAGCATGGTATGATAGACTCACTGGATTTTTGCTTCAAAATAACTATGTTAAGGGAAATGCAGATCCAACCCTTTTTATAAAGAAAGATAAGAAAAATGTTTTCATTGTTCAAATTTATGTTGATGACATTATATTTGGTTCAACTCAGTAATCTTTGACTTACTCTTTTGCTAGTCTAATGAAATCTGAGTTTGAAATGATTATGATGGGTGTGTTAACTTTTTTCCTTGGTTTTCAAATTTCTCAAAAACCAGAAGGGACTTACATATCTCAACATAAGTATATTAAAGATCTTCTTAAAAAAGTATGGTTATGACAACACTAAGAGTTTAAGTACTCCTATTAGTACCTCAAATTCTTTAGATCTTGATGAAGCTGGGAAACCAGTAGATCAAACATCTTTTAGAGGAATGATAGGAAGTTTACTTTACTTGAAAGCTAGTTGACCAGACTTAATGTTCTCAGTATGCTTATGTGCAAGATATCAATCCAATCCTAAGGAATCTCACTTAAAGGCAGTAAAAATAATTTTTCGCTACCTTAAGGGAACCATGGATCTAGGATTATTTTATACTTCTGGAAATGATTTTATTCTTAAAAACTTTTCGGATGCTGACTTTGGTGGATGTAGAATGGATAGAAAAGGTGCATCCAGAACTTGTCATTTCTTAGGAGATTCACTGGTTTCTTGGTCCTACAAGAAGCAACATTCTGTAGCACTCTCCACTGTTGAAGCTGAATATGTAGCAGCTGGAAGTTGTTGTGCTCAATTGTTGTGGATGCAACACACACTCACAGACTATGGCTTGAGTTTTACTAAAACTCAAATTTTGTGTGATAACACAAGTGCCATTTCCCTCGATAAGAACCCTGCACATCACTTCCGTGCAAAACACATAGATATTAGGCATCACTTTCTTAGGGATCACACACTTAAAGGAGATATTATTCTTCAGTTTATCGGAACACAAGATCAACTTGCTGATATTTTCACAAAATCTTTGCCTTATAATAGATTTGAATATATTAAACAGAAGTTAGGAATGATAACCGTAAGGTAATCTTTCTTAATTAACTTTCTGTTGAAAAAGTCCCCTTACAGTAATAAACTCCTTTTCATAGGGGGAGTACATTTTTTTGATAGAATAACAAAGGTTTTTCAATGTTTGTTTTCAAACTTTTCGGAACGAAGATTTCCGGAATGGAATTTCCGGAACTACAATTTTTCAGAATGAACAGTTTTGTACAGAATACTTCTGGAAGGGAAGTGTTCGTATTGAAAACATCCGGAATGGAAAATTCCGTACTGGTATTTTCATAACAGAACTTTTGTACTGAATCTTCCATAATAAGTTTTTCGTTTTCAAAATTTTGTAATGAATTTTTCGTACTAAGTTTTTCCTTACTAAGTTTGTTTTTTGTACTGAGTTTTCCGAAATGAGTTTTCCGTAATGAGTTTTCCGTAATGAGTTTTTCGTACTGAGTTTGTTTTCCATAGTAAAGTTTTTACGAACTTCGCCTTTTCATAATAAAGTTTTTTTTAGTCATTTTTATATTACCCATTACGAATAATCCTCCTAAGCCAATACGAAAGGTATGATTACCTTACTCAAGTTTTCGTAGTCATATTTTACTTGCTGGCATTTTCTTGTATTTTGTTTTCAGATTATAGTTTTCTTAATTCTTTGTTTTAATAAAAACCTCAAAAAGACCGGATTCAAGATTTCTTGATAATTCGTTTTCAACCGTCAGATCTGATCTCATCCTATCACAACTGTTCGATCAACCGAGGAAGTCGAACCGTCGTTTCATCGCCTATATAAAGGGGACACAAATACTCGTCCCACATTGTTTTCAAGATCTCACGTCCCGAATCTCTGCCTATCTGTTTTAAGGCCGTTCTGAACTTCAGATTTATCCATTCCAAACTTCTTAGAGGTCATCAAATCCGAATGTCTGTGGAGTTAGCTTCTCAAGAAATGTCATCCTCTAAGCCTATTTCACAATGGTTAGTTTACATAGAAAGGTTAGTTCATCCGGATTTCTTCAACAACTATGATTCTCTTATTTCGAAGAACATTAAGTTGAATGGGTGGGAAGATATTGCTGTGTCCAAACCGGGGAATCAAGACGATGTTTTTTTGGAGTTACTTGTTGAGTTCTATGAAACAGTTTCCTTCTTTTAGGAAGATAATAGGGAGAAATTTTCTTTTAAGTCTTATGGCAAGACTTATAAGCTTTCTTATACCAAGGCAGCAAGCTTGGTTGGGATGACCTATGAAGGAGAAGCAGAGTTCATATCTCATGTGTTGCCAGATTCTAAGGGTAGCTTCGACAAGGAAAAATCCTTGAAAACTCTCGGACTCTCAGATGTCAAAGCTCCGAAGATTTCTAGTTTGCCTAAAAATTTCCGGATTCTAGAGTTGTGGGTACAAGGTCTTATCATACCGAGGAAAGGTGATAAAGACATCTTGAAGAAGAGTGAGATCTATATCTTAGATTTCCTAATAAATCTAAGGAAGATTAACTTCATGAGGCACATTCTTATAACCATTGAGAATCTTAAGAAAGGAAATATCAGATCCCAGATCCTAATGTACCCAGCAATTTTATCGAGGTTGATAGTTCGGTGCCTTGAGTCTTTCAAGGAAGCTTGTAGATCTAAGCCAAGGGTTTGCAAAATTTTGTTGGTCAGTGATGATACCCTTAAGAGGATGGATATGGATTTAAACAAGGAGACTGGTGAGTTCTTCGATTTGCCTAATCAAGAAGAAGCGGCTCCGAAGGCTGCTGAACCGGAATCGTCTAAGCCAGTAAAGAAAATAAAGTTGAAAGAAGTTGCAGCTGAGGTACAGGATCCTAAATCTAAGGAAGTCCAAACCGCACCTCCCAAACCAAAGAAGAAGAAGGCCTTTCCTGATGAGGTTGTTGCAAAGTGGAGAGCAGATAAAGAGAAAAGGAAAGAAGGGGATCCGCAGTTCGGATTGGACCCTGCGGAGGCTAAGGCCTTAAAGGAGAGAACTGCTGATGAGCTTGAAAAACAAGTAAAGGAAAAGAAGCTCAAGAAGAAGATGTCAGAAGCTGAGGCAGTCCAAGATTAATTAAAATTTAATGAAATAGTATCCGGAAGCATTCCAGTTCCGAGATCTTTCTCCTTGGAATCTCTACCTGAGACTCCAGGAAGAAACCTTGATTTTCCGGAAGAGATTACAACTGAACATGTTGAGAAACTCGAGCAGATTCAACAAGTTAAAGAGGAAGAAGTAGTTTCTAAAGGAAGTGGTGAAACAAGAGACTTATTGAAAGAAGTAGATGATTATAAGGGGTCGCCTTTGGAACACCTATCACTCCTAACTTCAGAGGCTGAATCCTCTAAGTTAGTAACTCCAGAGAAGGATAAGAATGAGGAAGATGTTGTTCAAAAAGTTATTGATGATATTATTCAAGTTTCTACTGGCGAGCAGAAAACTCCTGATCAAGAATCAATTCTGGAAAAAGACAAGGGAAAGCAACTCCTTGTTGAGACTCTGAAATCGGTGGCTAGCAAGAAAAGAGAATATGGTGATTCATCTAAAAGGAAGTTGGAGCTTATTGAGGAAGAAAATTCTCCAAGAAAAGTTTCATATTCGGAGTCATCCTCATTGGGGCATTACTTTTTTGTTCAGTCTTTAAAGAAGTTGGTGGGAACCATTCCGACCTTCTCAAGTATTGACTCAAGATGCCAGATGCTCCAACATGATTTAAATCAGAAAACAGACTCCGTATCTATGGTTATGGACAAATGTGTTGAAATAGAGTCTCAGTTCAAAACGTTTTTTGTTGTCTACGAAGCTCATAGAAGATCTTGCAAGAGGATGACAAACTGGTCAAAGAAGACTATTGAAGAGATGAGGTTATTTGATGAGTTTCAAGACAATGTTAAAGATTCCTTTGAGACTGAGGACAGGAAGATAAATGAGCTGACTTCCTCATTTGAAGAGAAGCTGACAGATGAAAAGAAATTCTGGATCCAAGAAGTCAGAGATCTGAATGGGAAACTGAATTCCGTTTCTCAAAACTGGAAGTTTGAAAGGGATCATCGGATTGAGTTTGAACAGAAGATGAAGGAACAGGAAGAAAAGATCAAAGCTCAGGAAGAAAAGCTGAAAGCCCAGGAAGAAAATATTGAAGCTCAATCTGCAAGAATAGTGGTCTTAGAGAAGCAAGCTGAAGAAGATCATAAAGACCTGAAGAAGATCAAGACTATTCTTAAGGGGCTCATTTTGAAGGAAAAATATCCGAAATAGCTAAATCCGATCTTTTTATTGTATCTAGTTTTCTTTGTTGCCGACATTTCAAATCTAATGAAAATTGTGCATGTCGTTTCTTTTGTTGTTTTTACTAATTTTTTTCAGGTACTTTGTTATTTTTTCCATTCCCTAGATTTCTTTTTGAAAATCACAAAGGGGAAGAAGGAAAAGATCCTTAAGAAAAAGAAGAACTCCAATGAGTGTTTATCTAAAGGGGAGAAGGAAAAGATCCTTAAAGGAAAAAGAACTCTCATAAGAGTCTATCTAAGGGGGAGTTTTTCATTAAAGAATACTTTCTTTTTCGTAATGAAATGTCACTCCGGAAATCTAGAATACGATCCTTAGAGTTTCAAAACATAAGGGGGAGTTAGTCGTATTCATCAATATCCTCAAATAAAAGGGAGATAAGCCTTAATGTTTTTTTCTTCTTAGAATTTATTTTTCGTAAGGACGTTTGTGCTTTCCAAAAATGGGGAGATTGTTGAGTCAATAAGGTTTTCCTTATGACTTTTCCATTCCTTCTTGTTTTGAAAATCACAAACACCTTATCTTTAAGGAAAATTTCTTTTATAAGGAAAATTTCTTTTATAAGGAAAATCACTTTTATAAGAAAAATTATCCTTATCATATTTTCATCCATATTTTTCCTAAGTATAAAATTCGGATTCATTTCTGTTTTCTCGAATTTGTTTGAAACTTTGATATAAAGTATTCTGTTTGAGGATCCGAATTCTGGATAAGAACTGTAAGGAAGTTTCACTCCGAATTCCAGATGAGAACTCTAATAAAGTATCATTCCTAATTCTGGATATGAACTCTGACTAAGTACTATTCCAGATTCAGGATACGAATTCTTATGAAGTTCAACATTGAATTCTCATTACAAATTCTAATGACAAATTCTCATTACGAATTCTGATAATGAATTTTCATTAAGAACTATGATGATGAAATCTCATTACGAATTCTGATGACGAATTATCATTCCGAATTCTCATTCCGAATTTACCTATTAAATAGAATCTGATCATCTTTGTTTTATACACTCTGAGTTAATTCAGACTCCAAAAAATATTTTGGTTAGACTCCGAACTTTTATTCTCCTTACATTTCTATAATTTTTCAACTCTTTATTATTTTCATTACACTCCGAATCTTCACTCTGAAGCTTTCATTCTGAACTTTTGAGTTATATTTTAAAACGATGTCGTACATTCTGTTACACTTGTTTTGTTATAAAAATATTTCGTCTATTTTGTTATAAACTAACCGTTGTCTAAGTGACATGTGTACAGGTCCCTCCGATCTTTAAGGAAAATATGACCGTTGGAGAAGGAGCCGACCTTACCTATAAATAGGAGCTCATTTGAAAGAGCTCGGCGCTGAAAAGGCTGACTAATCTTCTTGAAGTGATTTCTAGAGAGAGAGGCTCTTGTTAACTCTCAAAGCTTCGTGCGACTCCAAATGTTGGTGATTACATTCGAGGACTTCCGGGGATAGGAAGACAGAGGTGCCGACTACCTTGAAGTTCAAGGGCTTCCTTGCTGAGGAAGACAGAGGTTGCCAACTACCTTGAAGTTGAGGGCTTGCGGGGATAGCAAGACAGAGACTCCGATCTTCGTATCGAGGGCTTACCCTGGTGTGGGTAAGACAGACTTGCTTGAAAGTATAAATCAAGGGACCATTATCCAAGGTTGTTGGATACCCTTCTCTTTGGGTTAAAAGACTTATATCTTGTTACTAGTAGTTCTACTACTTGTTTATATTCCGCTGCATTTTGTATTATAAGGAAAGTATAACTTTCTTATACTCCCTTACTTGTACTCTGTTTCATTTAGATTCTATACGCTTTAAGGTAGAATCTCATATTGTAATCTTTTGTTAATTTTTAATTTCCGGAACCATATTTCTGGAACCTACTTTCAGAATCTCTTTCCAAAGTTGCATTCGGTGTTAGAGGTGTTGTGAATTTGCTTAGTTTGACTTTGTTAAACTTAGCCCTTTCCTTTTCTTAAGGAAAACATAGTTAATCGTAACTAAATTTAAAGGTTCCAAAGGAATTTTTAAAGTATACAATTCACCCCCCCCCCCTCTTGTATATTGAGCATCTACATCACTATTTCGATCCTACAATTCCAAAATGAATTTAACTCATAAATCAATGGATTCAAATAAACATCAATATTATTTTTCAGATGTCCCAGAATTAATAAGGTAAAAAAGATATATAGTTCCTTCATCAACATCTAAGGAGGTAAATTATATGGAGTTATAAAGATAGGAAAACATGAATATTGACTACCATAAGAACCAAATGGATGGAAACCATCATTAGAAAGACCCAATCATATGTTTTAGGCTTCTAAAGCAAAAGATAGATGCACTTGGTAAATGTTTCCATGAATCACCATCATAGGGATGATTTAAGGATTTACCAATTGGAATATTGGTTTTCTTCCATGACATCAATGTCGAAGTGTTATGAGAAATAAATAAATACTCCAATCTGGGTGTAAGTAAGAAATATCTCACTTGTTTTATAGTAATCAATCCAGACTTTCCTTATTGAGCCTCTTTATACATCGATTATTCACATGTGAGACAACAATGCAACGACTCATTTTCACCATAATATAAGATACAATCATTTGAACATGAATGAATCCTATGATAACTGAGACCCAGATTATGAACTAGCCTCTTGCTCTCATATAAATTTGTAGGTAATACATTTCCTTCAGGTAGCAGTGTTTTTACCAAAGATAATATCTGATCAAAATAGCGATTTGACATTCCATTATATAATTTAATATCCATAAATTTAACAACTACTTCAAATTTTCTTATCTTTCAAATAGAAAATTAGGCATCTTCATCAAACCTCAAAAACTCACAAAAATGAGATGGTTCTAATTCAGAAGTTAAATTAATATCATCCCAAGTTTCATCTTATTGAAAAGACAGTCCTGCCACATCATGTACTAAATTTTGAAACTATGATGGATCTAGAACCAAATTATTAGTATCTTCTCCTGAACTATGTTTACCATGTTGATACCAAAAAACATAATCTCATTGTAAACCAAAATCCAATAAATGAACCCCAATGTTGTAAAATGTTTCAAACTTCCTCAGAGCACATTTTTAACAAGGACACTTAATTGTCCCTTCAAAAAAAAATTGGTTTTGATGAAGCAAATGATAAGAAAGCTTCAACACTCTCAATATATAAAGAATTTAAACCAGAACCATTTGAATTCTTGCACTGATTTATCCAATCATGATCATCTAATAATAATAGTTATCAAATTCTTTATTCCATATTTCTCTGAAAAATATAAAATAATTAGTTTTTTTGTATAATTTGATATTAGAAAAACTCTATCCAAAAAAAAGAAGATAATTAAATTCCATTTTCTATCAAATTATAATAATTTCTATTATTTCATACTTATTTAAAGTGTTTTCTAAACTTTTATACTAATATGCACTAACTTATAATAATTTATACTAATTACCACTAATTATTATTAATTACATCTAATTTTTACTAAAATTATTAATAATCAGTGACCCAATTTCCAATGGATTGATGGAAACTCTTTTTCCTGAAGACTCATCTCCACTATCTCTGACTAAAATCACTATGAAAAATATGCTCAGACAAAAGGATATCCATTTCTGTATGCACGAAGATGGAGATCAAGGAGGCCTTTCCACACTGCTCTTCATCCTCATGCATATGAAGATAGATATGCATATGTCTAAGCATATTTTTCATAGTAATTTCAATCAGAGATAGTGGAAATGAGTCATCAGACAAAAGAGCCTCTTTTTCTTGATGAATCATCTCCTTGCAACTTTCTCCGACTGAAATCAGTATGAAAAATCTACTCTAATGTATGCATAACCATTTTCCCCTGCATAAGAATGGAGAGTAGGAAGGCCTCACCACACTTCTCTCCATTATTGTGCATATGAAAATGGATATTCATACGTGAGGATATATTTTTTATAGTGATTTCAGTGGGAGAAAATTATAAGGAGATAAGGCATTGGGAAAAAGGGAGTCGCCAATCCATTGGAAATTATGTCAATTTATTAAAATTTGTTACATTTTATTAAAAATTCTGGCTAATTATTGCTAATTATTGCTCATTATTGCTAATTACTACTAATTATTAATAATTATCAGAATTTATTACTAATTATTACAAATTATTAGAATTTATTACTAATTATTACTAATTATTAGAATTTATGACTAATTATTACTAATTATTAGAATTTATTAGTAATTATTACTAATTATTAGAATTTATTACTAATTATTACAAATTATTAGAATTTATTACTAATTATTACTAATTGTTGCAATTTATTACTAATTATTACAATTTATTACTAAAAATTACAATTTATCACTAATTATTACAATTCATTAGTAATTATTAGAATTTATTACTAATTATTACTAATTGTTACAATTTATTACCAATTATTGCAATTTATTACAAATTATTAGAATTTATTACTAATTATTTAAATTTATTACTAATTATTAGAATTTATTAGTAATTATTGGAATTTATTTCTAATTATTAGAATTTATTACTAAATATTTCTAATTATTAGAATTTATTAGTAATTATTACTAATTATTATAATTTATTACTAATTTTTACTAATTGTTGAAATTTATTAATAATTATTGTAATTTATTATTAATTGTTGCAATTTATTGCTAATTGTTGCAATTTATTACTAATTGTTGAAATTTATTTCTAATTCTTACAATTTATTAATAATTATTCCAATTTATTACTAATTATTACAATTTATTACTAATTATTAGAATTTATTACTAATTATTACCAATTATTACAATTTATTACTAATTATTGCAATTTGTTACTAATTATTACAATTTATTACCAGTTATTAGAATTTATTATAAATTGTTACAATTTATTACTAATTGTTGCAATTTATTTCTTATTTTTAGAATTTATTACTATTTATTAGTAATTATTACAATTTATTTCTATTTATTACAATTTATTACTAATTATTACAATTTATCACTGATTATTACTATTTATTAATAATTATTAGAATTTATTACAATTTATTACTAATTGTTACATTTTTTTACAAATTGTTACAATTTATAACTAATTGTTAAAATTTATTACTAATTATTACAATTTATTACTAATTATTACAATTTATTACTAATTATTACAATATTTAGTAATTATTACAATATTTAGTAATTATTACAATTTATTACTAATTATTAGAATTTATTACTAATTATTAGAAGTTATTACTAATTTTTACAAATTATTATAATTTATTACTAATTGTTATAATTTATTACTAATTATTACGATTTATTACTAATTATTACAATTTATTGTTAATTATTATAATTTATTACTAATTATTATAATTTATTACTCATTATTACAATTTTTTAGTAATTATTACAATTTATTACTAATTATAACAACTTTTTACTAATTATTACATTTTTTACTAATTATTACAATTTTTACTAATTATTTTAATTTATTAATAATTATTACAATTTATTACTAATTATTACAATTTATTACAAAATATTACAATTTATTACTAATTATTACAATTTATTACTAGTTATAAAGATTTATTACTAATTATTATAAATTAATACTAATTATTATACTTTAATACTAATTATTACTAATTAATATAATAACTAATAATTAATATTAATTCATACTAATCACACGTAATTATTTTTAAAAATAAACATAAACAATAATAAATAAAAGTATCTATTCCTAATTTAATTTGATTGCAACTAATTAACAATAATTATAAATAAATTAAATTAAATTAAATTAAGTAAAAAGTAAAAGAAATAAATAAATACCTTAAAACTGAAGCTTTTAAAGGATATTAGCTGCGAATAATACCCAGAATTAAAATTTTAAACTATGAATTTTTTTTAGAAAACTTTCCACTAGAGGGAGAGGGGAGAAGTATTTACGCTAGTATTCCCATTGCAAATAATACCTTTTACGATGAGACCCATTGCAAATATCCACCGGTTAAGAAGTCTTTTGCGACAATGCCCATCACAAAAGACTAACTTCCGACATATTATTTGTGATGAGATATAAATCTCATCAGAAATACTAAAATGCTTTCGGGTATTTGCGATTGTCTACTATAATCTGTCGCAAATACCCTTTCTTGCATTTTAGTGCGCATGGTGCACCAAACCTTTTGTGACGAGAACCATTACTCCATCTTAAAAACCTTATTATTCACGATGGGCTTGTTTTCCCGTTGCAAAAAACCTTTCTGATGGAGTATTTTGCGACGAGACACTGACCTGTTGCAAATGCCCACTTTTCCTATAGGGTCTACTATTATGACATTAGACTTTGTAAAAGAACCTTGAGCATGAAAATATCTTGATTAGTATTCCCTTTAAAGAGAATATTGTCAAATTTGTCCTACATTAAATATGCATCTTCTCCAAGCACAGTCAGAGGGGATGAAATATCTTGGAAAAGCTCAAGACTCTTCTTAGCATCAGTCAAAACAATAGGAATCTTAGTCATCACTGGTCCAGCATCTCCATATTTCATCAAATATGATGTTGAGTCTGAATGAGTAGATGATGCAACTATGTTCGGAAGATCACCAGAGTGAAAAGAAGTTGGTTTCAAATTATTCTTTGGCATAGAAGAACCAATTTTCAACTTTCCTTGGCTTTGGAAGTAACAAATAGCTTCTTTTTCCATAGCTCTAAATCCACTTCAGCTTGTGTAGCCAACTCTACCTCATATTTACTGTGATTAGATTCACCATATTCCTTATCATCCTCTATATAGAGGGAATCCTTGAAAAAAATTCCCTACACAAAGCATTTTCCCCTTTTCATCCTCCTCACCCACAATATCAGCCCAATAAATTAAAGGATTAGGAAAAGGTTGGAGCATATGTGAGACCATAGGACCATTCTTCTAGTCCTTATTACTAAATGTGGGTCGAGAGGACTATCCAAAACCAAAATGGGGCTCAGAACCTTTACTTGTCTGCTCCCTACAATTGTATGCATCAGTTGTTGGGTCTTGTAATTTCCCATGATCCTATGAGACTAGACACTTCTCATACATGGGAATCATAGATATAATATCATTGAATTTATTCTCCACCAGTGGTCTAGCCCTGCAAGTAGAATCAGCTTGGGTCCGAGCAGTCCTGGCCTGATTATCCACTGATATCGAACTGGGTTGCTTAGCTAAGGAGGACAACCCTTGCAGCCTATATAAATTCCCTTTAACATTATCATCGCAGTCCTTAAATAGATTCCCCTTGAAACCACATAATCCATAGACCTTCCTCTTACATTTCTCATCCAAGTGACCAATAGATTTTCAATATTGGAAAACAGATCCAGACATTTCAAATATTCTACACTGGTTTAAATATCATCAGTGGGAGTAGTGAGAATCACAATATCAATGAGAGTAGAGATAATAACAATATCAACTAGAATTCTTGCAAAATTTCTATTCCTGACTTGTTCTGTTTCATTATCTAAACGAATTGAAACATCAATAGGAGCAATAATATTGTGCATAATTTTTGGATGCCACAAAATCCAATTGAGGTTGTGCAACCTAACCCACATGAGAGGCCCGATATATATGGGACAGATATATAGGTTGGGATAACACGTGTAGGGGTTGATCCTTGTGTGATATAGTTTATGTGGTTCCATTCCCCCATATCTATGAAATGTTGTGATGGTGTAATGTTCAAAGTTATAAAGCACTACCCAAGCAAAGAAAAACTCTGGTGTGGGACAAAGTTACATGGGAAAGACCTTTATTAGCGCTAAATAAAAGAATAGATAAAGGGTAGCCATTATTAGTGATAAATAAAATTGTTGATAAAGGGTTTCTTTTATCAGTTCTTAAATAAAAGTGTTGATAAAGGGTGGTCTTTATCAGCGCACACTAAAAAATTTTTTGATAAAGGGTTGTAATTCCCCGAATCAAGAATCCTGAAGACGGTGTATTATTTTATTACATTGGTATGATTACAAGGAATCAAAGACCAAAGGACCGATAAATTTAGTTGTCTTTAAGAACTATATACATAAATGGTTCACTTATTACATTGGTAAAACGTAAAACTTAACAAAGGAAAATAATTTTCATCCTTGAACTCATTAAAAAATTTCATCTTCATAACTTGGGAAAATAGAAAAAATAAAAGGGTGTGCTCAAATGCTTAGTAAGGGTAAGTAAAATGGAGGCAGTGACGAAGTAATGAGAATAAATCGACATGGAAAGACAAATAACATAGAACACATGCCATTTAAATAAATGGATAAGGCATAACCAATACGACATAAAAGATAACTAAAACACATGACATTTAATCAATAAACTGAGAATGAAATGCATCCATAGATATGTCAAAGAAAAAATATGATGGATAATAATAATAATTGAATTATCAAGAAATGAAATGAAATTATTTATTATTGGATTTAATGTATTTGGCACATGAAATGCTACTATCAAGACCTTTCACAAGATGGTTTATGTCTATGGGTAGAAACCTACCTATTTTTCCTGGAAACAAAATCGAAGGGTTTGTTGCCAACAGATTTCATCACAAGAGACTACTGATGCATCGAGGAGACTTCATTAATCGGTCCCCAACTCGTATTTCTTACATTAAACAGTCCCAAACTCGGGTCATACTAGTCCAATTAATTAATCATATATCAAATAATCGATTTAAAAATATATCTTTAAGTCAAACTGTCCCATAACACTTTGAAATATTTTAAACATAAGGCCCATAAAATTAAATAATTATCAAATGCATCATTGAATACAATGAATATAAATATATTCTTGATATGATATATCAAAGTGGTAGTACAAAAAGAAAGTAGTGAATAAGGCATATCTGAAATAAATAAAAGTGAGATAAAAATACCTTACCACTTTATAATCATTTATTTAAATAGACGTACATTTATAAAAGAAAATATTTTATTCAAAAAGAACCTTGAAAAAATATAAAGTAAGCCTCAAAACATTAGGGTGTCATGATGGCAGAAAATTCCATTCATACCGAATAAGTTAAAAAACATTCCTTTTATTTTTTTAAGAAAAGTCATAAAGTACCTTGTTTTGGAAAACAACACGAAGATTCCTTTTAAATAATTTTGTAAAAAGTATAAAAGGGGTAAAAATAAACTTAAAAAATTATTGTAAAATAGTAAAAAAAATTAAAACATTTTTAGAAAAAACTATCATGGAAGAGAAATATTCCCCAGTTTATACTTAAACATAAACAATCCTGAATAACGATGAGATTTTGAAATAACCCCTTAACAATTTATAATCAGTAGAATCATATTCCCATGAAAGAAATAAAATTATTTGCATATCAGAATACCATAATAATCATAATAATACTCATAAAATAAATTCATGGGTGGTATATTCACCACGAAAAATAAACAAGTAGTGTATAAGGCATGTGTCCCACATAAATAAAAGTGAGACCAAGATCCCTTACCTCACACGTCCTTTTTAGTTGTACATGATTTAGAATCCTGTATAATGGTTATTTTTTTATTAATTTATATAAGAACCTTATTCATATTAATGATATCATATATCATATTCTTATATTATTTATCACTCGTGTGTTAATAATCTTTCATCATTTTCACTATTTTAGGTGTAAATTGCCTAGTTTCTTGAGTATGTTTTGACTTGTATTGTGTTGTTACTATTACTTACAACATGATTTAATCATCTAAAGAATATAAAAAATGATTTAATTAACCTATATATTCAGTATATATATATTTATAATAATCCATAAAATTTGGAGATAGGAAATGAAATTCACCATTCATGGAGATGGTAGGTTGTACGTACGCATGAACGCTACTTTCATTTCTTTTCCGTATTAAAAGAATGAAAAGTAAATGATATATATGTATGTAAAAATTATAGTATTATATCCATTTCATATATATCACATATTTTTATTAAAATAATCCTTTATACGTTCCATGTAGAATGTGAACGAATCACATCACTTTAAGGAGGAAGTAGTCCACATTTCCACAAACGATGTTATCGTATTTACACAAAATGGAAATAAAGAAGGTATGTGTTATAAAAAAATTTAAGAAGTATAAATACAATATAAAAATCATATATATATATATCATATAAAAACAATTTTTCCATCATAATGACAAACCATGAGAGGTGGTAAAGGAAAAATGAATAACATCTTTTCACGAGGCGGTAGTTCACTATACACGAACGAATAATTCATTAACCATTTGATGGAACTGTGTGTAGGTGTAGGTAGAACCCTTATCATAAAAACATATAAGTTTATTGAGGATATTTTTTTTATTATATAATCATGAAACAATAATAAATTAATAATAGTGGAAAGAAATAAAACTAAAGTGATCAATGAATAACGTTACCTCTTATTTGAGTAACTCCTTTTGGTTTATACCAAAAGCCTTCTTTGGTTTGCTTTTTTCCCAATGTGAGTCTTATAGGATTAGGGGAGGAATTTTGGGAGATTATTTTATTAGTTATTGGATGATATAGAAGGACCAATGTGGTGTGGGGAAATGAGGGAGGAGGTGGCATTTTATAATTAAGGTGAGGGGCACTTTTGGAAACTCTCAAAATATTAAATTAACACAAATTAAAATTTAATTGAAAATGAATTCAAAGAGATTTATTTCTAATATAATATTATTATTGTTCAAAATCCTCTCATATAATAATTTTTTTACATGTTTAGGTCACATTCTTACCCTTATCATTTGACTTCAACCCTTAGTTAAACCCTTTAACTCTTACTCTGACAACTTGGATTTTTACTCTTTAAGGGTTAATATATTTTCTATAAAATGCCAAAAGAACCATAAATGAGTCCTCAATGAAATTTTAAATTTTTTCCCAATAATGTTTTTCAAGTGTATATTTTTATTAATTTTATATTATTTAATAAAATATTATTTATTTTAAAATATCATTAATGTTAATTTTGAAACTATTCATTTCATGACTTTTAAAAAAATATCAATACACATGAAAACTTCAAAAAACCTTTAATACATCCCTCATATTTAAATTTTATCTATAAAATTTGTGGATGATATTAATTATATCAAATAATATTTATTTTAATATTTTTAATAACATTTATTTGATATGTATATTATTTAAACAATTATTGTGTCATCATTGCGAAAGCCTTTAATTTAATTATTTCTTCCCTAAAAATTATAAATAAATTATCATGATGAAGATAAAAATTTTATATTTTAAATTAATATTTATATTGTAAGATTTATTCTTAATAAACATATATAAAAAATTTAATAATTATTAAAAACATCAGTGCCACAAATTGGACTTCCCTTAGAATAAAATACTAAAAAATGCTTAAAGTCATCCAAGTAGCTTCATGAGGCCATAAAATCTTTCTAAGGATTATTTTTTCTACAAAAACTCATCCAATAAAATTAGTACAAATTTTATGGTAGTTTTATAATATTTATAATATTATTTTTACCCTTAATTACTCGATTTATCTTTAATCCTATTAATAAAAATTACCAAAGTTACTATTCATAATGTTCAAAAATAAAAGGGAACTGTTTACTAAAATTTGACCTTTTGATTCAAAATATATAATCCATTTTTCAAAATTTAAAAAAAAATAAATTGTATAAATTAATTAAAAATTAATCTCATTGACATAATGAAAAAATGAGGTTTTAAAGTAAAAACCTTCAAAAGATTGAAATGTTTTTATATCAAAATTCAATGTGAAATTGATTGAAATGACCTAAAATATATTAAATGATAAAATATTGATCTAATTATACTTTAAAACTAGTCACAAATATAATTTATCATTATAAATTATTTAGACGAAAAAGTTGTTTTCAAATAAATTTTAGTATTTTCACTATTCATCAAAACATGAAACTTATCATAAAAATACTAAAACTTCTACCAAAATAAATTTTTATATTATGATTTAAGAGAAGAAGATTATTTTTTCAAAAATAATTTATAAAAGAGTCAAAAATTGGATTTAAAATAGGTTCGTGATTTAAAGGCGGTAAAACTTCTTTTAGAAAAATATAAGTTTTTTATGCGTAAAATTGAGTTTGTTCTTATTTTATTCCTATTTAATCTATTGGGCGGATGTAAAAAAATTTTGATTGAATATTTATTACATTAATATCATTCAAAAATTGTAATTAATTAAATTTATTAAGATAAAATGACTTTGTGAGCATAAAAATATTTCTTTATAAAAACATTCCCTATATATTCAGTTGGTTCCTATATTTATTTATAAATAATTTATAACCTATGAATTAAACCATATACTTTCATAAGTTAGTTAATATTATTCATAACTGCTAACTTAATGGCTAGGTTATATCTTATTATATTAAATTGCAGTTGGGGTATGCCTCAACGATAGAGGTGCCCCGTGATTCTGCATTAGTCCCGGGTTCAAATAATGATGGGGGTGAATTTCTGTTGGCAGACGATGATGAAGACAGGTGGTGATGTAGGCATGACGCAGGTAGATGGTGACACAATCATGATGCAATAATGACGATGCACTGGGCCTTCAGGCTAGATTGTGGCCCTTTGGGCCATGTAATGTGTTTCATTCCCACTGGGCCTTCATTCCATATAAAGAATAAATAAGGTTTGATGGGTGGTATATCCATTGGGGGAGGGCTATGGCATGCCTTTCCAGCCCCGTGTGGTGTGTGTGTGTGTGTGTGTCTGTTTAATGAAATTGTACCCCTAGGAAACTAATATATATATATATATATATCTCTTATTATACTAAATAATAATATTTTAATAATATGTTGTTGTTTGGTAAAACTAGTTCTTGCGTGTAACACAATCCAACTCATTGTTGTATGTTGCATAAGATTAATAATTGGTGTTGTGTATAAAGAAATCTAGAAATAAAATAAAATTTATTCGAAAATGAAAATAGTGTAAAGTCTTGGGGTGTTACAAGGGTGGTCTTTATCAGTGCTTTTATTTAGTGCTGATAAAGGTCACCCATTATCAACGCTTTTTTAAGTGCCAATAAAGATCACCCTTTATCAGCTCTTTTTTTAGCACTAATAAAGGAGACCTTTATAAGTGCTTTTATCTAGCATTAATAAAGGTTATAACTGTTTATTTCCAGTTTTGTAGTAGTGTATGTATATTTTGAATTATTTAATATCAATATAAATATATATTTAAATAAATATATTCATTTTTATATTATATAATTGGTTAAATAAATATTAATATATTATATTTATTTCAATTATATACACATTTTGTAATTAATGTATATAAATATACTATTAAATATTTTGACTAATATAAACTTGATAATTTTTTGTATATTAAATTATCAAAATAAGATTCATTTTTCAAAGTTATATAAATTATATTTATATATTATATTTATATATATATACACACTTATCGTAATATAAATATTATTTAAAAATATATGAATATTTATATATATATATTAAATTACTCACTATGACCTTTATCAATTCTAAATAGAAAGCACTGATAATGGGGGTACTTTTATCAGGGCTAAAAAAAGCTCTAACAAGGGGTACCCTTTTATAAGTTCTTTTTCTTGCCCTGATAAAAGTTAACTTTATCTGCACTTTTTTAAATCATTGATAAATGTGCACTCTTTATCAGCGATTTTTGTCTAGCACTGATAAAAGCCAGCACCAGAAATCGCTCAATCTGTGGCAGTGATTGCAAGATGTGTGTGTGTGTGTGTGTCAATATATAATAGGTAAAATCCTCTAGGTTAGTGGAAAGTGTTCTTGATATGTATGCATCCTTATACATTGTAACAAATATATATTAAAATATATATACATTCATATATATAGACACACAAACACAAATATATATATATATAGAGAGAGAGAGAGAGAGAGAGTTCACACACAGACACATATACAAATAGACACACACCTAAATGTATTTATAATAAATATGCAATTTATAAATACATTATAAAAAATTTAAATGTAAATATACAATTATATGTAAATATATAAATATTTACATGAATATACAAATATATATTATTTAAACACGTTAATATGTTAATATTTAAATATATATCTTTAAATATACAATTACACGTAAATATATAAATAGATATAAAAACATATATATATATACATGTGTAAATATAAAAATAATTTTTATAAATGCAATTCAAACTAATTATCACTTCCATAGATCGTGCTTTATCTAGCATCAACTTTTATCAGTGAAAAACATAAAGTGCTGATAAAAGGGTAACCTTTATCAGCTCTAACTAAAAGTGATGATAAAGGTAAATTTATCAATGAGTTTTTAGCATTGATAAAGGTGGATCTTTATCAATGCTATTCTTAGCGATGATAAAAACTTTAAATAAAAAAATATTATTAATATATATATATAATTATAATATTTATATTTAAAAAATAATTTTTATTTATATACATTAACTAAAAAATGAATGTATATAATTAAATAAAATTTTATATATTAATATATATTTTTTAATAATTCAAATATATATATACTGTTTTTAAAAAAATATTTATATAATTATAAATAAATAACTATTTATACATATTTTTAAATATTTATAAAATTACAATAAATATATTTAAATAAGAAATATATTTATTATATTTATAATTATATATATTTATATATTAATATATTAATATATAAATATATATATAACTATATAAATATATATAAATATATATAAATATATAAATATATATGATAAAACACTATTTTGTTGAATATTTTATTGATAATAAATTAATGATTTCCTCACATTGTGTTAAATATGTTTATTTATAAAATATTTGGGATTTGATCATTCATTTGAAAATTTGGTGAAAATTACAGTTTTACCCTTAATAGTGCACTGTAGTATTTCGAAGATAAATATTTTTGTATTTATTATTTGAATTTTAAATTTTTTAAAAGTGTTACTACCTTAATTTTCTACAACTTTCATTCAGGACACTAGAGCTAAGGAGTGCATTTGGATGGAGTAAAGGGATCATTAATCCAATGGTGGGCTGGACTCGGTAGAATGGACATGGGTTCTGTATTTGGGACATATATTCTTCATCAGGGCTTGGATTTAGCCCAAATTTTGAGAAAAGCTCGGGGACATGATTTTACAGAAATCATCCTTCTGGAAGGCTGGTCAATTCACGCGTTATGGAGGTCAAATTGGCGGTTCAAGTGGGAATAAAATATTTGGCTGAATTTCCACATTCACACTTGAAACCACTTGTAACCTCTCCTCCCCTCCCCTCTATAAATTGGAGTTTTTCTCATTTGGAGGGGGTTGGTACGTGCTTTGGGAAGTTGAGGGTAGAGGAGAAGTGGATCCACTCCAATTATCCAACCATTTCAATAAGGGTAGCTCTTGAAGCAAGTATCCCTTCGACGAAGCCGTCTTCTCCTCCTTCATGTTGTAATGATTTTGTTTGTGTAATAAACTTCTTTGTTATTCTTTTATTTCTTCTATTTCCTTCTGTTTTGTTTAAATTTATTCTTCTCTTAATCTTCCTCTTTGGGCTGGAATTCTTGAGTAGAATCATTATTGGGTTATACCCATTATAAACCTTTGCACATGCAAAACGCTTCTACGATGATTACGCCACCCATGGAAGAGTAGTCTTTTAGTAATCGATCTATCTTCTACCCTATTAATTTAATTATTTTGAATTAATGAGCTACTGTAATTCACATAATATGATCCATGAATTGTGTTTTTAAATTACAAGAAACTAAGCAAGCAATTGAACAATTAACACAAAAACACGCGAAGTCGGGATTTTGTGTAAATTGTGAGAGCGTAATCTTAATCGGTAATACAAGACCACACGGGATAAATTTGTAGAGTTAAAATATAATCCCTAAACACAATTCATCCTCATTTCCAGAATGGATATGTTCTCCAATTAACCACTGACCATAAGCTATCCTTAGAACAACAATCAAAGCAGGGTGCTGCGATTACGTGTTCCGAAGCTAGCCTAGGGTTTAAGTAATTTCATCTTTGTGGTTAAGTTAACTCTCGTAGGGTTCGAGGCATAACAAATTATGGGATAATAATTAAGTGGATATTGATTTAAATGATAATGATTAATAATTTAATGAAGATGTAGAGTTAGATCGATTACACCTTTTAAAATAGATTTCTAAAAAAACATCTTCTTGTTGTGTCATTTTAATCGAAATTCATTTCAAAACAAAAAACAAAAAAAAATATACAATCTTATTCCAGCAAACTTCTTCTAGATTCATAAACTATAAAAAAAACCCAATCCTTTAAAGTAGTGTTTTTATTTCATTCTCTTTTATTTTATTTTTAGAATACCTTTAATAAGTTGTTAAATTCACTTCCTCCTTTGAGAGACGACCTTAGTCAGCCACTCTGCTGCACCTAAGTACCCCAAAATCACATTAATCATTTGAGGGCGCCCACGACAGCACTCTTTCAAATTGGCGCCTTTTCCGGGGAGGCAAGTAATTATTTCAACCAATTAGAGGTATTTATTTTATTTTACATTTTAATTCTCTTCCTCTCTTCTTTCTTCCATCTTTACCCAATCTGATTTTTTTTCTTCTTCTTTTATTTCCTTCTACTTCTTTTTGGACCATCAACTCAAACTTATAATTTTTATTTTAATATGGTCCACTTTCCTTCTTTTCATCTTTCATTGATTGATGACACGAACTAATCCCGAAGATCTCTTAGATCTTTACCCTGAGATTGAACGCAGCCTTAGGGCATGAATCAGACACACTCAGTCTACAGGAAGTTTCAATATTCAACTTGTTGGTGAATTCCTCTCTTCTGGAAACATTGGAATTGGAAGTTATTCAAATTCAAACATAAAATAAGAACCAATGGCTGAAAATAATGGAAATGAACTTAATAGAACCATTCGAGAATTGGCTTCACCTGATATTAACTATCAACCAAATTGTATTGCATACCCAAATCTCGAATCGGACTTTGAAATAAAATCTGGGTTAATTCACTTACTTCCAAAGTTTCATGGCCTCTCTGGTGAGGATCCCAAGAAACATTTGAAAGAATTTAATGTGGTTTGCTCAACCTTGAAACCAAGAAATGTATATGAAGACCAAATCAAATTAAGGGCATTCCAATTCTCACATGATGGAGCTGCGAAAGATTGGATGTATTATTTACAACCCGAATATGTAACTTGTTGGAACGATTTGAAACGTCTTTTCTTGCAGAGATTTTTTCCAGCATCAAGGACCACTTCCATTCGTAAGGAGATATCAGGGATCAAGCAAGCACAAGGGGAGTCAATGTATGAGTATTGGGAGAGATTCAAGAAGTTGTGAGCAAGCTGTCCGCATCACCAAATCAGTGAGCAACTCCTCAACCAATACTTCTACGAAGGACTCACACCCATGGAGAGGATCATGGTGGATGCTTCAGCTGGAGGAGCATTGGTGGACAAGACACCAGTAGCCTCATGTGCATTGATCGACAGGATGACCCAAAACTCCCAACAATTTGGTGATCGAGGTACACCACATATCAGGGGAGTACATCAGGTAAGTCCTTCTTCTCTTGAGAGTCATTTGATTGATACCAAGTTAGAAGAATTGACAACTATGGTGAGGCAAATTTCTTTGGAATAAAAGACATCTCTACCCCCTCCTTCAAGGCCTTGTGGCATTTTCACTGAGACAAGCCACCCAACTGACTGTTGCCCACAACTACAAGAGACAGAGGATTGCGCAGCAGTATTCCCAGGGAGACCATTTCAACAGTAAAAACAACCATATCCCCAAAAGAAGTTTGATTCATTTGCTCCAACATACAACCAAGGGTGGAAAGATCAACCAGACATGAGGTATGGCTATGGAAAACAACAAAGGCCCCCTTTTCAACCAAACTTCCAGCAGCCTCCACCTTACCAACAGGGTTTCCAACAACCCCAAAGGAGATTTGAAGCTCAAACATCAACAAGTCAGAAAAAAGGGAATCCTCCACCAAAGGTATATTCTAATACTGATGATCTTTTGAAGAAAATTGTTCTTAATCAACAGAATGAGCTGAAGAGTCAAAGTTCGGAGCTGAGGGAGTTGAAGACTCAAATGAGCCAGATTTCCACCGCACTCCATGAACTTGTGAGTAAGAATTATGGAAATCTACCTTCCCAACCCACTCCAAATCCAAAGGGGAATGTCAGTTCCATCACATTGAGAAGTGGGAAGAAAATGAACAATACATCTATACCTACCATTCCACCGGGATTCACCTCAACTCCGGAGAAGCCGCATTCCAAACCAACTGATGATAAATCCAAGGAGAAAGATAAAGGCAAGAAAAAGATTGATGATGTTCCTTCTAAACCCCTTCCTTTTCCCAACAGGGTTGTTCAAACCAAGAAGATGGATGAAGAAGCAATGAAAAAGGAGGTTTTGGATACATTCAAGCGTGTGGAGATCAACATTCCTCTACTTGAATCCATTAAGAAAATTTCAAGGTATGCAAAATTTTTAAAAGAACTTTGTACCAATCGAAGAGGGCTCAAGGAAAATTTGAGGATCAACATTGGAAGGAATGTCTCAGCACTCATTACACCAACTCTAGCAATGCCAACAAAGTGCAAGGATCCCGGGACATTCACCATCTCATGTACCATAGGGGAGTTGCACTTCTCTGGTGCTCTTTGTGATTTAGGAGCTTCAATAAATGTGATTCATCACTCTGTATTCTCTTATTTACAGGTTGGTGAGTTGAAGCCAATAAGAGTAGTGGTGCAGTTGGAAAATAGAGCTACAGTATATCCAGCGGGAGTTCTTGAGGATGTACTTGTCTGGGTAAGAGACATGATCTTTCCAGCAGATTTCTATGTGCTTAACATGGAGGATGATTAGATAAGTTCTCATGCCCCCATTATCTTAGGTAGGCCCTTCCTCAAAACTGCAAAAACTATCATAAATGTCAGTAAGGGTACACTTTCCATGGAGTTAGGAGATGAAGTTGTGGTATTTAATGTCATGGAATCCATGAAGTACCCCTCAGAGGACCATTCTGCTTTTGTTATATCCCATTTTGAACCACCAAGTAAAAACACCATGGAATTGGATTGTCCAATGCTTAGGGAGATTATGAGTATTGGTTCTAGTTTGATGTCTAAGAGTACTTCCACACCCGTTTCTAAGGAATAAGACTCTCTAAGATTTGATTTTGAAATGGAATCATATTCTGATTTTGATCATGTGAACTCTAATTATGACATGGATGTTGAGTACGCTGATGGATTTGATGCATTATTTTCTAATTTTGATGATTTTTATTCTGATACTAATGTTCATTGTGCAGATATTTCTGTTGCATCAATTTCTCCATCTATACATCACCCCCCTACATTGGAAATCAATCCATTGCCCCCAAATCTTAAATATGCATACCTTATGAGTGGTGATAGATTACATGTTATCATTGCTAACAATATCTCTTTTGAACATAAAGAAAAACTTTTGAATCTTTTGAGAGATAACATTAGGGCAATTGGTTGGACATTGGCAGACATATCAGGTATTAGCCCATCCATTTTCATGCATAGGATTCTCTTGGAGGATGGGGATAAACCGGTGAGGCAACCACAAAGGAGACTCAATCCAACCCTTCTAGAGGTTATTAAAAAAGAGGTTGAAAAATTGCTTTAGGCAGGTATAATTTACCCTATTTCTGACTCACAATGGGTTAGCCCTGTCCGGGTTGTACCTAAGAAAACTCGTGTTACTGTTGTTAAAAATGAGAAAGATGAATTAGTTCCAATGAGGGTACAAAACAGTTGGCGTGTGTGTATTGATTATAGGAAACTAAATCATTCCACTCACAAAGACCATTTCCCCCTCCCATTTATTGATCAGATGCTTGAGAGACTAGCTGGGAAGACACACTATTGTTTCTTGGATAGATTTTCTAGATATTTTCAGGTTCCCATTGCAGCAGAGGACCAGGAGAAGACGATATTCACCTGCCCATTCGGTACCTTTGCTTACCGAAGGATGCCATTTGGACTTTGCAATGCCCCAGGTACCTTCCAGAGATGCATGGTGAGTATTTTCTTAGATTTCATTGAGACCTGCATGGAGGTATTTATGGATGATTTTACAGTTTATAGGTCCTCATTTGATGAATGTCTCTCTAGTTTGGGTGATGTGTTGCATCGTTTTATTGAGAAGAATCTGGTCTTAAATTTTGAAAAATGTCATTTCATGGTCGAAAAGGGAATTGTCTTAGGTCATATAGTCTCACAAAATGGCATTGAAGTTGATAAATCTAAGGTAGACATTATTTTATCCCTCCCATATCCTACATGTGTGCGTGATGTTCGATCATTCCTTAGACATGCTGGATTTTATCGACGCTTCATCAGAGATTTTAGTAAGATCTCTCTACCCTTATCTAGATTTCTTCAAAAAGATATTGACTTCAATTTTGATGATTCATGCAGGGTATCATTTGATGAGATGAAGAAGTGTCTAACCACTCTACCAATCATACAGCCCCCACAGTGGGACCTTCCTTTTGAGCTTATGCGTGACGCCTCCAACTTCGCGGTTGGAGCTGTCTTATCTCATAGGGTGGAGGGACGTTCACATGTGATCGCCTATGCATCGAGGACACTGGATTCAGCCCAATCAAACTACAATACCATGGAAAAGGAGTTTCTTGCACTCATATTTGCTTTAGATAAATTCTGTTCATATTTATTGGGCTCCAAATTAGTTTTTTTTTCTGACCATGCAGATTTGAGGTACCTCCAAAAGAAGCCAGATGCAAAGCCCAGGATGATTTGATGGATGCTCCTTCTTCAAGAATTTGATATTGAGGTAAAGGACAAGAAGGGTTCAGAGAATTTGGTGGCAGACCACATGAGTAGGATTACTCACACACTAGAGGATGACACCTTGGACCAGGTACCACTTCGGGACACTTTCCCCGATGAGCATCTTTATTCCATATCAGGTACGCATCCTTGGTATGCAGATTTAGTTAACTACATTGTTGCCTCTGAAATCCCTGCAAATTTAAAGAAACATCAAGTCCAAAAATTAAAATGTGAGTCTAGGTTTTATGTGTCACGACCCGCCCTCGGGGTCCGTTCCGTGACTACCCCAAGCCCGCCTTCCATAGGCCAGGGGCTGGCGACTAGAACCAAGGCGTAAATCCCGGTAAAAAGGGAAGGCATTGCCTTTGTAAAGTAAACAAACACCACAGAGTAAGCAAGCAGAAAGTAAACACTAAGCAAAAGCAGAGTACAACTGAAAGTGAGGAAAAGTAAATGGGCCAGTATACAAAACCAAACTGAAAGTAAAGTACAACTCGAAAGGGAAAACAACAACTGAAAAGTAAAAGCCGCTACACCGAGCTGTCCACTGGAAATCCCACCTGAAGGGTGGGTACAGATAGCTCCACTGCTCCACGGGTCCCGCCGTCCGCTCCGAGCACGTCCCGCCCAGTGGTCCACCTCCAGGTACCGTCCTGCTCTGTAAGCCTCAGCTAAGATCAACGTTGTCCGTCGTCTGCAACCAACACAACGTAGTGCGGGCAAAGCCCATGCAGGGGTGAGTATAAGCTACTTAGTAGGGACCCCGAGTCCCCTGAAGGTCTCTCAAAATCCACAAAGGATAAACCACAAAGAAAGGTACAATCACGAAGTAACAACCGACACTGCTTAGGTATATGCCCATACATATACCTAAGTCATCAATTTCAAATATGCTCCAACCTTCGAGCCCAAGTACAACTCAGTCCACACAGGAAAGTAAACGTATTCCACACAGGAAAGAAAAACGTAATCTACACAGGATAGCACAACACAATCCACACAGGAAAGCAACAGGATTCAGCTCACACAGGTATACTTCTTCGAAAGACGATAAAGATGATCTCTGATCCATCTAAGTCGTCGGACCCACGAAGGATCGATAGGTAACTAACCCCCGCAAAAGACCCACACAGGATCGGGCCCACATAGGACCTGTAGGCGCTCGTTCACACAGGACCGCTGAGCGCAAGGACCCACACAGGATCGGACCCACACAGGATCGGGCCCACACAGGACCTGTAGCACTGATCCACGTAGGATCGCTGAGTGCTGTAATCGTCGTCGTCGAATCCACACAGGATCTCTGTACTGTCGTCGTCGCAGTCACAGTAGCAGTAGTAGCAGAAGTAGTCACAGTAACAGTCGCAGCCAGCACTAGGGTTCCCGCACACAGCAAGCTCGTTCGGAGGGTCCGCTCCACGAGCCGAGAGGCTGATACATCAACTGTCACAAAGTCCAGAGTTGATGTATCCAAAAGTTCCGTATCATCAACAGGAACTCAACGCAACAGACGGCGCGTCGATCGGACGCTCGGTCTGAGAGTTATTAGCATTTTCGTCCCCGGGGCCCGGTTGGTTTTTAAGGCAAAACCAACCCGACCATACTCCACCTGCATCCAAACCTCGGGCAGAGTATGCCAAAAGATCCGTCTCACTAAGAGGAACACAACAAAGCTGACGGCACATCAATTGGACGTCCGTAGCTCGAGATATGAGCGTTTCCGCTCCAAAGGCCTGGTTGGTTTCGTGAACGAACCAACCCGGCCGAACTCAAAGTGTTCCTAAACTTTGAGTGCGATATACCAAAACGATCGTATCGATCCAAGGATCGCGTTTCCGCAGATGGTTCGTCGATCGGAGGTCTGTGGCTCAAGTTATGTCCAAAAGACCGAAACCGTCTCGAAAACGGGGGGTCTAGGTCCGGGCCGACCCGGCCCGGCCGGCGGCGGACCGGCGCGGCGGCGCGGACCGGCGTGGCGGCGCGGTCCGGAGCGGCCTAGCGCTGCTGGGGTCACGTGCGGGGGGCTAAGCCCCCGCTTCCAGCAAAGGGCGGTGCGGCTTTTAGCCGAGCCATTTGGAACCCCCCCCCCTCGTGTGGGGCCTGCTTTGAAGAGGACCGGGGGGCCGCCTGCCCCCCCTCAAGGAAACCGCCCCCCCTCATAAATGGGGGGGTTTAGAGAGTTGACCGGGGGAATTTATTCCCCCGGTCTTTGACCTTCCGGCCGGCCACCTGGCCGGCCGGTTTTTCTCCAACGGGACCGGTAAACCGGTCCCCTTTTCCGGCTTCCGACGCCGGCGGCCCGGCCGCCGGTCTTCTCATCCTGCCGCGGCCCGGAACCGGACGCGGTGTTCGTCGTCCGGCACAGTGCGACGGCACCGTGCCCCTCCGCCGCGCCTTTGATTCCCTTCGACGCGGCGGGACGGCGGCGCGTTCTTGATGATTCTTCCATGGCGCGGCGCGACGACGCCGCGCAAAATAAACGTGCGAATAACCGCGTGGTGCGATGGCACCATGCCATCTTGTTTCATCCGCAATATAAATCAACAAGAATAAAGGAGGGGGTTCGGCCGTGTTCATGCGGTCCAACCCCCTCACGTTAGATGATAATACAAATTTAAAATCCTCACGTTAGTCATGCTAGAACCACGAACAAGGATAAATAAATAAACAAATAACAACAACCCCTACCTTGGGTATAAGTTCGAAGATTTGTCAACGTCCCGCTGAAGACAACGTCGCGGAGGTCGGGCGTCGCGGTAATCGTTCGTCAAATCCGATGACGAAGAGGTACGTCCGAAGAGGTACGTCGTTGGCGAGTCTTCGTATGCCGACGAAGGAAGTCCGAGGAGGAAGCGACGTTCCCTTTCGTTGACACGGAAGACGAAGAAGAGGAGCGGCGTTCTTCGTCGGAGCTTGAGCGTTCTTCATCAAGCTTGAGCGTTCTTCGTCAAGGTTTTAAGAAGAAGGAGAAGAACCCCAAAGCCCTCAAGATGGCTAAACAATTCTAACCAAATAAAATAAGATAGAGTCTTATTTTATTCACAAACTTAACAAATTGAATTTCAAAGGTTTGAAATTCAAATAAGATAACTCCAAAATTAAATAACAATTTGTCATGTCATTTAAAGAGGGGTTAAAGGGAGTTTGAGAGAAGATGGAAGGTTTAGGTTCGTGTGGGTCCCACCACACTTAATCCTCTCAAGAGAGGTTAAGTGGGTGTGGGTCCCACCCCTAACTTCCTTTGAGAGAAGTTAACCAACAAAAGTAAAATAAAAAGTGTTACACATTTTTATTCAACTTTTTATAATTCTCCCAAAAACTAACTTTCGTCCCGCAATAAACGCAACTTCGGAAAAGGTCTTCTTAAGCGAATATCGGCGTTGCGAGTTCATCGATGTCCTCAGATTTCAATTCCGAGCACCGGATCAAAAGTTAAAAATTCCCGCTCGTTCGTTCACTGAACGTACCCGAGCGAAACTTCGGTAATTGATTCTGGGCACTCCGGGCCTCGGAATCAGGTGCCGTCTGAAACCGCGCTCTTGTAAAAATCCAAAGAAAATTAAGAAAAAATTTCCCTTGAATTTTACGGGTCTTAACATTACTCCCACCTCAGGGCTTTACGTCCCCGTAAAGATACATCAAAAACTAGGGAAACAAATGAGGGTACTGAGCACGCATCTGAGCCTCCCGCTCCCATGTGCTCTCCTGGAGATTCCCGTGCTGCCATCTGATGCGCACAAGAGGAATCGATCGCCCACGTAGGACCCGCTCCTGTCGATCCTCTATCTCCACCGGGACCTCCGTAAAAGTCGCCCGATCGTCAACGTCAAGCTCCCCATGGTCAATGATGTGTGTCGGGTCGTGCACGTATCTCCTCAGCTGAGACACGTGGAAGACATCGTGCACCCGGTGCAACTGAGGTGGTAGAGCCAGGCGATAAGCCACCTCACCAATCCTGCTGAGGACCTGGAAGGGTCCGATAAAGCGCGGAGATAACTTGCCGCCTCGGCCAAATCTCTGAATACCACGTCGAGGTGAGACCCGCAAGAAGACGTGGTCTCCATCCTCGAAATCCATTGGCCTCCGCCTCCTGTCAGCATAAGACTTCTGCCGGCTCTGATGTAACATCCCAGGTAAATGAAGAATAAATAATTTTCATATTTATTAATATTTGAGAATTAAATATGAATTTTAATTAAAAGGGGTTGCTATGTTCGATAGCGTACCCGATACGCAACGATGAGTTTCTTTGAAACGTACGTAGCACACTAGTAATATAATAATATTATTTTAAATGTTAGTTAACAAGTAGCCGTTGTACTGGCGGGAATGAATAGAAATAACTAAAATATGAATAGATATGTTTTTAGATGTTTTTACATTTACCCAATAAAAGATAAAGGCTTAAAATACGGAAAGAGGTCAATTTTAGGCTTTTATACCCTAATTTTCACTAAAGGTTCACTTATCACCTTTTAATGGTGAACCGTCATTAAATATAGTTTTGATCACTCTTATACATTCTTTTGGACCAAATAAAACTTTTATTAAGAATCGGGATATCAAATTTTACTTTGTGTAATTTTTGGTACCTTTCTGATAAAGTTCATTTTTTTTATGAATAGTGTAAAATGTTGCATTTTAATTCAAAACCTCTTTTTGATCTAATTTATTTATATGATTAGATTATGTTTTGAATTGGTTTTTAAGTAAAATTAGAATCTATTTTTACCATTTTATCCAATGGTGGTCATTGGAATCAATTTCGATTTGAAATTAGACTTAAACTGGTGTCAATCTTTTGATACTTATTGTTTTGTAAAAACACGCTATTTGCTCTGGCAGCGGGAATTAATTATTAAATTAATTAATGTGACTTATATGATTTGAATTTTGTAAAATAGACTTCATTTTTGAATTCGGAATATCAAATATAGCTTAGGGTGAATTTTTGGTAATTTTCTGAAAAACTTCAATTTTTGATGAATAGTGAAACCACTAAGTGGTAATCAAGCAAACTGATTTTTCAGTTAAATGAAATTTTACCACTAATGTGTATTGAATTTTGAAAATCCGACATACATGGTTGTCATTAAGAAGTAAAATGTGGTTCAATGAGATTATAATAATTTTTTGGTGAATAGTAACTTATTAAGTTTTTAATCGCGATTAGTGGTAATTAGTGTAGTTTATGGTATAAATAATACTTTAATAATATAAAATGACCTAGACACATGTCCCAACCTCATTGGTTGTGTCATGGCCGACCAAGACAAGCCATGGCCTAACTTGGGGACCCCATGTATCCACTTTAGTTGGAAAATGACAATAATATATTTTTATTTAATGTTAAAGTGAAAATGACACAAACATAATATGTTTTACGAAAACAATTTTTAAGTAGGGTTATACAAGTCCAAATTTTGATTATAAATAGTCATTGGAAAGCTAAAAAGATTTCCTATATCATAGTATTTTTTTTATAATTTTTAGACATTAAATAAATTAAATTATTTACGACATAATAATGATGCAGTGATGACATCATTATTTAACGATTAAAATAAAATGGAAAGATAATGTAAAATCTAAAACCTACACATGGCCAAAACCAATTGGATGAGTGGATTTCGAATCCTTATCACCTTATCCACGAATTCTATCAATGTGGGACCTTTTAAAACCGAAACACATTTTCAAATAAAGTTATATTTCTTTACTTTCCAAAAGTGCCCCTCCTCTCCTCTTATAAAAGGCCCCCACCTCCACCTTATTTCACACACTCTTCAAGCTTTTGGCTCGGCCAACCCCTGCCCATTTGCTCTCTCCACATCCCTCTCCTCATCCTAGAGGATTCCCTTTGGGCAGAATCCTTTCAAAGGAAGCCTTTAGGCTCAAACCAAAAGAAGTTACACTTTTTAAGGTATTTCATTCTCTCATGTTCATTTGTTTTATTTTTCTTCTCCAACCCCCTAAACTCTTTTTATTTACTTCTTTTGTAACAACACCAGTATCTTCAATATACTAGGATGTTGTTATAAGATTTATTTGAGCTACACTCTCACACAACTACATCAAATGGTTAAAGAACATACGGTTTCCGTGGATGGCGAAATTCTGCCTCCCGAAACGATGATTGTTCAATACTCATTTAACACCTTCAAAGGTGGCCATTATGATGTCACTATTTTTATATATGATATGTAATATGTTTATGTTTTACTTATGCTTCTGTATTTTTCATTTGTGTCTTACCTTTATGGCTTCCATTATGGGTATACGCGATATCTTCACTTAAGGAAGTGCGGACTACCGCCCCCTCAAAGTGATGTGATTCGTTAATGCCATATGTGGGACGTGTAAAGGATGGATTTAAAGTTATTATATATGATGTTATACTGGAATTATAATATACCTATATATATCATTATCATTTATTTCCATTAAAGTATGAGATAGAAATGAAAGTAGCGTTCATGCGTACGTACGGACTACCGTCTCCATGAACGGTGCATTTCATTTCTTATCCCCAAATGTAATGTACTATTAAAAGTACATGTATATAATGGATATATAAAATTAATGATATATCTAAATGATGAATATAATTCTGGAATTAAAATATACATAAGTCTCATTTAGTTTTAATTCCGTTAATATGACAAAGAAATGAAAGTAGCGTTCATGCGTACGTACGGCTTACCGTCTCCATGAACGGTGCATTTCATTTCTTACCTCTAAATGATTATGTAATATTTTAAATACATGTATGTACTGGATATATATGAAATATATGATATCTACATCATGAATACCATTCTGGATATAATGAAACATTTACCAAATTAACAACATGTAAGTGTAAGAAGTCTATTTTTGACTTAAGAACCAAATACCGACAAAATGAACATTATTAACTTAAATGATTTCATGATGTTCATAACATGGTATAAAAGAAATAATGAACTTGGAAAAGATTCATAATCAAGTAGAGATTAACTAAAGTTTATTATTCAGGAGTTTAAAGAACGGTCGGGTCAAGTCAGATACGAGGTATGGGAACTTCTTAACCCAATTTCCATTCTTTGGGTTAATCTCCTACTTTCAAATTATGTCATTATGTTATTATGTCGTATCTTGTATTGGTACTTTATTTATGTGTACTTATAGTAAATACACATAATGTATCTATTTTATTTTAAAAATTATCTTTGTATGGGACTTCGTCTCAATCTCCTTTCGTTGAGGCATATTTTATTTTATACACAACTTTCTTTTATACGGTGTATAAACCCCTTTGACTTTTACGTTTACTCAAAAGGAATCTTTTTTATACGAAGCGTTTACTAAACGACAAAAGGGAATGTTTTTGTCGTACGTATGCGGCGACAACGACTTCTCCGCCGTCGTAACCGTTATTTGAGTTTCGGCTTCCTCTACAAGCCATACCTTTTTTTTAAAAAGAAAAATAAATACCATGTTTTACTTTGGTATTGAAAATGGTTTTCATAATGTTTTTATTATATCAATGTGTTGTATTGATATCTCGTGATTGAAATGCGGAAATGTTATGTTTCCTTTATGCATGTTTTATGTGATATGATTATGTTATGGTTCTTGGGCATTATTATAAAGACGGGTGGTTCCGTGATAAACTAAGGGCGGGTGAGCCCGTTATAGCTCTCCAATGCATTGGGTAACGCGAAGGAGTGAAACATTAAGGTTTCTCCGAAGAGATTTTTAGGGAATATACTGTGATGGGTATTCCAAACGTAACCAAGAGGGTTACTCCCTACGTAAGAATGTTATGAATGCCTCAAGTTACCTTTATGTCTTATGATTTCTATGATTTATTCATGATTTTATGAGGTATGTTAAAGTGATTATGTTTTATGGGTAAAGTATGATTTCACTCTTATGTATGTATGTACCCATGTTTCCTTTCCATGTTTTTATAACCTATACTGAGTTTTTATGCTCATCCCAAGTTTTTGAAATGTTTTTCACAGGTCAAGGGAAAGGTACATGATAAGATGATAGAGTCAAGGATGTGTCAAGAATTAATCCATGTTTTATTTTAAATGTGTGTTCCATTGATGGGAATGAAGAATACTATCTTTATGTAACCACTTTGTTTATATGTGGAATGTAATGCAAGTCTTATGATCTAATTCTCTAAAACTCTAAACCCGAAAAGATCCTCAACGTGTAATCTTGTAATAACTCAAGATTAAGTAAGGTTTAAGGCAGGGGCCTTATAGTTGGTATCAAAGGTCGGTTTAGATAACTTTAGGAGTTAGAATTCTATTAAATGATTATCCAAAAATATTTTTTTTTTTTTTCTCTTTTTCGAAATGATATAGCATTTAAAGATTACCATGTTGCTTCATCTAAGACATGTTTGTTCAGAATGGTTTTCCGTAGAGGAAACAAAGCAGCTATGTTGGGACGACATCAGGAGGAAGACAACCTTCCAAATCAGCAACCTGAGATGGTCGGAATCGGAACTGAACAGTTTGTTGCAGTGATGGCACAGTTGACTCAGGCTATAAATGGTGGTGGTATCCATGCACGAGATCAGCCAGATCAACCGCAGAGGAACATGTCAGTGGTGGAACATTTCATGAGGCAACATCCCCCATCATTCAGAGGATCATCTGACCCTGTGCAAGCTGAAGGGTGGATTAAAGCACTGGAGAAGATTTTTGATGTCATGGGGTGTTCAGACAATCAAAAGGTTAGTCTTGCTATTTACCGTTTGGAGGGTGAAGCAGATCAGTGGTGGTCTATGGTTAAAAATATCAGGGATGCCGATGAGATTGATGCTCTTGACTGGGATGAATTCAAAGGTATGTTTCTTGAGAAGTATTTTCCTAAGGCTGTTCGACTTAGGATGGAAAAGCAATTCTTGGAATTGAGGCAAGAGGAGGACTCAGTGGCTGCCTATGAAGAAAGGTTCACTCGATTGGCAAGGTATGCTCCAAATTTTATCCGGGACCTTGATAGTAAAATCAATCGTTTTTACTCAGGATTAAAGCCAAAGTATCGAAGGGCATTAGCTTCTCGTGAGTTTAAAAGTTATGAAAAGCTTGTTCGATGTGCTGAGAAGGTAGAAATGGAGTTTGCCGATGACCAAGTTTTCTATAACAACCAGCAGAAGAAGAGACCGAGGTTGCAGGAGAATGGTAAGAATTCTTCAAAAAGGTCTGATGGTAAGATAACTAAGTTTCCAATTTGTGATAAATGTGGCAAAAGGCATGCTGGGGAATGTCTTTTGAATTCTGGGAAGTGCTACCGATGTGGTAAGATGGGACATAAGGCTCGTGATTGCACTGAAAAGGATCAAGGTGAAGGTAAGAATAAATTTGATTTACAGTTAGTGAAATGTTATAAGTGCAATGAGATGGGTCACTATGCAAACGAGTGTCCGACAAGGAGCTTGAGTGATGGGAAGCAGCTAGACTACAAGCAGAAAGGGGTGGTAAAATCATTTGCAACAACTTCAGCAGATGTTGGGCCATCGAATGAAGTGGTGTCAGCTCCAGGGAGCTCAGTATTTTTCGAAGATTGACTTGAGGTCGGGGTACCATCAGTTGAAAGTAAAAGAAGCAGATGTTCCGAAGACCGCATTCCGTACGAGATATGGCCATTATGAATTTGTAGTTATGCCTTTGGGGTTAACAAATGCACCTACTGTATTCATGGACCTTATGAATAAAATTTTCCATGAGTTCTTGGATAGGTTTGTGTTTGTGTTTTGAGGTTTGTGAAGAGGTTATGTGTGCCTTGTGATTCACAGTTGAAGAGAGAGTTGTTATGTGAAGCTCATAGTTCTCCGTTTTCAGTTCATCCGGGCAGTACTAAGATGTATAGAGATCTGAGGGAGTATTACTGGTGGGATGGAATGAAAAGAGATATTGCTGATTTTACTGTGAAGTGTTTGACTTGTCAGCGGGTTAAAGCAGAGCGGCAGTTACCGAAAGGGATGCTTCAGCCTTTACCAGTGCCAGAGTGGTAATGGGAGAATATATCCATGGACTTTGTTGTTGGATTACCAAAGACATCTCGAGGTAATAATGCAATTTGGGTTATTGTTGATCGCTTGACTAAATCTGCTCATTTCCTTTCTATACGAGATACTTTCTATCTAGATCAAATTTCCCGTTTGTATCTTAAGGAGATAGTCAGGTTACATGGAGTTCCTCTCTCCATTGTATCAGATCGTGATCCCAGGTTTACCTCTAACTTTTGGAAAGGCCTTCAGAAGTCGTTGGGTACTGAATTAAATTTTAGTACAGCTTTGCATCCTCAATCAGATGGGCAGTCAGAACGAACAATTCAGACATTGGAGGATATGCTACGAGCTTGTTCTATGGATTATCAGGGAAGTTGGGACCAACATCTTTCTTTGGTTGAGTTTTCATATAATAATAGTTTCCATTCGAGTATACAGATGGCACCATTTCAGGCATTATATGGGAAGCGGTGTCGAACTCCAGCTTTCTGGGATGAAGTGGGTGAAAGAAAGTTGATGGGACCAGAATTGGTAGAAGAGATGGCAGAAAAAGTTCAGTTGATTCAGAAACACATGAGAATAGCTCAGAGTAGGCAGAAGAGTTATGCAGATAACCAGAGGAAGGATCTATCTTTCGAGGTACACAATGTTTTTCACGTTTCGATGTTGAGAAAGAATATTCCAGATCCATCTCATGTTTTGAGTCCAGAGGTAGTTCAGCTGGAAGAGAACCTATCTTATGAGGAACAACCGGTCCAGATTCTTGACCACAGGGAGCAAGTGTTACGGAATAAGGTGATTCACCAGGTAAAGGTTTTGTGGAAAAACCACATGATTGAAGAGGCAACATGGGAATCTGAAAATGCTATGAGGGATAAATACCCCCACTTATTTTGATAAGTGAATAAAATTGCGAGGACGCAATTCCCAAAAGGGGGGAAGGATGTAACATCCCAGGTAAATGAAGAATAAATAATTTTCATATTTATTAATATTTGAGAATTAAATATGAATTTTAATTAAAAGGGGTTGCTATGTTCGATAGCGTACCCGATACGCAACGATGAGTTTCTTTGAAACGTACGTAGCACACTAGTAATATAATAATATTATTTTAAATGTTAGTTAACAAGTAGCCGTTGTACTGGAGGGAATGAATAGAAATAACTAAAATATGAATAGATATGTTTTTAGATGTTTTTACATTTACCCAATAAAAGATAAAGGCTTAAAATACGGAAAGAGGTCAATTTTAGGCTTTTATACCCTAATTTTCACTAAAGGTTCACTTATCACCTTTTAATGGTGAACCGTCATTAAATATAGTTTTGATCACTCTTATACATTCTTTTGGACCAAATAAAACTTTTATTAAGAATCGGGATATCAAATTTTACTTTGTGTAATTTTTGGTACCTTTCTGATAAAGTTCATTTTTTTTATGAATAGTGTAAAATGTTGCATTTTAATTCAAAACCTCTTTTTGATCTAATTTATTTATATGATTAGATTATGTTTTGAATTGGTTTTTAAGTAAAATTAGAATCTATTTTTACCATTTTATCCAATGGTGGTCATTGGAATCAATTTCGATTTGAAATTAGACTTAAACTGGTGTCAATCTTTTGATACTTATTGTTTTGTAAAAACACGCTATTTGCTCTGGCAGCGGGAATTAATTATTAAATTAATTAATGTGACTTATATGATTTGAATTTTGTAAAATAGACTTCATTTTTGAATTCGGAATATCAAATATAGCTTAGGGTGAATTTTTGGTAATTTTCTGAAAAACTTCAATTTTTGATGAATAGTGAAACCACTAAGTGGTAATCAAGCAAACTGATTTTTCAGTTAAATGAAATTTTACCACTAATGTGTATTGAATTTTGAAAATCCGACATACATGGTTGTCATTAAGAAGTAAAATGTGGTTCAATGAGATTATAATAATTTTTTGGTGAATAGTAACTTATTAAGTTTTTAATCGCGATTAGTGGTAATTAGTGTAGTTTATGGTATAAATAATACTTTAATAATATAAAATGACCTAGACACATGTCCCAACCTCATTGGTTGTGTCATGGCCGACCAAGACAAGCCATGGCCTAACTTGGGGACCCCATGTATCCACTTTAGTTGGAAAATGACAATAATATATTTTTATTTAATGTTAAAGTGAAAATGACACAAACATAATATGTTTTACGAAAACAATTTTTAAGTAGGGTTATACAAGTCCACATTTTGATTATAAATAGTCATTGGAAAGCTAAAAAGATTTCCTATATCATAGTATTTTTTTTATAATTTTTAGACATTAAATAAATTAAATTATTTACGACATAATAATGATGCAGTGATGACATCATTATTTAACGATTAAAATAAAATGGAAAGATAATGTAAAATCTAAAACCTACACATGGCCAAAACCAATTGGATGAGTGGATTTCGAATCCTTATCACCTTATCCACGAATTCTATCAATGTGGGACCTTTTAAAACCGAAACACATTTTCAAATAAAGTTATATTTCTTTACTTTCCAAAAGTGCCCCTCCTCTCCTCTTATAAAAGGCCCCCACCTCCACCTTATTTCACACACTCTTCAAGCTTTTGGCTCGGCCAACCCCTGCCCATTTGCTCTCTCCACATCCCTCTCCTCATCCTAGAGGATTCCCTTTGGGCAGAATCCTTTCAAAGGAAGCCTTTAGGCTCAAACCAAAAGAAGTTACACTTTTTAAGGTATTTCATTCTCTCATGTTCATTTGTTTTATTTTTCTTCTCCAACCCCCTAAACTCTTTTTATTTACTTCTTTTGTAACAACACCAGTATCTTCAATATACTAGGATGTTGTTATAAGATTTATTTGAGCTACACTCTCACACAACTACATCAAATGGTTAAAGAACATACGGTTTCCGTGGATGGCGAAATTCTGCCTCCCGAAACGATGATTGTTCAATACTCATTTAACACCTTCAAAGGTGGCCATTATGATGTCACTATTTTTATATATGATATGTAATATGTTTATGTTTTACTTATGCTTCTGTATTTTTCATTTGTGTCTTACCTTTATGGCTTCCATTATGGGTATACGCGATATCTTCACTTAAGGAAGTGCGGACTACCGCCCCCTCAAAGTGATGTGATTCGTTAATGCCATATGTGGGACGTGTAAAGGATGGATTTAAAGTTATTATATATGATGTTATACTGGAATTATAATATACCTATATATATCATTATCATTTATTTCCATTAAAGTATGAGATAGAAATGAAAGTAGCGTTCATGCGTACGTACGGACTACCGTCTCCATGAACGGTGCATTTCATTTCTTATCCCCAAATGTAATGTACTATTAAAAGTACATGTATATAATGGATATATAAAATTAATGATATATCTAAATGATGAATATAATTCTGGAATTAAAATATACATAAGTCTCATTTAGTTTTAATTCCGTTAATATGACAAAGAAATGAAAGTAGCGTTCATGCGTACGTACGGCTTACCGTCTCCATGAACGGTGCATTTCATTTCTTACCTCTAAATGATTATGTAATATTTTAAATACATGTATGTACTGGATATATATGAAATATATGATATCTACATCATGAATACCATTCTGGATATAATGAAACATTGACCAAATTAACAACATGTAAGTGTAAGAAGTCTATTTTTGACTTAAGAACCAAATACCGACAAAATGAACATTATTAACTTAAATGATTTCATGATGTTCATAACATGGTATAAAAGAAATAATGAACTTGGAAAAGATTCATAATCAAGTAGAGATTAACTAAAGTTTATTATTCAGGAGTTTAAAGAACGGTCGGGTCAAGTCAGATATGAGGTATGGGAACTTCTTAACCCAATTTCCATTCTTTGGGTTAATCTCCTACTTTCAAATTATGTCATTATGTTATTATGTCGTATCTTGTATTGGTACTTTATTTATGTGTACTTATAGTAAATACACATAATGTATCTATTTTATTTTAAAAATTATCTTTGTATGGGACTTCGTCTCAATCTCCTTTCGTTGAGGCATATTTTATTTTATACACAACTTTCTTTTATACGGTGTATAAACCCCTTTGACTTTTACGTTTACTCAAAAGGAATCTTTTTTATACGAAGCGTTTACTAAACGACAAAAGGGAATGTTTTTGTCGTACGTATGCGGCGACAACGACTTCTCCGCCGTCGTAACCGTTATTTGAGTTTCGGCTTCCTCTACAAGCCATACCTTTTTTTTAAAAAGAAAAATAAATACCATGTTTTACTTTGGTATTGAAAATGGTTTTCATAATGTTTTTATTATATCAATGTGTTGTATTGATATCTCGTGATTGAAATGCGGAAATGTTATGTTTCCTTTATGCATGTTTTATGTGATATGATTATGTTATGGTTCTTGGGCATTATTATGAAGACGGGTGGTTCCGTGATAAACTAAGGGCGGGTGAGCCCGTTATAGCTCTCCAATGCATTGGGTAACGCGAAGGAGTGAAACATTAAGGTTTCTCCGAAGAGATTTTTAGGGAATATACTGTGATGGGTATTCCAAACGTAACCAAGAGGGTTACTCCCTACGTAAGAATGTTATGAATGCCTCAAGTTACCTTTATGTCTTATGATTTCTATGATTTATTCATGATTTTATGAGGTATGTTAAAGTGATTATGTTTTATGGGTAAAGTATGATTTCACTCTTATGTATGTATGTACCCATGTTTCCTTTCCATGTTTTTATAACCTATACTGAGTTTTTATGCTCATCCCAAGTTTTTGAAATGTTTTTCACAGGTCAAGGGAAAGGTACATGATAAGATGATAGAGTCAAGGATGTGTCAAGAATTAATCCATGTTTTATTTTAAATGTGTGTTCCATTGATGGGAATGAAGAATACTATCTTTATGTAACCACTTTGTTTATATGTGGAATGTAATGCAAGTCTTATGATCTAATTCTCTAAAACTCTAAACCCGAAAAGATCCTCAACGTGTAATCTTGTAATAACTCAAGATTAAGTAAGGTTTAAGGCAGGGGCCTTATATCTGAGCTGTCCTCATACGCTCCTGGATGACCTGGATTTTCTCTGTCGTGGCCTGGACCATCTCCGGTCCCACAAGTGCTGACTCCCCAGGGTCTGTCCAGCACAAAGGAGATCTACAAGGTCGGCCGTACAATGCCTCGTACGGTGCCATCCCGATGGTGGAGTGGTAGCTTTTGTTGTACGCAAACTCCACCAAGGGTAGGTGGTCCTCCCAGCTACGACCAAAGTCGAGGACACATGCGCGGAGCATGTCCTCGAGAGTCTGAATGGTCCTCTCCGTCTGACCATCCGTCTGAGGGTGAAAGGCTGTGCTCAGACATAGCTGCGTCCCGAACGCCTCCTGTAACCCCTTCCAAAGACGGGAAGTAAAGCGAGCATCTCGATCGGAGACGATAGATTATGGCACACCGTGGAGCCGCACAATCTCCTGAACGTAGAGACGTCCCAAGCTCTCCAATGAGCTTGCTCTCTGATGGGTAAGAAGTGTTCCGACTTGGTTAGTTGGTCAACAATCACCCAGATGGAGTCGTGACCATTGGAAGTACGTGGAAGTCCAGTCACGAAGTCCATAGATATGTCATCCCACTTCCACTCTGGAACCTCCAAGGGTTGTACCAAGCCCGCTGGTACCTGATGCTCTGCCTTCACCTGCTGGCAGGTGAGGCATCGAGAAACGAACTCTGTTACTGCCTTCTTCAAGCCCGGCCACCAGTGCTGTCGTCTAAGGTCCCGGTACATCTTCGCCACTCCAGGATGTACCGCCAAAGGAGAAGTGTGAAACTCCCTCAGCACTTCCTCTTGCAAAGCGACTGGTACCATGGTACGTCCTCTGAAAAGGATGTCGTGCTCTGCTCCAAGGGAGAAACCATCAGGTGCCTGTCCCGAGGATATCTGTGCACATCGTGTCTCACAGTCAGCGTCCTCACGCTGTGCCTCCCTGACTCGCTGCAGTAGTGGAGGGGTGACTGTGAGAGACTGGAGGAAGGTTGCTCCATCTCTATCCACGAAGGATATCTGTAAAGAGGCTAGCTGCTCCGTCGCCTCCTCAAGTAGCTGAATGCCCGTCCTCCTGCTGAGGGCATCGGCTACTACGTTCCCCTTCCCAGGAGTATAGACTATCTCAAAGTCATAGTCCTGGAGGAACTCGAGCCATCGCCGCTGTCTCAGGTTCAGGTCCTTCTGAGAGAAGATATACCTGAGACTCTGATGATCGGAAAAGACTGTAAAGCGCTCGTCCATCAGGTAGTGTCGCCATGTCTTTAGAGCGAAGACCACTACTGCTAACTCCAGGTCATGGGTAGCGTAGTTCTGCTCATGCGGCCTCAACTGACGTGATCCATAGGCGATCACTGCCCGCTCCTGCATCAGAACACATCCGAGTCCGGTCCCTGATGCATCGCAGTAGACTACGTACCCTACTCCCTCCTCAGGCAACCTCAAGATAGGTGCGCTGGTCAATCTCTGTCTCAGCTCCTGGAAGCTCTACTGACATCTGTCTGACCACACGAAGGGTTTCCCCTTCTTCGTCAAAGCTGTGAGTGGTGCCGCAACTCTAGAGAAGTCTGGAACGAATCTCCGATAGTATCCAGCTAGTCCCAAGAAACTCTGAACCTCAGTCACGCTCCTGGGTGGCTCCCATGCTAACACAGCCTCAATCTTCGCAGGATCCACTGCAACTCCCGCCTCAGAGATAACGTGTCCCAAGAAGTGGACCTCACATATCCAGAACTGGAACTTCGAGAGCTTACCATAAAGCTGGTGCTCTCGGAGTGTGTCTAGTATAACTCTCAAGTGATAGGCGTGCTCCTCCTCAGTCGTAGAGTAAATCAGAATGTCGTCGATGAAGACCACGACAAATCGATCGAGGTATGGCTGAAAGATCCTGTTCATGAGATCCATGAACACTGCTGGAGCATTGGTTACACCAAAAGGAATAACCAAGAACTCATAGTGGCCATACCGACATCTGAAGGCCGTCTTCTGCACATCCTCGTCTCTGACTCTGAGCTGATGATAGCCTGACCTGAGGTCTATCTTCGAGAACCACCGTGCTCCCTTGAGCTGATCAAAGAGGTCATCAATCCTCGGTAGCGGATACTTGTTCTTCACTGTCACCTGGTTCAGGCGACGATAGTCAACACAAAGTCGCAAGCTCTCGTCCGCCTTCTTGGCGAACAATATCGGGGAAGCCCAGGGTGAAACAATGGGTCGGATGAACCCCTTGCCCTGCAAGTCCTCCAACTGTACCCGTAGCTCTCGAAGCTCGGCGGGGGCCATCCGATATGCTGGAGTGGATATCGGGGCTGTCCCGGGGTACAATTCAATATAGAATTCTACCTCTCTACGAGGAGGTAGCCCTGGGACGTCGTCAGGAAAAACGTCCGCAAACTGATCCACCACTGCAGGAAAACCAGGACTCCGCACGTCAACTGCTCCAAGGATGAGGCTAGGTAACTGATGAGTAAAGGGCTGTCCTCTCCTCTGCGGAAGTCCATCCTGTGCTGCTAAGGCTCCCTTCTCTCCAGTGAAGGTGAACCTGCTCCCGTTGGTGCGTACACATCGCACCTTTCTCCTAAAACAGTCAATCTGCGCATGGGCCGTAGATAGCCAATCCATGCCCAAGATGACATCGTAAGGCCTCGACGCTGCTACAAGAAGATCCCAGCCGAAGCTCTCGCCTCCTAGAGTAAGCTCACACTGCCGGCACCAGTGCGTAATCGTCGAGTCTGCTCCCGTAGGAGTTTCTAGTCGTAAGGATCGAGCCAACGGCTCTGTCGGAATCTCCGAGCTCCGAACAAGGGAAGCGTCTATGAAAGAGTGACTCACTCCTGTGTCTATAAGAACTGCAGAAAGGGTGGAATAGACACAGATAGTACCTAGAATCATCTCGGGTGAGCCGTGATCGTAGGCCTCTGCTGCCTGGAGCTGTGCCTGCCTCTGCCCGCCAGCTCCCTGTGGTCGGGGTGGACCTCCTGGTGGTGGTGGTGGCAGAGCCTCAAAGCGTCGCCCACCACCGGCTGCTCGTCCAGCTCCTCTGCCTCTTCCGCCTCCTCCCTGCGGACCGCCACGGTCGACCCTCTGCCTCTGCCTCGGTGGTCCCTCAACTGTCTGCTGCTCCTCGGCACGACGGGTCGGGCAGTCACGAGCCATGTGGCCCTGCCCGCCGCACGAGTAGCACTGTCTGCCTCTCGAAAGACTGGCTCCGCGCTGTGTGCTCCGCACTGCTGAGCTAGTGTCTTGAGGTCGTCTGCCCGAAGGTCTAGTCTGCCTGGACCCCTGAGTCATCCGTCGACTACCTGCTACAGATGACTCTGCCACGTGCCACCCTGCGGTGGGTCGCTGCACTGGTGTAGACTCAGCAAGGAAGCTCTCGATCAAAAGGGCCCGCTCCAGTACTCCTGTCTGAGTCAGTATGCTGAGGGAGATCAGCGATGCCCTGATCTCGTGTCTCAAACCCTGCTCGAAGGTACGGGCCCGGAAGAATGGGTCCCGTACCATGTCGGTCGAGTAGCGCGAGAGATCGGTAAATCTCGCCGAGTACTGAGCGACCGTCATGCTGCCCTACCGCAGCTGAAGAAGCTCCTGGATACGCACCGCACGAAGGGTGGCTGGGACGAACTCCGAGCGGAAGAGGCTCTCAAAGTCCGTCCATAGTAGAGATGCCTCATCGTGCACCTGGAGCATCAAGCTCCACCATCGTCCTGCTGCTGCGTGTAGTAGGCTCGCAGCGAGGATCACCATGAGGTCTGCTGGTGTCCTCACTAGCCTAAACACACGTACTACTGCCTCCAGCCAGTCCTCTGCTGCTTGGGGATCCGTCTCCCCGCGAAACCTGGGTGGTCGCTGGCGCTGAAACTCATGCAGTGCGCTGAGGTGACGTGCATCGTCAGCGGCTGGTGCTGGAAGCATCGGGGGCTCGGCGGGTAGTGCTACCGCCGGTGCCACTGCTGACAAAGGGCCCTGCACCGAGGCCTCGTCGCTCGGTGGGCTGTCGTCACACTCGACTCTCGGAACCCTAGCTGGCTGCCGTCATGGGGCCATCCTGAAAAGAAAACAGGTGCGCCACGGTCAGAACAGTATACCTGGTGAGCTGATATAAGTAATCAGAAAGAAAACTTTGAAACACACACGCAATCAATGTTTTCGTGCATTAAGTCGGAAATCAGAAGTCAGGGTCCTGGTGTACGGATACATCGGCCGCCGCACCAACACTGGACTCCCTGGACTGATAACCACACTCAATACGCTAAACATTGTTGCTTCACATAGAAAAGATCATAGTTCGCGGTAGAACCGAACTCCTCTGATACCAATTTGTCACGACCCGCCCTCGGGGTCCGTGCCGTGACTACCCCAAGCCCGCCTTCCATAGGCCAGGGGCTGGCGACTAGCACCAAGGCGTAAATCCCGGTAAAAAGGGAAGGCATTGCCTTTGTAAAGTAAACAAACACCACAGAGTAAGCAAGCAGAAAGTAAACACTAAGCAAAAGCAGAGTACAACTGAAAGTGCGAAAAAGTAAATGGGCCAGTATACAAACCCAAACTGAAAGTAAAGTACAACTCGAAAGGGAAAACAGCAACTGAAAAGTAAAAGCCGCTACACCGAGCTGTCCACTGGAAATCCCACCTGAAGGGTGGGTACAGATATCTCCACTGCTCCACGGGTCCCGCCGTCCGCTCCGAGCACGTCCCGCCCAGTGGTCCACCTCCAGGTACCGTCCTGCTCTGCAAGCCTCAGCTAAGATCAACGCTGTCCGTCGTCTGCAACCAACACAACGTAGTGCGGGCAAAGCCCGTGCAGGGGTGAGTATAAGCTACTCAGTAGGGACCTCGAGACCCCTGAAGGTCTCTCAAAATCCACAAAGGATAAACCACAAAGAAAGGTACAATCACGAAGTAACAACCGACACTGCTTAGGTATATGCCCATACATATACCTAAGTCATCAATTTCAAATACGCTCCAACCTCCGAGCCCAAGTACAACTCAGTCCACACAGGAAAGTAAACGTATTCCACACAGGAAAGCAAAACGTAATCCACACAGGATAGCACAACACAATCCACACAGGAAAGCAACAGGATTCAGCTCACACAGGTATACTTCTTCGAAAGACGATAAAGATGATCTCTGATCCATCTAAGTCGTCGGACCCACGAAGGATCGATAGGTAACTAACCCCTGCAAAAGACCCACACAGGATCGGGCCCACATAGGACCTGTAGGCGCTGGTTCACACAGGACCGCTGAGCGCAAGGACCCACACAGGATCGGACCCACACAGGATCGGGACCACACAGGACCTGTAGCACTGATCCACGTAGGATCGCTGAGTGCTGTAGTCGTCGTCGTCGAATCCACACAGGATCTCTGTACTGTCGTCGTCCCAGTCACAGTAGCAGTAGTAGCAGTAGTAGTCACAGTAACAGTCGCAGCCAGCACTAGGGTTCCCGCACACAGCAAGCTCGTTCGGAGGGTCCGCTCCACGAGCCGAGAGGCTGATACATCAACTGTCACAAAGTCCAGAGTTGATGTATCCAAAAGTTCCGTATCGTCAACAGGAACTCAACGCAATAGACGGCGCGTCGATCAGACGCTCGGTCTGAGAGTTATTAGCATTTTCGTCCCCGGGGCCCGGTTGGTTTTCAAGGAAAAACCAACCCGACCGTACTCCACCTGCGTCCAAACCTCGGGCAGAGTATGCCAAAAGATCCGTCTCACTAAGAGGAACACAACAAAGATGGTGGCACGTCAATTGGACGTCCGTAGCTCGAGATATGAGCGTTTCCGCTCCGAAGGCCCGGTTGGTTTCGTGAACGAACCAACCCGGCCGAACTCAAAGTGTTCCTAAACTTTAAGTGCGATATACCGAAACGACCGTCTCGATCCAAGGATCACGTTTCCACAGACGGTTCGTCGATCGGAGGTCCGTGGCTCAAGTTATGGCCAAAAGACCGAAACCGTCTCGAAAACGGGGGGTCCGGGTCCGGGCCGACCCGGCCCGACCCCCCCCCCCCCCCCGGGTCGACCCGACCCGGGTCCGACCCGGCCCGGCCGGCGGCGGACCGGCGCGGCGGCGCGGTCCGGCGCGGCGGCGCGGCCTGGCGCCGCTGGGGTCACGCGCGGGGGGCTAAGCCCCCGCTTCCAGCAAAGGGCGGTGCGGATTTTAGCCGTGCCATTTGGAACCGCCCCCCCCCCCCCCCCCCTCGTGGGGGGCCTTCTTTGAAGAGGGCCGGGGGGCCGCCTGCCCCCCCTCAAGGAAACCGCCCCCCCAATTAAATGGGGGGGGGCTTTTGGGCCCTGGCCGGGGGAATTAATTTCCCCCGGATTTTGACCATCCGGCCGGCCACCTGGCCGCCCGGTTTTTCTCCAACGGGACTGGCGAACCGGTCCCCTTTCCGGCTTCCGACGCCGGCGGCCCGACCGCCAGTCTTCTCGTCCTGCCGCGGCCCGGAACCGGCCGCGGTGTTCGTCGTCCGGCGCGGTGCGACGGCACCGCGCCCCTCCGCCGCGCCTTTGATTCCCTTCGACGCGGCGCGACGACGTCGCGTTCTTGATGATTCTTCCATGGCGCGGCGCGACGGCGCCACGCAAAAATAAACGTGCGAATAACGGCGTGGTGCGATGGCACCACGCCATCTGGTTTCATCCGCAATATAAATCAACAAGAACAAAGGAGGGGGTTCGGCCGTGTTCATGCGGTCCGACCCCCTCACGTTAGATGATAATACAAATTTAAAATCCTCACGTTAGTCATGCTAGAACCACGAACAAGGATAAATAAATAAACAAATAACAACAACCCCTACCTTGGGTATAAGTTCTAAGATTTGTCAACGTCCCGCGGAAGACAACGTCACGGAGGTCGGGCGTCGCGGTAATCGTTCATCAAATCCGATGACGAAGAGGTACGTCCGAAGAGGTACGTTGTTGGCGAATCTTCGTATGCCGATGAAGGAAGTCCGAGGAGGAAGCGGCGTTCCCTTTCGTTGACACGGAAGACGAAGAAGAGGAGCGGTGTTCTTCGTCGGAGCTTGAGCATTCTTCGTCAAGCTTGAGCGTTCTTCGTCAAGGTTTGAAGAAGAAGGAGAAGAACCCCAAAGCTCTCAAGATGGCTAAACAATTCTAACCAAATAAAATAATATAGAGTCTTATTTTATTCACAAACTTAACAAATTGAATTTAAAAGGTTTGAAATTAAAATAAGATAACTCCAAAATTAAATAACAATTTGTCATGTCATTTAAAGAGGGGTTAAAGGTAGTTTGAGAGAAGATGGAAGGTTTAGGTTCGTGTGGGTCCCACCACACTTAATCCTCTCAAGGGAGGTTAAGTGGGTGTGGGTCCCACCCCTAACTTCCTTTGAGAGAAGTTAACCAACAAAAGTAAAATAAAAAGTGTTACACATTTTTATTCAACTTTTTATAATTCTCCCAAAAACTAACTTTCGTCCCGCAATAAACGCAACTTCGGAAAAGGTCTTCTTAAGCGAATATCGGCGTTGCGAGTTCATCGGTGTCCTCGGATTTCAATTCCGAGCACCGGATCAAAAGTTAGAAATTCCCGCTCATTCGTTCACTGAACGTACCCGAGCCAAACTTCGGTAATTGATTCCGGGCACTCCGGGCCTCGGAATCAGGTGCCGTCTGAAACCGCGCTCTTGTAAAAATCCAAAGAAAATTAAGAAAAAATTTCCCTTGAATTTTACGGGTCTTAACATTATGTGTGGGATGATCCTTACCTCTAGCGCATGTGTAGTGACCAAGTCATTAGAAGGTGTGTTCCCGATCATGAGTTTGAGTCTGTTTTGCATTTCTGTCATACACTTGCTTGTGGTGGGCACTTTGGACCCCAACGGACAGCTAACAAGGTTTTGGACTCTAGATCATATTGGCCTAGCTTGTTCCATGATGCCCATGTGTTTTTTAAGTCATTCTCTCGTTGCCAACACACTGGGAATATTTCTAGGAGACATGAGATGCCCCAACAACCCATACTATTCTTTGAGATTTTTGATGTATGGGGAATTGATTTTATGGGTCCTTTTCCTAGTTCATTTGGATTTTTGTATATTTTGGTTGCTGTTGATTATGTGAGTAAATGGGTGGAGGCCAAGGCCACCAGGACTGACGATTCTCATGTTGTTGTTAACTTTGTCAAAGCACAGATTTTTTGCAGGTTTGGAGTACCAAATGCCATCATCAGTGACCAAGGGGCACACTTTTTCAATAGGAATTTTTCTTACCTTCTTCGAAAGTATGGGGTGACACACAAAACATCAACACCATATCACCCCCAAACAAATGGCCAGGCTGAGGTTTCAAATCGTGAGATGAAACAAATATTAGATAAAACTGTGCAGCCAAATAGGAAGGATTAGAGCAAGCGCTTGGATGATGCATTGTGGGCTTATAGGACATCATACAAGACACCCATTGGTATGTCCCCATTTAGGATTGTTTTTGGGAAATCATGTCATCTCCCAGTGGAAGTCGAGCATCGGGCATATTGGGATATAAGGAAATGTAACATGGATTTGGCCAAAGCTGTAATTCAAAGGAAGTTGAAAATTCAAGAGCTTGAGGAGATTCGACTGTCATCATATAAGAACTCAAGGCTCTACAAGGAAAGATCAAAAGCATCTCATGACAAAATGATCCAAAAAATGGAGTTTCATGTTGGAGAGAAAGTCCTTCTCTATAGTTCATGACTCAAGCTGATGCCTGGTAATTTGCGTTCCAGGTGGTTAGGTCCTTATATTGTATCTAATGTTTTTTCTTATGGTGTAGTGGAGATCACACAAGAGGACACTGGAAGGAGCTTTACAGTCAATGGGAAACGTTTGAAGAGATACATTGAGGGACTTCCTACTGATGTAGTGGATTTTATCACACTGCATGACCCCGTCATCACTTGATCACATCAGGCTATTCCTAACCCTTTCACTTTTATATTATCTGTCCTATTTAAAAATTCTGCATTTCATGTGCATATATCATATCATGGGTTCACATTGAGGACAATGAAATATTTTAAGTGTGGGGGATGGAACCTTTTAGTTTAGTAATTTCAATTTTTTTCCTTAAAAAAACAAAAAAAAATTGTGTTTTTTTTTCAAATTTTGTGTGTTTATTTTTTTTCAGTTTTCTTTGTGTTTTTGAAATTTTTGAGCTAAAATGATTCTCATCACAATTTTTAAATTCATATCAATGAGTGAAACAATTTATCCCTTGAAAATGAGCTTAAATGAATGCTGAAAATGACTTTGTTTCAAGTTCAAATATTTAGTAATTTCATGAAAAGTACACTGAATTTTGAATCCCATGCCACATCTCACTGTCTTTATATTTGAAATCACTTTCCTATGAGGCTTCTAAACCATTATTTTCATATTATTTACATTCACCTCAATTCTTGAGAGAACCAAACCATGCTTGATTTAACCATAATTTGATCTATTCCTATCAAAACTTGAGGGTTTGAGGTACTTATGTTTAAATGATTGAGGCATTTGTTTGGTATTAAAGCCCCTATTTCAAAGAATCCTTTTTTTATAATGGCCTACCTTGAATATTTAATCCTTGTATCCCTTAGAATCCATGCACAACCTGTTAGGTTAGGCACATTACAAGCCAATTTTCCTTATCCAACCAACTCTTTAAGTGAAATTGCATAATCTAGTTGAGCTTAAGTGTGGGGGAATCTATCTTGTGTTGTGCCCCCACATTCTGTGATACTTTGGGTGGAAAATTAAATTCTTAAGAGATGTGTTTGATTCTGAAGAAAGTCATTATATTGAAAGCTGTGCCTTTTCTAGATCTTTCATGACAATTGAAGTTGTGCCTTTTTTGGAGCTTCTAATTGAGGTGGAAAGTTGTGCCCATCTGGAGATTTCAAGAAAATCATGTTTGAGAAGATTGAAATTTTTGATGCTGAAATGATGAATGGTGTAAACCTTTCATGACTTTTCATGATGATGGAGATGAATTGATACTATGGGGATTGAGAAGAAGACCATATTTAAGTGAAAATTAGATTAATGCAATTTTTCTTCAAAAAGAGTCAAGCCCTCCTCATTCAGCCTTAGAATTTTTCACATCTAAATCCTACCAACCGGAAGCCAAAGAACAACCCTGAAAAGTCCTCATGATAAACATATGTCCTTGACTCACATCGGGTGGCGATGTAGGAATCTATCAAGCCTATGATGACCCTTGTATGAGTTTGGATGAGAAAGACATTGCAAAAAAAATTGATATTTGAGTGATGAGAGAAAATTCAAGCGAGGTAAGTGTTTTGTGCATGGGAGGATAAATAAAGTGGAAATATATTGAATGATATAAATGAAGAACTTGAAATAATGGTTTTTTATGAGGCATGATATCTTTTGTTTCTTGGTGTGTAGTTGTTTTATCTCAAAGTTATGTGTTTTAAAATTGGTTTTGATTTGATATTGATGTTTACTTGATATGAGATTTTGCTCAGGAGTGCAAAAGGGTAAGTGTGGGGGAGTTTATAAAACACTATTTTGTTGAATATTTTGTTGATAATAAATGAAATAATTTCCTCACATTGTGTTAAATATGTTTATTTATAAAATATTTGGGATTTGATCATTCATTTGAAAATTTGGTGAAAATTTCAGTTTTACCCTTAATAGTGCACTTTAGTATTTCGAAGATAAATATTTTTTATTTATTATTTGAATTTGAAATTTTTTAAAAGTGTTTCTAACTTAGTTTTCTACAACTTTCATTCAGGACACTATAGGTAAAGAGTGCATTTGGATGGAGTAAAGGGGTCATTAATCCAATGGTGTGCTGGACTCGGCAGAATGGACATGGGTTCTGTATTTGGGACATATATTCTTCATCAGAGATTGGAGTGAGACCAAATTTTGAGAAAAGCTCGGGGACATGATTTGGCACAAATCATCCTTCTGGAAGGATGGTCAATTCACACGTTTTGGAGGTCAAATTGGCGGTTCAAGTGGGAATAAAATATTTGGCCGAATTTTCACATTCACACTTGAAACCACTTGTAACCTCTCCTCCCCTCCCCTCTATAAATTGGAGTTTTTCTCATTTGGAGGGGGTTGGGACGTGATTTGGGAATTTTAGGTGATAGGAGAAGTGGATCCACTACAATTCTCCAACCATTTCAATAAGGGTAGCTCTTGAAGCAAGGATCCCTTCGACGAAGCCTTCTTCTCCTCCTTCATGTTGTAATGATTTTGTTTTTGTAATAAACATCTTTGTTCTTATTTTATTTCTTCTATTTTCTTCTGTTTTGTTTAAATTTATTCTTCTCTTAATATTCCTCTTTGGGTTGTAATTCTTGAGTAGAAGCGTTATTGGGTTATACCCATTATAAACCTTTGCACATGCAAAACGCTTCTACGATGATTACGCCACCCATGGAAGAGTAGTCTTTTAGTAATCGATCTATCTTCTACCCTATTAATTTAATTATTTTGAATTAATGAGATAATGTAATTCACATAATATGATCCATGAATTGTGTTTTTAAATTACAAGAAACTAAGCAAGCAATTGAACAATTAACACAAAAACACGTGAGGTCAGGATTTTGTGTAAATTGTGATAGCGTAATCTTAATCGGTAATACAAGACCACACGGGATAAATTTGTAGAGATCAAATATAATACCTAAACACAATTCATCCTCATTTCAAGAATGGATATGTTCTATAATTAACCACTGACCATAAGCTATCCTTAGAACAACAATCAAAGCAGGGTGATGCGATTGCGTGTTCCGAAGCTGGCCTAGGGTTTAAGTAATTTCATCTTTGTGGTTAAGTTAACTCTCGTAGGGTTCGAGGGATAACAAATTAGGGTATAATAATTAAGTGGATATTGATTTAAATTATAATTATTAATAAGTTAATGAAGAGGTAGAGTTAGATCGATTACGCCTTTTAAAATAGATTTCTAAAAAAAACATCTTCTTGTTGTGTCATTTTAATCGAAATTCATTTCAAAACTAAAAACAAAAAAAATATACAATCTTCTTCCAGAAAACTTCTTCTAGATTCATAAACTATAAAAAAAACACAATCCTTTAAAGTAGTGTTTTTATTTTATTCTCTTTTATTTTATTTTTAGAATACCTTTAATAAGTTGTTAAATTCACTTCCTCCTTTGAGAGATGACCTTAGTCAGCCACTCTGCTGCACCTAAGTACCTCAAAATCACATTAATCATTTGAGGGCTCCCACGACATCACTCTTTCAATATATATAAATATATATAAATATATAAATATATATTATTATATAAATATATTTATAAATATATACAAATTGTTATAAAAATATTTATTTATAATTATAATTATAAATAAATATATATATTTAAATAATTATAAAATTATAATAAATATATTAAATAATAAATATATTTATTGTATTTATAATTATATACATATATATAATTATATAATTATATAAATATATTTATTATTATATACATATATTTATAAATATATATATTTATAATTATAATTATAAATAAATAATTGCATATTTAAATAATTATAAAATTATAATAAATATATTTAAATAATAAATATATTGATTATATTTATAATTATATATACTTATATATTTATAAATATATGTAATTATATAAATTTATATAATTATATATATATATATATAATTATATATTAAAAACAGTGCGCCCCTTGGGTTAAACCCATGGCCCCGAAAAAATGATTAATAAAAGAGTAAAGATAGAACAAAGGGATAAAAAACAAGTGCAAACACACACACCGCCAAAACAAAGATGACATATTCTATTATCCCACATCCACACTACAAAAGAACAACAAACAAAAAAAGATTTTAACACCTTCCACGACCTCAGAGATAACTTCCCCTCCTCCATTTAGGAGTAACCTAATGGCCACCCCAATCATCCAAATCGACCTCCTAATCCTAAGGTGTAGGTTTCTTACCCACCACCTAATGTTGACCATCATTATCCTGATGCTCTAGAGATACAGTCTCTTTGTTCGCCATTTTCTACTAATTGTTAATGCTTGAGGGATGCCCTTTATATCAGATACATCCATGATCATTGCCAAATTCCTCATGGAAAATCTCCCTATTGTTAGATCTATTTAAAATATCAAGCAGACTCAAATTGTTTTTATTGGTACCATAGTAAGGTGGAGTCATATCTCTACCTATAATTACACCCTTCTCATGGATGTTAGAGTCCATGCTAGTGGAATGAGCAGCAATAGGATAAACCTTGGTTGTCTCCTTTCCAACTATATTTCAAGTTGCATCCTTATTTTCTTCACACTTGTCTTATCCCTTTCTTGATGGGAAAGTAATAGTCAAAGGGATAGTTCGACCTGACATGATTTCAAGATGATCACCTACCTCCACCTCAACTGGATTTTGGAGTTTAGTAGAATGGACACTTCCAATCCCCTGAATGATATCAATACCAAAAAACATTACATTGAAGGTCATCAGTATTACATTTATAAGGATTTTGACTTCTCGGAGACCACACTCGAAGAGAATACTTTCCCTTATTATTAGAAGTTTTTAACCAATCATCCTCAATACCATTATCAACATCCATCACATCCTCGGAATCAAATGAATCATTCACATGATGCAAGGCATGGGATACCTATCGACCAAAAAGGATTCCCAATAAATGATCATCCCTAAACCTGCTGTAAGTGTCACCCAGGTTGATGCCAACAAACACATCAGCAGATAGAGCAGGTTCATCTGCCATATTCTTCTCCCTTCCCTACATGGTTGACTAGTAATCACACCGAAAGAAGATGGAGTGGTCACATTACCTGCATATGGAATCTTGAACTTACACTGTTCAAGCACATTCCCAAATTTCCTACAGTTATCATAGATAAGGCTTTATGACATTTATCATTAGGATTCCTGATATTGTAACACTTTTGATAGAAATTAGAAAATTTTTTGAGCATCAATATGCAATTAAAATTTGTAATCAGCTTTCACCAGCATTATGGTGTCGGTGAAGGTTGATCTCATTTTAATATCTATGAAAATTTCAGAAAAATATCCAAACCTTTCACATTCAATTTATTTTTCAGATTTAATTAGGATCCCAACTGCAGATGCCACATCCCACAAGATTTTGGTTTTCCATAGATACTAACCGAGTCTAAAAACATGAATCTAGATTTGGGTGGTTGAATCTTCAATAATCAATGGATTAAAAAGAGGGTCCCAGTTTTGAATTCTTATAATTCCAAGTTTGAGAGGGATGAAACCCATTCCCTACGATTTAACATTAACATCAATCGATGGAAAAATAATATGGAAGAATCCCTTTCTAATTAAAGTAAATTTTCATCCACAAATCCCTAAGAAATGCAGAAGATGGCTTCATGGATCCTCAATATTCTAAGGATTAGGCCCCTTCTGGATCATCAACCGAGAAATTATCAAATATTTTCACTCGAAAATACATTGTGAGATAATCGAATGATTAGATTTGAAAAATGGAAGAAATCCATTTTTTGTGATCCTTCCATAAGAAGAGAACCCAAATTGAAAATCCTTAAAGAACCTGGATGAGGAGATGTTACCTTGCTTTAGTTCATCATTTTGATATGGGGCTAGGACACCCACCACCACAATCTTCTCATCACCAAAATCATCTTTCAATCCACTGAATTCAGAATCAATTACATCTAGGACTTCCTTTCTCGAGTCACTAGGAATTGAGGTAGCACAGACTAGAACCTCTTTGAACGAGGGACCGGGACCATCACCCTTCTTTGAAGGATTAAAAACAACATATTTCTTTGAATATAAAGGTTTTGAAATAGTGTCAGACACCAAAAGTACAGGTGATGAGCATAAGAGGACACACCTTGGGTTGCTTCCAGAAGAGAGATTCTATTTTGGTCATGTAGAAGGGGCTCACACCTTGATGTTGGAGCACATCTAGAATATGAGAGATCCACAGTGTTGAAGATCTTCACAATAACACAACACAATAGTTAATATTGGTTGTGTGGCTAGGTCACCTCGGTTGCCTGGACTGTTCTTGGTTTATCACGAAGAGAGGGATGAACTAGTTATATATAATTTTATAAATATAAATAATTATATAAATATATTTATATTTATATAAAAATATTTATAAAAAAAATTATTTGTAATTATAATTATAAATATATATATATATATATATCTTTTTAAAAAAATATTTATATTACAATAAGTATATATATATATATATAAATAAAATATATAAATATGATTCATATAGCATAAAAAATGTGAACCATTGGTTATATCCCATGGTTGTGAAATTTATTGAAAATAAAAATTCATAAAGTACAAATGGAAATGAGGAATGAAGTAAGTGAAAATACACTTCATAAAAAGAAAATAAATCATCTATGGGATCGACTACCACCCCTAACTCCTTGATAATGGACCCGTATCTATGGATTAGGCTTCTACCATGCCACATTATCAACATGAGGCTCAATATAATCATCTGGTGGGATTGGGTCCTCATGAGGCCAAGTATCTTAATCTCCAACTGGATCAAGGACCTCTGGTACTTGTCTACCAACATCAATAACCCCATGAGAACTTCCAAATTACTCACAAAAACCTCTTTATTGTTAGACTTGTTCAAAATATCAAGTAAACTAAATCTATTATTACCAGAATCTGGAAGATCCATGACAGAAGTCACTTGGCCCCTTCCTCATCTCTCATGGGCGAACCCCCTTATAGGAGGTATCAGGAGAAGAAGTAGAAATAGAGTCACTTTCTTTGGGATGATCCAACTTAGGTTATGCTACCTACTTATCAAGAGGGGAACCACCTACTAAATCCATAATTCTTGTGTTTTATAAATCCACATGACTTGCATCAGCTCCAAAGTTCACTTCAATATTCCTATCCATCCTCAAAGGAGTCTGATTCTAATGATTTTAATTACTACCACCTAGGATGGTCTAATACTACATAATTTGAGACCTAGGAATTACCTAGAGTCCTTCAATCCATTTAGATGACTCCTGTTTGACCATTGAAGAGGAATCATTTGTGATCTTTCTAGGAACTCTTCTACCCAAGGCTTTGTTATATTTTCATGAAAAGATCAAGACTATTTTCATTTTACCCTTCCTATTCTTTGAAAGGATTGGATCTGGTTCCTGCAATAATTGATGATCAATATTTTTTTGAGATTTTAACTCATAGATTTATTTTCCATTAGTAGATGCATCATTCTTAGGTTTCTCACCAAATCCCTTATCAAGGGACTATTTAAAAGAAACTATTGCATTTGTATAATAATTTCCTTCCTCAAGATCAACCCATGAATAGGGTCTGATGGATAGATGAGCAGAATCCACCCTTGCATACTTAGAAATTCCATGAGGTTTTCCAGATTAAAACCAAGGGGACTCCCCTTTATCAACTTCCAACTTTGGTTTATCCCTAGACTTACCAGAAAAATCAAAATTTTCACCCAAGTCCTTACTATATTATTGTCTTTATGAGGATGTATCCTTTCCTTTACCTTTACAATAACATGCCATGTCCAAATGTCCCTTTACACTGCAGGTTTGGATGGAAGGGACCCTTCGATAGATGTCTTGTGAGTGCCCAACAGAGCCGAAAATAACACAGAATTTAGGAGGTTTCTCATATTCCATATTCAGGTGAATATCATCAGAAGGTGTTGATATAATATCCCTATCAATGAGGGTATTTCTAAAATTCACTTCAAAGAGAATTATGGTATAATTCCCAAAACATACCAGTTTTGTTTCTTTATATAGGTGGATGGGGAATCCAATTAGAAAAGAAATATCATGGAGAATCATAGGATACTATAGAATCCAATTGAGTCCTTTTATATTAATCCATGCCTATGTAAAAGGGTTTCTAGAAAGCGAAGGATTGAATTCGGTGGACAAATTGTGAAGGTGGAGTGAACCGGGCTTCAGGAATAGTGAGCCAATTCTCCATGCTCCAATTTTGGCCTCATCCTAGGGGAAAGGAAAGTGGAGAAATCCTCGGCCAAGAGAGACACCTCCAATGCGAGAATCCCCAAAATTGAGAAACTATATATACCAATTCCTCCTGCCACCATGGATTTTATCCTTTTAGGAGAACAAGTCGCACAATGAGGGAATTTTTTCCTAATGCCAGCCTCTCCAAATAATCCCCCAGATTAGCATCAACTTGATACATTGAACCTTTTTTGAGGATCTTACTAGCGGAGGTGTTACAAAGAGAAACCAAGGAACTTAGACCACCAGTGTCTCCCAGATCATGACTATGTGAAATCGCATATGAGGAAACATATGCATCATGAAGCCTCAAATCATCTTCAGTGGATCGAGGACTCTGTGGAATCTTATTTTTATAATTTTATATATGAAAATTATCAAATTTATATTAGTCAAAATGTTAAATAGTTTATATATATACACTAATTAAAAAATATGTATATAATTAAAATAAATATAATATATTAATATTTTATTTAAACAATTATATAATACAGAAATAATATATTCATTTAGATATATATTTATATTGATATTAAATAAATATATATATTTATAATTATATTCAAATAATTTTAATTATATATATATATTTAAAATTATATAGTTATATTTATTTATAATTATATGCATTTAATTTTTTTAATTATATTAATTAAATTATTAAATATTTATAAGGGTTTTTATAGCGCTGATAAAGAGGGATTCTATCAGAATTTTTTATTTTAGCAATGATAAAATCCCTCTTTATAAATTCTCTATTAGAAGTGCTCATAAAAACCTTAAGCCATTATAAATTTAACCCCAACTGAACATGATTCAGTCGTGCCTTCAATCTCTCATGAAAGTGAAACCTCACTAACATTATCCCTCTCTACCAATCTCCCTCCCTACCACTGTATGATGTTAATGCTCTCCCTCACTCTCCCTCACCTCTGTTTTCCCTCCATCTCTTCCAGTCTCCCTCCCTATCATTGTGCACCATCGCCAATCTCCCTCCCTCACTGTTTTTCTACCTCCCTCACCACTCTCCCTACCCCACCACTACTCTCCCTCCTTCGAGAACTGTCGATCTCCCTCCCTTCTATCATAATCAAAGATATCTATCCCTACCACCATCATTACCACTCTCCCACACTATATCCATCACCGTTCTACCTCCCTACCATCATCACTGATGCTCTCCCTCCCTGGTGCAGCGCAATATTCCACTATCTCTCGCTGCCACATGATGTCCCTCACTCTCTCTCACTCTCTCCCAGAAAAATTGAAATCCATCGTTAAAGTTTTTAACATTTTTAGTTATTTATTTTGTTGTTTTTAATTTTTTCCAAAATGATTTGAACACCGCGTCACTTCCCTTTCACATTTGAAAGGAGTGCAAAATTTTGGGTGACTAACACTTTCCCTACATGAAATTTTTCCACCAATAATTGTTAGTCTCCTGAAATTTGTCACTCCATCTACAAAATTTCCTAGAACATCTGTTGTGACCTAGGTTTTTAATATATAATTATATGTATATTTTAATTTTTTGTTAGTGTATTTTTGGTGCATCATCACATTGTCGATTGTATGCTCCTTGAATTATCCTGGTACGAGTGAACAAAATAAGAATCACTGTATTATGTTTTCCTGCTTGTTTATATTCTACCTAATATAATCTGTGTATGTGGGTTAGGAATCATTGAATAATATATTTAAAGGGTTAAAAACTAGATATGATTAACAAAAAATCTTCATCATCCAAAAACAAAATTAATGTTACTAATAATTATTTGAAGATCATCTTGGGTAGTGAGGGTTTAAGGAAAAAGTGTTTTTGTTGGAAAATTTTCATACCCTAATTCACCCCCACTTATGAAAACTTTTCTTTGAATTTATTTGGAGCCTAAAATTAATAATATTAATTAATATACTAATTTTTATACATTAGAAATTGAATTTAGTTTATTTTATATAGAAATTAGAATAAAATTAATATTATAGACATGTATGTGTTGAGTTCACCTATTACACACATAGACATCCATTTCCTTTGGTTCTCCAGACATGCACACGCACACATGTGAACAATGTTTATGTATGATAGAACTAATATCGTATATATTAATATATAATTAGTAATTATTAATATTTATGTAACAATATTAATTAATATAAGAATATTTAGACATTAGTAATTAATTTAATTTTATTTTATATAGAAATTAAAATAAAATTAATATTACATGCATTGTATATAATTGGATATACACATGATGTGTTGAATTCATTTATCACACACACACATGTTATTGGGTTATTTAGACACACACACACACACATATCTATATGTGAATAAAGATAGTCATATATATATAAACCAATAATTTAAAAATACAAATTTAGTATTTTAAATGAATTTATAAAATGAACTTATATTGGGAATTTCAGTAATTTAATTTATTTAAAAAATATTATATATCATTATAATATTTAAATTATTTATTAATATTTATTAAGTAATGTATATTTTAAATCTTTATTATGTATATATATAATTATACATTAATATAATTAATGATATAATTTAAAAAATATTTATTAATTTATATTAAAAAATATTTTCATTTATAATTATTAATTAATAATATTTTCTTATAAAATCAATACAATTTATACATATATAATTATAAATAATATATATATTTATATATATATATTAGAAATTATAATACTATATAAATATAATTATAGAAATTATTCCTTTTAATTTTATAGTTTTATAATTTATAATATATTGTGAAAAATATTTATACATTTAATTTTTTTATAAATAAATATATAGATTATGTAAATGATTTTAATTAATATGTGAAATCACTTTTAAAAAAATCAAAATCAAGGTATGTGATCACTTACCCCTCACAAACATCTTTATCTTTAAAGGCCATATGTTGATCACCTCTATGTTGGGTTCTTATTGGGGAGTAGTCTCTCTTGGGACCCAAATTAGTGCAAGATATGGTATATTAGGCTCATATAATAAACCAATTTATGTCTTTAAAATCACGACCATTATAATCTTACCTTAAAGTAATATTTTAATCATGTGATAAAATTTTTATATGAAATGGATTTTAATCTTTATTTATTTTGTTAAATATTAATATTACCAAATCAAATAGGATGAATATGAATAAAAAATAGATGGATGCCAATTGTATGACAAAAGAGTATGAGGATGGGGTGAAAGAGTTCATCAAGTTTTTAAAAGATCATACATATAACCCTTCTCAAATAAATTTTCCATGTTTATAGTGTTGTTATCCAAGACTAATTAGTCTATTATTCTTGGAATAATACTTGATATGTCATAGAATAGATCGAAGTTATAAATATTGGAGTAAACATGGGAAAAAACTTAATATAGTAAGTGAATGGGACAAGACTGTGTTTTATGGATCGTGTGATATGATTAAAAGTGTGGACACTAATGAAGACCATATCGAGGCTGTGATTACATGTGTAAATGATGATGAATATAGTATTAAGAAAATGAAAAATGAAAGTTAAAGATGAACTTTGTGATTATCCAAAATTGTTTGAGAAATTAAAGAGTTGTGCAAAGATGACATTGTATGGTAGTTGTATAAAATATATAGCATTGTCAGATATATTTAAGCTCTATAATTTAAAACCTGAAAATTGATGGAGTTATTCTAGTTTCACTAAACTATTTACTATCTTAAATGATATGATCCCAAAAGATAATGATAATCTTCCTTTGCAAACATATGATTCCAAATAAATGATACGTTCAGTGGGTATTATCTTTGAAAAAATACTTGACTATTCAAATTAATTTCCACTATTTCACAGTTATCACAAATCACTTAAAAATGCCCAAATTGTGGTTCTTCTCGATACAAGAATGATGAATCAGGTCCTATCAAATTTTTATGTTACTTCCCAATCATTACAAGGTTTAGGTGCCTATATGGAAGTGAGTAATCTACATGACTATTGACATGGCATGAAAATACAAGAAATAAATATGGAAAGCTTCATCACCTGGTAGACTCTCCTAAGTGGAAGAGAATTGGTCATGAGTATACTAGATTTTGAAACAATCTAGGAAACCTTCTTCATGTGCTATCCATAGATACAGTGAATCCTTTTTTGGTTTCAAAGTAGCACTCATAGTACATGGATAGTTATATTGGTAAATTATAGATTTCCACCATGGTCATGAATAAAATGAAAATACATTATGTTATCTCTACTTATATCAGAACCAAAAAAATGGGTAATGATATTGAGGTTTATTTGGATCCATTGATCAATGATTTGAAATTATTGTGGGGATCATGTGTTATGTTTTATGATACTTATAGAAATAAAGATTTAATATTGAGTTCCATGTTGTATGGGATGATAAATGACTTTCATGCTTATGGAAATTTGTCAGGATATAACATTAAAGGAACTCAAGGGTGTCCCATTTGTGAACAAGGTAATCTTTCAATTATTTTAAACATTCATCAAAGACTGTGTTTCTAGAACATCATAGATTTCTACCCTAATGACACAAGTATCGATCTTGGATGAAATCATTAAATGAGAGTTCATAAGAACATACAAAACTGTATCTTCTAATAGATGATCAACTGTTCGGGAAAGTAAAAGACATGAAAACTGATTTTGGTAAATCTTTTTTGAAAAACCTTACAAAAACTAGTAGAAAAAATAGATTAGTTTTTTTGAATTACCATATTAGAATTATTTGTATGTTATACATTTTCTTATTGTCATGCATGTGGAAAAATTGTATGTGATTATGTCATTGGAATGTTACAAAATGCACCTGAAAAAATGAAGGATGGAATTAAGGCTAGTTTGTAGATGATTGGAATGGGAATATATGAAGAGTTGGCTCTAATGAAGGGTGAAAAAAAGAATTTTCTTCCTCCAGCTTCTTATAATCTCTCCAAATAGACAAGATATCAGTTTTGAAACTTGTTGAATGATGTAAAGGTTCCAAAGGGGTATTCAATGAATATAAAAACATTGTGACAATGACTAATTTAAAGTTAAAGGATCTAAAATCACATAATTTTCATGTTTGATGAAATATCTAATTCTTGTATCTTTAAATTTTATTTTACCAAAAAATTGTTTTCATATATTAAAAAAGCTATATTTCCTTTTCAAAACTATATGTAGTAAAGTCACTGACTCGATGAAATTTCCAACTTTGGAAAAGGAAATATCTATCCTATTATGTGAATTGGATATGTTCTTTCCACTGGAATTATTTTATATGAAGGTTCACTTTTTAAGAGATATTTGACTATGTGTTCAAGTATATTATTGATGGATGCACCCCATTGAATGGTACATGAATATTTTGAAAGGGTATGTCAAAAATGGAATTTGACCAGAAGGTCATAATTACTATTATAGATCAGGAGTAGGGTGAACTTTAAGTTTTTCATAATAGTTTATAGGTTTCTAAAAATGTTGAAACCCAAAAATAAATTCTTAGGCATTTTAATTCATCAAGGGATGAAGGCTGGATATCAAATACACATAATCATCATTTTATAGGATGATTTCAAGAACATATTTTGAAGGGTCATCTGAAAATATGAATTCAATCTCAGAACGACTTTGATGGCTAGCCAGAGGACCAAGTGTGCATGTATTATTTATAATTTTTATATAATTATTTTTTATATGTTCTATAAAAATGAACTTGATGAACATAGTACCATGAAAAATAATGGAGGTACACTTGTGGTTTAAGAGATGAATGTATCGAGTAATAAGGAAATAAATCCAATTTATGTGAATATTTCATACTTTAGAATCATAAAACATATATGGGACTTGGATTATAAAACCTTCCCAGGGTTTATTTTTCAATGAAAGTTGGTTGATAATAGGATTGTTTTTAAAATAGATAAATTGGGATTCATGAATGTGAATTTTAGTAAGGAAGGGTACAAAGACGAACCGTTTATAATGGAATCATAGGAATTAAAAGTATTTTATATTCCAGATCCCGCAAACTAAAAGTGGTCAGTTATTTTATTATTGACCAAAACCACTAAAGGGACATATTTCAATTAAACTAAAGATAACCCTTTCATTAGGATGAAAAAATCATTTCATAGTGGTCCCAATATATATGGGGTCTTTTATGTTAGAGGAGACCAAAATGAAGGGATTTGGATACTTGAAATAGGGGTTAAATCCCTACAATATTTGAAAAAGAGTTTAATAATCATGTTATATATATATTTAATATAAATTGTGTTACCTCATATTATTATTTTCTCACTACTACATTTATTTAATATAAATTAAATATTCAATTACTTCTATATATAATTACTTCTACAAGTACTGATGCTCCCAATTAATAGGAATAACATGTTTCTCAACATGATGGTGTTCCCAATATAGTGGAACAACAACCTTCTACACATGTTAATGCTACCAATCTAGAGAAATAATATATTGATGATATTGAAGCTGAGGAAATGATATATGGTGAAAAATTGGTGTCCTATAAAAAATATAAGCACCTTATCATTACAGTGTTTAAAAAATTATTAAGGTGAGAAACCAAAACATCAAATTTGAGGTTGGATGGAATGAACGCGACCAACCTGTTAACCCCAAAAGGCCATGTTCAGTAGTTAAATTGGGATCACCAATAACATGAAAATTAAAATTGATGTATATTCATGGAACAATGTTTTGGAGGTGCTTAAAACCCTAATTTTGGGGTATATTAGGTAATATTTTGATAAGATTTATTTATTTTACTAAAAAATAAAATAATGAAATGTTGACTTACTCTTAATTATCCCTTATAGAGTAAAATTATAGTAGATGAATCCCAAATGAAATTTTTATTGATGTTTGTTGGAAAGGATCATAGATGATTTCACATAATCATTATGATGTTTCATATCAAAGACACTGAAGGGAAAATAAACATGCACCCACCACAGATTTATGCACACCTGATAAACCAACAAGAATGGGACATGTTTATTGGTCATTGTGAGGAGACATATTTTCAAGTACATTTTGAATGGTAATAAATTTCTTAAAAATAAATGTATTAATCAATTTGATTAATAATTTTTAATTTATGAAACAACATTTGAGTGCTGAAAATAAGAAATGGGTAGAAAAACCAATGCACTCTTACCATAAAGCAAGGATGTGGTACACTTCACTTGAAAAAAATTGGTACGTATTTTTAATCTACCACAATACTTTTATGTGACATGAAACAATAAAATGATTGTGTTACTCTGTTTATATGATAATTGATGAATTTAAATCTAAATCCAATTTCATACCACATCATGTGCTATGTAAGGAGGCATGTGTAAATAAAAAAGTGATAAAATAGATTAAAAGACACAAAAAAGTGTGGGGAGAATTTGTAAGTATAACATAATAAAAAAAATTATTTAAATCATAATTACATAATAATGATTACTTATATTCCTATATTTTTTATCCAACTTAGACACAAGAATCATCATTAGTTTTACCTTATGAACAGATGTTGTTTGTGGCCTTGAAGCTGTCTGAACAGTATTACAATGTCAGAGGTACCGGTTTTAGGGTGTCGCCCTGAACATATTTTGATAATGTGAAATGAACAGGGGGATAAAGAAAAGAAAATGGAAGAGTTACAAGCATGATTATTTACTCTTGAAGAAAAATATAATTGGCAGTCAGAGTTGTTAGAAAATGTTGTGGGAAGAAATCATGGAGAGAAAGTAACCCAATAACAACTAGTGCATGAAGATCCCGCCACCCCTAGTAGATTTGAGGTGATACATTCCCCTAAAAGATCTATATTAGATGTGGTAATAAATATTCTTATAATTTTTTCTTTGAAATTTGAATTAGGCAGGCATTGATACCTTTCTTGAATTGATATTCTATAGGGTGAAAATGATTGTGATTTATATCTATCAACACCCACCCATCACCTTATTGAGAGGGTACCATGTTCCATATCTAATAAGGTATTCTATAAAATAGAAAACTTCCAATATGTCATGTGATAATTGAGATTTACATAGCTCATGATCCAAGCATCGAGGTACATGTTCCACTTGATGATACATATATTCATATGGTCGAGAAAGCTATTGGAATATTCATAGAATGGCTGTTATATCTTATAAAAAACATTTTGATAAGGATGTATTCATTTAAAATTTATTTTTCCTGAAAAACATTTATCAATTAATGAAAAAAGGTATGAATTGATGAATGTTATTACAAATGTACAAATCTAATGGGTGAAATGAAAGGTCTAATGGATCAATCAAACAATCAAAAATATCTTCACAAAGTAAATTTAACCCACTTGTTCAACTTCCAATTTTACTATCATTAAAGGTTTATATAGATATAATGTTAGAAAATGGTGCTATGACTGAAATTGATTGTGATGAAAAGATTCGAGGAGAGTAAATTTTAGACTATATTGGTCTTGATAATGTAAATGAATCCTCATACATGAATGTCTAGGAGTCTCAGTTGTAAATGTATACATGAGGTGTGTTTTCATGATTTTTTTGTCCAATAGATGGTCCTCTATGTAAATTAGGATTTAATACTATTCATAATTTCTATAGGTGTACATAAGAATACCATTTAAAAGTAAAACCCTGTGAAGAGATATTTGGACTCATTATTCCTCACATCACTTCTACATAAAAATTCAAATTAGAACTAAATCAAATCGAAGTAATAGCCAAAACATTGGACACAATGTTCGAAATAAAAATTACAGATGACAAACTCTTTTTAATACCCATGGTGTAGGGGTAAAATTATAAAATTTAACCATGATAACAGACTCTTATTAATACACATGATTTAGGTTTAACGCCTCAAAAATGTAGGGTAGTGTGGGGAGGCTTGTTTTACCTAGTCGGGTTGCAGTTAGCATTTGAGACTCAGGGCATGGTACACCTGTAGGGGAATGGGCTATGCTGGGAAGAGAATCAATTGTACAGTTAGACTGAGTTTTATGTACTAAAAAAACTATAAATCATAATATATATATTTTCATTCATTTCATTACTTATTCCTTTTTTAGGAAGCATTTATTACTCATTACAACCAATTTGGATACCCCAAATATATATTTTCTAGATTCAATGCATGGATACCCAAAAAACCGACCACACATGATGAAATTTATCAATTTTTAATACATTGAATGAAATGTATTACAAATAATCTTCAAGTTATAAATTTTATATTATTTTTTAATTAAGATATTGTTATGATAGGGTGCAGTTTAAATATCATCAAAATCATGGAATGAGGACAATTTATGAATATAAGGTGCCTATCGACTTCTACAAGTGGATAAGTATTAGGGTATATATAATAAGATTTCAATATCAAAACATAAATAAAAGAATTACTTACTTTTATCAATGGTTTTATAGTGTACAAAACAAACCAATGGAAAATTTTGTGGTTATTATTTTTTTCACTTTTATGAAAGTTATGATATGTTATCAATAAATTAGCATCCACAAATAGGTATTTTCAAATATAATTACAATTTCATTTAAAATATTTATTAACAATTTTTTTATTTGTATTTTTCCAGTACAAGCAGGATTTTAGACAATACTCATATTTTAAATAGGAAATATATTTGTTTAGAAATTAATGGTTATCATACCGAGTGTATGAATGTATAAAAACACCATGAAAACGGTGATTGCCTACTACTTATTTAGATAGTTTTCTCATCATTTTATCACATTTTTTAATTTTCTTATAATTTTTATCTCATAATTTATGATAATTATTCATAATTCATTTTTTACATGAAGAAATCAACTACACCTCAATTAGATATATGGTGTGGCTGGTATGTCTCAAATTGCATGTTTTCAGTTTAGAATTGAAAATTTAGTTGAAAACATATATCACAATCTCAAAACTAATAAAACACATTCTTAATGTCTGGATACTTTAGAAAAAATGATCCTTAATTTATTTTTGACATGTAGGAATCATCCACACCTTAATCTGATTCACGTTTCGATCGATATGACTCGATTTTTCTAGTCTAAAATGAAATTTTAGTTAAAAACATGTGTCAATCACTGAAAACCAAAAAAATCACTAGGATTGTCTTTATAATTTATGAAAATGTTTCATAAGTCATTTTTTATGAGTAGGAATCAATGTCACATCAAACCAACACATGATTTGACCAATATGGCTCAAAATGTGTGTTTTAAGTTTAAATTAAAATTTCAGTAAAAAAGAAATGTGGCACCCTCAAAACCAAAAAAAAACACATTCATATTATGTTGATACTTTAGGAAAATGATCCTTATTCCATTTTTGATATGTAGGAATCACTCACATGTCAATTCGACACACGATGTGATTGGTATGACTCCAAATGCATGATTTCAGTTTAAAATGAAATTTTAGTAAAAATAACAAGTGACATACTTAAAACTAAGAAAAAACATTTTTATTTTTTTGATAGATTATAAAAAAAATCCATAATTCATTTTTAACATATAGGAATAAGCCAAACCTTAATCTGAGGCACAATGTGACTGGTATGACTCCAAGTGTGATGTTTTATTTTAAATTGAAATTTTAGTAAAGAAGACAAGTGACATACTCAAAACTAGGAAAATGAATTCATATTGTTTTTACACATTATGTTAATGATCCATAAGTCATTTTTGAGGTGTAGGAATTATCCATGCCTTAATTCGAGACATGGTGTGCCATGTATGACTGAATGTATCTGTTATCAGTTTAAAATTGACAATTTAGTTCAAAACATGCATCTCTCATTGAAAACTAATAAAAAACAATCAAATTTTATTGATAAATTTTTACAAACATTCAAAAGTAATTTTTGATGTGTAGTAATTAGTCTCACTTCAAAACGACATACGATGTGACCAATATGACTAAAAGTGTGTGTTTTCAATTTAAAAAGACATTTTAGTAAAAAACAAAAGTGGCATACTCAAAATAAAGGAAACACATTTAGGTTATTTTTGTAATTTAGGAAAATGATCTATAAGTCATTTTTTATTTATAGGAATCAACCACACCTCAATTTAACACACGGTGTGACCGGTATGGCTCCAATTGTTTCTTTTAATTTAAAATTGACATTTTAGTAAAAAATAATAGTGAAATACTAAAAATAAATCAAACACATTTTGATTATTTTGATACATTAGTAAAATGGTCCATAATTAATTTTTTGCATGTAGGAATTAACCTCACCTAAATAAAATAAACAGTGTTCCTTGTATGACTCAAATTTTCTATTATCAATTTAAAAATGAAAATTTAGTTCAAAATTTGTGTCACTCACTAAAAACTAATAAAAAATTTCTGATTTCCTTGATAATTTATTAAAATGATTCGTAAGTCATTTTTTCTATATAGTAATAAGCCTCACATCCAACTGATACAAAATGTGACCGGTATAACTTAATACAAATTTTTTCAGTTTGAAATGATTGTTTTTTAAAAACACAAGTGAAATACTCAAAAATGATAAAAAAAATTATGATTGTATTGATACTTTAGGAAAAATAATCCAAACTTCATTTTTGACCTGTAGGAATCATCCTCACCTCAATATGATACACGTTTTCACTGATATAACTCCTAGTGTGTCTCTTTATTTAAAATTGACATTTTAGTAATAAATATAAGTGAAAAAAATCAAAATGAAGAAAACTCTTTTGTATTGTTTTTATACTTTTTTGAAAATGATCTATAAGTCATTTTTGACGTGTAAGAATCATTCACACATTAATCTGACACACAGTTTTTCTAGTATAACTCAAAGTGCATGTTTTCCTTTTAAAATTTAAATTTTAGAAGAAAATAGACATTTCTTACTCAAAACCAAGAAAAACAAATTCATATTGTTTCGATAATATAGTAAAATGATTCATAATTCATTTTTGACATGTAGGAATTAGTTGCACCGAAATTTGATACATGGTGTCTCTGGTATGAGTCAAAGTGTTAGCTATCAGTTTCAAATTGACATTTTAGTTTCAAATGTGTGTCACTCTTTGAAAAATGAGAAACCAATATGGGATTGTTTTAATAATTAAAAAATGATTCATAAGTCTTTTGTGATGTGTCGAAATCATTCTCATATCAAACCGATACATGATATAATCAGTATGCCTCGAAGTGCTTGTTTTCAATTTAAAATGACATTTTAGTAAAAAACAATGGACATAATCAAAACCAATAAAACACATTCAAATAGTTTTTATAATTTATTAAAATGATCCATAAGTCATTTTTTTATGTTTTGGAATAATCCTCACCTCAATCCAACGAACGGTGTGACCGGTAACACTCCAAGTGTTTCCTTTTATATAAAATTGGCATTTTAGTATAAAAGAAAAGTGACATAATCCAAATGATGAAAACACATTAGATTTTTTTGATAATTTATTTCAATGATCCATAAGTAATTTGTGACATATAATAATTATCTGCACCCCAATCTATTATACAATGTTCCTAGTATGGCTCAAAGTGCCCATTATCGGTTTAAAATTGACAATTTAGTTCAAAACACGTGTCACTCACTGAAAACTAAGAAAACATGATCACATTGTCTTGATAATTTAAGGAAAAAAACTCATAAGTCATTTTTCCCATGTAGGAATTAATCTCACATCAAACCAACACACATAGTGATCGGTATGAATTAAAGTGAGTGTATTTAGTTTAAAATGACATTTTAGTAAAAAAAACAAGTGACTTACACAAAATTGGGAAAAAACAATCAGATAGTTTTGATGAATTAGAAAAATGATCCAAAAGTCATTTTTGACATGTAGTAATTAACTTCACTATAATCTAATGCATGGTGTGACCAGTATGACCCCAAGTGTGCCTTTTTATTTAAAATTGACATTTTAGTAAAAAAGAAAAGTGACATACTCAAAATGAATAAAACAAATTCATTTTATTTTGTTACTTTATAAAAATTATCAATAATTGATCTATGATGTTTAGGAATTAGTTGTACCTAAATCCAACACACGATGTGTCTGTTATGACTCAATGTGAATGTTTTTAGTTTAAAATTGAAATTTTTGTTGAAAACACAGATCACATACTCAAAACTAAAGAACACATTTATATTGTTTTGAAACTTTATAACAATTACCCATGTTTCACTTGTGATGTATAAGCATCATTTACACCTCAATACTTTACACGATGTGCCCAAAATGACTCAAAGTGTGTGTTATTAGTTTAAAATTGACAATTTAGTTAAACACATGTGTCACTCACTGAAAACCAATAAAATTTACTCATATTGTATTGGTAATTTAGGCTAATGATTAATAAATATTTTTTGATGTACATGAATCATACTCACATAAAATTAACACATGGTGTGGCCAGTACAACTCAAAGTGTGGTTTTTCAGTTTAAGAAGACATTTTAGTTAAAAACACAATTTTCATACTTAAAAATTATCAAATTCTTTTAGATTGTTTTTATACTTTAATACAATGATATATAAGTCATTTTTAAATTGTAAGAATCAACCACATCTCAATCTGATGAACGATGTGACCAATAAGACCCAAAGTGTCCATTATCAGTTTAAAATTGGAATTTTATTAATGTATCGTTTCATATTTATATCTAATTTAGTTCTTTATAGTATTAAAAACATAATAATTGTTTTCTTTTATAGTTTGATTCTTTTTATTGATTTATAGTGACTTGTTCGATAGCTAATACCATGATCAGGATTTTTTAGAGGGGGTCAAATGCCAAAGACAAAGAAACCATTTATGTTTTTGAAATTTTGTGATAAATTATACATTATAATTCAATTGTACAAAAAAATGTTTGAAATATCTATACTATTTTTTTATGTATTTTTTATGTTATTTTTATTTCAATTAAATTATTAATTTTCCATATTCTTTATTTTCTATTTTCGTTACCAATATTTGTTACCTATTTGGTGCAGTAGTGTTCTTTAATATCAATAATTCACTACAAAAACCCTTTATTAGTTATAGAAGTAGTACTAAAAAAAGTTCCCCCTTTTTACAGTGCCAAGATCAAAAGAATATTTTTAGCACTGTTGATGGATTTTTCTAGCATTATTAAAATCCTTTTCTCTAGTAGTGTATATAAGTATATAAAATTATATGAATACATATATAAATAAATAAATAATTATATATATATAAATAGATAATTCATAAAATATTGAAGAAATATATATAGAGTAGTGGTAATTGTGTTCCCTATATAGAAGGAAGTCCCAGGTTTGAATCCCTATAGGTTCAAGCACACACATGGGTGGATTAGCAGTGGTTTCTGGTGGGGACGAGCCCTGATAAAGGGAAGGGTTGTGGGATGGAGTGGGAGAAGGGGCGAGTTCTTATAAAGGGTTGGGTTTTAAGATGTAGTGGGTTTTGTGAGGGGGGGACTGATAAAGAGTTAGGTGGGAAACTATAATAATTTTAAAAAATGTTTTAATGATGATATACATGCTTTTTATCAACATTTTTTTAGCATTAATAAAGGGTGTTTTTTATCATCATTAAAATAATATATGATAAAGAATTTTCTATAAATTCCCCCTTTATTAGTGTTAAAAAATCAATGATAAAGTGGAACATTATTAGTGATTTCTTTTAGTGTCAATAAATGGGGACTTTATCCTGCTTTTTAAAGAACTTATAAAATATATAGTCTTTTAAAGGATCCTACAAGATCAACAATAATAAAATACATTTATAGCGGGGATAAAAGCTCGATCTATAGTAGTGAGTGAACCTACATGTGCCTAATACTACCAAACACAAATGAAACATGATCCATCTAATGTTTCATAAACACTCTTTGAAAACTATAAAGGAATGATGGAGATAATTGAGTGATGGTGTGATGCACCAAGGTGAGCAAGGGGATATCAGGAGATGGTGTAGCATGGTTGGTTCACAATAGGAGGGAGGCTTGGATTGGGGGATGATGGAGGGTGGATTATGGAACAATAGAGGGAGGGTCATAGAGATGTGGTTCATATGAGTTGGTGAAGTTATGTAGATAGATGGAGTGGAGAGGTAAGGAGGTGATGAACTAGGGTGGCGATGTTTTTGGATTGGTGTGATTGACTTGCCTCAACACATTTGGAGTGGTTGGTGTAGACTACGTGTGGTTCTTGGTCTTACACTGATGAATCCAAGTGAATATGGGCTATGAAGGTGGAGGAGGATAAAATTTTCATGGGGGCTATTATTATTATTATTTCAATTAAATGGGGGTAGGTTAAGTTTAATTGGAGAAATGTGTGTGGCTAGAACCACTTCACTTGGCACCGACATGAAAAGTGGTGAGTGCCAATTGATCTGGGGCTCACCACCCCTCCCCCATCTCTATTCCCCCTATATTTATATAATTATAATCATATATATATATAACAAGATTATATTTAAAATTATTAGCAGCTCATTAGTCTGAATTGGTTCATGTAATATTTTTAAAATATGAACCCTTTTTGAACCTGATTATGGGTTTCCAAACCCAAAACATATTTAAAAATATTTATTTATCAATATATTTATAAAAATAATTTTTTAAATAAATATTTATAAATAAATATTTACAATTAATTAAATATATTTATAAATATATAAGTAAATATATATTTTTATATATAAATATTAAGTATATTTATAAATATATTTTAAATTTATATATAAATATATTTTAGTATATAGATATATTTATATTTCTATAATTATATATATTTATTTATTTATAAATATAGATTTATAATTATATAGTTATAAATATATTTATAAAAATAATTATAAATACATTTATTATCACACCTGTTGTGTCCTGGGCCCAGGATTGTTGGGCCCCCGCCAGGATTGTTGGCGCCTGTGCCCCGGTAACCAATCCCACATTTGATTCAAAACTCTCAATTTCAACAAATTTCATTTGGTTTCAAATTTCAAAATTCAATTGGTTTTTGATTCAAAACTTTCAATTCAAACTGTTATTCAATTTTCATTTCAAAATTTTCAACAATTGATATCATTTTCAATTGATTTAAAATCTCGTTTTTCATCGTTTTTCCCTCAATCAAGTTTTATGCCCCGTGCTATTTTGATAATCACAAAGGGGGAGAAATCTCTTGATTGATTGGGGGAGAATCTTTTCTCTCATGCTTAGTATTTATTTTCAATTTTTCATTTAAAGCATGCCTTTCATTTAAGTTTTTACATTGCTTAGATAAGTGATTGTGATCATCAAAATAGGGGGAGATTGTTGTACCCCACACTCTTTGATTTTCATGATCACAATCACTTTCATATGTGTTTAACCTTGTTTTTAAGTGTTGTGAATGATAGGCAAAAGATTGCCAAAGGATTGGCCCAAGAATGGTCAAGAAATGGACTGAAATTCAGTCCACCGGCCAACCGGTGTGATAGCACCGGCCAGCCGGTGGAACTGGCAGAGGGATTGCCCACTGCCAGGTTCCACCGGTCGACCGGTGGCTCTGTCACCGGTCGACCTGTGGCACCCAGCCCAAATAGTGTTTGCTACTGTCTTGCCACCGGCCAGCCGGTGGCTCCTCCACCGGTCGACCGGTAGAGCCTGGATCAAGACTCTTCTTCTCTACCAAGGCACCGGCCAGCCGGTGGCCCTGTACCGGCCAGCCGGTAGCCCTGGTCAAACTAGCCGTTGGCTTTGACCAGTCAACTCCAAAAAGCCTCCCAACGGCTCCGAGGCCTTTTCCAACGGCTCCAAAGCCCTCCAACGGATACTTGAAGGTTCCTAGCCTATAAATAAAGGCCTAGGAAGCCCCGGAACATCACCCAAGCCACCGGACACATTGTTGATCATTTTGGCGAAGCTCCGGCGGATTGTTCCAAGAGAACCCCAAGTGCTCCATCCATTTCCACATCCAAGAGCACCACTCAAGAAGCTTGGGAGAGCACACTACACCAACTCCATCATCCAATTGGCGCCCAAGTCTTCCCAATTACGGTTTTATTGTTTATTTTATTTTGAGCTTTAAAATTGGGTTTGTGCCTACAAACCCCAAACCTTTTCTCATCCCCCTTTCTTTTGGGTTTTCACACCACCATTAAGGTGTGAAAAGGTTTCTTCAAGCCTTTCCTTTTAAAAGGCTTGAGTTTTCGGTGAGCTAGCCTTCACCCGTTAAAAAGGCTAGTGGGTTCTTGCTAAACCATTAAAAGCAAGTGGGTTCTTGCTTAACCAATAAAAGCAAGCTGTAATAGGTCCTAGTGCTACCTCAAAGCCTAGTGGGTTTCTTGCTAAAACCATTGAAAAGCAAGCGGTAGGAATCTCTCAACGGTTGAGTTGGGAGCGGAGACGTAGGCCGGGTTTTGGCCGAACTCCGTTAACAATTTCGTGTGTCTTGCCTCCCTTTTTTCCGCTGCATCTTTACTTTGATTTTAATTTGCTTAATCAATTTTTTAAAAAGGCAATTCACCCCCCTCTTGCCAGCATTCCCTGTTTTTTTCCGACCTAACATTTGGTATCAGAGGGAGTATTTGATTAATTCCTTAACCGGTTTCAAATTAAAGATCCTATTTTTTTTTTGATGGCTTCTACCGCTTCTTCTTCTCAAACTCTTGAAGGACATTCTTTGGATCGTGCTCCATTCTTTGATGGAGCCGATTATTCTTTTTGGAAAACCCGCATGTCAACTTTTCTTAAAAGCATTGGTTATCCTATTTTTAAAATTGTCATGCATGGTTATTTACTTTCTTCTCCCGATGAGTCTAAATGGACCCCCGCCGACATTGCAAATTTCGAGCTTGATGGCAAATCCATGAATGCTCTTCATTGCGGGTTAGATAGAAATGTTTTTAATCGTATTTCTTCTTGCACATCTTCTTACGATCTTTGGAAATTTTTAGAACTAACCTATGAAGGTACTAGCGAGGCTCCAAAGCAAGAATCCGATCAAAAGCAGGAACCCATTCAAAAGCTAGAACCCGATGCAAAATCTGTACCCGCTTGCCCACTTCACAAGAAAAGGGCCAAGAAAAAGGAGAAGAAGAAGGCTTCAAAGGCAACATGGAGTGATAGCTCCACCTCTTCATTCTCCTCCTTCTCCTCGAGCGACCAAGGTAAAAAATGCCTAATGGCAAAACATGAGGTAACATCTTCCGATTCTTCTTCCTCATGTTCTTCAAATTCAAATTCTTTAAATCATTTATCTTATGAAGAACTTTCACACGCTAGAGACCAACTTGAAAATGGTTTTCACGAACTCTCTTCAAAATTTGTCGCTTTGAAAAAGAATTTCAAAAAGCTTTCCTTCGAAAGAGACCAACTTCTCAAAGAGAAGGAGGAACTCTCCCTCAAAATCCAAAATTTTCCCGATGTTGATTCTTTAGAATCAACCATTAAAGACCTAAGAGAATCATTAGCCAAGTTCACCCAAGGTGAACAAAATTTGAACAATCTCCTAGGTTCCCAACGAATATCTAGAACCACCAATGGACTTGGCTACACCAACCAAGCCTCCTCCTCCCATGCACCCACTATTTTTGTAAGGGGGAGCTCCGAATTTAAATTCTGTAATTATTGCAAAAAATCCGGGCACATGATATATGAATGTAATTGCAAAAACGCCCGGTATGGAAGGCCCAAATCGATTTTTTATTCGGATGAATTCTATAGGAGAAGACCCGCTACAAGGCAAGTGTGGATTGAAAAATCCCTCTTAGCGAGTCTCTCCGGGCCTAAAATCATCTCTTTTCAAAATCCCTCTCCCCGGTGACTTTTTGTTTTTATTTAGGGGGAGTTAGGATCTTTTAAGCTTTTTTGTAATTTCAAAATTTTCGATTCCAGCTTTCAATTTCAACATTTGGTATCAGAGGGTGGTTGGTCTCGGGACCGGTGTGGGCTTGGGGGGGGGGATGTTGTGTCCTGGGCCCAGGATTGTTGGGCCCCCGCCAGGATTGTTGGCGCCTGTGCCCCGGTAACCAATCCCACATTTGATTCAAAACTCTCAATTTCAACAAATTTCATTTGGTTTCAAATTTCAAAATTCAATTGGTTTTTGATTCAAAACTTTCAATTCAAACTGTTATTCAATTTTCATTTCAAAATTTTCAACAATTGATATCATTTTCAATTGATTTAAAATCTCGTTTTTCATCGTTTTTCCCTCAATCAAGTTTTATGCCCCGTGCTATTTTGATAATCACAAAGGGGGAGAAATCTCTTGATTGATTGGGGGAGAATCTTTTCTCTCATGCTTAGTATTTATTTTCAATTTTTCATTTAAAGCATGCCTTTCATTTAAGTTTTTACATTGCTTAGATAAGTGATTGTGATCATCAAAATAGGGGGAGATTGTTGTACCCCACACTCTTTGATTTTCATGATCACAATCACTTTCATATGTGTTTAACCTTGTTTTTAAGTGTTGTGAATGATAGGCAAAAGATTGCCAAAGGATTGGCCCAAGAATGGTCAAGAAATGGACTGAAATTCAGTCCACCGGCCAACCGGTGTGATAGCACCGGCCAGCCGGTGGAACTGGCAGAGGGATTGCCCACTGCCAGGTTCCACCGGTCGACCGGTGGCTCTGTCACCGGTCGACCTGTGGCACCCAGCCCAAATAGTGTTTGCTACTGTCTTGCCACCGGCCAGCCGGTGGCTCCTCCACCGGTCGACCGGTAGAGCCTGGATCAAGACTCTTCTTCTCTACCAAGGCACCGGCCAGCCGGTGGCCCTGTACCGGCCAGCCGGTAGCCCTGGTCAAACTAGCCGTTGGCTTTGACCAGTCAACTCCAAAAAGCCTCCCAACGGCTCCGAGGCCTTTTCCAACGGCTCCAAAGCCCTCCAACGGATACTTGAAGGTTCCTAGCCTATAAATAAAGGCCTAGGAAGCCCCGGAACATCACCCAAGCCACCGGACACATTGTTGATCATTTTGGCGAAGCTCCGGCGGATTGTTCCAAGAGAACCCCAAGTGCTCCATCCATTTCCACATCCAAGAGCACCACTCAAGAAGCTTGGGAGAGCACACTACACCAACTCCATCATCCAATTGGCGCCCAAGTCTTCCCAATTACGGTTTTATTGTTTATTTTATTTTGAGCTTTAAAATTGGGTTTGTGCCTACAAACCCCAAACCTTTTCTCATCCCCCTTTCTTTTGGGTTTTCACACCACCATTAAGGTGTGAAAAGGTTTCTTCAAGCCTTTCCTTTTAAAAGGCTTGAGTTTTCGGTGAGCTAGCCTTCACCCGTTAAAAAGGCTAGTGGGTTCTTGCTAAACCATTAAAAGCAAGTGGGTTCTTGCTTAACCAATAAAAGCAAGCTGTAATAGGTCCTAGTGCTACCTCAAAGCCTAGTGGGTTTCTTGCTAAAACCATTGAAAAGCAAGCGGTAGGAATCTCTCAACGGTTGAGTTGGGAGCGGAGACGTAGGCCGGGTTTTGGCCGAACTCCGTTAACAATTTCGTGTGTCTTGCCTCCCTTTTTTCCGCTGCATCTTTACTTTGATTTTAATTTGCTTAATCAATTTTTTAAAAAGGCAATTCACCCCCCTCTTGCCAGCATTCCCTGTTTTTTTCCGACCTAACATTTGGTATCAGAGGGAGTATTTGATTAATTCCTTAACCGGTTTCAAATTAAAGATCCTATTTTTTTTTTGATGGCTTCTACCGCTTCTTCTTCTCAAACTCTTGAAGGACATTCTTTGGATCGTGCTCCATTCTTTGATGGAGCCGATTATTCTTTTTGGAAAACCCGCATGTCAACTTTTCTTAAAAGCATTGGTTATCCTATTTTTAAAATTGTCATGCATGGTTATTTACTTTCTTCTCCCGATGAGTCTAAATGGACCCCCGCCGACATTGCAAATTTCGAGCTTGATGGCAAATCCATGAATGCTCTTCATTGCGGGTTAGATAGAAATGTTTTTAATCGTATTTCTTCTTGCACATCTTCTTACGATCTTTGGAAATTTTTAGAACTAACCTATGAAGGTACTAGCGAGGCTCCAAAGCAAGAATCCGATCAAAAGCAGGAACCCATTCAAAAGCTAGAACCCGATGCAAAATCTGTACCCGCTTGCCCACTTCACAAGAAAAGGGCCAAGAAAAAGGAGAAGAAGAAGGCTTCAAAGGCAACATGGAGTGATAGCTCCACCTCTTCATTCTCCTCCTTCTCCTCGAGCGACCAAGGTAAAAAATGCCTAATGGCAAAACATGAGGTAACATCTTCCGATTCTTCTTCCTCATGTTCTTCAAATTCAAATTCTTTAAATCATTTATCTTATGAAGAACTTTCACACGCTAGAGACCAACTTGAAAATGGTTTTCACGAACTCTCTTCAAAATTTGTCGCTTTGAAAAAGAATTTCAAAAAGCTTTCCTTCGAAAGAGACCAACTTCTCAAAGAGAAGGAGGAACTCTCCCTCAAAATCCAAAATTTTCCCGATGTTGATTCTTTAGAATCAACCATTAAAGACCTAAGAGAATCATTAGCCAAGTTCACCCAAGGTGAACAAAATTTGAACAATCTCCTAGGTTCCCAACGAATATCTAGAACCACCAATGGACTTGGCTACACCAACCAAGCCTCCTCCTCCCATGCACCCACTATTTTTGTAAGGGGGAGCTCCGAATTTAAATTCTGTAATTATTGCAAAAAATCCGGGCACATGATATATGAATGTAATTGCAAAAACGCCCGGTATGGAAGGCCCAAATCGATTTTTTATTCGGATGAATTCTATAGGAGAAGACCCGCTACAAGGCAAGTGTGGATTGAAAAATCCCTCTTAGCGAGTCTCTCCGGGCCTAAAATCATCTCTTTTCAAAATCCCTCTCCCCGGTGACTTTTTGTTTTTATTTAGGGGGAGTTAGGATCTTTTAAGCTTTTTTGTAATTTCAAAATTTTCGATTCCAGCTTTCAATTTCAACATTTGGTATCAGAGGGTGGTTGGTCTCGGGACCGGTGTGGGCTTGGGGGGGGGGGATGTTGTGTCCTGGGCCCAGGATTGTTGGGCCCCCGCCAGGATTGTTGGCGCCTGTGCCCCGGTAACCAATCCCACATTTGATTCAAAACTCTCAATTTCAACAAATTTCATTTGGTTTCAAATTTCAAAATTCAATTGGTTTTTGATTCAAAACTTTCAATTCAAACTGTTATTCAATTTTCATTTCAAAATTTTCAACAATTGATATCATTTTCAATTGATTTAAAATCTCGTTTTTCATCGTTTTTCCCTCAATCAAGTTTTATGCCCCGTGCTATTTTGATAATCACAAAGGGGGAGAAATCTCTTGATTGATTGGGGGAGAATCTTTTCTCTCATGCTTAGTATTTATTTTCAATTTTTCATTTAAAGCATGCCTTTCATTTAAGTTTTTACATTGCTTAGATAAGTGATTGTGATCATCAAAATAGGGGGAGATTGTTGTACCCCACACTCTTTGATTTTCATGATCACAATCACTTTCATATGTGTTTAACCTTGTTTTTAAGTGTTGTGAATGATAGGCAAAAGATTGCCAAAGGATTGGCCCAAGAATGGTCAAGAAATGGACTGAAATTCAGTCCACCGGCCAACCGGTGTGATAGCACCGGCCAGCCGGTGGAACTGGCAGAGGGATTGCCCACTGCCAGGTTCCACCGGTCGACCGGTGGCTCTGTCACCGGTCGACCTGTGGCACCCAGCCCAAATAGTGTTTGCTACTGTCTTGCCACCGGCCAGCCGGTGTCTCCTCCACCGGTCGACCGGTAGAGCCTGGATCAAGACTCTTCTTCTCTACCAAGGCACCGGCCAGCCGGTGGCCCTGTACCGGCCAGCCGGTAGCCCTGGTCAAACTAGCCGTTGGCTTTGACCAGTCAACTCCAAAAAGCCTCCCAACGGCTCCGAGGCCTTTTCCAACGGCTCCAAAGCCCTCCAACGGATACTTGAAGGTTACTAGCCTATAAATAAAGGCCTAGGAAGCCCCGGAACATCACCCAAGCCACCGGACACATTGTTGATCATTTTGGCGAAGCTCCGGCGGATTGTTCCAAGAGAACCCCAAGTGCTCCATCCATTTCCACATCCAAGAGCACCACTCAAGAAGCTTGGGAGAGCACACTACACCAACTCCATCATCCAATTGGCGCCCAAGTCTTCCCAATTACGGTTTTATTGTTTATTTTATTTTGAGCTTTAAAATTGGGTTTGTGCCTACAAACCCCAAACCTTTTCTCATCCCCCTTTCTTTTGGGTTTTCACACCACCATTAAGGTGTGAAAAGGTTTCTTCAAGCCTTTCCTTTTAAAAGGCTTGAGTTTTCGGTGAGCTAGCCTTCACCCGTTAAAAAGGCTAGTGGGTTCTTGCTAAACCATTAAAAGCAAGTGGGTTCTTGCTTAACCAATAAAAGCAAGCTGTAATAGGTCCTAGTGCTACCTCAAAGCCTAGTGGGTTTCTTGCTAAAACCATTGAAAAGCAAGCGGTAGGAATCTCTCAACGGTTGAGTTGGGAGCGGAGACGTAGGCCGGGTTTTGGCCGAACTCCGTTAACAATTTCGTGTGTCTTGCCTCCCTTTTTTCCGCTGCATCTTTACTTTGATTTTAATTTGCTTAATCAATTTTTTAAAAAGGAAATTCACCCCCCTCTTGCCATCATTGCCGGGGTTTCTTCCGACCCAACAACACCATGACCCCAATTTTCTCTAATTTCATTTAATTTTATTTATTTCTTGGGTTTTAGACTTTTGGTTGAGGTTCAGGTTGAGTTCATGGTGAGAATTTTCGATTTTTGGAAGTTTTGGGTTGTTTTTGTCCCTGTGCATGGTTAGGGTGCATAGTTTGGGGAGAAACTATGTGGCTGGTGGTGGAAAAGGGATTTTTCAGTTCATTGTTTTATTTTATGATTCGTCTGGCTCGGTTCATGCATGGTTTGGCCCAAACCATATAAGCTAAAGGAGTTACTATTCATCCTACTGGTGGTGTTTGAGACAAGGAAGACGACTTACGCATAATTAGTAGAAACAGTGTGGCAAGTGTGTGGGGGTTTTTTCATTTTGAAAGAACATATTTTCACGGTTGGTGCATGGTTTCCCAAAATATGTAATTAACCGGTGCAAGTGTACCTTCATTCCAGTAGGGTTCACATGGTTTGGAAAACTATGCGACTTACCCAAATTCTTAAAATTTTTATTTTATAATTTTACCCTCATTTTTTTAATCCCAATTTGGGTTTCTCCTCCCCAATTTGACCTAGTCACACTTTGGGGATCCCAAAACCATCCTTCCTTGGTTCTCCTTCCTCTATTAATGCTCCTTCAAGGTTTCTAGTTTATTTTCTCTCAGTTTTGGGTCAATTTTATCATCTTCTTCTCTTCCCCTCTTATTCTCCTTATTCCACTTACCTTGGTTCCTTGTTGGGCAAACCATAGGGTGAGGGTTGGTTTATGTGGGTTGATTTCTTTGACTCCAGGGTGTGCGGTTTGTCTCTTGGTCTTGGTTATTCCTCCTATCATAGCTTCATCTCTTTAACACACTATTCAGGTAGGTATTTCTATCCATTTCCTTTTTGAAACATTTCATTTTATGTATGTACATTCTTAAATGATATTTAAATATTTGATTCATGTTTATGGTGTGCTAGTGTGATTTATTGTGGTGTTTCTGTATTTTAAAATTGAAGAAAATAGGGTTTAAAGGATCTTCTAAGTTATACACACACATATATATATCTATATACAAGGTTTTTGATAAAATTAAAATTGTTCTTTGAAAATTAAATCAAGTGTTTTTGGATTGTATTTATCCTTGGTTGGGTTTTGGTTATTTGGTTTTCTAGTAAATTGATATTTTTGTGTGGATTTGTTGCCTTTTTATGGTTTGGTTCTTATGTGTGGATCCTTATGATTGATTTTAATTCTGCTTGAGATTATTTAATTGGAACCTTTGTTATTTTTAGGTTTTTTCATAGATATGTCAATGGATGTGGGTGCATTCACATGTGCATGGGGTCCACATGTGTATCAGTACACACATATACATGGTATTCCAATGAAATTTCTATTTTAAACCCCGGTTTTTAAAAACACTCTTCTTCCATTTTTCTTTCTATCTTCCACCCCATCTCAAAAACATTATATTTATAAAAACTCCTAATATTTTATAAATGGTTTCTTGGTTTCCAAATAACTTCAAATTTGGTTTCTAAACAAGTGATCTAAAACATGGACCTTTTGGTACCTTGTAACATGGTTTCTTACCCATTTACCTAAATTTCTTGTTTGGAACCTTCTGAGTATGAATAATGTTTTCAACTTGGTTTTGAAAATGGTTTTAAGAAGAAAGGTATTCTCATTTGAAATGGTTTAAAATTTGAAAATGTTAAGGACTAGTAGGTAATTTGTGATTATTTGGAATTTGGTTTTAAATTCAAATGATATGTACACCCGGTTGGAACTTTTTAAAGGTTATATGTATGACTAGAACCCCAATGGTTGTCCTTATTATGAGATTTCCTTTGTTTAGATGGCATCAAGGATTGGGAAAGGCTTTCACGATGGAATCTCCGAGTCGTGATAAATTCCAAACATGCAATAACCTCCTCACTCTCATTTAGACTATTATCATGTGATTCCTAAATTCCATCTAGAGGGATGAGTGGTGATTGATTTATAGTCACGATTATATGGATTATAACCCACTGGATATAGGATAGGTTAGGTGGTATTTTCCATTGGTGAGGCTAGTTTAGAGAATCTAGGTTGGTTATCGACTATGGAGGTGAACCATATGTCGGTACGTGAGTTTAAACTTAGTACATTTATGGATTTCTTCTAGGTATGTATATGAAAACTCCCATGATTACATATATTTATGTTCTCTCAATATTTTTCATCACCTTGGTTACTTTTTATTAGTATTTTACTTTCTATACTTGTGTTATTCACTTTTATTCTTAGCTTTATTGGGTTTACCCCACTGCTCATTCTTAGTTTGGATTTCCTCTTTTTATTCATTAATCATGTTGTGTTTCTTACATGGTATTTGGTTTTCAAATAGAGATTTTAAAAATTGAAAAATGTGTCTAAATTTTTATAGGATAAAAACCTTATATATGTATTTTCAAACTAGCATATATAAATTATTTCAAGAAAGGAAATGTATGAATTCTATAGTGCTTACCTATTGAGTTATTTTATGCTCTCACCTTACTTATGACACTCAATATTGATAGACTCAAGGTGGTTTTCAGGTTAAATTTTTTTTAGGTATTCCTATATAGTGGGATGGTCTTATGGATGGTGTTGACTAAGAGGTCACATGGAGATCATGTCAGGTTCTGTTTTGGTTTCAATTTTTTTTCTAGTTTTCTATTTTGATCCATTATTATTGTATCAGGATAAGTTTATGTATTTATTTTGGTCAATGATTTTTGGATTCTTCTTTTTTATGATGCATACTCTATCTTGTTTCATTTATTTCTACTGTTTTATGGGATAAATCATTCCTAATTGTATTAAATTCAATTTTTTACAGTAGTTTATAGACTAAGTAGATTGTAAATGCCTATCAATCCTGGTCACGGGTCATCTCTGGTGATCGGTTTAGGGTTGAACTGGATTGGTTTGTGAAAAGATGGCATTAGAGGATTCCATTTTTATTTGGGGTTTCAGGCAGTTCGGAGATAGGATTGTCGGGACTCAAGAGTTGGGTACAAGAAGAGTGTACTGGAATCTTACTCATTCTAATCCTCTAATTACTAGTGGTAGTCTGAGATGTGAGTCTTTTATTTGAAATTATGGGTTTATTCCATTGGTTTTAGTTTGGTTTGTGTGGCTTGTGGAATGAAAATGGAAGTTAAGTGGTGCTACTCGGGGAGATTACATTGAGTAGCGACCCATTTGGAGCCAAAGTGTATGGTTTAGGAAACTTCTAGTGGCTGGTTCATGATTGGGGAATGGTTTTCTAAACCATGTGGTTGGGTTATACCGAACCACTAATTCTCTATTTTAGGAGTTATGGTGTGAGTTATGTTTTTCCTTGGTTTTAGTTGGTGGGTGGGTTTTGGATGTGAAGAGGGTTTTGGAAAAAAATTCTAAAAATGAAAATTATTGTGATAAATTGTTTTATTTTAAAATATGGATTGGGTGCTTGATTTGGATTTGAAAATTAGTTTTGGTATTTTGTGTAAGTTGTCTAGAAGGAAAATGGTTTTGAAATTGGAATGGAAATTATGATTTTGAAAGAGTATTTTGGTTTTATTTTCTGATTTTTTTTATTTATGTGATTGGTGTTCTGGTTTGGTGTGTCCCTTATTGGTTGAATTTGGGTTGATATCAATTTGGTTTTGTGTTTATTATGTTATTTAGATTATGCAACCAAGAAAGGTCCCAATGGTTTTTAGCGAGTCTCTCCCAGTCATTGGCCCTACCTAGACTCCTTGTGGGGTGGTAGGGTCAAGTTCTTCTCAATTGTTTCCAATTTTATATGGTGATCGAGATCCTTTGGAGGTTTTGGAGTGGCTTCAAAAAGTCGAAGGTTTTTTCAGTTCTTTGGGAACTCCTAAGGCTATGAGGGTGCGATATGTTCTGGGTTTTTCAAGGGTCTGAGTATGGATCATTTCATAGAGATCATCCTATTATCCTTGTAAGTAAGTATGTATTATGAATTTTTTAAGACCACTTTTATCCAATGGTTCATACCTGAGGAGGTAAAGGTGAATAAAGTGGCAGAACTCTTCAGTGTTCAGCAAGGTCAACGGATGGTGAAAGCCTATGTTGACCATTTCAAAGAGTTGGTTTCTTTTTCTCAATATTTTTCATCAAAGGTTTGGTTGAAAGATCCTTTTTTGTCTGGGTTATTCATCTAGAGATTATGTATTGAGTTATCTCATCTAGGGAAGTTATATTCAGGAAGCTAGTAGATGATGTGTTTCTAGCCGAGTTGGTTCCTAAAGCACAGTCTGTAGAATTTGGTAATCTTGTTCCTCTTGAAACTCATGAGGGTTCCCCATCTAGAGGGGAGTGTGTTATAGAGGAACCCATCTATGTGAAGTCTCCTTTTTCGGTTTCTATCTCTCTTCCATCAGACTACCCACTCATGCGCTTTCAATGTGATTAGTTTGGGAATTTGAGTACATCTTTCCATGATCCTCCAAAGGTGTATTGATAATGTGGATGATTGGGCCATCTAAAGAAGTTTCATAAGATGTGTCTCTAGAGGAGGAAGTCTCTATAGAGGCTATTGGCTCCTGACTATGAGGAATAATATGCTTCAAAACACTAGGTATCTAGGCATAGGCCTCAGAGTGAAGATCTTAATGTAGTTAGGATTTGTTGTGTGTAAGGGTTTTGGACCATCTTTTTTATTCAGCATCATATTTTGGTACAGTTTAAGTTATCCTTATTTTAGTTTTCATTTTTTGAAAATCATTCTTGTTTTAAGGATTTTGGAAGCCTTGTGTTCCTAGAAATATCTATATTTATATATTATGGATCTGAATATTTGAATGGTTATCCTTATATTAAGTGGTTTTAGTTTTTTGATGATGTTTTTTTGGAGATGGTGGTGTATTTTGGAAATGATGAATTGTGTTTTGGCTCAATGTTTAGTTTGATATTTTTTTCGTTGGGACCCCTTGTGTTGGGAGTGGATCCATGCAGTTGAAATTTTAAATGGTGGAGAGTCCCACCATGGACCTACTTATGGTTTTATATAGAGTTTTTCAGGTGTGACTTGTTGAGTTTAATGGTCATATCGAGGGTCATGATTTTGTTTGGACACATTTAGTTTTTAGTTTGATTTTTTGTTCCTCATTTGGCGGTGTGACTTTTTGGGGAAATAAGGTTTTTTTGGTAGGGATAATTTTCACACCCCAACATTAGTTTTCTTCTATTTCATTTAATTTTATTTTTTTTCTTGGATTTTGAAATTTTGGTTGAGGTTCAAGTTGAGTTCCAAGTGAGAATTTTCAATTTTTAGAGGTTTCAAGTTGATTTTGACCCTATGCACAGTTAGTGTGAAAAGTTTGGGGAGAAACAGTGTAGTTGGTGGAGGAAGAGTGAATTTTTAGTTCTTTTTTTCTTTCATGGTTTGTATTTCATGGTCCACACATGGTTTGGCCCAAACTTTTTGAGTTAATTGAGTAACCGGGTGACCTGTTGGTGGTGTCTGAGCCAAGGCATATGGCTTACGCACGGTTAGTAGAAATCATGCAACAAGCATGCAAGGAGTTATGTAATTTTGATAGAACTAATTTGAGTGGTGGGAGTATAATTTCCCAAACCATGTTTCCATCCCATGTGGGTGTCCCCTCCTTCCATTAGGGTGCACACAGTTGATACACATTTTGGAAAACTATGTCGTGAAATCATGCGACTTACCTGGATTCTTAAATTTTTGTGTTTCCAATTTTAACCTCTTTTTCAAACACCAATTTCGGTTTCTTCTTCCCAACATGACATAGACACATCATGGGGATCCCTAAACCCTCTTCCCTTATCTATCCTTCCTCTATTTATTCTCCTCCATGGTTTCTAGGTGAGTTTCTCTTGGTTTTTAGTCAATTTTATCTTCTTCTTCTCTTTCTCTCTTGTTCTAATTGTTCCTCTTACCTTGGTTCCTTTTTGGAAACACCCCAGGGTGTGGTTTGGATTATTTGGGTTTATTTTTATTATTCTAGTATGTGTGGTTTATAAGGCCACAGCCTTAAACCTTACTTAATATTGAATTAAATGAGTAATTCACATTGAGGATCTTTTCAGGTTTAGAGTTTTAGAGAATTAGGACATAACTATTACATCTCAAAAGATTATAAAGTAGTCGCTTCTACTAAAATATCCATAAAATAAAAACTCTTAAAAAGAAACATGTCTAGTTCCATGTTTTAGGTAGCATGACTTTCCCTTGAACTCATCCTTGACCCTATTCCACGCTAAGTCCTATGAAAAACATTTCAAAAACTTGGGATGAGCATAAAAAGCCCAGTAAGGGATACACAAAGAATGAAAACTGTTAGTTTTTCAAAACAAAAAGTAAACCATGTATACTTTATCAAAGTAATACTTTTCACCTTTTCGAAGTAGTAAAAACTATTCGCTGAATAAAATTTCATTACTTACCCTTCTGTAACCAAAATATTACCATAAAACCCATATAAAGATCACATAACATATAAAGGTAACTTGGGACATAAACATACTTAAGTGGAATAACTATAAGGTCGACTTCCACACATATCACTTAATAGAATAGCCATTCGGCCAACTTCCATACATACTTAATGGAATAGCCATACGGCTGACTTCCATACCCAATGCATTGGAGGTTATAACGTAACCACCCGTCCTGGTATTCACGGCACCACCCGTCATATGGTTTATCACGTAACCACCGGTAAAACATCCAAGTACCATTATAAAATTATAACACATAAAACCAACATAAAGGAATGATAACATTTCCACATTTCAATCACAATATATCATTTAAATATATTGACATAATATAATCCTTTATCAAAACCATTTTCAATACCAAAATACAAAAAAATGTATATGGTATTTATTTTATTTTAAAAACATTACGGCTTGTTGAGGAAGCCAAAGATCAAATAATACTCGCGGCGGCGGAAAAGGTCATTGTCACCGCGTACGTAAAAGAAACATTATTTTTTATCGTTTAGTAAAATGCTTCATAGAAAAAAGATTCCTTTTGAATAAACGTAAAAGTCAAATGGGTTTATACACCGTATAAAAGAAGGTTGTGTATAAAACAAAATATGCCTCAATGAATGGAGATTGATATGAAGACCCTTACAAAGACGGTATCCTTGGTTTAAGGATAAACCAATTGAATAATTATGTGTGACAAACGAATACACCAAATATAAGTGGATATTAAGTGTAAAAAAATAAGAGGTTATTCACACATATTCATAGAATGACATATTCAAGGAGTATAAGTTTATCCCAAAGAATCAAATTTGGGTTAAAAAGTTCCCTTGCAAAAATTTGACAGCCTAACGGCGTCACTTCAAAATTCAGAAAAAGAGTTGATGAGAGATAAAAAAAGTATCTCATCACTTAAAATTCACATCAATAAGGATATATGAGAACATATCCCAACATAACAATATGTGAATTAAAAGACCCAACAAAAGAAGTCTTTTAAAAAGAGGAGGGTGAAAGGTTCCCTTACCGACTTGGGTATCTTTCGAAACATACACCCCATGAAAGAAGGTCAATACATCATTGATGTAAATACTCATAAACGAAATTATATTACACAAAGAGTAGAATAATGGGAAGTACATACACCACTCAAAGGAAATTGTGGGAAATTTAGCATAAATCTCACGGGAATAAAAGTGAGTTGAAAAATCCCTTACGAAAACTCGGCAGCCTAACGGCGCCACTTAAAAATTCCAAAATGGATTGATGAGAGAAAATAGGGTCTCTAATCATATGAACAATTAAAAGTACAGTAATATTAATATAAAAGAACATCCCAATAACAAGAAATGTGAGCTTTAATAGGAATTACATAAAGAGTGTACTTAAAAAGAAAGAGAGGAGTAGGATCCCTTACCTCGGGTCCGACTTGACTCGATCGTTCTTTAACGTCCTGAATAATAAACTTGAGTTAATTTATACCTTATTAAGAACCTTTTTCAAGTTCATTATTCCTTTTATATCAATTATTGACATGTTATAAACATTATGTAATCATTTAAGTTAATAATGTGTGTTTTGTCGATATTTGGTTCTTAAGTCAAAAGTGGACTTCTTACAATTACATGTTGTTCGTGTGGTCAATGGTTCATTATATCCAAAATGATATTCATGATTTGGATATCATATATATCATATATATCCAGAATATGCATGTATTTATAAAATTACATAATCATTTAGAGATAAGAAATGAAATGCACCGTTCATGGAGACGGTAAGCCGTACGTACGCAAGAACGCTACTTTCATTTCTTTTTCATATTAATGGAATTAAAACTAAATTAGAGGTATGTATATTTTAATTACAGAATTATATTCATCATTTATATGTAACATACATTATATATATTCATTATAAATATGTACTTATAATAGTACATTACATTTGGGGATAAGAAATGAAATGCACCGTTCATGGAGACGGTAAGCCGTACGTACACATGAACGCTACTTTCATTTCTATCTCATACATTAATGGAAAGAAATAATAATGATATAGAGGTATATTATAATTCCAGTGTAACATCGTATATAATAACTTTAAATCCTTCCTTTATACGTCCCATATATGGAATTAACGAATCACATCACTTTGAGGGGGCGGTAGTCTGCACTTCCTTAAATGAAGATATCACGTTTACCCATAATGGAAACCATAAAGGTATGCCATAAATGAAAAATACAGAAGGTTAAGTAAAACATAAACATATTATATATCATATATAAATATAGTGACATCTTAATGGCCACCTTTTAAGGTGTTATATGAGTGTTGAACAATCATCGTTTCGTGAGGTAGAAATTCGTCATCCACGGAAACAGTATGTTCTTTAACCATTAGATGTAGGTGTCTGTAAGTGTAGCTATAATACTTCTTATAACAACATCCTATTATATTTAAGATACTGGATTTGTTACAAAATAAATGAATAAAAAGAGTTTAGGGGGTTGGAGAGGCAAAATAAAACAAAAGGACTCAAGTGAAGACATTACCTTAAAATCGGGTAACTCCCTTTGGTTTGAGCTCAAAGGCTTCCTTGGGAAGACTTCTGCCCAAAGTGAGGCTTCAAGGAGTAATAGAGGGAAATGGAGAGACAAAATGGGCAGATTTTGGCCGAGCCAAAGGCTTTGGGAGTGTGGGTAAGGAGGTAGAGGTGGGGGCCTTTTATAAGAGGAGAGGAGGGGCACTCTTGTAAAGTTACAAAATGTTACTTTATTTTCAAAAGAGTTTCGGATTTTAAAGGTCCCAAATTGATTTACTTTTGAAGATAAGGTGATAAGGGTTCTAAATAAACTCATACAATAGGTTTTTGACATGTGTAGGTCTTAGATATTACATTATCTTTCCATTTTATTTAAATCGTTAAATAATGAGGTCATCGCTGCATCATCATGATGTCATAAATAATTTAATTTATTTAATGTCTAAAAATTATAAAAAAAAATACTATGATGTATGAAATCTTTTTATCTTTCCAATGACTATTTACAGTCAAAAATATGACTTGTATAACCCCATGTAAAAATTGTTTTAGTAAAACATCTCATGTTTGTGTCATTTTTACTTTTAACATTAAATAAAAAGGTATTTATGTCTTTTTCCAACCAAAGTGGATCCATGGGGTCCCCAAGTTGACCCATGGATTGTCTTGGTCGGACATGACACATCCAATGAGGGTAGGACATGTGTCTAGGTCATTTTATTAAAACATTATTCTTACCTTAAACTACACTATTTACCTTTAATCGCGATTAAAAACTTAATAAGTTACTATTCACCAAAAAATATTTGTTTCCCATTGAACCACATTTTACTTCTTAATGAAAACCATGTATGTAGGATTTTTGAAATTCAAAACACAAATATGACAAAATTTCATTTAAACGGAAAAATCAGTTTTTATAAGTACTACTTAGTGGTTTCACTATTCATCAAAAATTGAGGTTTTTCAGAAAATTACCAAAAATTCACCCTAAGCTATATTTGATATTCCGAATTCAAAAATGATGCCTATTTTACAAAATTCAAAACACATAAGTTGCATTAATTAATTTAATAATTAATTCCCGCTGTCAAAACAAATAGCGTGTTTTTATGAAACAAAATGTATCAAAAGATTGACACTATTTTAAGTCCGATTTCAAAGTGAAATTAATTCTAAAGACCACAATTGGATTAGATGGTAAAAATATATTCTAATTTAACTTTAAAACAAATTCAAAAGATAATCTAATCATATAAATAAATTAGATTAAAAAGTGGTTTTGAATTAAAATACAACATTTTTCACTATTCATTAAAAATTGAACTTTTTTGAAAAAATACCAACAATTTACACAAAGTAAATTTTGATGTCCCGATTCTAAAGAAGAATTTTATTTTGTCAAATATAACACATACCATTTTCAAAATGTTGATTTAAAAGAGGTTCGCCATCAAAATGTGGTTAATAGACTTTTTAAAGAATATTAGAATGTTTACGCTTAAAATTGGATTCATTCGCATTTTTATTTATTGTAAAAAGTAAAAATATTTGACAAACATATATAATAATTTTTTAGTTAGTTCTATTCATTCTCGCCATCACAACAGCTAGGCGTTAACCACCATTTAAAATAATATTATTTTATTATTAGAGTGCAACGTAAGATTCCAAAGAAACATGTTGTTGCGTGTTAAGTACGCCATCGAGCATAGCATCCCCTTTAATGTCATAATAACATTTTATTCAAAAATATGGGTAAATATGAAATTTTCATATTATTTATTTACCTGGGGTGTTACATCCTTCCCCCCTTTTGGGAATTGCGTCCTCGCAATTTTAAAATTGAGCTTGGAAACATCCTTGAAAGTCTCACATCGGAACAAGAGTCGGTAAAACAATCACTTTAAAATAAAGAAAGATAAGTACAGAGGTCACCCGAGTTAACCCATAATAGGATTCCGTGTAGGAAAACATGGACATGGAAGAAATAGCAAAGGGTCATGTTCTTGAGGGAGAGTGATATTAAACATGTCTAGGAGAAAGTTAACCATAAGAAAATCACAAACTTGTGATGGGTTAAGTGGTATTTGATTCCCCAGTAGGAAAAGTTAATAGACAACATTTTGTTTTAAGTTACTTTTTATTGAGGAATTTATTCATAAGGAAACATAATCACTTATCATGTTGACTTTCAACTTTTATTAGATTCCTTACACAAACTCATATTTTCTCCAAAAGACGAGTATTTGGGAAGACTTGTTCATATAAAGAGTACTATAATCAACTTCTAGAGAATCACCTAACCCACCAAAGAGAACTATATACTTCACATGACTTTAGGCTTTAACCAAAACCAAAACCAAAAAGGTTAGTACAAGATCAGATAATCCAGAAAAGGATAACCCTTTAAAAAAAATCTATGCTTAATCTCCAAAATTTGTCCAACAAAACCCAAAGTTCAACGAGGACCATCCGATAAACAATTTGTCCATAAAATTCTTCAAAGTAAACCAATCTAAGATTGAAACCCAAATATTTGAAGGATTTAGTGACATAGTCTTCCAAGTTAAATCGTAACATTTATCTCCAAACAACATCAGTTTCTCCTAAAGTCTCGTATTGAAAAGTAATTAACCAAATCATATATCCTCCATGATAGGTTAATAATTTTCATAAATAACCCAAAATCAACTTACTCTTAATTCATAAAATCATATAACTAAAAAGAATCAGTCAAACTAACCAGGGACTTCACGGAGTCCAGTGGTAGGCGATAAATACCAGTCACACTTTGGTTGTGGGTTCGATTCCCGCAGCTTTGTCCGACGTGACGGGTAGTCACACGGTCTGCGTGTTGTCCTTTTTCCAAAACTATATAATTCTCAAATCATTCCCCAAAAAAAGGATAAAATCATCAAAAATAACCATAACATAATTTAACCTCAATTTTATCTCATGCCTTTCACTTGAATCATAACATATAGTAACCCATAATTACCTCAAAAGTAAGGATCATATAGACCCAAATGGTTCTTTATAACTATGTCCACAAAAGAAAAGATAACTATTCCTTGAATAAAATTTGCATATATTAAACATCAGGATTACACATAATATAAAAAGTCTTCTAATGTAACCTCATCATCAAAAGAGACTTAATACTCTTAAGAATTTCACCATAACTCTTGAAGACCTTATATGTTTACATCTTACTCATTCAACATTCTTCATGATCCATTAACCATTTCTTTCCAACTTATTCCAAAATACCTCTTTCCTAAAAACAAAATCATGAATCATATCCTAAGATTCCAAAATAGGAAAACAATAGTCATAAAATAATACATACCTTTGATTGGTCATTGTCAGTTTCTTCATCCTCAATAGGAATGGAATTAGGTATTGGTAAATGAATATTTGTACGATCTTGGTGATCCCATTCCCGAAACTTCTTCATAGGACATGTGTTTGCATAATGACCATGCACACCACATTTAAAACATTCAATTGATCCCTCATAAATAACTTCTTTCCCTTTCCTCGATTCAACTAGATTCTTCCTTTTTCCATGGCAGGTTCTTGATTTATGACCTTCATTTCCACATCTATTGCATATTTCTGTCCCTTTGAAACATTTTCCTAGGTGTTTCTTTCCACATCTTTTACACATAGGTTTTTGTACACACTTACCTTTATGATTATTACATGTAGTTCTGTAGGGATTTGTTTCTCGCATATATGATTCCTTATAGAAATCACCAAGGTTTAGGTGGTCAATAATGACTCCAGATAGTTGGTTGAGGATAAACACAAGAGTTCTCAATGTAGCTCCCATATCATTCAGTTGCTCGCTCAGAAAACTGTCACAGTTTCCTTCACATCCACCGTTACCTTGGTGCCTGCTAGATCCAGCCATTTACTAAAACCAAGAAGGTCAGTGTGAGTATATCAACAAAACCATCATTTACTAAAGAGGAAGATAAACACTAAGATATACTTACTCATTCACTTTATCTAAAAACTATGACTCTTTCTGAAATCCTAACCATTATGGTCATGTCACTTATGCTTAAAGAATACCCTAACCTCTAAAGTTATCTAAACCGACCTTTGATACCAACTATAAGGCCCCAGCCTTAACCCTTACTTAATATTGAATTAAATGAGTAATTCACATTGAGGATCTTTTCAGGTTTAGAGTTTTAGAGAATTAGGACATAACTATTACATCTCAAAAGATTACAAAGTAGTCGCTTCTACTAAAATTTCCATAAAATAAAAACTCTTAAAAAGAAACATGTCTAGTTCCATGTTTTAGGTAGCATGACTTTCCCTTGAACCCATCCTTGACCCTATTCAACACTAAGTCCTGTGAAAAACATTTCAAAAACTTGGGATGAGCATAAAAAGGCCACTAAGGGATACACAAAGAATGAAAAATGTTAGTTTTTTAAAACAACAAGTAAACCATGTATACTTTATCAAAGTAATACTTTTCACCTTTTCGAAGTAGTAAAAACTATTCGCTGAATAAAATTTCATTACTTACCCTTCTGTAACCAAAAGATTACCATAAAAACCATATAAATATCACATAACATATAAAGGTAACTTGGGACATAAACATACTTAAGTGGAATAACCATAAGGTCGACTTCCACACATATCACTTAATGGAATAGCCATTCGGCCAACTTCCATACATACTTAATGGAATAGTCGTACGGCTGACTTCCATACCCAATGCATTGGAGGTTATAATGTAACCACCCATCCTGGTATTCACGGCACCACCCGTCATATGGTTTATCACGTAACCACCCGTAAAATGTCCAAGTACCATTATAAAATTATAACACATAAAACCAACATAAAGGAATGATAACATTTCCACATTTCAATCACAATATATCATTTAAATATATTGACATAATATAATACTTTATCAAAACCATTTTTAATACAAAAATACAAAAAAATGTATATGGTATTTATTTTATTTTAAAAACATTACGGCTTGTTGAGGAAGCCAAAGATCAAATAATACTCGGGGCGGCGGAAAAGGTCGTTGTCACCGCGTACGTAAAAGAAACATTCTTTTTTGTCGTTTAGTAAAACGCTTCGTAGAAAAAAGATTCCTTTTGAATAAATGTAAAAGTCAAAGGGGTTTATACACCGTATAAAAGAAGGTTGTGTATAAAACAAAATATGCCTCAATGAATGGAGATTGAGACGAAGACCCTTACAAAGACGGTATCCTTGGTTTAAGGATAAACCAATTGCATAATTATGTGTGACAAACGAATACACCAAATATAAGTGGATATTAAGTGTAAAACAATCAGATTTTATTCACTCATATTCATAGAACGACATATTCAAGGAGTACAAGTTTATCCCAAAGAATAAAATTTGGGTTAAAAAGTTCCCTTGCAAAAATTTGACAGCCTAACGGCGTCACTTCAAAATTCAGAAAAAGAGTTGATGAGAGATAAAAAAAAAGTATCTCATCACTTAAAATTCACATCAATAAGGATATATGAGAACATATCCCAACATAACAATATGTGAATTAAAATACCCAATAAAAGAAGTCTTTTAAAAAGAGGAGGGTGAAAGGTTCCCTTACCGACTTGGGTATCTTTCGAAACATACACCCCATGAAAGAAGGTCAATACATCATTGATGTAAATACTCATAAACAAAATTATATTACACAAATAGTATAATAATGGGAAGTACATACACCACTCAAAGGAAATTGAGGGAAATGTAGCATAAATCTCACGGGAATAAAAGTGAGATGAAAAATCCCTTATGAAAACTCGGCAGCCTAACGACGCCACTTAAAACTTCCAAAATGGATTGATGAGAGAAAATAGGGTCTCTCATCATATGAACAATAAAAATTACAGTAAGAGTAATATAAAATAACATCCCAATAACAAGAAATATGAGCTTTAAAAGTAATGACATAAAGAGCGTACTTAAAAAGAAAGAGAGGAGTAGGATCTCTTACCTTGGGTCCGACTTGACTCGATCGTTCTTTAACGTCCTGAATAATAAACTTGAGTTAATTTTTACTTGCTTAAGAACCTTTTTCAAGTTAATTATTACTTTTATATCAATTATTGACATGTTATAAACATTATGTAATCATTTAAGTTAATAATGTTTGTTTTGTCGATATTTGGTTCTTAAGTCAAAAGTGGACTTCTTACAATTACATGTTGTTCGTGTGGTCAATGGTTAATTATATCCAGAATGATATTAATGATTTTTATATCATATATGTCATATATATCCATAATATGCATGTATTTATAATATTACATAATCATTTAGAGATAAGAAATGAAATGCACCGTTCATGGAGACGGTAAGCCGTACGTACGCATGAACGCTACTTTCATTTCTTTGTCATATTAATGGAATTAAAACTAAATGAGAGGTATGTATATTTTAATTCCAGAATTATATTCATCATTTATATGTAACATACATTATATATATTCATTATAAATATGTACTTATAATAGTACATTACATTTGGGGATAAGAAATGAAATGCACCGTTCATGGAGACGGTAAGCCGTACGTACGCATGAACGCTACTTTCATTTCTATCTCATACATTAATGGAAAGAAATAATAATGATATAGAGTTATATTATAATTCCATTATAACATCATATATAATAACTTTAAATCCTTCCTTTATACATCCCACATATGGAATTAACGAATCACATCACTTTGAGGGGGCGGTAGTCCGCACTTCCTTAAATGAAGATATCGCGTTTACCCATAATGGAAACTATAAAGTTATGCCATAAATGAAAAATACATAAGCTTAAATAAAACATAAACATATTATATATCATATATAAATATAGTGACATCTTAATGGCCACCTTTTAAGGTGTTATATGAGTGTTGAACAATCATTGTTTCGTGAGGCAGAAATTCGCCATCCACGGAAACAGTATGTTCTTTAACCATTAGATGTAGGTGTGTGTAATTGTAGCTAGAATCCTTCTTATAACAACATCCTAGTATATTTAAGATACTGTAGTTGTTACAAAAGAAATGAATAAAAATATTTTAGGGGGTTGGAGAGGCAAAATAAAACAAAAGGACTCAAGTGAAGACATTACCTTAAAATCGGGTAACTCCCTTTGGTTTGAGCTCAAAGGCTTCCTTGGGAAGACTTCTGCCCAAAGTGAGGCTTCAAGGAGTAACAGAGGGAAGTGGAGAGACAAAATGGGTAGAGGTTGGCCGAGCCAAAGGCTTTGGGAGTGTGGGTAAGGAGGTAGAGGTGGGGGCCTTTTATAAGAGGAGAGGAGGGGCACTCTTATAAAGTTACAAAATGTTACTTCATTTTCAAAAGAGTTTCGGATTTTAAAGGTCCCACATTGATGTATTTTCGAGGATAAGGTGATAAGGGTTCGAAATCCACTCATCCAATAGGTTTTGGACATGTGTAGGTCTTAGATATTACATTATCTTTCCATTTTATTTAAATCGTTAAATAATGAGGTCATCGCTGCATCATCATGATGTCATAAATAATTTAATTTATTTAATGTCTAAAAATTATAAAAAAAATACTATGATGTAGGAAATATTTTTATCTTTCCAATTACTATTTATATTAAAAAATATGACTTGTATAACCCCATGTAAAAATTGTTTTAGTAAACATCTCATGTTTGTGTCATTTTTTACTTTAACATTAAATAAAAAGGTATTTATGTCTTTTTCCAACCAAAGTGGATCCATGGGGTCCCCAAGTTGACACATGGATTGTCTTGGTCGTCCATGACACATCCAATGAGGGTAGGACATGTGTCTAGGTCATTTTATTAAAACATTATTCTTACCTTAAACTACACTAATTACCTCTAATCGCGATTAAAAACTTAATAAGTTACTATTCACCAAAAAAATATTTTTATCCCATTGAACCAAATTTTACTTCTTAATGACAACCATGTATGTCGGATTTTTGAAATTCAAAACACAAAGATGACAAAATTTCATTTAAACAGAAAAATCAGTTTTTATAAGTACCACTTAGTGGTTTCACTATTCATCAAAAATTGAGGTTTTTCAGAAAATTACCAAAAAATCACCCTAAGCTATATTTGATATTCCGAATTCAAAAATGATGTCTATTTTACAAAATTCAAAAAACATAAGTTGAATTAATTAATTTAATAATTAATTCCCGCTGTCAAAACAAATAGCGTGTTTTTATGAAACAAAATGTATCAAAAGATTGACACTAGTTTAAGTCCAATTTCAAAGTGAAATTAATTCCAAAGACCACAATTGGATTATATAGTAAAAATATATTCTAATTTAACTTTAAAACCAATTCAAAAGATAATCTAATCATATAAATAAATTAGATTAAAAAGAGGTTTTGAATTAAAATACAACATTTTTCACTATTCATTAAAAATTGAACTTTTTTGGAAAAATACCAAAAAATTACACAAAGTAAATTTTGATGTCCCGATTCTAAAGAAGAATTTTATTTTGTCAAATATAACACATAACATTGTCAAAATGTTGATTTAAAAGAGGTTCTCCATCAAAAGGCGGTTAATCGACCTTTTAAAGAATATTAGAATGTTTACGCTCAAAATTGGATTCATTCGCATTTTTATTTATTGTAAAAAGTAAAAATATTTGACAAACATATATAATAATTTTGTAGTTAGTTCTATTCATTCCCGCCATCACAACATATAGGTGTTAACCACCATTTAAAATAATATTATTTTATTATTAGAGTGCAACGTAAGATTCCCAAGAAACTCGTTGTTGCGTGTTGGGTACGCCATCGAGCATAGCATCCCCTTTATTGTCCTGTTAACATTTTATTCACAAATATGGATAAATATAAAATTTTTATATTCTTTATTTACCTGGGGTGTTACATGGTTTGTCTCTTGGTCTTAGTTCTTCCTCCTCCCATAGTTTCATCACTTTCACACTCCATTGACGTTGGTGTTTCCATCCATTTCCCTTCTGAAACGTGACACTTGATGATTGTGGATTCCTAAATAATTTTAAAATTATCGATTCATGTTTTTGGTATGATATAGTGATTTATTATCGTGCTTCCATTTTTTAAAATTTATGAAAATAGGTTTTATAGGATATTATTAGTTATACCTATATATATGTATACAAGGTGTTTGATAAAATGCCTATTAGACTTTGAAGATGAAATAGAGTGTTTTGGGATTGTGTTTGGACATGGTTAGGTTTTGGTAATTTGGTTTTCTAGTTAATTGAGCTTTGTGTGTGGATTTGGTTCCTTTATATGGTTTTTTTCTTATATGTGGATCCTTATGATTGATCGTAATGATACTTGTGATTCTTTAGTTAGATCCCTATGTAGTTTTATGGTTTTCCATATATATTCCATTGGATGTGGGAACATCCATACATTAATTAGGTGATCATATTGATAGTAAAAAAAATACATGGTTTTCCAAATAAATTTCTATTTTTAACCTCGGGTTTCAAAACAAACTTCTTTTATTTTTCTTTCTCTCTTCCACCCCATCTCTAAAATGTTCTCTTTCCAAAAACTTCTAATGTTTTCTAAATAGATGATTGGTTTCCAAATAAATTAAAATGTGTTTTATATATGTTCTATCTAAAACTTGACATTTTTTTTACCTTGAAACATGGTCGGTATCCCCGTGACTTAAAAGGCGCATTTGGCACCTTCCGAGTATGAATAACGTTTTCAACTTGGTTTTAAAAATGTTTTTGAGAAGAAAGGTAATCTCATTGGAAATGGTCTTATATTTTTAAATGTTAAGGATTCATTGGTAATTTTTTATGATTTTAAAATTGGTTTTAAATTAATAAGGCATGTAGGCCCGGTTTTCACTTTTGAAAGGTTTTATGTATGACAGGAACCCCTATAGTTGTTCTTCAATGAGAGGGCCTTCACATAAATAGTGTCGGGGGTTGGGAAAGGCATGTATGATGGTATCTTTGAGCTATTAATAATACCAATAATGTGAAGAAATCCCCATTATCCATTATACTATTATCATGGGATTCATGGACATTATATAGAGGGTCGAGTGATAATTGTTTTCTAGTCCCGATTAGACATATTATAACCCCCTGGATAGTGGATAGGCCATGTGGGCTTTTCCACTGGTGAGGCTAGTTTAGAGTATCCAGGTTGGTTATTGACTGTTGAGGTCCACCATATTCCGGAAGGTGGGTCCAAATAGAGTACATCCAGGTATTTATTCTAGTTATGTCTAGGAAAACTCCCAAGATTACATATATATAAGTTCTCGCCGTATTTTACAGCACCTTAGTTACTTGTTTTATTAGTATTTGACTACATATACTCGTATAATTCCCTTTTATTCCTAGATTTATTTTCTTTACTTTTATTCTCATTCTTAGTTTGGATTTCTTTTCTTATGAATTATCTGGGTTATGTTTCCTGCAAGGTATTTGGTTTTTAAACTGGGGTTCTAAAAAGGGAAAATTTGTTTTTGGAATTTAAAATGATAAAATCCATATTTTCTATCTTTATTTTCAAACTAGAGTATATGGAATATTTCAGGAAAGGACATGTATGGATTATGTGGTGATTACCTACTGAGTTTTTTTATGATCACACCCTACTTGTTCCACTTAGTATCGATAGACCCGAGATACTTTGTAGGTTCTTCTTTTGTTCAGGTATGTCTATAGAGCGGGCTAGTCTTATGGATGGTGGTGACCAAAAGATCACATGAAGATCATATCATGTTCCAGTTTGGTTTTAGTTTTGTTTCTAGTTTTCTATTTTGATCCACTTTTGTTGTATCTAGGTCTGTTTATGTATTTATTTCATTCAATGATTTATGGATTCTCCTTTTAATGTTGTGTACTTTGTCTTTCTTCATTTATGTTTGCGGTTTTATGGGACAAATCATTTTCAATTATATTAACTTTGATTCCCAACACTATCTGCCACCCTGGGAGGATCAGGAATGCCTCTCGGGTCTTGTCGCAGGTTGGCTTGGGTGACCGGTTCAGAGTCAACCCATGTTGGTTCATGAAATTTATTATTTATAAATATATTTATATTTATATAAATAAATTTTCATTTATAAATATATATATATAATTATATATATATATATAAAATTATATATATATATATATATATTCATAATTGTAAATATATATTTATATAAATAAATTTTTATTTATAAACATATATTTAGAATTATATTTTTAAATACATACTTACAATTCATTAAATTTATATATTTATAAATATATTTAAATTATATATAGTTATTTATAATTGTAAATATATATATATATATAAATAAATAAATTTATTTAAATTATATATATATATATTTAATTATATATATATATAATTATATTTATTTAAAATTGTAAATATATATTTATATAAATAAATAAATAATTATAAATAAATAATTATAAATATTTAAATATATTTATAACTTTATATATTAAAATATGACTTTATTTATAATTATTTTTATAAATATATTAATAATTATATAATTATAAATCTATATTTATAAATCTATATTTATATAGTTATAAACATTTATTTATAAATAAATTTAAAACATATAATTAATTATTTATAATAACATTATTATTAATAATTATATATATTTAATTTTAAATTAGTATTATTGACATTATTATTCATATTTATTAATGTATTTACTGTAATTATTTACTAATATAATTAATATTTATTAATAATGTAATTAATAACATTTAATAATAATAACATAATTAATAGTACTTTATAATAATGAAATTCTTAATATAATGCTTAATGTGAAATATGCCCATAAATTTAAAGCGTAAATGTAATGGTTTTAAACAATAAAGTTTGTGTCATGTAAATTAGTTTTTATTTACTATATTTTTCTATTTATATTTATTTTTTGATAATTTATTATATGATTAGTCAGTGTGAAAGATTTCATTTTGATAGTATCTATATTTTATAATTTATACGCTTTCAAAGTCACAAAAATGAAAAATAATAATGTTACAAGTATGTCACTTTGAAAGTCAATAAATTTTAAAGTATAAATACAAGCCAAATGAAATTTGAAACATTGACTAATCTTATAAAAAATAATTTAAAATTCAAATAAATTCATAAGAAAATTTAATGAAAAATAATTTTAAAGACACAAAAAAATTTTGTTTCAAAACATAACATTTTTACTTATAAATATTTTTGACATTATTTTCACCACTGTAAATAGAATATAAACCAATAGAATAATTTAAAGGATGTTTATAGAAGAGAGATTTTCTACTATTGAAATATGTAGGGATGCTAAGGTGCTTCCAAGGAGAAGAACCAAGGCTACTATAAAGTTGGAAGAAGATGGTGAACAATATTTTATCATTTCATGTAAATATTAAGACACAAGATTTTATCCCCTCTAAACGACATAGTTATATGTTGGTCTAGAGGACTTAAATGTAGAAAATTTCAATATCTTTCCAACAAATCAATAATCAATTCAATCTAATATTTATATGAAAATATATCATAAAAATAATTAAATATATAAACTAGAGCTTTAGAAAAAGTAATTGAAATGTTTCAGAAATTAGGTCACTTTTTAAGGAATCAAAATGAAAATTTTAGAATCTCATACTATTTAATGAAATTTTGAAAAAAAAATTAGACTTTAAATTCAAAAAAAGGAATATTATTGAAATGTATATCAAAATATATATCATTTAAATAAAAAAGTAGATTTCTGGAAATTATAGAATTTCAAAACCATTGTATAAAATTCAGGATTTTTTTACACTATTTAAAAAATAAATTCAGATTTCCATTTATTTAAATAAAATTTATATAATTATACTAGAAATACAATGGAACGTGTTCTGTGTAAATCTGATCTACATAAATCAAGTTATAATTAAATAATGAAATATAAGTCTTAAAAAGTTTAAAGTAAAAATATTATTGAAACCAAAATTATGAAGCATGTTCAAGGAAAAATGTGAACATGTTAGCGATTGATTTAGACTTTTAAGTAGTTGAATAAAATAAATATGTACTTTTTATTTTTTATATAAAACTTTAATTATAAAATTCAAATTACTACAACTCAAGATATAGTAAAAATATATAGAGCTGGTTAGAATTGATTTTCAAATAAAATAATAAGAGGTTTTTGGATCATTCAAAAACATAAACTAACATGTAATAAAAAAACAAACATACATTCATGAACATGCACATCCACAAACACATTTTTTCTTCAAGTGTGTCTATCACTTAAAAATAACCCCATCCCAAAGTACATATTAGGTCACTTTAAATAAAATACTTCATTTTTACGAAAAATAAATTAAAAACTTAAAAAAATTATATACCAAATCATAAAACTAGGTATGAGATAAATAACTATCACTTTTAATGTCTTACCATTCATACATTCAGATAGAGAAGCCTCTGTTATCTACCCAGTAGTCGCATGTGTCACACGATGTGTTTGCATAGTGAATTTTTAGACATCTTGCAATCCACATATGATATTAGGAATTCCTCTATATAGAAGCGTGAGGAGGTACCTACAACACCACATGATGAGGAAACTCACCCCTATAGATCAGACAATGGAATGACATAGACATCAAACGTGGAGTGGGTTTTAGGTTCATATTACAAGTTTTGGCATAGAGGGTCATCGATTTTGATTTATTATATTTCTATAGATCCCATTTCTAGTAGTGAAAGGAATGTCATAAATATTTTTAAGTAAAAATTCTATGTTTTAAAACAATGTTGTTTTGTGACTTTGAAATTATTTTTCATTAAATGATTTTATGAAACACATGTTGTTTTCAATTATTTTTTATATGTCTATTCAATGATTAAAATATCATTTATATTTTATTTATACTTTAAAATTTATAGAATTTGAAATTCATATACTTGTAACATTATTATGTTTCATTTAGGTGACTTTGAAAGTGTACAAATTATTTTCCATTATTTATTGGGGGTACAATACACGTAAACACACACACATGCACACACTCATACCCATGATAGAGGGATATGTCATAGCCCCCCAAGAGATAACTCATTAGTCCAACTCTTACATTCTTATTATTGGACCATAGGCCTATGAGTCAATCAGCTCATATGCCATCTACATTAGCCCTTAGGCAGCCCATATTACTGGTGGCACATGGACCACTTTTTTCATTTAGCCCCACTGGCTCCTTTAGTAGTCATACATGCACAATGAGGAGGGGGTGCCATATCAATTAGATCTCACCACTCATCAAGAACACCCAACTACCTAATTGATAAAAGGGTAAATGACATCCCCATATGGGAACATATAATTTATTCCAGTTAAGGACCTAGCTATAAACTCATCCTAAAATACAAATACAGGGACATGAGTCATTAATTGGTATAAAAACCTATCCCATTTAATTAAAATAAAAAATAAAATAACAACCATGAAAAAAAATTGGTGGAGGATGAGTGTTAGTGTTATGTGCACCAATGAGGATCTTAGAATGGTGTGCAGTGACGTAGGGGCCACTCCTGGTAGGGTTTTTCTGTATCGTGAGAATAATGCCCGGTGCTAGGGTTTGATGATGAGGAAGGTGTGGTGTTGTGTGACATTTTATGATGAAGATGATCCTCTAGAGCTGCTAATGATTGACCGAAGGAGGAGACTAACCAAAGATCTCTCCCACCCTACCCGCATGCATGAAATTTTCAAATTTTAAACATAAAAAAATCATTAGAAGTTAGTCAAACTAATAATAATAATAATAATAAAATAGTAATAAGAATTATTATAGATATAATAAATATAAACAAGTAGATAAATATAAATATATAAAATCATATATATCATTAGATATACTAAAAATAATATATAAAATTTGAATATAATTAGATAAAATTATAATTATTCACATAATAATAATGTCATGAAAATACTAATAAAAATATGGAAATAATTTAAAAGGAAAAATACTAAAAATAATATTAATATTAATAAATTTAATATTAATAATAATATTTAATGTTAATTAATATATGATAAAAATAAAAATAAATTAATATATACTAAAAATAATGAAAATATCTAATATTAATATATAATTAACTAAAATTAATAAAATAACTAAAATACTAAAAACTATAAAAAGAACATAAAAGCACTTAAAAAATTAATCTGATAAATTAAAATCAAGTTAAAATTTATAAAAAAGTTAGTGATTTCCATGTGCATCAATTTTCATCCCCTTTTCATCCATATGACCAAGATGTTCCTACCCCAACTTTAAAATTATAAATATTTTTTGTTCGACATGCATTACTCTTAAATTCTAAGAAAGATACAACATCCCATCCTTAATTCATTTATCCACCACCAGGGAACCTCGTTTGATTTTCCACACACCGTATTTAAATGTTGTACAAAAAATTCATATCTTCCAACTTCATTACTGAGATTAGGTTGTTTTGTAATCCCATTATGTGCCACACACCATGCAACTCCAGTTAGAATTTGTTTGAATTTTGGATAGAAACATTGAAATGTCCCTAGCCTAGTTCATATTCACCGTGACTTAACCAAAGCACTATACACCTCAAGTGAACCTCCTTGTATGCCAAACTATTGACAAGCAGTGAGGATCGATATGTAACACTACCACAGATCGTGCCATAGCCAGCATTGTATTTTATCAACGCTAAACATAAAGCTCTGATAAAAGGGTAACCTTTATCAAACTCAGGTTCAAATTTGGGCGATAATGAATTTTCATTATCATTGTAGCATTAATGTAGTGGCATTTTTTCACTATAAAAGTGTAGGTATTAAAGCAGGTACTGTAGTGGGGTACTGTAGCAGTAGTACTATTCATTCTAAATGGGACTTTGGGACAAAAATTATGGTCTTCAGGCCATCAAGGGGCAGTGATGTAGGCATGATGAGGTGGTGATGCATGTAAGGGGTGTAGATCCATGTATGTACTTATGCAAGCAAGGCCTTTGGGCCATAAAACAAAGAGGCCTTCAGGACATCTAATGCTAGGCCGAGGTCATTGTGCCTCTCATCCCAAGTTCTTGCACCCGAGGCCACCACTGGTATGCCCAATAGTCACCAGCGTGTCCACATATAGTACTTCCATCTTTCTCCGTAGTCGCTGTCAAACCCTATGTCGCAAGACACCAACCACCGAGATCAATGACTTCAAGGATCCTAAGCATTGACAACAACCATCATGGCCGGAAACAAAACTCCAATCCCACCATAGATCAGAGTGACACCTCACCACCGCCATCTTCTCAGATCGCATCTAACAAATGCAAGAAAAACCCTACCTCCCACATCGATGCATGATTCCATCCCCACTGAAGCAGGTACCCAAATCTACAGAGGGGTTTCTCCCTGGTTCTGATCAGGAGGTCGATGGTGATCTTCACCTATCAGAGGGTGTCTTGGACCCCGGTGGTGGTGATCATTATGTGGGATCCAGGAGGATTTGACTGGGGCAGGCGGAAACAACTCACATGCGGATGTGGATGGGATTGGTGTGTTTCTGGCTACGAACATAGGCAGTGGTTCATGGGTATGAGTTGACATGAGGATTGCGATGACCTTGAGAAGACCTAAAGATGCAACTGTCCTAGAAATGTGGGTTGGCTATCAGGTCACATTTCTAAGGGCAGGTTTCTAATAGTTAGAACAAATGACCTTTTCTTTTTCTCATGTTGGAAACAACCTTAATTCAGGATGCGTGAGGTGGGGATTCTTTGTTATGGCCATTGTTGTGGGATAGTGTGGGTTTTTTTGGGATTTTAGGCCTTTTTGATGTGGGTTTGTAGAACTTTAAAATATATGGGTTTATGGGGCTTGATGCATGGGTCTTCAGATATTTTGTTGTGTTTTTGGGTGGCATTGTTTTTCAACTTTTATGGTTTGGCGGTGCTTTATGTGCCGCACATGTTACATTTTATTTTCATTAATAATTTTTAGGATCAAGTACGTTCGGTACTTGACCATTCATAGTATATATTAATAAATATATATAATTATAATTATATATATATAATTATATATATTTATATAAATATATTTATAATTATATAAAAATATTTATAAATATATGAAAAAGGTCTAGTGAGAAGCCAAAGCTCCTAATCATTTATTGAACGTGAAAGAAAAAGATAGCATAAAAACTTGGAAAAGGACATGGTCATACAAAGAGACATGCCCTCATCTAGAAAAGAAATATATGGATAAAAAATGCAAGTTCATTTCTATAATAATAATCATCATCATCATCATCATCATCATCATTAGTTTACCACTCTGACTGTGAATTACCTTGATTGAGGATCCTAATGATCCTCTCCTCAGACCTTTCCTACTCTGGAGTAGGTTGGATCTTTGATACCTTGAAAGATGACCTAGTATAAACATTCCTAGGAAGATTGGAATAATCTTTCTGAAAACTTCTTCTTGAAGGAATCAGATCTATACTTTTATTGATGACCATTATTCCCTTTCCTTTTAAACCAACATCCTTAAAAGAAATAGGCTCACCGCTACCCATATATCGGAGATGAGTGGATTCCAATAAAACCATCCACTTCTCCTTATAACTTCCATCATCTGAAACATTACCCCATTTACCATACATTCCAAATGAACTGAAGAAATTCTAAATATCTTGAAGATAATCCACACTCTACTGAATATTAGATTTCTTGGACCCATTTTCCTATAGAGTATTCCCAGAAAAGTTTACAGCCAGCGACTGCACAATACAACCATGCTCATCAGGTTGTGAAGGAGAATACCCTGGAACAACACAAGAAACCTAATGTTCAAACTGTCCCACATCACCATTGTGCTTCCCATCCTAACCGGTGAGTTGCATAAAAATCAGTTTAGAGCTACCAACCTGCTGAACATGTTCAGATATAACTCCATGCAAAATCAATTTAACACCCATAGAAACACCATTATTACTAATATAGTTTGGTTCCTCATTTCCAACAGTAGGCTCACTAATAACATTATAACCTTAAGTCTCCTTTATGCAAGTCCCCACACCATCTCTGGAAAGGATAGACCCCCTAGGAGTGTCATGCCTGAGCATTACAATATAAGAGATGTCACCCCCAATACCTACAGTGGCTAATTGTGTCTTCCTACCAGGATGATTATCCTTAGATGAACCGGCTACTTACTTGGGGAACCATGAGGTAGCACTAAATCTGACCGAGCACAATCACACCTTGCCTCCCTAAGATGGATGACCATGGAGTGAATATTTTCTTAACCTTTCATAGATATTGATCGATTGGAGGCATTTTTAAATTCCCCTTCAAGCCACAAATCCCACAAACAATCAACCTTCGACGGTTTTCTTTTAGATTCCAAAAATATTTTCACTCATCATAGAAATATGGGAGATTTTAAAGACAACATGTATGTTAATATCATCATTTGGAGTAGAAAGAAAAACCTTGTTAATGAACACCTCACTAAGGTTAACCTCCACCAAAAATCTTAAAAAGTTCCTGAACCTAGAATTTGTCTTTATGTCAATATGAATAGGCACACTAATAGAAGCAACAATGTCATATAGGATTTTCAGAAGCCATAATGCCCAATAAAACCACACAAATGAATCAAGACCTGAGGAAAGGAGTTTCACATGTCAGATGGATCAAAATTGATTAACCATTTATCAACTTGGAAAACATCAGGTTTCAGATATAAAGCACTATCACTCTAGGTGCACTATTTCAGATCCTTAGAAAGAAAAAAAGTAATATTTGTGAGTGAGATGCACTTCTAGTTTGAGAACCCCCAAACACATGAAACATGATTAAACATATTATCTTATCACCATGGATTCTCCCTCCTTGGAAGAATAAATCTCACCATAATATAATTTTTTCACATCCCCAATCTTTCATAGAAGGAATCTAAGTTTTCAATGACATGAGTTGTCAAACCCTTCTTGACAGTCCTTCAAACAACTGAATCCTTGAAAGTAGTTAAAGGAAGAGATTCAAACAAAGCTATTATATTCCTCACATATGAAGTTGGTGGGTTGAAAACACCAATTTCTATCACATTTGCAGCTGCATTCGAGGCACTGACTCATGTTCTTCAATTTGGATCAACGATAAGCTGAGGATCACAAACAACCGACGAATTGACAAATTGAGGCACCACAACAAAGCCATCAAAATTGACGATGGTGGGATGAGGAATCTCATGAGAAGTTGATGATGTAACATACGGAGATGTCGAAGAAACTCTGAAGCAATGACATTGCGTGGAAGAATATTAAATCCCAAAAAGTTAAAAATCTCCATGAATGGGGAAACCTAAAATCCTTTCAGAATGCCATTCAGGAGCTCCCATTCCTCTCGATCCACTCTCTCCATCACCTATTTATAAATATATTTATTTATACATTTTTAAATAATAATTATATTACAATAAGTATATAATTTTTTATAAGTAATATATAAATATGATGTGTATAAATTTTAATAAAAATGAATCTTATTTTCGTAATTTTATATATAAAAATTATCAAATTTATATTAGTTAAAAAAAATTAATAGTTTATTTATATACCTTACTTAAAAAATGGGTATATAATTAAAATAAATATAATATATTAATATTTTATTTAAATAATTATATAACATATAAATGAATATATATATTTAGATATATATTTATAGTGATATTAAATAAATTATAATATATATACATGTATAATTGCATGTATGCATGTGTATGCTTGTATATATACGTGTGTATGTATATGTGTGTATGCGTAGATATGTATTTGTACGTATGTATGTCTACAATTCAGGTAAATGTTACTGATTCGCTTTTTAATATTTTTTTTAATTTATTTAATTTTATTTATTCATTTATTATTATATATTAATTAATTAGGTTAAAAATATTTTTAATCATTTTGTAAAATTTATTTATACATATATATATTTACTATACATGTAATATTTTCAATATGTTTATTTATATGAATAATATTTATTCGTATTTATTTAGTATGTTTTGACATTTAAAGTATGTTTAAAATTTATATAATTAATCCATTTAATTTTTTTAATAATTATGTAATTTAAATATTTAATAATAAAATTATAAATATAAATATATTTTTTATAAGTATTTATGAAATTATAAATAATAAATATATATTTAAATAATTATAAAATTATAATAAATATATTTATTATGTTTATAATTATATATTAATAAATATATATATTAATATAAATATATTTATAATTATATATAAATACTTTTTAAATATATTTATTTTTAATTGTAATTATAAATAAATAAATAAATATTTAAATAATTATAAAATTATAATAAATATATTTAAATAATAAATATATTTATTACATTTATAATTATATATAAATTATTTTTAAATATATTTATTTATAATTACAGTTTAAAATATATATATATATATATATTTAAATAATTATAGAATTATAATAAATATATTTAAATAATTAATATAGTTATTATATTTTAAATTATATATATTTATATATTGATATAAATCTATATGGTTATATAAATATATTTATAATTATATAGAAATATTTTTAAATATCTTTATTTATAATTATAATTATAGATAAATAAACATATATTTAAATATTTATAAAATAACAATAAATATATTTTAATAATAAATATATTTATTATAATGTCGTAAATATATATTATATATTAGGTTTTTGGGGGTACAATTACATTTAAATACACATACACACTCACTTCACACACATATCAGAAAATGAGGTCATAGACCCCCCAATCGAATAACCCACCCATCAAACCTTATTTATTCAACACATTCCCCATAGGGCCAATGGGCATGAAATCCCATTACATGGCCCTAAAGACCCATATTTTGAACCAAAGGCCATTTGATGAATATTGGTGCAACAATACTTACTATAGTGCTACCTCCGATACAGTTTCAGCTATGATGCGCACCATCGCTACAATATTGTCGGTGTTATAGTTTCTTCGGTGCTACAATTCTTCAACAATACCTCTAGAGTGCTCCAACAGTACCTGTGTCCAATGAGTTTTGAACCCTCAACCTCGATGTAGTATTACGGGGTGCTTATCACTAAGCCAAACCCCAACTACGTATAAATATATATATTTATATATTACGAGGAACATTCAGGTACCGAGCATGCTCGACCCTAAAAATATATATTTATATATTAATAAATATATATATAACTATATAAAAATATATAATTATATATATACATATATTTATAATTATATAAAAATATTTTTAAATATTTTTATTAATAATTATGATTATAAATAAATATATATATTTTTAAAAAATTATAAACTTATAATAAATATAATTATTATATTTAAAATTTTATAAATATATATAATATATATATAATTATATAAATATATAAAAATATTTATAAATATATACAAATATTTATAAATATATAGAAATATTTTTAAATATATTTATTTGTAATTATAATTATAAATAAATAAATATATTATTAAAATTAGAACTTTATCGGTTCCTTTTTAATGCTGATAAAGAATCGTTTTTTGAGAGCTTACTATTTTAGTACTGATAAAACAACACTTTATCAGCGCTTTTATGAAAGTGCTAATAAAATCCATACCCAATCTTATAAAAAGAACCATAACAGGGTCTCCTCTCTCATGCCTTCAAGCTATTGTGAAACCTTATTGTTGTTATCGCTCTCGCAGACCCCTATTGTTGCTTCCGCTCTCTCCCTTCATTGAATTTCTCAATGAATTGATCCTATCCAAATCCAAGGTATGTGCCAATTTAATTTTTTTAGTGCCTCTAGATATGTTCCCTGAACACACATCATACAGATAGAGTTTCTTCATGTTTTTATGCACTGTGTAGCCACATATAGCACCCCTGCACCACACCACCCTGCCCTTCAAGGCTTCCACAACACCTGGTTAAATGGATTACATGTCGTTTCAAAATATCCATGATGTCCACAGCCCTCCACCTCTACTTGGAACACCCTACCCTCCATGTATATTCACCACCCACCGCCATTGGGGTATTCTACAATCATTATTAACCCCTTCCCCCTCTCATCCCCTATCTTTGGTGGGCCTCACACTCTTCATGAACTCATCCCATTTATTGAAAATAGTTCCCTGATTCCCTTCTTCCCTCAGCTCTTATAGGTTTTCAAATATATATTTAGAAATTAAGTATTATAGTTAAATTTTAGTATTGATGTATTAAATTGAATTTTCTATTGCATACTTTTTTTAAAAAACAAAATAATTTTAGTGAAGTAAAATTTAGTTCGATCCTACAAAATATGTATGATATAAAACATTTAAATGAGAAAAATAATCAGTGTATAAAAATATATATCTTTTTTTCTAAAAATATATTTATTTTTAACTAGGAATTTAATAAGTTGTGTTTATGTTTCAATTATATATTTTTGACACATATTTTTTAGAATCTTTTTAAAATTCTAAAATTAATGTTATTATTGGATCCTTATATTAATGAATTGAATAGATTTTCATCATATTGAATATATGAATAAAATACAAGAAATTTTAACTAAAATAAAATACCAATAAGTGTTATATAATATGTTTTTTAATGTTACTCTTAAATAAATCTTGAAATCTTTGATAACATTATATGTTTTATTCAAATTTATATTTTGATTTATCATTAAATCTAGTTATATATTTCTATAATATATATAATGAATATTATTATTTAATTATATGTAAAAGTATTGGAAGAAAAATTTAGTAATATAAAATTCAATTAGATGTTAATTTTTTTTACTTAAAAACTTAATTGATAAAGGAATATCTTACTAAATTTTTTCAACAAAAAATATTATTGATTCTTAATTCTATGTTAATATTTCTTAATATATGAAAATAATTAGTAAACTCAAATTCAATTACATCCTCCAAGATCTTTTTTCTGAAATATCAATCATATTTTTAGATTGATAAACCTTTACGTTTTTCCTTCATAGTATGGCCATTGATCCAAGGTGTAACCTACTCATCACCTCAAATAGTTAAGGGAATGAACCTTATGCATCACCCTTGAATCATGGAAATGAATTATGTATCATCCCTTATTAGTAGAAATGGATCTTATGTACCACCCAATGACCATTATTTGAACTCCAGATTTACACTTACAAATCCCAGTGTTGTTACATACTTTGCTAATTTTCTTTAGATTGATAATGTTACTTTTACATATATAGAGAAGGTTTTCCCTTTGTTAAATTTCACTACTACCTAGAAACTATCATTTTTATGTATAAATATAGATATTATCTAGGAATTTACTATTTTCCTTAGTCCTATTAGCACTAGTTACTTTTACATATATAGGGAGATTATATTATGTCATTTTCTAAATTTCTCCATTCTGAAATCAGTAGTGAAATAATACCTTTTAGAATAATTTTTTTTCATTTTAATGTTATTTTTTTAGCCTATGTATATATAAATAATGTGGTATATATTTTTTAACATTGTTTATATAAACCAACATCAAAATATTTATTTTGAATAACTGTCAAGAACTCCAACATCATTTATTTTTGAGAACTGACATCAAATATCATCAAAAATTTCTTTCAACATCAGTAGTTTTGAGTACAGAAATCGAAAATCACATATAAAATCTGTTATTTTTATTACCGATGTTATAGGTGACTTTAAATGACGATTTTTTGAAATGACCAGTGTCAAATGTTATATATAAGATCTCAGGTTTTCCTTTAGGTTTGGATCTTTTGAATTTCAGTTTAATTGATTGGTTTTGACCTAATGTGAATTCCTAGTAGGGATATAGATTAAATGGGGGTGTCCTAGGCTTGTTCGGAGCCCGAAGCCTGAGTTTTTTGAGAATTTAGTGGAGCCGCATGGTTAGTAGAAATCATGAAACCCATGATGCATGGTTTGAGTAAACCATGTGAGGTGTTTCAGTACACATTAGAGGGTACATGATTTTCCTTAACTATGTATCCTAGGTCTCACTTCCATGCAAACCACATATAATTTTTTTGCAGTGTAAAACACATGGTTTGTGCATGGTTTCCCAATCTATGCACATGAACCATGTGAATTTGGATCTTAGAAAGTGAAGGGAGCACGATTCGAGCACAGTTTGGAGAACTATGTGGACAAACCATGTGACCCCTAGATTTTAGGTAAAATTACCTTTTCTAACCTGCAATTATTATAACCTAAACCTATTCCTCATTTCTAATTTCTTTCTTTCAGTAGGTCCCTCATCTTATCTCGTTGGAGTTCTTCAATCCTAAAGCTAGGATATGGTATAATTCCTCTGGCTGACATCTGATTTAACTTTTGTTTATCTTGTTGGATGTACATCAGTGAGTTATCTATTCCTATTATTCTTTTCATTTTTTATATTCCTCTCAATGGATTTATTTTGGTATAGGATCTTATGATCTATTTTTAATGCATTCATCCTTTTTTCCATTTTTCTTCTGATCCTAGTTGAGTTAGGAGATGATACTGAATGAGTGTTCTACCAAGGGCATAAGGTAGGTGGTCTATACCTTTTCCCTCAAGTTCTAGTTGTTTATACCTTATTTCAGTTGTGTTGCATGCAAGACCTTTTGGGTGTTTCTCCTAAAATAAATAAATAACTTGATTAAATTATTGGAACCTTTATTGGTTTCCCACTTAGTACCATGATATGGTTGGAGGTTTTCAACCTCAACCTGAACCACTAGTGAGGTGTATTTATGTATCTTCCCTATGATATACCACCCCATTGGGTGCATGTGAGTGATCGTTATCTTAGTGGGATCCTTAATGAATTAAATGTGATATTAAGAGAGGGTTTATCCTTCTTTTCCATGTGATTACATGTTATTAAAATGGTAAAATGGGTTAAATTTAAAATGTGGAGTAGTTTGGAAGAACTTGTGGATTTTATATGATTAAGAAATGGCTTATGAAATGATTAATGATTTGGTTATGATAATGGATGCTAGGAAAATTTCTAATCCATAGATCCAGATTATGTTGGATGCCTTATACATTTATACTCCATGGATTTGTATTACATTAGATTCCAAGGAAATTTCTACACCTTGGGTCTGATAGATAGAGATACCATGAACATTTCTACTCTATGGATATATATATTTTTGGATTATAAGGAAATTTATACTCCTTGGATATTGATTTCTTGGACAACCTTGTAAATGATCTGTGGACATGCTTATTGGGCTCCACTCAAGTATTTACTAATTTTTCTATAGATATGATTCATGTAATCGATGAGAATGCCTTGTTCATTTTATACCTTGGGTCTGACCCTTGTATTCCTAACACTGGATTAATTGACATAGGCTGTAGTGGATATTTTATCTTGTTTTATTGTTATCCCTTATTATTTGTGCTTGATTATAGTTGTTAGGATGGACAATATCACTCCTACTTTATCATGCTTTATAGTTAGCCCGTGTTACAATTTATTATTTATAGTGAGCCATGTTTGCTGGAAAATATCAATCTTGTTTATTCATTTATATTGCTATTATATATTGCACACTAATTCATCTTATAAACATAGATTGGACTTGTTATATACACCGTTGGTGGTGGCCTACTAAGTGTTATTTCACTCCCTGTTCGGGCCACCGTTGGGTACCTGGATAGACTTCATGGATTCAGGTAGGGACCCGTGAAAGTGCCTGATTTATAATGCTTGATTGTTCATTTCTTAGGAGAAGGGGGGTATAGGACTGAGTTATTCTTGTGATGCTATCTAGTGATAGTTCTTTTTGATATTCTAGTATTTTTATACTTGTATTGTGCAGGATTACTATTTCCATGTATTTCTTTCTTTTTTGTATAGAGACATGACATACTCATCTTGTATATGATATTACATTTTTTCTTGTTTATTACTCCTACTATTTGGATGTTTACTTACTACTACTCAATTAGTTCATATGTTTCATCTATTGATTGATATGATTACACTATTGTGTTACACTCTAACATAAAAGAATAGTATTCCCAAAGACACACCCTAGGCCCTCACTACTAGCTGATATCCTCTAGTGTATGGGGGGGTGTGCTTGAGGCCATGTGACCCATCGTATCGGGGCACTATTTAGTGGCTCTAAGGCTAGTACATTATAAATTGGTACAAAGAAATTTTTTTATTGCCTTACTATTTTGAGACAATAGACACGAGATTATGAATGTGCTAGAACATGGTTATAAGCTATTCCTGGGAGTAGCTAACCCATGTTAGAGGTAATTACCAAGTTGTATAGAATTAGAAAATTTTTATTCTATATTTTTCTTATTACAATTGATTTTATTTCACCATTGGGTGATGCACATGATTTGTGATGTTATTATTACTATGATTAATGAATTTTATTTCATCATGGGGATGATATGGAAAGGAATAATTGATCGTGCATAATTTTAGAGACATTATAAGAATGATATGTCATGCATAACTCCATTACACATTGAATGCATTATTTCACTACATGACATTTATTATTTGGGCCTTGTATTATATAATTGTAATTGAATAACATTTCTTACAGAATATTAAGAAACATAATTGGAATTTAAAGTTCCTTCTGTAAACTATTTTTTTTTCTTGCATAGGCTACAATAGAAACCTTAAGTAGTCAATTATGGAACATTGAGCCACATACTACTGGTCTCATAGGATGGAATGTGCTATTGTTATGATAAAATAGAAACCACATTTCAATTTATATGGTGTATGGGCCCTTATAAATTGAAAATGGTTATCTATATAATTTGAACATTTAAGAGAATTGTTATATAAATGAGAATGAACTTAAATGATTTAAAATTTAGAGATTGAAATTTCACCATCAAATGGAGTTTCTAATTCAAATTTAAAGGACGTTTCCTCTATAAATTTCGATTGAAATTCTATATACAAGGACTCGTGCTATGAAATAGAGAGCTTGACCTAGAACTAAATTTTGTATCAGGCAGTAGGTAGTGTCTCTAGTGTTATTTTTGATTGTTCCTATTACCTATTCATATATTTAGGATTATGCATAGGGGTGTGGATTGGTTATAGGAAATATTTTACCTTTCCTATGTTATTACTAGAAATATGGTTGTTATGAAATCTTTTCTATGGAAGGTGTTTTGGAATTTGTATAGATATGTCACCATGATGAACTCCAGTAATGCGCCAAGAGGGTGGTGATGAACATGATCCAGAGGTGGTGGGACTAGATCTATTAGTAGAACCTCCAATTTTGAAACTTTCATCATCGCTTTTTACTCATGATGTGGGTGTTGATGCACTTTTCTGAGAGGGTTACTTGCACTTTATGCAGGCCGTTGAGGGAGTTACACAACCTTCCTCAACTATGGAATTTTTGAAGCATGTGTTATAGAAGTATTAACAACCCATGTTTTTTTGAGATGGAGGACCATAGGCTGCTAAGTTGTGGCTTGAGACTATGTTGTCAATTTTTGATCACTTGGAGACTCCTATAGAGTGGAGAGTTAATATAATGATTTATATGCTTCAGAGATCCACTATATAATTTTGGGATGTTTTGAAATAGGATTGAAGGATTCAAGATATGGTTTGAAGATATTTCCAATCCATATTTTACGACCATTTCTTTCCCGAGACTTTGAGAGGTGAAAAAGCTAGTGAGTTTATGCATATGGAGCAGGGTGCGATGACCGTTATAGAATATTCGGCCTGCTTTATAGTGCTTCAATTCTTTTCACCTATCTATCTTATTGATTATCCATATAAGGAGAGATTATTTGAGGAAGGAATCAATCATTACATTCGATTATAGGAGAATTTGTTTCAGTTGAATACTATAACTAATATAGTAAGTCATGTGATTATTACCAAGTGTAACCTAAGAGAAGATAAAGGACTAGAATGGGGTAGTACAACTTATCGACCTAGTGGTTCAGTGACTGGTGGAATGAATTAGCATTTCAAGACATACCATGAGAGGAATACCAGCTAGAGTGAGAGTGATGGTAGTTATGTCTTATGTAATCAGTGTGGGAGGTGGGGAAACATGAGGAGTCAGTGTAATAGAGACCCAATCGAGTGGTGAGTTTGCGGAAGAATGGGCCATATATAATGTTTTTTCAGGACCTTCCCTATAGTATCTAGTGATAGGGGGATGACATTGACTCTATGTTTAGGAGCGGGATTCACAACTCCACATCAATCTGGGAGGTAGGGTATTACTGGTCATTCAGGGAGAGGATGCGGTTGTGGCTGAGGGAGACAAACTATAGTTTCACCTCAATAATAGAGTTGTATTACTTTGGGTAGTCAATATGTTTTCTATTGATACAGTTTAGGACATATATATTTTGTACATCATATACCTAATGAGAAAAGTGATGGGGCCTCTATAGTGAGAGGTACGATCTTAGTAGTGTCTACTCTAGTGTATTCCCCTTTTGATATAGGTGCTTCACATTTTTTCATATCAATACATGTGGGGTAGAGTATTTGGGTCAATTTTCAGTTTTTAATGGAATTATAACACTTAATACTATATTGGGGATTTAATCAGAGAATATAAGCTAGTGCAAGGAATTACCCATTGAGGTAGGTGGGTGTCGCTTCGTGTGGTACCTCTTTAGCCTCGAGATGGTAGGGTTTGATGTCATTATCAAGATGTATTGGTTGATCTCATATAATTATTTTACGGGATGATATCACCAAAGGGTGAATTTCAGATCATCGGAGGGTGGGGTTTTTATTTATAAGGGTGAATGGGATGTCCAAGAGAGTCGAGTTGGATCCAAGCATCGTGGACTGGGCAGGATGACATCCCAGATTGCCAGTTTATATTTTGATGATCAGGTAATGTGACATGCTAAGTTCCCTTTAGTAGTAGATCATTTCAGGGACATCTTATCAAATTAATTTTTGGGTTTACATCCTGATCAATAGCTAGATTTATCCATTTATCTTGTTCTAAAAGATGCACAAGTATCCATTCCTCCTTACATGATGGCTACTATTGCGTTTTAGGGGCTCAAGAGACAATTAGAGGACTTATAAGTAAAGGGGTTTATATGACCCAACACATATTTTTGGGGTTCACCTGTCCTTTTTTCCATGAAGGTGGATGGAACCCTTCAGTTATGTGTGGATTATAAGAAATTGAACCATTTGATGGTTAAGAATCAATATCCTTTACCCTAGATAGAAGAACCATTCGACCAACTCTGAGGAACTCAGGTTTTATTGAAAATTGATTTGTGGTTAGGTTATCACCAAGTGTGTTCCAGGATGAAAGATATGACTTATAAAAAAAATAGTATCTATGGCCTTTATGAATATTTGGTTATGACATTTAGTCTCACGAACACACCATCAGTTTTTATGGCCTTGATGAATCAGGCTTTTCACCTTATCTGGATTCTTTCATGGTATTTTTTTTGGATGATATCTTGGTGTATTATTATACTCAACGCAATCAGGAAAAACACCTTGACATTGTTCTAAATACAACTAGAGAGCATAATTTGTGTGCTAAGATTGGTAAATATTAATTATGTAAAGATAAAGTTCACCTCTGGGTCACATCATCTCAAAATAAAGAGTATCTATGGACCCAAAGAAGGTGAGTGTTGTGGTTTCATGGAAAAAATATAACAATGTATTTCATATTAGAGTTTCTTGGGACTGACCAATTATTAGTGGTTCTTAATCAAATACTTTTCACATCTAGATATGCTTATTATGGGTTTGACAAAGAAGGGAGTAAGATTTTTATTGTCTGAAGTGTGTAAAGAAATATTTTTAGGAGCATAAGGGAAAGTTAACCTCAACACCGATTCTAATTTTTCCAAATCCTAGATGAATTTATATGGTTTAAAGTGATGCATCAGACATCAAGCTAGGATCTGGACTGATGTAGTGGGATAAATTCATGGTGTATGGGTATTTCCAGTCAAGACCTCATGAATGGAATTACTTGATGCATGATGTCAAGTTTTCTTTATCTATTCACACCTTCTATTATTAGAGGCATTACATATTGGGAGATCATTTTTTGGTATTCATGGACCACAAAAGCCTCAAATAAATATTTATGTAGTGAAAAATGAACCTTCAACAGAGAAAATGGGATGAGTATCTAGATCCATTCAATTTCTATATAGCCTATATTCCCAGTAAAGGAAATGTGGAAGCTGACGCTATCGGTTGGAAAATATATAAATAGGTAGTGTAGGAGGCTAGCGATGAATGGATTTTGATGTCCTTATCTCTGAGATTCACTTAGAGTTGAAGGATAGTGTCAGTATGATTTTCTATCATCTTTGCTAGTAAATTCCACTCTTCTGGATAGGGTGAGGATGAGATAGTTATTAGATTCAGATGGAATATTCCTACGAGAGAGTGTGGAAGGTGAGAAACCACCTCCTGGTTGGACTGTTGGGGAGGATAAAATTCTACATATGATTGGGTGGTCTTGGTTCTAGTGGAAATTTGAGAAGCTCTATTACAGGAATTTCATGCCTAATATTGGGTAGTAATACCATCATTACTAATATGTACAAATAATTATGCCACTAGTATTGGTGGCTTGGTATGAAATGATAGGTAGCTAGTTTTTTCATGATGTGTTCTTCCTGTTAGCTGGTGAAGGAAGAACACTAGTGAACGACTAGAATTTTACAATAGTTTCCCATTACTGAGTAGAAATGGGATGATTTCACCATGGATTTTTTTTCTGGATTAACATGGTCACCATGCGGTAGTGATTCTGTATGGGTCACTGTGGACTAGATGATGAAGGTTTCCCATTTTCTTCCTATTAGGGATATCTTCTCAGTAGATGATCTTGGGAGAATTTATATCTGTGAGATTGTGCGCCTTCACGGGGTTCCTTATAATGTTGTATCAGATAGTGTTTCATGGTTTAAATATCTGTTTTGGAAAGTATTATAGAGTTTTTTGGGTACATAGTTGATTTTGAGCATGGATTACTACCCATCAGACAGATGACCAGTAAGAGTACACAATACATTATCCTGAGGATATGCTTCGAGCATGTGTCCTCAATTTTTTGGGCTCATGGTAGAGGCATATATACCCCTGGTTGAATTGTACTAGAAAAATATCTATTATGAGACTATATATATGGAACCTTATGAGGCTTTATATGGTAGGATATTTTGATCACCTATGTGATGGTTAGAGGTAGAAGAGGTAGCACTGCTTGGACCATGCCTTGTGTAGGAGACTTCAGAGCAGCTGCAGTTGATCAGAAAGTGAATGGCCATTGCATAGTCTAGATATAAATATTATTCAAATTTTCTGTGAAAACCTCTATAATTGGAGGTTGGGAATTAAGTATTTTTACTTATCTTAACTAGGTTAAGGAAAAAATGGATTCAGAGACAGGGTAATCTTTCACCACGATATGTCAGGCCTTTTGAGATTTTGGAGAGAGTCAGGCCAGAAATGTATCGATTATGGTTACCTCCGAGGTACCGATCCATGAAAAATTTCTTCCACATATCTGAGTTAAATAATTATTACTCAGACCCATCCCATACTCTATATCTATATGAGGTTTAGTTGTAGGTAGATGCATCATTTGAGGATAATCCTTTACGTATCATTGACTGAAGCATGAAATCTATCTGAGGAAGGCCAGTTCCTTCAGTTTAGGTTCTACAGAAGTTTGGATGTATATAGGAAAAGACCAAAGATATATTGAGAGAGAGGTGTATGTGCTAAATGGTTGGAACTCTTTTCAGATTCTTCAACACCCTCATAAGTGAAACTCGAGGAAGAGCTGTCTTAAGAGGAGGATATTGTAAGATCCTGAGTTTTCCTTTTTCATGACCCGTCCCCTAGGGCCCATGTCGTGACTACCCCAATCCCACCTTCCTTAGGCCAGGGGCTGGAGAATAGCACCGGAAAGGCGTATCCCTAAAACGGGAAGACATTACCTTTAAACCTATACAAACACACAATCCCAGAACACAACAAGAAGAAACCACAAATTAACTACTGTAGTAAAAAGTGTGCTGAAAGTAAAGGGGCCAGAATACAAGCCCAACTGGAAAGTACAAGTACAACTGGAAAAGGAAAAATATCTTCTATAATATCCACTAAGGATCCTACTAGAAGGGTAGGTACAACTCACAATTAGTATTCATGTGTCACGTCATGTCAAATGGTACACCTCTAAGCACTATCAAGACCTGGCTCCCTCGGCCTCGATCAAGGTTGTCCATCGTCTACACAAGAAACAACAAGGTGTGGGTGAAGCCCGTGCAGGGGTGAGTATAACAATACTCAGTAGGGACCCCAAGACCCCCAAAGGTATCCCAGAGTTCCACAAAGGTAAAACCATAAATAAAGACCTCAATCAAAAATAGTGAAGCAGTCATCAACTCTACTTGGGTATATTCCCATACATATACCTAAGTTATCAAAATATAGTTGTCTCAATCATGAGGAAACTTAAGGCTCCAACTTTTTAGTCATTTTCACAACTGATCCACGAAGGAAGAAAACCAAAAAGGTAACACCACAAAGGTAACACCACGAAGGTGAGAGTACCAACAAAGGTAACACCACGTAGGTAACACCACAAAGGTAACACCACGAAGGTCAGAGTATCATAAGGGTAACACCATGAAGGTAACGCCATGAAGGTAACACCATGAAGGTCAGAGTACCACAAGGGTAACACCATGAAGGTAAAAGACTCGGCTCACACCCTGTATATAAGTAAGGCCCAGAAGTACATTTGATTAGTCAAGAAGCTAGATCATATTATTCTATCGAGAGGCACTATTTCTGAATATACGGAGTCTAACCCACACAGGATCAATAGGTACTAACCCCCGCTAACCCACATAGGATCAATAATTACTAACCCCCGCTAACCCACATAGGATCAATATGTGCTGACCCACACTGTATCACTAAGCGCTGACCCACACAGGATCTGAACTACATAGGATCGGTATGCGCTGACCCAAAAACGATTGTTGAGCACTGACCCACACAGGATCTAACCCACACAGGATTGGTGCTGACCCACACAGGATCTCTTGGTGCTAACCTTTATATGATCTGTCTCCAACCTCTGCCTCACCACCAACCACTGGATTCCCGCTCATAGCATGTTTGGGAGAACCTCTCCTCAAGACATCGGTCATACCTCAACCTTCACGATGTTCCATTAAGAAGTATCCCAAAGGACCACCATGTCATAAGGGTTCCAACGTGATAGATGGTGCATCGATTAGATGTCCGGTCTGTGAGATATGGGCACTTTTGAAAAAAGGGCCCAGTTGGATTTAAGTCTGATCCAACCCGGGTTTCATTTCAAACTCTGAAAATACTCACTTAGAGTATTTCAAAAGGACCACCTTTTCACTAGGGTCCTTATGCCACAAACGGCGTGTCAATAGGACACTCGGTCTGTTAGTTACACCCCTTTCCATGAAATGAGGGTGATCACACCTTGGTCTGTCCTGGCTCGGTCGGTCTTTCCGGAATATGAAAAAGGGACCACTTCCAAAAATGAATTCCAACACCACTGAAGGCGTGTTGAACGAACATCTGGTTCTTTAGTTACGAGCATTTCTTTATTTGGGGACCGGTTAGGTCTGGGCCCAGTCCGACTCGGTCAGGCTGGCCGGATGCAACGGGTCCCAAGTTCTACCTAACCACACTTGGGTCTGGCCTGCTAAGAGTCAGCTGGGTTTACTGGTTTTGGCCCATCGAGGTCAGCCTAGTTCGGTTCATTGGACCGATCCGCGGTTGGCCTGGCCCATCAAGTGGGGCTCGACCCACCCACATTGGCCCACCAGGCCGCGGGTTCGGCCCGGCACGCTAGGCCATGGGTTTGGCCCGACCAGATGGGCGGGTCCAGTCTGCTGGGTGGGTCCAGTCTACTGGGTGGGTCCGACTTGCTTGGTCGGCCCGTATCTAACCTGCTTGGTTGGCCCGCATTCGGCCCGGTTTTCCAAAAGGTGGACCGGTCTTCCCAACTGGCCTCGCGGGTGCGAGGCCATTTTGGCCAGCCGATGGGGCGCTGCCCCACCATGTAACTATAAACCGTTTTGGCTGACTGGAGGTCAGGCAACTCGATGTAGCGTGGGGCCGCGCCGCTCTCCACCTGTCACGGTTGTAGCTGCCGGTGGTGACTGTGGGCGCTGCCCCTTGTCTCGTGTGGCCGGCTCGGGCTGGCCACCTCCAGCCTCCACGAAACGTTGTCGCGCGCCTCCCTCCACCACCCACGGCCGGTTTCTACAGGTCTCCTCCGGCCACCGCTGGCCACCACCGACTTGGCGCATCGGCGGTTCGACGGTTTCTTATGCGCTGCCATTGTCTTTTCACTATCATCACCCTGAAGAAAACGTCCCCAAAGAATGCAACTTAAATGGAGCGGAGGGGGGTCTGGGCATTTTTTGTTTGGCCCACACCCTTCGCATTAATATAATAACAAACAGAAGAAAAGAAAAGATCAAATATGAACTTTAAACAAACCCCCTACCTCAAGATCATTGAAGAATGCCCGCGATTGGGGAAGAGTCGGTGTTCGTCATCCCCACAACAAGCCACCAACATTATCTCTCAAATGTCGTCCTTTGGTTAATGATTCAGTGTCGCTCTTCACCACCTATCAGAACTGGCTCTGTCTTCCAAGTGATTAGCATTGTGGAAATTTATCAGAACTTTGTCTCTTGGTGAAGTCGTACCAATACCTCTCCCCAATCTTCATATAAATAAAAGAGGGGGAGGGTGAGTAACACCCATGGAATTAATGGGGGTTCATTTAATAGGAACCTTTCTAATTACAATGGTGTTGTTATAAAGGATTTGAGGAGTCAAGACATTTAATGGCTTGACACGTTGTTGGTCCCACCACTGCAGTTTTTCCATTGGAGGAAAAGAAAGGTAGAAATAAAATAAGAAAGTTATTTTATTATTCTTTAAAAAATTACAAAATCTAACTTTTTCTCTAGACTTACTATGGTTGAAGTGAAGCCTCCCTTAAGAGAATCCTAGCACTACGGATTCAATGGTTCCCTCATATTTTTAATCCGAGAACCGATTAAAAAGATAGAAAATGTCGCCCATGCATTTACTAAACGTACCTTAAGAAAAGTTCAGAAATTCATTTTGCGCACATCGGGCCTCAGAATCACACACCATAAATTTTAACAGACTCATAATAATTTTAAATAATTAAAAAAAATTACACGGAAAATTTGGGTCTTTAAATTCTCCCCACCTTAGGGCTTTTCGTCCCCGAAAGGCACTACATAGAATAAGAAAACAAATGGGGGTACTGAGCACGAATCTGAGCCTCCCACTCCCATGTGCTCTCTTGGAGGTTCCCATGCTAACAACGAACACACAACGGAGGTATAGATCTTCCATGAAGGACCTGCTCCTGTCGATCCTCAACCTCCACTAGAACCTCCATAAACGTCGCACCATCATCAAAGTCCATCTCTCCATGGTTGATGATGTGAGATGGGTCATGCATGTATCTTATCAGCTGGGATACGTGGAAGACATAGTGCACCCTCTCCAACTGCGGTGGCAGTGCCAAGTAGTATGCTACCTCTCCAATCCTCCAAAGTATTAGAAATGGTCCGATAAACCTCGGTGAAAGTTTTCCGACTCGACCAAATCTCTGTAAACCTCGTCGAGGTGAGACCCATAAGAAGACATGGTCTCCCTCCTTGAACTCCAAAGTTATTAATCTCCTATTAGCATAAGAATTCTGCCTACTCTGTGCAATCTTCATCCGCTCCTGGATGATCTTCACCTTCTTAGTGGTAGCCCGTACTAACTCTGGAACCATAAGTGGTGACTCCCCTAGGTCTATCCAGCATATAGGTGATCTATATTGTCAGCCATATAAGAATTATAATAGTGTCATACTGATGGTGGAGTGATGGATGTTTTTGTATGAGAACTCCACCAAGGGAAAGTGATCCTCCCAACTACAACCAAAATCTAGGACACAAGCATGTAGCATGTCCTCTAGTGTCTGAATGGTCTTCTCTGTCTGACCATCCATCTGTGGATGAAAGGCGGTGCTCAAATGAAGTTGAGTCCCGAAATCCTTATGTAATCCCTTCCAAAAATGGGATGTAAAACATATGTCATGTTCAGAGACAATCATTGATGGCACCCCATGAAGTCGTACATTTTCCTGTACATAGAGGCATCCCAAGCACTCTACTGATCCCTACTCTTAGATGGGTAGGAAGTGGGCCGACTTGGTGAGTTGGTCAATGATCACCCAGATGTAATCATGTCCCCTGGATGTCCATGTTAGCCCTGTCACAAATTCCATAGAGATACCATACCACTTACACTCTTGTACCTCTAGTGGCTACGCTAAGGCTGCTGGAACCTGATGCTCGACCTTCACTTGCTGACAAGTAAGGCATCATGAAACAAACTCTTCTACTTCCTTATTCACCCATGGCCACCAATACTAACTCTGGAGGTCCTTGTACATCTTCTCCACTCTATGATGTACCGCCAAAGGGGATGTTTCGAACTCCCTCAACACCTCCTCTCGTAGCGCCACTAGGACCATGGTGCATCCTCTGAAGAGGATGATGTGCTACCCACCTTCAGAAAATCCATCAGGTGTTTGTCCTATGGATATCTAAGAACGTCTTTCCTTGAAGTAAATGTCCCCAAGTTGTGCCACCCAAACTCGCTGAATAAGTGGGGTTGTGACACTCATAGACTGTAGGTAAACTTATCCATCTCTATCCACAAAGGATTTCTGCAACACAGATAGCTGGTTTTTCTCCTCACTCAACAACTGTAGACCAAACCTCCTACTAAGTGCATCTGCCACCACGTTTCCCTTATCAGGAGTATAGACTATCTCAAAGTCATAGTCCTGGAGTAACTATAGCCAAAGTCATTGTCTAAGGTTAGGGTCCTTCTATGAGAAGATATACCTGAGACTCTTGTGATTAGAGTAGATTGTAAACTGTTAACCCGTCAAGTAGTGTCACAACATATTCAAGGTGAAAATCACTACTGCTAACTTCTGGTCATGGGTAGAATAGTTCTGCTCATGTTGTCTCAGCTACCGAGATCCATACTCAATCACTGCTTGCTCCTACAATAGGAAACATCCAAATACAGCCCCTGATGTGTCGTAGTAGACTACATACCCAACACCCTCTTCTGGTAGCTTCAAGATGAGGGAACTCGTCAATATTTTCCTCAGCTCTTGAAAACTCTACTGGCATCTCTCCGTCCACATGAAGGGTTGTCCCTTCTTCTTCAATGCTGAAAAGGGTGCCACAACTCTAGAAAAGTCAGGTATGAATCTCTGGTAGTACCCAGCCAACCCCTGAAACTTTAAACCTCAGTCACATTTTTGGGTGTCTCCCAAGATAGCACAACCTCTATCTTCACCGGATCTACTGCAACTCCAGCCTCCGAGATAACGTGTCCCAGAAAGTGAACCTCTCTTATCCAGAACTGGAACCTTGAGAGCTTACCATAAATCTGGTGCTCTTGAAGTGTATCCAAAACTATATGTAGATGATAGACATGCTCCTCCTCCATCACTGAGTACACCAAGATGTCATCGATGAATACCACCACAAAGTGATAAAGGTATGGCTAGAAGATCCTATTCATGAGTCCCATGAACACTACAGAAGAATTGGTCACACCAAAAGGCATAACCAAGAACTCATAGTAGCCATACTGACATCTAAAGGCCATCTTATGCACATCCTCATCTCATATCCTGAGCTGATGATAGCCTGATCTGAGGTATATATTCAAAAACCATCGATCTTCCTTCAACTAATCAAAGAGATCAACAATCCTCATGAGTGGATACTTGTTCTTCACGATCACCTAGTTTAGGTGTCGATAATCTACACAGAGTCTCAAACTCCCATCTTCCTTCTTGGCGAACAAAAACGGGGCTGGCCATAGAGACACACTGGTCCTTACGAACCCCTTCCTCTTCAAGTCCTCCAACTGTACCCATAACTCACAAAGCTCCATGGGAGCCATCTGATATGATGGTTTATATATCAGTGCCATCCTCAGGTATAGGTTGATGTAAAATTCGACCTCTATGTGTGGAGGTAGTCCTGAAACAACATCAGGAAAGACATCGACATACATGTCCACCACTACAGGACAACTCAGACTCTCAACATCAACTTCCCCAAGGGTAAGGCTAGCCAACTGATGTGTGATCGGTTTCACTATCCTCCGAGCAATTCCATCTTGTGATGCAAAGGTTCCCTTCTCTATGGTGAAGGAAAACCTGGTCTCATCCTCATAGACACACTGCACTTTATGCCTAATACAGTAAATCTGAGCATGGACTGTGGATAACCAGCCATACCCAAGATGATGTCATAGGGCCTCGACGCTGCTACTAGAAGATCCCAGCTGAAGCTCTCACCACCTAGAGTAATCTCACACTATCGACACCAGTGTGTAATTTTTGAATTCCCTCCTATAGAATCCTCTATCCGTAAGGATCGAGCCAACAATTCCATTGGAATCTTCAAGCTCTAAACGATGGTCGTGGAAATAAAATAGTGACTGGAACCTATGTCTATAAGTACAATAGATAGGGTGTAATAGACACAGATCATACCTCTAATCATCTCTGGAGCACTGTGGTCATAGGTCTCAGCTTCCTGGAGCTGAGCTTGTCCATGTCCTCCTGCTCCCTGTGGTCGGGGTGGACCACCAGAAGGTGGTGGTGGCAGAACCTCGAATCGTCGCCCACTGCCTACTGCATGGCCAACTCCTGTTCCATGTCCACCACCCTATAGAACTCCTTGTTCAAACCTTTTCCTCTGCCTCGGTGGTCCCTCAACCGTCAGTTGGTCATCCATATGGCGGGTTGGGTATCCAAGATCCATGTGACCATGCCCGTCACATGAGTAGCACTGCCTGATCCTCAATTGTCCTCCTCTGTCCCATGATCCCCTCACCGCCAACCCTGTATCTTGAGGTCATCCACCAGAAGGTCTAGCCCGCTTGGTCCCTTGTGTCATCTGTTTACTGCCTACTGTAGATGACTCCACTACCTAACATCCAATGGTGGCTCTTACTATCGGTTCCTGCTCAACTAGGAAGCTCTCTACTAAAAGTGCTCACTCTAGCACCCCAACTATGTCGGAATACTGAGTAATATCATCGATGCTCTGATATCCCATTAGAGACCCTGCTCAAAGGTCTCGTCCCTAAAGAAAGGGTCACGTACCATGTTGATGGAGTAGTGGGAGAGATCAGTGAACCTCACCAAGTAATGGGCCACGGTCATGCTGCCCTGCTGTAAGTGCAGCATCTCCTGTATACGCATTGAGCGTAGAGTCACTGGGACAAACTCTTTCTTAAAAATTCCCTCAAATTCCACCCAGGTGAGGGTTTCCTCATCGTGTAACTGGAGTGTTAGAATCCACCATCTCCCAGCTGCTCCCTAGAAGAGACTAGTAGCTAGGATCACCATCAGATCAACTGGTGCCCCAACTAAGTGAAACACTCTGGCCACAGCCTCTAGCCAGTCATCAGCCGCCTACAGATCCATCTCTCCTTGGAACCTCAGAGATCTCTTCCACTAAAACTCATGCAACACGCTCATTCGGCGTGCACCCTCTACTAGTGGGGGTGGTGGAATCTGCTACTCAACAGGTGGTGGTGCTACTAGTGCACCACCCGATGGTACTATTGCTATAAGAGGGCCCTACACCAAAGCTTCATTTCTTGGTAGGATGTCATTGTGTACTCTCTCAGGAATCCTAGCTGGTTATCTACATGGTAGCATCCTGAAAGAAAATATGTGTGACATAGTCAAAAGTTATACCTGGTGAGTTGACTCAAGAGATCAAAAGAATAACTTTTAAAAAACACACGCAGTCAGTGTTTTCGCGCACTGAGTCAAAAATTAAAATTCAAGGTCCTGGTGTATCGATACATTGGCTGCCACACCAACACTAGATTCCCCAAACTAAAAACCAAAATCATAACACTTTACACATTGCCACATTGAAAAGATCAGAGTCCTAGTTCTTCGGTAGAACCGACTCCTATGATACCACTTTATCAGGACCCATCCCCTGGGGCCCATTCCATGACTACCGCAAACCCACCTTCCATAGGTCAAGGGCTGGAAAATAGAAACAGAAAGACGTATCACAAAAATAGAAAGGCATTTCCTTTTAACCTGTACAAACACACAATCCAAGAACACAAAAAAAAGCAACCACAAATTAACTACTATTGTAAAAAGTGTGCTGAAAGTAAAGGAGATGGAATACAAGCCCAACTGGAAAGTAAAAGTACAATTGAAAAAGGAAAAATAGCTTCTGGAACATCCAACGAGGATCCTACCTGAAGGGTAGGTACAACTCATGATCAGTAGTCCTGTGTCACATCATGTCAAATGGTCCACCTCTGAGCACCGTCTTATCCTGGTTCCCTTAGCCTCGATCAATGTTGTTTGTCATCTTCACAAGACACAACAAGGTGTGGGAGAATCCCACATAGGGGTGAGTATAACAATACTCAGTAGGGACCCCAAGACCCCCAAAGGTCTCCCAGAGTTCCACAAAGGAAAAATCACAAAGAAAGACCTCAATCACAAAGAACGAATCACTCATAAACTCTACTTGGGTATATTCCCATAAAAATACATAAGTTATTAAAATATACTAGTCTCAATCATGAGGAAACTTAATGCTCCAAATTTTTAGCCATTTTCATAGTTGATCCATGAAGGAAGAAAACCATAAAGGTAACACCATGATGGTAACACCACGAAGTTGAGGGTACCACAAAGGTAACACCACAAAGGAAACACCAAGAAGGTAACACCACGATGGTCAGAGTAACACAAGGGTAACACCATAAAGGTAACACCACGAAGGTCATAGTACGACAAGGGTAACACCAGGAAGGTAAAAGACTCAGCTCACACCATGTATATAAGGCACAAATGTACATAAGATTAGTTGAGAAGCTAGATCATCTTATTATATCAAGAGGCACTTATGCTGACTATATAGATTCTAACCCACACAAGATCGATAGGTACTAACCCCTACAGACCCACACATGATCAGTATACACTAACCCTCACAGAATCGTTGAGTGCTGGCTCACATAGGATCTGGCCCACATAGGATCGGTATGCGCTAACCCACACAGGATCACTGAGCGCTAACCACATATAATTTTACCCACATAGGAACAGTGCTGACCCACATAGGATCACTTACTACTAACCTCCATATGATCTGTCTCCAACCTTCACCTCACTACCATCAACTGGATTCCTCCTCATAACACATTTGGGAGAACCGCTCCTCAATCCATCGGTTATACATAAACCTTCACAAAGTTCCACAAAGAAGTATCCCAAAGGAATACCATGTCTTAAGGGTTCCAACGCGATAGACGGCGCGTCGATCAGATGCCCGGTCTGTGAGATATGGGCACCTTTGTAAAAAGGGCCTGGTTGGATTCAAGTCTGATCCAACCCGAGTAGCACGTAAAAATCTGACAATACTCACTTAGAGTATCTCAAAAATACCTCCTTGTTACTAAGTTCCTTATTCAATATATGGAGTGTCAATGGGATGCCTGGTCTGTTAGTTACACCCCTTTCCATGAAACGGGGGTGATTGCACCTTGGTCCGGCATGGCTCGGTCAGGCTTGCCGGAATATGCCAAAGAGACCGCTACCCAAAAGGGATCTCAATGACACAAATGGTGTGTCGAACGGACACCCATTTCATTAGTTACAAACGTTTCTTTGTTCAGGAACTAGTTGGTTTTGGACCCGGTCCGACTCGGTCAGGCCCGCCCGATGCAACGGGTCCCGGGGTCTACCTGACCCCGCTCAGGTCCATCTCGCTAAGAGTTAGCCCAGTTTACTGGGTTCAGCCCGTCGGGGTTGGCCGGTTCGGTTTTCGGGTCGGGGAATCTATTGGACCGACTCGTCGGGTGGGGATTGGCCCACCCGCATTGGCCCACAGGGCCTCGGGTCCGGCCCGCTCGGCCAACCTGCATCCGGCCCGGTCTGCCAGAAGGCGGGCCATTCTTTCCAATTGGCCTTGTTGGTGCGGGCCTGTTTCGGTCATCCAGTGGGGTGCTGCCCCACTGCCTCAAGTTCAGCCATTTTGGCCAGTCAGTGGGGCGCTGCCCCACCGTATAACGGCCATTTTCTCCAACCTGGCACGGCGTGGGGCTACGCCGCTCTCCACCTACTACGGCTGTAGCCACCTACGGCGCCTGCGGGCGCCGACCCTTGTACCACACAGCCGACTTGGGCCATCCACCTCCGGCCTGCATGGTGTGTCATAGCACGCCACCCTCCACCACCCTCGGTTGGTTGCCGCAGGTCTCCTTCGACTACCATCGGTCGCGGCCAACTTGGCCCGCTGGCGGTTCAGCGGTTTCTTCCGCGCCACTGCTGTCTTCTTATTGTCGTCACCTTGAGGAAAACGTCCCCAAATAACGCAACTTAAATGGAGCGGCGGGGGGTACAGGCCTTGTTCGTTTGCCCCTCACCCTTCGCGTTAATATGATAACGAATAGAAGCAAGGAAAAGATCAGAGATGAACTTTAAAAAAAACCCATACCTCAAAATCATTGAAGAATTCCCGCAATTGAGGAAGAGTCAGTGTTCATCATCCTCGCAATAAGACGCCAACATTTCCACTCAAACGTCGTCCTTCGAGTTTTGATTCTGTGTCTCTCATCATCACCCACTAGAACTGGCTCTGTCCTCCAAGTGATTGGTGTCGCTACACTTTATCATAACTTCATCGCTTGGTGAAGCCATGCCAATAACTCTCCCCAAACTCCATATAAATAGGAGAGGGGGTGGGTGAGTAATGCCCGTGGAATTTACGAGGGTTTATTTAATAGGAACCTTCCTAATTCCAATGGTGTTGTTACAAAGGATTTTAGGATTCAATACATTTAATGTCTTGACATGTCGTTGGTCCCACCACTTCTGTTTGTCCATTGGAGGAAAAGAAAGAAAGAAATAAAATAACAAAGTTATTTTATTATTCTTTAAAAAAAATCCAAAATATAACTTTTTCTCCAGACTTACTGCGGTCTATAACACCCCATGCTTCCATGGTACATTTCCCTTTGAATAATGCAATAGCTTGCATTGTATGCAACTTTGAGATTCTAACACACTACAACCAATCAAACTAGCCATTATGAATAGTAATACCCACTTTTTGAAATTTTATAAATTTTATTTTTCAAAATGGACTTCATTTTTGAATTCTTAATATTGAAATTATCTTAGGGTGAATTTTTTGTATTTTTCTAAAAACTTTCATTTTTTGAGGAATAGTGAAAAACACTGCGTTATTGGTTAAAACCGATTTTTTATTTTAATAATTATTTATTTAATTTAAATTTATTTTAGGTAAAAATAGATACATAATACCTATATATGTTCAATGTAATTCATTGGAGTCATTTTATAATAAATTTATATATATATATAAATTTTATCAAACTTTTTACTGTCTTTTACCCACCTCCTAAGAGCATTTGCTAATTTGCATAAAACTTAATTTTACCACTTTTGTGAGTTTAATTTCAAAAATACAAGAGACACGATTAATATTAGTAAGTAAAATTTGATTCAAAAAGATTAAAATAATTTTTGGTAAATAATAACTTTTGACTTTTATTTACCGCAGTTAAATGTAAATAGGGTAATTAAGATTAAAAATGATATCATAATTACCCTAACACGTGTCCTAATTCTATTGGATAAGTTTAATTCGACCAAAAACAACCTTAGGAATAAAATATTATCCCCTTTGTTCCACTTTTATTAGATTAGGACATTTATTATTATTTTATTTAAAGAAGAGTTAAAAGAGTTAAATTCAAAGTTTAATAACTAAACCATTTTTAATATAGGTTTACACACAATATAAATTCAACTATACATATTCTTTAGTAATATAAAATTATTTCCTACATAATGGTATTTTATTTATAATTTTTAGACATTAAATAATTTAATTTATTTATGACCCAATTACGATGCAGTAATTACCTTATTAATGAAATATTAAAATAATTGAGATTATAAATATCCAAATAAATATAAATTGAGACTTATGATGAATTCCACTAATTTTCTAGTTTAATATGACATTTTATTCTTGGTTAAATAAATTTTATTCGAAGTGATAAATTTTTTATGGCTTTCAAAAAAAATCAAATACTAAATTGTGTCAAAATTGACATTATTGAGTTTTTAAAAAAAATATTATATTATTAATTGATATAATATTCCTAAAAATATAAGTTTTGGCCAAAGGACTTAGATAAGGTTATATATATTAACAATGAACCACATGGGGTTCTCTTTCCTTGTTATAGTAAGTTTATTAACCATGTAATATAAAAATACAAAGAGACATGGTAAATGTCAAACTATTTAACTAAGAGTTATATCTAAAAGATAAGGTTAATATGATGACCTAAAACTGTATAAAACCTATTGGTTGAGAGGTTTTAGACCCATACCCACCTTATCCTTTAAATAATATATTTTGGAGCCATTAAAAAAAGAAAATTATTTTATTATAAAATAATATTTCAATCTTTTCCTAAAGTGAATCTCACCTCTCTTATAAAAGGGAACTTCCCCTTCTCTTAATTTCACACCTCCAAAGCCATTTGTCTCGTCCAACCGCTGCCCAAATATCCTCACATAATTCCTCCCTTAATCCTATAGTCCTTCATTTGGTCATAAGGCCAACCTAAAGATTCATTTTGATCAAATCTAAAGGAAGAACCAGAAAAAAGGTAAATATTTCATCACCTCTTTCAAGTTCTTTTCTTCTTCCACTTCCTATTTCTTTGTTGTTTCCATTCTAAAATAATAAATCTGGTATCTTCTATATACTTTGATGTTATTATAAAAATGGTATAACCATATTCATTATTATATCCATCCTATAAATGACAAATTCACCATACGTGCATACGTATGGATTACCGTCTCCACGTCGTGATGTAGTTTGTTATTCAAACACTTCATTATTTGGATGGGTATAATAATGAGTATAACTGATGTAAATAATAAATATAACATGCTAATGATTCTTTATATATGATATACCATCCAATTATATACAATTCTCCACCAATATAATGATATTATCGCTCGTGCGTACGTACGGATTATCGTCTCCACGAACACGATGAGATTAATTCCCCATTGTAATCATTCAAGAATAATTTTCATTTTATGATTAAAAATAATTTTTATGAACATAATATAATTCTGTATATGAACAAATACATCCTATCCATAACAAACATGTCTTACGTAACCAATCATATAAAAGAAAATGAATCAGTTAACACCCAAAATGATGATACTACTAAAATATTATTAACACAGAAATATTATAAGATCATACATGATATCATATTTATGTATATAGTTCTGGTATAATTTAATAAAAATGATTTAACTATTATATAGGAGTTTAATATACCCTCTACCAAGGAAAATTACAAGGTAATGGTTAATTTCACAATCTCTTTATTATCTGAGGTTGTTTTTGCGTAAATATCTATGGGGACCTCTTTATCATCCACATCCATGTTTTCTTAAAAGTTTATTTCAAAACATTTTTACTATTTACTAGAATATGGGTTAAATTCATTTATACCCTTATATGACCTTATATGTTTTGAAAGTAATCTTTCCATTTTTTTCCAAACAAGGTACTTTATGACCTTTTGGACAAAATTACGGTAAGAATATTTTTTTAACTTATATGGCGGGTGTGGTTATTTTCCACCATTATAAAATCATAGAAGGCTACCTTACAAACTTATAAGAATATTTTCAAAATAAATTTTTTCTTTTATAATTATGTGACACTTAAATGGTTTCAAAATAGAAAGAGGTTTTTCTTTCAAATAGTTTTTATTTCATCTATGTCAACATCCTTTGATGGATTTTAACTTGTTTAAAGTTGATTTATTATGATACAAATCTTCCATATTTTATTGAAGGTTTTCTGATATGGTTGACTGTGGATGTGTTATTTTTATACCATTCATGGTTTATAGTTAACGTATTGACATTTCGTATGCTATTTTTAATACAAATGTTTATGTTATGTTTCAAACTTTTCATATAAGGAATATATTGGACTTAGTATGTGATGGGTGGAGCCCACTATAGATCCTTGGTGAATCGGTAGGTCTCATGATACAATTAGACGTGGAATTGGCTGAGACCTTTCCCAATTTGATATACGGTTTTGGCCGAGGCCTTAATCATTTTTAGACGTCTTGGATGAGAACTTGAAAAATGTTTCAGAATGTTCGACATTATACATTCCCTCATTATGAAAATAATAATGATGGTTCATGTGGTTATTCGACTAGTAGGATACCCATGACTATGTTTTATTATGGCATTATTTACTCAGATCATATTCCTACCATAAAGTGTTCATGTTTATTATTTTTAAAGGAATGTGTTTTTAATTATTTATCATGCCTAATGTTTATGTTATCTTCCACTGTATTGCTTACCCTTACTGAGCGTTTGAGCTCACCCCTTTCTTATGTTTCATTTTCCTAGGATATGAAGAAGTTAGTTATGAGTGACTTGTAAGCATAATCTAGGAGGCTTGGATGTTTCTAATGGAATAAATTAGTATTGTATTTCTTTTCAAGTTGTAATGTTGAACTTAGGTATGTATCTTGTTTCCAATAATACTAAACTGATTGGTATTTCATGACATGATTCCTTGTATTATGCCACTGTTATGTAATAAAGCACCAACTCTAGGTAACTATGGTTGGGGCGTTACAGTTGGTATCAGAGGAAGTTTAGTACAAACCTTGGAAACTAGATTTAGAAAAACATTGATTACAGAACATTACCCTAAGATAGACTTTGAGGATTAGTATAGAAAAACTTACTATAATTTTGATACTATAGATATTTTGTGAGTTTTCTAAGAAATACATCCCTATCTAGATATGAGCAGGTAGAGGTGTCTCTAGAATAGATGTACCTAGGGGTAAAACCTGAAAACACCACTTTGACCTAGACTCGAACAGGAACTGGTGCACGACAATGGGACTTGCTGCACTCTTGGTTACGACACTCCCGGGGGATATTCTTAGGATAATTCTCATTTTCTTTACAAACCATTATGAAGGGATTATAAGTATATAATTCCTCAAAGAAAACATTTTTATGATTATGGATTATATCCATAAACTGTTCAATTTATGTTAACTATTTTACAAGTTTGGAATTATGTATTTCTATTCAAAAACTAATCTAGTGTATGTAATTGTATAGAAATAGTGCCTAGTGGAAGGAATGGAAATTGTATTGATGCACACAATACATGTAGGGATTTATCTCCTACTCAATATAATTATAGTGGAGTTGGTGATACAATTCGTGCTGATTATCTTATCACCATACTAGGAAAACTCACACAGGTTATGAATAATAACCTTACCCGTATGGAGCACCCTGATCCACAACATGGAGGATCAATATTATATTGTTTCATGAGGAAACAACCACTAACATTAAATGGGTCTACAAATCCATTTGAATCTGAACAATGGATAAGTTCCTTAGAGAAAATATTTAATGCTTTGGGGAGTAGTGAAAGGGAAAAAGTTGTCATGGTAGTTTATCGCCTCACCGGAGATTTAGATCAATGGTGGTCATTAATTCAAAACACAAAGGAGTATGAAGAAGTATCAAGTATGTAATAGAGGGAGTTTAAAGATCTTTTCTTAGAAAAATACTTTCCTCGTGACCATTGAGTGGATATAGAAAGTAAATTTCTGAGTCTGAGACAAAAGGAGGATGAGAATGTCATAAAGTATAAAACTAACTTTACAAGGTTAGAATGGCATGCTGAAAATTATATACGTAACCTAAGAAGTAAGATTGATTGTTTCTTTGATGGGTTAAAAAAATTTCTCCATCGAGCATTAGTCTCGCAATCCTTCTCATCGTATGAATATATTTTCTTTTGTGCTATCAAGACAGAAAAGTAATTCTCTATGTATTACGACTTTAAAGAAAAGCAAGAGAAGAAGAGATCTGATGAAAACTATGGGAAAGGAAATAATAAAATAGGGAAGAAGGGAAGAGTTGAATTTCCATCCTGTGATAATTGTGGAAGGAAGCTCCCTGGTGTCTGTCTAAAAGTAAAAGGAGTATGCTACAAATGTGGACAGAAAGGCCATCTTGCTAGTGATTGTAAGGGGAAGAAAGAATATACCAATTTTCAATTCTACAATTGTAGGGAGATGGGACATTATGAAAATGAATGTCCTAAGAGTCAGGGAAACTTATCTCAAAAAATTCCAAGGGATCAAGGCTAAGCTTAAGCGATCACTACAGCTAAGGTTGAAGCTCCGAAACACATGGTGGTAGGTAATTTAATTGTTTCCTCAAGTTTATCCAATGCTTTATTTGATTCTGGATCATCGCATTGTTTCATATCTTCCTAGATTTCTAAAAAAATCAGATATTTCCAATTTGATTTAACAAGGGAGTTATCAGTCAAAAATTCTAAGGGAAGTATCATTGCAACAAAGTTTTGTGATTCAGTCCCCATTAAAGCATATAAAAGATATTTATCTCCTGATATAATCATTATAACCATGATTGAATTTGATATAATACTTGGTATGGATTGGATTTTAGACCATGATGTGAAATTTTATTGTAAGAAGAAGGAGGTTACAATTCTCGATGATGATAAGGAGTACCTTGTCTTTAGAGTAGAAACATCACTATCTGATTCTTATATAGATCCTCCCTCAGTAGCTATACTAAATTAAATTATTGGGGAGGATGAGAATGAAATAATTTTAGGTTAGGAAAAGAATGTTCAAATAGAGGACGTATATATTATGCAAGAATATGTTGATGTGTTTCTAGAGGATTTACCTTGACATCCTACAGAACGATAAATTGAGTTCTCCATTGATTTAATTCATGGTTCAGTCCCATATCGAAGACCCCTTATAGAATGACCACTTTGGAATTAGTGGAACTAAAGAAACAACTAGAGGAATTGAGTAATAAAGGATTTATTCGCCCTAGTGTTTCTCCATGGGGAGCCCCTATCCTTTTTGTTAAGAAGAAAGACAGATCTATGAGGTTGTGCATTGACTACAAGGAGGTCAATGATATAACAATAAAGAACAAGTATTCCCTACCTCGCATTAATGATTTATTCGACCAACTTCATGGATATCAATATTTTTCAAAGATTAACCTTTGATCTGGATATCATCAGTTGTGTGTGAAGAAGGAAGACATTCTGAAAACAACATTTCGAACTAGGTACGGGCATTACGAGTTTATAGTAATGCCTTTTGGATTGACTAATGAACCCTCTATCTTCATGGATCTAATTAATAAAGTTTTAAATGAATATCTTGATGAATTTGTAGTGGTATTTATTAATAATATATTGGTATAATCCAAAATCTACTAAGATCATGAAAATCACTTGTGCATTATTCTAAAGTCTCTCAAAAGAAATGAATTATATGGGAAGTTTAGCAAGTATGAATTCTGTCTTCAAGATATTTCTTTTCTTGGCCATATTGTCTCTAAGGATGGAATATCTGTTGATACATCAAAGACCAAGGCAATCCAAGAATGTCTAGCACCGACGAGTATAACTGAGGTATGTAGTTTTATTGGTTTAACAGGTTATTATCGATGTTTCGTCCAGAATTTTTCCCAGTTGGCTAACCCATTAACCAAGATCACACGTAAAGGGGTTAAATTTTTTTGGGAAAAAGTGTGTGAATAATTTTTTGAAGAACTAGAGAGAATATTAGTCAACGCTCCTATCTTGACTCTACCATCAGGGAATGATGGGTTTGTTATTTATAGGTATGCTTAAAAGAAAGGACTTGGTTGTGTCCTTATGCAGAATGATAGAGTTATTTCCTATGCATCACGACAGCTAAAATTTCATGAGAAAAACTATCCCACTCATGATATTGAGTTAGAAACTATAATATTCACTCTAAAGATATGGACACACTATCTCTATGGTGAAAAATGTGAGATTTATACTGATCACAAGAGTTTGAAGAATATTTTCTCATAGAAAGAACTCAACATGAGGAAAAGATGATGGATTGAACTACTCAAGTATTATGATTTCACTATACACTACCACATGAGGAAGGAAAATAAGGTGGTAGATGTTTTGAGTAGAAAGGATCATGGAGTTTTGAACAAGATAAGAGTTGAAAGGGATCCTATTTTCATGGATCTAGTAAAGATGGATATGGGAATAACTATGGAAAGTGAAACATCAATACTTTTTCAAATGGTTTCCAAACCATCTTTACTAGAAAGGATAAAAAATTCTCATATTGATGATGAGGAATTTCAAAAGAAGATTAAAGCTGTAAATGATGGGAGATTGAGTGACTTCGTATACGAAGATGGGATTTTGAAATTTGGGAAGAGACTTTGTGTTCCCAATATACCTGATCTAAAAAGGGAATTGTTGGATGATGCTCATAGATCTAATTTCTCTATACAACCTGGGAGCACCAAGATGTATAAATATTTGAAGGAACATTTTTGGTGGGACTACATGAAAAGGGAGATTTCTGATTTTGTGTCAAGATATATGGTTTTCCAACAAGTGAAAGCTTGAAGAAAACATCCTAGATGAGTCATGAAACCTCTTCCTGTACTTGAGAGGAAATGGGATGATATTACGATGAACATTGTCATGGGGAAACCAAAGACTCCTAGAAGGAATGATGCAAAATGGGTCATTGTTGATCGTCTTACCAAGTAAGCACATTTTCTTGCTATAAGAGAAGATTTACCACTTAAACGTTTAGCAGGACTGTATATTAATGAAGTTTTAAGACTCCATAGAGTACCCCTATCAATTGTTTCTGATCGTGATCCCCATTTTAAATCAAGATTCTAGAAAAGTCTTTATAAATCTCTGGATACTGAACTTCGTTTGAGCACTGCCTACCACCTTTAAAATGATGGACAATTAGAACAGACTATTAAAACCTTAGAATACAAGTTGAGATATTTCTCACTTGACTTTCAAGGTATGTGGGATCAATATTTACCTCTGGTAGAATTTTTCTATAACAATAGCTTCCATTAAACTATTCAGATGGCACTATATGAAGTGTTATATGGAAAGAGATGTCGCACACCAACTTTTTGGGATGATGTTGGTGAAAGAAAACTCATAGGACCAAAACTTGTTGAGGAAACAATGGAAAAAGTGAATATTATCCAAACCCACATCAAAGCAGCTCAAAGTAGGTAGAAGAGCTATGCCGATAACTAAAGGAAGGATTTGGAATTTCAGGTAGGATATCATTTTTTCTTAAAGGTGTCTCCATGGAAGGGAGTTATACGATTCGGTAAGAAGGGTAAATTAAGTCCCAGGTGCATCAGACCTTTCGAAATTCTAGAACGAATAGGGGTTTTAGTTTACCATTTTGCAATGCCACCGAGTCTCTCCAAAGTTCACGATGTGTTCCATGTATCACTATTGAGAAAATACATGATTGACCCAACGCATGTACTCACCTATGAGAAAATTGAACTGGAACCTAATTTGTCTTATTGTGAAGAGCCAGTCAAGATTCTTGATACCAGAGAACAAGTGTTCAGAAACCGGATGACTCATCTGGTAAAAGTTCTATAGAGAAACCATAATATGGAAGAGGCAATGTGAGAATTAGAGGAACTTATGATGAAGAACCACCTAAATCTTTTTGTGTGGTAGTATTCTAGAAATTTTGAGGATGAATTTATTTGAAGGAGGGAAGAATGTAACACCCTAAGCTTCCATGATATGTTTCCCTTTGACTAATTCAATAGCTTGCATTGTACGCAACTTTGAGATTCTAACACACCGCAACCAATCAAACTAGCCGTTATGAATAGTAATACCCACTTTTTGAAGTTTTATAAATTTTATTTTTCAAAATGGACTTCATTTTTTAATTTGTAATGTCTAAATTAGCTTCGGGTGAATTTTTGGTATTTTTCTAAAAACTTTCAATTTTTGATAAAATGTGAAAAACACTGCGTTATTGGTTAAAACTGACTTTTTATTTAAATAATTATTTATTTATTTAAATTTATTTTATGTCAAAATAGATACATAATACCTATATAAGTTCAATTTAATTCATTGGAGTCATTTTATAATAAGTTTAGATATATATAAATTTTATTGAACTTTTTACCGTTTTTTACCCACCTCCTAGGAGCATTTTTAAATTTGCATAAAACTTACTTTTATCGCTTCTGTGAGATGAATTTAATAAATCTGAGAGACATAGTTAATATCATTAAGTAAAATTTGGTTCAATAAGATGAAAATAATTTTTGGTGAATAGTAACTTTTGACTTTTATTTACCGTAGTTAAAAGTAAATAGGGTAATTAAGGTTAAAAAAGATATCATAATTACCCTAACACATGTCCTAATTATATTGGATAAGTGTAATTCGACCAAAATCAACCTTAGGAATAAAATATTATCCCCTTTGGTCCACTTGGATTAGATTAGGACATTTATTATTATTTTATTTAAAGAAGTGTTAAAAGAGTTAAATTCAAAGTTTAATAACTAAACCATTTTTAATATAGGGTTAAACAACATATAAATTCAACTATAAATATTCATTATAAAGATAAAAATATTTCCAACATAATGGTATTTTATTTATAATTTTTAGATATTAAATAATTTAATTTATTTATGACACAATTATGATGCAGTAATTACCTTATTAATGAAATATTAAAATAATTTATATTATAAATATCTAAATAAATATAAATTGAGACTTATGATGAATTAAAATAATTTTATAGGTTAATATGACATGTTAGGGTTGGTTAAATAAATTTTATTCGAAGTTATAAATATTTTATGGCTTTCAAAAAAATAAAATACTAAATAGTGTCAAAATTGACATTATTGAGTTTTTAAAACAAATATTATATTATTAGTTGATATAATATTCCTAAAAATCTAAGTTTCAGCAAAAGGACTTATATAAGGTTATATATATTAATAATGAAACACAAGGGGTTTTCTTGACTTGTTATATTAAGTTTCTTAACCATATAATATAAAAATACAAAGAGACATGGTAAATGTCAAACTATTTAACTAAGAGTTAAATCTAAAAGATAAGGTTAATATGATGACCTAAACCTGTCTAAAACCTATTGGTTTAGAGTTTTTATACCCATACCCATATTAGACTTTAAATAATTCATTTTTAAGCCATTAAAAACAGAAAATTATTTTATTATAAAATAATATTTCAAGCTTTTCCTAAAGTGACCCTCACCTCTCTTATAAAAGGACACTTCGCCTTATCTTAATTTCACACCTCAAAAGCCATTTGTCTTGGAAAAACCCTACCCAAATATCCTCCCAACTTTTCTACCTTCATCCTAGATGCCTTCCTTTGTTCATAAATCCAACCTAAGGATCCCTTCTGATCAAATTAAAAGGAAGAACCAAAAGAAGAGGTAAATATTTCATCACCTCTTTCAAGTTCCTTTATTCTTCCACTTCCTCTTTCTTTGTTGTCTCAATTATAAAATAATAACTCCATTATATTCTATATACTGTGATGTTATTATAAAAATGGTAGAACCATACTAATTATTCTATCCATCCTATAAATGAAAAAGTAACCATACGTGCGTACGTATAGATTACAGTCTCCACATCGTGGTGTAGTTTGTTATTCAAACACTTCATTATTTGGATGGGTATAATAATGAGTATAAATAATGTAAATAATAAATATAACATGTTAATGATTCTATATATATGATATATCATCCAATTACATATGATTTATCCATCAATATAATGATATTGTCGCTCGTGCGTATGTACGGATTTCCGTCTCCACGAACAAGATGAGATTCATTCCCCAACGTAATCATTCAAGAATAATTTTCATTTTATGATTAAAAATAATTTTTATGAACATAATATAATTCTGTATATGAAAAAAATACATCCTATCCATAAAAAACATGGCTTACGTAACCAAGTATATAAAGGAAAATGAATCTGTTAACACCCGAAATGATGATACTACTAAAATATTATTAACAAAGCAATATTATAAGATCATATATGATATAATATTTATGTATATAGTTCTTGTATAATTTAATAAAAATGATTTAAATATTATACAGGAGGTTAACGTACCCTCTACCAAGGAAAAGTACAAGGTAAGGGTTAATTTCATAATCTCTTTATTATCCGAGGTTGTTTTTACGTAAGTATCTACGGGGACCTCTTTATCATCCACATCCATTTTTTCTTAAAAATGTATTTCAAAATATTTTTAATATTTACTAGACTTTGGGTTAAATTCATTTATACCCTTATCTGGCCTTATATTTTTTGAAAGTAATCTTTCCGTCGTTTTCCAAACAAGGTACTTTATGACCTTTTCGACAAAATTAAGATAAGAATGTTTTTTTAACTTATACGGGGGGGTGCAGCTATTTTACACCATTATAACATCATAGAAGCATCCCTTACAAGATTATAATAATATTTTCAAAATAAAAGTTTTCTTTTATAATTACGTGACACTTAAATGGTTTCAAAATAGAAAGAGGTATTTCTTTCAAATAGTTTTCATTTCATCTATGTCAACATCCTTTGATGGATTTTAACTTGTTTGAAGTTGATTTATTATGATACAAATCTTCCATATTATATTTAAGGTTTTGTGATATGTTTGACTGTGGATGTGTTATTTTTATACCATTCATGTTTTATAGTTAAATTATTGACATTTCCTATGCTAGTTTTAATACTAATGTTTATGTTATGTTTTAACCTTTTCATATGAGGAATGTATTAGACTTAGTATGTGATGGGTGGAGACCAATATAGATCCTCAGTTCATCAGTAGGTCTCATGATACAATTAGATGTGGAATTAGTTGAGGCCTTCCCCAATTTGATATATGTTTTTGGTCGAGGCCTTCATCATTTTTAGACGTCTTGTCCGAGGCCTTGAAAAAATGTTTCAGAATGTCTGGCATTATACATTCCCTCATTATGAAAATAATAATTATGGTTCATGTGGTTATTTGACTTGTAGAATACCCATGACTATGTTTTATTATGGCATTATTTACTAATCTCATATTCCTACCATAAAGTGTTCATGTTTATTATTTTTAAAGGCATGTGTTTTGAATTATTCATCATGACTAATGTTTATGTTATCTTATGTTGTATTTCTTACCCTTACTGAGCATTTGAGCTCACCCCTTTCTTATGTTTCATTTTCCTAGGATATGAAGAAGTTAGTTATGAGTGACTTTCCGGCATAATATAAGAGGCTTGGATGTTTCTAATGGAATAAATTAGTGTTGTATTTATTTTCAAGTTGTAAGGTTGAACTTATGTATGTATATTGTTTCCTATAATACTAAACTGATTGGTCTTTCAGGACATGATTACTTGTATTATTCCAATGTTATGTAATAAAGCACTGAATCTGGGTAACTGGGGTCTGGGAATTACACGGTCGAAGTGATTCCTCCCTTAAGCGAATCTCGGCGCTGCAGATTCAACGGTGCCCTCATATTTTTAATCCAAGCACCGGTTCACAAGATAGAAAATGTCGCATGTGCGTTTACTGAACGTACCTTAAAAAAAGTTCAGAAATTCATTCCAGGAACACCAAGCCTTGGAATGACACACCGTCAATTTTTGCAGACTCATAACAACTCCATATAATTAAAAAACATTACATGGAAAATATGTGTCTTTACATTCTTGAGGTATGAATATTTTTAATTTTTGTTTAATTATAAGGTTCTGAACTAATGTGAATTACTATTAAGGATATATAGGAAATGGGGGTGTTCGAGGCTTGTCCGGAGCCCAGAGCTCGGGGTTTTAGAGAAGGTTTCTCGGCCACATAGTTAGCAGAAACCGTACAACCCAAGTTTCATGGTTTGAGTAAACTATGTGGGGGTGTTTCAGTATATAGCATAGGGATAATGATTATCCCTAGCCATTTTACCAAGTCTACATTCCCATGTGAACCACCTGAAATTTTTAGCAGAGGAAAAACACACAGTTTCCCAAACTGTGTGAGGGTGGTTCTTAGACATTGAAGGGTGCATGGCTAGCACATAATTTGTCCAACCATACGATAAAGTCATGATACCCTTGGATTTTGAAAAAAAATACCTTTACACACTTAAAATTTTTATAATATAAACCGATTTCTAATTTCTAATATATTTCTTGTAGGGGGTCCATCTTATTTTCCCATTGGAGCTTCTTCAAGCCTAAATCTACGCAATGAGATAATTTCTATGTCACACATCCAATTTGACAACTATTTGCCTCATCAGATGAAATCAGGTGATTTCTCTATTACTATTACATATTTTATCATTTTCTTCCTCTCAAAGGAGTTATTTTGGTACAAGATCTTATGCCCTATTTTCATGTCATTCATTTGTTCTTAAATTTTCTTTTGATCTGAGTCAAGTTAGGAGTCGATATTGGATGATTGTTCTACCAATGGAATAAGGTAGGTGGTCTATACCTTTTCCCTCAAGGTCTAGTTGTTTATACCTTATTACCATTGTGATTCACACTGTACCTTTTGGGAATTGATCCTAAAATAATTAAATTCCTTGATTAAATTATTGGAACCTTGACATGTTTCCCACTTAGTACCATGATATAGTTAGAGGCTATCAACCTCAACTCAAACCACCCATGAGATGTACCTGTGTATCTTCCATATGATATACCACCTCGTTGGGTGCTTATGAGAGCTTTCCATCTTGGTGAGAGCCTTACTGAATTAAATGTGATTTTAGGAGAGGGTTTATGACCCCTTTTCTAGGGGATTGCATGTTATTAAAATGGTTAAATGGGTTAAATGGAGAATGTTGAATGATTTGGAAGAACTAATGGATTCGATATGATTAAGAAATGGGTGAAATGATTAATGAATTGGTTATGATAATGGATTACATGGAAATTTATACTCTATGGATCCTTATTATGTTGGACTCCTTGAAAATTTATACTCCATGGATCTAGATTAATTTGGATGCTAAGGAAATTTATACTCCTAGGATCCTAATGATAGGGAATCCATAGACATTTCAACTATATAGATTCAAATTATTTTAGATTATAAGGAATTTTTTACTCCTTGGATATGGATTTCTCGGAATGCCATGGGCATGCTATGTCAACATGATACTTGGGATCCACTCAAGCCCTTATCATGTTTTCTATAGATATGTTCTGTGTAATTGATGAGGATGCCTTGGTGATTTTATAACTTGGATATGGCCAATATAGGACTAAAACTGGATTACTCGGCATAGGTCGAGGTGGAAGTTTTATCATGTTTTACAGTTATACCTTGTTATGGGTTCTTGATTATAGTTTTTGACTAGATAATATCACTCCTAATTTATCAATATTTATAGTTATCTCATGTTATGGTTCCTTATTTAGAGTGGGCCTTGTTGGATGGACAATATCACTCCATATTATTCATTTATACTACTATTATATATTACACACTAATTCATATTATAAACAAAGACTGGACATGTTATAGAAACAATTGGTGGTGTCCTACAGAGTGTTATCTCACCCTATTCAGGTTGTTGTTGGGTACCTAAGTAGAATTCATGGATGTAGGTAGAGACCAGGGTGATAATGTACTTTATGATGATTGGTTGTTTGTTTCATAGGATAAGGAGATCACAAGATCAAGCTATGATCATGATGATATCTCTAGATAGGTATTTTTGGTATTTTTCTATTTTGATACATGTATTGTGCTCAATGACTATTTCCATGTATTTCCTACCATTTTTTTATAGATACATAACATACTCATCTTGTATATGATATTTCCTTTGGGATTGTTTATTAATCTTAGTATCTGGAAGTTTATTTACTACTTCTCTATTATTTAATATTCTTTCTCTATTGATTTATATGATTACACCGCTGTTTTACACTCGAACATGAGGGCCCTACAGAAGAACCCTAGGCCCTCACTACTGGTCTATAGCCTCAATCATATGGTAGGAATGGTTGAGGATATGTGATCCACCGACTCAGAATAGTATTTAGTGTCTCCTGGGTTAGGATGTTACATTATAGTTTTTTTTCAAAAAATATTTCAATACACATAACACACATGGAAAAAAACTAGATAAAAGAGCTAGAAAATTATAGAAACCAAATAGAAATAAGAAAAAAACTCAATGTTTGGTTTCTTTTACTTTCTAGTGGTTATGTACTCAGAATCTAAATATCATTTATTTATATTTATTTTATTTTCAAGGAATAAGTGATGCAACATTTTAATATTCTTTTAATAATTCTCATACATAATCATTAACATTTATATTTGATATGAAGAGAACGTATTCTCTTAAAAGTCATAAAATATGTACATATATATATATATATGAATAAAATAAACCATAAAAGAAACCAAATAATTATAAAATATTATAAATACCATGGTAAAGTGATGGAATGAAGAATTGGTGGAATGAAAAAGCATTGAAATGATGAAGGAGGTGTAAATATGAAATATAGAATGTAATGGAAGGGAAATTTATATAAGGTATTGTAAAAATTATTCTTATAATATGATAAATTTATAGGGTGGAAAATAAATCAAATGGGTGTGTTTAAATGATATTGAAACATTACAAGTGCATAAATAGTTAGACTGCTGCTAGAGATTATTTCAAATTTAGACAGAAAACTAAGAATTGTAGTGTGGTGCTTTGCAAACTCCCCAAACATAGAACATTTATATTTAAGAAGAAAACTCTCATCCTCATCAACTTCATCCTTCAAATAGTTATTATTTAATTTTATTGTATGAGCTCATTCCCTATCTCTTCTAGACATGCACCTATGTTTTTTGAACTACCCTGAGTAGTAGTCATTCCTTACTAGGTACCAGGGATCATTATGGATGAATTTAGAAAATAACACCTACCACTAGTAGAAAAATTCTTTTATTAAATTCAACTACCAATTTACTTCAAAAAATACTAAAATTGTTTGAAACATTCAATTGTTGGATTCCCCTTATTTGAAATGCCCCTTTTTGGGATTTTATTTATTTTGTTATCTATTAATATTATTGAATAAAATAGTATATATATGAATATAAACTGGATTGATTCCAATCGTATGAAAAGAGAATATAAATATGGGTTAAAATTGTTCATCAAGTTTGAAAAATATAATGCATATGACCCTTCTCGAATAATTTTTCTGTGTTTACATTATTGTTATTCAATAATAATTAGCCCAGAGGAGTTGGAAGAACATTTGATCTGTGACAAAATATGTTGAAGTTAAAAATTTTGGACTAAACATGGGAAAAAGTGAATATATATAGTGACTGGGATAACACTACATTTTATGGATCATCTGATATGATTACATGTCTGGACATGAAGAAGACCGCATCGAGGATGTGATTACATGTTTGAATGATGATGAAGATCATATTGTGGAAATGAAAATTCCAGTATAAGATGAACATTCTGATCATAAAAAATAATATTAGATGTTACAGAGTTGTGAAAATATGCCATTGTATGCTGGTTGTACTAATTATAGAGAATTATCATCCATACTAAAGATGTATAATTTAAAAGCTAGAAACAAATGGATTGATTCCAGTTTTACTAAATTAATTTCTCTTTGGAGTGATATGATCCCAGAAGATAATGAGCTTACTAGACAAACATATGATGCTAAAATAATTCTACGTTCAATGGGTATGATCTATGAAATAATGAATAGATGTAAAAATTACTATATACCATTTCTCAAGGACCACAAATCACTTAAATAATTCCCAAAGTGTGGTGCTTCTCGATACAAGAAAAATGAATCGGTTCCTATGAATGTTGTATGGTAATTTCTAATCATTCCAAGGTTTGAGATTCTATATGGAAGTGAGAATACTAAAAGGAAACTAATATGACAAACATATATAGTAAATAAATATGAGAAACTGTATCACATGGAAGACTCTTCTCAATGAAAGAGAATTGATCACGAGAATTCTGAATTTGGAATCGATATGAGAAACCTTCATCCTACACTCTCTACAGATGGATTGAATCCTTTTGGATTTCAAATAATCACTCATATTACATGTCATATTATGTTGGTTAATTATAAATTTCCACTATGGTTATGAATGAAACGAAAATACATTATGTTATCTTTGCTTATATTAGGACAAAAATAACCGAGTAATGATATTGATGTTTATTTGGGTCCATTGATCCAAGATTTGAAATTATTATGGGATTCAGGTGTTACATTGTATGATAATTATTAAAATGAAGATTTAATGTTTAGATCCATGTTATACATAATTATAAATGAATTTCAAACTTATGGGAAATTTTAGGATATATCATAAAAGGCACTCAAGGGTATCCCATTTGTGAACAAGGTACATAGTCAATTAGGTCGAAACATTCATAGAAAACTATGTTTTTAGGACATAAATGATTTATACCCTGGTGACATAATTATTGATCTTGTAAAAAATCATTCGATAAGGGTTTAGAAGAACATACAACATTATATCCACTAACAAGTGATCAACTATTTGAGAAAGTAAAAGATATAGAAACTAAATTTGGTAAAAAAAAATTTAAAAAACTTATGAAAACCAGTTGGAAAAAGAGATCATTTTTTTGAATGACCATATTTGAATTTTTTTTACATTAGTAAATTTATTCATTTTATGCACTTTGAAAAAAAGTATCTGATATTGTCATTGTGATGTTTCTAAATGCACCCAAAAAAACAAAGGATGAAATTAAGTCTAGGTTGGACATGATTGACATAAGAATACAAGAAGAGTTGGAACCAATGGAGGGTAAAAATAGGATTTTCTTCCTCCATCTACTTACACTCTTTCTTGGTAGGAGAGATATTATCTTTATAACTTATTGAATGATGTAAATGTTCTAAAGGTGTATTCATCGAATATCAGGAATATCATTTCAAATATTTATTTAAAGTTAGAGGTCTAAAATCACATGACTGTCATGTTTTGATGGAAGATATAATACCTGTATCTTTACATTTCATTTTCCCAATGAATCTCCATAATTAATTAACCAAGGTCCATTTCTTTTTCAAAGATATATGCAAAAAATTTATAGACCCAACAAAATTTCTAACTTGGGAAAATGAAATTTCAATTATATTATGTGAATTGGAAATGTTCTTCCTACCAAAATAATTTGATATGATGGTTAACTTGATGTTTCACTTGGAAAGAGAGATTCGACTATGTGGTCTTGTACATTATAGATGTATTTACCCCATTTAATGACATATGAACATTTTGAAAGGGTATGTCAAAAATAGAAGCCAGACATAAGGTTATATTATAGAGTGATATATTGTTAAAGAATCCATTGAGTTTTATACCTAATACCTCTCTGGTGTGTAAACCATTGGTCTACCAAAATCTCATCACACTGGGCGGCTTGTGGTTGAAGGAATTTTTGGAATAGATATTGTCACAATCATTAATACAAATCAGGACCATGACCACCTTTTTTATTTTTCATATCAATTTAGAGGTTTCCCCATTCATTAAAACCCATAATGAAATTATTAGGCATTTGAATCCATAAAGGGATGAAATATGGATATCAAATACACATATTAAAAAGTTTATATGATGTTTTTGAGACCATATTTTTAAGGAGTCAGCTGAAAATATGGATTCAATTTCAAAATAACTTCAATGGATAGCCAGAGGACCAAGTGTGCATGTATTATATTATAATGGTTATGTAATTAATGGTTATATGTTCTATGTAAATTAACATGATGAATTTAGAACCATATAAAATAGTAAAGTTACACTTACGACTGAAGGGATGCATGTATCTAGTACCAAGGAAAGAAATCCAATTTATGTGAGTATGTCATACATTAGCATCATAAAAAAACATGGGAGATGGATTACACAACATTCCAAGTGTTGATTTTCAATGAAAGTGGGTTGATAATAGGGGTATTATTAAAATAAATGAATTATAATTCATAAAAGTATATTTCAATAAAGAAGGGTACACAAATGAACTATTTATAATGGAATAAGAGATAATACAATTATTTTCTGATTTAGTTCCCGAAAACCAAAAGTGGTCAATTGTTTTGTTGTGGACAAAAACCACTGAAGGGTCAGATGAAAATTCAACTGAGGATGACCCTTTCATTAGGAAATCAAAATCATTTCAATGTGGTACCAATGTATATGGGGTATTGTATGTCAGAGGATACCATAATAAATAAATTTGGATACTCAATAGAGGGGTCAAATACCTTAAACCTTAAAAAAAGAGTGAAATAATCTGGTTATATTTTTTTTGTATTATAGATTTTGTTACCTCATAATATTTTCTATTAATTGTTGCATTTATATAATATAAATTAAATTTTCAACCACTTCTAAAGATATTTACTTCTACACATTCTGATGCTCCCAATCTTGAGAAGCAACGGGTTTCTCAACCAACTGGTGATGCCAATACAAGGGAACAAAAACCTTATATTGATGATGATGCTACCAATATATAGGAACAATATATTGATGATTTTGAACCTAAAAAAATGGATGATGATGAAAAACTAGTATCCTAGAAAAAACGGAAGCACTATAGCATGATAATGTTAGCAAATATTATTAAGGCGAGAAGAAAAGGCATCAAATTAGAGGTTGGATGGAATGCTTGTGGCCAAGATATTAATCCCATCAAGAACTTTCTTAGTTTTTTCATTGGTCTTTCCACTCATTATCTTATTTTTATTGATATAGATTCATGAAAAATGATGTGCCCTCTCTTTAGACACTAATTTGGGAAGATATTATGGTAATATTATGGTATAATTTCATTATTTTACTAAAAAACAAAATAATGAAACATTGAATTACTCTTCATTATCCCTTTTAGAGTGTATTATAGTAGATAAAACCCGAATGAAATTTTTATTAATACTTGTTGGAAAGGCTCACAGATGATTCTGTACAATTCTTCTGAAGTTTCATCTCAATGACGCTGAAGGGAAAATAAACCCACACCCACCACAGATGTATGAACACCTGATAAGCCAAGAATCATAGGATGCATTTACTGGCCATCATGGGGATACATCTTTTAAGGTACATAGTGGTTGGTAATACATTGTTTGAAAATAAATTTATTAATCACTTTGATTAATAATTTTTAATTTATAAAATAAACTAAGTGCTGAAAATAAGCAATGGGTAGAAAAACCAACGTACCCCTACTGTAAATCAAGGATGGGGTATACTTTACTTGAAAAAAAAATTGATACTTATTTTAAATATACCAAAATAATTTTATGTTAAATGAAACAAAAATATAATTATATTCCTCTATTTATATAAATATTGATCAATTGAAATTGAAATCCACTTCCATCCCACGCCATGTGTAATGGAAGGGGGCACATGTAAATAAATATGGGATAAAAATAGATTAAAACAACCAAAAAGCATAGGAGGCATGTGTAAGTATGAAATAATAAAAATTTGTTTTTATTTAAATCGGTATTAAAAAATAATGATTACTTATTTTTCTATATTTTTTATCAGACATAGACATAGGAATCATCATCAGTTATACTAGATAGACAACTACTATCAGTGGCCTTGAATCAGCCTTAATAGTATATCCACATCTGTGGTGTGAGTTTGGTGGTGACAACCCGAGCATATTTTGAGAAAAGAAATTTACATGGGATAAATATTAAAAAATGAAAGAGATACATGCATGATTATCTACTCTTGAAGAAAAATTTAATTTGCAGTAAGAGTTTCAAGAAAATATTATAGGAAGGAAGAAAATATAAGAAACAACTCAAGAACAACCACTACGCAAAGATCCCCCAACCCCCACCAAATTTGAGGAAATCCATTCCCCTCAAAGAGATATCTTAGATGAGGTAATCAATATTCTCATAATTATTTTAGTGGAATGTGAATGAGTAATAAATTGATACTTTTCATATATTTATATTATACAGGATGAAAATTATTTCAATTTATATCTATCAACACCCACCCATCACATTGTTGAATGGGACACTGTGTTTAATATCTAAAAATACATTCTGCACAATAGAAAAATTATAATAGGTAATGTGAGAGTGGGGATTAGCATAACTCATTATCCAATCACAAAGCTACCTGTTCCACTTGATGATGAAGATATTCATAAGGTCGAGAAATCTACTAGAAAATTCATAGCATGACCATTGGATCTTGTAAAAAAACATATTGAAAATGAGGTATTCATTTATAATTTATTTTTCACGCAATAACTTTAAAAATTAATGAAATTTTTTTTGAACCTATTATTGTTATTATAGAAGGACAAATGGAAGGTAGTTAAATGAAATTTTAAATCAAAAGGATCTAAAGGATCAACTGACCAATCAAAAAGGTCTTCACAAAGCAACTTTACTATGCCTATTAAATATCCACATTTACTAACAATCAAGGTTTATACAGATATGATGTTATTAATATTTTCATAACTTTTTACATACTCCCTTTACTTATTTTAAATGAAATGTGCATAATTTGTGTGAAATATTAATGTTTTAATACTAAATATAATTTTTGAGCATTTTTAGAAGTAGTCCAATTGAGTCATTTTAATATTTTATTTATAATTATCACCATACTGATCCAAATTGTGTGATTATTTTTTTTTCTGGATTAATTATTCAATTTAAAACATAAAATTATAAGGAATAAGTGGACAATTATTCCAATTTAAGGGTCATATGGTCCTCACAAGATGACCCAAAGAATTTGTGATGAAACTGGACTAGCCATGATGATTGAGTTACAGGACTAAATCCCTAAGTCCAAATGTTATGAAACTCTACCATATTTTCTTTATTATCCAAAGGAATCTTGGATAAAAATTTCAGGGCCCAACTCTTAAAAAAAGAGGCTCAAATGATGTTTTGAAGTCCAGCCCACCATTCTAGACTAAAATTAAAATCTGGACACTATTCCTGACATATCTCATGATGTAATCATCCAATAAAGATTATATTTTTCATTATGAAATAAGAGATATAGGTGGATGACTTTTTTGAAGAACGTTTTCATATTTTGAGGCATCTTACTATTGATAAACCCATTAACATTTAGTCCTTCTAAAAAGTATGGATTGAAATTGACAGATTAACATTATTTAATAAAACAACCATAACTTTGGCTCCATAAGTAAAAATGCCTCCAAATTTTGATATTAGTCGCCCAACATTATTATATAAAACTTTGAAGAAGGATATATCATGAGATTCATATTTCTGGATGTCCAAATCGTCAATCCAAGTGGAGGTGTAGTTTTGGAATGGAAACAGTCCACCACCTTGGGCTATAAATACATTCCATCCTCTCCTTGAAAGGGGTTGGCATTTTATAAGTGAGGAGAATCAATTGGAACAAAAAAGTCTTTTTAAAGGATTTTTAGGACCTTTAATACTCAAGTTTTCACTTGAGAGACCCTTCCTCCTCTCTTTGTTTTCATTTACTTTTGTGTTCTTCATTGTTGTAATCTTGTAAGTTTTTTTTGTAATTCTATTTTAATGAAAGTTTCTTCTTCAATATCACTTATTCTCATCTGCCTTCTTTTGTTTAATATTAATGTTCTTAAAACAGTTTAAATACATTTGAATCTCCTTCCCTTCTTTTGCTTACTCATTCAATCTAAAGTTCATTTTTAATTCTCATCATCGTTCGTGTGTGTGTGTTCAGTGCACAACTCTTTTCTTATCCCATTATTTTTGTTCTATTTACAATTCATCACCAAAAATACATATTACCAAATTAATAACCATATTAATTGATGAGTAAATCTACCATTTGGGTGAGTCATTATTTAGAGATGTTAAGCGATTGAGAGCTTTTGCTCGATGAGTATTCTTTAATTTAACATTGTATATGTTGGACTTAACATGTCATGGATTAATGACTTGTTTTGTTTAACAAGTGGTTTCCATGGATTATTGGAACTATAAATACACTACCATAAATAATATATGATTAATATTAGAACCTTAAGTTATGTTAAGGCTTGAATTAAATCCTTAACACTTGGTAATTCCAATCAACGTCAACTTGTGACATGGGTGTTAATTTAATGTAATATAAAGCAAAGATCAAGGATTTCACAAGCTTAACTACATAATGATGAACTCACCCCAATATTTATCAATTTATTAAATCAAACACCATCCATAAATTATTTCATAATCTCTTCAAACAAGCCCCCTCTATTAGAATATAATCAACTAAAAAAATCGACTATTAAAAAGTATCATCACCGAGGATTCGACCCGACTGCTACTATACACATTACCAGAGCACCATAACATTGACCAGTCGATAGGAAAAAAATCGTCCACACTTTCAAATGGATCTGTTTCCGATGATGGTGCAATTAAGTAGTCGTTAGTTTATGGTTATTTTAACAAAAACAAAAGAAAAAAAATTTAAAAAAAATTGAAAAACAAACGCAAAGAAAAACCTGCATTTCTCTTTCTTTTAAAATCTATATGAATGCCCTGTAGCCTCCCAAATAATCCCTCATATTTTTTTTACCCTAAAATTGAGAGAAATATTCACCAAATTCGGAGCAACATAGTTTGATAATCAACTCATTCAAGAACCTGTCCATGTCCAACCAATTTAATTAGATATGGCCAATCCTTGGGAACAAACACTTAAAGAACTTGTTGCCCCTGATATGAATTACCAACCCCTTGATATTCAATATCCAAACATAGAAGTTGACTTCGAACTCAAATAGGGTTTGATTCATCTTCACCCTCATTTCCAAAGGCTAGCCAGTGAGGATCCACATCTCCACCTTAAAGAGTTCTAAGTGGTGTGCTCTACCGTGAAGCCTCAAGGGGTTTCTGAGAAACAAATCAAACTCTGAGCATTACCTTTCTCCTTAATTAAAAATACTAAGTTATGGCTCTATTACCTTCTTCCTGGTTCCATAACCACATGAAATGACATGAATTGACTCTTCTTAGAGAAATTATTTCCTGCTTCTTGTACTACTTCAATCCGAAAGGAAATAAGTGGTATTCGTCAATTCCCAAATGAATCACTCCATGAGTACTGGGATAGATTCAAAAAACTTGTGGAAACCTTCCCACATCACCAAATCCCTAACCAACTCTTGATCCAATAATTCTATGAGGATTTATTGTCTATGGAGAGAGCCCTCATTAATGCCGCAAGTGGCGGTGATCTTTTTGATAAAACTCCTGCAGCTGCAAGAGATCTCATAAGAAACATGGCTGCGAACACACAAAAATTCCATACTTGGGCACATTATCAAGTCAAACAAGCCCAAGATAGTCAATCTATAGAGCCGAAAAAGATGACTGAGTGGATGAGTGAACTTACAGGTCTTGTGTGACAACTAGTTGTGGCATCCAAAGCCCCAACCTCATATTCTCCACAATCTCTATTCCCTGGACCTATCAAGAATTGTGGAATTTTTAGATCCCCATATCATCCAACTTCCACATGTCCTCAACTTTAAGAGGATAAATTTGAGTCATCTGGACCAATAGAGCTCAATGTAGCATATGATCAGTGGAACACCAACCCTCAACAATCAGGTTATTTCATTAGAAACTTCAACCAACCCCGCCCCGATCCCTTGTCTTCTACCTTCAACCAAGGCTTGAGGTATGGTAATCAAATTTCTCATACCCCTCAATACCCTCATTAAAACCCAAACCAATTCCAATATGGTCAAGGTGTTGGTAACTTCCAACAACCTTACCCTTTTGTTACTCAACCTCAAAGGATCAATCCTCCTCTTCCTCCTCCTGAATTCCACTATCCTAGTGAGCCTTCCAAATTCCCAAACCAATCCAATATCTTTCCCAAGAACCAAAATCAAGGTAATCCCAATCCAGGACAGGCCTCTTCTTCCAAGATACCATGGGAAAGTATAGTAGAAGATCTTGTCTCATTCACCCATTCCAGCCTCAAAAACATTGAAACACAAATTGGTCAACTTGCATCCCACCTGATCCAACAACAACAATCAAATTCTTCCCCACTCCCAGCTCAACCATTACCCAACCCTAAGGGTAATTTAAGTGAAATTTCACTTAGATCAGGGAATCAATTGATATGCCTCAAGATAAGTCCTCCAACTCCCCTTTTAATGTTGACCTAGAAAATGAAAAGAAAAATAAACACAAAAAGGAATCTGAAGCCATCCCCCACCTCCTTCCATTCCACTTAGGAACCCAATCTCTTTTCCTCAAGCCATTTCTAAGCCAAAGAATCCCTTTGAACCAGATCCTAAAATTCTCAACATGTTTAGATGTGTTGAAGTCAACATTCCCCTATTAGATTCCATTAAAAAAATTCCTAAGTATGCCAAGTTTCTCAAGGAATTGTGCACCCACAAGAGGAAACTTAGGACCTTCGAAAATGTTTCCACCCAGCAGTCTATTCCCATGAAGTGAAAAGATCTAGGGAACTTTACAGTTCCATGAAAAATAGGGAGTTAAAACTTCGACAATGCACTCATAGACTTAGGGGCCTCAATAAATATCATTCCTAAATACATATTCTCAAACATTGGTCTAGGTCCCTTACACCCAACAGGTGTTGTCATCCAGTTAGCCAATCAAATAACTACCAGTCCTGAGGGAATAATTGAGGATGTCCTTGTCCGAGTCAATGATATTATCTTCCCAGCATACTTATATGTCCTTGACATGGAATGTTAGACAAATTCTTTCCAATATCCTCTGATTCTAGGAAGACATTTCATTATGACATCTAAAACCAAAATTTATGTCCATGCTAGAATCTTATCCATGGAATTTGGTGACCAACTTGTCAAGTTCAATATTTTTCAATCCATGCGCTACCCATTAGAGAATAAATATGTATTCTCTATCCATTCTTCCAAAATTATCTCTCAGAGTGTGTTGAACCCCAATCCATCATGCACTTCAAGTTTGAAGGATAAAAGAGATTTTTAATTCTGCATCCTAATTAACCAAGTCTTAAATAGAGAAGTTGATTTTGACATTACAAATCCAAATTTCATTGATCTAAAGGATCTTGAAAACTCTTTGTAATACCACCTCACCTATGAACTCCACTACTCCAACTTGGATGGTAATGTGGAAAATGAACAAGCTTGTTCATTTTTTGATTCAAATATGATTATCCAACATTCATCATTTCTTATCCATGATTATGAAAATTCTTTTATATGTGAGGTGATCCATGAACCAATGTTTCTATCTTGTCCTAATGGAAGTCATGTTTGTGATATTTGTTCCTTAATTAACAAAGTGATCACTGGTGAGGTTGAAATTGGCCATTATTTGGAAAACAACATTGATACAAAGGATATTGAAAACATTATTCAGTATTTTAACTCCACTGATCCTTATTACTTTACATCGGAAAGTGATAAAATAAATGAGTAAAAAACAATTACTATCTCATACTCTGGTTTCATGTCATCTAAAATTTACATAAATGAACCAACAGAATTGAAGCATCTTCCTAAATTTCTGAGCATAGAAAACCATCACTTTTTCAAAAACATCATTCCTCTCATTGAAGACCAAAGGGATGATAGTCATATTATCTTTACACCCCTGTTTAATTTCAAGCACACAATCAAGGAATGGGATAAAATATCCAATGAACAACCAAGAATCACAAAGGAGAAGTTTTTCTGGAAGCATACTAGAGTTGAGAAAATATGGTGGCCACCATCGGACTATGGGTAGTCCACAAAAACTATCCAACTATAGACAAAATAAATGCATCACTTCTTGGAAGGAAACCCATGTTTTCTTTTACTTTTTTGAAAATTTAATTTATTTTTAGTTTTTCATTAGATTAATAATGATTTTTCTTTTTCAGGTAACATCCCACATGAGGCAAATCAACTTCCACTGACCCACCACTGAATGGAGATAGAGACCCACCAAATCCAAACCAGGGGGAACCTCTTTCCCTTTAACTACTCTTCTCTCTATCTCTCTCTTTATTCTTCTTCATCCCTCATTCTCATTTTGTTTTTTTCCACTTTACTCAGCACATTTTTTTATGTTTTATTTACTCTTTCTCTTTTTTGTGGGTGTGTAATTTAAAAACACTAAAAAATAAAAAAAATGTAAAAAATGTAAAAAAAAACTAAACGAGTCATACTTAATAACCATCCAATTTTGAAAGTTTGTCAAACCATTTTGGGGAGTCAAAAGACAGGGTTTCATCTCAAAAATCTTGTTTTTTCATCATATATTTGGATAAAGAATATTGTATCAAACCCAACAAAATTTGAATGCTCAATTTTTGATTTGGAAAATGATTTTCTACAACCATCGAGAACACCATTTTCTTTCATTCCAAGGCCACCTATGACCATATTTTCAAAATGTTTTTTTACCACCATTTGTGAGTATTGAGTTTGTGGACCTTTGAGTTGAATTACCTACTTTCGTGTGCATTAATATGATAGAGGAATTTTCTGAAACTCATGAGAATCACAATAGCCAAATAGCCTCCCATTAACCATACATTAATCCTCCTTTTGAAAGCCCCTTCAAGCCTATGAAAACCATTTCTTTGTTAGCCACATTACAATCCCAATACCTTATCCCACCCAATATCAACATGTATTTTCATTGCATAAATTTTGGAAATTTATGTTTGGGGGGTGTATTTCATTTCGGGTACCCTTTTGATGATTTTAACCATGTTATCATATGCTTGAGGGAAAACATCAATTTAATAGTGGGGTATAATGTTTCCTTTAGTGGGGTTTGGGAATTCATATATGTTTATCTTGTACAAATGATATTGAAAAGTGTTCAAAAAAATCAAAAAAAATCAAAAAAATGAAAATAAGAATGGGTTGTATCTTGGGTGGGTCGAAAAACACTCTTCCTAAACCTTTTATCTAACTATAACTATTATAATTAGTGTCATGAGGAGATCAATCATGGGTTGGGAGATGAGTGTGAGATCTTTTTCAAGTTCAAATTTCGAAAAAATACAAAAAAAATGAACACTTATGTCTTTGGGAGAAGTTTTTTTGTTTGTAAATATTTCATCTTCTCATCCACTTCAAATTTCTTTCCTCATTTGTGTATTATTTCACATTCTCATTCCCTCTTAAATATGTGTTTCCATTTCCTTTCATGTCTCATTTCAAAAATAAATGTGCATTGATTTTTCCATGTTGGTGTTTTACCCTTTTTTTCTTATCTTTTGGATATCATCTTTTTACCGTCCCATAGCCACAAAAAAACCCTTAAAAATACATCTTGATTTTTGAGCACTTCAGATAGGGAGTGGAAGCTGAGAGCTCTTAAAAACTCTAAGATTTTCACTTTCGGTTGTTGAATGAGTGAAACTCCATAAATTAATTTTATCATCTTGAGGTGAGTAAGTTTTTTGTTCCACCATTTTCCATTTTTAAATTTGAGCATGAAAAAATGAATTGTTTTTAGAACATTGTTTCTGTAAAAAAATTCTGGTGGAATTCAATATGGATGAGTGAAATTGTCTAAACCTCCCCTAATTGGGGAAAAAAAGATTTTAATATTTGTTGGTGAGTGATAATTATTTTTTAATGTTTTTATATTTTTTGCACATGAGGACATTCACAGGACTAAGTGTGGGAGATTTGATGTTATTAATATTTTTATAAATTTTTATATACTCTCTTTACTGATTTTAAATTAAATGTGCATAATTTTTGTGAAATATTAATGTTTTAATACTAAATATGATTTTTGAGCATTTTTAGAAGTAGTCTAATTGTGTCAGTTTATTATTTTATTTATAACTATCACCCTACTAATCCAAATTTTGTGATTCTTGTTTTTTAGGATTCCTTATTCAATGTCACGACCCGTCCCCTAGGGCCCGTGCTATGACTACCCCATGCCCACCTTCCATAAGCCAGGGGTTGGCGATTGCCATTGGAAAGGCATATCCCTAAAATAGAGAAGGAATTTTCTTTATAACCTGTAATCTCACACAACCAAGCACACAAAAATATATGAGCACAAATTAAATTGTGTAGAAAAAAGAGTGTGTACAGCAAGTAAAGGGTCCATAATACATTCCCAACTAGAAAGTACAAGTAAAAGTAGAAAACAGCTCCTGTGAACACCTGTCAAGGATCCTACCTGAAGGGTAGGTACAACTCTCGTATAGTTGTCTATGCGGATCGTCTCATCTAATGTCCACCTCCGAGAATCCTCCAGTCCTGGTACCCTAGTCCACATTCAGAATTGTTCATCGTCTGCACGAGACACAACAACATGTAGGCAAATCCCATGTAGGGGTCAGTATAACGATACTCAAAAGGGACCCCGAGACCCCCGTAGGTCTCCTAGAGTTCCAAAAAGGAAAAACTACAATGCATTTAACAATAGTCATCAACACTACTTAGGTATATGCCCATACATATACCTAAGTTATCAAGACATACAAAGGTAACACCACTAAGGTAGAAGTACCACATAGGTAACACAACGAAGGTAGAAGTGCCACAGAGGTAACACCACAAAGGTAGAAGTCACACACAAATATCACCATGAAGGCAGAAGTACCACACAGGTATCACCATGAAAGAAAAATTACCACATAGGTATCACTACGAAGGTAGAAGTACAACACATGTATCACCACAAAGGTAGAAGTACCACACAGGTATCACCATGAAGGTAGGAGACTCAGCTCACACCAGGGATATAAGTAAGGCACAGAAGTACAAATGATTATTCGTGAATCTAGATCATCTAATTCTGTCAAGAGGCACTGTTGTTGATTATACAAAGTCTGAACCACACAGTATCGATAGGCACTAACCCCCACAATGACCCACATAGGATCTGACCCACATAAGATTGGTATGCGCTGACCCACACAGGATCGCTAAGCACTGACCCACACATGATCGATATGCGATGACCCACATAGGATCACTGAGCGCTGACCCACATAAGATCTGACCGACACAGAATCAGTGCTGACCCACACAGGATCACTTGGTACTAACCTCCATATGATCTGTCTCCAACCTCCACCTCACTGCCAACCACTGGATTTCTGCTAATAGCATGTTTTGGTAAAATCTCCTCAAGTAATTGGTCGTACCTCAACTACCAATAATTTCCATGAAAAAGTACCCCAAATGTTAGTCACATCATAAGGGACCCAACGCAATAGGCGGTGCATCAATCGGATGCTCGGTCTGTAAGTTATTAGCATTTCCGCTCTGAGGGCCTGGTTGGATTCGGGTTCGATCCAACCCGGTCATACTCCATCTTTATCCAAAACTCAAGTTAAGTATACCAAAAGGACTATCTCAATCCCAGGATTCCAGTGTCATAGATAGTTCATCAAACTGATACATGATTCTCAAGATATGGCCACAAAGGCATATCTGGGTCTAATTGGGCCTGAATTCAGTCCGACCCAGTCAGACCAATCCAGACCAACTTGGACCGATCTGACTCAACCTGGTTTGGGCCGACCCAACCTAGTTCGGGCTGACCTAACCCGTTTCGGGCCGACCCGACCCGGTCCTGGTCCAGCCCGGTCGGCCTAGGCCGCGGTCCAGCCTGGGCCGCGGTCCATCCCGGACCACGAAGGGGCGGCCTGGCCAGCTGGGCATGACCCGGCCCGCGCTAGGCGCGACCTGTGGTGTGGCCTGCCTAGCCAGGTGGGGGGTCCACCCTAGCCGATACCCAAGGGGGAGGTGCCCCCCTGGTTTCCCCGAACGGTCCAGCACACCATTCGGTGGCCTAGCTGGCACGCCAGACCACCAAGGTATCCCGCTTGGTGTGACACGGCCGGCCAAAACGGCCGGCCAATTCTCCTCTTAGAGGTGTGGTCACACGCCGCTGCTCCACCCATGGCCGGTCGGGTGCCAGCAGCCCTCTGGCCTCCACCACAGCCAAGCATCCACAACCACCTGCTCCGGTGGCACAGACGCACACCGCCGCTCCGCCACATGGCCAACCAGATGTCGGCCGCCACCCTATTCCACCTCAGCCTCCTGCCCAACCTGCGGCATGGACGCATGCCACCCCACCTCCTTGTGGCTGGCCGACATGCTAACCGTTTTCTTCTCACCACCGCGGCTGATGGGTTGTGGTGTCCTTCGGCGACGCGGTTGCGATGTTTCCATCATCATAGCCCACGATGAACACCTCGAGAATAAAGTTGTGGAGGAATTGGGTCGTTTTTATTCATCCCACACCCTCCACGTTAAGTTGGTAGTAGGTGGTTCAAAGATTGAAACAATAATTCATCACGAAGAATAAAAAAAGAACAATTTCCCTACCTTGTTTTCTCATTGGAGATGGCGTGAGGAAGGAGATGAAATCGATGAAGTCGCTGACATCCATCGCTTTCTCAATAGGTTCAAAAGTCAGTTTCTAATTCTTGATCCGGAGAGCATTCTTCATTGGAGAGGTTCTTCGTTTGGATTATTTTTCTCCAAAGGCTCTCCTTTGCCAATCCTTTTCCCCGGGAGAGGTGTGGTTCCAAATTAATAAGTTAATATTTAATGTTGGCACATCAATGGGGGATTCCAAGAGTTAATAAAAAAACTCTTAATTAACAAGTTGATTCATTAATTTAGAATTAATGAATCTTATTAATTAAAGAGGAATGTGGTAACACATTTTGTGTAACCGTGAATTTAATGCCCAACATTAAATGTCTGAACACCCTTGTGTGGTCCCCACCTTCATGATTCAAATGGAAGGGTTTAAAAATAAAATAAAAGTAAATATTTTATTTTATTATTTGTCTAAAACTCCCATGAAAAATCCAAAAAACTAACTTCTACCCTTTACCTACTGTGGTTGAGGTGAAGGTCTCCTTAAGAAAATATCGGCGCTGCGAGTTCAACAGTGTCCTCGGATTTCAATCATGAGCACCGGTTCAAAAGTTACAAAACGCCGCTCGCGCATTTACTGAACGTACTTGAAAAAAAGTTCAGAAATTTATTTCGGGCACACCAGGCCTCGGAATCATGCGCCGTCAATTTTCACAGACTCATAATATTCCCATATATTTAAAAAAATTACATGGAAAAATCTAGGTCTTCACATTCTCCCCAAATCAGGGCTTTGCTTCCCCGAAAGACACAATACAAACTAGGGAAACAAGTGGGGGTACTAAGCACGAATATGAGCCTCCCGCTCCCATGTGATCTCCTGGAGGTTCCCATGATTCCAACAAACATGCACTAGAGGTATTGACCGCCCACAAATGACTTGATTCTGTTGATCCTCAATCTTCATTGGAACCTTTGAAAACATCGCCCCATCATCGATGTCCAGATCACCCCAGTCAATGATGTGTGAAGGATCGTGTATGTATCACCTCAGCTGGGATACGTGGAAAATGTCATGAATCTGGTGAAATTGAGGGGGAAGTGCTAAGTAGGGAGACACCTTTCCAAGTCTATTGAGGACCCTAAAGGATCCGATGAACCTCAGAGATAAATTTTTGCCCCATCAAAATCTCTGCAAACCTCATTGAGGTGAGACCCGTAGAAAGACATGGTCACCATACTCAAACTCAATAGGTCTCTGTCTCCTATCAGCATAGGAATTCTGCTTTCTCTGTGCAGTCTTCATCTGCTCTTGGATTATCTACACCTTCTCTATGGTAGCCCGGACCATCTCTGGTCCCGTGAGTGCTGACTCCCCTGGGTCATTCCAGCACAGAGGTGATCTGCAAGGTCGACCGTAAAATTCCTCGAATGGTGCCATACCGATAGTGGAGTGATAACTGTTGTTGTATGCAAACTCCACCAAGGGCAAGTGATCCTCCTAGATGCAACTAAAATCAAAGACACAATCATGCAACATGTCCTCAAGGGTCTAAATGGTTTTCTCTGTCTGACCATCCATCTAAGGATGGAATGCGGTGATCAACTGAAGCTGAGTCTCAAACACCTCTAGCAACCCCTTCCATAGCTGGGAAGTAAAACGTGCATCACGATCGAAGACAATCGTAGATGGCACTCCATGAAGCCATACAATCTCTTGCATGTTGAGGTGTCCCAAGCTCTCTATTGTTACCTGCTCTCTGATAGGTAGGAAGTGGGATGACTTGGTGAGTCTATCAATGATCACCCAGATGGAATCATGCCCCTTGGATGTGCGTGGAAGTCCTATCACAAAGTCCATGAAGATTCCATCCCACTTTCACTCTGGCATCTCTAGTGGATGAACTAAGCCTGCTAGAACCTGATGCTCTATCTTTACTTACTGACAAGTGAGGCGCCGTGAGACAAACTCTGCCACTGCTTTCTTCATTCTCGACCACTAGTGCTAACACCGAAGGTCCTGGTACATCTTCACCACTCCTGGATGTACCGCTAGAGGGGATGTATGGAACTCCATCAAAAATTACTCCCTAAGTGCCACCAGTACCATAGTACATCCTATAAAGAGGATTACATGCTCCCCACCTTCAGAAAATCCATCAGGTGTCTATCCTTTGGATATCTGAGCACGTCAAGCCACGCAGTCAGTGTCCCCAAGCTGTGACTCCTTGACTCGCTGAAGGAGTGGGGGAGTGACTATCAGAGACTGAAGATAAGATGATCCATCTCGATCCACATAGGATATCCACAAAGCGGCTAGCTACTATGTTTCCCCACTCAGTAATTATATACCAGATCTCCTGCTGAGTGCATCTGCTACTACATTCCCCTTCCCAGGAGTATAGACTATCTCAAAGTCATAGTCCTAGAGGAATTCAAGCCAATGCCGTTATCTTAGGTTCATGTCCTTCTGAGAGAAGATATACCTGAGACTCTTGTGATCAGAGTAGAATATAAAATGTTTGCTCATCAAGTAATATCGCCACATCTTCAAGGTGAAGACCACTACTGCTAACTCCAGGTCATGGGTAGCATATTTATGCTCATTCTGTCTTAACTATCGAGAACTATATGCGGTCACTGCTCGCTCCTGCATTAGAACACATCGAATCCTGGTCCTTGATGCGTCAAAGTTGACTATGTACCCAATTCCCTCCTCCATTAACCTCAAGATGGGGGCACTTGTCAGTCTCTAACTCAGCTCCTAGAAACTATGATGGAATCTTTGTGACAACACGAAGGGTTTCCCCTTCTTCGTCAATGCTGATAAGGGTGTCGCAACTCTGGAAAAGTCAGGCACAAACCTCCAGCTGTACTCGCAACTCTCATAGCTCTACGAGAGCCATATGATATGATAGTGTAGATATTAGTGACATAATAGGGTACAAGTTGATATAAAAGTCCACCTCTCTGTGAGGATGTATACCTTAAACATCATCTGGGAAAACATCAGCGTACTGGTCCACCACTACAAGATTGTTCAGACTCTCAATATCAACCGCTCTGAGGGTAATGCTAGCCAACTAACGTGTGATCGGCTGCACCCTCTTCTGGGTAAGTCCATCCTGTGCTGCAAAGGTTCCCTTCTCACTGGTGAAGGAAAGCCTGGTCCCATACGTGCGGACACACCACACTTTGTGCCTAATACAGTCAATATGATCATTGACTATGGATAAATTTACCATACCCAACACGAAGTTGTAAGGCCTCAACGTCGCTACTAGAAGATCCCAGCTGAAGCTCTCACCTCCTAGACTAAGCTCACACTTCTGACACCAATGCACAATCGTCGAATCTTCTGCCATAGGAGTCTCTAGTTATAAGGATCGAGCCAACAACTCCACTGGAATCTTCGAGCTCCGAACGAGGGTCGTGGAAATAAATGAGTGATTGAAACATGTTTCTATAAGTACTACATCTAGGGTGGAGTAGGCATAGATCGTACCTTGTATCATCTCTGGAGCACCATGGTCGTAGGCCTCAGCTACCTAGAGCTGAGCTCATCCCTGTCCACCTGCTCCCTATGGTTGGGTTGGACCACCTGAAGGTGGTGGCAGTAGAACCTCGAATCACCGCCCACCGCCTACTGCACGACCTGCTCCTCTGCCACATCTGCCTTCTGCTTATGGACCTCTTTGATCGAATATTCACCTCTGCCCAGGCAGTCCTTCAACCATCTGCTGATCATCCGTACGGCGGGTCGGGCAGTAGTGAGCCATGTTACCCTGCCTGCCGCACGTGTAACACTGCCTGGTCCTCTCCTATCCTGCTCTATCTCGAGAGACCTGCACCACCGACCCTATATCCTACGGTTATCCACCTGTAGGCATGGTTCTCTTGGACCTCTATGTCATCTCTCTGCTACCAGCTGCCGATGACTCTACTACGTGTCGTTCGGTGGTGGGTCTCGATGCCGGTGACTTCTCAGAAAGGAAAATATTTACTAAGAGTGCTCACTCTAACACCCCCTCCCACGTTGGGATGATGAAAGAAACCATCGAATCTCTAATCTCCCATCTGAGCCCCTGCTCAAAGTTCTGGGCCCTGAAGAAAGGGTCACGCACCATGTTAGTGGAGTAGCGTTAGAGGTCGATGAACCTCATTGAATACTGATCCACAGTCATGCTACCCTGCTAAAAGTGGAGAATCTTATGTATATGCACTAAGTGTAGGGTCACTGGGATGAAATATTCCCTAAAAAGGATCTCGAAGTCCACCCAGACGAGATTCACCTCGTCTTGAACCTAGAGCATAAAGCTCCACCATCTGCCCACTGCTTCCTGAAAAAGACTAGCGGCAAGGATCACCATGAGATCAGTTGGTGTCCCTACCAGTCGAAAAACTCTAAACACGGCCTCCAGCCAGTCCTCAGCCGCTTGTGGATATGTCTTTCCCTGGAACCTCGATGGCCTATAGTGCTAGAACTCATGCAATGTGCTCAAGCGGCATGCACCCTCTGCTGCTAGGGATGGGAGAATCAGATGGCCAATGGGTAGTGGTGATACTGGTACACCACCCTATGCTACAACTATCATAAGGGGGCCATGAACCGAAGCCTCGTCGCTCGGTGGGTTGTCATCATGTATTCTACCTAGAACCCTAGCTGGATGTCTATATGGAGGCATCCTAAAAAGAAAAAATTGTGCCACAGTCATTAAGTTATACCTGGTGAGATGACTCCATAGAATTTAAAAGAATAACTTTTCAAAAACACACACAATCAGTGTTTTTGTGCACTGAGTTGGAAATTAGAATTCAGGGTCCTGGTGTATGGATACGTCAGCCGCTGCACCGGCACTAGACTCCCCGAACTGAAAACCACACTTATAACACTTAACACTATTGCTTCACAGAAAAGACCAGTGTCCTGGTTCTTCAGTAGAACTGAACCTCCCTCTTATACCAATTTGTCACGTCCCATCCCCTGGGGCCCATGCCATGACTACCCCAAGCCCACCTTCCATAAGCCAGGGGCTGGCGACCAGCACCGGAAAGACATATCCCTAAAACTGGGAATATGTTTCCTTTATAACCTATAATCTCACACAACCAAGAACACAACAAGATACGAGCACAAATTAAACTATGTAGAAAAAAGAGTGTGTTTAGTAAGTAAAGGGGCTAGAATACAATCCCAATTGGAAAGTACAAGTAAAACTGAAAAACAACTCTTGTGAACACCCATCAAGGATCCTACCTAAAGTGTAGGTACAACTCTCATACGGTCGTCTATGCAGATCGTCTCATCTAATGTCCACCTATGAGAAGCCTCTAGTCCTGGTACCCTCATCCTCGGTCAGCATTTTCCGTCGTCTGCAAAAGACACAACAAGGTGCGGGAAAATCCCATGCAGGGGTGAGTATAACGATACTCAGTAGGGACCCTGAGACCCTCGTAGGTCTTCTAGATTTCCACAAAGGGAAAACAACAAAGCACGAAGCAATAATCATCAACACTACTTAGGTATATGCCCATACATATACCTAAGTTTTCAAGACATACAAAGGTAACACCACTAAGGTAGAAGTACCACACAGGTAACACCATGAAGGTAGAAGTAGCACATAGGTTACATCACAAAGGTAGAAGCACCACACAGGTATCACCACGACGTTATAAGTACCACACAGGTATCACTACGAAGGTAGAAGTACCTAACATGTATCATCACGAAGGTAGAAGTACCACAGAGGTACCACCATGAAGGTAGAAGTACCACACGGGTATCACCACGAAGGTAGAAGTACCACATAGGTATCACTGTAAAGGTAGAAGACTCAACTCACACCAGGTATATAAGTAAGGAACATAAGTACAGATGATTAATCGTGAAGCTAGATCATCTTATTCTATCAAGAGGAAATGATACTGATTATATGACATCTGACCCACACAGGATCAATAGGTAATAACACCTGTAATGACTCACACAGGATCTGACCCACACAAGATCTGACCCACACAGGATCGGTATGCACTGACCCATACAGGATCCGACCCATACATGATCGGTATACACTAACCCACACAGAATCGTTGAGCGCTAACCCACACAAGATCTGACCCATAAATGATCGGTGTTGACCCACAATAGATCTCTCAGTACTAAACATCGTATGATTTGTCTCCAACATCCACCTCACTTCCAACCACTGGATTCCCACTAATAGCATGTTTTGGGAATCTCTCCTCAAGTAATAGGTCTTAAATCAACCATCACTAAGTTCTATGAAAAAGTATCCCAAAGTTCTTTTATGTCATAAGGGAACCAACGCAACAGACAGTGTGTCAATCGGATGCTCGGTCTGTAAGTTATTAGTGTTTCCGCTTCGAGGGCCCAGTTGGATTCAGGTTCGATCCAACCCAACTGTACTCCAACTTTATCCAAAACTCAATTGGAGTATACCAAAAGGGCCATCTCGATCCAAGGATTCTAGTGTTGTAGATGGTTCATAAAACGGACACCCAGTTCTCAAGATATGGCCACAAAGGTGTATCTGGGTCTAATTCGGCTCGGGTTCGGTCCGACCCGGCCTGGGCTGACCTGACCCAGTTTGGGTTGACCTGAACTAGTCCAGGTCTGGCCCAGTCACCTAGTTGGAATGCGGGACCACCATGTGGTCCCGATCAGTGTGATGTGGCCAGCTGAAACGGTCGGCTAGTTCTCCTCCCAATGGCGCGGTCAGGCACCACTGCTCCACCTATGGCCGGTCGGGTGATGGCCCCCCTCTGGCCTCCGTCGCGGCCAAGTGGCCACGACCTCCTACTCCGGCGGCATGGATGTGTGCCGCCGATCCGCCACGCGGTCTTCTGGATGTCGGCTACTGCCCTATTCCGCTACGGCCAATGGGTCGCGACCTCCTGCTCAACCAGCGGTGCAGATGGGCGCCACCCCACCTCCTCGTGGCTGGAGGGCATGCCGGCCTTTGTCTTCTCACCACTATGGCTGATAGGTCACAGTCTCCTTCAATGGTGTGGTTACGACGCCTCTATCATCATGGCCCATGAAAAACACATCGAGAATAAAGTTGCAGATGAATCGGGTTGTGTTCTTTCGGCCCACACCCTCCACGTCAAGTCGGTAGCATGTGGTTCAAAGATTGAAAAAATAATTCATCACGAAGAATAAAAAATGAACAATTTACCTACCTTGTTTTCTCATTTGAGACAGTGTGAGGAAGGATATGAAAGAAATGAAGTCGCCGATGTCCATCGCTTTCGCAACAGGTTCCAAAGTCGGTTCTTTGTTCTTGATCAGGAGAGCATTCTTCGTTGGAGAGGTTCTTCATTTAGAGGATGTTTCTCCAAAGGCTCTTCTTTTCCAACCCTTTTTCCCACGAGAGGTGTGGTGCCAAATTAATAAGTTAATATTTAATGTTGTCACATCAATGGGGGATTCCAAGAGTTAATAAAAAATTGCTCTTAATTAACAAGTTGATTCATCAATTTAGAATTAATGAATCCTATTAATTAAAGAGAAATGTGGTAACACATTTTGTGTAACTGGGCATTTAATTCCCAGCATTAAATGCCCGACCGCCCTCATGTGGTACCCACCTTCATGATTCAAATGGGAGGGTTTAAAAATAAAATAAAATCAATTATTTTATTTTATTATTTGTCTAACCCTCCCACAAAAAATCCGAAAAACTAACTTCTACCCTCGACCTACTGCGATCAAGGTGAAGGTATCCTTAAGAAAATATCATTGCTGCGAGTTCAACGGTGTCCTCAGATTTCAATTCTGAGCATCGGTTCAAAAGTCACAAAATGCCGCTTGCGCGTTTGTTGAACGTACCTGAAAAAAAGTTTAGAAATTCATTTTGGGCACCCCGGGCCTCGGAATCATGCGCTGTAAATTTTTAGGACTCGTAATATTCCCATATATTTAAAACAAATTACATTGAAAAATATAAGTCTTTAAATTCAATGTACAATGTATCATTAGAATAAATCAATGGACAATTATTCCATTTTAAGGGTCATATGGTCCTCACAAGATGACCCAATGAATTTGTGATGAAACTGGACCAGCCATGATGATTGAGTTACTGGCCTAAATCCCGAAGCCCAAATTTTATGAAACTCTACTGTATTTTCTTTATTATATAAAGTAATCATGTATAAAAATTGCAGGGCCCAAATCCAAAAACAAGGGGCCCAAATGATGTTTTGGAGTCCAGCCCACTATTCTGGCCAACAATTTAAATCTAGACACTATTCATGACATATCTCATGATTTAATAATCAAATCTAGATGAGATTTTTCAGTATGTAATAAGAGATATAGTTGGCCGACTTTGTTGAAGAAATTTTTCAGATTTTAAGGCATCTTTCTATTGATAAACCCATTCACATTTCGGCCTTCTAAAAGGTATGGATTAAAATGGACAAATTAGCATTGTTTAATCAAACAACCATAACTTTGGCTCCATAAGTCCAAATGCCTCCAAATTTTTAGATAGTCATCCAACATTATTATCTAAAACTTTGAAGAAGGATATATCTCAAGATTCATCTGTATGGATGTCCAAATAATCAAGCCAAGTGGAGGGGTAGTTTTAGAATGCAAACAATCCACCATCTTGGGCTATAAATACATCCCCTCCTCTCCTTGCAAGGGGTTTAAATTTAAAAAGATAGGAGAATCAATTTTCAGGACCAAATACTTGCTAAAGTCTTGGGAGTAACTTCCATACTTTACTTTTCACTTGAGAGATCCTTCCTCCTCTCTTTGTTTTCATTTACTTTTGTGTTTTTCATTGTTGTAATCATGTAAGTATTTTTTTCAATTCTGTTTTAATGAAAGTTTCTTCTTCAATATCTCTTATTATCATTCACCTTCTGTAGTTTAATATTATAGTTCTTAAAATATTTTAAATACATTTGAATCCCCATCCCTTCTTTTGATTTCTCATTCAATCTAAAGTTCATTTTTAATTCTCATCATCGTTCATGTGTGTGTGTTCAGTGCACAACTCTTTTCTTATCCTGTTCTTTTTGTTCTATTTGAAATTCATCACCAAAAATAAATATTACCAAATTAATTATCATATTAATGGATGAGTAAATCTACCATTGGGGTGAGTCATTATTTAGAGATGTTAAGCGATTGAGAGCTTTTGCTAGATTAGTATTCTTTAATTTAAAATTGTGTATGTTGGACTTAACATGTCATGGATTAATGACTTGTTTTGTTTAAAGAGTGGTTTATATGGATTATTGGAACCATAAATAAATTAAAATAAACAATATTTGATTATTATTATAAACCTAAGTTAATTTAAGGCTTGGATTAAATCCTTTAACACTTGGGAATTCCAATCAACGTCAACTTGTGACATGGGTGTTAATTTAATGCAATATAAAGAAAAGCTCAAGGATATCACAAGCTTAAATAACTAATGATGAACTCAACCTAATCTTTATCAATTTTTTAAATCAAACATCATTCATAAATTATTTCATAAGATCTACAAACAAACCCCCCAATCAGAATACAATCAACTAAAAACAATTGACTAAGGCAACTCAACTTTTCTTGCCTCCTCTATCTGTCCTTCCATAAAACAGTACTTTTCCTCCATTATGAATAATTCCTAGTGTATGGTCTCTAGAGACTCTTCTTTGAATTATTGGTTGGATAATTAGATTATAACTCCTTTAATTTACCTAATTTCTCTTGACCAAAGTCCTGAGAACACCAACCTCTCCATTAGAGATGTCCTCTGCTCCCAAAATGATCATCTTCCTAACAACATCATGAATGTCATTGATACCTATACTTTCTCCATCACCGATGATTTCCTAGTTTGAGAACCTACTTATAATGGCATTATTAACTCAAAAAACTATTACAACCACTATTTTTGTAACTTAGAAAGTGATTTTGGGTGGATAAAACTCTTTGAAAAACCTTGGATAAAACCTTCAAGATTTACCCTCATATGGAGGCTTGCTCACAAAAAGATCCCCACTGATGATCGCCTTCAATTTCATGGTATTCAAATTTATTCTAAATTTTGTGTCTGAAACCAACATAGAGGAGATGTCAATCATCTCTTTCTTTCTTGTGCCACTGCTTCTGCTCTATGGAATTATATTTTTTACATTTTTAACTATAGGTGGTTGATTCACGACTCTATCAAATCTCAATTAAAGAGATGTGTAGAGATAGATAATTCTCAACAGATTAAGAATATCTTCCTTTCTGTTATCATAGAGCTTCACCATGTGATCTGGTATGATAGAAATGCTCTTATTCCTAATAAATACTCATTAAGTCATGTTACAGGGCGTATGCAGATTCTCATTTCCATACGTGAAGCTGCTTCGATCCAAAAGAGACACTGAAACAACACGGTGCACAACTTTGGCATTCTGCGATAACTCCATATTGATGGAAATTACTACCAACCTCATTGCACTTTTGAAGTATTTTGGTGAACCCCTCTTTCTGGTTGGATTAAAGTTAATGTGGATAGTGCTTCCAAAGGAAATCTGGGCCCTGCGGGTTGTGGTGGAATCTTTAGGAATTATGTTGGTCAGATCCTTGGATGCTTTTATGGTAGTTGTGGCATTTCCTCTTCTCTTGAAGCTGAAATTATGAGTATGATTCATGCTATTTCTTTTTCCAAACAACATGGTTGGATCAACCTTTGGATTGAGAGTAATTCGACCACTATTATGCAAGCAATTTGGAATGGTGTAATACATCTTGCATGACCGATCACCACTCACTGGATGAGATGTATCCGCACTCTTCTTATCATCAACTACATCATCACTCGAATTTATTGAGAAGCTACATGGTTGCTGATGGCCTTGTGAATAAGGTGGTTATTCAAGACATTACCTAGCTTGATGATCTTCCTGATGATCTAATCCCATTTAATTACAAATTTTAGACTCTTGTATTTTTTTTATTTATAATAATTATGCCTTGGTCTTCTGGATAGGCACCACCTTCTAAAAAAACTAAAAAAAATAGACCATTAAAAAGTGTCATCACAGAGGATTCGACCAGAGTGCTGCTATACACATTAGCAGAGCACTGGAACCTTGACTGGTCGATAGGAAACAATCAACCACACTTTCAAGATACAAGGTTGCAAAGTTATAGTAATTTCATAGTTGGTTTTGTAAATCAAATGTACAGAGAGGCCCTTACAAACTATATTGCTCTTGAAAATGTAAATGAAATCCTCAAGTATGACTCTCTAGGAGTCTTAGTTTTAAATTTATACATGAGGTGTATTTTCATGATTTGATTTTCCAATAGCAGATCTACTATGTTAATTATGTCTAAATACAATTCATATTTTTTGCAGGTGACTATATCTATACTATTTTAAGGGCTTACCCTATGAACATAAATATGGACACATTATTCCTCACATAACTTTGACACAACTAACCTCATTGGATTCATTAAAAAATGATTCAATAGTCAAAAAAACTTCCATAGAGTCTGAAAAAAATACAGATGAAAAAATATTATTATTACCAATGATACAGGGGTAAAAGTCTAAAATTTAATAATATAAAATATATTTTCATTATTTTTTTACTTATTCCTTTTTTGGGAAGAATTTATTACTCATTTCAGTAAATTTGGATACTATAAAGATTTATTTTCTGTATTCACTACATGGATACCAAATAAACCGACCACACCTGATGATGTTCATCAATTTTCAATACACTACATGCAATGTTTCAGAACTAAACTTCAATTTATACATTTTATATTATGTTTTAATGATAATTATATTATAATAGAGTGGTGTTTAAATATCATCAAAATCATGGAATGAGGATATATCATATGTACAAGGATCCCATTGACTTCTACAAGTGGATAAGTATTAGGGTATATATAATATATTTCTCAATGAAATCATATACAAAAAAAATTACATATTTTTTTCAATTTTTTTTCAGTGTCTCAAACAAACCAATGTCAAAGATTATGGTTATTATGTTTATAAATTTATTAAATACATCATATACCATAAAAATATCATCCTTGAAGAGGTATTTTTTAAGATAATTAAAATTTAAATTAAAATATCTATAAATACTTTGTGTATTGATATTTTTTCAGTAATACTATGAATATCAAAAGTATTTGTAAACACAATACAAAATAAATTTATTTAGAAATGACCGGGAAACATGCCTGGTGTCAGAATGTACACATATATTATAAATATATGACTCCCTTCTACTTATTTAGTTGATTTTATCATCGTTTTATCAACAATTTTTAGTTTTTTTCCTTACCATTTTTATCTGATACTTATTTTGTAAATTTTTTCATAGATCATAAATAAATGACTTCGTCAACTATGATGAATCACTCATATACTATGATCATGCACTCAACACAGATGATGAACTCATGATGATGCAATTTTATATTTATTCTACAATACATTCAATATTTCTGGTTATCAAATGTAAATATTTGTAAATAACAAAAAAAATTGAATGCATTGTAGGATAAAAAGACATAGTGGAATCAACAACAACTCAATCTAATACACGATATGACTCAAATAGTGTGGTTTTTATTTTTAAATTGACATTTTATTAATATATATATTTCATATTTATATTTAATTCATTTCTTGATAGTATTACTAACATAAGATTTTTTTCTTATACATATGGATTATTTTTCTTGAGTTTGGATTCTTTGTTCGAATCTACTCGTGCTCATGAAATATTTCACTTTGATAATGAAACTAAGATAATGGAAAAAAGGAAATGGGTCAATTAACCTCACCTTAATTTGATACACATTGTGCTTGGTATGACTCAAACTATATGTTTTTAGTTTATTATTTACATTTTAGTTCAAAACACACATCACATACTCAAAACTGATAAAACGCATTCATATTGTTTTGATAATTTAGGATAATGATCCATATTACATTTATGACATGTATGATTCAACCACGCCAAAAAATGACACAAAATGTGGCTAGTATGACTCAAAGTGTGTCTTTTTATTTAAGATTGACATTAATTTTAGTATGAAGAACAATTGATATACTCAAAATTGAGAAAAAACATTCAGATTATTTTGATACTTTAAGACAATAATCCATAAGTCATTTGTGATGTGTAGGAATCAAGAACATCTCAATCTGATACATGGTGTTCTTAGTATGACTCAAAGTGGCCCTTATCAGTTTAAGATTGACATTTTAGTTCAAAACGTGTGACACTCATTGCAAACTAAGGAAAATAACTCATATTGTCTTGATAATGTAATAAATTTATTCATATTACATTTGTGATTTGTATGAATCGTTCTTATGTCAAACCAGCACCTGATGTGACCATTATGGCTCAAAGTGTGCGTTTCCACGTTAAAATGACATTTTAGTAAAAAAAATACAAGTTAAATAATAAAAATTGAGAAAACACATTCATATTTTTTTAGGAAAATTATCCACAAGTCATTTGTGATGTTCATGAATTAGTCTCACCAAAATTTGACACATGGTGTGACCAGTATGACTCCAAATGTGTCTTTTTGTTTAAAATTGACATTAATTTTATTAAAAAAAGTGACATACTCAAAACTGAGAAAAAAATTTGGATTGTTTTTATAATTTAGGAAAATTATTCTGAAGTCATTTTTTATGTGTAAGATTTATTCACACCTCAATTTGATACACCGTGTTCATGGTATGACTGAAAGTGTCCGCTATTAGTCTAAAATTTAAATTTTATTTTGAAATGTGTGTCACTGATTAAAAACTAATAAAAAAACACTGATTGTATAGATAATTTAGGAAAATGATTCATATTTTATTTTTGAAGCTTAGGAATTAATATGACATTAAATTGACATATGATGTGACCAGTATGACTCAAAGTTCATGTTTTCAGTTTAAAAGGAAATTTTTGTAAAAAACAAAAAGTGACATACTCAAAATCAAGAAAACACATTCAAATTATTTTTATAATTTAGGAAAATAACCCATGATTCATTATTTACATGTAGATATCATCCTCACCCAAATCTGATGCATGGTGTGATTGGTATGACTCCAAGTACGTATTTTTTATTTAAAATTGACATTTTTTAAAAAAAACACAAGTGACATACTCAAAACAATGGAAAAAATTTATATTGTTTTGATAATTTTAGAAAATAACCCATAATTCTTTTTTTATATTTAGGAATTATCTATACCTCAATTTGATACATGGTGTGCCTGGTATGACTCAATGAGTCCATTATATGTTTAAAATTGACATTTAAGTTCAAAATGCATGTCACTCACTGAAGCCAAGAAAACACACTCTAATTGTCTTGCTAATTTATGACAACTATTAATAATAAATTTTGATGTGTAGGAATTAGTATCACATCAAATGGACACACCAAGTAACTGGTATGACTCAAAGTGTGTTTTTTTTTGTTTAAAATGACATTTTAGTAAAAAAGACAGGTAAGATAATCAAAAATAAGAATTTTTTTATTGTTTTGATAATTTTTGAAAATTATCCATAAGTAATTTTTTATGGGTAGTAACCAAACTCATTTCATTCTGACACACAGTGTGATTGGTGTGAATCCAAGTATGTCTTTTTATTTAAAAAAGATATTTTAGTAAGAAAGAAAAGTAACATACTAAAAACCAAGTAAACCCATTTAGATTGTTTTTATACTTTAGGACAACGATCCATAAGTCATTTTTTATGTAAATCAATCTGCCACACCACAATCTAATACACGGTGTGCCCGGTATGACTAAAATTGTATGTTATTAGTCTAAAATTAACATTTTAGTTCAAAACACCTGTCACACACCAAAAACAAATAAAATATGGTTGAATTGTCTTGATAATTTATGAAAATGATTTATAAGTCATTTATGACGTATAAGAATCATTCTCAGGTCAAACTAATACATGATGTGACTGGTATGACTAAAAGTGTGTGTTTTCATTTTAAAATGAAATTTTAGTAAAAAAGACAAGTGACATACTCAAAATAGAGAAAATGCATTCAGATTGTTTTGATGCTTTAGGAAAATGGTCCATAAGTCATTTGTGATCTGTAGTAATCAACCCAACTTCAATCTAACACATGGTGTGACTAGTATAAATATAAGTGTATCTTTTTATTTAAAATTAACATTTTATTTCATATTATGATTCATTTATTTATTTATAGTATTACTAACATAAGATTTTTTTTCTATATAGGTGGATTCTTTTTCTCTATCTGGGGTGGTTTTTCTAGCAACTAATACCATGATAGTGCTTTTTTGAGAGGTTTTCAGGTTCCAAAGTCAATTAAACATTCATGTTATTTAATTTTTGTGATAGCACTTGTTAATGTAATTGTACAAAACATTGTTTGAAATGATTATAATATAGTGTTTTTAATTTATTTTTGATATAATTTTTATTCCAATTGAATCATTATCTTATGTCCATATACAGTTTTATACTACAGTGTGATCTATTTCAAAAAGCACACTATAGCAGTAGGGCCTTTATCAGTACAATTTCTAGTCCTCATAAAGACCCCATTTATCATCTCTAATGAAAATGCTGATAAAGGGTTCCCTTTATCAATTATAGAAATAAAACTAATAATAGTGGTATTTTATTAGAATTAAAATATCATATATAAAAGACCATATTTAACAATTTTTTAGCACTGATAAAGGTCCCCCCTTTATCAATGCTTTTTAGCGTAGATAATGGTGTACTCCTTTCAACGACCTTAGGAAAATAACACTTTTTAGAGCTGTTAAATCCCATTTTTAGTGCTATTAAAGGGATTATTTTTGGTAGTTTAACAAGTGGGGATTATATACCCTTAGGTACAAGTATCCATTAAAACACAACAGGGAAAATATCAAAGAAAAATAATCATAATACGAGAAAAATTTAAAAGAGGTAACATAGTAAAGTACCAACCAATAGTAAATATCAACACATTCTATATTAATATAAATAGTTGCACATTTCATTAAAATATTAAAACATAAAATAAGATTTCTTATAGGATTATCATAAAAAACTAGGTCCAAATTAATTAAAAGTAAATTATACATCCAAAATTGGTTCAAAGTCCTGGCCTAATCTTGTCCCCCTGACTCCAACTGAGCTCCACTTGGTTAGATATCAAAACATTCAAGTCCCTTTCCACTAAATAGGTCATGAAACATAATGTTTTATTATATACTATATCGCATGATCAAGGTGTGATTATAACTCAATTTTCCACCATCAATGGTTCCCCTAACAAGTCTTGTACATACAAGAACATGGTTGATATGAAATTCTATTGAAGTAAATAATAAAAAATAAATTACCTATTACCCCATGAAGTTCTCCCCAAACCACAGGTGAACATACTTTATTTAACCAATGTCAGAATAGGATTATATACCCATGTTATGAATTCACACCTTAAGGATGAATGATATTTCACTTCTCATATAATAGTAAAGGTGAACAAGATATCACTATAAAACCTCACTAGGTGAATGAGCTATCATGACCAAACATCATTAAATGTATGATCCATCACCATCACAAACCATCTAAGTGAATTATCTATCACCACACCAACACCAATGGTGAATTAATCATCACTTGGTGAATGAGGAATCATGAATTGTGTGTGGATGATACAACACCTCTATCTATGAATAGGAGAATGATAAACCATTATTTTAAGCTGAAGTGAACAATATATCACCAACACATATCATTTAGGCGTATGGTATACTACTAGTATCACTCTCATGTTTAACACCATATCACAATATTAATTATTCTTATATATGATCCACCGTTTAGATTAAATACAAGGGTATATAATACAAGATCATTACCATTATCTTGGTGATTGGTTTATTAATGGTATCATATCTCAAGTGGTTGATACATCACTGACATCAAATCCTAATTGGATATTATAACACTAAAAAATGTCGTTGAATAGATGATGCACCATTGGAACAAATATCATAAATGTAATATGATTCACAAATACAAAAATATCAAGTTAACAATATACCACAAGTATAACATCCCAAGTGGATGATGTTTCTCCATACCAATGTATATGTGGATAATGATGGACCATTAACTTGGTTCAGGTGGGTAAGATTCCACCAACGTGCCAAGGGTGGATGATGCACCACCACTAGTAAAATCAAGGAGGATAGGGTATGACCATATATCAATCACCCATTAATGTGATTAATAAATAATTTAATATCAATTTAATGATTTCACAATTAATTAACATATTATGGATAATGAACACAAGCCAAAACCTGACTCAAGGTTTATTTCCAAGACCATATCTATGCTATTACAGAAATTTAAAAGGATATTACCAATAAAGAAATAATATAGGGATTTATAATAGCCTTATAGGGTTGGTTCTCAGTCATAGAAACTCATCTTGGGGTTCAAATTCATGATGTTGAGCTCAATTACACATATTAATTGGTAAAAAATGACCAATAGTGTTAGTACCCATCTCACGCGATCCAATCATAACCAATTAAATTCCAATCACACCATATGAAACTAAGGAAACCAATTTAATTTAGTTTTAGTGAATTCATAACAAAGTAACATTTCTTGTATTTCATACATCACATGAAAATAAAGTAAAAACCATTGGGAAATCAAGGTAACACCTACGAGGACCTAGAAGGGTCACAATCTTTGAAATCCACCAGTCGATTCAGTTTCAATCAAAAGAAATCATGAAACCTGAAAAAAATCCCCAAATTATGGTATAAATGAAGGTATGTAGTGAAATAATGAGGGAAAAAATAATATTGATGTTGAGAGTTATATTTACATGAGGTAAAATCCTATGATAGATGACCGCAATTCCAAGCCCAGATGAAGGAGATCCTACTTGAGGGTGAAGAAGAATGTGTAAAGACTAAGATAAATTTCATGGTTGCTGGGAATGTGGAATCCCTATGAAATTTTGAACTTTTAAATATTTCAATAAATTAAATTAAAACATAAAAAACTATACTATACATGCATTGTGGTACTATCTTCTTGGTCACAGTGTAACACCTTGTTCAAGGGAAGAATCAAGAAACCCAAGGCCTAGGAATCTATGGAAAAACCACCCCCCTTGTGGTGTAGTTATCCTCTATTGGACTAGATTAATGGAATAACGACCATCCTCATAGTGCATTTCTCCCCCACTGATATTCCTTTATAGTGAATCCCTTATGAACCACTATGAGACACATGCCTCCTTGACGAGGGATTCATGGCACAATACATATATTGTGTTGTGACTAGCGACCTGTAGTGAAATTCAATCTCATGCATCTCAAGAGATACTCTTATTCATTCTCATAATGGTGTAACCCTCCTCTATTGTGGCATTATCCTCAACTCATTGTAACCATTTAATCTTACATGGACAAATATTACTCTATTGTAGCCCCAACCATGCCAAAACCCACTTCATTATGACATGTCGGTCCCCTACCTGATTCTCATCCTTGAAAAAACCTCATGTGTTATGGTGTGATGAGACACATGTAATATAACATTAGCCTAAACCTAGGGGAAACTCTCAAAACCAACCCTTGGGTCCCCTATAAACACCTACAACAACTCACAAACACTAAAACATAAGAGGTTTGGTGAAAGTTGAATAAAATTAATACCTTGTATGTAAATGTTGTGTAATAATTTACCCACTATATAACATCTCATCCATGACAGGTATTGTTGAGCATCACAGAGCTTTGTCTATTCAAAACTCCCACTAATGAGGTTCCCTAAACCTATACTCCCAGATCTTGTTCTACAAACACTTTCTTTAAAAACTAGATTTGATACAAACATAGGTGACCCAAGATAAACATATCTTTATTTTATATCATTTCCATAAGTTAAACATCACGTATTACAATATTCAATTAATCCCAATAATGGTAAGGTTTAGTGACTTTTATGATTATCTACTTAATAAAAAAAATTTACAACACTAGTGAATATTTCTTCATAATCTAGCCACACTATACTCCCTTCTAGACTTCTCATAAGTTATAATACACTTCATAATCTGGGGAATTAAAACATAATAAAAGAGTGATATAAAACTATCAGTAATGGAAAACTTATCAACATGTAATCAAGGGTTGGATTATAAGAATATTAGAAAATATGAGTATGAGAGAAATATATTATTAAAAAGAAATGGAATCATAAGATTTATCCACAAGTCATATTAGAATGACCTATCAAATGATTAATAATATCCCATGGCATAGGAGATTTGAAACACGAAACAATAATCATAGACATGGTAGAATAACATAATTATATAACATAGAAATGTGGAATAAGTGAAATCATTAGAAACCATAACCTAACAAAGAAGGCATTGTTACTTAATTCCCATAGTATAGTGGGTTTGGGATAAGAACCCATGTACCCTCTTGGGATCCGGTTAACAAACCACGAACCCTCTTTCACTTTGGATAAAAACTTGTATACCCTCTTGGGATTAGGATAATAACCTATTTAACCTCTTGGCCTTGGGCTAATAACTTGTGTACCCTTTTAGGATTGGCTTAACAACCAGTGTACCATCTTGGTCTTGGTCTTACAAGTCATGAACCCTCTTTGAATAAAGACAAGCTTCATGAAAAATTCCATAGAACATTTCACAACCCATCTAGAGAGATAAGATGGATTGTGGCATAAAATCATATCCCTAGTGTAGCAAAAAATAATTAGGGTTTTTTACATAGATGGAAAATAAAATTTTCAGATCATTAGGTAAATATCATTGAAAAATACGAGAAAATGCCCATTTTTTATTTTAAAATTAGTATAAATTAGGGTTCTCTAGAAAAAACATTTTAAAAAATGTAAATGAATCTTAATTTAAAATAATGGTCATAATGTAAAAATAATGTGTTCACATGGAAAAAACATGAAAATATATTTTATAAAACATATTTAGCATTATTTTAAAATAATGAAGTTATTTGGTCACTTTAAAAAGATATTTTCAAAAAGGTGAAGTAAAAAATGTTCAATTTTTTTTACTTTTTAAAAAAAGAACCTTTAATAATGGAGCTTTTAAAAATTAATAAAGAACTATCTTAAAGAATGTGTATTGATAGATAAAAAATATAATTATGAAATCAAAAACCTTTTTAATATTTTAAAATTACTTTTTTGAAAACTCACATCATGAAATGAGTAATAAAACTTCATTTTGAAAAGAGGGAAAAATAAATATTAAGACCACATGTGATTGCACATAATTAGGTTCTCAAAAAGGATAAAATTAACAGGAATAAAAAACATGGACATGAAATAGAAACCATCATCAAAGAGGATAAAAATTATTCTTAACAAAGATATACTTTTTGAGAAATAAATCCATCAAGGTAAAAGAGTTGAATTAAAAAAATAACTTCCCTAGAGATAAAAGGCATTAAATTATAATTATAGAAGAAAATAATATTGTAAAAACATAGTAAAAAATGAATCTTTATGACTCAAGAAAAGAATTTTAGTAGTGAAAAATTCCTTATGAATATCATACTAATTTAAGTACCAATAATTAAGAAATGAATTAATGAGAATGAATTGTAAATTAAAATTAAAGAACATGAAATTAACATTTTATACCAATATAGGATAAAATAAATCAACTTACAATTATTTTTCAATAATAATCATTATAACTTAATGAAATGAAATTGAGTTATGAAAAACACTTAGAAACCTAATATTTTTAAGGAAGAATTATTTTAAAGGTATTTTGTAAGAAATAAAAGTAAATCCATAGAAAATAAAAACTAAATAGACTATAATAAAATCATATGGTATAATATACCCAACTTATAAGAATAAAGTTGAAAGAGAACATCATAACTCAATAAACAAAAATTGGGTTAACAAAAAATCTTAACTTTAACACCGATTATCCAAACATGATTTAACATACTATATAATAAAAATAACTATCTTAATCACCTATTTCAGAACCTTATTCATAACTATAACCTTTTATAAACTTAATTTATAATCATTTATTAAAAATATATTAGTTTTTTATATTTTATTTTCCTCATAAAATGTTATTAGCTTTGATTGTTGGATTAATACTAGTTTCATAAGGGCAGTGTAGATTATTGTTTATAGATTCAAATTTCATAATTATGAGAGAATTATAGGTACTATAATATATTTTTTAAATGATTTATAATGTTATAATTTTACTTTATAATTATTTTTGTTATGATTCTTGATGATGAAGTTGGTGACGATCTTGTTTTGGTAATTTTAACGAACAAGGGGTAGTGTATTAATAATAGTTTAGATATTACTACTTCCATTACCGAAGAAAAAACAAATCATTATTTGATTATTATTTTAAAATATCACTAGTAATTAGTTCTCCATAGTTATCCATGATAGAAATTTATTTAATTGTTCATGTTGGTGGTTAATCTGATCCAAACAATAACATACTATAATTGATGTGCGAGTATTGTTAGGAAAGTGATTATTTTGGAAAAATATAATTATAAAAAAAGTATAATGATTTTATTTTTATTTTATTAATGTGGTAATTTTTTTTAAGAGAGTTGGTTATATAATAAAATACTAGTGTGAAAAACAAAATATGTCACTTTCGTGGAGGTTGTAGTCTGTACGTAGGCATAGGAGAAACGTTCATTTAACATAGATTATGAGGAAAATTGGAAATGGTTTATAATTTTAGAATATTAATAATTTTATAAATATCAGATGAATCTATTAGATATACTTTTATAACCATCCATGTAGGGTGATGATGAAAAATCAAGCACGATGTTCAGGGAGGTGATGGTCCGCACATATATATGACGACATCTTCATTTTTAAAATGGTTTCAAAAGAAGGTATAAAATGGATAATATATTAGTATAATATCATTAAATAACGTTATTAATACTCTTTTTATTACAATTTTATGGATAAAGTAGGTTTTGTGGGGTAAAAGAATATGATAATTAAGAGAGCTCAGTTGAGAACATTACCTCTCCTTTTGGATGTTCTCCCATGGGTAACACCTTAAGGGTCGATAGATTAGTATTTGGGAAAGAACAATGATTATAGGATGTAGGGAGAAAGTGGGTTATAGTTATTTTCTGATCAAATTATTTATAATTAGTGGATAAATGGGGTGTAGGTGAGCTCCTTTTATAAGTGAAGAGAATTTATTTTTTGTGAATACAACTTATTAATATAAATAGAGAACATATTTCACATGGAAAGTGGATCCAAAGTGAATAATAATGCATTGGGTGATTAGTTAAGGATTATAATACCTCAAACATTCATTTTAAAACATATTTTAATTCTTTAGGCCTTTTACTCTTAGATTTTTTACTTTTACCATTTTTTGGTTTTTACCATGGTAATTAATATTTACCTAAATAATTTACATTTAATAGATAAAAATAAAATGATCCTTATTAAATAATTTAAATATAATTATTAAAAATGATAAATCCATTTTATCAAATAAAACTTTTTTTTGTAAGAAAAATCAATTTTAACATTAGCGCATGTAACGCGTAAAAAACCATTTTTAGAAAAAAAAAGAGTATTTTAAGCATAAAATTATTCTTATGATAAAATTATAACTTTATTTGATTTATATGAAATTAATTGTTTTATTACTAACCATATAAGATTTTTATGGTTTTATAAACATTAAAAACCCTAATTCCACCTTGTGGGTACTTAGTTAAAAGAAACAGACCAAAAGTAGTTTTTATTAAAGTAAACTATTACTTAAGTTTCCAAAATGCTAAACTTAGGTTTTATAAATTCGATATTAATTTTTTAAATGATTTATTTTACTTTATAAGTTTATTTATTTTATATAAAAAAAATTTCATAATCTTTTATATCATTCTTGTATTATGGCAATGTCATAAAATTGATAGTATTTTCAAAATCGGTATTTTCCACTATTCACCCAAAATTATACCTTTTCAGAAAAATATAAAAAAATAATACTAAACTAAGTATGGAATTATTAATTAAAAAATAATTTTCATTTTATAAAATTTAAATTATAAAATTATAAAATTTATTTTTTAAATTAAAATAAAAAATATAGAGAAAAAACTATTTTTATTAAAATGAAGTTTTAAAGTATTCTTAATATTACATCATATAAATTTATAATTTAATTAATTTTAATATATTAGTTAATTTATAATAATATTTGAAAATTGTTCAATTTAATTTATTAGTATATAAAATACAACACTTATAAAAATAGTTATTTTCAAAAGAACAATCAATTTTTAATACTAAATCTTGTTAATTATTTTCCCTATAAATGTAAGAATGTTTAATTGAGTAATAAAATTTTATTTACTCTAGGTTTTATAATCTTACAATATTATAAATAATACTCATATAATATGTCATGACTTATTTAAGTTTAGTGTTTCATGTAAAACAAGCTATCGAAAAAAATATTCCAAATTCTCTAGGTGTTACATTCTCCCTTTAAATAAATTGGATCCCCGTAATTTTAATTATCACTCACTAATAAAAATATATAAGGATATATAATATATATATATATAAACCATGATTCAATTTCTAGATAGATATCAACTTTAGAAACTTAGGAAACATATCTTTTCCCCTTATAAATGGTAAATCCTAACTTTGGATTCTTCTCCAATCATTTGAGTTAAATGGCCCTTATGGTTTGGAATCATAAATTCTATAATAGAATTATTTTTACAAGAAATATCATATTCACCCTTTTGCTAATATCTTATAGTTTGGATTTAAATTTTATTTTTCTATTTTGTTAATTAATATAGATACTATGTAAAGATAGAAAATATGTTTCCAAAATCATATTAAATTAATAAAAAGGAAGAGTTAATAAGACTTGGATGAAACATAATTATATAAACCTTAATGGAGATTCATATAATTTGTAAATAGTATTTATACCACCAGGTATTTTTATTTAAATATCTAATAGTTGGTGAAAACTTACATGACATAATATATTCTCAAATCTAGAGTGAAGAATAAGTGTTCAAAATACCACTTAATTATCACTATCTCCTTCAATATTAGACATTTCATAGGCTTTTCCTTATTACATTATCTTAGGAGGATGTTTATATTGACTATCTCCATAAAACCTATGTTTCGTGAACTTATTTTCATAATTCCAATTCTTCTTATAATTGAATCATTGGGCTGATGGTTTTTCATTAAGTTGGGATTTTCCTCTATTCATTTCATTAGTTGGTCACTTCATATCTCTTCATCATTTATTTTCTTTATAATCTTATATTCCACACATGAAGTACATACTTATTATTTATAGATAGTCCCCACTATGATTCTTTCCACACTTTCTATATATATAAAGATAAAGTTTCTCTCCTCCATGATTTTTATCACTTGAATTCCCATTGAAATCAATTTTTCTTTTATTTTCCCCAAAACCATGAGAATAATGATAATCTCTAATTTCTATTTACACTATAATTTTACATCAAAAAATATCCTCATAACATCCAAAATACCTTATAGTCAATGATTTTTTGAGACTTGGATTTAAAACACAAAAGAAACAATCGATCTTACTTTTACGGTCAATAATAAAACTAGAGGTGTACATTGAATGTCTTGTGAAGTTATATTCATGGTACCTAATGGATTCATATTATTTTTGTTTAAAATAAATTAATTCCCTCTCTATTTTTATGTTAATAGTTCAGGGAAAATATTTACTAAATAATACCTCCTTAAACTCTTTCTATTTTATGGAGTCAATTTCATCCTTCCACATGATGTTCTTGATTTTAGTTTTCCATTGATTAGCTTAACCTTCCAAATTATATATTTATAAAAACATATTTTCATGTGGTAAGATATAGATAATGAAAAAAATATTTTTTTTCTATACTGATATATTACTTAGTAATTAGTGGATCAGGATACCCACTAAAGGTTGGTGGTCATTGGTGTATGGAAGACTCGATTACAAGATACTCTTTAGTTTTTTTAGGAGATTCATATGGTTTGTGTTATTGTTCATAATGTGGGTTAACATCATTATGTTGGTTTTCAATACATTTTATATCCCATTAGGTTGATTTTTGGGAAAATATTTATGTTTTCCATTACAATCATTGCTAACTTGGTTCCTCAAGGTTCTAGACACTACTTTAAATAATGGAAAGTTGGGAATGGGAAATTATTAAATGCCAAGATGAAAACTAAAAAACTAGAAGAAATAACCCCTTAATTAAATATATACCCTAACTTATTAATATTTATATTTCAATATAAGTTATCCATGGTCATATACCTAATAAATTCTCTATGTGGAAAAGTTATGTATTTAAATCCTTTATAATGGTTCATAAATAGAAGGAAAATTAATAAAATAATATCCCCAGGAGTATCTATCTATGTATGTAATCTTAGGACCACTCATCATGAACCTAGTGAATATAGATTTGATACTGAAAAACCCTTTTTAGACTGACTACCCCTAGGTGCATCTGTGCCACAACCGCATCCACTTGCCAATATCTAGGTGGGTATGTAATTTCTAGGAAACTACACAATATCTACTTTATAAAATCTTTTGGATGTTTTCCTATACTTAGAATTATTCTTAGTTCTCTCATTAACAATTTCTTATCCCAAAACCCAAAAAAACTAAAATAATCCTAGAAAATAACTAAACCCTACTCTGATACCAACTGAGGCACATGTGACCCACACTCCAAAATCTAGTGCTAAAAACACTTTCTTTAAAAACTATCTTTAATACAAACATAGGAAATTTGAGATAAACATGTCTTTATTTTACATCATTTCCATAAGTTTAAAATTACAGATCATAATAATCATACAATCCCAAGAATGGAAGGTTTAGTGTCTTTTAGGATCAACTACTTATGTAACTTATTTTATAACACTTATGAAAATCTCTCTATAATTGATCAATACTAGCCAACCTTCTAAAATTCTTATAAGTTATATTTATGTTTATAACCTAGGGAATATAAACATAAGTAATGGATGAGATCAAATGATCGTTAAGGGAAAAATTAATGACATTTCATAGAAATTTATATCATAAGTATATGAAAAAACATGAGTATGAGAGAAATATATTATTAAAAAGAACATAGACTAATAAGAGTTGTCCACAAGGAATATTAAAATGACCAGTATTCTCAAATGATCAATCATATTCTATGACATAAGAGTGTATAAAAATAAACCAATAAACATGATCTATGTTGGAATAACATAATAATATAATTTAGACATGTGCCATAAGATAAATCCTAGGAAACCTTAACCGAGTGGAGTAGGAATTTCTACCAGATTCCCATCACATAGTGTTCTTGGGATAACAGCCCATGTGCCTTCTTGGGATTGGTCCAACAACTCATGTACCCCCTTAGTCTTAGTCTAATACCCCTTTTACCCTATTTTTCTTGGTCTAACAACCCATGTAACCTCTTTGGATTCATCTAACTACATGTATACTCTCTTAGGCTTAGGATAATAACTTGAGTAACCTCTTAGGCTTGGTCTAACAACCCATGTAACCTATTAGGTTTGGAATAACAAAATGTGTACCTTCGTAGGCTTGGAATAATAATTTGTGGACCCTCTTGGGATTGGGATAACAACCTATGTACCCTCTTGGACTTGAGATACTACCCGTGTACCCTTTTTGATCATCTGATATATAAAACTTCAACCAATATATTTGATGGAGATATAGGACCCCACCCATCAATAATGATTTTCCATACATTTACATTCCAAAAAATATGAAAAAATTTATATTTCAAATATCACTTAATTTACTCATGTAAAATAGATTGGTTTTATGAAACATTTCATAGAAAACATCATGATCCATCCAAAGAAATAAGGTAGATAGTGGTATAAGAACATATCCCTAGTACGACAAAAGGATCACTAAGCATGTTGACATAGAAGAATAATAACTTTTCAATATCATTAGGTAAATAAATTTGAAAAATAATAGGAAATACCCCTTTTCATTTTAAAATAATTATGAATTAGGTTTATTTATAAAAACCATTTTAAAACATGGAAATGAGTCTTCATTGAAAAGAATGGTTGCAATGACAAAATAATGTGTTCACATGGAAAAACATTAAATAGAGATTTTATAAAACGTTTTTAACATTATAGTAAAATGATGAAGTTTTGTGTCATTTCCAAAAGTTATTTTTAAAAATGGGAAGTGAAAACATTTGAAATTTTTTACTTTTTAAAAAAATAACCTTTAATAATAGATCCTTGAAAAAGATATAAGTAATATATAAGGAAAACTTTGAGTGAAATATAAAACATATGATTATGAAATGAAAAACCTTCTTAATATTTTAAAATAACTTTGTTGAAAAATCACATTGTAAAAAGAGTAATAATACTTTATTTTGAAAATAGGAATGAAGAAATATAAAGGACACATTGTATAACACATAATTAGGATCTAAAAAGGATAAAATTAACAGGAAGCTAAAATATGGACATATAAGATAAACTATCATCAAAGAGGATAAAAATTATTCTTAACAAGGATATAATTTTCTTGAAATAAATTCATTATGGTAAAAGAATTTAATTAAAAATGTCACCTTCCATAAAGAGAGAAGAAATTATAGTATCATCATAGAAGAAAACCATCTTGTAAAACCATATTAAAATGGGAATCATTATGACTCATAAAGAGAAGTTGAGTCAAGAAAAACCCATTACAAATATCATAATAATTTAAGTAATAATCCTTAGTAAATGAGTTCATGAGAAATAATTATAAATCCATTTAAAATAATGTGGAATTATAAATTTATACCATCATAGAATAAAATAAATCAACATATAAGGATGATTTTAATGAAAAATAATTATAACTCAAAGAAAGGGAATTATGTTATGAAATGAACTCTTTAAACATGGGATGGGGTGGCTCTACATTCGGGTCACTTATCCTGTCTTGGATTGTTTCCAATGGGGTTTATTCATGAAATTGGAAACACCCAATGATTCCCACATCTGTAACGATCCACGAGATTACTTTCGAAAGTCAGACAGTCATTGGGGTCCCTCACCAATGATTCTTAGGAATTTATATTAGTGTATAGGATGTGTGGTAAGGATAATCACACCATATTAGGGGGAACTATTTCCTACTCTAAGACTTCCTGATTGATTTAAGTCATGTTTTTGAATCCTTCCCAGATATTGATACAGGACTTGTTACTTGCTCTTATAATCATTTGGTGGATACTGATTTATTACAAAGTGATTCCAATTTGAGGATTGCTTTGTTTTAAATCCATACAATTGGGAGATATAGATTTTATCACTATAAAGGATGGATATAGGTGATCATGGTTTCAGGATTATGCCCATAAATAGGATTTATATATATCCTTATGAAAGGAATTATAACCCACATAGTTTGGTTCTACTTAATGGGAAACGTTGTATCTTTTAAGGTCATGTGACAAGGACTGATTGATGAAGTTAAATGCCATGACATAAGGATGACTAGATTAAAGACGCCTAGAAATGATTGGTGTGAGACTTATGTCATGAACCGGCCCAATAGGGATCGAGATGAAACTACCCCAAGTCCAATTTCATAGTCCAGGGGGTGGTGACAAGCACTGAAAGGCATAACTAGTATGGGAGGCCTTTTCTTAATTTACATGCACATACACACCCGACCATCACAATTCATAAGTGAAAAGGAATAATAATAAAAAGATATAATATCTAGATAATAACATTAGATGAAAACCTCTACTGTGTGCAAGAGTGAGGTAGTGAAAACTGAAAAGTAAAAGGAAAAAATACATGCCCAACCAGAAAGATGTCCCAACCTAAAAAAAGTAAATGTTGAGAGAGCCTAGCTCCGAATCTCCAAGATCCAACCACTGTACGTGGTTAAATGTACCAGGTATCCTTATGATATTCTATAATAGTTGCTAACCTGTCAATCATCTACATAATATGTGACAAGTGAGGGAAAATCCCATACATGGGTGAGTATAAACATACCCAGTAGGACACCACGAAATATGAAGGAGGAGTAGTAAGAGACAAGATGTGAATAGAAAGTTGATTGCTAAAATCAAAGAAAGAGGGAAAATAAATCGAATGACAAGGATACATACATACATACATACATACATACATACATACATACATACATATATAGATACATACATACATACATACATACATACATACATACATATATATATGATCAAACCAAAGAATCCAAAATGATAGAGAAAGAGGGTCTCCATATCACATCCCAACCTCAGAAAATAGAGCCATCAGTTCCAAGAGTCCATCTTTGATGCCTAACATCTCACGTGTCTGTATGAAGATAAATATAGGTCAAGTCACTGATTTCCACTGCATTTCATCATCAAGGGGCATAATCTCTAGGAAGAGGATCCATACCCTGGTACAACAGGAGGGCTTCAATCAGTAGATAGACATAGGACCCATGCCCTATCCTGACAAGAGGGTGCCACTATGATGGTTGAGGACCCATGATCGGTCTCCGAAAGAGGGTTCCACTCTTGTAATCGATAAAAGACCCATGCCCAACACAACTAGAGGGTGATTCTCTAGTAGTCGAGGACCCATGGCCTGATGAAATAAGATAATTCCACTCATATAGCATATATAGGACCCATGACATTACTAGTAGGAGGGTGCCACTCTAGTAGTTGAGGATCCATGCCCTAATACAATATAAGGGTGCCAATCAGATAGTAGATAGAGGAAACATGACCTTCCCAGAAGGATGGTGCCACTTAGAGGATTTGTAGAGGAACAATGATTTATCTCAATAGGAGGGTGCCACTATAATAGTCAGTATATGACCTATGACCATCCCAGCTAGAGGGTGAGACTCTATAGTCTATCAAGGACCCATGCCCTTCCAAATAGGCGGGTGCCACTTTGGTCTCTCAGATGATCCTACCCGATCCTTGCTGTCATCGAAAATCACCTAAATAAGCATTATGCTTGGAACATATCACATCATATCGCAAAATCCACTATGTATTACACCATTATGTTCTAAGTGAAAAAAACTCTGAATATGATACTCATGATCCAAAATACAATTCCAAACAAAGGAGATATGAGAGGTTGAAGTTTCCTCAAAAGGAAGATAGGGGCACAAGACGTGTAAGGGGAACCACATGACATGTATCTCCACTCCAGTGTTTGGTTGTGTCCCCACCGATACACAACTCACTGACCATGAAGAACTACATGGTGTGTAGGTGGACTACACGACATGCCTCAAACACCTGGGGTCCAACCGGTCCTCCTAGTCGTGTTTGTGTAAAACTTTCCATGTCTGTGTACTTTGGTACACAATGTGTGCTCCCACACAGGGTCCTACCTATGTGCTCTTCCAGAATTATTTTCTAACAGGGGATGGATACATGGGGTGTGGCCTAGCCACACAACATGTTATCCTTATCTTTCTCAAAACCCTATCACCGTAGTCAAAAGGAGCTACACGATATGCATTCTTAAAACTAAATGATGTGTAGTTAGGGTTTTCACTAAAAGTTATATATGCCTATAGTGTTCTAGATCCACTATCGCCTCCTTGTATCTTGCCTCCAAACTCTTAAAATTAGTGTAAAATACCTCCGTTCATTTTTTTTGGCCCGATGATGGCCAAAAATTGAATCCCAAGCGGTTTTCTCAACACCTGCGCACAACATGCATATATTCTATCACCCGTAGCACCTCACTAGTATTAAGATCCTCAATGTAATCAACCACATCCCAAAAATAATCTGAATCCAACACCGATTCATAATTTCATTCATCATACACAAATATTCCATGAATTTGGGAGACCAATTGGTCTCAGTCCCTCCCATCAATGCCGAACCGAGACCCCATAGGTCAAACAGAAAAGAGCGTGAATAATAATTTGGATAAAAACACAAAAATAAAGGTGTATGATAATTTTATAAGAATTATTGGCCAATTAATAGAATCAGAGATATCTAGGGTGAGAAACAATTGAATAAGCAATTAAAACTGATACATGAGCACATACAAAGGCATAAAATTAACGCAGATCAAAGGAATAGAATCAAGCATGCTAAAATGGTTTAATAAATTAGTAAATAATCAAAAAAATTATGAGTCCTACCTAGAATTTGGATCATTAATCGATGAAGAAAGCACCCTCCAATGAATAAGAGGATTCATTGCATTTACTAAATGTTGATCTGCCTAGATCTAGTGTTTCGTCATTATCTGATTCCGATTTGCCAACGAGAGGTGGAAAGAAATACTCTCAACGATACCAGGGTTATGTAGATAAACCTAGAGATATTTCATAATGAAATATTTAAAGGGAATTATGTTTAGGTTATTTAAATTAAATAATTAAAATATTTATTTGATTTAATTTAAATGAACCCACCAATTGCGGTTTTAACCAAACTTCCTACACCCACCTATTTTAGGTCGTTACTAGGGTAAAAATCATGTTTCAGATTCATCCATGGTCTTGGATTTTTGATCTGAGAACCAATTTAAGAGTTATTCAATTTTATTTAAGAAATCAAGTGATATAGTTAATATTTTTATAAAATCAATTTCAGGCACACTGGGCCTTGGAATCACACACCATCTTAGCACCTGGATTAAAAAATATATCTAGAAATATGTCAAAGTATTAAAAGAAAAAAATAGGGTTACTAAATCATTCTCTCCTTCAATATTTTCATCCCTAAAAAGAAAAACTAAACAAACAGCTTGGGATATTGAGCTTGCATTTTGATCTCCAGCTCTGAGGAGTTCTCCTACATGCTCCCGTGTTTCCAAAACACATGAACCAAGGGGATGGTTTTTCCGCATATGGTCTTCTATTACCGATCATCGATCACCACTAGGTTTTTTTATATAATTGGATCCATCCTTGATTTCCATATTTCCCAGTCAATAACATGCCTAGGGTCATGCACGTATCTTCTTAGTTGCGACACGTGGAAGATGTCATACACTCGCTCCAACTGTGGGGGTAGTGCGACGTGGTAAGAAACCTCTCCAACTCTCTATAAGATCTCAAATGACTTGATGAAAATTTGGGATAGATTGTATCCCTGGAAAAATCTCCATAATCCTCATCATGGGGAGAATCTTAGGAAAAAATGGTATCCTTTTTCAAACTACAAGGACCTACGTCGCCGATTTGAATAAGATTTCTACCTACTCTGGGTTGTCCTTATCTGGTAATGGCTAACTTTGACCTTCTCCATCACCACCTGCAACATCTTTGGCCCAATAAGAGATGCCTCACTGATCTCTATCCAATAAAAGGGGGACATGTAGGTTATCCCATACAAGGTCTCGAAAGGTGTCACATGCATAGTAAAGAGGTAGTTATCATTGTATGAAAACTATACCAATGGAAGGTGATCCTCCCAAATCTAGATAAAGTATAACATACAAGTCCTTATAATACCCTCTAACATTTGAATAGTGTGCTCAGTTTTCCTATCTAGTTGAGGGAGGAAGGATATACTCATCCTCATATGGGTCATGATTTCCCCTATAGGACTCTCCACAACCATGACGTGAAACATGAATCATGGTCAGTGACAATAGTCGAGGGAACCCCATGAAGGAGAACAATATCCTTTATGTATAACTTCACTAAACTCACCAATTAACTCTACTCACTGATAACAAGGAAGTGCACTAAATTTGTAATTCAGTCAAATATCGCTCAGATGGTGTCATGGCCTCTCACTGTACATGGAGGCCCTATCACAAACTTCATGGATATTCCACCTTATTTCCACTCTAAGATCTTGAGGGGATATAAAAACCTTCCAAAACCTGGTGCTCAACCTTCACTTGCTGACAGGTGAGGCATTGAGAGCCAAATTTAGTCTCACTCTATCTCATGCTAGCCCACCAAAATTGCCACTGAATGTCACTATATGTCATCCCACACCAGAGATACCCCCATAGCTGAAGCGAGTGTATGAAGTCTAATGGGATCCCCAAATCTCACACTATGAGTAAAGAGATAAAGGAATAAGTCAAACATGTGTTTGCATCTATCTACGACCTCGACTGCTAGCTCCCTGAGCTTGACTTGGTCCACCTGGTGGTGGTGGTGGTGGAAGAATCCCATAGAATCTTCCACCACCCTCAATTCCACCTCATGGAGGTCCATATTCTCCTCTACCATCTTTTCCTCCCAGGGTTCCACCATCTTGTCTTCTAATAGATCTCTGATCATGGTGCTACCTCTACTACGAAAGTCCATCCACTATCTTCCTGCGCTCCTACATAGGTCAGATAAAAAATTCATGTTCCATGTGACCTCACTCATCACATTCATAGATAATCCCATCTTTGGTTAGTCCTAGTCCCCTATGATTTCTTTGAACACATGTCTGAGCCTGATCCTAGGAATTTATCCTATACCACGATCTCATCGGTTGGTGTATGCTAGCTGCTGCAGATGACTCATCTCTATAACGTCCACTACTAGCTCTATCTTCATAGAACCCCTATGATAAGAATCTCCCCATCACCATCACCCACTCCAACATCCCAACATAGGTGGGAATACAAAATGGAACTACACTGGCATGGATATCTTTAAGGAGACCTTGGTCAAACTTCCATGCTTAGAAGTAGCCATCCCAAATCATATTGAGGGAGTATGATGTAAGGCCTGTGAACCTTTCCATTTACTTAGCTACTGCCACCCCTCCCTAATTTAGCTATATAATATCCTTAATATGAACCAAGAAAAACTAGGTGGGGAAGTACTCCTCACAGAACATATACTGGAGTTCGAGTCATGAGAGTGTCAAGTCATCATGAATATGTGTAACAAGACTCCACCAACGCCCATATATTATATAGAAAAGGATAGATACCATCAAAAACACATGATCAGTTGGTGTCCAGATAGACCCGAAAATACAGATCACCAACTCTATCTAATCCTCTACTACTTGGGGATCTGGCTCACTGCAAAATCTTAACGGCCTCTAGTATTAGAACATACAAAGTGTGCTAAGCCAGCACACATCATCATACTTCTCACCTAGTATGATATACTGATTAATAGGTGGGGTGCTACTACTTTTAAAACTAGAGGAATAATCTCATAGGATGGAACCTAAATTGAAGCCTCATCACTCATCTAATCATCATTAGGATCAAGAACTGGTAACCTAGATGACTATTGTCACAGAGGCATCCTAAAAATTTAATCAAGACATACCATGGTCAGATGAGAATATATATATAATGGGGAGCTAACTCAAGAAGTAAAGTAAAAAAGACTCAATCCTATATGATTCATGTACCATTGATCCCTAAAAACAATTTCATAGTATTCCAAGTTAATAAGAAGGTAGTCAAGGTCCTAGTGAATGGATGCATCGGCTACCACACCAACACTAGATTCCATGGCCTGAAAGCTGCACTGAAAAATCTTTGAAAATATTTCCTTAATCCCAACAAAATCTTCATAGGGGGACTATACCAAACACTATCCCAAGAAATGAACTACTCTGATACTAATATGTCATGACCCAACCCAATGGGGATCAAGCCGCAACTACCCCAAGCCTGCCTCCATAGTCCAGGGTGTTGAAAGGGGGTTCCCTAAACCCAACTTATGTTGTACTTTGATTATTGCTACATGTATGCAATTTGTTTTATATAAACGTGTTTATCTTTCCATAATAATGTAGATTCTTCTGTGTCTATAATATTTATGGTAATGTCCTTATATTATGTGTTGTATCAAAGTGTTATAGTAGGTCCCAGGCTATAATAAGAACCTAGAGATACTATGATAGTAATCTTAAAGTAATGTCCTATAGTCCATTTACATGATTTTATTAGAACACAGATGATGTGAGACTATCAGGTGCTGGGAGCTCATAAGCATTGAGACTTCTTCTCATGAAGTCTGCACTTGGTGATCTCTAGTAGTTGATATCATGAGGACAAACCTACTAATAGGAACACCACATGTTTCATGTGTCATTAGTTGTTCTTATCTATGTACATGTGTAATGGTCTATTGACTTAAGATCATTATCGATGTATGTTGTTTGATTGCGTACTTTGATGCAAGATGAAAACCATGGTGATGAAGTCATGGAGAGGTAGTTTGTGTTGGCTATGTTATTGGTGACACGACATTGATTGAATGATCAAAATAGGATTCGTGGCTTCCGAATTGAGGAAGATGTATCTCAGGCCAGGTTGATTAGGATGGTAGTACCTTCATTAAATCCATGGCCATGGTAGTTGAACGTAAGTCTGTCCAGATAAATCAACAAATAACAAAGATAAAGAATGATGACACTAGTGTGCATTCTACTTTATTGAGATATCGATGATGATGAGATTATATTACAAAGACTATGTTCGTAGGAAGGTAGTCATTGCTTTGACTTTTCCTTATCTCTATAGGGGTCTCGATGGGTTGCTAGACCCCGCTCTTGATCGGTGTATATTATTCATTTCTAATGAGATAAGGGCCTAGAGGGTCACATAGAATAGCGCTTTGAGAATCTGCTCTATTCTATTAAATAGAAATATAGAACTTAGTGGACCCCACCACAGCGTCCGAGTATTATCCAATTTCTATGGATCACCAAAGAATAAATAAATTCTTTAATTATTCAAGTTTGGAATAATTTGTTGAATTCATTTTTAACATGTATTTACAAGTGTTTAAGTAAATACTAGGATAAAGTATTATTCAAACAAATTTAAATATCACAAGTTCATTTAATATTATCTGGAGACATGAGTCGAGTTAAATACTCATGTTTATCACGCAATATATATTTGATATATATATATATATATATTGCAATTGGTGATAAAATTATAAATATTATTTATGGCATAATTTAATTTTTCACAAATAAATATTTATAATACTTATATTGTGAATATTTATTACGCGGGGGGTTGGGAACCCATACTGAGTTTTGAGATATTCACTATATAAGATAAGAGAGCCTCTTCTCCTTGTGACTATTCATTCGTTGGAATTGAGACCCTCTCTCTCCTCCTAAATCCTAGAGAGAGACTCTCTCAAACAATCAAGATCTTTAAGTTCTGCCATCTTGGATCAAAGAAAATTTCTTTATGTGATCATCGTTGCGTCGAAGTGGTTTTTAGTGTACTGTTCTAGCACCCGGATTCTGAAGAATGACATGCAAGCAGTTTCAAGAGGTGTGTGTGGACGATCTAGAGGGATTCGACATCAGAGTCTTTGAGAAACAGTCACCAACATCTTGTGATAGTCTTACAAACATCATATCCGAATGAGGTACATGTTCAGTTTATTTTGTGCTTTGTTTAAACTATGCATGGTTTTCAGACCATACTGGGATAAGATCACCAAAGTCGATGATGTTACGTCACTCCAGTGATGTGAAAAATTTTAATTTCTCAGTCCATCGGCTTCAGTTTCCCTTCCTAGTACCTAACAGTGGTATCAAATGGACACATGTTTTTTTAGAGTCAAAGAAAAATTAAATTGCATTAAATTTAATTATAGGGTATTATAATGGTTCAAAAGGATCCAACTACGCATCGATACATTTCGGAATGGCCAAGTAAAGACAATTTGAAAATCTTTAATGGATCGACGTCATGTTGAACAAATAATTGATTTTTTTTATTTTTATTTTTGAAGAACGCGGTTTTAATTTTGTTTTGTGTTTTTCAAAGTATCGGAATCAAGCCACATTTTGGCGAGAATCCGGTCATCAAAAATTATCTGGTAGACTTGAATTATTAAGAGTTAAATAAAATATATTATGATATAATATTATTCTATTTTTATCAATTAGAAAAAAATTCAATTTATCTTCTGTAAAAGTTTTTCCATAAACGTTTATAATATAAAAAGTTTATTAGACTTTTTGGAAAGGAAAGTTAAAAAAAATATGGAATAGAGAAGAAAGTCCATGGGTCTCTTCTCCACGTGAACCCTATCCCTAGCACCTACCTCCCTCACTTCTCCCTCCTGGCTGAGCGCAGCAGCGCACCTGGCCTCCTCTTCTCGGTCCACAGTGCTCCCTCCCTCCGAGATTGTCGGTGTTGAGCGCTGATGTCACGCCGCCACCCGGATCCCATCCCACTGCACCTGGACGAAGCACCCCGCCACCCTCGCCCGGCCCTCCGCCGTGCTAAACCGAGGGGTCGCCGCCGCTCCATCCAGAGCCACACGCCACTACCGGGATCCGGCCTCACTGTGCTATCCCCGGCTCGCCCTACCGCCCCCGTCCACCTTCGGTCGGTCGCACCTCACCAGAGGACACCACCGCCACTCCCCTCTTTCTTGCTGGAGGCAGCGCGCCACCCTTGACCAAAGGCATCACCCCTATCCAGGCCGCTTCGTACCGATCCACTCATCCTTGCCAGAGCTACACCACGGGACACCACCTTTCAGGTTCCCGACACCCAGACCTGGATTTCCAGAACCCCTTGTCATCCAGAACCAGTGATGGACCTCCGTTTCCCATGAGTGCTCCCAAAGAGGTGTTACTACACCCCAAACACGCCGTTGTCACACCACAGTCATGCTTTAGTCACAACTCAGTTCAGCCCAGATCCATTATTCACCCTCACAACATTTTGCAGTCCAGCTGGAATCCTTTCCTGATAGAAGGTAAACCCTTTAAATATTTAATTAATTTATTTTTTAAATTAAATTAATTAGAATTAATTTTGGGTTTTTTAAAATAGAAGAATCAGAATTCTTAATTTAATTTGAGTTTTAAATTAAATTAATGGTTTAATTTAATTTTGGAATTAAAAATTAAATTAAACAATTGGAATTAATAAATAAATTAATTGAATTTATTAGAACACCGTTGCACCATTTAAATTTAATGTAGTTTAATTTTATTTGCGTTTTATGTACACCGATTGGTCTTGAGCTAGTGACCGACTGTGCATGTGTGGTTTTATTTATTTAATTATTTATTCAATGTGTGTGATGATTGTAATAATTAGTTAGATAAATGATGTTTTACGAATCGTCTTTTAATCTAAACATGTATAAGGGCATGCACGTCCAATGCACTTGTTGTATTTTGTACCCCTAGACCCTCTCGCATGCGTGCGAGTATATTTGTAATTACACAGTGACGATCTCAAACGCGGACCCCGCCAATTCAAGGCGGTAATCTGGATGGGAGCTAATCACATTGCACTCAGGCAAGCTACGATACGAGTCAAGTGTCAGCTCAGGTATAGAAGTCCCCAGGTTATGATTGATCCTTTATGGATCGATCAAAGTTTAATACTAAAGACTAGTCAAAATGCATGATTTAACTTTATGCATTGTTTATTGTTTTATGTAAATTCATGATTATTTCTTGATCACGTAAAATAATAAACAAGATAAAATAACCGTCGTGGAAATCCAATCTGGGCGCTTTATCAGGTCGGTTATAAAATAACCGACGTGATAAAGGAAATCTTGGCAATTTATCACGTCGGTTATCAAAAGAACCGACGTGATAAAGCACCATTTATCACGTCGCTTATAAAATAACCGACGTGATAAATTTTTTTCAACGTCGCTTATTAAATAACCGACGTTATAAACATAAAAAAATAGTTTATCAGGTCGGTTATAAAATAACTGACGTGATAAACCTTTTAAACGATTTATCACGCCCCGTATTCAGTCATTCTGTTTTCTTTGATCTGGCAACCTGCGACTCGTCTCTCCTGTGCAGAAAACCTAGAAAGAATTATTCAAAGTCGTGACCTCCAACCTCTTTTTTCCAACATCATTCATCATCTTTATTGTCACCAGATCTATCTGGTCGACTCACAACACTCAAGTAAGAATCACACGGCTCGGTTTCGGTTTTTATTTGTCGCGATGCCCTAAACTATTTTTTTGAGATGTTATTTTTCTATCTTTGTTCTTGCTATCATGGTAAGTTTCATAGTGTTCATTTATACCGTGCTAAATTATTTTCTGGTAAAAGAAACTATGGAAGTGATATCATGCAACTTTATGCGTTTTGTGTGTTCCATCATGTGCGCGCGTGCGCGTATTGGGGGTGTCGAAGGGGGTGGGAGGCTGTCTAGAGGGGTGAGGGAGATGTCAAGGGGTGGGGGTTTCTAGGGGGTGTCAAAGGGGGATGAGGGGTGGTGTCCAGGGGGGGTGTGGGGGCTGTCCAAGGGGGTTGGGGTGTCCAAGGGGGTGGGGGGGGGGGTGTCCAGGGGGTGGGGGGTTGTCCAAGGGGGTAGGGGTGTCCAGGGGTGGGGGTGGGGGTGGGGGGGGGGGGTGTCCAGGGGGTGAGTGGGATGTCCAAGGGGGTAGGGGGTGTCCAGGGGGTGGGGGGTGTCCCGGGGGTGGGGGTGGGGGTGGGGGGGTGTCCCGGGGGTGGGGGTGGGGGGTGTCCTCGGGGTGGGGGGGGGGGTGTCCAGAGGGGTGGGGGTGTCTAGGGGGTGTCAAAGGGGGGCTGTCTAGAGGGGTGGGGGGTTGTCCAGGGGGTGGTGGGTGGTGTCCAGGGTGGTGGGTGGTGTCCAGGGGGGGTGAGTGGGATGTCCAAGGGGGTAGGGGGTGTCTAAGGGGGTGGGGGGGTGTCTAAGGGGGTGGGGGGGGGGGGGTCTAAGGGGGTGGGGGGGGGGGATGTCCAGGGGGGCTGTCTAGAGCGGTGGGGGCTGTCCAGGGGGTGGGGAATATCTAGAGGGGTGGGGGTGTCAAAATGGGTGGGGGTGGTGTCCAAGGGGGTGTGGGGGCTATCCAAGGGGGTTGGGGTGTCTAAGGGGGGTGGGGGTGTCCAGGGGAGTGAGGGGGTTGTCCAAGGGGTTAGGGGTGTCTAGAGGGGTGAGTGGGCTGTCCAAGGGGGTAGAGGGTGTCCAGGGGGTGGAGGGGGGTGTCCGGGGGGGGGGGGGGCTGTCTAAAGGGGTGGGGGCTGTCCAGGGGGTGGGGGTGTCTAGGAAAGTGAGTGGGCTGTCCAAGGGGGTAGGGGTGTCCAGGGGTGGGGGGTGTCCAGGGGGAGGGGGGCTGTCTAGAGGGGTGTGGGCTCTCCAGGGGGTGGGGACGGGGCTGTCCAGAGGGGTGGGGGTGTCCAGAGGTGTCAAAGGGGGTGGGGGTGTCCAGGGGGGGTGAGGGGGCTATCCAAGGGGGTGGGGGTGTCCAGGGGGTGGGGGCCTGTCCAGAGGGGTGGGGGCTGTCCAGGGGGTGGGGGGCTATCCAGAGGGGTGAGGGTGTCTAGGGGGTGTCAAAGGGGGTGGGGGTGGTGTCTAGGGGGGGTGTGGGGGCTGTCCAAGGGGGTTGGGGTGTCTAAGGGGGTGGGGGGGGGGGGTGATGGGGATATCCAAGGGGGTAGGGGTGTCCAGGGGGTGGGTGGATGGTGTCCAGGGGGGTGAGTGGGCTGTCCAAGGGGGGTAGGGGGTGTCTAGGGGGTGGGGGTGTCCAGGGGGGTGGGGGCTGTCCAGAGGGGTGGGGGCTGTCCAGGGGGTGGGGGTGTCTAGGGGGTGTCAAAGGGGGTTGGGATGGCGTGCAGGGGGGGGGGGGTGCGGGGGTTGTCCAAGGGGGGTGGGGGAGTCCAGGGGGTGGGGGCTGTCTAGAGGGGTGGGGGCTGTCCAGGGGGTGGGGGGGGGGGGGGGGGTTGTCCAGGGGGTGGGGGTGGGGGGTGGGGGGGCTTTCCAGAGGGGTGGGGGTGTCAAAGGGTGTGGGGGTGGTGTCCAGGGGGGTACGAGGGCTATCCAAGGGGGTTGGGGTGTCCAAGGGGGTGTGGGGTGGTGTCCAAGGGGTGAGGGGGATGTCCAAGGGGGTAGGGGTGTCCAGGGGGTGGGTGGGTGGGGGGTGCCCAGGGGGTGAGTGGGCTGTCCAAGGGGGTATGGGGGCTGTCCAGAGGGTGGGGGGCTGTCCAGAGGGGTGGGGGTGCTGTTTAGGGGGTGGGGGGTTGTCAAGGGGGGTGTTGGTGTTTAGGGGGTGTCCAAGGGGGGTGGGGGTGTCCAATGGGGTAGGGGGTTGGACAACCTCCTCACCCCTTGGACACCACTCCCCCACCCCCCGTACACTGCCCATCCCCATGGACAACCCCCACCCCCTAGACATGCCCCCACCCCTTGGACACCCCCATCCCCTGGACACCCTGGACAACCCCCTACCCCCGTGGACAACCCCCCTAGACAGCCCCCAACCCCCGTGGAAAACCCCCCTAGACAGCCCTCAACCCCCTTGGACACCCTCTTTATATATATATATCCCAATAGTTTCATTGAAACCATTGAAATATTTTAACTTCAGGTAGTCTATACCAACGGTTCCTGTAGAATCATTGGTATAAGGCTATTACAATGACCATCATGCCAATGGTGTGTGAAACCGTTGGGTACCCCAACGGTTTCAGGTGTTATTCCAATGGTTTCAAATCATTGGGATCTATGTAATTTTTAGTAGTGAATGTATACATACTTTAATATTTATACTTCATGCTTCTTTTTTACAGAAGGGTGAATTTGGTATCCAGTTGCACCAGGATGTATTCTTTGTGTACCTTAAGAAGAAAGGATCCAAGATGAATTTAAAACTATTATATCTAACTATATTTTCTTTTTAAAATGATTTTCATGTATATTTTTTTTCAAATAAGCATAGATTTGTTTTATATTTCTAAATTGTTTTTACATTCAAATTATGATATTTTTCATATAAATATATATTTGTCTTATCTTAACAAGTTGTATAATTCTGATATTTTTTATAGGTTAATAATGAGTCGAAGTTGGATTATGACACATCGAATGAGTAATGAATATGAAGATGGTGTTGATACCTTTTTGGAATTTTCTAAACGAAATGTTCCAAGCAGTGAAATTTTTTTCTGTCCATACCTAAAATGTTTGAATATGAAGAAGTTGAAAAGTAGAGAGATCAAATATCATCTAATTTGTCATGGTTTTAATCCGAGTTACATCCCTTGGATTTGGCATGGTGAAACTGGATAGAATGTCAGATCTACTGATGATGATGATTCACAAGATGGTAACTCCAATGGAATTGAAGAAATGATTTGTGATATTGCAGCAGAAGAAATTGAGATAGAACCGATAGTTGCGTGTCTATATGGTGATGCTGAAAAACCAATGTATCTTGTTTGTATAGATTTTACAGTTTTGTTGGGAGTGTTAAGATTGATTAACCTGAAGGCGAAACATGGATGGAGTGATAGAAGTTTTATAGAGCTGCTACAATTGATGAAAGACATTCTTCCAAAAGATTATGATCTTCCAGATTCACATTATAAGTCCAAGAAAATATTATTCCCAACGGGATTGGGATACAAGAAAATACATGCATGTCTGAATGAATGTATGATATATAGGAAGGAATATGAATTTCTGTCAGAGTGTCCAAAATGTGGGACATCACGGTATAAGTTAGAAGAAAAATCACAAGAAAATGTAGAGATTACAAAGATCCCTTCCAAGGTATTTTGGTATCTTCCAATAATTCATCATTTGAAACGTTTATTTGCTAATTCATATGATGCAAAAAAGGTTAAGATGGAATGCTGATGAGAGGATATGTGATGAAAAAATATACCATTCAAGAGATTGTCCATAATGGAAGAAAATTGATGACCAGTATCTTACACTTGGAAATGAAATTAGAAATCTCAGACTTGGGTTGTGCACAGATAGAATGAATCCATACTGAACCCTTAGTAGCACATATAGTTCATCACATGTTTTATTGGTAATTTACAACCTCTCTCCTGAAGTTTGTATGAAGCGCAAATATGTCATGTTGAGTGTAATAATCTCTGGTCCAAAGCAACCAGGAAATGATATTGATGTTTTCTTGTCACCATTGATTGATGATTTGAAACTTTTATGGGAGGATGATATTAAGGTGTATGATTCTTATAAAATGGAATATTTTCAGCTGCATGAAGTGCTTATGTTCACTATAAATGACTTCCCAGCATATGGAAATTTGTCTGGATAAAATATTAAGGGGCATAAAGCATGTCCAATTTGTGAACAACAGACTTCATATTGTCAATTGCATCATGGGAGGAAAATAGTGTACATGAGTCATCAAAAGTTTTTTCCTATGGATTACTCTTATAGAAGATTAAAAAAGGAATTCAATGGCTCACAAGAATTTGATATTGCTCCAAAAAATTTATCCCCTGATGTGTATTTTGAGAGGGTAGAAAACCTTTATTTGACATTGGGAAAGACACAGAAATCTGGTAATGATAGACATATTTGGAAGAAACGGTCAATATTTTTTGAGCTACCATATTGGAGATATCATGAAGTTAAACATAATATTGATGTAATGCATGTGGAGAATAATATCTGCGATAGTTTGATTGGAAAATTTTTAGATATTAAAGGAAAGAAAAAATATGGGTTGAATGCAAGATTAGACTTACTATCAATGGGAATACGTTTGGATTTAGCTCCCACTTCTAATAGAAGACAAAAATTTCTTCCCCCGGCTTGTCATACATTATCCAAGAGGGAGAAAATTAGCTTTTGTCAGTGTCTACATGATATCAAAGTGCCTCAAGGTTATTCTTCAAATGTAAATTTTTTTGTCTCATTGAAGGATTTGAAGTTGATAGGTATGGAATCTCATGATTGTCACGTCATGATGCGACAACTTCTACCAGTTGCATTGCGTGGAATATTTCCCATCTGTGTCAGAAAGACTATAATGAAGTTGTGTTATCTTTTCAATTCAATTTGTAATGAGGTGATTGATGTGAATGATTTGAACATTTTGGAAAAGGATGCAATTTCTATACTTTGTCAATTGGAAATGTATCTTCCTCCATCTTTTTTTGACATAATGGTGCATTTAATGATTCATTTGGTTGGAGAAATAAAGCTTTGTGGACCTGTATATTTTCATTGGATGTATCGTTTTGAAAAGTATATGAAAATATTGAAGGGGGTATGTTAAGAATCTATATCGACCTGAAGCCTCCATTGTTGAAAATTATATTTCTGAGTAGGTTTCGGAGTTTTGTATGAGTTTCTTGGCTACGACAGAGCACATAGGTTTGCCTACATCTCTCCATGGATGAGTAAATAATGAGGGTAAGGGGATTCGTGGCTTGAAAGTCAAATCGTTGTCAGCTAAAAAGATAAAGAAGTTAGAATTATATATTTTGAATAACATAGCTAATGCACAACTGTATATCACATTGCATATTAATGAGTTGAAATAATGTCATCCAAAGAAGAAAGAAATGTGGATTTTGAATGAGCACAACAAAACATTTTTGTCATGGATTAAAAAGACCTTGCTTGGTAGATCAGATGTATCAGAGACATTAAGATGGATAGTGGGTGGTCCATGTTTAAATGTGATAACATGGTCCGGTTATGACATTAATGGATACACATTTTATATGAAAGCTCAAGACAATAGAAGTGCAGTTCAGAATAGTGGTGTATTGGTGTTTGCAGAAGCAGTGCATTTTTCGAATTCTAAAGACAAAAACCCAATTTCTACATCAAGTGCATATTTTAGAGTTATTGAAGAAATATGGGAGGTTGGTTACTTTAAAATTAAAGTTCATGTTTTTAACTGTAAATGGTTTATTGGTAACAAAAATGTTAGACATGATGAATTTGGAATGATGGTTATTAATCTGAATAGATTAGAAGACACAATTGATTCTTTTATAATGGAAACACATGCAAAACAGATTTTCTATGTAGTTGATCAATTAGATATGCAGTGGTCTGTTGTTTTACAAGGGAAAAAACAATATGTTGGTGAGGATCAACTTGATGAAGATTCTGATTTATGTGAGATCCCTACTTACATGGAAATATTAGTAGAACATAATGATGAGCATGTTGAAGACATGGTTTGTGCCATAAGGAACGATCACGACGAAGGAATTTGGGAAAACAATCCATTTGTACATTCCTAATATTATAGGTAACATATGTTTATTTCTTGTTTACATTTATTATTTTCATAAAATGTTAGATATTGTAATTTTTTTCTTTATTAAAATGCATATTTAATCAAATAAGTATAAGTTTTTGTTTATTTTAATTTTGTTTAGTGTAGTTTACCATGTTTACCATAGTTTACCATAGTTTACCTTTATGTAATTTATATATTTATTGATTTTGTTGAATGAAAATTACACTACCATGTTTACCACATTTACCATCTTTACCATTGTTTAACATGCTTACCATATTAACCATGTTTACTATTACGTAACTTAGTTCAATTTTCCATTTTATGTTTACATTAGTATTTTAATATTTGAATTTTTATATTTGTGACCTAATGTTTGTTTTTTTTGATTTGAAGGATAATGACAGATCAAACAGTTGATCAACCACATGATTCTGGAGATGAGAATAATGATCATACCTCCGGGGAGGAACATTCACATGCTATTCTTGATGATCCCCAATCTTCCTCATGTGTTCCCATAATGACAAAGAGTTCAAGAGTTGGTAAACGTGGGTGAACACATTTACCAAAATTATCACTTGCCCGTACACAGGACTAGAGGATACTCATTGAGTTTGATGAGAATGATATTCCTAGAGGTCCAAATGCAAAATATTTTAAGAGTTTTGTATCAAATTAGGGTAAGATAAAAATAATCATTTTTTATGATGATTGGAGAGGTGTGGACAAAGCGATAATATCTTAGTTTCGGGAGACAATTTTGGTAAGTTCTTTTGCTATTGTGTGCCTATTCTTTAAATGTTTCTAGTATAATATGTTTTACCTCTTCTTTATCAGATGAAATTTGATATTCCTGACACTGGAGAAGTTAGGAAGAAATGCTTATCGATGGATGCTAGGAGATGGAGAGATTTCAAATCAACCCTCACATTTGATTTCATTTTTGGTCATAGGAGTCATGACAATCCATGTCATATATATCCTTTCATAGATGAAGACACATTGAGATAGTTTGTCGAAAGTAGAAGAAAAGATTCATTTTTGGTAAGGGAAATGTAAAATTTTATAAGTTTTCTTATATAAATGATCTTATTAATGTTTTGTTAATGATTTCTTATTCTAAATTTATAGAAAACAAGGAAATCTTATCAAAAGATCCAATCTAAAAATGTATACCCTCATAGTTTATCTCGGGGAGGCTATATATTATTGGAAGAACAAATGATGAAGGAAAAATTACAAAAACTGAGAGCTGAGTCTTCAAGCTTTGGAGAGGTTTCCCCTCCATCCCCTCCATCTAGAAATGAAAAATGGAAGAGAGATTGGATGGGAAGGGAAAATATATTTCGAACTACTCGAGAATCGTAGCTGGGGGGATTGTAAGATATTTATTTTATTTATTTAAGTTAACTATATTATTCATATAATTTGAATCATTACAGAAATGTTCAATTAATTAATAAAGGGTTCTCTTGAAGAGAAGAGATCACAGGGGGTATTTACAGCTGCTGGGAGGCAAGATATTTTATCTGCAACATTGGGAAAGCCCGAACATCAAGGTTGTGTACGAGGATATCCGACGGGTGTATCAGTAAGAAAAGTGTTTCCACGTTCTTCTACTTCTTACATTGAGGGTGTTTATAAATGAAATAGAATCCTTGGAGGTCAAAGTTCATAATATTAATGCAATGATGGAGGAAAAGATTAGAGCGTCAGTACAGTCTATGTTTGCAGACATGAAAATACAATTTCAGACTGCAGCTCCCACTCCTCCACCTCCCCCTGTAGACCCCATTATCTATCGTCCACCTCTGCCAGTAGCTCCCACTCCCCCACCTCAGCCTGCAGACCCCATTTCTTATCTTACTTCTCCATCGCAACTTCCTACTTATTGTGAGTTGTATGTTGATGAACCTCAACATCATATAGTTTCATATGGGCTGGTATATTGTATAGAAGATACAATTAATCATCAACAGTTAGAGGTAGAGAATCATAGGGTCACTGTACAAGATATTATAGATAGATCAGCTAGAGTACCATTACCTACAGATGAGGTGATGATAGTTGGACATAGTATCAACCATATTTTAATTTGGCCATCCAGACTTCTACGACTCATTACCATAGATGTATGTATGTTATATCATCTATTTTATTTTTTTATTAATTTTTTTAACATTTGAAAACTAATATATTTTTCTATTTATTTTTACCGGAATACTTCAAAGGTAAATAAATACTGTATAGAAAACAACAAAGACAAATGACTATGACATTAGATACAAATTCTATTAGTCTTGATAGATTGTTATGATATTAAAATTTGTTGGGGGATCATTATGAGTTTCCAATGGAAGCTCATGTTTGTGGACGTGCAATAACTATGGGGATTGTGAAAACTGATATCATGGAGCTTGTTACTGGAGATAAGTTGGGCATCAACATGGTGAAATTTTTTCCATGTAAGTCTTAACACCTTTTCCCTACGTTGTATTTATTAAAAATGTATAATTATGTCTATTTTGTATTAGGTATCTTTATAACATATGTGATAAGAATGAGCGGATAAATGTATATGGATTCATGGACCCACATTTGATTTCCCCTAAAGCACATGCATTGGATGAGGAACAAAGAATGCTTTATATTGCTGAAAGATTTGAACAGAATATAATCACACAATGTTAGATGATGCATTTTTGTGAGAGTTATGAAACATATCTTTGGAAAAGAGTTCATTTATTTTAACATAAAAAAACACTAACCTTAAATTATCTTTTATCAGTGATCATTGGATGTTAGGTGTTTTTTCCCAAGGGAGAAAACACTTTATTGGATATGCTCTGTCCATGGCGATGTGCAGGAAAGTTTTAAGAATATGTTGGAAAAGTAAGTTTCAATTTCTTAATAGTTTTATATATTATAACGAATTATAAATTTATTTTATTCGTATTATTTTTTAACAGGGGATGGGTCTACTTTTGAAAACACACAAAGAAAAGGAGTGCCAAGATCAAATATGTAGAAGTAAAGGTAAATATCTATTTATAATTTGTACTTTTTTGATGTATTACATAAAAATAATATTTTGAATTTACACTCATTCAAATAGAATTTTTATGAACAACAAGGCATCGTCGAATGCAGATATTATATATTAAGATTTATGTATGAAATAATTACAACTGGAACACTTGTAAACTTTGACATGGTAAGATTTACTTTTAAACTTTTACATTGTAAGATTTCCTTTTAAACTTTTTAATAATATTTCATTTGATTTATTCACTATACATGTTAAATAATATCCTTTTAATTTGTAGCTATTTGATGACCTTCAACCCTATAGTGATCAAGAGGTCAAACACTTACAAGTGGAATGGTCAAATTATTTTACAGGTTTGATTGGATTTTAGTTTTTTTGTAGTGTAAAATGTAATTTTGAATATTGTCATTATAATTGTGTATTTGGTAGTCATTTAGGTTGGATTTAGGGTTTTTTGTGGACATTGTAAGTTACGAATGTTATATATGTGACTATTTAATTTTGCGCTACTTCTTGTTTTGGTCTAGTTCAGATGGTTTTTCTGGTATGGATTCTAGTTGGGGGGGGGGGGGTTTCAAGGGTGTGGGGAGGTGTCCAGTGGGGTGGGGGAGTTTCCAGGGGTGTGGGAGGGCTGTCCAGTTTAGTGGGGGGGGGGGGGGGTGCCTAGTGGGGTTCGGGGGCTTTCCAGGGGTGTGGGAGGGTTGTCCAGGGGGTTGGGGGGGGGGGGGCAGTCCAGGGGGTGTCTAGGGGTGTGGGAGGGGTGTCCAGGTGTGTGAAGAGGGATGCCCAGTGGGGTGGGGGATTTCCAGGGGTGTGGGAGGCCTGTCTAGAGGGGTGGGGTGGGGTGGGGGTCCAGGGTGTCCATGGGGTGGGGGGTGTCAAGGAGGGTGGGGGGCTATCCAGGGGGGTGTCCAGGGTTGTGGGCAGGCTATTTAGTGGGGTGGGGGGGTTTCCAGGGGTGTGGGAGGGCTGTCCAGGGGGGTGGGGGAGGGCTGTCTAGTGGGTGGGTGGGTGGGTGGGGGGGAGGGGTGTCCAGGAGGGTGGGGGGCTGTCCAGGGGGGTGGGGGGCTGTCCAGGGGGGTGGGGGGTTTCTAGGAGTGTGGGAGAGCTATCTAGAGTTGTGGGGAGGGATATCCAATGGGGTGGAAGCTTTCCAGGGGTGTGGGAGGGCTGTCTAGTGGGGGTGGGGGGGGGGGGTACAGGGTGTTTATGAGGGTGGGGGTAGTCTGAGGGGTGTCCAATAGTGTGTGTGTGTGTGGGGGGGGGGGGTTCTAGGGGTGTGGGAGGGGTGTCCAGGGATGGGGGGTGTCTAGGAGGGTGGGAGGGCTATCCAGGGGGTGGGGGTTTTCCAGGAGGGTGGGGGTGTCCAGGGTTGTGGGGAGGTTGTTTAGTGGGTTGGGGGTTTCCAGGGGTGTGGGAGGGCTGTCCAGGGGGTGGGGGAGGGCTGTCAAGTTGGGTGGGGGGGGGGGGTGTCCAGGAGGGTGGGAGGGCTGTCCAAGTGTGTGTGTGTGTGTGGGGGGGGGGGGGGGGTTCTAAGGGTGTGGGAGGGCTATCCAGGGGTGTGGGGAGGGCTGTCTAGTGGGGTGGGGGATTTCCAGGGGTGTGGGAGGGCTATCCAGTGGGGGTGGGGGTGTCTAGGGTGTCCATGAGGGTGGGTGGTAGTTCAGGGGGTGTCCAGGGGTGTGTGTGTGTGTGGGGGGGGGGTGTCCAGGTTGTCCATGGGGGGTGGAGGTGTCCAAGAGGGTGGGAGGGCTATCCAGGGGGTGGGGGTTGTCTAGGAGGGTGGGGGTGTCCAGGGTTGTGGGTAGGATGTTTGGTGGGTGTGTGTGTGTGTGGGGGGGGGGGGGGGGTTCCAGGGGTGTGGGAGGGCTGTCCAGGGGGTGGGGGAGAGATATCCAATGGGGTGGGGGGGGGGGGGGTTCTAGGAGGGTTGGAGGGCTGTCCAGGGGATGTCCTGGGGTGTGGGGGGTTTCTAGGTGTGTAGGAGGGCTGTCCAGTGGGGTGGGGGCTTTCCAGGGGTGTGGGAGGGCTGTCCAGTGGGGTGGGGGTGGGGGGTGTCCATGAGGGTGGGGGAATTCCAGGGGGTGTATAGGGGTGTGAGGGGGTTTCTAGGGGTGTGGGAGGGGTGTCCAAGGGTGTGTGTGTGTGTGTGGGGGGGGGGGGTGTCCAGAGTGTCTGTGGGGGTGGGGGTGTCCAAGAGGGTGGGAGGGTTGTCCAGGGGGTGGGGGATGTCTAGGAGGGTAGGGGTGTCCAGGGTTGTGGGCAGGTTTAGTGGGGGGGGGGGGGTTCCAGGGGTGTGGGAGGGAAGTCTAGGGAGTGGGGGAGGGTTGTCCAGTGGGGTGGGGGTGGGGTGTCTAGGAGGGTGGGAGGGTTGTCTAGGGGGTGTCTAGGTGTGTGTGTGTGTGTGGGGGGGGGGGGGGGTTCTAGGGGTGTGGGAGGGCTGTCCAGAGGAGTGGGAAGGGCTGTCCAATGGGGTGGGGTGGGGGGGGGGGTTCTATGAGGGTGGGGGGCAATTCAGGGGGTGTTCAGGGGTGTCTGGGGGTTTCTAGGGGTGGGGGAGGGGTGTCCAGGGGTGGGGTGGGGGTGTCCAGGGTGTCCATGGGGGTGGGGTTTTCCAGGAGGGTGGGAGGGCTGTCCAGGGGGTGGGGGTGTCCTGGAGGGTGGGGGTTTCTAGGGTTGTGGGTAGGCTGTTTAGTGGGGTGGGGGGGGGGATTCCAGGGGGGGTGGGAGGGCTATCTAGGGGGTGGGGGAGGGCTGTCCAGTGGGGTGGGGGGTTTTTGGTCTGTTTTTGTTCTGTTTCAGGTATTCATTTGGATGGGAATAGTTGTGTGTGTGTGTGGGGGGGTGTCCAGGGGTGTGGGGGGCTGTCTAGGAGGGTGGGGATAGTCCAGGGATGGGGGGTGTCTAGTGGGGGGGGGATGTCCAGGTGGGGTGGGGTGGTTTTGGTCTGTTTTTGTTCTATTTCAGGTATTCGTTTGGCTGGGCATATTTGTGGGGGGTGTCTAGGGGTGCGGGGGGATGTTTAGGAGGGTGGGTGGGTGGGGGGCAGTCCAGGTGTGTGGGGGGTGTTCAGTGGGGTGGGGTTCCAGGGATGGGCGGGGGGGGGGGGGGGGGCTGTCCAGGTGTGGTTGGAGGGTTTTGGTTTGTTTTTGTTTTGTTTCAAGTATTCTTTTGGCTGCGCATAGTTTTGTGGGGTGTCCAGGGGTGTGGGGGGTTGTCTAGGAGGGTGGGGGGGGGGGTAGTCCAGGGATGTGGGGGGGGGGTGTCTAGTGGGGTGGGGTGGGGGGGGGGGGCTGTTTAGGTGGGGTGGGGGGGGGTCTATTTTTATTCTGTTTCAGGTATTCTTTTGGCTGGGCATAATTGTGGTTGAATAGTTTAATTTAAAAAAAATTGGCTTTTATGTCAGTTATTTTATAACTGGCGTAAAAAATGCACCGAGATTAAATTTAATGTCGGTTATTTCATAACTGACGTAATAAATGGAAAGGAATAGTTTTTTTACATCGGTTATTTTATAACCGATGTAGTAGATATGTTCTCACATCGGTTATTATTTAACCGACGTGGAAAACCCCTTGGCCGACTGCTTTATCACGTCGGTTATTTTCATAACCGACGTGATAAATGATTTGGAGGTGTGATTTAGGATGTCAGTTATATAATAACCAATGTGATAAAGTATATACAAAGTCGGTTTTTAAATAATTGACATAATAAATCACAACTCTGAAGCGTTTTCCACGTCGGTTTTTGAGTAACCGATGTAAACAATGCTTCAGTTTTTTGTTTTTTATGTCGGTTTCAAAATAAAAAACGTAAAAAATAATATTTATAATGTCTTAGGTAATAACGTCGACCAAAAACTGATGTAAAAACTTAAAAATAACTGTTGTAAAAAAATGTTTTCTGTACTAGTGTGAATCTCATAGGGAAGAGGGTTCCTACTAAACAATGGTTTAAGAAGGTCAATTCAACGAATGAGGATGGTCAGTCACCTCTTAGGCCTATCATCTTCTCTAATTTATTGGATTCATGGTGATGTAATTGAGAAGGTACTTACTCCTAGTTTCAGAAAAGGGTGGAGTGTGGATCTCCACCTTCATTATAGTAGTGGATATGGGAGGTAAGAGACACATCAGTTTGTCCGTTCCCACATTGGCCAAGATATATTTCCAAATTCACCATATTTATAGGGCAATGTCCCCATATAGAATAATAATACCCTTTCAATAATTTTGGGGTCAGATGGGGTCCCATATAAGTGGATATTAAATCTTTTTTAGACCATTCTAGGTGTCAGATTTAGGCTATTTCTTCAGAGCATTAGTGGGGTAGGCCTACCATGCTGAAGAACTGGGAGATCAAGTGTAGGCTTAACATGTACAATCAGTTTTTGTTCATTCCATATAAGGAACCAACCTATTAAATTACTGCAAATAAAAAGGAAAATAATCAATCTGAATAATATATGATACCCATCCCTATGGGTGACTTATCCACTTAAATAAATGGAGATATCTTCTATGAGTGAAATACACCCTGCTAGTTCGTGTGGAAATTTTGGTGTGTTCAGACAAAATGCCCTTCTCCTCCCCATGTCCAATTAGAAAGGAATCCAATGGTGGTTATCAAATTCTAGTTAATGGTTTTTAGAGAGGAGACTCAGGTTTGGGCGACTTTTCCTACAGTTGGTATGGGTGTCAGTTTCTCCAAGGATTATAATGATGAATGGGTTAAGTTATATGAAAAATCCTTTATATCTATTGATAGTGGCTGAGGATGATGTGGAAGGCCCCCCAAAAAAATCAACTATTTAGAATATCAACAAGAATCCATTTTCCAGAAGACCCAAAACTTCAGAGATTTCCCATAAGAAAACCATACATTTGGATGTAGTGCCTTTATCAAGTAGGGTGCTAACGAATGCGACAAAATTGGGTGGGACACCCATAAGAGAAGTTCCAGTTGGAAGAGTTCCAACTCAAGATGTGGAAGCATTCCCTATTTTATACTAGTAATGGGATGACTAGAGGAGGAAGACATTAGCCACCAAGTCCAAGATGGTTCTATGGCAGACAAATATAGAGTTGGTGCGAGTCAGGAATGAAATTGTTTATGAAGGAATATCCAACAAGAAACACCCTACCAAGGTTGGGGCACTTGTTTTGGACATCAATGTTTTGGTTAATTTCATTAGAGGCTAGTTCTATTATACACACCTGGTGCGGTGAATGAAAATTCCGAGCACAATAGTAGCTAGTGAAGATAAGGGAGACCAACATGGATCTAGTGAAGTGGTAAGATAAGTTCAATAATTTCCCATATATTCTTTGATTATCATTACCAATCTACTTATATTTATATTTTATTTTATAGGATTATGTTGAAATTTGGTCACCTATCACCTCTCTAGTATACTCTCCTAGAGGAATAGTGGCTGAGGATAGTTTAAGAGATAACTAGGAGGCTGATGATTAGGAACCTCTTGGTCAAAATAGAGCTCATAGAAGTGGTAATTACTGATCCAGAAGTAATGAATTCAATGCCTCCACCAGAGACACCATTGAAACCTCATGTTCCAGTATATTATAAAGGTCCTTTCTTTGATAATACTTGGAAGAGGAAACATGCAAGGTATTCAACTAAGAAACCACACCCAAAATCAACAAGTATGTTTTGTACTTCCATGATCATTCCATTATATTTCTCTAGTAGCTTATCCATACCTATTTAATTATATAGGTTACTGTAAGGTCCATTTGAGGACATAAACACTTGTGACTAAGAAATACACATATTCTATTCCTCCAGTGGGATATCATACATTGTATTGGGACCATGGAGAGGTGGAAGGAGTCAGAGTCCAAGAAGAGCCAGACCTAGTGGCTGGTGTGTATTCACTAGCACCCATTCCATTTAACCCAACATGGGAAAGCACACTCTTGGAGGATATTGATGAAAAAAGATATTCTCCTACTGATATTGCTAGGATGGAGGTGTCATTGGGTGAGGTTAAGTACTTATTATGAAACTAAGTATATAATTGGGTAATTATCTATTTTTCTAATCTCTATATATTCTTTCATCCATCCAGGGTGACGAATAAAATACATTGATAAAAGGAACATCGTCTGTGTCAAGTCATTTTCCATGATATGAAATCACTATCACCCCTCAAGTCAAGGATGAGGCAATTGAGGTATCCACTAGCATGGATGATAGTGAAACATTCTCAGTGGTTAGCATAATTACTATTTTTTGATAACATTTTTTTCATAAGAAATTTAAGGCCATGCGATTTACACCAATATATTTTATGTTTAAGGTTGAAAATATTTGACCCAAAATTACTAAAGTTTAAGGTTATATATCTAGGACTATTTAAAGATTTTGTTTATGGTCATATATACTGGAGCCCATGTTTTTACTGTTTAACGTTATATATCTTGGACCTTATTGTTTTGTAATTTAAGGTCATATAGCTTGAATCTAATGTCTATGTATTTTAAGGTCACATTGATTGGACCCTATGTTTCTATAGTTTAAGGTTATATAACTTGGACCCTATGTTCCAGCAGTTTAAATTCATATAGCCTAGGCCTTATGCTGGGAAAAAATACCATTTCTTGAATGATGTACTCATGGAAAAGGTAAACCCCGTCTCAAGGTAATTGAATCGAGGTGATGAGATAAGACATACATACTGAGGATGATCTCGAATCACAATAGGGTGATGAGTTTGAGTGTGATGTTGTAAGGGAACATAAGTATCATATGACATTTTTCAAGGAAAAACACTTATGGTTTGTAGACCAAGGGAACTTATATAGGATCCAATATGGGGTTTCTATGTATATTCATGTAGATAGTCCCTTGAAGTAGTAAATACTCTTTATCATTGGTCATATAAGGTTTTATGGGGATACATATTATTAATACATGGGTTTGTTCATAGATGATGAGTATTCAAGAAGGGTTCTGAAACTCTACATCCTTACTCAGTTCATAAAGGAAGAGCATTCAATATGGGCTATGAAACACTGTATCCTTTCTTATTTCATGAAGGATGAGTATATAAGATGGGTTATGGGACCATAAATCCTTATTTCAAGAGCAAGTATAGTATATGGTGATGTTACATCATGGATGTCAAATCCACTTGGATAGATGGATCATGGGATATGTAAATCACATCTCAAGGATCTTGAATCAAGGGTGATATGATGGGGTAGAAACACTGGGGGTCCTTGAGAATCACTCTTGGGTGATGAGTTCTTATATAATGTTTCCAAGGCTCATAGGGATAGGTGTCACATTTTTTCAAGGAAAAGATACCTATAGTTCATAGTCCACAGGCTTACATATAGATCCAACTCATCCGTATTCAAGAAGATGGTTCCTTGAAGCTGAACCATCACCTTACCAAAAGACATGGAATATTTTAGGAGTTTTAAACACTTGATCAATGGAGTAGGGTTTGAAGAAAAGTCTATACAAGCAGGGTTCCAAAACCATGGATATAGTTCATTCAACAAGGGGTGAAAACCCATCATGAATGGAGGGTTAATTTCTAGTATATACTACCTTAAGAAAATGATAATTATATTTATGGTCATGAATATTTAACCATATATCATACGGTTTAAGGTATTGCAATGATGACCACCAAAAATGTTCGAGACTGAGGTACCGCATCCTTACTTAGTGAACAAGTACACTACATGGTAACACGATGTTACGGATGCCGAATCCACTTGGATAGTTGTATTATCTGATGTGTAAATAATTACTCAAGGAGTTTGAACCATGGATAATATTTTTTGGCAGACATACCAAGGATATACATGAATCACTCTAGGGTGACAAGTTCCGTTGCAATGTTATCAGAGAACACATGAATTAGAGGCCCATTTTTACAAGGAAAAGATGAATCTAGTTGATAAGATAGAGGATCATGTGTTGGATCCAATATTGGCACACACTCAAAGTCTAGTAGAGGGTACCATGATGATAGATACTATCCTTAATAAGGTTTATAAAATATTTTTAAATATTCAAACACTTAAGAGAAATGAAGTAGGTTACAGAGAAAGGTTTATCAAAGGAGGGTTCTGGCACCCAAAAAGTTATGTCACCATGTACTAAACAGGTTTTCAAGGTGAAGGGATTTGATAAATTATTTCTCTATAATTTTCCAACACCAGTGGATCTAGGTAACATTGCTATAATTTTTCTTAGTCATGAGAAAGACCCTATGAGCTCTATGCTTCTTTTATATACACTCTAACTTTTCCATGAGATATTAAAGAGTGAATATTAGAGAGTAGAGACATCAATTTTTATCAGAACACCCTTTTTATGCTTTTATCTTTATAAATTTTATTCCACATTCGGTATCAGTTTTGGGTCTTACAGTTTAGACCATTAAGGTATAGAGTTTAAGGTCATATAGCTTTGACCATAATGCACATTATTTAATGTTATGATGTACGGATCAGGTATGAGGGAGATGTGTGACAAAATAACCTAATTTGGGATCCTGTGGTCAAGAATAATATAACATCCTTTTGAGAATGGAATTATTTTTCTAAAAATCATGGCTCAAGGTTCTCAGATAATGAGTAATTGCACGGGACAAACACACAAGGGATGATTGTGAGTCACTATAGGGTTATAGACTTTATTTTATAGATTTCAAGGATCATGAGGATTATAGAACATTTTATCTAGTTAATACTCCATTGGTTGACTAGAAAGGGATCATATGTAGGATCCAATATAGGGATTCCATGTATAGTCAACTAGGGAGTCACTTAAATACACATACACTCCTCTCTAAGGGATATCGAAGGTTAGCTTCAATCTAAGATAATCAACACATGAAGTGTGATTTATGGAATGAGATGTTAAGAAAATATTATGGAATTATTTCAAACCTATGTTGACCATGATTATACTATCACAGTACTTTGATAATGAGTGATAATGAATGATGACCTATACAGTTTAACATCATGAAATAAGGATGAAACTATCATGCAACAAAGACTCAGTTGTTCTATATTTAAGGGTCATGTGATGAAGAACTTATGACATGTAATATAAAATCATATAGATAGGATGATATGTAGTGGAATTATTATCTTTGTATAAGGTTATAGATAAATTTCCATGTTCTGGGAGACTTTACATAGATCTAACTCATACGTAAGTAGAGAGAATCTTTATTGCTTGACCATTCATGAGCTGTTTAATCTCTTGCAAGGTGGAATATTTTTACCTCTCACTTGTAGTAATGATACCCCTAGTTACACATAATGATGTGAACAACCATGGACTCTAATATCACATGATTCATTCTTAGTGCAAGAATAAGAGTTGGTTAGAGAATAAACCACATTGTGCTGGCTAGTGGTGCATGAAAAATAGGGAAAAGAGATATGGGAAAATCCTACCATAACATGGGTATTTGAATTGGATAACCCATGTTAAGGACTTATATTTAGATATATCTCATAAACATAAGGATACACCTTTCTAATTTATAAATTTTCATGGATCTATTTCATGCATGATCTATAAGAAACTATTCTTATTGTTGGAAACTGATGAGCCCCATCAAGAATAATGGGTGATTTAATTAGGCACCAAGATTATTTGGGGGAATTTTATATTTTTGTGGTTGGTCCCATCTAGACGTTTCTATGTGCTCTTTGAGGGCCAGAGTTAGTCCAATTTTTTTTCAAAGAAAACCCTCTATGAATAATTGGATCATATGAAGGGGGGATTTTTTTAGAAATTACATCTCGGACCAAGATAAGTGATCCAGGTTTCACTATGTATCATATAGATATATGAATCAATATACATTTTGTTCTTATATGGATGGTACCCTAATTAAATTTGGCTTGTTTTAAGGGGAAATAGGGCATTTTAGTTTGATTTTGTGGCTAATAATAGGATAAAGAACCCTCATGTTGCTACATATCCTATGATAAAAAAATCAATCCACACATAGTTATAATTGGGATCCCTATATAGATTGAACTTATACATAGGTAGAGGGACCTTTTTATCAAGTGATTAATAATATTCATGAGTATTCCTCTACACATATCCGTATAATGTACGTGAATAATTAATTAAGCCCTACCTTAGTGTTGTGTCATAAGGGAAGTGAAGTATCATCATATAAATTTAAACACTAAGGTAGGTTAGGTAATTTTCTTTTGAAAGCTGTGGCTGAGCCTGGGATATGAGATCCGAGCATTACTACATATCATATAGTGATAGAAATCAATCCACCCTTAGTTTTTGAATCCCCTACACAAATTTGGATCATATGCATAGGATATAAAAAGGGGTTTCACCTTAGCACATGACCATACATTAAGATTATTAAGGCCAACAAATCAAAGTAAAAGGGAGAATTGTTATATTTTTTGATTGATGTATCGATACATGGCTATAGGAATCCTGTCATGCTCCCCTCCTAAGATCTAGCTCATATATATGGTGGTGGGGGGGGGGGGGGGGTTAATATTTGAGGACTATAGTTGGGACTAGGATGGAGGATCTTGGTGTCACTACGTATCCTGTATTTATAGAAATCAAGCTACACATAGTTATAGGTAAAGAAGGTCCCCTGTATAGATCTGATGCATATTTAGGGTAAAGGGGAATTTTATTCCTTAAAATAAAAGTTATCCACTATTGTTAAGGTGTATAGTCTCTGACTATTGACAATATTATGAAGGTTAAGGGTCTCATATTTGGAGAGGATTTCACTTGTGGGGGGGGGGATCTTCACCTTTATCCAAATAGGGGGTGACTAATTTTGATATAGACCAATCAACGAGGAAGGTTATGATGGTGATAAACCTTCAGATAGGCCTAAGACAATATAAATAGTCTTCACTACATATCCTAAATTTATGGAATTAATCCAATCATAGTTATCATAAAAAATCCTCTTATAGAGAACTATCTTATGTTTAGGGTTTTCTTGACATTTTGGATGGGCCCAGGATAAGAGATCTAAGTATCACTATGTATCATGTGCTGATAGGAATCAAGACACACATAGTTATTGATAAAGGTAAGGTCCCCTACATATATCCTACTCATATGAAGGTTTGAAAAAAAAAATACAATGGGAATTATTATTTTATACATTATTTCAAGAACAAAATGTATTTTTATTCTTGTTATCAAAAGTTATGTAGTGATTCCCAAGTATAAGGAAAAAGCTGGTCATGTTACAAATACTTCTACATGGATTAAGATCTCGTATAATGGAAAGAGGCCAGGAGGAATGGGCCACTATAATTAGTTTAGAGTCATGCAGGATGTAATTATACCTCAAAATTTAATATCATGTTATGGGGACGATAATTGTGCAGTTTAATGTCATACAGTAAGGATGTGGATTCTATGTAGTTTAAATTCATTTTTCTAGGACTTGGGTTATCATGGAGGAATTATGAAAAGTATTTCTTGAAATAAATTACATTAGTGGGGGGGGGGGGGCATGATGTGATCCCCATCCATTGTGGATAAAGAGTAAGAACCATTAGAATTGACCTTGTGTATAATGTAAGAACCTTAGAATTTTGTTTCATATTTGTATGTTTCTTCCTTGATATCATCAGATTTATGAGGAAAAATACCTACTCTCCCTATATGAATGATCATAGGTAGACATTCTTTTGAATAATCATGAAATTTGATTCTGATGGAATTTTTTATAACCTAACTCACTTGGGACTTCCTGACTGATGATAAGTTGAGTGTGACCCCCTGGGGCCACCATAGATAAATCAGGGGTTGGAAACTAGTCCTGAGTAGGCATATCACACACATGTGAGGCCTTTTACTAAAGTAATTTTATCCACATACACATTTACATACACCAGTATAATGCAAAAAGATAAACAAATTATATTATAGATGCATGTATAACAACTATCCCACATCATAGTACATAGAGAAGTATAGGAAAAATAAAGTGGATAAATACAAGCCCACCATTATTTTAACCCAACCTATGGAAAATATGGGGGTAGCTACCCAAAAAACCTCTTGGATCCATTTGAGGTTCATCTAGAATAAAAAAGTTCCAACTAAGATCCAATAGATATTGGTCCACCTAGGTCCTCAATTAAAGAACTGTTATCTACATAAGAAATGAAATGTGTGGGTAGATATCATTCAGGTGTGAGTATAAACTTATCTAGTTGGACACCCTAAAATCACCATATACAAATCATCAAGATATAATAGTCAACTCATCACTACAGAGGCATGCCAATTATAATATGTGACAATAACCACAATAATCACCAAGATATGGTTGAAGTTAGACACTAAGTCTAAAGGTCACAAGTATACTTATAGAGACCCAATCTTTTTACACATTATTACATGTTTTTATCATAAAAAACCAGTAAGTACAACCCACAAACTGTGAGGCCTATTGTCACGAACCAGGCCGGTGCGTCATCCGACCCGGCGCCCGACCCGGTCCGCGACATGGCCTGAAGGGCGTTCCCGATCCCCACGGGCTGGCAACTAGTGCCGGGAATCAAAATAAACCAGTTGGGAACGATTTTAGCCCAAGACAAGGATGAATAAACATAAACTAAACAAGCAGGTAAATAAAAGGAAGAAGAACTGAACAACGTGGTAGTGGAAAAAGGAATAAACAAAGCGTGACATACCTCAGGTGACCCCGTGGATCACCACGGTACGTCAACTACACTCGCTCCCAAGAGCGATCCAAGACTGAAACCTGCAACTGAAAAGTAAGGTAGGCGTGAGCACCGAGATGCTCAGTTGGAAAGCCAAAATATAACCACGTCCTATGCCCCTACCTTAAGTGAGAAATCCAATCATGCCAGTTTGAAAAAAATAAGGTATAATAAAATAATGTTTTCCTTCTTTCCAAATCCAAGTAACGAGTTTTCATTTTCAAATAAAGCATTTCACTCCCACTACATTTTCAAATTAGGTTCCAAGCATGCATTGACGTTTCAAATGAAAAGAAACCAATTTGGATTAAAAACATCAAGTATGAAACAACTGAAAAGAGAGTTACACCGCTAGTAGCATGTCACAAATGAGCACCATGGGAAATCCCTATAGGTATCTAGAATAAATGGGAACCTAGAGACCTCGTACCTCGGTGAAACGTGGCTTAGAAGACCACGACCCTCAGAAAACGTGGCTTAGAAGGCCACGACCCTCAGAAAACGTGGCTTAGAAGGCCACGACCCTCAGAAATTCATATGTTTAGTTAGTGTTGTTGCGTCAATCCTACTAGACAAACCGGGAAGAACCCCTGCCGTGTCATCTAGCGTACTAGTCCTCGTCACCCACCTAGATACCTGGGTTTACCATTGTGCTCTATTCCAAAAAGGTGGTGAGCTTTTATCAAAAGAAAAGAAATGAACATCACACATTCTTTATCCTAAAAACTCGCTAAACCTCTCACCACCGTTCTCCCTCCTTAAGCGCATTCCCCTATTTCACATTACATAAAACATAAGCACCAATATTAGGCACATATTCGTACACTCAACATACAAGTCATTTTCTAAAACCAAGGGGGTTTGCCTTAGGAGGGGTTTTTCCAATTTTACAAACCATTCCAAAAGGGCCAAACAGGCTTTATGGTTTCACAAATAATAGTTTTAATTTTTTCACATATAATCATCTAAACTCTTTGCAAAACCTTTTAGAAATCCCAATTTAACAATCTACATGTTACATATATAAAAAAACAATCTTGAACACTTTATTAAAATGATGCAATTAATTTATGAAGGTCCAAATGGAATTTTTAATACATTACATTTTTCCAAAACAAATGCATAACCATTGTTAGCGAATGCAACCGGATTTCATAACATGTAAATATAACATACATATACATAAAAATATTTTCAAAGAAATCAAGCAATTATGAAATTCAAACTAAAGGCATGGGCATAGGAAACCTACCTCAATCATGTCATTATTGTCGACGACCACTCGAATTGACACTTGGCGCCCACACAAAGATGCACTTATATATATATATATACACAACCATAGGTGCATTGCACATATATATATATATATATATATGCTTTACTTTATGCATGTGCATGCGGGGTACCTCGACACCCGCGGCCCAAAACCATCGTAGCGGGGTCCTGCGCACTCCACAAAACATGTAATAAATTAAAAGAACAAATTATGCAGTACATCAAAATTAGTACCACAAAATTTACACAAACGAAACACACCCAAACTATATCATAGTGCCACTTTAAACACACTCGCACGTCAAAATCATTGAAAACCATGAATCTCATAATTTATACACATTAAATAAGCCATCTGCACCACTTATAAAACATTTTAAAAAGAAATAACACAACATAAAACAAAACACACCCGAAAACCTCTTCTAAGGCCAAAAGCATACCGAAACAGACTCCAACAAAATAAAACGCAACCCTTGCATCATTTAATAAACTAAGTGCACAGTTCATTAAACACCAGTAAATGACACATTGTGGGTTTCCATCAATGAACTCACTTGATATCACATCACATTTTACAAAAATAAAACAAATCATATTAAACTTTCTTCAAAACCAAGTTTGCACAAAAAAATTTAATTGAATTACATGATAAATTAATTGGACAAGAAAATTATTTCAGCAAACAACGTTTAACATAAAATCACCACTCTTAAACAAAACCAACTCAAATCCTTTCACAAAATCAAAACATTCATAATAAATAAACACACTACGAAACACATCTAAATCATATTAAACCTTAAGTGAAACTTTATTCGCACCAAGAAAACTAATCAAAGAGTATACCAAATTAATTAAATTAGAAAATTAATTCATCATACAACACATATATGCGGAAACACATACCTTCGGTATCAAAACTTCGCAACCACGGTGTGCAAACTCCACCGCATGACAACCACACCACACACAACGCAATTAATCCCTAAAAACAAGCAATCGGATCAATTACACCATAATCGAACCAATCAAAAACCCTAAAACCCAAATTGCAACATAATAAAATTAAACTAACTACCAACTGAGGTATGGCACACTTACGGCAAGGGGTCTGAGATGCTGTCCGAGCTTGCACGGTGCCAGAAAAATTAAAAAGAAGAGCTGTTGAAAGAAAAACGCATCAAAGGGAGTGCTGCAGGACGGATGGGAGGGAGGCCGGGACGAAGCGGGGTGGTTGCGGCAAGAAGATGGGGCGACGTTCGCGGCGGGCCGAGGCCGGGACGGAGGGAGGTGGGGGGCGGCGCGCGAGCTGGCCGAGGCCGGGATGGAGATGAGTGGGGGGCGGTGCGCGAGCAGGCCGAGACGGCGAGGGGGGCTGGGACAGAGCGTGTGCGAGTAGGCCGAGACGGTGAGGGGGGCCGGGACGGAGCGGGCGCGAGCAGGCCGGACGGAGGGAGGCCAGACGGGAGGCACGAGCAGGTGGACAGAGGGGGCTCGCGGCGGTCGCGCGACCAACAGCAAAGGGGGGGGGGGGTTGCGCCGCGAGAACAAAGGGGGGGATGTCCCCTAGGGTTTCTATTCCCTTTTTTTTTTTGCTTTAAAACAAAATTTATATTATAATCAATAATAATAATAAAAAAGAATAATAATTATATTAACCACTTTAATAAAACTAATAACCAAATTCTTAATGACAATTTATATAACAAAAATTAGTAATTATATAATCGTAACATTAATACTAATTTAACCATAAAAAAAATTAAAAACACTTAAGAACCTTTTAACGTTAACAATATTTATGAAAATTATACCGCATACATTTATAATTATAATAATAATAACTACACCATAATAATTAAGGGGAAAACATTCAACCCAATTTATTATTATAAAACTTTATTTAATTTAAACATTGAATAGTAGCACGGGCACCTGAGCCGACCGCGTGGTCACCGCCAACCATGCGGTGCCCGCGCACCAATATAAAACTTATCAAAAATATTAAACATCAAAAAATAATTTAAAACAGGAGCCCAAACTCAACAGGTCCAACGATGTGCGACCCTGAGAAGAATAAAATAAAAAGGGTCTGAGGTCGGGGTGTGACAATTCTCCCCACCACAGACACTTTCTGCCCCCAGAAAGTCACCAAGCCAACAGTTAACACAACGCAAGTCCATGCCCAGACAAAACCAAAGGAAACTGAGAACCTATGGTGACCATTTCCAACACAGTTCACGCAGAACCAATTCAAGTAGAAACCCCAGCAGGACGAGGGGAGAACACGAGAGGGTTCTCCCCACCACAAGAATTCCACTAATACGAAAATCTTGAGACCCGAAAACACCACCCTCGGGGGGGGGGGGCAACGTGGGAACTCCCAAACCAAAAACATTCAGTTTCACTACACTGACCGAACAACACGTTAGAGATATTTAAACAGAAAGTTTTCTAAGAAACAACCCACTCTCCTAGGGATGAGAAACTAACTCAACACTTCTCACACCGACCAAAGAAAAGGATTACCTGCCGTAACGGAGACTAGGGAATCCCTAGCCCGAGCTCAACCCACTTTCTCAAGGCCAACAGAACAGTTCCACCATTAGGATTAAAACCATTGTGGGGAAAACCGGCACACCAGAATTCTGGGATGGTGGAATCCCCTAAAAGACCAAAACACCCTAAAGGAAAGCCCAAGGAAATGCGCCCGGACCAAGGTAGGGCTCAGAAACACCACCCATTAACTTCACGAAACCAAACATCCCCCAAAAAAACACAATTGAGACCAAACCCCCAATCAGGACGGGTCCGTTTATTCATGGGTCCAACACCCTTTGAGGAAACCAAACGATTTAGAAACCATCCTAGGAGAAGGCAGTGCCGCTTGAATTGAGGTAGAACGAGTTCATCAAACTACCACGACAAGAGTGGGCTTATGACGACGATAGGAACATAACAAGCAAACATTGTATATTTTCATCCCAAAGTTGAGAACAAGTTCCAGACCGAGGTTACATACACCCCTTGCAACTCCTGACTGTGCGCGAGCTCCACCCCGAAACCTGTGGTTGGGGCTCTGATTGCCGAAGCATCTTCTGCCTCACAGTCAGGTATTTCCATCCTTTAGTTCCCGACTCTTTCCTCCTGATGACTCAAACGACCAAAATGGTGGTAAGTTTTTAAAGAGGTGCAATGAGACATCATTGAATTCCTGAACAGGCCATACCGATGGCACATCAAGATTTGGTATGATGAACTAGATAACAGAGCTTGCGAGGATAGATTCTTATAGGCGGGTTCCTCTGGCATGTGCCCCTCACCAGATAAAGGACCCTTACGAAGGTCGATCACCACCAACTGCATCCCAAACTCCAACAACAGTAATACATTCTACCTCCACTGGTCTAAAACTGGACCTTCAAACTGAAACGGCACAAACCTTAGCAACCTCGGGAGTTCCCAACAACCCGAAGACACTCTAATTTAACCAACCACACAACCATTTCTAACAGACCTAGACTAAATCAATTTACAAACAACACTCGATTCGAGCCAGAACTGGGTACGACTCGGTAACAATTTCTGGAGACTTTTCTGGGCGACACGTTCTGAACAACGCATAGGGCATAAAACCAAAACTGGCATCATGCCAAAACATAATTGAATAGAATACCCCATGTCGAGACAATCGGCCTGAAAGTCAAACAAATATAAATACAACCAAAATCCCTTTTTTTTTTCAAAATCACCATTTTCATTCAAAATTTCAAAACTGCTTTATCCCAAGGTCATTTTTCAAAAACAAAAGACACTTTTCACAAGCCAAAAATCCATTTGTCGGAGAAAACCCAATTTCCAATTCCTTTATATTTCAAAAACTCACCCATGGTATCCCATGAATCATCACATGTGTGTCCATCCACATCATCCATAAACAAGTGTCTCACACACTTTTCATACATATCCACACACACATGATCCTCCATAAAGAATACCAAGGGTCACACCAAGCCACCCTTTACCAATTCCAAATAAACATGAACTTTCAAACCAAGGATCCCTTAATTTAAAAACCAAATTCACCAATATAAAACCATTTTATAGAAACAATTTTATCTCAAAACCCACTTTCATTTTCAAAATCACACTTACACTTACCAGAAGCAACAAAACACAACTTATAGCGAAACATCGAAACAAGGAACTAGCAGTCACGCTCAACTTAGCGACATGGTAGTGAGCCATGACCCAAGTAAGCGTCAACAGCTAGGAGGAACTTAAACCATGCACTCAGACTCCACATGGGTCACTACTCCATGTGAGGTCACGATGTGACACTGAGTCAGCCCCTTTGTCATTCCTCAATCCAAAACAAAAGCAGAAGACTCAAATCCTGGACTACCCTGGTAACTCGAGAATCAGTGTGAGCAAGAGTTCGCGACGCTCTTCCCACACTTACCTCCCGAGTCCCGACAGTCCTAAACATTGTCTACCAAAAACCCCAAATAACATAGACCAAGAGTTAACCTTCCCTTTGATACCATTTTGTCACGAACCAGGCCGGTGCGTCATCCGACCCGGCACCCGACCCGGTCCGCGACATGGCCCGAAGGGCGTTCCCGATCCCCACGGGCTGGCAACTAGTGCCGGACATCAAAATAAACCAGTTGGGAACGATTTTAGCCCAAGACAAGGATGAATAAACATAAACTAAATAAGCAGGTAAATAAAAGGAAAAAAGAACTGAACAACGTGGCAGTGGAAAAAGGAATAAACAAAGCGTGACATACCTCAGGTGACCCCGTGGATCACCACGGTACGTCAACTACACTCGCTCCCAAGAGCGATCCAAGACTGAAACCTGCAACTGAAAAGTAAGGTAGGCGTGAGCACCGAGATGCTCAGTAGGAAAGCCAAAATATAACCACGTCCTATGCCCCTACCTTAAGTAAGAAATCCAATCATGCCAGTTTGAAAAAAATAAGGTATAATAAAATAATGTTTTCCTTCTTTCCAAATCCAAGTAACGAGTTTTCATTTTTAAATAAAGCATTTCACTCCCACTACATTTTCAAATTAGGTTCCAAGCATGCATTGACGTTTCAAATGAAAAGAAACCAATTTGGATTAAAAACATCAAGTATGAAACAACTGAAAAGAGAGTTACACCGCTAGTAGCATGTCACAAATGAGCACCATGGGAAATCCCTATAGGTATCTAGAATAAATGGGAACCTAGAGACCTCGTACCTCGGTGAAACGTGGCTTAGAAGACCACGACCCTCAGAAAACGTGGCTTAGAAAGCCACGACCCTCAGAAAACGTGGCTTAGAAGGCCACGACCCTCAGAAATTCATATGTTTAGTTAGTGTTGTTGCGTCAATCCTGCTAGACAAACCGGGAAGAACCCCTGCCATGTAATCTAGCGTACTAGTCCTGGTCACCCACCTAGATACCCGGGTTTACCATTGTGCTCTATTCCAAAAAGGTGGTGAGCTTTTATCAAAAGAAAATAAATGAACATCACACATTCTTTATCCTAAAAACTCGCTAAACCTCTCACCACCATTCTCCCTCCTTAAGCACATTCCCCTATTTCACATTACATAAAGCATAAGCCCCAATATTAGGCACATATTCGTACACTCAACATACAAGTCATTTTCTAAAACCAAGGGGGTTTGCCTTAGGAGGGGGTTTTTCCAATTTTACAAACCATTCCAAAAGGGCCAAACAAGCTTTATGGTTTCACAAATAATAGTTTTAATTTTTGCACATATAATCATCTAAACTCTTTGCAAAACCTTTTAGAAATCCCAATTTAACAATCTACATGTTACATATATAAAAAAAACAATCTTGAACACTTTCTTAAAATGATGCAATTAATTTATGAAGGTCCAAATGGAATTTGTAATACATTACATTTTTCCAAAACAAATGCATAACCATTGTTAGCGAATGCAACCAGATTTCATAACATGTAAATATAACATACATATACATAAAAATATTTTCAAAGAAAGCAAGCAATTATGAAATTCAAACTAAAGGCATGGGCATAGAAAACCTACCTCAATCATGTCATTATTGTCGACGACCACTCGAATTGACACTTGGCGCCCACACACAGATGCACTTATATATATATATATATATACACAACCATAGGTGCATTGCACATATATATATATATATATATATATATGCTTTACTTTATGCCTGTGCATGCGGGGTACCTCGACACCCGCGGCCCAAAACCATCGTAGCGGGGTCCTGCGCACTCCACAAAACATGTAATAAATTAAAAGAACAAGTTATGCAGTACATCAAAATTAGTACCACAAAATTTACACAAACGAAACACACCCAAACTATATCATAGCGCCACTTCAAACACACTCGCACGTCAAAATCATTGCAAAACATGAATCTCATAATTTATACAGATTAAATAATCCATCTGAACCACTTATAAAACATTTTAAAAAGACATAACACAACATAAAACAAAACACACCCGAAAACCTCTTCTAAGGCCAAAAGCATACCGAAACAGACTCCAACAAAATAAAACGCATCCCTTGCATCATTTAATAAACTAAGTGCACAGTTCATTAAACACCAGTAAATGACACATTGTGGGTTTCCATCAATGAACTCACTTGATATCACATCACATTTTACAAAAATAAAACAAAGCATATTAAACTTTCTTCAAAACCAAGTTCGCACAAAACAATTTAATTGAATTACATGCTAAATTAATTGGACAAGAAAATTATTTCAGCAAACAACGTTTAACATAAAATTACCACTCTTAAACAAAACCACCTCAAATCCTTTCACAAAATCAAAACATTCATAATAAATAAACACACTACGAAACACATCTAAATCATATTAAACCTTAAGTGAAACTTTATTCGCACCAAGAAAACTAATCAAAGAGTATACCAAATTAATTAAATTAGAAAATTAATTCATCATACAACACATATATGCGGAAACACATACCTTCGGTATCGAAACTTCGCAACCACGGTGTGAAAACTCCACCGCATGACAACCACACCACACACAACGCAATTAATCCCTAAAAAAAAGCAATCGGATCAATTACACCATAATCGAACCAATCAAAAACCCTAAAACCCAAATTGCAACATAATAAAATTAAACGAAACTACCAAACGAGGTATGGCACACTTACGAAAAGGGGTCTGAGATGCTGTCCGAGCTTGCACGGTGCTGGAAAAATTAAAAAGAAGAGCTGTTGAAAGAAAAACGCATCAAAGGGAGTGCTGCAGGACGGATGGGAGGGAGGCCGGGACGAAGCGGGGTGGTTGCGGCAAGAAGATGGGGCGACGTTCGTGGCGGGCCGAGGCCGGGACGGAGGGAGGTGGGGGGTGGCGCACGAGCTGGCCGAGGCCAGGATGGAGATGAGTGGGGGGCGGTGCGCGAGTAGGACGAGACGACGAGGGGGGCCGGGACAGAGCGTGCACGAGTAGGCCGAGACGGTGAGGGGGGCCGGGACGGAGCGGGCGCGAGCAGGCCGGACGGAGGGAGGCCAGACGGGAGGCGCGAGCAGGCGGACAGAGGGGGCTCGCGGCGGTCGCGCGACCAACAGCAAAGGGGGGGGGGGGGGGGGGTTGCGCCGCGAGAACAAAGGGGGGGACGTCCCCTAGGGTTTCTATTCCCTTTTTTTTTGCTTTAAAACAAAATTTATACTATAATCAATAATAATAATAAAAAAGAATAATAATTATATTAACCACTTTAATAAAACTAATAACCAAATTCTTAATGACAATTTATATAACAAAAATTAGTAATTATATAATCGTAACATTAATACTAATTTAACCATAAAAAAAATTAAAAACACTTAAGAACCTTTTAACGTTAACAATATTTATGAAAATTATACCGCATCCATTTATAATTATAATAATAATAACTACACCATAATAATTAAGGGGAAAACATTCAACCCAATTTATTATTATAAAACTTTATTTAATTTAAACATTGAATAGTAGCACGAGCACCTGAGCCGACCGCGTGGTCATCGCCAACCATGCGGTGCCCGCGCACCAATATAAAACTTATCAAAAATATTAAACATCAAAAAATAATTTAAAACAGGATCCCAAACTCAACAGGTCCAACGATGTGCGACCCTGAGAAGAATAAAATAAAAAGGGTCTGAGGTCGGGGTGTGACACCTATCATATTTGGAATTATAGGTTCATAATATATTTAAAGGAAACTAAAACATGAAATCCCTATTTTATTCTCCATAATGAGATCCTAAATCCATTTGATCTCCTAAAATTGTATAAGATAACCTTATGAGAACATAAAATAAGGCTGAGTTAAAAATATCAATAAGGGAATAAACATGATAAGGAAACATAACATGTGATTCATAGGTATATCATGATAGCATAAAGATAAGGATTATGAGTAATCACATTTAATAATAACATAAATAACATGGTATCATAATTTCATGATAACATAGGGAATGTGGAAACAAAATATAACATGACATAAACCTAATTCAAGTCTAACTACCTAGAAAATATCAAAGGGTGGAAAAATTCCTATAATGGATTAGGTTTACTCCCTAATCCCATACATAACGTCTCATGATACAAATGATTTAACTAATGCATTAGAGTGTTGTGTGGGTAAACCCATAATAAAATGTTCATTATTTACGTGTTCCAAAAAAAGGAAATTAATCATAATGCATAAATATAAGAATTATCCATGGAAAGAGAATGGGTTGCATAATCTTCCCTCATATCAGAATCAAATGAACTTTCATAATGAAGGTATTTTAGAAATGAACATAAGGAATGTATTAAACTATTAAAGGAAGATAGAATAAGATAGGTATTTATTTTAGAGACATATATATAGAATTTATAACCATTCCATAACATTAAATAGAGAGGTAAAGTTAGAGAGAGAGAGAATGGCCAGAACCTAAAGAAAATGGTGGTTTAAAGATACCCCTTACCCTGAGTCCGATTTGTCACATACATTATTTATTTTCATAAATAATAAACTTATGTTATTTATTTAAATTATTAATAACCCTTTTAAATTCTATTATTATTTCTATTTTATTTATTATCATGTTATATTCAATTACTTACTCATTTAGGTTCATGTTGGATGTTTTGATGATATTTGGTTAATATATCCAAAATCACTTTGGTATGTTTAATAAGGTAAAAGATATTATTATTTCATCATATATAGAAAAATAATCATGAAATAATTATCATTTTGATACATCAATTATACTTTTAAAACCAACCATGAAATATGTTTATAAAAAATGAATTACGTTACAATCATGGAGAGAGTATGTCGTACATATGCATGAGTAACGTTTCCATTTTCAATGGTCATGAAGGAAATAAGGTACATTTTATATAACTTTAATTAATGATAATTTTATTATAAATATAATATTATTTATTCAACTATAGTTATATATATCATCCATGTGAGTCATTAATTAAAAATGAATAACATTGATTCGTGGAGGCGGTAATCCACATATGCACACAAATGATGTTATCATATTTTAATGAATGGAAAGGTAAGAAAATATATCATATATTAATTTTGTATTATGATAAATATTCCATTAATATCATATATATACATTAAATAAATCATCATAATCATCTATGATAGGTGATGATGGAAAACAAATTACATCGGTTCGCGGGGCAGTTGCCCGCCGTAAACACCAACAATGGGTTCGTTTCCCATTTGATGGAAGAGGAGATGAACGTAAGTTATGAACATAAAATAAGAAAATCTAATTATGTGTAAAATATTTATGTTATTATATCATCATGATTAAATAATATTTTTAGGATTTGAAAGAATAAATAATACAAAAAATGCCCAGTTATGAACGATACCTCTTCTTCAGACAAAATCTTTAAGTTTTCACCAAAATATTTCCTAAGAGGGTATTACACAAAGGATTTTAGGAAATGGAAAGTGAATTAAGGAAGTGATTTGTTTTGGGATTTTTTGAACCAAAAGGATTTTGATGTGTGGATAAGAGAGGAGAGGAGACGCCTTTTTTTAAGCGGGGGAGATGACACAGTAAGAAATTTATTAAACGAATACAAAATAATAAAGTCATTCCAAAGAAAAATGATTTTAAATGGATATATATTAAAATATTAGATATTATAACATTTAAATATTTCCATAAAATATGATTTATACAAGTTTAATTGGATAATGTACATTATATTTTGGTTTAACCACTGATAAAACTATTTTAACCTTAACCACAATAATTAATTTTTAAAATTGAAAGGGTTATAATTTTACTTATAAGATATTTTTTATAATAAATGGAAAAGGGATGAATGTTTAGCATATTTTTCTTACTATTTTTCCTCTTTCATGTTTTTCAATATTTTTAAATAATTTAATAAAATATTATCTAAAATAAAATATCATTAATTTCAGTTTTGACACTATTCATTTAATTTTACTATAAAGAGAAAAAATTAATAATTAATTTAGAATATAATAAACATAAATAATACTTAATTATTAAACAAAAAATTCTTTTGAAACTTGAAATATTCCCAAATACATTACTTTTTAATGTTTTTAAAATTATTTACGTTTATTTTTCCACTTTTTTCACAAGCATCATGTCGACATTGTATAAGATTTAAGGTTACTATATAATAAATAAAAATTAAAAATAAATTAACATCATGATTTTTTTATTATAATAAAACTAAATTTTAATATTTACTCACCACATATTTTTATCCCTATGTGAACATATAAGATATATTTACAGGAAAGAGAGTGACATTTTTTCGTTTTATTTCCTTAAATTATTATATAGGTTACTTTCATGGAAGCATTTCCCATAAATAATTTAATCTCATAGATAAGGTGATAAGGTTATAAATAAATTCATAAAATAATAATTAATATGAAAAAATGGTGGCCTTATCACTTAGATTTAACCTAGGCAAACCCAATTTACCCTTTTACCATGGTGATAAATTTTTACTGTTTTTACTATTCATCATGACAAAAAATTATGTTTAACTTATTAAAAAATATTAATTACTCTGATTAAAAAAATGGAATAATTTTTATAAAATTCAATTTAAAAAATTTATAGAATTTAATTTTAAAAAATGAACCTGGAAAAAAAGTCCAAACATGTTTTTTAAGAAATGTATTTTTCAAGAATAAAATGTTCTTACAATAACACTATGACTAGTAATCATCATTATATGAATTTAAATTAATATATATAGATATATAACATATAATATAATTTAAATAATTCATAATTTTTTGTTATTTTAATTAATTAAAATTCAAAAACATAATGAAATTCAAAATAATTTTCAGGAAAATGAGTTTTACGCCTAAATATAAACTTATATAAAAATCCGGAAAATTGATTAAAATCAAATTAATTATATTATTATAAATAAAATGATTTATATTTAACTATAATAAAAAACCAAAATACTATTGAAATTTTAAATTACTTGATTTAGTGGAAAGAAATGGAAGTATTTGAAAAATCATTAATTTTCACCATTCAGGGAAACATAAAACCTTCTTAGAAAAATCACAAACTTTCACCATAATATTATTTTGATATGATTTTTTTAAAAATTATATTAATTTTACCAAATATAATTTAAAAAAATTCAAAAAATTTATTATAATATTATCTCACAAAAAGTAATAAAAAACATTTTAAAGAAAGCATATTTTTAAAGAATAAAATGATTGATAAAAACTTAAGTGATTGTTTAATAAGAATTTATAATTACATTTATATTGAGTAGCTACTTTATATATATTTCATAAATTAGTTAATACTATTTATACCTTCCAATTTAATGACTAGGTTATAAGGGTTATATTTAAATAATCATGGCTTGTTTAGGATAAGTGTTTCATATCTTATACACTATAAAACATTTTTTTCATTAAACAAACCCAGGGTGTTACATTCTACGCAATTTAATAAATTTCATTCTCACAATTTAAACTTTATCTTGATAATAAATGGTTTTACATTTTAAATACCATTTTTTAAATCCCCCATCTTAAAAATGGATAATAAAAAATCATTTTGATAAGTGAGAAAGGGAAATACGAAGGTCACATAGAATAACGCATTAATAGGTTTCAAAATAGTATAACATTGGGGGGTTGTGAAGATATGGACATGGTAGAAAATAATAATTCCCAAATAATTATGGAGAGTGGCAAAGATCATTGATCATAGAAAGTGAATGGTAATGAAAAAGTTAACGACCATAAATCCATAAACCAAAGGGGTGTAAAAAAAGCCATCAATTCATTAGAAAAAAATTAATAGGATAAATTTAACATTTCAATATCCTTTTCATAGAGCTGAGAAATTTCTTACCATCTAGTCTAACAATATATAGAAAATATTTATACATGATATTTATAATTTCCTCTGGTAATTAATTTCCACCACAATCTCATATTTTTCACTAAATTATTAGTATTCAAGATGATTTTTTTTATTCTCAAAGCACTAAAAATAACTTTTCACGAATAATATAATCCAAATAATATTAACATGCTATTCATATTATCTTTAATTAACCCAAATAATAATTTATTTCACACCTAATCATTATATATGTTTACATAATAAAACATTTCCCAAAATATCATTAATCAACTCAAAAAAAAAATATTCAAAAATATTTTATCTTATTGAATGTTTCCCAAAATTAAATTAATATTTTCCCTCAAACCATTTGAGTAAAAAATATCATATTAACCAGTACATCATGTGGGCCAAAGGTAGGTGTTGCACCCTTGTTTCCCTTTGGTTTTGGGTTCAAGCTCCATGACCTTTATAAATGTGACAGGTTTTCTCCCAGCTTGCAGGTTTTCCATTTTCTAAAACTATATTATTAAAATTCCTATAAAATTTTTAAAAAAATTATGAACATCCTAAAAAATGAAAATAATAATCAAGTCACTTTTTAAATACTAATGTTTTCTATAAAGATTATTTTTCCCACAAAATCAAATAATCATAATTGACTATTATTACTTTAACATCAATGGTCATATTAACCCTAATTCATTTTAAACCCAATGTTTATATTACTATAAATGTCTCCCATAATACTCATAATCCTTATATACTTATATAACTTGAAACCTCAAAATGGATATCTATGTATTTAGGTATATGATTAACCTTATAAATATCATCCCAAGACAATTTATTTATATCCCATATCACAATGAAATATTATAGGTTTCCATACATTCTACTCTTTAATTAATCATAATTGTTCATAGGGAAAATGTGAATTAACCCAAGAATATCCCCCAAGAGTGTCAAACCAGGTGTACAGTAAGAGAACACTCATCATGAACTAGAATTTTGTCCAAGATAGACCTTCTTGGTCAGAGTAGATTACTCAAGAGGGGGGTGAATTGAGTAAATATAAAAATTTATATTAAAATTGGTTCTTTGAAAATTTCTCCCAATTAAAAATATAATCAAAGTTAGTTTGTAGTGAATTTATAAAAGTACTGAATGTTCAATTAAATTATCATAAGATTGATTAGTTCTCATCTATACTAATCTGAAGATTAATATAACTTTTGAAACTAACCTATTGGTTTAACAAAAATATAAATAATTTCTAAACAAACTATCAAAGTCCGATTTAGTATTATGTAACATGTAATAAACATAGTTTAAAACTAAAAGGTAAAAGCATAGAGGATAAAAACAAGAGGTTCAGTCTCAAGATGAGACTTAGTCCTCTCCACTTGGTGATCACCTGCCACCAAGATGTTTAATTTAATAAACAATTTGATACACTCTCTGGATCAGGGGTCTACAACAATACACAAGGATTTCCAGGTCACACCTGACCTCTACCAAAATTATTCATGGAAGAAACAACAAACATGTAACACTGGACCTCTACCACTGTTCTACGTGGGATATAAAGAGTAAAAATGAGAGTGAGTTGGAGGATATAAAGTATCCTCCAGTTATGTATAGGAGATAGTGTGTGTGTTAGATACATATACACACACTACTAAAAAATGTAGAAATATAAACACAACAGAGCTAATATGTAGAGAGAGGTTTAGAAATATCTGTGTGTTATACAGTGAAGCTCTAGACTATTTTAATGTAGTGAAAATGATGTTTGAGTCCTCTTCTGGAATTTGGATTCAAAATAGAGTATTTTATCCTCTGTACTCTAGCTTCCAGATGTGTGAAAGTTCAGCTTCATTTTACTAAATATGTTCAGGTCATCAAAACAGGTTATGCTCATCTTTTTGATGTCCTCGTGTGTTCTTGATTTGAGTTCTTGGGATTTTGAAGAAAGCTTCGAGAGTTGCAGGAGCTTGATGTTATTATATTATTTTTATTTTCAACATATTCCTCCTATATATAAATGATCCAGTTTGTAAATCTTTTATACTTCAAGGTACAATAGGCATAAAGATCTCCCCATGCAAATGTACCTCATACTATCTATGGATAGTCCTATAGACAACATTAAATAATGTTAGAAACATTAATTCAACTAAATATAACCATTAGATATAAATTTGAATTAATAAAATAAAGACAATTTTTATGACTATCGGTGAGTCATAAGTATTAGTGACTCATTGGCATTGGTCAGTCATCATCAGTCTGTCAGCATCGGTGACTCTGTGTATCGGTGAGTCCTTTGCATCGGTATCAATGACTTGGTGTATCAGTGAGTCGTTTGTACTATCGGTCTGTTTGGGCATCAGCGAGTCTTCATCGGTGACTCATTTTGAACTATTGGTGTGTCTCTCATATGTGAGTCATTCATCGGTGAGTCTTCCATTGGTGACTCGTTCATCGATGAGTCATCCATCAGTGACTAATTCAATGGAGAGTTGTCCATTGGTGACTCGTTCATCGGTGAGTCATTCATCGCTAACTCGTTCACCAGTGAGTCGTCCATCGGTGACTCGTTCATCGGTGAGTCATCCATCGATGACTCGTTCATTGGTGAGTCATACATCAGTGACTCATTCATCGGTGAGTTTTCAATCGGTGAATTTTTCATCGGTGAGTCGTCCATCAATGAGTTGACCGACGATGACTCCTTTTAAACTATTAGTTCCATGGACTCTAAAGAACTTATAAAGTGTATGTCTTACACAAAACATTATCAGATTAAGTTAAATTCATAAATAAATGTAAACAAACACTTATAAACATATTGAAACATAAATATTCATAATTTATTGACATTTTGAAATGTATTATACAATGTGACATAATTGAATCACTTATAAATATTCATTGAAAAGATTAACTGGAGTTATAACTTAATATATAAATTAATAGATGTTATAAATTGGCATGATTTGTGATTATGAAAACAACTATTTCACAAAGGGGCCAAAAAACCTAAAAAAATATTTTTAGGGATATTACCCCTAGATGTATATGTTTCTAAACCACATCCACTTGTATTATGAAGATATGGATTTACTTATAAGAAAACCACATAATCTATTCCTTAATAAAACATTAGTATGTTATCCTATAATAAGACTTATCCCAAGGGTCTTTACTAAATTTATCTAATCATAGTCCCTAAAAATTTCTTGACCTTTATCTGATACCAAAAATAGTGACCCATTATTTTTACACATATTATTAAATGATTTTTAACATAAGTATCCAATAAGCACAACCCAATGATTAGGAGGCCCAGTGTCTTTGGAAGACTAGGTTTATAATACAATGAAAGGAAACTAAAACATGAAATAATTATTGTATTATCTTTAATGAGATCCTAAATCTATTTTAGCTCTTAAAGATACATATGATAAGATGGGAAATAATAAATGAAATGGGTGATCAAAAAATCCAACTAAGTAAATAAAAATGAAAAAAAAACATAATGTATGAGTTGAAGGTATAACATAATATCATAAAAGAGATGGATGAAGAGTAATCACATAGAAAAAAAATACAAAGAACATGGAATCATAAGATCATGGAAACATAGGAAATTTGGAAACAACATGTAACCTGATATAAACACCAATCATGTCTAATTTCTTAGATAATATCACATGGTGGACAAAGATGTATAATGGATTAGGTTTACTCCATAATCCCATACATGCTGTTTCATGATAAAAAATATTTTCCCAATAAATTAGAGGGATATATGAGATAACCCATAATAAAATTTTCATGATTTATGTATTCCACAAAAAATAAATCAATCACAATGAATAAATATAAGAATTGACCATGGAAATAAAATAAGTTTCATAATCTTACCTCATATCATAACCAAAGGAAATTTCATAATGAAGGCATTTGAGAAATGAACATAAGGAATGCATTACCTTATAAAAGGAAAGTAGAATAAGTTAAGTATATATGTGAGATATATATATATATATATAAAATTTATAATCATTCCATAACTTTAAATATAGAGAGAAATTAAGTTAGAGAGATAATTCTCATAAATCGAAGAAAAGGGTGGTTTAGAGAGATCCCTTACCTTGAGTCTGATTCAACATGTACGTTATTTATGTTACTAAATAATAATTTTATGTTAATTATTTACTTTATTAAGTACTATTTTTAACTTTATTATTCATTTTATTTTATTTATTATCATGTTATATTTAATTACTTAATCATTTAGGTTCATTTCTGACATTTTGATGATATTCGGTTCATAAGTCCAAAATCACTTTGGTAAGTTGACTAAGGTGAAATATATTATTATTTAATCATATAAAAAATAATTATCATTAAATAATTATCATTTTTTCAAATCAATTAAGCTTTAAAAACCAATCATTAAATATGGTTATGAAAAATGAACTATGTTACAATCATAGAGACGGTAAGCCATACGTACACATGAGTAACATTTCCATTTATCAATTTTCATGATAAAAAAAGGAATGTGTTATTTTATATTTCCAAAATTATAATTATATAAGAAATATAATATTATTGATTTAACTATACTTATATATACTATCCCTATGATATTGTATTAAAAAAAAGTCACATTTTTTCCTAGGGGTGGTAATCTACATGCGCTCATGAACAATGCTACCATCTTTTAATGAATGGAATGGTAAGAAAATATGTGATATATTACCTTTCCATAATAATAAATATTTAATTAATATCATATATATACAACAACTCCCTCATTATAAATATCCATAAGAGGCTATGAGGAAATTCAAATTACATCGGTTTGTGAGGTGGTAGTTCACCATACACACAAATGATGGATTTGTTTTCCATTTGATGGAAGAGGAGATAAGTGTAGGTTATTACATTAAAATAATAAAATATTAGTATATGGTATATAATTATTTTATTATATTATCATTATTTAATAATATTTTAATGAGGTTAAGGATGAAATAAAAATAACCATAGGTTAAGAACAATACTTCTTATTCGTACAACCTCTTTAGGTTTTCACCGAATGCCTTCCTATGAGGGTTTTATAATCATAAAAAGGATTCTAGGACATGTTAATGTAATTAAAGGAGGTATTTTTAATAGATTATATGAATAAAAATGGTCTTGAATTGTGTATATAAAAGTAGAGAAGGTTTCCTTTTATAAGCGGGGGAGAGGACCCCACTTGGAATTGTTTTAAAAGAGTACAAAATGATAAAGTAATTTCTAAGAATAATGATTAAAAATGGACATATATATATATATATATATATCCAAATATGAGATATTATAAGTTTTAAAAGTTTCTATAAAATATTATTTATAAATGTTTACTAGGAAAACATACCCTTTTCTTTTGTTTTAACCCCGGATAAACTCGGTTTAACCTTAACTGCGATAATTAATTTTTTTAAACTGAAAGGGTTATAATTTTCATTATAAGGTAAAAATTGGATAATAAATGGAAAATGGATGAAATTTTAGACTATTTATCAGCATAATTTTCCTCTATAAATATTTTTAAATAATTTAATAAAATATTATTTAATATAAAATATCATTAATTTTATTTTTAACACTATTAATTTAATTTGACTTTAAATACATGATTAAAATGATTAATTTAGAATATAATTCATTTTTCATTAATAATACATAATTATTAACAATAAAATTATTTTTTAACCATAAATCACCCCAAATACATTAATTGTAATGTTTTTAGAAATATTTACCTTAAGTTTTCCACTATTTTCACAAGTGTTGTGTCGACATTGTATAAGTGTTTAAGGTAACTATATAATCACTAAAAATGAAAAATAAATTAACATCATGAAAATAATTTTATTATACTAAAAATAACCTTTAATATTCATTCACCACTTATTTTTATCACTATATTAACATATAATAGATATTTAAATGAAAGATAGCTACATTTTATATTTTTCGTTGCTTAAATTATTATACAGGTCACTTTCCTAGACAAGTGTCCAATAAATAATTGAATCTAAAACCTAAGGTGATAAGGGTATAAATTAATTTTTAAAACAATAATTAACATGAAAATGTTGGCTTTATCACTTAGTTTTAACCCAGGTTCACTCGATTGACCCTTTTACCATGGTGATAAATTTTACTGTTTTATTATTCATTATGTCCAAAAATTAACATGAAATTATTACCTAATATTAATTATGATGATTAAAAATATGGAATGAATTTTATAAAACTAAATTCATAGAATTTTATGGATTCAATTTAAAAATATAAACCTACAGAACATGTCGAAAAATGGGTTTTCAAGAAATGTATTTTTCAAGCATAGGTTGATCTTACATTAACTCTATGACTAGTAACCATGATTATATGAATTTAAATTAATATATATATTTATATAATATTTAAATTTAGTTTAAATAATTCAAAATTATGGGTTTTTTAATTAATTAAAATGGATAAACATTTTGTACTTGAAAACAGTTTTCAAAAAAATGTGTTATAAGCCTAAAACAAGACTTATAAAATAATAATGAAAATTACTGATTTAAATTAAATTAATTATAGTATTATAATTAAAATGATTCATATTTCAATTTAATAATAAATATACAATATAATATTAATTTTAAATTACTTTATTTAATGAAAAGAAATGATAGTATTTGAAAAATTGATAATTTTCACTATTCACTAAAAAATCGAACTTTTTAGAAAAATATCAAAATTTCACCATATGAAAATTTTGATTTTATTATTTCAAAAATTATATAAATTTTATCAAATAAAAATTATAAGAGCTTCGAAAAATTATTATAATAATTTCTCACAAAAAATCAATAAAACCCATTTTGAAGAAAACATATTTTTGAATAATAAAATGAACTTATTTATGATTTGAGTGATTATTAACAAATAATTTTTCAATAAATTTATATTGAGTAGTACCTTTATATAGATTTCATAATTTATTTAATACTATTTATACCCACTAATTAAACAGCTATGTTATAATGGTCACATTTAAATAATCATGGTTTATTTGGGCTTGACGTTTCATGTCTTATACACTAATTAATAATGTTTTCTATTAAAAATTTATGGTGTTACAATAATTACAACCTAAGATTACACTATAGGCTTAAAGGTAACACTCATCCTTGAGAACTTACTCAACGAGTCTTTCTATCCTCAACGACACTCATCCGAGAGGTCACACTCAGGGAGTCTTACTATAATTTTGGCGCTCATATAAGAAAACACAATCATCAAGTATAGCCTTGAAGAAGAACTAAGGAAATTGAGAGATCTTATTTGAGATACACACCCAGTCAGACTACACATCATTGAAATTCAACAGATGTCGATACACATATAAGGGATCACAACTAGGACCTATGGGGTATACTTGACCCTAATTGGAGCTTTGAAGTTCTCAATACACCAATAGGGGATCTCACCCCAAGCCTATAGTGAATACCAGATCCTACCTTGAATAAACTACTATGTAGGGGATCATATTCATACATAAGATGATCATGAAGATTCCCAAAAATCCACCATGTGATGGTGAATAAATGATAGATGATCTCACCCTAGGTCACATGGAGGGATTCCTAAACTCTATATGAGACTAATCCCATAGAGGGGATCACAATAATCTTCTTAGGAAGTAATTCCTCATTATACGCTCATAGGTAAGGACCAAGGTATTTCACCCAACTAAAATAGGTCCTTAATGAAATTGTTCCTGGGAAATTACCCAATCTCACACCAAAGTTGAACTGAGAAGAATAAGGCCCAAACCTGCCCTTTAAAGAGTATATAGTGTCCCATTGAGGTATAAAATTTTTATTACGAAGCATGACACTTACTAAGTATCTTAATCAAATGAAATGCATTTATCAAAATACATTGTGTGTCTCTAGGGGTACATGGTGTATAGATGTCAGTTTATCTCTTGATGTGCCATCTTGTCTAGATCATGTACTATAGCCCGTACACATGTACTTAGTGCATGAATGTGGACACTGTCCATGACCAATTACATTCTAAAGTACATGAGTAGTTCCCCACATTACATGGAGTGTAGAGTCCAAACTATCAATTAGCATGTGTCATCTAGCTAGGCCCATGTACCTATGGAAGTACACGGTATGTACCCCACCATACATGGTGTGTGGGGCCACATGGGATCATAGGTATGTAATCCCTATACATGTTTATCCATACTCTAAGGGTTACATGGTGTATGACTTGAATCACATGGAATGTATCACTACATAGATTCCTAGGCATGAAATCCCTATACACGTAAAGCTGGCTGGCTTGGTATCACACGATGTGTGGAGAACCACATGGAACGTGATATTTATCTAAAAAAAACCTTATCTACCATACATATGGTACTACACAACATGTATCCCCCTTAAAAACACAATGTGTACCTTTTTAATTTCATTGAAAGTTCATATCTTCACATTTCTTCTCCCACACATATCATAGAGTTCAGATATGCAATATTTCATGGCCATAGCTCCCATAACAGAGTTGACCAACATCAATGGCCAACCAAAAGTCAAATTTTAGCTGTTCTTCACAAGAAAACCCTCACCGTCGTCATCCAAAAGAAACCCTCATGGCACAAATCATGAAACTACTATCACACACACCTCAATTAAATCACTATCATCACCAGTGGCCAGATTTTGGCTATTATTTTCTCAAAATCACCCATTGTTGCATCTCTAGAGTGATCCTCTTGATCTTTCTCATAGAATCATCATTACATGATCCAATGTAGAGTTCCTTTTATCATCTTTGAGACTCTATTTATTCTATAAAACCCAAGAAATAATATGTTTCCACATTATATCATGATAAAGGATAATAAAAAATGATCATTCATATAAGCATTTTTGAATCACCGACCAAATGATTACCGATGACAAATGCCAAGAATGGAGGGGGAAAGGCATGCAACCAAAAAGTGAGCCAAGAACCTCGACCGTTGTTAAGGTTAGCCAAAATTATATTTTGTAATAATTTTGAATGTAGTACAATAATATCAATCAACAAATATAATCAATTCCAAACCAAGGAAGATAAACCTGAACACATAAATCAACAACTGAACTGCGAATCAAATTGTTAGGTGATTTAATTCATATTTAACATGGGAAAACAACTGAAGCTAAATCCATTTAAAAAAATACCTACCTCAAGTTTATAACTATCTATGATGAATAAATCTTCTGCATCACAGTTTTTGGAGAGATCCATGAGCTCCTCTGTTGATGGAGACCCTCACAGTATCTAATACTTGATCCCATGATCATCAAACAATGTGATCTTCATCCAAGCTCTCCATCCTTTCATTCCCTATAGTTTTATTTGGATAACCCTAGTGATTACTTCATAACATGTTTTATAAATAGGATGATTAAGTCACAATAAATAAATAATAAAAAAATAAGTAAATTAATTAATTTTTTTTTACTTTCACCTAGGACTGCACATTAAAAAAACACCCGAATCCAACAAAGGTTATGTCATGCCTTTGGTAAAAGATAAATTCTATATTTAATAGAGGTCTTATATTTCTTCTATGAAACTCCATTCATGATTTATTCCATTATTTTATAAAAACTATATGTCAGTGATATAATATATTTAATATTTTTAATTTCACCATTCTATGGCTCTTTGGGACCTGGAATTCCACATTGACTCCATTCCCACCTACAGAAATATTACTAGAATTATTCCAAAATTCTACATGAAAAAATCAAGTCATTATATTCTCCCCACCATCAAACATTTTTACCTGGAAAAGTGAAAACCTAATCACAAGTGCGAACACTAAGATCTCAACTTGGTTTCCCACTCCCACAATCTCTCATGAAGGTTCCCATGCTCTAAAAAAACATGCACCCAAGGGAAAAAATTTCCCATAAAGGGACTTCTATGGTTGGTTCTCAAAATCCACCAGGCTCATTAAACTCCTCAAAAAGGTAACTCCACCCCCAATGTCTAGCTCAACCCATTCTAAATCTTGCAATGATTCATGCACATTTCTCCTCAGTCATGACACATGGAAAACACCAAGAACCCACTCTAAATTTGGTGACAGTGGAAAGCGGTATGCCTAATAGTCAACCTAAAAAGTAACTAAAAAAAGGTCCTACAAACCTTAGAGAGAGATTTAATTCCAAGATAAATCTATATATTCCTTAATGAGTTGATATCTCTAAAAACCAATATCTCTTCATCAAACTCCAAATGCCTTCATCATTTTTCCACAAAGGATTTATAATGTTTTTAGGTAGTCCTCATCCACCCCTAGATGAACTGAACCATTCAAAACCATGCCCCAAAATGTTGCTAAACTGATATCAAATTGTTAAATATTGTGATATTAAAACTCAATGGATATTAGATGATCCTCCCATCTATGGCCCATAACTAACATGCAAACCTAAATCATGTTCATCCAAAAATGAACAGTACAATTTACCTATCTATCTATCTGGAGTTGAAACATTATTATCAACTAAAACCAATTCCCAAATATAACCCAAATCCTCTCTATAATAATGATGTGAAGTGATTATCATAGTCCAAAATGACCATTGATGGAATTCCATGAAGCAAGAATACCTCTGACATGGACAAGCATCCCAAACTCTCCACTAAACTTTACTCCCAAGTGGTTAGGAAGTGGGAAAACTTTGTGAGTTTCTCTATGATCATTTAGATTGAATAGACCTCTTCTAGATTATGAAATCTCGAACATGAAAACCATAAATATACCATACCTTTTTAACTCCCATCGATACACATCAGTATCCACCTACATATTGGTGAGACATCAAGAGTTAAACTTGAAAAAATGCTACAACATCCCTATATACCCAAAATGATTCCATAGGATCCTGGTACATCCACGTCAAACCTAGATGTAATTATAAGTGAAATCAACCTCCTCAATACATACCATTCCAATAAGACTAGTTCTATCATCCATCCTCAGAAAAGGGTGACATTCTCCCCACCTCAAGAAAATCCATCAAGAACATATCCAATAGATATCTTGTCTAACAAGATCTCATAATAAATATCCCCAAGTTATACCTACCTAACACAATAAATAAGAGTAGGGGTAACAACCATTGACTGGGGTATATGAGACTCTATCCTCATCCTCTAAAGAAAACTTTATAGAGGTTAACTACTCTATCACCTCACTAAACAACATCAAATAAAAAACCTTTCTATGAGCATCTTCTATTATGAAAATGCCCTTGGGTGGATCTGAATATTGTATAGCCTCAACCTTGATGGGTATATTATTACTACCATGTATGAGAAAACATATCCCAATAAGTGAACCTCCTAAGTCTAGAATTGATACTTTGAGTGCTTCACATTAAGCTGGTTCTCTTAGATCATGTCTATAACCATCCTCAAGTGTCTCACATGCTCCATCTCTAAAGCCAACTGCACTAGGATGTCATTGAAGAAGAATACCATGAATTGATCCAGGAAGAGTTTAAGGACCCAATACATAAACCTCACCAACACCATTGGGGAATTAAACATTCCCAAAGGAATCACCATTAACTTAAAGAAACCATGATGGATTTAGAAATCAATAGACGATACATCTTTCTCTCATACCTAGAGGTGGTGATAACCTATCCTGATTTCATTAAATGAGAACCACTTCTTCCGTAATGATATGTCAAGGAATTTATCAATTATTGGGAGTTTATTCTCCTCTCTAATTTTCACCTAGTTCATGTGACATCAATCCATACCTAAATTCAAGCTACTATATCCCTCTAGAAGAACAACATCAGGCTTCCTAAGGGAACAAACTAAGTTTGATAAGGCCTTTCTCTATACTATCACAACTACATAAGGTCATCTGAGATTCTAGAATAGATATCAGGCCATACCTTGTGAATTTATATTCATAATATATAGTTTTTATAGGAATTTATGTCTATAACATCCTCAAAGAATATTTCCTCATGCTCCCCAACACTAAAAGAAATAAAAAATCTCATATCAACCATTTCTTCGAGGTTCATACTAGCCAAATGATAATAAATAATCAGTATCCTCCTATGAATGATAACATCATACTCTTCCTAGGATCCATTCTTCCAAAGAAGGAAAAATTTTATCCCACTAACTCAGGTAAACATCCACCATCATTGGTAACTGCCAATTGATTATGAATGGTATAAAACTAGTCCATACAAAGGGAAACATGATAATGTCTCACTACCTATATAGAAATATTCCACACAAGACTATCTCTCCTCCAAAAGTTAGGTCACATTGTTGATATAAGTGAGTGATCATCAATCCTCTTTGAAAGATCCTCCAACATAAGGGTAGATCTAAAAAGGCTCCACTGGTATTGACAGGCCTCAAAAAAGGGTTACATTTAAGGAAATTTGGCTTATCAATATGTGCTAAAACTAAAACTAGAGCAATGATAAACCATGTCATTCCTTAAACTACACATGAATCTTTCTTGTCATAAGATCATGCTACCTAAATATGTCCTTTACCTTGCCCAAATATTCACCAAAACTAGGGCTTCCTATGACACCTTATCACATCAGAATGAACTCAAGCATTCAAGTCAAAGGAACTCATCCCCCACACCTAGACACTATCCTCTTTCTTAGTAACTTATCTTCCCGTATGTTTTTTGAATCGTGTCCTAAGAAAATGAATTTTTGGGTGAAATTTACCTATTTATTTTGTATATGAATCCACTTAAAACATCACTAACATATGGATCTACCAATTCCTGATGGTTTCCTAGATAAGTCTCACTATTAGAAACACCATCAAGAGGGGTCCTATCCAAGTGGGACATCCACACTAGAAGACCACACTAGCACTATACCACCTAAGAAGTGGGGTTTTTCTCACCATGAATCATAGGACATCTCAATCTCTATAACTCTTGAAGTGAACTTAGTATAGGTGTATCATCTGTTGGTACCATTAGAACCAATTCCTCCTCTATTTGAAAGGGAGAATCTTCCCAAACCACTTGTGGTGGTTCTACATACTGATGAATGGGTGGAGACATTGCTGTCAATCCACCCATAAGAACCTCCACCTACATAGGTCTATAAACTGTAGCCCCATCACTAAATGGATCATTAAAATGATAAAACTATAGAACCCTAACTCACTGTCATTATGGAAGCATCCGACGATATCCAAAATGTACTACGATCAAAAGAGAAAATATGGGGAGATGACTTAAGAATGAAATAGAACCATAGACCATTTCTATATGATTCATGTACCAAGGTTTTACATGAAACCATTTCCTATATATTTCGAGTCTAAAAGTTCATAATTAGAGTCCTAGTAAGTGTACACATCGGTTCCATACCAAAACTGGGTTCCATGGCCTGAAATTCGAACTCTAAACACTTTAACACTATTTTCCTACTTACCATACCAAACTTCAAAGATTGAAAATTTTCATTCTCTAGTATTAAGACAACCTACTCTCATACCAATCTCTCATGACCTGACCCACTAGGACCCACATAGCTAGAATTAAGCCAAGTGTGACTCCCCAATCCTACCTTTAATAGGATAGAGGCTGGTGAATAACACCAATTAAGAATATCATACACATGGGATAAATTTTCCTAAAGTACCTATATACATTCACACATCACCATACACCAGTATAATTTGGTAAGATAAATAATTGATAATGTAGCTACATTCATAATAACTATCCCAAATCAGAGTACTTCAAGAAGTAAAACCAAAATCAAAGGGCCAAATACAATCCCACTAAATACAAAAAAAGATCCCAACCTACTAAAAACATGAGGGAAGCTACCCAAAAGAAACTCCTAGATCTATATGAGGTCTATCTAGCATAACCAAGCTCCAACTAAGATCCACCGACTCCTAGTCTACCTTGGACTCCAACAAAAGTACTATTGTGTATATAATTCATGAAATGTGTTGGTAGAACCCATGAAAGGGTGATTATAAACATACCTAGTAAGATACCGTAAAACCAAAAAACATAAAGAATCAAGAAAGAGATGTCATATCATCACCATGAAGGCATTCCTATCATAATATAAGACAATAAATATAATAATTACCCTTATATTCTCAAATTTGGACACCATGTCTCATGGTATAACCATATTTCCAACTTATGATTCTATGAGAGGCTCAATGGTAACACTCATCTAGGATAACTCACTCCATGAGAATTTCCATCCATGATGACAATTATCTAAGAGGCCACACTTATCAGGTCTTGCTATACCTATAAAGCTCATCTGAGGGAACACACTCACTAGGTCTAATCATAAAAAAGTAAAAAGGAATCAAAGATGGATCATCTAAGATACCCACTCGATCAGACCACACCTCATTAGAAGTCAATAGACGTCAATACTCTTATTGGGGATAATATTGAGAACCTATGGGGTATACCTAACCCTAAATAGAACCATGAAGGTCCAAATACATATACAAGGGATCTTACCCAGGACCTTAGAGGAATACCAGAACCAACCTAGAATAACCTACTATGTAGGGTATCACATGACTATGTATGTTTTTCATGAAGATTCCTCAACCCCCATATAAGAAAGGTGACAAAATGATAGATGATCACACCCTAGGTCACACATAAGAATTCCGAATTATAGTAGAGACTAATCCCTTTGAGGGGATCTAAATAATATTCTAAGGATGTAATGCCTCACTATACCCTCCTAGGTTTGGCCTAAGGAATCAAACCCAACTAAAACATGTGAATGTTGAAATCATTAATGGGAAATCACCCAAGATCACACCAGATCTAAACTGAGAAGAACAAGGGATCCAACTTACCATTTAAGGAATATAAAAAATTTCCCATATGGGTACATGACATGTCTTACTTAGAACATCACTTTCTCTGTATCACACTCACATGGCATGAATTTCTCAAAATACACAGTGTTCCCTAGGGGTACATGTCGAATAGATTTTGGTCTGGAACTTATCTCCCCATCTTGTGTAGCCCATGTACTATTTCCCATGACCATGTAATATGGGCATGAACATGTACATTGGCCATTTACGAGTATTTTCTAAAGTATATGGCCTATTACTTACATGACATAGTGTTTAGGGGCTGGTTTTTCACTCAATGTGTGCCATTTTACCATACATGTGTACCTTTTTAAGTACAAAAGATGTTCCTCAACATACAAAGCATGTAGGGCCACATTGGATCCTGGGTGTGTAATCCCTATACATGATGATCCCCCTTGAAAATGGTTAAATGAAGTGTGACTTGACACACATGTATTGTATTTCTACATGGATACCTGGGCATGCACTCCCAATACATTTAGATATGGTCTTATAGGTATCATACATAATGTTTTAGGACCACATGAAATTTGATTTTTATCTCAATGTGATCCCCTATCCACCACACACAAGGGACTACATGATGTGTTCCCCATGAACTAAATGTCATGTAGTTTGGAATTTCAAAAAATATCTAGATCACCATCAATATTCTCTCACACATGTCAAAACCTTTGAATTCAATGAATTTTATTTATATAGCTCTTGTAATGGAGTTCCCCAATATCAATGGTTGGTAAGAAGTTTAATTACGAACATTTTTCACTAAAAAACCCTTACTACTGGCATCCTAAGTCAACCCACATGACCCAGCTCGTGAAACTGCTATCGCATGCACCTTGATCAGATCACCATCATTATAGATAGACATATTCTAGATATTATTTTCTCAAAATCTCCCATATTCTTTCCTGATGGGAGATATGCTCAATCTAGCTCATAGAATAATCATTACTTGATCCAATGTTGGGTTACCATTATCATCGCCACACCACTATTGTGCCTCCAAAACCAAAAAAGGAACCCACATCCTTGATCCTTTGTGAAAAAGGATGAGTACATAATAATTAGTTTTCTTGGTATCATATAATCATCAACAAATCAATTACAGATGATGAATTCCAAGAATCTAAGGGGAAAGGATTGAAACATAAAAGTGAGGAAAAAATATTGTCCATTGTTCTATTTGGAATCAATTTTCTATCATTAGAATGAATTATCAATAACAATAACATAAATCAAAAAATTTCTTCAATTACAAACCATTTAGTATAAACCCAAACACATAAATCAATGTTTTACCCATGAATGAAATTGTTTGTAGATTTGATTCACATTCAACATGAGATACAAAAAATGGGAATAAATACCCACTAAACAAATTCCCAACCTCAAGTTTGGATCAATCATTGATGAATAAATCTTCTTCATTGTTGTTGTTGGTTAGAACCATTAGATCATTAGTTGATGGTGGTTTCATTCCGCCAGAAGAGTTACTTTTGGTAGCCTAAATTGAAATTTTTTCCAACTTCACAATTAGTATAGTGTAAGTATGGGGTTGATCCATAAGGAGTCTTGGGGTGTTTGTTAACATGAGTTCATGGATAATTAATTGAAGATTTAAAAAATCTAGAATTGGTAATTTATGGTTTTTAGAATCGTTTGAGATTCTAATTGGTTCACTTCCATAACTCTTTTGTGGTTTTTGTTACTTAAATCAAGGAACAACAAAATTGGTTTTAAAACTCAATAAGGGGAATGCATCAAGACTATGGATTTTTTATGATGATTTTAAGAAATCAATTTTCTTATTTTGTATGTTTTTCATAATAAATTCCATCTCTGAGATTCTGTTATGTCGAAACTTCATTGGTTTGATATGTTCTATTTAAGTTCACAAAAATACACTTCTTAATCTAAAAAATATATCTTAAATTTTTTTATGAAAACAAACCCATTGGAGATGATGAATGAACCCATTATTCATGGGATTATTCATCATAATTCCCCTAGAGATCCCTAGAGACACCTTTCTTGATTCAATATAGAGTGGCCAGTGAGTTAATATGAGAAAACTCAATGTAATTATGAGAAATAAGAGAGAAAAAAACAAGAATTATAAATCACTTACCCATGGTTCTTCATTATATAATTCCCCAAAACATTTGAGAGATTAGATATTCATAGAGAAAATAAAAAAAAAATTCTTCATACCTTTGGTATTCATTACAAAAAATAAAGGAAGAAGAAAAATACAAGCCACCATAAGTGAATTCTCCAAAAATGTCTTAGAAAGAGATTCAATATCTTCTCCTACCAGTATGATGGACTTCTGGATGATTCCACCTTTTAAAATGGTTATAGGATCATTAAATGGCTTCCTCCAAATTTCAAGGAGTTGTTATGGGTCATAATACTGAGTAAAAGTGTGGTTAAGGAGGTATATGGAAGGTAGGTGGATGTATGTTGTATGGTACTTGATTAAGGTACATACTTAGTTGAACCATGTACCAACTGTGAAATTTTTTCATTTCTTCTGAATTCTTGTCACATGATCTTCTAGTAGGGACACACAGTTTAGTGAACCATGTGAAGAATGTGTGCATTGTTCTATATCCTCTGGTTCTAGCTCACATGACATGAGGGATGGTCCACATGGTTTGTTTAACTATACAGTTCCCCACTTTCTCCTCAAAATCACACCCCACACAGTTTACTAGTGGATCCACATTGACTGTTTAACCATGATAAGGGTGTACATCAGAGTCTATTTCTATGAACCATTATTTTATTTGTTTCTTAGTCTAGGGTTCATGGTATAGTTGGCATAGAGAAAACCAGGTTCCTTGGAAAAAGGGTCCAAACACCTCTAACTTCCCTCTAAAATGTCTAGTTCTCACTATATACTATCAACTATTCATTGGATGACTAATTCCCACCTATCAAGAAATTTTACGGCTATAAAAATATGATGATTGATCTCAAAAACCATATCAAATGTAAATTTAGATATGTAAATAACACATGTACACAAGTGAATCAAATTCCCCCACACGTTGTCCTTAAAAAATTACCTAGAGAATTATCTCAAGTGACCATAAAAGAAATAGGTAGAAATATCATAGATTATATCAACTAAATGAATTCTAAATTTGGATGAATAATAGTTGAAATTACTATATTAAATGTTTAATAATTTCTAATCCTCTAGGTAAACTAACACCATAGGATCAAATTCAAAATTTCCAAATGTTCATTCTTAAATAATTTTTTGTTGAAAGATGAGTTTATCTTTCATCATTCAGAGTAATGTTCCAAAATCCAATTTCTTCTTATCACACACTTCAGTAGGTTAAGAAAATATTTCTTCATCAAAAAATGGTGGGCTATCACTTTTATAGATCACAAAAACACATTGAAATCAAATGTTTGCGACATAATGAAGGAACATTTCCATATTGGGAATGATTTTTTCTATATCATTTTCTTCATTAGAGTGAGATACTTGCATTGAAATTTTTTCCCCATATTTTACATGATTCTCCTTGATGAAATGTGAAAAAATTCATGAGTTTAGGAAATTAAGACCAAGTAATAACCACTTGTGTGATATCAATAATTTCAATTTTTTACATCCCTATATGCATAAATTGACTACAATTTCAAAATGTTCCTTAGTTTAAACTACTCCATCAATAAATTTTTTTTTAAATTTTTTTAATGATGAATATTTAAAGAAGTATCCTTTAGTGGTCCTATTCTTAGTCACATAAAAAACAAAATTATAAATATGAACATATGAGGAATTATAAACATAGTTCTCCAAAATCCATTTTTATTTATTTGATATGAATGTGTGATGCCTATAAAAACCCTCTAGTGGTATTTTATGAAAAAAATTTCATCCTTGGAAATGTTAAGGAAATGACCATATGGGGTTTCAAAAGAAAGTGTCGTCCCCCACACTTAAAACTGAGCATGGTCCCCCATGATCTTGGTTAGGTGGAGAAGGGTGGGTAGGTAAATACATGAAAGGGGTGTGATAATGAAAAATATGCAAGGAATGAGAAAAGGATAAGACAAAAATCTCCCATGGATCAAATTTATAGAATGGTCGGTAGTTGGTGTGCGAGATATCACTGAGTGCATGAGTGTTCCTATGCCAAAGTAGTCATCCATTTCTATATTAGAAAAAGAAAATAGAAAATTTAAGCAATAAAAGAAAACTAGTAGTAGTGGTAAAAAATGATAGAACAAAGTCGCATCATAGATGAAAAACACAAAAAATAGCCATATAAATATTCAAATCCAAATAAAGGCACAAGGAAGGTAAATTAGATAGAGATTTGAGTTCAAAATGTCAGTTCTAACCCATAGAAGGGCCTATTCAAAATGGGTCTTTGAACTGTTCATGAGTGGCCTCATCCCAAGTCAGATCTTCCACAGTCAGATTGTAGTTCATGCCCTCATATGGTGGAGGAGTGAGATGAATTACCTCTACAACACTAGCTGGCGGAGGTTCTGCTTTTGTATAGGAGGCCCAAGAGGGATCCATGTGGGATTAAGAACCCTCGTATATATATTAGTAAGGGGGATGGAATGGTAGGGGTTAGAAAAGTTTGTGGGAATGGATTTCCTATAAGATGATGTAATCCATCTGTATTTGATTAAACTCAATATTCCAATCAAACATCACATAAAAATATTTATCTCACTTCCATTAAAAAGCAAGTTCATTAAATAGGGTTCCCTCAAGAGTTGGGTAGGTGGAGTATATAGAGTAATGTGGTGGATGAATGGAGGTGGCCAGATTGGAGGGATGGACAGTAGTATGGTAATAGGGTGTATGGTCTACCACCTTAGGTGGATGATAGTGAGTAGAAGTGGATAGTGGGGTGGGGATCTCACAGTTAGCCTCTAGAGTCTCTTCTTCGGCTCCTCGAAATTGGTATCATCAACTATCATAATTAATCATGCACATAAGTCGGACCATTATGATGTTAAAAGGGAGAGGTGGAGGAAGGTTGGTGAATTTAACCATGTCAAACTGGATTCCTAGTTGCTTCAACATAAGTGTGATGTAAAGACCACAATCAATATTTCCTTTAGACTTTGAAAACATATACATAAGGTATTGGGTAAAAAGAAATGAGATGTTGATGGTTTATCCCAAAATAATAGAATATAGATGGAATAAGTCATGAAGGCTCAGATTTACTTCACTATTAGTGCAGTTGGTGAAACAAGTGGTCAGGGTATGGTGAAGGACCTAGTGGGTCAGGCTGAGGAACATTAACACCTTGGAAGTTTGGGGCACATATGTGAGCCCTGATTGTGTAATAGTGGCCCAAAACTCTTGGATGATAGTCGGGTCCCAAGTGACGTAATATGTGGTATAATTCAGGATCTCTAAAAAATAATAATCATCAATGCTAACTGATATAGAAAAGTTCCCCAATTATATATTATAATACTTTTCACCGGTGGTATATTGGTCCTGAAATTGAAATGTGGAGGAAAAATCCAACTGGAGTTCTTTATAGGTGGGATTTTACATGGAGATAGCCTCGATAAGATGGAAGTTACAATTGAGTCTCCTCAACTCAACAACTATGCCAAGCAACTTGTGGTTTTAGGATAGAAAATACATATGGGGGATGACCTCCCAAGTTGAAATAAATTAGTATCTATATTGTTCCATTAGTTTATATAATTTTAGGGAAGGTTCATATAGGGTAGAAGAATTGGAACCACATGAATGCTTGGAGGTGGAGGTTATGGAATGGTTTGGTATCTTATATGCAACACAATAACATATATATCATATAATTTATATAGTGATAAACAAGGAATCAAATTTAAATTATGAAAATATTATGCACAATCTATAGAATCCCAAAAATCATGTAAATAGGGAAAAGAAAGATTGCGGATTTGGTATTTTTGATTGTGAAAGAAGATCTTTATGATGATTTGGTAAGAATATATGGAAAAAAAGAAAAAAAGTAACAAAAACAAAAAATTGGAAAGGGGTTGGGAGAAAACATGGGGCTTACCTAAGGAAAAGGAAAGGATGAATAAATAGGAAAGGGAAAAAGAGAAAATAGAAGAGAATAGAAGAAGAGGAGAGTAGAGAATAAAAGAGAAGAAACATACCTTGGAGCCAGGATATTAAGGAAGAAGTGGAGGAAAGGGAGTTGGGTATGTGTGAACATAGGCTAGGAGGGGGTGTGTCATGCCTTGGGAAAAAAATAATGGGGATGTTTGGATTTATTTTTAATAATATGTGGTCTTTATAAATCCACATGGTTACCACACATGGTTTTTTAACCATGTGATAAAAATTCAATTACAAATTTAATGGGATCCCCTCCTACATGGTTGAAGCATAGTGTCTTGCTAACCATGGGAGACCATTGTTCCCACTTTAAGAATGGTTTACCACCCCACACGGTTACTGCACATAGTTTTTTAATCATGCACAAATCATGTGTCTGGGGTTGTATATTATTTTATTGTTTTTCTCCAATTTTAAAATTAATTGTATCCCAAAAAATTAAAACATATATTCCCAAATAATTTAAACATGTGATTTGAGGTTTCCATTGGATGTATAAAGGTCTACATAATATATATTCAATCCTAAATATATCACTTGTAGTAATCCTATAACTAAAAAAAACACACTAAGCATGCACCCATAGGAAACACATGAACTAAGAATTATTTTAACGAATTTTTAAAATACCGGGTGACATCCTAATCATTGCTACATTTAGTGTGTTGAGATCGACATGCATGAGCCTCTCTCTCACCCAAATTACAAGGTGGAGACCATTCCCACCATTTATTCATTTGAAAATAAGGTTTATGATGCTGTATCCTGACCTTGAATGGATCCTCATTTTCTCTAGAGACTTCTTCCTCACCATAGTGGAATACTTTGAATACTTTGAATGGCCCCAAGCATCAGGACATTATTTTGCAGGTAAATAATCACAACCATGAGTTAAATAGTACAATATAATCATCAAGTTGAAAGGATTTTCTTGAAATCAGGTGGTCATGAACCACAATTGTCTTCTCCTTATAGAGATTAACATTTTCATACTCATTCATTAAGATCTCATCAGGTTTCGATAACTGAGGTTTTCTATTTTCCTCAGCGATTTTAAGATCAAAATTTAACGCTTTCACTTACTATCATGCTTTGTGTTGCAGATCCACCAAAAAATGTTAGGTATTTCCATAACTAATTATAATAGAGAAATTACTAGAGAGTTATTAAACACTATACAGTAATCCCATAAATCATCATCAATATTTTTAGATGAGTCTTTTATGGTTACTGTAACACCCTGATATTTTATGAGAAGTATATTTTTTATGTCTTATGTTATATGAAACATCAAAGGAATCTTTCACTACACACAACACTAACTTGTCTTGCGTTATACGCAAAAGCAACCTTCCTCGATAGTGTGTGTTGTACGCAATATCGAGTTTCACTAAACAACAATATATTATATAAACTAGACATTATGAATAGTATTAACAAAATTTTAAATTTTATAACATTATTATTCATCTTACAAATTTTCTAGAACATGGTATGCGAACAAAATAATTTTTTCGGGTAAAATAAGTATTTTTAAAAAAATGCAGTTTTACCGCCTTTTGATGGTGCACCCACTTTAAATCTAGATTTTGACATGTTTATAAGTTCAATTTGACAAAATAAAATTCTTCTTTGGAATCAGGATATACAAATTTACTTTGGATAAAATTTTCATATTATTCTGATAACTTTCATATTTTAATTAATAGTAAAAACACACTATATTTTAATTAAAAACAACTTTTTTTCATCGCAATAATTTATATGGTTAAATTATAATATTAAATGGTTTTAAAGTATAAATAGAATATATTTTTACCATTTAATATAATTTATGTCATTATCATTAATTTTACATTGAATTCATAGGTAAAAACATTTCAATCTTTGGCAAAGTTTTAACTTTTAAAAACTGTTTTCTTAACAATGGGATTAATTTTAAATTAATTACTACAACTTATGTGTTTTGAATTTTGAAAAATGGATTCCATATTTTAATTCAGTGGGTCCAAATTACGTTAATAGGTTACTTTTATTTTTTTTGATATTATGAACAGTAACTACGGTAATTTTTATTTACTACAGTTAAAGGTAAATCTGGTAATTAACGGTAAAAATAAGATTATAAAATTACCCTAAAACTTTCCAAAATCCTATTGGATGAATAAAAGTAGACCCATATCACCTAAGGGTCGGACTAGATTCATTTCATGGACTTTTTACCATGAAATAATATAATTATTATTAAAACCAAAGAAAGTGACAACATGTCACTCTCTTAAATATTATAAGTGTAATAATTTTAATTTAGGGATAAAAATCATAAAAATTCGGATATAAATAGTCCCCAGAAATATAATAAAATTATCTACATCATATGAATTTATTTAAAATTTTTAGGGATTAAATAATTATCATTAATTGTGACACAATAGTGATGTTGAAATTATTTTATTGATTGAAATATCAAATAAATGATTTTAAAAGTATTAAAATAAATATTATATGAACTATTTAATGTTCTCCAATAATTTTCTAGATAAAAATGACATGTTAGGAATCTATTAAATCTTTTAGTTCGAACATATCTTCTGTATATATTTTATTTAAATTCAAATAAATTAATAGTGTCAAAATTGACACTATTGTTATTGTATAAAATTACATATTATAAAATTGTTTAAAAATCACAAAAATATTTAAAAATTATAAAATAAAATTTATATGGTATAAAATGTAATAAAGTATACAATTATCGACAATTCACAGCATATAAGTAATTATTTATAATTATTTAAAATTTAGAATATTATTACCACAAATAAAATTAAATAGATTATATAAGGATAAATCATGTTGATAATGTTTAAAATAAATTCCCAACTTGTCTAAATTTTATTGGTTTATGAGATTACAATCCTATATCATCTAAGATTCGTATTTGAGTCATTTTTGGAGGTTTTTAAGTGGGGTTGGAATTTATTATAAATTAATATTTCTTATAATTCTGAAGGTGCCCCTCTCCTCCCTTATAAAAGGGAACCTCCTCCCTCTCCTCCTCACACCACTTTGAGCCTTCAATCTCGGCCAAACCCTGACCATTTAACTTATCAGCTTCCTTAGCAACATACTAGAGGTCCTGGTTTTCTTCAAAGACCAAATTTAGTGCCCTAAGAGGAGGTTTCAAAGAGGAGTGTCGAAGAAGAGGTAATATCTGTTACCGATTCTTTCAAATTTATTTCTTCTTCTACTTACTATTATTTAGTTATTTCATTATGAAGTAATAACATCAGTATACCTCATATACAAATATTTTATTATAAATATTAAACAAACCTATTTTACCTTCTATCCATCCTATGGAAAATGAAATCACCGCGGGTGCGTTCGTACAGAATACCGTCTCCACGCCGTGGTGTAATCTTTTTTCCACCACCACCTTAATTGGATGGATATAATGGTGTAAATAATAACTATATATGATTATTCTAAAATGATATTGATTCTTAAATAGTATACATACACTTCAATACAACTCCACGATCATGGGAATGATATCATCGCTCGTGCGTACGTACGGCCTACCGTCTCCATGATGTGATGCGACTCGTTCTACATGATCTTCATTGAATAATGATTATATAAATGAATTGAATGAATAAGTATGATATATATTAAATTAATAAAATTATGTAAATGAGTTATCTATAACCTAAAAAGAGTAATAAGAATTTATTCGACAAAACATGCATAAGAACATAAAGCAATGAACACCCGAATAACAAGTAGCAATGAAATATTAATAATAAAAAGATAAGAATACGATCATATATGATATAATAACAATAAATATTATTCTGTAATAAGTCAATGAAATTATTTAAATCATTATATAGGAGGTTCAGATAAGTACAAAGCATATCAGACCTAAGGTAAGGGAGAATCTCGCAATCTCAATTTTTATCCGAGATTGTTTATACTTTGGTTATTACTGGGGAATATTTATCATCCAAATCCATGTTTAATAAATATGTAATATTATTTATATCCTCCTAAAAATGTTTAAATCCAATATTACTCATTGGTGAGTTTTAGTAAAAGATATGAAGGGAATCTTTTGTCGTTTTTCATACGAGGTACTTTTTGACTTTTTCGGCCAAATTAAGAGAAAAATGTTTTTTTAACTTATACGACATGAATGGTTTTTTAGGATTTCATAGATCATTATTTCCATGAAGCTTCCTTTACAAGTTTTCAAGTTTATTTTTAATCAAATTCTTTTAGTTTAAAATTGTATGACATGTTAAGAAAGGAAAAATGTTTTTTTGAAGTAGAAAGGATATTTTCCTCAAGAATGGAGTTCAAGTGTTTTATTAAAATTATTTTCCATCTAAGATAATATAGGGTTCTGTTTCTATCCCTATTATTACATTTATTTGATTATGTTGTGATGGAATTATTTTTATGAAGTCCTTTATCTTATATGAATTGTTTTATGATGTCACGATGTTTAAGAATCCCATTTTCATTACATGGGTTATGCTATGATGTATGAATTATGATTTTATGGCTCACATAAGAATGTTTTCATTATGATATGAGTGGTACCTATATCTACCTCCAATGCATTGGGTAAATATTTATATCTCATGAGATAGACATGGATGGAACGACAAGTTAATCCGGTTTAGTGATACAGGACTGGAACGAGGAGTGAACTCGGTTCAGTAATGGACTTCATCTGCTATGATAGTCTTGGCAATGAGTATTGACTAATATGAAATGATTTTCTATGATTATGTGTGTATGCCACAAAGTATTATGTTTTAAGTTATGATTATTTGGGATTACATTTCACCACTATGATTTATCCCATGTTATGATATTATGATCTCTTTTGCAGGTTAAGATATTCAGAATGTTATGTTCTTATGAATATGATATGATTGATATTTCTTTTGTTTACCCTTACTGAGAATTTGAGCTCTCCCTTTTATATGTTTTCTTTTCCCCAGGTCTGGATGAAGGGTATTAAGTAGAATATGCCAAAAGGGACTCTATATATGATGAAATAAATGGGAGACAACGTAGATGATTTACGAACCATTTTTTTATGTTTCCTAGTTTCTAAAGACACTATACCTATACGGTCCTTTCATGGTTTTGTTATATGTTGTAATAAGTATTCTTCAATTTTGAAGTAATAATAATGTATGTAGAGTATGGGTCGTTATAGTTGGTATCAGAGGAAAGGTATAGTCAACCTTTGGAAACAAGGATGTGAAAATCTTAGTAAGAACCCTAAGGATATTTCTAAGAATAGAACACAATATTAGTGTTTTAGAAATGGACATGAATAACATAAGATAATACCTTAAGTGTAAAATTTTATTCTTCATTATGTGGTTTTCCTGTTATGATTAGTGTTTCTCACACTATACTTGTTGGTTTTAATCAATGGATGGAACCCGAAGGAACCGTGTTAATGATGAATGCGATGGGAAATGCAATGATTTTCCCCCTAAGCAACCAAATGTTATGGGAGCTGGAATGAAAAATCTTGTAGCCACGCTAACACAACTTTCTCAAGCAATGAACCATGCGAGACTTCCAAACGAGCAAAGGAAGGAGCAACATTCTTTTGAATCCTTCATGAGGAAGCGTCCACCTTCATTCAGCGGGTCTTCTGATCTATTAGTGGCTGAAAAATGGATTAGTACCACTGAAAAGATATTTTCTATTCTATAGTGTTCTGAACATGACAAAGTCATCTTAGCAGTGTATCGTTTGGAAGGTGACGCTGATCAATGATGGAATCTTATCAAGAATACGAGGCAAAGAGATGAAGTTGAGTCCATGGAATGAGACGAGTTCAAGAACTTATTTTTCAATAAGTACTTCCCTCGTATTTTTCGAACAAAGATTGAGAAGGAGTTTATTGAACTGAAGAAAAAGGATGATGAATCTGTTGGTACCTATGAAGCAAATTTTACAAGACTTGCCAGGTACGCTTCTGGAATTATTATCCAACCAGAGAGTATGATCGATCGATTCTTTAGTGGCTTAAAACCAAGTCTTCAAAGGGAATTAGCCATAAGGGACTTCAATAGTTATGAGGAAATTGTTCGATGTGCTCTCAAGGTTGAGATGGATATTGGAGTAAACCATCAATCATATGAGTTTGATAAGAAGATGGAAAATGGAATTCAAAGGAAAATCTAAAGACCACACTGAAAAGAAGATGAGTTTTCCATTATGCTCAAATTGTGGAAAGAAACATGGATGGAGTTGTCTTAAATGGACAACCAAATGTTTTAAGTGTGGAAAAGAAGGTCATCGGGCAATTGAATGTCGAAATAATGGGAAGAAGATGTCTAATGATGAAAAAAAAGAAAGGGATACATAGAATGAACCTCCAACACTTCAATGTTTCAAGTGCAAGGAGATGGGGCATTATGCCAATCAATGCCCTAATCTAAGGGTTGTTGATGATGATCGATGCCAACAAACTCTTAAGGCCAAATACAAAGGAAAGTCACATGCAATTACTATCGGCGATGTGGAGTACGATAACGAAGTGGTGAAAGGTACACTTACCATCCACTCTAAAGTAGCAAATGTTTTATTTGATTCTAGATCCACCCACTCTTTTATTTCTGAAGAATTTTCTAAGGGTATCACCTTACTACATCAACAATTAGATATTGAGTTAGCTGTGACAACTCTTAATGGCACAATAGTCGCATCAAAAATTTACAATTCTTCTCCGATTGAAGTTTTTGGGAAAGTGCTTCCTGAAAATCTTGTGATCCTTCCTATATTGGAATTTGATGTGATTCTTGGCATGGATTGTCTTTCTTTATACGGAGCTCATATCAATTTCCAAAGAAGGGAAATCACATTTAATATTCCCGATCAATCTACTATCATCTATCGATGCAAGGATGAATATAACCTTCCAGTGGAAATTTCTTCCATCTTATGGGTCTTGATTCCAATAAATGAAGTTTATTTATCTCAAATGGTTGGAGAGAAACTCACAATTAAGAATACACCCATTGCACGGGAGTTTGATGATGTCTTTCCGGAGGAATTTCCAGGTCTTCCACCAAATCGTGAAGTTGAGTTTTCAAAAGAACTCATACCGGGTGCTATGCCCATTTCAAAGACACCTTATAGAATGGCCCCAATTGAGTTGAAATAATTGAAGAAGCAACTCCAAGAGAATCTTGATAAATAATTCATACACCCTAGTGCGTCACCTTGGGGAGAACCAGTTCTGTTTGTTAAGAAGAAAGATGGATCAATGAGACTCTGCATTGATTATCGAGAACTTAACAAGATCACTATCAAGAACAAATATCCTCTTCCGTGCATTGATGACTTATTTGACCAACTACGCGGAGCTCAATACTTTTCCAAGATTGATCTTCATTCAGGGTATCATCAATTAAGGGTCAAAAAAGAGGATATACCAAAGACAGATTTCCGTACAAGGTATGGACACTATGAATTTATAGTGATTCCATTTGGTCTTACTAATGCCCCTGCTATCTTCATGGATCTAATGAATAGATTCTTTAGAGACTATCTTTATCAGTTTGTGGTAGTCTTTATAAATGATATTCTTGTCTATTCAAAGAGAAAGGAAGAACATGAAGATTACTTGAGAATTGTATTAAAGACCCTAAGAAAAGAGAATCTTTATGCCAAATTTACCAAGTGTGAATTTTGGCTTAAAAAAGTTTCATTTTTGGGTCAAATAATCTTAAAGGAGGGGATATCTATGGATCCAGCAAAGACAGAGGTTATCGAAAGATGGTCGAGACCAACAACAGTATCTGAGATCCAAAGTTTTCTTGGTTTGGATGGATATTATCGACGTTTTGTGAATGATTCTTCATGATTATCTAATCCACTTACCAGGTTGACTCGAAAAGGAGTTAAGTTTGTGTGGACAGAGGAGTGTGAAGAGAATTTCAAGGAGTTGAAAAGAAGGTTATCCAGTGCACCTGTGCTCACATTGCCTTGTAGTGGAGAAAGGTTTGTGATATACAGTGATGCATCCAAGAAGTGATTGGGGTGTGTTCTCATGAAAGATGATATGGTGATAGCTTATGCCTCATGATAGTTGAAAATCCATGAGAAAAATTACTCAACTCATGATTTGGAGTTAGCTGCGGTAATCTTTGCATTAAAGATTTGGATGCATTATCTTTATGGTGAAAGGTGTGATATTTATAATGATAAAAATATTTTAAAGTATATTTTCACACAAAAGGAGCTGAATATGCACCAAAGCATATGGTTGGAGATGATTAAGGATTAAGAATTCTCAATTCATTATCACCTCGAGAAAGAAAACAAGGCGGTGAATGCATTAAGTCGACAAGACCATGCTAGCTTATCCATGATGAGGATCACAAAAGATCCAATATTTATGGATTTATAAAGGATGGATCTTGGAATTATAATGGAAGGGGAAAAATCTTATCTTTCTCAAATGAATGTTCAACCATCTATGCATGTGAAGATTAAAGAGGCAAAAAAAAAGATGTAGAGTTACAAAAGAAGGTGAGAAATGTTCCTGAATTCAACCTTGATTGTGATGGGATAATAAGGTTAAAGAATCAGGTTCGTGTTCCTCCCATCCTAGAATTAAAGAAGGATCTACTGGATGAGGCTCATAGTTCTTCATTCTCTATTCATCTTGGAAGCACAAAGATGTATAGGGACCTGAAAGAGTACTTCTGGTGGGATGGAATGAAAATAGATGTTGCTGAATATGTCTCTCTATGCTTGGTTTGTCAGCAAGTTAAAGCTGAGAGACAGAAGTCTAAAGGGATGTTAAAACCATTACCCATACCAGAATGGAAATGGGAAAACATCACTATGGACTTTGTCACTAGACTTCCTAAAACATCCAAAGGAAATAATGCTATCTGGGTCATAGTTGATCGTCTTACGAAGTCGGCACACTTCATTTCTATTAGAGAAGATTTGTCTCTGGATCAGCTTTCCAGGATATATGTAAAGGAAGTGGTAAGATTTCATGGAGTACCACTTTCCATTATATCTAATCGGGATCCGAGGTTTACCTCAAAGTTCTGGCGAAGTCTTCAGCATACTCTAGATACAGAGTTGATTTTCAGCACTGCTTATCATCCTCAGACAGACGGTCAGTCTGAGAGAACAATTCAAACTCTAGAAGACATGTTGAGAGCCTGCTCTATGGATTTCAAAGGTGGTTGGGATCAACACCTATATTTGGTTTAATTTTCTTATAATAATAGCTTTCACTACAGTATTCAAATGGCTCCTTATGAAGCTCTCTATAGAAAGAAATTCCAAACTCCAACTTGCTGGGATGAAGTTGGGGAAAGAAAGCTATTAGGACCGGATCTTGTTGATGAGATAACAGAAAAGGTCTGATCTATTCAACAACACATAAGAGTAGCTCATAGTCGACAAAAAAGTTATGCCGATAACCGAAGAAAAGACCTAGAGTTTAAAGTGGGTGATAAAGTGTTCTTACGAATATCTCCTTGGAAGAGAGTAATGAGATTTGGAAAGAAGGACAAGTTGAGCCCTAGGTATATTGGTCCTTTCGAAATAATAGATCGTGTTGGGAAGGTAGCTTACCGATTGGCGCTTCCACCGAATCTCTCTCAAGTTCATGATGTGTTCCATGTATCTCTCCTGAGAAAGTACATACCCGATCCTTCACATGTACTAAGCTCAGAAGTTGTACCGCTGGAGCAAGATCTTTCTTATGAAGAACAGCCGATAGAGATTCTGGATCGTAGCGAAAAAGTTCTACGAAATAAGACCACTCGCTTGGTTAAATTTTTATGGAGGAACCACCAATTAGAAGAAGCTACATGGGAGCTTGAGGATATGATGAGGGAGAGGTATCCTCATCTGTTTGTTACGAAGTGACGAATTTCGAGGGTGAAATTAATTTTAAGGGGGGTAGAATGTAACACCCTGATATTTTATGCGAAGTATATATTTTTTATGTCTTATGTTATATGCAACATCAAAGGAATCTTTCACTACACACAACACTAGCTTGGATTGCATTATACGCAAAAGCAATCTTCCTCGATAGCGTGTGTTGTACGCAATATCGAGTTTCACTAAACAACAATATATTATATAAATTATCCATTATGAATAGTATTAACTAAATTTTAAATTTTATAACATTATTATTCATCTTACATATTTTCTAGAACATGGTTTGAGAACAAAATAATTTTTTCGGGTAAAATAAGTATTTTTCAAAAAATGCAGTTTTGCCGCCTTTTGATGGTGCACCCACTTTAAATCTAGTTTTTGACATGTTTATAAGTTAAATTTGACAAAATAAAATTTTTCTTTGGAATCAGGATATAAAAATTTACTTTGGATAAATTTTTCATATTATTCTGATAACTTTCATATTTTAATAAATAGTAAACACACGCTATATTTTAATTAAAAACAAATTTTTTTCATCGCAATAATTTATATGGTTAAATTATAATATTAAATGGTTTTAAAGTATAAATAGAATATATTTTTACCATTTAATATAATTTATTTCATTACCATTAATTTTACATTGAATTCATAGGTAAAAACATTTCAATCTTTGCCAATGTTTTAACTTTTAAAACCCGTTTACTTAACAACGGGATTAATTTTAAATTAATTACTACAACTTATGTGTTTTAAATTTTGAAAAATGGATTCCATATTTGAATTCAGTGGGTCCAAATTATGTTAATAGGTTACTTTTTTTGATATTATGAATAGTAACTACGGTAATTTTTATTTACTACAGTTAAAGGTAAATCTGGTAATTAAGGGTAAAAATAAGATTATAAAATTACCCGAACACTTGCCAAAATACTATTGGATGAATAAAAGTCGACCCATATCAACTAAGGGTCGGACTAGATTTATTTCATGGACTTTTGACCATGAAATAATATAATTATTATTAAAACCAAAGAAAGTGACAACATGTCACTCTCTTAAATCTTATAAGTGTAATAATTTTAATTTAGTGATAAAAATCATAAAAATTCGGATATAAATAGTCCCCAGAAATCTAATAAAATTATCTACATCATATGAATTTATTTATAATTTTTAGGGATTAAATAATTATCATTAATTATAACACAATAGTGATGTTGAAATTATTTTATTGATTGAAATATCAAATAAATGATTTTAAAAGTATTAAAATAAATATTATATGAACTAGATCCACTAATTTTATAGATAAAAATTAAATGTTATGAATCTATTAAATCTTTTATTTCGAACATATCTTCTGTATATATTTTATTTAAATTCAAATAAATGAATAGTGTCAAAATCGACACTATTGTTATTTTATTATTATAAAATTGTTTAAAAATTACAAAAATACTTAAAAATTATAAAATAAAATTTATATGGTCGAAAATGTAATAGAGTATAAAATTATGGACAATTCACAACATATAAGTAATTATTTATAATGATTTAAAATTTAGAATATTATTACCACAAATAAAATTAAATAGATTATATAAGGATAAATCATGTTGATAATGTTTAAAATAAATTCCCAACTTGTCTAAATTTTATTTATTGATGATATTACAACCCTATATCATCTAAGCTTCGTATTTGAGTCATTTTTTGAGGTTTTTAAGTGGGGTTGGAATTTATTATAAATTAATATTTCTTATAATTTTAAAGGTGCCCCTCTCCTCCCTTATAAAAGGGCACCTCCTCCCTCTCCTACACACACCACTTTGAGCCTTAAATCTCGGCCAAAACCTGCCCATTTCCCTTATCAAATTCCTTAGCAACATACTAGAGGTCCTGGTCTTCTTCAAAGACCAAATTTAGTGCCCTAAGAGGAGGTTTCAAAGAGGCGTGTCGAAGAAGAGGTAATATCCGTTATCGATTATTTCAAATTTATTTATTATTATACTTCCTCTTATTTAGTTGTTTCATTATGATATTATAACATCAGTATCAATTATATACTGATATGTTATTATAAATATGAAACAACCCTATTTCACCTTCTATCCATCCTACGGAAAATGAAATCACCACGCGTGCGTTCGTACGGAATACCATCTCCACACCGTGGTGTATTCTTTTTTCCACCACAACCTTACTTGGATGGGTATAATGGTGTAAAGAATAAATATATATTATTATTGTAAAATGATATTGATTCTTAAATAGTATACATACACTTTAATACAATTCCACGATCATGGGAACGATATCATCGCTCGTGCGTACGTACGGCCTACCGTCTCCATGATGTGATGCGACTCGTTCTACATGATATTCATTGAATAATGATTATATAAATGAATTAAATGAATAAATATGATATATATTACATTAATACCATTCTGTAAATGAGGTATCTATAACCTAAAAAGAGGAATAAGAATTTATTCGATAAAACATGCATAAGAACATAAAGCAATGAACACCTGAATAACAAGTAGCAATGAAATATAACTCATAAAAAGATAAGAATATGATCATATATGATATAATAACAATGAATATTATTCTGTAATAAGTCAATGACATTATTTAAATCATTATACAAGAGGTTCGGATACGTACAAAGCATATTAGACCTAAGATAAGGGAGAATCTTGCAATCTCAATTTTTATCCGAGATTGTTTATACTTCGGTAATTACTGGGGCATATTTATCATCCACATCCATGTTTACTAAATATGTAATATTATTTATATCCTCCTAATTTTTTTTAAATCCAATATTACTCATTGGTGAGTTTTAGTAAAATATATGAAATTAATCTTTTTTCGTTTTTCGTAAGAGGTACTTTTTGACTTTTCTGGCCAAAGTATGAGAAAAATGTTTTTTTAACTTATACGGAATGAATGGATTTTTACGATTTCATAGAACATTATTTCCATGAAGCTTCCTTTACAAGTTTTCAAGTTTATTTTTAATCAACTTCTTTTAGTTTAAAATTATATGACATGTTAAGAAAAGAAAAATGTTTTTTTTGAAGTAGAAAGGATATTTTCCTCAAGAATGGAGTTCAAGTGTTTTATCAAAATTATTTTCCATATAAGTTAATATAGGGTTCTGTTTCTATCCCTATTATTACATTGATTTGATTATGTTGTGATGGAATTATTTTTATGAAGTCCTTTATCTTATATGAATTGTTTTATGATGTCACGATGTTTAAGAATCCCATTTTTATTACATGGGTTATGCTATGATGTATGAATTATGATTTTTTGGAACACAAAAGAATGGTTTCATTATGAGATGGGTGGGACCTATATCTCCCTCCAATGAATTGGGTAAAGATTTATATCTCATTATATAGACATGGATGGAATGACAAGTTAATCCAGTTCAGTGATACAGGACTGGATCGAGGAGTGAACTCGGTTCTGTGATGGACTTTGTCCGCTATGATAGTCTTGAAAATGAGTCATGAATAATATGAAATAATTTTCTATGATTATGTGTGTATGCCACAAAGTATCATGTTTTAAGTTATGATTATTTGGGAGTACATTTCACCACTATGATTTATCCCATGTTATGATATTATGATCTCTTTTGCAGGTTAAGATATTCAAAATGTTATGTTCTTATGAATATGATATGATTGATATTTATTTTGTTTACCCTTACTGAGGATTTGAGATCACCCTTTTATATGTTTTCTTTTCCCCAGGTCTAGATGAAGGGTATTAAGTGGAATATGACAAAAGGGACTCTAGATATGATGAAATAAATGAGAGACAACGTAGATGATTTATGAACCAGTTGTTTATGTTTCCCAGTTTCTAAAGACACTATACCTATATGGTCCTTTCATGGTTTTGTTATATGTTGTAATAAGTATACTTCAATTTTGAAGTAATAACAATGTATGTAGAGTATGGGTCGTTATAGATACTCACACTATTTTCTCAAGAATTCACTTGATCTCAGAGTTTGACACTTCCAATTTCCCACTTTATTGGGGATAATATAGTGTTCCCATAATATATTGAATCCCACATTTCACGAGAACATTACTCATAAATGAATTATCAAATTTTCTACCCCTATCACTAATGAGGACATGTGGTACACTGATCCTACTGAATATGTTTTTTGAAGAAAATCTATGATGACCGTCACTGTGTTTTGAGTTGTAGGAGCTACTTCAACCCATTTAGAAAAATATTATACACATACTTTAATGTATGTGTTACAATAATATGGTGTAAATGGTCCCATGAAATTGATTCCACACACATAGAAGACTTCCACTTCAATTATGGGGTGCTATGTTATTTCATCTCTATGCCCCGTATTGCTAGTCTGTTGGCATCTATCACACCATGCCATAATGTGGATGGAATCCTTATGCATGCACTACTAGAAATGGGAGTTTTCCCAATAGTTGTTTACCAACGGTTCAAAGAAATTGTTGGTATATTCTGTCTTTTCCAACGGTTTATATAAACCGTTGGGAAATACCTTTTAGAAGAGACTTTTCCCAATGGTTTTATGAAACCGTTGGGAAAAGTGGAAAAAAATTCAGTCTTTCCCAACGATTTCATAAAACCGTTGGGGAAAGGTGGGAAAAGATTATTTTTCCCAACGGTTTTATGAAACCGTTGGGAAAGACTGGTTTTTCCCAACGGTTTTTATGAACCATTCAGAAAAACCCCCCAAATACCCCAATGATAGCAGCGACCTCCCCACGATTCAGAAGCGGATCCAGAGCCTTCCGCTCGTCTCCAGAAGCTCCTCCAGAAGCGATTCCTCGGCAGAATCACTTCCCAATCCCCACATCTTCCATCGGATCACCAGCCACCAGGTTAGATTCCTGTATTTTTGTTCCACCTGTTATAAAGAATATACTTCTACGAATGATTTCCTAATTCCCAAATTTTAGGGTTTCTGTAAAAATTTATGACTGTTCCACGAATTGTGTAGTCAAATCTCTATATCGGTGTATGTCCAATTAATGTTTTCATTACACATTTACATTTATAAGGGCACGGTGTCTCTTTATTGTGTTCTAATTTTGAAGATTCATATTTTTGGTTGTGCGGTGGTTTTGGTTGTGTGGTGGTTTGTGATGTGCAATATTTTTGTTGTGATATGTGGTTGTTTTGGTGAGATGGTTGGTCGATGTAACATGGCGTCGATGGTTATTGTGAGATGGTGAGTTATTGTGTGGTGGTTTTATTAGTTTCCTGGTTATCTATGGAATAAATTATGCTGTTAAAACCAAAAAACAAGATATTAAATAAATGAGATTGAATAGAAATGGATGTGTGGTAAATGGATTTAATTAATTTAACATTAAATGAATGGACAATGTAAGTGTGAATGAAGTGGCTTATAAATGAAAGTGAGAAATGCTATGCGTCTTATGTGGTGGTGGTGTGGTTTATGTGTTTTATGGTAGTAGTGAAGTGTGTGATTATGTAGTTAATTTGAACCCATAGGTTGAGTATTTTGTGCTATCTATATATCATGTATTTTTATGTTATTTCTACACATTCCCAACCAGAGTTGGATAAACTTACCAACGATCAGAGGTTTTGAGTTATGGGTATTTTTTCTAATATCTAGGATGGTGGTTATATGGTTGGATAGATACCATGTCTTCCCTACTCTTCCTTCAAAAGTGATTGACCATGTGTTTTTAGGCAAGATGCGATGTGATTGTCCGTGTGTCTTCAGGTGAGATGTACTATGATTTCCCTAGTGTTTTCCGGTGAGGTGTGATGTGATAAGGCTATAATAAGATGTGGCATGTGGTTGGGGTCATGTAGGGTAGGAGGATGGAACAAGGTTGATGTTATTCATGTTCATGATACCCTACTAATATGGTTATGGGATGAGTCATGCTGTGATGTGATATAACACATTAATTTCTTGTTGGTTTTACATTTTTTCAATAACAAATTTGTATGTTTTTTTCACATGTGTAGTTGATACCTTGACTATTTTCTTCCTTTATCGTTTACTTAAATGTATTTTCTATTAAAGTTCAATCCTATTGAATTGTTTATGACAAAATGACTTATATAAATTCTTTTTACAGAATGGATAGAAGTTGGATGTATGAAACTGATCGGATCTCAAGCGATTTTCAAAACAATTTGGAGAGCTTTATAGATTTTTCATTTCACAATGCTTCAGATAGTGGTCGCATACACTACCCATGTTCTAATTGTGTTGGTAGACCTTGGTTGAGCCGTGAAGAAGTCAGCTACCATATAACCAAAAATTGTTTTCAAGCAAAATACTTTGTGTGGTATCACAATGGAGAGAAAATGAAATCTCAAATTGGTGATGATCGAAATGAAAGGACTGGAATGGAGAATTTGTTAGATGATCGGTTTCTATTTATTCGTCATCATGAAAAAGAAAGGATTTCGACTCAAGAAGACATCGATATGAGGACAGCTGATGCATCTAGTGAAAATGATGATATTGATAGGGTGAAAAAATTAAATGATGCTGCCACGACTCCAGTATATCGATAATGTGATAAAATGAAAAAGCTGGAATTTTTAATCCGATTGTTTCATGGGAAAACTATGTATGGAATTTCTAATACAACAATTGATTACATTCTTACCCTCTTGAAGGATTTACTTCTAGATGATGCAGATATTACCTCAAACCACTGTATGGCATGGAAGTTAGTTGAGGAACTTGAATTTTCAAGAAACAAAATTCATGCTTGCCCGAAAGATTGCAGTTTATTCTGGGAGGAAACCGCTGAACGAAATGATTTTATAAAATGTGGCACATCCCGCTGGAAGACAAAATCTGATGGAACACCATCCCGTGTTCCAAAAAAAGTAATGTGGCACTTTCCATTGATCCCCAGACTTTAGAATCTTTTTATGTCTGATGACATATCAATAAAAATGAGATGGCATGATACCGAGAGAAAGAAGACTAATGATGAGTTGGTTCATCCTGTAGATGGATTTGCATGGCAGATATTTGATGCTTGACATCCTGATTTTGCAGTTGACGTGCGTAATGTGAGGCTGGGTCTTTCATGCGACAGTTTTAATCCGTTTGGGCAGATGCTTACTTCGCACAGCACATGGCTAGTTTTTATACACATTTATAATCTTCCCCCATGGTTGTGTATGAAAAAACCTTTCACTTTCATGAGTATACTCATATCTGGTCCTTCTGATCCCGACATTGATATTGATGTATACATGCAACCTTTAATAAAAGAGTTGAAACTTCTTTGGGATGTGGGTGTGCGCACATACGATGCATGTTCGAAAGACATATTTCAGATGTGTGCTGCGCTTATGTGGACGATCAATGAGGGTGCACGATCGGAACGTCTAAAGGATTTAGGCGAGCTTTGGAGAGCCTACAAGCATGAGTTGTATATGGGATGGCGTACTAGAGTTGACACTGAGTTAGAGGAGCTACCAGTTGTGGATTATTGTCCTATAGAGCAGTATCATCAGATGATTACTCATTGGACGAGTACCCAGTTTAAGGTATTAATAACATTTGAGGTATTTAAATAATAACTTTCATGTTTTTCATTAATACTATCTGTTGCATTTTTTAATTTTATTTAGGAATCATCTGGAAAAAATAAAAAGAACATTGATGTAAAAAAATACCTCCACACACTGGGACGCACTACGATGCCTGATCATGAGAGGAAGCAGGTATAACAATTGTTTATAAGTCTTCTTTACGACTTACACTTTCTTTTTTTTTCTTCAATTATTTAATAGTTTTCTAAAGTTTTCATATAACTTTAGTTTTCAATGTCATTGTAGAGGCAAATAAAAAATATTGAAGGACGCGTGCCTCGAGAAAAACTGTTTTACTCGAGTAGACGAAAAAAGGATGGAAATGCCGTCAACGAAGCGACTCAGCAGCAGATTGTAAGTTTTAATCTGTTGAATTTATTTTTTAATATCTATTTTGTAACTTAATGATATATTTATATTTGTAATAGGCTGCTTTAGAGGCCCTCGATTCCCAAGAACCAGACAATTTTGGGCCAACAGATCACTTACATCAGGTGTTGGGAGAGGAGCATTCTCGCAGAGTACGCTACCAACCTAGGATAGCCCCGACGAGGTATTGAACCTCCTCAGGTACGAGCTGTAGTGCCACTGATCTGTAGAAAGTTAGGGAACATGTAGAACAGGCTGAGAAAAGGGCCACAGAGACGGCAGAACAGTCTTCTAGGGAAAACAGTGCGTTTATGAAATTTATAGAAGTTCTACGTCCTACACTTCCATCAAAGGCCAACCCAGATTTTGATGAGTATATGTCGTCGATACGTTATATATACGGTGCACTAGGTGGCAGTTCTAGTGGTGGTCAGGACGATGTACAACTTGACGATGATGATGGCGAGGAGTCTGACGCGGAAGAGGAGGGAGAGGAGGAGGGTGAGGCGGGTGGCGAGGGAGAGGAGGAGGGCGAGGATGAGGAGGAGGGCGAGGGTGAGGACAATGATGGGGACGAGGATGAGGGTGATGATGATGATGGTGGTGATGGTGATGGTGATGTGGGACAAGTTGATCCATTACATTTTTTACTGATATTACTGAGATTTGATATTTAATCTATTCTAGTTGTTCGTTTTATCTAGACTCGTAGTATAGTATTGGAGTTGAGTTATTTTTATATATTATCTATTTTTATGGATGTTTTTGTCTTTTAGTGGTTCTGTGTTTGGGAACCCCCCTCCTTCCTGGACCCTGGACAGCCCCCCACCCTCCTCCCTGGACCCCAAACAGCCCCGCCGGACAGCCCCCAAAACAGCCCCCCGGACAACCCCCCCACCCTCCACCCTGGACCCCGGACAACCCCCCGGACAGCCCCCCAGACATCCCCCCGGATAGCCCCCACCCTCTTCCTTGGACCCCGGACAACCCCCCGAACAACCCCCCAGATAGCCCCCCCACCCTTCTCCCTAGACCCCAGACAACCCCCGGACAGACCCCCGAACAACCCCTCAGACAGCCCCCCCCCCCTCCTCCCTGGACCCCAGACAACCCCCCGAACAGCCCCCCAGACAGCCCCCAGACAGCCACCCAGACAGCCCCCCACCCTCCTCCTTGGACCCCGAACAACCCCCCGAACACCCCCCGGACAGCCCCCCGCACATCCCCCCACCCTCCTCCCTAGACCCCAGACAGCCCCCCGGACAGCCCCCCGGACAGCCCCCCGTACAGCCCCCCGTACAGCCCCCCCACCCTTTTCCTTGGACCCCAAAGTGTCTGTCTTTTGCTTAAAATGGACAAAAATTTAAGTACATACGGAAAACCGACCAAACGCATTCGGTTTCCATTGAAACTTTAGGAGAACGATCCATGGGTCATATGTGACGTGTACGAGTCAACCCCGCCTCAATCTGAGGCGCGGTGTGGCCGCCACCACTCAAAGTGTCTGTCTTCTGTTTCCAAAGGACGTCATTTGAAGTGAAATACATCAAATGGAATACGGAAAACTGACCAAACGCATTCAGATTGTGTCGATAATTTATCACAACGATTCATGGGTCACATGTGACATGTACAAGTCAACCCCACCTCAATCTGAGGCGCGGTGTGGCCGCCACCACTCAAAGTGTCTGTCTTTGGCTTAAAATGGACAACAATTTAAATACATACGGAAAACCGACCAAACACATTCGGTTTCCATTTAAACTTTAGGAGAACAATCCATGGGTCGTATGTGACGTGTAAGAGTCAACCCCGCCTCAATCCGAGGCGCGGTGTGGCCGCCACCACTCAAAGTGTCTGTCTTCTGTTTCAAAAGGACGTCATTTGAAGTGAAATACATCAACTGGCATACGGAAAACCGACCAAACGCATTCAGATTGTGTCGATACTTTAGAACAACGATCCATGGGTCATATGTGACGTGTACGAGTCAACCCCACCTCAATCCGAGGCGCGGTGTGGCCGCCACCACTCAAAGTGTCTTTCTTTTGCTTAAAATGGACAATAATTTAAGTACATACGGAAAACCGACCAAACTCATTCAGATTGTGTTGATACTTTAGCACAACGATCCATGGGTCATATGTGACGTGTAAGAGTCAACCCCGCCTCAATCCGAGGCGTGGTGTGGCCATCACCAGTCAAATTGTCTGTCTTCTATTTCAAAAGGATGCCATTTTAAGTGAAATACAACAACTGACATACGGAAAACCGACCAAACGCATTCGGATTGTGTCGATACTTTAGCACAACGATCCATGGGTCATATGTGACGTGTACGAGTCAACCCCGCCTCAATCCGAGGCGCGGTGTGGCCGCCACCACTCAAAGTGTCTGTCTTTTGCTTAAAATGGACAACAATTTAAGTACATACGGAAAACCGACCAAATGCATTCGGATTCCATCGAAACTTTAGGAGAACGATCCATGGGTCATATGTGACGTGTACAAGTCAACCCTGCCTCAATCTGAGGCACAGTGTGGCCGCCACAACTCAAAGTGTCTGTCTTCTGTTTCAAAAGGACGTCATTTGAAGTGAAATACATCAACTGGCATACGGAAAACCGACCAAACACATTCGGATTGTGTCGATACTTTAGCACAACGATCCATGGGTCATATGTGACGTGTACGAGTCAACCATGCCTCAATCCAAGGCGCGGTGTGGCCGCCACCACTCAAAGTGTCTATCTTTGGCTTAAATGGACAACAATTTAAGTACATACGGAAAACCGACCAAACACATTCGGTTTCCATTGAAACTTTAGGATAACGATCCATGGGTCATATGTGACGTGTACGAGTCAACCCTGCCTCAATCTGAGGCGCGGTGTGGCCGTCACCACTCGAAGTGTCTGTCTTCTGTTTCAAAAGGACGTCATTTGAAGTGAAATACATCAACTGGCATACGAAAAACCGACCAAATGCATTCTGATTGTATTGATACTTTAGCACAACGATCCATGGGTCATATGTGACGTGTTCGAGTCAACCCCGCCTCAATCCAAGGTGCGGTGTGGCCGCCACCACTCAAAGTGTATGTCTTTGGATTAAAATAGACAACAATTTAAGTACATATGGAAAACCGACCAAACGCATTCAGTTTTCATTGAAACTTTAGGATAACGATCCATGGGTCATATGTGACGTGTACAAGTCAACCCCGCCTCAATCTGAGGCGCGGTGTGGCCGCCACCACTGAAAGTGTCTATCTTCTGTTTCAAAAGGACGTCATTTGAAGTGAAATACATCAACTGGCATACGGAAAACCGACCAAAAGCATTCGGATTGTGTCGATACTTTAGCACAATGATCCATGGGTCATATGTGACGTGTACGAGTCAACCCCGCCTGAATCCGAGGCGTGGCGTGGCCGCCACCACTCAAAGTGTCTGTCTTTGGATTAAAATGGACAACAGTTTAAGTACATACAGAAAACCGACCAAACGCATTTGGTTTCCATTGAAACTTTAGGAGAACGATCCATGGGTCATATGTGACGTGTACGAGTCAACCCCGCCTCAATCCGAGGCATGGTGTGGCCGCCACCACTCAAAGTGTCTGTCTTCTGTTTCAAAAGGACATCATTTGAAGTGAAATACATCAACTGGAAAACGGAAAACCGATCAAACGCATTTGGATTGTGTCGATACTTTAGAAAAACAATCAATGGGTCATATATGATGTGTACGAGTCAACCTCGCCTCAATCCGAGGCGCGGTGTGGCCGCCACCACTCAAAGTGTCTGTCTTTTTCTTAAAATGGACAACAATTTAAGTACATACGGAAAACCGACCAAACACATTCAGTTTCCATTAAAACTTTAGGAGAACGATCCATGGGTCATATGTGACGTGTACGAGTCAACCCCGCCTCAATCCGAGGCGCGGTGTGGCCGCCAACACTCAAAGTGTCTATCTTCTGTTTCAAAAGGACGTCATTTGAAGTAAAATACATCAACTGGTATACGGAAAACCGACCAAACGCATTCAGATTGTGTTGATACTTTAGTACAACGATCCATGGGTCATATATGACGTGTACGAGTCAACCCTGACTCAATCCAAGCCGCGGTGTGGCCGCCACCACTCAAAGTTTCTGTCTTTTTCTTAAAATAGACAACAATTTAAGTACATATGGAAAACCGACCAAATGCATTCGGATTGTGTCAATACTTTAGCACAACGATCCATGGGTCATATGTGACATGTACGAGTCAACCCCGCCTCAATCTGTGGCGCGGTGTGGCCGGAACCACTCAAAGTGTCTGCCTTTTGTTTCAAAAGTACGTCATTTTAATTGAAAAACATCAACTGGCATACGGAAAACTGACCAAACGCATTCATATTGTGTCGATACATTAGCACAACGATCCATGGGTCATATGTGACGTGTACGAGTCAACCCCCCCTCAATACGAGGCGTGGTGTGGCCGCCACCACTCAAAGTGTATGTCTTCTGTTTCAAAAGGATGTCATTTGAAGTGAAAAACATCAACTGGCATACGGAAAACTGACCAAATGCATTCGGATTGTGTCGATACTTTAGCACAACGATCCATGGGTCATATGTGACGTGTACAAGTCAACCCCGCCTCAATCCAAGGTGCGATGTGGCCGCCACCACTCAAAGTGTCTGTCTTTTGCTTAAAATGGACAACAATTTAAGTACATATGGAAAACTGACCAAACGTATTCGGTTTCCATTGAAACTTTAGGAGAACGATCCATGGGTCATATGTGACGTGTACGAGTCAACACCGCCTCAATCCGAGGCGCGGTGTGTCCAGCACCACTCAAAGTGTCTGTCTTTTGTTTCAAAAGTATGTCATTTTAATTGAAAAACATCAACTGACAAAATGAGACCTGGTGGGCAAATTGGATATCTGCTGGGAAATTGCAGAGTTGCTGTGCTGGGAAATTGCAGAGCTGCTGGGCAATTTTTCCAGCAGAGGCTATGCCAACGGTTTTGAACTGTTGGCATAGAATGTGTAGGCCTTGTTTTACCAACGGTTCTATGAACCGTTGGTAAAACACTTTTCCCAATGATTCTAAACTGTTGGTAAAACACTTTTCCCAACGGTTCTAAACCGTTGGGAAAGAGAATATATTGGGGTTTTCCCAACGGTTCATAGAATCGTTGGGAAAAACATGATAAATTTGTGCACTATTTCCCAACGGTTGTAAACCGTTGGGAAAAAGATTTCCCAACGGTTCTTGAAAACCGTTGGGATAGGGTAATTTTTCAGCACCCTATCCCAACGGTTCACTGTAAACCGTTGGGAAAAACTTTTCCCAACAGATTACTTCCCTACGGGTTGCAGAACCGTTGGTATAACATATACCAACGGTTCTGTAGCCTTTCCCAACGGTTTAGAACTGTTGGGAAATCCTGCATTTCTAGTAGTGATGGTTGACCAAAAAAATATATATTGTAGGATTTTTGAAACCATTCATTCCATTTCATGTTGATCATCAGTAGTAGATGAGTGAATTTACTTTCCAAAATACCTTATATTTCAATTTCAGGTACACATCGGTAGATTATACCATCTTCGCATGATAAGAACAATAGTGGATTATCCCATAAATATTTATTCACCTCTAACTTAAATCACTTGTTTTTTGGTAAGAGAGATCAAAGTGGATCACTCTCATGAAAAAGTAAATTGAAATATCCATTATCCATGGTCTAGGTGCATCCATTACTAAAAAAATGCATTTACATAGGAAGTATTCCTTGATCTCTCTATCTTTTTCTTTCTCATGGTGAAGAAAATCCAAGAGGGAGATATGACTGATAATAAATTTATCACTCCCCTTATTATCACAAATCTTGAAATCCAATTATTAGAGTAAAATTACCCATGGAATCAATCAAGGCATAACATCCTTCCTGTTCAGTAGGTAATTGAGTGCTAAGTGATCAGTGTATTCATTATCATTTGATATAGCCAAATATGAATGAAAATGATCAAAATAAAAGACCGCTGAAAACATATCCCTTTCAATGGTAGTGTAATTATGTTGATATTTATTCAATGTTCAACTATAATAATAAATGGGATGAAAAAATGACCAACAAATTGTCCCAAGACTGCACACACTGTATAATCTCTTTCATCACACTTGAGTTCAAATAGTTCATTCCACCTTGGAATGATCATAATTGGGGCCTCCACTAGCTTCTATTTTAACAACTGAAATGCCTTTAGGCATGGTCTTCCAAAATAAAAAATGAAATCCTTTGTTAGAATATTGGTATGTGGATGAGTAATTTTTAAAAGTACCTAATGAACCAGTGGTAGAAGCCCGCATGTACCAGAAAGCTAAAAATTTCTCCAAAAAATGTTAAGATGGGAAGGTTGGATATGACTTAGAATTTTGTTGGATCAAACTTAATCCATTTTTTATAAATTTGGGGGCCCAAAACAATTCCAAGTTGAACCATTAATTGACATTTTTCCTAGTTCAAAATATGGTTGGTCTGCTCACACCTCTCTAGAACAAGCTCTAGATTCTTCAAATATATGTCAAAATATTTACTTTAGATAGAAAAAACTTCTATGAAAACTTACATAATAAGATCCACCATGTCATGAAAAATAGACAATATAAATCATTAGAAAGTGGTGGGAGCATTATATATAGTTAAAGACATGCGAAAAAAGAGAATATTCCATACAGGCATGTGGAAGTGATTTTTTCATGATCCTTAGGGGCTATAGAAATCTTGTTATATTTGGAATAAAAATATAGAAAGAAATATAACTCATGCCCTGCTATTTTTTCCAACATTTGATCCATTAATATAAGTGAAAAGTGGTATTTCTATGTGGTATAATTTAAATTTTTGTAATAAAAACACACTCTCCTTCCCATAAATGTTTTCTCTAAAATAAAACCCTTCTTCTCATTGGATATCATAGTAATACCACCCTTTTTCAATATCACTTACAAGGTACTGACCAATAGACTATATGAAATAGTATAGATGATTCCAAAATCTAATAATTTAATCACATCTTTTTTAAAGACCTCATTCATTGGAGGGTTGATCCTTCACTATGGATTTTTGGATGGTTATACCCCTTCTTCTAGAAGTACCTTGTGGGTAAAAATGGTCAGACTAATTCCTTTAAGGTCGAACACTGTCCAACCAATAGTTTTCTTCCTTCTTTTTGGGAACCTTTAAAAGTTCTTCCACTTCATTTTTAGTAAGGGATGAGTTATCAATGATAGATAATGTTTCTTTCTCTCCTAAATAGATATTTTTTAGAGATTATGGGAGAGGTTTCAGTTCTAGATGAGGTAACTTCAAGACTGAGGGAACTAAGGGGTCCATCTTATCTCTTTCTAGAATATTTAGAACAACCACTTGTTTCCAATATCTATTTCCCTAACTAGTAACAAACTACATATCTTCTTGTTCATGTTCAGTTTAGAGTTCTATATTATCCCTTTCACCGATCAATAGAGAATAGTCCACGTCATGTTTTATGTATTTTATAAAATTCCCCGATATGGATAATGTGTAATAGTCCTTATGTTCCACAAGTCATACTTGCTTGATGGCATCAAAAACGTTTTAAGATACCTTTTCATCCCATAATCGAAAGATCAATCAGATCCTTTCTAGTAGCTAAGAAGGGCCTTATTAAAATTAATGGCACATCAACATCCTATTTCATGTCAAGTATAATGAATTCAACTAGAAGAATTAACTCTCCAACATTCACCTATACATATTCTAATATCCCCTTGGGATATTTTATGAAACAGTCAGGTAATTTTAATTCCACATGGGAAGACTTTAATTCATTAAACCCATGATTTTTGAATACTCCAAAAGGAATCAGGTTGAAACTATCTCCCAAGTCACAAAGGGCATTACCAAACTAGAAAGAGATGATTGTGAATGGGTTAGAGAAAATTCTAGGATTATGAATATTGGGTGGGACCGGTTGATAGACCATTGTAAAGAACTCCTTATTAAAAGTAATTGTGCCTAAATCCTCTATCTTTATTTTTTTCAAGAGAAGCTATTTCATGAAACTTTTGTAAGTGGGAATTTGAGTTAATGTCTCAACAAAGGGGATGTTGATGTAGATTTTTTAAACCAACTCCATGTATATCCCAAATAGTTGATTTGACTTCTTTTTCTTTATTCGGTTCAGTAAGTTAAAGGATGGTACATAGGTTTTGATCACATCAATTTACCTATCATTCATAATTTACTTTGGTTTTGATGATTCTTTATATGATGGTAACATCCCTACTTTAGCTTATTTTTCTATTAATTGGGATGTGTTTTCAGGTTTCTTAACCTCCATGGCATTCTTCTTTGTTGGAACTAGTTGAGGTAGATCCTTTCCACTCCTTAGAGTTATTTATTTATATTCCACTTGAGGGTTCTTTTTAGTATTACTCGGTAGTGTTCTGGGTTTCCTCATTGAGAATTCATTGTCCAGTTGTCCAATATATAAATATAGGATCTGAATGGTCAGAAAATAATTTTGAAACTTTGTTTCTGTAGTTGTGGTGAACTTAGACATCATCTCCTCCAATTTTTATGGTTATTCCTGATATGGTTCTTTTTGAATTAATTATTTTTGCTAGAATTTTTGATGATGAGGTTGTGCTGGATGAAGGTTTTGATACCCTTATTGAAAATATAAACCCTATTGGTACTAATTTTCTTACTATTACATTGTGAATGGATTCTGATATTGTATTTGGCCATTCCCAGGTGGATTTTGAGGTCTTGGTTAATGGTTTTATTACTTATACCCCAACCCAAATGTATATTGTCCTTCCACAAAGGGTTCTGATATTGAGGAAATATGTTCATTCCTAGTTTTTGAGTGATGTAACTTACTTTTCTTATTGAGGGTCTGATACTTATCCTTGTAAATTCATCCATGACGTGTCTCTCACCACACTCGCTTCAAGTCAGATGCTTAACCAATTAAACTTGATAACTCATATTGAAATTCAAGCATCAATCTTCTTTAACATTTCATGTAATTGGGAATATAACATTATGGTGGAATTAATATAATTAATGCCTATTTTTTGAGTTCCCTGCTCATAATTATAATGGAAGCTATTTTCTAACATATCATCCAAGAGATAAAACAATTATTCTGGAGATTTCATCATGACAGTTCCTCCAATAGCCTCATCCATGATAGACTTAGTATTTGTTGTGAGACCCTCATAAAATGTATGAACTTGCATCTAAAATGAGAGTCTATGATGAGGTAACACTCTTATCATTTCCATGAAATGTTCCCAGAAATCATACAAGGACTCAAACTCATGATGCTAGAAGTTCTGAATTTTATTCCTTAATGTCATGGTATTGGAGGGGGGAAAATATTTTTCTAGAGAATCTTGAGCCAAAGCTTCCCATGTGAGGATAGAACACTGTGTAATTATCTTGATATAATCCTTTTCTTTATCCCTTAATCAAAAGGGAAAGAGATAGAGCTTGATAGTATTCTTTGAAACTCTGGGTTAATGGACCATGTCACAAATTTCAAAAATTTTGGATAGATGAGTGTTGGGATATTCACTTGGAAAACCCCCAATATGGGATGTATTTTTTATGAGCTACATGATGGTAGGCTTGATCTCAAAGTGTTGTGATATCAACGGTTGCCAAAAAATTCCTTTATTAGCTCCATGAATTGAAGTAAAATCTGTAATCCATTAGAGTATGAAGTGATGGGAGCTATTATTGAGAAGTTTATGGTATATATTTTTTCTCTTGTAGAAAAAATGTTTGATGAATAGGAGTGGGGTATGATTGTGGCTCTTGTGGGAGATATTACTGTGACTATTATTTCCCATATACTCACACAATTTACTCCTGTGTTTTTTGATGATTCCATGGAATATAATCCATAAAATTATCTTATGGATGTAGAATTTTTCCACCATCAGAATAAATCTATTGGTTTTGATTCCATTCAAGAACAAAATATTGTCCAACTCCATAAACAACAACTGATTATTCCTCTTCCTCATTTTCCATGGGAACATTCAGGATGTTCTCCCTCATACATTCTCATTTCCACCTTGATATCATTTTTTCAATTTTAGGGTTAAAAAGGTATTTCCATTGAATCGATGCTCTTTTAATGAGTGATGTGTCTAGTCATGCCCCTATGGTTTTTCACAATACCATTCAACTCACCAAACATAAATAGTGAAAACTGAAAATAACCAAAAACATAAATGTGGTTAAGAACATTTTTTTTGAAATTATTTTTTTTCCAAATTAATTAATTAAAACTAAAACTAACATAACACTATTTAAAAACTCCCAGATAATGGCACAATAACTTGGTGTCGTTCTAGATGAATAGTTACTTTTGGCATCCCAAATTGAAAATTTCCTAGCTTCACAATGAGTATAGTGTAAGTATGGGGTCAGTACTTAGGGATTATTATACTGTTTTTTTACTTGAGTTTATGGTGAATTAATTGATTATTTACTGAATTTAGAATCATTATTTAATGGTTATGAGAATAATTCGATATCTTGGTTTGTTCACTCCCAAAACTCTTTACAGGCTTTCATTACTTAAAGCAAGACACACTAAAACTATTTTTTTCACTCAATAAGAAGACTTCATTGGGGATAAGGTTTTTTATAAAGATCATCATAAATAAATTTTATTATTGTGTTATGTTTTTAGAATAAATCCCATCTATAAGATTCAAATGTTTCAAAACTTCCTTAGTCTGGTAACTTTTGTTTAAGTTCACAAAAATCAACTTCTTATTCTGACAATAAATTATTAAAAAAATCATGGAAATAAACCATTTAGATAGGATGAATGCACCCAATGGCCATGATATTATTTCTTATAATTCCCTATGAGATCCCCAAAGACACCATTCTTGATCTTATATGGAGTGACTAATGAGTAAATGGGATAAAATTCAAGGGAATTATGATAAATAAGAGAGACAACACAAACACAACAAGGATAAATCAATTACCCATGGTTCTTCATTATCCACTTCCCCAATGCATTTTATATATTATATACTCATATATAAAATAATAAAAACCAAGATCTTATTATCCCTTATGTTCATTACAATAAAGAAATAAATAAGAAAAATACAATCCAACATAAGATAATTCTCAAAAAATATCTTTGAATGAGTTGAATATCTATTCCCACTTATATGATTTCCTCTTGGATTATTCCCCCTTCAAAATGGTCATAAGATCCAAAAATTTCTATCCTATAATCTTAGGGATTGGTTAGGGGTCATAATCATGAGTCAAATGGTGGTTATGAAGGTAGATGGGAGGTAGGTGGTAGTCTATTTGATGGTTCATGGTTAAGGCACACTATTAGTTTAACCATACACCAACCTTTATCTTTGTTGTGTTCTTCTAAATTTGAGTCACAATATTTTAGTAGGGCCCCATGGTTAATTTAACCAAGCACATACCATGCACATAGTTCTCTCTCCTCTTATTCTAGCACACAAAACCTGAGGGCTAGTCTGCATGGTTTGTCTAATCGTGAAAAAATCATGTAATTCCCCACCGTCTCCTTAAAAGCACACCCTGAACAGTTTACAGGTGGATCTAAAAAATTTATTTATGAATGGGGAGGGAATTTAGTTATTTTTCCATGATTCATGCTTATCATAGTTTCCTAGACTGGGGTGCATGGTATAGCTGAATTAGATAAAAACATATACTATGGAGAAAAGGGTCCAAATGCCTCTAATTTCCCTCTAAAATCCACAGTTCTCACCATATCCTATCAAATATTCATTGGATGACTAATTTACACATATAAATACATTTTAAGGCTATAAAAATATGATAATTTATATCAATAACTATTTCTAATGTTAATTTAGAAATGTAAACAAGACATGCAATGAAGATCCTCATTCTATCTAATCATGTACTCATGATCATCCACCAACGTGATCTCCACCTGATCTCTCTATCTGCACTTTCTATCCTCTAATTCCTTGTAGGGTTATGTGAAAAAACCTAGGGTTTTTTCATAATAAGGTTAATAAAAAATAGGATTAGGTCATGATAAATAAATAAAAAGTAAATGAATAAATAAATTTATTTTATTATTTTCACCTGTGATTTCACTTTAAAAAACACCCAATTCCAACAAAGGTTACGTCATGAATATAATAAAATCCACATTAATGATTTAATGGAAGTCTCAAAATTATGATTTAATACTATATTCTATATTTATTCCATCATTTTAGAAAAATTATGTTCAAGTGATATAAAATATTTAATAATTTTAATATCACCTCACCAAGGATCTCTGTGCCCCAAAATTCCGAACTGACTACACATCCAACATTAGAAATATTCCTAGAAATATTCCAAAATAATACATGGAAAAAATAGAGTAATTACCAACTTCTATTTTTCACAATGTATACAACCTCTTCTAATCAATCATTTCTAACTCATCAAGTCAATTCCATGATTATTAATCTTTTTATAACTCTCTTTATATATAGATTCAAGGTTAGGGTAACTGGACATTGATGGGAAGAAATTCTTATGTTTAATATACAAGAAAATATTGGGTCGCTTATGTTGTAGTGCTGGTCATGATAATATAGGCACACAAGGAATTCATGTGTTAGTATGGCCAAGATTTATTGTCTTTATCCACCAATTTATGGATCATATTTAACATAGTCTTATTGAAAGCTTTTATTTTCCCATTTTCCACTGCAATATTGTGAGATGAATGGTTGGACTCAAAGTTTTAGTCCTGGTATAACCTATTCAACTCGAAAGGATAAAAATTGGTTCTGTAGTTTGTCAAAACTGTATGATGGACACTGATTCTAGTGATGATATTAGACTTCATGGATTTGATGATGTTCAATGTTCCAATTTCCTTAAGGGGTATGGCCTCAACCCAATTAGAGAAGTAGTTGGTAGTGATAAGATTATACTTAAATTTTTTAGATTTACTTGGGGGATATCGAACCACAAAATCGATTCCCCATATAAAAAATGACCATGAGTATTTTGAAGTTAGAAAAATATCTGGGGATAAATGGATTATGTTTTGAAGTATTTTAATGGAATGACACATCTTAGTGAACACCACATAGTGTTTTATAATTTTAGGCAAAAAATAACCAAGCCTCCTAATTTGGGGGGAGATTCTTGTTCCTAACTGGTGGGCACCACAAGAGTAGACATGTACTTCCTACATTAAAATTAAGGTCTATTCTTATACAATGTATCTAAGGAGTACACTGTTGAAGCCTCATTTATAGGGTAATTTCTACTCTTTTGGCCCTCCATGAAGAGTTAAGTTTTCTTCTCAATGTCAGATCAATTATTTTTTTTGGATTGAATCGTTGGGAGTGTACTATCATTGTGGTATTAAATTATAGGGATCATTTATCTAATATTGGATTTAAAAACTTCACATCTTGGGGAAACACTGATCTAATTAATCTCCTACATGTTTCAGATAATGAACAAGGAGACTACCCTTCATTTTGTGATATAGAAAACTATCTCATCCTATTAAGGGTTGTGGCTATATTATCCCACACATCAATATAGTTATTATGCGAATCAATGAAATGACTCAATGTTGGTTCAAAATGGAATTCTTCCATTAATCTCTTCATATAGCTGATGAGAGGGGGGGAATATTCCTTCTTGGTGGAATATTCACCATTTATCTGGTTAATCACCAGTTCTAAATCACCTTTTACATTTAAATGAGATATTTTTAATTGTATAGATAACCACATGACTGTAATAAAGGCTTAGCACTCTATCTCATTATTGGTGTATCCTTCAAATAGTAGGAAGGAATTGGGAAAATTTTACTTATCTGAGGAGAAAAATATAATCCTCAGACTAACACGGTTGAACTTCGGGATTTCCATTCTTTCCCCTGCTGGACAAAAAGAGGCTCCATCAAAATACACCTCCCATGTTTAGGGAGTTTCATGGGAATATAAAAAATCTTTATCTGAAAGCTCGGTATTTATTGGCATTCTTTTCAGTATAGGAGGTGCTATGAATAAATTGACTAGTTATTTCCCTTTGATTTTCTTTTGTGATACGAATTGAATGTCATACTATTGTAGAATAATATACCATTAGTCCAAATGCCCTATCAGTATAGGGATGCTGAGGGTTTACTTCAATGGATCAATATGAGAGGCCAAAAGGACATCATGGTTCAATAAGCAGTGCGTCAAGTTTTTTCCTGCAAAAACAAGTGCAAGTAAATTCTTCTCAATATTGAAATATCAGGTCTTAATGTCTATAATTCTCCTGATAAGATAGTAGAGACTGTTTGATTTCCCTATTTCATTTTTCTTTGTGACAAGGGGACAGTGCGATCACTCTATAGTAACCACATATAAGTTGAGTAAATTTTCTTATACTAGAATCATTATGACTAGAGGGTGTAATAAATTTTTCTTGAGGCTGTTGGAGGTTTCTTGGAAATAATTTCCCCATCGATAAGTGACTCATTTATTAATTAAATTTGTGTAGGGTATTAATTTTCATCCCAGTGTGAATATAAAATGTATGATTTAAGAGTGGCATCCCTAAATCCATCTCAACTATTTAAGGTTTTGAGGAAGTTGCATTGTGAGGACCACATTGTTCTTTTTGGGGATGACTTCAATACCACAATGGTGAACCCAAAGATAAATAATTTTATATACATTACCCCAAAGGAAAACTATAGAGGGTTCATCTTTAAGTTGCTTTGCTAAAAATTGTTAAGGAATGTTTGAAGTTTAGAAATATGATCACCGTGATTTTGAGACTTAACCATAAGTGTTGGACCCTTTGTGAGATAGTTGTTTTAATAATCACAAATCATGAAAATTTACAAATAATAATAATTCACATATTATGTTTTATAGCTAATATTAATCATGTTAATGGATATTTATAAATGAATAAATTATATCACATGGTATTATACATTTCAATAAGTCAATAAATTATGGATATTTGTGTTTAAATATATTTAAAAGTGTATATTTACATGAAATTGTGAATTTCACTTAATCTCATACTGTTCTATATAAGAAAAACACTTCATAAGTTTTTCAAAGTCTCTGACACCAATTTGTTCAAAGGTGTCACTGATGGCTGACACACTGATGATGACTCACTGATTGAAAAAGACACCAATGCAGGACTCACCAATAGAAAAAATGACACACCAATGGACAAGTCAAAGATGATCAATCACACCAATAGTTCAATGGACTCATCGATGGACGACTCACCGATGGGTGACACACTGATAGTTCAAATGACTCACCGATGGAGGACTCACCGATGGGAGACACACCGATAGTTTAAAGGACTTATCGATGGACGAGTCACTGATGGGTGACACACCTATAGTTAAAAATGAGTCACTAAAGAAGACTAACCGATGCCCAGACATACCGATAGTACAAACGACTCATCGATGCCCAAAGTCACCGATACCGATGAAAATGACTCACTGATACAGAGAGTCCCTGATGCGGATAGAGCGATGTTGATGAATCATCGATACTTATGACTCACCGATAGTAATAAAAATTATTTTTATTTTATTTATTTAACTTTATATATAATGATAATATTCAAACAAATTAATTCTTCTCACATTAATGAATTCTATTGGTAGGATATCCAGAGGAAAATACGAGGTACATGCACATGGGGATATCATTATTCCTAATGGAACTCGAAGGATAAAAGGATAAAAAGATGGATCATTTGAGAAAGACACAGAGAATATCAGAAAGAAAAGAAAACATGAAAAAGGGAAGAACTCTTGCAACTATCGAGGATACTTCCAAAACCCAAGAACTCTAAAGGAAGAACATATGAGGAGATCAAGAAATCGAGATAAACCTACTGAGATGACCTGAACATATTTCAAATAAGAATCTAACCATCTCATACCCCTAGAATCCAGAACACAGAGGCTATGATACTCTATTTTGTAGTTTACTTCTAGAATAGGACTTGAACTTTAATTCTAATTCATCAAATGAGTCCAGAGATGCACTGCATAACACACAGAGACTTCTAAACCTAAACTCGACATCTTTCGCTTTGTTGTGTTCATTTATTTACATTTCTGAGTAGTGTGTGTCTCTTTCTATTACACACACACAAAGACTCATATGCATAACTGAAGGATACTTGATATCCCCATTCTCACACTCTATTAATCTATTTGTATCCCACTTAGAACTATGGAAGAGGTTGTGTGTGAACTATTTTTTTCCCATGAATAACTATGGTAGAGTTCAAGGGTGACCTAGATAGACTTGTGTGATGTTGGGAACCCTGATCCAGGATGTGGATCAAACTTGTTTATTAATTTAAACTGCTTGGTGGTAGGTGATCACCAAGTGAAGAGGACTAAGTCTCATCTTGAGACCAAACCACTTGTTTTTAATTTTTCTGTTCCTATTGTTATTTTCTTTTACTATGTTTTATAACAAATTTCATTCAAACAAAGTCAAACTATGATAGTTAGTTTAACATGTTTTTATAAAATTTTTGAACCAATTGTTTAGTTAGAAAAGTTATATTAATATTTAGATTAGTATAGTTGAGAACTAATTAATCTCTTGATAAATTAATTAAACATTGAGGACTCTTATAAATTCACTACAAACTGACTTGGATTATATTTTTAATTGGGGGAAATTTTTAAAGAACTGATTTTTAACATAAATTTTTATAGGAACTCAATTCACCCCCCTCTTGAGTACTCTACTCCGACCAACATTTGGTATCAGAGAATTTAGGATGCTTTCAGTTTTTAATTCCTTTTCAAATTTTTTATCTATGATTTTTGTTGTATTTAAAGATCATAAAATATATTTTACTTATAAATTTTTATCTCTTGAAATATTTTCCAAAATCATATTATTGTTAATATATTAGAAGGAACTGATTCGAATAGACCACCTTTTTTCAATGAAACGAATATGATCATTGGATGTTTAAAATTAAAATACTTTAAAAAGCCTAGGATTTGAAATATGGACTGCTATTGAAAGTAAATATGCACTACCTAATAATACTAGAAACACTTGGGATGAAGCTACCAAGATATACTATAACAATAACTGTAAAGCTATGAATGCATTATAATATGTACTAGGAGATGAAGAATTTAATCACATTTCTGCCTATAAAAATTCTCATGAGATTTGGGACACTTTAGCTATTTTCCATGAGGGAACAACTAATATGAAAGAGATGAGATTAAATACTTATAAAATTATATATTACAATTTTAGAATGAAACCTGATGAATCTATTTATGATATGTATCTCAGATTTAATGAAATTGCGAACACCATGATTTATTTAGGAAGAGCTGTCACATCAAAAGAGCAGATCATGAGGATCCTACGATGCTTATTGGAGAGATATTGAGGGATATCAGTATTCATAAGAGAATCATGTGACATTGATAAAATTCAAATAAAAGAACGAGTTGGAAAATTAATGATGTATGAAGAGGAACTAAAGGTTAATCAAGAGGAGGAAGAGCCAAATAGAAAATATTTAGCCTTCAAGACTACGACTTCCAAGAGCAAAGACAAAAAGAAAGTACAAGATGCTATTGAGAGCACAAGTAGTGAAGAATTATATTGAGACGGTGATGAGGAAATGAACTAGCTGGCCAGGAGATTTAGAAAATTTTACAGAAAGAAATATCTTTTCAAGAAACAAAAATATGAAGGAAAATATGACAAAAAAGGAAATTGGAAAAAGGATTGGAAGAATCCTTACAAATCAGAAGAAATAGTTTGCAATGAATGCAAAAGAATATGGAATGTCAAAGCTAAATATCCTAAATTAAAGTATAAAAATAAGTATGAGTATAAATATAGGAAATATAATAAAGCAATGAAGGCCACCTGGAGTGCATTTGAGGACCACCCCAGTGAATACGCTTCTTCTTAGAATGAGAAAGAAGATATGGAAAACATGTGCTTTATGACAATTACCTCATATGTACTCTTAAAATATACTGTACCTAATGAATATTATTCTAGAGATGAATCTGAATATGAAAATATGATAAATGATGAATTGTTTGAGTATTGTAATATGCTAGAAGAAACTTGTAATGAACCGAAAGATAAATATAAATCATTAAATAAACTTCTTTCACTCTAAATAAATATTAAATCAAAAATTACTATTAAGAAGAAGAAAAATGGACAACTACTAAAAGGGAATAATGACCTAAAGTTATCTAATGATCAATTAAAGAAATATTTTGAAAAGTTTACCAATGGAAAAAACACACTTACTCAATTACATAGTAAACATATAACTCCCATGTATACTACTAGAATATTATATCATCCAGGAGAAAGAAATTTATCCAAAAAACATTTTATAACTAAATCTGGAAAATTTTCTTCTCTTTTGAAAAATCAAGATTTTACTGCAAGATCCAGTTCTAAAAAATATTTTACTCCATCAAGTTTTTCTGGACCAAATAAAGTTTGTTTTTCAAAGACTTTATAATCTACATATAGAAAACCCATAAGAAAATTGTGTGTTTCTAAAGACTTTATTACTAATGTTTCTGGACCCCTACAAATATGGGTACCAAAATCATTTCTTAGATGATTTTTTAGGTAAACTGCCTAAAGAGTTCCTGTAGAAATATTTGGTACTTGGACAATGGTTGTTCAAGACACATAATAGGATATTACTCAAGATTTAAGAATCAAATCAAGATTTATGGAGGACATGTCACATTTGGTGATAATGGTAACGGAAAAATCATCGGCTAAGGCTAGATTGGTAACCCTAACTCTATTTCAATTTCCAAAGTACTCTATGTTGATGGATTAAAATATAACTTTCTTAACATATCTCAACTGTGTGATGATGGATTTAATTTCAAACATGAAAATGATTCATGCCATGTTTTTTATTCTAAAAATAACTTATTATTTACTACTCTTAGAAATGATAATGTATATGCTATAAATTTAAACACACAAGCACCACAGAATTTTTCATTCCTAAGTGAATTTCACAAATATTTTTTTTATCTGGCACAAAATACCAAGACATTGTGATGTACACTCCCTTAAGAAATTAACCAAAAATGTTTTAGTTAAGGACCTTCTGAAACTGGAGTTTCTAGACAATAGAGTTTCCAATCCTTGTCAAAAGGGAAAGCAACACAAAATCTCATTCAAACCAAAGAAAGAAGATATAACTTATCAACCTTTCGAGTTAGTTCACATGGACTTGTTTGTACCATCTATAATTTCAAGTCTCAATGAGAAGAACTATTTTTATGTCCTTGTAGATGAAGTCTCTTGGTATACTTGGACCTATTTCTTATATCACAAAAATGAAGATTGCTTTTATTTTACCAAGTATACTAGGACTATAAAAAGTCTCAACGAACTTAAAATTAAATCCTTAAGAAGTGACCATGGATGTGAGTTTCAAAATAAAGACATTGAATATTTTTTCTCAAAAAAATGGCTATAGGAATAACTTCTCTTCCCCTAGGACACCTCAACAGAATGGTGTAGTAAAAAGAAGAAATAGAACCTTATAGGAAATTTCTCAAACTATGGTCATTGAATATGACCTACCAATTTATTTCTAGGATGAAGCTATTAATACAACTTATTATATAAAAAATAGAGTCTTAATGAGACCTACCCTTAAGAAAACTCCTTATGAGTTGTGGAATAATAGGAAACCTAAGGTAAATTATTTTAAAGTGTTTGGATGTAAAGTTTACATTCTAAACACTAAAGATAATCTAGATAAATTTGTATCTAAAAGTGATGAAGGAATATTCCTTGGATATTCAACATAATGAAAAGAATATAGAGTCTTTAATAAAAGAACCAAATGTGTGGAGGAATCTGTACATGTGAATTTTGATGAAATAGATCTACATGAACTTAAGACCTATCTAGAGAATTTTAAATAGGATATGTACAATCTAGACATTAATGCTAAACCCTCTAACCATCCTATAAATGAATTTGTTAAAAATTCCAGTCCTGTAAATTATCCAAATTCTATCCATAATGAAACATAACTAAGTGATGAATCTAAAATAACTATCCCTACTTTTACTAGACCAACTAGAACCCTTAGAAACCATCCCTTAGATTCTGTAGTTATATATTTTGGCAGAAGAACACAAAATAGAGCTTCCTTGTGAAATCAAGTTGAACATAAAGCATTCTTATCACATCTTTAACCTAAAAAATATTAAAGATGATATCAATGATGAATTTTGGGTGATGGCTATGCAAGAAGAGATTAATCAGTTTGAGTGAAATAAAGCCTGGAATCTTGTTGATAGATCGAAAGATACCATGACCATAGGAACTAAATGGGTATTTATGAATAAAGTAGATGAGGCTAAAAATATAGTTATAAAAAATATAGATTGGTTTCACAAGTCTATAATCAGAAAGAGGTAATTGATTATGAGGAGTCCTTTTCACCAGTATCTAGGCTTGAATCCATTATAATCTTACTTTCCTATGCATAACATTTGGATTTCAAACTTTATCAAATAGATTTCAAAAGTTCATTTGTAAATGGTTATATAATTGAAAATGTTTTTATTAAAAAACCCAAATGTTTTACAAATACACATCTTCCAAATAATTTTTTTAAATTAACTAAAGATTTATATGGTTTGAAACAAGCTCCAAGAGCTTGGTATGATTTGTTAAGTAACATTCTTATTTCTAAAGGTTTCACAAAAGGAGTTGAAGATCCTACATTATTTATAAAAATAATTTCTAAAGATGTTTTAATAACTCAAATATATGTAGATGATATTATTTTTGGTGTTTCTAAAAATTCCTTATGCAATGATTTTTCAAAAATGATGCAAAGTGAGTTTAAAATGAGATTGATGGGTGAACTTAAATATTTTATTTGATTTCAAATATTTCAAAACAAATAAGGTATTATTTTAAATCAAAGTAAATATACTAAAGACATTTTGAAAATATATGGCTTTGATGAAATTAAGAGTAATGAAACACCTATGAATTCAACTCGTAAGTTGGATCTTGATGAAAATGAAAAATCTGTTGATCAAACTACTTATAGAGGAATGATTGAGAGTTTTCTTTACTTGACTACTAGTAGTGAAGACATCATGTTTAGTGTGTTTATGTGTGTAAGATTTCAAGAAAACCCAAAAGAGTCAAATTTAAATGATGTTAAAATAGTTTTGAAATACCTTAAATATAAAACTAATTTAGGACTGTTCTACCCTAGAGGAAAACCTTTTGATATGGTTAGTTATTCTGATGTTGACTTTTGGTGGGTGTAAATTAGATAGAGAGAGAACCTTTAGAACATGTAACTTTTTGGTAAAGTCTCTAATTTCATGGTGTAATAAAAAAAATTCGGTTACATTATGAACTGTTGAAGTAGAGTACTTTGTTACTAGTAGTTGTTGTACAAAAATTTTGTAGATGAAACACACTTTATTATACTACGGATTTCAATTTAGACATATCCCAATAAATTTTGACATTACAATTTCTATTAAAATGTATAAAAATCCAATTTCTCATTCCAAAACAAAACATATTGATGTAATACATTACTTTTTGAGAGATCATTATCAAAAAGGTGACATAACTCTTGAGTTTATTGGGACTGAACATCAACTTGCCAACATTTTTACCAAACCCTTAAACTATGAGAGAATGATATACAACATACATGAACTAGGAATGATAAATTTATAAAAACTATCTATCCTTATCCCTTTAAAAATTATGTTTGTATGTGAAACCAATCGTGTGAAACTAATCAGTGTCAAACCGATCGTGCGAAACCGATTAGTGTGGAACTAATAATGTGAAACCGATCACGTGAAACAGATCGTGTGATTCCAATTAGGTGAGACCGATACCATTAGAGTGAATCCGATACCGATAAGGACCTTTTAGTAAATATGTTTGTCTATATATTTTAATTAAAACGATACATTTTTGTTTTTTTAATTTACCAATATTATATTTTATGTTTTTATGAAGTACAAACCCTGAATGATAAAATTAAATCATTCCATGCTACTTCACTACCCTCAATAACTTCAAACCTCTAACCTTTTAACTTCCTTATTCGAACCCAAACCTTCAGAATGGAAAGGGAAAAAGTGTGCATTGGAAGGATCGAGTGAATCAACATCGACCAAGTGCCAAAAAGAAGAATCAAGAAGTGACATGAGTCCTGTGAATCCGAATTTGGAAAGCTGCGTAGTAACTCCTAAGAAAGAAGTGTATGCATAATGGATATTATCGAGCAAGTCTCTTTTGCTAAATTTTCTGGAATCATAAGGGTGGATTAGTTAGTTTGAACATAATGAGAGACCATACTACTGCATGTTGGTTCACCAATTTTATTTATATCTGGAAATAATTTTGGAAGGAAACTGGGAGGCTTGGATGAAATCTATGGTAAAGGTAAATGAGATTTTATTTTCTTCAAAGGAGTGGGATTAATGCTTAAAGATACCTCAAGAGGGCATATTTGATGACTAATAGGGTAACATTCCTTCTAATTCAGATTTATTTTCTTATGAAAATTATTTGAAGGTGTTAATTGGAAATGAGTAATCAAGGAGGATAATTGCTTCAGAATTGGATGGAGAGGTCTGCATGTTATTCAAGTTTATCCAACACCAAATCTACCCAAGGAAAGTAGATTATGCTTCCATAAAGTATTAGGATGTATTCTTGATTTCTTTGTTGAAGAATAAGGTGAAAGTGAACCTGTGTAGTTACCTTATGGTACATATTTGTGAAATGATCAAACCCTATTGAAAAGTAACCTGTTTATATTATCCGAGGATGATTTCTTCAATGTTGAAGAGGCTAGGATGTGTGGAGGATGAAGATGAGTTGGTTACTACATGTAGTGGTTTCTGCCAGCACGAAGACAGCTGCAAAAGGATGAAAATATTTTGGAACCCATGGAGGAGAATTTGGGTAGCAGATGAGGAGAAATTTTATGAGGATTATAATCCCATTGATCATCCTACTAGACTAATGGATCAAGATGATCTAGGTCTTAAACTTGGTGAGCATGTAATGTATTCAGATGAAGAGAAATCTAAGCCTAAGATTCAAAGAGAAAAGGAATCTCCTATATATTATAGGAGTGACCCATATATTACTAAATCCCTAGAGAAATGTTATATGGACCACCAATTCCACCATTAGAATTACCTTCTAATAAACCTCTTTTAGATGATGATGAAGATAAGGAAGAGACTGAAGTCGCTAGAGTTGAAGGTTATGTGAGAAAGACTGATGATGATGAGGATGAGGATGAAGATGATGATGATGGTGAGAATGTTAGTGACTCACTAAAAGAAAGACAAGAATTAGTGTGTTCTGGTGAGGAGTCTATTCATAGAGATGAATAAGAACCAAATGATACAGCTGATGAAAAGGATGGTGCTAATCCTGATGGATTGAGTGGTGTTAATCCGGATAGATAATATGGTGTTAATCATGATGGATAGGATGCTGTTGATCATTATGAACATGATGATGGAGATGTTGGCAATAGGGATGGACATGACCACCCTGATGATGCTCAAGGCATCATTCAGAAACTTTCTGATATTTTGGATGGAGGTCAAGAGGAAGAAGATGAAGTTCCGATTGTACATGTGCCTCAGAATGAAGGGGAGCCTCAGGGTAGAAGAGTGAGAATAGATATTATGGAGTCTAATGAAGAAAAATGTTCTGATGAGTGGAACAGGTATCCAGGATATATCTTGTTTGTACTGGTCTATGGTGACTCATATGAGGAGATGGTATCCCCTCCTTCTCCACAAGATGATGTGGAACCTACTATCCATTCCTCACCTGCCTTACCTAATGTTAATAAGCATGCTTAACAGAAAATTCCTAGTGACTATGTCACCAAGGATGATCTCGAACAATTCAAGGATGATGTGTGTGAATATGTCAGATATTCTATTCCAGTTAGAAATGAAGCTTCTACATCTGCGAGTATTTTAGAGGTAGATGTTGTTGGGATTTCTAGAATGGTAATTCAGTAAATACAACCCAATCTTATCACTACATCTAAACCATTGTGAGAAATAAGTTAGTGATGGGAGAAGAAGAGAAGAAAATGAATCATGAAGTAGAGTAATGGAGGTTCTTAGGAACCTTGTTACACATCTACAGAATGTATATTTGAAAGAGTTGAAGGAGGATCTTAGAAAGATGATTTTTGGAGCATCTAGTTCTATCATAACCAAACCTATAGTTAATATGGGGTCCTTTAGGACTGTGATAATAGAAGATCTCAAGTCCATTAGGAATGAATTTAATAAAGATACCCTTTCCAAAGTCCAAAGGAATAGTGACCATGTATATAACATGGCGAGACAATGTTCAAATGAGGCAAATGTTGCTTAAAAGAAGATTAGGGACAAAGTGGACAAGTATTTTTCTAAGATCTATAGAAATCATTAGTTTAATAACAACTTTAAATTCTTGGCTGAGAACATCAGGATACCACCAGTGATCAAGGAATTCAAGAAGCAAGTGAGCAAGTTGAAAGAGTTTACACCCGCATTGGATAAGTTCATGGAAACCAAAGAGGATTTCGAGAAGGCCTTGCAGTATGGGGGTAAAATCATCAATGATTTTTTAAGATTTTGGATCCCTGCATACATGTACATGCTGAAGCTATAGTGGTCCCGGTAGCTGCATCCATTAGACATGCTTCACTGCCTCCTCTTCAGATGTCAGTGTCTCAATATTTATCTTAGATCAGGCTAGTGATCCAAGATCTGCCTCCCAGTCACACTATTTCAGAGCAGAGACCAAGCCTTGCATATACTGTTCCTACAAACCTTGATTTACTTAGTATAACTATTTGACCATCCCTTCCTACATCCACAAAACCACCTCCTGGCCCCACTATAGACCCTTCAGACAAAGGTAAAGCCACTCAAAATCGCAAGCCTTATCTGTGGATCATTCTTTTTTGATGAGTGTATTTTGATTTTTGTACTCTTTTGTACTTTCATGAACATAATGTTTCCTTCACTTTGTTTCAAGTTACTTTGTGTTGTTTTTAATAATCCTTTATATTTGTTTTTACCTTTTTTCTAATCCAAAAAGGTGTATAAATCTATGGATGACATCAACTCTTAACCTAAGGGGAGAACTATGGCGTAATAAATATGGAATGTAATCAACAGAATATATATATATATATAGCCCAGCTCTGATGTAAATCACTAAGACTGCTCTAATACAACTTACTAAGGGGAGCATGAAAATGATCTGATATAACTCTCTTGTAATAACCTTCTATATATGCATTGCTATAATTATTGACAGGGAGCATAAAAGAAAATACCTTATGGTTATATTGAGAATTCACACTCACTTTTGGTATGCTAATGCAAGTCATTTTTATTCCTTACCATCTTGTATAACTCATTCATGTCGTGATTTGTGATTATCAAAAAGGGGGAGATTGTTGGAACCTTCATGAGATAGTTGTTTTAATAATCACAAATCATGACAATTTACAAATAATGAAAATTCACATATTATGTTTTTTAACTAATGTTAATCATGTTAATGAATATTTATAAATGAATAAATTATGTCACAAGGTATAATAAATTTTAATAAGTTAATAAATTATATATATTTGTGTTTTAATATATTTACAAGTGTATATTTACATGAAATTATAAATTTCACTTAATTTGGTATTGTTCTGTATAAGAAAAAAACTTTGTAAGTTATTTAATGTCTCTGACACCGATTGGTTCAAAGTATTCACCAATGGCTGACTCACCGATGATGAATCACCGATCAAAGAAGACACCGATGCAGGACTCACCAATAAAACAAATGACACACCAAAGGAAAAGTCACTGATGATCGGTCTCACCAATAGTTCAAAGGACTCACCGATGGAGGACTCACCGATGAGCGATGCACTGATAGTTCAAAGTACTCATCGAGGGATGACTCATTGATGGACGACACACTAATAGTTCAAAGGACTAACTAACAAAATAGTCACTAATGGGAAACACATCAATAGTTCAAAATGAGTTACTGAAGATGGCTCACCGATACCTAGACAGAATGATAGTACAAATGACTCACCGATGCCCAGAGTCACCGATACCGATGAAAAGGACTCACCGATACAGAGATTCACTGATTCCGATAGATAGATGCTAATGAATTACCAATACTTATGACTCACTGATAGTATAAAAGATGTTTTTATTTTATTAATTCAACTTTATATATAACGGTCATATTCAGACAAATTAATGCTTATGAAACTAATTAATGTTGTTTGTAAGATATTCAGAGGATAGTACAAGGTACATGCACATGGGGAGATCATTATTCATATTGGACCTCTAAGGATAAAAGGATAACAAGGTGGATCATTCAAGAGAGACACAAAGAATAGAAGTAAGAAAAGAAAACATGAAAAAGAGAATAACTCCTACAGCTCTCAGGGATACTTCCAAAACCCAATAACTCAAAAGGAAGAACATAATGGGAGATCAAGAAATTTAGCTAAATCTATTCAGCCGACCTGAACATCTTTCAAACATGAAGATGAACATCTCATACTTTTGGAAGCCAGAACATAGAGGCTACGATACTCTGTTTTGGAGTCAACTTCTAGAAGATGACTATAACTTCAATTCCACTTCATCAAATGAGTCCAAAGATGCACTGTATAACACACAAAGACTTCTAAACCTAAAAACCACATCTTTAGCTCTATTGTGTTCATTTATTTACATTTCTGAGCAGTGAGTATATCTGTATGTTACACACACTGACTCCTGTGTATAACTGAATGATACTTTATATCTCCAATCTCACACTTTATTTATCCATTTGTATCCCATATTGAACTATAGAATAGGTTGTGTGTGACATGTTTGTTGTTTTTCCCATGACAAACTGTGGTAGGGGTCAAGGGTGACCTGTGTAGACTCGTGTGCTGTTGTGAACCCCAATCCAGGGTGTGGATAAAACTTGTATATTAATTTAAACTTCTTGGTGGAAGGTGATCACCAAGTGAATAGGACTAAGTCTCATCTTGAGACTGAACCACTTGTTTTTAATTCTGTTGTGCTTAATTTTATTTTCTTTTAATACAATATATAACAAATTTCATTCCAAAAAAGTCGAAATCTGATAGTTAGTTTATCAAGTGTTTATAACAGTTTTGAATCAATAGTATAGTTTCATAAGTTATATTAATATTTAGATTAGTATATCTGAGAACTAATCAATCTCTTGAGAAATTTATTGAACATTCCAGACTCTTAAAAATTCACTACAAACTGACTTGGATTATATTTTTAATTGGGTGAAATTTTTAAAGAACCAAATTTTAACAATTTTTTTTAATAACTCAATTAACCCCCTCTTGAGTACTCTACTCTGACCAACAACAGGGTATTCGACATAGAATCCCATGATTTTTCCTAGAAAATTCATTAATATGTGTTTCATATAGTTTTGATAGGTGGAGTTGACATTATTTAAATCAAAGGGCATGACCTGGTAGTAGAATATCCCTTAGGGAACCCTAAAAATAGTGGCTTACTCATATTTAGGGGATATCTTGATTTTTTTAAACATAGAGTACCCATACATAAGGTAAAGAGCTCATAATCCTACAATTTCATTGACTAGGAGATCCATTGTCATAACTTGGAAACCATCCTTTAGACAATGTTGATTGAGGTACCTGAAATTAATGAAAGCCCTGATTTTTTTATATTTTTTCTTAAAGTGGATGATATTATCTATCCCTTTTAGGAATTAAAACTCGTATATGAATCTAGTTTTGATAATCTTGTCGACTTTAAATTCCATCTTGGAAACATGTGAGGGATTCATTCTTTTGTTTTCTTGTTTGAAGCCTTGGTGACTATCTAATAGACTCGGGTGATGGGTAGCGACATCAGGAGTCAAATCTTAGAATTTATGTATAATTCCATGTGAAAACATAATAATTATAATTCATAAAGGATATATACATATTTATATCTCTTCAAGATGCATGGTGACATAGATCAATGTTGGATAAAAGTCCCCTTCTATTCCAAGATTTACCATCTTGAGATCATCGAGGTTGGTGGAGATGTCTTCCAAAAATTTTAGAGGGAATTTTCTAAGGCCATATTATTCTTATTCTATCTCATCTATGATGGAATCATATTTAGTATAGGTAAATAGTATGGGAGCATCTCTATCCATTTTGAAAGATAAGGTAATATTCTTGGGTTCTAATAGTGTTAAGGAATATGTTTCATAATCAGAGGAATTTTGAAGATACTCTCTTTCCATCGATGGTACATAAGAATACTTTGATCTGGATGGGACATTGATATGATTTTATTGTGATGGGACTACTACCATGATCAGGTTTATGGATAGTATATACTCATTATTAATAAGGATATTGTGGATTTTCAGGGCAGTTTTCAGACCATTAGGAGCGAAAACCCACATGTTTCTCTATGTCATTTACTTCTTTCATTCCCTATTATAGGAACATTCCTTATCATACTAAGATTTAAAAGATTCAAATGGGTCTCTATCACCAAAAAAAAATTCCACAATTTTCTTTGATAGAGTAATTTAAACATAGATGGTATGATGATGGAACTACCGCATTGATATGATGAAAAGGTATTCTAAGTAGTATATTATATATCATGTCCTTATGAATAACCATGAACTCAATATTAGACACCTGGTCCCTAAATTGGTCCTTGATATTTATCATTCCAAGGTGCTTCGGTTTACTCTTTTCATACCCTTGAATGGTCAACTTCATGGGAGATATATCATCCTAATTATATCCTAAAAATTAGAGAGGCCAAAATAAGATTATATTAATCCTAGAGCCATTATGAATTAAATCCCATTAGAAGTTGATATTGTTGAGATTTCCTAAGACATAAATGGGTCTAGAATGTCCTTGAATGGATTCTTATTTGTCTTTCTCTATGAATAGGATATTGGTATGAAATTATACTAAAGAAGTTTACATTCGATAAACCTTGGCTATGATGACTACTATATAAAACACATGGGTACTCTATAGGGGCTTAATAATTGCCTCCATAACTTATTTTTAAATATGAAGTGAATCCATAATTGTGAGCTTAGATGGGAAAACATTTAACTATTTTAAAATTTCCTATTTCTGCACCAAAGTTATGATCTTCTTAATATAGGGTTATTCCATTGAATGAAACTTATGGGTTGAAGCACTTGATGTAGATGGACCAAGAACTTGAGTTGAAGTTGAAGGCACAACTGTCACTGATGGAGTGAGCTATTCTAGTCCGCACACTATTTTGTACTGATCACACAGTTACATACCCACAATATGGTCATCAAAAAACAACTATATAACTCTTAGAAGACTCTATGGTGTCTTCCTGTTCTTACTGGGATTGTTAAAGTGCTCTTCCATGGGTATTGAAAATATATATGGATTTGGTGCAGATATGGATGAAATTATGAATACAAAAATTATTTCTTCTTCCCCTATTCCCTCGGTTTCCATGGACTTTACTTCCAGATACCTAGAGTGGTACATGGTATTCTGGTTCTTATGCATATTAGTAATTGTATAAGGGTTTTTATATTTAATAACAATAATAGATAGAAATTTAATATCTTTATATAATGGGGATTACTTTTTTTTGGGGTGGTTCTCATGCTCCAGATGATGATGGAACAAAATATACTAGTGTCAGGGCCAGTTTGGGAGTCAGGAGAGATTGTTATTTTTGTTTTCTAATATGTTTTTGATGGTTACCCATACCCCCAAAGGATGAGTTTGATGGACCCCCTTAGGATGATATAGGAGGTTCTAAGATCATAATAGGTTGGAAGATTTGTTCTTTGAGAATGGAAAGAGCCTGATCGACTATCTTTTAGGTCATGTAATAATCAAAATTTCACTCACATCTAGCTGCGAATTTTTCCCATCAGATTATCCCTTTAATTGGGTAGTGTACACATGTGATACTTGTGCTGGGGTTTTTCCCAGTATCACATACAAAAATAAATAATACTATGAAGGATATATTTAAAGTCAAATTAGTCTAATATAGTGTGTCACATCCTATGTTGTAATGGGAAATAACCAGCATAATCTTGGACTTATTTAATTTTTATATTTAAAAAGACTAGATGTCTGGACTAAGAACTCACATGATGTTCAAAATCTATTAATTTTGGTAGATTAAAACATTCTAATTATTGGGTGGATAAATATTTTATTCTTCATACATGTGATAACTGATGAGAATATTTCCCATAATCAATTCCTTGTTGTGTTTTTTGAGATTAGATATCTCAGCTTCACACTATGCCCACTTGTCTTTTATGGAGGGTATTTCAGCTTTTATAGATAGTGTGTTAGATATAGCCACACCATTCCCTTTATCCTTAGAAGAATGGATTCAAGGGGGGTGAAGACTCCTCATTTTGAGGTTCCAATTTCTTAATCCTCCTTTGATTCCTATTACATATGGCCTCAACCTACATATCGATGTGACATAATTTATGGGGTATTGCTTCCACATTACATCCCTTGGAGTTTTCATCCAATTCTATATCATCAATTAAATGAATGTGTCAATGTTCACTAATGAATTTTTGGAAGTAGGAATCATTTATTCATTCTTTGATTTATAGAGAAAGTTAGCGACATCTACATCCCCTTCGAGAGTTAAATTAAGGTATTCTACTTGAACCTTTATCCCACTATCAAATTTTGTATTATGACCTTTATAGGTTTTATCTTATTTTTTTTGGTGTGCCCCAATTTTTTTTTCTGAATAGTAACCTTGAGGGAAACTATAAATGGATTGACCAAGAAATCCCTAAATGAAAGGGGTGTGTCACGTGGCAATAGGAATGATTACAATATAGGCTAATAAAAAGACTACCCAACTTAGAGAATATCGATCCCCTTGGGGGTTATATTAATAATTCTCCCAACCCTAGGGGAAGGGGTTTATTTAGGGATTACACTAGAACATTTTGAACTTGATAAGGATTTGATGACTCCTAGGGTGTATATGGGGGTAAAAATTACCCTAACCATATAGGTTGGGGTCAATTTGGATCTTTTTCTAATATCTTCTAGGTTTAATGAATATTTAATGACCCTAGGTGAGGATTCAGTGGTAAAAATTCCCCCAGTACTACAATATAGGGCCACTCCCAGATGGATTCCATTGAATCTAAAAATGATATATTATTTATTTGATGCATTTTCACTCAGTAATGGTTCATGTGTAGTGCCTACTCCAAATGTGAGCTATAATCAAAAGGGATTTGCCAAGTGGTCTGAAGTTTCAGATTTCTCATCTGAGATGCGTTCTTTCCTTATTGAGAGGCTTCGATCAGGATCCAAATAATTCCCCTTTATCTATGATCATGATTCATTTCATGTCTTAGAGATATGGATATTTTGTTATATTAACCAACCAAAAAATGAATTATTTGATCCTATAGACTCTCTTGTGGATTTGACATTATAAGATGCCATGTTCAAAGTAATCTACTATCATAGTGAATAAGTGAAGTGAAATGATCTATACTCACCACATCTTTGGATGCATAAATTCAATGAGGATTTAACAATTATCTGCCAGAGGTCTGCCAAGCTATGGAGGTAATGATACTATAGGTTTTCACAATTTGTTTTCGACCTCAGGTCCTGATCCATGAATAATTTAGTGATGAATATTATATAGAAGAACATGATCATATCCTAAAGAAGAACCCCATATCCCTAATAAGGGGGGAACTTAAAATTTATCAGATGGAACATTTTCTATAGGTTCTAGCGTAGTTAAGGCATGAATTAATCTTCTATATCATGTGGGACATCATAGGAAGAAGTGGCGATGAGAAAAAACATAGTAGAAAGGTTTTTTGGAGAACTCCTTCAAGATATACATTCCAGAGTTTTCATCATTGGTTGAATATTCCTATACTTGTTCAAACCAAAAAGGTCAATTTTCTATAAATAGTGACTCATGACTTGTAAACGAAAGGTGTGGTGTTCACCACTCTAGGTTGGATTCTAACTGAGGTTAGGTGTTTTTTGGAAATTTATTGGGAACCATATGTAGATCAACCTAGTTTTTCGAGAACCTCCCTATATGAAGGTTCCCTAAAAAGGGGAGGATGTCCTTACCTATATGATATTTCACCATGGGAATGCTGTCACCACACATGTCAGGTGTAATATCCTTGTAATACATCTTTACGATACTGTAAGGAGGACTATAATGGTAGGTAAAACCGCTTACATTGTATGAAGATTCAGAAAATACTCGAGATGCTATAAATATGTGGTGTATGGATTCATGGATTCTTTAATTAATAATTGTTGTAATATGATCATCATATTGTGTTGTATTTAGAATATTTCGACCTATCATTTGGGGTTGAGTAGGAATATGGTCCTGCTATGTGGTGTTCACTAGAATATTCCAAAGAATGTATATGGTTGTTCAGGGGATATTGGCCCACAATTGGGAAGTTATTAGAGTATGCCTAAAATATTTTGGATTGATGTCCAAAATATGGGCTTGCCTCTAGGTGACTTCCAAAATATTCCTGTTATCGTTAGTCGAAAAGGGAGTATAAACTCAATTATAAAATTTAATCCCCACTGTAATATGACGATGAACATATGGAATGGGATAAAGGATACATGCCTTATCTAATATGGAATACAAGGGATTTTTTTATAGTACCTCACTAGTAAAGTAGTAATATTTTTTAGGACCTAGTAATATTTCAGAATATACCAAGAATATATTTAAATTTTGGTAGGGATGTGTGATTTTCTTGAGGATAATACATGGATATTCTGATGAAACATAACTGGAGTGGGGAAAGGGGACTAGTCCCATGGCCTTTCATTCATTTAAATATTCCAATAATTCTTATGGTTAGAAGAGAGAATGTGTTCTTGCTTCGAATTATCTATCTGGCCATGTTGGTCATGATGATATTCTATATTGGTAGCTGAAAAAATGGTATGTGTCTATTCAAATATCATTGCAGGAATATGATGGAAGATCTCCTCTAATATTACCAGAACATACTAGCACTTCAAATGGGTCATACTGTCGAAACATATTGAAAGGCTTACTATGTGTAAAATAGGATATATTCCAACTTAGTGGGTGCTATTGTGGTATGTTAGTGGAATTAATTTGTTGAAGTAGGGATATGGACCCATTCCCTATGATATTTATCTCATTGTGCATAGTGAGATCTCTAAGGCCCCCAATTCTAAGTGTCCTGAGAGATGACATGTAGGGAAGCATCCTCAGCATGTAGCTGAGGGTTGGTGGTTTTGTGATTCTTTTAGCAATGATTGACATGATCCATCCCAAGTGACTTCTGAACCTTGGAAGAGTCATAGTCGACTCCCTAATCTGCCTTTCTAAGGAAAGGGAAGTCCTGCATGTCATTTTATAGGGATAGGCTCCAGAAGAATTTGGTTATAGTGATAGGTGCCTCCAACCATTTTTTAGATCTCATTGGACAAGATGAACTGGTATGTTTCAATGCTTGGATACCCTTTTGTGTAGACTCTAGGTATAGGAAGGTTCTGTGCTATTGTTATTCCTAGACCATCACATTCACCATTTGGTACTATAGGTGTAACACCCCGAGATTTTATGAAAAATATTCTTTTAATTTCATCAATGTCTTGTGTTGTATTCTACACCAAGATTACCTTGCGCTATACACAACACCGTATTAGCTTGCAGTATATGCAACACTATTCTTGGATCGTGTTACACACAATTTTGATAATAGTTATTCTACGAAACATTGAGTGTATATATATATATATATATTCAATGTATAAATGAAATATGGTTGGATTCTGTTATATGAAACAACAGAGGATTCTTTCACAACACACAGACCTGACTTGGCTTGCATTACACGCAATCACGACCTTCCTTGATAGCGTGTGTTGTACGCAATACCGGGTTTTAATAAACAACGATATATTATTATAATATTGTCATGAACTAGCCGTTATGAATAGTATTAACTAAATTTTGAATTTTATAACATTATTATTCATCTTACACATTTTCTAGAACATGGTATGAGAACAAAATAAATTTTTCGGGTAAAAGAAGTATTTTTAAAAAAATGCAGTTTTGCCGCCTTTTGATAGCACACCCACTTTAAATATAGTTTTTGACATGTTTATAAGTTAAAATTGACAAAATAAAATTCTTCTTTTAAATCAGGATATAAAAATTTACATTAGATAAAGTTTTTATATTTTTCCGATAACTTTCATATGTTAATGAATAGTAAAAACATGCTATATTTTAATTAAAAACAACTTTTTTCATCGTAATATCTTATGTGGTTAAATTATAATATTGAATGGTTTTAAAGTATAAATAGAATATATTTTTACCATTTAATATAATGTATTTCATTAGCATTGATTTTACCTTGAATTCGCAGGTTAAATCAATTCAATCTTTTGCAATGTTTTAAAGAAAAACCCGTTTTCTTTCGACAACGGGATTAATTTTAATTTAATTTCTGAATATTTTGTGTGTTGAATTTGGAAAAATGGATTCCATATTTGTAATCAGTGGGTCCAAATTATGTTAATAATCTACTTTTTATTTTTAGGCATTGTGAATAGTAACTACGGTAAATTTTATTTACTATAGTTAAAGGTAAATCGGGTAATTAAGGGTAAATATAAGATTATAAAATTACCCTAACACTTGGAAAAATCCTATTGTATGGCTAAAAGTAGACCCATATAACCTAAGGGTCGGATTAGATTCATTTTATGGACTTTTTCCATGAAAATAATTTAATTATTATTAAAACCAAAGAATGTGACAGCATGTCACTTTCTTAAATCTTATAAGTATAATAATTTTAATTTAGTGATAAACTTCATGAAACTTCGAACATGAATAGTCTCCAGAAATCTAATACAATTATCTACATCATAGGAATTTTTTTAGAATTTTTAGGGATTAAATAATTATCATTTATTATGACACAAAGATGATGCAGTAATTGTCTTATTAATGAAATATTGACATAATTGATGTTATAAATGCCCAAATAAATGTAATTTGAGACTTTTTATGACTTAAATTAATTTTATAGGTTAATATGACATGTTATTGTTGATATAAGTAACTTGGTGCGAACTTATCATTCTGTTATGAATTTCATAAAAATCATGTACCAAATAGCGTCAAAATTGACATAAATTAGTTTTTAAAACAAATATTATATTATTAATTGTTATTTAATTCCTAAAAATCTAAGGTTTGGCCAAATGACTTATATAAGGATATATATATTAATAATAAACAACTTGGGGTTCTTTTGGCTTGTTATGGTAAGTTTATTAACCATATAGTGTAAGAAAACAAAAAGACACGGTAAAAGTTAAATTATTTAACTTAGAGTTAAATCTAATTGATAAGGTTAAAATAATAACCTAAACTTGTCTAAATCCTATTGGATGAGAGTATTTCGACCCATCCCCACTTTATCTTCGAAATAAGACCCTTTGGAACCATTATAAACCCAATTTGACCTTAATATAAAATAATATTTTTAGATTTTCCTAAGGTGCCCCTCTCCTCCCTTATAAAAGAGCACCTCCTCCCTCTCTTCCTCACACAACTTTGAGCCTTCAAGCTCGGACAGAACCTGCCAAAATCTCTTCTCCAATTCCCTAGTATCATCCTAGAGGTCCTGGTCTTCTTCAAAGACCATCCTTAGTTCTTTTAGTGGAGGTTAAGAAAAGGCGCGTCAAAAAGAGGTAATATCCATTACCGATCTTTTTCAATTTCTTTCTTCTTCAACTTCTTCTTCTTTAGTTGTTTCATGATAAAGTAATAACATAAGTATCAATCATATACTGATATGTTATTATAAGTATGAAACAACCCTATTTCACCATCTATCCATCCTACGAAAAAATAAATCACCGCACATGCGTACGTACGGAATACCGTCTCCACGCCGTGGTGTAATCTATTTTCCACCACCACCTTACTTGGATGGGTATAATGGTGTAAATAATGACTATATATGACTATTATAAAGTGATACTGATTCTGAAATAGTATACATACACTCCAATACAATTCCACGATCATAGGAACGATATCATCACTCGTGCGTACGTACGGAATACCGTCTCCACGAAGTGATGCGATTCGTTCTACATGATCTTCATTTCATAATGATTATATAAATGAATTTAATGAATGAATATGATATATATTACACTAATACCATTATCAAAATGAGTTATCTATAACATAAAGATAAGAATAAGAATTTATTCGACAAAACAAGTATAAGAACAAAAAGTTATAAACACCCGAATAACAAGTAGCAATGAAATATTACTACTAAGAAGCTAAGAAAATGACCATATATGATATCATAAAAATAAGTATGATTCTGGAATAAGTCAATAACATTATTTAAATCATTATATAGGAGGTTCGGACACTTACGAAGCAAAACGGACCTAAGGTAAGGGAGATATCACAATCTCATTTTTATCCGAGATTGTTTATACTTTGGTATTTACTGGGGTGTATTTTATCATCTAAATCCATGTTTCCTCAATATGTAATATTATTTCCATCCACCTACAATTGTTTAAATCCAATTTTACCCTTCGGTGAGTTTTTAGTAAAGGATATGAAAGGAATCTTTTGTCGTTTTTCGTACGAGGTACTTTTTGACTTTTCCGACAAAAGTACAAAAAATGTTTTTTTAACTTATACGGCATGAATAGATTTTTAAAACATTATTTCCAAGAAGATTCCTTCAAAAGTTTTCAAGTTTATTTTTAATCAACTTCTTTTAGTTTAAAATTTGTATGACATGTTAAGAAAGGAAAAATGTTTTTGAAGAAGAAAGGATATTTTCCTCAAGAATGGAGTTCAAGTGTTTTATCAAAATTATTTTCCATCTAAGATAATAAAGGGTTCTGTTTTTATCCCTATTATTACATTGATTTGATTATGTTGTGATGGAATTATTTTTATGAATTCCTTTATCTTATATGAATTGTTTTATGATGTCATGGTGTTTAAGATTCCCATTTGTATTACATGGGTTATGCAATGATGTTTGATTTATGATTTTGTGGCACACATAAGAATGGTATCATTATGAGATGGGTGGGACCTATATCTCCCTCCAATGCATTGGGTAAAGATTTTATATCTCATGAGATAGACATGGCTGGAACGGTAGGTTATACCGGTTCAGTGAAACAAGACTGAAACGAGGAGTGAACTCGGTTCAGAAAGGGACTTTGTCCACTAAGATATTCTTGGCAATGAGTCTTGACTAATAAGAAATGATTCTCTATGATTATGTGTGTATGCCACATTGTTTCATGTTTAAAGTTATGATTACTGGGATTTCATTTCACTACTATGATTTATCCCATGTTATGAAATTATGCTCTCTTTTGCAGGTTAAGATTTCCAAAATGTTATGTTCTTATGGATATGATGTGATTGATATTTCTTTTGTTTACCCTTACTGAGCATTTGAGCTCACCATTTTATGTTTTCTTTTCCCCAGGATATAAAGAAAGGTTTTAGGTATAAAAAAAGGAAGATCTTTATGGGAGATGTTGAAGATATTTCACCACGATTAGAAGATTATATTCTGAGTTTCCAAAGACACTAAACTATTACGATCCTTGTGTGTGTGTTTTTGTTATGTACTAAGTATTCCGCAAAAGTAATGTAATGTCCATGTACGTCAGGCTTCGGGTCTCTACAATAGGCATTGAATAAAAAACACCATCCTTGGGTTTGTAGGGGGAAATAACTTTAATGGAAACTTTGGTGTGGAATATTTACTAGATTATGATTCAATTTACTTAGGATTAAAGATAGTTTTATTATAAGTGAATCTATATCAACAAATATATTGAAAACAAGAATACTAATATATTCATCATCATAATTAAGAAATGTGATTAATTATTTATTCATAGAATAGTTCATCAAATCCATCTGCATACTTCACAACCATGTCATAATAAAATTGAACATGATCAAAATAAAAATATGAATCCATTTCAAAATCGAATTCAAGAGAGTCTTTTGCTTTCTAAATAGGTGTGTAAGTACCCTTAAACATCAAAATAGAACCAATACTCATAATCTCCCTAAGAACCGGACATTCAAATTCCATGGGGTTTTTACTTGGTGGTTCGAAATGGGAGATAACAAAAGAAGAATGGTCTTATGAGGGGTACTTCATGGATTCCATGACATTAAATATCACAAATTCACCTCCAAATTCCATGGAAAGTGTACCCTTATTGACATTTATGATATTTTTTGTAGTTTTGAGGATGGGTATACCTAATATAATGGGAGAATGAGAACTTACCTGATCATCCTCCATATTAAGCATGCAGAAATCTACTGAAAAGATCATGTATCTTACCCAAACAAGTACATCCTCAAGGACACCCACTGGATATTTTGTAGCTCTATTTGCCAACTGCACTACTACTCTCATCGACTTCAACTCACCAACCTGTAAATAAGATAATACAGATTGGGGCATCACATTTATGGAAGCTCCCAAATCACTAAGAGCATTAAAAAAGTTCAACACTTCTATACTGCATGAGATAGTGAATGTCTCGGGATCCTTACACTTTGTTGGCATTACTTGATTTGGTGTAATGTGTGCTGAAACATTACTTCCAAGATTGATCCTCTCATTCCCCTTGAGTCCTCTTTGATTAGTAAGAAGTTGTTTCGGGAATTTGTCATACCTTGGGATTTTCTTAATGGACTTAATAAGGAGGATGTTTATCTCCACATGCTTGAATGTGTCCAAAACCTCCTTTTGCATCACCGCCTCAGCCATCTTCCTGGTTTAAACAACCCTGTTTGGAAAGAAAAGGGGTTTATGAAGAAAAATCATCAATATTTTTCTTACCTTTATCTTTCTCTTTGGATTTCTCATCAGTTGGTATGGAACAAAGCTCATCTATATTTGACATGAATCCCGGTGGAATGGTGGGTGCAGAAGTATCATTCATTTGCTTTCCACCTCTCAATATGATTGAACTGACATTTCCCTCTGAATTTTGAGTAGTTTGGGAAGGTAGATTTCCAGAATTCTTACTTACAAGTTTATAGAGGTCAGTGGCAATCTGGCTCATTTGAGTCTTCAACTCCCTCAGCTCTGAACCTTGACTCTTCAACTCATTCTATTGATTAAGAATAATATGTATCAAAAGATCATCAAAAGTAGAATCTACCTTTGATTGAGAAGTCCCTTGTTGTTATCTTGATGATGGTTGAGCTTCAAATAGTCTTTTCAGTTGTTGGAAACACTGTGGGTAAGGTGGAGGCTGCTGGAAGTTTTGTTGCAAAGGGGGCCTTTGTTGTTGTCCAGAGCTATACCTCATGTACAATTGATCCTTCCACCCTTGGTTGTATGCTAGTGCAAAGGAATCAAACTTCTTTTGGGGATGTGGCTGTTGTTACTACTGATATGGTCTCCTAGGAAACACTGGCGCACAATCTTCTGTTTCTTGTAGTTGGGGGAAACAGTCAGGCATTTAGCGGCAGTTTTTTTTCGTTTCGCGGCGGTTTAAACCGCTGCTAAATCGATTGGCGGCAGTTTTGAAAAACCGCCGCGAAATTGTGCGTCGGGAAACTATTCGCGGCGGTTTTCAAAACCGTCGCAGAACGTTTTGCGGCGGTTTTTTAGCGGCGATTTTTTTATATTTTTTTTTATATTTTTTATATTTTTTATTTTTTATTTTATATATTTATTTATATATTTATATATTTATTTATATATTTATTTATTTATTTATTTATTTATTTATTTATTTTTCGTATTTATTTATATATTTATTTTGTATTTATTTTATTTATATATTTATTTCGTATTTATTTTATTTATTTATTTTTCGTATTTATTTATTTATTTATTTATTTTATATATTTATTTTATCTATTTATTTTATCTATTTATTTATTTTATATATTTATTTTATTTATATATTTTATTTATTTATTTATTTTATTTATTTATTTATTTATTTTATTTATTTTATTTCGTATTTATTTATTTTATTTATTTTATTTCGTATTTATTTTATTTCTATTTTATTTATTTATTTTATTTATCTATGCATGCACATCCCATGAACATGCACATGCACATGCATGCCCATGCAATATAAAGAAATTCTGCGTTTGGTGAGATTTGAACCCCTAACCTCTTGCATATTTTCCAAAGACTACCACTCCAGCAATCTCGCCATGTGGTTAATAAACAGAATTTAATATACTTATATATATTAATTGAAAAAACAAATAATACATAAATAATAGATATTAACTCGATAATAATAAATAATAAATAATAAATAATAAATAATAAATAATAAATAATAAATAAATATAAATAACAAATAATAATTAAATATAAATAATAAATAATAAATAAATAATAAATAATGAATAATAAATAATAAATAATAAATAATAAATAATCAATATTCAATAATAAATAATAAATAATAAATAAACATAAATAATTAATAAATATAAATAATCAATAATCAATAATCAATAATAAATAATAAATAATAAATAATAAATAATAAATAATAAATAATAAATAATAAATAATAAATAATAAATAATAAATAATAAACAATAAATAATAAATAATAAATAATAAATAATAAATACATAATAGATATAAATAATAAATAATAAATAATAGATATAAATAATAAATAATAAATAATAAATAATAAATAATAAATAATAAATAATAAATAATAAATAATCAATAATGAATAATAAATAATAAATAATAAATAATAAATAATAAATAATAAATAATAAATAATAAATAATAAATAATAAATAATAAATAATAAATAATGAATAATAAATATTAAATAATAAATTAGAAATAATAAATAATAAATAATAAATAAATAAATATAAATAATAAATAAAAAATAAAAAATAAAAAATAAAAAATAAATATAAATAATAAATAATAAATAAATAATAAATATAAAATATAAAAAATAAATAAAAAATAAATATAAAAAATAAATAATAAATAAATATAAATAATAAATAATAAATAATAAATAAATATAAATAATAAATAATAAATAATAAATAATAAATAAATATAAATAATAAATAAATATAAATAATAAATAATAAATAATAAATAATAAATAATAACTAATAAATAATAACTAATAAATAATAACTAATAAATAAATATAAATAAAAATAAAAAATAAAAAATAAAAAATAAAAAATAAAAATAAAAAATAATAAATAAAAAATAAAAAATAAATAATAAATAAATATAAATAATAAATAATAAAAAAATATAAATAATAAATAATAAATAAATATAAATAATAAATAATAAATAAATATAAATAATAAATAAATATAAATAATAAATAATAAATAATAAATAATAAATAATAAATAATAACTAATAAATAATAAATAATAAATAATAAATAATAAATAATAAATAATAAATAATAAATAATAAATAATAAATAATAAATAATAAATAATAAATAATAAATAATAAATAATAAATAATAAATACACAGTAGATATAAATAAAAAATAAAAAATAAAAAATAATAGATATAAATAATAAATAATAAATAATAAATAATAAATAATAAATAAATAAATAAATAAATAAATATAAATAATAAATAAAAAATAAAAAACAATAAATAATAAATAAATATAAATAATAAATAATAAATAAATATAAATAATAACTAAATATAAATAATAAATAATAAATAATAAATAATAAATAATAAATAATAAATAATACATAATAAATAATAAATAATAAATAATACATAATACATAATAAATAATAAATAATAAATAATAAATAATAAATAATAAATAATAAATAATAAATTATAAATAATAAATACATAGTAGATATAAATAATAAATAATAAGTAATAAATAATAAATACATAGTAGATATAAATAATAAATAATAAATAATAAATAATAAATAATAGATATAAATAATAAATAATAACTAATAAATAATAAATAATCAATAATGAATAATAAATAATAAATAATAAATAATAAATATTAAATTTTAAATTTTAAATAAATAAATATAAATAAAAAATAAAAAATAAAAAATAAAAAATAAAAAATAAATATAAATAATAAATAATAAATAATAAATAATAAATAAATATAAATAATAAATAAATATAAATAATAAATAATAAATAAATAAAAATAATAAATAATAAATAAATATAAATAATAAATAATAAATAATAAATAATAAATAAATATAAATAATAAATAATAAATAATAAATAATAAATAATAACTAATAACTAATAACTAAATATAAATAATAAATAATAAATAATAAATAATAAATAAATATAAATAATAAATAAATATAAATATAAATAATAAATAATAAATATATATAAATAATAAATAATAAATAATAAATAAATATAAATAATAAATAATAAATAATAAATAATAAATAATAAATAATAACTAATAAATAATAACTAATAAATAAATATAAATAATAAATAATAAATAAACATAAATAATTAATAAATATAAATCATAAATAATAAATAATAAATAATAAATAAATAATAACCAGTTACAAATAATAGATAATAAATAAATTAAAGTATATTATAAATAATTAATAATAAATAATAAAGGAAACACATGAAAAAGTATGAAAAGACGTGATAAGGGATGAAAAATCATGAAAACGCATGAAAAAGGATGGAGAAGCATATGAAGAATGAGGCATTAGAAAGAATGAGAACGCATGAAAACTCGTGACAACTCTGGAAAACTTCTTAAAAATTCAACATAGTCATCATAATAACCCATAAAAAACCATTGATAAAGATAACAAGTCATGGAAACCCAAATAAATGGTAATAAATGGAGCTACCGTTAAAACCCGTCAAAACGGTCATAAAGAGACAAAAACATTGGACTCACATTAACGGAGATAACTTATGATCCGAGAGTCCGTTTTAGATCCGCGACCTGTCAAATCAAAGATCCTGAAACGATCTTCGACCTGAAAGGTGAAAGAGTCCGAATGGACATGTGGATCGGAAGTTATGACCATTTAAAAAAAAGCTGATGGGGAACGGGTGCTAGAAACGAGGCATTGAAAAACATAACAAACCCGATACCCACTAAAAAGGCCATAACATATGATCTAGGAGTGCATGTGGGCGCCGCGACCAGTTAAACTGAAGCTCATGGAATGAGCTATGATCTGGCAGGTGGAGGAGGCCGAACTGACACGCGGATCGAAAGTTAGGTCTGTTTGAAGACAAGTTCAACGGGACACCGGTGACGGAAACAGGGTTTTGGAGGACTTCGGAGGGGTTTTTGGGGTCGAAAAACATGACAAAAGTTTGTTTGTGTCAAATTAGTGCGTATCTCTCTTCGCTGGCTTTGATTTGATATGTGGTAGAGCCCAAACGGACACCCGGAGCGAAAGTTATGGCCGTTTGAAGTTGGAGAACTTTTTTCAACTTTTTATAACTCTAATATCTTCGACACCTTAGACCGTCTCACAGTTTTGATTATATGTGCCTCTAGATCTGTTCATGAGCTTTGATTTGACTATTCTTAGCGCTTCAATGGACGCCCAGATCAAAAGTTATGGTCGTTTTAGTGATTTCGGGGTTTCTCATGTTTTTTTTATTTTTTCATTTCAATTCGCGGCGGTTTTACCGAAACTGCCGCTATTTAGCGGTGGTTTTTTAAGAAACCGCCGCTAATCCTCGAATAAAATTAAAAATTAAAAAATAAAAAATAAAAAAAATAATTTTTTTTCCTGTTTAGCGGCGGTTTTTAAAACCGCCGTGAAAAAACCGCCGCTAAACGGCGGTTTTCTTGTAGTGCCTGACATGTGGTGTACCTTGATCGCCAAATTGTTGGGAGTTTTATTCCATCTTGTCGATCAACGCATGTGAAGCTACTGATGTCTTGTCTACCAATTCCCCTCCAGATGCAGCATCCACCATGCTCCTCTCCATAGGGGTGAGTTCTTCATAGAAGTATTAGATGAGGAGTTTCTCATTGATTTGGTGATGTGGGTAGCTTGCGCACAACTTCTTGAATCGCTCCCAGTACTCATAAATTGTCTCCCCTTATGATTGCTTAATCCATGATATCTCCTTAAAAATTGAAGTGTTCCTTGAAGCTGGAAAAAATCTTTGCAAGAAAATATGTTTCGAATCGTTCTAACAAGTTACATATTTAGGTTGTAAATAATTCATCCAGTCTTTTGCAGCTCCGTCAAGTGAAAATGGGAAGGCCCTAAGTTTGATTTGATATTCAGATACATTTCTTGGTTTAAGGGTTGATAAAACCACATTAAATTATTTAAGGTGTTTATTGGGATCCTCACCAGAGAAGCCATTAAATTTTGGAAGAAGGTGAATTAACCTAGATTTCAGTTCAAAATCCGATTTGAGATTTGGGTATGCAATGAAATTTGGTTGATAGTTAATATCAGATACAACCAATTCTCAAATGGTTCCATTAAGTTAATTTTCATTATTTTCATCCATTGGTTCTTGTTTTAAGTTGAAATTAGAAGTGTTTCCAATTTCAATTTTCTTGGAGTGGAGTAATTCTCCAACTGGTTGAATGTTGAAACTTTCCATAAACGGAGAATGTTTGATTCGAGCCTGATTATCCACTAAATGAGGCTAATATTAATTGTTAATATACATAATATTCATGTTCTTTATTATTCATAAATACCATTTTAGTGCATTTTACACTTTGAACATCATTTCACATTATGATTGTAATACCTTCTTAAAATGCACTATTATGTGGTACATTTTTGAACATAATTTAAAGTACCCAATGATTCATCTAATTATACATATTTTAATTTTATATTTTTGTAAATTTATCTACACTCCAATATGAACATGTTTCATTCAGGGATCAATGGAGAATTCATGGAGGATGATGGAGATATTTGGCAATGAAAGGAAGCAATTCTGGAGAAGGCAGATTGGACACCAGCCCACTGATGAGACTGTGGGGCCCAAAATACAGGCCCAATTAACCCCATATTTCGTGGGATGATATAAGACATGTCTAGAAACAAATAACTCTTCAGGATCCAATGCTAATTCTTTCTCTATGGTGTCCATTTAGGCGGCCCAAGTTAGAGATAAAATTCTGGTCCAGATTCTGCGGCCCAGAAAAACATCCCACCAATTAAACCATATCTCAAAAACCATAACTCCTTTTGGGCTGAGATTTTACAGTCTGTTAGGGGACATCTGGATCTTAATTTAAGTCGTCTATTACCCACCCAAATTCGGCCATCTAGAAGGTGTTTAAAGCGCGTCTGTTCGGTGGATGAAAGTTAGATGTCTTTTCGGGTCAAGGATGAAAAGTCTTCTTTCCACAAACTTTTCACCACCCTAGACCTACCATAATCAAGTGGGATGACTTGTACTGTTGGAGGCTCGACCCAAGGCTCCCAAAATGCCTATTCAAGGCAGTGGTGGTGAAGGAGTTTTGAATCTTGGATTCTTTGTTCAATGGTAATGTTATGCTTCATTTTTGTTGCCTCAAATTTGTCTTTCACATGTAAGTTGTTCAATTCACTTTAGTTTCTTAATAAAAGTTCTTCTTATACTCTTATTATGTTTTTCTTCATATCACTTTGATACCGTTGGATCAAGGTGTGAACTTATTCACACCAACCATTGTGAAATTATTCACACAACGGTGGAGTGATCATTTTATTTTTGTTGTTTTCTTTACTTCTCCATTTCCTCCCTCATGAGTCTACTTTCCGATTCCATTGAAACCATGAGATCAATGGAGGACTAACCCACTTATGGGTTGATCCAAGGGAGTATAAAGGGTCTGGATTGGATGTTATTTATCACCTAATTAATGTATAATCACTTCTTTAATTGGGATTTTTATTTGATGATTTTTAAACTTCATCGTCCTTGTTGAATTTAAGGCCACACACTTCAAGTACTAATATGATCCTTTACCTTGAAGTGCTCAAAACTTTGATCCTTAAAGTGTATAGGTGATTAGTATTAGAGGGTGTAGGAATTAAATCAGTAAGTGATGATGTTGTTTTATCTCCTTAAATGAACCCATCTCAAATTTAAGAAATTGAAATCATTAAAAAGAAAACACTTCCAATCCACCCCGAGCGATAACCTAGGATCAACTCATTCTTTTAAATTGAATTCACTTAAATCTATTAGATATCTTTAAAACCCATCCAAAATAAATCCAAGCTGGCCACTTCATAGCTGAAAACAGTCCATAGAATCTACGTGTCTATAGGTTTCTTCTTAGGTCTCTGTGGATTCGATAACCCAAGCTAAACTACAAGGACTGTCTTACCTTCTTCTCTTGGGTAAATTTGAGCGAGAACCAAATTTTGGCGCCGTTTCTGGGGACCCAAGTAAGTCATCTAAACACCCATTATATTCTCCTCCATTTTTTCTTTTCTCATCCAAATTCTCTTATCTTGTCCCTTTCTCATTTTTTTTTCTTTTGGCGCATGTCCGCCTACACCCGTGATCAATCAAACCGTCTTGTTAGGGTGGATAGTCCTGGGGTTGGGGAGTCAATTACACCAAGGGAACTCTGTCCATTAGATCCTAATCTTTCTATCACCCCCGAGTCATAAATTGAGCCCATTTCAATGGAAGGTATTCAAAGAAACCAACTCATAAACCCGGGTGGGAACCACAATGGAAACCCAAATGAGGCATCCCCAAACTTGGGGAATTCAATTGATCAAACCATGAATGACTACCTCACACCTTCCTGGACCGATGCCCCCTCATGCATTAGACACAATTCCCTAGGAGATGCCAACTACATCTTTAAACCCCATGTCCTAAACCACCTTCCCACATTCCATGGAATGGAGTCCGAGATGCCATACCTGCACATTAAGGAGTTCAATGACATTGTAGAAACCATGTGTCCCCCACATCAACTAGAATCATCTAAGATGAGGCTATTTACTTTTTCTTTAAAGGATAGAGCTAAAAATTGGATAAACAATTTGAGACCATCATCCATAAACTCTTGGGACCAACTACAAAGAGAATTCTACAAAAAATACTTTCCCCACCACAAAACAATTGTACTTAAAAAGAGTATCCAAAACTTTTTTGAAAAAGAGGGAGAGTCATTCTATGAAACATGGGAGAGATTCAAAGACACTCTAAACATGGTTCCACACCATGGTTTTTCTATTCCTGAACAAGTGAGAATATTTTATGAAGGGTTGGGTTCGGGGAACAAACAATTCATTGACATGATGTGTAATGGAACATTTAAAAACAAAGCCCCAAATGATGTTTACGAGTATCTAGAAAGCCTTTCTGAACAAAACCAAACATGGGGAAATTCACCTTATTCTGAAAAGCCACAAAGAACTACTGGAATTCATACACTTAGAGAAGAGGAAAGCCTTATGGCTAAACTCGCAGCACTCTCTAGGAAGGTTGAAGAGATAGACCTTAGGAAAGTCCATGAAATCCAAACTGTTGACCCTGTTTGCACAATTTGTGACAAACATGACCATAAGACAGACAACTGCCCAACCATTCCATCCATCAAGGATGTTCTCTTAGGAGGACCCCCAACGGAAGTAAATGCTTTGAACTTTCAAAAGCCTCAATACTAAAACAACTTCAACCCAAGGTATAATGACCACCCAGGCTTCCGCTGGAAAGATAACCAACAACCTAGCCAACCATAGGGACAAAATCCTTACCCCCATCAGAACTACCAGACCCATAACCAGTTCCAAACCCAACCTATCCAATACCAACAGCCACCGGTCCATTTTCAACAAACCATCCCACTTCCAAAATATCCCCCCGGGATAAACCAATCTTCTCAAACACCCACCCAAACTGTTCCACAAAGCCTACTAGAACAACTGTGCAAAAAAAAATGGAGAGGATGAAATAGGAGGTATCTTCCCTAAAATAAGAACTTCAAACCATCAAAACTGGAAAGGCACCCATGCCTACTCAGGCGGTGCCATCCTCAACTTCAAGGGGAGAGTCAAGTTGTGCTCAAACAACTCATGAACAACTAAAGGCTGTGACTATTTTAAGAAGTGTGAAATCAATTGAGAAACCTGAACAACTAACTCAGAACCCACCTAAAGATTCAAACTTGGATGAAAATTCAAATGAACCACAAGATCAAACTAAGGAAACTGATAACATTTTCAAGGAAACAACTCTTTAACAAACAACCCCACAACCAGCACCATTTCCTCAACGCATGAGGGGGAAACCCAAGCCTGAACCGAGTGAAACATTGAGGGAAATCTTCTCACAAGTCATGTTGAACATTCCTTTTCTCGATTCAATCCAAACCATACCTTCCTAATCAAAGTACCTTAAGTACTTGTGCACTTTTAAAAGAAACTTTTCACATAAAAACCAAGTCCTTTTGGATGCTAATGTGAGTACCACCATTCAAGGGACCATTCCTCCTAAGTTGAAAGACCTGGGTTGCCCTTACATCAATGTTGAACTAGGAGAGAGAAAAGTTGTCAAGGCCTTGTGTGACCTAGGTGCTAGTGTAAATATCATCCCATATGTTGTGTACTGCCAGTTAGGCCTAGAAGAGCTCCAACCCACATCTGTCACACTTCAGCTTGCTGATTGTAGCATTAGGGTTCCAAAGGGGATTTTAAAGGACATTCTGGTAAAGGTTGAAAACTTTATCTACCCTGCTAACTTCATTGTCCTTGACAACCATCCAAACTTAGGAAATAAGGAACAAACCCCAATCATCCTTGGTCGTACTTTTCTTGCAACAATAAACTCTATTATCTGAGTTCGAAATGGGAACATGACCATCACCTTTGGGAACATGAGTCTAGACTTGAACATCTATAATGGAAGCTCACAAATAGGGGATGATGAGGACATTCATGAAGTAAACATGATAGGAAGAATTGATAATGAATCCATGGAACATCAAGGAATATTTGATGAATGTTTAAGTCAGGATGATATTGATTTCCTTTGTTCATATGAAGGAAGTTTATCTCCTTGGCTTGAATGATTTTCAAATTTCTCTTATGATGAAGTCTTAGGTCCAACAAGTAGTGAAACCTTTCAAGAAACCACTTTCATGGAGACCACTCCAAATTCCTTACCTAAATATGGTCAAGCCAATCTAGTAGCTGAAACTTCTACATGTGGGGAATCAATCCTATCTGAAACTCTAAAAAAATAAATTGATCTTGATCCAATGTCCCAATCTTCTGCTGAAATTCTGAACCAACCTGATCTTGAATTGGAGGAACTTCCTGCTGCACTAAAGTATGCCTTCCTAGGGGAAAATCAAACACATCCTATTGTCATTTCTTCTTCTCTTGAATACAATCATGAGAGGATGCTTCTAGATGTCCTTAGGAAGCATAAGAAAGCCATTGGTTGTACCTTTTCTGATATTCCTGGGATTAGCCCACTTATCGGGACTCATAGGATTGTTCTGGAATCTGATTCAAAGCCATGTCGTCAACCTCAACGGCGACTCAATCCTAATCTCATGGAGGTATTAAGGAAGGAACTTATGAAATTGTTAAAAGCTGGTATCATATATCCCATAGCTTAGAGTGAGTGGGTGAGCCCAATCCAAGTGGTTCCAAAAAAGGTCGGAATCACAGTGATAACCAATGAGGATGGAGAGATTATTCCAACAAGGGTGAGTAGTGGATAGAGGGTCTGCATTGACTATAGGAAGCTAAACTCATTCACCAAGAAGGACCATTTCCCCTTACCATTCATTGACCAAGTCCTTGAGAGAGTGGTAGGTCATGCCTTCTATTGTTTCTTAGATGGGTACTCAGGGTACAATCAAATTGAGGTCTCCCTAGAGGATCAAGGGAAGACTACATTCACATGTCCTTTTGGTACCTTTTCCTTCAAACACATGCCCTTCGGGTTATGCAATGACCCTGGAACATTCCAGCGGTGCATGATGGGAATCTTCTCAGACATGGTGGGGGATTTTCTAGAAGCCTTCATGGATGACTTCTCTGTATTTAGGGATACTTTTAAGGGATGTCTCAAGAATGTGGAGAGAGTCTTGTCAAGATGTGAAGAAAAGAATATGGTCCTAAACTGGGAAAAATGTCATTTCATTGTTAAAGAGGGACTTGTTCTAGGCCATCTGGTCTCAAGTAGGGGGATTGAAGTTGATAAAGCAAAGGTTGACATCATTCGTCACCTTCCATCACCCAAAACTGTCAAGAAAGTGAGGTCTTTCTTAGGACATGCTGGTTTCTATAGAAGATTCATCAAGGACTTTAGTTCAATATCTCGTCCCCTTTGTGCTCTCCTAGTAAAGGATGCTCCATTTGTTTGGACCGAAAGCTGTGAGGGTTCATTCTCAACCCTAAAATCCGCTCTCACCTCTCCCCCCATCATGAAATATCCAAATTGGAACCTTCCTTTCGAACTTATGTGTGATGCCAGTGACTTTGCTGTAGGAGATGTGTTAGGACAACGTTGTGATAGAAATCCTTATGTCATTGCTTATGCAAGAAAATACTTAAATGATGCCCAAATCAACTACACCACCACTGAAAAGGAGTTACTTGCTATTGTGTTTGCCTTAGATAAGTTTAGGTCCTACCTCTTAGGATCCCCCATCACTGTGTTCACTGACCATTATGCACTAAAATACCTCTTCCAAAAACAAGATGCTAAGGCTAGACTGATTAGGTGGGTCCTTCTCTTACAAGAATTTTACCTCACAATCAAGGATAAAAAGGGAGTTGAAAATGTTTTAGCTGATCACCTCTCTAGGATGGAATTAAAAGACAAATCAAATCACCTTTCTGTGTCTGATTTGTTTCCTGATGATCACATATACTCTGTGAGTGACTGCCCTTGGTATGCTAACATAACAAATTTCTTAGTGACAGGAGTCATTCCAAAATTCTTAGGGACTCAAGATTGAAGGAAATTTCTTTCTGATGTTAGACACTATGTGTTTTATGATCCTTACCTCTATAAGTTCTGCCCTGACCAAGTCATTAGGAGGTGTGTTCCAGAATCTGAACAAGAGTCCATCCTTAAATTCTGTCACAGTGAGGCATGTGGAGGTCACTTTTCCTCTAAGAAAACATCTGCTAAGATTCTTCAATGTGGTCTTTTCTGGCCCACCCTCTTAAGGGACTCCTACACATTTTGTCAAAGCTGTCCTAGGTGTCAACAAGTATGGTCCATCACAAAAAGGAATCAAATGACACTCACTCCCATCTTAGTGGTTGAAATATTTGACTGTTAGGGAATTGACTTCATGGGTCCCTTCCCAAACTCTCGGGGATACCTCTACATACTCTTAGCTGTTGATTATGTCTCAAAATGGGTTGAGGCCATTCCCACTAAGTCCAATGATCATCAAGTTGTGATTCGATTTCTGAAAGAGAACATATTTTCAAGATTTGGAATTCCTAGGGCTATAATCAGTGATCGAGGAACCCATTTCTGCAACCGCCCATTCTCTTCACTCATGTCTAAGTATGGTATTTCTCATAAAGTGTCCACTGCATACCATCCTCAAACCAATGGTCAAGCTGAGTTAGAGAATAGGGAGATTAAGCAAATTCTTGAGAAAACTGTCAATCCTTCTAGGAAAGATTGGTATGAGAAACTCTTAGATTCACTTTGGGCCTATAGAAATGCATATAAAACCATTTTAGGAATGTCCCCATATAGGTTGGTTTATGGTAAAGCATGCCATTTTCCAGTGGAGATTGAACATAATGCCTTTTGGGCAATTAAGAAAATGGATTATGACCTCTCATTGGCCGGAACAAAAAGGAAATTAGATCTCACTGAACTGGAGGAACTAAGGATGGAGGCTTATGAAAATTCAAGGATCAATAAAGCTATAGTTCAAGCCTACCAATCTAGGAATATCAAGGTCAAACATTTTGAGCCAGGAAAACTTGTGCTCTTGTATAGTTAAAAACTTCATTTACACCCAGGAAAGTTAAGGTCTAGATGGTCAGGACCTTTCATAGTGCATTATGTGTACCCCCATGGGGCAGTAAAAATTCAAGATCCCACAAGTGGTTACATTTTCAAGGTCAATGGTCAAAGGTTAAAACTATTCATTGAATCATTCAATAAACAGGAACTAGAGGTTGAGTTAACTGATCCAACCTATGAACTAGGAACAAATTAATAGATTTAGGGTCCATGTCGGGCTAATGACGTTAAACAAAGCGCTGATGGGAGGCAACCCATGGTTTTCAAGTTTCCAATAATTTCATTTTTTTAATCAACTTTTTTTTAAATAGGGTTAATGAGACATTTTGATATTTAAAAAAAGACTATTGACCTGTTCTTCTATTACGAGTATGGATGGGTATGAAAGGGGAGCATCGTATTCATCCGTGTCATGCGGTGTGATCCTTGAGTAATACCTTACCCAGAAAATTAAAATAATACAATGTATCATTAGTTTGATTTAAAACAAATAAAAAAACAGGAAAAACCATAAAAATGATGATACTTGGAATTAAATAAGTCGTTGTGTTGTTTTTTTGTCTGGTTTGTTCTTTTTTTTTGTTTAGGTACTATTTTGGGTGATACATGTTCAATCAAGGAGGTGGCTACATCCCCCAAGAGATCAAAGGACTAATTTGGAGCAGCAAGAACTTCAACTTCAACCACCAGGTGATTTCATTCCATGATCCTCAGTTTCAATTTCCTTTTTGAACTTCTATCATCTGCCTCTACTCCTTCTAAATTTTTATTTCTTCAAACACTGGGAACAGTGTTGTTTTAAGTTGGGGGGGAGATAAAATAAAAAAAAATTATTTTGTGAAAAAAAAATGAATGATTTGAAAAAATAATTAAATGGAAGGAAAAATTCCTTTAACTTTAAACATGGTAATACACATTGCACACTTTGAAACTGAATATCAAATAATTTAGTATACCCTGATTCTGATTTTAATCCTTGTATAATTTCATGAGCATAGATTTTGGAAAGTGTGGCTGTCCAATGTGATATTTCATCGTTTATATTTTCATCCAAATAAAAAAATCACAATGAACGTCCTTTGGATAGTGAGGTATTAGTTTAAGTTCATGGGGTCCCCTAAATAAATATCATAGGTTTGGTGATCATTTTAGTTTAATATGAGTATTCAAAAAAAAAAAATTGCGCGTAGTGCAATGAAATGACCTAATGCGTGGATTTCGGCACTTGGGGATCGTGACTCCATAGTTGTCTGGCCCAGAGTTAGTAATTTTATCTCTTTTTTTGGTAATTTGAATTTGTTTTTGACTGAGTTAACTCGAGATGATGCCCGAGTATGTGGGCTTCACTTGGTTCCCTAAGGTCTTTGAGCCTGAGAGTCATCGGCAAAGTCTCGCTACAAGGGTTGACTCTTTTGAGTGCAACTTCAATTACCATGGAAAAATTGCAAAAAAAAAACTACAACAACAAAAAAAAAAACAAAAAAAAAAATGAATACTCATCTTAATATTGAAATGAGATTCCACCTAGCGCTTCAGTAATTTCCCCCTTGAATAAAGATGAACCCCCATGTCTATTGTGATGCACAACATATCCTCATACTTAATTGATATTGGATGAAATATGGCAATGAATTTGAACAAAGGAATGAGCTTGGGATTGAGATATTCTTATGAAACTATCTTGTATTAAAATATTTTGATGGGTTTCATGATTGTTTGGTATAAGGTTTTTTGGTGATCATTGTGTATTAAAATGTTTTTTTTGGAAAAGGGAATTCGAATTTCATATTGTTGAGATATATTTTGCTCGGGACTAGCAAAACTCAAGTTGGGGGTGTGATTATCCACTAAATGAGGCTAATATTCATTGTTAATATACATAATATTCATGTTCTTTATTATTCATAAACACCATTTTAGTGCATTTTACACTTTGAACATCATTTCACATTATGATTGTAATACCTTCTTAAAATGCACTATTATGTGGTACATTTTTGAACATAATTTGAAGTACCCAATGATTCATCTAATTATACATATTTTAATTTTATATTTTTGGAAATTGATCTACACTCCAATATGAACATTTTTCATTCAGGAATCAATGGAGAATTCATGGAGGATGATGGAGATATTTGGCAATGAAAGGAAGCAATTATGGAGAAGGAAGATTGGACACCAGCCCACTTATGAGACTTTGGGGCCCAAAATACAGGCCCAATTAACCCCATATTTAGTGGGATGATAGAAGACATGTCTAGGAACAAATAACTCTTCAGGATCCAATGCTAATGCTGCCTCCATGTTGTCCATTTAGGAGGCCCAAGTTAGAGATAAAATTCTGGTCCAGATTCTGCGGCCCAGAAAAACATCCCACCAATTAAACCATATCTCGAAACAAATAACTCCTTTTTGGCTGAGATTTTACATACTGTTAGGGGACATCCGGAGATTAATTTAAGTCTTCTATGACCCACCCAAATTCGGCCATCTAGAAGGTATTTCAAGCGCGTCTGTTCGGTGCATGAAAGCTGGATGTCTTTTCGGGTCAAGGATGGAAAGTCTTCTTTCCACAAACTTTCCACCACCCTAGACCTACCATACTCAAGTGGGATGACTTGTACTGTTTGAGGCTCGACCCAAGGCTCCCAAAATGCCTATTTAAGGTAGTGGTGGTGAAGGAGTTTTGAATCTTGGATGCTTTGTTCAATTGTAATGTTATGCTGCATTTTTGTTGCCTCAAATTTGTCTTTCACATGTAAGTTGTTCAATTCACTTTAGTTTCTTAATAAAAGTTCTTCTTCTAATCTTATTCTGTTTTTTTCATATCACTTTGATACCGTTGGATCAAGGTGTAAACTTATTCACACCAAACCTTGTGAAATTATTCACACAACGGTGGAGTGATCATTTTATTTTTGTTGTTTTCTTTACTTCTCTATTTCCTCCCTCATGAGTCTACTTTTCGCTTCCATTGAAACCATGGGATCAATGGAGGGCTAACCCACTTATGGGTTGATCCAAGGGAGTAGAAAGGGGCTGGATTGGATGTTATTTATCACCTAATTAATGTATAATCACTTCTTTAATTGGGATTTTTATTTGATGATTTTTAAACTTCATCGTCCTTGTTGAATTTAAGGCCACACACTTCAAGTACTAATACGATCCTTTACCTTGAAGTGCTCAAAACTTTGATCCTTCAAGTGTATAAGTGATTAGTATTAGAGGGTTTAGTTATTAAACCAGTAAGTGATGATGTTGTTTTATCTCCTTAAATGAACCCATCTCAAATTTAAGAAATTGAAATCATTAAAAAGAAAATACGTCCAATCCACCCCAAGCGATAACCTAGGATCAACTCATTATTTTAAATTGAATTCAGTTAAATCTATTAGATATCTTTAAAACCCATCCAAAATCAATCCAAGTTGGCCACTTCATAGCTAAAAACAGTCCATATAATGTACGTGTCTATAGGTTTCTTCTTAGGTCTTTGTGGATTCGATAACCCAAGCTAAACTACAAGGACCATCTTACCTTCTTCTCTTGGGTAAATTTGAGTGAGAATCAGAGCCCTAAGGCTGTGTTCAATATTAGTGTCAAGATATAAGAGATATTCTAGATTAATTCATGTCACAAATCAAATAAAAATGAAAAGAAGAAAAGTATACCATAATAAAATAAAAGATGAGAAGTTTGAGTTGATGGTCCAAAAAGAAGAATAAGAAGAAAACAAAAGAAGAAGAAAAATTCAGATTGGTTAAAGAAAGAAGAAAGAATAAAAGAAGAGAATAAATTGTAAAATAAAATAAATACCTCCAAATGGTTGAAATAGTTACTTGACTCCCTTGAAATGGTGCCAATTTGATAGGTGCTATCGTGGGTTCTTTCAAATGATATGTTATTGTTGGTTACTTAGGTGTAGTAGAGTGGCTGACCAAGGTCATCTCTCAAAGGAGGAAGTAAATTTAACAACATATTAAAGGTATTTTTTGAAATTAAAATAACAGTAAACAGGAAAATTAATTAAAAGGATCAGTTTGTTTATAGTGTATAAATCTAGAAGTAGTTTGTTGGAAGAAGATTTTATTTTTTTTGTTTTTAGTTTTGAAATGAAGTTCGATTAAAATGACACACCAAGACGATGTTTTTTTAAAATATTTAAAAGGCCTAATAGATCTAAATCTACCTCTTCACTCAATTATTTTTCATTATAATTTAAATTAAAATCCACTTAATTAAAATCCTCTAATTTTTTAACCCTCGAACCCTATGGGAGTTAACTTAACCACAAAGATTAAATTACTTAAACCCTAGGCTAACTTCGGAACATGCAATCACAACAACCTTCTTTTATTGATGTTCTTAGGTTAGATTATGGTCAGTGGTTATTAGAGAACATATCAACTTTGTAAATGAGTATTAATTGAGTTTAGGTATTATATTTTAACTCTAAAAATATATCCCGTGTGGTCTTTTATTACTGTTTAAGATCACACTCTCATAATTTACACAACTTCCGACCTCGTGTGTTTTTGTGTCAATTGTTCAATTTCTTGCTTAGTTTCATTTAAATTAAAAACTCAATTAATATATCATATTAATTGAATTAAAATATCTTATTGATTCAAAGTAAATGAATGAATAATTTTATAGGTAGATCGATTACTAAAAAAAATTACTCTTCCATGGGCGGTGTAGTCATTGTAGAAACATTTTGCATGTGCAAAGGTTTAGAAAGGGTAGAACCCAATCAAATTTCTAATCTTGATTCTAGAAAAATTAGTAAGATTAATAGAATATAAAATTTAAACAAAACATAAGAGAAGATAAGAAATAAAATAAGAACAAAGAATTTTATTATGAAAACACAAACATTACAACATGAGGAAGAAGAAGATGGCTTCGACGAAGGGATCCTTGCTTCAAGAGATACCCTTATCAAATTTTATGGATAATTGCAGTGGAACTTATTCTCCTCTTACCTAAACTTATTAATTCACGTACCAACTCTTAAAAATGATAAAAATACATTTTTATAGAGTGGAGAGGAGGCTAGGTTAAAAGCAGTTTCAAGTGTGAATGAGAAGATTCTGCCAAAATATTTTAATCCCAATAGAACCACCTTCCTGACCCCTACAAAGCGTGAATTATCTGTCCTTACAGAAGTATAATATGTCAGAAATTGAGTTTTAGATCCCCTCTCAAAATTTGGGCTCAATCGATGCATGGATGTAGAATATATGGCCCTAACACTAAAGTGATGTCCAATCTCACGTGTCCAACCTACCATTGTTTTAATGGTCCATTTACTCCATCCAAATGCCCTATTTAGCTCTACTATTCTGAATAAAAGTTTTATAATGTTATTTTAGGAAAAATGTTAGAAAATATTAAGTTCAAATAATTCATATTAAAATATTTATGTGTGAAATACTACAATGCATTTTAAAAGGGTAAAACTGAAATTTTCATCAAATTTTCAAATGAATGATCTAATCCCAAATATTTCATAAATAAACATATGTAGCACAATGTGAGGAAATTATATCATTTATTTTCAATAAAATATTCAACAAAATATCATTTTATCAATTCCCCCACAGTTACCCTTTTTCACTCTTGGAAAAAACCTTATATCAAGTAAACATCAATATCAAATCAAAACAAATTTTAAAACACATATCCTTGAGATCCAAAAATTCCGCACCAAGAAAAAAAAGATATCATGACTCATAAAAAACTATTATTTCAAGTTCTCAATTTATATCATTCAATATATTTCCACTTCATTTATCCTCCAATGCACAAAAAACTTACCTCACTTGAATTTTCTCTTATCACACAAATGTCAATTTTTTAGCAATGTATTTCTCATCAAAACTCATACAAGGGTAAACATAGGCTTGATAAATTCATAAATCACCAACCAATCTGATTCAAGGACATATGTTTATCATGAGGACTTTTCAGTATTGTTCGGTGGATTTCAGTTGGTAGGATTTAGATGTGAAAAATTCTAAGGCTGAATGAAGAGGGCTTAACTCTTTTTGAAGCTAAATTGCATTAATCTAATTTTCACTTAAATATGGTCTCCTAATCAATACCGGTAACATCAATTAATCTCCATCATCATGAAAAATAAAGGAATTTTCACACCATTCAACATTTCAATAAGAAAAATGTTAATCTTCTCAAACATTATTTTCTTGAAAGTACCAGATAGGTATAAATTTCTTCTTTTATTAGAATCTCCAAAAAGGCCTAACTTCACATATCATGAAAGCTACAAAAAAGGCACAACTTTCAATATAATTATTTTTTTCCGCAGCAAACACATCTTTTTAGAATTTAATTTTCCACCCAAAGTATCATAGAATGTGGTAGCACAAAACAAGACAGCTTCCCCCACACTTAATTTCAACTAGATTATGCAATTTCACTTCAAGAGTTGGTTGGATAGGTAAAATTGGCTTGTAATGTGGAAAACATAATAGTTTTTTCATGGATTCTAAGGGAAACAAGGATTAAATGTTCAAGGTAGGCCATTATAAAAAGGTTTCTTTGAAATAGGGGCTTTAATACCAAACAAATGCCTCAATCATTTAAACATAAGTACCTAAAACCCTCAATTTTTGACAGGAATAAATCAAATTCTGGTTAAATCAAGCTTGGTTTGGTTATCTCAAAAATTAGGTAAATGTAAATAATATGAATAAAATGGTTCATAATCCTCATAGGAAAGTGATTTCAAATATAAAGACAGTGATATGTGGCATGGGATTCAAAATTCATAGTAATTTTCATGAAATTACTAAATATTTGAACTTGAAATAATGTTATTTTCAGCATTAATTTTAGCTTGGTTCCATGGGATAAATTGTTTCACTTATTAATATGAATTTCAAAATGGTGATGAGAATCATTTTAGATCAAAAGTTTCAAAAACACACAAAAAAATGAAAAATAAACACACAAAATTTGAAAAACACACAATTTTTTGGAAAATCATTGAAAAACAGGAAAACAATTGAAATTACTAAACTAAAAGGTTCCCTCCACCACAATTAAAATATTTCATTTTCCTCAATGTGAACCCATGAGATGATATATAAACATGAAATGTATAATTTTAAAGAGGACAAAGAATAAAAATGTAAAAGGTTTAGGAATGGCCTGATATGCTTAAGTGATGATGGGGTCATGCAGTGTGATAAAATCCACATAATCAGTAGGAAGTACCTCAATGTATCTCTAAAAAATGTTGACCATTGACTGTAAATCTACTTCCAGTGTCCTTTTTTGTGATCTCCACTACACCATAATGGAAAACATTAGTCACAACATAAGGACCTATCCACCTGGAACGCAACTTACTGGATATCAGCTTCAGTCATGAACTATAGATAAAGACTTTCTCTCAAACTTGAAATTAACTTTTATGGATCATTTTTTCATGAGATTATTTTGATCTTTCCTTTTAGATACTTGAGTTCTCATATGAAGACAATCGAATCTCCTCAAGCTCTTGAATTTGCAGCTTTATTTGGATTCCATCGTGGGCCAAATCCATGTTGCATTTCTTTATAACCCAATAAGCCCGATGCTCAACATCCACGAGGATATGAAACACTTTCCCAAAAACAATCCGAAATAGGGATATACTAATGGGTGTATTGTATGTTGTCCTATAATCCTAGAATGTATCATCCAAGCGCTTGCTCAAATATTTCATATTTGGTTGCAGATTTTCTCCAAAATTTGTTTCAACTCACGATTTGAAACCTCACCCTAGTCATTTATTTAGGGGTGGTATGGTGTTTATGTTTTGTGTGTCACCCCATAATTTTGAAGAAGGGAAGAAAGATTCTAATTATAGAAGTGTGTCCCTTGGTCACTGATGATGGCCTTTAGTACTCCAAACCTGCAAAAAATCCGCGCTTTGACAAAGTCCACAAAAACATGAGAATCATTAGTCATGGTGGCCTTAGCCTCCTCCCATTTACTCACATAATCAACATAAATAAAAATATAAAAAAACCAAAGGAACTAGGAAAAGGACCCATAAAATTGATGCCCTATACAACAAAAATCTCAAATAATAGTATGGGTTGTTGAGGCATCTCACGTCTCCTAGAAATATTCCCAGTGTGTTGGAAATAAGAGCATGACTTAAAAAATACATGTGCATCATGGAATAAGATAAGACACTATAATCCAGAGTCTAATAAATTCTTACTTGTCTGTTGGGGTCCAAAGTGTCCACTACAAGCAAGTATATGAAAATATTGTAGAACAAAATCAAACTGAAGATCCGAAACACACCTCCTAATAACTTGGTCACTACAAATTCTCCATAGGTATGGATCATCCAAAAAATAAAATCTTGACTCACTCTTTAATTTTTGGATATGAAATTTATTTAAATTTGCAGTGATTTCAGAGGCAACAAGGTAGTTAACTAAATCTGCATACCAAATATGCATACCTGATATGGAATAAAGATGCTCACTGGGGAAACTATCCCAAAGAGGTACTTGGTCCAAGGTGTCATCCTCTAGTGTGTGAGTAATCCTACTCATGTGGTCTAGTACAATGTTTCCAACCCCTTCTTTTCCTTTACGTCAATATCAAATTCTAGAAGAAGGAGCATCCATCGGATTAGCCTGGGCTTTGCCTCTGGCTTCTTCAAGAGGTACCTCAGAGCTACATAGTTAGAAAAAACAACTACTTTAGATCCTAATAAATATAAATGAAATTTATCTAAAGATAATATGATAACACGAAACTAATTTTTTGTGGTTGTGTAGTTTGATTGGGCTGAATCTAGTGTCCTCAATGCATAAACAATCACATGTGAACATCTCTCCACCCTCTGAGATAAGATAGCTCCAATCTCAAAGTTAGAGGCATCACACATAACCACAAAAGGAATGTCCCATTGTGGGGGATATATGATCGGTGGAGTGGTTAGACACTTCTTCATCTCATCAAATTCTATGCATCATGAATCATAAAACAAAAATTCAGAATCTTTTTGAAGTAATCGCGACAAAGGAAGAGAAATATTACTAAAAACTTTGATGAAATGCCGATAAAATCCTACATGACCTAGGATTGATCTAATATCACACACACATGAAGGATAGGGTAAGGATGAAATAATTTATATCTTAGATCTATCAACCTATATGCCATGTTTTGACACAACATTCTCTAAGACAATGCCATGATCTACCATGAAATGACATTTTTCAAAGTTAAAGACTAGATCCTTCTCAATACAATTATTCATAACCTTTCCCAAACTACATATAAATCCATCAAATGAGGATCCAAAAATTGTTAATTCATCCATAAATACCTTCATGCATGTCTCAATAAAATTAGAAAAAATACTCACCACGCATCTCTGGAAGGTACCTGGGGTGTTGTAAAGTCTAAATGGCATCCTATGGTAGGAAAATGTATGGAATGGACAAGTGAATTTTTTCTTCTCCTGATACTCCAGAGAAAAGGAACCTGAACGTATTTATAAAATCTATCCACAAAACAATAGTGTGGTTTCCTAGATAGTTTCTCAAGCATTTTATTTATAAATGGGAAGGGGAAATGGTCCTTTGCAGGTAGACTGATTTAGTTTACTATAATAAATACACACATGCCAACTATTTTTACCCTCATTAGAACTAACTAATAGTTCTAATTTTTAACAACTGTAACACCACTTTTCTTAGGAAAAACCTGAATAGGACTTACCCACTGAGAATCTGAAATGGGAAATATTATACCTACATTGAGAAAATTTTCCACTTCTTTTTTAACAACTTCTAAAAGTTTTGAATGGAGTCTCCTTTGTGGCTACCTATCCCATTTATCCTCATCCTCCAAAATAATCCTATGCATGCAAATAGAGGGGCCAATACCTGATATTTCAGCTAAGGTCCAACCGATTTCCCTGATGTTCTCCCTCAAAAGATTCAAAAAAATTTCTTTAGGTTCAAAAGGGAGATTGTTAGCAATTATAACAAATAATTTATCACCATTTAATAAGTATGAGTATTTTAGATTTGGTGGTAATGGATTGAGTTCCAATGTATGGGGGTGATGCATGGATGGAGAAATTGAAGGAACTGAAATATGTGCACAATTAACATCAGTATCAGAATATACATCATTAAAATTAGGTAATAGTTCATAAAATTCATCAGAATACTTCACACCCATGTCATAATCAGTCTGAACATGATCAAAATCAAAATATAAATCCATTTCAAAATCAAATCTAAGAGATTCTTGTGCTTTCTAAATAGGTGTGTAAGTACTCTTAGACATCAAAATACAACCAATACTCATAATCTCTCTAAGTATAGGACAATAAAATTCCATGGGGTTTTTACTTGGTGGTTCAAAATGGGAGATAAAAAATGGAGAATGCTCTTATGAGGTGTAATTTATGGATTCCATGACATTAAATATCACAAATTCATCTCCAAATTCCATGGAAAGTGTACCCTCATTGACATTTATGACAGTTTTTATAGTTTTGAGGAAGGGTATGCCTAATATAATGGGATAATGAGAACTTATCTAATCATCCTCCATGTTAAGCATGTATAAATATGCTATAAAGATCATGTCTCTTACCCAAAATAGTACATCCTCAAGGACACCTACTAAATATGTGGTAGCTCTATTTTCCAACTACACCACTACTCTCATCGGCTTCAACTCACAAACCTGTAAAGAAGATAATACAGATTTAGGCATCAAATTTATGGAAGCTCCCAAATCACAAAGAGCATCACAAAAGTGAAACTCACCTATTGTGCACGGGATAGTGAATGTCTCGGGATCCTTACACTTTGTTGGAATTTCTTGAGTTGCTGTAATGAGTGCTAATGCATTCCTTCCAAGATTGATCCTCTCATTCCACTTGAGTCCTCTTCGATCAGTACAAAGTTCTTTTAGGAATTTGGTATACCTTGGGATTTTCTTAATGGCATCAATAAGGGGGTGTTTATCTCCACATGCTTGAATATGTCCAAAACCTCATTTTTCATCACCGCCTCATCCATCTTCTTGGTTTGAACAACCCTGTTTGGAAAGGGAAGGGGTTTATGAAGAAAGATCATCAATATTTTTATTACCTTTATCTTTCTCTTTGGATTTCTCATCAGTTGGTATGTAATAAAGATTATCTAGAGTTGAGGTGAATCTTGATGGAATGGTGGGTGTAGAAGTATCATTAATTTGCTTCCCACTTCTCAATGTGATGGAACTGACATTTATCTTTGGATTTGGAGGAGGTTGGGAAGGTAGATTTCCAGAATTCTTACTTATAAGTTCATAGAGGGTAGTAGAAATCTGGCTCATTTGAGTCTTCAACTCCCTCAGCTTCGAACCCTGACTCTTCAGCTCATTCTGTTGATTAAGAACAATCTATTTCAAAAGAACATCAGAATTATAATCTACCTTTTATTGAGAATCCCCTTGTTGTTGGCTCGATGTTGCTTGAGCTTCAAATCGCCTTTTGGGTTGTTGGAAACCCTGTTGGTAAGGTGGAGGCTGCTGAATGTTTTATTGAAAAGGGGGCCTTTGTTGTTGACCAGAGCCATACCTCACGTCTGATTGATCCTTCCACCATTGGTTGTATGCCAATGCAAAGGAATCGATCTTCTTTTGGGGATTTGTCTGTTGCTGCTGCTGATATGGTCTCCCTGGAAACACAACCACACAATCTTATGTTTCTTGTAGTTGGGGGAAATAGTCATTTGGGTGGCTTGTCTCAGTGCAAATTAAACAAGGCCTTGAAGGAGGGGGTTGGGATGACTTTTGTGCCCAAACAATCTGCCCACCATAGTGGTGAATTCTTCCAACTTAGAATAAATAAAAATATTTTCAATAGAGGAAGGACTTACTTGATGTACTCCGCTAACATGTGGAGTACCTTGATCTCCAAATTGTTGGGAGTTTTATGCCATCTTTTCGATCAATGCACGTGAATCTACTGGTGTCTTGTCTAACAATTCCCCTCCAGCTGTAGCATCCACCATTCTCCTCTCCAGAGGTGTGAGTCCTTCATAGAAGTATTAGATGAGGAATTTCTCACTGATTTGGTGATGTGTGCAGCTTGCACACAACTTCTTGAATTGCTCCCAGTAATCATAAATTGACTCCCCTTGTGATTGATTAATCCCTAATATCTCCTTACAAATAGAAGTGGTCTTTGATGCTAGAATAAATATCTTTAAGAAAATATGTTTCAAATTCTTCCAAAAAGTTACATCTTCAGGTTGTAAATAATTCATCCAGTCTTTTGCAGCTCCGTCAAGTGAAAATGGGAATGACCTTAGTTTGATTTTATCTTCAGATACATTTCTTGGTTTAAGGGTTGATAAAACCACATTAAATTATTTAAGTTTTTTATTGGGAGCCTCAAGAGAGAGACCAATAAATTTTGGAAGCAGGTGAATTAACCCAGATTTCAGTTCAAAATCTGTTTCGAGATTTGGGTATGCAATGCAATTTGGTTGATAGTTAATATCAGGTGAAGCCAATTCTCGAATGGTTCTATTAAGTTCATTTCCATTATTTTCAGCCATTGGTTCTTGTTTTAAGTTTAAATTATAAGTGTTTCCATTTTCAACATTCTTGGAGTGGAGTAATTCTCCAACTAGTTGAATGTTTAAACTTTCCGTAGATGGAGAATGTTTGATTCGAGCCCTAAGGATGTGTTCAATATCACTGTCAATATCTAAGATATCTTTGGGATTAGTTAATTTCACAAATCAAATAAAAATGAAAAGAATAAAAGTAGACCATAATAAAATAAAATATGAGAAGTTTGAGTTGATGGTCCAAAAAGAAGAAGAGGAATCAAACAAAAGAAGAAGAAAAATTCAGATTGGTTAAAGAAAGAAGAAAGAATATAAGAAGATAATAAAATGTAAAATAAAATAAATACCTCTAAATAGTTGAAATAATTACTTGCCTCCCTAAAAATGGTTCCAATTTGAAAGGCATTGTCGTGGGAACTTTCAAATGATATGTGATTGTTGGTTACTTTGGTGCAGTAGAGTGGCTGACCAAGGTCGTCTCTCAAAGCAGGAAGTAAATTTAACAACGTATTAAAGGTATTTTGAAATTAAAATAAATGTAAATAAGAACATTAATTAAAATGATGGGGTTGTTTAGAGTCTATAAATCAAGAAGCAGTTCAATGGAAGAAGATTTTATTTTTGTTTTGTTTTTAGTTTTGAAATGAAGTTCGATTAAAATGACACACCTAGAAGATGTTTTTTTGAAAATATTTAAAAAGAGTAATCGATCTAACTCAACCTCTTCACTAAATTATTTGTCATTATCATTTAATTTAACATCCACTTAATTATAATCCTCTAATTTTTTAACCCTCTAACCCTACGAGAGTTAACTTAACCACAAAGATGAAATTACTTAAACCCTAGGCTAGCTTCGGAACATGTAATCGCAACACCCTGCTTTGATTGATGTTCTTAAGTTAGATTATGTTCAATGGTTAATTAGAGAACATATCCATTCTAGAAATGATGATTAATTGAGTTTAGGGATTATATTTTAACTCTACAAATTTATCCCATGTGGTCTTTTATTACCGTTTAAGATCACACTCTCACGATTTACACAACTTCCGACCTCGTGTGTTTTTGTGTAAATTGTTCAATTGCTTTCTTAGTTTAATTTAAATTAAAAACTCAATTAATAGATCATATTATGTTAATTAAAGTATCTTATTGATTCAAAATAAATAAATGAATAAGTTTATAGGTAGATCAATTACTAAAAGGAATTACTCTTCCATGGGTGGTGTAGTCATCGTAGAAACATTTTGCATGCGCAAAGGTTTAGAAAGGGTAGAACCCAATCACATTTATACTCTTGATTCTTGCCCAATTAGAAAGATTAAGATAATAATAAATTTAAAAAAAATAATAAAAGAGAAGAAATAAAATAATAAAAAAGAATTTTATTATGAAAACACAAACATTACAACATGAGGAAGAAGAAGAGGGCTTCAGCAAAGGGATCCTTGATTCAAGAGATACCCTTATTGAATTGCATGGATAATTGCAGTGGAAACTCTTCTCCTATTCCCTCAAATTCCTAATGCACGTACCTACCCTTAAAAATGAGAAAAGTACATATTTATAGAGTGGATAGGAGGCTAGGTTAAAAGTGGTTTTAAGTGTGAATGAGATGATTCTGCCAAATATTTTAATCCCACTTGAATCACATTCTTGACCCCTACAGTGCGTGAATTATCTTTCCTTACAGAAGGATAATATGTCCGAAATTGGGGTATAGATCCCCTCTCAAAATTTGGGCATAATCCATGCACATATGTAGAATATATGGCCCAAACACTAAAGTGATGTCCAATCTCACGTGTGCAACCTACCATTGATTGAATGACCCATTTACTCCATCTAAATGCACTCTTTAGCTCTAGTGTTCTGAATAAAAGTTATATAAAATTAATTGAGGAACAATGTTACAAAATTTTTATTTCAAATAAGTCATATTAAATTATGTATGTGCGAAATACTATAGTGCATTTTAAAAGGGTAAAAACTGAATTTTCATCAAAGTTTCAAATGAATGATCTAATCGAAAATATTTCATAAATGAACTTATTTAGCATAGTGTGAGGAAATTATGTCAGCTATTATCAATAAAATATTCCAAAAATAGTGTTTTATCAGTTATCTCTTTGAATTTCCATTTTCATATGTTGGGGTTTTATATTATGTATCCCTATTACTATACTTTTTATGTCTATAGGATGATATACCTTTTTTTCCTCTTATCAATTCATTTAATGAAATTTTAAGGGACACCATTTGGTTGTCGAATTTTTATAAGGGATCCTCTCTATTTCTCTTTTATTCAAGATTTTCCAATATGTTATTCCCTTTTATGTGTAATTCCTAGTGACGAGGTACGGTTACACACCTCACCCATACCACCCTAATTATTTATAAGTGATGAGAAACCCCTTTTATCTCTCATCAATCCCTCATAGGTACACCAGAAACCATGCCAATAATCCGTAATAAATTATACCTGAACCTCCTTTGTTCTTTCAGGTTGCCTTATCTTTTATTATATCAAAATGAAGTAATCTTATGTGTTTATGTGCATATTCTAAATTCTATGTATTTGTACAAAATTAATTTATCAATACCCTTTCATCACCCTCTTTCGAGGATATACATGTTTTTAAATTATTCCCTCCTTAGTGATTTCTGATAAGTAAACCTATTTTAAGGAAACATCCATAATTCTTACCCAATTTCAAGTGCAATATATATTCTGTTTTAATCCATCATTGTCCTTATAAAATCAGTATTTTTTTAGGAAAACATTCTTGGTTCACTTATGGTTTTATATTAAATATTACCCCCCTTTCAATTTTAAAGTCTCTATAGTGTTTTCCTTAACACCGCACTAAACTGTTTTAACTATAAAGTTTATTAAATACTTTTCTTACATGTTTTCACTTCTGTTTGACATCAATTACCATGTAATATTCCTATTTTACCTTATAAACATCCATGTATGTTCTAATCCTTTTCTCTCATAGATACTTTTATGATATGACCGTTTATTATGCTTTATGACATGATGGTGTTACCCATTTCTTTCCACGGGTACCCTTATGTTTATGAATGGTTTATTATGTATGATTATTTATATGGAAATAATATTCATGAAAATATTGAGATGGTAGTGCCTAGATCATGGTCCAATGAATTAGGTAATGTTACGTCTCATGATATGTTATGCGCAGTGGTCTTGGCGGTTAGCCTTGGCTTGTGCTACTATGTGAAACGATCTTGGCGGTTAACCTTGACTTGTACTAAAGTCATGTTTTATGTTGTTTCCACATTACTATGATTCCCTGTTTATATGATCCCATTTTTATATGTTTTTATTCCATATGTTCCATGATTTTTTTATCATTATTTCATGCCTTCTATCCCATATTCAAAATCCTTATTCTTATATATACTCCCTTACTGGGATTTTTAGCTCATCCATTTTTTCATGTGTTTCCCAGGGTATCCAATGCAGATTTATGAGCATAATGGAAGATAGGAACTCATTTTGGAGTTTAAATAAAAAGTTTTTTTATAATGTTTGATTATGTACCTAGTTTTCTAGGACACTAGACTTTACTTTCTTTGTCTTGTACTCTGATGTATAATTATGCTTAAAATCATGTAATGCTATGTGTAAAAGGCTAGGGTTTCTATTGTTGGTATCAGAGGATAAAGTAGTTATTTTTTGAGATTAGGAATAGAGAACCTTAGTGAGAACCTAAAGGATGAGACTAAGTACAAGAAAACATCCCTAAAATTTTGATCTGTAAAGAGTAAGTGGTTTATCAAGAAAATATGTCCCTATCTAGATACAAACAGGTAGAGGCAGCTCGAGCACAGATGTACCTAAGAGTGAAAACTTAAACAAGGAGTTTTGGGCTTGACCCGGGGTATCCTGGTACACGACAATGGACCTTACTTCACTCTTGGTATTGGCGCTCGTGGGGGATATTCTTTGGTAAATTCATGAGCTTAGTAAAAACCATTATTAAGGGAATAAAAAAATCCCATAAGATTATAATCTAAGATCAAGGATAAACAAGATTTTGACTCAAGGAATCACAAGTTAGGATTTACTTCTCCTCTACAAGTTTATATTTTTATGTTCAAAAGTTTCCTTTTTTATGTTTAGTAACTAAATATCAAAGACCTATAATTGTAAATTGTTTTTCTTAGATAATGGTGGGAAATAGAAGAACACGTTCCAACAATCAAAGCAAAAGGGAATGTGGAGAATTACCAAATGATATGCTCGATATGACGAGAAGGGATACTCAAAACTTCATGACAGTACTTTCTCAGTTTTCTCATGTTATGAATAATAACATGAATCATGTGGAACACCCTCCTCCTCCAATAAGAGAGAATGTTTCCCTAGAATCCTTCATGTGGAAAAGACCTCCCATGTTTAGAAGATATTATAATCCCAACCTCATGGAATAGAGGATTAACTCCATTCAAAAGATATTATCTGTCCTCTAGTTCTTGGAAGAAGAGAAAGCTATTTTGGTGGTCTATCATTTTGATGGGGAGCTGATCAGTGGTGGACACTGATCAAGAATAAAAAGTCCCAAAAGGAAATTTATTCCATGGATTGGGAGGAATTCAAGAGTATGTTTTTCAATAAATATTTTCCTCAAACCCTACGTCTCAAGATGGAAAGATAGTTCCTTGGACTCAAGCAGAAGGAAGATGATTCCATCAGGGCGTATGAAGAAAACTTTACAAGGATTGCAAGGTACACCTCTGTATTTGTCATGAACACCGAAAGTAAGTTAGATCTCTTCTTTAGTGGGCTAAAGACGAGTCTAAAGATGGTGTTGTTGATCCAAGACTTTGATAGTTATGAGAAGATTGTCCGTTGTTACGTCAATGTTGAAATGGATATTGGAGACTCTTAGTAGTATCATGGGACCAATGACAAGAAAAAAAAATAGATAACAACATGGGTGTTTCCAAAAACAAATCCCATGATGGAAAGAAGGCCAAATATCCCACTTATAAAGGTTATGGGAAGAATCATCATGGGAAATGTCTAAAGGGAACCATGAATTAATTCAAATGTGGAAAGATGGGACATCTATACATGAACTACCAAAGATATATGAATGATACTGCTAATGTGGAAGAAGAAAGGATGGTTCAGATCAACTCTCAGCTAGTGGTGCAGTGCTAAAATAGCAAGGATCATGGGAATTATAGAAACAATTTTTCTAAGCCAAGTTTGTCAAAGGAAATCAAAAATAACCTCTAAGGCAACAAGGAAGGGCTTATGCTATCACTACTACTAAGGTGGAGCCGGAAAATTATGTGGTGATAGGTACGCTAGTTATTAATTCAAGAATAGTGAATGTACTATTTGATTATGGTTCTACGCATTCTTTCATATCTTGAAAGTTTAGCAGAACTATTCAAACACCACCTCAAAATTTGGAGGAAAAGTTATCTGTGAGAACATTGAATGGGGAAATTATTGCATCCATGATCAATAACTCCTCCCCGGATAATGTTTTTTGACTAAACCTCCCAACAAATCTTTTTACACTTCCTTTAGTGGAGTTCGATGCTATCTTGGACATGGATTGACTATCTTTATACAAGGCCAACATTAACTGTCAGTAAAGTGAGATCACTCTTCACATCCTGAAGCATACTTCAATTCTTTAAAAGTGTAAAGAGGTTGATGAATCTCCTTTGGAATCAGTGTCTCAGGTGTGGATATTAAATCCTTATGATCAAGAATTTCTAGCTCAAATGATTGATACTAAGGAGAGAATCATGCTTGAAGACATTCCCATCATGATGGATTACACTGATGAATTCCCTGAAGAGTTTTCTGGTCTTCCTTCTGACCGAGAGGTTGATTTCTCAATTGAACTTATTTCTGGATATCTACCTTTATCAAAGACACCTTATAGAATAGACACCATATAGCTGGAAGAGCTGAAGAAGCAGTTACAGGAGAATATGTAGAAGGGTTTTATACTCCCAAGTGCTTCACCATGGGGTACTCCAGTCCTCTTTTTCTAGAAGAAGGATGGATCAATGTCCTCTAAATTAATTATTGTGAGCTCAATAAAATCATGATAATGAAAAAGTATCCCCTACCACTGATTGATAACTTGTTAGATAAGCTTCATGGGTCCAGTTATTTCTCTAAGGTGGACCTTCATTCAGGATATCAATAATTAAAGGTGAGGAAGAAAGATATTCCCTAGACTACCTTTCAAATGAGGTATGGGCACTATGAGTTCATAGTGATGCACTTCGGACTCACTAATGCTCCAAATTTTTTTAGGGATTTAATGAATAGAGTATTTAGAGATTAACTTAAAAAATTTGTGGAAGAATTTATTGATGATATTCAAATATAATCCAAGAGAAAGGACGAACATGAGGATCATTTGACTACTGTGTTAAAAAATTTTCAAAGGGAGAAGCTGTATGCAAAGTTCTATAAATGTGAATTCTGAATGGAGGGAGTATCATTCTTGGGGCATGTTATCACCAGAAAAGGGACATATGTAGACCCTTCATAGACAAAATAGTTTGAAGAGTTTCCCATGGAAACATCTGTAACATAGATCCACAACTTTTTGGGTCTAGCTGGGTATTATCAAATATTTGTGAAGAACTTTTCAGGATTGTCAAACCCAATGACCAAGCTGACATGGAAGGGAGTAATGTTTTTATGGACTCAGGAATGTGAATACTATTTTAAGGAGTTGAAAAGAGGCTTATCACTGCACCATTACTCATACTCACTGCAATTGGAGAACTTTTTTGGTGTATATTGATGCTTATAAGAAGGTATTAGGTCATGTGCTAATGATAAATGATAAATTGATAGCATACGCCTCATGGAAGCTGAAATACATGAGAAAAACTATCCCACACATGGTCTGGAGTTGGTGGCTATGATAATTGTGTTTAAAATTTGGTGGAATTATCTCTATGGGGAGAAGTGTGAGATATATACTGATCACAAGAGTCTTAAATATATATTCACAAAAAAAGAGCTTAATATGCACCAAATGAAGATGGATAAAGCTCATCAAGGATTATGACTACTCAATCCACTACCATCCCAATAAGGAAAACAAGGTGGTATATGCTCTGAGAAGAAAAGATCATGAAAATTTATCAATGATGAGAATTGAAAAGGATCCAATCTTCTTAGATTTTTAGAGGATGAACATGATAATCATTTAGGGAAGAAAATCATCAATCATTTTTCAAAAGATTTATCAACCATATATCATGGAGAAGATAAAGGATACTCCAAGAAAAGATGTGGAAATTCAGAAAAGGGTGAAATATATTAGAAATGTGAAATCCTCCAATATCAAGATCTCCGAGAAAACTTTTGGTGGGACAATATGAAAAAGGGATATTGTTGAATATACAACAAAGTGCCTAGTATGTCAAAATGTGAAGGCTGAAAGAAATTGGTCTAAGGGGATGAGGAAGCCACTACCCATACCAACATAGAAGTGAGATAATATCACCATGGACTTTGTCATTGGACTTCCTAGGACATCCAGAGGAAGCAATGCTATATGGGTCATTGTGGATCGTCTTACAAAGACAGTTCGCTTTATTATGATTCGAGAGGACTTCTCATTGGATCAACTTGCACAGATATATATCAAATAAGTGGTAAGGATACATGAAGTACCACTATCTATTATATCTGATCGAGATCCGAGATTCACCTTGAAGTTCTGGAAAAGTCTCCAACATGATCTAAGAACGAAGCTGAACATCAGTACAACCTATCATCCTCAAACTGATTGCCAATCTAAGTGAACTATTCAGACACTAGAAGATATGATAAGATCATGTTCTTTGGACTTAAAAGGAGGATAAGATCAACATCTTCCACTAGTTGAATTATCCTATAACAATAATTTACACTTGATCATCCGAATGTCACCATACAAATCCCTTTATAGAAAAAGGTGCATAACATCAGTGTGTTGGGATGAAGTCGGTGAGAGTAAGCTGCTAGGACCTAGAATGGTCAAAGAAATGGTGGAGAAGGTGAAAACCATTCAGCAGTATATCAAGGAAGCACAAAGTTGACAGAATAGTTATGCATAAAATCGTTGACGAGACCTTGATTTCAACGTTAGAGACATGGTATTTCTCTATGTATCTCCGTGGAAGAAGGTTATGAGGTCTGGGAAGAAAGGGAAGATAAGTCCCAGGTACATCGGCCCCATTGAGATTCTTAATCATATTGGGGCTATGACCTATAGACTAACACTTCCACCTACCATGGAAAAATTACATGATGTTTTTCATGCATCCATATTAAGGAAGTACATAACAAACTCTTCACATGTACTCTCTTCAGTGGTTATATAGTTGGAGGATGATTATTCTTATGAGAAGCAGCTGGTGAAGATCATAGATCATATAGATAAAGTTCTATGCAAAAAGACTACTCACCTGGTCATGGTACTATGGTGGAACCATAAGTACAAAGAGGCAATATGGGAACTGGAGGAAGAAATGAAGGAAAAGTACCTGCACCTGTTTATGGCCTAGAATTTAAAACGGAATTTCGAGGGTGGAATTTCTTAACGGGGGAAGAATGTAACAACCCAATGTTTTATCAATGGAAATTCATTTCATATAAAATGTCATATAATCACATGAAATCACAAAATAATGAACTACTATGTACTATGTGACCTTTAAACATAAGTTTTTCACTTATTTGTTTTGAATTTTGAAAAACAATCATCTACATTTTTTATTAGGAAGTTATTTGGAGTATGATAAGAAAAACTTAATTTTTTTATGAATAGTAACATACCCTTATGAATAATAACATACCTTTATGAATATAAATGAATAGTTATTGGAATAAAATAAAATTAAATTCTCCCATGAATGTATAAATACAATTTAGACATCTTAAAAGTGAAAAAACAATCATAGTATAAGAATTAGTAATTTTGTATGTCAAAAATATTTCTATTTCCAATTTTATGATTAATTTAATAAATTAAAATGGAAATTTATTTTCATAAAACTCAATCATAAAAGGTTAATTTATTTTCTTATGGTTATAAGATAATTTTATGGGACTTTGATTAATTTTTCCAGGTGTTATAAAATGAGTTACAATTTTAATGTTGTTTTTTTGAATAAATTATGAATTTATTGAAAAATTAAATTAAAAATATTTAGAAAATTATTTTATAAAAATGGAGTTCATTTTTTAATTCTATACAACGAAAAAAATTTAGGGTTAATTTTTGAGACTTTTATAAAATACTTAATTTTTTCCTGAATGGTAAATATACAGTTTTAAGTTTTTGGTATGTTTAATGAAATCATAATGATGTAATAATTAAAATAAAATTCTGGTTGACTTGTGTACATTAAAAATAGATATCAAGTGTCCCATGGGGCTAATACCATGGGCAAATAATGTGGGAAAGCCCATGGTTTTTCAAAAACCACTAATGAGGTGTCCTGTGAAATTAATAAAAAACTCTCTCTCTTATACTATAAGTACCCACTCTTTCTTTCATTTTATTGCATCCCATATCCATAATACTAGATGATATGGTTATTTTACCTCCCTAGTATCCATCCTAATGTGTCCTCAATCACCCAAGGTCCCAAACTTCAAGTTTTAGGAGTTACTTCACAAAGTAAGGGAACCTTTCACCCTCCTCTTTTAGTCAACACTTCTTTTATATTATATCTTTGAATTTCCATTTTCATAAGTTGAGGTTTGATATTATGTATCCCTATTACTGTAATTTTTATGTCCATATGAAGAGATACCCTTTTTACTCTCGTAAATTCATTTTATGAAATTTTAAGCGACACCGTTAGGCTGCCAAATGTTCATAAGGGATCCTCTCCATTTCTCTTTTATTCAAGATTTCCCTCTATGTTATACCCTTTTATGTGTAATTCCTAGTGATGGGGTATGATTATTCACCTCCCCATACTACCATAATTATTTATAAGTGATTATAAACCCATTTTCTCTCTCATCAAGCCCTCTTAGGTACACCCTACACGATGCTGATAATCCGTAACGAATTCTACATGAACCTCCTTTGTTATATAGAGTTGCCTTAACTTTATTTATATAAAAATGGAGTTATCTTATTTTTCTACGTTCATCTTATAAATGATTTTTATTTGTACAAAATTAATTTATCAATACCCTTTCATCACTCTCTTTCGGGGATATACATGTTTTTAAAAGATTCCCTCCTTAGTGATTTTTGATAAGCAAACCTATTTTAAAGGAACTTCCCGAATTATTAATAAATTTCAAGTGAATTATATCTTCTATTTTAAGAAACCATTGTACTTTAAAATAATTATTTTTATTATGAAAACCTTCTTGGTTCACTTATGGTTTTATATAAAAGATTTTACCATTTTCTATTTTAAAGGATCTATATTGTTTTCCTTAAAACCACACTAAAATGTTTTAACTCACAAGTTTCTTAAATAATTTTCTTTCATGTTGTCACTTATTCTTGAAATAAATTACCATGTTATATTCCTATTTTACCTTATGAATTTCCATCTATTTTCTAATTCTTTTGTCTCATGGACACTTTTATGATAGACCCATTTATTATGCTTTATGACATGCTTGTGTTACCCATTTCCTTCCATGGGAACCCTTATGTTTATGAATGGTTGATTATGTATGATTATTTATGTAAAATGAATATTCATGAAAATAATGATATGGGTGCACCTAGATAGTGCTCCAATGAATTGGGTAAATTTAAGTCTCACGAGATGTTATGTGCGACGGTCTTGGCGGTTAGCCTTGGCTTGTGCTACTGTGTGAAACGATCTTGGTGGTTAGACATGACTCGTACTCAAGTCATGTTTTATATTTCTTCTACATTACTCTGATTCCTTATTTATATGATCCCATTTTTATATTTTTTTATTCCATATGTTCCACATTTTTTATCATTTTTTCATGCCTTTTAACCCCTGTGCTAAAGCCTTATTCTTATGTATATTCCCTTACTGGGATTTTTAGCTCATCCCTTTGTTCATGTGTTCCAGAAATTATCCTATGAAGATATATGAGAACAATGGAAGAATGGATATAATTTTGGTGTTTAAATAAAAGGTTGTTTTTATAATGTTTGATTATGTACCTAGTCTTCCTAGACACTAGACATTACTATCCTTGGCTTTTACTCTGATGTAAATTATGCTTAAAATCCTTAAATACAATGTGTAAAAGGATAAGGTCACTATAGTTTTATAAATGTCCAAATATATATATATTAACACGTGAATATAAATATATAAACATAAATAAATGTGCATGGTTTTTGAAATATACATATATGTATATATGTATAGATTTGATATTTATATTTGTTTTAAAAAAGTGTAAAAATATATTTGATTTATATATATTTGATTAAGAAACCATGTAATATATATATATATATATATATATTTATAACGTATTAAATAAATAAGAAATGTGTGTTTTATAAAAATTATGATAAAATCTATTTGAAGAAAACGTTTGAGCAACACATTGTTTAGAAAAAATTATTTTTTATTTTTTTTAAAAAGGTTTGAGGCTCAAAATGTATCTTTATTGAAAAAGAAAAGGAAGAAGAAACATAAGAGGAACAAACCAAACTGAAAAGGTTCATTAAAAAAAGAAAACAAATCCTTAACTCACTCAAGAACGAGTGATCATGCTGTGATGAGGAAGGTGTCCACCCCTACCACGAGGATGTCATCCTAACCTCCAAGTCTTGGCCTGCATACATGGTCCATCACTATCATCCGAGGGATCAACTACAACATCAAGCATTATGATTTAAGCTCCAGAGACACCATCACTCTTTTTCCATCATTATCGCAGCTGGAAATAACAAGAATATCAATTGATTTATTGATACAAACATTTGTTTTTACCTTCCCTATCTAATATGGGGTGATTCTAATAGGCATCACAACCTCTTTTGGGCTACATTCTACTAATTTCTTCATTATATGGTCATATGGGGGTTGTACATCCTTTCTTTGAGATTCTGCTAATGCATTCGATCCACCATGAATTTAAAAGTCACCATATAAAGATCCTGTAGGTGCACCCATTTATGCAGTGGAGACATCATGATTTGAAGATAACACCTTAAGGCTAGTGTCCAGGCCAATGTCTTGGCTGCAAGATACAACCATGGAATTTGGCTCATTTCCTTTAGTAGGGTCTACCCATGGAGTTGACACGTCTGCATTGTGCTTACAAGGGACTTCAACCATGCCCACCCTTGGAGTAAATACATCTTCTTTCTTCCCTTTGATCTCAATAGTCCATGGAACTAGAATGAAATGCTGAGTGCCCCAAACTATGGAGAAAATAATAGGTCTCATTCCACTGCTAGTAGAATCGGCACCAACTCCATTTTCAACTCAATTTTTATTCAAGGCAGATGAACCTATTGGAATACCAGGGTCATGAATCGACATCATTCTTCTTACTGGGGAGATTCCATCCACCACCCCATTTTCATTTTCTGGTGCAAATATATAATGCTCTAAAAAAGTAGAGTTCTTAACTCCCTTGGCCTTAGTCTTTAGTGCAGTTACAACCACAAGCTTGGTTTTCCCTTTTCTGAACTTTGACGAAACTTTAATTCGCTCATTCAAAAGCATATCATCCACCTCTGCCTGGAAATTTCTTTCCATGACCTATTGACTATCATCTGAATCATCCCCATCATTATCATTATTACTACTTTTAATTAAGATATCCTTGAATGTGGGTCTCATAAGAGTCAATTCATTATTATCTTCTAAGTTAGCCCAAGAAACTGGGGTTCCATCATGAACATGAGTATGAGGTGGAAGCCCAGCAGGGATGAATATCCTACTAATACTTTGTGTGGTATCTTCAGTATCATGAAAAGGTGTTTGAGTAGCTGTATCTTCTTAATTACCATGTATTTTAGCATAATTTAACTGTCCAGGAGGGAGGACTTGGGTAATTTCATTCACATCTTGGTTTCTATCTAGAGCAAAAAAATTCTGGATAGTCCCCTTATCTTCATTCCATTCACAATGTAACATTTCATGTCCCCTAAGGTGACATATAGCACAAAAAAGGTTTCTCATGCAATTGGACCTAGAATTCCCATCTATACTACAATAGTCACAAAAAAGTAGCATTTTTCATACACGATTTTTAAACTGATCTCATCTGGAGGAGTAGCAAGGAACACCTTCTCAACTAAAGAATAAATTAAATAAACCTCAACTAATACACTTTCAAAATGACCAAAAATCACATTTTTAGTGTCCATATCCATGTGAATTGGTGTTCTAATTACAGATGCAATGTCAAATAGGATCTCTAAGTTCCAAAACACCCAATTTAGTTCATAAATTCTAATCCACACCTAAGAAAGAGTATCTTTAAATTAATTGAGGTTATAAATCCTATCTACATTGAGGGTGTTAAAACATTTATATCATTTTCATAAGAAAATTCATATTTTTTTGTGATTGAAAAACTTAATGTCCATGTAAGAAATGTGATCATAGGGCATTCAATTTTTTTTAACAATGCTGGAATTTATCTATTATGTTTGTGTTTTCATAAATATTATATTTTTTTGGTATGAACATGGAAAACCATATTTAATAGAGAATACAATTTTTTAATTCCAATTCCATCATTTTAGAATTTAGTATTTGAGGTTGGTTGAATGTATATTCAGAAAACAATAACTCATAATGATATTCCAAATCTTGGATAAGAACTATCTCAATTTTATAATTTGTTGAAATCTACTAAGGATGCCTTATATAAGGGATTATAAATAAGTAAAATTGAAACTGTTACAAAATTTATGGCCATTAAATCATATTTTTCATTTTCAAATAATTATTTCAATCAAATAATTTCTTTGCTTATTTTATTTTTTCCTGATGGAAATAAATTACTTTTAGGTTTATATTAAAGTTAAAGGCTAGTCCATAATCAGGTATTATTTATTAGGATATCCTTGTGTATCCAAATGAGTACATATTATATTATGGTGAGTATGAACTGTTAGTAAATTTTCTAACATGTAGATAATTGAGGTATAAAGAGGTAAAATAAGGAAATTACAGATTCATGATGAAATAGTTGAGGTATTTTCCAATTTCATCCCATTTACATTGTCTATTTATTTCTCACAACACAATTGTATTGATGAAATGGAACAAATCAAATATTTCCTTTCAATAAAATGATAAATCATCTATGTAGTAGTGATTAATGGAAACACTATGATCATATACATCCTTATTATTCTTTAGAACCTTATGACATATAGTTGAGTCATTCCACTGATGGTTTTTTTCATTCGGTTCTTATACGAGTCAATATTATTGTGGGCCTATTTTCCTAACTCTGTACAACTTACCTTCTGGGAATCCAATAAAGGAACCACATATATATATTTAGAATTATTAATTCTAGGACATCCTAAGGATAATATAAAAGCTTATTTGAATCCACTAATTGATGAGATAATTTCATTATTTAATGAGGTGTAACTACATATGATATAGTTATAGATCAGAATTTTACAGGCAATGTTTCATTAATGTAGAACATTAGTGAATTTATAGTGTAAAATATATTGTTCGGATGGAGTACATGTGGTCTCAAATCATGTTCACACTACATGGATAAGAAAAAATCATTTATTATTGTCACACTACAGAAAAACCGCCTATTAGCGACGATTTTTTTTCATATAGCGGTGTCTTAAACCTCCGCTATATAGTTTGGCGGTGGTTTACAGATACCGCCGCTAAACTTGGCGTCGGCAATCTATTTGCGTCGGTTTTTTGAATTTCGCAGCGGTCAAAGAAAAGCGTCGTAGTACCTCATTTCGCGGCGGTTTTTGGTAACTTTAGCGGCGGTTTTAAGGGCTATTTAATTAGCGGCGGCTATAATCGCCGCGAAATTCAGGCATGCCAGGCGCCTGCTTAGCAGAGGTTAAAACCGCCGCTAAGATATAGCGGCGGTTTTAACCACCGCTAAGCAGTCTGCCGAATATAGTTCGCGGCGGTTTAAACCGCCTCTAAATGTATAAGTGGTAAAACATTAGTGGCGGTTAAAACTGCCGCAAAATGCTGACCAGGAAAAAAAAATAGAATTTCTGTTTATACTCCACCACTGTCCTGGAAAACAAACCAAACAACACATACAACATATATATAATAAGGAGAAAATTTATGCACCACCTACGCAATATTCATAAACACCCTTTCATTTAATGTTGATGAAAAAGTTTATCCAATTCAATAAGAATACCTAAAGCATACAAAATACCTAAAATTATGGATTTAGAATGAAACACAAGATAACATCAAATGAAACAAGATATTGGGGGTCACATGGATTTATACTTATAGTTTACAGATGATCAAAATTGAAAATATTTGATTCCATAAAGGATTAAAGTGTATGGATCAAAATGTGCCAAAGAAGAGAGGGGATGGATCACTACTAGTCATTTGTCCTATAAGGATGAGGAATGAGGATTAAATGGGATGATGTTCAGTCAGAATAAGAACCTTTAAAACATTATTGTTATAAAATACTTTATATCGATGATTGACATTATGGTTCCAGGAAATAAGGTCTCTCCAGTCTACCACATAAGAAGACATTTGAGAAATAGAGGGAATATTTAAAGAGAATAGAGAATATATTAGAAGATATGTAACCATTAAGATAGAATCAATTGTGCTAATCAAACAAAATAAGTGCATAACATGGAAAACATTACGTGGACCACATGAACCATTCTAGGTCACGAAAATCACATAACCCATAAAACATCTTTTGATCACATGATTTTTCTTAATACATATAATCATGTTACCATGTGAAGGTCACATGAATCACATAAAGATTAGTAGATCATGAATAAATCCTCAGGAGACAACTGAATCGCATAAGATAGACTAATGGACAAGGGTGTGCATCAAAGTTCTAATAAATTACCATTGATTAGTTCATGGATTGATTAAGTGAGATATTTAGACAAGGTGATCACACAAAGAGGTCAAGTGACATGATCACATGATTAGGTCTCTTGTATGGTTCTTGTGATGAGGTCATGCAAAGTTGTCTTGCAAAACAAACGCACGAGAGATAGGGTTTTGAGAGCTATGGAGCTTCATGTCACCGGTCAAATGACCAGCCTCTCACCGCCTATTTATAGGGAACCTCAAGGAATATGAATGGACTTATAGAAGACAAAAATATGTTTTGAATTCCAACCAGAGAAAGCATAAGAGACTCATAAAGTCATTTCCTACCTCATAACTGAGTCCTTGTTCCTTCGAACATCACTTTTGTGGGGGGGGGGGGCATTTTTTGACGCTAGCCAAATGAGCATTGTATATTTTAGGAACAAAGAAATACCCAAAGCCTAGGTATTAATATATACCCAAAGGAAAGAAAATTCTAGCATGTATACATATAGATTAATCACCTAGGTCACAAGGACCATGTGAACTTCAATGAGGCTCATGATCACATGACCCTAGGAACATCATGCAAAGGGGTTATGCAATTCATGTGATCTGTTCCTGATCATGTAAAGCCCCATCAAATAGACCAATTAATCATGAAAAACCCCTATGATTATTCTTTTTTATCATATGACATTTCATCTAACAATCTCCCAATATGTTCATAAAATAAAAGTTAGAAAAGAGGGAAGCTTCATGGGAAGGGAGTTTCATTGGTTTTCATGCGATGTGGTTACGTGCCTCATAAAAACTATTAATGATCATGAAAATCACCTCAGAAAACTATCTTGATCTAGTGATATCCATTCAACATGGCTGTTTGGACATGCAACAACCTATTGAGTCAAATTCCCAATGCTGAATTTACAACAGAAACATCAAAGAGCCTATTACCATAGATCATCTAACCAATGAAACAAACACATCATTCTCTTTACCACCTAAGGTTATTGTGATCATTCAAGGTTATCCACTAAAGCTCCTCCAAGACCAATGGTTTTTTAAAGGTTCCATACACCACACATCTTATATATACAAACCAACATTTCCCATATTTGTTCAACACATCAACAATACTACTCATGGTCCGATGATGCATCGTCACCCTCTCCACCTCCATCTCCTGATGTCACCTGTAAGAACATTATATTGAAAATTAAATATTGTTGCATATTTATAATTAAACTTAAAACCAATAAAAGTTTTCAAACTAAATGATTGTGATTTTTTGTGATTTACCTGCTCACCACCACTCGGTGCACTACCACTGGGGCCATATCTGCTTATCTGCTGATATAAATCAGTCAATGCTTTCTGCATAGCGGATATCTGAGTCCCTTGGTCTTGAACTGTGGCTCGTAGAGAAGAAATCTCCCTCTGAGCATCTTCAGGTATAGGCTAACCATAACCAGAAGTAGATGCAGCTAGAATCCCTGATGGACTACTAAAGACCTCAGATGGTACGGGTCCCAAATCCATCCCGCGCACTCTACCAGGATGCTCCTTCCCAAGGACTTGTGCAACCGGGTCATCCTGGAAGACTGAGTAGGACTGCCCAGGACTGGCATCCCACAGTTCTTAAATTTTTACCTATAAATCAAATATCAATACATATTAACACATTAAAAACTGATAATAAGTTATTATAATAAAAATTTGACTTCATACCCCAACTTCTTTGGTAGGCTCATTAACAAAAGAGCCATCTGATTTTCTGTGAACATCCAACCACAGTTTAGTCCGGGAGGCTTCGTTCCCTAAATTCTGTGACTACATTAAGCAAAGATAAATAAAAAATTCAATATATTAAATAGATAATATTTTATTATAAATATTTAAACTATTTAAAATATTACCAATGACATTCGGCTTCTAGAAAAGCTTTTTGAGCCCGCCGTTTGAGGGATGACTTGCTTCACCCTGTTTGATGCATTCTGTCGCGAGAGATCCTGAAATAAATAAAATGAAATTTAACAGTAATGTATCCAATGTCATCTCCTCTTCATATACATGTATTAATTTAAAATGAGGATAATATAATAATATATATTTCAATACCATCCGCTTCTCATCACGATGTCTGTCAACAAAAACATTCCACTGCTCTTTCGGTACCCCACTGGGTAGCTTATCATACATTTGTTCCAAGGTCAACGAAGTATCGTTGACATCACACCAAAATCTCCATTTGAAATCTTTCCATTTTTTACCGAGATTTTTCAAAGTCCACTTCCGTGCTATCACATCAGCAACTGTGAAGTGGAAGAACATCTGTATATAGAAATTCATTTTGAACATATTAGTAACATGACATTCAATTAAACCATAATGTAATAAAATTACCTTTATTTGAGAATCAAAAACTTCATTTTTCTAGTTTGGAGGCATATGTATCCAATCATCATATGAAATGGGAAGGGAAATGGACTCCGCTGCCAACTGACCTATAATCTGGCCAAGTAACCCCGCAGCATCATCCGTAGGGACCCCATAAGAATCAAATGGCACGACTATATTTTCACCATTCAAGTTCCAAACATCTGAGATTTTTATGTGTTTCTCCACGGTTTTATTTTTGTCATCTTCAATGAGCAAACAATTAGTATAAACAAAATGCAATAAATTTATTTAATTAAAATTTATACCTATGAATGTGACCCTCCAGTGTGTCCGGGATGAACTGGAAGGCGTCTGTCGCCGCCCAACTGATGAGGCACCTGTAGGGGGAGTCGACAACTCATCCTCTAATGGGAGGCTCTCTGATGGTGTGAGAGATGGTGCAGGGGGAGATGGTGCGGGGGTGTAGGCAGCTGGTGCCTCAGATGTCGTGGGGAGTGACCTAGATGGATCGGCATCCGTCACAGAACTAGAAGAAATAGTATACCGCTTCCTCCTTGGCATTCCTGTCATTTAATCAAATAAAATTAAGTTTAGAATATATATTTCAAAAAAATTATGCAGAAAAAAAAATTAAAAATGATAATATATTCCCAGTACTAACAAACAAAATATATTTAACAATGATAATGAATGACTGCAGAAATGAAACAAGTGGTTGCTGCATGAATGAATAATTGTACATACAATCATTTTCCCCTTCAATAATGTCGGTTTCCTGCTCCATCGCTTCATCCACTTCATTCATCCTTGCAAGACTAATATTTTCAATATCATGATGGAAAAATAATTCTGCTTCCTGTTGTTGATGACATTCAACTTCAGAGGTCAAATCTTCCACTTCATCACCCATATCATACAAATCTCTTTGTATTACGTGAGTAACTACACTCCACCCTTCATCCACAACATCATTCACATAATATACCATTTTTTCTTGCGATGCTAAGATATATGGATCATGAATTTCACGATCACCAACATCCATCAAGCGAGAGAAGTTCACAGAAGTAAATTACAATGAATCTCTTTTAACACCTCTGATAATATCGACCCATTTTCATTTGAATAAAACAACAGAAAAATGTCCATGGTAGTTTAATTCAATAATATCATGCAGCTTTCCATAGTATCCCACTTCAGAAAATGTAAATATACCACTATTTTGTGTTTTCAAACCCACTTCTCGATCAACTGTACGAAATCTAAAGCCATTCACATTATAAGCGTCGAACTTTCTAACTTGCTTTATAGGACCTCTAGCAAGAAACTTCAAATCTTCTGACAAGTCTGCTCGAGTATCAGCATTCATGATCTGAAAAAAGAAATATAATTTAATAGATTTACAAATTGTATGTGTCAAACTAATATTCTTATTTATTGCAATATTTATGAACTTACACGTCGTGCAAACCATTCTACACGCTCTTTATTCAAAGCTTTCGTTATATATTTCTCATTTAGTGTTCGGCCTCTCATTCGTCTCTTTGTTTGTATCCTCAACTCTTCAATAAATGGATCTGTAATTTCACTATTCAGCAGCACATATCTATGTGCCTGTAATAATTCCAATTCTGTCAGTGTCACATTTGAGGTCCTCCCAACTGATCGGCCAATAGCAGGAAATATTTTTGATTTCTGATGCATTTGAGATTGAGTTGATGTGTCATCAACATGTCCAACTCGATTAAATATTGTCTCAATATCATCTAAATACCTGGAACAAAAGGTAAGACATTCCTTGGCCAAATAGCCTTCAACAATAGAGCCTTCTAGTTGAGCTTTATTTCTCACGTATGATTTCAAATGCCCAAGATATCTGTGAAATAAAATAATAATATTATGCATTTATTTAAATGTCAAAAATTGTTTACTTAACTGGAAAACATATAAATAATATACCTCTCAATTGGATACATCCATCGACAATGAACGGGGCCTCCTAATTTAGCTTCTTCAACTAAATGCATAGTTAAATGCATCATGATAGTAAAAAACGATGGAGGAAAGATCCTATCCATTTCACAAAGAGTCAATACAAACCTCTCCTGGAGGTTTTCAAGCTGAAATGGATGTACAACTTTCTCACATAATTGCCTGAAAAATGTGCAGAATTGGAGTACAATAGCTGTAACTTTTTCAGGTAATAATGTACGCAATGCCAATGGTAGTAACTACTGTAACAAAATATGTGAATCATGACTTTTAAATCCATGTAACTTACGATTCTTCAAGTCAACACACCTCTAGATGTTACTCGAATACCCATCAGATACCTTCATATTCTTTAAAATTCGAAGGAACGTATCTTTATCCCTAATTTTCATTGCGAAAATGGCCGAAAAATACTTTTCATTCTCATCTGGCCAGAGATCGCGTTTTATGTTCATTACTTGTAAGTCTTTGTGAGCATTAAGATGATCCTTCGACTTTCCATGCTCATTAAGTAATGTGAAAATCAAATTATCACAGAAATTCTTCTCAATATGCATCACATCAAGATTGTGGCGCAACAAATTAAATTCCCAATATGAAAGTTTAAAGAATATACTTTTTTTATTCCACTGTTGTGTTCTGATTTCACTTGACGATGCACTTCGGACCTGTTTTCCGCTATCATTCAAATGATGAACCTTCCCAAATTCTGTTTCAACATTTTCAAGCTGTGTCAATATTTCAGAATTGGTTAACAACTTTGGAGGTGGTCTATGATCAATGAAACCATTAAATTTTGATTTGTTCAGCCGAAATCTATGAGATGCATCGATAAATCTTCGATGGCATAAGAAGCACCTTTTTCTACTGTGAGGTAGCCGTTTGGGCTCAAAATCAAAGTTACAAACGGGACAAGCCAAACCCGTATAAGTGTTCCAACCAGATAAATTCCCAAGCCCAGGGAAGTCACTAATGGTCCACAGTAAATCCGCATGCATTTTGAACATTGTTTTAGAAGAAACATCAAATGTATCAACACCGTTACTCCATAACTCCTATAATTCTTCAATCAAAGGCTGCAAGTATACATCAATATCATTTCCAGGCATTTGTTTTCCAGGAATAATCATTGATATGATAAAAGATGATTGTTGCATACACATACACGAAGGCAGATTATAAGGGATAAAAACAACTGGACAAATGCTATAACTTGTACTCAAAGTCCCAAATGGGTTGAATCCATCGGCAACTAATCCCAATCGAATATTCCTAGGATCAGCTGAGAAATATGGATGTAATGAATCAAATGTATTCCATGATTGGGAATCTCGTGGGTGTCTCATTAACCTATCATTGTTATTATCTACAGAATTCCACTTCATGTGTTCGGCGGTTTTTGATGACATGAATAATCTTTGCAATCGCGGCTTCAAAGGAAAGTAATGAAAAACCTTTGCAGGTGTGTTCATTTTCTTCTTCTTCATGAAATTATGTTCAGTCAGACTTCCAACATCACCCTTTGACTTCCATCTAGAAGAATAACATTTCTTGCAATTGTGTCTACTTGAATCCTCTCCCCAATAAAGCATACAATCATTGGGACATGCATGTATTTTTATATAATTCAGACCAAGCTTGTTAACAACTTTTTTCATATCATAAAAAGATTCTAGGATTTTTGCTTTAGGAAATGCATCACGAATCAATTCCAATACCATGGACATTTCCTTATTTGTAATTCCACATAGACATTTGATATGGTACAACTTCAGCAGAAATGAAAGATTTGAATATTTCAAACACCCACTATACAACTCTTGATTTCCATCGTCAACTAAATCATGAAACACATTTTTCTCAGTGAAGTTTTCTGTTACATTTGGCTCTACAGAATCAAGAAGAGGATCCAATGATTTGTTCCAATCTTGATCTACTTGTGTTACAGTCTCAAAAACATCACTTGTCACGTTGCAATTTGTAGCACCCTCTTCTGGTTGTTCTGATATTTTTTGATGCTGATAGTGGTGTCTTGCAGTGCCGAATGCATCATTTATGAGGTTTTGCATTTCATTTTCCATTGTCGACGAACTTGGGACCTCATTCTGTGGATTAACATCAGTGCTCAATCTTTCTGTATTGTTCGATTCTCCATGCCAATTCCAACACAAATATTGACCAGGGAATTGCTTCAGTATTAAATGTTCATAAACTTCATCTCTCTTCAACCATGTTCTAAATTTACATTTAGGACATGGACATATTATTCTCCCTTCAACGGATCGATTAGAAATCACAAAATCTAAAAACTTATTCAAACCCTTAACATACTGAGGTGTGTTCCTCGGTAATGTGATCCAGCTTTTATCCATGTATATCACAATGTGCCTACACAAAATATACGATAGTGTAAGATTGCAGAATCATAATATAATAAAGATGACCCATTGATCATAAAGTATGCATAATATAATTAAGATGATTCATTGATCACATTTAAAATAGGCGAGTGGCTATTTTGGTTTCAATTATTTTCTCCAGGACCTTGGATCCCTACCTAGAGATCTTCTCGGGTTTTTTGGGAGACTATGCTCCGTCTAGATTGATCCATTCAACATTGGATATTTTATTATAGTTGTGGCGCATCTCTCTGGGTAAGAAATATTTCTGATTCTTCATTTCTCTTGATAATGGTGGCACCCTAGGGTAACATTATCATATCTGGTGGCCTAAGTTTTTGAATCTTTGTGTATTCTTCTATATCCTTTGGGAGATCTCATTATGGAGGCCATTCCTTGGTTAGTTGTGGTGCGGCAGATGTCTTTTATTGAGGTATTTGGTGTTTTCCATTTCCACCAACCCCTTCTTTTCTAATTTATATCAATATTAATGTTTTTATTATATTCTAGGGCCTTCGTTTTCATCATTGGGTTTTCATTGTTGGTGGATCCCATTACGGGAATGTGTGACTTGAGCTTTGAGGTAGGTGGTTCCATCTCTAGCCTATGAAAATTAGCCTAATTTCTCTTAATTTATAAGTTGATATATCAAATTGGAATGACTATTTTCATTTTTTTAAGAAGGGGTTTTTGAGAGAAATGTTTTTCCATGATTTTTGATAAATGAAAATGAAATGGGTACGTTAACATAAATATGGGTTAGTGTTCAACCACTGATTGTGATCATAAATGTAAGAATAAAATTATGTATTCTTTTTTTAACCTTACCCATTTTTGGTAAATCTATTTTATTAGTTATGTAAATAGAGATAAATTTATAAAAAAATCCCTATAATATCTATTATGCTTTAATAAGATCATGATATCAAATTCATGACTCAAATATTACCATAAATTCACTACCCTAATTTCCATTGGATCAACTGACACCCAATGATTCTATGCTAGATACAATATGAATTTGACTAATACTCATAAAATGTGTTGGTCTAATTTCTCTTATATTTAAAGGGATCTATAGGAGTCTAACCCTGATGAGGGTATGGAGGCTGATATTGGGATAAAGCCTGATTAACTAGACTAGGTAGTAGTTCTTAAGGGGGTGGTGCTGACTCGTTCTACAGTGGTTGATGTATAGCCTGAGGCTAAGTAAGATGTTGATTCCTTAGTGAGTCTATAAAGGATGATCCACTGGTAAAAATTCTAGTAGACTAGGGGACTCAACCTGTGAAACAATATCAATCTAGAACATAGAGTCTCTTTTCATAGGATACCCGAGTGAAAACATTAACACCTTCTTAGCATGTTGGATGGATTTCTCCTGGCGATGAGTCCTATTAGAGAATTTTTTGAATCCACCTATAATGTTTGGAGTGATGGGGGAGGTAACCAGTTTAGCCTTACCATTCACCATGCACATCATCAGTAGATATTTGTGAGTTAATGACTTGTCAAGTGAATTCATGAGGCCCTTCCACCTAGCGACAATGTCTATGACTCACTCATCTGGTCGTTGTTTTCAAATAAAGTAGTCAGATGTTCTGGAATTTCCCATGGTGGTGTTAAACTGAAAAATAAATTGATTATGATGGTCTTCCCAACAAGCTATAGACCCAATGGATAACTAGATGTACTAGAAAAACTCTGGCCCTTCTAATGTCAGCACAAAACATAGTTCTTTGTGTCTTCCTACTATGATAGAGTTCACAACATAGGGACACACATTGAAATAAAATGGGCTAGGTGTTGTAGCAGATTACACATCCCATTGAAGGGGGAATTGTTGGATTCTCAAATTCTATTGGTGCTGACATATCATAAACTGATACATGTTATGAAATTCCATCAAGTGGTATTTCCACCTATCACTTCTCCAGGGCCTCAAAGTATACGATGAGGTTGTCCATTGTGTCCTCTAGGAAAGGATTCCATTCTGGGCCAGGATCAATGACAACTAATGAATTTATAATATCATCAACATGGTAGGTAGGCTAAACCACCCATGAAGTGATAGGTATAACAACTGGGTGAATTCCATAAGATAATACTGGGGGAATTACTAGAGCCAGGTCTCAAGGAAGATTCTCATTCAATTCTGGTGGATTAGGCAATAAATAGTGTGATCACTTGTCATAGGCTCCTAAATTTACCGAATTGAGAGGAAATTGATTTTCCAGATTAAAGGGAATTATTTTCTTAATGAATTTTGGATTCCCCTAATTTTCTAGCGGATATAGGACAAGATTATATCATATATCTCCATATTGTAGAAACTAATTAGCATGGAGCTCATTAATAGGAATCTTTTATTCGGAAAGATGCTGAAACAAAGAAGTCATACCAGGATCAACTATATTCTACATTGAACTAGACAGGTCATAGGGATTAGTAGTTCTGGTCGGTCCTTTACCCTGGTTGGGGTCTTGGTGTAAGGGTAATTACTTAGAGGAATCTGAAAGGCCATGCATCTTTCTTTGATGGTGGGTGTCAACACTTGGGGTGTCTAGTAGATGTTGTGCTACCGCAAAGGGTGGGTCATCTTACTTAGAATTTAATTTAGTTTATCACTCCCTAACTGTAACAATCTCATCTATATTCAAGGTGACTATGCATAGAGGCACATTATTGACGTCATTGGGAAGATTTGGCTATCATAGGATGGGATTGAAGTGGAGAGAAACATAATTCCATACGATGCAAATCTGTACTGGTGGGGACACTTCCTTAATAATTATATGGATTAGAAAAATGTTCTGCAGACATCATTGTAGATGGTACTGGTGGTATCTTGTTGATGTGGGTGGATACGACATGAGAAGCCCTGCTAAATAAACCATGTAACGTTAATGGAAAATGTCATCCCAATGCTCTTGGATATTATATAATTCAAAATAAGGTTCAAGAGGCAGAAATGTGTCTCCCAAATGGTTTGAAAAAAAACCCTATCATGATTGAGTGACCCCAGAATTATGATGTTGGAAGTAGTGATCATCCTTAATATATTAGAAAACTGATTAGTGGTTATAGTTTCATATCACATTCTCCACTCATAAGTGCAGTTTAACTCTTCATTTCCACATTCTTATACTTTGGGTGGCTTAGGAACTTGAAAAAATGGTTCTGTATACCATTGTGGTAGTGGACTATCTGGTAGGGATAATGTTGCATGAGATGATAGTCCACAACCTACTAGATTGTATCTCAAAGATGGTACATACTACTTCACCATTTTCTTATAGGACAGAGTATATTCCACATATTCATGTGAAAGGTAAGAGGCTGTCAGTTGAGAATCTTGTGAGTGATATCCACCAATCATACCCAAAACAATAATTTCAATGAATCCATATATCATTTGTTTGAATATGATTTTACATCCAAAAATAATCCTAGTAGTCTTGGATATATAAATATTTCAATTATAATTTTGTTCTATGGGATTATACGACTTTATAAAGACCCTTGATATATAATATTCCTTCAACAGTATGCAATGAAATTTTCCTTGACCATTTCAAATAAGGAATATTATTTTCATTTAAGTCCAAAAAGAATTTAGATAAAATATTTTGAATAAAATTTTGTTCTCTATTTGGATCATAGTTCGTCAATGAAGATTAATGGAAACTATAGTTAACACATTGACATTCAAGCTAATATTTCCCTCATATGAATGTTATAGAGTTTCTTATTTTGGTATTATTAATAAAATTTCATCAGCTATTTAATTGAAATTATTAATTCTAAAATATTCATAAATAAGAGGTATACTGAGATATGTGAGTGGATAATCTATTATCTTTAAATCAATTATTCCTTCAATAGGAGTAACATGACTTTGAGAAACATTCATGGAATCTATGATGTTGATTTAAAATTCATTATCCCTTTTCCGGTATCTGAAATATAATTATAATCTAATTTTTTGAAATATTCAATATATATTTTATATTAAATGAAAATATGAACATATCACCATTGAATAAGAGATGTGATACTCAAGGATATTCAAAAATTCCTTTAAACCATTACATTCTACCTCCCTAGTTTATGAAATTTGGAATCCTATAAATTTTAGTCGTATAAATAATTAAAAAGGAATATGATAATAGGTATACCTATATAATTTTCCTATAAAATCCAATTGGGAACCATTCTAAAGACTAGGCAAGAAATTCTTAGCAAACAGTTTCAATTGAATCTCAAAATGTTAAAAAACACCAATTTACATTCCAGGAACTTATTAAAAATGCTAAATATGGTTCTAAAAATCCCAAATCTGGTGAGAAACAAATGAAACATTTAACTAAAAAACCAGCATGTACAACTATAATCGGATAATCCCATTTTCATAAAACAAGGCCTAAACCACTGATTTTTCAAACCCAATGAATTAACCAAATGGTGCACAATAATAATTAACACCTAGAAAAAAGTATAACAACAAGAAATATATGAAAGTAATATTATAAATCCAAGCACAATAGGACCGACATTATGTGTGCGATATTTCACAAAACAAAGTCAAATATCATAAAACAAGATTAGACCAACATTTGCGAATGAAATTAATTATATAAAAAGATTGAAATTAGATTATATAAATAAAAGATGGGGATAAAAACACATATTTAATGATTTTCAAATTAAAAATGTCAATTTCATGGGAATACTACCATAAATCTAGGGCGTGATAAAAAAGAAAACCCGTAGATCACACCGTAAGGGTTATAATTCCCCTATCCTACCAAAAATTATCATTAACAATAAAAAAACAAACTAATTGAAGGAAAAAAAAGAAGAATGAAAATGGGTTTACTGGGGAGAGTTGTGCTGCTTGATTGAGTAGGAGGTCGCGGGTCGCCGGAGGTCACGGGTCGCCGTAGGTCGCGGGTCGCCGGAGGTCGAGGGTCGCCGGAGGTGTGCGGGTCGGCGGGGGGTTAGAGGAAGAAGGGAGGGCATGAGGGTTTGGGGAACAATTGGGGTGGGGGAAGAAGGGTCGGGATTGTGAAATGATTTTCGGTTTTAGCGGCGGTTTATTAAAAACTGCCGCGAAACCTTTCAGAGAAAACGTTTAGCGGCGGTTTTGTGAACCGCCGCCACAAAACCACCGCTAAACACGATTTTTGTTGTAGTGTCAATGTAATAAATAATATTTATTTTTAAAATCATTAGATATTTATAATTATTGATCACCCTTTTTAATAAATATAAATAGTTTTATTGAAGGTATAATTTAATGAGAAAAACCTTCAACAATTCTTTTAGATAATAAAGTAAAATATATTGCCTCTTTATTACCTCTTGTTACTTTTGGACCAAATATAAAAGAAAAAAATATATGGTTTTGGGAGAGATCATAAATGGATAATGAGAAGTATTTTTTGGTACCTAACATATTTGTATGCTTTTTTAGTTTATCACATGTTATATGTAATGCATATTGAGAAGATTTTTTTGATTACATATTTTATACCTCTTTGGACACACTGAGTAAGAACAATGATAATGTAATGGCACAATTAGATCTTTACCAAATTCATAGACATCCTTTACTAGAATTATTTAAATATGAAATATCACATAATTTAATGACACTAAAATCATGTGACACACTTTCTAAAGAAATTAATTTATTATTATTTGAATAGATTAGATATTTGAGGTTTCGAGATGACTATTCTTCTAATTTGTCTTGTTGTGTCGTAAATGGACATATTATCGGGTTAAAAAGTCATGAATCACATTTCATAAGGGACAGAGTACAGCCTATTACTCTTATAGGGATATTTATGTTTTCAATATGGGATATTTTGACTAAAACCTAATTTTTATTCTAAGATATTTGTACAACAACATCAAATAATGATGCATTGAGTATGATTTAAAAAGTTGTTTTAATTTTATGTAAAGTGGAGAAAATATTCCCACCATCTTTTTTTGACTTAATGAAACATTTTATATTGAATTTCCCATATGAATAATAATATTCAGGGAAGGTATAATTTAAACAGATATACCTATTTGGTATATATTTTCATACACTAAAAAAGAAAGTACGTAACAAAGCATCGATTGAAGGGTCAATTGTAAAAGTGTACTTTTAGGTAGAAATTTAAAATTTAGTCTCTTATTGTTTTCAATATGAATATAATTTAAAACATAATTTCATGGTTCAAAGTGAGGGAAATGTTTATGATGACATTGACCATTAATTGTTTGTTTTTAATTAGGCCACTCTTGGTTTTGATGGTTATCATGAATGATGGATTTTAGATGAAGAACTGCACAAAGATTAAACATATTTTTTAATCAATTGTGATGAAATTAAAGGATTTGTGCAGAAAGTACAATTTTTTTTTAAATTTTTATAAAAGATAAATTTATTTAAATAGTTTTTATAGACTATAGGATAAAAACATCCAAAAAAATTATACAAATTACCCAATATAGTCTTAAAGATCATAACCCACAAAATTTTTCATATTGGTTTCAAGGAATGGTAAATTAAGTCATGTATTATGGCACATTAAATAAATTTAGTAATGATATTTACTATTAATAATTTTAATTATTTATAGGTATGAAAAAAAGTAAAATTGATAGTCAATCATGTGTGTTGAGAAACTCTCCATCAAAATTGGTCAAATATTATAATGGCTATGTGGTTAATGGATTTCAATTTCTTCCATTCATATATGGAGAATGAAAAAAAATCAATGAATAATGGTGTTTGTTTGAAAAGATATCATTATGAAGAAAGTGAAGTTCAATTTTATGGTATAATGGATGAATTAATTGAGTTATGTTATATAGGAACAAAGTATGTAACAATGTTTAAATTCCACTAGGATGATACTGATCAAGGGTTGAGAGTCCATACAAGATATGGTGTTGTTGAAATTAAATATAATAGTCTTCTTGCCTCAAAAAAACCATTTATATTGGTACATTAAGTACATCAATTGTATTATAAAAATTACTATTTTATTTCAAGATATTTAAATTACTTACGTAGTATAAAAAAAATGAAATCTTATGATAATCAGTTTCTTGAAAATGAAAATGTTTCTTAGGAAGTTTAATATATTGAAAGTTTTCAAGAAAAATCAGCAAATACATATCTTACCTGATGAGATATAAATATCTATGATGAAATCCCCCAGTTATGGGACAGTGATATTGATAATGTTGATAAATTAATAAGGGATGATCAAACTAAAATTATTTTGGAAGTTGAATACTCTAAACATGAAGATGAAGAAATTTTCATCGATGAAGATGAGGATGGAGTTGAAAAAATATGTTTTATATTCAAGTATTTATCAGTTTTTTATATTTCATATCTATATAAACAATTATTTAAAGGTAATATTTTTTTCTTTAGATAGATGGATGTATTCCCAAAGATCTATTCAATTTCCTCACATATTCTAGTATGTATTAGTTTTTTTATATTTGATATATTTATTAACAATTATTGATATGTAAAAATATGATATTCTTCAAATTATTTATTAGTTTTTTGTATTTGATATATATATATCAATTATTTATAGGTAAGAATATTATATTCTTGTATTTATTTTTAGTTAATTATTATATTCTGGTATTTATTAATGTTTTATATTTTATATATGTATTAACAATTACTTACAGGTAAGATTATTTTATTCTATAATTTATTGGTTTTTTATATTTGATAGTTGTGTTAATTTTTTTATAGGTATGATTTTTTGTGTCAGATAGCTGGAGATGCCCCTGATAATCTATTTCATTATTTCAATGATGCCAGGCTTCTTGATGATGACCCCAACTCATCTGAACTACATGATGCTACTATAACACAACATATTATAAGGGGGTGTGACCTTACTCGATTTATGATTCTAGAACCTATTCTAGAGAGAATTTCATCTCTTGATTTTGATCTTCTTAATGGAGGTATGTTCAACTGTTTAAGGTGTTTTTATATTAATTTTTTTTATTAATTTGGGTAATACTATTATGATTATTTATTTTTATTTTGGGAATTCTTATATTAAGTTTTTTATAAATTTTGGTAGTACTGTTATGATTATTCATCAGTTCTTATACAACCTAAAAAAGAGAGCCATGGATAGATATTATGTTACTATTTTAAACCATTATTAATTCTCTCATTAACCAAACTATGTCTTAGCTTTGGTGTGAGATAGATTGTGCACCTACTAGATAGGATATAGCTATAGGTGGAGTTCATCATTGAGGTGTTGGAATTGAGGGAGGGCGAAGATCACGCATATGGCCAGGTGGCATTCATTTGGTAGAAATTTACAACATATGGTAAGTAATATTATTTATTAATGTATATATAAATTAAATTTATGTTTTTTATTATATTATATAGGCTTTTACTAATAACTATATTACAAAGTTCAATGTTTACAAGAATATGTACCCTGATTTGAGTATATGATAACTTATCATTGAGAGACATCACCAGATTTTGGTTAGTATTTTTAAGATTTTACTGATATTATTTTTATTGTTATTTTAGATTATTATTATATTTCAAGGAAATGTATATAGGTATGAATTCTATTTCATAGGAGGTCAAGTTGAGAATGAATAAGATTCTACTTCTGAGTCTGGTTTTGATGAGGGGACTTAGATACATGTGACTTCTTATGATGTCGAGAAAAGATGTAGTTACTGTTATTATTTCATGATTGAAACCTACTAGTTATTAAATACTTATGTGATATAATCAGTCATATATAAGGGATATCATGGAGATTCATCATCATCATATGTTTCATATTATGAAGAGAGGTTGCGATCTCAGGATAAGGTGATATAGAAGATGTAGAGAGAGTAGGTGGAGGAGCGTGATAAGAAATTTCAGAGAGATGACCGGATATTAGAGTATATGCAATAGATTGTGCATGGGTTTGGTAAGTATTTCCTCACACCTAACCATTTTGGCAATCCTCCACCCACTGATATTAGTTTATTGTTGTTGTGACTATAGTCTAGTTTTATTTGGTAAATAAATTATGCATGTAATAATTCTATAAATGTTTTTATTATATGTAATTTTCTATTTTTTTAAAAAATATTATTATTTTTTAAATATATAACTAATTGTAATAGATCACTAAATATTTCACAATTAATTTTTTTTTAAATTTGTTTGAACTATTAGTGATGAAGTGGCATTCATGTCGCAAATAATATATAATTTTGATAACCCATTCCAAATATTGTTTAGAAATTTTTTAGCTTATTTGCAATGGGAATGATGGTCAATTGTAATAATAAAATATTTATAAACACCTTTCACAAATAATCATATTTTTGACGCTATTTTTTATGAGGATCTTTTTGTGATAGATTCCCATCGTAAAAGACTTTTAGTGATGGTACACCATCATAAAAATCCCATCACAAAAGAAATAAAATATAGTTGAGTATCAACTAGTGATATGCTGACCTCAGATTGATCATAGAGAACCATATGGAACCTACAAGATAATTGAATAAGTCATCATTATGAAGAAGTGGATACTAGTTCTTAATCATCACTTAGTTCATCCTCTGGTAATCCACACATAAGTATAATGATCCATCCACCTTCTATCTAAAAATTATAGGAGTACCCCTAGGAGACATTATTGGGTGAATAAATTCCTTCACTATGAAATCCTCATGCCAAGAATTCAGGTTCAAAATCTTTTTAGGATATCACATGTAATATTGAATGGATTTGGGCTCCATACCTGACATAATAGTGGATGGTTTTCAGATAATGAACCAACCAATCCATGTTGAAGATCATATAAAAACTAGGGATCTCTACCATGGAAATTTCTTAGAGAAGCCTATATCCACTAATTAATCTAGTTCACTCTAGACTACATGGTTTCTAAGTGTTGATTAACAATTAATCATAATAGTGGAAGAAATAAGATACCAAAAATCTAAGTTCACCATAGTGGTGAATTCTTCCAACTTAGAATAAATTAAATTATTTTCAATAGAGGAAAGACTTACTTAATGTACTCCCCTAACATGTGGAGTACCTTGATCGCCAAATTGCTGGAAGTTTTATGCCATCTTGTCGATCAACACACGTGAAGCTTCTGGTGTCTTGTCTAGCAATTCCCCTCCAGCTGCAACATCCACCATTATTATCTCCATAGGTGTGAGTCCTTCATAGAAGTATTAGATGAGGAGTTTCTCACTAATTTGGTGATGTGCGCAGCTTGCACCCAACTTCTTGAATCACTCTCGGTACTCATAAATTGACTCCCATTGTGATTGATTAATCCTCAATATCTCCTTACAAATGGAAGTGGTCCTTGATGATGGAATAAATATCTGCAAGAAAATACATTTCTAATCGTTTCAAAAAGTTACATCTTCAGGTTGTAAATAATTCATCCAGTCTTTTGCAGCTCCGTCAAGTGAAAATGGGAATGCCCTTAGTTTGATTTGATCTTCAGATACATTTCTTGGTTTAAGGGTTGATAAAACCACATTAAATTATTTATGGTGTTTATTGGGAGCCTCAATATAGAGGCCATTAAATTTTGGAAGCAGGTGAATTAACCCAGATTTCAGTTCAAAATCTATTTCGAGATTTGGGTATGCAATGCAATTTGGTTGATAGTTAATATCAGGTGAAGCCAATTCTCGAATGGTTTTATTAAGTTAATTTCCATTATTTTCAGCCATTGGTTCTTGTTTTAAGTTGAAATTATAAGTTTTTACAATTTCAATGTTCTTGGAGTGGAGTAATTCTCCAACTAGCTGAATGTTTAAACTTTCCATAGACAAAGAATGTTTGATTCGAGCCCTAAGGCTGTGTTCAATCTCAGTGTCAAGATCTAAGAGATCTTTGGGATTAGTTCATGTCACAAATCAAAAAAAAAATGAAAAGAAGAAAAGTATACCATAATAAACTAAAATATGAGAATTTTGATTTGATGGTCTAAAAAGAAGAAGAAGAATCAAACAAAAGAAGAAGAAAAATTCAGATTGGTTAAAGAAAGAAGAAAGAAAAAAAGAAGATAATAAAATGTAAAATAAAATAAATACCTCTAAATAGTTGAAATAATTACTTGCCTCTTTGGAAATGGTGCCAATTTGAAAGGTGTTGTCGTGGGCGCTTTCAAATGATATGTGATTTTTGGTTACTTTGGTGCAGCAGAGTGGCTGACCAAGGTTGCCTCTCAAAGGAAGAAGTAAATTTAACAACATATTAAAGGTATTTTGAAATTAAAATAAATATAAATTAGAATATTAATTAAAAGGATGTGTTTTTTTATAGTCTATAAATCTATAAGCAGTTCACTGGAATAAGATTGTATTTTTGTTTTGTTTTTAGTTTTGAAATGAAGTTCGATTAAAATGACACACCAAGAAGATGTTTTTTTTTGAAAATATTTAAAAGGCGTAATCGATCTAACTATACCTCTTCACTCAATTATTTATCATTATCATTTAAATTAACATCCACTTAATTATAATCCTATAATTTTTTAACCCTCGAACTCTACGAGAGTTAACTTAACCACAAAGATGGAATTACTTAAACCCTAGGCTAGCTTGGGAACATGCAATTGCAACACCCTGATTTGATTGATGTTCTTAAGTTATATTATGTTCAGTGGTTAATTAGAGAACATATCCACTTTGGAAATGATTATTAATTTAGTTTAGGGATTATATTTTAACTCTACAAATTTATCTCGTATTGTCTTTTATTACCTTTTAGGATCACACTCTCACGATTTACACAACTTCTGACTTCGCGTGTTTTTGTGTAAATTGTTCAATTGATTTAGTTTCATTTAAATTAAAAAATAAATTAATAGATCATATTATTTTAATTAAAGTATCTTATTGATTCAAAATAAATAAATGAATAAGTTTAGAGGTAGATCGATTAATAAAAAGAATTACTCTTCCATGGGTGGTGTAGTCATCGTAGAAACATTTTGAATGTGCAAAGGTTTAGAAAGGGTATAACCCAATCACATTTCTACTCTTGATTCCAGCCCAATTAGTAAGATTAATATAAAAAGAAATTTAAACAAAACAGAAGAAAATAGAATAAATAAAATAACAACAAAGAAGTTTATTATGAAAACACAAACATTACAACATGAGGAAGAAGAAGAGGGCTTCGGCGAATGGATCCTTGATTCAAGAGATACCCTTATTGAATTTCACAGATAATTGTAGTGTAAACTCTTCTCCTCTTCCCTGAAATTCCTAATGCACGTACCTACCATTAAAAATGAGAAAAGTACATATTTATATAGTGGGGAGGAGGCTAGGTTAAAAGTGGTTTCAAGTGTGAATGAGAAGATTCTTCCAAATATTTTAATCCCACTTGAATCGCCTTCTTGAACCCTACAACGCGTGAATTAGCTTTCATTACAGAAGGATAATATGTGATAAATTGGGTTTTAGATCCCCTCTCAAAATTTGGGCTCAATCCAAGCATATATGTTGAATATATGGCCCAAACATTAAAGTGATGTCCAATCTCGCATGTGCAACCTACCATTGATTTAATGGACCATTTACTCCATCCAAATGCACTCTTTAGCTCTAGTGTTATGAATAAAAGTTGTATAAAATTAAGTGGGGAGCACTGTTACAAAATTTTAAGTTCAAATAAGTCATATTAAAATATGTATGTGTGAAATACTACAATTCATTTTAAAAGGGTAAAAATAGAATTTTCATCAAGGTTTCAAATGAATGATCTAATCTGAAATATTTCATAAATGAACATATTTAGCACATTGTGAGGAAATTATGTCATCTATAATCAATAAAATATTCCAAAAAATAGTGTTTTATCACTTATCTCTTTGAATTTTCATTTTCATATGTTGGGGTTTTATATTATGTATCCATATTACTGTCCTTTTTATGTCTATAGGATGATATACCTTTTTTTCCTCTCATCAATTCATTTTATGAAATTTTAAGTGACACGTTTTGGTTGTCGAATTTTTATAAGGGATCCTCTCTGTTTCTCTTTTATTTAAGATTTTCCTCTATGTTATGCCCTTTTATGTGTAATTCTTAGTGATGAGGTATGGTTACACGCCTCCCCCATACCACCCTAATGACTTATAAGTGATGAGAAACCTCTTTTCTCTCTCATAAATCCCTCTTAGTTACACCAGACACCATGCCAATAATCCGTAACAAATTATACCCGAACCTCCTTTGTTATTTCAGGTTGCCTTATCTTTTATTATATCAAAATGGAGTAATATTATGTGTTTATGTGCATCTTATAAATTCTATGTATTTTTACAAAATTAATTTATTAATACCCTTTCATCACTCTCTTTCAAGAATATACATGTTTTTAAATTATTCCCTCCTTAGTGATTTCTGATAAGTAAACCTATTTTAAGGGAACATCCTGAATTCTTACCCAATTTCAAGTTCAATCTATCTTCTCTTTTAAGCCATAATTTTCCTTATAAAATCAGTATTTTTGTTAGGAAAACCTTCTTGGTTCACTTATGGTTTTATATTAAATATTACCCCCTTTTCTATTTTAAAGTCTCTATAGTGTTTTCCTTAAAACCGCACTAAACTGTTTTAACTATAAAGTTTCTTAAATACTTTTCTTACATGTTTTAACTTCTGTTTGACATAAATTAACATGTAATATTCCTATTTTACCTTATGAACATCCATGTATGTTCTAATTCTTTTCTCTCATGGACACTTTTATGATACACCCATTTATTATGATTTATGACATGATTGTGTTACCCATTTCTTTCCATGGGTACCCTTATGTTTATGAATGGTTTATTATGTATGATTATTTATATGGAAAGAATATTCATGAAAATATTGATATGGGTGTGCCTAGATCACTCTCCAATACATTGGATAAAGTTACGTCTCATGATATGTTATGTGCGGCGGTCTTGGCGGTTAGCCTTGGCTTGTGCTACTATGTGAAATGATCTTGGAGGTTAACCTTGACTCATACTAAATTCATGTTTTATGTTTCTACCACATTACTATGATTCCCTATTTATATGAGCCCATTTTCACATGTCTTGATTCCATATGTTCCATGCTTTTGTTATCATTGTGTCATGCCTTCTAACCCATATTCTAAAGTGTTATTCTTATGTATACTCCCTTACTGGGATTTTTAGATCATCCATTTTTTCATGTGTTTCCCAGGGTATCCAATGCAGATTTATGAGCATAATGGAAGATAGGAGCTCATTTTGGAGTTTAAATAATTTTTTTATAATGTTTGATTATGTACCTAGTTTTCCAGGACACCAGACTTTACAATCTTTGTCTTGTAATTTGATTTATAATTATGCTTAAAATCATGTAATGCTATGTGTAAAAGGATAGGGTTTTTATTGTTAGTATTAGAGGATGGTGTAGTTATTTTTTGAGATTAGGAATAGATAACCTTATTGAGAACCTGAAGGATGAGACTAAGTACAAGAAAACATCCCTAAAATTTTGATATGTAAAGAGTAAGTGGTTTATCAAGAAATTATGTCCCTGTCTGGATACAAACAGGTAGAGGCAGCTTGAACACAGATGTACCTAGGAGTGAAAACTTCAACAAGGAGTTTTGGGCTTGACCCAGGGTATCCTAGTACACGACAATGGACCTTACTTCACTCTAGGTATTGACACTCATGGGGGATATTCTTTGGTAAATTTGTGAGCTTAGTACAAACCATTAGTAAGGGAATAAAAAAATCATATAAGATTATAAGCTAAGATCAAGGATAACAAAGATTTTGACTCAAGGAATCACAAGTTAGGATATAATTATCCTCTAAAAGTTTATCCTTTTATGTTCAAAAGTTTCCTTTTTTATGTTCAATAACTAAATATTAAAGCCCTATAATTGTAAATTATTTTTCTTAGATAATGGTGGGAAATAGAAGAACACATTACAACAGTCAATGTGAAAGGGAATGTGAAGAATTCCAAAATGATATGCCTGATATGATGACAAGGGATACTCAAAAATTCATGAAAGTACTTGCTTAGTTGTCTCATGTTATGAATAATAACTTGAATCATGTGGAACACCCTCCTCCTCCAATAAGAGAGAATGTTTCCATAGAATCCTTCATGTGGAAAAGGCCTCCCATGTTTAGAAGATATTATGATCCCTTCCTCATTGAATAGCATATTAACTCCATTGAAAATATATTCTTTGTCCTCCAGTGCTTGGAAGAAGAGAAAGTTGTTTTGGTGGTCTATCGTTTTGATGGGGAGCTGATCAGTGGTGGACACTGTTCGAGAATACAAAGTCCTAAAAGGAAATTTATTCCATGTATTGGGAGGAATTCAAGAGTATGTTTTTCAATAAATATTTTCCTCAAACCCTACGTATCAGGATGGAAAGATAGTTTCTTGGACTCAAGCAGAAGGAAGATGATTCCATCAGGGCGTATGAAGAAAACTTCACAAGGATTCCAAGGTACACCTCTGTATTTTTCATGAACACCAAAAGCAAGTTAGATCTCTTCTTTAACGAGCTAAAGAAAAGTCTATAGATGGTGTTGTTGATCCAATAATTTGACATTTATGAGGAGATTGTCCGTTGTTCCCTCAATGTTGAAATGGATATTGGAGACTCTTCGTGGTATCATGGGCCCAATGACAATAAAAAAAATAGATAACAATATGGGTGTTTCAGAAAACAAATCCCATGATGGAAAGAAGCCTGAATATCCCACTTGTAAAATTTATGGGAAGAAGCATCCTGGGAACTGTCTAAAGGGAAACATGAATTACTTGAAATGTGGAAAGTTGGGGCATCTGGCCATGAACTGCCAAAGAGATATGAAAGATCCCGCTAATGTGGAAGAAGAAAGGAAGTTTCAGATCAACTCTCAGCTAGTGGTGCAGTGCTAAAATAGCAAGGATCATGGGCATTATGAAAACAATTTTTCTAAGCCAAGTGTTGTCAGAGGAAATCAACAACAACCTCTAAGGCAACAAGGAAGGGATTATGCTATCACTACTGCTGAGTTGGAGTCGGAAAATGATGTGGTGATAGGTACGCTAGTTATTTATTCAATAATAGTGAATATACTATTTGATTATAGTTATACACATTCTTTCACATATTGAAAGTTTAGTATAACTATTCAAACACCACCTCAAAATTTGGAGGAAACGTTATCTGTGAGAACATTGAATGGGGAAATTATTGCATCCATAATCAATAAATCCTCCCCTGTTAATGTTTTTGGACTAAATATCCCAACAAATCTTTTCATACATCCTTTAGTGGAGTTTGACGCTATCTTGGACATGGATTGGCTATCTTTATACAAGTCCAACATCAATTATCGGTAAAGTGAGATCACTCTTCACATCTCGAAGAATCCTTCAATTCTTTAAAAGTGTAAAGAGGATGATGAATCTCACTTAGAATCAGTGTCTCGGGTGTGGATATTAATTCCTTATGATCAAGAATTTCTAGCTGAAATGATTGATACCAAGGAGAGAATCATGTTTGAAGACATTCCCATAATGATGGATTACACTGATGTATTCCCTGAAGTGTTTTCTAGTCTTCCCTCTGACCGAGGGGTTGATTTCTCAATTGAACTTATTCTTGGATCTCTGCCTTTTTCAAAGACACCTTATAGAATGGACATCATAGAGCTGAAAGAGATGAAGAAGCAGTTATAGGAGAATCTATAGAAGAGTTTTATACTCCCAAGTGCTTCACCATGGGGTACTCCAGTCCTCTTCCTCAAGAAGAAAGATGGATCAATGTCCTCTACATTAATTATTGTGAGCTCAATAAAATCATGATAACGAACAAGTATCCCCTACCACTAATTGATTACTTATTAGATAAGCTTCAAGGGTCTAGTTATTTATCTAAGGTGGAACTTTGGTCAGGATATCACTAATTAAAGGCGAGGAAGGAAGATATTCCCTAGACTACCTTTCAAATGAGGTATGAACACTATAAGTTCATAGTAATGCCCTTCAGAATCAATAATGCTCCAAATTTTTTAGGGATTTAATTAATAGAGTATTTATAGATTAGCTTAAAAAATTTGTGGTAGAATTTATTGATGATATTCAAATATACTCTAAGAGAAATGAGGAACATGAGGATCATTTTAATACTGTGTGAAAAAATTTGCGAAGGGAGAAGCTGTATGCAATGTACTGTAAATGTGAGTTCTGGATGGAGGGAGTATCATTCTGGGGGCATGTTATCACCAACAAAGGGACATATGTAGACCCTTCATAGACAAAAGAGTTTTAAGAGTTTCCCAGGACAACATCTATAACAGAGATCCAAAAAATTTTGGGTCTAGATGGGTATTATCAAATATTTGTGAAGAACTTTTCAGGATTGTCAAACCCAATGACCAAGCTGACACAGAAGGGAGTAATGTTTTTATGGATTCAGTAATGTGAATACTATTTTAAGGAGTTGAAAAGAGGCTTATCACTGCACCATTAATCACACTCCCTGCAAGTGGAGAACTCTTTTGGTGTATATTGATGCTTATAAGAATGGATTAGGTCATGTGCTAATGAGAAATGATAAATTGATATCATACCCCTCATAGAAGCTGAAAATACATGAGAATAACTATCCCATGCATGATCTGGAGTTGGCAGCTTTGATCATTGTGTTTAAAATTTGGCGGCATTATCTCTATGGGGAGAAGTGTGAGATACATACTGATCACAAGATTCTTAAATATATATTAAAAAAAGAGCTTAATATGTGCCAGCGAAGATGGATAGAGCTCATTAGGGATTATGACTGCTCAATCCACTACCATCCCAGTAAGGAAAACATGGTGGAATATGCTCTAAGTAGAAATGATCATGACACTTTATCAATTATGAGAATTGAAAAGGATCCAATCTTCTTAGATTTGTAGAGGACGGACATGAGAATCATTAAGGGAAGAAAATCATCAATCATTTTTCAAAAGATCTATCAACCATCTATCATGGAGAAAATAAAGGATGCTCTAAGTAAAGATGTAGAAATTCAGAAAATGGTGAAAGCTGTTAGAAATGGGAAATCCTCCAATATCGAGATCTCTGATAAAACTTTTGGTGGGACAATATGAAAAAGGGATATTGCTGAATATACATCAAAGTGCCTAGTATTTCAAAAAGTCAAGGCTGAAAGAAATAAGTCTAAGGGTATGAGGAAACCACTACCCATACCAACATGGAAGTGAGAGAATATCACCATGGACTTTGTTATTGGACTTCCAAGGACATCTAGAGGAAACAATGCTATATGGGTCATTGTGGATCATCTTACAAATATAGTTCGCTTTATCGTGATTCGTGAGGACTTCTCATTAGATCAAATTCCACAGATATATATCAAATAAGTGGTAAGGATGTATGGAGTACCACTATCTATTATATCAGATTGAGATCCGAGATTCACCTCGAAATTTTGGAAAATTCTCCAACATGATCTAAGCACTAAACCGAACTTCAGTACGACCTATCATCCTCAAACTGAGGTCCAATATGAGCAGAATATTCAAACAATAGAAGATATGATAAGATCATGTTCTTTGGACTTCAAAGGAGGATGAGATCAACATCTTCCACTAGTTGAATTCTCCTACAATAATAATTTCCACTCGAGCATCTGAATGTCACCATACAAATCCCTTTATATGAAAAGGTGCAGAACATCGACGTGTTGGTATGAAGTCAGTGAGCGTAAGATGCCAGGACCTAGAATGGTTGAAGAAATGGTGGAGAAGGTGAAAACCATTCAGTAGTATATCAAGGCAGCCCAAAGTCGACAGAGGAGTTATGCCGACAATCATTGATGAGACCTTGATTTTAAAGTTGGAGACATGGTATTTCTCTATGTATCTCCGTGGAAGAAGGTTATGAGGACTGGGAAGAAAGGGAAGATAAGTCTGAGGTACATCTTCCCCATTGAGATTCTTGATCGTATTGGGGATATGACCTATCGACTAGCACTTCCACCTACCATGGCCAAATTACATGATGTATTTCATGTATCCATCTTAAAGAAGTACATAACAAACTATTCACATGTACTCTCTTCATAGGTTGTATAGTTGGAGGATGATTATTCTTACGAGGAGCAGCCAATGAAGATCTTGGATCATATAGATAAAGTTCTATGCAAAAATACTACTCACATGGTCAAGGTACTATGGTGGAACCATAAGTACAAAGTGGTAACATGGAAACTGGAGAAAGCAATGAAGGAAAAGTACCTGCACCTGTTTATGGCCTAGAATTTAAAATGGAATTTTGAGGTTGTAATTTCTTAAGGGGGGAAGAATGTAACAACCCAATGTTTTATCAATGGAAATTACTTTCTAATAAAATGTCATATAATCACATGAAATCACATCACAATGAACTACTATGTACTATGTGACCTTTAAACACATGTTTTTCCCTTATTTGTTTTGAATTTTGAAAAACAATCATCTACATTTGTTATTAGTAAGTTATTTGGAGTTTGATATGACAAACTTAATTTTTTGATGAATAGTAACATACCCTTATGAATAGTAACATACATTTATTAATAGTAATGAATAGTAATTGTAAGAAAAGAAAAATAACTTCTCCCATGAATATATAGATACAATTTAGACATCTTAAAAGTGAAAAAACAATCATAGTATAAGAATTAGTAATTTTGTATGTCAAAAATATTTTTATTTCCAATTTTCTGATTAATTTAATAAATTAAAATGGAAATTTATTTTCATAAAATGTAATCCTAAAAGGTTACTTTATTTTCTTATGGTTATAATATAATTTTATGGGACTTTGATTAATTTTTCTAGGTGTTATAAAACCAGTTACAATTTTAATGTTGTTTTTTTAATAAATTATGAATTTATTGAAAAATTAAATTAAAAAAATTTATAAAATTATTTTCTAAAAATGTAGTTAATTTTTTAATTCTACACATCTAAAAATGGTTTGGGTGAATTATTGGGACTTTTATAAAATACTAAATTTTTCCATGAATGGTAAATATACAGTTTTAAAATTTTGGTATATTTAATGACATCATAATGATGTAATAATTAAAATAAAATTCTGTTTGACTTTTGTACAGTAAAAAAATATATCAGGTGTCACATGGGGCTAATACCATGGGCAAATAATGTGGGAAAAACCATGGTTTTTCAAAAACCACTAATGAGGTGTCCTGTGAAATTAATAAAAAACTCTCTCTCTTTTACTATAAGTACCCACTCTTTCCTTAATTTTATTGCTCCCCATATCCATAACCCTAGATTATATGGTTATTTTACCTACCTAGTATCCATCCCAATGTGTCCTCAATCACCCAAGGTCGCAACCTTTAAGTTTTAGGAGTTACTTCACAAGGTAAGGGAACCTTTCACCCTCCTCTTTTAGTCAACACTTCTTTTATATTATCTCTTTGAATTTCCATTTTCATAAGTTGAGGTTTGATATTATGTATCCCTATTACTGTAATTTTTATGTCTATATGAGGAGATACCCTTTTTCCTCTCATAAATTAATTTTATGAAATTTTAAGTGACACTGTTAGGCTGCCAAATTTTCATAAGGGATCCTCTCCATTTCTTTTTTATTCAAGATTATCCTCTATGTTATACCCTTTTATGTGTAATTTCTAGTGACGAGGTATGATTATGAACCTCCCCCATACTACCCTAATGATGTATAAGTGATTATAAACCCATTTTATCTCTCATAAAGCCCTCTTAGGTACACCCTACACTATGCTGATAATCCGTAACGAATTCTACCTGAACCTCCTTTGTTCTATGGGGTTGCATTAAATTTCCTTATATAAAAATGGAGTTATCTTATTTTTCTATGTTCATCTTATAAATGATGTGTATTTGTACAAAATTAATTTATCGATACCCTTTCATCACTCTCTTTTAAGGATATACATATTTTTAAAAGATTCCCTCCTTAGTGCTTTTTGATAAGAAAACCTATTTTAAAGGAACATCCTGAATTATTACTCAATTTAAAGTCCATTATATATTCTATTTTAAGAAACCATTATACTTATAAAAGAATTATTTTTATTATAAAAACCTTCATGGTTCACTTATGGTTTTATATAAAAGATTTTACCGTTTTCTATTTTAAAGGATCTATATTGTTTTCCTTAAAACCACACTAAAATGTTTTAACTCACAAGTTTCATAAATACTTTTCTTACATGTTGTAACTTATGATTGACATAAATTACCATGTTATATGCCTATTTTACCTTATGAATTTCCATCTATTTTCTAATTCCTTTGTCTCATGGTCACTTTTATGATACACCCATTTATTATGCTTTATGACATGATTGTGTTACCCATTTCCTTCCATGGGAACCCTTATATTTATTAATTGTTGATTATGTATGATTATTTATGTGGAATAAATATTCATGAAAATAATGGGATGGGTGAACCCAGATAGTTCTCCAATAAATTTGGTAAATTTAATTCTCATGAGATGTTATGTGCGGTGATCTTGGCGGTTAGCCTTGGCTTGTGCTACTAGGTGAAACGATCTTGGAGGTTAGACATGACTAGTACTCAATTCATGTTTTATGTTGCTTCCAAATTACTATGATTCCTTATTTATATGATCCCATGTTTATATTTTTTAATTCCATATGTTCCACACTTTTTTATCATTTTGTCATGCCTTTTAACCCCTGTGCTAAAGCCTTATTCTTATGTATATTCCCTTACTAGGATTTTTAGCTCATCCCTTTGTTCATGTGTTCCAAAAATTATCCTATGCAGATATATGAGACCAATGGAAGAATGGATCTCATTTTGGTGTAAAAAAAGGTTGTTTTTATAATATTTTATTATGTACCTAGTCTTCCAAGACACTAGACATTACGATCCTTGGCTTTTAATCTGATGTATAATTATGCTTAAAATCCTTAATTGATACGTGTAAATGGATAGGGTCACTATAGTTTTATAAATGTCCGAATATATATATATATATATATATATAAATATATATATATTAACATGTGAATATAAATATATAAACAAAAAATGTGCATTGATTTTTATATATACATATATGTATATATGTATAGATTTGATATCTATATTTGTTTTAAAAAAGTGTAAAAATATATTTGATTTATATATATTTGATTTAGAAACCATGTAATATATATATATATATATATATTTATAACATATGAAATAAAAAAGAAATGTGTGTTTTATAAAAATTGTGAGAAAATCAATTTGAAGAAAACGTTTGAGCAACACATTGTTTCAAAGAAATTATTTATTATTTTTTTTAAAAAGGTTTTAGGCTCAAAATGTATCTTTATTGAAAAATAAAAGGAAGAAGAAACATAATAGGAAAAAACCAAACAGAAAAGGTGCATTAAATAAAGAAAAAAATCCTTAACTCACTCGGGAACGAGTGCTCATGCTGTGATGAGGAAGGCGTCCAACCTTACCACGAGGATGTTATCCTATCCTCCAAGTCTTGGACTGCATACATGGGCCATCACTATCATTCGAGGGATCAACTACAACATCAAGCATTATGATTTAAGTTCCAGAGACACCTTCACTCTTTTTCCATCATTATCACTGCTTGCAATAACAAGCATATCAATTGGTTTATTGATACAAACATTGGTTTTTACCTTCCCTATCTAATATGGGGTGTTTCTAATAGGAATCACAACTTATTTTGGACTATATTCTACTGATTTTTTCATTATATGGTCATCTGGGGGTTGTACATCCTTTCTTTGAGATTTTTCTAATGAATTCGATCCACCATGACTTTTAAAGTCACCATATAAAGATCCTGTAGGTGCACCTATTTGTGCAGTGGAGACATCATGATTTGAAGATAACACCTTAAGGCTAGTGTCCAGGCCAATGGCTTGGCTGCAGGATACAACCTTGGCATTTGGATCATTTCCTTTAGTAGGGTCTACCCATGGATTTGACATGTCTTCATTGTGCTTACAAGGGACTTCAACCATGCCCACCCTTGGAGTAAATACATCTTCTTTCTTCCCTTTTCTATTAATAGTTCCTGGAACCAGAATGAAATGATGAGTTCCTGAAACTATGGAGAAAATAATAGTTCTCATGCAACTGCTAGTAGAATCGGCACCAACTCCATTTTCAACTCAATTTTTCTTCAAGGTAGATGAACCTATTGGAATACCAGGGTCATGAATCGACATCATTCTTCTTGCTGGGGAGATTATTTCCACCACCCCGTTTTCATTTTCAGGTGAAAATATATAATGCTCTAAAAAAGTAGAGTTCTGAACTCCCTTGTCCTTAGTCTTCAGTGCGGTTGCAGCCACAAGCTTGGTTTTCCCTTTTCTGAACTTTGAGGAAACTTTAATTTGGTCATTCAAAAGCATATCATCCACCTCTTCCTAGAAATTTCTTTCCCTAAACTCTTGACTATCATCTGAATTATACCCATCATTATCATTATTACTACTTTTAATTAAGATATCCTTGAATGTGGGTCACATAAGAGACAATTCATTATTATCTTCTAAGTTAGCCCAAGAAACTGGGGTCCCATCATCAACTTGAGTATGAGGTGGAAGCCCAGTAGGGCTGACTGTCCTAATAATACTTTGTGTGGTATCTTCAGCATCATGAAAAGGTGTTTGAGCAGATGTATCTTCTACATTACAATGTATCTGAGCACAATTTAACTGTCCAGGAGGGAGGACTTGGGTAATTTCATTCACATCTTGGTTTCTATCTAGAGAAGCAACATTCTAGATAGTCCCCTTATCTTCATTCCTTTTACAATGTAACATTTCATGTCCCCTAAGGTGACATCTTGCACAAAAAAGGTTTCTCATGCAATTGGACCTAGAATTCCCAACTATACTACAATAGTCACAAAAGCAGCATTTTTAATACATGATTTTTAAACTGATCTCATCTTGAGGAGTATCAAGGACCACCTTCTCAACTAAAGAAGAAATTAAATAAACCTCAACTAATACACTTTCAAAATGACCAAAAATAATATTTTTAGTGGCCATATCCATGTGAATTGGTATTCTAATTACAGATGCAATGTCAAATAGGATCTCTAAGTTCCAAAACACCCAATTTAGTCTATAAATTTTAATCCAAAACTGAGAAAAAGTATCTTCAAATTAATTGAGGTTATAAATACTATCTACATTGAGGGTGTTAAAACATTTATATCATTTTCATAAGAAAATTCAGATTTTTTTTGTGATTGATCAACTTAATGTCCATGTAAGAAATGTGATCATAGGGCATTCAATTTTTTTTGACAACGCTGGACTTTATCTATTATGGTTGGGTTTTCATAAAGATTATATTTTTTTGGTATGAACATGGAAAACCATATTTAATAGAGGATACAATTTTTTCATTCCAATTCCATCATTTTAGAATTTAGTATTTGAGGTTAGTGGAATGTATATTCAGAAAATAGTAACTCAGAATGATATTCCAAATCATGGATAAGAACTATCTCAATTTTATAATTTGTTGAAATCTACTAATGAGGCCTTATATAAGGGATTATAAATATGTAAAATTGAAACTGTTACAAAATTTATGGCCATTAAATCATATTTTTCATTGTTAAATAATTATTTCAATCAAATAATTTCTTTGGTTATATTATTTTTTCCTGATGGAAATAAATTACTTGTAGGTTTATATTAAAGTAAGAGGCTAGTCCATAATCAGGTATTATTTATTAGGATATCCTTGTATATCTAAATGAGTACATATTATATTATGGTGAGTATGAACTATTATTAAATTTTCCAACATGTAGAGAATTGAGGTATAAAGAGGTAAAATAAGGAAATTATAGATTCATGATGAAATAGTTGAGGTATTTTCCAATTAAATCCCATTTACATTGTCTATTTATTTCTCGCAACACAACTATTTTGTTGAAATAGAATAAATAAAATATTTCCTTTCAATAAAATGATAAATCCTCCATGTATTAGTGATTCATCGAAACACTATGATCATATACATCCTTATTTTTCTTTAGAACCTTGTGACATACAGTTGAGTCATTCCACTGGTGGTTTTTTTTGTATTCGGTTCTTATACAAGTCAATATTATTGTGGGCCTATTTTCCTAACTATGTACAACTTACCTTCTGGGAATTCAATAAAAGAACCAAATATATATTTAGAATTATTAATTCAAGGACATCCTAAGAATAATATCAATGCTTATTTGAATCAACAAATTGATAAGGTAATTTCATTATGTAATGAAGGTGTAACTACATATGATATAGTTATAGATCAGAATTTTGCAGGCAAGGTTTCCTTAATGTAGAACATTAGTGAATTTATAGTGTAAAATATATTGTTCAGATGGAGTACATGTGGTCTCAAATCATGTTCACACTACATGGATAAGAAAAAATCATTTATTATTGTCAATGAAATAAATAATATTTATTTTTAAAATCATTAGATATTTCTAATTATTGATCACCCTTTTTAATAAATATAAATAGTTTTATAGAAGGTATAATTTAATGAGAAAAACCTTCAACATTGATTTCAGATAATAAAGTAAAATATATTGCCTCTTTATTACCTCTTGTTACTTTTGGACCAACTATAAAAGAAAAAAAATATATGGTATTGGGAGAGATCATAAATGGATAATGAGAAGTATTTTTTGGTTCCTACCATATTTGTATGATTTTTTAGTTCATCACATGTTATATTTAATTCATATTGTGAATATTTTTTTGATTACATATTTTATACCTTATTGGACACACTGAGTAATACCAATGATAATGTAATGGAACAATTAGATCTTTCCCAAATTCACAGACATCCTTTACTAGAATTATTTAAATATAAAATATCACATAATTTAATGACACTAAAATCATGTGACACACTTTCTAAAGAAATTCATTTATTATTATTTCAATAGATTAGATATTTGAGGTTACCAGATGACTATTCTTCTAATTTGTCTAGTTGTGTCATAATGGACATATTATCGGGTTAAAAAGTCATGAATCACATTTCATAAGGGAAAGACTACTGACTATTGGTCTTATAAGGATATTGATGTTTTCAATATGGGATATTTTGACTAAAAAATAATTTTTATTTTAAGATATTTTTACAACAACATCAAATAACGATGCATTGAGTATGATTTAAAAAGTTTTTTTAGTTTTATGTAAAGTGGAGAAAATATTCCCACCATCTTTTTTTTGACTTAATGAAACATTTAATATTTAATTTCCCATATGAATATTAATGTTTAAGGAAGGTATAATTTAAATAGATATACCTATTTGGTATATATTTGCATACACTAAAAAAGAAAGTACGTAACAAATCATCGATTGAAGGGTCAATTGTAAAAGTGTACTTTTAGGTAGAATTTTAAAATTTATTCTCTTATTGTTTTCAATATGAATATACTTTAAAAAATAATTGCATGGTTCACAGTGAAGGAAATTTTTATGATGACATGGAACATTGATTGTTTGTTTTTAATTAGGCCGCTCTTGGTTTGGATGGTTATCATGAATGATGGATTTTAGATGAAGAACTGCACAAAGATTAAACATATTTTTTAATCAATTATGATTAAATGAAAGGATTTGTGCAGTAAGTACAAAATTTTATTATTTTTTTTTAAAATTTTTATAATATATAAATTTATTTAAATAGTTTTTATAAACTATATGATAAAAACATCCAAAAAAATTTATAAAAATTACCCAATATACTCTTAAATATCATAACCCACAAAATTTTTCATATTGGTTTCAAGGAATGGTAAATTAAGTCATTTATGATGGCGTATTAAATAAATTCAGTTATGATATCTACTATTAATAATTTTAATTATTTATAGGTATGAAAAAAAGTAAAATTTATAGTCAATCATATGTGTTGAGAAACTCTCCATCAAAATTGGTAAAATCTTATAATGGCTATATGGTTAATGGATTTCAATTTTTTCCATTCATATATGGATGATGAAAAAAAATCAATGAATAATGGTGTTTTTCTGAAAAGATATCATTATGAAGAAAGTGAAGTTGAATTTTATGGTATAATAAATGAATTAATTGTGTTATGTTATATAGGAACAAATTATGTAACAATGTTTAAATGCCACTAGGTTGATACTGATTGAGGGTTGAGAGTCCATCCAAGATATGGAGTTATTGAAAATAAATATAATGTTCTTATTACCTCAAAAAAACCATTTATATTGGTACATTAAGTACATCAATTTTATTATAAAAATTACTATTTTATTTCAATATATTTAAATTACTTACATAGTACAAAAAATGAAATCTTATGATAATCATTTTCTTGAAAATGAAAATGTTTCTTTGAAAGTTTAACATATTGAAAAATTTCAAGAAAAATCAGCAAATACATATCTTACCTGATGAGATATAAATATCTATGATGAAATCCCCCAGTTATGGTCCAGTGATATTGATAATGTTGATAAATTAATAAGGGATGATCAAAATAAAATTATTTTGGAAGTTGAAGACACTAAAGATGAAGATGAGGATGAAGTTGAAAAAATATGTTTTATTTTCAAGTATTTATCAGTTTTTTATATTCGATATCTATATAAACAATTATTTAAAGGTAATATTCTTTGTTTTAGATAGGTGGATGTATTCCCAAAGATCTATTCAATTTCCTCACATATTCTAGTATGTATTAGTTTTTTTATATTTGATATATTTATTAACAATTATTTATAAGTAAAAATATTATATTCTTCAAATTATTTATTAGTTTTTTGTATTTGATATATATATATCAATTATTTATAGGTAAGAATATTATATTCTTGTATTTATTTTTAGTTAATTATTATTTTCTAGTATTTATTAGTGTTTTATATTTTATATATGTATTAACAATTACTTACAGGTAAGATTATTTTATTCTATAATTTATTGGTTTTTTATATTTGATAGTTGTGTTAATTTTTTTATAGGTATGATTTTTTGTGTCAGATAGCTGGAGATGCCTCTGACAATCTATTTCATTATCTTAATGATGCCAAAATTCTTGATGATGACCCCAACTCATCTGAACTACATGATGCTACTATAACACAACATATTATAAGGGGGTGTGACCTTACTCGATTTATGATTCTAGAACCTATTCTAGATAGAATTTCATCTCTTGATTTTGATCTTCTTAATGGAGGTATGTTGAACCGTTTAAGGTGTTTTTTATATTACATTTTTTTATTAATTTGGGTAATACTATTATGATTATTTATTTTTATTTTGGAAATTTTTATGTTAAGTTTTTTTTATAAATTTTGGTTATACTATTATGATTATTCATCAGTTCTAATACAACCTAAAAAAGAGAGCCATTGATAGATATTATTTACTATTTTCAACAATTCTTCATTTTCTCATTAACCAAACTAAGTCTTAGATTTGGTGTGAGATAGATTGTGCACCTACTAGATAGGATATAGTTATAGGTGGAGTTCATAATTGAGGTGTTGAAATTAAGGGAGGGTGAAGATCACACATATGGCCAGGTGGCATTCATTTGGTAGAAATTTACAACATATGGTAAGTAATATTATTTATTAATGTATATATACATTAAATTTATGTTTTTTATTATATTATACAGGCTGTTACTAATAACTATATTACAAAGTTCAATGTTTACAAGAATATATACCCTGATCCGAGTATACTTTAACTTATCATTGAGAGACATCACCAGATTGTGGTTAGTATTTTTAAGATTTTACTGATATTGTTTTTATTTTTATTTTAGATTATTATTATATTTCAAGGAAATGTATGTAGGTATGAATTATAATTCATAGGAGGTAAAGTTGAGAATGAATAAGATTCTACTTCTGAGTATGGTTTTAATGAGGGGACTTAGATACATGTGACTTCTCATGATGTCGAGAAAAGATGTAGTTAATGTTATTATTTCATGATTGAAACCCACCAGTTATTAAATACTTATGTGATATAATCATTCATATATAAGGGATATCATGGAGATTCATCATCATCATATGTTTCATATTATGAAGAGGGGTTGTGATCTCAGGATGAGGTGATATAGCAGATGCAGATAGAGTAGGTGGAGGAGCGTGATAAGCTATGTCAGAGAGATGACCAGATATTAGAGTATATGCGATAGATTGTGAATGGGTTTGGTAAGTATTTCCTCACACCTAACCATTTTGGTAATCCTCCACCCACTGATATTAGTAGATTGTTATTGTGACTATAATCTAGTTTGATTTGGTAAACATATTATGCATGTAATAATTATATAAATGTTTTTATTATATGTAATTTTTTATTTTTTTAAAAAATATTATTTTTTTAAATATATAACTAATTGTGATAGATCAGTAAATATTTCACAATTAATTTTTTTTAATTTTATTGAACTATTGGTGATGAAGTGTCATTCATGTCCCAAATAATATATAATTGTGATGACCCATTCCAAATATTTTTTAGAAATTTTTTAGCTTATTTGCAATGGGAATGATGGTCAATCGTAATAAAAAAATATTTATAAACACCTTTCACAAATAATCATATTTTTGAGGCTATTTTTTACAAGGATATTTTTGGGATAGATTCCCATTGTAAAAGACTTTTAGTTATGGGACACCATCACAAAAATCCCATCACAAAAGAAATAAAATATAGTTGAGTCTCAACTAGTGATATCCTGACCCCGGATTGATCATAGAGAACCATATGGAACCTATAAGATAATTGAATAAGTTATCATTATGAAGAAGTGGAAACTAGTTTTTAATCATCACCTGGTTCAGCCTCTGGTAATCCACACATAAGTATAATGGTCCATCCACCTTCTATCTAAAAAATATAGGAGTACCCCTAAGAGACATTATTGGGTGAATAAATTCCTTCACTATGAAATCCTCATGCCAAGAATTCAGGTTCAAAATCTTTTTAGGATCTCACATATAATATTGAATGGATATGGGCTCCATACCTAACACAATAGTTGATGGTTTCCAGATAATGATCCAACCAATCCATGTTGAGGATCATATAAAAACTAAGGATCTCTACCATGGAAATTTATTAGAGAAGCCTATATCCACTAATGAATCTAGTTTACTCTAGACTACATGGTTTCTAAGTGTTGATTAACACTTAATCATAATAGTGGAAGCAATAAGAAACCAAAAATCTAAGTTCACCATGATAGATAATAGAAATCATCAATAATACTCTAAATGAGCAACACTATAATGCATACCTTAAATTTATTTGCTTCTATATCATAGTTTATCACTATCCTATGGGTTTGATGATGATTTTCAAAGTGTAAGTCAAAATACTCCCACCACCAGAGGTGTCTATGGGCTACACCTAAATTTCTTGATGTTTGAGAAGGAGTCTTCAACCACTATTACGTGCTACCACCTTATTATGAAAATGTGGTAAAAGAAGAGATAATCTTGTTAGGGAGTTTTGTCTGAACATTAGAAAAGTAAAAATACACAAAATTACATCATATGGTTGTAGGTTTAAAAAGATGTCAGGGATGATTCTCTATCATTTATGCATTAAATCATATGTTATGAAGCAAGAGTTAATGCATCAGCCAACACATGCATCTTATGAATAAACAAAACTCATCCCTTGAGTTATATATCATGTAATTATTCCTTTAATGATATATTATATGGTATATTTATTGGAATATTAACATTTTAACATTTTTCCACCGAAGATTGAAGGCCCACCATATGTTGATCCAACACATTTTTAAGATATGCATCACATTCATATCATGTTACACAAGAATAAAAGTATTATTAAGCCTCATATCAAGGAAAAAATCATTGTTAAAGAAACCTTAGATCTATATCCAAGAAAATTCATCATTTTTCATATAAGATTTAGGGAATATTCCTTTCAGCCTCCCGATTTCACTAAATCCTAAATGATTTTGTAGCATTTTAACTTATATTGTATCATATAAATTAAATAATAACATCATTTCAAATACACCTTATGGATATTTTTAATGAAATTTTGGAATGATATCATTAACTTCACCATGTAGGACATCATATGTAATACCTTGTGTATACCAACCCATAACACTTTGGGAGTAACCCTTAAACACTTTTAAAGAATCTCTTTGATTCAAAATCAATCGCCATTCAGCCAACCACGTAGTGAGACCCCAAGGGACTTTGTAGTGTTGGAAACATATATGGACCTTCAAATACATAAATGGAATAAAAGTGTGAAATTTAGTAAAGAATCACTACCACTCTAGATAAAAAGGGATTTGGTGTGATCTCTATCAAGCACATGTATCTTTATACCTGTGTCCACCAACCACATCACATGATAGCATGCACTCTCATGTGCTCCCTTTCTCTATGTAATGAAGTGACTATGGGAAATAAATTATTTTAATCCCCATGATCCAACTCATACATTCTTTATTCCCTAAGTATAAACATACCACATTAACTAATATATAACAAGTTATTCATCTTTATAGATGAGAACATCATATGTCACTAAATTGATTAGATAAGCACATAGTATATATTATTAAGTGTGGTTACACACTCCTAATTCTAACTCAATAAAGGGACCATATTTCATACTCATCATATGAGATGAAAAATCCCATATTGATTGATCTCGAACCAATGACATAATCCGAAACATACCCAACCCGCCCCAATTATCTAAGTCAAAATGAATTTCATAATAAAGGTATCAAATTATGATGGTTATCATGATAGGCATGTCTCCAACCTCATGTACAAGAGATCGAATATGGTTCATGCACCCCTAGTACACCAAAAATATAGTTTTTAACACCCCATATGTTATACTTCTTGGGTCATCTAGTACACACAAGGAAACTTTTCATTTTATTTGTTACTCATGAGCATATTTCATATCTTTGTATTAGAATCCCACTCAATCTAACATTATAATTTCATAATTACCTATAATACTCCATGATGAACATCAGTTAGGGATAAGTCAATGTCATACTTTGAGTGCTCAATTATAATTACACTTCATAAATTTTTTAAATACACACACACATTTATACAATCAATATAAAATAGTGATAAAATAGAGATCTCCTTTTATATGATACATTTTTTATTCTTGTAACCATTTTAATAATACCTATGAAACCCAACATAATCACCAATCTATCATATCATTTATTAAATACTTCTAAATCAACCTTATATATGATATAATTTTTAGGGTATTGTGAACTCATTAAATATTGAAGTAATTACTACCATATTCTTATAAAATCATATGATAAAAGCCTCCTAATAAACAAACCCAACATAAGCACCTATCTATCATATCATATATAAAAAACTTCCATATTAGCGTTATGTATTCTATAGTTTCTAGGGGTTTTAACTCATTAAATCTCTAGGAAATTCCTTTCACATAATTAGGTGACCATCGTAAATCCATTTTAAGAATAGTTAACTAACACAACATAATAACCTGCCTATCATATCATATATAAAAGACTACCAAATCAGCCTATTGAATAATACACTTTTTAAGGATTTTTTAATCATTACATCATATCATTTTTGAAATACTTCCATATCATACTTATATAAACTACACATTATAACGTTTATTAACTCGTTACATATCTATGTAATTCCCACCAAATCATTATGCGACCATCCTAAAACCATTTTAATAATACATAAAAAATCCCTACATAAGAACCTATTTATAATATCATATATTATATACTACCAGATCACCCTAATGTATACTACACTTTCTAGGAATTTGATAACTCATAACATATCTAAGTAATTCCCACCAAAACATTATGTGGCCATATGATAAAACCCTAACACTAAAATATTTAGTTAGAAATATATATGAATAAATAATGTTTTAATAATGGTGAGATTTAGGAATCATATTCCTAGCATTCAACTACAGGAACATATTTAAACTTCTTTAACTTTACAATAAGAAATGTTAAGATGTGATCTCATGTTGTCTACATAGTACACTTTCTATGTTTAATTTCATTATCCCTATAACCCTATCCATCAAAAAACATTAGTTGAATCTATTTCTCAATAATGTAATTTTTTACATTATTACTTTACCAAGAGATCTTAGACTCTTTTAGTAGAAAGTGATATCCACTTTGTTAGTATTACTGAATGAAACTCTTTACATTTTCATTTATTGTAACACCCTGAGATTTTATGAGAAATATTTTTTTATGTTATATGCAACACCAAAGGAATCTTTCACAGCACACAATACGGACTTGGCTTGCATTACACGCAACCGCGACCTTCCTCGATAGCGTGTGTAGTACGCAATACTGAGTTCCACTAAACAACGATATATTATTATAATATTATAAACTAGCCGTTATGAATAGTATTAACTGAATTTTAAATTTTACAACATTATTATTCATCTTACACATTTTCTAGAACATGGTAAGAGAACAAAATAATTTTTTTCGGTAAAATAAGTATTTATCAAAAAAATGCAGTTTTGCCGCCTTTTGATGGCACACCCACATTAAATATAGTTTTTGAAACGTTTATAAGTTCAATTTTACAAAATAAAATTCTTCTTTTGAATCAGGATATAAAAATTTACTTTGGATAAATTTTTGATATTTTTCTAATAACTTTCATATTTTAATGAATAGTAAAAATACGCTAATTTTTAATTAAAAACAACTTTTTTCATTGAGATAATTTATGTGGTTAAATTATAATATTGAATGGTTTTAAAGTATAGATAGAATATATTTTTACCATTTAATATAATGTATGTCATTATCATTAATTTCACATTGAATTCATAGGTAAAAACATTTCAATCTTTGGCAATGTTTTAACTTCTAAAACCTGTTTTCTTAACAACGAGATTTATTTTAAATTAATTACCGTAACTTATGTGTTTTGAATTTTGAAAAATGGATTCCATATTTGTAATCAGTGGTTACAAATTATGTTAATAGGTTAATTTTTATTTTTGGGCATTATGAATAGTAACTACAGTAAATTTTATTTACCATAGTTAAAGGTAAATCGGGTAATTAAGGGTAAATATAAGATTATAAAATTTCCCTAACACCTTCCAAAATCCTATTGGATGACTAAAAGTCGATCCATATCACCTAAGGGTCGGATTAGATTCATTTAATGGACTTGGTTCCATGAAAATAATTTAATTATTATTAAAACCAAAGAATGTGACAACATGTCACTTTCTTAAATCTTCTAAGTATAATAATTTTAATTTAGTGATAAACTTAATGAAACTTCAAAAATTAATAGTTTACAATAAGATAATACAATTATCTACATCATAAGAATTTATTTAGAATTTTTAGGGATTAAATAATTATCATTAATTATGACAAAATAGTGATGTTGAAATTATTTTATTAATTAAAATATCAAATAAATGGTTTCAAAAATATTAAAATAAATATTATATGAACTATTTAATGTGATCCACTAATTTTCTAGATACATATGAAATTTTATTAATCTATTAAATCTTTTATTTCGAACATATATTCTGTATATATTTTATTTAAATTCAAATAAATGAATAGTGTCAAAATTGACACTATTGTTATTTTATAAAATAAACATATTATAAAATTGTTTAAAAATCGAATTTTTTTTTAAAAATTATAAATTAAAATTTATATGGTCTAAAATTTCATAAAGTTTCAAATTATGGAAAATTCACAACACATATGTAATTATTAATAATAATTTAAAATTTAGAATATTATTACCAAAAATAAAATTAAATTGATAAATAAGGATAAATCAAGTTGATAATGTTTAAAATAAATTCCTAACATGTATAAATTTTATTGGTTGATGATATTACAACTATATCTCATCTAATCTTCAGATATGAGTCATTTTCGAAGTTTTTAAGTGGGGTTAGGATTTAATATAAACTAATATTTCTTATATTTCCAAAGGTTCCCCTCTCCTCCCTTATAAAAGGGCACCTCCTCCCTCTCCTCCTCACACCAATTTTATCCTTGAAGCTCGTCCAATCCCTACCCATTTCATTTCCCCACTTCCCTAGAATCATCCTAGAAGTTTTGGTCTTCTTCAAAGACCAACCCTAGTGCCTAAGAGGAGGTTAAGAAGAGGCACGTCAAAGAAGAGGTAATATCCATTACCGATCCTTTCCAACTTCTTTCTTCTTAAACTTCTTCTTATTTAGTTGTTTCATTATGAAGTAATAAAATTAGTATCACTAATATACTGATATGTTATTATAAGTATGAAACAACCCTATTTCACCATCTATCCATCCTACAGAAAACGAAATCATCGCGCGTGCGTACGTACGGAATACCGTCTCCATGCCGTGGTGTAATCTATTTTCCATCACCACCTTACTTGGATGAGTATAATGGTGCAAATAAATAACTATATATGATTATTTTAATGTGATATTGATTTTGAAATAGTATACATACACTCCAATACAACTCCACGATGATGGGAATGATATCATCGCTCGTGCGTACGTACGGAATACCGTCTCCACGATGTGATGCGATTCGTTCTACATGATCTTCATTGCATAATGATTATATAAATGAATTGAATGAATAAATATGATATATAGTACATTAATACCATTCTGGAAATGATGTATCTATGACCTAAAGAGAAGAATAAGAATTTATTCGACAAAACACACATAAGAACAAAAATTTATAAACACCCGAATAACAAGTAGCAATGAAATATTACTACTAAGAAGCTAATAATATGGCCATATATGATATCATAACAATAATTATGATTCTGGAACAAGTCAATAACATTATTTAAATCATTATACCGGAGGTTTGGACACTTACGAAGCAAATCCGTCCTAAGGTAAGGGAAAATCTCACAATCTCATTTTTATCCGAGATTGTTTATACTTTGGTATTTACTAGGGTGTATTTTATCATCCACATACATGTTTCCTCAATATGTAATATTATCCTTCTAAAATTGTTTAAATACAATTTTACCCTTTGGTGAGTTTTTAGTAAAAGATATGGAAGGAATCTTTTTTCGTTTTTCGTACAAGGTACTTTTTGACTTTTCTGACAAAAGTACGAGAAGAATGTTTTTTTTAACTTATACCGCATGAATGTATTTTTAAAACAATATTTCCAAGAAGCTTCCTTTACAAGTTTTCAAGTTTATTTTTAATCAAGTTCTTTTAATATGACATGTTAAGAAAGGAAAAATGTTTTTGAAGTAGAAAGGATATTTTCCTCAAGAATGGAGTTCAAGTGTTTTATCAAAATTATTTTCCATATAAGATAATATAGGGTTCTGTTTATATCCCTATTATTGAATTGATTTGATTATGTTGCGATGGAATTATTTTTATGAATTCCTTTATCCTATATGATTTTTTTATGATGTCACAATGTTTAAGAATCCCATTTTTTATTACATGGGTTATGCAATGATGTATGATTTATGATTTTGTGGAACACATAAGAATGGTATCATTATGAGATGGGTGGGACCTATATCTCCCTAAAATTGATTGGGTAAAGATTTTATATCTCATGAGATAGACATGGCTGGAACGACAGGTTAAACCGGTTCAGTGAAACAGGACTGAAACGAGGAGTGAACTCGGTTCAGAAATGGACTTTTTCCACTAAGATAGTCTTGGCAATGAGTCTTGACTAATAAGAAATTATTCTTTATCATTATGTGTGTATGACACAAAGTTTTGTGTTTTAAGTTATGATTATTGGGATTACATTTCACTACCATGATTTATCCCATGTTATGAAATTATGACCTCTTTTGTAGGGTAAGATTTCCAAAATGTTATGTTCTTATGAATATGATTTGATTGATATTTATTTTGTTTACCCTTACTGAGAATTTGAGCTCACCCTTTTGTATGTTTTCTTTACCCAGGTTAGGAAAAGTTTATTAAGTAAGATATGCCAAAAGGGACTATAGATATGATGAAATAAATGGGAGACAGTTTAGATGCTTTATGAACCAGTTGTTTATGTTTCCCAGTTTCTAAAGACACTATACCTATACGGTCCTTCCATGGTTTTGTATTATGTTGTAATAAGTATGCTTCAATTTTGAAGTATTAACCATGTATGTAAAGTATGGGTCGTTATAGTTGGTATCAAAGGAAAGGTATAGTCAACCTTTGGAAACTAGGATGTGAAAGCCTTAGTAAGAAACCTAATGATATGTCTAAGCATAGAACCCAATCTTAGTGTTTTAGAAATGGCCATGAACAAACTATGATAAGACCTTAAGTGTGAAATTTTATTCTTGGTTATGTGGTTTTTCTATTATAATTAGTGTTTCTCACACTATTCTTCTTGGTTTTAGTCAATGGCTCGAACCTGAAGGAACCATGTTAATGAGGAATACGACGAGAAATGCAATGATTGTCCCCCTGAGCAACCAAACGTTATGGGAGTTGGAATGAAAAATCTTGTAGCCATGCTCACACAACTTTCTCAAGCTATGAATCATGCAGGACTTCCAAATGAGCAAAGGAAGGAGCAACATTCTGTTGAATTTTTCATGAGGCAGCGTCCACCTTCATTCAGTGGGGCTTCTGATCCATTAGTGGCTGGACAATGGATCAATACCACTGAAAAGATATTTTCAGTTCTTCAATGTTCTGAACATGATAAAGTCATCTTAGTAGTGTATCATTTGGAAGGTGATGCTGATCAATGGTGGAATATTATCAAGAATACGAGACAAAGGGATGAAATTGAGTCTATGGAATGGGATGACTTTAAGAACTTGTTTTTCAATAAGTATTTCCCTCGTATTCTCCGAACAAATATGGAGAAAGAGTTTCTTGAACTAAAGCAAAAGGATGATGAATCTGTTGGTACCTATGAAGTAAATTTTACAAGACTTGCAAGGTACGCTTCTAGTATTATTATCCAACCTGAGAGTAAGATCGATCAATTATTTAGTGGATTAAAACCAAGTCTTCGAAGGGCGTTAGACATAAGGGACTTCAATAGCTATGAAGAAATTGTTCGATGTGCTCTCAAAGTTGAGATGGAGATTGGAGTAACCCATCAGTCATATGGGTTTGATAAGAAGAGGAAAATGGAATTCAAAGGAAAATCTAAAGAGCACACTGAAAAGAAGATGAGTTTTCTCTTATGCTCAAAGTGTGGAAAGAAACATGGAGGAAATTGTATTAAGGGGACACGAAAATGTTATAAGTGTGGAAAAGAAGGTCATCGGGAAATTGAATGTCGAAATAATGGGAAGAAGATGACTAATGATGCAAATAAAGGAAGGGATACACAGAATGAACCTACTACACTTCAATGTTTCAAGTGCAAGGAGATACGGCATTATGCCAATTAATGCCCAAATCCAAGGGTTGATGATGATGATCAATGTCAACAAACTCTTAAGGCCAAAGATAAAGGAAAGTCACATGCAATTACTATTGGCGATGTGGAGTACGACAACGAAGTGGTGAGAGGTACACTTACCATCCACTATAAAGTAGCAAATGTTTTATTTGATTCTAGATCCACCCACTCTTTTATTTCTGAAGAATTTTCTAAGGTTATCACCATATTACCTCAACAATTAGATGTTGAGTTGGATGTGACAACTCCTAATGGCACAACAGTCGCATCAAAAGTTTACAATTCTTCTCCGATTGAAGTTTGTGGGAAAGTGCTTCCTACAAATCTTGTGATCCTTCCTATAGTGGAATTTGATGTGATTCTTGGTATGGATTGGCTTTCTTTATATGGAGATTATATCAATTTCCAAATAAGGGAAGTCACATTTCATATTCCAGATCAATCTATGATCGTATATCGATGAAAGGATGAACATAACCTTCCAGTGGAAATTTCTTCTATATTATGGGTCTTGATTCCACTAAATGAAGGTTATTTATCTCAAATGGTTGGAGAGAAACTCATGATTAATAATATGCCCATTGTACGGGAATTTGATGATGTCTTTCTGGAAGAATTTCCAGGTCTTCCACCAAATCGTGAAGTTGAGTTTTCAATAGAACTCATACCAGGTGCTTTGCCTATTTCAAAGACACCTTATAAAATGACCCCAATTGAGTTGTAGTAATTGAAGAAGCAACTCCAATAGAATCTTGATAAAGGATTCATATGACCTAGTGCGCCAACTTTGGGAGCACCTGTTCTGTTTGTTAAGAATAAAGATGGATCAATGAGACTCTGCATTGATTATCGAGAACTTAACAAGATCGTTATCAAGAACAAATATCCTCTCCCACGCATTGATGACCTATTTGACCAACTACGTGGAGCTCAATACTTTTCCAAGATTGATCTTCATTCTGGGTATCATCAATTAAGGTTCAAAAGGGAGGATATACCAAAGACGGCTTTTCGTACAAGTTATGGACACTATGAATTTATAGTGATGCCATTTGGTCTTACTAATGCCCCTGCTATCTTCATGGATCTGATGAATAGAGTCTTTAGAGACTATCTTGATCAGTTTGTGGTAGTCTTTATAGATGATATTCTTGTCTATTCAAAGAGAAAGTAATAACATGAAGATCACTTGAGAATTGTATTAAAGACCCTAAGAAAGGAGAAGCTTTATGCCAAATTTACCAAGTGTGAATTTTGGCTTCAAAAAGTTGCATTTTTGGGTCACATAATCTCAAAAGAGGGGATATTTGTGGATCCATCAAAAACAGAGGTTATCAAAAGATGGTCGAGACCAACAAGAGTAACTGAGATCCGAATTTTTCTTGGTTTGGCTGGATATTATCGACATTTTGTGAAAGATTTTTCACGATTATCTAATCCACTCCCCAAGTTGACTCGGAAAGGAGTTAAGTTTGTTTGGACGGAGGAATGTGAAGATAATTTCAAGGAGATGAAAAGAAGGTTATCCAGTGCACCTGTGCTCACACTGCCTTGTAGTGGAGAAAGGTTTGTGATCTACAGTGATGCATCCAAGAAGGGATTGGGGTGTGTTCTTATGAAAAATGATATGGTGATAGCTTATGCCTCACGACAGTTGAAAATCCATGAGCAAAATTACCCAACTCATGATTTGGAGTTAGCTTCGGTAATATTTGCATTAAATATTTGGATGCATTACCTTTATGGTGAAAGGTGTGATATTTATACTGATCATAAAAGTTTGAAGTATATTTTCACACAAAAGGAGCTGAATATGTGCCAAATAAGATGGTTGGAGCTGATTAAGGATTACGACTTCTCAATTCATTACCACCCTGGAAAAGCAAACAAGGTGGCAGATGCATTAAGTCGACAAGACCATGATAGCTTATCCATAATGAGGATCACAAAAGATCCAATATTTATGGATTTAAAAAGGATGGATCTTGGAATTATAATGAAAGGGGAAAAATCGTATCTTTCTCAAATGAATGTTCAACCATCTATACATGTGAAGATTAAAGAGGCACAGAAAGAAGATGTTGAGTTACAAAAGAATGTGAGAAATGTTCCTGAATTCAACCTTGATTGTGATGGGATAATAAAGTTCAGGAATCGGGTTTGTGTTCCTCCCATCCCTAAATTAAAGAAGGAGCTACTGGATGAGGCTCATAGTTCTTCATTCTCTATTCATCCTGGAAGCACGAAGATTTATAGGGACCTGAAAGAGTACTTCTGGTGGGATGGCATGAAAAGAGATGTTGCTGAATATGTCTCTCGATGCTTGGTTTGTCAGCAAGCTAAAGCTGAGAGATAGAAGTCTAAGGGGATATTACAACCATTACCCATAGCAGAATGGAAATGGGAAAACATCACTATGGACTTTGTCACTGGACTCCCTAAAACATCTAAAGGTAATAATGCTATCTGGGTTATAGTTGATCGTCTTACAAAGTCTTCACACTTCATTGCTATTAGGGAGGATTTCTCTCTAGATCAGCTTGCCCGGATATATGTAAAGGAAGTGGTAATATTACATGGAGTACCACTTTCCATTATATCTGATCGGGATCCGAGGTTTACCTCGAGGTTTTGGAGAAGTCTTCAGCATACTCTGGATACAGAGTTGAGTTTCAGCACTGCTTATCATCCTAAGATGGACGGTGAGTCTTAGAGGACAATTCAAACTCTATAAGATATGTTGAGAGCTTGCTCTATGGATTTCAAAGGTGTTTGGGATCAACACCTGCATTTGGTGGAATTTTCTTATAATAATAGCTTTCACTCCAGTATTCAGATGGCTCCTTATGAAGCTCTCTATAGAAGGAAATGCAGGACTCCAACTTGCTGGGATGAAGTTGGGGAAAGAAAGCTATTAGGACCTGATCTTGTTGATGAAAGGGCAGAAAAGGTCAGATCTATTCAACAACACATAAGAGCAGCTCAGAGTCGACAAAAAAGTTATGATGACAACCGAAGAAAAGACCTAGAGTTTGAAGTGGGTGATAAAGTGTTCTTACAAATATCTCCCTAGAAAAGGTCATGAGATTTGGAAAGAAGGGGAAGTTGAGCCCTAGATATGTTGGTCCTTTCGAAATACTGGATTGTGTTGGGATGGTAGCTTACCGATTGGCACTTCCACCGAATCTCTCTCAAGTTCACGATGTGTTCCATGTATCTCTCCTGAGAAAGTACATACCTGATCCTTCACATGTACTCAGCTCAGAAGTTGTATCGCTGGAGCAACATCTTTCTTATGAAGAACAGCCGATAGAGATTCTAGATCGTAGAAAAAAAGTCCTACGGAACAAGACCACTCGCTTGGTGAAAGTTTTATGGAGGAACCATCAATTAGAAGAAGCTACATGGGAACTTGAGGATATGATGAGGGATAGGTATCCTCATCTTTTTGTAATAAAGTGATGAATTTCGAGGGAGAAATTAATTTTAAGGGGGGTAGAATGTAACACCCTGAGATTTTATGAGAAATATTTTTTTATGTTATACGCAACACCAAATGAATCTTTCACAGCACACAATACAGACTTGGCTTGCATTACACGCAACCGCGACCTTCCTCGATAGCGTGTGTAGTATGCAATACCGAGTTCCACTAAACAACGATATATTATTATAATATTATAAACTAGCCGTTATGAATAGTATTAACTGAATTTTAAATTTTACAACATTATTATTCGTCTTACACATTTTCTATAACATGTTAAGAGAATAAAATAATTTTTTTGGGTAAAATAAGTATTTATAAAAAAAATGCAGTTTTGCCGCTTTTTGATGGTGCACCCACATTAAATCTAGTTTTTGACACATTTATAAGTTCAATTTGACAAAATAAAATTCTTCTTTTGAATCAGGATATAAAAATTTACTTTGGATAAATTTTTGATATTTTTCTGATAACTTTCATATTTTTATGAATAGTAAAAATACGTTAATTTTTAATTAAAAACAACTTTTTTCATTAAGATAATTTATATGGTTAAATTATAATATTGAATGGTTTTAAAGTATAGATAGAATATATTTTTACCATTTAATATAATGTATGTCATTATCATTAATTTCACATTGAATTCATAGGTAAAAACATTTCAATCTTTGGCAATGTTTTAACTTCTAAAACCTGTTTTCTTAACAACGCGATTTGTTTTAAATTAATTACCACAACTTATGTGTTTTAAATTTTGAAAAATGGATTCCATATTTGTAATCAGTGGGTCCAAATTATGTTAATAGGCTACTTTTTATTTTTGAGCATTATGAATAGTAACTACGGAAATTTTATTTACCATAGTTAAAGGTAAATCGGGTAATTAATGGTAAATATAAGATTATAAAATTACCCTAACACCTGCCAAAATCCTATTGGATGACTAAAAGTCGACCCATATCACCTAAGGGTCGGATTAGATTCATTTAATGGACTTTTGTCCATGAAAATAATTTAATTATTATTAAAACCAAAGAATGTGACAACATGTCACTTTCTTAAATCTTATAAGTATAATAATTTTAATTTAGTGATAAACTTAATGAAACTTCAAACATGAATAGTCTCCTGAAATATAATACAATTATATACATCATATGAATTTATTTAGAATTTTTAGGGATTAAATAATTATCATCAATTATGACACAATAGTGATGTTGAAATTATTTTATTAATTAAAATATCAAATAAATAGTTTTAAAAATATTAAAATAAATATTATATGAACTATTTAATGTTCTCCACTAATTTTCTAGATACATATGACATTTTATTAATCTATTAAAGATTTTAGTTCGAACATATCTTTTATATATATTTTATTTAAATTCAAATAAATGAATAGTGTCAAAATTGACACTATTGTTATTTTATAAAAATAACATATTATAAAATTGTTTAAAAATCACAAAAATATTTAAAAATTATAACTTAAAATTTATATGGTCTAAAATGTCATAAAGTGTCAAATTATGGAAAATTCACAACACATATGTAATTATTATTAATAATTTAAAATTTAGAATATTATTGACACAAATAAAATTAAATTGATAAATAAGGATAAATCAAGTTGATAATGTTTAAAATAAATTCATAACATGTATAAATTTTATTGGTTGATGATATTACAACCCTATATAATCTAATATTCAGATATGAGTCATTTTGGAAGTTTTTAAGTGGGTTTGGGATTTAATATAAACTAATATTTCTTATATTTCCAAAGGTGCCCCTCCCCTCCCTTATAAAAGGGAACCTCCTCCCTCTCCTCCTAACACAACTTTGAGCCTTCAGGATCGGCCAATCCCTACCCATTTCACTTCCCCACTTCCCTAGAATCATCCTAGAGGTTCTGGTCTTCTTCAAAGACCAATCCTAGTGCCCTAAGAGGAGGTTAAGAAGAGGCACGTCAAAGAAGAGGTAATATCCATTACCGATCCTTTCCAACTTCTTTCTTCTTCAACTTATTCTTATTTAGTTGTTTCATTATGAAGTAATAACATCAGTATCACTCATATACTGATATGTTATTATAAGTATGAAACAACCCTATTTCACCATCTATCCATCCTACGAAAAACAAAATCACCGCGCGTGCGTACGTACGGAATACCGTCTCCACGCCGTGGTGTAATCTATTTTCCATAACCACCTTACTTGGATGAGTATAATGGTGCAAATAAATAACTATATATGATTATTGTAAAGTGATATTTATTCTTAAATAGTATACATACACTCCAATACAATTCCACGATCATGGGAATGATATCATCGCTCGTGCGTACGTACGAAATACTGTCTCCACGATGTGATGCGATTCGTTCTACATGATATTCATTGCATAATGATTATATAAATGAATTTAATGAATAAATATGATATATAGTACATTAATACCATTCTGGAAATGATGTATCTATAATCTAAAGAGAAGAATAAGAATTTATTCGACAAAACACGCATAAGAACAAAAAGTTATAAACACCCGAATAACAAGTAGCAATGAAATACTACTACTAAAAAGCTAAGAATACGACTATATATGATATCATAACAATAATTATGATTCTGGAACAAGTCAATAACATTATTTAAATCATTATACAAGAGGTTCAGACACTTACAAAGAAAATCGGACCTAAGGTAAGGGAAAATATCACAATCTCATTTTTATCCGAGATTTTTTATACATTGGTATTTACTGGGGTGTATTTTATCATCCACATCCATGTTTCCTCAATATGTAATATTATCCTTCTACAATTGTTTAAATAAAATTTTACCCTTTGGTGAGTTTTTAGTAAAAGATATGAAAGGAATCTTTGGTCGTTTTTCATATGAGGTACTTTTTGACTTTTCTGACAAAAGTATGAGAAGAATGTTTTTTTAACTTATACGGCATGAATGGATTTTTAAAAAAATATGTCCAAGAATATTCCTTTACAAGTTTTCAAGTTTATTTTTAATCAACTTCTTTTAGTATGACATGTTAAGAAAGGAAAAATGTTTTTGAAGTAGAAAGGATATTTTCCTCAAGAATGGAGTTCAAGTGTTTTATCAAAATTATTTTCTATCTAAGATAATATAGGGTTCTATTTCTATCCCTATTATTGAATTTATTTGATTATGTTGTGATGGAATTATTTTTATGAATTCCTTTATCCTATATTAATTGTTTTATGATGTCACGATGTTTAAGAATCCCATTTTTTATTACATGGGTCATGCAATGATGTATGATTTATGATTTTGTGGCACACATAAGAATGATATCATTATGAGATGGGTGGGACCTATATCTCCATCCAATTCATTGGTTAAAGATTTTATATCTCATGAGATAGACATGGCTGGAATGGCAGGTTAAACCGGTTCAGTGAAATAGGACTGAAACGAGGAGTGAACTCGGTTCAGAAATGGACTTTGTCCACTAAGATAGTCTTGGCAATGAGTTTTGAATAATAAGAAATGATTCTGTATGATTATGTGTGTATGCCACAAAGTTTCATGTTTTAAGTTATGATTATTGAGATTACATTTCACTACCATGATTTATCCCATGTTATGAAATTATGACCTCTTTTTCAGGGTAAGATTTCCAAAATGTTATGTTCTTATGAATATGATTTGATTGATATTTCTTTTGTTTACCCTTACTGAGCATTGGAGCTCACCCTTTTGTATGTTTTCTTTCCCCAGGTCAGGAAGAAGGTTATTAAGTAAGATATTCCAAAAGGGACTATAGATATGATGAAATAAATGGAAGACAGTGTAGATGCTTTATGAACCAGTTGTTTATGTTTCCCAATTTCTAAAGACACTATACCTATACGGTCCTTCCATGGTTTTGTATTATGTTGTAATAAGTATGCTTCAATTTTGAAGTATTAACCATGTATGTAAAGTATGGGTCGTTATATTTATCACCATACCCTAAAACCCTTGTAACATATTAAGTGAAATTAACTTTATAATTTGTATTGCATAATCCTTCGTTAAATAATGAATTCATATTCTCATGGTAACTAAATACAACCCTTTAAATTTTTATTTAATGTCACATATCCTAAAATCTTTTGGACATTAAGTGAAAAATCAATTTAATATTAGATTGATATAATTGTTTATTTATTAAATTTGAACTTATTAAGTTCAAACATACTCCCACTAACCTCTTAGACACTATATTTGATTCCAAATAGAATTTCGAGATACAAAAACTCTTTTTTGTTAGTTAATAACACATATTTCCATTTAGAAGTAATATTTAATAGATAAAACCTCATTTTCATGTCATATATGGTATTATTATACTAAAAATAAGACTTTTTTTAGTCTCCTTTTCAAAATATGTTATAAAATCCAATGAATTATAAACCATGTGTATAAAATTAATAGTAACATTGTATTCATCAGAGTTCATTATTAATGAAAAACTTCTCTTATCATAAAAGATAAATAAGATAATGATATACATTCTTTTAAGAACCATCTATTATTAATAATTTATTTTATATTTAAATCCTTTATATAGTTACTCTTGTATTATAAATTTAATGAAAACTAAAAGTTCCATTAATTCTTCCCTTGATTTAGAAGTACTATATAATGGTAACACTTTTGAAGTATAAATTCAGTATCATATACCATTAAAAATAAAATAATTTATTTCTATAATATTGATACCTATCATGGGAATTTCATGGTGTTTTATAAACCCATTTCAGTATCTTAAAAAATTTCATTATATGTAATCATTACCCTTCCATACTAATAAACCTTTAGGTATCAATTACCTTGATTGTATACTTGAATAAAAATCATTATACTATTCAACCGAATTTATTTCTTTTAGTTTGAAATTTTACTTCTTGTATTGTCTCTAAATAACTAAAACCTATACATCACATTACTAGTTCATATACTCTCAGAACTTGATAACACAAAGTAATATTTTCTTTAATTCATTAAATTTTTTATAACATTTCCAAATATGAAAACAAATGAAATTTCTTACAAATACTAATCCTTATGGATACATATAGTCCACCAAGTCATTTACATATCCATTCATATTGAATATATGAGAAGAGAATAAAGTTTCTTTGTTTATTTTTCATCTAATTCCTCCTAATCCTTTGTTGAATCATTTTAAATTTTCTATATGAATATTGGTTTAATTGTTAAAGAATTCCAACACATGGTTGATGAGGAAGTTGTTTTTCTAACTATAATATTTTTTTCAAATAACTCTTACTATGTCACCAACCATAGGATTTTCTAACATTAAGATTCCCCTTCCAAAGAATTAATCTCAAAGTTAATTTTGATGAGGATGATGATATTTTTTATAATATAATATTTTATTAAATGAGTATAATATTTTATTACCACGTAATAAATAATTATATTTAATATGATACCACTAAAATGATGAACCATTTTGAATACATAATATCTATTAGCTGACTATAATCCATATATCATTAGTAAATGAGTCTGATTTTATGTTCCTCTAACTACATAGTTATTTTAGTAGGGAATCATCCCAATAATATCATATATGATTCTTATATAATTTAGTGGGAAACTCTTTACACAATCCATTATTTGGATAATCCCATTTCTATTCCTTTGGTATCCTAGCCCTTTGGGTTTCCCAGTAATGTGTAACCCAAAAAAAGAAACACCAATAACAAGCTAAATCATGATACTCTAGGGGTACCCATACTTATAATAACTAACATTTGATTAATATTGGATCATCCATTACTAACTTTCGTTAGAAAATATTATCCAGGGGAATCATGATTTTTCATGAAAATACCCAGTTATATCATCCAAGCCTTGAAAAACACCACTTTTTAAGGAATCCAACACTTTTAATTAGGATTTAATCTCACCATTTTATCTCATATTATTATATTTAGGTTTTAATACTTATTGTGTTTTAGTTTGGAATCATATTACACCACCAAAACAATATGTTCTATCCATATTGATGCATAACTCTTTAAAAAAATAATAGTTTATATAACTCACCCAAAAATAGATGTTAAACATATATATAAATATCCAAATTCATCTCATTAATAGGATATATAATCTATTCTTATAAAGTATCATCATTATATAATATTGACAAAATGTTTATGAGTAAGCCTATATCCATATATAGCCAATCCAACCTTTCTAGAATAAGTCATAGCCTCGAGCTCAGTGGGAAGTTTAATCCAAAGTCCCTCTACCCATGTAACTTTACTAAATTGAGAATCAATTTGACATAACAGTAACACCTAATATATATAATCTATATTAAATAACTAAATTTAAGTTAATAACTTCTATTATAATACAAATTCATGTTATTTGGAAACTAAACCCTTTTATCAAACCTATCTTGTAACTACATAGATTCATGTTTGATAATCTATAGAAGCAGTTTAATAATTAAACTGAATCACACACATTTTCAAAATATAAACAATTTGTATACATGAACAAAGAATGGAATAAATTTTTTAAAAAATAAACATTTCAAAAATTTAAGCATGAGATAAACAATTAAAAACTATTTATAAACAATATTTTCTTCAAATAATTTATAATTAAGATAATCTTTATGGATATTCAATAATAGATTATATAAACACCTTATATCCTCTTTCAATATGAAATATTTAATAATATTTAATATATGTAATTTAATTTAAATACATGATATTTTTATAAATTATAAACATTCTAAAATCTAATTTATATTATTTAAATCTTGAACATATCAATCATCAATAAACTTTTTCTACGGTTTAGATAATATTCTAAATAAGCACATTAATTTTAATAATTTAATTTTAATATCATTAATGATTCATAATTTAAAATAAAAGAAACTTCATATTTTTGATTTATTTTTTAATTTATAAACCCTATTAAAATTATAATTATAAATTTATTTATAAATATTTCATACAAAACATATAATTCATTCAATATAATTTTCTGAAAGGTATTTTAATATTAATTTTTCAATACATTATATATATTTAATAATAAATATTTTATATACATTAAATATTTAATTACAAACTCTTTATAATTTATTAATTTATAAACTCTATATAAATTAATAAATATCCCTAAAATGAATGTTCCCATTATTTATAAAAAATCACTCATCCTTTATAAATAATTTACAAACAAAATAACCAAAAATATTTAGTTTTAAATATTTTTTATTTTGATTGGACACATAATAATAAGTTAAGAGTTAACTTATTGTCAATCTAGAGCCCCACACTACATTGTCTCGCAATGTAGTGTCAAGGTGAGGTAACACACTGTAAAATTCATTTTCAAACAATGTAATGTCATATAGAGTACCTAAAATTATATTGACACTCAATTTAATATCAAGATATGTATCTCACATTATTTTTTCTCAAAAAAAATTATATGAATGGGTTTTGTGTTACTCTATTATTGTTGTGTGAAACATAGACTATGTTATTGTATAATGTACACTATTCCAAACACTTCATATTATGTTAACCAGTTAATGTAATATGGAGTTCTCACATAAGATACGTTATTGTATACGAGTATCTTAAGGTATTTTCTTAAGATCATGTTAACACTTAAAATATCCTCAAGTAAGAGTGCGTAATATTACATTATTTTAGAATGTAATGTTTAGTGCTTAACCTCTATTATGTTATTATATAAAAAATTGTTAAGTCATTATAGGTATTATGTTATCAAAATAACATAATTTCAACTAGTGTTTCATCATTTAAAAAAAATGTTTTCAAAGAATCAAAGCACATTATTTCTATGATACCACTACTAGGTTTCTAAGGAATTTATTGAAACTTAATCATAACAGTGGAAGTGATTTGAAACAAAAAAAAAACAATATTACCATGATGGATAATAGAAATTTTGTATAATATTATAAGTTAATAACACTAAAATTCATACATTACAACAATAATATTATGAATCATAATTCATCACTATCATATGTGTTTGAGGAAGATCATCAAAGTGGAAGTTAAAAGAACTCTCACCTTTGGAGGTATTCATGGGTTTCACTTGAATCAATTAATGTTCACATTAGATTCTTCAACCACCATGATGTGCTAGCACCTCATTATGGAAAAGTGGTAGAAGAAGATATCATAATATTGTTGATATTTAGCTGAAAATAAGGTAAGAATACATATACACAATACCATTGTTCAGTAGAAACCTTATAAATCCTCCATGTAAACTCCTGAATCATTTTTGCATTAACTTATTAGTTATATTACATGAGATAATTCATCATCCAACATATGCATAATATGAATGAATTAAACTCCTCCCTTGATTTATATATTATGCAACACTTACTTTAATGATATATTACATGGTAGATTTTTTGAACATTAACATTTTAACATTCATCCACCAATGATCAAAATACCATTATAAATAAAGAAAATATATTATCAACATATTCTGAACATGCATATCCTATTACGTTGGAATCAATTTATGATTAATCTTGGGATCTAGGCTATTCTCATTGTAAACATAACCTCAAGTCCATAGATACCAAAATTAATCATATGAAACACAATCATTAGGGAATATTGATTTCATGGAAAACATTAGATACCCTTTTATAACACCCCTACGAGAATTTTGAAAGACACATCTCCATACAAGTATTCTAAAGGAAGCCCCAGATCACCATCTAGTAGAGAATAAATGAATGAGTGAAATTCATTCATATTAGATTGAATAGATTCAAGTGTTAGTAAAGAACAATCACATATTTGATTATATAAGGCCCCCTTACATGCACGACATAAATCTACACCATGACATAAATATGGTATGCTTCCCAACCTAGATCTCCCAATTGAGACTCATATATATTATTGGGATATTTTTGAGACCGTGGCTAATGAATAAGTTGATATAAAGAAGTTATTTTTCCCTTTGATAGATTATTGAAACCAAAAGGAGTATTATGAAATTTATAGTTGAGGAAAATCCTCTAACATGTGATATTTGTCTAGAGAAGAATATCTTGAGAAGTAAATAAGTGGATTTGGTTCATATTTTTTTTTTCAACACATAAATCATGTTTTGAATCAAATTAAATAAGTTTGTTGTGTGAGGTGATGTTCATGTCAAGGTTTTGGATTATTTTAAGGTTTTTAGAAGAAATATTGAGAATTATGATATTTTTGGGAAGTGTTTTTAGTTGAGTAGAATTTGCTCTAAAATATATCCAATTACACTATATGTAAGATTAGTTTTACTATATATATAATAGTAAATCTATATAAAAGATAAGAAAACTGATAAAGGAAAAAATCCTCCCCGTATACATAAGATTAATTTTACTCTATAAATAAGCATCATCCGGAACATGATGAGTCAAAATTTGAAAAGTAATTTGATATGTAGACCTCATGAATTTGAGTCATTCCATGAAGATAATTTTCCTTACATGATGCATATCCATGTTTGATACATAAAGGTTATGAAATTAATGTCACAATGCGATGAAATCCCTGGATGATATGTAAAGTCTAGCCATGTCGTATAGATTATTATCATAATTGGATGAAATACATGGATTAATAAATGGTTGTGACTAGGTTTTTCATTTAAGAGATAGTCAGTCCATGTTAATTATTCCATATTTCAAAAGAGAATGAATTATGGATAATGGGATAATGTCACATCATGATGTAAATATGTGATTCTTAAGTTCTATACTATTTTTTAGGTGATTTTTCATATAACACCATGATCTATGGTGTTACTCCATGATATGAAGACATAGAGAAAATAGAACAAAAGTGTTTCTCTATTAAGTAGTGTGTCATGCTATGAAATAATAATAAGTTTAGAAGTAGTTAAGTGGAAGGAATTTGTTATTCCCTAGTATATGTAGAAATTATGTGATTATTTGGATTGATTCTAATAGATAGAGTAGAATAAAGATAAATGTGAGAGGAAGTTGAGAAATGTTAAATAAATTTACTTGTATAAAGATTCAAATTTAAAATTCAAATTATAAGAGATAAAAATTACTACTTCTACTAAAGAATATTTTATACTAATGTGAAAATACTTTTTTGTGATGAACATGAGAAAATATCAAGAAAATAATTACATGAATAAGAGAGTAAAAAATATTGTATAAGATATGATGACTAATAAGAGGAGGAGGAAGAAGAAACACTTAAATAATATGATGTAAAAATAATTCTATTAATGGATTTCTTATTGCTAAAAACATATTCTATACCTTTATTTGTGAAAGAGCACTTTAGATAGTTGAGAGATGCTATGTACGATATGAGTAAAGGATAATAACTTATTTTTTTATAATCCAAAATGATAATATTTGTGGACTTAATAATGTATTCTGAATATAGATCATGGTAAATATTAACTACTTTTTTTGAGTTGTAAACCTTGTAAAAAAATTTGTGTTGTCTTTACACGAGAATTGATTTGTCTGATAGTAATTAAGTCATTCAATTTAAAAGGTGGAAAATGTTATCTCTAAAGTAAACGTAAAATGAAATTTAATTCACAAATTCATACCTCTATTAATTAATTCCCATTGGTCATTTGGGTCATTTCAAGTGGTATCAGATCGATTAGGTTCCCTTCAATTGAAATATTCTATTTTGAGTATGAAGTGAAAGAGTTCATCTATGTTTGAAGGTTTTGCTACTAAATATATCTTATGAATATAATTAATATAAATTCATTTAAAATAAATGTATTCCCATTTTTTATGGAAAAAACTATTATATATGGAAATATTTAATGGTTCCATATTTATTATCAATTAATTTTCAGGTTTTGGAGGTTATAATTGAAGGGAGTTTCCCTGTGTTGAAGGTACTTCTATAGAATTAGTTAAAATGAATAATCTGGAGATTGATGGTCATGATTGAAACTCTATTTTTTCATCTCCTTTAGAAAATTAGTTTCACAAAATTAAAGCAATAAAGAAAGAAATGAATTTTGGAAAAATTGTAAAATATATATTTAGGCAATGAAAAAGTGAATCATGTCAGGATACTTTTCTAGAGGTTGAAATAAGAAGAAAAAAATATGATAGATGATTAAATAAGAGAATAATTCTTCACTATTTTTAATGAAACTATGAGCTCTATTAGTGGTTTTAGTGAGAATTTATAGGACTCCATGGTTATTAAGAAAATACTACGTATTATGCTAAACATGTTTGAGGTAAAGGTATCAGTATGTGAATACTATGATCTTGGTACATTTCTACTAGATGATATTAATATCATTATAATTGATTATGAAATATATAATAGAATTTTAATTAAGAAAAAGAAAAAGGATGATTGATAAATTTACTTTGAATCCTTGGAATAAGAAAATATTATGAAAGAATTATCTTTAGAATAAGAAGATTATGATGAAGAAGAATACATTGATGTAAAGTTTGAAAAACCCATGACACTCATTTATGAATGTGTTATAATATTTGTATTAAATTTAAGGCAATTTTACCACTAATATGTTTCAAGTGTGGATATATTAAACATTTTCTTAGTAAATTGTACAAATTTTAAAGAAAAAGAAGATTATGAAGACGATGATGAGTAACTTTAAAGTTTCTCAAAGAAGAAATATACAAAAATTGACAAGTGAATGTTTTATTCAAAGGTAAAAGGTAATAAATTCTATAAAACATAGAGAAATTTGTTATCTAATATTGAGAATGATTATAATTGTGATAATTAATAGGAAATTTTAGACTTCCACTAAATTTGATGAAAAACTAATGATTGCTAAAGTGAATGTGTAAGTGTCCATTACTGATGAAATTAGTGATGATGTATGTGATTAATAGACTAAAATTGATATTTTTTGAAGCAACAAGTAAAGGAATGTATTTAAATGCTCTAAAAATTGGATAAAGATATTAAAAATTTAATGAAAGAGAATCAATCATCAAATTATAATGATTATGCTTATGTTGATAAAGTGTCAAGGATGATGATAGATATTTATAAATTAAAGAATATTCTATTTTATAGAAGACATTAAAAGTTTAATTTAAGGATAGAGTTAAAGTTAATGTTAATAAGCTTGGTATTGTCCAATTAACATTGATCAATTCTAAAAAGTAACTAGGAAAGTTCAAATACTACTTTTCTAATTATTTTTAAGAAATTGGAGAAATATTAAATAAAAATATTATGAATGGAACTGAAGGCTCATCAAATGATAAAATTAAAGTAGTCTAATAAAAATTAAAATAAACGTGTGATTGATATCATGTATTTTTGTTGAAAAGTCTCACTATAATTCATAAGTGATGATGGTAAAGTTTATTGTAAAATAAGACAATTCTAAAAAATATTGAAATTTTGGGAATACTAACTTGAAAGTAATAACTACTACAAATTGGGATTTAAAAAATCATATAAATAAGTCTATATTGATGATAATTTTTTTATTATAACAATTTTTTTGAGGAACATATCTGAAACTAAGGGCTAAAAATTGAAATAAGAGAATACATGAACATATAGAAAAAAATATTTTCAGAGGAAGGTAATAATTTTATAGATACTATATGAATAGTGGGGGCTTTAGAAAATTAGATAGGATAATTATGTTTAAGAATTAATATTTGGTGAGACTATAATATTTGGAAGAAAATGTTTCAGTGAGAGCCAACCCGGTCATTATATAAAAGTACAAAAAAACCTAATCACTATTTATTGATGGTTGGAAATTATTTTCAACCATTGTATGAAGTTTATGGAATACATGACTAGATGAGTCACTCTACTGATGAATGTATCACTATTATAACTTCTCAATTGAATAGAAAATTTAATACTCCAAATAGTTAGAAGAAGAAATACAATTTAAATGAGACATTTTTTATTGTTGAAGACTCAATTGAAGCAACAAAAGTGGAAATTATATGGATTCTAGAGAGTGGATATTATTCAGACATGATAGAATATTTAAAAATCATAAAGTGTGTGAAAAATTAAAATGATGGCTCGGTAGGATTTAGAAAATATGGGTAACTTAAAATAAAAGGAGTCAGATCAACAATTATTATTAAGGGTAATATGATGATCAAGAAATCCTTATATATTAATGGGTTGAAGTCGAATTTATTAAATTAATCTTAGATATGTGATGAAGGAAATACATGAATATTTTTTAATGATGGGTTATTACTAAATATTTTTAAAGATTTTTGTATTTGTGAGATGAAAATGAACATGTTGAAACATGTTCTTAGTTGGTGATATATATAATTCATGCTATCTATGACTAAAAGAGGAAAATAAGTCATGGAATCAAAGGAATATTCATATAGGACAAAATAAAATGATAAATATTTCATAAGGTTATATTGATCATAATGTTCCTACACTAAAAATATATATATATATTAACTAAATGTGTTCTACTTTTCAAAAGTGGAATGTTGTTAATTCTCCACACAAGAAAGTTTAAATTTGAATATATCATTTTTTGTAGCTCATTCATTTAGATAATTTTTGGGCCTATGAATAAGAAATATAAAAATATAGATAATTATTTTACTTATTTTATAGATGAATTTACTCATACCATATTCATTATTTCATGAAGCATAACTCAGTGGCTCTAAAAATATTCAAGAGTTTTAAAAGAAGTGTTGAAAAGGTGTGTGTTTTCTCTTTGAATAAGGATAAGATATACTATATAGATAACTATGCTAGTAAAATATTTAAATATTATCTTAGGAAGGATGATATTCACCATGGACTTAATAAACGTTTCTCACTTCAAAAAATTTTAATGTTGGATGTATGATTTTTTTGGTAGAGATAGCTTATAACATGGTGGTCTTGCATGATACATCTTTATAGAAAAGTGATTACTACAATGGATAATTTTAAAAAACATTTTTTGTATAAAAAATAATATAATCCACCATATGATATTTATTATAATAAGTTCCAAATATTAAAATATTTTAGTGTGTTTTCCAACCCTTTTGTTACCTAAGTGTAAGGTAAAAATCTTGAGAAATTTGGGTGGAGAAGTGTTGATGGTATCTTCCTAGATTATCCCATATAATGAATAGTATACCACCATTATAATAAATTCATTTATAATACTATGGATATATATGATATAAAGTTTTTTTAAAATTCAATGAATGAAAGAACACATCAAGAACCATGTTTCATAAGTGAATATGTAGTAGTTTTTGTTGAGTTGAAGGGTGAAATTTTAGAAACTAATAAAAATAATATTTTTTAGTGTTAGATAATGAAAGAACCATTTAAATTCATGAATAATTTTTTTTTTCAAATCATCCATGTTTTATAATGTATATGATGATCTAAAATATATTTATAGAATAATTAAAAGCAGTTTTGAATATATGAACTTTGAGGAGAACAATACATACCTCACTATTTTATGTAGTTGAACCAAGATATGTTAAAGAGGATTTTTATCATAAAGAGTGGATTGATAATATGAGTGAATAATTACATTATATAAAAAAGAAATAAACTTGGTAATTGGTTCCCAAGATAACTAAACAATTTTTTTGAAACAAAGTGGGTATTTTATATTAGGTTGAATGAAATAAGAGAAGTTATAAGGGATATGGATAAACTTTTCTTAAAAGGATACTCATAGGTTGAAGGAATTTTTTTTATCTTAGATTCACAATAATTTCTTTTCTATTATGGAAAATAGGTGATACAATATTTTTTAAATGGATGTCAAGATTTCATTCCTCAATATAGAGTTAGAAGATAAAGTTCACATTGATAAACCTGATGGTTTATTCCTTCCAATTCTTTTTTTTCATTTTCAAATGAACCACATATAGGTTTAGTGGTAACTATAAAATAAAAAATTAAACCATATATAAAAAAATATCAAAAATAGAAACCCACACCCAAAAAATTTTGAAATTTAAAATATCAAAATTATCCAGAAACTAGAATCTCATGATCTTCCTTGATCTACACAAATAGATATACCCCCTACAGCTATACCACTCACAACACACAAGTGGTATATTAATAAAATTCAAATTTCAAACATAACACTACATTGTGTCTCAGACCTGATATCCATCATGATATATGTGACCCAACATGTATGTTCACTGTTGTCACCATCTAATTTATCCTGTAAAACCTCCAGCTAGATACTAGACAATCATCTCTGCCAAAAAATATTTATCCTTTCCTTCTAAAAAACAACCATCAATCATAAATAATCCAAAAAATAAGAAAACAATATCCAATGTTTTTTATATAGATCCTAAAGAAATACCACCAAAGTAACACCATCAATAAGAACTACTAAGAAGGGACCATAAAACCAGTGATCAACATCAGTAATAAATAGAATGAACATCTTGTAACACTGTTGAACACTTGAAAAACACATCCCAAAGAATAATTGAAAACTACCACACATGGTTTAACATGAGAGGATAGAAGGAACATGAAGGAAGATCTGTATTTGAATTGTCCTAGGTCCTTAACAAAAAACCACAACTTATGTGCACATTGTAAGACTTTTAATAGAAATTGAAGCTTCACACACCACTATGGAAATGTGCATCACACCACACCCATAAAACCAATAAAATAATTAGACCTTGCAATCCCATAGGGAAAAAAGAATTATTTCACAAAATGTGTATCTAGAATCAAAATGAATATTTTTAGGATTATCAAAAGTAAAAAAAATTATTTCCAAAAACCCCAAGAGTAATGGATTAATAAAGGCCAACCAGACACTAAATATTTCAATGATGCTAACTTTATATTCACCATCGATTCCAAACGCCACACCCTACACTATTAAAAACCAAAAAATAAACTCTTAACTAGAAAAATAATTGGGTCCAACATAAAGGTGTTGGAAAGAAAGATAAGTTTAGGGTGAATGATCTAAAAAAATGATTATGAACAAATAATAAACCAGCATGAATAAATAAGCCTCATTATATAACCCAATGATACTAATGATAAAAATTTGGAAATACTTAATAAATAAAAAGAAACACAAAATTAGATAAAAAAGTCATTGAATTATGGGAGAGTGACAAAAAAACAAAAAAGTTTTAAGAGTAATGACCAAGAGTGGAGGCATTGGAGAGGGAACTAAAGAAATGGATAAATAGTGAAGAAGATGATGATGACTGAGAAACTGTAGATCACCAAATTGAGATCATCATCTGAGAGGGGACACAGGATTTTACCTGATTGTTTATTTCTTGAAGAAGATAAATTACATGTATTCAATTTAAATAAATATGTGAATTGTCTAAAAACAAACCCTAAGATAATGGTATTCAAAGTTCTATTGTTTCACAAAGTATCTAAAGTTCAAGAAAGGTAGAGTGGATATCAACCTCTACATTAATGATAACCAAGAGGTGTAACTTATTATTATTTATGTTAATGATGTAATATTAATTGAAAATAAAGAATATATCTATAAGTATTTTTCTTTATAAATGAAGAATATATTTGATATTTCCTTTCCTAGATAAATGAGGTATTTTTGAGCTCACAAATTACTCAAGAGAAAGATCAAGTCAATCTTTCATAAGATAAGTAAGCTCCAAAAATTATAAAGAATTTTGGAATAGAATATTTTAAGCTATTTTATATACTAATTTATGTGGTAACCAAGATTTTGAATTATGAGAGAGGAAATGATGTTGATTTAAGAGAATTTAGGAATCTTATTGGTAAATATTTATACTTAACAACTTCACAACCAAATATAGTTTATGTTGTTCCATTATGTACCAAATATAAATGTTCACTAAAGGAGTCTCATTTCATTAATACAAAGATGATTAAAATTTATATTTAATAGATAGTAGACAATGGATTGAAATATGATAGTAGGGTAAAGAATGATCTATTTGGATATAAAAATTTAGATAGGGTTGGAAATGTACATGATCAACGATCAATATCTCGTAGAGTTTCATTTTTTAGGTGAAAGGCATATAAGTTGGAACACAAAGAAACAAAGATCAGTGATATTGATTATTAATGGATAAAGATATGTGCCTATAACTAATATATAGACCAAATGATATGGATGAGGACTCAATTTTAAGATCTCAAGGTAGAAGTGACATTTCCCTTGATTTTGGGCTGTGATAATCAAGGTTCTATAGACTTATCAAGAAATCCTATTGGACATTCCTGATAAAATAACAATGATATAAAATATTACTTCATCAAGGAAATTGTTGAGTAAGGTGTGTTGAAGCTATAATTATTTCCAAAATATGATCAAATAAATTATGTATTCACTAAAATACTACTAAAGGATTAATTTTATAGATTGAGGTTGATAATGGAAGATCAATATCATTACTCTTAAGGATACAATATGGTTATTAAATACCCTCTCTCAATTTGTATTTACATATTCTTATCAAAGGGGGTGAAATAAAATATATACATATCTTTATATTTATTATTTAATGTGTATATAAATGGGATGAACATGAAATTTGAGGGAATAAAAATATATATTTTTAACTAAATAGGGGTGAAATATCTTATTAAGGGGGAAAATATATTTCAAATGATATTTGAAAATTGGCAATCTATGAGGTCATCAAATTGGTGTGATTTTTTTTATTTTTGAACTATTTTAACATGTTTGGTGAGAATGTTTCTCAAACCTTATTATACATAGGTTCATGGGATATATTTTGAAAGTATAATAATTGTTGGAGTTGATTATATGTTAGTATAAATAGTATCAAGAGCTATGAAGAGGTAGATGTAGGTAATTTTTATGGATATAACAATTTTTGATTACATTTATTTATTTTCCTACACTGCTTTCACTCTTGTAGGACTACAATTTTTGAATAGTGATTCATTACTATGTGTGATGTGTTTGAAGGATATTCATATTCCATAGTAGACAATAAAATTAAAATGGGTATATTATTGAGACCACGAGTTTATTTTGGGATATTTATGATCCCATAACTGAAGAGGAAGGTGAGAAATTTAATTTTTTATAAACGTGAGAATATTTCAGAAACCTAATGGGAGTGTGCTAAGACATAAAGCTAAATAAGTATTGTATAGCTTGAGGTAACTGTCTAGATAGAAAGAATTAGATAAGTATATATGTGTACATGGTTATTGTGTTGTAATTTTTTTGAACACAAATATTATATTCAAAATCACATTAAATATGTTTTATTATATAAGGTGAATCCTATCACATTTTTGTGGTTTGTTTTAAGGAGTTTTGGAGAATTTTGGAGAAGGTTAAAGTTATTTGGAATTGATTTTGAGTTGAATAAAATATGGTTTAAAATATTTCTATGTTCTTAATATGTATGGGTAGTTTTTCATTATATATAAGATCAATACTTTGAAGAAGATAGAAAAAATACACAAAAGGAATCCCTATATATGAGTAATTTTACTCTATACGTAAGAGTCAACTTGAGCAGATTGAGTTAAAATTCATTAAATTCCATTGATATGTAAAGGTCATGAATTGGAGTCATTCTATAAAGATGAGTGTCATTCCATGATGTAAATCCATGTATGATATGTAGAAGTCATGAAATTTAAGACATTCCATGAATATTACTTTCACATTGGGATGGAATACATGGATGGTATATAAAGAGAAGTCTCATCATGAAAATTATTTTCACTTTTTAATGTAATCCATGAATGAATAAATGGTTTCATCAGGGTTTGGGATTTAGGATTTAGTCAAGCCTTGTTAAGAAGGCCACCCAATGAAGGATAATTAAGTGTGTCTTCTGAGATGAAGCCATACTAAAATGTGAAGTTGTTATTCATAAGTTATATTCTATTTTTAGGTGGTTTGAAATATCATACTATGTTTCATATTATCACGCCATGATTTGAAAACCATAAGAAAAAGGGAAAAAATCTTTTTTTTCATGAACAAGAGTGTCATGCTGTGAAGGAAGAAGAATTATGGAATTCTTTAGGTGGGAATTATTTTTCATGTTGTGGTGACTGAAAAAACACTATATTGATATGTATTGGTTCTAAAATAATTAATAATAATTGAGATAAAGAGGATAATAAGTTGAGTATAGTTGAAGGAAATTAATTTTATGAAGATTTGAATTTGAAATTCAAATTATAAGTTAGAAAAATTGTCATTTCTCTTGATGAATATTTTCAGCTAGTATAATAAAATATTTGTGTGATTAAATTGAACAAATATTGAGAAAATAATGAGAGTAATAAGGGATTACTTATTTATATATATGTAGAAGAGGAATAATTAGAAGATGATGAAGAAGAATCATTACAAACAAAATTATGGATATATAATTCTATTAAAGACACACTTTTTTTTGAAAACATATTATACATATTTATTAGTTTGGGAGTAATTTAAACAGTTGGGTGAAAATTTCGTGTGACATGAATAAAATATAAACCATAATTACTTATAATCCACAATGATGACCCTAATAGAATTAATGATCTTGGGAGAATCCAGATCCTTCCTAGGATCAACTACTAATTTTAAGTAGTGTACCTTGTAAAAATTTTCTATAAATTCTTTGTATGCGCATTAGTGTGTGTGAAAATGATCAATTAATTCAATTTAAAAGTGAATAAGTTTGTTTATAAAAATAACTTAAAATTAATTTAAATTAAATGATTCGTCCCCTAGAAATTTCTCGCTGATTTTGTGGGTTCTTTTCATTCCCAAAACCTGACTCCCTTGATAAATATTGCCTTATTAGAAATACTTCCCCTAAATCTGGGTACCACGACCTTCTCTATGACTAGAAACATATAGAGGATACACAACTTCCTTACTAATTCAATAATGTTGGTATTTTACATTCTCAAAAACAAGGTTTTTCACATCTATAAATGTAGTGTGTTTTGTGTTTGTTGTCAATACACACTAGGGTTGATAAGGGAGTTGGAAGAAAAATTGGTCTTGTGGTGAATCTTGATTCAGTTTTGAAGGTGGATTCATTTCCTAGAAATTTTTAAATTTTTTTGGATCAAAAATAAAAAGGAAAGAAAAATCTTATCAAAATTTGGTCTTCCATGATTTACTCATAAAATATATGGTATTAAAATTAATTTAATTGATATTGGATTTTTTAAAGACATAGAGATTCATGAATAAAACTAGTTTCATGAAGGTTTCAAGGTTTGAGAATGCGTGATGGGGTGATGGTAAATCTACATGACTATGTGAAGCTTTGGGAATGGGTAAAATTTCACTGGATATTTGCAAAGACTTGGAGCTTCACGAAAATGAATGTAGAGGTTTGCGAAAAGGTTTTGGTGAGCTCAAATTATTAACAAAGGAAAAATTTATAAATAGGTAGCCAACCACATCATTTATAAATAGAGATAATTTGAAAAAGTTAAATCTTTATTAATTCTATAATTCTATGAGATTCATGAATCTATAACTATTCAAAATCTTATGCATCATGATAGGTCTGGTGAAGACTTAACTGATGCTTTGGTTTTTCAAAAAATTGATTTTCATGAAGGCTTATATTTATGTAAAGTATAAGAGTTCCATAAAGGATGAGAGATTTGTGAGGGATGGTAGATTGAAGAAAGTCTGTGGATTCATGAACATAACTATTTCTTTGAAACATAAATGGGGTTTGGTGAAGGATGTGAGATTTGAGAACAGTTTTGTTGAACATATAATTTATGTGAACATTACTTTCATGTGAATCTACTTAGGAATGCGGTGCAAGTAGAGTCTCATGATAAACAGTGATAAAGACTTAAATTCCCAATCCAATGAGGTGAATTTAAAGTCATTAAACCATGTAAGACTTCACTCAAGTCATTGAGATGAGGAGATTCTATGGAAGCGTTCTAAAGGAGGTAGGGTGTTGTCTATAAAATTATTTTAAAATATGTTTTACTATAGTATAGTTACTGTGTTTGATCTTTTGTACTCCACAATAACTAGTGAAGATTAGTGGATTTAGGTATGACTGAAACACTACCAGTGTATCCTATTAGAATATCCCTTAGTTGTGACCCAATGAAAACTATTATGTTGTCTCTCTTCATATGAGTGTTTAATAACTGCATGATTCCATCGAATAGTTTTTTCATGTTCCTATGAACATTAGAGAATGATCCATTGCTTTAAAATAAAAATTTGACACCCTGATTCACCCTCCCCTCTCAGAGTGTTCTAGGGTCCTAAAAGTGGTATTTGGAGCATTCATGTTTTTGATGTTAAATATTTCCTTTATTGATTTCATAGATATTTCCATGAATGTTTGGTTATGTCCCATATTAGATAGAAGAAACTTCTAGATTTATAAGAATTGTATGATATCTCATCCTAGGTCCCTTAGGATGGATGTTCTATTTTCCAAAACTCTAATAATTTTGTTTAGTGTTGAAATATATCTTTTAATGACTAAAACAAATAATAAAATGCTTAACATAGATCCCAAATCCCAAAATTCCCTTACTACATCTCTATCTGATCCAATCTATTTTAATTCATTGGGTTTCACTTCCTCCAATTACATTGATGAGAAACTTGAAAATATATATGATGGTGATAACAAAGTGACAGAGGCCAAAATCCATGTTTATGATAATAATTTGGATGATATAAAAATGTATCATGATGTAAATATAGATTTATTTTTTAACTGAATTACTCAAGTTTTTTGGATAAATTTGAGGACTTAGAGAATAAATTAATGATATTTAAATTATGAAGAAAATATAGTGAAGTCTTGCACCTATGGATAATCCAAATGTGTCAGATATTGAAGAGAGGGACCTGTTTTAACTTTTCCTTGATAATACACAAAAAGTATAGTGGCTTATGAAATGAGTGTTAAACCATAAGAAACATAAATTCAATTAATCAAGGAAATGACATTCAAATCCATGGAAAATATTAGGTTTTCCAAAGGTGGTGATGATGGAAATGATGTGGATGATGAATTTATTTATCTTTTTTGTAGAAAATTCAATAGAGGAAAAGGGAGATTTGAAGGAAATTCAATAGGGAACATTACTTCTCGATGAAAAAAGGAAATTTTATAATATATAAAGTGAATGAGAAATCATGAAGAAGCATCTGATGAGGTTTTGTAACAAGGGATACTTCAAGTCGAGAAAGAAATTACAGAGAAATAGATTCATCTGTAAAAACAAACAAGATGATAATGAAATTTTGAAGGATGTAAAACCAAAGTGTAAATATTATCATGTAGCATCCATGATGGATAATTTTGAAAAGGTAGAACCTACCAAATTTTAAGATAATCTGTTGATTGATGTTTTTGATGTCAAGGTGGAACTTGAGGGTGCTCTTGATGAGCCTGACTTTCAAAGAAATAAAAACATAAATTTAGGAGCTGTGCCTAAAGAGTCATCATATTATGTTGATCAGATTAAAGAAGAAACTGATTGACTAGGAAGAGAGGTAGATGAACATTTTACAACTATTGGAATCTCTAAAAAGGTTATGAAATTTAATATAGAGGAAGAGGATCAATGATCTGAAAAAACTTATCAATGACCTTACATCGAGAGTAGAGGAAAATGATACAATAGTTTAAGGACTTGAAGAATAAGTTGTTACTTTAAGGAGTAAATTTGAAACTGTATCAAAATTAAGGGAAACAAAGAAGAAATTATAGTTTCGAAGATATTCAGATACAATGATTTTTAAAAGAGATAAACATGGTTATGAAGGAGTAGAGAAGGCCTTTAAGGATTGGATATCCACATTTATGGGAAAAATGGAATTGGCTATGTTGAAGAGACATTAAAATCCAGAAACAAGATAAGAAAAATGTAAAGACCCGTAAAATTCAAGGGAAATTTTTTCTTAATTTTCTTTGGAATTTTACAAGAGCGCGGTTTCTGACGGCACCTGATTCCGAGGCCCGGTGCGGCCAGAATCAATTTCCGAAGTTTGGCTCGGGTACGTTCAGTGAACGAACGAGCGGGAATTTCTAACTTTTGATCCGGTGCTCGTAATTGAAATCCGAGGACACCGATGAACTCGCAGCGCCGATATTCGCTTAAGAAGACCTTTTCCGAAGTTGCGTTTATTGCGGGACGAAAGTTAGTTTTTGGGAGAATTATAAAAAGTTGAATAAAAATGTGTAACACTTTTTATTTTACTCTTGTTGGTTAACTCCTCTCAAAGGAAGTTAAAGGTGGGACCCACATCCACTTAACCTCCCTTGAGAGGATTAAGTGTGGTGGGGCCCACACGAAACCCAACTTTTCAACTACTCTCAAAACTCCCTTTAACCCCCCTTTAAATGTTTTGACAACTTAGCTTATTAATTAGGTTGAGTTGTTTAAACTTTTTCAAACCTTTGAAATTCAAAAAGGTTTGGTTGAGTTAATAAAATAAGCTCTTAGCTTATTTTATTTGGTTAGAATTGTTTAGCCATCTTGAGAGCTTTTGGGTTCTTCTCCTTCTTCTTCAACTTTGACGAAGAACACTCAAGCTTTGACGAAGAACGTTCAAGCTCCGACGAAGAACGCCGCTCCTCTCTTCTTCGTCTTCCGTGTCAACGAAAGGGAACGCCGCTTCCTCCTCGGACTCCCTTTGTCGGCATGCGAAGATTCTCCAAAGACGTACCTCTTCGGACGTACCTCTTCGTCATCGGATTTGACGAACGATTACTGCGACGCCCGACCTCCGCGACGTTGTCTTCCGCGGGTCGTTGACAATCTTCGAACCTATACCCAAGGTAGGGGTTGTTGTTATTGTTTATTTATTTATCTTTGTTCGTGGTTCTAGCATGACTAACGTGAGGATTTTAAATATGTTTTATTGTTTAACGTGAGGGGGCCGGACCGCATGAACACGGCCGAACCCCCTCCTTTGTTCTTGCTGATTTATCTTGCGGGTGAAACAAGATGGCGTGGTGCCGTCGCACCACGCGGATATTCGCACGATTATATTGCGTGGCGCCGTCGCGCCGCGCCATGGAAGAATCATCAAGAACGCGATGCCGTCGCGCCGCGTCGAAGGGAATCAAAGGCGCGGCGGAGGGGCGCGGTGCCGTCGCACCGCGCCGGACGACGAACACCGCGGCCGGTTCCGGGCCGCGGCAGGACGAGAAGACCGACGGCCGGGCCGCCGGCGTTGGAAGCCGGAAAGGGGACAGGTTCGCCGGTCCCGTTGGAGAAAAACCGGCCGGCCATGTGGCCGGCCGGATGGTCAAAATATGGGGGAAATTAATTCCCCCGGCCAGCGCCCAAAAGCCCCCCCCATTTAATTGGGGGGGCAGGCGGCCCCCCGGTCCTCTTCAAAGCAGGCCCCCCACGAGGGGGGGGGGGTTCCAAATGGCGCGGCTAAAAGCCGCGCCGCCCTTTGCTGGAAGCGGGGGCTTAGCCCCCCGCGCGCTGCCTCCGTGCGGCGCCAGGCCGCCGCGCCACTGTGCCGCCGCGCCGCCGGCCGGCCGGGCCGGGTCGGACCCGAGTCGACCCGGTTCGGGCCGACCCAGGGGGGGTCGGGCCGGGTCGGCCCGGACCCGGACCCCCCCGTTTCGAGACGGTTTCGGTCTTTTGGCCATAACTTGAGCCACGTATCTCCGATTGACGAACCGTCAGCGGCTATGCGATCCTTGGATCGAGACGGTCATTTCGGTATATCGCACTCAAGGTTTAGGAATACTTTGAGTTCGGCCGGGTTGGTTCGTTCACGAAACCAACCGGGCCTTCGGAGCGGAAACGCTCATATCTTGAGCTACGGACGTCCGATTGATGTGTCGTCAGCTTTGTTGAGTTCCTCTTAGTGAGACGGATATTTTGGCATACTCCGCCCGAGGTTTGGACGTAGTTGGAGTACGGTCGGGTTGGTTTTGCCTTAAAAACCAACCGGGCCCCGGGGACAAAAATGCCAATAACTCTCAGACCGGGCGTCCGATCGACGCGCCGTCTGTTGCGTTGAGTTCCTGTTGACGATATGGAACTTTTGGATACATTAACTCTGGACTTTGTGACAGTTGATGTATCAGCATCTCGGCTCGTGGAGCGGACCCTCCGAACGAGCTTGCTGTGTGCGAGAACCCTTGTACTGGCTGCGACTGATACTGTGACTACTACTGCTACTGTGACTGCGATGACGACAGTACAGAGATCCTGTGTGGATTCGACGACGACGACTACAACACTCAGCGATCCTACGTGGATCAGTGCTATAGGTCTTGTGTGGGCCCGATCCTGTGTGGGTCCGATCCTGTGTGGGTCCTTGCGCTCAGTGGTCCTGTGTGAACCAGCGCCTACAGGTCCTATGTGGGCCCGATCCTGTGTGGGTCTTTTGCGGGGGTTAGTTACCTATCGATCCTTCGTGGGTCCGACGACTTAGATGGATCAGAGATCATCTTTATCGTCCTTTGAAGAAGTATACCTGTGTGAGCTGAATCCTGTTGCTTTCCCGTGTGGATTGTGTTGTGCTATCCTGTGTGGATTACGTTTTGCTTTCCTGCGTGGAATACGTTTACTTTCTTGTGTGGACTGAGTTGTACTTGGGCTCGGAGGTTGGAGCGTATTTGAAATTGATGACTTTGGTATATGTATGGGCATATACCTAAGCAGTGTCGGTTGTTACTTCGTGATTGTACCTTTCTTCGTGGTTTATCCTTTGTGGATTTTGAGAGACCTTCAGGGGTCTCGGGGTCCTTACTGAGTAGCTTATACTCACCCCTGCACGGGCTTTGCCCGCACTACGTTGTGTTGGTTGCAGACGACGGACAGAGTTGATCTTAGCTGAGGCTTGCAGAGCAGGACGGTACCTGGAGGTGGACCACTGGGCGGGACGTGCTCGGAGCGGACGGCGGGACCCGTGGAGCAGTGGAGCTATCTGTACCCACCCTTCAGGTGGGATTTCCAGTGGACATCTCAGTGTAGCGGCTTTTACTTTTCAGTTGCTGTTTTCCCTTTTCGAGTTGTACTTTACTTTCACTTTGGGTTTGTATACTGGCCCATTTACTTTTCCGCACTTTCAGTTGTACTCTGCTTTTCCTTAGTGTTTACTTTCCGCTTGCTTACTCTGTGGTGTTTGTTTACTTTACAAAGGAAATGCCTTCCCTTTTTACCGGGATTTACGCCTTGGTGCTAGTCGCCAACCCCCGGCCTATGGAAGACGGGCTTGGGGTAGTCACGGCACGGACCCCGAGGGCGGGTCGTGACAAATTGGTATCAGAGGAGTTCGGTTCTACCGTGAACTCTGATCTTTTCTATGTGAAGCAATACTGTTTAGCATATTGAGTGTGGTTATCAGTCCAGGGAGTCCAGTGTTGGTGCGGCGGCCGACGTATCCGTACACCAGGACCCTGACTTCTGATTTCCGACTTAATGCACGAAAACATTGATTGCGTGTGTGTTTCAAAGTTTTCTTTGTGATTACTTTATATCAGCTCACCAGGTATACTGTTCTGACCGTGGCGCACCTGTTTCCTTTTCAGGATGGCCCCACGACGGCAGCCAGCTAGGGTTCCGAGAGTCGAGTGTGACGACAGCCCACCGAGTGACGAGGCCTCGGTGCAGGGCCCTTTGTCAGCAGTGGCACCGGTGGTAGCTCTACCCGCTGAGCCCCCGATGCATCCAGCACCAGCCGCTGACGATGCACGTCGTCTCAGCGCACTGCATGAGTTTCAGTGCCAGCGACCGCCCAGGTTTCGTGGGGAGACGGATCCCCAGGCAGCCGAGGACTGGCTGGAGGCAATAGTACGTGTGTTTAGTCTAGTGAGGACACCAGCAGACCTCATGGTGATCCTCACTGCGAGCCTACTACACGCAGCAGCAGGACGATGGTGGAGCTTGATGATCCAGGTGCACGATGAGACATCTCTACTTTGGACGGACTTTGAGAGCCTCTTCCGCTCGGAGTTCGTCCCAGTAACCCTTCGTGCGGTGCGTATCCAGGAGCTTCTTCAGCTGCGGCAGGGCAGCATGACGGTCGCTCAGTACTCGGCGAGATTTACCGATCTCTCGCGCTACTCGACCGACATGGTACGGGACCCATTCTTCCGGGCCCAGACCTTCGAGCAGGGTTTGAGACACGAGATCAGGGCATCGCTTATCTCTCTTAGCATACCGACTCAGACAGGAGTACTGGAGCGAGCCCTTATGATTGAGAGCTTCCTTGCTGAGTCTACACCAGCGCAGTGACCCACCGCAGGGCGGCACGTGGCATAGTCATCTGCAGCAGGCAGTCGATGGTTGACTCAGGGGTCCAGGCAGACCAGACCCTCAGGCAGATGACCTCAGGACATTGGCTCAGCAGTGCGGGGCACACAGCGCGGAGCCAGTCTTTCGAGAGGCAGGCAATGCTACTCGTGCGGCGGGCAGGGCCACATGGCTCGTGACTGCCCGGACCGTCGTGCCGAGGAGCAGCAGACAGTTGAGGGACCACCGAGGCAGAGGCAGAGGGTCGACCGTGGCGGTCCGCAGGGAGGAGGCGAACGAGGCAGAGGAGCTGGACGAGCAGCCGGTGGTGGGCGACGCTTTGAGGCTCTGCCACCACCACCACCAGGAGGTCCACCCCGACCACAGGGAGCTGGCGAGCAGAGGCAGGCACAGCTCCAGGCAGCAGAGGCCTACAATCACGGCGCACCCAAGATGATTCGAGGTACTATCTGTGTCTATTACACCCTTTCTGCAGTTCTTATAGACACAGGAGCGAGTCACTCTTTCATAGCCGCTGCCCTTGTTCGGAGCTCAGAGATTCCGACAGATCCGTTGGCTCGATCCTTACGGCTAGAGACTCCTACGGGAGAAGACTCGACGATTACGCACTGGTGCCGGCAGTGTGAGCTTACTCTAGGAGGCGAGAGCTTCGGCTGGGATCTTCTTGTAGCAGCGTCGAGGCCTTACGATGTCATCTTGGGCATGGATTGGCTATCTACGGTCCATGCACAGATTGACTGTTTTAGGCTCAAGGTACGATGTGTACGCACCGACGGGAGCAGGTTCACCTTCACCGGTGAGAAGGGATCCTTAGCAGCACAGGATGGACTTCCGCGGAGGAGAGGACAGCCCATTACTCATCAGTTGGCTAGCCTCATCCTTGGAGAAGTTGACGTGCAGAGTCCTGGTTTTCCTACAGTGGTGGATCAGTTTGCAGACGTTTTTCCTGACGACGTCCCAGGGCTACCTCCTCGTAGAGAGGTAGACTTTTATATTGACTTATACCCCGGGACAACCCCGATATCCACTCCAGCATATCGGATGGCCCCCGCCGAGCTTCGAGAGCTACGGGTACAGTTGGAGGACTTGCAGGGCAAGGGGTTCATCCGACCCAGTGTTTCACCCTGGGCTTCCCCGATATTGTTCGCCAAGAAGGCGGACGAGAGCTTGCGACTTTGTGTTGACTATCGTCACCTGAACCAGGTGAAAGTGAGGAACAAGTATCCGCTAACGAGGATTGATGACCTCTTTGATCAGCTCAAGGGAGCACGGTGGTTCTCGAAAATAGATTTCAGGTCAGGCTATCATCAGCTTAGAGTCAGAGACGAGGATGTGCAGAAGACGACCTTCAGATGTCGGTATGGCCACTATGAGTTCTTGGTTATGCCTTTCGGTGTAACCAATGCTCCAGCAGTGTTCATGGCTCTCATGAACAGGATCTTTCAGCCATACCTCGATCGGTTTGTCGTGGTCTTCATCGACGACATTCTGATTTACTCTACGACTGAGGAGGAGCACGCCTATCACTTGCGAGTTGTACTAGACACACTCCGAGAGCAGAAGCTTTATGGTAAGCTATCGAAGTGCCAGTTCTGGATACGTGAGGTCCACTTCTTGGGACACGTTATCTCTAAGGCGGGAGTTGCAGTGGATCCCGTGAAGATTGAGGCTGTGTTAGCATGGGATCCACCCAGGAGCATGACTAAGGTTCGAAGTTTCTTGGGACTAGCTGGATACTATCGGAGATTCGTGCTAGACTTTTCTAGAGTTGCGGAACCACTCAAAGCATTGACGAAGAAGGGGAAACCCTTCGTGTGGTCAGACAGATGTCAGCAGAGCTTCCAGGAGCTGAGACAGAGATTGACCAGCGCACCTATCTTGAGGTTTCCTGAGGAGGGAGTAGGGTACGTAGTCTACTGCGATGCATCAGGGACCGGACTCGGATGTGTTCTGATGCAGGAGCAGGCAGTGATCGCCTATGGATCACGTCAGTTGAGGCCGCATGAGCAGAACTACGCTACCCATGACCTGGAGTTAGCAGCAGTGGTCTTTTCTCTGAAGACATGGTGACACTACCTGATGGGCGAGCACTTTATAGTCTTTTCCGATCATCAGAGTCTCAGGTATATATTCTCATATAAGGACCTGAACCTGAGACAGCGACGATGGCTCGAGTTCCTTCAGGACTATGACTTTGAGATAGTCTATACTCCTGGGAAGGGGAACGTAGTAGCCGATGCCCTCAGCAGGAGGACGGGCATTCAGCTACTTGAGGAGGCGACGGAGAAGATAGCCTCTTTACAGATATCCTTCGTGGATAGAGATGGAGCAGCCTTCCTCCAGTCTCTCACAGTCACCCCTCCACTACTATAGCAGGTCAGAGAGGCACAACGTGAGGACGCTGACTGTGAGACACGGCGTGCACAGATATCCTCGGGACAGGCACCTGATGGTTTCTCCCTTGGAGCAGAGCACGACATCATTTTCAGAGGATGTACCATGGTACCAGTCGCTTTGCGAGAGGAAGTGCTGAGAGAGTTTCACACTTCTCCTTTGGCAGTACATCCTGGAGTGGCGAAGATGTACCGGGACCTCAGACGATAGCACTGGTGGATGGGCATGAAGAAAGCTGTAGCAGAGTTTGTTTCTCGATGCCTCACCTGTCAGCAGGTGAAGGCAGAGCATCAGGTACCAGCAGGCTTGATACAGCCCTTGGAGGTTCCGGAGTGGAAGTGGGACGACATATCTATGGACTTCGTGACTGGACTACCACGTACTTCTAGAGGTCACGACTCCATCTGGGTGATTGTTGACCGACTCACCAAGTCGGCACACTTCTTACCCATTAGAGAGCAGGGCTCAGTGGAGAGATTGGGACGTCTCTACGTTCAGGAGATTGTGCGGCTCCACGGTGTCCCATCATCTGTCGTCTCCGATCGAGATGCTCGCTTTACTTCCCGGCTTTGGAAGGGGTTACATGAGTCGTTCGGGACGCAGCTACGTCTGAGCAAAGCCTTTCAACCTCAGACGAATGGTCAGACGGAGAGGACCATTCAGACTCTTGAGGACATGCTCCGCGCATGTGTCCTCGACTTTGGTCGTAGCTGGGAGGACCACCTACCCTTGGTAGAGTTTGCGTACAACAACAGCTACCACTCCACCATCGGGATGACACCGTACGAGGAATTGTACGGACGACCTTGTAGATCTCCTTTTTTCTGGACAGACCCTGGGGAGTCAGCACTTGTGGGACCGAAGATGGTCCAGGCCACGACAGAGAAGGTCCAGGTCATCCAGGAGCGGATGAGGACAACTCAGAGCCAGCAGAAGTCTTATTCTGACAGGAGGCGGAGGCCACTGGAGTTCGAGGATGGCGACTACGTCTTCTTGCGGGTCTCACCTCGACGTGGTATTCGGAGATTTGGCCAGGGCAGCAAGTTATCTCCACGCTTCATCGGACCCTTCCAGGTCCTCAGCAGGGTTGGCGAGGTGGCTTATCGCCTGGCTCTGCCACCTCAGTTGCACCGGGTGCACGACGTCTTCCACGTATCCCAGCTGAGGAGATACGTGCACGACCCGACACACATCATTGACCATGGGGAGCTTGACGTTGACGATGGGGCGACTTTTACGGAGGTCCCGGTGGAGATAGAGGATCGACAGGAGCGGGTCCTACGTGGGTGATTGATTCCTCTTGTGCGCATCAGATGGTAGCACGGGAACCTCCAGGAGAGCACATGGGAGCGGGAGGCTCAGATGCGTGCTCAGTACCCTCATTTGTTTCCCTAGTTTTTGATGTATCTTTACGGGGACATAAAGCCCTGAGGTGGGAGTAATGTAAAGACCCATAAAATTCAAGGGAAATTTTTTCTTAATTTTCTTTAGAATTTTACAAGAGCGCGGTTTCTTACGGCACCTGATTCCAAGGCCCGGTGTTCCCGGAATCAATTTCCGAAGTTTGGCTCAGGTACGTTCAGTGAACGAACGAGCGGGAATTTATAACTTTTGATCCGGTGCTCGGAATTGAAATCCGAGGACACCGATGAACTCGCAACGCCGATATTCTCTTAAGAAGACCTTTTCCGAAGTTGCGTTTATTTCGGGACGAAAGTTAGTTTTTGGGAGAATTATAAAAAGTTGAATAAAAATGTGTAACACTTTTTATTTTACTCTTGTTGGTTAACTCCTCTCAAAGGAAGTTAAATGTGGGACCCACATCCACTTAACCTCCCTTGAGAGTATTAAGTGTGGTGGGGCCCACACGAAACCCAACTTTTCAACTTCTCTCAAAACTCCCTTTAACCCCCCTTTAACCCCCCTTTAAATGTTTTGACAACTTAGCTTATTAATTAGGTTGAGTTGTTTAAACTTTTTCAAACCTTTGAAATTCAAAAAGGTTTTTTTGAGTTAATAAAATAAGCTCTTAGCTTATTTTATTTGGTTAGAATTGTTTAGCCATCTTGAGAGCTTTTGGGTTCTTCTCCTTCTTCTTCAACTTTGACGAAGAACACTCAAGCTTTGACGAAGAACGCTCAAGCTCCGACGAAGAACGCCGCTCCTCTCTTCTTCGTCTTTCGTGTCAACAAAAGGGAACACCGCTTCCTCCTCGGACTCCCTTCGTCGGCATATGATGATTTGCCAACGACGTACCTCTTCGGACGTACCTCTTCGTCATCGGATTTGACGAACGATTACCGCGATGCCTGACCTCTGTGACGTTGTCTTCCGCGGGTCGTTGACAATCTTTGAACCTATACCCAAGGTAGGGGTTGTTGTTATTGTTTATTTATTTATCTTTGTTCGTGGTTCTAGCATGACTAACGTGAGGATTTTAAACATGTCTTATTGTTTAACGTGAGGGGGCCGGACCGCATGAACACGGCCGAACCCCCTCCTTTGTTTTTGTTGATTTATCTTGTGGGTGAAACAAGATGGCGTGGTGCCGTCGCACCACGCGGATATTCGCACGATTATATTGCGCGGCGCCGTCGCGCCGCACCATGGAAGAATCATCAAGAACGCGACGCCGTCACGCCGCGTCTAAGGGAATCAAAGGCGCGGCGGAGGGGCGCGGTGCCGTCGCACCGCGCCGGATGACGAACACCGCGGCCGGTTCCGGGCCGCGGCAGGACGAGAAGACCGGCGGCCGGGCCGCCGGCGTCGGAAGCCGGAAAGGGGACCGGTTCGCCGGTCCCGTTGGAGAAAGACCGGCCGGCCAGGTGGCCGACCGGATGGTCAAAATCCGGGGAAAATTAATTTCCCCGGCCAGCGCCCAAAATCCCCCCCCCCATTTAATTGGGGGGGCGGTTTCCTTGAGGGGGGGCAGGCGGCCCCCCGATCCTCTTCAAAGCAGGCCCCCCACGAGGGGGGGGGGGGTTCCAAATGGCGCGGCTAAAAGCCGCGCCACCCTTTGCTGGAAGCGGGGGCTTAGCCCCCCGTGCACTGCCTCCGTGCGGCGCCAGGCCGCCGCGTCGGCCGGGCCGGGTCGGACCCGGGTTGGCCCAGACCCGGACCCCCCCGTTTCGAGACGGTTTCGGTCTTTTGGCCATAACTTGAGCCACAGATCTCCGATTGACGAACCGTCAGCGGCTACGCGATCCTTGGATCGAGATGGTCGTTTCGTTATATTGCACTCAAGGTTTCGGAATACTTTGAGTACGGCCGGGTTGGTTCGTTCACGAAACCAACCGGGCCTTCGGAGCGGAAACGCTCATATCTTGAGCTACGGATGTCCGATTGATGTGCCGTCAGCTTTGTTGAGTTCCTCTTAGTGAGACAGATCTTTTGGCATACTCCGCCCGAGGTTTGGACGCAGGTGGAGTACGGTCGGGTTGGTTTTGCCTTAAAAACCAACCGGGCCCCGGGGACGAAAATGCCAATAACTCTCAGACCGGGCGTCCGATCGACGCGCCGTCTATTGCGTTGAGTTCCTGTTGACGATACGGAACTTTTGGATACATCAACTCTAGACTTTGTGACAGTTGATGTATCAGACTCTCGGCTCGTGGAGCGGACCCTCCGAACGAGATTGCTGTGTGCGGGAACCCTTGTGCTGGCTACGACTGATACTGTGACTACTACTGCTACTACTGCTACTGTGACTGCGACGACGACAGTACAGAGATCCTGTGTGGATTCGACGACGACGACTACAACACTCAGCGATCCTACGTGGATCAGTGCTACAGGTCCTGTGTGGGCCCGATCCTGTGTGGGTCTGATCCTGTGTGGGTCCTTGCGCTCAGCGGTCCTGTGTGAACCTGCTCCTACAGGTCCTATGTGGGCCCGATCCTGTGTGGGTCTTTTGCGGGGGTTAGTTACCTATCGATCCTTCGTGGGTCCGACGACTTAGATGGATCAGAGATCATCTTTATCGTCCTTTGAAGAAGTATACCTGTGTGAGCTGAATCCTGTTGCTTTCCTGTGTGGATTGTGTTGTGCTATCCTGTGTGGATTACGTTTTGCTTTCCTGTGTGGAATACGTTTACTTTCCTTTGTGGACTGAGTTGTACTTGGGCTCGGAGGTTGGAGCGTATTTGAAATTGATGACTTAGGTATATGTATGGGCATATACCTAAGCAGTTTCGGTTGTTACTTCGTGATTGTACCTTTCTTCGTGGTTTATCCTTTGTGGATTTTGAGAGACCTTCAGGGGTCTCGGGGTCCTTACTGAGTAGATTATACTCACCCCTGCACGGGCTTTGCCTGCACTACGTTGTGTTGGTTGCAGACGACGGACAGCGTTGATCTTAGCTGAGGCTTGCAGAGCAGGACGGTACCTGGAGGTGGACCACTGGGCGGGACGTTCTCGGAGCGGACGGCGGGACCCGTGGAGCAGTGGAGCTATCTGTACCCACCCTTCAGGTGGGATTTCTCGTGGACAGCTCGGTGTAGCGGCTTTTACTTTTCAGTTGCTGTTTTCCCTTTTCGATTTGTACTTTACTTTCAGTTTGGGTTTGTATACTAGCCCATTTACTTTTCCGCACTTTCAGTTGTACTCTGCTTTTGCTTAGTGTTTACTTTCCGCTTGCTTACTCTATGGTGTTTATTTACTTTACAAAGGCAATGCCTTCCCTTTTTACCTGGATTTACGCCTTGGTGCTAGTCGCCAGCCCCCGGCCTATGGAAGGCGGGCTTGGGGTAGTCACGGCACGGACCCCGAGGGCGGGTCGTGAAAACAAAATAAAGGGAATCAGAAAGTTGTACATTTCATAAATGAGCCTGATTTCCCAATAAAGAAAGCTTTAATCCAAATAGAAAAGAGAGCTAAAAATAATCCTAAAGTATCCAGATATGATTGCCCATCAAATAAGTTTATATAATAAGTATACATTTGGAGAGGAATGGATGTGAGAATGCATTTCCACTTATGAAATCTAAATTCTAGGGATTTCTATGCCACACCATGTCTTATTGTGAAGGGGAAAGGATCTATCAGAATAGGTAAGCTCCTGTGAGTCAACATAAAATAATTAGACCATATCCTTCATCTTATAGAATAACTAGTTTCTATGGATATTTTTTTCACTGTTCTAACTATGGATATAAATCTATTCATTCCAGGTAGAGGAATGGCAGGAACATTACATACATAACTCATATACAAGTCTGTACCCATCAACCAAGAAGAGTTACTCTTGAAAATAAATACTCTCATTTGGAAAAAATATGAGGATGATGAACCGATGCATATTGAAAAGAGATTTAAAATGAAATATTTATCCTCTATGAAATCAAGTATCTTATCGAAGGAAAAAATAATATTGAGAAATCCAGTCCTTATGAAATATATCTCAATGCTACAAAGAATAGTAGGACCTAGATTCTTGATAGTGGATTCTAATCTCACTTGACATGAAATGAATATTTGTTGAATAATTTTCTGAAATGGTTTGAGGGAATAGTGAGATTTGGAAATGAATATGCACTAAATATTAAAGGTAGTGGAAATACACAACTTCCAAATGATGACTTATGGAAAACTGATGTTATATCCATAGAAAATTTGCATCACAATATTCTGAGTTGGAGTCAAACTTTTGACTCATGATTGGTAGTGACATTTAATAAAAAGGGGTACACTATAAATGGAAGGACATGTAATTCTCTCATGAAACCATACATAATAGATGAAAACTTATACCAAGTTGATAGTAAGTTGAACACTTGTTTCCTAACAATTGAAGAAGAAAACAAATTGTGGCACCAGTGGATGGGTCACACAAATCAATGAATCATAGAATACATTTCTAAGATTAATATTATTGTTTAAATTCTTAATTAGAAGTGTTATCAATAAAATACATGTGATTCATGCATGTAGGTAAATATGGCCTAGAGTTTATATCGGTCGACGAATTAAAGGGAATTGAATTTTCTTGATCTCATCCACACATTCATATATGGTCCAAAAAATATGGATGGAACATATGGAGAGAGGTACTTAATTATTTTTTATAGATGATTATATTATAATTTCTTGTGTGATATTTATGCATTAAAACTACAAGTGATTGATTACATGAAGAGTTACCCTCAAAGATATGCAAATGAAATTGTACACAAAATCAAGATTATATGAACTTATAGTGGAGGAGAATACACATGATTTGAATTTGAAAATTACCTTAAAAACATGGGATAAATCAAGACGTGTCTTTAGTGATAACCCCTCAAAAAATTTGTTTGTTTAATATAGAAATTGACTGGTGAATTATATGGATAAAACTATACTGATTGAGAGTCATGTTTCTTATCATTACTAGAATGAGTCTATTCAAGTATAATTGTACTCTCAAAATAAAAAAAATGATTTTTTAGGAGAGACTACGACACCATTTGTGATATGTTATTTAAGGAACCCCTCTATAAAGTATTTTCATGTGTTTGGAAGTAAATATTTCATCCAAAACAAATAAGGAAATGATGGAAAGTATGATGATACTTCATACGGGGTAATATTTGGATATATAATGTTGTGTAAAGCCAAAAAATGTTACAATAACCATCTTTGAAGGATTTTGGTAAGAAATGATGTTAAGATCATTGAGGATAATGCCATAAATAATCAAGGAGATCATATATTGATATGATTGAAGATGAATAAGAAAGTGGAAAAGGGAATTATTAAAATAAGGAAATAGTGGAGGAATTTAAAAATAATCAATGATCACAAAATGATAATGATTCCAAAGAAGGATTAGAAGAGGAACCCATTACTGAAGAAAAATTATCAGAATCACATAAGAGAAATATAAGAGAAAGAATTGATCAATCTAATATAATTGGGAATTGGAGTGAACCTATATAGATAAGGAGAATGAGGAATGAATCCCATTATCTATTCCTATCAATTGTGGAACCAACCTTATTTGAAGTAGAATCAAGGAATGAATAATGGGTTACAGACAAGAAAAAAGAATTAGACCAGATTAACAAGAACTGGACATTAGATCTTGTTAAGAGACCACAAAATAAATATGTTATTGGAATAAAGTTGATATTATAAAAAAATTCAATGAGAATGAAAATGTGATTAGAAATAAGGAATTTCTGGTGTGTAAAGGCTATGGATAGATTAGAGGAATTAATGTTGAAGAAAACTTTTCTCCAGTATCTAGACTAGAGTCAATAAAAAACTTCCATTCCTTGAAAATTAAAAGAGGGTAAAATGTCTATCAGATGGATATAAAAATGACTTTCATAAATGGAGTTTTTGAATAATATTTCCTCATTTAACAACTTGTGGGATTTCTGATAGGAAATAGTGAGATAAAGGTTTCTAGATTGAAGAAGACTCTCTATGGTCTGAGACAGAAACCACAAGAATGATATTCTCAATTAGATTATTTTCTTAAAAAGATAGAATTTAAATGAATAGGAATTGACCATTATTGCCTTTTGAATAATTCCCATGAAGATAAATTTATGGTTCTTGTGTAGGCGGATGATATTATTTTTGGTGTAAGTAGGTAGGGATTAGTGGAATAATCTTATAATCCCATAAAATCTGAATTTGAAATGCCCATTATTGGTGAACTCACATACATTTTCTGGATGCATGTGATTCAAAATAAGGATTAAAACTTTATTTTTTAGGATAAATTTTCAAGAGATATTCTGAATAAATTCAACATTTATGACTCCAAACCAATTCTGACTCCAATTTTGGTTGGGAAAAAACTGGTAAAGTGCAAGGATGCGACATCTATGTATTTCACTTTGTATAGGAGAATCATTGGAATCTTATTATACTTGACAATAACACATCCAAATATTTTCTTTACAACATGTTTGGTGACTCACTTTAAATGTAATCAGAATGAAGAGAATTTGGTATTAGTTAAAAAAATAATGAGGTAAATTCTAGGCACTCTCAACTTTTGATTATACTTTTTATAAGAAAGAGATTATTTATTATCGTCATTTTCTAATATGGACTAGGATAGAGATGTAGTGGATAGAAACACCACAAGGTGTGGTGCATTATTCGTCAGAAAGAAATATGTGGCATGGATGAGAAAGAGATAAGAAATAACTTCACTTAGTTATACTAAAGCAAAGTATACCACTTTGAAAAAGGCTTTCACTCAATTATTATGTATGAAGAAACATATTACTGATATTGGTGATTAAGTGAAACAAATTATAGTGATAAATTGTGACAAAAGGGTATGATCGATCCTAAAGAAAATTTGGTTCAAAACTCTTGTACCAAACTTATTGATATTATACATCACTTCATGAAAGAAAAATTTAAAAAAGGTGTGATTCAATCGGTTAGAAACAAAAATTTTCAAGATAAATTGATCAAACCTCAGTGTTTAGCCACCTCTCATTCCATGAAAAGGTTTTGATTGTTCCACTATCACTATTTTTGTTAACTATTTTAATTTTTATGTGGATTTGATGCAAGTATTTGGGAAATAGATTATCCAGGGGGAGTTTGTTTTGAGCACTAAAATTAAAAATATACGTTCTTGTGTTTATTTCTAAAGGGATAGATAAGTGAAATTAGATGAAATATAGGTTTTTAGGATTGGTTAGAGGATTGGTATATGGTCTTTTGAGGACTTAAATTTTATTTTACTACTATTGTTTTCTGCACATTTCTTCTCTCAAGTAGACTTATAGTGACAAAAGAGATATTTCAGTCCTATCATGTTTTTAATAATGATGGAAATTTATTAAATTTATCAGTAGATTTTCAAAAAACAAATGGGGGAGATTGCTGGAACCAAGGTTTTTCACAGCTAAAAATGGTGTGTTTTTTGTTTATTTTCAACCAAACTAAGGTTAATTATAGATTTGGGAAGGAAACTGGTCTTACAGTATTGCTAGATTCAGTGTTGAAGGTGGCATAATTTCCTAGTGTTTGTCAAATTTTTGTTTCTAAAAATTCAGAGGAATAGAAAAGCTTAATGAAATTTAGTTTTCCACAATTGACTTGTCAAAAATACAGTAAATTCATATTTTGGTAAAGATTGGAGTGTTGAGAAGGTATGTAGATTTGTGAAGGAAACTGCTGTCATGAAGGTTTGAAATTTCACAAATGTGATATGGGGTGATAGTAAATCTACGTCTATGTGTAGCTTAGTGAGTGGGTAGAATTTCAATGGTTCCTTTTGAAGTCTAGGAATTTTGGGAACATTACTTTAGAGGTTCATGAAATGGTTTTGGTGAGCCTGTAAGCTTCATGAAAGGAAAATTATATAAATCGACGTCCACTAAAATAATTTTTAAACAGATAGAATTTTAAAAAATGTTGAATCACTCTCAATTAATGGAGGTTGGGAGATTTAGGAATCTAGAACTATTCATGAGAATATTCATAGAAAAAGGACAAGTTAAAACTTAACTAATGTTAAGAATTTTCAGAAAATGCAGTTTCAATAAGACTGTGAGTTTCACAAAGACATAGAGTTCCATAAATGATGGGCATCCTATGTGGGATGGGAGCTTATTTAAGGTTTAAATCTTCATGAAAGTGTGTGGGTTTATGAACACCGGTATTTCATTGAAACATAAAGGGGGTTTTGTAAATTTTGTGAGCTTTGTGAAAAGTAGTGTTGAACATATGGTTTACATGAACAATTCTTTCAAGTGCATCAGATCAGGACTACGGTGAAAGAAGAGTCTTGTGCTGATTAGGGAAAAAGACTTAAATGCCCAATATACTGAGGTGACCTTCATGAATTAATCTAATTAAGAATTCAATCAAGGTGGTGATCTAGGGGGAGTCAACAAAAGTGTTCAGTGGGAGGCAGTGTGTTATCCCTCAAATTATTGTAATGGTATTCTTCCTAGAATAAATGACTCTTTATGATCCTTTATACTCTATAATAACTAGTAAAGCTTAGAGAATTTATGTACAACCAATAAATTGTCGGCATATACTACATGGAATATCTTTTAGTGGTGAACCAAGTAAAACTACTATGTTATATCTCTTCATATGAGTGTTTAATAACTTCAAGATTCCATCAGACATGTTTTTCAAGTTTCTAAAAACATGGAAATAAGATCTGTCACTTTAAAAGAAAAAATTGAAAACATGAGTCACCCCTCCCCTCTCAGAGTGTTTTAGGTCCCAACACTCATGAACACCCTTGTTTTTTCAGATCTATACCCTCTATATATTCATGATGTCACACCACAATATCACTATAGATTCCCTAACTCCATAGAGTAACAACAATCATTTGAATTCATATCACAATTTGGATAAATATGACCATATTAATTCCACTAGTAATACTCAACTGAGGCTCACCCTATCATAGGAATAGAAAACCCCCTACCTTGTCTTCTATACATGTCTCAACCTCGATGAAACTCCTAAAAACACCACTTCCTACTAGACAATGTCCTATTCCAAGCCCCACTAAAGGAAGTATTCTACCCATATCACTTAACCTCATTTTTTCCCACAAAGTGATCATATTTTGATTCAAAACATCTAAAAAGTTTGTTAATCTAATTATATTCACTTTACAATGAAAAGAGTAACTAAAGAAATACTCAAAATGCATGACTCTATTATCCTCATCAGTAACTATCACTGTTTAAAAAATGTAGTAAATAAACAATGTTAGTAGAATAATCCATCACTAACATGAAACCCTATACTAAATACATAAAAATTATAGCTCTATCTACCCTCAATGTATCTTGAAATAAGTCCTCAAAGAAACATGATTGAGAGTCTTTACGGGATAGCTAACCATGCTGGTATTCATGGGCCATGACATCCCACTAATGTTTCACTAGTATTTAATGCATATACGTATTATAATGGACCTTCCTCTTAATGGGTATCATTAGGTGATCAAATATAATCTTCATAGTATCTATCTAGAATTTATAAGAATGTGTTCCACCCTCAACCATAAATAGAAGAATATGAAACAAATAAAACTCATGGGTCAAGTCTGATATGGTCGACCTAGCCAAAAGCACCCCATTTCCCATTAACTATAAGAACTAAATTATTATCTCTATGGGATACTTATTTATTGTAGGAACATGCAAAATAAGAATCTAGGTCTCCACTTCCAATGATGCATAGTATTACCCACCCTCCTATCATCTAATTATAGGTCTCTATGGTGGAGTATCTCTATAATGCCAAGCACACATATCAGAATAAATTTATATAATTGGTATAATATCACTATTTTTGGTAAGAAATAATAGGAACACACATATCTAACCTAAACAAAAACCCTATGATATAAAGATATTAAAAATATAGCCTTGAGTCTAGCATAACTAACCCACTCTCAAGTAAATTAATATCTCATATTGGATTACATAGTAGTTTTAATATATAATAGTGTAAGTCAATAATTATGGTCCAATCAAGTAGAGTTTACTTAATAATTTATAAAAGGAAAACTCTATATATGTTAGTGTTGAAAATTTAAATAACCCAATATTATATCCTATCTAGAATATTAATCATAGGGAAGCATATAAATTTTATGTGAGCCCAATGTGATGAGAATGATGCATGAACACATGCCTCCTTCCACCCTGGGTCAAAAATAAAAACAGAATTCAAGAAATCAATAACCCTAATATATAATTTATGGCATAAGAAAAATAAATATAATTTCAAAAACTAAAAAAAAACTATCCCATACTTGGTAACATGGAATTCCCTTATACATTGATTAATTACTCATAAGAATAAGGTCCATACCATGTCCATAAAGCATCCTATCTTTTATTAACCATATATGACATAGTAATTCAAAAGAAAACATATCTATAACACAACCTTGTAATGTACTTGATATAGTTCACCTCTCCTAAGACCAAACTAGAGAACTTCACACCACATATGCACTTATCTGTATTTTAGGTATTCTAACAAGAGGCAATGGTCGGTATGTGATAAGTGGCAGAACTATAACCTCCACTAAATATATCCATTAAAACACAACATAAGAAATATCAAAGAATCAAACATTTTATATAATATCCAAATAAAATAGACAACATTTAAGAGTTTTATCCAATGGTAAATATCAACACATTCTATTTAAATATTAATTGATACACATGTTATTAAATTCATACAATGTAAAATAATACCTCATGTTGAAAGATCATATATAACTAGATCCAAATTAATTAAAAGTATACAAACATCCATAACTAGTACTAGGGCCTACCTCATTACTATCACGCGAATCACACCAATCTCTATTATCTTAGACATCTAAATCTTTATATCCCTTTCCGAAACCTAGGTTATGAAATATGAAACATGGTTCAATACCAAAATTCTATAACGATGTGTGAGCATAACTCAGTATTCCACCACCAATGACATCCCTATAAAATATAGTAGAAAAATGTAAATTATTGCTATTAAATTCAAGTAAAGTAAACAATACTAAATAAATAACTTATCACCTTGTTGAGTTCTCATGCTAAACCATGGGTGAACATACTTTCTCCTTCCAATGTCAGAATGGGATGATATACCCATGGGTTGAACATGCAACATTGTAATGAATAATATACCCCTTATCATTTAACATCCAATGTGAACAAGCTATCACTATCAAGAATCACTAAGTGAATAGGATATTACCATTAAGAATAACTAGGTGAATGAGTTATCACCATCACAATACATATAAGTGAATGTTAACTCAAAAAACAAATTCTAATGATGAACGTGTCCTGACTCAATAAATAAGGAATTTCCAATCTCAGGTGGATAATACACCACCTCTATACATAAACATGTGGATAAAACACCAATATTTAATATACCATAGGGATGATATAACACCAAAAAAATCATATAGGTGGATGATATTCCACTTATATTACTTTTGAGGTGGATGATGTACCACTATATCATGTCTCCATGATGATGATGAACCATTAAGATAACATCCAAGGGTGGAATATATACTACCATTAGTATCCTATAGGTGGATGATGTATTGTTGATACCATATATAATGTGATTTAAACACCATTAACAATGAATTCTAGGTTGACTACATATCAATGGAAAAGATTCTAAGTGGATGATTCACCACTAGAAAACCTCTCATAAGTGGATGATGTTCCAAAAATGTATAAATATCAATCATAAGATATTCAACTTTTATGTCATCCCAAGTGGATGAGGTTCCACCAATCCAATGGCTATGTGGAGAACCATGGATCATTCAACCAATTCCGATGGATGAGATACCACCAATGTGATAAGGGTGGATGATGTAACACCACTAGTCAAATATTAGTGGATGAGGTACCACTATATGTTAATAATAATTTAGAGTATGAAATACATCATTTAGGATCAATTTAAATCCATTACAATTAACTAACAAATCAAGGATAATCATGTCAAGCCAAAATCCAACTCAAGGTCCCATGCCTAAGCCATATCTATAAAGGACTAAAATTTTCTAAAGAAAGGGATCACCAAGGTGTACTCTAAGGATTTACAATAAACCCAAAAAGTTTTTTCTCATTCATAGTCACTCATATGAAGTCCAATGTTTCAATTTAATACTCAATTCCATATATAACTTGGTAATAAATGACCAATGATGTCAACACACACAAAAAACAACCCACTGATGATCTATAACGCTCTAATTTCACAATATGAAACTAAAGTAACCAATTAAATTTTGGTTTATGTTATACAGAAAGAATAAAAGTTTCTAACATTTAATACGATCCATGAAAACTAAGTAGACACCATATTGAAAGATATTGATCACTTACTTAGACGTAACATGACCACAATCATCAAAAACACCAATTGATTTGGATTAAATCAATAGAAATTGTGAATCATATAAAATACCAATCAAATTAGGGCATAGAAAAACATAAATAGTGAAATATTGAGATCAAGAAAAAATATTGTAAAGGATAATTAACAATACTATAAGAAACCTCTTACGGTAGACAACTTCTTATTTTTTGTTTGGACGAAGGAGATCAAATATAAGGAATAAGAGGAGCATAAAGAGAATGTGGGGTATGGAATTTATTTTAAGAATAATAAATCTCTCATAAATTTTTAAATTTTAATCATTTTAGTTATTTAAATTAAAAAATTAAAAAAATAATGTACATGTGTTGTGGTATAAGCCTACTAATCACGATTCAATGCCCTACTCCTGGGAAATAGAAAGAAATATGAGCCCCATGTCTCTATGATGAATTCACCCTCATCATAGAACAATTCCTCTCTATTTTCCTAGATTCAAAATTTTATTTACCCATATGTTAAGATGGTTGGGAATTATAGGGGTGTGGGTGGGGGATGAATTGATCGAATTAAAAATATAAAAATAATATTCAGAAAATAAATGAGTATGAAAGAAATTTTATGATATCTTAGATCCCAAATGCGAAACCCCATATATGAAGAATTATTTTATTTCTTCAAAACATACATATTTAATTCTTAAAAATATTTTTCTAGTCTTACATAAGAATTAATCTTGTGTAAAAAAATGAGATATACAAGTAATGATTCAAACTAAAAACCCTTTATTCAATCACAATAGAATAGTAAAACAAGAATACAATAAAATAAGTATTACATTCCTTGGGTGGTTACATACCATGGAAGATTACATCCATTAAAAGTGCATAAATTTAAATGGGAAAATAAACCGAGAAGAATAATATATTTGTCACTAGAAAATCTCCAAGATCATATTCACCCTTGAGGATCACAATTAGTATATCTAAACCTATAATGATAAAGAACAATATAAAAGGGGAAATCATGTTGTGAAATCTAAATTGAAAGTCAAGGGAACAAAAATTTGGATTTAAGAGGTAATAATGGAATGAATATGTAGAGAGTAATGGGGGTAATATAGCCATTATAAAGGGAAATATTTTTGTTGGGAATATGATCATTGAACATATGTTTGTTGGGTATGAATTTATATAATAGTTATATTTAATTGGTATATTTTTAGTAAATTTTTTAAAATAACACGATGAATAAATAATAAAGAAACCAATAAATATATTATATTTAATTAAAATAGTTAGTTTTAAAAATATATATTAGAATTACTTATAATTATCATTAAACAATTATATGATGTATATATAAAATTAAAATAAATATTTTAATATTAATGGATTTGTAAAATTAAAATATTAGAAAATAAATATTTAATTTTAACAGTTTTGGGGAAGATTATTGAAGACAAAAGAAATATTTTTCAAAAAATTATTTTTTAATGTGTTGTGTATTTTTAATTAATTAAAACTAAAAAATTATTTTAAATATTTCTTTTGATAATATATAAAATAAAATAAAATAAAATTCATCCATTATTTATTACTAGTAATGTAATAAGAAAAAAATTATTTATTCTTAAAAGTCATATTTTTCCTAAAATAGTTTTTATGCGTTATGCACGCTTATAATAAAATTAATTCTTATAAAATATATAAATTGGTCCTAATAAATTTTTATAATATTATTAATTTTCATATTGAAAATTTATAATAAGATAATTTTATTTTTTATATAAAAAAATAATTTACCAAAGTAAATATTAGTTACAACAGCAAAACAATTATTCTTCAAAAAAGCATTTTTATAAATATTGTGTAATTTTTGTCTAAATATATTGATCAATTTTTATAAATCTAATATGATTTTTAAAAATATTAAAATATATTAATTTTCATTTAATTATTAATTTATATTAAATAATAATAAGATAATTTAATATTTAAAAACTAATTTTTCTACAAAAGTAGTATATATACATATTTTATGTTTTGTTGTAAAAATTAATTTTCTAATATTTATAAGTTTAATTTGATTAATTTTTTTTCAAATTAGGATTCATCATATCTAAATTTATTAAGAATTTAAATCTTATATTTTTTGTAAAAAAGGGAATTTCCATAATAAATAATCAATTAAGGTTAAAAGGAAAAATGGGCAATCTACTATAGAATGGATTTCTAAAAATGAAATTGAAACTTAGAAATTCTAGAATACCTTTTTAGGTGTAAATTAATACCCAATTGGATCATAGTTATTTTCTCACCTATCCTACCATATATCTATTTAATTCCATCATTACCCTTCACCAAACTTTAGTGTCCAAGGAATTGTCCATTGTTTTCACCAATAAAAGGAGATCACTTTTTCCAACTTCCAGACACAATTCTCCTTTGAAATTCACATAAACCTATTACAATTTTACCTCTAATAGATAGATATTCCACTATAGTTATCCATAGGTTAAAAAAATGTGTCCCAAGTCCTCTATTTATAAGAGTTATTTCACGAGAAGATTCAATTCATCAACATGATTATTATCCACTCCCAAACCTTTTCTTAACAATATCTCCTATAAAACCCCTCAAGAAACATTATAAAAACACTAAGATAATTAAATTATCATTATTATTATTCAAAAATGTTATTATATTGATGGAACAACCATTATCTATCTCCCTCCCATCCATTGGGAAATCAAAACATCACTCGTGTCATGTGTATACTACCACCTCCATGAATGATATATTGAATTTTCCATAACCACCATACATGGATTGTCCTAAAATTGTAATTAATGAATAAAAATGATATTTATTGTTATATTAAGATTATATAAGGGTGATATTTATATTTAAAATTGTTATTAATATACCTCATGTTGTTTATTAAAAATTACATAAATAAGTTCATCACTAATTTAAAATTCAAAAATCATAAATTAAAATATCATAGAATGAAATTAGAAATTTATTAATAAGTATGAAACATATATTCTAGTACTTTAAATAATATATCAATGAAGGACTTGGTATAAAAGAATACGGATCAATATCGACATTATGAATCGTGTTAAAAACAATAAAAATCACTAACAATTGATAATGAAAATAATTAATAATTGAAAACTAAATAAATAATGAATGATTATGAATAAATATTATACAAGTTAATATATTTGGATATGGTTTTTAAAAAATTAATTATGATCTTTGTGTTTATTATATCTAATTTTAGAGTCTATCCAACTAAGTTTGAATCCAAGGTAAGGGTTTTTTATCAACTCAACATCATTTTCATCGAGTCATAGTTTTTTCCCCTAAATATGTTTTATAAGTTTATATTCTTCAATTTATTTATTCAACATATAATTACATCTTATGTATCTTGGGAAAATAACATTCTTAATTAAAATATTTTTCTATGATGGATTTCTCACCTCATGAAAATGCAGTGTTAGGAAAAGTCTCTACCATCTCTAAAAGATAATTTTTCTCCATATCCATATTACTTCACTAAAAAAATGTTAGCCTTTATTATTTTGAAATAAAAATATGTGTCACATGTTGTTGTCTTCATATTTATATTCCCCACTTATAAACATGATTTTTTCTTTGTTATTATTTGGGTTTCAATAAAGGTATTTCAAAATATTAAAAAGGTTTTTCCTTACATAATCATATATTTTATTTTTCACTCCATATATCCTCAGTATAACAATTATGAACTTTTAAACGATCCATAATTGGGATTTATTTCTAAATAATTTTAAAAATTTCATCATGCCAACTTCTCAAAAATGATTTTTTAAAAGTGAATTGTTACTCCATCTCTTAACGACAATGTTAAGAAATGTTTTCTAAAAACATTATTTGTGTTTCAGCTCTATTTTTTTATTTACCTCCAAAATATATATATCATATGGAGTTATTTTTAGTGAATAATACTCTAAATTCCCTTATTGAATATAAATTTTGAGTGTTTTATTTATTGTATCATTAGATCCAAATCTTATATTCATGTTATTTGATACCATTTGAAAAGAGATATGTTGCCCATTTTAACTACTTGGGTTTTTGATGATATAATGTATGAATTATTTCATGTGGTGCATATGTGCTTGAATTATTATTATGTGATGGGTGGGTCATATATGACCCTCCAATTCATTGGGTAATTCTTTTTATCACATGATATAACTATGGGAAATGATTTATGATGATTGATCTACGATGGTAATTGAGTTAGGATGCTCGATCCACAATAAAAAACATGAAGTGATGACTAACTTAATTAGTAAAATAGGTAGTGATTTCTAATCCACTATGTTATAATTTCTATGCTTATATTTTTGAAAATTTCTTTGTAATATAACTATGTTATGTTCCATGGTTCATTATTATTATCTCATATTTCTGAAATCTTATACCATGATTTATATTTGATCATTTGAGGTTAAATTTTCCTCTATATTTCCTTATATACATATCTTATGATTTAACGTTCAATTTAATAATATATTTCTCCCATTCCCATGTTGTCTCATATTTTATGATCTAACCCTAGATGAAATATTGATATGTTTACCCCAAACTGAGCACTTTAGGTAACCCCTTATTTTCTTTACCTTTTCCCTAGGGAATTATATTCAAGACTATGTTTATAAGGAAATCATATATTGAGGTGATTTATGGTAGATGTTTTAGAAATTATTAAAAATAATATTTTATAGAATAAATCTCTAATGTTACTAAACCATTGGTTTTTGGGGATTGGGAGATTAATTATTTGTTGTAATGTTTAACATTATAGAATTATTATATGTTTTTCTTAGTCCATATTACTTTGTATCAATGATACCATGTAAAGTATGTTTTTTTAGAACTAGACCCATAAGTGTCAGTATGGGGTTACTTAATTCATATTATAGATGGAACTAGTTATTTATTAGTAGTATTTTAGTTATTTTTGGAGATAATTACTAGAAAAAATTAATGAAACCCCTTAGTATTAGTATAAATATAAGAAAACATCATAAAATTGTATTCATGTAAAGAGTGTGTGGTTTCCTAGTAATAACTTCCCCATTAAAATAACATGTAGACACAATCTTAGGACCAGATGATCTTATGGGTAATCACCTTGAAAAAGGTATATAGAGTATTAACTCTATCTTTAGTCGGTGCACAACTAATGGACCTAACTACAGACCTGATATTATACTCTTGTGGGGTATGATTTTTTGATTCACATTATCTCTACAAACTTTTTTAGTCAATTTAAATGGAATTTTATGACATAGTATATAACTAGTTGGGTTTGAGAGACTAATTGGAATATGAGCCTATATAACTATGATTGAAACTTTGTGAATCATAATTTAGGTTATAAAAATATTTTCTGAGTTATTTATTATAAGTTAAAAGTTTTAATTTTATATATTTATTAATTTTTTCCTATCTAAAATTTTCTTTATTTAAATTATTGGCTACATCCCAAAGAAACTGAGTTAACAATGGGTGTTATTGACAATGCATAAATAGTCCCAACATTCAACCAAAAGTGATATAAGTGGAGTAAAAAAACTTATTATTATTCCTAACCATATATATTTATTTATGATTAAAAACTTAACCCTAATTGAATTTTAAAATGAAGTTCCCTTGGATTGATGATTGTATTTATTTTCACTTGGTCTTATTTTCACTGTTAATGTCAGGATGCATAGGTGATGCCGATACTTTTCAGGTAATGGAATTAGAGTTGTTGGTACTTAAATATCCAACTATACAACTTTTGGTAGTAGCCTATAAATTAGATGATTATTTATCTAGAATTTATGTTAATGAAATGTTCTAAGGTGTGTAAAAGATCTATTTATAAAAGTTCCAAAATATGTGAAGTGTGGATGTGTTGAAAAACCCATCCTAATGCACTGATTGAAGTTTATATATGTAATCAATGTTTACATCACTTGGATAAAGGTTCATTGATAATGTAGAGTAAAATATATAATGTTATTGAAGAAAATCAAGGATGATTATACATGTTTTGTAAGTAATTGGGAATAGATCTAAGAATTTTAAGAAAGTTTCATATACCCTAAAAGGTGATTTGTGAATGGATAGAGGTAGTTTGAGGAATACCTAATCATAATTGAAGAATTTAAATACCTAGAATACACAATACATAATTTGAATAATTTTAAAGGCTTATATTTTATCAACTTAACATGAAATTACTCTTTCTTGTGGTTAATATATTAATTCAAGTGTTTATCCACAAACTCGTGGTCATTTGAAGTTTTAATGTGCTGTAAATGTACTTTCCACGTAGTTGAATACTCATACGATTGATCCACAACTTCATGGTCAATAAATATGGTAAGTAAATTATATATGTTGTCTATCAAAATTTATGGTCAATTTTCTACCTTAGAACCATGGTTAGTAGAATGGTCATTTGATCAATCCTGACTACCATTTAGTTGATCCACTCATGGTAAATTGTCTTCCAAAAACATGTTTCCAATTCGACACATGGTGAAAATTTTAAGGGTGTTACATACTGAAAAATAGTGGTAATTATAGATTAAATATATAAAGATTAATTTTAATAGGATGATACTTGGGATAGTTTTCTGTTATTATTGCATCAAAAAACATGTTTTATACATTCTTGTAAATACAAAGTGCTAATATTAAATTGTATTCAAGGAAAATAAAATAAGTAGGTATTCTAGAAAATTTTAAATGATGTTTAGTTAATATATTTTATAATGAAGTGGAAGTAATATTTATTTATTCTAATTTAGTTTATATGTGATCCCAAAATCACGAATGTTTTATCTACGATCAAGGTTGGGGAAAATAGAATCAGAGAGAAAGATGGATTTATAATAAATAAATTAATCCAAAAACAATTCATCAAGGGTTTTCAAAACTATCAATTGGGAAAATATGTTTATCAATGTATGTTATATATTAATCTAAATTTAATAATGATGAACTTGATTTAATAAATTTTGAGTCAGGGAGATAAAGTTATGTTATTATCTAAATGTGTAGAAAATATGGATGTCTGCATTGGTAATTGCTAAATAAATCAAGCCATATAAAGTGAATCTATGACACATATTTATTATTATTTTTTATTAATATAGTTTATGAGAAGGTTATATATATGTGTCACATAATAATATTAATAGTATGAGTTTTAGGAAATATTTTTTGCGTGTTACCAGTTGTAAATATAATAAAAATATATATCTCTATTTAATATATGATTTATCTACATCCATGAAAAAATGATTCAAGTTATAGATTTCATTTGAATATTTTGAGAGTTTGATAATATAATATTAAGAAATTATGAGGTTACTAGAATACCCTGTAATATTTTATTTTGTATTAGAGAAAAATGTGAATCAATAGGAAAATAAAAACTAAAGGAACCCCTCGAATTTTTGAGTAGATAATTGTTTAAGAGGAACATGAATATTTAGATCATAGAGAAAACCTTTGTAAAAAATGTTAAATTAAATGATATCATGGGAATAGAATTATTCAGGGATATTTTATATTTCAAAATAAAAAATCACTATTTATGGTATTTTATCAATAAAATAAAAAAAGGGAGAGGGGCATCGTTCAATAGTTTGACAACTGAGAAACTGAGAGTTGTTGTGATGTGATATATAAAATATTGAATAATAATATCCTAGAATATGAAGAAGAATTATCCAAGTATATGTTTTAGAGTTAGATCTTATGGGAATTAAAGCTAAAGTAAGAAGAATATATTCCTACAGCTACCACTATTGTATAATATTTTGAAAAATAAAATAGGGTGAGAGGCCAATTTTTTTGTGAATAATTAAAACTATTAGTGTAAATCATTTGAGGATATATGAGGATATATGTTTTGAAGATCATAGGATCTTAGTGATTGAATAATCCAATGAATATGTTCAAAAGAAGACCATTGAACTATGTTGGATTTAGTGACTAAGTTTTAAATCTTTCTTAAATATTTGTCGGTATTTGAAGACATTACTATGTGTAGAATGAGATTATATCATAATGATGTAGAAGAATCATGTACTAAATAGGTGATATACTTTAGTTTGGATATGAAAGAAAAATTCACATATACATGGTAGGTTTCCATATATCTGGAGGTATTCAAGGTATCTTGGGAGATCATAGTGAAAAATTATGACTACAGTGGGAATCTATTAAAATAATTCCATCAGGATATTAGTAAATTAAGTATTTTATGATTATAGAAAGTGTAGGTGTGGGAAAAACAACCATTATAATCAGTGATAAACTATATTAGAAAATCATTGATCATGGTGAAAAAACAATCAAGGAAAAGAGTAGGTGTTAGTACTGAACATTGTAAAAATATGGTGTTCTCTTTTATTTTCTTTCCTTTATTTCATATAGTTGTTAGTTTATTATTATAAAAAAATAGATCCATTTATATTAAATAAATATAGATGTTAAATTACCATCATGGGATAAATATCTAAAGGAGAATTAGTAATTTTTAAAATTAGGCAACACCTGATTCCCCCACAGGTCTATGCACTGATCATAATAGTCATGCCAAGTGGTATTAGATCATAAGTTCCATATAAATTGGACCTAAATTTTATTTTCCTTGATATTATTATCCAAATATAATGAATTTTAGATTTCAAGATATGTTTAATTTGAGCCTTGGATGTAAGAAGTAATGTTAATTCTATCTTTTATAGAATATTAAATTTCATTCAAGATATTAGAAAATAGAAGAAATGAGGATGCTAAAAAGGAAAGAAAAATATGGAGGAGAACAAATTGGTAAGTTCCTATCCAGTGAATATTCTTATAATTATTATTTTGATTACATTAGTTCAAGATATATAGAGAATTAAGAGATTAAAAATAGTATAATAATATCAATCTCATGTTAATGTTTATTTAAATAATGTTATTAATAAGTTATTTACATACATACTTGGTTTTATTATTGAACTATTTGATAAAAACTCACATCCAGTGGAAAAATATGATGCCCTAGAGAATGCATTGGCTAAAAAAATTGGGTGATATAACACCCTATCAAAATTAGTTAAATATAAGGAAGAAAAAACGACACATATCAATGATAATATTTTATTGAATGATGAAGAATGGAAAAGTACCATGGTTTAGAAGAAAATGTTTAAGGATTTTGTCACCGGGGTATTCCTTGAATTAAAAACGATATATAGAATTTATGTGAATGTAAAATCGGCACAAATGGATGTGAAAACCTAGAGAGTGAAATATTTGGAATGTTCATTAGTGGATTCAAGATAAATAAATTTTTAAATGTTAGTTAATATTGATAGAATGTGGGAGAATATGATGATATGAGTTTTTATTTAAAATAACTCTAGTAGTTTAATGTTTCATGAACTGGAATCAGAACTAAATAATATGGGAATTTTTAACACTCAATAATTCCTTTTTTCTGAGAAAAAATTTATCCCACTCATGTTTTAGAAATTTATTTTTCCTTAACATGTAATTATATTGGTGGTCAAGGGTTTCTGAGGACTGTTTAAGAAGGTTCCACCTCAGGTTTATTAAGGATGGCTACCCAATTTTCTAAGAAGTTATATGCACAAAATCTAGTTTATTAAACTATACTAAATATAAGTTAAACTCTATAAATATGTGGGTAGACAAATATAATGATAATATTACCAAATCATAATTTTTACATGTGAAAATATTTATGAAGAAATATTCCCCAAACCTATCCAATAAGAGTTATGAAACAACCCAAAAAAGAAAAGGAATCTAGAAATATTTCCATCAAAGTGAATAGAATGTGGTTTATTGGATAATGTTTGTGTTTTAAGATGTTTTTGGAAATGTACATATATTGATTGAACAAAATTTCAATTTATGATAGTTAGAGAGAGTCTATGGGAATGGGGAAAAAGTTGATTATTAAAAAAACCCAAATGTAACCAAAGAAACTAGTTTTACAAAATCAAAATAATTTTTCATTGAATAATAGATTTAATTATATGGAGAGGTTCTATGAATCTTGAAACATATGTGTAAATACATATGATTATTGATGGTATGTTCCATCTATACAGAACTCATTTAAAAATGTAAAGAAGTGGCCAAAACAACATATGAAGATGAAATATAAGATATAAAGAATGATGATGAGTAATTAAGTGAAGAAATATTGTAAAATTTATACTACCAAGAATACAATGAATATGGATAATGAGGATTTCAGACCTATAGGAATAATGTTTTACTATTATTATAAGAATTTCGATGCCATTTTCTCTTGTAAACCATCCATGTAAATTTAATATATCTTGATATATTTGAAAATAATAATGGAGTTAATCAATGAGATACATAGTAATATTGGAATCATGGAGGGAATCATTGATTTTGAGATTGAGATGCTAGTAAAAAACTTTAGGTCAAAAGATGAAGAGAACATGTGTGGAAGGTATAACTTGTCTTGACACACCCCAAAAGGGGTATTACAATCCTACTTGGATAAAAGGAGTTAGAAAGTGAAAAGGGAAAATAATTTTGAGTTCATTATTTAAATATATTTATTTAATGAATAAGTCCACATTAATGAAAAAAGAAGTGAATATACATAATCCTATGTTTACTGTATTACTAAAATTGCTGGAAGTAGAAAAGAAATTAGAAGAAATGTCAAAGAGTAAAATCACTATAATAACTTAAGAAAAAATATAATTCCAGTTAAGTTTAATGCTGAAAAAAAGAAGATAATAATTCCACCAATTTAGTAAAAATATAAAAATTAAATCAATAAATAATCAGGATTAAGGGTAGACACTTTAGAGATACAAAGAAAAAATAATATTGATTAACAATGATGTCACACACCTAGTGATAAAAATGAGGTTGTAAGGAAGTCTACATATTCTTAAATCAAATGTGATTATGTTTCAATTCTGAAGGTGTAGTTTGAAGGATCGATATGATTCTTACATATGCATGAATTTGAAACCACAATGAATTGAAATTTAAATTTTTATTAATTTTCCATCAATATCATGTTTTTAACTGGTATCTTAAATTCTTAGATATTATTTCTGAAAGAGAAAGACGTATGGTGATGGAAAATGGGAGATTTGGAGAGGCAACATGAAGATAAATTTTACAAATTGAATTCTATATCTACTAAAGTTCAAATAGTTATTGATACAATATAAGTCTAATATTGGTAAGAAGTTATAAATTAGATCTGCATGAAGTATAGAATTCATCCATTAAGGGGGAACAACTCAAGAAGTCAAGGATTTTAGAAATGTGCTATCTTTACAAAATATAGAAATTGGATATCCCAGAAAAATCCATATGTTTGAGCTATGATACTCACTCTCATAGTACCTTTATGATTTATTATTATTATAATAATAAAATAGGAGTGTTGGACTTCCAAAAGAGGTAAGTAGTTTATTTTTATTATAATGTTCGATGTGCTTGTTAAGATAAATTTAGTTTCATATACATTTTTGAAAATCTAATTTTTATGTATTCCCCATGAGAAATGTTTTTTTGAGTTGGACTATATTGATTAATGTATTGAAAAACTATGGTGTCTATATTATGAAATATTATTTAAAACACCATGTTTTACCATGTAGACTTAGTGGGATTAACTGATTTGTCATTGCTATGAAATATTTGGTTCCTACCTTCTATAGGAAAATACTAAGATCATGGTGAAAATAAGTGATATTTCAAGTGGATAAGAAAATTTTACCTCTTTTCCATTCATTATCAATTAGGATGAGAATAATTAAATTTAGTGTTAGAGTATATTTTTAATTGAAAACAAATTAAATGGGTGAAATTGAAGTTCCCTTTGCATGATTATTTTATTTTTTTATCACATGGTATTATTTTTATTGTTAATGTTTGATGAAAAGGTTCTACCCATACTTGCTGGGTAATGTAATTGGGGTTTCAACTGCATAAATATTTGAAGATAAAAAATTTGGTAGTTGAAAATAAATAATATGATTATTGAACTAGACCTTATCTTATTGACATGTTACAAGGTGTGTAAATGTATAGAATAGTTCCACAAGAAGTGAATTACATATATGTTAGAAAATCAATCCTAATGTATTTATTGAAGTTGAAAAATGAAATTAATGTTAATATCATTTGGATATTGTTTCATTGTGATTAGTGATTACAATCAGTGATTATTTTAGAATATTATCATGGTGGAGTATACATTCTTCATATGAACTTTGTAATGGAGTTGAAAAGTCCAAGGAAGTTTCATACATTCAAAAAAGTTATTTGTGAATGACTGGAGGTAGTTTTAAGAATACCTATCCTTAATTAAATAAGTTGCATACTTGGACAAGATAATATTGTATTTGACTAATTCTAGAAGCTTATAGTAGATCCACTAAACATGGAATTAATTCATTATGTGGACTATCCATTAATTATTGTGAACAATCCAAGGAATCATGGCCAATTGATGTTTCAAAATGTGGTTGATCCATCGACCACATAGTTGAATAGTTTTGTTGTCAATCCACATCCTCACTCTAACCCCCTGATATTTTGGAATATATTTTTCTCTAAATTGATACTATGTTTTATAACTTGTTTTGTACCCAACATCGAACTAAAAATAGATGTGAAATATTTAGTGAAAATAATTCATAAAATTATATGAATAATAAAAACCCAACTAAATAAAAAAATATAAATAAATTAAAAATAAATATATTTAAAAGGAAAATACTTTATATGATTTCGCTTTATCAGATAAATATTTCAAAATACAGTGTATTTTATCCTAAAAAATTAAATCAACCAATTTTTAAATGAAATTATGAGAATATAAAATATTTTAAGCTATGAGGTAAAATATTATCCATATTTATGTTATAAATAGATATACAATAATATTAAGAACACTTAATGTTTAGAAAATGAATCTTTCAATAAGAACGTTTTTCATTATATATTAAATTTTAATTTAAAATAAATAAATATAAATTTATTTTTCTAATTTTATTAAATGAAATTAATTTTATTAATTAAAAAAATCAATATTATCTTAGTATTTGTTTTTGGGTTTTTATGAGATAATTGATTTTTAGGTGAATGGTAAAAATAAAAATTTTTTAAAAATGAAATTTCATGTCTCGTTTTATGATAAAATCGACGTAGAAATTCATAAATTTTGTTTGTTAAGAAATAATTTTTTGTAACAAAATTATTCATTTTAAAAAATACCTTGAACATAGAAAACCTGTGCCAAATATTTTTAGTGCGAAAGTAAATAGTTACATTACTTAAAAAACTGTTTTCGGCCTTTTCTTTGAATCAAGTATTTTCAAGGTGATTTTAAATTTTTGTTTTCCTTAAAACAAACATAATGTTTTTTATAATTAATCAATTTATTTTTTTAAAATTATCACCCAAGATAATTTTATCTTTTGTATAAATTTAACGATTAAAAATGTTATTTATCTAGAAAACTATTTTACATGATTAAGTGTGTTTATTAAAAAAAATCACACTTTTAGAAATTTTATTCGATAAAATTATTTTCAAATTTGAAATCATCAGGATAAAATTAAATTAATGGGTCAATATTATTATTTTTTCAATAAGTTTAATTACTAAGTTTAATAATTAACTTCTATGGAAAAAGTAAAGTAAGATAAAAGTGAAAATGTTAATAAGAAAACCCTTTAAAATAATCATGATTTTTTTAAAAATTGAGTGTTTGAGGTGCATTTAGACCCAATATCAATTTAATGTCCAATTATTTCTATTTTTTTTCCATTAATCCCTTAATAGTAACTTTACATTATTTAAAATGTAAGGGTTACTCCCAAAAACTATGCTTATCATCACTTATAAATGAGTAGCATCATTACAACTTCAGAACTGACCTACCCATAGAATTTATCCATAATAATATTTCAATTTTCTCATACTATAACCCTATCCAAATTATATAAGCTTCTATCACCATTATTTTACTTAAGGCCTTCAATATGAAGGAGTTTTTGAAGAGAACACTTAATCTTCCAACGTGACTATTACTTTCTTTTAGTCTTTCCTTTTTCTTTAATACTTCCTAAATCATATCTTTAATTATTAATGAAATTAAATAAGTTTAAATATTATATTAAAATTGTATTATATTAATTTTAAAAAAATTATTTACTCATTTTCATCAATCTAAAAAAATAAATTAAAGTTAACTGTGTGTTGTGAAGACTACCGCCTCCACTAAGTAACATTTTTCATTTTTCAATGACATTTTATTTATTTATCCCAAAAACATAAATTAACATTAACTAAATTATATAAATATAAATAATATCATAATTATTCTATTATAATGATATTATACACTTCTTTAACCATAGTCACCCATCAAAATATAGTGTGTTCATGTTTTGGGTTAGTTTATCTTCCTACTTGAAAAATGATATAAAATTCCGCCATTTATTCATATGAGAACATAAATAATAATTTCAATATAATATAATAAGAAAATTATGTTTTTTATTTTTGTTATATAATGGTTATATAGTGTATTCTACTTATTATTAAAATATCATCTCCGATTGCTAAAATTTCCCAAAAAAAATATCATATGATAATAAATATTACTAATGAAATAAAATATATAATAATAAGGTTATTAATAAGGTTTCTAAAAAAATTAATTTTATTATTGAGGAAGTTAGGCACATGCATAGAATGAATCTGAAACAAGGCAAGAGATTTGTATCTCAATTTTTACCTCTTGAGACATATTTGTTATTTTTACATCACATTTTTATCAGAATGATTTATATATCTAATATATAATAATTTTTATCATTGTTATATTTTATTCAATTATATTAAATTTTCAATTCCAAAATATTTAAATCATGGTGTTTTGACTTAAAATTTTAAAAATTCATAAGGGTTTTTCGTCTCAAATTCCTCTCTTTGAGACATGTTTTGTATTATGAACCTAATTTCTTTTGAGTGGTGTATATTCTAATTAATTTAGATTTTATTTCATGAAATAAAATTTATTCATAGTAATTGAAGTTAAATTTTAATCTCTCTCCCTCTCCCTCTTTCCATAAGTTTTTAGTTAAACTCTCTTCAAATTATAAGGTGGTTTCCTGACTCAAGTATTTTATATGGGTCATAATCCTTCCTCTTTTACTGTAATATAAAAATACTGATATATTATAACCTATAATGATGTTATGTTTTATTTTAACCTTATTTTATAATGAATCATTTTTACGCCAAATTACCCCTTGATAATTCTCTTGTTTCATGAAAATGCATTTTTGTTAAGAGTATTTCCCATTTCTTTTAATGGGATTTTCCTCCATATCAATGTTTTAAAATCCCCCCAATTTTCTCTTTTTCATAGTGGGTCCTAAAATTATTTTTATTTCCAATTATAATTTTATTTTCCATTATTCATTAAAGAAGGTTTCATTATCCTTTTAATGATGTGAGTATTCAACAATTATATTTTTAAATATTTAAAATTATTTTTATTTCAATTATCATATATTATTCATTTTTATTTAAAATTTTGACATATTATTTAGTTATTTTCAAGGACAATTAATAAGTATTTTTTTGAAGAAATGTTTTGGGATGTTTTATATTAATTTAAAAAATGGTTTATGGAATGTGACATGAAAATAACTTCTTTTTAAATATGATATTAAGAAAGACTTTTTAAGAAAAATTATATTTTGTGATTTGTCATCAATTTTAAAAGTATTTTTATAAAATGAAGTATTGGAACCTAAAATCACCTTATATGTTCTTTTCTTATATACTCAAATTTTGGTGATAATGTTTTTAGTGTCAAATGATTATGATTTTTTCTTCTATTTGTAAAAGTTTTGAAACCCAATTTTTTTACCGAGGTTGTTTATAGTAAAATGAATTATTTGATTTCATATTGAACTCAAATATATGGATGACGACTAATGGGGTCCTATATGACCCTCAAATTCAGTGTTTAAGGTTTTTTATCACATGATATGATTAAATTTTGTGTGAATTAGATGTCGGGAACTTTATTCCCAAGTTTTCTGTGTGTGAATGAGATATGACAAGCCTTGTTCAAAATTTGTTTATGTGAATGAGATGATAGAATCTTGGTTTAATTTTTTTTGAATGAGATACATGATTCTTTTTTCACCAATTATTTTGTGTGAATGAGATGTTGGAAGCTTTTTTTTAAAAGTTTTTGTGTGAATGTGATGAGGGAATATTTTTTCACAAGATTTTCTATGATTATGTTTGTCACGAACCAGGCCAGATTGTCATCTGACCTGACACCCGACCCGGTCCGTGACATGGCTTGAAGGGCGTTCCCGATCCCCACGATCTAGAAACTAGTGTTGGGGATCAAAATAAACCAGTTGGGAACGGTTTGGCCCGTAACGAAGATAAATGAACATAAATTGAACAAGCAGATAAATACAGGAAAATAAACTAAAAAATTTGATAGCGGAAAAAGGAATAAACAAAGAAACGTGACATACCTCAGGTGACCCCGTGGATCACCATGGTACGTCAACTACACTCTCTCCCAAAAGCGATCCAAGACTGAAACCAGCAACTGAAAAGTAAAGTTGGCATGAGCACCGAGATGCTCAGTAGGAATGCCAAAATATAACCACATCCTATGCCCCTACCTTTATTAAGAAATCCAATTATGCCAGTTTGAAAATAAGATAACAATAAAATAATGTTTTTCCTTCTTTTCAAATTCAAGTGATGAGTTTTCATTTTCATGTAAAGAATTTCACTCCCACTACATTTTCAAAATATGTTCCGAGCATGCATTAACATTTCAAAATAAAAAGAAACCAGTTTAGATTAAAATATGGTTTTCACAAACAAGACATCAATTATGAAAAAACTGGAAATAAAGTTACATCACAAGCTGCATGTCGCAAATGAGCACCATGGGTAATCCCTATTGGTATCTAGAACAAGTGGGAACCTAGAGGCCTCGTACCTCGGTGAAATGTGGCTTAGAAGGACACGACCCTCAGAAAACATGGCTTAGAAGACCACGACCCTCAGAAATTCATATGTTTAGTTAGTGTTGTTGCGTCAATCCTGCTAGACAAACCGGGATGAACCCCTGCTGTGTCATCTAGCGTACAAGTCCTGGTTACCCACCTAGATACCCAGGTTTCCCATTGTCCTCTATTTCAAATGGTGGTGAGTTTTATTTATCAAGAAAACAAACAAGTACATAACACTTTATTTATCTAAAACTCATTCAACCTCTCACCACCGCTCCCCCTCCTTAAGCTCATTCCCCCTCTTTACATCACACAACCACGCACAAGCCTTTACACTAGGAACATATCACAAACCGCACATTAACACTTGTATCACATTTTATTTTCAAATTAAGGGGAATGACTCAAGAGGGGTTTTCTATTTTCGCAAACCAAATATTAAAGTGCCAAATGGGCCTAATCACTTTAGAAGGAGTATTCTTCATTTTAGAACACATAAAGGTACCATATATTTAAAACAAGATGAAAACCACACTTAAAATGAAGTAATACTTTTAATGAGGTCAAACCATCTTTTAATATTGTGTTCACATCAAAACCCATTTTGAAAATCACTTTGGAACCCCTTTTTAAAAATAATGCATGTCGTTACACTTTCATAACAAAATTGAACGAAAGGCCACACAACATTTGGAAATACCCATTTCATGTTCAACCCCTATGAAACCAATTTTTAAGAAGCACAACCACATATTTATATAGTGCATATAGATTTAACAAAAAAACAAGAAAATACTTTTAAAGAAACATCAAGAAGAAATAGAAATTCTAATTAAATATTAGGGCATAGGGGACTTACCTCAAACTTGTCGTTATTTGTCGACGACCACTCGAACTGACCCTGCACACTTCCATGCACATGAATTTATACATATATATATAAATACCCCTAGCTGCATTGCACATATTCTCTGCGCCATGAGGGAATATGTACAAAGAGGGCATTCATATGTATATGTCTTACCTTATTCATGAAAAAGTAGGCATTCTTGACACCCGCAACTTGAAACCATCGTAGCGAGGTCCAACGCACTACACAAATAACTTAATAAAACAACTTAATACTTGAACAATCTACAAAACATTTCAAAATAACACATCAAGGGTTCGAACCAAAAGAAAAACATTCAAAACATCATTTTTAAAACCAAACACGCCAAGATGCAACACCAAAACAGCAACTGCAGCCTACACACATTTTAATAGACGAACTGCATAGTTAAAAAAAAGAAACACTGAGAAACAACTTATCATGGGTTTTTCCACAGAAAAGTTTCATGCGCAACGCCTAAAAATAGTACTAGAAAAAGAAAACGCACCCAACCCTCAAACAGAACTAGATTCGAAGCTTTGATGTCCTTAAATAAATAAATTCCAGGAGTCATAAAACAACTATGAATAATGAAACAAAGGACATACCTCAAAAACACCCAAATCCATTTTTTTAATAAAATCAAAAGCACGCTAAAACCTTTCGAAACATCATTTGGATCACTTACAAAATTTTAAATAACCGACTTCATGATTTATAAATTAACATCAAATAACAAAACATGAGTTTTCCTCAAAAAACACACCTCATTATATACAACAAGATATAAAATATCAAAGGCATACTAAACTTTAAAACTAGTTTCTCACCAAATAGATCAATCACATAACACCAAATTTATTTACGTTAGTAAAATAACCCACCAAATAAACACAATAAGTTTTGCACACAGAAAATACCAAATTTTCTCATTAAAAAAAACTCAACTCCATGCAATTCCACATAAATAAAATTATACTAAACATTGCAAGTCATAAATTAATTATCACGGACCGTGCGAAATACAACAGTGGAATAAAACACTTACATCGGTGTAGAAGACTTCAAAAAAGCAGTGCGCAAACTCCACCGCATGACAACCGCACCACAACAAACTCAAATTGAATGATAAAAATAATACATCAAACCAAATTCATCACAAATGGACCCTAAACACAAAGTAGTGACCAACGCACTATGAGGTAATTACTACGAACCTTAAAACACATAAAGGATGCCACACAATGACTGTGAAACCAAACGACAACATAAAACTATACCTCGAATGTCGGCAGCGAACCGAAAAGGAGTCAATTTGCTCCGCCTTTGGTGGAAGATGTCAGATTAGGAACCAACATCATCTGGGTGAGGAACCGCACACCCTGCAATTGGAATAAAACCACAATTGTTCAAACCCTAAGCTAGGTTTTCCAGACAAATGAAAATCAGGCGAAGGGAAACCGAAATGGTCGATGCAAAGATGGAGGTGCATGGGGAGGTCTTACCATGCCGAGGAAGACAAAACCTATGAAGGTATCAGAAGAAAAAAAGCATGGAAGAAGGACCTGGGTTGAGGCATTGCATCGCTAGGGAGGGGGGTTGTACACCTGCTGGAAAACATGGCCAGGAGAGGTCGCACAAAGTGGGGCCACACCGCAGAGGGAGGTCGGCCGAAAGGTCGTCGTGCCGGAGGAATGAGGGAGGCTGGCCGGATGGTCGTCGCACCGGAGGAAGGATGGAGGCTGGTCGTAGGGACCTTGGTCAGTGGGGGGGTAGCGCACTGGGGGTTCGGCACGAGGCGGGTAGCAGAGCACGCATGACTGCTTGCTGGACGGGAGTAGGTGTTGGGGCACCGACTAAGTCTTGCTGGAAGGGAGGATCATCACAGCTCACAGGAGGAGAGGAGTTAGGGTACAGTGCTGGGGTGGGGGGAGTGTAGTGAGACGAGGGAGGGTGAGGGAGGAAGGAAAAAAATGGCAAAAGAAAGAAATAAAATAATGAAGGGAGAGAAAAATAAATAAATAAAAAGAAATAAAAGAAACTGAAATACGAAAAAAAGACTCAATGGTACACACCTAAAGATAATAAATATAGATTTTTTTTCTTATTTTAATTTTTTCATTAAAACTATTATTCATCTCGTTAATTAATTAATTAACCACACATAGGGTAGGCCACACAATGATTGGCGGAAGCTGCATGGCTTCGGCCATGCCCTTCCCGTGCACCATACGTAAGCCCAAAAATGCTCATTTATCAGCAAACACGCAAAAATTTAACCAGGTCTGGCCCGAACCCTGACAAAGAATTTCAATCCATCTAAAATTATAGAATAAAATAAAATAATATATATATATATATATATATATATATATATATATATTTAAGAACCAGGGTGTGACAATTCTCCCCACCACAAAAACTTTTTGCCCCCAGAAAGTCTCCCAGCCAACCGAGGAATCAAACTCGAGTTCAAAACTGAACGCGACCCACAAAAAAACAAACTCGGTGTGACTTTTCACTCCACCAGTCACCCCCGACCAACTCTCAGGGAAACTGAAAAGAGAAGAACCATCAGGAAATGAGGAGGGTTCTCCCCACCACAATAACCCGACTAGCACAACCAACATTGAGACTCTTAGCATGGGCTAACTCTAGAACTGCTAACTTGACCCAAGAGGGAACTGCCACATAGACCAAACCTCTAAGAAGGCATGAAAAGATTCATGGTGGGTCTCCACACCATTTAATAACCAACCAGCTTAAACCAACCAGTGTAGACTGACACGAGAACTTCCAACCCAAACCAGAAACCACTGACACATGAGAAAACCCACAGAAGAATTATACCAAATAAAGAACTTATAACCATGATTCGTCATTTGCACAAGAGACGAGCATCTCCAAAACGAGCATGTACTAAAACAAAACGGGTCACACTTGAGGAGGCACAACTACTAGAATTACAAAAAAGACGAGATCACCATGCCTTCTTACAACCACAATGGGGTGATCAAAGAACAAAGACCACAACGAGAAAAAGAGACCTTTACGCCTCTTACAGCAAAATAGAACCTTCAAAGATGGGAGAGCTACACCATGGAAATTCAGACCGTCCCCATTTAAGCATTGGAGACAAAAATTAGACCAAGGTGCCCCATACCCAACGATTCCTAACTGCGTGAAAGGCTTCACTCCGAGACCTGTGGCTGGAGCTCTAATGTCTTGAAGAATCTGCTTCCCCGTAGTAAGGAGTTGACATCCTTTGGTCGAGACTTCGACTGACGATGCCACTAGTGGAACCCCTCCAATTGTCCTAAATGACCACACTGATGGCAATCCTTCAGAGGATGATAACAAGGCAACTTAAAGTACTCAAACCGGACTCACTTGAACCAAACAAGAGGGTGGCCCGACTAAGAGAAGATGTAATTGACCAGAAGACTTGCATGAGATAGGTTCCCCCTGTTTACTCACCTCACCGGATGGGGAACCTTCCTGAACACCAAAAAGAAAAGGTCCTGGAATCCTGGAAAAAGTCCCCACACAAGAAAAATTTGAACTGATTTCACAATGCTACCTCCATAGAGAATGAAATCAACCCCTTGAAATTTCTGATGTAAGCCTTCACTGTCCATTGGCCTCACTGGACACTCACGAGCTCTGCCACTTTCCTCTCTTTCACCTCCTTAGGTATAAACCATCGGACGGAAGTGGTCTTAAACACCTTTCAAGACATCCCATCATGCAACGACGTTGGGATTTTCTCTCACACCAATCCAAAGTTTCACCTTCAAATGGAACCGAACCAACATAGACTCTCATAGATTTAGGAGTTCCCAATAACTTGGAAACACCAACGACTTCACCAATCTAGTTCTCTACCTTCAATACGTCATGATCACCATGGAAGCTAGACATTAACTGAAAATAATTCAATTCCACCGCCCCGCTAAGGGTCTCGGTAGAACTAACAACTAGAAGAGGCTCACTAGAAACTTCTGGGACATTTTTGTGCAGCATACTCCAAAACAAGAGGCAAAAATCCGAATCAAAACTCATCATAAATCAAAATTCCACACCTCAATGAAAAATGAAATCTCAAACTCAATCACCATTCCAACCACAATTTAGTATGTCAAAACCAAGAACCCACGAAAAAGAATACCCAACACGAAAAGAGAACGCTAAACAATTTCTCACTCTCTTTTCAAAACATTTAAATTACCTTTTTGAAAACCATTTTTTTCAGCAAACAAAACAACTTAAATATCCACCATTGGTATCCCATGAAGTCTCACACATACATATCCCTGTGCTAGCTCAAGCACCCATCTACTCACATCACCAATTTCTCCACTTTCCACATGTGCACCTCAATGTATGTGATCATTCATAGGAATACCAAGGGTCAATTCAAGACACTTATCATTTCCAAAACAGACCATTCAGCACCAAGCACAAATTCCCAACCAATTTGTGAAAGTCACTTATCATTAAAGAAAGACATTTCCAAATTCTAAAACGTTTTCCATTTCAAAAAATCATTTTCCACTCCAACAACCATATTCCCTTTTGAAAACACCTTCACAAAAATATATTTCCATTTTTTTTGAGATCTACTCACACCAACCAAAATGAAGGTCAAACATAACTCACATAAAAATTTCCAAAAACAAGGAACTAGTGGCTATGAAAACCCGGTAACACGGCTTAGAAGATCATGCTTCAAGCGGGCATCCACCATAGGAAGTATCTTGAACCGTGCACTCGGGATGTGCATGGGTCGCTACTCCATGCAGGCTCGTTGTGCAACACCGGATCACTTCCCTTGTCATCCCTCATCCACACAGACCAAGAAAAAGAAAAACTCAATCCCATACTACCCCTGGAAACTCGAGTCTCAGGACAGGCAAGGGTTCATGACTTCCTTCTCGCACCTACCTCTCGAGTCCTGACACACCTAATCACCAAGGTACTTGACACCCCAAATAACAAGGGCACCTCTGATACCATTTTTTCACGAACCAGGCCAGATCTTCATCCGACCTGACACCCGACCCGGTCCGCGACATGGCCCGAAGGGCATTCCCGATCCCCACGGGCTAGAAACTAGTGCCGAGCATCAAAATAAACCAGTTGGGAACGGTTTGTCCCATAACAAAGATAAATGAACATAAATTGAACAAGCAGACAAATAAAGGAAAATAAACTCAAAAACATGACAACAGAAAGAGGAATAAACAAAGAAACGTGACATAACTCAGGTGACCCCGTGGATCACCACGGTACGTAAACTACACTTGCTCCCAAAAGCGATCCAAGACTATCACCTGCAACTGAAAAGTAATGTAGGCATGAGCACCGAGATGGTCAGTAGGAATGCCAATATATAACCACGTCCTATGCCCCTGCCTTTATTAAGAAATCCAATTATTCCAGTTTGAAAATAAGATAATAATAAAATAATATTTTTCCTTATTTTCAAATTCAAGTGATGAGTTTGCTTTTTCAAGTAAAGCGTTTCACTCCCACTACATTTTAAAGATATGTTCCGAGCATGCATTAACGTTTCAAAATAAAAAGAAACCAGTTTGGATTAAAATATGGCTTTCACAAACAAGACATCAAGTATGAAACAACTGGAAATAAAGTTACATCACAAGCAGCATGTCGCAAATGAGCACCATGGGTAATCCCTATTGGTAGCTAGAACAACTGGGAACCTAGAGACCATGTACCTTGGTGAAATGTGGCTTAGAAGGCCACAACCCTCAGAAAACATGGCTTAGAAGACCACGAACCTCAGAAATTCATATGTTTAGTTAGTGTTGTTGCATCAATCCTGCTAGAAAAATCGGGATGAACCCCTTCCGTGTCATCTAGCGTACTAGTCCTGGTCACCCACCTAGATACCCAGGTTTCCCATTGTGCTCTATTTCAAATGGTGGTGAGTTTTCTTTATCAAGAAAAAAAACAAGTACATAACACTTTATTTATCTAAAACTCATTCAACATCTCACCACCACTCTCCCTCCTTAAGTGCATTCCCCCTCTTTACATCACACAACCACGCACAAGCCTTTACACAAGGCACATATCACAAACCGCACATTAACACTTGCATCACATTTTATTTTCAAATTAAGGGGAATGACTCAAGAGGGGTTTTCTATTTTCGAAAACCAAATATTAAAGTGGAAAAGGGGCCTCATCACTTTAGAAGGAGTATTCGTCATTTTAGAACACCTAAAGGTACCATATATTTAAAACAAGATGAAAACCACACTTAAAATAATGTAATAATTTTAAGGAGGTCAAAACATCTTTTAATATTGTGTTCACATCAAAACCCATTTTTGAAAATCACTTTGGAACCCCTTTTTAAAAATAATGCATGTCGTTACACTTTCATAACAAAATTGAACAAAAGGCCACGCAACTTTTGGAAATACCCATTTCATGTTCAACCCCTATGAAACCACTTTTTAAGAACCAAAACCACATATATATATATATAGTGCATATGGATTTCACATAAAAAAACAAGGAAATACTTTTAAAGAAACATCAAGCAGAAATGGAAATTCTAATTAAAGATTAGGGCATAGGGGACCTACCTCAAACTTGTCATTATTTGTCGATGACCACTCGAACTGACCCTGCGCACTTCCATGCACATACATTTATACATATATATATAAATACCCCTAGCTGCATTGCACATATTCCCTGCGCCATGAGGGAATATGTACAAGGAGGGCATTCATATGTATATGTCTTACCTTATGCATGCACAAGTAGGATTTCTTGACACCCGCAACTTGAAACCATCGTAGCGAGGTCCAGCGCACTACACAAATAACTTAATAAAACAACTTAACACTTGAACAATCTACAAAACATTTCAAAATAACGCATCAAGGGTTCACACCAAAAGAAAAAAATTCAAAACATCATTTTTAAAACTAAACATGACAAGATGAAACACAAAAACACCAACTGCAGCCTACACACATTTTAATAGACGAACTGCATAGTTAAAAAAAAGAAAAACTGATAAACAACTCAGTATGGGTTTTTCCACAGAAAAGTTTCATGCGTAATGCCTAAAAACAGTACTAGAAAAAACAAACGCACCCAACCCTCAAGAAGAACTAGATTCACAGCTTTAATGTCTTTAAATAAATCAATTCCAGAAGTCATAAAACAACCATGAACAATGCAACAATGGACATACCTCAAAAACACCCAAATCTTATTTTTCAACAAAATCAAAATCACGCTAAAACCTTTCGAAACATCATTCACATCACTTAAAAAATTTTAAATAACGAACTTCATGATTTATAAATTAACATCAAATAACACAACATGAGTTTTCCTAAAAAACACACCTCCTTATATACAATAAGCTATAAAATATCAAAGGCATACTAAACTTTAAAACTAGTTTCTCACCAAATAGATCAATCACATAACACTAAATTTATTTACGCAAGTAAAATAACCCAGCAAATAAACACAATAAGTTTTTCACACACAAAATACCAAATTTTCTCATTAAAAAAACTCAACTCCATGCAATTCCACATAAATAAAATTATACTAAACATTGCAAGTCACAAATTAATTATCACAGACCGTGCGAAATACAACAGCGGAATAAAACACTTACATCAGTGTAGAAGACTTCACAAAAGTAGTGCACAAACTCCACTGCACGACAATCGCACCACAACAAACTCAAATTGAATGCTAAAAACAAGTCATCAAACCAAATTCATCACAGATGGACCCTAAACACAAAGTAGTGACCAACGCACTACGAGGTAATTACTAAGAACCTTAAAACACATAAGGGATGCCACACAATGACTATGAAACCAAACGACAACATAAAACTATACCTCGAATGTCGGCAGCAAACTGCAAAGGAGTCAATCTGCTTCGCCTTTGGTGGAAGATGTCGGATTACGAACCAACATCATCCGGGTGAGGCACTTCACACCCTGCAATTGGAAGAAAACCACAACAGTTCAAACCCTTAGCTAGGTTTTCTGGCCAAATGAAAATCAGGCGAAGGGGAAACTAAAATGGTCGATGCGAAGATGGAGGTGCATGGGGAGGTCTTACCATGCCGAGGTAGACAAGACCTATGAAGGTATCAGAAGAAAAAAAGTGTGGAAGGAGGACCTAGGGGGAGGAATTGCGTCGCTAGGGAGGGGGGTTGCGCACCCGCTGGAAAATGCGGCCAGGAGAGGTCGTGTAGAGGGGTCCGCACCGCGGAGGGAGGTCGACCAAAAGGTCATCGTGCCGGAGGAATGAGGGAGGCTGGCCATAGGGTCGTCGCAGCAGAGGAAAGAGGGAGGCTGGTCGTAGGAACCTCGGTCAGTGGGGGGGTAGAGTGCTGGGGGTTCGGCACGAGGCGTGTAGCAGGGCGCGCGCGACTTCTTGCTGGACGGGAGTAGGTGTTGAGGCACCGACTGAGTCTTACCGAAAGGGAGGAGCAACATAGCTCACAAGAGTAGAGGAGTTAGGGTTCGACGCTGGGGGGGGGGGGGGGAGTGCAGCGCGACGAGGGAGGGTGAGGGAGGAAGCAAAAAAATGGAAAAAGAAAGAAATAAAAGAATGAAGGGAGAGAAAAATAAATAAATAAAAAGAAATAAAATAAACTGAAATAAGAAAAAAAAGACTCAATGCTACACACCTAAAGATAATAAATATAGATTTTTTTTCTTATTTTATTTTTTTTCATTCAAACTATTATTCATCTCGTTAATTAATTAATTAACCACACATCGGGCATGCCACATAATGATTAGCAGAAGCCGCATGGCTTCGACCATGCCCTTCTCGTGCACCATATGCAAGCCCAAAAATGCCCATTTATCAGCAAACACGCGAAAAATTTAACTAGGTTTAGCCCGCACCTTGACAAAGAATTTCAAGCATGCTAAAATTATAAATAAATATATATATATATATATATATATATATTTAAGAACCAGGGTGTGACAATGTTTATGACATAATTGTTTGTTATACTATAATTGAATGACATGGAATATTTCTATATGCCTATGATTATACTCATTGAGTCATGATTAATGTATTATTATTCTTTACACTTTATCCCATTCCCATTTTTCTCATATTGTTATGATATAACCCATGATGACATGTTGAAAAGTTTTCTCTTTCTGAGCATTTTTTTCTCACCCCTTTATTATGTGTCCCTTTCCAATGGTTATTAATATTAGTATAACTTGTGGAATGTCTACAAGAGAGTATTTGTATGTTTTATATTAGATAATTTTTTTTTCATTTAAGATTCTAAATTAGATAATCTCTAAGATAGTAAATGTGTCAGTCCTCTAGATATGCAACTGTATCTGAGATGTATTATACAAACCATGGTATAAATGTATTATTTATGTTTTATTTAGCTTTAGTACACATAGTTTTTATTAGATCATGGTTTATTTTTTTTAGATTAGATCACAGAACTTTAGTGATAGTCCTAGGAACAATATTGATTATAGGATAATATCTTAGTGTTTTGGTAAAGTAGATATTGAGAGTGTTTTCCTAGAAAAAATTCCTTATCAAGATAATATAAAGTAGTTATGGTTGTGAAATAGATTAACCTAGGGTTAATAACTTATAAAAGGGTTGATTGAGTGTTATCTAAATCACCACATTGATGCATAATGAGAGGGATCATACTACACACTTGACTAGACACTGTTGGGGGATATTCTTTGGTTGATTGCATTCTATATATGAACCACTATGAAGGATTAACTTCCTTGTTATTTCAAGGTATTTTTTCTCAAATGACCATACAAGAAGTTATAATTATAACATGCCTATTGTACATGAATGTACTACTATATTTCCCGATGAACTGCATGTTCTTCCACATGAGTATGAGTTCGAGTTATTAATAGATCTCATACTTGGTTCCATGCCTATATCAAATAGTCCTTATAGAATTTCCCTTATTGAATTTGAATAATTAAAGAAGAAACATTAAGAAAATATAGATAAATATTTTTATATATCAGTGTTTCACCCGAGGGTGAACCAATGTGTTTTTTAGAATAAAGATGGATCAATGTGCCTCTACATTGATAATCATGACCTCAAAAAGATTAAAATCAAGAAAAAATATTCTCAACCACATATTTATGATATATTTAATCATCCAAAAAGAGCCCAATGTTTCTCAAATATTGACCTTTGATATAGATATAATCAATTGAGGGTATAGAGAGAAGATATTCCCAAAATAGCTTTTCACACAAGTTATGGACACTATAAATTTATAGTGACTCTATTTGGGAATACAAATTCCATTACTATCCTTATATATTTTATGAATACAGTATTTATAGGTTAAATCAAAAAATTCATGGTAGTATTTATTAATGAAATTCTCATATATTCAAAAGAGTAAGGAAGAACATTAAGTGAATTTGTGAATTGTGATAAATACCTTACAAAATAATAAATTATATGAATATCTTTGAAAGTGCAAATTTTGGCTACAAAAGTATCCTTTTTAGTCCCTGTTATCATGATTGATGGTATATCTATGGAAAAATCAAAGGAACATGTGATTGGGAAATGGCCAAGATGAACCTTTATAATATATTTCTAGAGTTTTCTTGGACTAAATGGGTACCACTAACATTTTGTGAAAAAACTCTCATGATTATCCAATCCACTAAAAAAACTGACATAGAAGGGAGTGAAGTACCTATTGAGAACCGAATATGATGAAATATTTGAGGATATTAAAGAGATATTTATTACTACCATTGTACTTACACTAACCAACAGTGTATAAGGTGTCATGAACTGACCCATTGATACCTACATGACTGATGTAAAGTCAATTGTGACAACCCTAATCCCACCTCCAATAGGATTAGGGCTGACGACAAGTGCTGAGAAGGAATAAAATGAAATTATAGGACTCATACTAATATATCCGTATGCACACACTCAAATTTCTCTATACAAAAGTGAATATTAATTAATAAATGATACAATTTCTAGAGTATACACATGCATGCAAAAAATTATAGGGAACAAATCAGAGTATGATAATATAAACTAAAGTTTAAAGGAGAAAAATATGCACCCGATTAAAAACTAAGTCCCAACCTAAATCAAATTAGAAAAAAGAAAGATGAAGAGATCTTGACTCCTCATATCTATGTCCAACCATCAAACATGGTCAATAAACCCAAGTATCTCTAAGCTATACCAATATAACATCCGATCTATATATCATCTGAATAATACATGGCACATATAGGAAAATACTATGAATGGGTTAGTATATACAAACCCAAAAATAAATCCAAACAACCTAAAAAAAGAGAAATATAAATATAAAAAAATATTCAAAAATTTGAATAACAAGAGGGAATCAAAACCCAATATATATATGTTCATAAAGAAACCCAAACGATAGGGGAAGAGGATATCTATATCTATACCCCAGCTAAGTAAAATGAGGCTTCATGTATCCCAAATGGACTATCTCTAATTCTCAACATCACATTAAATCTTGTAATAATCCATGTGGAGGGGCCTATACCCCACCGTTGCACTCCACAACTGAGGGAGTGAAAAATCTTGTAGAGGAAACTTTCCTTGTCTGAGATTGAAAGATGGAGGAGTAATCCTATATATATAGAGGTTATACATTCTAATATATTGTGTACGCGTACCAAATCTACATATGTAATGAGTATGAGGGACTCAGGTCTTCCTGCAACATGGGAGTACTGACCCTGACATAACTTTATTGATCTTCCCCAATTACTGGCATCACTCAAGAAACACTTGAAGAAGAATAACTCATGAAACACCTCATGTCATATCTTATATTCCAATAGAAATTATATAATATCATTATATGTGAAAAAAATATAGATATGGTAATGAAAATCCATATTCCAAGTCCCAAAGATGGAGATATGAAATGAAGATGTTCCTAGGAGAAGTACATGGAATGTACATGGGGTCACATGGTGTGTGACCTCACCTTATCACCTAAGAATATTCTACCTTGGATAGATCATGGGAATCCATTTTATACTATATTGTATGTATATGAGGTACATGAAGTGTCAAGACCACCAGAGGGCTTCATTCCCATGTAAACTGGTCGTGCCTATGTACCTTGGTTGTGTCCGAGTACATGATTGTGCCCATGTAATATAGCCATGACCATGTACCTGGAAGTGTACATTCCTTGGAACTCTAAGAGTTTATGATGAGCCACCATCAGTAGTTCACATGGATTTTATGTTCTAACCATGGCATGTAACATTTATCTCTACCAAAAATCCTAGCCTCTATTTCCAATAGACCACACAGTGTGAGTTCTTACAGACTACACACCATGTAGTTGGTTTTTTTAAGAGGTAGTAAATATTTCACTTCATTTGGTTTCTATATATTCCATAATAAATGAAAAATATACCATTTCACTACCTAATATTTAATGGGAACATATTTTTCCATTGATTTCCGACCTCCGGTGGTCAGAAATCAGAATATGTTCGCTCGAAATCGAACCGCCGCACCCCCCATTTCCACTTTGGATGAAAAATACATGAAGAAATTACTAGAATCCCTTAAATATCCTCGATACATCCCAAAATCACAAATCCTTTCATATTTTTTTACAAAAACCATGAATCCATGGGTTTGATCATTCTCAAACTCACCCTTACAATGTTAAACTGCAACCCCATGGGCCAACATTAAAAAATGCGATTAATAAAACGGGGAAAATCCCACAAATAAAGGTGATGAGTGTCTTTTGAATGATGCGATCCTATAAAATTATCAGTAAGTGTGATATCATGGAATAACAAAATAAATTGTACTCAACAATTCAATTTATTCAAATAGTCTCATGCAAAGGGAAGATAATCAAATATCATTAAAAATAAGATATGAAAATACATGGTAATCAATCAAAAAGGGTGGAAAATGAAAAAAAATTACTACCTAGATGATGGATCAAACATTGGTGAAAAAAACATTCACCAATGATGAAGAATATCCACTGTGTTTATTTCTTGCATATCAATTTAATTTGATCTATTCACCATTTCACATCGTCAAGTTTTTCAATACTAATGAAGAACGCTTATCCTCATAAATCCTCATAGGGTTTTGTGGCTAACCATATTATATTTATAAATATATTTAAGTTTAGGGGTATTTAATAAAATTAATAAAATTAATTATTTATTTTATTAAATACACCCTCCAATGGTCACCTTCGATGTAACGTTTGTCACGTACCAACTTTATTTCATGCCTAGTATAAAACCTACAATCCAGAGTTAACCATGGTCTCAGATTTTCTATATAGGGATCCATGCAATGGGAAAACAATTTATACTTAAATGATTCATTCATGATTTAAAATATATTATAATTATTAATATATTAATTTCTAGGGTCCTAAGACACCCAAACACTATCTTGGATCTGAGGAAAAAAGTCCAAATATATGAATCGAAATATTCAAAGGTCTAATATAATAGAACCATAGTAATTAAATTATCTGCTCCTTCAAGGATTTTGGACCTAAAAAGAAACCAATATACAAAAACGTGGGGGTACTGAGCCCACATCTAAATCTCATGCTCCCAGGATCTCTCCTACAAGCCCCACGTTTCCCACACACACAGAGCTATGGGATGGTCCATCCACACATGATACTCTCATTCCAATAATAATTTTCCATCGATTACTTTAGGAAGGTGGATCCTCCCTCTAATCCTAGATTTCCCCAATCAATAATATTCATCATATCATTGATATATCTTCTCAGCTGAGACACATGGAATAATTTACATACCCGATCCAATTTTTGGGGAAAGTACAAGTGATAAAATCCCCAACAACCCTCTACAGGATCTCAAATGAAATGATGAACATCAGGGATTTATTACATCCCCATCGAAATATCTATTTTTTTCATCATGGGGAGAACCTGAAGAAAACAAAATATCTTCTCTAAAAATTCTATTTCATATGAAGTCGACCTATGTAATATTTATGTATGCTCTTAGCTATCCTCATGCACTCATATATTACCTGAACCCTCTCTATCATCGACTACACAATATCTAGACCAACATGGGATATATCTCTAATATCAGTACAATATAAGGGAGACCTTCAGGGTATCCCATAATGGTATTCGAATGGAGCCATGCCTATAGTATAGTGAAAGTTGTTATAACAAGAAACCTCTATCAATGGAAAGTTATCCAACCATATCTGGCTGAAGTCCCACACACTGTCCCTCAACATATCCTCCAACACCTATAGTGTACTTGGTTTTTCCATTTGTATGGGGTAATATTCCCTGCTTATTTACAATTGGGTCCTGAGTTCCTCCTTCAATATACTCTACAACCCTAACATGAGCATATAACTATGGTTGTAGATGATCATTGAGGGTACCCCATGAAGCTAGATGATCTACTATATGTAATACTACCCTAGAATTTCAACTGATAACTTCAATCATATGGGGAAAAGTGTTTCAAATTGGTAATATGATAAAAAATCACTCAAATAGCGTCATGGACTCTGATTGTTTGTAGAATACATGTCACAATGTCTATTGATATGCCATCCCATTTCCACTTCGGGATATTAGGAGGCCATGTCAAAACCATTGGAACTTGGTGCTCAGACATTACCTATTGACATGTGAGGCATTGATAGATGAAATTGGAAGCAACCTACCTCATTCTATCCCTCCAAAAAAACTATCAAAGGTTGTTTTACATAATTTTCACACCAAGATGTGCAACCAAGGGGGGTGTATGAAAATATCTCATTACCACCTTGAAAAATGTGTCCCGAAGAACCATCCATCCTTGGAAAATGTTAACACGTCAACCTCCATTAGATAATCTATATAGTTGATCTCTTTAAGACATTTTGTCACATATATCCTGACTATCGATGTCTTCTAATCGATCCTCTATCAAATTATGAAGAAGTAGTGGATCCACCACTATCGACAAAAGAAAAATCCCACCCCTCTCATCCATCAGGGTCATCTAAAAAGATACAACTTCCTAGATGAATCCTCTAATAAACAAGAATGAGACTTAAGGATTAAGGAATCATCAACCACTTAACCTTCCCAAATGTATATTCTATCTTGAAGCCATAGTCTGGTAAAAACTCCCACCAAAACTTCCATTTTAAATTAATATATCTCTAGGTGAATATTTACCTAAGACTCTGGTGTTCTAAATAAAAAAACTCTCTTGACGATAGTGCTTCCATATTTTTTGAATGAAGACTACTAATTAAATCTTTATGTTGTGATTCGTATAGTTCTACTCGTGGCATATCTACTACCTTGATCGATATGAAATCCCTACATGCCACCACATCAATACGAAACTAAGTCAATATCTAGATTCATCACAAAGCTCTGCGTAATCCATAACATCATTTTGAAGTCTCAACACATGATCACCGGTCAATCTCAACCTCAAATCCTTGACTACTCACTAACACTGTAACACACATAAATTCTAAAATAATAACATTTTATTCAATAACATATGTGACACTCAACACCAAGCGTATAATGGAATATATCATCATGGGAAATTACAATATATATCTTTTAAAAATAAATTAAACATATTTAATATATTTCATAACACACAACACTAATTTTATACTATAATACACATAACAACAAGCTTCTTTAATAGCTTGTATTACACATAAGACCACGTTTTATGAAACAATAGTATACTAATAATATTACTATTTAATATAATATTTTTTACCTATCTATTGGAATGGTGAGTATACATAAGATTAACTAAATTTTAAAAATATAAATACTACACATGTTTATTAGTTATATATTTATTAGAAATAGAATAAGAATCTGTTAATATAAAAAGAAATTTTTTCTTAAAAATAATATTTTTCTAAAAGACAGTTTAATCGTTCATGGTGAACAAAATATAAAAGTAAAATTTTCCACTTTTAGAAACTATATTTGAAAAAATAAACTTTATTTTTGGAAGTGGATTATTTAAATTATCTTAGGTTTAATTTTTGTTATTTTTCCAAGATGTTTAATTTTTTGATGAATGGTGAAAAATAATGAATTTTAATTGAAAAATACCTTTTCATTTAAATTATTTTTATGAGTAAATTATATTTTAATTGGTATTTAAATATATATAGTTCAATTTTATATCTATTAGTTCAATTTAGGTCATTCTAACTTTTTTCATATTGAATTTTGATATAAACTATTGTAATTTTTTGAACATTTTCACTTAAAAAACCCTTCTTTCTCATCATGTTTGTAGGATTAATTTTAAGTTAAGTTTTTTTCTAATTAAGTGAATTTAATTTTTCTAAATTAATTCATTTTTTATATTAATAATAATTTATAATATCTGATAAGTTAATCTTATTTTTTTCACCATAATGATTAGTGAAAATAGTTAAAATTAATTACAACGATTAAGGTAAAAACAAGTTTACTTTGTTGTTAAACTAGAATAATAAGAGTGAAAATATCCTAATTTATTATATAAATTTAATTTAAGAAGTTTATATATAAATTACCCATTTAGGGTTCTGAAATATTTTGATTCCTTTCTACTTTCCTTTGAATATGACCAACATAATAAGTTAAGTAAAGTATATGACAAAAAGCTATTTTTCTTCCTTTTATTATCAACAATGATTTGGATAGGGACAAAAACATCCTTGGTTCAGTTATAAATATTATTTAGAAAAAATAAAGAGTAATTATTATCATAATTATTTGAATTTATTTTTTATAGATGAATTAGTTTCTTAAAATCCTTAAGAAATGAAAATGAAGTAATTATTTAGCTAATAATTAACTAAAATAAATTGTACTGAAAATATTAAAATTGAAGTAAAATTAATATATTATTATCTTAAATTTTTTAGATGAATATATAATTTTAAACTAGTAAGAAATTAATATATTAAAATTCCCTTATTTTTGTGAAATCTTTAATCTTAAATTAAATAAATAATGTTAAAATTGGTATTAATGTTATTTTATAATTAGTGATATTTTATTAAATGAATGAAAATTAATAAAAATTGAATACAATTCAAAGTGATTTAGAAATGTTAATAAATATTAAATATTTTCTCTTAATGAACCAATTGATCTTTTAAAATAAATAGATGGACCCCTAAATAGTAAAAAACTTTGTTAGTGTGGTCGATGTTCAAGTAGTGTTTTTACATATTGCAAGCACTTCTGTTTAAAATATATTCCATAAAAAATGAGATTTTTATTTTTTTAATTTGATACAACATTTATATTTTGTGTGAATATTTTTTTTAATATTCTCACTTTAATTTAGTCTTAATAGATAAATTACCAGGGTTAGAAAATTGGTTACCGTTGTGAAAACCCAAAATGGAAAAAATTAGGAAACATAGATGTTAAAGGAAATAATGTTTAAAAAATTTCTTTCATTGTATGGTAGAGGTTTGTATCAAACATAAAATTCCTCCCCATAATTAATTATTAGTTTTTGATCCATGTTTTTTAAGATTTACCTCCCAATAGTGAATAATTTTAAGTATTTACAATAATTTCACTCATCCTCAAATATAAAAGGGAACTCAATCCACTAACTTTTTCACACCTATGAATCTATTTGGATCATAAAAAACCTAAATAAATCCCCCAAAAAAAGCCCTCAACCCAACTTATAATCCTTATTTTTTGAATAAATTCATCCTCATAAGGGTTAGTGCAAACCAAAGGATGATACCCGAAGAAGAGGTAATATTCTACAATGTGCGCCTTTATTTTACTTATTTATCAACCTGATTAGAATTTTGTTAAAAAATAATGATACAATAAACTAAATATATTCGACATAAGTTTATGACTTTATAATAATGTAATAACCTAAAACAATCTCTACTTCCATCAAATGGGCTATGAAATCATCGTTCTTTTGTACGACAGACTACTACCTCGTGATCTAATGTCGTTCATTTTTACATTACCACATATCAAAGATGGTTATTATAGTGGATATAAATTATATATAGTATATATAAAATTATTATATATATGTAGTTATTATATAACATTTAACTTATTTTGTTCCATTCTATAGGAGACATGAAAACGTTACTTGTGTGTACATCGGACTACCGCCCCTTGAAGCGATGTGATTCATTTTCACTAATGATTTACAAGGAAGGGGATAAGGAATAATTATATGATATATAGATGAAATAATAATTATATTCATGAAATATTTATAATTATATAAAGATAATATAACATTTTATTTTTTAACATTTTCAACTAATGAAGGACGATAACATTGTTCGTGTAGGTGTGGATTACCGTCTTCACAAAGTGATGTGAATATTTTTTATCACCACATCACATGAATGATATATATAATAATATAATATGGTATAAATGATATTATGATCATTATATAAAGTTAAAATATTACTTACCTCCTTTCTATGATGATAATGGAAAATGGAAAATGTTACTCATGCGTAAATGCGACCTACAATGTCGATGATTGAACATACTTTATTTTTCATAAAAATCATTCATGATCGGTTTTAAAAGTATAATTTATGTAAAAATATGATAATTATTTCATGATTATGATCCTGGATATTATGAAACTATAAAATATTCACAAGAACTAGATCTTTCGTGACAAAACACCCATGACAAAATAAGGCAATTAACAACCGAAATGATGAAAGTAATGAAATACTATTAATGAATGGGTGATAATATGTAATAATATAATCATTTATAATATTATAATTATGTATATGTTTTTTTTAAAATCAATAAAATTCATGAAACCATTATATAGGATGTTAGAGCATATTCAACTAAGTGAAATAACAGGGTAATGTATGTTTTTATCAATTTTCCTTCTTTGTGGTGTGTGTTACATTATGCAACTATATTTTTTCAAAAGGTGTATATAAAACCCATTTGAAATGTAATATCATGAATAATTAATTTTTCATGGTATTTTATGCTTAAATGTTAATTATTTTATCTAAGTAGTTTTGAAATGGAAATTACCAAAAGGTAAGAGTTATTGTGAAATCTCACTTTCTTTTGTGATTGTAAACTTTCTTGTGAATCAATCACTTTCTTATAACCATTTTTCATTAGAAATTAAATTTTTATTAAATATATATATTATTGTTTGATGTATATTATTATTTCTTAATCTATATACCATTTTTATATAAGGTATTTACTTTTAAATTTATTTTATTAAATATGGAAATATTGATAAATCTGTATCGTTTACTCAATATGTATATTTGATTAGGCAAAATTTTTATGAGATAAACTAATTATTCAATATATGAGGAAGGATTTGGATGTGGAATACATAATTTTTGGACTGGTTAGGGAAATCCCCTTGATGCACCGGTAGTCTCATGAGAATAAATTATTTGAAAAATGTTATGGGTTTTTAACTAGTATGTTTTAAAATGTCTTGTGAAAGGTATTAATAGTAGTATGCTTAATCATCTTGTGAATAGTCTTGAAGGTAAAGTTATCATGTTCCTAGGAAACATTATTTCCTATAATTAATTATTACATTCATTCAGATCCAATCTTTCGTATCCATGTGATTTTAGTTATGATATTGACTATGAATGTATTTAATTATTAATTTACTGATTAAATGAAATATTTTTTTAGTTAATTACTTTTCCATATTTCTTTTTTTCCTTATCTATTCATGTAGTCATGTTATTTATATTGAATTTGTTTTCATTAATTTACCTTCCTATATTTATTAAGCTAAATGATTCATGATAGCTTCTTCTATACCTAATCTTTACTAAGCATTTGAGCTCACCCTTATTGTTTATCCTTTCCCTAGGATCCCATGAAGAGTACTATGTTTGATATAAAAGTATATTCAAGAGAGAATAAAATTATTATTGATAAAAAATAACTTTTATTTTAATTTTTGAATTCAATTATAATTAAATACTCAAGTATGTATCTAATTTACACGGGAATGTCACCTGCCATCAGGAAAAGCCTGTGCATACACGAGAATGCCTAGCCGAATAGCCATGCGAAGGTGGAGAGATGATTTCAAGATGAAGATACTGGGGAGGAGAAGTTCCAAGTAGTTAGTCTGGGTTGTGTGTAATGTTTTAAGCCTACAGGCAATAAATTCCTCTAAGGCCTACATGCCTTGTAATACATATGCCTACGGGCCTTGTAAGGGTTCCACCTCACCCCTTGAAAGGTGTATTATCAAAAATCCATAAAAAATAAAGGTCTTCGAGCCATTGGAGTAAGTATGTATCAAATTTACAAGGACTAAAAAACGATTCATTCATTCAAGATGTGATTCCTTTTATCTTATGACAATGTAATAAAGTAGGCATCGAATCAGGGATACTATGGTCAGAGTTTCTACATTTTTTATTAGAGAAAGTTTAGTAGAAATCACGAGAACTATATCTAGAAACACATAGATTAGGAAAAATAATCCCACAACTGTGTTTGAGGAAAAGTATTTAACAACATCTTAATGTTTTATTAAGGTAGAGATTATTTAGTTTTTCTTAGAAAATACATCCCAATCCGGACACTACAAGTGGACATGGATCTAGTATAGATTCACCTAGGGGTAATAAATCCAAAAAGGTTACATTGGGATTGACTTGATCATCACTAGGTTCATGACAATGTTCCTTACCATAAATTTGTTTTGACACTCCTAAGGGATTTGATTTATAAAATTGAACATTTCATTACAAACCATTATAAAGGATTTAAAAATCGAGATATACCAAAAGAAACAATTTTTATGATATAGTGATTGGATTATGTTATGTATTTTAATAGTTTTGGAATTACAAATTATTTCTCATAATTATGTGTTCTAATTTAGTGTGTGACATCATTTAGAAATTGTACCTAGTAGAAGCATTGATAACCTTACCAATGCATGTGATCTAAAGAATAATAATGATCATATATTTTATGTGATTAAGAAAATATTTTGGAGGGAATTAGTCTCCCAATAATTATAGTCATACGAGTACATGGTATAATGTGATAAAAAGAAATATAAATAATTCTCTAAATTTTATGGCTTTAAAGGAAATAAATATAATAAGAGGTTGAAAAAGAAAAATATGGATAAAGAGTATAATGGAAATAATTATTTTACAACATGTGATATATATTGAAGGAAACACCTTGGAACATTATAAAAAATGAGTTTTCTTGAAGTGTGGAGAAAATTCCATCGTGATTATGGTGAAAGGGAAATAAAAACGCTTCAAATGTTAAATGCTTCAATTGTAAGAAAACATGGTACTAAGGAAACAAATTCCACAAGTTTCAAAATAATATACATTAAAAGAAGCTAATGGATCATGTTCTATATTGTAATATTACTACCGATGAAGAGTAATGATTAATGTGATCTTGTTGGATCCAATAGTTATGTCATTTTTTATTTCATTAATTATATCATGGTTATAATAATTATGAAATTTATAAGGATTGTAATGAAATACTTTTTCATTGAGGATTTTAAAACATTTATTGAATAGTACTGATAAACAAAAAAAATAATTCAATGGAAGTTTGAACTTCTTGGTAAGAACATGATTGAGGGAAATATAACACTTAATATGTTCCTAATTTTGAGATAACTATGGTAGGATGAAGAGATGATAGATATGGATAAGGTATATTGTAAAGTACTAACCACCTTGGAACTGATTAAATATAGGTTAACTTTTTAAATAAAATGAAATTAGTTCTAATTTTTTGGATCTTAATATTCTATATTTTTATAAGGTTTATCATTTATGAAATGGTTTAAGTAAAATTTTGTATGATATTTTAAATATTAACATGTTACTTAACTATATGAAGATTTATCCATATTGGAAAACTTATGCTAACCATTCTATTATAATGAAAACTAGAGATCAAAGGAATGATTTATCATTCTATTATAGATCTTGTGATCCATTAGTGAATCAGGTATAACATATTCATCTTCATTTCTTAGAGTAAGAGATGAAGTGAGAATAGATCAAGGCACATTAGAGGTATGATATTGTGCTTATAAAATGGAATAAAATCATGTAAGTATATATTCTCATTAATGTTCATCAACATTATGAAAAAAGACCATAAAATTAAATTTTATCATATCACCATCATTTTATCCTACCACCATCAGTATTTGGGTATTATTTTTATCTTCCATGTCTATGTTTTTATTTCCCACCTATTTTATCTTACTTGAAAACCTAGTTTTGTGGTTTTTTTAGATAGCCATTTTACTTCCCTTTCTCTATTATTAAAGGGATGTTTTATTAACCCATTTTTTATGGGTTTTAAAAAAATTAATTTTAAAATATCAAACCCATAATTAACAAGATCAATTTTAAATTGAGAGTACGTAATATATATAATGTAGGGAGAGTGTACACCCTGCAATTCTAAGTGAATAACATTTTATTCAATAGCATATGTGACACCCAACAATAAGTGTAGAGGGGATTCTAACATCTTGAGACTTTACCATATATTTATTTTTTAAAATAAATTTAATCTTTTTAATATCTGTTATTACACTCAATAATTATTTTATATTTCATTACATAGAACAAAAATATTCTTTTATAGCTTGTGTTACACACTAGACAGAGTTTTACTAAACAATAATATACTATTAATACCATTAATTAATATTATAGTTATTTTACATCTATTGGAATGAAGGGTATGAATAGGACTAACTAAGTTGTTAAAATAAATATAATCAAATTTTTATTAGTTATCTGTTTTTTATAAATAAATTAAGAATCATTTAAATGAAAAATAATGCTTTTTCATAAAAATTATATTTTTCTAAAAGATGGTTTAATCGTGCTTGGAGAACATAATTTAATTAAGATTTACCAATTTTATAAAATTAAAAGTAAAAAATAAAATTCATTTATTAAAATGGAATATAAAAATTATATTAGGGTTAATTATTGGTATTTTTTATGTAAAGTTTCATTCTTTAATGACTGGTGAAAAATTGTTAATTTTAATTAAAAAATTTCTTTGAATTTAAATATTTTTTATTATTAAATTATAATTATAGTTGTTTTTAATGTAAATTAGTTTAATTTTAAATCTACTAATCAAATTTAGTTCATTGTAATGATTTTTATATTGAATTTTTATATAAAACATTGTAAACTTTTGAACATTTTCATTTTAAAAACCCACTTTCTCATCACAAATTGAGATTAATTTTAAATTAATTTTATCCATGTATGTGAATTTAATTTGGTCAAATTTAACCCATATTTGGAATCAAAATAATTTATATTATTATATAAGCTAAAATTTATTTTTTGACCACAATGATTAGTGAAAACAGTTAAAAATAATTATAGTGATTAAGGTAAAAATGATTTTATATAGTGGGAAATCAAGAATGATACGAGTGAAAATGAAAAAAAATATTATATTAATTTTATTTAATGATTTTATTTGGACCTTTTACATAAAATTGTTTGAAATAATGAAATTTATTTCCACCGTCTTTTGAATATGACCCATATAATAAGTTAAGTAAAGAGAAAGACAAAAAAAATACTTTTCTTCCTTTTAATATCAATAATTATTTGGATTGGGAAAAAATAACATTAGTTAATTTATACATATTATTTTGAGATATTAATGATTTATCACAAATTTTTTTATTTAATATATATATATGAATTATTTACATAAAATTCTTAAGTAACGCAAATGTAACAATTATTTACCTAACAATTGACTAAAATAAATGATATAAAAAATATTAAAAGTGATGTAAATTGAATTTATTATTGTATTTTATTATTTTTTAGATGAATATATCATGTTAAATGGGTGTGAAATTAAAATATTAAAATTCAATCATTTTCTTGATATTTTTAAATTAGAATTTAATAAAAAATGTCAAAATTGACATTAATGTTATTTTATAATAAATGATATTTTATTAAATGATTTAAAAGTAATAAAAATAATATCCTCTTCCAATTGATTATTAAAATTTATTAAATTTAAAAGATATTCCATTCATAGAACAAACTATATTTTATAATGAACATATTAACCCTGAAATTGTAAAAAGACATTGTTAACATGGTTAGGGTTAAAGCATTGTTTTTGTGTGTTAAATCTGTTTCTGCCAAAATTAATTTCCAACACATATGGGTTTTTTATTTTATAAAATAGATTTAATATTTATAGTAATTGTGTCTAAATTTTCTAATAATAATTACCTTAATTTAGTTTTAATGGATATATTATATTGGTTAGAAAATTGGTTACTGTAATGAAAAGTCCAACATGGTATAAACAGGGAAACATAAATGTTAAGGAATAAAAATTTTAAGACATATATTTATTTTTTTGTTTAATTATTTTATAGAAAAAATAATCCCTAAAAAAATTATATTATTAATTCATGATCCACTTTAGGTAATATTGACCTCCCAATAGTGAACACATTTGAGTATTTACTAGAACACCACTCTCCTCAACTATAAGTGGGAACTCACCCCCATCACTTATTCAAACCTATAAATACATTTTTATCATACAAAACAAAAACAAATCACTCCTAATATTATATATAATAATAATATATTCCTTAAATTTGGCATAAATGCAACCTAGAAATGGTTTAGTTCAAAACAAAGGAAGATACCCAAAGAAGAGGCAATGTTCATGATCTATTATCTTTATTTTACTTCTTTCTCAGCTTCCTTCAATATTTATTAAATAGTTATGATATTGAAACCTACTTATATTACACATACTAGTATTTTTTTTGTAATTTAATTAATTAAAACCATATCTACTACCATCGAATGGGTTACAAAATCATCATTCATGTGTACGATAGACTTCCGCCTCATGAACTGATGTCGTTTGTTTTTTCCATTAACACCTTTCAATGTTAGTTATTATGATGGATTTAATGTATATATACATTAATTATAACATTATTATACTTATTGTGTCATTATATCATATATAACTTATTAATTCACATTCCATAGGAGACATGATAACGTTGCTTATGTGTAAAGCAGACTACCGCCTTTCGTAGCGATGTGATTTGTATTTTACTAAATATTTACATGGAAGGTGACAAGGAATAATTATATGTGATATAAATGAAATAATTATAATTTTAATTACATATTTATTATTCTGTAAATATAAAATATCATGTTATTTTCTAACATTTTCACTCAATGAATTATGATAATGTCGTTCGTATACATGTGCACTCTCACCTTCATGAAGTGATGTGCCTATATTTTCATCACCATACCACATTAATGATATATATAAGTATATAATATTTTAGAAATTTTATTATGATAAATATATAAAGGAAAAATATTACTTACCTCCTTTCGATAATGATCATTGAGAAATGGAAAATGTGACTCATGCGTTCGATCGACCTACCATCTCCATGATCGTAACATACTTCATTATTCATAATCATCTTTAATAATTGGTTTTAAAATTATAATTTATATATAAATATGAAAATTATTTCATGAAAATTATTTTTTATAGGATTAATCCATATAATATGTTCATGAATTAGTTCATTCATAACAATACATGCATGATAAAACAAGGTAGTTAACACCTGAAATATTGAAAATAATGAAATATGATTAAGAAATGATTGATAATAGGAAATAAAAGGGTCATTTATGATATTATAAGTATTAATAATGTTATTTTATAAATTCAAAAAATTATTTAAACCATTATACATGAGATTAAAACATGTTCAACTAAAAGAAAGTTCAAGGTAAGGGATTTGTGTCTCAATTTTTCTTCTTTGAGACGTACATTATATTATGCACTTATATTCTTTCATAAGGATTATATAAAACCCCTTTGACATGTAATATCATGAATAATTAATTATTTAGGGTATTTTAAGTTTCAATTTTAATTATTTTATCCAATGGTATTTGATAGGGAAATTACAAAAAGGGAAGAGTTATTATGCAATCTAACTTTCTCTTGTGATTATTAAATTTATCCTGATAAAATCACTTTATTATAACCATTTTTCATTGGAAAATAAAATTATCTTAAATAAGAATATTATTTTATTATGGATATGAATATTTCTTAAATAATATATCATTTTTAACATATGGTGTTACATTGAATGTTATTTGATTAACTGGGGAAATATTGATATATTTGTATCCATTACTCAATAAAGATATTTGACAAGGAAATATTTTTTATGAGTTAAATAAATTAATATATATATAGGGAATTGTTTGGAAAATAAATACATGGGGTGGGGACTGGTTAATTAAAGTCTATCAATGCATTAATAATCTGATGAGAAAAAATCACAAGAAAAAACCATATGAGTTTTAAACCGGTGTATTTTGAACTGTCTTGTGAAAGGTATGATAAATAGTATAACAAAACTTATTGTGAAAGTTCTTGATGGTAAAGGGATCATGTTACAATGAAACATGATGGCTAATAAATAATCATTACCTTCATTTGAATTCAATATTCATTATCCATGAGGTTTTACCTATTATATTATCAATGGATTCATTTCATTCATAGTTTATTAATTAAATGGAATGTGTTTTTAGTTATTTAAGATTAAATATTGATTTTGAATTTTATATTTAGGAAGTAAAGTAATTTAAATGGAATGTGTGTTATGTTATTTACCTTAACATAATAATTATTCTTATTAATTAATGATAGATTCTATTATACTTAACCCTTACTGAGGATATGAGATCACCCTTATTTTGTTTCCTTTACTAAGGATCCTTTGAAGATTATTGTGTTTGATATACATGGATGTGCTAAAGGGAATAATGTTATTCATGAAAGAAAAAAATTATTTTTTAATTTGTGTATTCAATTTAAATTCAAGACTCAAGTATGTATATAGTTTAACATGATTACCAAAATATTTAGTCTATTGAGATGGGATTCCTTGTATATTTTTCCATTGTAATAAAGCATGTACCAGCTCTAGGATACTGGTTCCTGGGTCTCTACTTGCATTTCTCAGTCTAGGTACATAGTTTACCTTTCTACATAAAGGTGGATAAAGTGGCTAAAATCCTAATTTTTTTCCACAAACCTCATATAGCACCCCTCCATGACAATAAAACTTCACACCTCTAACATGGTCCTGAGTAGATCCTATTAAAACACCCCCTGAATCTTCACTAGCTATATAGCTAAACCGTTATAAGATATTACATTCTCTAAAAAGTGAATGTCACAGATCCAAAAATGTGCACTTAAATAGATTACTATAATCTTTTTTCCATCAAAGTAAGTCTAGGACCTTCCCTAAGTGCTCTGAATGTTCTTCCTATAAAATAGACTAGATGAGTATGTCAATAATGAATAAAAAAAATTGGTTCAATTATGGATAGAATATCATATTCAAATGGGACATAAACATAACTATGGAATTCATCACATTAAAAGGAATCACTAGGAACTCATTTTTTCTGTAGTCACATAAAAATCATATATTCAGAATATCATCCTCATGAACCATTAACTAGTAGTAGTCAGACCATACATTGATATACAAGAACCAACTCAAGCCTCACAACTAGTAAAAGAGACCATCTATCCTCAAAAAGTGTTACCTATTCTTTATCATTACCTGGTTTAGGCTATTATAATAAAAAAAATCCTCAATCTACTATCCATAATTTTCATGATCAAAATTGGATTTACCTAAGGGAACACACTAGGTATTTTGAAACACATATCTTGATGGTCCTATTACTTCATCCTTATCTCCTTGAGCATGGTAGCGGCCATCCGATATGCCTTAGAAGACATTGGTGTGGTTCCAGAGGGAAATTGTATTGAAAAGTCCATCTACCACCTCATAGGTAGTCCAAAAAATCAAGAGGAAGATTTATATATAATATTACACTATTAAATGAAGCAAGATTCTTAAAGACCCATTACAGGAAGGGAAACAATTTCCAAATGATGGGTGATGGGTTGCATCCTCTTTCTCACAAGGTCCACTCACTCAACCAGGAGATCTTTATCACATGAAAAGAAGAATATCATCCCATCTATCTAAAGGAATATAAGCCTTAAATGATGATAATCAATCTAGGCCCCAATTGTGGATAGATACTCCATACCCAAGATGATCTTATAAAGTTTCACTATGACAACCAAGAGGTCCCATGAGAGACTTACACCATCGATCACCATCTCACACTACTATAAAATATGTAATATAGGAGAAATGATCCTTGTAGGAACCATTATCCAAATCCTTGGGGAAAATTTATTTATGGGTGGATCTATCCCTTTTATAAGGGATTATGAAAAAAAGTAACAACTCATACCTATGTCTACTAGTATTACATAAAGAGTATAAAACACATAGATTATACCTCGGATCATCTAATGAGAATCCTAGTCATATCTCTCTATAGTCTGTAGGTACTCACAACCCATACCACTATCTCATTGAAACTAGAGTGGGACAACTATTGGTGGTGGTAGAACTATCTCAAAACATCACCATCCACCATAAGATCCTCTATTCAGAGGTCCACCAGCTCCTCTATTAGTACCAACTCTTTAAGGGTCAACCTGACAATTTCTTGGAGATCCTTGATCATGACACTTCCTCTTCCAAGGTAGTCTATCTACTCTCTACCTATCTTACTCTGCATGATGGTTTGGGAAATCATGAGCTATGTGAACTCACCTATCATAATAATATCACAGGACCAATCATAGATGAATAGATCTTATACACTAGTGCACTATTTCTTCATGACAAAGGAAGACCACAAACACAAACATTTGATCAGTTCGGTTCTGAACAATCATAAAGACTCAGTTCACCGAATCAAACCAATCTTTTTTTTTTCATTTTTGTTTTTTATTGTGAAAACACACATAGTGAACTAAGGATGTGTGAATAATCATCATGAACTATTGGAAATTTCCATTTGTTCAATAGGTGGTGGCACTAATACCTTCCCACCTAGAGGAAACACCTCATATGATTGTCCTTGAACTGAGGTCTCATCATTCAACTGATTGACATTATGATCCTATATTGGTAACCTATCTGGATATCCTCAAAGCGTAATCCTGAAAGTGGCCAAGATGTAATATGGTTGGATGAGTATATAAATAGGGAGTTAACTCAATAAGGATATTCAAAATAGTCAATCATATATATTTCACGTACCATTTTTTATCTACCACCAATGTCTTCATATTTTGAGTTGAAATAAAGGTAGTCAGAGCCTTGGTGAATGGATGCATTAGTCTCCACAACATCAATGGGTTCCCTAACCTGAAATCCACACTCAAGACACTTTTACTCCATTTACCTATGTTCCAAACCAATCATCACCATGAGACCAACTATAACACAAAACCAAGGATGAACTTATATGATACCACTCTATCATTACCTGACCCACTAAGGCCCACTTGGATAGTGTCAATATGAGTGTGGAAACCCAAATCCAAAATATAATAGGCTTGTGGTAGGTAACACAAATTGAGAATGAAAGATATGAAATGATATCACTTATCCTAAGGTACATGTACACACACACACACACACCTCCGTATCCATGAAAAAGTGTAGAGGAATAAATAAGGAATGCAACATCTATAGTATAACCATTAATTAAAAAATACCAAGGGAATACATCAGAGTATGCAAATATAAAACAAAGAGTACAAGGGAAAAATATACACCTAATTAGAAATTATGTCCAAACAAGAAAATGACTAGAAAAAGGAAAGATGAAGAGGGCTCGACTCCTGATCTCCAATTCTGACCACCAAACACTTTCAATGCACCCAAGTATTACTAAGATCTGTTGATGCCACCTCTAATATTTCTATCATATTTATAAGACATGATATGAGTATGAAAAATCCATTTTGGGGTTATATATAAATTTCTAGTAGGAAAAGTCAAAATCCAAAAATGGTGCAATAAAAGGATCCAATAGTAGTCATCCTAACCCATTGAAAGAGAGAATTAAGAACCAAAATATATATGCCCAGAAAGAATCCCATATGAGAAAGGGGATCTCCATCTCTACAACCCAGCTAAGTAAAATGAGTCTGACTACAAATCCAATGGTCCTTGTCTAATTCCCAACATCATGAAAAACCCTATAATAATATATTTGGTAGATCCCACTCCCTATTTCTACACTCCATAGCTGAGGAAGACATAACTCATGTGGAGGAACCGATCCCCACTGGAGCTCAAAGATGATGTATTACGCCAACATAGACATAAGAACTTCCCCCTGATATAGTGTGGGTAAGTACTTACTATACCTATGTAATGATTATGGGGAACCCACATCCTGGTGAAAGAGGGGAGTACTGTACATAACATCTATCTCAGGATTCTACCCAAACACTGTTATCAATCAAGTTTTTCCTAAATAATTTTCATGCTCAGAACACCTCACAAAATATATCATATGAAAAAATTAAGACTACTGTCATGTTATATATGAAAAAACACTCAATATAGAATACTCATGATCTAATATCCTAGTATTGAATTAAGATACTCATAAGGTAAATGTTTTTTAGAGAAGTACATGACATGTACATGTGGTCACATGGTGTGTGATCTCAGCTTATCACCTCAGAAAGTTCTCTGATAAAAATATACTAGGAATCCACGTCATAGTAAATAGAATGTCTTAGCCACTCAGGGCTTTCTTATATCTTCCCAGCTCATGACCATGTACATTAGTTGTGACTGTGTCTCCTGGTCTCATCTAAGTAAATGCATATGCCTGTGTACTCTGGTCATGTATTTGTGCCTAGATATGTACAAGTCTATGTACCCATGAAGTACATGTCGAGACTCTATCATTGGTTCACATGATATTCATGGGCCATAAATGGTTTTTGATATTTATATCTTCTATAAACCCAAGCCACCACAGCTAGGGGACCACGCAAAAAAAGTTATTCCAGAATTCAAACCATGTAGTTAGGTTTTTTAGGAAGTAAATCCTAGTCTGTACATAGATTATGTATTCTGCCTCTTCACCACAAAATCCACCATTTTATAACCCCAAACCCAAGGGAAAAATATCTAATCATCGATTCCTAGACTCCAGAATCTAGAAATATTAATTTGATCAACAAAAATTGAATTGTAGAACCCCCCATAACAACTCTTATCTCTAATCTGGATCTCAAATCCATGATGAAATCACCCACATCCTGCATCTATCCTCGGCCTACCCCAAATCTTCAATCCTTATATTATTCTAACAATCACAAAAAATTTGGGTGTTCAATTATGCTCAAACCCACCTCAATAATGTCAGACTGCAACCCCATGGGCTAATAAAGATGAATGTGAAGAATCAAAGGAGAAAATCACATGAAAAAAGGTATGTAGGTATTATGGATGATTCCATCTGGACTAATGATCAATATGTGCAGGATCAAGGGTGATATCATAACATTAAAAAATAAATTTTAACCAACAATTCAATTTATTAAAATGGGAACACGTGAAGGGTGGGTAATCGAAGATCAACACGAAAAGATATGAAAATATGTGATCATTAATAAAAGGGAGAGTAAAACAAAATTAAAAATTCCTACCATGTTTATTAATCAATAATTGGTGAATAACATATTCATTAGAGATGAAAAATATCCACTGTGTTCCCTACCTTCCTCTCAATTCACCTCGACCTGATCACTGTTTCACATCCCCAGGTTTACCAATGCCAATGAAGAATTATACTCCTATAAAATCCTACAGGGTTATGTGAATAACCCTAGAGATTTTACATAGAAAAATATTTATAGAGGGATTTAGGTTTATAGTTTTTTAGCATAATAAAAAAATAAATTATTTATTTTATTTAATGTACCTCATAAATGTCACCTCCCACAAAATGTCTAATATCAACCTACTTTATGTCATGCGTAGGGTATACCCCACATTCTAGAATCAACCATGGTATATTATTTCCCATTATAGATCCCTTATAATGAGAAAAAATTTATACGAAAATGATTTTACCTCATGCTTTAAAATATATTAATATTTTTAATATATTAATTTCTAGTGTCCCAATAGTGCCAAACACCATGCCAACTCCAAGGAAACAAATATAGATATATGCACATAAATATTTAAAGGAATAATCCAAAAACACCAGAGTCATTATAGAAGGGTTCATGATATATAATAATACTTCTTTTGAAAGTTTGAAATGTGTTATTTTGTATAATGAGAAGGTAATTTCTTTTACATAATGTCAATTAAAGACTCATGAGTAGAACCACCCAACACATGAACATCTCTCATTGAAAGGCTATCTATGTACTCTCTATAATAATAAATTCTATTATATGAGTTATGATACCCAGTCAAGAGTGATGTTTATTTCAAATTATTATAGAATATTAAGATTGATTTATTATGATGAAAAATGACATATATTTCATAAAATTAAAAGGCTGATATCTCTATTGAATTTAAATATTGAGTATTATATGTCATTTAGAAACCCTTAGATATTTTAACTATTTTTTAATAATTTGAATTGTAAGGATAAAATTTATTTATGGGAGGGGGGATGTAATTCCCTAAGATTTTGGGATTTATTTTTCTCTAATTTGATACTATATTTTATAACTTATTTCATATGCAATGCTGAACTAAAATAATTTGGGACATATTTGGTTTACATTATTAAGATTATTATATGAATAATAAAACCCCTAGTAAATAAAAATATATTAATAAATTTAAAATGTTTGTATTTAGAATCTAAATAATTAATGTGATTATCATTTTTGAAAAAATTATATTAAAATACTTTTCATTTTATCCTAATAAATTAAGTTAACCTATTTTTAAAGACAATTATGACAATATATATTATTTAAAAATTTTAGATAATACATTATAATTATTTAAATAATAAATTACTATTAAATTGTATTAAAAACACCTAATGTTTTGAAATTTCATTTCCCCTAAATAAAATTTTCTTTATATTTTTTATTTTCAGTAAAAAAATATATATATAGATTTTAGAATTTTATTTTTATAAAATGTACTTAATTTTTTCTAATTGAACACATCAATATTATCTTATTATATATTTTTTTATGTTTTCTTGAGATAATATATTTTTAGGTTAATAAGAAAAAATACTAATTTTGTTAAAACTGTAATATTTATAACTCATTATAAGATAATCTCAACATATTAATTTTTAAATTTTTTTACTCAAAATATGAACTTATGGAATAAAAATATTCATTTTAAAATATTATTTGAAACTAGAAAACCTAATCGAAACATTTTTAGGACTAAATTAAAATTTTACTTTAATAATAAAATTTATTTAGATCTTTTATTTTAGAAAAATATTTTCAAGGTGAGATTCAATTTTGGATTTCCTTGAAAGCCTCATACCTTTTTTAATAATAAATAAATTTAATTAATTAAAATTAGTATCCATGATTTTTTTATTATATATGAATTTAATTACTAAAAAAATTATTTTTTGGAAAAAATATTTTTACTCGACTAAGTGTGTTTATTTTAAGGTTAAAATTTCTCACCATTTAAAATTTTATTTGGAAAAATGAATTTCAAATTTCAAACCATGAGGTTCAAATTCAGTAAAAGATTAAATATTAATTTTCTTAAGATTATAATTAATTACTAATGTTAAATATTAATTACCAAGGTAAAGGTAAATTAGGGTAAAAGTGGAAAAGTTAAACGAAAAATAACTATAACACTCAACTATATGTTAAAAATGGGATGTTTAGATGGGTTTTTCTTGTAATTCACTTTCTAGTCATTTTTCTCTATTTTTTTGGCGATTTATCTTGGAATAATGACTTTATATAACATTCCCACCTCTTTAAGAATCTACTTCTCTTAACATTTATCCTTGAAACTCATCCTATTTTGTCCTTATGGATCCATCTCCAACATCCATAAGTTTTTAGTTACCTATATTTTTCTTAATGACTTCATTTTCAAGGAGTTTTCCCAGGGAAAGATAAAGCTTCCAACTTGAGTATTACTTTTTCTTAGTCTTTTATTTTACTCTAATACTTGATAAATAATCAATAACCTTACTAATATAATGAAACATATTTCATCAGTATACTTGATTTTCATTATATTAATTGGTAAATAATTATTTACTCATTTCCATACTCTTAGAAAAACAATATAATGTAAAATGTGTGTTGTGAAGACTTCCACCTCAATAAAGTAACACTTTTAATTTTTTATTTGGATTCTACTTATTTATCAAAACAACTTAAAATATAAATAATTTTTTTTATAAAATATTAATAATGTCATTATTATTCTATTATAATTATATTATACACTTCCTTAACCATACTCACCCATCAGGATATAGCATATTTATGTTTGGTGTTGGTTTGACCACCTACTTGAATAATTGTTTATAACTCTATAATGGATAATAATGTGAAAATAAATTCTACATTTATAATAAGTTAATAAGAAAAAAATTAGCATTTTTTGGTTTTTTATGGTTATATTAAATGTTTTACTTATCAATAAAATATTATCTTTGATCACTAAAATTACCAAAATATGTCGACAATGATTCAATTTTCACAAAAACAAAAGAAAAAAACTATATAATAAAAAATATCATATGATAACAAGTGGCCCATATGAAGTTAAATATATAATATTAATATTCTTTATAAGATATCTAATAATCATAATTTCATTATTTAAGAATTTAGGCACGTGTATAGAATGAATCTGAAAAAAGGGAGGAGTTTATTGTCTCCATTTCACCCTATAATACATATTTTTCATTTATACACCATGTTTTAATTAGAGTGATATATCTGTTGAAAATTAATATTTTTTATCACGATTCTAGCATATTTTATGATATTCAATGTTTAATTCCATTTTATTTCTCATATTTGGTTTTGATTTAAAAATTATAGAATATGTAATGGTTTTTCATCTCAAATTAAACTCTTTTAGAAATGTTTTATATTATCCCCCTACATTCTATTGTATGGTTTATATGCTAGATAATTGATTTTTCTTTCATTAAATACCTTTAATTAAAGGTATCTAAAGTTTAATTTAAATATATCTCTCTTTCAAGAGGTTTTGAGTTATATAATCCTTAAATTCTAAGGGTTTTTTATGTATCAACAATATTTCTTGGGTTATAATCGCTCCAATTTTTCTATTATATTCCAAGATTGATATATATAACTTATTTTCATAAAATGTAATATATAAACCTTATTTTATGGGGAATCATGTGTGACACAAAAGTATTACACCTTGATGATTTTGTTATTCCATGAAAATGCATTTTTGTTATGAGTAATTCTCATTTCTTTTAATTGAATTTTCTTCAATATCCATGTTTTTTAATTCCAACCAATGTTCTTTTTTTCCTAGTAGAAAATAAATTTACGTTTTCTCAAATTATCATTTTATTTCCCTTTATTTATTTTAAAATTGTGTTTTCTTTTTTTATTTTAATGATGCAGGGTTTCAATAAAGACATTTTTAAATAATTCAAATCATTTTACTTTTAATTATCTTATATTATTCCTTTATATTTCATGTTATTACATATGGTTTTTTTATTTTCTTGTATTTATATTAGAAGTTGTTTTGAATAAATGTTTAATGATGTTTGATCTTCCTTAAAAATGTTTATTGGATTATGACTCTAAAATCACATATTGTTTGATGATATTTAGATATTCATTTTAAGAAAAATTATTTATTTCATTTACCTTTGATTTTCAAAGGATTTTTTTCTAATAAGTATAAATCACCCTACATGTTATCTTTATATCTAATCCTTTTGGGTGATCATGCTTTTGGTATCAAATTATCAGGAATTTTTATAACATTTATAAATGTTATGAAACCCATTTTTTCTCCATGGTTTATTTATAGTAATATGAATGATTTAATTTTTCTATAGAACACAAATGTATGTATGATATGGGTGGGGTCCTATATCAACCTTCAATACCTTGGTTAAAGTTTCATATCACATGATATGATTAAATGTTTTATGTTTGAGATATGGGAAGCTTTGTTCAAATTTGTATTGTAGAAATGAGTTATAAGAATACTTGTTCGCAAGTTTTTGTGTGTGAATGATATGGGGGAATATTTGTTCACAAGTTATTTGTGTGAATGATATGTGAGAGTATTTGTTCACAAGCCCGTTATATGACTGAGCTACATGAATATTTGTTAAAAAAAATTTGTGTGAATGTGGTGTAGGAAGATTTTTTCACAAGACTTTCTATACTTATATTTATTCCATAATTATTTATTATAAAATGATTAAATGAAATGATATATTCATATATTCTGATGATTACTCTCCTTGAATCATGGTTATTGTCTTAGAATTCCACACACTTCCATGGTATATGTTTATTCATTTGAGATTACGTGTCCTTCTATCATGACTTAAAGAATATAGTGCCCCATCATTGAACATTACTTAATATCGAGTTAAATTAATAATTTGACATTATTTCACAATGAGGAGGTTTTCAAGTTTATAGATTTAGATAATTAGGCCATACGTCATACATAAAAAATCAAACATTACAAAGTAAACACTTCAACTAACTATGCATTTTTTTCATAAAATAAGAAATTTTAAAAAGAAACTTGGATTTGTTTTAAGACACATCTTGAATACTTTCATCATGGAATATTTTTTGTCCTTACCAATATTTATACCTATGAAAAACATTTTAAATCTTGGGATGAGCTAAAAATCTCATTAAGGAACATAAAAAGAAAGAAAATATTAGTCTAGTAAAAACATGGTAACCCATTTAACATTCATTGAGATAATGAAACAAAACATTTTCATATAGATAACACTCACCCTTGATGCTCAAATAAAAACATTAAAACCAATAGAAAGAAATTAAAACTCATTTAGGTGACTTAGTGATTTGTATACATAAAACCCTTTCAATCCTCTTCTGATTAGAATATCCATATGGTTTACTTTCAAATTGGAAATCTATAATGGGGGTCACCCTTTGTATAAGCTATATCGGGCTCACCCATGAGCTGTATTGGGGATTAACCATTCATATAAGCTATAACAGTCCCAATCTTGAGCTAAAATGAAGATCAACTCTTTATAAAAGCTATATTGGGCTCACCCGTAAGCTATAATGGGGATAAACCCTTTATATAATCTATATCGGGCTCACCTGTTTCGTCTAATGATCAAGTACCATTTCATGAATGAAACATGTTCATCCCAAAACCAATTTGAAAACATATTAAAATCCCATACGAAATACATTTTCGTATAAACTTCCATTTTTATTTAGAACTCATTTTCAATTCAAAGATACCCAAAAAAGATTAAGGGATTTCTTTTCCTTTTAAAAAACTTAAGGCTTATAGAGGAAGCCAAGTATCAAATAACAGTTATGGCAGTGAAGAAGTCGTTGTCAATATAAACATTAAAACAAAAAAACATTCATTTTATCATTTTTAAAAAAAGTAACATGATATTTATAAAAATATTACATTTTTAAAACATTGAATGAAATTAAATATAGACATAAAATGTCATGTATAATACTTTTATGTCTATATAAATAAATATGTAAATTAATATCATGAAGAAAGTATTTGATAATTAAATCTTTAAACATTCAAGGTGTCCTATACCACTTTGAACCTTTAAATAATAATCTTCATGAATTAATAATTTTACCAAAGAAATAAATAACCTCATTATAGATAAAATATGGATATATAATATCGTAGTGTCTGTATATACACCTTATAAAAGAATAAAGGTGCATATTATCAAGAAATACCTCAATAAAAGGAGATTGATACGAAATCCCTTACCTTAAGTCTGACTTGTCTCACAAAATCTTTATATTCCTGAATAACAAACTAAGGTTAATTTATAATTTCTTGAGAGCCTTAATCAAGTTTATTACTCCTTTTTTATCACTTATTAAAATGTTATAGAACTTAAGTAATTATTTAAGTTCATATTGGATGTTCAGTTGATATTTGATACTTGAGTTGAGAATGAACATGGATTATTGCCAATAGTCCATATGGTCATAAGTACATAATCCACATACTCAAATTCATACATTAGTATCATATTTATACATAAATTATACATTTAAATGAAAAATGAACAATGTTATAATCGTGGAGATGGTAAGTCGTACGTATAAATGAGTATTGTTTTACATTTTTCACTGTTCACTATGGAAAGAATTTAAGTGTTCTTTTATCTTTCCAAAATGATCAAAAGATAACTAATATAATTTAATCATTTATATATACTTATATATATATATATCATAAAATTTATGTAATGAATAAAGACAAGTTACATCGCTTCGTGGACGTGATAGTTCACACGTATGCACGAATGACATTACCATTTTTATACACATGGAAAGTAAGAACACAATTGATATATTATTATCATATAATGATTAATATTACATAAATATCAAATATGAATATTTTTTATTAGAACTAATTAGGATATAAGGTTATAGTAAACAAATTAGGTTGGTTCATGGAGGTGATAGTTCGCATGTACGCACAAACGATTAATTCATTTCCTATTTAATAGAAGCAGATATAGATTTAGGTGATGCTATCTAAATAATAAAATTTCCGTATATTGAGGATACCATATTTATTATTTCATAATGTTTGAAGTATATTTTAAGTAAGTTGAAAATAAAATAAAATAAAAATACTTAAAGAAAACAATACCTCTTCCTCGGTTGATCACCTTTGAAGAACACCATAACACCTATAATGAGGTTTGTTTCCCACAACAAGGCCTTAATAATATGGGGAGGGATTATATGAATGGTTATGGGAAGATATTGGATGATTCAAAAGGATTTTGAAGTTGGAGTATTAAAGGAGAGTGGGTACCTTTTTATAGGAGAAGGGAGGGGCACCCTTGTGAACTCTTAAAATAGTAAATTAATATAAATTCAATTTCATTTCCAAATTGTTCCAAAATATTTTATTTAGAAGATATAATCATTTTTGGGCTAATAAACATCATAAAATAAAAATTATATGTGTTTTAATACTTTTTAATCCTTATCTTTTTGTTTTAACCCCTTTTAACTCTTACCATTTTATCAAGTAATTTACACTTAGAGGATTAAAATAATTACCAAATCATGCCAAAAATAAATGAAAGATTCATAAATGTAATTTTTAGAAATATAATATCAATTTTTCTGAATATTATATTTTTAGAAACTTTATATCATTTAATAAAATATTTTATCTTTTAAAATATGAATTATGTCAATTTTGACACTATTTATTAGATGAATTTTTTAAAATATCATAACAAATTAATTACTTTGAAAAAAATACATTTACTCAATACTAACATGTCATGGTCATCCAAAAAAATTCTTTTATGGAATCAAATATTTAAAATTATATTTATTTTAATATTATTAATATCATTTATTTGATTCTTTCATTAATTAAGAAATTACCACATCATCATTGTGTCATAATTAAATTTAATTATTTAAATTTAAAAAATTATAAACAAATTACCATGATGTAGGTAATCATTTTATTTGTCTAATTATAATTTATAGTCTAATATATAACTTATATAACCCCATATTAAAATTGTTTTACTAATAAGATACATGTTTATGACATATTTTCCTTTACTTCAAATTAAATCTTATAAATGTCATAATCAAACCCAAGTGGAAGAAAAGGACAAATGTTCATCCTAAGGGTTTTAATGGCTGTACATAACTTATACAACCAGTTTAAGATAAGTTTTATGCTAGTTTTATGTTATTATAATATTATTTTTACCCTTATTTACCTCATTTACCCTTTAACCGTGGTAAATAAAATACTAAAGTTACTATACACAAAAAAAATATTTTGATCCTATAAACCAAAATTTTAATAATAATTATAACCATGTATTTTAGATTTTGAAAATTAAATTCACAAAGGTGGAAAAATTAAATTTAATATTAATTATGTTCTCAGAATAAGTAAATGGGTTTTTAAAAAGTAAACACCCTGAAAAGATTGACATATGTTTATAACAAATTTCGATTTGAAATTACTTATAATGACCAAAATTGGATTAAATGATAAAAAAAAATTTAAATATACATTTAAACCAATTCAAATGATAATCTAACAAAACCAATAAATATTTTGAAAATTCAGTTTTGAATTGAAATGTAGTATTTTTCACTATTCACTAAAATATGAATTTTATTAGAAAAATACCAAAATTTCAACCAAAATAAATTTTCATGTATGGATTCTAAATGAAAAGTTTATTTTTTCAAATATAACATATTAAAGTAACAAAAAATATATTTAAAAAGAGGTTTCCAGTAAAAGGTTGTAAAACAACCTTATAAAAATATTATGGTATTTTATGTTTAAAATTTTATTTATTCTCATTTTAAGCCTCTAAAATTTATTTTGACGAATGTTAAAAAATTTAAAAAACATGTGTAAACATAATATGGTTATTTTTTTATTTCCTCTAATACACATACTATATTTTAATTACCATAATGCATTATTTTTCATTATTACATAGTCTTGTGTGAATGTAAGAATTCAGAGAAACCCATTATTGCATGTCAGGTACACTATCAGAAATAATCCCCCCTTTAATGGAAAATTAATATCCTATTAATAAAAATTAATAGATATGAGAAATTATTATTTTGTAATTACCTTGGATGTTACATCCTTCCCCCCTTTGAAAATTTCTTCCTCACAATTTTAAAATTGGTCTCGGTAACTTCATTGAAATCCCACATCAGAAAAAGAGTTAAAAAAACTCCACTTAAAAACTAATAAATTAAAGTAAAAATTCCACATGAGGTTCCATGTAGGAAAAAATGGAAATGAAATATAGAATAACTCTCATAGACTAATAGACAGTGATAAGGAGCTTGATCACAAAAATTAACCATCACAATACCATAAATATGTGACGGGTAAAAGTATGCTGATAAAAGTAAGCGTATAATGTTTTTGATTTAATATACTTTTAATATAGTTGAAGAGTTGTTTTACTACGTGGACTAATATCATAAGTAAATATTCTTACTTGACAAGTAGTGTTTCATTCTGTAATAAATTTTCACCTAAAATAAATCTTTTCTCCAAAAAATGAGTTTTCAAGATGACTTTGTCACAGCTAAAGCACTAGAATCAACTTCTAGAGAATCACATAATCCAATAAAGTTGAAATATATATTTATTTTTTATTTAGAAATTAACAAAAAACCAAAATGGTTAGTACAATATAAGTTAATTACGAAAAATAAAAAATCATTTTATGACGAAAACCTACTTTTAATCTCTAAAATTCAATAGTAATAAGAAAAGTTCAACATAGACCATTCAAAAAATAGTTATGCTAAAAATCCTCAAAATAATCCAAAAAAATATTGAAACCCAAAATTCATAAGTATTTTATTACCTAACCTTTGAAGTTAAATTTTAACATTTATCTCTAAATAACATCAACCACTCTTAATGGCTTATAAAAAAAATTAATTAACATAATCCCATATTCTTCAAGATAGGTCAATCATTTCCATAAATAACCCAAATCTACATATGTCCATAATAAAAAAATAGATTCTTCCAAAATGAAATTCAACCATTACTACTAAAATAAAATCCCATATTATTCTATTTTTCTTAGGCTATAGGGTTAACAAAATAGTGTACATCTTTCAAAATATCATTTATCACTTAATCCCCAAATCTTTTTTTCTATTCTAAGGATATCCATTTGATAAAATATAAGTTCCTGAAATCAGCTTCTTATTATTCTTAAAAATAATTTAACTAAAAAGAAAAAGTCATTATAACTAGGTACTTCATGTAGGCCAGTCATATGTGATAAATCTCTATCACACTTCGGTTGTGGGTTCAATTCACGCATCCTTGTCCGATGTGATTGGTTGTCACACGGTGTGTGTATGTTATCTTTTTTAAAAAACAATATAATTTTATAAAATTCTAAAAAATGAGATAAAATCCTAAAAAAATAAAGATAACATATTTTAACCTCAAAGTTTATCTCATTCCTTTCATTTTAAAACCCAAAAAGTAAGGGGCCAAAAAATTAAGAAAACATTAGTCTAGTTAAAACTTCGTAACCCATTTAACATTATCTTAGGGAATGAAACAAAACATTTTTCACATAAATAACACTCATAATTTTTTCTCAAACAAAAACACTAAAACCAATAGAAATTGATTAAAACTCATTTAGGTGACTTAGATAATCATATAAATAAAACTCCTTCAATCCTCTTCCAAATGGAATAAATATATGGTTTACTTTCAAATTAGAGATATATAATGGGGATCACCCATTCTATAAGCTTTATCAGGCTCACCCGTGAGCTATAATAGGGACCATCCCTTCATATAAGCTATATAAGGATCAATTGTGAGCTAAAATAGGGAACAACCCTTCGTATAAGTTTTAGAGGTCTCATCTGTGAGATATAATGGGGATAAACCCTTCATATAAGCTATACCAGGCTCACCCAATTCATATAATGTTTAAGAACCATTTTATGAATAAACAACATTCATCAAAAAACCCTTTTGAAAAATTCTCCTAATCCCATATGAAAAACAATTCTGCATAAAAATAAAATTTTCATTTAAGAACCCATTTTCAATACTAAGATAACCAAAAAAATAATAAGGTATTTCTTTTACTATTAAAAACATTATGGCTTATAGAGTCATCCAAGTATCAAATAATGGTTACAGTGGAAGAGAATTCATTTTCTCTGTATGTGTTAGAACAAAAAACATTCCTTTTTTCATTTTGTAAATAAAGAAAATACTTTGTATAAAAAGATTCTATTTTGTAAATCTTGAATTAAATTAAATATATTTATAAAATGTCTTGTATTATCCTTTTATATCCATATAAATAAATATGCAAATTAATATATCGAATAAAATATTTGATAAATAAATATTTAAATGTTGAATGTGTCCCATAAAACATTGAACTTATAAATCTTAATCTTCATGAATTAATAAATTTACCAAAACAATAAATAACATTATTATATATAAAACATGGATATTAAATGTCATAGTGGATGTAAATATTCCTTATAAAAGAGTAAAGGTAAATATTATCAAGAAACACCTTAATAAAAGGAGATTGAGACGAAATCCCTGACCTTGAGTCTGACATGTCTTGTAAAATCATTATATTCCTGAATAATAAAATTATTTTAATTTATTCTTGTTTTATTACCTCTTTAATGTTTATTATTCCTTTTCATCACTTATTAACATGTTATAAAACTTACATAATTATTTAAGTTCATATAATTCATTTAGTCGATATTCGGTTCTTGAGTCGAAAATGAACTTGGATTGATGTCAATAGTCCATGTGATCATAAGTAAATCATATCTAGAATAAAATTCATGAAATTATTATCATCTTTATATATAAATTATACCTTTAAATGAAAAATTAACAACATTATAATCATGGATACGGTAAGCTATACGTACACATGAGTAACATTTTAAATTTTTCATTGATCTTTATAGAAAGAAGTTAAGTATTATTGTACTTTAAATAATGATCATAATATAATTAATATCATATAAATAATTTAAATATACTTATATATATCATAAAAATTGATGTAATTAATAAAAATGTTCCACATCGCTTCGTGGATGTGATAGTTTACATGTACGCACGAACGACATTATCATTTTTATGCGCATGGAAAGTAATAACGTAATTGATATATTATTATAATATAATTATTAATATATCATTAATATAAAATATTAACATATTTTTTATTATTATAACCATTCATGAGAGACAGTTATGGAAAACAATTTAGATCAGTTCGTGGATGTGATAGTTCACACGTACGCACAAATGATAAATTCTTTTCCCATTTAATGGAATTGGAGATCAATTTAGGTGATTATATTTACATAATAAAATGTAAATATATCTAGGATACTATATTTATTATTCCTTCATGTTTGAAGTAGATTTTAAGGAATTTGGAGAAGAAATCAAATAGAAATACTTAAAGAAGATGATACCTCTTCCTCTCTTGATCAACATTGATTAACAACTTAACACCTCTAAGGAGGGGTTTTTACTATACTAATACCTCAAGAATGTGGTAAGGGATTCTAGGAATGGGTTTGGGTAGATCATGGCCAAACAAAAATTCTTTGTAAGTTTGATTATTAGAGAAGATCGTGTACCTTTTTTTAGGATAGGGGAGGGGAACCCTTTGAAACTCTTAAAATATTAAATTAATATAAATTAAATTTCCATTTAAAATGGTCCCAAAATATTTTATTTCAAAGATAAGATGAGTTTGGGGTGAATAAGATTCAATAAATTAAAATTATACATTTTTTATATTTTTTAATCCTTATCTTTTAGTTTTAACTCCTTTTAACTTTACCATTTTATCAAGTAATTTACAATTTTAGGGTTAAAATAATTACCAAATCATGTTAAAAGTCAAATAAATGATTTTTAATGGAATTTTTAGATATATCATAACAAGTTTGCTTAATATTTTATTTTTTGTAATTTTATATCATTTAATTAAATATTTTATATTTTAAAATATGAATTATGTCAATTTTGACAATATCCATTCGATGATTTTTTTAAAATATCATAACAACTTGATTCTTTCGAAAAAAATACATTAACTCAATACTAACATGTCAAAGTCATACAAAACAATCATGCATGACATCAAATATTTCAAATTATATTAATTTTAATATAATTAATTTCATTTATTTGATTCTTTCATTAATTAAGAAATTAATACATTACCATTGTTCCATAATTAAATTTAATTATTTAATTCAAAAAATTTATAAATAAATTACCATGATTTAGATAATAATTTTATATTTCTAATGAAAATTTTGGAGTTGAAGATATCACTTATATAACCCCATATTAATTTTTTTAGTAAGAAGATACATGTTTTTGACATATTTTTCCTTTAAATTAAATGTTATAAATGCCATAATCACACCCAACTGGCTTAAAAAGGACTGATTTTTGTCCCAAGGGTTGTATTGGTCGGTCATAACTCATCAAATAATATTAGGAAAAGTGTTAGGGTATTTTTATGTTATTATTATAATATTATTGTTATGCTTATTTACCTCATTTACCTTTTAACTATGGTAAGTAAAATACTAAAGTTACTATTCACTAAAAATTATTTTGATACTATTAAAACAAAATTTTCATACTAATTAGGACCATGTTTGTTATTTTTTGAAAATTCAATTCAAAAAGTGAGAAAATTCTAATTTTAACCTAATCCCATCATCAAAATGAGAAAACAAATTTTTAAAAAGTAAACACCATCAAAACATTGACATGTGTATATATCAAATTTCAATGTGAAATTACTTACAATGAAAAAAAATTGATTAAATGATAAAAAATAATCTAAATATAATTTAAAAATAATTAAAATGATAATCTAACGATACAAATAAATTAGACAAAAAATTCAGTTTTGAATTAAAATGCATTATTTTTCACTATTCACTAAAATATGAATTTTATCATAAAAATACCAAAATTTCAACAAAAGTAAATTTTGATGTCCTTATTGTAAAAGGGAAGTTTATTTTGTCAAATAGAACATATAAAAGTTACAAAAACTAGATTTAAAAAGGGGTTTTCATTAAAAGGTGGCAAAACAACCTTTTAATAATATTAGACTATTTTATGCTTATAATTGGATTTATTCTCATTTTGAGCCTCCAAATTTTTTTTATGAATTTAAAAGACATTTAAAAAACATGTGTAAACATTATATATTTAGTTTTGTTCATTTCCTCTAATACAACCGCTAGACGTTAACTACCCTAATGTATTATTTTTCGATATAATTTAGTCTTGTGTGCAACATAAGATTTTAGAGAAACCCATTGTTGCGTGTCAGGTACACTATAAGAAAAAGATTCCCCTTTAATATAAAATTAAAATTTTATTTATAAATATAAATATATTTAAAAAGTTATTATTTTTTAATTACCTGGGATAATACAAGGAAAACTATTGTTGTTCAATATTCTTTTTACTAAGAAATTTATCCCTTACCTATGTTTTATAATTTTTTATGATATAAAACTTAATTAAATTTAGATAAAATTTCCGTTAATGAGTGTTTGAGATAATAACCTTATTATTTATTCCCTTCTCTTGGTTGTGAAGGAAAATATAACATATGGAAAGTAAATAAGGAAGTCTAGAGGAGTTCGATTACGAAGAAATCATTATAGATTGATATTCTTATGTAGATAACCTCCATGAAAATAAAAACTTCAGTCCTTGTGGTCAATCCTTATAGTTATGTGGAGATTCAATCATTATATCTTGTCTTCCTAAGATATTCACTTGATCTAACACTTGGTTGAAATTTTGAGGATATTATAGGCTAAAAATACTCAGAATTCTATATTAAATATCAGATGAAGTAATAAAATGGTATGATGGTTGGGTTGGTTTAATATGATCAAAACATCATAAAAAATTATTATATATTATTTTAAATTATAAGTGATGATCTTAAAGAAGATTTAAGGAAGATCAAAGCAGGATGTATCCTGCAATATTTCAAATACAATTTAATGAAGATATTTTGAATTCAGAAGAAAACATATTTTTTGATTCGAATGTTGTTATTATATGATTCAAACATCATGATGATATTATGTGGCATGATCCAAGAATTTACAAAGTGAATAAAAGAGAAAAATAGATTTATGAGAAATAAATTATTCCTTAAAATTGTTCTGCTAGGTTTATCAAAAATGGAAGTGAAGATATTTTGATGATGCATGATCTAGGATATAGTATTATAAGTGTAATAATGAAGAATATTATTTATGTTGGGATGTGTTAGTGATATCAAGTGGAGTTTCATTATAAATGTGTAGAACATAGAGATATATGCATTGGTATTTTTCAAATCACTCATGCTATAAGAAATGTGTCTATAAAATGGAATTAAAATTTTATTCCCTTGATACAGATATGGAGAAGGTTATATCTATGGAATAAAAAAATAATATATAGAGGACGAGTTATAGAGATGGAAAGTTGTGTGTTACTGGTATTAATGATAAGGAAAAACCACATCTCTGTTTTCTGTATGGTTTATCTATATCCCTTAAAAAATTATTAAAGTTATAGATCTCATTTAAGTATTTTGGGAATTTTAAAAGAAAATATAAAAAGATATAGAGGTGTATATATCACTATATATAGTTTATTTTTGATGAATGAAAAATGATAAACAAAATGAAAATTTAAAATAAGGGCACTATAATAATTTTCCAAGAGAGAGGCATTTTAGAGCCAAAAGGAATATTGATATTGTGAGGGAAACTCCCTTAAAAATGTGATAAATTGAATGAGATAATTACAAATATATTTTTGGGTATATTTTATAATCCAAAATGGATGTTGATATTTCTTGTTAATTTTGTATAAAAGGAAAAATAAGGATAGAGGAGTGGGGTTCAATAGTTCAAAAATGGAGAAACCAAGAGTTGTTGTGTAGTGTGATGTCAAATTTTAGAGGAAAATATCAAATAATAAAAATAAAGATAATTTGAGAATATTATAATGATTTTCGTATTTTAGGTATGAAATATAAATATATTAGAATATATTATCCTGACAACTATTGCTGTAAAATATTGGGAAGAAGAAAATAAAGTGAGATGATGATCTGTTGTGAATATTTACATTTATTAGTGTCGAGAATTTGATGATATTTGTGTAGATACTAGGTTTTAAGATCTTAATATCCTTGTTAGTGAGAAATCTAGTAAACATGTTTTTAAGAAGATATGTGGACTATGCTAGATGCAGTGACTAAGTTTCAAGGAATTCTTTAAGTGTTGTTGAAATTTTAAGACATTGCTGTGACTAAAAGGAGATGCAATAATTATGGATACATGAGAATCATATACTATACATATGATCTAATTCATATTAGACATTAAATAACAATTATATATATATTTTGGGACACCAAGGAATCAAAGGTATCGGGGTATGGAGTGATATCATATTGTGAATCTATGACTGAATTGGTAAGCTATTACTGTATGTACAACGCGATACTGGAAAGTGATGTCTAGTGAGATAAGGGAATGCTTAGGTGTGAAAAACACCACCCATTTTAGGATAAATCAGATTATACTGGAAAATACTTGATTGTAGTGGACAACCATTCAAGGAAAAGATCATGTTTTAGTATCTAACATTGTCAGAATACCATGTGATATTTTATCTACTTCCCCTGCATGAATACAATTGATAATTTCTTGGTAAAACACCAATAGGGACAATTTCACTATATTAAAATAAAGGGTTAAATATATAAATAAGAATTTCTAGTTGGTAAAATTATTTATGACCTAATTCACCGCCTCTCGGATGTCTCACCTATCTTAAGGGGAATCTCAAACAATTTACCAAATAAAATGAAAATATTGTTTCATAAAAGTTCTTATGTTAAATACCATAACATAAAGAATATTCAACACCCTACATGTCAAATATAAGGGAAGAAGTATGAAGATATGTGTCTCAAAAGAATATAAAGTTGTTTTATTTGTATTAAATGAGGTCATTGAGCAAAAAAATTGCTGAGGTATAATAAAGATTTTGGTTAAAACGATGGAGGAAAATAGTTTTATTCCTAAGGTTTCACTAAAATTTCAATTTTTTAAATGAAATAATTTTTTCCATTATGAAAATTAATGCCCAAATCTCATGGATAACACGATAAATGTGTAATCACTATGATCATGAGAATAATGAAGAGCCTATGAAACAACTATAACTTAAGTGTATCATGATAAATAAGCTACACTTGTCCTTTACTCTATATTTTCGGTTATTTTATTAGATTCTAATTTTATCCACTCTATTATATCATGGAATTTTTATAAGATAATTAAATCACCACCCTAATGAATTGACATTTAATTATAAGAGAAAACATCTAGAGGTTTGATTATTGTATACCATGTTGAAGTTTGTGGGAATGTAATTTATGAAAATATTATTATTCCTGATTTAGATGAATTTGATGTTATTTTTGAAATGTATTGGATATCACCACATTGAATATAAAATAATTACTAAACAGTTAAAACACATTTCATATTTTAAATCAACCTATGACAACATATTAGTGCAAGTATGAGTGTAAACTCTCTTGAAAATTTAATTTCATTATATGGGGTTTAATATACAATTATGAGGGCTATTTAGCTCCAATGATTATAGAGAAGCTCAATTTTTAGTATATATCAATTATTATGGAAAATGTGTGTTTTATTTTTTTACCTAAATATTATAGTAGATATCCTATCATAAATTACATCTTGAGAAATGTAAATATTTTAGATACCATTATCTATTTTTATTACTAAATGATAATTAAAATAATGTGTACATAATTTTATTGGGGGTGGAAATTATAACACATCAATTTTTAATAAATAATTATTCCTTAAAATACACTTCTTTAATTCTTAAAAAAATTTATCTATTTTTACAGATAAAATAAAATTGGGTTGAAAATAAGTTATGCAAGATATGATTCAAACTAACAATTATTTACCCAATCATAATAGAATATTAAAACAAGAGTACATCAAAATGAGTATAAAATTATATGGTTAGAGACATACCATCAATTATTACATCCTTTAAATGGGTATAAATTTAAATAGTAATATAAATATAAAGGTATAATATTTTTACAACTATAAAATCCCTTGGATAATATTCACCCTTGAGGATCACCACTAGTAGAACTAGGCCTACAATGAGAAATAATTAAATGAAGGAGAAATAATTTTATTATATATAAAATGAAAATAAAAGGGATGAGAAGTATAATTTATGTGGTAGGAATGAAATGAATTTTTAGGGATTAATGGTGGTTATATATCCATTATAAAGGGAGATATGGTTGTTTCAAATATGGTTGTTGGAAATATGGTCATTAGAAATGTAGTCATTATAATATGGTAATTTTATATACATGTATTTAATAATTATACTAAATTGCTTTATTTTTAGTAATTTTTTTAAAATAATATGATTCATAATTAATAAATAATGAAACAAAAAAAATAACATTCCATTAAAATATTAATTTATAAAAAATATATATAGTCGTTACATATTATTATTACTAAAGTATTATATTATGTAAATGTAAAATTAGAAGAAAAATTTACATATTGATGTATTGATAAAATTAAATTATTAAAATATAAATAATTAATTTTAATGGTGTTTAGAGAATATTGTTGAATATTTAAGTTATATTTTTTAAAGAATGATTTTTTAATGTTGTGTGTAATTTAATTAATCTATAATAAATAATGATTTTAAATAAATTTATTGATAATATATAAGATAAAATAAATTTACATACCTTTAGAATTTATTACTATTTATATATCAATAATAAATTTATTTTATATCTAAAAGATACCTTTTTCTTAAAACAATTTTATGCGTTATGCACGCTAATATAAGATTTAATTTTTATCAACCCTAGAAATCCAGTGTAATAAAATGGGTTTTATATTTTTGATAATAATGTTCAAATTTGGGAATAAGGCCCTATTCATTTTTAACATAAAAATTAAGTTAACCAAGTAATTACTAATTACCATGAAAAATAGTTATCTTCAAGTAATTCTTTTTATAATTTTTTTTTATTTTTTACCTAAATAAATTTTCACATTATGTTCAGCATAATATTATCATTAAATGTATAAATTTTTTTATAACTTATTTAATTAATAATTTAAAATAAATAAGAGTAGGATTAGTTAATTCTTAGAAGTCATTTTTCTACAAAAATAGTTTTTCTATAAATTTTATATTTTAATTTAGATGTTAATGTTATTATTTTTAAATTGAATTAGATTAAATAGAGTATAAATTTGGATTCATTAAATCTCAATTTCATAATATGGGTTATCCTATATATTTTAGTAAAAAATAGAATTACTATAGTAAATATTTAATCAATGATAAAGGGTAAAAAATAGGCAATATACCATGTCTTGTAATTCACTAAATCAACTTGGAAATTATACCCTATAAAAGAATTTTTTTTGGTGAAAAATTCATACTATCATTTCACACCAACAATTTAAATCCTAACTAATCTAACTATGCGGTGATTTCATCTTTACCATTCACCTAACTTTAGTTTCCCTAGAAATGTCCCAATTTTTCAAATATAAAAGTATCCCACTTACAACCACTTAAATCCACACTAATCCTTTGAAATTAAATTCAAACTATATAAATTTTACCACTTGTATAATCCTTTTGAAATTTTGGTAGCCTTTATGTAAAATAATGTTTCCCAAGTCCTCTATTTCCAAGAGGTTTTTCATGAGAAGATTCAAGTCCTCGTTGTATGTATTATCCACTCCCTAACATTTTATTCTGTATCTTTCTCATCATCCCTACTGAAAAAATTGTACAAACAAATTAATATAATTATTTATATATCATAATTATACTAAAATGTTATTATATTGAAGGAATTAGCATTATTTTATCTCCCTATCATCTAATAGGAAATGAAAAATGTCAATTGTGTTTTGTGTGGACTACTACCTCCATGAGTGTAATATTTTATTTTTCATCACTTCCTTACATGGATGGTTATAATAATATATTTAATGAATAAAAATGATATTTATAACATGATTAATATTATGTAATGGTAATTATAGTATTTAAAATTTTTATTAATTTACCACCTTCTGTTCACTAAAAGTTTCCGAAATAAGCTCTTCATCGATTTCATACCCAAAATTCATATCTAAAACTCCCATGGATGGAAATTGTAACTTTATAAACCATTAATGTATATTTATTTAAGAAAATTTTATAATATATAAATGAATAAATTTTTATCAAATAATTTAAATCAACATTGACATTTTTTAAAAGGTGGTGCCTTGGTCAAAGACCAAATCCCAAAAATTAATATAAAAAACAATGAATTACGTGAGTCTAAAATATGAGATTGTTTTATAATATCTATCATAAAGGTATAGTAATTCAACTGTAAGTTCCTCCAATAATGTGGTGACATGGTTGGCTCCCATGTTTGCAAGACTATCTGCCACCTCATTCATTTCACAAAAGGAATGCATAATAATGTAGTTGAAGTCCATGAGCGAATGAATACAATCCATCCAAAATGTTGTAAGAGGCCACACGAGGTGAATCACACCATTCCAAATGGCCTAGAAGACAGTAATTGAGTCACATTCAGTCTAGATGTTATTCTAACCATGTTTCTTGGTGAAGGAGATAACATAGATAACACTCATCATTTTGGCCTCCAGAGTCGAGGAGATTCCACAAGAACTATAAAAAAAATCCAATAATATGCCCGGTGTGATTTATAAAAATGGAACCCTAACCTGAAAAACCCGGGTTTCCTTTGGAAGCACCATAAACATTAACTTTGATCCATCCTAGGAGCAGAGCTTTCTAGAACACTTGAAAAGTTCATCTAGGTTGAGGATAAATACCATTAACCCCAAGCTTCTGTTGAATCCCGAAGTCCATAACCGTGATGTTGAAAAATCCTTTTTGTATCGAAGTAGCTTCCTAAATAGCAATGAGGATTTGCATTCGACCTGTATGTAAGCTAAGTGAGTAATTTTTAGGAATAATAACATTCCTGTCATAACAGAGTACATGCAGGAGTTCAACAATAGTAGTTAAAAAAGGTTCTTGATTTTCTAAAAGTATTCAAGATCTATAAAACTTTGTAGCCGAGATTTTATTGAATCATTAAGTAACCATCTTCACTAAAAAAGAGCAAGCAAAAAATTCCACAAAGCAGTAGTAGTAAAACAAGAGAGAAAAAGATGGTTAATATCTTTATGATGATGGTTACACAGATGACATTTAGAGCAGATCTAGATTCTAAAAGACTAAAGGAAAGTGTCAGTGGGAATCCTCTTGTGAGCAATACTCCAAATTAGAGTGAGTCTTGAAGGTTTTAACCACAATTTATCAAAAAAAATTCAAACTAAGAGTGTCTTAAGAATTAAAAATACTATGATTTTAAAAAGTTATAGAGTCGAGAATTCCATTATGAGCAGGTTCCCATACTAAAAAACTATCCGTGTTGGCAAAAGGGTAGTTTTCAATGACATTATTGATATTGTTAGGAAAATTAATGTTGTGAGAGCTAATGAAATCCTTGATAGTATTGGTACAATCAGAAGTTTGGTTAGGGGGAATCATAGAAATGAGTGGATCACCCGCCCATTTGGCAAGCCAGAAATTCATGGAAGAGTCTCTGTTCACGATCCACCTAGAGTCAGACATGATGTTGAAAAAATAAATCTTAATAGAAGTCCAAATGGAAGAGCTCATGTAATTAAAATTTCCCTTATTCAGTTTGTCAAGAAATCTATTTTTAAGGAAGGCAATGGAGTCAGAGTTATTATGAAAAATATTTCAGGTGAGTCTGGATTTTATGGCATCATTAAAGAGTTTGAGATTTTCTATACCTAGGTGACCCTTCTCTATAGGTTTGGAACAAGTAGACCAAGGAATAGTCACTAGTTTCCTTTCAAACGTACTTCCACTCTAAAAAATGTTTTTAATGGAAACGTTATTTTTTTTATAAAAATAGAAGACCATTTATAAATCATCCAAGAGTAGAACATTTTAGAAACAAATTTGGATTTGAAAAGACAAATCCTACCGACCATAGAGAGGGGTTTGCCTTTCCAAGATGAGAGTTGGTGAAGGATTTGGTCAACAATAGTAGAAAAGTGACAAGATTTTTGTCTGACCCAGAATATGGGAACAACTAGATAGTTGAAGGGAAGGGATCCTTCTTTAATACCTAGATAAGCAATAATATTGGATTTTTTATTAGAAGGAAACCTTTTCCCAAAAAATGTAAAGGATTTGCTCCAATTAATTATTTGAACAGAAATCTCTTCATAGTGTGAGAGGGCACATTTGACATTTTGAATATTCTGTTTATACCCTTGTAAAAAAATAATAATATCATTTGCATATAAAAGGTGTGTGGGAACATTAAAATTCTTAGAAGATTTAATCATATTAATATTATTTTGTTCGACAAGGCAAGTGATTAATCAGCTTAAATAATCCTCCTCAATTGCAAAAAATATGGAAGATAGAGTGTCGCCTTATGTGACGCCTTTGGTGAATTTTAAATAACCTGTAGGAGATCCATTAATAAGGATGGATATGTTTGCCGAGTTGAAAAGAGTTTTAATTCTTTTGATAAAAGAACCATTAAACCCAAAGTTCTAAAGAACCTTGAAAATAAAACCTTAATCCATGGTATCAAAAGCCTTCCTGATATCAAACTTAATGGAAATATTTCCTCCCCTATTGGTATTATATAAGAGGTTAGTTATTTTATAGGCAAGACAAATACAATCTTGAATGGAACTTCCCTTGAAAAATCCAAATTGATTCCATGAAACAATTTTATTAATAATTGAAGATAGTCTATTGGGAATAAGTTTGGTGATAATTTTTTAAAAGGTATTGATTAAAGAAATGGGTCTGAATTTATGGATTTCAGTGGCATTATACTCTTTGGGAATCAAGGAGAGAAACTGGGTGTTCAACCCATGAGGGAGAATACTATAAGAAAATAAATTCCTAACAAGCCTGCAAACGTCAGTTTGAACAACATCCCAAAATTTCTGATAAAAACCATTATTAAAACCATCAGGGCCCAGAGCTCTATCAAGATTTAATCTAAAGACGGTGTCTCTAATCTCATGATAAAGTCGAATGCTAGTAAGAAAAGAGTTATCCATACCATTGAACAAAACTAGGATGACATTATGAAGAATGTTTTTGACAGAGGTAGGACCATTGAAGATATTTTGAAAATAAGACTACATGATTGGCAATGCTATTCTCATTATCAAAGTGGTTGTCCCCTATATTAAGAAGGAAATAGGTCTATCATATTACCTAATTATTTGAATTGAGATTTTATAATTTAGTGTTTCTATCACCATCAATGAGCCTCTTGGTTTTGAAAATTTGTTTTTCATGTTATCTTTAAATGTGAGAAAGGAAGAAAGCTTCGTGGTAATATTGATTTCATGTTGCAGATCAGTGACCAAATTGGTGTCAGTAGTGATGTTTTGAAGTTGGTTAAGTTCTTATTCCAAATGAAGAATGTTTTTATTAATTTGATTGGATTTGGTACTACACCAGCCTTTAAAGATCTATTTTAGATTTTTTAATTTAGTGGTACAAGAAAAATAATCATTGCAATGATGCATGGCTTCCCAAGAATGATTAATAATTTTAACACAATCAGGGTCAGAAGACCGAGTGTTATTGAATCTTAAGGGAAAAACAAGATTTTGGTGATTGATAATGAGATTGATCAGGATTGAATGGTAGTTAGAGTTTAGTTTTGGGAGTGTTGTTCTAGAGATGGTGTTCCACTTATACAAAGACATATCATTTGTGAAATATCTGTCTAGTTTGCTAGCCACCACCCTATTATAATGCCTTATGTACCATGTATGTTTAGCACCGGTAAGATTAATTTCAACAAGGTTTTTATCCTCAGTATAAGATTTAAACTCTCTTAAAGATATAGTGGAGTGAGTTGGTCACATTTTCTCACTTGGATCAAGGATGGCATTAAAATCACCAACCACAGACCAAGGGTCATTAAGACAATTGCCTAAGTAAGAGAGGTCATTCAAAAGTTTTCTTCTATCTTGGTATCTATTCTTATCATAGATGAAAGAGAAAAATATGTTTGAGTGGTCAAAAATAAAATCACTTGTGTAATCCTGCTCTGATATATGGAAAGTATTGACATTTTGAAGAGTATAGTGAGTAAAGATCCAAAGGGTTTCAATGGAAGAACAGCTTTTACAAGCACCTAATAAGCTATAACCAGACTGGAAAAGGTGAGAAAAACTAGAAGAGAAACATATCTTAGGTTAAGCAATTGAAAAAACTTTCAAATGATGAGTATTAATAAATCTATTTAAAATAATGAAAGTTTCAGGGTTTGCAATGCCCTGACAATAACATTGACATTACAATGTATGTTTAAAACTATTAAAATCATGAACATCTAACAATAAAAATAAACAAACACTAACTAATAAATATATAATGAATTGTTATAATTAAATAGTATAAAAGATTATATATTTGAATAAGGTTTTTAATTAAGTAATTAATAGGATTATTTTTTATTATAAGAGTGTAGAGCATGTATGACCAAGAAAGAATCCAAGGAAAGGGGTTTTTATCACCTCAACCTCCTTTTCATCGATTCATAGTTTTTCTCCCTTGACTATGTTATTCAATATTTCCTACATTATTCTGTTTATTTATTTCACATGGTATTAAATATTATCTCTTGATAAAGTTTAGTTATTAATTTAATTCTCCTTCTTTGATGTATTTCCAATATCATAAAATAGAAACTTTTTTAAGAATAATTTCTATCTTATTTTAAAACTCTTTTCCCTTTATATTCTAATTATTTATTTTAATTAATGTTATTATTTTTATTTTTAAATTAAAATATTTATCACATAATTTTATCATCATATTTATCTTTTCTCTATTTCATAATTATGTTTTATTATCCTTTTTATGATGTGGGTTTCAATAAAGGTATTTTAACATATTTAAAAGTTCCTTCCATTCATGATTATATATTTTTTCTTCTAGTCATAATTTTCTCTAGATAAAAATTATGTATTTTTCAAGGATCCATTATTTATATTAATTTATAAATAATTTTTGAAATTTCTTCATTTTTACTTCTCAAAAACTATCTTTTCAAAATTGACTTGTAACTTTTCAAGTTACGATGAAGTTAAAAAATGTTTTCTAAAAAATCTTGTTACATTTCACATATTTTTTTATATTTTCTTCCAAAGGATCTACCTCCTATGGAGTTTTGTTTTATAAATAACCCTATAAATTCCCTTATTAAATACCCATTTTGGGAGACTGAATTTTGGTATCAATCATTATAGGTCTTGTAGTCATTTTATGAGACATCAATGGGAAAAATATATGAATACCCTTTTATTTCCTTATGGTTTTTATGATATTATGTATGAATGATTTAATATGGAACATTTATATATGGATTGTCATTTTGTTATGGGGTTTTTTCTATATAACCCTTCAATTTATTGGGTAAAAATTTATATCTCAGGATATACATATGGGAAATGAGTAGTGATGCTTGAACCACTGTGGTAAATGAGTTGTGATGATAGATGCACTATAAATAATAGGTCATGATGACTAATCCAATAAGGAAAATTAGTTGTGATTCTTACTCCTGTAATGGAAACAAGTAGTGACATATGATTCATTATTTTATGATTTATATGCTTATGTTTATACCACATTCAATTATTATATAACTATTTTGGGATACATAGATCATGATTATTGTGACATGTTTTTTCACACTTATTTCATAGTATATGTTTGATCATTTAAAGTTACATGTAATTCTATCATACTAGATGTAATGTTATTATGACTCCATTTTCAATTTAATAATATATTCTTTCAATGCTTACATTTTCTCACACACCTATGTTCTAAAACTTTATGAAATATGGATAAGTTTACCCCTTACAGATAAATTGATCTCACCCATTATGTTGTTTCCTTTTTTCTACGGGGAATTATAAATTAGACTATATTTTGAAGGGAGTTTTATATAAAAATTATTTGTGGGAGATTTTTATGAAATTATGTGAAATAGGTTATTTATGAAATGTATATCCAAATATGGTAAACATTTTTTGTGGTGTTGGGTGATTAATTATTAGTTGTTATACCTAAAATTATGGAATTTTTATTTGATGGTTTTGATTTTTCTCACTTTGTTTCAGAGAGACTATATAGGGTACTTGATTTGGGAGAGTGGGTTTGGGGAGTCTCAAAATAAATCCAATGCCTTATTTTAAAACCTATCTACGTCTTGAAACATATAAAACCAACTATAAAAGTGAATTTTTAAGAGGAATCAAAACCCAATCATAACCCGACCTTTCTAATAGAGGCATAACCAAATACAGAACATGAATTTTCAAGGGGATTAATAACCTGATAACAAAATCAAACCTTTTATAGAGGTATAAACAATATTATATAAGGAAAATAGTAAACTAATTACAATAATCATTGAGTATTTTAATATTCTCCCTAGGTTCTCCTATATATTTCCCATATCTAGGGTTCCTCCCCACACACTATATATTATAAACACTAGTTCATACCTCTTCATATTGAATTTGTGGGCTTTATTTTTACATAAATCTTTATTTAATGCTAATTTTATTTTAGTTTGACCACTTGATCAATCCCCACCACTTCTATGTTTTATGAAACATATTTGGTTATTGTTTTTTATTCTTCTCTCTTGACTATGTGATTCAGACTTTATACATAAATTAAATTCATCCATCGTTTCATTTTCTAGATCTAGAGGAATTCAATTAGTGGTTCCATATGTTTTCATGATTTTCAAGTGGAATCTAGTTTTGAACACATAGATCTGGGTATTATTCCTTCTATCCCATAGTGTCACTATTTTAGATCCCTTGCATCGATGGTGATTAGATGCTTCATTTAGATTATGTATTCATGGGAAAAAAGGTTTTGAGTGCTTGTTGGTTTTATTCGTTTGGATGTGGAAGGTTTGATTCTGATTTTCCATTATTTTTGTAGTTATTCATTGGAACACTATGGTGATTTGGTGAAATTGTGGTTATATATAAAAATGGTGTTTTGTTTTTCATATGCCATGGTGATAAGGTACATAGAAATTTTGGATGATAGTTTTCTGTTGTTACACTATGATGTTGTCCATCATTAATTCATTGTGGTTATTGAAGATATTGGTTTGATTTTTCTTGATTATTTTATTAGAATTTCTATAATTCTTATCATTTTTTGTCTCACGACATTGATGGTGTTCATGATAGTCCAAGTTGGAGGCTCATTTAATTTCTCTTCAATAATGATAATGATATATTAGAGAGTTTTTATGTTCGTTGATTTGGTGTTTCAATAGTTATTTGTTTTTTATTTTTCACAATTTTATATATTTTTATGTTTCATCCGGGATGATGGTTAAGATGATAAAACAATACTATACTTGCATTATTGTTTTCATTTTTTGGTACGTTTACTTAGATGGTGATGGCATCATCAAGAACATGAGACTATTTTTGATGGTCTGATCAGTGATGCAACATTAGTTCACATGAGGCATTGGACTTCAGTATAACATGGGTTTCATCCTTGAAAATCCCATATATATTTATCAGTTTGGAATTTTTTGATCTAATTGGTCATGTTTTGGATATTTTTGGAATTGCGGTCCAGTCAATGTTTTATGGATTCCCAAAAATCCAAAAAAAAAATAATTTTTATAGAAAATATAAAAAATGGACTCTTAAAGTAATTTTATTTCATCCAGTCTAAAAATATTTATAATACAATACACAAAAAATATAAATAAATACAAAACCACAAAAAATGATTTGAATTGTAATGGATTGAATGAATGTGGATTCTCGATCACACTTCAATGAATCTATGTATATTGAATTTCTCATATAAATTATTGTAGTAGTGATTATGATGATAAAGTTTTAAATTATACCGCTCTATATGCACGTCTCTTTTTTTTTCTCGATTTGTATTTTTAGATATTTATTCCATCGAATAATGAACTACTTTAGAGTTGTATAACCCTTCCTAAAATATTCATAACCATTGGATAATTTCGTTCATAAAATATATTATATTTAAATCCAAAATAAAAATCATAAAGTTTATACCTAAAAAATAGTAGTCGTTTAGAAAATTTGATTTCACATAAAGAATGCTTCAAAATAATCTTTTAAATTTAAAATACATGAAATCCTTATTTTAATCTACTAAAAAATTACTCGAGGTTCTATATGAAAAATAATTCGCAATAATTTTATAATTTTTATGTTTTAAAATGGTGTGATAATATCTTCAATGAAGAAATTTTAAACTATAACTTACGATATATATTGCACATATCAAACAAATAACTATCTTTTGAAACTTTAACTTCCAAAAAAATTATTTTTTGAAATATCCACAATGATTAACATTATATATATTCTATGAATACATAATATATTATGAACAATGCTTTATACATTATATTTTTTTCCAAATAAAAAATACCAATACATAAAAGTTTCAACTTCATAAACATTCACGAACTAAACTTATAAGTAATATTTTATGGTGTGAAAATATACATATGAAATTAACTTTCTAAGTCAAAATAAAAAATTCCTCTTTTATGTAAATCAAATCTTACATTTCCACAAATAATAATGTAATATTTTTATTAGACATAAAATAACTACATAATATCTTATACTATGCCAAATTTCCGAAATTGAAAATTCTAAACAACAAAAATACAAAATTACTTATATGTAATATTTTTTACATAAAAACATTTTTTTAAAATTCAATACTTAATAATTTCTAGCTAATTCATAAGAAATATAATTTTGTACATGAGGTTCTTGACTTAGTGAAATTTCATAAGTTTTTATATGCAAGATCCTTTCCTTAATATATAAGATACACTTTTATCTCCTCTGAATAAAAAATATTTAATATTTATCCAAATAACCATATGAAATATTTTCTTCGAGATATGTTATATTATGTTATATATTTCTAATTTCCAAGAGTAATATTTTATATCTTTTAATTTGAAAATTTCTTCAAAACCAAATATGAGAACAATATAATAATAATAATAGATAAATAATAAAAATGAATAATAAAAATAACTACAAAATGAGGGGGAATATTTAATTTTCAAAAAATATAAATAAATGAACCAAAAACCCATGTAACATTATCCCCCTATATGATAATTAAAAACCCAAACATCACTCCCTATTTTTATAAAGATAAAATAGATAAGAAAATTTCATGTTTTTATAAAAACCAAAGAATATTAAATTATAACAAGCATCTTCTCCGAAGTTAAACAACAATAAATATGGAGAGAAGTTAATAGTAAAATAAATAGAGAAGCATGCATAATAATATGAAATAAAATAGAAAATAAACAAAAAATTATAAATAGATAAAATTATGAGGTCATAAAATAATAATATATTCTCCCCTTTAATCCAAGGTTTCCCTATTTAAAATACAAGTTAGTGAGACATTTATAGCAATAAATTTATAATTTAAAAAAAAATCAATCAAGGATCCATGAAACAGGTTAATAATATTTAATTATGTTATTCAATGAATAATAAATAACATATTAGAAAAAATATTCCCTATAGTTTGTGATATTTACCCACACTTCCATCATTAAAGGTCCATATTTAAAATTTTTAAACTTTACATCATACAAAGGCTTTGTAAATATATCATAATGTTTATATTAATTAGTGAAAAAGACAAATTAACATTTCCTTGTTGCACATTGTATTTTATTGACTTATATATCACTTCAAAATGAATTATTTTGGAATATCAAAGAGTGGTATTTGAAATGGTCATGTAATATGGATTATCACACATAATTAGCTCCATTTCAAAGTGAATATCAAAATCTAGAAAAAATTTCCTAATCAAGAGATTTTGTGCACTATAACTTACTGTTGTGACATACTCAACTTCAAATGTTGATAAATATACTAAATATTTCATCTCAGAACTCTATAAAACTATATTTTTACTAATAAAATGACACATTCCACATGTTATTTTCAAATAAATCTTCCATCCTCCAAAGTTCAAATATAAATAACAATTTAATTCAAAATATTTCTTTCCTAGAATAAATAAAACCAGATTAATACTGATATTCACATACATAATAATTATATTTATTTAAATAAAATTAATTTCCTTTGGTTTAGATTGAAATATCACACAAATTTATATACTAAACGTTAAATATTTTCTATAAGAATTTAACCTTAACTAACACACAACCATTCTTCTAAAAATTTAATAACCAACTCATTTATTAGATAACTCCTCACCCATTATTTGTGAATTACTCATATGAATATTAAAAAATTTATAAGAATCAAGTCTAATCCTATTTACCAATTACTTTACATACTTAATTTAATTCAAAAAAATTTAATCATCTCGTTGATTAATCTAAAATCATAAATAGAACATGATTACTCTCATAAGATTCATATCATGTTCATTATTCATGAAATATGAAAATTCCTTACAAATAAATTCATTGGATAAACCAAATTAAATATCATATACATAAATTTGAATAATAAGAATATTAGTGTAATATATTTTAATAAAAAGGTATGATCAACTTTACTTTTAATAGAATCATTATTAAATATATATTAAGAGGGAATCTCATACAAAAACCATGTTTCCTATTTCAATTCATAAATAGATTTAGAAATATTAAATATATGAGTTGTATTATTATCTTGCTCAATAAATATAGTCCATCCCATGTGGAAATCCTATGATATACATCCATTATGAAATTAAATTTTTATATCAACTTCATATAACATGAAATTTAAAGTTCTATATAAACTAAAAAAAATCAAATCACTTCAAATCATGAAAATATTGAGAAAGTGTCACCATAGCTAATGTAGCGACCCAGAAACCGTTATCCTAGAGCTGGTTCCTAAAACCATTACATTAGAATAATATATTTGGAATTTCATCTCATAGAAATGATCAATTTAGTAGTCCTGGTAAACTAGATACCGAAATGAGTCTCGCATTACATTGGAATACACAAGTTACAAATTATTTGTTTTCAATAATAATTTTATTCCATATATAGTATCGCTTATTATATTTCATAGAAGAGATCAATGAATCTTGGGGAAAGGAAAAAAATAAGCTTGATATTAAATTACCATTAAGGTTTAAGTAGAACAGAATCTAAGAAAAATCAAAAAGAATAATCAGAATGGAAAGGTAGATACCTTAACATACATTATACATAAATATTTTGATAATCCATAATTAATATGGAAAGGTAAATAATAGAAAATAAATTCCATTTAATCAATAATTGAAAATTAAATGCATCCATTGATAATGTCATATAAAAAATCTTATGGATAATAATAATTGAATTATGAGTAAAAGCAATTCTTAAACATTGGAAACAATTTTTTCCAAGTACAGTGAACTTTTACCATCAATACATTTATCAATATCGTACAAAAAATACTAAGAAAACACCATTTTTATGAGGTTATCCAACTAATTCATCCAATGTGACCATTGATGCATCAAGGGGTTTACAATAACCAGTCCCCAACCCATGTATTACATGTCCACATCATTCCTCATATATCGAATAATTTATTTAATTAAAGAAAAATTTATCTTATCATTAAATATCTATATTGATTAAAGGATACATATTTATAAATATTTCCCTGGACATCAAATAACTTTCAATGTATTATACTGTTTGTTGAAATGATATATGGTTTAAGAAATGAAAATATCTAGGAAAAATAAAATGGATATTTAGGGTAAATTTAAATTCTAATTATCATAGGAAAATGAACCTTTTGATGGAATGGTTTTGACTACAAAAATGAATTATGGGAGTGAATGTTAATAATTTTGTTTGTGAAAACAATCATAAACCATCCAAATAAAGAATAATGATTGTATCAATAAAACACATACCCAATGGATTATATGTCAATTAATGGTGTTCATCATTGATAAATATAATTACCAAAAAAATATAGATAATAACATTATTGAGGAAAATAACCTTTTCATTTTGAAAAAAAATGAAAATTATTATTATTTTTAAATATCTTTAAAAAAAATCTTTAAAAATAACAACATAAAATTTCAAAGGAAGATTCAAACAATGATTTTCATGATGGTAGTTAATTCTATACCTTCTATAAAAGTAATAAAAACGTCCCCTTTACACTGCAAAATGGTTTGTAAATTTCCTTATTTTGAAAATGATAAGAATATTCCATTGACATTTTATGTAAAAAATAAATAAACATTGTCTTGAAAATGAAATATGGATCAAATTAAAAAAAATTTAAGCATGATTTTTTTAAAAAATACCATTGATAAATCATTTTTAAATGGTTAAAAATATTTTTTAAAACACTTTTAGAAATCATCATTTTGGAAGAAAACATATTTCCGACCGAAGAGGGAAATGAAGTCATATTTTCCTAAAAATATTTTATAAAACATTTTAAGTAGAAAAGAGTGGAAAATGGTACTATTACATAAAAATATCATTAATAAATTAAGTAGAGTAAAATTAAATGGGATTATTTAGACAATGGTAAAATAATTCCCTTCAACTAAATTCTCTTAGTGAACAATCTTGATTAGAATGAGATTGTTAAATATACCAATGCACATATCATAACAATGAAGTGGGGATAAAAAAATGAATAAATAATGTGTATAAAATTAAAATTTACATTAAAAAAGTGGAAATATTAATGTGGTAATCAAAATAAAATATGAAATAATATTATAAGGATAAAATCAATGAAGTAGAAGATTATCCAAATGAAAGGAAATCATGTTAAGACGATATTTACCACTTGGTAACCCGTAATTCAAACCCCATAGATGAAATAATTTAAATTTAAACTCAAAATACCATTAATAATGAATTATTAATGATATTATATGTGAAAGGGGAAGGTATATACACCATATAAAAGAAATTAGGTGCATACCTTTACAATTTTTTTAAATGAAATGAAATTGAAATGAAATTCCTAACCTTATGATTCCTTTTGGTTGAGCATGATTTTTATTCATTTATAGTGGTTTTAAACATGTTATTAAATTATTAAATAACAATATTAATATTTATTATTTCATATATGATCCTTTTATAACATATTATTACCTATTTGTTAATAATATTTCATTATTCTCATTTTTCGGGTGTTAATTGCCTTGTTTTCTCATGCATGTTTTGTTATAATAGTTTCGATTTTTTACCACGTTATATAGGTCTATAATATAAAGAAAAATAATAAAGAAAAAATTATCATACTTTTAGATCAATTTTACATTTAAAACAAATCATTATGGATGGTTGTGAAAAATGAAGTAAGTTGCAAACATGGAGATGGTAGACCGTACATACAAATGAGTAACATTTCCATTTTTTACCGGTCATTATAGAAAGGTGGTATGTAATATTTTAACTCTAAATAATTATCATAATATCATATATAATATATTATATACTTATATATATATATATATCATCCATGTTTTGTGGTGATGAACAAAGAGTCACATCTCTTTGTGAAGGAAGTAGTCCACACGTACATGAATGATGTTATTATCTTTACATGATTGAAAAGGAAAAAAACATAATTATTGATATTATTATCCATAATGGTAAATATTTCATAGATATGATATTTATGTCATTTATTTTGTATAAAATAATTAAATTAGTCTTTTCTCAACTTCCATGTGTAACGTTAGTTAATGATGAATCACATCGCTTCGTGAGCCCGCAGTCCATCGTACACCCAAGCAACATTATCATGTCTTATATGGAATGGAAGGTAAAATATATATATTTGTGATATTTTAAATATACAGGTATAAATATTTTATTAATTTCATATATTTAATTTTTATCCATATTCTTTCCCAACCCTGAGAGGTAGAAATGGAAAAATAAACAAATTAGTTTGGGAGGTGGCATCCCACTGTACAAAAAACAATGATTTTATAGCCCATTTTATGAAAGTGGATAAGGTTATATGTCTTGATATTATTATAAAAATATACTAATTTATTTATTATACTGAGGTTATTATATCATCATGGTATAATAAAAATTTAAGGAGATAGAGTAATTAGTAAAATATAGACACTGGATAAAGAGCATTACGACTTCTTCAGTTATCCTATTTAGGTTTTCACTAAAGCCTTCAAAAGATATATTAATAACCAAATTAATAATTCTAGTTTTATTTCAGTTATTTTTCAAGTAAATTGAGCAGTTATTTTCCAAACCAAAGTGGTTTTAATGTGTGAAGAGGAGAGGAGAAAGTTATCATTTTATAAGTGGTTGAGTGGCACACTTGTATTTTTTTGAAAGAGTGAATTACACCCATGTTTTTTCATGTCAAATAGAAAAAATAATAGTATATTTTCTATAATATAATGTATATGTTCTAAATATTTATATAAAATGTTTTTTAAAACTTTTGTGTCATTTTTATACCTTATATTGTATGTCTAACCACTAAGTTTACTCGTTTTCTCCTTAATCATTGTAATTAATTATAACTTTTTCACTCCTAATTTTTCTAAAAAATTAATTTTAATTAATTATAACATTGAAATTATTATGATTTAAAATATGTAATATATTTTTCCAAATTAAATTCACATAATTGGAAAAATTAAATTTAAAATAAATTTCGCAAACGGGATGAGAAAATGAGTTTTTTTTAAGATAAAATGTTCAAAAGTTTACAAAGTTTTTATATATAAATTCAATATTAAAATGATTCCAATGGAATAAATTATATTAATTTATATATAATTTATCTTATTTTACTTTTAAACCAACTAAAAATATAATTTTACATTATTAATTATTTATATGAAAATGTATTTTTCAATTATAATTCAGTATTTTTCACTATTCATTAAAAAATAAAACTTTTTTGAAAAATACCAAAAAATTAACCCTAAGATAATATTTGTATTATAATTTCAAAAATTAAGTTTATTTTTTGATATATTTTTTTATAAAAGTGTTAAAAATTAATTTTAAATTATGTGAGCTAAGGATGATTAAACAGTATTTTAGAAAAAATACTATTTTTCTGAACATATTTTTTATTCTTTTAAATAAGAGTTTTTTATATGTAATATATAGATAATAAACATTTTAGAACTATATTTTTTAATAATTTAGTTTATCCTTTTCATACAGTCCATTCCAAGTTCTATGCGATAACAATCATGTTAAAAAATAATATTAATAGTATATTTTTGTTCAATAAAACTCAATCTTCTGTATAACAGAAGCTATCATAGAATATCTTTATTTCATGAAACGCAAGATAAAAATAGTGTTTCATGAATTTAAATCTATTTAATGTATTGAGTTTTGTTCAAATAGTGTATATATCATAATGTCCCAAGATGTTATATTTTTTTCTTTGCATGGTGTTTCATTTCATACACTCTATTGAATATGATGTTCATATTTTAAAATTTCATGGTGTTACATTCTTCCTACCGAAAATAAATTGCATCCTATTAATTTTATCTTGACCAATGAAATCATGGTTTTGGAAATTTTTAATAATGTTTTCAAAAACCCTCATCATAAAAGACTTAATAACATATCCCCTTAATAAGAGATAAAGGGAAGTAAAAAGGTCTTATGAAATGAAATACCCCAAGATTTTTTTGATGGAAAAAATTGGTGTAATGTAAAGATATGGAAATGGAAGAAAAGTGTAAAAATTTATAAAGAGTGATTGATAAAGTGAATTATCAATGGAATGTAGAGGGATTAAAATCCATAAATATATCATGATTGAAAAGGTCATTGATATCATTAGAGATGATGGTAATAGGATAACATTTTATTTCAAGATCATTTTTTAATGTTGATGAATTATTTTGACACATAAAGAAATATTCTTGATATAATTATATTTTATAAACATAATTTCATATATTGGTTGTTCATCGATCAATTTCTAGGTCATCCATTACATCAACAAATTAATATCGAAAATGATTTTTTAGGCCTAATGAACTAAAATTCATTTTTAACAAATCATAAGACCCATAACAAGTGAAAAGTATTTCCATTTGTCTATAACTATTTTCTAAAACCAATATGTTTAAAAAAATGTATCCAAGATAATAAATTAATATCCAATCCTCAAAAGTAGTACTACTGGTTCATCATTAATATTTATTCATTAAATTGTTTAACTAAAAACAATGACATATTAATCATAACTTTGTGTAGGCCATAGGTAGGTGATAAACACTCCTTATCCTTCAGTCATTGGTTCAAGCCTAGTGGCCTTTCTAGACTTGATGGGGATTCACCCAACACATGGTTTTTCTATTTTCTAAACTATATATAATTTCTATAGAATTCCCAAAACAAATACACTAGGCATCCTTGAAATAAAATAAGTCATTAAATAACCTATTTTGATATGATTTTCAATACAACCTATTGCTTTTAAAAATTATAGTAATATTATTCGATTATTATTACAATGACATTAGTGATAATTTTAACCCTAAAAGTTATAAATAACATTAATATTATGACTATAAAATGTAAATGAATTATTCCTCAAATAACTTTTCCACTAAAATATATTATTTCCATAAATGTATCCCAATATATCCTTAATCTTGTGAAATTAATACCCAAAAATACATAAAAATAAGTTTTTTAGAGTTTGAACTTTTGATCAATCTTAAAATCATTAACCCATAATTGTATCCAAAAACCTTATGTTAATGAATACTCAATTGATTCTAAAATTTAATATAATCCTTAGATGTTTCATGGTTCTTATAACCAAAATAACATTGGTAAAAATAATTATATGATTTAATTATTGAATCCCAATACATAAATACTTCATCGATTTTATTTACACATAGGTCCTCACATTGTATAGGGTTTATCCTAGGTCATTCATTGTAGTCTTCTATTCAAATCCTTTATAATGGTGTGTAAATAAACTATGAATTATGCTAACAATATCCCCGAAGAGTGTGAAACTAGAGTTATATTATGTACCATTGTCAAGTACTAGGTAATTATCAAGTCAATCCTGATATGTTTTTTTGGAGTTATTATCCCTAGGTTCCTATGTACTAGAACCACATCCACTTGCAGTATCTAGACATGGATGTATTTCTAAGAAAGACCGTATAATCTATAACTTAACAAAAATTTAGGTTATTCTTCTATATGTATTCTCAAATTATATCATAAGGTTATGTTCTCTATATTTCTAAATCTAGTTTCAATTATTTGTAAAAAAAATACATGATACAAACTATAGCGACCCTGATCCCAACATCCTAGAGCTAGATCCTGATACCATTTCATTAGTATAAGATATATGGAATCAAATCCAAAATAACGGATTATATTAGTAGTATCGGTAAATTAGATATATACATGAGTCTCATATTACATTTTAATTCAAAAATAATAACATAATATGTTTCCATAATAACTTTATTCAATCTATTGTATCCCTATGTATCAGTCCAAACAAACATCATGGGATCCTAGGGAAAGAAAATAAAGTAAGTGTGAGCTAAAATTATTAATAAGGGATAAGTACAATAGAAGATATATTTAATCACTAATAAGAATCAAATGGAAAGTTAGATAACTGAACACACATTCCACATAGATATATTAATACGGAAAAATCAATATAAAAAGGTAAACGACTGAAAACAGATGCCACTTATTCAATATCTAAGAATGAAATTCATCTATAGATAATTTCAAAGATAAAATCACAAGTATAATAATAAATTAATTCTAAATTATGTAAATTCTTAATTATTGGATGAAATTTTTCCTAGGTACATGGAACCTTTAGCCTAAAAGCATTTTAGAAGACAGTTTAAAACATAATGGGTAAAAAACAATTTAGACGAGGCTAACCAACTGATTTATCCCATGCATTGAGAAGATTTAATTAACGAGTCCCTAAACTATATATTTTAGGTCAGAAACATTCCTCTTATATCAAATAATTGATATAATTCAATAGAAATGTTCTTTATCATTAAATATCTGTATTGAGAAAAGGATACAAATTTATCAATTTTTCTGAAAATATCAAATAACATTCAATATAGTACACCATATTTAGAAATGATATATGTTTTAAGAAAAGAACATATCCCTAATAAATAAAATGGATATTTAGGGGAAACATAATTTTAAATGATGTTAGGAAAGAGAATATTTTTAGGTTATGTTATTGATTAAAAATAATCATGGGAGTAAATATCATTAGTTTACTTATTCAAAATGATTGTAAACCATGAATATTAAGAATAAGGATGGTATAAATACAACATATCCCATTAGAGTATGTGTAAAATAAGTGTTTTTATCATCAATGGATAAAAATACCACAAACAGATCCGTAAAAATATTCTTCAGTAAAATAACCTTTTCATTTGGAAAAACATTTTAAAAATCCTTTTTTTTAAATCACCCTTTAAAAAATTTTATTTAAAAATATCCCCATAAACATGAAAAGGAATATTGAATGAAATAACGGTGATGATTGTGGTAAATTATATATATTCCAGCTAAGTAAAAAAATTAATATTCCATTTTCACTATAAAAAGTTTATCAAAGTTCCTTATCCACAAAAAGATAAGAATAATCCTTTCCCATTTTCAGTAAAGTCCAAATAGTGATTATTTTGAAAATGACTTAAGTATCCTCTGAAAATATTTTTTAAAGAGTAAAAATGGGTGAAAAGTTTCTTTAAAAATAATTTTGAATAGGTTAAAAAAAATTAATTTTTTTTAGAAAACGTGTTTTTAGTAGAAATATTATTTTTGAACGAATAGTAAAATTATGTGGTATTTTGTTAAAATAATTTTGTAAAACATTTAAGTAGAAAAGAGTATAAAATATAGAACTATTACTAAAAAACACCATGAATCACTAGAGGAAAATAAAATAAAATGTGTTTATTTATATAATGATCAAATAATTTCCTTCAACTCAAATTCATGAGTGAATAATATCAATTAGAATGATATTTTTAAATAATCACGTGAAAAAAATCAAAACATTGAAGTGAGAATTAACTAATTGTCCAATTATTTATATCAATTATAAATCAACAAAAAATAAGGGGGAATATAACATAAGGTAATCAGAATTCATTATATACATAATCTTAGAATGAAAAAATCAATAAATTTAAAGATGAACCCAATGAAAGGAAATTGTGTTAAGAAATGATTTACTACATTTTAACATTTAATCCAAATATCCTTATTGCATGAACCAAGTAAAAGTTCCATCCAACCTGACACCCACTTTAATTTATGGCATGGCTTGAATGGAATTCCTGATCCCCACGATCTTCCAATTAGTGCCTGAGTATCAACAAAAAATTGTCAGCATTTTTTCATTGATTTATCTAATCACAATAAACCAATAATATTGGCTATCATGTAGCTAATAACCACAACCAATTTTGGTACAATAGTTTTCAGATTTAGTGTTTTACATCTTTAACCAAAACCAAAATTACTAAAATAGAATGGGAAAAAACAACTATAACAAAAACCACTCTGAAACAAGAGGGATGTCACCCTCAAGACACCACCATCAATAACTACAAGTAGTAGAACACCAGAAACTAGATCCACCATCACCACCATGATACATCTTTCCTTTACCCGGGTCATACTAGACAAAATCTACATACACCCAAAGGTGTGTGTAGGGTTCTAGAGAAATACCAATAGAATTACACCCAAAAGAAATATTCCATGATATAAAAATATAAGAAAAATCAACATATACATTTCCATAAAAATATTTGAAACATTTATAAGAGAATTTTTTAAAGACTAACTTTCTCAAGAAACACTTTCTAGAAAGAAATTATTTTTTCAAATAAAATTTCTTGAAATAAAGATATAGAAAAGGTCTAAAATATACTGATAGATAACACCACTTCACTTGATCATCATGTCCTTGGAGATAACCATGGGAGATCCCTATAAATAATGAGAACAAGTGGGGCCCTATGAACCTTATACCTCGGTGATCAAAATCATCAAACTAAACTACCAATAACATTCACATGCACAAGCCAGTAGAGGGGATCCCATCTGAAGGTCCAATGGTCTGCAATCATAAGCCAATACCAATAGCATTCCCATGAATCTACCACTATAGTGGATACCATCCCAAAGGTCTAGTGGTATCTGATCCTATCACTAATTTAGTTAGTGTTGTAGTATCAATCCTGCTAGACGAATCTGAGGCTCTCCACTACTGATTCAACTAGTGTACTTGTTTTAGTTCTCCCACATAGATACCTGATATTCTCTTTGTGCTCAAATTCCATTTCATATATCATATAAATATCCAATTTTGTGTACACCTTACAAGTATAATAAAAACACAAGGAAATCACAACTTTCATACTTTCACATTGATCGAATGAACAAATCCCACATGGAAACCACAATTTTCCATAAACAAAACCACTTTCCATTTCAAACGCACACAAAAACCATTTGGAAAATACATTTCACAGCATATTAAAAATTCATGAAACCCATTTAGAAACACAACAAAAATAACACATATGGAATCCAACCATTTTCATAGGAAATCCCCTTTCAAGTTTATACTCACACTGAATCCAATTTATAACATGTTTCACATAATTTTTACATTTAAAAGTCATATTTAATGGGTAAAAAATAGAATCCACCATGAAACAAAAAACCCATTTCTCTAAGAAAATAAACTTTCAACACATTATCACCTTTAAATCTCTTTGAAATCTCATTTCTAAAATTTCAAAAAAGGCATAAAACATATTTAAAGAAACACCATAATGAAGCACATAAGAAACAAAATCCATTTCCTTTAGAAAAATTATTTTCATCACATGTTCATCTCCAAAAAATTCCATAACATTATTCTCACTAGAAAGATAATTCCTAGAACACATTTAGATAATAAATAATGAATCCCAAAATCATATAATAATGTAAAATAATAGAACCACCTACCTCACTCTTAGAAACTTTTAGAAACTAGTGGGATACCACAAGGATACCACAACAAGACCCTATAAAGAAAAGATCTAACAAAAATCGTCATGATTTCACCCATAATCTCAAGATCGACACCTCTTTAGGTAAAAAACCTAATGGAAAATTGAAACGCAAGAAAATGGGAATAGAAACCTTAAAAGAATAGAGAAAACATGAGAAAAGAGAATTCCTTGATGATTGTTTGAAGTTACCACACCAAAACACCCAAGTATTGGAGTTCAAGAGGTCATAAGAGGATAATTAAGAGTTGCTAGGGATGCAAATATTGAATGGAGAATATTAGGGGTGATTTGGGGGTTACATTTGAAGAGGGAAATGGGTAATCTTACTCTTTTTAATGACCTATATAGGTCATCTAGTTATCCCTCATAGTTTTCCAAACTGTGCAGAAGCCATGCACCCCTTACTTCCCTAGAGGAACAATTTGCATGTTTATCCCATATAGTTTTCCAAATTGTGCAAAAAACATGTGGTCTCCATTATCCCAAATGAACATTTTTTGCCCAATTTCTTGGGAAAGGAAAAAAAGTTTCCTCAAACTGTGAGCCAACCATGAACCACCTACCGTCAAGCCCAAAATCACCATTTTTCAAAAAAAAAACTCAAGGGGAAACCCAAGGATAAATGTAAGACAAAAAAAAAATAATTCCTCAAAAAATTCATGATTCTGACAATTCTCCCCACTATGAAAATCTTCCACCCTCGAAAAGTCATTCTAAGGTCTGATAAAAAAATGGGTACTTCGAATTAGTCCAATAATTCATCTCCCAAGTCTCATGCTAATAACTACCATGATTCGAAATAAATCATTCCAACATAATATAATTACCACAAAGAAAATTCTCTTGAGAATCTACAATATGAACTAGCTACTCAAACATTTAAAAATTAGGCTTCAACTCTATGTCCTCCCAATTCAGCATATAGAATAGATCCAAATTATACTTTTTCAACTTAGAGACATAGAAGAAATTATGAATTGACATAAACTGAGAGGGAAAATATAACATGTATGACACATTACCAATATTCTCTGTGATTTTAAAAGGTCTGACATACCTCTATGTTAGTTTGCCTTACTTACCAAGATGACAATGGACAACGAGAGGTGCCAATTTTTGGAACATGCATTCACCCACGAAAAACTACCAAGATCAGAACCTATTATTTTCATAATAATTATAGTGACTTTGCGATGTCAAAAAATGATACCTAATCACATTAACTATATGAGAGTTTTCCTGCACAAGGATTAGTCCCAACAATGAGGTCTCACCTACCTCACCCAATACAAAGGTGACTGACATGACTGACCATATGGGGCCTCAAAATGATCCATTCACTTAGAATATTGTTAACTAATTTTATATGTGAACTCAGCCAATCCCTAATGGACATCCCACATGCCTCCAAAATCCAAAAAACATGCTCAAATCATGTCTTCCAAAATCTAATTCGCCCAATATGTCTGACCATCCATTGAGGATGGTGTGTCATACTCAACTTGACTTGCGACCCTATTTCCTTCTAATGGCCTTTCAAAATATACAAGGTGAAACTTGGGTCTCTATCGGAAATAATTTTCGATGAAATACCATGAAGACTCACTATCTATTGAACATACAACTGGCCTAATTGATCCACTTTGGAGAAATCCTTGATCAGAATAAAATGGGCTAATTTGGTCAGGCGGTCCATCGCTAACCAAATAGAAATCCATCCCTGAGGTGTAGGAGGAAATCCAACAATAAATTCCATGGTGATATCATCCCACTTCCATGTTGCAATAGGTTTTGGCTATAACAAACCAGAGGGCGTTTGGTGATCCTCTTTAACCTATTGACACATATAACACCATGTTACAAAGCTAGCTACATCCTGACTCATACATTTCCCCCGAACTACCAATGCACATTATAAAACATTTTGGTGGCACTGTGATGAATGAACCATTGAGATTGGAGGCTATCCTATATCACAACCTTCCTCAACAACAACGACACCATAAAGAAACTTTTAAATCACAAAACTCACTCAAGAGACAATTAATAATCACAAGAAACCTCCCCACTATTTTAGAACTTCCTAGAACCCTGTAATAACCCACAACATTGTTTCTCTTTGCAAATAAACTCTATAAGGGAAGTTGTTATCTAAACACTAGCCAAGAACACACCTCTACTATGTTCTGTGGTTTTAGATACAATTGGGAAAAATACCCATCAATGTCCACTAATCACTAGGCCCTTTCAATGCCGAAACAAGCACTTTCTTGTTCAAAGAATATTCCAAAAACATTTCCCTTACCTGGGGTATAGACTATATCAATATTTAACCCCTCAAGGTACTCAAACCTACAACATTGCCTCAAATTCAGATCCTTTTGGAAGAAATTATAGGGTAAGCTCTTATGATTATAATAAACTAAAAACTTCTCCCCAAAAAGATAATGGTGACACATCTGTAAAGAATGAATCACTATTGAAAACTCCAAGTCATGGGTTGGGTAATTCTTTTCATGTGGTTGGATCTAGAGAGGCCCATAAAACACAACATGGTCATCCTACATGAGCACACACCCAAGATCCATACACGAGGATTCAAAATAGAGCACATATATTTATCGGAATTTTAGAAAGATCAAAATAGGGGATTTCGTAAATCTCCACTTAAGATCCTCACAGAATGGTTGAAACTTAAGGATCCATTCAAAATTTACCCCCTTTCCGGGTAAGCACAGTCATGGATGAAGCAATCCGAGAGAAATATCGGAAAAACGACCTGTAATACCCTTAAAGGAGTAAAAAAATACTAATTTCAAAAACATTCTTTGGATGCTCTCCAAACATCACTGCACTAATCTTCTCGAGGTCTAGTGAACCCCCTTGATCCAACATCACATGGTCCAGAAACTTCACATCCCTGATATGGAAAGTGCACTTTGAGAAAATCCCATAGAGATAATGATCCAAAAGGGTTCCCAACATAATTCTCAAATTCTACTCATGCTCCTCCTCAGCCCCAGAATAGAATAATATATCATCCATGAATACCACAATAAAGGAATTGAGATACTAGTGAATCACCATATTAATGAGCTCTATAAAGATCGATGGGTCATTCATTAACCCAAAAGGAATTACTAAGTACTCAAAATGACCAAACCTACTTTGGAAGGCTGTTTTTGAACATTCACCTCTCTAAATATTACTTTATGATATCCAGAACGCAAATAAATCTTTGAAAACCACATTTCTCCCTTAAGATGATAAAAAAGATCATCAATTCTAGGAAATGGATACTTGTTCTTAATCGTTACCTTATTCAGCTTCTAGTAATCTATAAAAAACTGGAGATATCCATTGGCCATTTTTTCAAACAGAACTGGGGCAGCCAATGTTGAGATTCTTGGTTGAAAGAATCATTTGGATTCTAAATATTAATTTGTAACTTTAATTCCTTCAAATCGGTGGGTGATATATAGTATGATGGAAGAGATATCATCTATGTTCCTCATGCTAAGTCGATGGGGAACTCCACATCCCACTCAAGAGGAAAACCAGAGAAATCATATGGGAAAACCTCTAGGAAATCATCCACCACACGAGGTAATCTACCCTCAAGAGAACCATCATTATCCTCTTATTAGATCAATGAGATCTGATAAACTATATTTCTCAACTTTAAAAGTGGAGGTCTATCACATCCAGGCCTAGGATCTCATTTACACTGAAAAAACTAGGTAACACTATTAGGTGAAATGAAACACGCTCACCGTGTAAGGACCCGACCCCCTAGTGCCCGGAGCCGGTTCCCATGAGACACGATGTACCAAAAATACATTACAAACATTTACAAATAATACATCATGTCCCAGTATTACAGAGGATCGTGAGGTTTAGGTTCTGGGAAACCAACATCATCTGAAAATTCTTTGAAGACATGACTGATACCTGAAATATTTTCATTTAAAACGTAGGGTGAGAATTGAAAAACTCAGTAAGGGGTTTTGAAAATACTTAATACAGCTTTTTAAAACTTCCTTAGAAAATACTTTCTAATACATCAAAATTATTCCTTTGAAAAAAATATCATGACATTTCAAATGTCGCTATAAAAAAATTAAATCATTTCATACACAAGTATTTGAACATTTAACTGAAAGCTAGTAAGCTTGTTTTTACAAAAGTGCATGAATTATATCGTGTAAATTAAGCATAATATTCAAGGTATGAAAGAACTAATAAGCATGAACATTATCAGAGTTGTGCATAAACAATTTCACTACAACTTATAAAAATGCACATTATGACATGATTAATGTAATTCTAACATTTTCATTAAAATTCTAGAAAGGTAAACTGATCACGCATCATCACACTCTCATCATATGCCATGTGCAATTTAATATCATACTCATAGGTAATGGTTCTATAAACAAGGATATTTCTCTAGTTGAAATAATCACTTGGTTGTTCATATACTGAAACATAGTGAGGAAACGTATAATGCCAGAATCATGTCTGAATGTCAAGGCCTCGTGCCATGACCTAAGGGTAAAAACCCAATATGACTGTCTTGAGAACTATCGATGCATCGAGGAGCTTACTTTTACCAGTCTCCAACTCAGAGGGCTTACTTTTACCAGTCCCTAACCTGGACGGCTTACTTTAACCAGTCCCCAACCTGGAGGGATTAATTTAACCATTCCCCAACCTGGAGGGTTTTCTTTTAACCAGACCCCAACCAGACAGTCCAATACATTCCCCATATGTCTATAAGGTCTGATATTCAAAGTTTCACATACCACTTTGAATATTTAATTTTTAATTGATATTACCCAAATATACTCCAGTGTTTTCTTGAAAACATTTGGAAAGATTCTGAAAAAATGAATAACTAATTCTAATACTGCTCGACTAAGTACAGGCCATGATGGATCCACGCCCAATCCCTTCCTGTCTACCACACTCGAGAGTCCGGTTTTCGGAAAATGTTTTTAATCTTGCATTAAATAAGTATACATTTTCACTAGGTTTTCATATATTAAAACTTGTAAACTACATTTGATACATATGTAATGCATATACATATTCGCACGTACATATATACTTTGCACAAAAGATAACACATAAAATGACGGGTGATTAGGGTTTACCACATGAAATTATGGCTTCTTAATTAATTAACCTTATCCATGGAAATTAATTCTTACTAAAAATACAGGTCATTCATTATGATTATAAAAGTGTCAATGTACATGAAATTAGATTCAAACCTAGCTTGATTTATCAACAACATTCACTGCTTCTGGTAAAGGATGATATGTACATGTTACATTAAATCATTTTTAACCTAATATCATGAATTCAAAACATATGAAGTTAATATAATTAAAACTTTTTAAATTAATTTATGTTTGAAAAATACATTTTAATTTAGAAAACACCAAAATTTACATTTATTAAATACCCTTTAAATACTAACTACCTTAAAAACACCAATTATATTTTGATGATCATCATATTGAAATTAGGGTTTGGGAATTACATAAATATTTATATATATATACATATATCCGAATATACGCAAGGTGTGTACTTTTAAAACCAAATAATTTCTTATATGAAACAAATACCTCAAAACATAATTAATCATTAATACTTCTTGATTGAAATCCAAACCATGTAATGTATATAACTTGTGTGACCGAATGTATGTTCATATGTAAAAATTAGGGTTTCGCATACTAAATATAAATCCAAATGAACCCAAATGACATTTCGCATCTAAAACATTACCTAAGGCTTGGAAATCATCTTTAAGAAATTATAAAATGGATTTGAGTGGTGATACATAAATATGTATATATATATAGGTTTTAGAAACTCAATTCCATTTAACCCAAAGCTTGGGTCGCATATAAAATATTATCTACAGATGGATATTCAAGTCTTAAAAATCATAATTTGCTTTTATTGAATTACATATGTATATATATGTATATAATTTCATATAAAAAGTTTAGAAAAGGGATTTGGCATGATGAACAGATTCAAAATAACCTTTATAAATATATAATTCATGGTAAAGGATACCTAATCATTTTTGGAAACCTTTAAATGGATTGGACTTGGGTTATATTTTTATATACTTTTATACCCGATTACACACATATTATAAATATATATTTTATATACAGAAATATAAAATAGGGGTTTGATGAATAAAATCTCTTGAAAACTATCCCTTACATAGACTTGAAGATGAAGAAGAGGTGGAGCTCAGGAAGGCGTTGGAAAGAAACTTCGGAAGCTGAGATCCGCTAGAGGCCAAGTGTATGGAATCAGGGGGTTCTTCAGACACCTCGGCTGAAATTATACATCCAATCCTATACAATACTTATTCCTTTTTAATACTAGATGGAAAAGGATTCCAAGGCCACTTGCCACTTTAAAAAAAACAGGAAAGAGACCCCTTGTGGAAACCATGTGAGAATGGGGGGTCCGGTTGCTGAAAGGTGTAGAAAACGGTGATAATAGGAGAGTAGGGCTACTGGTGTGTAGCATGCAGTGGACCTGCTTGAAGCCACCCTTGAGTGCGACACACCCTGAAGGAGATCCGCAGGCCTGCTCAACCCTGACCTATCTTCACCTTGCAGACCTGCTCTACTCTACACTCGGACACCACAACACGGAGACTCCACGGCGTCGGCTAGTGCAACACCCCTACAACGCGTCCCGACCATGGCTTGAACCCCTAAACCGCAAAACCTGAACTGAACTCCCCTGCGGCGCGTCTATGACATGATGAAACCCAACGGCTTGGAAACCCGAAGCTGGACCCCACCCCCCCGACCTGTACCTAGAGTGCGACGCACCCCCACACCTCAGCCAAAGCCCGCACGACACCTCCTCTCTCCCTCAAAGCAGCGTGACACCCTAAAACAGGGACCCTCAAATCCCATTACAGGATTCTCATGTTTTTCTTCTTCTGTATTTTTTCTGGTTTTTAATTTTATTTATTATTATTATTATTATATTTCATCATTTTATAAAATTTTATTACTTTTTATTATATTCTAATTTTATATATAAGTCAAAAGTTATTATAAAATTTCAAGACTTTATTAAAAGTTTTAAATAATAAATCATTACCTTTTTTTAAAAGAAAAGATAATAATATATTATTATTATTATATATATATTTTTTTATTAAATTTAAACATAATTTTTTTATATATAACTCATAACACAAATAATTTTATTAAATGGAAACCAATTATATATATTTATATATACACAACTATAAAGAAAATATAAATTTATAATTCATATTATAAATCTTAATATAAGTTTGATTAAATGACATTAAAATTAATTCTGATACCAATAAAAATGTGTTTACTATTATTTTTAAACATATATCTATATACATGAAATTTCAAATAGGAATGCATTATAATTTTATAATAATATTATTTTTATTAAGAAATTAATTGAAATCAAAACTTTATAATTATAATAATCCAAAACTTAATATATAAAACAATTACATATATAAAAAACATCATTTACCATTATTACAAAATATATTTAATTAATTTTAACACATTGTTGAGTACTTACATCATGAAATTTCATAAATCAAAGTATACCTTAAATTCCCATTTGAAAATACAAAGTAAGGTACAAAATTATAAAATATAACATTATCCATTTAAATTCGAGTTCATAAAACTTGAGGTGTTACATTATTCCCCTCTTAATAGAATTGCGTCCTCACAATTCGATTGGCGTACTCCTACTGACTCACTGACATAACATACCTGACATCCTTAGTGATGTCCCTACTCAAACACTATAGGATTTAGCAACTAAAAAAGAAAAGTACATAAAGAAACTTGGTTGTACGTTTACAAAGCCCACCTCCGTAACCAGTTCGCTAATGTCCTCAACTCTATTCCCATGGTGGTTCCTAGTTCCTCGATCTCTCATGCCCAGATACAACTTGGGAAAGTGGAGTTAAAATCCCACCTAAAACAGTTGGGCTTCTAGATAGAGGCATGAGTGGTGTAAAGATCAGTGATATCCAGATGAACTTGGTCCCTAAATATTTGTCGTACTACCTCAAAGTCATGGGGTTTGATGACAAAGAGTCTCCCGTACAGAATGAAACTCAAGACTTGAAAAAGATATGCTGCACATAGATTTACCTCCTCTACATCTTTACAAAAAACCCTTAAAGCCAGATAGTTTTTAGATAGGGTAAAACATAGGAAAAGACCTTCATAATATTTCTCCCTATGCGTATTTTATGCAAGTTGTTCATAAGTTATACGATAGTAAACATGACCCGATCCTTGGAAGAGTCGAAGGATATTTGAGTTTTTCGACACTTGGTAAAGGATCTTACAGGATAGTCGGAGTTTCCCAAAGGATTCATAGTCTTCCATACATGACTTAATAATTATAGTCTCGAGGATTTTAGTGGGAAGGGACAAAGGACTTATTAGTGATATTTCGTCTTCTATATAAAAGTTATAATAAAACCACATAGTAAGTTTTAGTCATAATTATATATTTCTATTACCTGGTTTTCCATAATTATCTGAATCTATCCTCTAATACCAACTATAATGACACGGTCCCCGAGGGCCTGGAGCTAGTGCCCATGAGACATGATGTACTAAAAATACATTACAAACATTTATAAATAATACATCATGTCCCAATATTACAGAGGATCGTGAGGTTCAGGTTCTGGGAAACTAGAAGCATCTGAAAATTCTTTGAAGAAAAGACTGATAGCTGAAAAATTTTCATTTAAAACGTAGGGTGATCATTGAAATACTCAGTAAGGGGTTTTGAAAATACTTAATACAGATTTTGAAAACATCCTTAGAAAATACTTTCTCACACATCAAAATTATTCCTTTGAAGAAAACATCCCGACATTTCAATGGTCGCTATAAAATAATTAAATCATTTAATATACAAGTATTTGAACATTTAACTGGAAGCTAGTAAGCTTGTTTGTACAAAAGTGCATGAATTATATCATGTAAATTAAGCATAGCATGCAAGGTATGCAAGAACTATTAAGCATGAACATTATCAGAATTGCGCATAAATAATTTCACTACAACTTATAAAAATGCACATTATGACATGATTAATGTAATGATAACATTTTCATTAAAATTCTTGAAAGGTAAACTGATCACGCATCATCACTGTCTCATCATATTTTATGCGCACTTTAATCTCATACTCATAGGTAATGGTTCTATAACCAAGGATATTTCTGTAGTTTAAATAATAACTTGGTTGGTCATATACTGAAACATAGTGAGGAAACATATAATGTTGGACTCATGTCTGAATGTAAAGGCCTCATGCTATGACCTAAGGGTAAAAACCCAATCTGACTATCTCGAGAACTATCGATGCATAGAGGAGATTTCTTTTACTGGTCTCCAACCCAGAGGGCTTACTTTTACCAGTCTCTAACTTGGAGGGCTTACTTTAACCATTCCCCAACCTGGAGGGATTACTTTAATCAGTCCCCAACCTGGAGGGCTTTCTTTTAACTGGACCCCAACCCGGCAGTCCACTACATTCCTCATATGTCAATAAAGTCTGATATTCAAAGTGTTCCATACCACTTTGAATATTTAATTTTTAATTGATATTACCCAAATATACTACAGTGTTTTTCTGAAAACATTTTCAAGCTTTTGAAAACAAAATAACTAATTCTGAGACTGCTCGACTAAGTACAGGCCATGATGCATCCACAACCAATCCCTTTCTGTCTACCACACTCGAGAGTCGGGTTTTTTAAAAAGTTTTTTAAGATTGCACTAAATATTTATACATTTTCACTGGGTTTTCATATATTAAAACTTGTAAAAAACTTTTGATACATAATTAATGTATATACATATTCACACGTATATATATACTTTGCACATAAGATAACACATAAAATGACAGGTGATTAGGGTTTGCCACATGAAATGATGGCTTCTTAATTAAAGAACCTTATCCATGGAAATGAATTCTTACTAAAAATACAGGTTATTCATTATGATGATAAAAGTGTCAATGTTCATGAAATTAGATTCAAACCTACCGCTATTTATTAACAACCTTCAATGCTTCTGGTAAAGAGATATATGGACATGTTACATTAAATCATTTTTAACCTAATATCATGAATTCAAAACATATGAAGTTAATATAATTAAAACTTTTTAAATTAATGTATGTTTGAAACATACATTTTAATTTATCAAACACCAAAATAAAAATTTATTAAATACCCTTTAAATACTAATTTCATTAAAAACAACAATTATATTTGTATGATCATCATATTGAAATTAGGGTTTGGGAATTACACAAATATTTATATATATATACATATATCCGAATATACACAAGGTGTATACTTTTAAAACCAAATAATTTTTTATATGTAATAAATACCTCAAAACATAATTAATCATTAATATTTCTATATTGAAAGCCAAACCATGTAATGTATATAACTGGTGTGACCGAATGTATGTTCATATGTAAAAATTAGGGTTTGGAATACTAAATATAAATCCAAATGAACCCAAATGAAATTTCGCATCTAAAACATTACATAAGGCTTGGAAATCATCTTTTAGAAATTATAAAATGAATTTGAGTGGTGATACACACAAACATATATATATATATAGGTTTTAAAAACACAATACCATTTAACCCAAAACTTGGTTCGCACATAAACTATTATTTAAGGATGGATATTCAAGTATTAAAAATAATAATTTGATTTGTATTGAATTACATATGTATATATAAGTATATAATTTCATATACCAAGTTTAGGAAAGGGATTTGGCATGATGAAAAGATTCAACATAACCTTTATAAATATATAATTTCTGGTAAATCATACCTAACCATTTTTGGAAACCTTTAAATGGATTAGACTTGGGTTATATGTTTATATAATTTTATACATGATTACACACATAGTATATATATATTGTATATACAGAAATATAAAAAATGGGTTTGATGAATAAAACCGCTTGAAAACTATCCCTTACATAGTCTTGAAGAGGAAGAAGAGGTGGAGATTGGGAAGGCGCTGGAAAGAAACTTCAGAAGATGAGGTCTGCTAGAGGTTGAGTGCAAGGAACCGGGGGGTTCTTCGGATTCCTAGGCTGAAATTATATATCCAATCCTATACATTACTTATGTGTTTTTAATACTAGGTGGAAAATGATTTCAAGGCCACTTGCACTTAAAAAAACGAGAAAGAGACCCGTTGTCGAAACCATGTGGGAGTGGGGGTCCGGTTAATGAAAGGTGAAGAAAAAGGTGATAATATGAGAGTAGGGCTACTAGTGTGTAGCACGCCGTGGACCTACTTACAACCACCCTTGAGTGAAACACACCCCGAAGGAGATCCGCAGGCCTACTCGACCTGGACCTGTCGCCACCTAAAAGACACTCTCTACTCCACACTCAGACACCACAACACGAAGACTCCACAACATTGGCTAGTGCGACACCACTACGATGCATCTCGGCCATGGCTTGAACCCCTAAACCACAAAAACCAGACTAAACTCACCTTCAGTGCGTCTCCGACCTGCTAAAACCCAACGGCGTGGAAACCCAAAGCTGGAACCCCCCGCGACCTGTACCTAGAGTGCGACACAGCCCCACACCTCAGCCGAAGCCCACATGACACCTCCTCTCTCCCTCAAAGCAGCGTGACACCCTAAAACCGAGACCCTCAAATCCCATTACTGGATTCTCATTTTTTTCTTCTTCTTTATTTTGTCCGGTTTTCCATTGTCTTTTTTCTATTATTATTATATTTCATTATTTTATTATCTTTTATTACTTTTTATTATATTATCATTTTATATATAAGTAAAAAGTTATAATAGAATTTCAATACTTTATTAAAAGTTTTAAATTATAAATCAATACTTTTTTTTAAAGAAAATATAATTATATATTTTTATTATATATTTTTTTATTAAATTTAAACATAAATTTTTTTATATATAACTCATAATAGAAATAATTTTATTAAATGGAAACCAATTATATATATTTATATATACACATTTATAAAAAAAAATTAAATTTATATTTCATATTATAATTCTTAATATAATTTTGATTAAATTACATCCCAATTAATTTTGAAACCAATATAAATGTGTTTATTATTATTTTTAAACATATAACTATATACATGAAATTTGAAAAAGGCATGCATTATAATTTTATAATAATATTAGTTTTACTAACAAATTAATTTAAATCATAATTTTATAATGATAATAATCCAAAACATAATATATAAAACAGTTACATATATAAAAAAAATCATTTATCATTATTACTAAATATATTTAATTAATTATGACACGTTGTTGAGTACTTAAATCATGAAATTTCATAAATCAAAGTATACCTTAAATTCCCATTTGAAAATACAAAGTAAGGTACAAAATTATAAAATATAACATTATCCATTTAAATTCGAGTTCATAAAACTCGAGGTGTTACACACCACCTATAAAAATCAACATGTTTGAGAAAAAAACCATCTAATCAATACTAAGGATCAAGTCAAATAGGTCCATCTCCAAAACAAGGAAGTCCTATTCCAACTGAACCCATGACATGATGGGTGCAGAAGAAAGACACCTGAAACCCTTATCTCACTTTCTACCAAGAGGCCTTACCAACTCCATCACATAAGGGACATGATCAGTTAAATACTTTAAAATATCCACAATACATGAATAAATAAAAGAAACAAAGGCATCAATATCAAATAATACAGTATTTAAAGATGATTCAATAAGAATGGTACCTCAAAATGTTGCATGTTAAACATTTGATTCCACTATTTATTGATCCACTACATGAAGTTTCTTCATCACACCCTGAGTATGAGAATGACCACTGGCATGCAACTCTTCCCAGAACTGACTCAGACAAGAAAATGATATATCCTTACAACCAAAACCTCCAAACTGAGAGTCTTCATTCCTGGATCATTCTAATCAGGATGACATCCCTTTGAAATCTACAAATACCACAACACTCTGATATGGGTGTTCCACTATGAATAATTATTTCAAGTTCACCATAGCTCTGCAACGGTGATAAATTATAGGTGGAGATGAACATGTAGATCGCATGTTCCCTACCTTCCCACACTGATGGAACATGACTTACCCATCATTGGAAGCCATAGTTAAAGATAGGTGGTATGTATGGCATGAACTACCACCTCCCTTATTCCCATTCTTTTCATGATTCATATTCTTCTGAAATGATCTACCAATACCCACCACTGATGTCTCACCAGAGAAACCAGACTTTCTATTATGATAAATATCAACCATAAATAAAAAATCAACCACCTCATCATAAGTTTTAAGGTTGAATAGGAAGACCAAATATCAGATCTCTAGTCACAACCCCATCTCAAACGTTTCATCTTTCAACTACTCATTGGAAACGATCTTAGGAGTATACTGAAATAACTTTTCAAAGTTGTTAGAATACTCTAACACTGTCTGGTCTCCCTGGATAAGATCCAAAAACTTCCAGGAACTAGTGAAAGCCAAAATCTCATGAAAACACTACTCATGCTTCGCAGATTAAACCAAAGGTCCCTACCACTTCTGAATGGGACCTTCCAACACGAACGAAGTAAATTTTACTCTAACTTTCTTATGAGTATCAAGAAACATGAAAATGCTCTCTATTTTCTCAAGCCACTCTTTTACTTCTTGGGGTTTCATGCTACCTAAAAAATAAGGAGTATTGTTCTTGATTAACTCCTGAGGGTTTTTCCTTTCCAAAACCTTGTTTGGACCCAAGCAAGAATAGAGCACTCTCCCTATCCCAAAGCATGGATTGCATGAACCAATGATTCAACCAATCTCCAATCTATTAGAGAGGGAGAAGCCTCTTTGTCCTCTTCCCATAGTTTCCCATGAATTCTATGAGGAGGAATATTGATACAACAATAAAAAACAAGATAAAAAACCATAAACACAAAAAGAAAGTCTCATTTTGAAAATTTTAAGCAACAAAAAAAAATCTCAAATGCTTCTATAAATCAAAACATAACCGAAACCATAAAAATAACAAGAAAATCCAAACCAAACTACCCTCACCTAGTGTCCAAATATAGTCTGTATCCTATATATATCACCTAAATGAGAAGTCAAACCAAATCTCAATATCCCATTGTGACTTAAGTCTTGTTATGAGGTGCGTCGACTAGACACCCCACTCGCAATAAGAACCTCAAGCCCCAAAAATCTTAGCTAATGTCTATCCAGACTATTTTCACCAATAACTTGACATACAAAATCATGAGAAACTCTAATATCATTTTTTCATAAACCATGTTAGGGTTCCATCTAATTTGGCACTTTCCTGATTTATGGAATGATGTAAAGGGTGTTTATGATCCCCATGGGATATGAACTTGTTCCTAGGTATCAAAAATATATTTTAGGAATAATTTCACCCATTTTTATAATAACAAGAAAAAATAATAATAATAAAAATTACATAACTGATAACCACAACCAAATAAGGTACAACAGTTTTAAGATTTAAATTTTTACAACATTATGCTAAACAAAAAGTATTATAATGGATTAAGAACAAAAAAAACTATCCAAATAACCTCCATGTAACAAGAGGTACATCACCCTAATCCCCCCACCATCAACACCTACAAGAAGTGGAACACTAGCAACCAGATCGACCATCACCACCATGATAGTTCTTCCCTTTAACTGGATCATACATAATAAAGTCTTCATACACCCAAAGGTATATTTAGGGTGTGATCCAATTTCCAGTAGGATTCCACACAAAATAAAGATTCCATGCAATAACATTAGAATAAATATCGAATAACACATTTTTATAAGAATATTTGAAACATTTTCATGAAAACATTTTTAATGAAAACTATCTCAAGAAATGAATTAGAAAGAATATTTTTCTCAAATAAGATTTCTTGAAATAAATATGTACACAGAGTTTACCATATGCTGATGAATAGACCACATCACATGAGCATCATGTCACAAGATATCACCCTGGAAAATCCTTATAGGTAACTAGAAAAAGTGGGACCATATAAAGCTCGTACCTCAGCACTCAAAATCCTCCAACTATACTACCAAAAAAGTTCCCATGAATGAGACATAAGAGGGGATCCCATACCAAGGTCCAATAGTCTCTAATCATAATCTAATACTAACATATTTCTCTTGAAAAAGCCACTAGAGGGGAACCCATCCCAAGGGTATAGTGGTCTTTGATCATATGAAATGTTTAGTTAGTGTTGTAGCATCAATATTGCTAGATGGATGTGAGCATCACCATTGCCAAGCCAACTAGAGTACTTGTTTTAGTCCTCCCCACCAAGATAGGAGGTATTACCTTTATTTTTAAATTCAATTTCACATATCACACGAATCAACACCTTTTTATAAACATTCCAAGAATCATAATATCATAAGAAAATCACCAATTTTACATTTTCAAATATATCCAATGATGAAAACCTATATGGAAACCACTAATTTCCATAAACAAAACCAATTTCCATTAAACATACACACAAAAACCATTTGGAAAATTCATTTTTCACCACCTAAAAAAATCCAGGAACACATTTGTTAATAAAAAAAGAATAACAAACATATAATCCTACCATTTCCATGGAAAAATACCATTTCAATTTCATTCTCACATCAAATCCATTTTATTACATGTTTCACATCAATAATACAAGTCCGAGACACATTTAAGGTGAAAAAACAACCCAACATAAAAAAACCCCATTTCTCTTGGAAAATACACTTCTAACACATTCACATCTTTAAATATATTTGAAAACACATTTTTACACCTTTTACAAAAGGCATAAAACATATTTAAAAAAACCCCAATGAAGCACACATGAAATATAACAACTTTCCTTTAGAAAACACATTTTCATCAAATGTTCTTCTAAAAATATTTCTAAAACATATTTTTCACCACCATAATAAAATATATAACAAGTTTAAGTAATCAATAAAGCAATAAAAACACATCTAATAATGTAAAATCATGGAACCACCTACTGCACACATGGAAAATTTTAAAAACTAGTGGGAAACCACAACCACACCACCAAAAGTCCATAAAATGGTAAGATCAAACAAAAACCATCATAGTGTTATCCAACATTTCAAGATCCACCCCACATTAGGTCAATAACCCACTGGAAAATAGGTAACCCAAGAAAGAGGTAATAAAAACCTTATAATAAGATATACATCAAGATACAAGAGAATTACATGATGATTATTTGAATTCCTTACACAAAAAACCCAAAAATTAGAGTTCAAGAGGTCCAAGGAGGAGAAGAGGGAGCTCTTAGGGCTATAAATCCCAAATGGGTCAGATTAAGGGTGATTTGGGGGCTAAATCTGAAGAGTTAAAAAGTTTAATTTTCAAATTTAATGGCCTAGAAAGTTCACATGGTTATCCCACGTGGTTTTCCAAACCATGTGGTGTCCATGTATCCATCACTATTTAAAGAGGAATATGCCACATAGTTATCCAACATTTTTTTCCAAACCATGTGAAAATCATGCAGACACCACTATCCAAAATGAATATTTACTACAAGGTTTCCTGAGAAAGGGAACACAATTTCCCTATACCCTGCACCAATCTGCACCACATGTTGTCCAGCCCAAAATATCCATTGTTCATAAAAAATACAGGGGAATAAAAATGATAAATGAAATACAAAAAACAAACAGAATAATACATAAAAAAATGTGACAACAAAGATGAGATACTTTAAATTGATACTTAAAATACCACGAGTAATGAAGAATTTCTGATGTTACATTTTCAAGTTATAGTGAACCAGTCTTAATGTAAATTAACATTACATTACATTTATGTAACATTTCATTATTTACACAAACAAACACCCAAAAACTGTATTAGTTCAGTTTCTTTTATAACTTGGAAGCATAAATAACTGGTTTATAATACAATTACTTCTCTTTAGAATATTTCATCTTTACTAGACCATATTTTGACATATTGAACTTAATACCTTTCTTCATATCCTGGGGAAATGAAACATATAAAAGGGTGTTCTTTGATGCTTAGTAAGGGTAAACAAGGAATATATATAAGAATAACATGAACATAAAGGTATAAGAACATAAGAACAACATTTTAAGATCATACCCTGCACATAAAGAATCATATAAATGAGTTATGAAATAAATAATAGCAGTTTATAGGACATGAATCATGAGGTAATCAAAGAACGTGATCAATGAGATAATTACATTGACATAATACATGAAATTGTGGAACACACATAAACATGTAACTTTTTGAACATGTAGAAATAGTAACATGTTCGCTCATTAAATTAAGAACATGAAATCATGACCTTTTATAAAAACATGGACATGAAAACTAGGTCCACACATAAAATTATGGACATGAAAACTAGGTCCACACATTTAATTGTGAACATGAAATAAGGTTCATGAATAACATATATGCCATGTGAGTTATCCATGATTACCTAATGAATTTGAGGGAGATTTATGTCCCACCCATTACAAAATGAAAACCACACATTTGTGTTCTCTAAAAATATAAATGATTCATCATATTAGAACCCATGAAATTAAATGTGATTCATAAACATCAATTAATCATAACTTAAACCATGGAAAGAAATGAGATTCATAAATATCATTCCATAAAAAAAATCCATTTAGAGAAATAATAATAATGGTATCATTGGATAATATCACTTATAAAACATAAGTAACATAAAATAACGTTTATATCAAAGGAAAGTGGTTTTGAAAGATTACTTGAAATAATTTTGAGGAAAATATCATTTACTTTATGAAAAATTATTTCTAAATTATGAAACATTTTTCAAGACATTTCATTAAAAATATACTTTAAAACTAATAAATGAATCCTTAAAAACATTTTAAACATATTTTAAATCCTTTTTCATTGAAAATTCATAAAAGATCATTTAAAACATTTTTAAAACATTTTCAAAAAACATTGTTTTAAAGGAACACATATTTCTAACCGATGAGAGAATAAATTTATATGAAACTTATAATATCATTAAAATATGGACATTCATGATAATAAATAGAGAAAGTATTTATATACACCTCATAAATAAATATAGGTGCATAACATAACATGTGTTTCAAATAAAGAAAATCGAGACAGAATTCCCTTATAGAATTGATAAATTTTAAACCATAAACCCAACGAAAAGAGATCATAAAATTGATATGTAAATACCCATAAATTTTAAGAATAATATTTATAAAATACCTTCGAGGACATCATATACACCACACAGAAGAAATGAGTAGTGTATAAAGTATGTGTCTCACTGAACTAAAAGTGAGGCATAATTCCCTTTTTACATGAGTAACATTAAAATTAAAAATCCCATAAATGAATAAAATAAATTAAAGATTTTATTATCATTGAATAAAGGAAATTTAGGATATGAAATTTCATAGGTAAGTATATAAAAAATAAAAAAGAAGCGAGTGGTGAACATGACATGTATCTCATGGAAATAAAAGTGGGATAGAAATTCACATACCTTAAGTCTTGATTTCCACGACACACGTTAAAACCTCCTATACAAATAATACAAGTTTATTATATATATAAAAACTAATAGTATTCATATATTTAATACCACATATTATTTATATACGATTTATTAATACTCTCTTATACTAACTCGATGTTAATGTTATGTCTTGGGTAACAATCACTTTGTTTTTCATTCATGTTTTGACTTGATATCCATGGTCCTATTACATATATCATGATTTCATCATCTCCATAATGATTATAATGATATACATATAATATAAAAAATAATTATTTATTTATTATTTTTTATTATTAATAGTTAGAGATAGAATATAAAATACACCGTTCATGGAGATAGTAGGCCATACATACACATGAACACTTTTTTCATTTTTTAATCAAGTTTAAATAAAGGAAAATATATGATATATTATTACTATAGGATAATTTTATGTCATATATTACTTATATATATTCATAAAATATATATTTATTACCATCTACGTGAAATATAGGTAAATAACAAGTCACATCACATCACGGAGATGATAAACCATATTTACGCACAAGAAACATTATCATTTTCATAAAAATATTGGTTGATAAAATATTATAAAAGATATTATAATTCCTGAAGTATAATTATATCTAAAATCTAAAATATAAATATTAAAACCATCATAATTATAACTCATAAAATATGGTGATGGAAAATGAATTGTACTGCTACATGAGGACGTTAATTCATATGTACACACGAGTGATACTTTCTTTTCCTATTTGATGGGAAAGGGTATATATAATGGTTTATTCATAATCATACCAAAATTTAAAAATATTTAGGATTATTTATTTATATATTAGTTTATGATATATATCATAGATTTATAGGTGTTATAGAGGAGTATCAAAAGAGGATGACCAGTTAGAGTGATTACCTTTTTTCAGAATGACACCTGTGGATCTCTTATAAAGGAATATATATTTGGTCCTTTCAGAAGACCAAAACCTCTATAATTTTGATATTGAAGTTGATAAGGTAAATGATCAAGGGATGGGTGAGCTTGAAGGCTCAAATTGATATAAAGAAGTGAGTAAGGAGGTGCCTTTTTATCATTATGGTGAGGGGCACTTTAAGAAACTCTGAAAATCATAAATTAATTTTCAATTTAAAAAGGCTCAAAAGTTAGTTATTTCAAACTTAATAAAAATAGGGGTATAAATCCTCTCAACTAATAAAAATAGAAATTTTTTTATTATTTTTTAACTCTTAATGTTTTTTTAACCCTAATTTTACTCGTTCAACTCTTACTATGACATCATTTAATTTACAATTTGAGGGTTAATATAATTACTATAAGATGCCAAATGGTCAATAAATGAGTCAGTCATGAAATTTTAGGACTTAAAAAAACTAGATTTCTGAATTTTTGATTTTTGATTATTTTTGTATCATTTAATAAAATATTATTTATTTTAAAATATCACTAATTCCAATTTTGACACAATTCATTACTTGACTTTTTAAAAATTTCATAACAACATGATATATTCCAACCAAATCATTTAACATATCCCCAAAATGTGAAATTCATCAATAAAAACTCATTTATTTCATTAATTATATCAAATTATATTTATTTTAATATTTTTAATAACATTTATTTGATTTTTCCATTAATTAAACAAGTAATACATCATAATTGTTCAAGCCTTTAATTTAATTATTTCTACCCTAATTTTTTTTAAAATTATCAGGATCAATATTAAAATTTTATCTTTAAAATTACTATTTATATTTGGTCATATCTTCTAAATTCCCATATATAAAAAATGTAATACTTATTAAAATAAGAGTGTGACATATATGACATCCCTTAAAATAAAATACTATAAAATCCTTAATGTCAATAAAGTGGATCCAAGAGTCCATAAAATCTCCCTAATAATTACTTTGGTCAAACATATCTCATCCAAAAATATTAGGACAAGTGTTAGAAAAATTTTATAATATTATTTTTACCCTTAATTTCTCGATTTTTTTTAACAATGGTAATTAACATATTAATAAATTTACTATTTATATGTCCAAAAACAAAAGAAACATATTTGTATAATTCAGAATCACTAATTTCAATTAGGGAATTCATTTTTTGAAATAAAAAACATATAATTTAAAGTAATTAATTTATAATTAATCCTGTTGATGGGGTGAGAAAACAATTTATTAGAGTTTAAAACATGAAAAATATTGAAATGTTTTTATATTAAAATTCAATACAAAATTGATTTTAATGACATACATTGGATTAAACAATAAAAATATATTCAAATAAAACATTAAAACCAATTACAAATATAATTTACAACTATAAATTATTCAGATGAAAAAGTTATTTTCAATTAAAATTTAGTGTTTTTCACTTTTTTATCAAAACATGAAAATTACAGAAAAATAAAAACAAATAAGCCAAAGTAAATTTTTATATTATTATTTTAAATAGGGATTTTATTTTTTAAAATAAAATATATAGAATTCTAAAATATTGGATTTAAAATAGGATTTCCATTAAAAAATGGGAAAATTACCCTTTTGAAAAATATAGGACATTATACATAAAATTGGGTTTGTTATTATTTTATTCCTCTAAAATATATTTTATGAATATAAAAAATATTTGATTGATTATATAACATATATATTTCCTTAATACCATTCACTAATTGTAATTAATTTAATTTATAAAAACAAGATACATTTGAGAGAATAAAAATAAAACTATTTTATTTATCATTAATATGCATATATTTTCATTTATAATTAATTCGTAACCAATTAGTTGACATTATAAATCTTATATTTTTCATAGTTTCGTAAATACTATTCTTAACCACTAATTCACCTTCTAGAACACCCAAAGGCTTCATTTTTTATTGATTTTTGATAATCCCCTTTTAAAGGTTGAGGGGTAACCTTTACATGGTACATTGACCAAGAGGCATTAAGCATAGAGTACATGGAAATTTTTTGAGGGGTAACCTTTACAAGTATGTTTATATTCCATATAAAATAAATTTTCTGTATAACATTACAATATGCCTCCATGAAATGAAATTGAGATGAAATCCATTAACTTATGTTTCATTTTGGTTAAACATTATTTATCCTACTATATAGAGGTTTTAAACATTTTAGTAACTTATTATATGACCATAAAAATATTTATGATTGATTGTTATGAAAAATGGAGTATGTTACGATCATGGAGATGGTAGGCCATATGCACACACAAGTAACATTTCCTTTTTTCCGTCGATCATTATAGAATGGGGGTAAGTAATATTTTACATTTTAATAATGATAATAATATCATATATTTCGTATTCTATAATTATATATGTTATCCATGTGGTGTGGTTATTAAAATATAGTCATCGCTTTGAGAAGGTGGTAGTCCACACGTACATGAACAAAGATATCATCTGTACATGGGTGAAAAGGAAAGAATGAAAAGGATGTAAATTATCATTATATAATGGTAAATATTTCATGAAAATCATAATTATTTCATTTATATAAAATATAATCATTAAAATTATCTTTATCAACTTCCATGTGAAGTGTTAGTGAAAGACGAATCACATCGCTTCGCGAGATGGTAGTCCGCCATACACACGACCGACGTTAACATGTCTCCTAAGGAATGGGAGTTAAAACGATATATTAGATATTGTGAACACATAGATATAAATATGTTTTAAATATACAATTTTTTACTTTATATCTAACATCATACCCAAACTTGAGAGGTAGAAATGGGAAAAAAATGATATTGGTTTGTGAGGTTGTAGTCTGTTGTACACACGAACGATGATTTTATAACCATATTTTTGGAATTAGATAAGGTTTTAGGTCATGAACTTACTATAAAAAAATAATATAATATTTATGTTAATGTGGTAATCATATCAGATTGGTATAATAAAAAATCATGGAAGTGAAGTAATAAGTAATATAAAGACCTTCATTGAAGAACATTACCTCTTCTTCGAGTATCCTCCTTAGTTTTTCACTAAGCCTTGAAAGGTTAGATTAGTGAAAAAATAATGATTTTAGGACTAGTGGAGGTATTTTTAGATGTTTTCTAGGTAGATATAGGTTGAACCAAAGTGGTTTGATGGTTGGAAGTGGATAGAAGAGGGAAATTCCTTTTATAAGTGGGGTGAGAGGAACACCTATAATATTTTTGAAATGGTGAATTCCCCACATATTTGTTTCTTGTAACCTAGAAAAAATAATTATGTATTATATATTATATACGGTATAAGGTCTGAATATGGACATCCAATTGTTTTTGGAAATGTTTTATGAAATGTTTACACCTTATAATATAAGTTTAACAACTTAGTAAAATCATTTTCTCCTTAATCACTATAATTAATATTAATAGTTTTTACTAATAATTTTGGTAAAAAATAAAGTTATAATCCTTAGATATTATAAATTATTCTAATTCCAAATATTGAATCAATTTTTTTAAATCCATTTCACATAAGTGAAAAAATTCTATTTAAAACTAACCATGTTGATGTGTTGAGAAAGAGGGGTTTTAAGGATAAAATTTTAAAATGTTTACAATGTTTTTATATCTAAATTAATTATGAAAATGATTAAAATGAACTAAATTGTGTTAATTTATATTAAATTTATCTATTTTTACTTTAAAATAAATTATAAATATAATTTAACATTATAAACTATTTAAAATAAGAGGTAATTTTCAATTAAAATTCATTATTTTTCTATATTGTTCAATAAAATTAAACTTTTCAAAATAATATTGAAAATTAACCATAATATAATAGTGGTATTCAAATTTCAATTTTTTTTTAATTTTTCAAATTTTATATCTATAGGTGTTAAAATTTAATTTTATATTATATGCACCAAGCACGATTAAAAAAATGTTTTAGATAAATACTATTTTTCAAAAAACCTTTATTTTTCTTTTAAGTGATTTTTATTTTATTTAAAACAAATAGATAGACAATAAATGTGTTTTTCTGCATGAAACATAAGATAAAATAAATGTTACATTAATTGTATTATATGGTTTGTATTCTATTTATTTAAACTAGTAAATATATAATAAAGTCTTAGGATTTTATATTCCTTTCTCCGCTTGGTGTTGCATGTCATACACGCTATCAAATATGATGTTCATATTTTAAAATTTTGGAGGATTACATTCAATTTATTCCTCTAGACTATATCCTTGAGGAAACAATATGGATTTACATATTTCCAGATTCCTCAAGTTTATTCATGAAAATACATTTAGTTATAATTACTTTCTTATCTTCATGTGGATCAACCAATTCCCAAACATCATTCCCAAAAAAATGATTATGCTACTCATTTATAGCTATATCAAAATTTGGATATTTCAAATAGTATGTCTCTTAAATTATAAAAAACATTTATGTTCAATAATAATGTGAAGAGAAATTACCCATTAAATTTCTAGTTTGAATTCTTGAATCAATATCTCCTATAACTCTCTCAAAAGGACGATCTTGATGCATCTTCCAAATCCTATGTTGATTTGATTGATGATCCACCTAAACCAGTGCATCAACCGTTTGAGTTTAATTTTTTAAATATGTCATTTCTAAAAAATTGAAACCTATAAATTCTTATTCAATATGAACTTCATTAGAAGACTTATCCATTGAATTCCTTTCGTCAAATTTGATTTGACTTGATTCTTCAACTATAATATAGATTTTATAATAATTTAGATAATATTTACTTACACTATAATATCCTAAAAAAATACATTTATCATATTTCAAATAAATTAATTCTAATAATATTTAGTATTTATAATACAAAATTTGTATATGAAACTCTATAATAACTGGCCTTCAATTTCCAAACTCTCTAAAACTCATTAGATTTTTTTTGTGAATTGTACTAAACAAATTACATTTGAAACATAATTTTTTTAAATATATTATCCCCAAAAATATATTTGTAACCCATACCCACATAACATAGTCTATGATATTTATTTGATTTTATTTTTTTAATTTATACTTCTACATTTTACTATTGAGTCCTAGGGGTTGAAAAATTATAAGAATAACCATTATTTTTATATTATTTCTAAAATTATATGTTCTAAGATTCTCCTCCATTATATTGTTTTCTAAATTGAATTTTGAACACATTATTTCTCTTTATGTCTTTATAGACTCATTTTAAAATTTTATATACTTCGTAGTTTTCACATCCCTATATCTTAGAATCAGAATAGTATGAAACAAAATTTACTTATATGAATACTATATGTTTTTAGTAGTATATTATTCAACATATTTTGTTTAAATCCAACATATATTTTTGACGTGAACAATATGTTCTTCAAGTATGTACTCTTTAAAATTCATGATTTCATCAATTATTAACTTCTTAGAATGCCACTTTTTGGTTAGAGATATGATAACTCTTTAAGCATCACAGTGTTTTACAATGTATCGCAAGGAAAAATCATTAAGTTCACTAAGATTGTGAACCTATGGAAATATTGATTTATAGTCTCATCTTCTCCTACTTCAATGTATTGATACTCATATGACAACATTTCATGTTTAGTTATCTTCAACTTGTCTATACTAGAGTGTATTAATGTCAAAATTCTCCCAATATAATTGGTAATTTTAAATTTAAAATCATGATTAAAAATATTTCTATAAAGTTAATGACACAAACAATTTAAAACATTATAATTTAAAACAAAAATAGATTCAACATTACTAGAGAAAGAATCAGGGTCTATTTTAGATAGTTTATAAGGTTTTACTATTATGGTCTAATGTTCAATGACAAGATTCTTGAGGTAATCATATAAATTAGATTACCCATATCCATAGAAATTTAAATAAAATAATGGTAGTCTTGAAGAAATAAATCCATTTTCCCTAGGACTTCCATAAGTAATTTCACTGATATTAATTGTTTTCCTAAATGTTAATATGGTTAAGAGTCTGAGGGTGGGGGGTGAATTGAATGAATCATAAACATAATAAATAATGTTCATAAAATTAATGAGAACATAAGAAATATTTGTATTAGTTTAGATCACAATGATCCAATGTTTACTCTACAAACACCTCTACTATTGAGAGTTATGGTACTCACTAAGAACCTAAATCTTCAAGGGGAGTCAAAATCAAATTACAAATTTATTTTTCCAGTGGTGGTTCAAAAAAATAAGAAACATTAATTTTGAATGGGCACCACAACCTCAGTATAGACATATACCTTTTATAGAGGCATAATTAAATAGAATGTGAATTTGTATTGATGTACCCAAACTAATAATAATAAACTCACAATGAAATTATAATGAAACACAAAAACAAAAAACCATATTTTAAGAAAAAAAATGATTTAATGGATATAGTAGATCGATCAAACACCAATGAATATAAATATGCTGAATTTTTCTAAGAAATTATAGCAGTGGTGATTACAATTACAATATTTTAATTGAGATGACTCTATTAAAATGTCTCTAGTTATTCAAGATCTATATTAATAAAGATATATTCCTGTGAATAATGAACTAATTAAGAGATACATAACCCTTATTCACATCTTAATAAACATTGAAGACATTCATTATTGAAATATATCAGAAATAAATCCCTAATAAAAATCATAAAGTTCATCCTTAGAAACAATAGTCATTGAATATATTCTATTTCCTATAGGAAAAAGCTTCAAAATAATCATTATAATTTAAGACACTTGAAAACATCATTTAAATATTCTCATAAAATAACTATAGGTTCACATTGAAAAATAATCCCCAATCACTATAGAATATTTAATTTTAAGCCTAACATGATAATATTTTCATGAAGCAATATAAAAGAAACTATCATCCATAATATCACAGGATATATAAAAATCACATCAATCATAAAACTATCTTATAAAATTATAAAATCATAACACATAATATTTAAAATCTATAGATTTTTAACTTTAGGTATCATTAGTGAATTCATAATATATTTTGAGTAGGGATTTATTTGTAATTTTTTTTGAAAAATTTACAACATATTTTCTTTCAACATCTAAAATATAATTTAAATGGACTCATACATAATATTTTATCATATGGAAATAATATAAAATATATTAACTCCCAAAACCAGTACATAATACTTTTTCCCAATGTGTATCAAATTTTCCATTTCTGAAAAATAGTATGTAATATATTTCTCTGATAGGAAATTAGCATGTAAGATCATATTATTAGACAAATTTCGAAATTATAAGATCCTAAACTTCATTGGTAAGAAATTTTTATTATATAATATGCTTGACTTAGCTACAATTATATAACATACAATATATAAAAATGTTTATCAAATTCATAAGATATATAATTTCTTATGTGAGTTTCTTAACTTAGTGAAATTATTCATGTCTTTATAAATAAAATAAATTCATCAGTATATAAGGTTTAATTTTAACTCATATAAATACTTAATATTTTATTCTTTCTTAGAAAATCATACATTTGTTTCTAACTATAAAATAATACAAAATATATTTTTTTGTATCCAAGAATAATATACAATGTCCTTTAATTTGATAATTTCTCCAACATAAAATATTAGAACAACAATATTATAATAATATACACACAATAATAATAAATAGTAAAAATGAAGATAAATTAATATAGTAGTGTGAGATGGAATATGTAATTATCAAAACATAAAAATCAATGAGGTAAGAAGCCACTAAACAGGAATAACCCCCTCTATCATAGTGCAGTGCTCCCCTGATGACCAACCTATATGGTGTATCCCTTACACACCATGATGAAAAACATATGTCCCAATGTAGGGATTCATGAAACAACACATTGAGAATAGTTTTATCAAGCACATTTAAGAAAATTTAATTTCAATTAGAACAAAAGCTTCTATTATATAGTATCATCACGGTGTAGTCATCCTCCACCATTCCATAAACCTTGACTCACTATAACCTTTTAAACTTACACAACCCACAAGTACTCTTATGAATCCCCACCACTACGTAATCCACATAATTATAGTCCAATGATCCCATTCACAACCTTATGCATGGAACATCATTCATATGTTCTGATGTGATGGGCCACCTATAATAGAAATTTATCCCAAACATTGGAGAAAATAACAAAACCGATTATTTTGTCCCCATAAAACACCTGTAATATCTAAAAAAATAAACAGATGAGGTATAGTGAAAATTAAATCAAATTCATACCCCTTACAAATTTTGAGAGTTACAAACATCTTCTTTTCCCAAAATAGGATGATATTTTTCTTTCACAAGATGAACCATATCAAGTATTCTAGATACATAATTAGACATGCATCCTATCTTATACATAGACTAAAAAGAATCTATATAGTTAATAATCCATGAATGAAGTGGTTTGTATGAATTTAGAAAAAACTACAATATTCAGAAACCAAATTTATAGATGAACTTTTAGAAGAAGACCTTATGAAATTGAATACTTGGTCCTTGTTTTCTTTCTTCACATTCCCTCTATTCCAGTAATTATAGAATATGGTTATGATCCTAAATGAATCAATTGAACTCCTTTCTACCTTATATTTACCTTCTTTTTCTATTTTCATTAAGTGAAACATCCTTTATAATTAATACTAGATGTAGTTCCAATTATTACATGTACTCCCTTCCTTTGAATATCTTCATTCATAACAAGATCTATGAGGTGATTATGTTTGCATAACCACTATAATATCTCACCATAATGACCTTCTCATTCAATGATTTTAGAGTTGATGGGTGGATGATCAACACCAACACTACCCATTTGAACATCAAATTCACAATCTTTTACTACCACATAATTACATTGAAATAACTGATATGTTAAACCAATTTTCTCCATTCTCGCATATTCATGCTAAAAAGTCACCAGATCAGAAAAACCTTGGTAATAGTGGATGGATTCTCATACATGTTGGAATGAATAGAAATATATATAGTAATAGTCTCCACCTCTTATATATTTAAGGATACAGTCTAGGCTAGTATAATATAAAAAATTATTAGTTCCTTCTGGTTGATCCTTTCCCATTTATCCTTTGATGCTAATTTATATTTTTTATCCCTTAAAAAAATATCTAGATCTCTTTGAAATAGATAATACAAAATCTGATTCTTTAAGAATATAAAATTTAACCCATTGATCTTATCAACAGAAACCTTTCTTTATTTTAAAGTTATATTTATAAACATAACTCTTATTAAATAAAAAAGTGTAAAAGGCTCGGAAACATATTTATTAAAAGTATCCTATAAGGCCATTCTCCGAGAGCTACTCAACTCCCATATCTGAACACTTCAACAATTTTTGAACAAACTAAAATCTATTACCATGATATGATAACACATTAATGGGACTAGTAATATGATCCAATAACACCCTTTAGAACATAAAATTGGTAAAAAGGTCATAACATACAAAATCGAATGAAACTAAATCCAATATATCCTAACTAAGAAGTATATAAAACCATACAGACACTGAATTATTCCAATTCTAGATTAGATATTCTGAAAGGAAATGAACCAGAAGAAACCAACTCAACAAAAAATATAAGAAAAGAAAATAAATTATTATCATTCGAGAAGTACCTTATTCTATGAGAGGAACATTCTTTATTTTTATTAAGAAGAAAAATGGAAGAAGTAAAAATGCTTCCACAAAAAAGTTTAACTACCATACTAACATTTCTATATCCAAAAATGAAAAAATGAATAATATAATACAATGTATGTAACACACCATATCAAATTATTGATAATATCTACGACATCTATCTTGTTCCATTAGTTCCACTACTATATGATTTTTATGGACATATATTTCATTGACCAAGGCAACCAATAACATGATAACGACACACTAGATTTTACCAAATTTTTTAAATAGTGGTTGTGCACAAAAATCATCATTCAACAGTTTCATTATTTAGACTATAATTTTTACACCACTACTTCTACAACCAAACTTCCTGGTTTTGATGTGATTCCTCCATATGATTTCATAGCTTATTTTTAAATTATATTCATTCAAAAATTATGAATTATATATAGAATTTTTTTAATAGATAAGCTTAACTAAGGTAACATTAAATACTTCCATGATCCTGTCAAAAATCCCTGTAAAATTAATTTCCTTTCTATGGTCAATGTTAATATAAATTCTAATTTTTATCTAACAATTTCTAGAAATAACTAAAAAATTGTTTTTTATATCTTGTAGACCATATAAAAAACATATTACCTCCATAAAATACTCTACATAATGAATTTATATTTCTACCCCGTGATCCACCTGTTTGAAAATAGTATTTCTACTATCATTATTTAAGTCCAAAGATCGTTTGAGAAAAAAACCTACTCTTGAAACATCTTTTCCACTCAACATGGGATGCACAAAATCATATAAACTCTTCAGTTAGAGCTCAATATCGATATACCTACCCACATATCATAACATTGAATCTGTTATAAATTCCCACAATTCATGGTTTCAATCCTCTAACTATACATACTTGGGAAAATTCATGTGATAATAAATTCTCCTTGAATATGAAAAATGTTTGAAGAATACATATCAAAAACCTAAACATGAATACCTTAACTTAGGAATGAATGTAAAACTTTATCAATTTATGCTATATGTAACTTTACTCTGATAAAGATGTTGAGGGTCCTATCTTTCCCAAATTAATCTCAGTAACTCGTATTTGTGTCATTTGGATAGAAAAACTCATGGATAAAACATTTTTCACTTGATCAGTTAGTACAATATTATCATTCATATCAATATTAGATAAATTAATTCTTGTCATCCCTATGGTGATGTTGAAGTAATGGATTTACTCAAAACACATTGTTAGTTTTTAATCCAAAAATGTAATCTAGTGGTGTTAGTTTTTTATCAATATTGTGTCCCATAAAGGAAATCTAGAGTAATGGATAAAATAATGAAAAATAGATAAATTGAAAAAAAAATCTAATCTGATGTCAAACAACACTAGATCATACAAGTAAAATGTGTTTGTGTTTGATCTTGAAAAATGAGTTATTAAAGGTAGTAGTAGAGGAGAAAATATATCATAGATTAGTGATATATAGAACAGATCATAGGTAGTGTGAATCAAAATTATTTGAGGATAATTGATAAAGTGTGGGGTGACACGACATGAAACAATGAGATGGTCTTTAAGGCTCAATATAATTAACAAGCTATAACCATTATGAAAAACCAATATGCACTAATACAGATTTGTATTCATCTAGTGATATCCTTTATCAGTGTTACTTAAATGCGCTAATAAAGACCATCTTTATCAGTGCTACAAAAAGCGATGATAAAGGGTGTTTTTTTATCAATTCTAAAAAAGAATTGATAAAAGACTCCCTTTATTAGTGCTAGAAAAAATAACTAATAAAGGGTCCATTTTATTAATGGGGAAAAGAAAGCACTGTTAAAAATTACCCTTTATTAGATTTTTTATGTTAGCCCTGATAAAAGACACCATTTATCTGTGATTTTTTTAGCACTTATAAAATTTATTCTTCATAAAAGAAGGTTTATGTCATTAAAAATATCATATTTATATATTATCATATTTATATATTTATATTATTATAAATATGATATATTTTGTTAAATATGATTTATAGAAGACTAAATATAATTTTTTTAATGTATAAGATATTTAGTGAAAATGGATTATAAAAAATTTAAAAAAAATAATTAATTATTAATTATTTTCTTGTAATATACATTTAATAACAATTAGATGAAACTAAAACAAAAAAAATTATTTAATAGTGTAGATAAGTTGAAAACATGACTTTAACTTCAAATGACCAATGTTTTTTATCCGAGTGTCCATTTAGGCTCTACTACATACCAAATTGAATCTTATGAAGATGTATATGTCATGTTGATTAGTGGGACCAAGGTCATTGTGTTTTAATGGTCAAAAAGGTGTTTAAGGACTCTAAAATTTGGTTTTTATTTGGTATACACTGACATTTTAATATATGGTTAGATTTTAGCTTCATTTAAGAGGTTATTCTTATACATTTTTAGTAGAGACATAATTTATTTTCAGATCTTACATTTATATAGTTATCTTTTTTTTTGAAATTTTAGTATTTTTGAAATTTTAGTTTTAATTTTTATTAATATTTATATTTTTACAAATATTTACATATAATAAATCTATTGTACAAATAAATATTTAAACATTTTAACTAAACATGTATTTTTAAATACATAAACTATATGGAAATAAATATTTATTATTCATTTTTTTCAAATAAAAAAATATCCATCGTATTTACCATATAAAAATCCATTAATGTACATACCTCTAAAAGTAATGTTTATATATAAATGTGTGTGTGTCAATAAAAAAATATACACATTTATGTGTATATTTTCATATAGGTAAATAAATACATACATGTAAATATTTGTGTGTGTATGTGTGAAATAAAAATGTGTATGTGTGTTTGTAAATTTGAATGTATGTGTGTGTCAATATTATATAAATAAATCATATATAAATGTATTTTTATAAATATATCATTATCATTAAAAATATATATAAATGTATATATAATATATATTTATAAATACATTATAAAAAAATTCTATCTAAATATATATTATATGTTATATATATATATATGTAAATATATATACACATTACTATATATGTAATGTATAAAATTTTATCTAAATATAAAACATATAGAAATATTATAAAAATAATTATATAAATCATATGCATTTTATTTAAAACAATATCTAACAATTGTTTTACATTTAAAAAATATATGAATATATATATACTTATAAAAATATATGAATATATATATACTTATAAAAATATATATATATATATATATTATATATACATATGTGTGTGTATTATTAAACATATATATATATATATGTGTATATATATATATATATTTATCTTCTAATATATATATATTAATATTAATTTATAATAAATTAAAATAAGTATAAGTTTTTGTATATATATCACACAGACACACAAATATTTTAAAAATGTTTTTAAAAATAATTATATAAATAAATAAATAAAAAGATGTTTTTAAATATATATATATATATATATATTAAAATATAGAATAAAAAATTGTTGAGAAATGGTAAAGGGGTTTGATATTCACAAGGGAGGTCACCAGATCAATTCTAGGCACATGCACTATTACACCGTAAGCTTCCACAGTACACTTCTTTTTTTAATAATTCAATAGCATGCGATACACACAATAATGAGTTCAAGCACACCAAGTCCTATAAAACTAGCCGTTTGAAAATAATTTATGAATAATATTAACCAAATTTTGAAATTTATATATTCCATATAACTTTAACATTCATATTATGTGTTTTTTAGACATAATATAAGAATATATTCAATTTTTCAGATAAAAGAAGTATTTTTCAAAAAATAAAGTTTTACCACCTTTTAATGGAGATTCTTTTTTTAATCCAATATTTGACACTTTTATATATTAAATTTGTAAAAATAAACTTATACTTTTAATAGGGACATAAAAATTTAGTTTGGATAAATTTTGGTGTCTTTCTGATAACTTTAATATTTTAATGAATAGTAAAAATACTACATTTTGATTCAAAACTGCTTTTTCATCTAAATTATTTACACAGTGAGATTATATTTTTAATTGGTTTTAAAGTTTAATTGTATATTTTTATAATTTAAACCAATTTTGATCATTTTATGTAATTTCACATTTAAATTGGACATAAACACATGTCAATATTTTGATAGTTTTTACTTCTTAAAAAATCATTTTTTGGTTTTGACAATGGGAATTAATTTTAAATTAATTAATAAAACTTCTATGTTTTGAATGTGAAAAAATAAATTCCATATTTGGAACCATAAAGGTCCAAATTTTGTAAATAGGTATCTTTTATTTTAGAGCATTATGAATATTAACTTCAGTAATTATTTTTATTTGCCACTGTTAAGGCGTAAATTAGATAAATAAGGGTAAAAATAATATTATAATAATATAAAACTCTCCTCAAACATGTCCAAATATTATTGGATGAGTCATGGGAGACCATAAAATACTTAATCTGTACTTTTGGCATTTTGGAGCCACTTGGACGTGATAATGACATGTTGTAACAATTAATTTAAAGTAAAGAGAAACATTACATAAACATATATCTTTTTACAAAAACAAATTTAATATGGGGTTATGTAACATAACTCATTAACTATAAATATTCATTATAAATATAAAACAATTTCCTACATCACGGTATTTTATTTATAATTTTTAGACATTAAATAAATAATTTTATTTACTACATAATGATGATGTAGTTTTTACCTTATTAATAAAAGAATCAAATAAATGATTTTATAAATATTAAAATAAATATTATTTGAATTATTTTATGCCATAATTTTTTTTGATGACTATGACATGTTAGGATTGAGTTAATTCATTTTCTAAAGAATAATGTTGCTATGAATTTTAAAAAATAAAGTCTTAAATAATGTCAAAATTAATATAAACGAGATTTTAAAATAAATACTATTATATTAAATGATATAGAAGTCATAAAAATCTATGATTTGGCTAAATAACTTCTATATTGATAAAAATTTCATAAATTGTTGACTTTAGGTCCTCTTGGAATTTTATATCAATTATATTAACCATGTAGTGTAAAAATACAAGAAGACGTGGTAAAAGTTTAACTATTTAACTAAGGGTTAAATCTAAAAGAAGAAGTTAATTTTATGATCAAAACATGTTTAAAAAATATTTTTTGAGAGGATTTAGACCCATAATTATATTATTCTCAAAATAAATCCCTTTGGAGCCATTATTGAATGAAAATAAAGTTATAATAAATTAATATTTCAAGACATTCTTGAAGTGACCCTCACCTCTCCTATAAAAGGAAACTTCTCCTTAATTTTTATTCACACCACTAAATCCCTTTGTCTCAGCCAAAAACTGTGAAAATATTCTCCAAAATTACCTCAATTCATTCTATAGGACACACTTTGGGCATAAAAACAACTTAATGGTTCCTTCTGTGCAAATCCATAGCAGACACCTGAAGAAGAGTTAATCGATTTATCTTCTATTTCAAAGTTATTTTCCTCTTATACTTTCTCTTTATATTTTGTTTCCATAACAAATTAATATATCCATTATCATCCATATATATAGAGATTTTATTATAATAATGGTATATTCATATTCATTATTTCATCCATTCGATGAATAATAATATCACCATGCATGCGTACGTACGACTTACCGTCTCCACACCGTGGTGTAATTTGTTAATCAACATTAATTATTTGGATGGGAATAATGATTAGTATAATAGAAAAAATTAACGAATATGACATGATTTATATTACTTAGAACTAATATACCATATAGTTCCATACCATTTAATCATTAAAAGAATGATATCTCCATTTGTGCGTATGTACGGTTTACCGTCTCCATGATGCGATTAGATTAATTCTACACACTAACCATCCATGAATGATTATAAAATTAATTTCATAATTAAATATAATATTTATGAACATAATATAATTCTTGATATGAATAATATACATCCTATCCACAAGAAACAATACTTACACGACGAAACATGCATAGGAAAATGAAGCAGTTAACACCCAACGTAATGGTAATACTGAAATATTATTAACAAAATGATATAGGTGGATCATATATGATATCATAAATATAGATATGGTTATTTTATAATTAAATAACATACTTCAATAATTATATAGGATTTTAACGCACCCTTGACTAAAGGAAAGTATAATGTAAATATTAATTTCGCAATCTCATTTTTTATCCGAGATTGTTTATACATAAGTATCTACTATGGAATATTTATTGCCCACATCCATGTTTTATAAAAATACATTTTAAAATATTTTTACTGTTTATATACAATTTATTAAAGTCATTTTTCCCATGTTTTACTTTTTATAAAATGTTTTTAAAAGAATCTTCCCGTCGTATTCCAAACAAGGTACTTTATGCCCATTTCGACAAATAAAGGAAAGAAAGTTTTTTAACTTATGCGGTGTGAGAGGATATTTTCCACCATTATGATGCCTTAACATTTTAAAGTTTTCCTTATAATCATAGAAAGTTATTTTTAAAGTAAATTATTCATTTTATAATTATACAGGCTTTTAAACGATTATAAAGTAAAAAAGGTATACATCTATAAAATAGTTTTAATTATTTTATTACATTACTTTCATCTATGTTAACATCCTTTGTTGTATTTCTTTCCTAATTGAGGTTGATTTATTATGATACAATATTTGATATTGTATTGAAGGTTTTATGATATGTTTACTGTGGATTTGCTATTTTTATACCATTTATGGTTTATTGTTAAAGTATTAACATTTCATATGCTTGTTTTAATAAAAAAATTTATGTTATGTTTCAACCTTTTCATATGAGGAAAGAATTTGACTTAGTAAGTGATGGGAAAGGCCCACTATAGTCCCTATATGAGTCAGTAGGTCTCATGAGACAAATTGGTGTCTTAGAAAAAGGCATTGACATAATATTTGTGTATGTTCTTGGAACAAGGCCTTTTCATAGTGGTAATTATGTATGACATTATGAATTCCATCATTATGATATTATTTATTGATTTTACATGTGATTATTCAACCTATAGAATATTAATTTGAATATTTAAATTGAATTATTTGATTTATTCTTGATGTATTTTGTTGAAGATAATGTTTTAAAAGTCTTGGGTTTTAGTTTTGTACCTTACCTTAATAGTTTATGCTTATTTGTGATAGATTCCACTATGTCGTTTATCCTTACTAAACATCTAAGCTCACCCCATTCTTTTTTTTTTATTTTACTAGGTATCCAAGTAGTGTTTTATGATTCATATGTAGGTTTAATCTAGGGGAATAATGGAATTATCAAAGGATTATCTTTGTTGTATTTTATGTTAGAATTTGTAATGTAAAGTTCAAGCATGTAAGCTATTTTCCAAGACTGCTAAACTGATAGGTCCTTTTGGATTTGATTCTTTTTAATAATGATAATTTATTAAAATAATACACCGTCTCTGAGCTTCTAGGGTCAGGGCGTTACTGTTGGTATGAATTTATGTTTAGAAACAACCTTGAAAATAGATTTAGAAAACTTAGGTTAGGGATCATAACCATAAGATATATATTGAAGATAAGTAAAGAAGAACCCCCAAGAATTTTGGTAAAGTAGAGATTACATGGATATTACAATAAATACATCCCTGAATGGATACATCAAGTGGATGTGGTTCTAATATAGATTTACTTTGGGGTAAAAACTCCAACAAGGGGTTCTGATCTTGACTTAGGTAAGCTGGTTCATGATAACAGGACTTACAGTGTACCTGGTTTGACACTCCAGGGGATATTCTTAGGATAATTCCTATTTTCATTACAAACCATAATGAAGAATTTATGTGTAAATATTTTCTCAAAGGAACCATATTTATGATTATGGATTAGATATGCATAAAATTTTCAATTTATGTTAAGTATTTTACTAGTTTGGAATTATGAATTATGATTTATAACCGAATATAGTGTATAATGTTTTTTAGAAATATCAACTACTGGATGAAATGGAAACTATATCAAAGCACATAATATATGTATGGATTTACCTCATATTAATGATAATTAGAGTGGTGCTGGAGATGAAACTTGTGCCAACCATCTTATAACCATTCTGGGATAGCTGACTCGGGTTATAAAGAACAACCTTACATGTATGGAGAACCCTGGTCCAAAACTTAGAGGAGTAATGTTAAACCAATTCATTAGAAAACAAACTTCAACATTAAATGGGGCTATAAATATTTTTTTGGTTGAGAAATGGATAAGTTCTGTAGAGAAAATATTTCTTTCTTTGGGAAGTAACAAAAGGGAGAAAGTTTTCATGACAGTTTACCGTCTCTTAGGAGATTTGGATCAATGGTGTTCATTAATTAAAAACATGAAAGTGGATGAAGAAGTAAAAAATGTTGAATGAAGTAAGTTTGAAGAACTTTTCCTAGGGAAATACTTTTCTCATGAACAATGAGTTGATATGGAAAGGTGATTTTTGAGCTCGAGGAAAAAATAGGATTAGAATGGTGCAAAGTATGAGGCTAACTTCACAAGGTTTTCAAGGCATGCTGCATTCTACATATATAACTCATTAAGTAAGATTGATATATTCCTTGATATGTTAAAACCATTCCTTCGACGGGAACTTGTCTCACAATTTTTTTCATCATAAGAAGATACAGTCTCATGTGCTATCAAGACCAAAAAGGAATTCCCTAAGACTTAAGACCTTAAAGTAAAATAAGAGAATAAGAGAATGGTGGATCAAGAGACGGGTAATGTAAAGACCCAAGTTTCACATACATATACATTTCAATAATTTTTGAGAAACACTTAATACATGACACAAACAGAGGCCCAAAGACCATATTAGTTTAGTTCCTTTTTAAAATGTAAAACATTAATAACTGGTTCATAAAACATCTATATCATCTCATATTTTATCTTTCATAACTAAAACCCTATTTTTACACATCTTACATAATAACCATATTCAAATATTGGGGGAAAAGAAAAACGAAAAGGGGTGAGATGAAATCATCAGTAAGGGTTAGCATAGAAAATATCTTACAAAACATAAACATAAGAATGTAAAAACATGAACATAACATTTGAAAAAAAAACATAACACATTTAACATATACCAAAATATTGAGCCATGAAATAAATCTTGGTAGTTCATAAGGATTAAATCATAATGGAATCCTGAACCATGAGAAAATATCATTGGTATAAAAAATGGAATTGTGGAAAAAAATAAATACAAAATATGATTTACATAGTATCCAATTCATTGCTTACAAGACCATCATAGCAGACAAAGTCCATTACTAAACCGAGTTTACATGCCACCCCAGCCTTGTAATACTGAACTGGATTTACTTTCCATTCTAGCCCTGTATTACTGATCCGGATTTACTTTATATTCTAGTCATTTCTATATCATGAGATATAATTCTTTTCCCAATGCATTGGAGAGATATATTGGTCCCACCCATATCATAATTAAATCATTCTTACATGTGCCACAAAAATATAAATCATTCATCATAGCATAACCCATGAACTAAAATGGGTTTCTTAAAACATCATTCCATAATGACATAATCCATATAAAATTAATGGATAAAAATAATTCCATCATAAAAACAATAAAATCAATGTGTTAATAGGGATATAAACACAACCCAAGGTCATCCTAGATGAAAAATAATCTTGATAAAACACTTGATCTTAATTCTTGAAGAAAATATCATTTTTCTTAAAAAATGCTTTCCTTTCTCAAAATGACATACAATTTTTGAAGAAAATAATTTAATTGAAAATAATATTGAAATATAGTAAAATAAGATTCATGGAAATAAGGAGTTATAAATATGTAAAAATCCATTCACACCATATAATTTTAAAAAATATTCTGCTCATACTCTTTCCAGAAAAATCAAAAATTATATCATATGAAAAAGGAAATAAATATTCCTTCTATAACATTTAATAAAAATTTACCAATGGGTAAAACATACTTTAAAAAAGATTATAATAATTTAAATAATACTGTATATTTAGGAAACATGGCCGTGGATGATAAATATACCTCAGTAAATACTTATGAATAAACAATATCAGATAATAATGAGATTACAAAATTATCCCTTACCTTATGTACAATATGATTCGTATGTATCTGAAACTCATGTATAATTATTTAAATATTGTTATTGACTTATTCCATAATAATTTTCATTTTTATGATATCATATATGATCATATTATCATCCTTTTGTTAGCAACATTTAATTGTCACCCATTATTTGGATATTAACTATTTTATGTTCTTATACAAGTTTTGCCGGATAAGTTCATGTTCCACTTTTTTGGTTATAGTTATATAATTTAAATAATTATATTATTATAATATATATCATATTTATTCATTCCATTAATGTATATAATATTGTACTAATGAAGATCATGTATAATGAATCACATCACATTGTGGATACGGTAAGTTGTACGTATGCACGAGTGATGATATCATTCACTAAATGGTTAAAAAATATAGAATTGAATGATATATTAATTATAAATTATAATTATCATGTTATATTAATTATTTATATTAATTATACTCATCATTATACCCATCCAAATTAAGTATTGTTGAATAAAAAATTACACCACGACGTGAAGATGGTAAGTCGTACATACGCACACATGGTGATATTTGTCATTTGTAGGATGGATAAAAGAAGGTATAAGGTTATATTATAATAATAATAAAATCTAAGAATATATATGATACTGTATTTATTACTTTATTATGGGAAAAACATAATAAGATTAAGTGGAAGAAGGAAATAATTCTGAAAGAGGTGATAAAACAATTACCTATTTTTCATATATTTCCTTTTGATTTTCACAAAAGGTATCCTTAGGATTGATTTATGCCCAATTCGCAAACTATAGGATGAAGTGAGGGATGATGAGAGGGGAAATGGGTAGGGATTGGCCGAGAAAAAGGGCTTTAGAGGTGTGATTAAAAGAGAAGGAGAGGAACCCTTTTATAAGAGAGGGGAGGGCCACCTTTGGAAATTCCAAAACTATTAAATTAATATAAATTAATTTTTATATTCAAATGCCTAAAATGTATATTATTTCATAGATAAGATGACTATGGATTGAAAGCATCTCATCCAATAAAATTTAGATATGTTTTGATTTTTTTAAACATGTCACTTTGATTTATCCTTATTTAATCCATTTAATTTTAATTTTGGTAAAAATATTTTAAATATGAAATGGTTATAAATATTTACTCATGTGTTCTAAATTTTCCATAATTGTACAATTTATAAAATTATAGACCTAATAATTTTTACTTTTTAATATTTATATATTTTATTGATTTTTAAATAATTTTAAAATAAGTTTTTTGATAAAATATCAATAGTGTCAATTTTGACACTATTCATTTATTTGAATTTATATAAAATTTAAATTGATGATAAATTCAAACCAAAAAAATTAATACACTAATAATATGTCATAGTCACATATAAAATTTTTGTATCATATTAATTAGTTTGTGTTATATTTATTTTAGTATTTTTAAAACCATTTATTTGACACTTTTATTAATAAAATTATTTCTACATCACCATTGTGTCAGCATTAATGGTAATTATTTAATCTCTAAAAATTATACATAAATTTAAATGATGTATATAATTTCATTACAGTTATGGAGAATACTTTTTCTCAATGTTTTATCAATTTTATCACTACATTAAAATTATTTTACCTATAAGAGATATGAGAGAGACATATTGTCACTTTCTTTTGTTTTTTATAATTACATCACTTTCATGGAAAAAAGTCCATTAAATTAATCAATTCAGACCCTTAGGTGATATTTGTCAAATTTAATTCATCCAATATGATCTTTATAGGTTTTATGGTGATTTTATTATCTTTATCATTTTTTTGTTGCCCTAATTTACCCGATTTACCATTAACTATGGTAAATAAAAATTACCGTAGTTAATATTCATAATATCAAAAAAACTAACATATTAACATATTGTGTAACCACTGACTAAAAATATGGAATCCATTTTTCAAAATTCAAAATATATAATTTTCATTAATTAATTTAAAATTAATTCTCGTTGTAAAAACCATAAAGTTGGTTTTTAAGAAGTAAAAACTTCCAAAATATTGACATGTGTTTATGTCCAATTTAAATGTAAAATTACATCCAATGACCAAATTTGGATTAAATGATAAAAAAATAATCTAATAACACTTAAAAAAATTATAATATAGTCTATATATATAAATAAATTAGATGAAAAGGAAGTTTTGAATTAAAATGCAGTATTTTTTACAATTCAATAAAATATGAATTTCATCAGAAAAATAAAAAAAACATAAGAAAAAGTAAATTTTGATGTCCCTATTACAAATAAGAATATTATTATTCAAATAAAATATATAAAAGTGTTAAAAAATATATTTGAAATAGATGTTCCATCAGAAGGTGACAAAACTACAATTTTTGAAAAATACATCTTTTATCCGAAAAATTGAATTTGTTTTGATATAATGTATAGAAAATACATAATATGAATGTTATTGTTATATATAATTAAAAATTAGGATAAAACTATTCATAATTACTAGTTTATACCCCATAAAATAATAATATTTTAATAATATATCACTCTTTAGTGAAACTCGGTATTGTGTACAACGCAAGCTATCAAGAAAGGTTACTCATACATGTAACGCAAGCTAGGTTAGTGTTGCATGTAGTGAAATATTACTTTGGTGTTGTGTATATAATAATCCAAAAATAGTTCTTTTATACATTGAACAACATCTATACTGAGTGTTTTGTGTATCGTAGGCCAACTCGGTGTTGTGTGTGTCATACGACCGGTCAGTTTAGTGTGAAAGGAATGTTTGAATTAGTTCTTTGAAATATATAAATGAAGATTTCAATTTGTTTGACAAAAATTGTCCATAAAACAGAGGGTGTTATAGATAAATGTAAAAAGGGAAATAAGTATTTTTACCTTATGAGATAATTGTGGGAAGAAACACCTTGGTACTTTCTTAGAAGGAATGGGAGTTTGTTACAAATATAGGGAAAATGGTCATTGTGCTCATGATTGTAAGGGAAATAAAGAAGCTATGAAATGATATAATTGTGATGATATGGGGCATTATGGAAATTTTTGTCCAACGCATCAAGGAAATAGAGCTCATAAGAAGCAAATGGATCAAGGTCAATCATATGATATTACTACGGTAGAAGTGGAATAATTAATGTATTTTTGTTTTTGGATTAATGAATTATATTCTGGTTATAAGAGGAATTTGATATATATAAGGATTTTACTAGTGTAATTTTTGTTTTCATTAATGTTTTAATATTACAAAGTAAATAATATATTCAATATGTTTCAATAAGAGAAACATTAGGTTTTTTTGGGGAATCTGATGTAACAATGGATTTTGGAAATTTAGAGACCTTTTAGATAGAGTTTGGACGTAAGTATATTGGATAACTATAAAGGTTGGAATGTATTAAATTGATATTTGGATTTTGTTGTTTATGATTATACCATTTCTTAATATTATATTTGGAATGATATAATAATATATTTTTAGGAAAAGGAAAACCAGTAGGTTAGGAAATAACTTGTCGTGTCCTTAAAGGCCGCCAGAATTGAACCCGCAACCGAAGGGTGACAAGGGGGAATCACCAACGACTAGACTACATGATGTCCGATTTTGTATAACATAGTTTTCTTTTATTTAAATGGTATGATATATGAATTTTAAGTTCATTTTTGGAACCCTATACAATTATGATAAATAAAATTTTATTATCTTTTGGAGAGAAAGGGGAGTTTATTGTAGAAATTGATTAAAAGAGAAAACTATAATTTTTAGTTTAGTATGTTTCATTATATTATTAATATTTTAATTAAATAAATTATTTAACTCTAGGGAAAAGATCATAAAACAAAAAATGTTTTCAAGTACATTTTTTGTGATGAATCAAATGGCCCTAGGATCATCACAGATTTATAACTTTGTGGTTATCAGTCTTTTACTAATAGTGTTATCTATCACTCTCCATAAAAACTTTATGGTTACATTTTCTTTTCATGTCTATTTTTTCTTACATGGAAACCTTGTATGTGTTGTCTCTGCTAACATTCTTACTTCACTTTCTTTATTTTAAAGTGGAAATATTATCGATCCTTTTTTGGTGTGGGAGTGAAATAAAGGGATTTTTAATATTAAAACCTCAGTTAAAAAAACCAAATTTAAAAATTGTTAGGGAACATTTTATTAAAGTATGGGAGAATGAAACACCCAAGCTTCCATGATAAACTTCTTTTTAAATAATTCAATAGCTTGTGCTACCCGCAACACCGAGTTCGGGCACACCACGGCCTATTAAACTAGCCATTTGAAAAGAAGTTCTGAATAGTATTAACAAAATTTTAAATTTTATATATTCTATATTATTTTGAAATTCATATTATGTGTTTCTTATACATAATATAAGAACAAATTCAAATATTCAGATAAAAGATGTAATTTTCAAAAAATATATTCTTACCACCTTTCAATGGAAAACCATTTTTAGATAAAATATTTGACAGTTTTATATATTAAATTTGAAAAAATTAACTTCTTATTTATAATTGGTACATAAAAATTTATTTTGGATAAATATTTGGTGTTATTCAGATGACTTTCATATTTTAATGAATAATGAAAAAGACTACATTTTAATTCAAAACTAATTTTTCATCTAAATTATTTATATTGATAGATAATATTTGTAATTTGTATTAAAGTTAATGTGTATTATTTTTTTATCATTTAATCCAATTTTTATCATTGGAAGTAATTTCACATTTAAATTGGACATAAAAATATCTCAATCTTTTGATAGTTTTTATTTCATAAAAACCTTCTTTCTGGTTTTGACAAGAGGAATTAATTTTAAATAAATTCATGAAACTTATGTATTTTTAGTTTTTAAAAATTGATTCCCTATTTAGAATCATAAGGTCCAAATTATTTAAATAGGTATCTTTTATTTTTTTTCATTTTGAATAGTAATTCAGTAAATATTTTTATTTACCACAGTTAAAGGGAAAATTATGTAAGGGTAAAAAGAATATTATAATAATATAAAACTACCCTAACAAATGTCCCAATCTGATTGGATTTGTCATGGGAGATCAAAAAAAATACGCAGTCTAAACGTTTGGCATTTAATAGCCACTTGGGGGTGATAATGACATGTTATAATAATTAATTTAAAGTATTGAGAAATATAACATAAACATATATCTTTTTACTAAGAAAATTTTAATATGGGGTTATATAACAAATATCTTTGACTATAAATATTAATTATAAATATAAAAATATTTCTTACCTCATGGTATTTTATTTATAATTTTTAGATATTAAATAAATAAATTTATTTATGACATAATGATGAAGGATTGATTAACTTATTAATAAGAGAATCAAATAAATGATATTTTAAATATTAAAATACATTATATTTGAAATAATTTATTCCAAAAATAATTTTATGAATGAATAAGAAATTTTAGTGTTTAGTTAATTCATTTTTTTTCAATAGAATCAATTTCTTATGCCTAACAAAAATCAAGTCTTAAATAGAGTAAAAATTGACATAAATGAGATTTTAAAATAAATAATATTCTATTAAATGATACAAATGTCATAAAAATATTATATTCTACAAATTAACCTTTATAGTGATAAAATTGTCATAAATGATCTACTTTAGGTTATATAGGCATTTTATAGTAAATATATTAACCTTGTAGTGTAAAAATACAAGAAGAGATGGTAAAAGTTAGACCATTTAACTATGGGTAAAATCTAAAAGATAAGTTTAATTTTAAGACCTAAAAAACTATAAAAACTATTGTTTGAGATTATTTAGACCCATACTCATATTATCATCAAAATAAATCACCTTTTCTTCATTATAAACCTAAAATAAATTTATAATTAATTAATATTTCAAGAATTTCCTAAAGTGCCCCTCACCTCTCCTATAAAAGGGAACTTCTCCCACTCTTTTATTAACACCTCAAAAGCCCTTTGGATCTACCAAAAACTGACCAAATCTCCTACAAAATTCACTAGCTTCATATTAGAGGCCACAATTTTGGCAGAAAATTAACTTAAGGAGTCTTTTTATGAAAATGAAAAGGAGACACCAGAAGAATTGTTAATCGTTTTATCACCTCTTTCAAAGTTATTATATTCTTATACTTACTATTTATATATTGTTTCCAAACAAAAGTAATAAATAAAATACGATAAATATACTTATATGGTATTATAGTCATGTCATAATCATATTCATCATTTTATCCATCCTATGAATAATAATATCATCATACGTGAGTATGTATGACTTACCGTCTCCACATCGTGGTGTAACTTGTTATCAAATATTAATTTATTTTTATGGGTATAATGATGAGTATAATTGAAATAAATAATGAATATTACATTATTAGGATTATGTATAATTAATATACCATCCAGTTCCATACCATTTAACCATTTGAGCAATGATATCGTCACTCGTTTATACGTACGACCTACCGTCTCCAAAACCCGATGAGATTCATTCTCCACATTAACAATTCAATAATGATAATAAAATTAATTTTATGAGTAAATATAATATTTATGAAATTAATATAATTCTTTATATGAATAAAATCTATCCTATGCATAAGAAACATGACTTCCACGGTGAAACATGCATTGGAAAACAAAGCAGTTAACACCCAAAACACTAGTAATTCTGAAATATTATTAAAAAAACGAAACCAGTGGATAATATATGACATCATATATAGGGATATGGTTATTTTATAAATTAATAACTTACATTATTCATTATACAAGAGGTTAATGTACCATTGACTAAAGAAAATTAAAAGATATGGGTTAATTTTGCAATCACATTTTTTTATCTGCGATTGTTTATATGTAAGTATCTGCTGAGGAATATTTATCATCCACATCTCTATTTCCTAAAAATACATTTTAAAATATATTTAATATTTATCTACAATTGGATAAATTCATTTTTACCAATGTTTGAATTTTTATCAAATGTTTTGAAATGAATCCTTCGGTCTCTTTCCTAATAGTGTACTTTATGCCCTTTTCAAAAAATTATGGAATGAATGTTTTTTAACTTATACAACATGAGATAATATTTTCCATCGTTATGACACCTTAACATTTTGAATAATTTATTACAAGATTACCATTTTTTTGAAATGAATTTTTTTAATTATTCATGCTTTTAAATTATTACAAATAAAAAAGGGATACTTCTATAAAAGAGTTTTAATGATTTTATTAGATTAATTTTATCTATGTAAACATCCTTTGTTGGATTTTTTCTTAATTGAGGTTTATTTATTATGATACGATCTACAGTATTGTATTGAAAGTTTTATGATATGAGGAATGGGGATGTGTTATTTTTTATACCATTCATGGTTTATTGTTAAAGTGTTAACATTTGGTATTCTAGTTTTAATATGAATGTTTATGTTTTGTTTCAACCTTTTCATATGAGGAATGTATTAGACTTTGTAAGTGATGGGCAGGAACCGCTATAGCCCCTCGATGCACTGATAGGTCTCATAAGACAAACCAGTCTCTTGGCACAAGGCCTTGACAGAATATTTATGTATGGTCTTGGAAAAGGCCTTAACATAGTGGTTATGATGTCCGACATTATGCATTCCCTCATTACAAGGTTAGTTATTGATTTTACATGTGATTATTAGACGAGTAGAATATCTATGTGAATTTTTAAAAGGAATTATTTTATTTTTTCTTACCATACTATACTAGAGATAATGTTTAAAAATCTTGTGTTTTAGTTTTGTACATTTCCTTAAATTTTTATCCTTATTTGTGATAGCTTCTAATATACTGTTTATCGTTACTAAGAATCTGAGATCACCCCTTTTTTATGTTTTATTTTTCCAGGATTCCAAGAAGTGTTTTATGATTTATATTCATGGTTAATCTAGGGGAATAATGGCATTATCAAAGAATTATTTATGTTGTATTTTATGTTATAAATTGTACTGTAAAGTTCATATAGGTAATCTATTTTCCAAGACTTCTAAACTAATCGGTCCTTCAATATTTGATTCCTTGTAATAATTCCGATATATTAAAATAGTTCACTGCCTCCAAGATTATGGGTCCGGGGTGTTACATGCACAATGAAATTGGTATCTAGGAATTTGAAAAGCATTGAAAAATGAGGTTTGGAGCACTATCAAAGGGGTGGTGTGCATGGGGGCAAGTTGGGGTGAGCACTCATTTTTCTTTCAAATTTTATCAGCACTAAAAAATAACTGCTAAATAGATTAACTATTATCACTAAAACAAAATAGATGATAAATGATTAATTTATCAGTACTTTTTAGCACTAATAGAAGCCCCATTTATCAGTGATTTTTGTTAGTTTTGATAAAGGGGGATTTTATTTACATTAGAAAAATGCACAGATAAATACCACCTTTAAAATCACTTTTTGGTAGCACTAATAAAGAAATCCATATCATTATTTTTCTGTAATGCGGATAAAATTATGGGATTTTAATGACACTTAAGGTAATATCACCCTTTTAGAGCCGATAAAGCCAATTTATAGTTCATTTTATAGCATGAGGTACCGTAGTGGTGGGAAAAAGATTTATCAAATTATTTAAGTTAATTAAATATTTCTCTTAGAAATAGATACTTTTTCACTTGGAGAAAGTTGTAGGATTAGCCATTTCATTGAGTGGTAAACAATGACTATAGTGGTTGTAAATTTTTTTTAGGTTTTTGACAATTCCATTAATCTCGATGCTTTGGAATAATAATTTACCTATCTTAAATGGGTAAGCCCAACCTGGGTTTCCTAATCCATGGTTAAAGGTATTAGTGTAAAATGGGAAAATAATTTTGAGGTTCCAAACTAGTAAAATAATGGAGATCACATATTGGTGTATGAAAAAAAATTCATGTGAAATGGGGGCACTCACTAAGGGTGTTTTAGTTCCTATAAATGACTCAAAAAGAATCTTTTTGAAGTAGGATACTAGATAAATCTTGATCTATGGTCCAATGTATAACAATTATCTGGTTTCTGAGGTAGAATGAAAAATGGTTCTGTGAGAATGGCATGAGACATTTTCAAGGATATGTTTCCTAGAGAATTTGTTATCACATATTATGCTACCTTTGTTAGATGGTTTTTAATGAGTTTTTTCTAACAAAGGACTAGAAAACACCATGGTGTTGGTGGACATGATGCGGTTGTTAGGAGTTACAAAAATTAAATGTTTAAGGTCCCTAAAATCAACAGTTTTTGAATAGAGAATTATGATGTGATATTTATGGGGTTTTAAATAGAGAAAATTATGATATATATCAAGGATAATTGATCCATGTGTCATGATGAGATTATATGAAATAATATATCATGATTTGAAATAGTCTAATGTGGTTTAAATGGGTCGGATATTGGACCTCAAGCATGACTTCCAATATGCCATAGGGTTCCAACTAACCTCAGGAGTGTGATAAGTATAGTGGGGAGACTATACCCTCTGGTTACAGAGTTACAAAATAGCAGAATAATCATACACAATAAATATCTGAGTATCCTAAATGATAGAAACAATATACTATAGTGAAAAAAAACCAATAAAAGAAAACTGAATAATTCAATAAATAAAAAAGGAATAATGTAATGATAGGATGAAATGTAACTAATTTTCATGCTAGAAGTAATAAAAATAAAATACTTGCATACTCAAATAAATACTGAAATGTCCCCAGTCGTCTCAGCTCCCACGTCTTGGGTGAAGGGTGCCTTTCCAATGGGGATCTCTCATGGTTATCCATGCGGCCTTCCCAAGTGGACTACGTTCAAGGACGCCCTCTGCAGTGTGACTTCCCTTCCTGTGTTGTCTATTAGTGGGGTGGATAATCAGACGCCCCTTTGTGGATCAGTCATTCCTCCAATTGTGGTGAAGTGGAGGGATTCAGTCCTAGTGGATGGGGCTCCCGTGGTGGAGCTTTAGGGAAAGGATTTGCAGAAGGTGGTCTCCTTCCATGATCTTTCTCTAGTGGCTCTCTTCGGGTGTAATAAGCCAACGCTCATTGTTTTCAAGGGCTTGGTTGACTTTTGGGGTCTTCAGCTTCCAGCAGCAATCTTAGAGCTTTCAAGGGTGGAGTTTTGTGTCCAATTGTTATATCGGGAGGTCTTCGTGGCAGCTTGGTCTCGTGAAGACCATCGGTGCAGATCCTAGCGGTACTCCTTATCCTGATGGTCTTGGGATTTCCATTTTGGAAGAGACTCACCATCGGAGGTAGTCTGGCTTTGCCTTTCTGGTCTCCCTCTCTCTTGCCAGAATCCAGCGATTCTGAGGGCGGTGGGCGACTCCCTGGGTTCCTTCTTATGCTCCGACGTGGCCACTATGCGTCACCTGGTGGCGAAAAACCCTCGCATATATTTTGAAATGGACCTCTCAGTGTACCATCCCTCTTGCATCCTCTTGCACTCTGATGACAGTTTCTCATGGTGGTAACATCATTTTTTCAACTCCTCCTCGATGTTTTGTAGCTTCTGTTGCTTTTATGGGAATTCTGTGTCGGTTTGTAGGTGTAATTATTCATAGGTGGGTTCTTTTGGTGCTTGGGCAACAGTGGAGAAGGGAGGGGGCTCACCCTGTCTGGCGGTGGTGGCACCGTGCTCGGCGGTGTGGCAGCTAACCTTTGTTTTCGTTAGTAAATAAGGATCGTTTTTGAATTCCTGTAGTGGACCCCAGTTGTCAGAGGTGGTTTTTTCACCACCTTCTCGATCTGTTCTGAATTTACTTCTGTCATATTCGGTCCTAGAGCTGGATCTATTGCTCTGGTCTCCTGTCACCATCCTGGAGACCCACTCTAGGGGTCCTTTGGGGCCTTCATCTTCAGCTTAAGGGAATCTCGGTGTATCCTGGGATGCCAGAGACCTTCTTTCTATCTTTTCTCCAAGGATCCAACCTTTGTTGTCGTCTTATTCTTCCCCCTTCTGTATTTTTTCACAACTGTCTCCAGAACTCTTACATCACTCGTTGGTCAGAAAGTTGGTGTCAAACTCCAGAGGTCTTCTTCAGAAGGCCCCTTTTACATATGGTGTGATGCGAGGGATTCTATCCAACCGATCCTCTCCTCAGTGGTCTATCCTAGTGTCCCTGTATAATGGTTCATTGGAGGAGAGTCTGCGGCACACTATGACGCACAAGAAACTGTCCCTATTCAAGGATTCTAACAGAACGTCCATGAAGAAGATCCTTTTGCCAAAGGGGATCAACCCTTCGGGTGGCTCTTCGAGGACCCTCACTCACTCCCAGTCAAAGGAAGCAGGTGCTTCCTTGTTTCTATCCTTTTCCAATGGTTTGGGCTAGAAGGGGAAAAGGGGACTACCCCTATGATCTTTCTGATCATCTGGAATGCACATGGCATAAGGGCACATGCCAAATGTGCCTTTATAGCCAACAAATCTAGGATCCACCAATCAGCTCTTGCGGTCATCCTTGAACCAAAGCTGGATCAAACAAAACTTTCAAAAATGGTGAGGAGAATGGGTTACTCCCTTTCCTTTCATGGGTATCTGGAGAATTCTCATATCTGGATATGTTGGAGGAGTCATATCACGGTTGAGCTGATGAGTCTCTCGTTACAATGCATTGATGTCAAGGTGGACTGGAATGGAATGGAGGTTCAGTTCTCTTTTGTTTATTCAAGCACGAATCCTGAATAACGTAAGATGTTGTGGAATCATTTGGAGTATCTGCAGGTCTGCTCCATCCCATGGGTTGTGGGAGGAGATTTCAACTCGATTCTGCAGGCTTCAAAAAAGAAAGGGGGTTCGGTCGCATTGAATAGCGACATGCAGGATTTTAGCCACATCATAAAAGCAGATGGGTTATTAGATCTGGGATTCATTGGTCCCAAGTTTACCTGGTGTAATAACAGGAAGGGCCGACAGTAGATATGGAGCCATCTGGACAGGTGCCTCACCATCATTCAGGGTCTGGATACCTTCTCAAAAACAACAGTAACGCATATCCCACGATATCTATCTGACCTTGCCACTATACTCGTGGAGATCAGGAAGGAGGCCATATGTCTTCGAGGCTTCATGTACAACTGTGCATGACATCAAGAGATGAGACTCATGTAGATGGTTGAATGATCTTGTGACTGAGGAGGGTTTGGGAGAGGCTGAATAAATTTGTAAATTGTTTGAAGCGACTTAGGGAGGACCTCCAGCACTGGTCAACAGATAGGTATAATGTAAATCTTGGGGTGAAGCGACTATAGAAGGATATTCCCTATTTAGAATAGGACCTCTAAGAAAGGTGGGATGATAACACATTCATTATTTTATGTGACAATCGAGTGTTACTGGTAGATAATCTTTTTTATATTGAAAGAGAATACAGACAAAGATCACATGTTAGATGGCTGAGGGAGGGAGACCGAAAGATTTCTTACTTACATGCATGATTGAAGGAGAGGAGGTTTTCCAAAATCAACATTGGTTTAGGGAATGGTCTATTTACCTTAGATGTGGATGTGGCAGGGAAAATGGCAGTTGAGAACTTTCAAGGCATATTAGCTGGGCCAGTTTCGTCTAGGAATGGAGGTGGTATGGGTGACATGGAAGAGGAGGACTTCCTAGGATGCATGACTCACCTTGCGGAGATCCTAGACAATCACCTGTTATCATCTATCCTGTTGGAAGAGGATATCAAGGAGGTTGTGTTCCAGCTTCCTCGTGATAGAACAGCCGGGCCGGATTGGTTCCCAGGGGAATTCTTCATGGCGGTTTGGGGTATTATTGGTCCACAAGTGGTTGAAGCGATTCAAGACTATTTCTCTGGTGGTCCCTTGAATAGAATGTCTTGATCCTCAGGAATAGTGATTAGTCCAAAAAAACAAGATCCTGCAGATGTTGGGCATTATCGTCCTATTTTTTTTGTGTAATGTCTCTTACTTGATTTTGTCATCACTCATTGCATCATGGCTGAGCAGAGTTATTCCATGGCTGGTTTCAAAGGAACAACATGGATTCATTAGAGGTCAAAGCATATAAGGGGTGGTCATAATTTATAGTCAGTTAGTTAATGATATCAATAGAAGGTCAATCAGATCCAACATGATTTTCAAAGTCGACATGGACAAAGAATACGACAAAATGGAATGGAGTTTCATTATTTGGGTGCTGCGCAGGTATGGTTTTCAGGAGTGGTTTTGTGACCTGTGTTTTAGGTGCTTCTCCTCTCCTTGGATCTCTATCTCATTGATGGGGAGGTGATCCGACTTCATCAAATCGGTTCGTGGGGTGTGCTAGGGGATCCCGTATCCCCAAGTCTATTCATATTGGAGCAAGAGGATTTATCTTGAAACCTTCACAAGGGAGATGAGAATGGTACGTTGGGTCGATATCTTAGCAAGGGTGGAATGGTGAGATTTTCCCATTTAATGTTTGTTGATGAAATCTTAATATTCACCAATGGAAGGCGGAGATCATTATCTAATCTTATGGGTCTTCTCAATACTTACGGTCGAATGAGTGGGAAACATGTGAACTTCTCAAAAAGCCATGTCTTCATCTGAAATAGATGTTCTCAGTGGCATTGTAGGGGCATACAAGACATATTGGGGTTTCTTCAAAAACCAATTCCGATTATTTATTTGGGTGTTCTACTCTCCCATGGATGCATTTGAAAGTCGCAATTTGAGATGATCACCAATCGGTTGGTGTGAAGAATCAACAAATAGAAAAACAATTTTCTATCGTTCGGTGGGAGAATAAAATTGGTTAATAGTATATTAACATCCATTCAGATGCAGATTTTTTAACAGCTCAATCCACCAAAAGGGGTTACCAGGTGCATTGAAAACATCATTACCACTTTTGTGTGGGGCACCAACCAGGTGGGTCGTTGTCACTGGGCCTCATAGTAGTGTATGGACAAACTAATTTCTGAGGTAGGGGTGGGCCTTCAGAACATCAACGAGGCTATTCATGGAATGCAAGGCCGCCTGGCTTGTGATATCATTGTTGGTGAATCCTTGTGGGAAGAGTTTTTCAGGAAACGTTACGACATGCATGGGGGAGTTTCAATGGGAAAGGACTCCATCCTATGAGCTTGGCAAGGTGTATGGATTCCCATATTGAGGCCCTCTCTAGTTCTGCTGGGTGGATCATCATTAGAGATGATATGTGTTTTTTGAAGGACAACTGGGCCGGGACGGTGTTAGATTATCCCTGCTATCCCCTTTCAGAGATCTCTTTCAAGGAATCCAATAGGCATCTATGATTCGTCTTGTTGGTTCTTACTCTTGAACTGGTCATGTGTTAGGAGGATGTTGTGATGAATGTCAAAGTTGACAGAAGCTGTTTCACAGGGTCCTCTTTCGGGAAGTTCAACATGAAAGACTACAGGGACCTTGTGTGGGAGGAGAGACCTCATGATGAGTGGGTATCCAAGATTTGGTGTAAGGGGATCCCCACAGAGATGAAATTCCTCATGTGGAGTATAAGGAACAGATCCCTGTCAATGGATGAAAATGTGCAGTGGAGAGGAATTTCCATGGCGTTATGGTGTTTTCACTGCGAGAACCCACAGATGGAAACAACCGTTAATCTCTTCTTCCGGACCAACTGGGCTGGATTCCTTTGGCCCTTTTTTTCTCCCTGTCCCAGCTTTGATAATAGTTAGGCCTCACTTTAGGGGTTCTTAGGCACATGGTTTCACAGAGTTTATGGGAGGTCCATAGAATGCAGTGTGCAGGTAATCATTCTCACTTAATTGTGCTGGAAATTATGGGAGGATCGTAATCATGTATGTCTTGGAAGCAGGAGATCACTTTTGTTCCTTAAAATGAGGGTTATGTCTCTGATCTTTGAACTCGAGTCCCTACTCAAGGAGGACAAGCTTTCAGTTATGGCATGTAGCCTATAAAACTTCCCTTCTGCACCACCAAGGAAGTAGTGTCTTTGGATCAAATGGAATCCACCAGTGGGTGGCCCGAAGCTGAACGTGGATAGATCCCTTATGGGGGGGGGTGATGAGAGGTGGTGGTATTCTTTGAGACTCTCGAGGCTCAGTTCTTCTGGGGTTCAGCGCCTTTTATGGTTCGTGATCTTCGTTAGGCGTAGATGTTAAGGCCCTTATTTCTGATATTACCATCCATAGAGATTATGGTTTTGATGTGGTGGCTTTTGAGTCGGACTCTGTGTTTCTTGTGATGTCCATTCAGGGATGGCTGGAGGTGCCTTGGAGTTTAGTGTACTCAGTTCGAAGGTTTTATGAGGGGACCCTCTCTGGGAAGAAAGTTCATCACATCTGTAGGAAGGCTGACTTTGCGGCGGACTCGCTTTCCAAGATGGGATGTGCGGCCACTCAGATGATCTTATATGAAAAATTAGGGTCCCTTCCACTAAAATGTAGATTGGTGATTCAAAGGGATTCCCTTAGTTTCCATCACTTCTGAACTCCTTGAGGGAATAATGTTTTGTTCCTTGGCACTTTTAATAAAAAAGAAATTTTCAGTCCGAATGACACCATCGTGTCTAAACATAACCAATATGATAATAAGTTTAGGAAATAATGCAATAAATATGTGAATTAATTAATTTAAAAAATTAAATTAATACCACATCAACCTGCTTCCGAACTAGGCCAAAATATATTTGAGCATGTCTGTCGACCATAAAAACCCTAGATAAATAACTATGTTAAAACAAATCCTTCTTCAACACCTACATGTCTCAAAACCATGCAAGCCATAACCTTATATACATGGTATAAATCACTTAAATCTAGGATAGTCCTACTATATAGGAATTTTAACAATAAATTAGCACCATGACCGGTGTATAAGCATTACAACATGTATCAGGACAAAGACCAATATATAATCATTACAACATGCATCTTGGTCAAGCCCAATATATAAAAATTACATCATTTATTAGTTCTATTCTTGGTATATAATAATTATAACATATACTCATTAAAATCCCAATATATAAGCCTTATATCATGTATCAAGACCAAGCTGTATATATAAGCATTACAACAAGGACATCATAATATCACTTCATAAGGCCCAAATGTATATTACAAAAAATTACCATTTGTCTTGAAATTAAAATTTTCACTTATCATTTGGTCAAAAACTAATAAAATTTTAGTCAATTACATAATCATGCCAGGACAATATAAATCTAAATCATAAAATCACCCAAAACTCATTTCATGCTAAAAACACTTTAAGCCATCTGTCAATTAATTTATAATAATGAGTTTTCTCACCTAAGCACTATTCATAATCTTGGTCCTGAATAATTGGATCCTAAGGGATTCTAAGGAATAAATCCAATTCATCATTTAACTAGTTTATGGGCATGTTATGTTGGTGAAATTACAATATTGCACATATTTTCAATTAAACAGACCATATAGTTAAGATTCAGACCCCCTACCATTAACCGATCATTAATACAACACTTCTATAAGGGTAACACCAATAAGGAATATTGTGTAAAAGATATAAATATGAACCCTAGATCAAATTAGATCACTATTAAAATCAAACCAAAACATGGTCTAAATATTTCCCCACCCTAATGAAGAACAAGAGAAGGGGAGGGGAAAACCAAAGCCAATGACTTACCAAGGGTCAATCGCACAAATAAGTCATCCAGAAAGGAGAATAGTGATCCAAAATAGCCTTAAGAACCACTATAGATTGAGGGGGAAATGTTTCATCTAAGGAATTTGAAAATTATCATACATGGAATAGTATAAAACAACTGGTTAGTATATTACACACAGTGTCACTCATTTACATTCCATGTATATCTTTTTAGAGGGATACACTGAAAGAACCATCTCCTAAAGATTATATTTATCCTAATAAACTATTAAACAACATGAATGGTATAAAAAACATGTAAACATGTCACACCCTATAGTGGTTCATGACATGTTTCTAGCGGAAGTTACACATCATGTAACATGTACACGACATGTAATCTCCCAACATATAGTTTTCTGTACATTTTCAACAAAGAGGACATGAAACACCTCCAGGCCTTAAAAAATAAGGAAAAATCCCAAAATCATATTTAACACATATTTAAGGACTCTAATAATTCAAATAAATATATATCCCCCTGATTTAATTCATTTTCCCAAATAATAGCTCTCCATATTTGAACAATATTCAACCAACAAAGCTTAAGGGCAAAGGAAAAATCAATGAATTGAATTTAACACAAAAACTCAAAGAGGTACACACCTAGAAAAATATGAGATCTTACAATTTCTCTCCTTGGTCTCTATTTTTAAGTGGCATGAATATCTAGTATATTAATCAACACAAATTGGATGACTATGGGTACTATGGTGGAAATATTATACTTCTATATCCTTCAATTATCAAGTATCCTATTATGGACAATATAGTGATATAGTTTGTAGAGATATATCTATCTATAAAATATAGCATACATAACTCATAAAATAGAAGAGTGAACTAAATGAAATATCTAAAAAAAGAGAAAATAATAGAGGGAGAAAGACATATTTTCTTAAGGGGAGAAGAAGAAGAATGGAATTATTGTTTTTTTATTAAAGGAGATTAAATTAATGTTCTATAAACATGAAAAAAGTAAATACAATTTTTCAATTCATAGGGAGGATTCCAATGAAGAAATATAAGGTGTTTCAATGATGACTTATGGAATGGATATTACATTTTTAGGAGAATGTTTATAACTAGACTCTAAAAAATAAATATTGGGATCAGAGGCACCACTCTACATACATTGAAACAAAATAATGGTGGAATTATTTAGTTTTATCATGTGTTATAATTCTTAAAACATTCTAGAGTAGTTAAAAAAGTAGATAAGTCATTGGGAGTGAACCTTGGGTGGTAGTGAGCTGACCCTAAATATTGTGAATGGAGTGACCCATAAATGGAAGTGAGTTGTCTTAATAAATTATATGGGGAGTGACCTATCCTAAACCACCACTAATCACTAAGATTTATGGACTCTAACATAAGTAATATCACTATTTCATGATCCATGAATGAGACTAGTGTGATTTGACCCTGTAAAAAACATATGTCCTATATTAATGCTTGATTTACAATCTATAAGACATAATTAGTGAGAGTGGGTTAAGAATCCATCGATCAAACCTGGTAAATGTAATGAGACATGAGATAATTATCAAATTATCATTAAAAGAATAACTAGGTGTGACATACTAACCACAAGGTTAAGATCATAGAGGGAAGTGATTATTTAAGGTAAAAGTGTTAATTTTAAAAAGTTCCATACATTGATTCACCCCCTCTTATAATATCTTACACTAAACACCCTAGTGGGGAATAACAATTGGCATGAGAGCATTGGTTTTTTTGGGATTTATTTCACTCTAATGTGAATTTTTTATTTTTTTGTAGTTGAGTTTTATTATACTCTTATTTTTGGTTAGGTCAATGTGAAAAAATGAATTTGGAGAAGAATAATTCAAAAGGAATTCCATATTTTGGAACAATTTTTCATAAAATTTTGATTATGACTGAGTCATGTGAAGCTATCTATAGAAAGGTCTAAACAATTTTTATTTTTAATCTAGTAATCCATTCAATGAAATTTCATGATGAGTTGAGGAGAATATATTCCCAAGTGAAATTGGAACATCTGATGATGTATAAATATTAACATGTCCAATGGTTGAAACTAACCACTTATCAAAATAGGTAGATAAGAAAATACATAAAATAAAAAATATAGTTGAATGGGGAGAAAACATCACATAATATTCATGTTAAAGTTCTAAATATTGATTATGGAAAATTAAAAATCCTCAATAAACGACTATTTATGTGATTACTGATCTAAGGTAAAGTAATGATTACCAAAACAATAAATTAAAGTAAATTTTTCTTAGAGTGTATAATATTAAATATGGATCCAAGTAGATGATTCATGACTCAACATAGGTCAAAATTACGAATGCTAATATGGATGAATTGGATAAAAATATGGTATAATATATTGAGGAGAAAAAATGATAAATAAAGTGGAACTGTCCTTGAAGAATGATATTGTAAAAATGGGTGAAAATATAAAGGTTCAAAGTAAAATAAATTTTGAAATTTCACACGAGACATGTAAAAAAATTTGTATAAAAATTATTTGAAATCTATAATTCTATCTCTCAAGACAGAACTTTATAGGAGGATGAATTATAGAAAGGAATCTTGGTCAATATTGGGAGAGATGACGTCCCAATTTATGGATAAGGATGATAATATCCACAAGATTAGGAAGAGACTGAAAAACTCTAATGAGAAGAAGTAGATCCCTACCATGGTAGTATCATTAAGTGGAATTATTGAATTTGAGAAGAAGAAAAATATTTTCTCTAAATCTAAAAGATAGGAGTCCAAATAAAAGGTATCTACCAAATGATACTAATATAAAAGATTGTGAAACACTATGAGTGTGTGTCTATAATATCAAGTAATTAAAGAGGAAAATATTTTTACCACAAAATATACCATACGTGGAATGGATATACGAGGTTCTATTTTTATGATAGATGTTCTATTTGTTCTTCTAATTGATACATTGATATAAATTAAAACACGAAAAGTGAGGAATGTTGTATAAGGAATCCATCCACTACTATATAAAATGGGGAGAGAAAATAAATTGAAAGAAATCTTATTATGTTGGAAAAACGTTACCTATCTTAGATGATAATAATATGTTTTAATAAATGGTTCATATAGACCTAAATCAGTTTACTGACATAAAACATCATGGAAAGGAAAAAACCATGTTTGGAGGAAAAATAAAAAGCTACTCTAACTATTATAAAGTTATATGAGCATTAAAATAAGTATCTACCCGGGAAGGAAAAGACTGAGGTGGAGCTAATGGACATTATAGATGAGAAATATGAATAATTCCAAGGAGGTATCATAAAAACCACTATAAATATCATCATGAATACTAGTAGAAGATACCTCATACAGTGGAAAATCTATTTAATTATTCAATACTAAGACATCAAAGGGGAAAACATAAAAAAGGGAGATTAGTCTCATAATGAAGGAAATAGTAAATCCATGATAGGTTAATACCAAATAACTTACTCAGAATAGATTTTTTTATAAGTGACACCATAGGAATAACCATTTATAAGGCTAGGGAGAAAGTGAAAATCTAATATTTGGTCCACCAAGTCCAGCCATATTCCTAAGAATGATGAAATTTTAAGGTTATCTATATCATTGAATTTACATTTATTAACTATTATTGAAGTATTTTAGGTTTTAGAGGATATACGATCCATGTGGAATTTGAATTAGGAGATAAAAAGTAATATTATTACATTATTCAATGCAATAAATGATGAAGTAATTAGTACAAGTGGTACCTTGATGACTTTGAAATTGAAATAATATGACTTCTAAAATATGGGTTGGAGTAATAAGATGTGGTGTCACAAAGTTGTATCAAAGTCCAATAGAGGTGTTGGTGTAAAAAAATTATCATTAATTGGAATCAAATTCTAAATATGATATAATATATAATGATAAAATGACTGTAATAAAAATTGATTTTCATAACTTATAGATTTCTTGTTAACATGTAATATCATCTTAATGTTTTCATAATAAAAAATGTTACTAGGTGAATGAATTTCATAATCAAATTTTAGTCTATATTTAGTGATCATGCTGATGAATCTAGGGGAGTTTTAAAATTTAGATCCTAATTTGGTATCCCAAAAAAACTGAGGAAAGACACATGGTGATTAAGGGAAGAAATATGTGTTAACTTTTGATACCCTCTTCGATAATTTGAATTAGAATTGACGTCCAAATATTATTTTCAAAGTAAAAATATATTATCAATCACAAATAATGTAATTCATGTTTATTCAATAATTGTTTTATGAAATTTTTTTTATATTAAAATATATGTTCTTTGTAAAAAGATGAGAATTGTGAATAATTTTTTGTTATGGATATATGTGATTGAAAATGAAAATGGTGTTGTTGTTAACTGAATATGTTATTTCCTATTCCAAAATCATACTCATTAGGTATATAGGTTATGTTTATAAACCATTTTTAAGTCAAAAGATCAGACACTAAAATTATTTCAAGATGTATAAAAATTTGGGAGGTTTTGCATTATTGAAAATTAAATATAAAATTTATTGAAATGTGAATAATTGAGTTGATAATTATACAATTCTTTAAATTTATTAAAATATGGGGATACTAGTATCTCTTGATATGGTGAGATAGATATACTGGTAAAATGGAGAATATCAAATGATGATACTGCTATGAAAAATAGAAATTGAGACAAGTTTCTTCAGGTAGACAATTGTAGCAGGTGGTGTCCTTGAAAATATTTAAAGTAGAATATAAGTAAAGGCTTATATTTATTAACTTCAAGAAGATAGAGGGAATTATAAAAAATAGACTTTGTTAATTGAATGTAGTATTCTTTTTATTCTATGTCGAAGGAGGAGAAGGGGAATCATGAATCCACATATCCACTTGACCCTCAAAGGGATAGTAGGAATCCGATATAGTAAGTAGCATCATATAAATTATGAATTCATTCTGGATTCATGATATTTGTACTACATTTTTTAAATGGTGGTATTTTTTTCTATCCCCATAGTGATTTTTAAGTGTTTGAATTATTGGATACACATTGGTAATTTTTTTTAGAAACCAAAGTAAAGTAGTTGTGTTGGATTTATTGTTAATATGGTGTTCTAGAAGGTATATATGGAGTAAAGGGAAAAAATAAACAAAAATAATTATGGAGAAAATACTTGAAACCCCTTACTAGAGAAGCTAACAATGATGAGGTAGTGTCTAAGAAGAATAGTGGTGTTATCCTGAGAATAAGTACAGGATAAGATCTAGTGGAGGTCAATGCTAGACATAGGAGACTATAAGAAGCATGGGTAAAAATTGCCAAAGGAGAGTGGATGTAGTGGATGGTGGAACCCCAAGAGCAAAAAAGCAAGTCTCATATCATCAATTTTGTTAACAATATACCACCAATGAGAAACATTAACTTGGAAAAAAATATTCATGGAATTATTTTAGTTATATCTATCATGTTCCAATAAAGTGAAAAATTTTCAGTTAGAGAATATTAGGGTATTGACCATGTTTTTATACAGGGAATCAAAAAACATGGTGGTTTCTATATAACTAGAGGGTTTTCACCATTCTGTTAATATTTCCTTTTCACATTTTTAGTTGTGCATGAAATAGGGAATCCCAACATGGGTTTTGTATAATCCATTATGAAAGGTGTTAATAAAAAATAGAAAAGTCACGATGATCCAGAATATCTATGTTATAAAAATTCCACACCATGGTGTCGATGTTCATATGGTGGTCCTGATTTGTTAGAAAATATATGTTTTAAAAATTCCTGAATGATTAAAGATTTTAATAGGGAATCATAATAATATATTTATAGATTTTAAAATTGAGAAAATTATTAGTGATATTAAGGAATCTTGACACCTAAATTATGATGAGAATATATGGTTATATTGGTTTCCATTTAAAATTGATGTTATGTTTGAGGAGTAGATTAAACATAAAGTGGATATATTGTGGTTTATATGATGGAAATATTAACATCCAATATATTAAACTTTTTAGGGAGATGATTATGGTGAATATAGTGCAGATATGTTGTGGTGATATCGCTATCTATAAAATGTTAGAGATATTTTTCAATAAAGAGAATAGAGAGATAAATGTTATATTTAAAAATGAGGAAATAATAGAGTGAAAAAGAAATATCTTCTAAATGGGAGAATAATAAGAAGAATAAGAAGAGGAGAATAGTTTTAGTGTAAAAAATGATAGTACATTCTAGTTCTACTTGATGTAAATAAGTGAAGATAGTTATTCACTTCTAGGAAAACCTTTGAAAAAAGAAGAGGGTGTTTCCATGAACACTCATGGAATGGAGATGAATATTTTTTAAAAGATATTCATATCTATCTTATGATGGGTTAGAATAGAGATCATATGAACCACTCTACATCCAGTGTAACAAAATAGTGGTGAAACTATGTTGTTTATTCCTTCATGATAACTTGTATTTTTGTTGTAAGGAGAGTGACCCCAGGAATATAAGTGACCTTGCCTAATCCCTACAATAATAAAATTTTATTAGTGGATTTTGATGAATTTAACATCAATGTTCATGATCATAGGATTTTCCCAATGTGGTGACCCATACAAAATACACATTTATTGCAAACATGATTGATTTAAATTCAGAAATATATAATCAATGAAAGTGCACTAAACAACCATTAATTAGATATGGTAATGGGGTGTATAATAGATATAAAAAATGGGTCATAATAAATGGAAAACTAGGTGAGAACAATTAAAAATGAGGTCAATATTATATAGGGTAGTGAGTTTTTGAGGAAAAGTCCTCAATTAGAAAATTTTCCACACATTGATTACCCACCCCTCCCAGGTCATCTCATACTAAAGACCACAATTGTGACAACTTTGAATATATAAAATTCTATTACACTTATTAGGAAGAAATATTGGTTCCACTAATTGAACATTTAAAAAAAATATCTTCATATAAAACATTATACTTACTCATAAATTGATATATCCATACGCAAATATTATAAAACCACTTTAAAAGTAGATTGAGTAGGAAAGAATCCATCATTGTAAAATTGAAAATAAGTTACTGAAAATTCTCTCCATATCAATCTTATTTTGATAACTCTTCTTATCTTAAATAACCATGTATAAGTAAATGTATTATTAAACAATAACTTTTCTATCTTTAAATCATCATTATAGAAGTACGTAGTGTTAAAAAGTTTACAATAAAAAGAATTTGTGTTCCATACGAGGCACCAACCCCAACATAAGAAAATTAAAAATCATTGAAGTCCCTAAAGACCTTGAAACCCTTAACAGTATTCCCACACAATACATCCCATTTTATATAGTTTAATCCCTTTTTATTTAGATTCCCACCCCCACTGTATTCCCCAAAAATACTTATACCTAAATAAAAATAAGGCACACATTTTCACCATTAGAGATCCATACATGCTTGTGATTTGACATAAATAAAATTACTATTTAATAATCATTACATAATTTTTGGTCGGACCAAGTAAAGATAATGGTTCATGATATCATAAATACTGAAGAACTACTTTATTGTTTTCAGAATAACTAGTGCTATAAGAAGAACCCATATTTTTTGAAATTAACCTTTCCCCTAAAATAATTCTTATAGAAGGCCAAAACATCCATAATAACACAAAATTAATCCTTATATATTTTTAAAAAATAATGAAACCATTTATAAGAAGAAAAATTTGATTAAAATGTATTATTGAACATACCCAACCTTTATGGGAACCCACAAATATTAATGATGAAATTGGTGGGTTCCATCCCAAGACTACATTAAATATATCTTGGTCTAGTGACAATTTCGAAGATAAAAATCACATATAATGATAAAATGTTTCTCTAACTTATAGTCTTATCATAAAAACATGTGTTATGAAAATACTAATGTTAAATAACATCCAAGAAAACATGAAATATATGGTAAATATTTCAAAATATGATACTAATTTCATGTACTCTTTGAAATTAAAACATTAAAGGACAATAATTTCATTCTATAGAATTAAGCTCATTTAATATTGAGTCAAAATACACTAATAAGAACCATTAAAATATCTACCATGATCATTATCATAAATAGAACCTATAAGAATATCTAAATTGATGAAAGTATATAACCACACAAGTTCCCATTCAGTGGTGAGTATAACTACCTAGAATTTTCATTCCAAATACAAAAAAATATCAAGTAAAATTTCTTGTTCATGCAGTAAATTATGTGACCTAAAATTGTGGTCAAAATTCTCATCACACATTCCAAAACAACATTGGTTCCAGTTATTCAAGTCAAGAAACTCACCAAGTTAAAACACTCCCATATAAATAATTATAGTATTAAACATGCATAGACACACACAATCACACACTAAAAATAGTTTCCTAAAGAAAACACTTTTATCCAAAAGGAATCACCATATCAACATAAGATAGATAATAAACACCTTTTATATGTTTGATATATCATTAAAAATATGGTTGATCTCACACAATTATAAGATATTTCTGATAGGAGGAATGTCACAACCTCATCTTGGAGAATCCTGAACAATTTTTAGAAAAAACTTATTAGTGGAATTATTGAAGTCTATAAGTCAATTTATAGACTATTATAGATTTTAAAGTACAAGTCTCAGATTATAGAATTTCCTAGCTCCATAATAACTCAATATCCACTCATGGACACTGAAACCTTTTTTACAGTATTAATGTCTACCCTAGTGGAATTTCTATGCAATGACCTTCTAAAAAAATATCACTAAAATAAAAAAAATAATCATTAAAATGAACTTATAGTACTCATACAATATGGGAATACCAAACCCCTTAAAAACAACCGATACAAGACAATTATTTCTACAATTTTCCAAGACCATCTCAATACATCTAAGTAAAAGGTAAACATATCCCTTAATGTTCACAACATAATAGTAATAATATGATGATTGATTGGATAAACTAATGATTTATTGGATGACTAAGCTAGTCAAATAGTAATGATTTTTATGTTTTAGAACAACACATTCTTGGTTTCATCCATGCTAGACCAAGGTAGATGATAATTTTCCAATAACTTGACATTAATGTATAATTTATTTCAAAAATTATCCTCACTAAATAGGTCATTTATATATCATACCATAAGTGGATGATACCTCTATAGATCAATCAGAACTATTATATTTCATATACTGGTCTATTATTTCATTTGAAATCCAAAAACACATTAATGATCATTTGTGGGTCAATCTAAGTAATACCCAACCACTATACTTGATAAATTCCCTCAACCCATTTTTAGTTTTTATAAATTTCCCATGAAGAGATAATGTCATAATTAGATAAATAAAAAGGGCCGAAGAACCTTCTATAAGTCAAAATATTTCTTTCATAATGTCTTGATCAAAACTAGTCAAAGTTAATCAATGATGTTCTAATTTGGTATAATCATAATTTATGTGAAAAAATAACCTAAACTCATAAAATAAGATTAACATTGATTAAAAATTCACAAACCTTAGTTAATAATAAATAAATAAATCAAATTAAGTTTAGTATAGTAAACCTTTATCAATTACAGTAAACAAAGGTGAATGTTTGTTAATAATTGTTTATCTTTAAAGTACGTAATTGAATTTAAAAAAATTACATTAGTTATGGTTGAATAAAGAAATTAAAAAATAATTAGTGTGTAAAACTTGTATAATTGAATCCAAATATATAAAATTATACTCAAAAAAAATATTACACTATTTAAAAATAAAAGTTATCCATAGTTCATTTAATTAAAATTTTATTGAGTGACATTTTGAAACAAAAATTTCTTGTCATAGAAGATTTTAATGCTTCAAATGAAATATTTTAAAAAGTTTTTAAAAAGCTTAATTCAAAATAAATACTTTCTAGATGGTACAATTTTATTTTTATTTTAAAATTGAATATATAAATTGAGACTCATTTAGAGAAAATTTTATAGTGATCCATAGTCAAAATCTAGGATTATCAATTATTTTTCCAACCCTCTAATTTATAGGCACATATAAACTCAAAATATTTTAATTGAAATGAACACTCTTAATGAAATTTGAAAAATTGAATACAACATCATTGTTTTTAAATCTAGGCACAATTGTTTTTTTAAAAATACAATGGTCTCATATAGAAAATTTTAAAAAATACATTTATTAAAACATTTACTTCAAAACAAATCCTAATCTTATAACTTTACCCCATAACAATCAGAAGAACATTTCATAACTTAGAATTTAATTTTAGGACTCAAATCATAGATTTAAACAAACTTACATAGACATGGAGATTTGGTAATTATATTATTCCTATGTTCAAAATTATTATATCTAAAATTGTTAATATATTAATCCAATAAGTGTGATAAATTTAAATATCAATAGATATATTATTTAAATTAATTTAACAAGTGTTCATATTAAAATATACAACTGTGAATAATATAAAAAATCAGAATAAAAATTAATGTAGTTCAACTACATGAATACCAAATAAAATGATTTTACTTGAAACTCCTACTATTGATGACTATAAATCATCAATATCCTCAAAATTAAATGAATCTTCCTTGATGTATTACTTATATCAACTACTAAAATATTATAAAACAATCACATAATATTAAAATCCCAAGAAAATATGTAACGAACCAAAATTTTATTAGCAAAATTTCTATTATTATAATTATGTTATATCGTATAAAAAACAGACATAGCATAGTAATAAAAAAACATTATTATCATAAATGAAGAATAAATTAAGGGATATTTAAAAAAAATAATGAACTTATACCGATGGAAATGTTATTTGACCCTTAGAATAGAAACATGGCCATTATGAATAGTAATACATCTAATAGAATAGTAACATCACCAGGTAATGTATAAATAAAATTTTGTCATATTATAAATGTTAATATAATATAATTATATAACAATATAAGTAAATATTTTTTTAAGAATGATAAAATAAGTGTTTTTATTTTTTAAAAACATAAACATTTAGTATAAATTTTATAGTTAATATAATGATTTAAAAGAAAAATTTCCTTCTTAAAATAGATTCATAAATTAATATTTTTTTCTTATGATTATAAAATGATTTTATGTGATCTTAATTAATTTTCAATGATTCATAAAATCAGCTATAATTTTAAAATCAGTGTGTTTTGAATAAATGGTGATTTTAATTAAAAATTAAATTTCTTATATTTTTAAAATTATTTTCATAAAAGAGAGTTCATTTTTGAATTCTGAACTTTGAAAAAAATTTAGGGTGAATTTTTTATATTTTAAAAAAATAGTTAATTATTTGGGAATAGTGTAATACATTAATTTAACTTATATAGCATTTTATGTTAAGTACAAGTTTTTTTGTGTCATTTTTTATTTATGGTCGATGTAAGAAATTTAATCTAGAACTCTAATAAATTATTTAATATATTTAGTCATATGAATCAAAACTATTCATAATCTTGATCAAAAATAATAATCAAAATGTATAAAATAATATAAAAATACCCCTCTCATCCCCTATAAATACCACCACTCCCCACTTATTCTTATCACCCCTCAAAGAATTGATGATTTTCAAACTTATTTTCAATCCTCTTTCAAAGCCACTATGCCATGTACAATCAACTTTGGTCTTAATAAAATACCAAATCCATTTTTCAAAAGGAGGCTCTCAAGGAGAAGAATTCAGGAGGTAAAATCCTCTTTCATTTTCTTTAAATTTATTTTCAATTTCATTTCAATTTATTTTATTGAATTATTATATCATCACCTCCACTTATCCAAGTGGAATTATAACTCTAGTATCTTATATATACTGTAATTTTAATATGTTAATGGAACAATCAATCATTAATCCTATTCTCCCCTCCCGTTTATTCTAAAAATTAATGCATCATACGTTAGATGTTGATTTATCATCTTCGAGGATGAAAATTTTTAGTTTTCCTATACCGCCTTCAATGATGGCCATAAAACCATTATAATGGATGAAAAATATTTTAAAATGTATGTTATGTCATTTTTTATGACCTAGAACTAACATATATGCATAATATTAAATAATAAAACAAAACAAGTTTTTGATGATAAAAAATTTCCAAATTAATATGAATGATTATACTTAACAAATTATTTATTGAATCATCATAATATCGAGAAAAAATAATATATAATATCCTTTAATATTATGAAGGTTAATTAATAACATATAATTTCAATTCTGGAAAATTATTCTCATTTTACATGATCTTCCACACATGTACACAAGTAAACTGATCTTGAAAACCAAGACAACGAACACTTTCGAATGATAAAATTGAACTCTATAACTCATCATAATGGCCACAAATGAACTTCATAAAATTATTATAAATAAAATACATGTATAAGAGGTCCGTTATTTATTAATTCATAAATTTGATTTGATTATTAATGATATTAAGTTGAATAAATCATTTAGACATAAGGTTAGGGGATTCTCAAACACAATTTCCATTCTTTGTGTTGTTCATATTTCATACCAAATTTAAGTGAAGATGTTCTTTTAATTTTCCAATAATATATATTTTTTCATACCTTTTTCCCCTGAAATACATTTCTTCAATCGTATTTTGTTACAGATGCAATGTTTTTTCCAAAATAACTCTTCTTACTAAAAATGCATATTTTACATCCCTTGATATTGTTTATTTTTCATTCAAGATTGATGATTCTTAGAACAAGTATGTTATTACTTTTTTTGGAAACTCTAATTTTTATTTATGAAAGTATTCTTTATGAAATTTTCATGAAATAAATTTCTATTCCATGGGGTTTTTTATAAATAAAATTGTTATATGTTCTATGTGGAATTTTTGGCTATGAAAATGTTATAATGTGATGTTGGTGTTCCCAGAATTATATAGTACTCAAATTCATTGGGTAATGTTATGTACCTCATGATATAATGTGCAATAGTTTTGAACATGATGCTATATTGGTTCATAATTATGATTTCATTGTTATGCAAGTAAGTTATACCTTAACATGATGCTAGATTTGTTCAAAACTATGTTTGGAATTTGACTAATAAGACTTAATGTTTAAGTTTTAGGCATTAAAAAATTCCATTACTTTATCTAATTCTTTTTAAAATGATTATTATGATGAAACCATGATTATGTAATGGCAATGATTATTATGTCACCCTTATTATATTTATTCGTGTTCTTATCTATCCTTTTACTAGGATTCTAGCTCACCCCTTTGATATATACCCTCAGGTGATTACTTATACTATATAGTACACGAGGGCCACTAAGAATCTAGAGAATAAGGAATTAACTAATATTTTTGTTTTATTATATTAATGTTATGCATGGTCCCAATTTGACAAAGACACTAAATCTATGGATCCTGTTTTGCAATGCGGTTATTTTTTTATATTTAAAATGATGTAATAGTCATGTAAGAAAAAGTAGGGTGTCTATAGTTGGTATTAGTGTGTAGTTTAGTTAATTTAGGAACTAGGATTAGAGAACATTAATGAAAACCCTTAGTATGAGACTAAATATATATAAGTACCCAATAAGCTCTGTTTTGAAAAAAATTATAAACATAGAGATTCCAAAAGATATGCCTTTGGATTTAATTGAAAAAAAATAAATTATTTATTAGTAATTTTTTACTTATGTTTTTTTAAACATTTTGATTTTTATAAAATAGTGGGAACCAAGAGAAACTAGGAAAACAACCCGTGTGAGGGAAAATTTAGAAATTTCCCAAATGAAACTCCCGTTTCCTTGGGAGGTTGAGTTCCAAATTTCATGGCGATGTTTTCCCAGCTATGTTAAGATATGAATAATAACCTGAATAATGTAGAACTTCCTCTTTCTTTAAAAGGGAGAAACTGGATAATGATTCTTTTATTTGGGAATGAGAACCGATGTTTAGTGGATATTATGATCCACTAGTCACGAAATAGTGTGTCAACTGATTGGAGAAGATCTTTTCTGTGCTTCACAAATTTGGGATAGAGAAGGTGAATATGGCCATTTTTTATTTAGATGGAGAGGCCGACCATTGTTGGGAGTCGATTAAGAACACCAATCCAGAGGAAAAAATTGAAGGGATAGAGTGGGAATACTTTAAGAAAATATTTATCAAAAAGTATTTCCCTAGAACTTTTTGTACATATATGGATCAATAATTCATAAATATAAATAAAAAGGAATGTGAATATATCATGGATTACAAAGAAAAATTCACAGTTCATGTAAGGTATGACTTTAGTTTTATTATCAACATTGATATTAAAATAGATGGATTCTTTCGTGGATTAAAACCACACCTTTGAAAGGCTATAGAAATTTGAGACTATGGGAGTTATGAAGAAATTGTTTGATGCGATCTCAAAGTAATGATGGAGTTTGGAGGATGGTCCAATATCAATGGAGAAAAGAAATTAAAGATGGGGTTTCAATATGTAGTATCTAATGAAAATGTGTTACGAAATATCAACCACTCACATGTTAAAAATGTGGGAATACACATCATGGGAATTTCCTCAAAGGGACGGGGAAATGATTCAAAAGTGTGTGTGTGGTGGGGGGAGTCCACCAAGCTCATGAATGTCAGAGATACATGAATAATATATCCAATATGAAAGAAGAAAGTACATAACAACCCATGGATAAATAATTCAACTATAGAGAAAGGTAACTATAAAAGAGAGTGAACTAAACCTTGAGTCCTCGATGGTAATCAACATAATCAACCACCAAATCTAAAGAAGCAATGGAAGGATTATTCCATCATAACTACTGATGTGGAGAAATAAAATAAAGTCATATAAGTTACACTTTTAATTCACTCAAGAATGAAAAACGTTTTATTTGATTATGGTTATATAAATTTCTTTATATATAATGCACATTTTGTAGAACTATTGAATCAAATACCCTGATACTTTGAAGTATATAAATCCATAAAAACCCAAAATGGTGTAATCATTCCAAACCAAGTGTTGGACTCATATCCTATTCATGAATGTGGTAAGATTCTTACTAAAAATATCATGATACTTCCCTTGGTGGAATTAGATGCTATCAAGGGAATGGATTAGATTTTTTTTATATATCACTCATCAACTCTTGGGAAAAGGAAATATCTTTTCATATTATGAACTATCCCATGATTCTATATAAATGTAAAGAAGATCATGAATCTCCTTGGGGAAATCCTTTAATGGTATGGGTGTTGATTCAATGTGAAGAAGAAAACCTCACTCTAATAGTTGTGTCAAAGGAAGGTATTAACCTAGTGGAAATGGCCACAGTGGGGGAATGGCATGATTTATTTATAGAAGAGTTACCTAGACTTCCCCCATATTGTGAGCTAGAGTTATCAATATAACTCATACATGGATCCACTCCTATATCAAAATTCCAATACATGATGGCCTTGATCGAACTGGAAAAGTTAACAAGACAACTGTAAGAGCATTTGGATAAAGGGTTCATATGCCATATTGAAACACCTTAGGGTGCACCATTTCTCTTTTTCATGTAGAGGGATGGATCAATGTGGCTATTTATTGATTATAGGTATCTCAACAAGATTACTATAATGAACTAGTATCATCTTCCATGGATTTTGACTTATTCGATCAGCTAATAGGATTTCAATACATATAAAAGGTGGATCTTCATTCTAGATATCATCAACTGAATCCAATTAAGGATGATATTCAAAAGATTACCTTTTGTACAAGGTAGGGATGCTATGAGTTTCTAGTGATTCTCTTTAGACTTACTAATTCCCCTATAATATTCATGGATTTGATGAATTGAGTTGTTATACACTACCTTAAAAAATTTGTGGCAGTGTTTATTAAATATATTATCATATACTCCAAGATCAAGGAGGAACTTGAAGAACATGTAAGGATGGTTCTGGTGACATTAAAGTAGATGGATTTGTATACCATGTTCTGTATTTGTGACATTTTAATGAAAAAATTCGAATTTTTGGAACATGTGATCATAGGTGAGGGAATTTATGTGGACCTTTAAAAAGGAAATTGAGGAATGAACCATACCCATAATGTCATATAAATCCAAATTTTTCTTTTCTTAATAGGAACTATCTAATTTTTTTGATACATTTATCATTATTTTATATCAAGATAGCTAAGTAAATAAGGAAAGGTGTAATGTATGTATGGATAGAAGAATACAATGAAATCTTTGAGGAGATAAAGAAAAGGATAATCATTGTGATTTTTATAACACTACCAAGAAGTGGAGAAAGTTTTGTGATATTTAAAGAAGCTTCAAACAAAGGAATGGGTTGTGTACTAATGGAGAAAGATATAGTGAAATCCTATGCCTGATGACAAATGAAGATCCATGAGAAGAATTACCTAACGCATGATATGGAGCTAGAATTTGTGATTTGTTTCCTTGAAAATATGACAGTGATATCTCTTTGGTGAAAAGTATGAAATATATACTAATCACAAGATCTTAATGTATATATACACACAAAAGGAGCTAAGCATGAATCAAAGAATATGGTTAGGGATAATCAAATACTAGGATTTCTCTATTCACTATCATCCTAGGAATGAAAAAAAGGTAGCCGATTCTCTTAGTAGAAACAAAACTGCTACTCTATCCATGATATATAATGAGAAAGACCGTATCTTCAAGGATATAAAAAAGATATATTTATAAATCCTAATTTAAGAGGATTAATTATACCTTTTCCAAATTATGTACCAACCATCTATAATGGAGAATATTAAAGTGGCACAAAGGGATGATCTGGAGCTTCAAAAGAAGGTGGATGCAGTAAAGGAAATGAGGATAAAAGAGTTCCTTATTGATGATGATGGTGTGAATCAATTTGGAATGACTATTTGTGTACCTTCATCACCTGAGATAAAAAAAGAGTTGTTGGATTAGTCACATAGATCAAATTTCTATATCCATCCTAGAAGTAACAATATGTATTGTGACCTTTGAGAACAATTTTGGTGGGATAACATAATGTAGAGTATATCACAAGGTGCTTAATATGTCAGCAAGTTAAAATAAGAATGAAAGAAGTCCAAAGGAATAATTTTACCACTACCTAAACCCATATGGAATTAGGAGAATTTCACCATGGAATTTATCAATCATTTCTTAAAGACAACCAATGAAAACAAAGCGATATGGGATGTGGTGGACCAACTCACCAAGACTACCAAATTTATTTCTATTTGGGATGATCTATCACTTGAGAAAATTTCTAAGATATATTTGAAGGAAGTTGTGAGGTTGTATGGGGTTCCACTTTCAAGATTCTATGATCTTTATCCATTGTTCACTAAAAAATTTTAGAGAAGACATTAATATGATTTGAGTACCAAATTGAATTTCAATACTGCATATCACCTCCAAACTAATGGCTAATATCAAAGGAATATTTAGAATCTCAAAGAAATTATAACAGCTTGCTCAATGGAATTTAAAGGTGTATGGGATTAACATCTCTCATTGGTTTAGTTCTCAGACAACAATAACTCCCACTTAAATATTCAGATGGTTACATAAGAAGCTCTGTATGGAAACTGATGTAGAAATTGCACATATTAAGAAGGAGTTTGAGAATGAAAGATACTTGGACCTGATACTATGAAAGAAATAATAAAGAAAGTTCAATCCATCTAGTAACAAATAAATGCTTCTTAGATTTAGAAAAATATCGATGCCCACAACCATAAAAGGGACTTCTAGTTCGATGTTGGAGATAATGTATTCATTTTAATATCACCTTGGAAGAGATTCATGTGGGTTGGAAAGAAAGGGAAGTTAATACCAAAGTGTATTGGGACCTTTGAGATCCTTTCCGCATAGAAGCAATGGACTATAAACTTTCACTCTAATTAATTATGGCTCAAATTCATGACGTGTTCCATTTATCTCTATTGAGGAAGTACATTACAGATCCCTCACATGTACTAAACTTAGAGGTGGTACAACTGGATGATGATCTCTATTATGAGGAGCAGCTGATAAATATTATAGACAAGAGTGATAATGTTTTACACAACACGACAATCCACCTTTTCAACATGTTGTGTTGGAACCATAAATATGTATAAGTTACTTGGGAATCATAGGATGAAATGAAGGAAAAATACCCTCACTTGTTTATGTAAAACCAAATTTCGAGGGAGACATTTCAAAATGGGAGAAGAATTTAATGACCCAAAATTTTATCAATATAATTTCCCTTTTTATAATTTTTTATATATTATAAAACACAGAAATAACATAGAAATATTATAAAAAATAAATGCTCATAAATGAAGAATTAAATAAGTGATATTTAACAAAATTAAGGAACCCATACCGATGTAATAGTAACTTGACCATTAGAATAGTAAAATGACCATTAGGAATATTAATCTAGCCAATAGATAGTAACCTCACCTATCAAAGTAGAAATAAAATCTATAAATCTTATAAATGATAATATTATATAAATATATCATAGTATTAGTAAATATATTTTTTTTTCAGAATCATAAATTAAGTGTTGGTATTTTTTAAAAGTATATTTCTATTTAAAATTTTATAATAAATATAATGAATTGAAATAATTTTTTTTTCATTAAATAGATTCAGAAATCAATATTTATTTCATTTTAAGAAAATAATATTATTTTATGTGATCTTAATTATTTTCTCAAAGTGTCAAAAAATCAGTTATAATTTTAAAATCAGTGATTTACTAACAAATGGTGATTTTAATTAAAAATTATGTTACATACTTTTAGGAAAACATCATCATAACATGTAGTTCATTTTTTAATTCTATAGATTAAAAAAATTTTAGGGTGAATTTTTGAGATTTTTATAAAATAGTTGAATTTTTTGGTGAATAGTGAAATACAATAATTTACAGTGTATAACATTATAAGTAAAAAACGTGATTTTTGAGTCATTTATGATGTATGTCTAATATAAGTACCATAATATCAAACTCTCCATCGTTATATAATATAATTATTCAGAAGAATAAAACCTATTCATATTCTTGATCCAAAAATAATAGACTAATGAATAAAATAATAAAAATACACTCCTCCCCTCCCCTATAAATACCACCCCTCACCACCTCTTCTCATCACACCTCCAAAGAATTTAATATTTTCCATATTAAACCCAAGACTCTTCTTAATCTCTTAAACCACATCTAAGATCATTTTTTTAATAAAAGACAATATCCAATTTCCCTATGGAGGTTTTCAAGGATATGAATTCATGAGGTAAAATCCTGTTTCATTTTCTTCCATCTTCTTTTAAATTTCAATTTTTTCTTATTCTATAATAAAATATCCTTATACAAGTTCCATGATAACTCCAGTATCATATAGATACAGTAATATTATTATGTTAATAGAATAATACATCATTAAACCATTAATCCTCCCTTTTTTATTCTAAAAATGAAAACATCATCCGTGAGGTGTTTATTTATTACCTTCGAGGATAAAAAGTTTTCATTTTACTTTATGACCTTCAAGGATGGTCATAAAACATTATAATGGTTGAAATATATTTTAAAATGAAATTAATTACCTTTTTTATGTTATATAACTAATATATATAGATAATATTATATAATTAAACAAAACTAGTCCAGTATGATTGAAAAATCACCAAATTAATCTAAATGATAATCATTAACATTTTATCCAATAGATTATCCTCATATATAGAAAAATAATAATGAATCAGACTATTTAAACTTCTCGTTCTTCAATAATAACATTTAATTTCTATTTTGGAAAATTATTCTCAATAATGATCTTCCATAAATATATACAAGTGAACTGATCATGAAAAAGAAGAAAATGAACACTCTCAGATAATAAAATTGGACTATATAAGTCATTGTAATAGCCATAAAACAACTTAAAAAATTATAATGAATTAAATGAAAGAATAATAGGTTATTTATTAATTAATTAAAGAATATAATTTGATTATACAAGATATTAATGCGACGAAATCATTCAGACATTAGGTAATGGGATTCTCAAACCCATTTTCCTTTCTTTGGGTTATTCATATTTTCTTACCAAATTTCAGTGTGGATGTTATTTTAATATTCCTAAAATATAATTTCTTTTTTAATACATTTTATTTTATGGGATATACATGTTTCTAATCTTATTTTGTGAAAAATGTAATGTTTTTTTGAAAATAATTATTCTATCAAAAAACAAACCTTTTATTTCTCTTTTGATTGTTTCTTATTCACTCAAGATTTATGATTCTTATAGAAAGTATGTTATTCCATTTTTATTTTGGGAACTAAAATTTTTATTTATTAAATTATTTTTTTATTAAATTCTCTTGAATGAAATTTCCATTCCATTAATTATTTTATAGAAAATATTGTTATATATTTTATGTGGAATGCATGACTATGTAAATGTTATGATGTGACATGTGAAACAAGAATTATATAGAGCTCAAATACACTGGGTAATGTGATGTATCTCATGAGATAATGTGAAATATTCATAAAAGGGATTCTATTTTTTTTTGATAATTATGATGTTATTATTATGCATGTAAGTTATGCGTGAACATGATGCCAACTTTGTTTACAATTATGTGTGGTATTTGACCACTAAGACATGGTGTTTAATTTTTATTCATTTCAAAATTTCACACCTTTTTTTAACTCTCTATCATGATTATGATGATTATAAAATGATTTTTGTTATGATGATGAGTATTATTATCACCCATGTTATGTTGATTTATTTTCTTATCCATCCTCTTACTAGGCTTTTAGATAAACCATTTTTTTAATGTATATCCTTGGGTGATTACTAATACAGAAGAGTACATGAGGGAACCTATGATTATATAGAAAAATGAATTAAATAATTTTTATTTTTTATTATTTAAATGATATTTATGGTAATAATTTTCCCAAGACACTAAAACATTGGATATTGGTTTGTAACTATATTACTCTGTTCATCTTTAAAATAATGTAATTCTCATGTAAAAAAAGTAGGGTCACTATATAAGAAATGTCAAGATCTGACATAAGAAAAGTTATTAATAATTTTTGTGAATCTTAAGTTTCATTTGGTTACTAATTAATTAATTTTTACTCTTGATAAGATAAAAAACATATGGGTAATATACTTCTCTTCTTAATACCAATAGCTCAACACTAGAAACCAATACAATAATTTTAGAGAGTTTAATGTGTACTCATATGTATTAGATCAGATAAATCCATTCAATATTTTCTTCCACGATATATTGGCCAATCATAATAACCTTATCAAAATTATTACTACACAAAAAGAGTTTACAAGTAAAAGTATACAATGATTCATTGAAAGATCGATAACAGTGTTATAGTCGTTGGTTCATGTAACTCAACTAATTTTAGGGTCTCTATCCATGCACGAAAAAAATATACCTCACATGATTGTGGCCACTATCTCAAAAACCCTACTATGTTTTATTATAAATTTAAGGTTTAAAATATATGCATAGAAGCAAATTTATCCTAAAAATATATATCAAACTCTTTCCTTAGAAAGGTTCAAAGTATGATGTATTCTATATTTATTCCACTATATCACAAACTAAATTGTAACCATTTGATGATGAAGATATAAATACCATGAATTTTTAAAATATATTAATTAATTTCCATAATATATTACTCAATAAATATCTCAATTTAGTGAGAACCTAGTGTTTGGTATTTACCTATTAATACTTGAGATATATGGAAATTAAAATTACAATATATATTTTATTCATCATCTACCAACATTATTACTTAGAATGTGATACATGTTTATAACCCCAGTACATATCAGTAAAGAATATAGATATAAATATCACACCACATCATATTGATGGTATACCTAAACAACCACTATATCATGAAAAATAATCCTTTTCCTTCTTATATTAAGGAATTTTTAAAAGGTATACTAAAACAACATAATCCCAATATACCTCGTGGAATATATCATTAATATGAAATTAATTTAATAAATAAATACAAATAATATGATCACCACTTATTTTAATTGAACATAAACTTATTAATTCATTATCTATAGATATAAATCAGTGAGATGCTCCATCATTTTCCACATTGTATAAACCTCTTGGAAAACTTATCTCATGGGACTTATTACATAACACAATAAACCCCAAACTTTACATGTCATATGTATAATTAACCATTAAAATAAAAATATTAAATTTTGGTATAAAAATACCAATATTTCACATGACCTAGAACATTGTGTTCTTGATGTTTATGGATGGATCTTTTGAATTCAGATTCGAAATCACAAGATCTATAATTTATTTAGAAAAGTATGAAGAATTGTATAATAAATAATAAAACATCATTATTTAGGAAGGAAAATGAAAACATTACTTATAAATAATTCATAATACCCTTTGAAAAAAAATTAATAATATTACTGAATCAATATTTGTCCACTCATTCTTAAAATAACATTAAATAGACTAATTTTCAAGAAAATAGATTTAAAATATCATATAATTTCTCAATTGTATAGTTTTTTAGATGTTATGTTTTTATTTATTTCCTCATGGAAAACCCAAGAGTGATATCAATATAATACATCTTATGGGAAAAAACTATTAAACCATAAATATATTAATGATGAGATGGATCAACATGGATGAAAAATAAATAATATAAAATATGAAGGATTATATATATATATATATATTGATACTAGAAAATTTAATAGAAAATGTGAATATCTACTTCTATAATAATCATTTATTAACGATTCCCAAACATCATCATGAAAAAATTAAATTAACTTCCATAATTCTACCTAATTCATTTCACCAAAAACAATTTCCCAAAGTGTGACCTATTATCTATGTATCGTTATAAAATATATAAAAATACATAATAATTCTCTTTAGACCTCTAAAAACTCACGTCACATCACTAGTTTAAAGAAAATGACGTTCTGAAGGACTCCAGACCATTATCGGCCTCATATCACTCTGAGATGACATAAGCTGGGATGGATGCCTCTTCAGTACATCCCCTATTAGAGGGGAGGTACTACCTCCATATTCCTCAAGGGATCAAACTCCTCAATTTCTTATTTTCTTTGATATATTCTTTATCCCACCATTCCTAGACATCATTATATTCCCTAAATCCCCTGATCTACTTGAAGGCTCTCTTTATCTCATGCATTAAAACTCAAAGTTCACTAAAGCCTCAAATCTCATTAACCTAACCATGTTGGATCGATTTAGTTTTCAACACATGTTGTTCGACTCCTTCCATGGATTGATGTTCAGTTCTTGGGGCTTATAGGAGTAGAGGATGGTTTAAATTCTAAAAAAATGACTTATTATGGTTCGTTTTTCATCGGTGAAATATTTGATCACTAATTAGGAATGTGATCCTCGTTTATATAGCATATCCCATTTATACATCATAATATGGTCTTGTAACTTTCATATAAAAAAAATATACTTCGACAACAACATTTTGGGAAAGATTCCCTGAACTTCCTTACACATTTCAAGACCTTTTGATTATTCACATTCTTGTAATTTTTTTGGGTATTTATTTAGTTCAGAAAATAGTACCTCTATAGTCTTCCACCCAATTTTCTTTCACATATGTGGCAAGGTTGATTCTTCTAATCCACTAGTGGAGTGGGTATGGATCACTATTGGGGATGAATTTCACTACCAATAGGAGGTGATTTTGAGACTTGGATGAATTTTTATTCATTCTATAATTAAATGGGTCATTTGTTCTCATCATGTAGATGTAGTCATAATGATATACATGGGGGTATTTCATAGTCCCAAGGTCAATTGGGACTGAACCTTATGATTACCACTAAGTGGATCATTTATAATTTATATAAGACTCTTTTGTTTTCCCTCTTTAGAAGAAATCAGATCCATGGTTGATGATCCAAAATTTTCAAAATTGTTTTCTAGTTTGACATGCCATTTGGGTGTTAAAAAGTCATCAATATAGGTTCTAGGAGATGATGTAATGATACCTCAAGTGTCCCTTACACTTTTTTGATACATCAAAGGTTGTAATTGAGGGAAATAAATATATTATCAATCAATTAGCTGCTATTAGGGCTAACTGCAATAACACTTAATCCATATCAATCCCACTCTATCTGATTCAGGATAATTCAACTCTATATGGTTCAACTTATCTTTGGTGATTATCCACTATCCAACGACACCCATCAAGCTAAATCCATCCCAAAAATAATTTCACATTATTTAATGCTAATGATAAGGATAATTTTGATCCTAAAAGATGGAAATTTTATATTCTATAATAGAAAATAAATAAGGTTGATTTAAGGTCCCTTGAGGATATTGAATTTAGAGAAAATGAATTATAATCCCAACCAATGAAGGTGGAACGAGAAAGGATCCTTGAAATTTGATGTAAACTTGTAAAAACAAGGAATCCATCCTAGAATCAAATCTAAAACCAAATTTTTGAGTTCTGAATGGATCTTATAGTGAGAAAGTCGACAAAAGAAATGTCAATTATCTTATCATTCATTTTAATGAAATGATTCTAGCGGAGTCATTCATGAATAATTATTCAGAGAGGATTTCTATATAATATTTGGAAGACCACTGCAAGTTGATCTGAATGAAGAGAAGGCAACTTAGATTGATAAACAAAATCAAATTTTAATTTATGGACTCAAAAAGTATAAAAAGATCATCGAGGAACAAGTAAAGACATAGAAAAAGATGACCTTTCACTTCAAGGAGCTCATTAATGAAAGTCCATATTTGAAAGTTACATGTATCAAATTGCAACAATATTGGGTAAACTGTTCCAACTATTTTAAAATTTTCATAAATAATATGGTTATTTTGTATATGATTTGATATCCTTCAGTTTTGTGAAATTTTTTAGCAACAAACTTTTTTCTCAAAAAGATCTTATTTAAATAATAATTTTAAATTAGTATTTATTGATGTCATGGAGGATATTAATGAGATAAATTTTCAAACTGAATGGGAGAACCGACTACTTTCATACCACTCCCTAGCTGTCACATATTTGATTTTATTTTGATGTATTATTTTGTTTTTTTTTTCATTTTACTAACCCATTGGTTTTCCAAGTCATATTTGGGAATAAATGGAATTTTTGGTCTTGATAGAAGGTGGAACACTACTAGAACATGATTGGGGGAAACCATGCCCCAGATCAGATTAAACTATGTGCCTTAGACAGCGACACGGTCCGGGTCACATTTCCATCCACATGAAAATGCACAGTCCCACCAGAAATCATGTCCCCTTATTCCTCTTAGATAGATAGGGACACATGGTAACTACACGCTTTGGAAAACCATGTCAGCTAACCATGTAGCATATCCAGATAATTACAATTGGGATTTTACTTTTCTAACATTCCCTAATTTTAAACTCAAACAACCCCTAATTAGAACCATATGGGATCTTCATCCTTAGGACACTTTTATTCTCCCTCCTAGACCTCTTGAAATACAATATTTGGGTGGTTTTGGTGTCAGATCTTAAATGAATCTTCATGTAAGTCACTTTTCTCTCAACGCCTTCCTTCTTCTATGGTTCATATTTCTATATACTTGAGTTCCTCTTTTCTAGTTGATTGGATGAATTAAAAAGGGTTTAATATTTATTTATTGTGTCTAATCTAGATGTTTATAGTTGGATCTTACCTTTATAGGTTACTTTTTTGGTACAATTTTGATTTTTCCACTAGATTCTGGATGTTTCCAAGTGTGAGGTAGTTGATTCCTTATTTTAGCATTATTAGATGAGGTTGGTATTCTTATTTTTCTTTTTTAATGTGTTATATAAAATTTATTAAATGTGAGATTTTTTTTTAAAAGGTTTCATGGTGTGTGAGTTTTGAAAAGTCATTTTATAGATGGAAATTGTTGGATTTAATGTGTGTTTTCCCTGTTATGCTTCCAAATGGGTTTTATGAGCTATAAAAGTGTTGTGAAGCATGATTAAAAATGGATTTGGTGTGATTATGAACTTAATATGAGTTTTTTTATAAAATTTGGTATTTTATAATGTGTTTTTATGATGATCACTGTGTGAATGTGAATGTTGTGACTTTTGTGAATGTGAAATGAAAAATTTAGCACAAAGGAAATCCTTTATATCTAGGTGGGAAGACTAGGACTATAAGGTCGGTTAGATCATTAGGGCCCATGGACCGTTTCTTTTAGAATGATTTAAGATACAAAATTTACTAAAATTTGATGGTGATTGGAGTCCAGTAGTCCAAGGGATGGATTCTTGTCTAGTGGATCAGGCATGAGGAAGTTCTGGGTTTTTGTTTTTATACCATGTTTCACTATGATATAAGGTTCCTAATGTCCCACTAGAGATAGAGCCTATAGGTATTTACAATGACATGGTTTTATCTTGTGATGTGGTTCTCACTGTCAATATACGATGGGCCTTTCTTTCTTTACAATTACAAAGCAAAATTTCATTAAAAATGATTTTCTTTAAATGTCCTCCTTAAAAGTGTGTATTGTTTTTTTCATATTATTTCTTAAAATATGCATGTTAATTTATCTCGTAATTTTATGGGATGGAATCTCTATTATTGGGGGCATACTACTGGGAATTGGATCACACCCTACAAGCACCCTTGGGTGTATGTAGACTTTGTTATATATGGCATTGGTAAGGGCATGGTGATCGTGGTGGTGATGCTAGATATGATTGCTAGTGTTCATCTCTTGTAGGTGTGTGTGGAGGTGTCTTAATGGTGATATACCTATTATTGGATTAGGGTTTTTGGGATGTTGTGTATCTAGTTACCCAAGTTGTTTTGGTATTTTCTATTATTGATTAAATCTGTAAAATTTTTAACTTGAAATTATTGTATATATTTTGATTATATATATTAATCATGGTGTGAGTTTTTACTCCTAGGTATTTTTTATGGTTGTTTATCTTCGGTTACATCATTCCAAAAAAATGCATTGTTGATACCACAAAACTAGTTTCTAGCCAGTGGAGATCAGAAACCCTTCTCGGGCATTTACATGGGAAAATTCGGGTGTCAGTTTGGATAGAAACCCTAATTGTTCAGTGAAAAAATGGTATTAGAGCATGGTTTTCACCCTTTAATTAGCCATGTTATATGGGAAGTGACTGGATATAAAAGATCTATGATTTTCAAGGATTGAGGTTTTGGTTATGAGTGGGTTGTCTCGCCAACACACCTCTTGAAAGATCTTGAGTCTCTATGGGATATAAGGAAATTGGTTTGACTTATCTTTCATGTGACATGTACAGGCTACATACTATATATGAAAACTATAAGGGGGTGAAGTGGTTTGATATTATTATTGATTTTTCATGGTTTTTATATTTTTGGAAGTGTTTGGATTTTGTTGTTATTGCTTCATTTTTTTAGAATGATTAATTGATGGGTTTTCTTGGTAATTGTTTCTTGATATAGTAATATTACTCCCCATATACCTCTTATGAAGGCACATGATTAAACTTGAGAGAGTACCCCTTACCAATTGATTAGAGACTAGTGGAATATTTGGTTTAGGCTATCTAAACATTGGGTCAGGGAACATGATCTTGTCCTACTCATGCCGAGGATGCAGAACTAGGTATGGAAATTTCAAATATCACGAGTTTCTCAAGAACTAACCTCCATACATCTAGGGTAGTATGAATCCTCAAAAGGTATAGGAGTGGATTGAGAATATTAAAAGGATTTTTGGGTTTCTTAACACCTATGAGGTGATCCCGGTGAAGTGTTCTTCATTCCTATTGGAGGGTCCTAGTTAGAGGTGGTGGGACTTTTTGGATTAAGATGGGAAACATGAGAAAGTGTATTAGAAGGAATTAAAGGTCATTTTTAAAAAGAAACATTTCCATGATACCATGGCCATCACCAAACCCTTGGTGTTTCTGGAACTTCAATTAAGGGATCAGACAATGATGGAGTATTCCAAAATTTATGTTGATTTAGTCTGTTTCACTACTCAGGTAGTTTTCAATGAGCATATGAAGGCACAAAATTTACAAATGGGGTTGCAATCAAATATCTAATATCATGTATTCCTGTTTAAGATGAATACTTATGATGAGGTGGTTGATTGTTTTTTGATTGTGGATATTGACTACATTGTAAAGTCTAGTTTCTTTAGGGTAGTGTTAGTGTAGGAAGTCCTGACATATGTGATCATATAGTTTATCCATCACAAGACATTACATCGGTGTGAAGTTATGGGGATCTTGTTGTGGGTTCTCAAGTTGTCACACCCATATTAGATTAGAGTAAGTTTTTTGGCCTTTAAAGGGATATCAGCTCAATTAGAACCACCCTAAAGGGGTGGTTCCTAGTTTAGTGGTCATACTGGAAGGGATGAATGTTATTTTGGTCTGATTCATCTCAAGGATGAACCGTAGGCCATTATTCATTCTTTGGATCAAGTAGAGACCAAAAATATTTATGCACTAGATCAATAACTAGTGTAATCTGATTCAATAACCAAGATAGTTCGATGTACCTTTCATATAGAATCGTCTATAGTTGTTTCATTGTTTGATAATGATGCCACTATTTCTTTTTCTTTTTCCCATCTTTTGGATTTTTTGAAATTGCCTACTTAGCCTATGCCTTATTCATTAGAGTTGGCTACCCCACTTTTTAAGAAGCGATAGAAATATTTCTTGTGTTTGTCTTGTGCACTCACAATGTTTGGGGGGGGGGGAGCTAGAACACATTTTCTTAGTTTTGGAGATGGAAATATTTTACTTGATCCTCTGTATGGATTGGATGGTGTTTTTTCAAGATAAAATTGATTTATATAATTAGTGAGTGAGTTTAGTAGAACCTAATGGTAATACCTAGGTTATTCAGGGTGAATGTGATCCTTGGTTAGGATGTTTTGGACCTCCACCTCTAGAGTTGGGTAACCCCATTATTTAGTTTTCATCACTTGTGTTAGTGGATTACAGAAGTATTCATGTCGGTGGAATACCTCCTATGGTGGATGAGTTCTGAGAGGTATTTTTGGAGGACTTTTTTGGGCTTTAATTTAGATTTGGATGTATAGTTCACCATTGATTTGGCATTGGGAAATCAATAGATATCTCATCCTTTATACCATATTCCCCCAACCGAGTTGAGGGAGTTAAAGTCAAAACTAGATGATTTTGAATCCAAGTGATTAATTTTCCCTAGAGTCTCACATCGGGATTTCCTAGTCTTATTTTACAATATCAATTATAAATATATCAAGTTTTATATTGATTAAAAAATGATAAATAAGGTAAAAATAAAGAAACAATATTCCATTCCTAATACTGACAACCTTATTATCAGCTTATGGGGGAGGTGTTTGTCTATGATTGATTTGTGATCCCGGTTTAACCAAGTTAGAGTTAGAGAGGTATATGTTCAGAAAAAATATTTTTAAAGTAGGTTCATACATTTTTAGTACTTATTCATTCATTTCAGATTAAAAAATTCTCCGTTTGTCTTTATGGATCTTATAAATATGTTTCTCCATCAATATCTTGACTCCTTTGTCATGGTTTTTGTAGTTGACATCTTGGTATATTCTCAGGATGAAGAGGAGAAATAGAAAAACTTGATGATCATGTTGGGAACACTTTATGACCATTGTATTGATGGTATGTTTTCTAACTGTGACTTATGGATTAAGGAAGTGAAGTTTATGGGTTATTTGATCATGGAACAAGGTGTTTTAGTGGACCTCTAGAAGAACTACACAATGATTTCATGGTAGTAGCTAAGGATTTTTTTTGAGATCTTATGTTTTTTTGGTAATGTAAGGGTACTACTAGAGGACTTTTTGGGATTTTTCTCGACATTATATGCCCATAATGGTGCTAACATAGAAGGATATGATTTTTTTAATAGATTTTTGAGTTTCAAGTGTCCTTTGAGGATATTAAGCAGTGATTGACTGCATCCCCTATTTTTAATTTTCCCAAATATGGAAAGGGGAAAATGGTTTATTGTGATGATTTAGGTATGGGTCTTGGGTGTGTACTGATGAAATATGGTAATGTGGTGGCATATGATTATCACAAACTTTGACAACACGAAAATAATTACCCCACCCAAAAACTAGTGTTAACAGTAGTGATTCATGACTTGAAGACATGGAGCCATTTTATTTTTGGGGAAAATATTTTTCTTTATTTGGATCATAATATATTGGCCTATATATTCTCCCAAAGGGACTTGAATTTAAGGAAGAATTATTGGGTCAATAACCTTAAGGTGTTCTACTTAGATATCTCTTAAACCCAAGGAAAAGATAATGTAGTTGTATATTCCTTGAGTAAGAAACTTCTAGTTCTAAAGTCAAAAGAGTCCTGTGATGAGTGCACCTTGATGGGCCATTTTTCCTTGATGCATCTGTAGACCAAGAAGCATAGTGGAGGTACATTCTGTGCTAGTGTTTATTTGAAACCTTCCCTTATGGACCAGATTCGGTAAGAGATGTCAGGTGATGAGATATGTTAGCATTCTATGCAGTTCCTAAATGGTGGGGAGGTTACTTGTGAATGAACATCATCTCTTGATGGAGTTTTGTGTTTTATGGGTCGTTTCATGGGGGAATTTTCATTGAAAAATATTGTCATGCAGGATTTCCACTAGTCATAGTGGGTTGTTCAACTTGGCACCACAATCTTGTTTCATGATGTGTGTCGACAGTTCTGGTGGACATGTATGACACATGACATAACTGACATTTTTTCCCAATGTTATACTTTGAAAAAGGTTAAAGTATAGAAACAAATACCCTCTAGTTTTCTTCATCCATTAAACATTCATACCTATAAGTGGGATGAGGTTGAAATGGATTTTATCACCATCTTTCCTCATACACATCGGGGATGGAATTCCATTTTGGGTAGTGATTGACTGTCTATCCAAATCGACCCACTTCATTCTAATTTGGGATTTAGCTAGGGTGGATGAGTTGGGTCTGTTGTATATAAATGATATAGTGAGGATTCATGGTGTGATGTTAGTAATTATTTCAAACAAGGATTCTATTTTCACCTCTCGATTTTGGTATGGTCAGAAGAAGGAAATGTAGTCATATGTCAAATTGAGTATGACATGAAGGTCCTGGGTGCATTGGAAGATCGTGGGTGGATGTTCCCACTTGGATTTTTTTCATTTGGAATGATCAATCCGAGATCAATATGACGATAAACACCAGTCTCCATAGATCAAATCACAGAAATAGACAAAGAAGAAGAAAAGTCCTGAAACCATTGAGGAAGGATCATCACAGGTTGATTATAATTAATTTAATTAATTGACAAGAAGTACCTTTTATGGCGTTATTTCATCATTGATCTTTCTAATCACATTTCGATGTGATTTTTCATTACGTCGCAGAACCCAAGTGTAGACTTCCTCTAGCGGTGATCCAGACGTGCACCACATATCTCTGGATGTCGTTAAAGGAGTCTCTGGGTTATAGCATGGATAAGCCTTTGATTGCACTGTCCGCCATAGATATCCTTGATCCAATGGAGTTGGATCTCTCTTGGTATTGAGACCATTCTTGGAGGGTGAAGTTCTTTTGGTCTTGAGAGAATTTTTCAGAACTCTTGTGCACAATGATTATTAAGAAAAGAGTTAGGGTTGTGAGGATATTTATAATTGGGTTTGAGGTTAGAGAGTTATGATAATAAATAAACGTGTTACACATTTTATTTATTTCATTAACTCTTTTGAAAACCCCATGTCGAATCATTTATTCCTTGACATGCACCCACACTGATTATAATAAATATCATTTAATAAAATGATATTATTTCCTCAAAATCCTGACTGGAAAAACTACACGGCGTGTAATAATAAATACACGGTGTGCACTTATTTTTCATTAAAAACTACATGGTGGGTACATTTAATGTACACGGCGTGTATATCATGTTTTAATTTATTCAGTTCCTTTCCAAAATGAAAACTGCATGGCATGTACATTCAATAATACACGGCGTGTACTTGTTTTCAAAATAAAAACTTCTTGAAGTGTAATCATTAATACACGGATTGTACTTTTTTTCATTTTATTATTCCTCCAACATTAAAACGATTTAGGCTTCCTTGAAAAATTATTAAACCACATACGGTAATAATCTATATTCTACTTGAGATACTTGAATACACTTAGTGTGTGACCCTCTAGGCCTCTTTCTTGTGGGCATCAGGCGGGCTTTCCTAAAGTCCAAGATTACTATCTAGCAACTGGTCAAGGCACCCAAGAGAACAAAGTTAACGCCACATTGATGTGTAATCTCATACGAACTCTTATTGTGTAATTTAATCCCTTTGTCTCACTATCTCATCAAGCAGGTTTCATGGCAGTGTCATAAACCAATATGCTTGATATGCCATTCTTTTACTTCCAGAAATAAAATGGTCGTGTCACCATAGCCATGGAATTTGTTCGATAATTATATTTCAATCAAAAGGCTCGAGATATCTAATTCCATAAATATGGAAGGGACAAATCCTTCCTCAACTTATCCATTAACAACATGTCATTCGTGATACACCCAACGTACCCTACTTCTCGCCAACTATCTTCGTGACGGTTTTCGTCAGCAAATCTAAGTGCGTGAGTCATGACATGAGTTAATGATGATCTTCCAGTATAAGGACCATTACACACGATCATAGATAGAAATGTCTGATGACACCAAAACATGCGGAATTACTTCTGGTGGGTCTATTCTCATAATCTCCCATCTTAGAGATTACCAAGTGCGAACTCCATGAGAGAGAGCCTCGTCTTCTTACAAGTACTCAAACATGACGTTCTGTATACTGTGTGTCCTATCATAGTATGTCATCCAACCATAGAACTTAATTTTAGAATATTGTTATAGTATTTCAAGGTTCTCATCATAGCAGGGATCTTCCATGAACTTATCAATGAAACAAATATTCCAGGACATTATTATATTATAGTCATGTAGAACGATGAACAATATATGATAAGTATACATTCATGTAATCCAAGTAAAAAATAGTTGTTTCTCAGAACACCAACCCTTACAAACTCCCACTTGGACTAGAGACAACTACCTATGACTTTTAGTCCACTAGACCTCACATGATAATCATGTTTCTATTGAGTCAAGGCTTTAGTCAAGGGGTACGCCACATTTTCTTACATGGAAATACTCCTCACTAAAACTTCACCTCTCTGAGAAAAATCCCTCAAGAGATGACACTTTCGAAGTATGTGATTTGTCCGCTGATGTGACTTTGGATCTTTTGAAAGTGTCACTGCTGCAGTATTATCACAATAGAGTGTGATATGATATTTACTGCTAGGTACTACATCCAGCTCTTGGACGAAGCTTTGCATCCTTACTGCTTCTTTATCTACCTCAGAAGCTGTGATATAATCGGACTCTACTGTATAATCTTCGACCACACATTTCTTTGAGCTCTTCCAGCTCACTACACCTCCATTAAAACTGAAGATGTATCTAGTATGTGACTTCATGTCATCTTTATCAGTCTGTAAACTAGCATCTATATGTCCTCTGATGACTATTTCCTCATATCCTCCATAAACCAGGAACATATCCTTAGTACGCCTCAGATACATAAGGATAGTCTTGACTACCATCCAATGACGGTCTCTTGTATCAGCTTGATATATACTTACCACACTCAATGCATATGAAACATCTAACCCGGTACATAGTATAACATACATGACTAAACCAATCACGAATGCATAAGGGATCCTTTCCATTTTCTTTCTTTACTCAGATGTCTGAGGACACATTTTCTTGGAAATATGTATGCCATGTGACACTAGAAAAAAGCCCCTCTTGGAATGTTCCATACTGAATCTCTTTAGTATCTTGTCAATGCATGTACTTTGACTCATGACCAACATTCTCTTGGATCTATCACGATGGATCTTGATCCCAAGAATATATGTTTCCTCACCCATGTCTTTCATAGAGCAGTATTTATCTAACCGTGCCTTAACTGATTGTAAGATAGGTACTTCGTTTCTAATTAGTAATATGTCATCAACATATACTATTAGAAAAATGACTGCACTTCTACTAAACATTTTGTAGACAAAAGGCTCACATTCATTCTTAAAAAATCCAAATTCCATTACGACATCATAAAAAATATTGTTCCATGACCTTGATGCTTGATTTAATCCATAAATAGATTTCTGCAACTTTCATACCTTTTTGGCATCCTTTTGAGTCACAAACCCTTCAGTTTGTGTCATGTAGACATCTTCCCGGAGGTTCCCATTAAGGAATGCTGTTTTGACATCCATCTGCCAAATTTCATAGTCATTGTAATCTGCAATGGACAATACGATTATGATGGATTTCATCATCACAACTAGTGAAAAGGGTTAATCATATTCAATTCATTGACACTGTCTAAAACCTTTTGCAACCATTTGTGCCTTATAGGTGCTGACTTGCCCCTTCATGTCAAGTTTCTTCTTGAATACCCATTTATTACAAACAGGATTTACATCAAATAGAGGATCTACCAAAATCTAGACTTGGTTTTGGTATATGGAATCCATTTCATAATTCATGGATTCTTTCCACTTAGCAGCGTCTATGCCTTCAACTACTTCCTTGTAGGTAATAGAATCATCATTTTCAACCAATAATGATTCACCATCATCGGTGAAAAGAAAAACTTATCATTCTAGTTCTCTCACCTCTCTCATTATCCTACACAATTCTTGTGTCTCTGGAACAGATTGTTCTTCCATGGGGCTTTGTGGAATCTATTCTTGTACCAACTCCTATGTATCTTGAGCCTCGACATCATCAAATTCTATCTCGCTCCAACTATCACTTTGGGAGATGTGCTCCCTCTCAAGGAATATAGTGTGTATTTCCAATGTTACCTTTTTATCTGAGGGGATTTGTAAGTAATATCCTTTTATTTCCTTGGGACATCCTATAATGATACAATTTGTGCCTCAGGGTGCAAGCTTGTTACCTGAAGATGCCTTAACAAATGCTTTGCTACCCAACACATGTAAATTTGATAACATGGCTTTGCATAAACTCTACTATTCTTATGGAATACCATTTATCTATTTAGTTGGTACTTGGTTTAGTATGTTTGCTTCTATTTGTAATGAATATCCCCAAAAGGATAATGGAAGACTCACATAACTCATCATTGATCTCACCATGTTCAACAGGGTTCGGTTCCTCCTTTCACTTATGCCATTACACTGAGGTGTGTAAGGAGGAGTGATTTGAGATAGAATCCCAAAGTCCCGTAAGAAATCAATGAAGTCATGATTAAGATATTCTCCTCCTCTATCTGAGAGGAGTTTCCTAATCTTCTTACCAAGATGGTTCTCAACTTCATTCTTGTATTCTTTGAACCGATCAAAAGAATATGACTTTTACCTCATTAAGTAAATATATCCATATCTACTAAAATCATCATTAAAAGTTATGATGTACAAGAACCCACCACTTGCTTCAACTAGAAATGGTCCACACACATCTGTGTGAGCTAATTCTAGATGCTCTTTATCCTTTTCACCTTTCCCACTAAATGGGGCTTTGGTAATTTTTCCTTGTAGACACACACGATATACACCAAGTGGTTTTAGTTCGAAAGAATATAAATACCCATGTTGATGTAATTTTGTCAAATGTTTCTCATTGACATGACCTAGGTGGTGATGCCCAAGTTGGGTGTGGTATGAGTCATGTGAATTTATTTTTTCATCGATTTATATTACTTTGTTAGTGTAGTCTAACACATAAAGGCCGTTATATAAATGTGACTTACCAAAACAAATGATATCTTCATAAAAGTAGAAACATTAATTTCCAAACTTGAAGGTGAATCCATCGGTATCTAATCTGGATACTAAAATAATGTTTTTAGTAACAGAAGGCACATAATAACAACCCTTTAACACCAATATCAATCCAATTGACAATGTGAGGTGGTAGTCCCTGACAGCTACAACAACAAGTCTAGCTCCGTTGGATTCTCGTAGATCTACCTCCCCTCGGTCAATCTTTATGAATCTACTTGTTTCCCATATTTGGATATAAATGTGAGAAACAAAAGATGTATCTAATACCCAATTTTTAGAAACAGATAGATTTCATTCGATGACAAACACACCTAAAGCTTCCCCTTGATTCCTTGGGTGGGTGCAGTTTTTCTTCCAGTGGCCCTTCTTGCCACATGCGAAACAAACAACATCCCATTCTCTTGCCTCCTATTTGATCTTCCTTTTCTTGTAAGGCGTTTAAGTATCCTTGGGATTAAATCTCTTCTCCTTCCATTTCCTTTTATTTACCATAAGTACATAAGGTTTTTCACACTTCATATCATTGTCCACTTGGAAAATAAGGATAAGAAGATCGAATATAGACTTCTTAATGTTGTTTATGTTGAAATTTACAACAAAGTTAGAGAAGATCCAGGGGAGTGATGCGAGAATGAGATGAGTACAAAATTCTTTGGGGAGTTTAAACCCTAGAACCTCCAAGCGCTCAATGTATCCAATGAGCTTGACTACATGAGGCCCAACTGGGGAACCCTCTCCAAGATTTCTCTAGAATAGAGCCTTGGAGATCTCAAACCTTTCCTATGTTTCTCTCTCCTGTTATAGACCACGGTGGTGATCGAGCATGCTATAGGCATCCATGTCTTCATGATACTTCATGAGCTCACTAGACATTGATGATAGCATCAAACATTGAACGTCAAGTGCATCGTTCAAATGTTGATCATAGACTAGGAAATATGTATTACTCGCCCCTTGGGCAGGTGAATTAGGAAGTGAGGACTCCATCATGTAAAACTTTCATTAATGGCGTAGGATAAATCGAAGGCACCTAAACCATCTTGGAAAGTTACTGCTGGTAAGGATATTGTCTTTATCCAGAATTGATTGTAGAGAAAATGTGGTTGATGAGTTTTTCATATTAATTCTTCAAATTAAAAGAGAAAATTTATTAGTACTTTCTTGATTACATTTTATGAGAAATGATAAATTTTATTAAGTATCCCACTATTTTATCAAGTCCCAATGGCCCTCACCATTGAACTCGGAATGTCCAGTTACTTTGACATTCTAGTGGCAAGGATCCGTATTCCCCTTCGCATAACCCCAATAAGGGTTGGTCAAGCTATTTGAAGGTATTTAGGTAGGTAGGTATTTTCCAACTATGAGATTATAGTTCCTTGATCTGTTGAGTGGACTCCCTAATCATGAAGTCTTGACTTAGATTTCCTCAAAACTTGCCTCCATTTTATAACATGTCTATCAAAGGCTAATCCTCTTAATTTAAAATGTTTAATTCAACCCGAAAATTTCATAAGAGAATCCTTTATAAAATTAAGTGTCCCAACAATGGTTGGTTGAACACATAGTTTTATTGAGTCTTGCCCTTAATCAAGTAATGAAATTCTTTTTCTAACTTAATATAGTATTTGAGGTATTTTATTCTTTATGTGTAGTTTTTCATTATCACATGCTTGTAAATAATAAGTGATTATAGCTTATGTGATTAACCACATTCTGATAATGTTTACGTATAGTCCAGTTTTTATTTTATTCCATATTTTCATGCTTGTTTATTTCATTAATTATGTGATCACGAAAACACATACATAATAAATAAACCATGAAATCAGACATAAATAAAATAAGATGGCATGATCATGATCTTCTATTGGTTAGATTATCTAGAGGTTTTGATAAGCTAACCCTGACCTAGGAAAAAACACCTTGAACCAATGGTTTGTGTTTCGAAGCTCCCACCTGTCCACCTTTGTATCTTCTTGGGTTGGTTTTGCCTCAACTTTGGATTTTCAAACCATAGCATCCCGTCTTTTTATAACATAAACTTTCATTACATTACACAAAATTGAGGATCTTTAAGGTTTAGTGTCTTGGAAACAAGGAACATAATACAAGAAAACAACATAAAGCATCCTTCTTAAACTTTTGAAAGGATTCTCCTTAAGTTCATCCTAGGTTCATTATTGCATCTCATAAACTGGGGACATACATCAAAAGAAAGGGTGAGCAGAAGGCCTAGTAAGGGAAACAAGAGAAACATTTTACATGTGAACTTGAGATACTTCAATAAGGACATGAAACGAACTTTAAGGCATGAGAAAGAAATCATGAGATACATAATAATAAAAATAAAATTTTTCATAACTTGAAGATGTGGCTACAACATTTAATATTGACAATCATTTCGTTTCACCAAGGTCCATCCCTAAGGTGTCGTTAAAATTACCAAGGTTATTCACCAAGGCGTCGTTAAAAATGGTCATCTCTAGAGATTAAGTCTTTACCCAATGCATTGAAGCGCTATCAGGGCGCACCCTTAAATTTTACTTTATTATCATGTGAGACACATATATCATCATCAAAAATTTCATAAATAACCCATATAACATAAAATAAATGGGTTTCATTTCATAATCACAACGTTTTAAAAACTACTTTAAAGACATGATCTTTACGTCACTTTAAAAACCACAGAAAAAGAAGGTGGGTCTCATGTATGTAAATACAAGAATTTAAAATAGAACATCTTGGTATATATGTGAATACCCCTTTAGAAAAAAGAGCTTTGAGTATTCACTTAATAATATAAAATAACTTTATAAAAAGAGAGAGACATTTTGAGACGGAAATTCTGCAGCATAACGGCTATGTTACGAGGTTTTAGAAGACATTAAAAAGAGAGGGAAAATGGGTCAAACATTCATAAATGACCCATAAAACATTAGATGGACAGAATAAGAAGGATACATGATCATGGTAATGAAATTTCAAGGACATACCATTTGAAATGAAAAACATGGAAGGAAGACAAAAATTAGATTTCTCTTATGAAAGTTCGGCAGCCTAACGGTGTTACTTAAACATCAACAAAAATGATTTGAAAAGATCAAATTGGGTCTCCCATCATGTGAACATAAGAGTTCAGTTTGATAGATATAGTGATAATGACCCAACATAATTAAAAAGGAACTTGAAAGACTTGACATGAAAGTAGAACTTTGAAAAGAATGAGAAGGGTGAAAGAATCCCCTAAATATTCGGCAGCCTAACGGCGCCACTTAAAACTTCAAAATACTGAATTGAAGAGATCAAATGGGGTATCTCATCATATGAACATAAGAGTCCAGTATGATAGATATAGATATCATACCCCAACATAACAAAAAGGAACTTGAAATAATTGACATGAAAGTAGAACTTCAAAATGAGAAGGGTGAAGAACCACTTAAAAATTCGGCAGCCTAACGACGCCACTTAAAACTTCAAAACACTGAATTGAAGAGATCAAATGGGGTCTCTCATCATATGATCATAAAAGATCAGTATGATAAATTTAGAGATCATACCCCAACATAATAAAAAGGAACTTGAAATACTTTACATGAAAATAGATCTTGAAAAATGAGAAGAGAGAAAGAATCCGTTACAAAAATTTTGGCAGCCTAACGGCGCCACTTAAAACTTCATAAAACGAAATAATGAGAGTAAGAGGGGATATATAATTATATGAACATGAAAAGGGCAGTAAGAGGAGTATAAAAGAACATCCTCCAACATAAGAACATGGACCATAAAAGGAATGACATAAAAGAGATTACTTGAAATGAAAGAGAGAGGTCGGATCCCTTACCTTAAAATGTGACTCTTAAAACTCAAAGGTTTGGCCTTGAGGGATTGGGGGAACCTTGGGAGGACTGCTTGGGAGGTAATGAGACCAGAAATTCGTTGGGGGAGAGTGGGGAGTCGAAATGGATGAGAGGATGTCTTGGTATTTATAGGGAAAGTGAGGGGACAAGGCATTAATGGCCAAGGGACACCTCAAAAGTGCTTTTCTCAAAACCATGTGCTCTCCCTTGGAATTTACCATGGAGTTAGGCCACATGGGGACCCCAAAACAATAATTCATCCTATTTAGCCGAAAATCCCTTAAAATATCTCATGACATCATCATGACACGATTATGATGTCATTAAACATACCGAAACCCTAAAACTATATTTTTACTATTCACTGAAAATTCAACTTTCTCAGAAAAATCCCGAAATTTTACATTAACCAAATATCAATGCTCTGATTTCAAAAATGAACTCTATTTTATAAAAATAATTTTCTAAATAATTTTAATTCATTTTTTAAATAAACACACTATTCACCAAAAATTCATTTTTTTCAGAAAAATCCTCAAAAATTACCTTAACATAATATCGATGCTCTGAGTTCAAAAATGAAATCCATTTTACAAAAATAATTTTCTAAATATTTTTAATTTAATATTTAATTAAAAAACACTATTCGACTGAAAAAACTAATATTTGAATAATAATTTATGAAACTGTTATTTACCCATTTTATTGAACCTCATTACTTAATCTAGGTGTCTAAATTATATTAAAAATTTCTTTGAGTGAATTTACTAATCCATTTGGTCGCATTACTAATCCTAAGCGTAAAATCACTATTCATAATTTACTATTCATCAAAAATCAAGTTGATCTTATTAGACTCGAAATTTCGTACTGAACATAATTGTAGAAGACCATTTTTTGAAAATCATTACACATTTGTATTTATTTAAGCTTTACATAAACATTTTTAAAATATCCTTTCTCTAAAATTCATCAAAAATATGCATACTATATTTATCCGGACATTTGAAACTTCATAAACTTCATCATAAGAAGAAATCCCAATTTTAATTTAAAACAAAGGATTACACAAGGCAGTTACATACTCCTTACATAGCCCCTTATCACACCAGCATAGGACCTAAGTGTAAGGTGTGCCAAGGTGAGAGAATCCGAGGGAGGCTCGGCCAACATCGCACGAGTAGTAATTTCTATCAGTTTGAACTTCTCGCGAAGGCGATCCCATTCTAGCTTCACACGATGAAGTTCAGCTTGGGTTTGGTCCAGAGCAAAGCCCAGTGGTGCTACCTTCTTTCCAAGTTCTGTTAGATGGGATTCGATCGGTCCAAGACTACTGGGTGAGGCCATCAAATCTTCTTTCTATATTAATTAACCAAGATTACTTGTATTTAGAGACAATAGTCAAAACATTTAGTTTCCAGCGGTCATATTGACCAATGGTCAAATAACAGTCAAAACCCAACAGTCTCATTTTAATTATACTCATGTTATCAAATGAAACATTTTTGTTGGGTATAAAAATTAAATAAAATAACACATAAAATTAGGAAACAAGATTTATGTAAAATTTCGGGTCGTTACAATATTCCCCCCTTAAGAAATTGCATCCTCACAATTTTTAAAATTGGGTTTTGAAATTTCATTAAAAGTCCCACATCGGAAAAGGAGTCAGTAAAACTATTACTTTAAAAGAAAGAAAGGGGTGTACAAATGTCAGGAACCGAATCTGGTCACCTCCAAAACCGGCACCAAACCCAGCCCGTGACATGCCCCGAAGGGCGTTCCCCATCCCCACGGGCTGGCACAAGTTCCCGGGTATCATAAAAATTCATTTGGGAACGATTTACCCGAGTTTGGGTTCATAAGATAACCAAAAACAAACAACAAACCAAATCTGAAAAATTATGCCAAACAAGAATTAATAAAAATTCAGAACTTAGTATATGAGTTTAAACAAGACACAAGAGGTCCAAAGGTACATAAAATTAGCAGAAAACAGCCCAAGAGACTCCACACGACAAGGGGTCATCACCCACAAGCCGTCTCCACAACACTGCACCATCGAGAGAAACTAGCAACCCGAACCGCCATCGCCCAATGCTTTTCCTTTGCCTGTGTCAAACATGATCAAGTCTACTTACACCAAAAGGTGTAAGTAGGGTGTGAGACTAAGCCCAATAGGATATCACCCAAGGATTTCAAGTGATAGGCATTGTAAAATAAAAGGCTTTCCAGAGTTATAAATAGATAATAGTGGCATTTATTTCTAAAAGTGCAACTTTGAAAAGAAAATAAATTTCAATGGGGATAACTATAAAGAATCAGTGAAATTGAATAAAACATTCAAGATCCTGGTTTTCACATCCCAAAATACCATAAAGAAAGTTTAAATGCCAAAAAGGCCACGAGCACCAAGCGTAGGAACCCCCCCTAGGTACTAGTTTGTTGTGAGCCCCAAGTACCTCGTACCTCGGTGAAAGTAACCATAACGAAATTCGTTCTCGTGCACGAGCCACTAGTAGAGAGCATACCCATAACCTAGTGGTCTCCAATCATCTCCATTATAGTTTTGTTAGTGTTATCCATGTCATACTTGCTAAGTGAACCATGGTCAAAACCCCTCCGTTCACTAGCGTACTAGTACACGTTATCCCACCTAGATACCCGGGTTTCCCGTATTGTGCTCAAATAGTCACCACATGCTACCAAAATCAATATTCACATATAAATTTCAGTTCTGGTCACACACATTCAAAATATTATCTACACCTTCTTTTCACCTTTTGCGTAACTCAATAAACCATTTATAATTTCCATAAAACAATTTGAAGAAAATTAATCAAATGTTGCACATTAAATTCATCTAAAATCCCATATTTAAAACCAAATGGAGACCAATATTATACAAAACATAAATTTCAGCATCAAAACATTTTTATAAATCCAATCCATGAATTATAAACAACACCAAGAGGCACAATATGCGTTACACATGTAAAACACCCATTTTCACACAAGATTGGCACTTAAAAATCTACCACTTTTAAAATGCTACCCAAATCAATTTTTGAAATCAAAATACTGAATGATGAACATAATGGAAACCTAAATACAGCAAGCCAACTCATTATACAATACCTACATATGAAATCACCTACCAAAAGAGTCAAAACCCCCAAATCCTTGTGCGTCACTTCAACCGCACCTCCGCCGCACCACAAAGGAGTAATATTGAACCTAAAACCAGAGGATTGGACCAAGAAACTCAAAACTAAAACCCTAGTTACGAAACCCCATCTTCTGGACATTTGGGGATTCAATAAAAAAGGAAGAAACCCTAAGAAGAAGGGAGGAATAAGGAAGAGAAACAACTTACTTGAGAAATCTGGACGTTTTTTGGAGCTACAGAAGTTCGTCCCTAAATCGCGACCAATATGAGCTCCAAAGAGGCGAAAACGAAGATGGGGGTGTGTCTGGGTTAGATTGGAATGTGTGAGAGGTGGAATCACCAAAAAAGGATAAACAATAAATATTTTATGAAAGAATTACAAAACAATTTTAAAACTGGAAATGGGCTTTCGGGTTGGCCCAATACCTAATTTTATCACCCAAATCCATGATTCTAATGAATTTTTAAGGGGCCCAAAATTATTTTGTGGTTTTAATATTTAAATGAAGGTCATTTTGGAAGTTGAATGGTTGAAAAATGTTGAAAAACGAAGGAGTTATTAAAGAAACAAAATATACTTTCAAAACTGGAAATGGGCTCTTAGGTTGGCCCAAATTTTGGAAACCCACTATTTCCTTTAAAAATGCATGAAAACCCACCAAAACAAATCAAGGATGTAAATTAAATGAAAAATACCTCTAAATATTTTATTTATGTGACAACAAAGGTCACCCGAGTTAACCCACACTAGGATTCCATGTAGGAAAACATGGACATGGAGGAGAAAACAAAGGGTCAAGTTCTGAGGGAGAGTGATAGAGAACATGATTAGGAGAAAGTTAACCATAATAAAATCCCAAACTTATGATGTGTGTAAACGGTCTTTGATTACCTAGTAGGAAACGTAAACCAACAACGTTTTTTTTACGTTCCTTTTCATAATTTTGAGGAATTCATTTACTAAATAGAACAAAAACATAAGAAAATATACCTACCTTCAAGTAGAGTTTCATCCTTTAATAATTCCCTACCAACACTAATCTTTTCTCCAAATGATGAGAATTCAAAAACACTTGGTCTCATAAAAAGCACAAGAATCATCTTCTAGAGAATCACATAATCTACAAAAGATTAACTATCTAATTCTTCTATCTTTAAACATTATCCCAAAAACAGAAAGGTTAAGGTAAAACAACTCTTCAAAAATAAAGAATACCATAGGAATGGAAACTACTTTTAAATCTTCAAAGTTCCATGGTACTACCCAAAGTTCATCATAGACCATTCCATAAATAACGGTCCTTAAAATTCCTCAAAATAAACCAATCTAAGATTGAAACCCAAATACAAGAAGGATTTGATAACATAGTATTCCAAAATAAACTTCATTGTTCATCTCCAAACAACATCAACCATTCCTAACATCTTATAACAAAAATAGATAACCTAAACATATTTTACTCAAGATAGGTTAATCATTCCCCTAAGTAACCTAAATTAATATAAGTCCACCTTAAATTCATCGATTCTTCAAAATATAAGTCAACCTTACTCCTCAATGAAAATACCGTAGTAATCTATTTACCTCGATCATATAGGGTCCCTAAAATAGTGAACGTATTCCAAAATAATAATCATCTTTTAATACCCTAATCACCCCTGTTATATTAATACGACAATCGTCGCATTGTCCTATCACATTGGTTGTTGGGACATGTTCTTCCATTTCCCACCATTAACTAAGAAGAGAAAGCATATTTAGGGGCTTAAGTACTTAGCTAATAATCATGAAAAGGAACTGAAAGAATATGAGGATAACTTGTAGAAGAAAAGTATACCCTAACTTGTGATCCCCTAGGTTCCCATCTAGGTTATCCATGATCATATATTCTTATGTGAATATTTTATTTATTTTATCTTTGTTCCTTTAACAATGGTTCATACTAAGCTTATGAATTTACCAAATCATATCCCCCGGGAGTGTCGTAACCAAGAGTGAAGCAAGGCCCGTTGTCGTGTACCAGTTCCCGTTCGAGTCTAGCTCAAAGCGGTGTTTTCGGGTTTTACCCCTATGTACATATGTCCCAGAGCCACCTCTACCTGCTCGTATCCAGACAGGGATGTATATGCTTGGCAACCCCTTACTCAATACTCACCAAAATACTAGGAAGATTTCCTATATTTTAACTTTTCTATAGGGTTCTTCCTAGAGTTTTCATATCCTAATTTCCACAAATAACTAAACCATCCTCTGATACCAACTATAGAATCCCATCTTTTTATAACATAAACTTTCACTACATTACACAAAACTGAGGATCTTTAAGGTTTAGTGTCTTGGAAACATGGAACATAATACATAAAAACAACATAAAGCATTCTTCTTAAAAACTTTAAAGGCTTCTACTTAAGTTCATCCTAGGTTCATTACTGCATCTCATAACCTGGGGACATACATCAAAAGAAAGGGTGAGTAGAAGGCCCAGTAAGGGAAACAAGAGAAACATTTTACATGTGAACTTGAGATACTTCAATAAGGACATGAAAAGAACTTTAAGGCATGAGAAAGAAATCATGAGATAAATCATAATAAAAATAAAAATTTTCATAAATTGAAGATGTGGCTACAAAATTTAATATTGAAAATCGTTTCATTTCACCAAGGTCCATCCCCAAGGTGTCGTTAAAATTACCAAGGTTATTCACCAAGGCGTTGTTAAAAATGGTCATCTCTAGAGATTAAGTCTTTACCCAATGCATTGGAGCGCTATTAGGGTGCACCCTTAAATTTTCCTTTATTATCATGTGAGCCACATATATCATCATCAAATATTTCATAAATAACACATATAACATAAAATAAATGGGTTTCATTTCATAATCACAACATTTTAAAAATGGCTTTAAAGACATGATCTTTACGTCACTTTAAAAACCACAGAAAAGGAAGGTGGGTCTCATGTATGTAAATACCAGAATTTAAAATAGAACATCTTGGTATATATGTGAATAACCCTTTATAAAAAAGATCTTTGAGTATTCACTTAATAATATAAAAGAACTTTATAAAAAGGGAGAGACATTTTGAGACGGAAATTCTGCAGCATAACGACTATGCTACGAGGTTTTAGAAGACATTAAAAAGAGAGGGAAAATGGGTCAAACATTCATAAATGACCCATAAAACAGCAGATGTACAGAATAATAAGTATAAATGATCATGGTAATGAAATTTCAAGGACATACCATTTGAAATGAAAAACATGGAAGGAAGACAAAAATTAGATTTCTGTTATGAAAGTTCGGCAGCCTAACGGCGTTACTTAAACTTCAACAAAAATGATTTGAAAAGATAAAATAGGGTCTCCCATCATGTGAACATAAGAGTTAAGTATTATAGATATAGAGATAATTCCCCAACATAATTAAAAAGGAACTTGAAATATTTGACATGAAAGTAGAACTTTGAAAAGAATGAGAAGGGTGAAAGAATCCCCTAAAAATTCGGCAGCCTAACGACGCTACTTAAAACTTCAAAATACTGAATTGAAGAGATCAAATGGGGTATCTCATCATATGAACATAAGAGTCCAGTATGATAGATATAGATATCATACCCCAACAAAACAAAAAGGAACTTGAAATAATTGACATAAAAGTAGAACTTCAAAACGAGAAGGGTGAAGAACCACTTAAAAATTCGACAGCCTAACAGCGCCACTTAAAACATCAAAATACTGAATTGAAGAGATCAAATGGGGTCTCTCATCATATGATCATAAAATATCAGTATGATAAATTTAGAGATCATACCCCAACATAATAAAAAGGAACTTGAAATACTTTACATGAAAATAGATCTTGAAAAACGAGAAGGGAGAAAGAATCCGTTACAAAAATTTCGGCAGCCTAACGGCGCCACTTAAAAAATCATAAAACGAAATAATGAGAGTAATAGGAGATATCTCATTATATGAACATGAAAAGGGCAGTAATAGGAGTATAAAATAACATCCTCCAACATAAGAACATGGAGCATAAAAGGAATGACATAAAAGAGATTACTTGAAATGAAAGAGAGAGGTCAGATCCCTTACCTTAAAACGTAACTCTTAAAACTCAAAGGTTTGGGCCTTGAGGGCTTGGGGGAACCTTGGGAGGACTCTTTGGGAGGTAATGAGACCAGAAATTAGTTGGGGGAGAGTGGGGAGTCGAAATGGATGAGAGGATGTCTTGGTATTTATTGGGAAAGTGAGGGGACAAGGCATTAATGGCCAAGGGACACCTCAAAAGTGCTTTTCTCAAAACCATGTGCGGATTTACCATGGATTTAGGACACATGGGGCCCCCCAAAAAATAATTCATCCTCGTTAGTCGACCATCCATTAAAATATCTCATGAAATCATCATGACACGGTTATGATGTCATTAAACATACCAAAACCCTAAAACTGTATTTTTACTATTCACTGGAAATTCAACTTTCTCAGAAAAATCCCAAAATTTTACATTAACCAAATATCAATACTCTGATTTCAAAAATGAACTCTATTTTATAAAAATAATTTTCTAAATATTTTTAATTCATATTTTAAATAAACACACTATTCACCAAAAATTCATTTTTTTCAGAAAAATCCCCAAAAATTACCTTAACATAATATCGATGCTCTGAGTTCAAAAATGAAATCCATTTTACAATAATAATTTTCTAAATATTTTTAATTTAATTTTTAATTAAAAAAAACTATTCACCCGAAAAAACTAATATTTGAATAATAATTTATGAAAATATTATTTACCCATTTTATTGAACCTCATTACTTAATCTAGGTGTCTAAATTATATTAAAAATTTCTTTGAGTGAATTTACTAATCCATTTGGTCACATTACTAATCCTAAGCGTAAAATCACTATTCATAATTTACTATTCATCAAAAATCAAGTTAATCTTATTAGACTCGAAATTTCGTACTGAACATAATTGTAGAAGACAATTTTTTGAAAATCATTACACATTTTTATTTATTTAAGGTTTACATAAACATTTTTAAAATATCCTTTCTCTAAAATTCATCAAAAATATGCATACTATATTTATCCGGACATTTGAAAATTCATAAAATTCATCATAAGAAGAAATCCCAATTTTTATTTAAAACAAAGGATTACACAAGGCAGTTACGGTATCCTTAAATATCCCCTTATCACACCAGCATAGGACCTAAGTGTAAGGTGTGCTAAGGTGAGAGAATCCGAGGGAGGCTCGACCAACATCACACGAGTAGTAATTTCTACCAGTTTGAACTTCTCACGAAGGCAATCCCGTTCTAGCTTCACACGATGAAGTTCAGCTTAGGTTTGGTCCAGAGCAAAGCCCAGTGGTGCTACCTCCTTCCCAAGTTCTGTTAGATGGGCTTCGATCGGTCCAAGACTACTGGGTGAGGCCATCGAATCTTATTTCTATATTAATTAACCAAGATTACTTGTATTTAGAGACAATAGTCAAAACGTTTAGTTTCCAGCGGCCATATTGACCAATGGTCAAATAACAGTCAAAACCCAACAGTCTCATTTTAATTATACTCATGTTATCAAATGAAACATTTTTGTTGAGTATAAAAATAAAATAAAATAACACATAAAATTAGGAAACAAGATTTATTTAAAATTTCGGGTCTTTACACAAACCGTTTCCACTGGCTTGGGAGATCCTTCATTACATGGGGTTAACATTAAAGAAACAATGGGCACACAGGCACTACATTTTATTGTAATAAGGATCACATGCCAATGAATTTAAATTAAACAAATTTAAATGAAACCATACACACATAAAAATGGTCTTTGGTCTAGCTCATGATTATCCATAGCATGCAACAACATTTACGAAAATTTAGAAATCAAATTATTTTAATCTTTCTATTATTCAAGATAAGTTGCGCTTGAATTCAATTAATTATGATCTTATAATTAATCAATTATTTATCTTAAAATCCTTTATGAATTTCCTTAAGATTCTTCTCATCCATATTCCTTGTACATGTCTTTGTACTTTTGGAGGAAACCTGGTGAAATTCCATTTCTATAAAGTACATGGTGTGTAGGATATATTATATGGTGTGTGTATTTCACCCTTTATCCGAAGTACACACTAGGGGATTTGGTGTGTTTTTCTGTACTTTGGAAATTTTGGAGTACACGACGTGTAGATTAATCTAACACGGTGTGTAATTCCTTGTTATGCAGTTACCGGCCTGGTAGTCCCGTGTACGCGGAACACGACTTCTCCTTGTACATGGTTTCACTTGGGCCGGATCGGATTACACGACGTGTGGATTCAACATACACGCCATGTATTTCGGTACCCACGCGCCGTTAATTTCTAGTCAACATGGTTTAATAAATACTTACTTATACTCAATTCACATGACATGATTTGGAGGACCAGTACCGGTTCATTAAACCTATGTACACAGCATGTAGTTTTCACTACACGCCGTGTATTCTTGTGTTGTATAGACAGAAAGATCAGCTCCTCCAGATGACTACCTTGTTTTTAATTTAATCAAAATTAAAATTAAAAGTTCGTTTCTATGATATGAATCATGAAAGGAAGGAGGAAGAACAGATCTCGTTTATTTAGTTTATAGAATGATTTATCTTGAATTGAATCAAATATCAATTCATAAATTATCAACAAAAATTAAATAACTATAATCAACGTTGTGACATCCTCTGATACCACTCGAAGGTCCTGGGCACAGCGGAAGCTCATGGGTGGATGTGACCACTTGGCTTTTTTTCATTTGAAATGATTAATCCGGGATCAATACGACGATAAACGCCAGTATCCACGGATCGAATCACAAAAATAGACAAATAAGAAGAAAAGCCCCGAAACCATAAAGTAAGGAACATCACAGGTTGATTATAATTAATTTAATTAATTGAAAAGAAGTACCTTTTATGGAATTATTTCTTCTTTGATATTTCTAATTATTTTCTAATTTGATTCGTCATTACGTCACAGAAGTCAAGTGTAGACTTCCTCTAGCGATGATCCACGTGTGCACCACGTATCTCTGGACGTCGCCAAAGGAGTCTCTGGGTGCTAGCGTGGAGAAGCCTTTGCTTGTGTTGTCCGCCTTAGATCACCTTGATCCGATGGAGGTGGATCTATCTTGGTCTTGAGAGCGTTCTTGGAGGACCGAGTACATTTGGTCTTGAGAGAATTCTCCAGAATTGTTGTGCACAATGATTATTAGGAAAAGATTCTGGGTTGTGAGGATATTTATAATCGGGTTTGAGGTTATAGAGTTATGACAATAAATAAACGTGTTACGCATTTTATTTATTTTATTAAATCTTTTTAAAACCCTAAGTCTAATCATTAGATCCTTTAAATGCACCCACACTGATTATAATAAATATCATTTAATAAAACGATATTATTTCTTCAAAATCCCGACTAGAAAAACTATATGACGTGTAATCATAAATACATAGTGTGTACTTGTTTTTCATTAAAAACTACATGTCATGTACATTCAATGTATCCGGCGTGTATATCTTGTTTTCATTTATCCATTTCTTTTCCAAAATGAAAACTACACAGCGTGTACATTCAACAATACACGACGTGTACTTGTTTTCAAAATAAAAACTACATAGCGTGTATTCATTAATACACTGTGTGTACTTGTTTTCATTTTATTCTTCCCCCAACATTAAAATTATTTAGGCTTCCTTGAATTATTATTAAACCACGTATGAGAATAATATTTATTCTACTTGAGATACTTGAATACACTTAGTGTGTGACCCTTTAGGAATCTTTCTCGTTTGCATTAGGCTGGCTTGCCTAAAGGCCAAGATTACTGTCTAGCAACAGGTCAAGGAACCCAAGAGAAATAAGTTGACACTGCATTGATGTATCATCTCATACAAACACTTACTGTGTAATTTAACCCCTTTATCTCAATATCTCATCAAGAAGGTTTTATGGTAGTGTTATAAACTTATATGCTTGATATGTCATTATTTGACTTCCAGAAATAAACTTGTCGTGTCACCATGGACATGGAATTTGTTTGATAGTTATATTTCAATACAAAGGCCCAAGATATCTACTTTCATAAATATGGAAGGGACAAATCCTTCCTCGACTTATCCATTAACAACATGTCATTCGTGACACACCCAACTTACCCTACTTCCCACCAAATGTCTTCGTGACAGTTTTTGTCAGCAAATATAAGTGTGCGAGTCATGACATGAGTTAATGATAATCTTCTGGTCTAAGGACCAATTACACACACTCATGGATAGTAATTTTCTATGACACCAAAACATGAGTAATTACTACTGGCAGGTCTATTCTCATAATCTCCCATCTTGGAGATTACCAAGTGCGAACTCTATGAGAGGGATCCTCGTCTTCTTACGAGTACTCGCACATGACGGTCTGTATACTATGAGTCCTATAATAGTATTTCATCCAACCGTAGAACTTTATTTAAGAATATTGTTATAGCATTTCAAGGTTCTCATTATAGCGGGGATCTTCCATGACCTTATCAATGCAAAAAATATTCCAAGACATTATTATATTATAGTCATGCAGAACAATGAACAATATATAATAAGATTACATTCATGTAATCAAAGTACAAAACATTTGGTTCTTAGGAAACCAACCCTTACATGACATACCATCCTAAAATGGGTTTCCAGATAGATATGGAGAATCATATCATGGAAGATATGTTCTGGGCATGTGTCATGAAAGTGTCTCCTTGCTTGGGTCACTCTCATATTTGTGTGATAGGGAAGCTAACACCGTGGTATATTAGAACTTTTGAGGTCAACAAGAGAATTAGTAAGGTGGAATACTAGTTAAATTTGACTTCTCAGTTGATGATAATTCATGATTTTTTCTATGTATCTTAGCTGAAAAAGTATCATTGAGACTCATCTCATATGTTGAATTGGGAAGAAAATTTAATTGGAGAAGAGATGCCTATGTTTGAATGAATAGTGTGGATTATTGGGAGAATGTTCTTCATGGAATGTCCATAATATAGTTATGAGTTCTTTTGGAACATGGTAATGATGGAAATGAGACATGGGAGTGAAAATTTTGTGTCAAAGAGGAGTATCAATTTTTTATCTGATCAGACATTGGAGTCACATTATAAAGGAAAAAAGTTTTCATATTGGGGAGAATTATCACATCTATGAGTTTATTTTGAGGTATTATTTTTCTTATTTTTGTCCTCGTACTTATTCTTTGGGCTTCCGGGGAGTTTTTGGAGAAAATGGAGTTTTTGGTCTCTATAGAAGGTGGCACACAATTGACGCATAGTTAGGGGAAACTGTGCTCTAGACCAGAGAAACCCATGTGGCATGGACAGTGGCACTACCCATGTCGCACGACCATCCCTACATGAATGTTCTCCCCCAAAGAAATCATGCACCCTTGTTCCTCTTAGACATATAGTGATGAAAGGTTTCCACATGGTTTGGAAAACAATGCAGGATAACGATGTATACTATCTAGGTTATTAAAAATGGGATTTTACCTTTATACCCTTTCCTAATTTTAACCCCAAACCACCCCTAATTTGAACTATATGGTATTTTCAGCCCTGTGAGCCTCCTCTTCTCCATATTTCCCCTCCAAAATCTATATTTGGTGGATTTGGTGAGGGATCATCAAAGAATCATCAAGTAAGTTTATTTTCTCTCAATTTCTTACTTATTATAGTGTTACTCTTTATCCACCTTTGATTTCATGTTTTCTAGTAGTTTTTTTGACTTAATAACGGTTCAATATTGAGTTACTTTGTCAAATATTGGTGTTTATGGTTCAATGTTTTCTTTTATAGGGTTCCTTTGGAGTACAGTTGCATTTTTCGACTAGATTTTTTATGTTTTGAAGTGTGAAGTAGGTGGTTCCATGTTTTAACATTATTATGTGAGTTTGGAATGTTTTTTATACTTCTTGAATGTGTTATATGAATTGTGTGAATGGTGAAAAATGTGTTTTCATAAGGTTTCAAGGAGTGTGTGTTTTAAAAAGTGGTTTTAAAATTTGAAATGGTTGTGTTTCATGTTTATTTGTCTTATTGTTATTATAAATGGGTTTTATGAGTTTCACACATGGTGTGAAGCATTTTTAAAAATGGATTTGGTCTACATATGAGCATGATATTGGTTTTTTCTATAAAAATTTGTTGTTTATCATGTTTTATTATGATGATTGTTATGTGAATGTGAAAGTGGTGACATCTGAGACATTTGAAATGGAAAGTTAAGAACAAAGGGTATCCTAGGTATTTAGGTGGGCACAGTAGGACTAGTACCCCAGTTGGATCAGTGGGGCCATGGTCTAGTTTCTTTTAGAAGGATTGGAAATAAAACATTAACTAAACTTTGATGATAATTGGAGATCACTAGACCTAGGTATGGATTCCCCTCTAGTGTCTTGTGCATGAGCATGCTGTGGGTTACGGTTTCTATACCATGTTTCACTGAGATATGAGGTTATTCGGGTCCCACAAGAGTTAAATCCTACAGGGACTTCCCATGACATGGTTCCCTCTTGTGATGTGGTGGTCACCTTCGACATACAATGGACTATGGTTTTTTTACAATTTGAAATAATGTTTTCATTTTAAATGATTTTCTTTCAATGTTCTCCTTAATATTTTTTGTTAAAAATGTTTTATATTTTATTTCTTAAAATTTACATGTTAATTGATATCATAATGTTATGGTAGGTAATCTATATTTTGGGTAGAATCCTACTAGGCTTTGGATCACACCGTACATACACCCTTGGGTGTATATAGATAATTTTATGTATTACCTAGGTAAAATCAAGGTGTATTGTGGTGGTGATGGTGGATCTGGTTGCTAGTGTTACTCAACATAAGGTGCTTGTGTAAGTGGATTATGGGTGATGGACCTCTCATTGCATGGATGTTTCTTTGATGTTTTGTATTTGGTTCCTCTCCTCGTTTTGGTATTTTGGGGTTTTTATTAATTTTTTAAAAAGTTTAATTTGGAATTGATGTATCTAATTTGATTATCAGTATTGATCTTGGCATGATGTTCTACTATTTTGTATTGTTTCTGGTAGTTTATATTGGGTGAAATCATTCCCAAAAGGCACTTTTTATACCCAGACACTAGTTTCTAACCCACAGAGATTGGGAAAGCTCCTCAGGCCTTACCAAGAGCTAGTTGTAGTGTTAGGCTGGATGGAACCTCTTATTGGTTCATGACACTATCCTCCTATAATGATCATAGAATAATGGGAATAAAATCTACCTAGATACACATACCAAAACATTTTACGTGGAAAAAGTCTTAGATAAAAATATATAGCCATGAAATATCATCCAAAGACCCCAGGATGACACTTGATTGACCAATAAAGTATACCTGTAACATTTGAAAACAACATTACGACTAATATGAACACACAAGAGCACATGAAACTTCTAAGAAAATAAAAATTGGTAACATACTACACTGTAATACTTTATTTGAATCAAAATTATTGATATTTTCACCTCAAAACCAACCTTGACATCAATAAACCCCTAAGAACTCCACCTTAGATCTTGAAGAAGGTTGAATGAAACAAATAACTATGATCTCACAATACGAAATATGTACCCACATAGATTGATAAGATAACATCATTGATAAAATAATTTATATTGATTAATCATATATGCAAGGTGCATGCTAACTCTATCATACTACACGTATCGACACAAATAATACTGTAAGAAAGAAAATTCATGACTTTTCTACCACTATACAGTACATGTACTGACATAATTATACTATATAGTCAATGATATTACTACCTATTTAATTTTAAAATAAATTAAAGTATTTGAATAGGAATGAATCAACCACCATATGATATTCTAGGTTCCTTGACTTAATAAATTAAATTGAAATATTCTGATCATTACTACCCTAAATGAAAACCTAATCCATATATGTTACTGCTCTAAAAAAAATATCAAAATATATATGTGTGATATAACTTTATTATGACTCAATCCTACTAAGTTCCTATATGTTTCACTGATGAAATTACAGATTCCACCCTAATCTTATCTTTAAAATGTTTTGGGCTAGAGAATAATGCTAAAGAGTACTGTCACACATCATGGGAGAAATTTACCCAAACCTACCCATCTATCATATTAAAATTTAAATTAGAAAATCAAAAAGGGTAATCATATGAATCAATAGTGTATCAGGCCATGATAAATATATAATAAAACATACAAGAAAACATGTAATCCATGTTAAAAAAAGACCAAAATTAGGATAGTATCAAGTAACCAAACAAAAGAAAAGAAAATATCTTATAATATTATAATAAATAATTTGATTCCTAAAATAATAATTCAAACCAAACTATAGAAGAATATCATCTTATAAACTATGATTTTATTATTATCATGACCCATAAAAAGATCTGTATTGCCACAAGTATGTTATTACACTAACTCCCACGCAGAGGTGAGAACAATGACCCAATATGGTCATCCCAAGTATAGTTATATTCCTAGAAGAGTATCATATACATGATGTAAACCACGAGAGAGAAATATATGTCAAATATTCTAAAAATCTATCCTTCCACAACACTCAAACCTCTATAAATTAACCCTATAAATCACTATAAGAAAAATAGTCTATAAAAAAGAATTACAGTTGTAACATAACACCCAAACACATAGAAATTTTAAAAAGGTCCAAAAGTCGATGCCCATATCTATGATAAGTCTCAACTTCATAATATAATAGTGGATACACATCATAGAAACTAAGGTTACATTACACTAAACGTGGTAGATCATTCAACCCCAATGTAGGGGGTTGGTCAAAGTAATTTCATCACCCTATTATGGAGGGAAAAAACCTAATAAGAGAGATAATTAGTTAAAGGCACTTTATAAATATATGTATCAGTATATAGAGGACCACACATTACTAAGGATAAGTTATAGAAAAATTAATTCCATAAATCTATGAAAATATAATCTCCACCCATTGAAACTATAAACTCCATCCTTATGTTAGAGTATAATTCTGAGTAATTTTTAGGCTGTCACATCCATGATTTCATTTTGAGGCAACATTTTTGTCATTTTTTATATTGCATTTATCCCTTGGGTTCCCCAGGTGTTTTTGGTTGAAAATGGGGATTTGGGGAATAATAGAAGGTGGTGCATGATTGACACATAGTTAGGGGAAACCGTGAAGCCTTGCATAAGAAATCATGTGGTTAATTTCATTTTTGGACAGTGGAGATTTCAAGGTTTGTTAAACCGTGAAAAATTTCTTTCTTAGTCAGTGAGGGGTGCACAGTTTGGAAAACGGTGTAAGAAAACCATGTGACCTGTCCAGGTCATTAAAAAGTGAGAAATTAACTTTTTATCCTCTTCAATTTTTACCCAAATTCTCGTGTCATCTTCTTCATTGGGTATTTTAAGCCATAAGAACCTCCTATTAGATTTACTAGACCTATTGGGCATCAATAATTTGGTACATGTCCCCAATTCTTCAAGGATTCATCAATTATGTTTTCTTCTTCTATATTTCTCTCTATTTTTAGGGTCTGTCTTACCTATTTATTGAGTTCTTATTTTATAGTAGGATAGTTGAACTAATGATAGTTTTGTCCAGTGTTTTTTGGGAAATATTTATGATTATTTTTTGATATTTATTTTAAAGGGTATTTTGGTGGTGCGTTTGTGGTTTCACACCAATTTCATGAAGTTTTCAACTGTGAGGAATGTTTTTCAATAATTTTACATTATTATATGTGTTTATATTTCTTTATTTATTATTTATATGTGTTCTATATATTGTTTTTGTGGTGAAAAACATGTGTAGGAAATGGTTTGACATGAACATGTGGTGGAAGTTGGGTTTTAAAAGGAAATTTGTTGTATTAATTATGTTCATCATTGTTGTGTTTATTAAATATGATTTATGTATTGTGTGGAAGGTGATAAATTTTATTTTGAAGAGTTTTAAAGGTTGAAAGTGATAAAAAATGGATCTTTCAATGAGAAATGAGTTTTGTTGCATATTGGATTCTTTGTTTTGCACCATAAATGTGTCTTTGAATTGTGAAAATTACACGAAGCCTATTATAAGTGGGAATGATGTGAATAAGAGTTAAAAAGTTTATTCCCCATTGAAATGGTTGGATTCTAGTGGTGTTATTATTTTTATATTTTCAAAAGAGTTTCATAAATTGTGCAAGTACTGAGAAAGGTAATTCCAAATGAATTTGGTGTGCGTGTGCAATGGAAATTTCTTTTGTTTATAGAAAATGGTGGTTTCTATGTGGAATTTATCATTGGGTCAAATTTCAGAATTTAAAAGTGGTGATCTCCTTGTGTGTTATTGATTCTTGGAATGTGTATGTGAACATGACGATTTATGCGATATGTGTAATGTAATTTCAGCACAAAGGGAATACCGAGTTTCTTGGTGGGAGAACTTGAATAACTATACTAGTTGATTAGGAAGTGGCATTGGCTTAGATTCATCAAGCAAGATTTTTTCTACAACACTAACTAAACATATGATATGATCAGAGACCACTAGAACTTGGGTTGATTTCCCATCTTTTAGATCATGCATAATAATGATGTGGGTTTTGGATTTTGATATGAAAACCATTCAACCATGGGATGCTATCCCCTCTGATGTATTGTGCACGATATTACTATTGGTAGATGAGAAGGAGGATTTTGATCACCGAGGTATGATTTTAATAGGGTCCCGCTTATGTTGGTAACCTATAGATATTTTCCCATGGTGCTCTATTATGACATGATGTTTATGAGATATGGTGATAGAATTCTACATACAATAGACCTTTTATACTTTTCAGTTCAATAAATATTTTTTGAGAAAGGTTTTTCCTTAAAAGTGTTTCCTTGAGAATGTATTATTTTAAATTTTTTCTCAAATTTTGTTTTGAAAGGTTCTCCTAAGACCGTGAGTGTTAATTTGTCTTCTAATTGTATAGCATGAAATATTTTATATGGGGTGTCATTACATTGGTATTTTTCTCACACCCTTCACAATCCTTTGGGTGTATTTTGACTTTGTTAATTATAACCTAGGTAAAGGAAAGATGTTTCGTGCTCATGGTGGATTTGGTTTCTAGTGTTCCACTTCTTGAATGTTTTTATTGTGGTGTATTGAGGATGATGTACCACTTGTTATATAGATGTTTTTGACAATAATATTGTGGTCCCCATTCAATCATTGTACTCTTGAGTTTGTTTAAATTTGTAAACGCTAGTTATGAAAACTGTTTTACCTTGTTTGGTTATGGCTATTGGTTATTGTGAGGATTATTTATGTGGTTTATTGATGATTATATAAACAGGTAAAATAATTCCAACGGAATATTACTGATACCCAAGCATTGGTTACCACCCCGTGGGGGTCATGAATTCCCTTAGGTCCATTCCATGACATGGTTTGGGTTCTGGGTTGGATGAAACTCCAGCTAGGTTCGTGACAAAATGGTATTAGGGATGGTTGCTATCTTTATTGGTAAAAGTTATTTGGTAAAGTTTTTGGATAGAAAGGAGCCAGGATTGTTGGGGATTAAGGTTCTAGTGGCGAGTGGGGTCCCTGGCCAACAATCCTTGTGATAGTATTTGAGTCACCATGGGATGTTGGGAGGGATTTTACTTCTCCTCTGGGTGATATGTACAGGCTTCATATTGTATATTGAAAATCGGTGGGGGTAGAGTTCTTTGGTTTATTTTTATATTGTGACGTATTTTGTTATGTTTTGATTTATAGAATTATTTTGAATTTTTTGATGTTTCTAAATAATTTTATAATAGTCTTGTTGATGGTTTTTTCTTGTGGTTTTTGCTTATTGTAGAGAAATAACTCCTCAGGGATTTCTTGTATAGTTGTGGGAAGAGTTTGGAGATATTTATCCTTCATTGATTGATCATAGGATTTTTTATTCCATGGTTCTATCAATATATAATTTATGACAAGGAGTGGGATCTGGTCCTACTCAAGTTAGAGAAGTGAAACTGGGTCCAAGAAAAAAAAGGCTCAAGAGTTACTCAAGAATAATTCTCCTCCTTTCCAGGGTACCAAAGAAACTTAGGAAGATTATCAGTAGATTGAGAAGATAGATAGGATGTTTGAGTTTCTTGATACTCCTTTGGTTTTTAGGGTAAAGTGTTCCTCATTCATATTGGAATTTCGTAGTGTTAAATCATGAGACTCAATCATATAATATGGAAATCATGAGAAGATTGGTTGGAAAGACTTCATGGTAATTTTCAATGAGAAGTGTTATCCCAAGGTTTTGTACTTCACCAGATCTCGGGAGTTTAAAAAGATTATCCAGGGAGATCAGTGTATGGGACCAACCTTAAAACATTAGTTAATCTTGAATTATGTAAATAATTCACAATGACGATGTTTTTAGGTTTAGAGCTTTAGAGAATTAGGTTATAACTTATAAATAACAACTTGAATATTACATGTTGATACTTATAATCAAAATCCATTTTTTCATAAAAAAACTCTTTTAAAAAATAAAAACTTTTCTAGTTCCATGTTTTAGAAAAAATGAATTTTCCTTGATCCCATCCTTGACCCCATTAATCTTTAAATCCTATGAAAAAAAATTTAGAACTTGGTATGAGCATAAAAATCCTAGTATGAGATACATAAAGAAGGAAAACTCTTAGTTTTTCAAAACAACATGTAAACCATGAGTACTTCATCATAAAGTATACTTTTCACCTTAAATAAGTTTTAAAAATACTTCACTAAATATAAGCTTATATTTTACCCTTTTTATGACCAAATGATTACCATAAACCCATATAAAACATTGTATAGCATATAAAGGTTACATGGGACATAAACATACTTAAATGAAATAACCATTCGGTAGGCTTCCACACATATCACTAAATGGAATAACCATATGACCAACTTCCATGCCGAATGCATTATAGGTTATAAAATAACCACTATTCCTTGGTTTATCATGGAACCACCCATCATTTGGTTTATCACGTAACCACCTGCCATTGGTTTATCACATAACCACTTGTCAAATGTCCAAGTTCCATTATATAAAACATAAAATATTGAAAATATCAACATTTCACTAATAATTTTCATTTTCAATCATAAGAAATCATTTAAAGATATTGAAACAATAAATCCATTTAAAAAACCAATTTTAATACAAAAACACCCGAAAATGGAATAAGGGATTTCTTTTCCTACTAAAAACATCAAGGCTTTGATGGGAAGCCAAATAACGAATACGGTGGTGGAGAGGTCATTGTCACCACAAATATTTAAAATGTTCTTTTTTTCGTTTAGTAAAATTATTAATAGAATAAATATTACCTTTGAATTAAATTAAAATTCATAGGGTTTTATAATACGCTATATAAAAGAAAGAGGTGTATATTATCTAAATATGCCTTAATGAAAGGAGATTGAGATGAAGTACCTTACCTCGTGTCTGACTAGACTCATTCATTATTTAATTACCTGAATAATAAACTGAAGTTAATTTAAAATTACTTCATAACATTTTTCATGTTTATTATTCCTTTTATATAACTTATTTCCACTTTAGAAAAATTATATAATTATATATGATAATATGAGTCGTTTTGTCTGTATTAGGTACTTGAGTCGAAAATGATCTTGTTATAATTACAATTTGTCAACATGGTCAAAATTACATTATAACCAGAATATTATTCATATATATATCATATATATCCAGTATATATGTATTTATAATATTCCATAACATTTGTAGATTTGAAATGAAATGCATCGTTCATGGAGATGGTAAGCCGTACGTACGCATGAACACTACTTTCATTTCTATTTCATATTTAATGGAATGAAAACATAATGATACAAAGGTATATTATAATTACAATATAATATAATATTTTAGATATGTTATATAAGTTCATTAACTCCATCATTTATACATTCCATGTATTGCATGAACGAGTCATATCACTTTGAGGGGGCAGTAGTCTGCGCTTGCTCAAATGAAATTATCATGTTTCCACATCATGAAGAGCATAAATGTATGTTGTAAATAAAAATTAATTAATCATAAAGAAAACTTATACATAATATATATCATATAAATACAATTCCATAATAATGGACACCATGAGAGTCGGGAGGAGATAATTTAACAATCATCATTTTGTGAGGCAGTAGTTCATCGTCCACATAAACATTATGTTCTAAATCCATTTGATGAAGGTGTGTGTAAGTGTAGTTAAAATCCTTCTCATATAAAAAGAATAGTATATTTAGGATACTAGTTTTTTATGTAATCAATGAATAATAATTGAACAGGGAGTGAAGAAGTATAATATTGGAAAAGAACTTCAGAGAAAACACGACCTCTTAAAATGGGTAACTCCCTTTGATTTGAGCCAAATGGATTTCTTAAATTGCCTTCTGCCTAAGGTAAGGATTATAGGAGGAAGAGTGGGATTTTGGGAGCTTATTTGAGAAGATTTTAGATGATACAAGGGGCTTGAGAGGTGTGAGTATGGGGTTAGACTTTGTGGCCTTTTATAAGAGAGAGGAGTGGTAATGTAGGAATGTCTTGAAAGATTATTTTATTATAAACTGAATTTCAATTTTTAAAAGGCCCAAAACACATTTAATTAGAATATAAGATAAAGATTGTTTGAAATCCTCTCAACCAATAGGTTTTAGACAAGTTTTGGTTTCAAATTTAACCATATCATTTAGCTTTAACCCTTAGTTAACTAATTTAACTATTACCTTGACTTCTTGTATATTCATTCTCTATGGTTAATATAGGCACTATATAATGCCAATATAACATTAACTGGTTAATTAATGAAATTTTAAACATTATCTAAGTCGTTTTGCCGAATCTTAGATTTTGATGATAATTATATCATTTAATAAAATATTATTTGTCTTTAAAAACTCATTTATGTCAATTTTGATACTATTCATATCATGACTTTTTAAAAATACATAACTTGAATATTTCAAAAAAACATCATTATTTCAAAAAATAAAAAGTCATAAGCATCCCTAAAATTCGTGGATGGCATAAAAAGTATGAAAATAAATTTATTTTAATATATATATTCTAATTTATCAAAATCATTCATTAATAAGGTAATCACTACATCATCATTGGGTAATATATATATATATATATATATATTTGATGTCTAAAAATTATAAATAAAATACCATGATTTATAAAATATTTTGAGCTTTATAATTACTATTTTTAGTTGTAATTATTAGTTATATATCTCATATAATTTTTTTACTCAAAACATACACGTTTATGTTACATTTTTCATTACATTAAATTAATTATTTTAAAATATAATTTTCACATCCAACTGGCTCCATGGGGTCCCATAATCGACCCAAGGATGCCCATGGTCAGACATAACTCATCCAATAGTATTAAGAAACATGTTTGGGTAATTTAATATTATTATAATATTTTTTTACCCTTATTTACTAGATTTACCTTTTAACAATGGTAAATAAAATATTTATTGAATTTACTATTCATAATGTCTAAAAATAAAAGACACATATTTACACAATATGGAACACATTTTTTCAAATTTAAAACACCTAAGTGGCATAAATTAATTTAAAATTAATTCTCGTTGTCAAAACCAAAAAGCGTGTTTTTATGAAATAAAAACAACCAAAAGGTTGAAATGTGTTTTTGTCAAATTTCAAAGTGAAATTAATTACAATGACCAAAATTGGATAAAATGATAAAAATATAATCCAATTAAACTTTAATACCAATTAGAAGTACAATATAACTATATAAATTAATTATATGAAAATTAAGTTTTGAATTAAAAGGAAGTATTTTTCACTATTAATTAAAAAAATGAACTTTATCAGAAAAATACCAAAATTTCATCCAAAGTTCATTTTTATGTCCCTATTATATAGAAGAAGTTTATTTTGTCAAATATATCATATAAAAGTGAAAAAAACTATTTATAAAAATTGTTCTCCATTAAAAGGTGATAAAACTACATTTTTAAAAATATTAGAGTATTTATGCTTAAAATTGGATTAATTCTCATTTTAAGCCTCTAAATTTTATTTGATAAGTGTAGAAATTTAAACAAAATTGTATAATCATATTTTAATTAGTTTTGTTCATTCCTTCTAATATAAAGGCAAGGTACTAACTACCATTTAATAAAATAATAATATCATATTATTATTCAGTATAACTCATAGTTGTGTGCAACGTAAGATTTCAAAGAAACCTACTGTTGTGTGTTGAGTATGCTATCAGGAAAAGAATACCCTTTAATTTAAAAATAATATCTTATTCATAAATATTAATATAAATTTAAATGTAATATTCTATAAATAATTATGTCATTACATCCTCCCCCTTTAGAAATTGCGTCCTCAAAATTTTAAAATTGGGCATGGAAAATTCATTGGAAGTCTCACATTAGAAAAAGTGTCAATAAATATACCACTTTAAAAGAATGAAAGAGAAGTGAGAAGGTCTCCTGAGATAACCCATACTAGAATTCCATGTTGGAAAACATAGATATGGAAGAGAAACTAAGTGTAAATTTCTAATGGAGAGTGATAGAAAACATGATCAGGAGAAAGTTAACCACCAGAAAATCACAAACTTATAATAAGTTAAACGGTCTTTGATTCCATATTAGAAAATGTAAAAAGGAACATTTTTTGTTTTATGTTTTTTTTCCTGATGTTGAGGAATTTATTTATGATATTGACTAAGAACATAATGAAATATACTTACTTTTCAATTAGAGTTTCATCTTTTAACAAATATCTACGACAAATTTTTTTTCTCTCTGAACGATGAGTATTCAAGATGACTTGGTCACACCTCAAATTATAGAATAAACTTCCAGAAATTCACATAATCTACAAAATATAAACTATATATTTCCCATGTCTTTAGGCTTTAACCTAAACCAAAATGGTTAGTAAAAGAATAGATAATCCCCCAAAAGAATAATCTTTTATAAAAAGAAATACTACTCTTAATCTTTAAAATAGAACTACCAATACCCAAAGATCAACAAAGTCCATTCAATACACAATTGTCCTTAAAATTATTCAAAATAATCTAAAATATTTTTGAAACCCAAAATTTAGACGGATTTGATCACATATTCTTGCACAAAATTTTTAACATTTGTCTCTAAATAACATCGGCTACTCTTAAAGTCTCATACTAAAAAGAAAAAAACATAATCAAATATTCTCTATGATAGGTTAATCATTTCAAAAAATAACCCAAATCTCTATATTCCCACATGAAAATTATATATTCTTCCAAAATAAAATTCCACCATTTCTCCTCAATTGAAATGCCAAATTATTCTATTTCTCTTAGGCATATAGTGTTCCCAAAAGAGAAAATGTCTTCCAAAATAACTTTTAGTAGTTAATCACCAAATCATTTTCTTATAATAAGGATATAAATTTGATAAAAAATATTATCCCAAATCAAGTTAATCTTCATCAATAAAATCATTTAACTAAAAATAATAAGTCATACTTACTAGGGACTTCACATAGGCAAGTGGTAGGTGAAGATCCCTTGTCTCCCTTTGGTTGTGGGTTCGATTCCCATAGACTTGTCGGACACAAAGGATTGTCACACATCCTGCAGGTTGTCCTTTTTCGAAAACCATATCATTCTAATAAAATTCTAAAAAATAATATAATTTCATCAAAATAACTATAACCTATTTTATCCTCAAAGGTTATCTAATACCTTTCATTTTTCATCAAAAAATGTAATAACCATTTATCACTTCAAAAACAAAAGATCATTTGAACCCTTAAGGTTATCCATTATTTCCACCAATGTTTTGATAATTCATTTTTGAATAACATTTTCACATATCAAACTTAAGGGTTACACATATTATAAAAATTATTCCAAAGTAATCCCATTATCAAAAGAGCCTAACCAATTTTAAAAATTTCATCATTCTAAAATCTACTGTAACTCTTGAATCTTGTATATGTAGACTTCTTACTCATTAGACATTTTTCATGATTCATTAACCATTATTTTCCAGCCTATTCTATAATACTTATTTCCTATAAACAAATTCATATACTGAGATTCAATAATGTCAAAACATAAGCTAAGAAATAATCCATTTCTTTCATTGGTCATTATCAGTTTCCTCATCATCAATCAAAATGGCATTAGGTATTGATAAATATATATTTGTTCAGTCCTATTGATCCCATTCCTGAGCATTCTTCGTATGACATCTATTTTTATAATGACTATACACACCATATTTAAAACATTCAATTGATCCCTAAGAAAGAACTTATTTCCCTTTCCTGGAGTTAACGAGATGATTCTTTTTTCCATGATAGGTTCTTACTTTATGACCTTCATTACCACATCTATAGCATCTTCCTATCCCTTTGAATCATTTTACTAGGTGCTTCTTTCCACATCCTTGACAAATAGGTTTTCAAATACACTTACCTTTATGATTATTACCAGAACTTCAAAATGGATTTGTTTCTCATATATACGATGACTTATAAAAATCATCATGGTTCAGGTGGTAAATCATGACTCCAGACAGTTGGTTGAGAATCACCACAAGAGTTCTCATTGCTGCTCTAATTTAATTTGGTTTCTTATTCAGAAAACTATCATTGTTTTCTTCATATCCATTGTTTCTTTGGTACCTGTAAGATTTATCCATTTACTAAAACCAAAAAGGTCTGTGTGAGTATATCAGTAAAATCATCAAATAATAACTTATGAGGAGGGTAAATAATAATATATACCTGTTAATTCTATTTTAAACTCATTAAATTTATCTAAAATAACTATGACTATTTGTAATATTCCAACCATTATGGTTATGTCACTTATTCTTAAATAACACCCTAACTCTAAAGTTATATAAACCGAACTCTGATACCAACTGTAAGGCCCCAGCTTTAAAACATTAATTAATATTAAATTAACTTAATAATTCACACTGAGGATCTTTTTAGGTTTACAGATTTAGGTAATTAGGTCATAAATTATATATAACAACTTGAATATTTCAAGCAAACACTTATACCCACAACCCATATTTTTCATAAAACAAAAACTCTTAAAAAAAGAAACATGTCTAGTTCAATGTTTTGGACTACATGACTTTTCCTTGATCCCATCATTGACCCTATTCATCTTTATGTCATGGTAAAAACATTTCAAACCTTGGGATGAGGATAAAAATCTCATTAAGGGATACATAAAGAAGGAAAACTATTATTTATTCAAAACAACATGTAAACAATGAATACTTTATCATAACGTAATACTTTTCACTTTAAGAAGTAACAAAAACACTTCACTAAAAATAAGCTCATTGATTACCATTTTTGTAACCAAAATATTACCATAAAGCCCATATAAAACAACATATAGTATATAAAGGTAACTTTGGACAGAAACATACTTAAATGTAACAACCATATGGTTGAATTCCACACATATCACTAAATAGAATATCCATACGGCTGAATTCCATACCCAATGCATTGGAGGTTATAATGTAAACACATGTCCTTGGTTTATCACTAAACCACCCATCATTTTTTTATCACATAACCACCCGTCATTGGTTTATTATGTAACTACCCTTGAAATTTCCAAGTACCATAACATAAAACATAAAATATTACAAATATCAACATTTCACTAATTACATTTCATTTAAAATGACAAGAAATAATTTCATGAAATTGAAATAATAAATCCATTTAAAAAACAATTTTCAATACGAAAACTCCCAAAAAGAGAATTATGGATTTCTTTTCCTTTTAAAAACATTGTGGCCTATAGAGGAAGAAAAATAATGATTACGGTGGTAGAGAGGTCATTATCACCGCAAACATTAAAAATGTTCCTTTTTACATTTATTAAAAATCATCATATAAAATAGATTCCATTTTAATGAAAATAAAATTCATATTGTTTTATTATACACCGTATAAAATAATTAGGAGTATATTATCAAAATATGGCTCAATGAAAGGAGATAAATACACAGTCCCTTACCTCGTGTCCTATTTGACTAGTTCATTCTTTAATCTCTTAAATAAAAAATTAAGTTAATTTATACTTTCTTCATAAATTTTTTTCATGATTATTATTTATTTTAAATCATTTATTACCACATTATAAAAATTACATAATTATTTAAGTTAATATCGGTCATTTTGTAGATATTGGGTACTTGAGTTGAAAATGATCTTATTATAATTACAATTTGTACATGTAGTACAAAGTCCATTATATCTATTATATAATTCATATACATATATAATATATCCATTATATATGTATTTATAATATTCCATAACATTTAGAAATTAGAAATGAAATGCACTCTTCAAGGAGACGGTAAGCCGTACATACTCATGAATGCTACTTTCATTTCAATTTCATATTTAATGGAATGAAAACATAATGATACATAAGTATATTATAATTCCATTATAATATCATATTTTATATATGTTAAATGATTTCATTAACGTCATCCTTTATACATTCCATGTATGGAATGAACGAGTCATATCACTTTTAGGGGGCGATAGTCCGCGCTTCCTCAAATGAACTTATCGTGTTTACACATCATGAAAAAAATAAAGTATGTTGTAAATAAAAATTACAGAATTATAAAGAAAATATAAACATAAAATATATCATATAAATATCATTCCATCATAATTTCCACCATGAGATGTGGTATGAGATAATTTAACAATCATCATTTCGTGAGGCAGTAGTTTGTCGTCCATAGAAGCAGAATGTTATAAATCCATTAGATGGAGATGTGTGTATTTTTAGTTAGAAAACTTATCATAATAAATTATAGTATATTTAGGATAATGGTTTTTTTATTTAATCAAATAACAATAATAGAATAGGGAGTGAAGAAGTAGAATATTAGAAAGGAACTTTAGAGAAGACGCTACCTCTTAAAACAGGCAACTCCCTTTGATTTGAGACAAAAGGATTTCTTGAATTTCCTTATGCCTAAGGTAAGGATCCTAGAATAAATATAGGTATTTTTGGAGATTATTTGAGTATAGGTGGGATGATCCAAGGGTATTGAGTCGTGTTAATAAGGGGTTAGAGGTGGTGGCTTTTTATAAGAGGGAGGAGGGGTACTTTAGGAATGGTTTGAAAAATTATTTTATTAGAAACTGAATTTAGATTTTAAAAAGGTCCAAACTTCATTTAATTATAAGATAAGATGATGATTGTGCAAAATACTCTCATCCAATAGGTTATAGACGCGTTTTGGTTTCAAATTTAACCTTATCATTTAGATTTAACCCTTAATTGACTAAATTAACTACTACCATGTCTTCTTGTATATTCATAATATATGGTTAATATTGTTACTATTAAATTCCAATAGAACCTTAATTGGTTCATTAATGTAATTTTAAACATTATCTAAGTCATTTTACCGAATCCTAGATTTTTAGGACTATTATATCATTTAATAAAGTAGTATTTGTTTTTAAAAACTCATTTATGTCAATTTTTATTCTCTTCATATCATGAATTTTTACAAATCCATAACAAATTTATTATTTAGAAAAAACTTAATTAATTAAAATATAAAAAGTCATAACCATACATAAAATTTGTGTATAGAATAAAATTTTTCAAAATATATTTATTTTAATATTTATTTCTCATTTATTTAAATCATCCACTAATAAGGTAATCACTACATCTTCATTGTGTCATATATATATATATATATATATTATGTATAAAAATTATAAATAAAATACCATGATGTAGGAAATCTTTTTATATTTATAAATACTATTTATATTAGAAAATATCACTTATATAACCCTATATAAAAATTATTTTATCAAAACAATACATGTTTATGATAAAATTTTCATTACATTAAATTAATTATTTTAAAATTTCATTTTCACTTCTCTGTGGATCCATGGAGTCCCAAAATAGACCCAAGGATGACCATAGTCGGATATAACTCATAAAATAGGATTAAAATATACGCTAGGGTAATTTAATGTTATTATAATATCATTTTTACACTTATTTATCAGATTTACCTTTTAACCATGGTATATAAAATATATACTAAAGTTACAATTCATAATGTATAACCAGAAAATGTACCTATTTACATAATATGGACCTCTTAATTGAATATAAAGAATCCATTTTTTCAAATTCAAAACACATAAGTGGCATAAATTAATTTAAAATTCATTCTGTTGTCAAAACCAAAAAACATGTTTTTAAGAAATAAAAACTACAAATTATTAACATGTGTTTATGTCCAATTTCAATGTGAAATTACTTCCAATGACCAAAATTGGCGAAGATGATAAAAAATATAATCTAATTACACTTTAATACCAATTAAAATTACAATATAATAATATAAATTACTTATATGAAAATTCAATTTATAATTAATGTGCAGTATTTTTCGCTATTCATTAAAAATGAACTTTATCAGAAAAATACCAAAATTTCATCCAAATTAAATTTTGAGGTACCTATTCTATAGAAGAAGTTTATTTTTTAAAATATAACATATAAAAGTAAAAAAAAACTATATTTAAAAATTTTTCACCATTAGAAGGCGATAAAACTACATTTTTAAAAATATTAGAGTATTTATGCTTAAAATTGGATTCATTCTCATTTTAAGCATCTATATTTTATTTCATAAATGTAACAATATTTAACAAAAATGTATAATCATATTTTAGTTAGTTCTTTTCATTCCCGCCAATACAACGTCTTGGTGCTAACTGCCATTTAAAATAATTATATTATTATATTATTTTTCAGTATAACTCAAAGTTGTGGGCAACATGGGATTTCAAAAAAACTCTTTGTAGCATGTTGAGTATGATTTCAGACAAATCATCCCATTTAATTTAAAAATAATATCTTATTCATAAATATTAATAGAAATGAAAAATTGTTATTCTATAAATACCCAGGTCATTACAATCAGTCTATCATGGAGTTTGTTAAATGGTTCACATAACTAGTTGGGTACACACCCGAGATTCATTACAATGTGCTGATGAATGTTTAGAAGTTCGAGAGGGGGTTATGACCAGAGATCCAATATCATGTCTTTTTTTTCTCAAGATTAAATGTTTTGGGGAGGTGGTTGATCATGATATGATGGTGGAAATTGGCCATGGAATCTTGTCTGGTTTTCCTGTAGCAATGTCAGTAGTGGTTGGTGGTAGGTTTTTTGAGAAAAAATGAAGTAGGATGAGCAGGGGAAGAAGAGAGGTTGTTTTTCAAGCCAAACTTCCTACCTTTCTTTGTCTGTGACTTCTTATACTAGGTCATTTGTATGACATTAGTGTTAGAATGTAAACCACATGTGACCAGCGTGTTCATATCCACCTAGACATTATCACTAGTGTAGAGTTATGGGACACTTCTAGAATTTTTCCAAAGTGGTGGCCCCATATCAGAGTGGGGAAGGATCTGTAGCCTTCAAGGGGATGTTATCCTGATCAGAACAGTCTGGGACAATGGGTTCTTGTTTTGGAGGTTATGGTAGTACAGATGGATATTCTTCTAGGAATATCATGTTTAGGGAATAGATGTAGGACAATGTTATTTCTTAGGGTATGACTGAGATAAGGTAGCATTATGTAGTGCATCGAGCTCCAGTGTAATCAGATGGAGGGACTGTGACAGTTTGAGGTATTATTCTTATTGAATCCTCTTTAGCTATTGTTTTTTTGATACAGCTACTACAATTTCGTTTCTTTATTAATTCACTGTTGACATGGTAATGTTTCAAACTAATATTATGATTTATGTGATAGACTTGGTAATTCCACTTGGTATGAAGTGAGAGTAGGGTTTCATGTGTCCATCTTGTGCGCTCACTATGTCTGGGGTTGAGATAGATTGATATTTCTTGGTTTTTGAAATGAAACTTTTCAATGTGATACTTATTATAGATTTGATGGTGTGTTTTTTTAAACATTGATTGTTATAGGCAGTGAGTGAGTCTTTTGGAACCTGATGCAAGAACCTAGGTTTTTCAAGGTGGATGTGATCCTTAGTTGGGTCATTCTATACCTCCACTTTCAGTGTTGGGAAATAATGTTTTTTAGATCTTGACACTCATATTGGAGTATGATGATGGTTTTCTTTAGCGTGGATTTCCTCCTATGGTGGATGAGTTCTTAGAGGTTTTTCTAAAAGATTTCTCGAGTTTTCCCCCAAAGTGGGATGTGGAGTTATCCATTAATTTAGCATCAGGAACATAGCTTATATTTTTTCCCTCGTATTGTATGGACCCCACAATGTTTAGGGAATTAAAGGTACAACCAAAAATTTTGGAATACAAATGATTCATTCTCACGAGTGTCTCACCTTGGGTAGCCCCAGTTCAGTTTGTAAAGAAGACTGACAGATCCCTCCATTTGTGTGTTTATTACCAGAATATTAATAACATAACCATAATGAAAAAGTTTTCTTTTCCCCGTATTTATGACCTTTTTGACCAGCTTAAAGGGGTAAACATGGTTTCTCAAAATTTTATTGAATTCTTAGTATCACAAAGACATATCTAGAGAGGAAAATGATTCAAAAACACTTTTCGTTGGAGGTATGACCATTTTGATTATTTTTTCCTGCCTTTTGTTTTGAATAATACCCCAATAGTATTCTTGGAACTTTTGAATAGGGTGTTCCACCAGTATCTTGACTCCCTTATGGTGGTATATGTGGACAATATCCTAGTCTATTCTAAGACCGAGGAGGAGAATAAGTGACATTTAAGAACTATTCTAGGCATCCTTTAGGATCATTTTATCTATTCCATGATTTAAAAGTACACCTTCTGGTCTGGGGAGGTGATGTTTTTAATAAATGTGATCATGAAAAATTGGTTTTGGTGGATCCAAAAAAGATTAGTTAAGTTATTTCATTGGGGAAGACAACAAATATTTTTGAAATAATAATCTTTTTGGGCCTGGTTGGGTATTAAAGTCAATTTTTTCAAGATTTCCCTTGGTTTTCTTCATCCATGAAGGCACTCCCCTTGAAAGGGGTGAAGTTTGAATGGATCCTAGAGTGTCAAGAGTCCATTAAAGTGCTTAATAGGTGACTAACCACCAACCCTAATTTGATCTTGAAGGAATATGGAAATGATTTTTTGGTTTATTATGATGCTTCAGGTATGGGTCATGTGCGTGTGCTAGTGCATGGTGATCATGTGGTGGATTACAGTTCTCACCTACTCCTGCCACATTAGAAGAATTACCTTACCCATGACTTGAATTTAGTGGTGGTGATTCATTCCTTGAAGACGTGGCATCACAATCTTTTTGGGGATACGTTTTTGGATTATTCGGATCATAATAATTTAGACACCATTTTATCCCATAAAGATTCTAATTTTAGGCAGTGTCATTGGGTTGAGTACCTTAAAGGGTTTGATTTAGAAATTTTCTATACACATGGAAATGTTAATGTGGTTGTAGATGATTTTAGAAGAGGAGTTCATGTGCATGTGTTGAAAGAGTCAAGTGATGAGTGTAATTTGAGGGGAATGTTTTCATAGATACAGTTGGAGACCAAGTAGCATAGTGGAGGTGCATTATTGGCCAGTGTTGAGATGAAACCTTCGCTTCTGGAATTGATTTGGATAGATAATTACAGTGATGAGTTATGTTTGTAGTATACGAGGCTTTTTAATGGTGGGGAGAAACCCTGAATGTTGTTGCTATCTCCAAAGGGAGTTTTTTTAGGTTTCTTTGTGGTGAATTTGTCTATGAGGAAGGTGGTGATGATGGATAAAAACCAATCCCAGTGGTCCGTTCATCCTAGTGCTTCCAATATGTTCTATGATGTGAATGAAAAGTTATGGTGTCCATATATGAGTTGGGATATAGCAAACATCGTATCATGGTGTTATACTTGTCAACAAGCTAAAGTAGAGCACCAAATTCCCTATAGTTTTCTTCATCCAATACCTATTCCTAAATGGTTGTGGGAATTGATTATGATGGATTTTATTATTTGAATACCATGTACAACCCGGGGGAGGAATTGAATTTGGCTGATGATTTATTATCTGAACAAATCATCCCATTTCATTCCAATTAGGGATTCAGCCAAAGTGGATGAGTTAGGTCGGTTATATGTTTAGGAGGTTATAAGGCTTTATTGTGTGCCATTAGTTATTATTTCTCATAGGGACCCTAGTTTTACCTTGTGTTTTTAGGAAGGCCTTTATAAGGAAATGTGGTAAAACGTCAAGTTGAGCATGACATACCATCCTCATATGGATGGTCATGAAAGGGTGAGTGAATCCGATTTTGGAAGACATGCTCCGAGCATGTGTGTTAGATTTTTTAGGTTCATGGGATATCTGTTTGGGATTTATTTATTTATTATAAAATAATAAGTACAAATACATGATTCAAATGTATCATTTTAAGGCTCTTTATGGTAGGCCATGTTGGTCTCCTTTGTGTTGGGCTAAGGTGGGTGAAACCTCACTATTGGGACCGAGCCTTGTTAAAGATACTTTTGATAATGTAAAATTGATTAGGAAGGGTTTTTTTAACATATCAGAGTCACTATAAGTCTTAGGCAGATAAGAGGAACAATGATTTGGAGTTCTTTATAGGTGACCAGGTGTTTCTAAAAGTGGAACCTTTCTTGGTTCATCATTTTTTGGGTACGAAAGGGAAGCTAACACCAGGGTATATCAGAAATTTTGAGGTTACCATGTTAATTTTTACGGTTGAATAATGGTTTTATTTTCCTTATATTTTAATGAAAATTTGTGATGTGTTAAATGTTTCCCAATTGGAAAAGTATAATCTGGATCCATCCCATGTTCAAAGCTGGGAAGTGTCGGACTTGAATCCTGGTTTGTGTGTGTTTGATCAGATGATACATATAATGGATTCTCAAGAGAGAGTACTTTGTGGGAAGTCAATTCCATTGGCCAGAGTTCTTTTTCGGGACGATAGTGATGACTATGAAACTTGGGACTGAATGTCTTGGGTTGAGGAGTGGTACACATTTCTTTTCTGATTAAGCTTGAGGTTAACTTATTGGGTGAAGAAGTTTCCATTATGGGGAGAAATTTGACATCCATGATTTCAATTTGAGGTAATATTTTGATAATTTTTTATCTTTTGTATATCCCTTGGGTACCCATTTTTTTGGTGGAAAATGGCTATTTCAGGTATGATAGCAGGTGGTACATGATTGGGGCATGGTTAGGGGAAACCATCCGACCTTGCCAAAGAAATCATACGACCAATAGAACGTTTTGGATAGTGGTGCCCACACAGTTGGAACCTAGTTTTTCAAACCATGCAGTATAACTGTGTGACATGTACTTCTTAAGATGTGAGGGGAGAATGGTTTCTTTATAACTTGGAAAACCATGAAGGAAAACCGTGTGACTTTTCTAGGTCATTAAAAAGTGGAAAATTACCTTTGTGTCCTCTTAGATTTTAACCCTAGTTCTCCTCCCATCCATACCATTCATGATTTTTATCCTTGGGAGCCTCCTCCAATATTTCTTAGACTTCTTTGAAATCAATATTTTGGTGGTTATGGCCTCGGTTCTTCTAGTTGTCATCAAGTAAGTTTGTTTAATCTTTATTTCTACCTTTTTAGGGTTTTTATTCCCTATTTATTGTGTTTTTATTTTACATTGGAATAGTTAAAATAAATAAGATTCTATATTGTGTTACTGATGAAATTATTGATTATTATTTTTCGATCATTCTTTTATAGGGTCTTGTAGTGGTGTATTTGTGGTTTCATGCCAGTTTTTGGAAGTTTTAAAGTGTGAGGTAGGTGGTTCCATGATTTTACAATATTATATGATATTAGATTTCTTGCTTGATCTTTTATATGTGTTCAATATATTTCTTATTTATTAAAAAAATGGCTTGGAAATGGTTTGGGATGCACATATGGTGGAATTTGGGTTTTAAATGGGAATTTGTTGTATTTCTTGTGTTCTTTGTTACAGTGATTATTGAAAATGATTTATGCCTTGTGTGAAAGGTGTGAAATGTGAGTTCAATGATATTTAAAGGTAAAAATATCTAAAAATGTTTATTTGAAGTGAAATGAGTTTTGTTTCATATTGGTTTCTTTTTTTCACATTAATTACGTCTTAGATTTGTGGAAATTACATGAATAATGTTTTGAATGTGTGTTAAAAAGAATTTTTTTCATGGAAATTGTTGGATTCCACTTATGTTCTTTTTTTATATTTTCAAATAGGTTTTATAAATTGTAAATGTGCTGAAAAGGGTTTTTTCAAATGGTTTTAGTGTGTGTGTGTGTGAAATAGAAATTGGTTTTGATTTTGGAAAGTGGTGGTTTCTATATGGATTGGATCATTGTATCAAATGTGAGAATGTGGAAGTGGTGATTTCCTTATGTTATTTTGACGGTTGGAACGTGTATGTGAAAATTATAGTTTATGTGATATGTGAAATATAATTTGAGCACAAAGGGGATACTGGGTATCTAGTTGGGAGAACAATAACTAGTATACTAGTTGACATGGAAGTAGAATTAGTCTTTATTTATCTAGAAGGTTTTATGATACAACACTAACTAAATATGTGATATGATTAGATACCACTATAAACTAAGATGAATTATCCTCTAGTGTACCATTCTTGGGAAAACTGTTGGGTTTTCATTATGATAAGAAGACCATTAGACCTTGACATGGCATATCCTCTAATAGGTCATGTAAGGGAACACTATTGGTTGTTGAGTTAGAGAAATTAAATCACCAAGAAACGATGATCATAGGGTCCCACTTTTTCTAGTTACCTACAGGGGTTTCCCCATAGTGCTCTCTTATTACATGAAACTTATGGTGATAACCATTAGCATACGATAGACCTTGTTTAATTTTTATTTCACTAAATATTGTTTGAGAAATAGTTTTCCTTAAAAGGGTTTCCCTGAGAATGGATTATTTAAAATAATTTCTCTTAAATGTTTTCAAAGTTTATCATGAGACTGTGCATGTTAATTTATCTTCTAATTTTATAGAATAGATTCTTATCTTTTGGGTAGAATCCTAATGGACTTTGTCACAAACATTGCATACACCTTTTGGTGTATGTAAACAATGTTATGTATTACCGAGGTAAAGGAAAGATACTTCTTGGTGATTGTGGATCTAGTTGATAGTGTTATACTTCATGCTGGTGTTGATGTTGGTGGATTTTGGATGATGCCCCTATTTTTACAAGAAATTTTGTAGTGATAGTATCATTGTTACTATTCTGTTGTTTTACTCTTGTTTTTTTTAAAGTTGTAAAGGTTGGTTCTGAATATTGTTTTACCTTGTTTGATTATGGTTATTAGTCATTTTGATGATTATTTTTGTGTGTTTTTATGATTATATAAATGGGTAAAATAATTCCTAGAGAATATTATCGATACCCAGGAACTAGTTTTCTGCCTGTGGGGATCAGGAACACACTTTGGGTCATTCCCTGAGTCGGGTCATGTGTTGGTTTTGATGGCACTCTAGCTTAGTTTGTGATAAATGAAATGTTCTTACGCACTGATATCACTACAATACATAAAGTATATTAAGTAATTATCATAATATCTTAATTATAGGGGAATACCCTATCCCTCAATCATAAATTCTAATTAAATTTCCAATCTAGGATCCAATCCTCCTTTACTAAACTGATATGCGTTGTACCTCACCCTCTTAATTGTGATTTAATGATTATAAACACCTATTATTTTTATAACATTTTCAATTGAGTGTATTTTATGTATTTATGCTTGATCGTGAAGTTAGTTTGAAAAATACCAAATCAAATATTCAAATTGATTTAACTATACCAAAAGATGATCTCACAACCACAATTACCATTTTATACCTAGTGGAATGTCATCAGTAAACTGGTGGAATTGGATATATGATCTACAACCATTGGAAGCTCACTGAATACTTAGTGGATCTCACTAAATAGTAGGTGAGGAGCAGGAAGAACTAGTGGAGTAAAAATATCCCACTAGTCAACCGATGGTAGCCAATGGAGACCCAGTGGTAGAAAATGACTATGGAATTGATTCATTGAAAATGGTCAAGGCTTCGTTTGATGATGGTTCCACTTGCCTAGAATCAAACTACAATGGATTAATTAAATCCCATTTAATTATATAATATCATTAGAACCCTTAGAGACTATTAATAATACTTGAAAAGTCTTGGGAAATCATCCATGAATAATGACAATTTTAAATTGCTCGTGGTCACGATTATGCTCTCAATTCCAATCAAAAGTGTTCTCTCATTGTAAATGTCCTATATTCTCATTTCTCTCTATCTATCTTAATATTACTATTCTTTTTTATCAAGATATTAGATATAGTGATTCAATGAGTTTTTTCCTAATAAACCGTCCCTTCTTTATCTTCTCGTATGGGTTCTTTTTTTAAACATTACAACCAAAGAACTTTTAGTTTCATGATTTATTCCAATCAAATTTAGGGGTCTTCCATATTCATTTTCTTTCTTTATTCCAGTAAAAAAGTGTATTTGATTTTCTGAGTCTCATGGATAACACTATGTTCAAGGTATTTATTTCATAAATCCTCAATATATTGAAAATGGTGATGTAGTGGCTCATAATTGATCTATTTCCAAACATACATAAAAAATTATGTTCCGTGTATACTTTATGAAACATTTATTTATTAATAAATTTATTTTAAATAAAAAAATAATTCATTTAATCCATAAACTGATTTGACTCTTAAAGTAATTCTATCACTTAATTTATATTATTCCACTACAAATTCACATTTTATTTTCTAAATTATTATAATTTATTTTCACTTACTTTGTTAATTATATTTAATCACCCGATTTCATATTTGGATCACCTTGTTTTGTTTTAATTTTTAAAAGGATATTCACCCTCAGCTTCCATCTTACTCTAAATAAAAATTGGTATCAAATGAGAACTGTTTCACAAAAATTTTTATATCTTACTCTCAAAAACAATTTATACCTTGTTTTCAAAATTTATTTTTAAAATATTAATCATTTATTAGGATAATTTTGTAAAAGATAGACTCTAGTTTATATACCCATGATGCTGTTGAAGGGAAACATATGTGTAGTGTAATTTATTTTTATAGTTCCAACTATAGTTATTAGTAGATATGTATGTAAACCATTATTATATCTACTGGTTATATTATTTGGATTTTTTTACAATTATAATCCTACTAATGAAAATGGAGAAAAATGGACACCTAATGATATTGCACCTTTTGAATTATATGGTGAATATATAAATTCACCCCATTTTGATTTATAACTAAATGAGTTTAATTTTAAGTCTAAATGAAAAAATCTCATGAAATATATAAACTCTTAGAAGTCCCTCATGAAGGAACAAAAAAAGGTTAAATATAATTAGACTGATATGTATAGAAAAGTTTGTGAAAGTTTTAGTATACTTCTAAATGACTTATAAGAAATCTATGAAAAGATATTTTAATAAAGAGTATAAGTTATTAAAGTAGTTTCAAATTTTAATTTATTTCATGAATATCAATGATAACTCATATTAAAGTGACAGTGATGTCAAACATCTATCCATGAAATGAAAAAAATTCATGTTGTAGAAGAAATCCTTCCACCACGATTGAAAAGAGAATCAAAAGAAGGAACCTAATTTAAAATTTTGTCCTTGAAAAAAAAGGAAAAAATTAGACCGTAGTGACCTCTATATAAAAAAATATGAATTATAACAATAAAATAAAGAATTATCTCAAAGTCTCTACTTGTATTGAAAGTGATGATTCCCTCTCTTCTTCAGACTCAAGTAATGATAGCATCAAATGTCACATGGATGGAATTGAGGTTAATGATGTGGTTAGTTCTTACACTTGTAATTATTCAACCTATTCGTATTGTTCAATAAAATTAGATTATGAATCAACAGATAATGGATTTTTGGATCTTACAAAAAAATTAAGAGAACTCCAAAAGATATAAATACTTGTTTTTTGGAAAGGAATAAACTCTCTAATTAAAATAAAGACTTATTTGTGAAATCAAAATAGAGAAAAATGATGACAAGTTAGGTAAACTATTTAGGATCTCAAGAATTATATTTTCAAATTCAGTAAATTTGATAAAAATATAAATAAAATTGGTTGTTCTTAATAGGATATAAATAATATTTTTTTCTCAATTCAATCTAGAACTTTAAAAAATACTACTACATTTTTAAAAGGATGATCTCAAGATAAATTTTGAAAATATTGTTGAGAAATTGGGAATATTATTTATGAATATGACTATAAAAAATATCATTATTATAGGCCTATGTATATCCACATCTATTCTAATTATTTTTTAGGAATTTAAAAGAAAAATATTATTCTAAACAAGTATGGACTCCAAAATCTCTTTTGGTTAAAACATATAGACCCAATTTTCGAGTACCAAAATATTTAGCCTTATGAATTTATTAGAAAGTTGAATAAAGAGAATGTTCTATTCAGATACATGTTACATGGATAGTGGGTACTCAGGAAACATGTGTAGTGAAGTAATCAAAGTGATTGACGAATACCAAAAAGGAATCCCACCAAAGAGATCACCCCTGACTACATGGTGGATTGATAATGGCTAGCCTGTGGTATTAGAAATAAGTTACAAAATTTTTGAAAGATCACTGGATACTTTTTGGAGCTCATGGGGAAACCAGTGAGATATAGGAAGAACCACTGTGGAATATTTAATGACCCACAGTTTTTGTAATTAATTTTCCTTAATCGAATACCTTATGAGTAGCTGGTATTTCATGCAATACTGAACTAAAATTAAACTCATTGTTTAGTTAATAAAAATATTAATCTTTACCGTTATATTATATAATTTAATTTGGTGATTGTCACTTGAAGTAAACACTTTATAAAAACTATTTAAAAAATATATTAAAAGAATGGTAAATTTATTATTAGAAGATAAATGTTTCATAAATGTGTTTTTAGGGGTTATACATTCTTATAATAAAACTAACTTTTTTCTAATTTTATAAATTTAATATGATAATTTTATTTTCATATTTTTAATAATAAATTTCAGATTAATTAATGGGTTTAATTTACTTTTTATGAATGAAATTATGTTACTTGAGTATATATTAATTATCATGGTAAATAATTATTTTTCAATGAATGATACTTTTTAAAATATTGTTTATTTTTAAATTATGTGGATCTATTTTAAATTATTATTATAATATTATTTTTATAAATATATAAAAATGAATTAAAAATCATGTAATTAGTAATCAAATATAAATAGTATTAACAACACATAATGATTAAAATTAAATTTTTCTATAAGAAAAAAATTTCAACAAAACATTTGTTTCAATTTAAAAGTCAAATTTACAATTTTTTTAAAATTGAATTATACTAAACGGAGTCCAAATTTAGATTCAACATATCTATATTTATTATGAACGGTTATATTATATATTTAGTGATAACATAATATCCACGATTAATATTTGATCAAGACCACTAGGTGTAAAAATGGGTAATGTAAGGTTTCCCAAATTGAACTAAATAAATATGAAACTTAGAAATTATAGAATAAATTTTCTGGTTGGAATGTCATAAATACATATATCACTAAAATATCCCCAGGTAAATCACCTAACTCTCATGTAATTCCATTTTTATCCCTTATCTAACATTCATTTCAAATGATTTTCCTTCCATTTTAACATATAAAAGGATCTCACTTGAACTATTTTAAAGGTACATACCTTGTTAAAAATTCCCATGAAAATATAACTCAATTACTTATTCTATATCCCATATACATATTATGAATCATTTATCATCATCTAAGTTCCCCATATCCTTTATTCACAAAGAATACTTTAAGAGAAAAATCGAATTCTCAACATAAGTATTACCTATCCTTTAATTCCATTTCTTTATCCTAATCATCCACCCTCCTACAAAACCATTATGACCATATGTATATAATCACTTAATAATAGAGAAAATATTTAATTTTTTTATATTTATTGTATTACCATTATCTATTCCCCTTCCATTCATTAAAAAATATAAGTGTTTCTCATGTGCATGTGTAGACTAACACCTCCATGAATGACATGTTTAAATTTTTCATAAACACCTTTAAAGGATAGTTAGAGAAATGTTTTTAGTGAATATATGTTTAATTTATGTCCTGATTTATATATTTTAAAAATATATTAGGGATTCATTGGGTAATATTATCAATAAGTGATCATTGTGAATAATCCTTTTTCTTCTTGCTATATTCATTTTAGGTGCCTAAAATGAATATACCAAGAGGAAAAAGGATTATTTAGAAGTGATCCTTTTTCTGTTATCTCTTCTTATAACTCTTCCAAACTCTGAATAAACACTTTAATAAAATATAAATAAAATTTTTATTCTTTTTTTTGTAGTGATATTAAAACAAAATAAACTCTTCTATATCCATACTCACACCAAAATTGTTGTATATTCTAATTGGTCCGTTCTGACCACAAATTAAAAAAATGTAATAAATTTCTATAATTTGTGTAATTTTAAACAAAATAATGGATATTAATAATTAAATAACTATTTTTATTGGTAGTATAAACATTTAACTCAACAATAAACACACCACCATTCATTTGTTAGAAATATCTAAAATATGTTTATTTCTAATTTCTTCTGCAAGAACTATAACTAAAACACTCATAGAATGAAACTATTAATTTACAAAAGAACCAAAAACATCAATTATATTAAATATTATGATATTTTAATGATGAAATCATGATATTGATGAATAAAAACCACACCAATTATTAAAATTGTCCAAAACGTTGAAGATTACTTATACCCGAGATTCAAAATAGATAATAACTAACTAATGTAAATATAAAGAATAAAAATAAATCATATTTATAAAATTTATTTTATATGAATAAGGTTCTAAAATAGGTGATTAAGAACATTATTTTTTCTATACAAAATGTTATAGTGTGATCCACTAAGAAATAATTCAAGGTAAGTGTTTTATTGACTCAATTTACAATTCATCGTGTCATAATATTTATTACTTAAATATAATATTCATGTTTTTTTGATCTTATCTTTACACTATTCTTTATGTTATTTATAATATTTGTCAAGGGAAATTAATTCTCATCTTCAATAACTACATTTTTTATAAAACAATTCTATAAAGAGAAGTATTACATGGGTAAGAATAACTCCCATTCTTACGAATGAATCTTATATTAAATGTACATTGTTTTCCAATTTAAATTATTTTATTTATGGAAATAAAATTATATTTTTCATTTTAATTATTAATATTTTAATTTTAAAATTTTTATTAAATTAATTTCTTGCTATGTTTCTCCAATGTGTTTTTAAACAGCCTAACAGGCTTAATAAAGGCATTTATTTCTACTATTTTTCACTCCATATTTATTTTCATGATTTTGGTTTATTTTCAAAGGAATTTTATTTTAAAAACTATAAAATAGGTTTTTTTAAAAGTATTCTCTTTATGTCTCAAATTTTTTTAAATGTAATTTTCACTTCAACATTTGTAATAATGTTTAATATTTTTTGAGAAATTTTTCATTTTTCATTTCTAATTTTCATTAAGGGTTGTATCTCATAACATGATGTTTTTTATAACTCTATATAAATTATTAGGATATGATTCCTTTTATAAATTGATATTTTTAAATCATATTATTTATTTATTTTATATATATATTGTTTTTTGAAAATCATAATAAACTCTTTATTTTTTCCATGGGTTCCTTAAGATATGATGATGATTACTTTTATGTGGCACACATCTGTATTGATAATTATGATGAGTGGAGTCCTATGAAACCCTCCAATTAATTGGTATAAGTTTAAATCTCATGAGATAGGTATGAATATACATAATGAGTTTGTTTACATAGTCATATGCTTAATGGGTTTAGTAACATTTTTAGGTGTGTACATACTAAATTTGTTCACTTAGGTGTTAGAATAATTTGTTTTCTCACAATGGTTTTACCATGCTTAAGGTTATAAAAAATTTAAAAGTTTATTTTCAAGTAATGAATTATTTAAAATATGTATTTAATTATCTCAATATTCTATGTTTTCATGTTACTCCTTATTTTTAAAGTATTCCCCACTTTTATACAATTCTCACAAGTTTAATGATTATTGACATGTATTTTGATCCATGTAATAATTTTTATGATTACTTATTGATATTTTTATGATATTATGTTTCGATAATATGTTTTATGACTATAATATATTCACTTATGATATTGTATTTGGATATTTATCCAATTATTCATATTTACCATCATGTTTCTGATTTGATACATTTTGATATCTTTTTCCCTTACTGAGTGTCTGAGATCACCCCTTTGTTATGATTTCGATACCAAGTTATGAAGATGATTATATCATGTGAGAAGTCTATAAAAGGGTGTAGAGGAGTGTGATTAATGATAAATGTTATTAAGTGTTCTAAAATAATATATTTATATAGCTAATAAAAAGTAATCTAAACCTTTTAGTCCTCAGGTTGTGTGACTATTTGTGAGATATAATATTTTAATCATGATATCTATGTATTATTTAAGTCCTGTTTATTTGGGGTATTTTTATTTGGTATGAGAGGCGAGTTTTATTATTTTTGGATATTATTTAAGTGTTTTGGGACTAGTTTAGATATCTTTATAGAAGACCATAGGGTTAATTACTAAGGGATAAGTTTAAGTACATGATAACACAACAAAATTATGGTACAATTGAAATGTACCAAGGGGTATTAACCCTAAAAGGGGAATATTGGGTATTAACTAAATCATCACCAAGTCCATGATAAAAGTAATAACTTAACACCAAATTTGAAACTATTGATGGATATTTTTTAGTTAATTAAAATCCTTTTTATGAATCACTATGATGTATTTGAACGTGAAACTAGTTTAGTTAGAACCTAGATTGAAAATAAGAGATTCATAAGTTAATGTGTACATTTATTTTATGAAATAATCCTTTTATGTTCATAGTCTCATTATATATATTCATTAATTTATGTATAATCCTTCCCAATTTTCAACTAGTGAAGGTAATATTTAGAATCTGAATACCCTAAGTTAAAAATGTGTGTAATGAAAAATGAAAATATTATACCAGTGGTAAACCTAAAGAGATTGGGTCTAGAATGCCACAACTTATGGAAATTATCACTAAAAGGTCTCATGATTTGGATAATAAGGAAAATTATATTATGCTCATGAATTCACTAATGAAGGATTTACTCATTATCAAGTCATTGAAGACGAAATTTCCACCTACTTTAGTAGGTCTTCCAATACATTTATTAAAGAGTAGTCTATTAGTGCAATGAAAATATATATTCCATTCTAAAATTATAGGACCGTTATAAGGTCATTTTATACATTTATCATTTTTAAGGTGATTTTTTCTAGTTGTGGAATATTCTTTATAATACCATATAAAAAGATTATATAGACCCTACGTAAGGGGAATAATTTTGTAACGAAATTTCACTAATTATTTTCCTCAGAATAATTGTATAAAATGGGGTTATATTTATTTAAATTTAAGAAAAGATATGATTAATAAGTTGGATATTATGAAGAAAAGTTTATAATACTCATGAGGTATTCCTCTATTTCCATATTTGGAACTGAGAGAAAATTTTAATTCTTATTTACTAGATTAAAGGATATTATTCATAATGATTTATCTAAATGGTACTTGGTAGAAATGAAGGGATTATTTTATGCACCCATAAGGTATAGATAGAAACTGGAACCTCTCAATACTTTGGGGAAAAGGAAACGAAAATGGAGTATCACATATTTTTTTATGATAAGACACATGGTTGGATTAAAGTAAAATTTCAAAAATGTAATAAATCTCAGATAAATCACTCGAGATATTTCTTTTGGGGATTATTTATGTTATTTAATTGTGGAAATAAGGACAGTAATACCACAACCATCAAAATAAGGCAAAGAGGATGGTAAAAAAATTTAATTGAATAAGGTCCCAACTATTGATCCACTAAACTATAATGTTTTGAGTGTAAGGAGTTCATAAATTATGTGAAAAAATACTACAACTATTGAAAAAATGAAGAAAATTTGGAAAATAACCTTCCAAACATAAGGAACAATGGAATTTGTGACAAATACCATAATAGTATGCTAGGATAATGATGATTTTTGAGGTACAATTGACTTATTTTTTAGATATTATAATACCTTTTTTGATTCTGGTTCTTTGAATTCTTTTACACCATGAAAGTTTTATTGGAATGTGGAATCAATACCAAAAATAATGGATATCCAAATCTCTTTGAAATACCATTGTGAAAAAATGACCGTATATAAGATCTATAAATATTATCTATTTTACATTTTTTTGGAAGATACTTCTTGTATATATAATTCCTCTTTCTTTGGATGAATTTAAAATAATTTTGGTTATGGATTGGCTTTCCCTACCTAAAGAACATGTCAACTGTCAAGATAATGAAATATAATTTTATATGAAAAATCACCATATTATCTTGAATCAATGAAATGATTATTATGAACACCATGTGGAATAAAATTCTATAATATGGGTTATGTTACTCATAAATGAGGGAATCTTAACATATATGATAAGGGAGGAAGTAAAGAATTGATGACATACCCATTATACGAATGTATACTAATGTATTTTTAGATGAACTACAATTTACTCTTTAGAGTGCAAGGTAGAGATTTCAATAGAACTCAAATATCAATTCATGCCTATCTCAAAATATCCATTTTTAATAGCTCACACTAAATTAGAGTTATTAAAGAATCAACTATAATAAAATCTGGACAAGGGTTTTACATGGTCTGGTTATTACTTATGGGGTACACCAGCCCTATATGTCAAAAAGATGTATGGATCATTGTGTATTTACACTATTTATCAAGAAATCATAATGAAGAAAAAAGTATCCTCCACCCCTTATTGATGATATATTAGATCAATTTAGAGGAGATCAATACTTATCAAATATTGTACTTCGATGGGGATACCATCAGTTAAGGGTCAAAAGGGAGGATATTTCTAGGAAATACATCCATATGAGGTATGAACACTATGAATTTATAGTGATTACCTTTTCACTTATGAATTTCCCCTCTCTATTTAAGGTACCTTGATAAATTTTAGGTAGTATTTATATATGATATTATTATATATTCAAAGAGAAATGATGGGCATGAAAATCATTTATAGATTGTGTTAAAGACCTTAAGAGAATAAAACAATATGATAAATTTTGTAAATGTGACTTTTGGATAAAGAAATAATTATTTGTTATTGATTTAATCACTATCAAGTGAATATTATTAGATACATAAAAGATATAAATTATTTAGAGTTTTCATAGACAGAACACTGTAACTGAGATTCATATTTTTCTTATGTTATAAGGATATGATAGATGCTTTGTCAAAAAAAATTCAGGTCCACAATATCCCCTAACCTAGTTAACATGGAATAGAGTGATGTTCCTTTGGAGAGAGGAATGTGAATAATATTTAAAGGAACTAAAAAATATTTTGGTAACTGGTCTTGTACTTACATTAAATTATAAGGGAGAAGGGTTTGTAATATACATTGATTATTTTAAAAAGGGATTGGGTTTCATACTTATGATCAATGAAAAACTAATTGCTTATTCCTCACACCAATTAATGAATCATAAGAAAAATTACCTAAGATATAATTTCAAGTTAGAGACAATGATATTTTCATTATATATTCGTTGGTGTTATCTCTATAGATAAATGTGTTTTATATATACTAATCACAAAATTTTGAAATACATATTCACAAACAAAGAGTCGAATATGCACTACATGAGATGGTTGAAGTAGATAAATTATTATTACAAATAAATACATTACCAACCAGGGAATTAAAATAATATGTTTTATCCTCTAATTTTGAAAGTACATGCTATTTTACAAATGATATGGATTGAAAAATACCTAATAATAATAGATTTTAAGGGAATGAATCTGTTGGGACCACCTTGTGTATAAGTTTTATTTGTTGTCAACAGTTGTCAATAATGGTCAAAATAAATAAGAAAATTCAAAGTTAATGGAGATTTATTGAAATGAATATGTCTATAGAATTGTTAAGTATTCATATCATTAGATGCCACACTTGAGAAATTATCTATGTTGTTGCAAATCAGACGATTGATGCACTGATCTTGAAAAGTACGAAGAAATTGTATCATGTGTGATGCAATGTTTACAAAATTAAATTATAATTACTTTTAGGATGAATGAAGTACTTTGGATTTGATAATACAAAAATAAATTAAGAGAAGAATAATGTTCAAGAAGATTCTTGGACTCTATGGTGCCCATGAATGAGTTTGATTTGTTTTTAAAGATTGCCATTTATTTTTGTGCAATCTGCCAAGTATAATTTTTTATAAGGCCTTACTAAAAAATGGGTCTAGCCACAAGCTAGCTACCCCAACCTCAACCCGAGGCACATGCGGTACCACAAGGGGGTCAACTGTGCCCATGGGGAAGCCTAGGTAGATCCAGCTTAAAATAGGCATGTGTGGTCCATGTATAAGACCGTAGGAGAGTGTGCATGGTGAACAACCCATGAATAGGGTGGCATAGGTGGGCACAAAAGGATGCCCACAGAGAACCAGTGCGAGGCAACACCAAAGGGGGGAGAGGAGAATTCTGAGAGGTGTTTGGGAGGAGTTGATTGATAAAACATGAGAAAACAACAATGCATTTCGATGTGGGATGTGTTTTAAAAACGCAGAGGAAATCCTAACCGCTCATCTAATCTTGTGAGAGATCTCAACTGCATGCCTCATCCCGTATCCTGCATTATAATCATGGACATCCGAGATCAAAATGAGTGGATACAATGGCTGCAGCATCATCTTCAACCTCTGATCGCATGGAGAGTAACCCGATGCCACTTCTCATAGTCTCCACTACTAATACACCATGATAGTGCTCCCAGTCAGCATTGATGATGAAAACTCCTACATGGAGATCATCTGATCGAACCGAGACCATACAAGCAATCTATGTCTTGCATGCATGTGATATCTCAAGAATGGAGGTTCGGCCAAGGAAAACGAAGTTGCCGAGGCCATGTGGACTGGAGTTTGGATTTGAAAGTGACTCATTCCCATTATTTTTTCACGTGTTCGAGATCTCATTCAAAAATAAAGGAGCCAGAATTCAAAAAGGGAAACATCTAAAAATCCCGGCGTATCTCAAACGTGATTTGAATGTTTTAAAGAACCAAATATCTTGGTTATTAAAACGAATGAATCTTGACCGATTCAGAGGATAGATGTGAATGTTGATGAAGATGTGATCCTCTCCTAAAAAAGGACAGGAGCTAAGCCGAGAGAGATGCTGCTCTCTTATACCTGAGATCTTTTATTTCAAAAAATAGAGCATCTCCATGTGCACCACTTTCTAAAGGGAAACCAAGAGTCTCGTGAGCCTTCTTCTCTATAAAGAAGAGTCCCCACAATACTTAGACAGGTGCTTTGCACCCTTGAACTGCATCGTGAAGAACCGACACCCAAACACACGATAGGTTTTGTAAAAACCCTCACTGTGATTCATGAAAGTCGTTCCATCATGAGCTAGTGCTTGGGGTATTCTCTCACTGTGCTTTTCGAAGAGGAAAAATTGTGCCCCTCTTGAACAAAGAAGAACCATTTATCCTTGAATGAAGAATACAACTCGATGCCACCTCAGTTTCATATGGTGAAGAAGAACCCTTTGAGGTATTCTTTTTTACACTCTTCTGTTTTCAGGGGTTTGTACTTTGGTGGAGATGGAGAGAAGGCCAACACACATTCATACACACATGTGTATTTCTTTAAGAATCCTGAGGCCATGATTTGAGTGTTTGAAGAAGAATCTATCACAAATAAATTTATTCACTCATTCATCTTTGAAGATAAATAACACACCTAAATAAACACCCTAACTAATTTTAAGTGGAAGAAATAAAAGAAAGAGAAGGAAGAGGCTGAGTGTGTGTGTGTTTAAAGAACCATATTCATTAATAGTTTTCACACAAGAAGAAGAATAGGAGAATTAATGATTGCATGAATACACCTGAAAAAATTAAGTGAATTAAATAAATAATCAAAAATAATTGTGTGCACCTGTATAAAGAAGAATAAGAAAGAAATGGAAGAAAAGTTTTAACCTAATGTCATGTGCATGATCACAAGCATACATGTACAAGGAGAAAATAATTGATTCAGATGATTCCATGTGAACTGATCTTCACTGCCTGAATAATCACATTAGTTTATGTGATTCTTTCCATGAAGAGAGAAAAAGTTTAGTATAGTTGGTTGTTGAACTAAGAAAAAGAAAGAAGAAGTCTAGTGCAGTTGTTGTTGCACTAGAAAATAAGAGAAGGAAAGATTGGAGAATTTCTTGACTACTTCTTTGAAAATAATCAAGTGAAGAGCACTAAATAAGACCAAGAGAAGAACCTACCTTTTGAAGAAGGAATAAGATAGTCTCCATGGGAATTATAAAGAACCAGCTAGAGGCTGCAAGTTAGACTAGGCAATCACTAGTCCACAGAAGAGGATTGTTTCCCACCCCCCTCTAAAGTGTAGGGACTCACACTAGATATATGATTTTTTTCATACCCACTCCACTATAATATAATATCACATCCTAGTGGAGAATCCATGCATTGGTCATATACATGAATGTAAAATATATAGTTACTCTTATTGAGTGGTGAACCTTGTAAAACTATCGTGTGCATATTTTTACGGCTTTCTATTATTGCATGAGACAGGGAAAAGAGAAAAAGAGAATCAAGATATTAATAGGTCAAGAGGTATAGGGATAAAATATGGAATTGGTTTAAAATGTTCCCAACACTGATTCAACCCCCTCTCAATGTTATGTATATCCCAAACTGGTCATATCAATTGGTATCAGAGGGATAGGTTCACCTATGTTTCATTCTCTATTTTGAAGTTATTCTCTTTTGAAGACTTGAGATTATTTCTTGGGGCAAAAATGAAGTGCAGTTTTGATGAAGATCCAGTTATCTCTGATCATAATTCTATATATACAAAAAACCATGATGAATAAGAAAAATAAGGATAATAGAAAGTTGAACAATAAGCCTCTCTTATCTAAAGAAGAATAAGAATCTGGTTCTCCACATCTAGCTGACATTGAAGACACACTAGACTTGGAATGTAATGATAAGGTGGCTCAAGTCCCCACCTAAAATATGGAAAAGCTTCCTACCTCAACTGATCAAGAGGTATGTGTTAGTATATTTAGAAATTATTCTCAGGATGAAAATGCTAGCACAAGCGGTGATGATCAATCTACAACCTCTCAATAAATATTTGTTGATAGATTAAGAATGATTCTGCATCGTATCCCAGAAGATAGTACATCCCTGGTTTGTGAAGTATTTCAATTCATGTATAAGAATATCAATCAACTGGAAGAAGAAATTGATGTTTTGGAGAAAGGTTTACAAGAAAAAATTATTGAGTGATTAATGCTATCCATACAGGTTGGAGGCTTTGAATTAACAGAGAGGGAATTTGAATTAAGTTCTTCAAATTGGCTCAAAGATGTTGAAGAAAGATATGGAGTCAACTAGAATCTAGAAGAAAATATCTATGCACTTGAAGTTGAGTTAAAAATGAGGAATGAAGTCAAGGAGGTATATTTGGAAGAAGACTCTAAGAAGATCAAAGTACTTGACTCTTTGTTATAAAACAAGGTAAAGATACATGAAGATGAAGTTGAAATATTGAATATGGATTGTGAAGATAAGATGACTATGATTCAAGACCAAAAAGTCATCCTCAATTTGAGATTTCTATAGTTGGAAGCTCAATTGACCAATCTTGAGAAGACACATATTGAGTCTCCACAAAAGAAGGAAACAGTTTCTGATAGTACTCAATGTTCACTGGAGGACTCTACTATCAAACGACCTCAAAATTTTGATAATAAGATCATGACTTCACTCATTGATATATCATAAGAAGCTAATAAAGTAAAGGTATCATCCATACCAACTTTTACTAATGTTTCAAAAATTGCTTATACAAAAAGTACAGGTTGGAGGGAAAAGTCTAAACAAGTATGGATGAAGAAAAGTGAGAAGAAACCTACCACCATAGATAGGGTGGATAAGGGAAAGAGTGTGGAAGATATATCCCCACCAAAATCACAACATAACAAGAATAATACTCACCAACCTTATCAATAAGATGACAAGAAGTCAACTTTTTTTGGTCAATGATGGTGCTATAATATATTTAGGCACAGTTCACTAGATTGTTGGTACAACCCCTTAAATGTAAAAGCATAGGGAAAGCCCATCTCAGGGGTGATAAATCCAGAGAATAAGAAGAAACATCCACAAATCCAAATGCATATGTATACCACAAACAAATTTGGAATGTTAGATAACATCTGTGATGTATGCAATAGAAGTGGTCATATGAATAGTTCATGTTCATATGAGAAAAGAACACCACATAAGCTGTGTAAGAATGAATAAGCATCCTTGGGAAGAAATCAGGTAAATAATGTGAAAACAAATTCTCCCAAGAATATTTCAAGAAGTAAATACGAGAAGTCCTTGGATTCTAAATCCATGAAATTGAAGGGTGGTGCATCCAAAAGAACTACTAAGAAATATGCCACTCCGAATAAGTCACGTAGAAGATCCAATATGGATTCCTTAGTCCTTAATAATATATTGGGGATTTGGCCAGAATATTTGGAAAGAATGATAAATATGGAAGATGCACATGCTAATACTTGTGCTAAAAATAAAAATAAGATTCTACATGAAGACAAATAAGTTTTGTGTGTGAGGTGCAACAAGGATGGTCATACTATTAGAAGATGATTTGAATTTACTCCATCCCAACAAGAATTCCTAAAAAAGAATAAAGTTTCACCAGGAGATTCCAGTGCTTTGAAAGACCATGAAGAAAGAAAATTAAAACACAAATAGATGGAAGAAATAGCAAGGTCCACGCAATCACAGTCATCATTGAAGATTGGTTGTGAAAGTTTGAAGAATGTAGCATCTGGGTTGAGAAGATCATCTCAACCTTATTGTTCACATTGATGGAGCAAGGAGTATCCACCTTATTTCCTTAAATCTTTGTGTGTTTTATTTGTTCTTATCATACATGTAATTTGAGGTGAGACAAGATCTCAGGGGGGTAATATAAGATGTAGTGATGATAAGTGTTCCCTTGAGGGTGAGAGACATGAAGAATATGTCGGAGTCATTATCTCAATTAGCATCAAAATCAGTTGGTATAAAATTCAATAACACTAAAGATTGTTTTAAGATCATGTCATTGGAAAAGGTATGGTATTTCTCAATCTCTCATCCTTGGTTACTCAAAATAAATATTATTTTTCAAAGGGGGAGTAACTTAAAATTACTCAGTGACATATGAATAATGGAAGTGTACCAAGACCACATATATTTCCTTTACACCTGAATGTTTTTGATCCATTTTCTGAAGTGAGTGCAGGAGTTTGAGGATGATTATTCTATATCACACTTACTATCTTAATCCTGGAATGAAAGTGGAATCCCCTTGAAGTAAAGTTCACGAGTTGTCATCTCATGATTTAGTGGATAATCGATAACACTGTGGTCTAAAACAAATCCTCTTGTTTTATACACCAAGCATTTCTCAAGTAGACTTAGTGTGAAATGATTTGTGGAACATTGCTTAAGAATGGACTGATACCCTCTCTACCAAGAACTTATTATTTCTTGTCAATAAGGGGAAGAGAAGTGAAATGAAGGAAGTAAGGGGAGATAAGAGATCATTTTGACTTTGACACATTCATTTCAGGAGAAGTCTTAATGTATTGACAACAAAATACAAAGAGGGATATTGTTGGGACCACCTTGTGTATAAGTTGTATTTGTTGCCAACTGGTGTCAATAATGGTCAAAATGAAGAAGGAACTTCAAAGTGAATGAAGATTTATTAAAGTAAAGATGTATGGATAATTTTTATGTATTCATACCATTGGATTACATGCTTGAGAAATTATCTATGTTGTTCCAAATTAGATGATTGATGAACTGATCTTGAAAATTTTGAAGAACTTGTATCATGTGTGATACAATGTTTTCAACATTAAAGAATTATTCCTTTTTTTATGAATGATTTACATTGGATTTGATAATTAAAAAATAAATTAAGAGGATAATAATTTCAACTAAGATTCTTGGACTCTAAGGTGTCCAAGCATGAGGTTGATTTGTGTTTAAAGATTGCCTTAAATTTGTGTGCATTCTTCCAAGTATCTTTTTTATAGGGCCTTACTAAAAAAATGGTGCCATCCCATGAGCTATCTACCCCAGCCTCAACCCGAGGCACATATGGGACCACAGGGGGTCGACTGCACCAATGGGGAAGCCTAGGCAGAGCCAGATCGCAAGAGGTATGTGCAGGCCATGTATAATCCTGCAGGAGTGTGTGAATGGTGATCGACCCATGCGTAGGGAGGCATAGGTGGATGAAAAAGTGTTCCCATAGAGAACCAATGTGGGGAAGCATGAGAGGGGAGAGAGGATAATTCTGAGTGGTGTTTGGGAGGAGTTTATTGATAAACCATGAGAAAATCGCAGCGCATTTTGATGTGGGACGCGTTTTAAAATTGCAGAAGAAATCTTGGCCTCTCATATAATCTTGCGAGAGATCTCGACCACACGCCTCATCCTGCATCCTATATTATAATTGTGGCCATCCAAGATCAATCTGATCCGATCCAATGGTTGTGGTCTCATCTTCAACCTCGAATCGCATAGAGAGTAACCTAATAACTCTACTTGTAGTCGCCACTGCCGATCCACCATGATCATTCTCCAAGTCAGCTTTGATGATTAAAACTCACGCATGGTGATCATCTGATCAAACTGATACCATGAATTCAATCTACGTCTTTCATGCATGTGATATCTCGAGGATGGAGGTTCGGATGAGGAAAACAAAGTTTTCTTGGCCATGTGTATAGCCACCCGAGCCATTTACATAAAACATTTCAAGATTTTACGCATAATTAATCATCAGAGTACAAGCCAAGGATCGATAAGTATAGTGTCTTGGAAGACTAGGTACATATAACATAAATCGTGGGGCTAAAAAAACTTCTTTATTTAATCTCCATAATGAGCTTCTATCTTCCTTTGAGCCCTTACATCTTCATAGGGTACTCTGGGGAACACATGAACAAAGGGATGAGCTAAAAATACTAGTAAGGGAATGAATATAAAGATACATCTCAAGAACATGAGTTAGGAATCTTGACATAATGATATCCAAAGCATTAAACTTATAAAATCATTTAATATAAGCTTGGGATCATATAAACATGGAATAATATAAATGTAGAAGAATCATAAAACATTTCTTTAGTACGGGTCAAGGCTAATCGCCAATCCCGTTTCACAACTCATCTCATGAGACTTATCCTCACCCAATGCATTGGAGAGCTATCTGGGTGAACCCATCTCAACATTTTCATGAATATTCTTTACACATAAATATTCTTACCACATATACAATCATACATAATCAACCATACACAAACATAAGGGTCACTATGAAAATAATTGGGTACCACGATCATGACATAAATCATATCAAATGGGCGTATCATGAAAGTGTCCATGTAAGGAAAGAATTAGAAAATAAATGGACGTTAATAGGGTAAAATAGGCATATAACATGGTAACTGGTGTCAAACATAAGTGACAACATCTGAGAAATGTATTTTAGAAACATTTGCAATAAAACATTTTTTGTGTGGTTTTAAGGAAAATACGAAAGAGCTTTTAAAATAGTAAAGAAGACATTATTTTATATAAAACCAGAATTTAACCAAGAAGGTTTTCATAATAAAAATAAAGAATTTACAAAGATAATGGTGTCTCAAAATAGAATATAGAGTGCACTTGAAATTGGGTAAAAGTTCGAGAAGTTCCTTTAAAACAAGTGTGCTTATTCTGAAGTATCGAAGAGAGATTCACTTAAAAGCATGTATATCCCCGAAAGAGAATGAGATATGGATCTTGGAACATGATTCTAGAGCATATAAACAGAATTTTGAAATTATACATCAAATAAAATACAACAAAATTTTGGTAAAAAGAAAGATAGAGCAACCTGAAGGAATAAAGGAAGTTCGGGTATAATCCATCATGGTTCATTGGCATGGTATCGGGTGTAACAAAGAGGGTTTGATGAGAGATATAATGGGGTTTATCATCACTTATAAAACATTAGGGCAGTATGGAGAATGGGGATAAACATATACCATCACTTGGTATTACAAAAAAAGGCATAACATAGAGAACAATCTTGATTAAGAGTGAAAAGGGGAGGATTCCTTACCTTAAATCTGTTGGTGTTCTCCACTTGTTATTAATGACCTGAATAAAAAAATTAGGATTATTAATTAATAATTCCAGAAACCCTTATATATAAAATTTATTTATTATAACAATTTTTAGTTCATTAAAATCTTTTTTGATTAGTTACAAGGTTCAATTTCATTGTTCGGGCTCGTTTGTTTACTTGGCTTTAAAATATCGGTTCACTTATATTCATGTTTGAATTATAAGCAAGATGAAATTGGTTGTCCATAATTGAAGTTATATTATTTATTTCATATATAGGAGATTACATTGTTTAAATTTAAATTAGGTTACTTATTGTGAAGTAGAATTATTACATATATTACCATAGTGATAACCGTTTTTGTTAATCGGTGGATTTAATTACAAAGAATGTGTTTTGATTTATAAATAAATTCCATTTGTACCAGAGGATTATAGAACCAAAAATAGGATATATTACATATATAATAATCTAGTTCAAACATAACACAAATGTATTCATGACCATAATTAAATACAATAATAGAAATTGATAAACCATTGTCCTTGAATGTGCTAAATTTGCACATCTCAAACGGTGATTTCATTTCTTTCAAATAAAAGTGTGGGTAAGAGAGAGAAGATAGTGAAATATACCACTATCATGAATAAATTAAAGTAAATGTATGTTAATGTATTTATCAAACTATTATTGTAAGGGTAGGTTAGTAATGAAATAAAAAAGAAAGGAACATCAAAGAAAAGAAGAAATTTGGAAGAGGAATTTACCTATTGAGAATTCCTCCTTTGAGAACCTCTTAACAGGAGAGGTTTTGATATTTTGAGGATGATGAGAGATTTGGGACATGGGGGAGGACCTTGGGGAGATATTTGGGTAGAATAATGGCAAGGCACAAGTCTTGAGAGGAGTGGAGAGAAGAGGGAGTGAAGGGGGGGTTTTATAGTGGAGGAGAGGAGGGATTTCATAATATTATCACCATTAATTTATTATTTCTTCATAAGACAAGGAATAATAATTATTCCTTGACCAAGAATAGTAAACGAGTCATGTGAATTTGAACCATGATTGGTGACATCATCCATGATTCGAGGAATAGACTATCTAGCTTGTAACGTATATATACAGTAAATTACCGTATTTTACTATTCATAAAAAATCATGTATTTCAGAAAAATCACAAAATTTCACCCTGAACATTTTTCAACATGTATAATCCTAAAATGAATTCCATTTTTCAAAAATAATTTTCTAAATAGGATTATTTTAATATTTAATTAAAATCATAATTTATTATCAAAAACCAGTTTTAAAACACTCATTAACTTATTCTAAAATATAGTTATATCGTACTTCCAACTTGAATATTATTTTTATACCACCATAGGTGAGGTTACTATTCATTAGAGTATATCACTATTCATAAGGGTATGTTACTTTTAAAAAGGGTAGGTTACTATTCAAAAAAATTTATTTTTGTTTTATTAGACTCCAAAAAAACATCTTGAACACAACCGTGAATGTCAGATTTTCAAAATTCCAAACACAGAAGTGACAAACTTATTTTTAATAGTCACATAGAACATAGTATTTCATTATGTTGTGTTTTCATGTGATTTTATGACATACTTAAGAGAAGAGTATTTTCATTGAAAAACATTGGGTCGTTATATTTTCCCCCCTTATGAAATTTAGCCATCAAAATTTCGTTTTACATTCTAAGCCAAAAACAGGTGTGGGTAATTTTCCATCATTGCTTCCACCAATTCCCATGTTGCCTCTTCATACTTATGGTTTCTCCATAATACCTTGACTCGATGAGTAGTCTTGTTGCACAGAACTTTTTCTCTATGATCCGAGATCTTCACTGGCTGCTCCTCGTAAGAGAGATCATCTTCCAACTACACCACCTCTGAGTTTAGTACATGTGAGGGATCATGTATTTACTTCCTCAAGAGTGATACTTGAAAAACATCATGAACATGATCCGTATCTGATGGAATTGAAATTCGATAGTCCACAACTCCTATGCGGTCAAGGATCTCAAAGGGGACAATATACATTGGGCTTAGCTTCCCTTTCTTCCCGAATCGCATGACTCTCTTCCATAGAGATATTCAAATGAAGACTTTATCTCCAACGTCTAACTCCAAGTCCCTTTGACGGTTGTTAGCATAGCTGTTTTGCAAACTTTGAGCAACTTTGATGTGTTTCTGAATGACTCGAACATTCTCTATCATTTCTTGAACAAGATCAGGTCCATGTAGCTTTTTTTCTCCAACTTCATCCCAACAGGTTGGAGTTCTACATCACTTTCCATATAGAGCTTCATATGGAGCCATCTGAATACTCGAGTGGAAACTATTGTTGTATGATAACTCAACCAATGGGAGATGTTGATCGCATCCACCTTTGAATTCTAGAGACCATGATCTATGCATTTCTTCAAGCATCTGAATAGTTCTTTCAGACATTCCATCAGTTTGGGGGTGATAGGCCGTGCTGAAATTTAATTTAGTACTCAAAGAATGTTGAAGGCTCTTCCAGAATCTAGATGTGAACCTTGGATCATGGTCAGTGACAATTGAGAGTGGAACACCATGCATTCTGACCACTTCCTTCACATATATCTTTGAAAGTTGTTTAAGTGAGAGATCTTCCTAAATAGCGATGAAATGGGATGTCTTGGTGAGTCGGTCAACCACAACCTGTATCGCATTATTTAACTTCGACATCTTTGGGAGACCCGTGACAAAGTATGTAGTAACATTTTCCCATTTCCACATGTGTATAGGCAATGGGTGCATCTTACCATTGGACTTTTTTTCTCAGCTTTAACTTTCAGACATACCAAGCACATTGATATATATTCCGCAATCTCCTTCTTCATGTTATCCCACTAGAAGTGTCCTCAGAGATCATGGTACATTTTGGTACTCCTAGGATGGATAGAAAAGGTCGAGCTATGTGCATCATTCAATAGATCATTCTTTATCTCTGGATCAGATGGAACACATAATCGTGTCCCGAATCTTACAACTCCTTCCTCATCAATTTTGAAATCGGTGAATTTCCCTTTTTTAACTGCTTCCACCCTTTTCTGAATTTCCACATACTCTCTTTGAGCATCCTTTATTTTTTTCAAGAGGGATGGTTGAGAAATCATTTGATAAATGATTGATGATGTTCCTCCCTTAATGATTTCCATGTCCATCCTTTGAAATTCTAAGAAGATCGGATCCTTTTCAATTATCATCATTGATAAAGATACAAGATCCTTTCTACTTAGAGCATTTGCCACCTTGTTTTCCTTACCAGGATTGTAGAGGATTGAGAATTCAGAATCCTTGATGAGCTCTATCCATCTTCAGTGGAACATTAAGCTCTTTCTGTCTGAATATATATTTGAGACTCTTGTGGTAAGTATATATCTCATATTTTCTCCATAGAGATAATGCCGCCAGATTTTCAATGCAAAGACCACATCCTCCAACTCTAGATCATGCGTAGGATAGTTTTGCTCGTGGATTTTAAGATGCCTTGAGGCATAGTCTATCACTTTATCATTTTTCATTATCACACATCCTAATCCTTTCTTAGAAGCATCACTATACACCACAAAGAGTTCTCCACTAGAAGGGAGTGTGAGTAACGACGCAGTGATAAGCCACTTTTCCAACTCCTTGAAACAGTCTTCACATTCCTATTTACAGAAGAAATTTACCCCCTTCCTTGTTAGCTTGTTCATTAGGTTTGAAAATCGTGAAACGTTCTTCATGAATCATAGATAATACCCAGCTAGACTTAAAAATCTATGGATATCCGTTACAGAAGTTGGCCTCAACCACTCTTCAATTACTTTCATCTTGGAAGGGTCCACAGATATCCATTTCCTGGTGATAACATGCCCCAATAATGATACATCCTCCATCCATAACTCACATTTTCTGTAATTTTCATACAACTTCTCCATTCGCAAAGTCTTTAACACAGTTTCCAAATTCTCATCATATTTCTCCTTGGACTTGGAGTATATCAGAATATCATCAATAAAGACAACCACAAATTTGTAAAGGTAATCTCTAAAGACACTATTAATTTAATCCATGAAACTTTCTGGAGCATTATTGAGTCCAAAGGGCATCACTATGAACTCATAGTGTCAATACCTCATTCAAAAGGCTGTCTTGGGAATATCTTCCTTCCTCACCTTTAGTTGGTGATATCCCAACTGAAGGTCCACCTTAGAGAAATAACTAGCCCCACGAAGCTGACCGAACAAGCCATCTATCCGTGGAAGGGGATCTTTGTTCTTTATAGTTATTTTGTTGAGCTCATGATAATAAATGAAGAGGGTCATTGATCCATCCTTCTTCTTGATAAAGAGGACTGGATCACCCCATGGTTAAGCACTCGGGCGTATAAAACCCTTCTCCATATTCTCCTGTAACTACTTCTTCAGCTCTTCTATCTTTATAGTGGCCATTCTGTAAGGTGTCTTTGATATTGGCAGAGATCGAGGGATAAGTTCAATTGAGAACTCAACCTCTCGGTCAGGAGGAAGAATGGGAAACTCTTTGGGGAATACATCAGTGTAATCCCTCACGATGGGCATGTCTTCATGAATGATTCTATCCTTTGCCCCAATCATTTGAGTTAGATATGATTTCTCACAAGGAAGCAGTATCCAAACTTGAGACTAAGATTCTAAAGGAGACTCATCTTCCTCCTTAAACTTGTAAAGAATCAGAGGATGCTTTGGGATGTGAAAAGTGATCTCCCTTTCCTGATAATTGATTTTGTCCTTGTTAAAAGATAGCCAATACATGCCCCAGATATGTCGAACTCCACTAAAGGAAGTACGACAAGATTTTCTGGGAGTTTCAGTTCATAAACTTTAACCAGGGAGGATTTATAAACCATGGATGCAATAATTTCCCCATTCGCTGTTCTCATAGATAACTTTTCCTCCAAATTTTGAGGTGGTGTTTGAATAGTTCTACTAAACTTGCAAGATATGAAATAATGCGTAGAACCAGAATCAAATAGTACGTTCGCTATTCTTGAATGAATAACAAGAATACCTATCACCACTTCATTTTTTGGATCCACCTCAGTAGTAGTGATAGCATAATACCTTCCTTGTTACCTTGGAGGTTATTGTTGATTGCCTCCGACAACCCTCGGCTTAGGGAAATTGTTCGGATAATTCCCAAGATCCTTGTAGTTATAACACTGCACTGCAGGCTGAGTGTTGATCTGAACCTTCTTTTCTTCTACAACATTAGTGGTATTTTTCATATCCCTTTGGCAGTTCTTGGCCAGATGATCAAACATTCCGCATTTGAATCAATTATTGATTCCCTTGAGATAGTCACCAAGATGCTTCTTCCCAAAATATTTGCAAAGGGAAAAGTGAGGCTTCTTTCCATCATGGGATTTTTTTGATGAACCACCCATGTTGTTCTCCATTTTCTGATTCTTGTCACTAGGCCCATGAGACCACTGAGAGTCTCCAATCTTCATTTCAACCTTGAGGGCACAAAAGACAATTTCCTCATAAATTTCTAAGTTTTGAATCTCCAACACTTTTCATAGTCTCGACATTAGTCCACTAAAGAAGTGATCCAACTTACTTTCAGTGTTTATGACAAAGCCATAGGCTTACCTTTAAAGCCTTGTAAATTTCTCTTCATACGCCCTGATGGACTCATATTCCTTTTGATTCAGTCCAAGGAACTGTCTTTCTATCTTGAGATGGAGGGTTCGAGGAAAATATTTGTTGAAAAACATCCAATTGAATTCTTCCCAATCTATGGAATCAATTTCCTCTTGGGACATTGTATTATTGATCAGTGTCCACCACTGATCAACATCCCCATAAAAATTATAGAAGGACAATACAACTTTCTCTTCTTCAAAGTACTGGAGGACGGAGAAAATCTTTTCAACGGAGTTAATCCATTGTTCTGCTAGGAGGGGATCAGAAGACATGCTAAACATGGGAGGCCTTTTCTGCATGAAAGATTCTACAATAACTTGCTCTTTACTTAGAGGAAGAGGAAGTTCCACCTGATTCAAGTTATTATTCATAACTTGGATCAGCTGATCAATCACTTCCATAAAGTTTTGAGCACCTTCTTCCGTCACATCAAGCATGTCATTATGACAATCACCACATTGCCTATCACATTGGTTATTGGAATGTGTTCTTCTATTTCCCACCATTAACTACGAAAAAGAATGTATAATTAGAGGTCTTCAATACTTAGATATTGATCATAAAAAAAACTTTGAACATAGAATTATAAACTTATAAAGATGAAGTATATCCTAACTTGGGATTCCTTAGTTTTATATCTAGGTTATCCTCAATCTATTTCTTAACTTATATTCTTATGGGCTTCTTTTTGTCCCTTAATAATGGTTTTTACTAAGCTCGTGAATCTACCAAAGCTGAAGTTATTTTTTATTAAGGGAGCATGAAGCTCTAGGGGTACAAGTCACGGAGGGCGAAAGTAGTGAAGGCCCAGTGAGTCTTTTCGGATCACATTGGCACACTCGCAAGGAAGGGAGTTAGGACTGTCATACACTATTAGAGTCTCCTCTGGCCTGCCCCCGCGGGCCAAAGCATCTGCCGCAAAGTTGGATTCTCTCACACTGTGGTGGATCAACCTTCCCCGACTGGTCTCCGCTTTGCACCTTCTAAAAACATACACCAAATTCCAAGTCACGTCACATGCACCATGAAGAGATCTAACTAGAACCTCCGAATCTGATTCAGCCTCCGTCACCCGAAGACCTCTTCCTTTGCACAGAGTAAGACCCGTAAGGAGGGATCTAAAATCCACACCTGTAGAAGTGCCGGGCCCATAGTAGGCACTGAAAGAAATGTGCACTGACCCCCAGAAATCTCGGAGAACACCACCGCCCCTCATGATCCCCCCCGAGCAAGAACCATCCACATTTAATTTTAAACCGTCAACCGGGGGTTGCCAACGAACCCATATCCCTCGCTGAAGGGTCTGCTCAATCTGTCCACCCACAAAGGACCCCATAGCACCTGTATTCAGACCTTTGAAAAGGGTAGAAAATTCTGCAATGAGCAATCTCATGCGGACTTGAAGAGCCAAAAGCGATTTCTTGCCACCTAACCTTACCTGATTGCGAGCTTCCCACAGTGTCCAACATATCACGACTAGAATGATCATACCTGCTGAGCGATCCTCCACACTCCTGCCTAAGCCCGAAAACCAAGCCAGGAGATAATCACTAACGGAGAGACGCTCCCCATCCGAAGCCTTGTACTGGGAGAACTGGGACCAAAGGAACACTGCCCACCGCCCCTGAAAGAATAGATGTATCGTTGTTTCCACCCTTGGACTCTCGCAACAGAAGCAGCGTGACGCTAAGAAGATTCCCCTCTTCTGAATGTTCTCCTCCGTGGGTAGCGCTCGATTCTGAACCCGCCACACCAGAAAGTTCATCCGCGTTGGGACTGGCTTGCACCACATGGATCCCTGCTCTATTTCTCCTGTAGCAACCCCCTGGCCAATCCTCCTGTATCCATTCAAGCTAAACCACCCCAACTCAGCCAGAGAAAAACAGCACTTGTCCGGTTCGTTGCTCATGACAACACTGTTAAATGCATTCAGTTGCGATGGATTGAGGTTTTCATGCACAAAATCGTACCTCTCACACGCCTCCCTGAAAGAGATAGCAGGGGAAGGGCAACCCGTGTAACCAATCCTCTCATCCAACCAGGCATCCTCCCAGAAGATGATCTCCCCACGGCCGATCACCCATCTGACGTAACCATGCAGTACCTCCAGGTGAGACACAATGCATCTGCCGAGAGCAGTTGCACCGCGCATGTTGCAGTCACCATGCACTCCGTATCGCATTCTGAAAAAATTAGCCCAGAGGGACTTACCTGCTATTACCTCCCAAGCCAGTCTTGCCTGCAGCCCCCGAATCGTTCCATGTATATCCCGAAGGCCAACCCCACCCTCTTCCACCGGTCGGGCCATCCTCTTCCAAGACGCCCAGTGGCATCTCCCCTCCTTTTTCGCATCCCAAAGGAACGACGAGAGTATGCGCTCGATCTTCTCCACCGTTCCCTTCGGGGGTTTAATGACAGCAAATACATGCATGGGAATCGATAGGAGAACGCTGTTGATCAGCATGATCCTACCCCCAAAGGAGAGCAGCCTGTTCTTCCAGTTGAAAATACTTCCCAGGATGCGGTCCAAAATCTCATTGAAGTGGACCTTCAAGACTCTCCAACACGAAAGAGGAACTCCCAGATAAAGGATAGGGAGCTGTCTTTGTCCACAGCCCAAAACCTCCTGAATACGTTTACACCTCTGCTCCGGGCACTTGTTGGAGATGAACAAGTGGCTCTTCGACCGGTTGATTTCCTGCCCGCTTAGTTCCCCATACTCAGACATAATTCCTTTAAGGGTATTCAACGATCTCCTCCCTCCATTTAGAAAAATAAAAATGTCATCTGAAAACATTAAGTGTGAAACTCTGAGCGAGTTCCTTCGACCAAGGAAAGGGCTAAGCCTCCCCTCTGTTAGGCCCTTCTTCAAGTTTCTGGATAAGGCATCTTGAGCAAGAACAAACAGAAAAGGAGATAGCGGGTCCCCTTGGCGGACTCCCCTCACTGATTTGAAGAAGCCGAAGCATTTCCCGGGCAGTGAAATAGTGATCCAGGGAGATGCAAAGCACCGGAAACACAGATCACAAAAGGACTACTGGAAACCAAACCCTCTCATTACCCGCAGGATGAAACCACATTCCAGGTTGTCATATGCTTTGTTCATATCGACCTGCCAGATGATGTTGGAGCCCATAGACCGCTTGTTCAAATCGTGCACCAACTCGCTCGCTATGCCGACCGCTCCCTGAATACTCCTCCCTTGAATGAAGCCATGTTGTTCTTCAGAAACTAGCTTCGGAATCACAGTGGCCAATCTTCGGCTAATGATCGTTGCCAGAATCTTGTAAGAAACGTTGCACAGGCTTATCAGTCTGAAATGGCTAACCAAGGTGGGATCTTTATTCTTAGGAACCAGCACCACCCTCGACGAAGAAACCCCCCTACCCAGAGGAGCTCCACGAAAGAAATCACCAATTTCCTCCACAACACATGGCCCCACAACATCCCAAGTAGCACTGTAAAAAGACACCGGAAAGCCGTCAGGACCAAGTGCGCTCTCCTTCGGCATGCTCCCCAGGGCCTCTTTAATTTCCCTCTCGTCTGGAATCCTGCACATGCATGCATTCTCAGAGTGGGAAACCAAGAAGGGAAGACCATCCAAAAAACCAGAGTCTCTTAAAGACTCTCGGTGAAATCCAGACGAGACTTCTCCTGCCCACATACCCTCAAAGTGCTTTAACACAATTTTCCCAGCCACTATAACATTCGAGGTAAACTCTCTGTCTTCACCTTTAATGTTGATCTTCCAGTTCCTTCTTTCTTTGATACAAGCCTGAAAGAAAGCAGTGTTGCGATCCCCTTCTTTCAACCAATGCACACGAGATCGTTGCAAATACACCCTCTCCATCTCCAAAAGTTTCTCCGCCAGCACTGTATTTTTATCACACAGAGTAGTAAACGTGTTCTCATCCCAGGATACCTGAAGCCTTCTCTCAAGTCTGCCAACATCCTCCTGTAAGCTGGTCACCCCATTGTGCTAGTTGGGTTGATCCACCAGCCACCGCTTAATGCTTTGTTTAAGCCTCCTGAGATGATTAGCCAGCCCTCCCCACGACTCCTTTCTCTCCTGCAGCATCCATGTTGCCTTAACAATCTTCATGAAAGCCGAGTCCCTATGCCATTCACTTGAGTAATAAAATCCCTGTCCAACCACAGCTTCACGTCTTATCTCCAACAAGATTGGAGCGTGATCCAATAAAATGCGAGGAAGGTGGGTGACCGAGGACTTGGAGAACATATCGAGTCCATGCAAGTTGGTAAGCCACCGGTCCAGACGACACCAGATCCTATTCTGTCCTCTCCTGTTATTACACCACGTGTATCTCGACCCTTCGTAGTCTATGTCCAGCAGCCCCGCATGTAACAGGCACTCCTTGAATTCCATCATTCCATCCAGAGAAACAAGCCTCCCTCCTCTCTTCTCGGACGCATCTGCAACCGTGTTGAAGTCACCTCCCACGAACCACATCAACGTATCGGCTTGAACCAACTTAAGATGGGACCAGAGCTCTCTCCTTTCCAGCTCCTTGTTACTCGCATACACAAACGAGAAAAGGACGAAAATACCACTCACCTCGATCTTAAGGTCAATACACTGAGAGGTCACGCTAACGACCTCCACTGTAAGATTCTTCTTCCAACCAACCCAAATCTGATAATTAACAGGTCCGCCATGAAAGGAGTTCGGAAATCCTAGTTTTCTCACTAAATACGGCATCTTACAAGCATCCTGCTTCGTCTCCAAAATAACCAACAGGGAAGATTTGGCTTTCCTACCCTCTAACGAAATAAAGGCCTTCTTCGCCTGGGAACCAAGACCACGAGCGTTCCAAACGATAGAGGAAAACATCACTGGAAGAGGTTACATACTTTCTGGACCGCTGGAGCATCCTGACTATGGAGAACCATTAGACCTTTTCCTTTATCCCTCGAGCGAGTGATCGGCCCCGACACACCATCCATAATCCTCCCTTGAGCTCCTGGTAGAAGCCCTTCATTACTAAGAGCATCTAATTCCTCCAGCCTCGGTCTCCTACCAGACTGACTGTGAGGAGTATCTCCATCTCGCTCTCCCTGACACAAAGACATCCAAACCCTTCTCTGAGGAGACCAGCGTGAAGCCTCCACTTCCTTCTCCACACCCCGGACCCCATCAACCATCTCCACACAGCTGCTCGAGGAGACCAGAAGCTTGTTCACAAGACAACTCCGGATCGACCCAGGAGAAATCTTCTTCGAGAAACCAAAGGGAGGCGGAGGAGGCGAAAGCATCCTGACCGGGCTACCCAAGGCGAAAGGTAACTGTACCTCAAACCCACTGGGTGAAACGATTAACCTTTCATTGTCAGAGACCGTCCTTGGAAGCACCGGACTCGGGGACCAAGAGATCAGGTCCCTCTCCCCAGAAGAGGAAACCGGCCGCGACCCAGCGATGTCAGAAGACGTTTCCCCAGAGGACTTTCCCAGCAAGGCTCTGCCGGGTAAATTCAAATTTGAATCCCCTCGGTGAGAAATGGTCTGATCCAGAGATTCATCTTTACCCGATCCCAACGGGTCATGACCCGACACCTCCTCTAGAACACCACCAGGAGGCACCGCCACCCTCCTCCGCCGCCGGCAGTTCTTCTCCTCATGGCCATGCAGACCGCAGAGCATGCAGAAGCGGTGCAACCTTCGGTAAAAAACCCTCTAGTTCCAACTAAACCCATTCTCAGATTCAAGATAAACCAAGAAGGGTCTTTTCAACGTAAGATCCATTTCCATGCAGATCCGGGGACACGCCGCCGCCTTGAGACTTCTCGTGTCCTCATCCGCACATAAAAAAGATCCTAAAGAGTTCCCAATTTCTCTCAGCATCGCCGGATTCTGGAACGGGAGAGGGAGGCCAGGCAACAAAAACCATACCACCTCAAAAGGGGATTCTCTCCCTCTATGACAGTCCCACGACCACCTGGATAGCGAGAAACTCCAAGAGCCACACCTGCGAGCTCCCCAAGTCCAAGCTTTCACAAAGTCGCCCCTAGAGGCCAGATGAATACAAAAGGCCACTCTAGTCAAGTCGGACACCACTGCTGGCTGGGACAGTCCCCACGAAGAAACAATGCTACTGAAGAAGCCCAGGGAGGGCTTGGAGCGCCCAAAACGAGCCACCAGTGTGAGCTCGTGAAAAGCCGCTGCTTCCTGAAGCTCTCTCGACGAGAAACTCACCACAGGGACCTCCGAAACCTTCCTCGGGACCTTTGGTTCCACCACGAGCGGAGGAAACTCCAGGCTAGACCAAGGTACCGGCAAAGCGCACGCACCTCCTCCTCCCGAGAGACCCTTGCACAACACATCTTTGAAAGAATCCCTAGGAGAGACTCCGCTCCCCTCCCCCTCAACAACAGCCTCCGAAACCCCAGTGGAGACCGTCGCCGAAGCCCCTCCGCCAACCCCTGCAGAGGCCGACGTCGAAACCCCTCCGCCGAGAAGAGCTGTAGAAGCCATAGGATCCGTGAATCTACCAAAGCATATCAACCAAGAGTGTCATAAACAAGAGTGCAGCAAGACCCATTTTCGTGAACCAGTTCCCATTCGGGTCTAGCTCAAAGCGGTATTTTCGGGTTTTACCCCTAGATACATATGTGCCAGAGCCGCCTCTACCTGCGCGTATCTAGATAAGGATGTATTTTCTTGATAAACCACTTACTCTATACACACCAAAATTTTGGACTATTTTCTTATACTTATTCTAATCCTTAAGGTTCTCACTAAGGTGCTCTATTCATAATCTCTAAAAATAACAAGACCATCCTATGATACCAACTATAGCAACCCGATACTTTTACATAAAACATTTAATGATTTTAAGCATAATTAATCATCAGAGTACAAGCCAAGGATCGATAAGTCTAGTGTATTGGAAGACTAGGTACATATAACATAAAACATGGGGCTAAAAAAAATTCTTTATCTAATCTCCATAAAGAGATTCTATCTTCCTTTGAGCCCTTACATCTGCATAGGGTACCTTGGGGAACACTTGAACAAAGGGATGAGACAAAAATCCCAGTAAGGGAATAAACATAAGGATACATCTCAAGCAAAAGAGTTAGGAAGCATGACATAATGATATCTAAAGCATAAAACTTATAAAATCATTTAATATAAGCATGGGATCATATAAACATGTAATCATATAAATTTGGCAGAATAATAAAACATTTCTTTAATACGGGTCAAGGCTAACCACCAATCCCGTTTCCCATTTCAGTATGGGTCAAGGATAACCGCCAATCCTGTTTCACATCGCATCTCATGACACTTATCCTTACCCAATGCATTGGAGCGCTATCTGGGCGCAACCATATCAAAATTTTCAAGAATATTATTTCCACATAAATATTCTTACCACATATACAATCATACATAATCAACCATACACAAACATAAGGGTACCCATGGAAATATTTGGGTACCACGATCATGACATAAATCAAAACCAATGGGCATATCATGAAAGTGTCCATGTAAGGAAATAATTAGAAAATACGTGGACGTTAATAGGATAAAATAGGAATATAACATGGTAAGTGGTGTCAAACATAAGTGAAAACATCTGAGAAATGTATTTTAGAAACATTACCAATATAAAATTTTTGTGTGGTTTTAAGGAAAATACTATAGAGATTTTAAAATAGTAAAGAATACATTATTTTATATAAAAAGTAAATTGAACCAAGAATGTTTTCATAATAAAAATACAAAATTTACAAAGATAATGGTGTCTTAAAACATAATATAGTGTGCACTTGAAATTGGGTAAAAGTTCGGGGAGTTCCTTTAAAACGAGTGTGCTTATTGGGAAATATCAAAGAGAGATTCACTTAAAAGCATGTATATCCCCGAAAGAGAATGAGAGATGGATCTTGGAACATGATTTTGAAGAATATAAACATTATTTTGAAGTTATAAATAAAAGAAAATACAATAACATTTTGGTAAAAATAAAGATAGAGAAACCCGAAGGAATAAAGGAAGTTCGGGTTGAATCCATCATGGTTCATTGGCATGGTATCATGTTTAACTAAGAGTGATTGATGAGAGAGATAAGGGGTTTATCATCACTTATAGAACATTAGGGAAGTATGGGGAAAGGGTATAATCATATCCTCTCACTTGGTACTACACAAAAAGGCATAGCATAGAGAATAATCTTGATTAGGAGTGAAAAGTGGAGGATCCCTTACCTTAAATCTGTTGGTGTTATCCACTTGTAATTAACAACCTGAATAAACAAATTTGGATCATTAATTAATAATTCCATAACTTCTTATACATTAAATTTATTTATTATTACCCTTTTTAGTTCATTCAAATCCTTTTTGATTGGTTACAAGGTTCAATTTCATTGTTCGGGCTCGTTTGTTTACTTGACTTTAAAAGATCGGTTCACTTATATTCAAGTTTGGATTATAAGCAAGATGAAAGTGGATGTCCAGAATTGAAGTTATATTCTTTATTTAATATCCATGAGATTACATGGTTTTAATTTTAATTAGGTTACTTAGAGTGAAGTCTAATTATTATATATATAACCGTAGTGATAACTGTTTTTGTTAATCCGTGGATTTGATTAAAAAGAACGTGTTTTGATTTATAACATAATTCCATTTGTACCAAAGGATTACAAAACCAAGAATAAGATTTTTTACATTTATAATAATCTAGTTCAACCATACCAAAAATGGTTCCATGACCAGAATTAAAGATAATAATAAAAATTGATAAATCGTTGTCCTTGAATGAGCTAAATTGGGACATCTCAAACGGTGCTTTCATTGCTTTCAAATAAAAGGGTGGGGAAAGGAGAGATGATAATGAAATATACCACTAGAATTAAGAAATTTTAGTACATATATGTTACTGGATTTATCAAAATATTATGGTGATGGGAGCTGAGGAAAGAAATAAAAAAGAAAAGAACTTAAAAGAAAAGAAGAAATTGGGAAGAGGAATTTACCTCTTGAGACTTCCTCCTTTGAGAACCTCTTAAAGGGAGAGGTTTTGGTATTTGGAGGAGGTTTAGAGCTTTTGGACGTGGGGGAGGAACTTGTGGAGAGATTTGGGCAGAATTATGGAAAGGCACAAGGCTTGAGAGGAGTGGAGAGAAGAGTAAGTGAAGGAGGGTTTTTATAGTGGAGGAGAGGAGAGATTTCATAATATTATAATCATTAATTTATTATTTCTTCAAAAGGCAAGGAATAGTAAGTATTACATGACCAATAATAGTAAATGAGTCATGTGAATTCGAACCATGGGTAGTGACATCAGCCATGATGCTAGGAATAGTCTATCTAGCTTATGATGTATATATACGGTAAATTACCGTATTTTACTATTCATAAAAAAAATCAAGTATTTCCGAAAAAACACAAAATTTCACCCTAACCATTTTTCGACATGTAGAATCCAAAAATAAATTCTATTTTTCAAAAATAATTTTCTAAATATGATTATTTTAATATTTAATTAAAATCATAATGTATTATCAAAAACCAGTTTTAAAACACTCATTAACTTATTCTAAAATATTGGTATATCATACTTCCAACTTGAATATTATTTTTATACAACCATAGGTGAGGTTACTATTCATTAGGGTATATCACAATTCAAAAGGGTATGTTACTATTCAAAATGGTAGGTTACAATTCACGAAAAATTATTTTTGTTTTTTTAGACTCCAAAAAACATCTTGAACACAACCGTGAATGTCAAAATTTAAAAATTCCAAACACAGAAGTGACAAACTTATTTTTAAAGGTTACTAATCACTTAGAAGTTCATTATGTTGGGTTTTCATGTTATATTATGACATACTTATGAGAAGGTAATTTCCATTGAAAAACATTGGGTTGTTACATTGTGGATTGGAGTGTGGATTTGAAAGTGACTCATGGCCAAGATTTTTGCACGTGTTCCTGATCTCATTCAAAAATAAAGGATCCCGTGTTCAAAAAGGGAAACATCCACAAATCTCGGTGTATCTCAAATTTGGGTTGAATGTTTTAAAGAACCGATTTTTTCGGTTATTCAAAAGAATGAATCTCGTCTGATTCATGGGATAAATTTAAACATATATTAAGAAGTGATCCTTTCCTATAAAAGGAGGGGAACCAATACAAGAGAGGTGCTGGTCTCTTATATCTGAGAGATTCGATTTTGAAAATCATAGTATCTCCTTGTGCACCAATTTTCAAAGAGAATCCAAGAGTCCTGCAAGCCATATTCCCTATGAATAACTGTTTCCGCAAGACTTTGACAGGTTCTACGCACCCTTGAATTACTTTGCGAAGAACCGGCACCCAAACACATGATAGGTTTTTTAAAAACCCTCATTATTCTTTGCGAAAGTCGTGGCATCGTGAGCCAGTGCTAGAGATATTCTTTAACTGTACTTCGAGAAGAGGAAAATTTTTCACCTCAAGCACAAAGAAGAACGGTGTATCCTTGAATGAAGATTACAACCTGAGTCCACCTTGGTTTCATAAGGTGAATAAGAACTCTTTGACGTATGATTTTTTAGACTCTACTATTTTAAGGGGTTTTTACTTTGGTGGAGAAGGAGAGAAGGCCAATGCACATTCATACACACATGTGTATTGCTTAAAGAATATTGATGCCATACTTTGAGTGTTTGAATAAGAAGCTCTCTCAAAGAAATGGCATCACCAATTTGGGTTTGAAGATAAGTAGCACACCTAAAGAAACACCCTAACTAAGTAAAAGTGGAATAAAGAAAAGAAAGATAAGGAAGAGTCCAAGTGTGTGTGTTTTTAAAGAACCATATTAATTAAGGGTTTTGACACAATAAGAAGAGGTGGAGAATGCATGATTTCATGCATGCACAAGCACACGTGAAGTGACTTAAATAAAGAATCCAAAACAAGTGTGTGCACATGTATAAATAAGAAGAATAATGAAAGGTAAGAAAAGGTTCAACCTAATGTAATATGCATTATCACATGCATACATAAACAAGAATAAAATAATTGATTCAGATGATGCCAAGTGAAACGATCTTCACTGCCTGAAAAATCACATTAGTGTATGTGATTCTACACAAGAAGAGAGAAGTTTTATTGTATTTGGTTGTTTCACTAAGAAGAAGAAAGAAATAGTCTAGTGCAGTTGGTGTTGCACTAGAAAAATAGTGAAGGAAAGAAAGGAGAATTGCTTTCCTACTACTTTGCAAGTAATCAAGTGAATATAACTAAAGAAGACTAAGATCAGAACCTTCATTTTGAAGAAGAAAGAAGACTATCTCCATAGGAAGTATAAAGAACCAGCTAGAGGCAGCATGTTGGACTAGGATATCACCAGTCTAGAGAATATGATTGTTTCCCACCCCCTCTAAAGTGTAGGGACTCATACTGGTTGTAGGATTTCTTTCCTAGACACTCTAATATAATATCATATCACATCATAGTTTAGAATCCATGCAATGGTCTTATCCATGTTTGGAAAAGACATAGCTACTCTTATTGAGTGGTGAACGTTGTAAAAATATCGTGTGCTTATTTTTACTACTTTCTATTATTGCATGCAATAGGGAAAAGAGAATAAGATAATCATGATCTTAAAAGGTCAATAGGTACATGGATAAAAGTTGGAATTGGTTTAAAAAGTCCCCAACACTGATTCTACCCCATCTCAGAGTTAGGTATATCCCAAACCGGTTCTCTCAGAATCTTGAAGTTATAATGGGAGGATATAAATTCAACCTTTAGCAGTTGACTACTCAACCGTCCATCCACATGAATATCAATAAAATAAAAAAATAATAATGTATATCTATAAAACATCATAGTGAATATTCTTGAGTTCACCTTTGATAATGATGGAGTTATTAGTTTTGGAACATGAATATGTGTCCTATAAAATCTAGAATTTATGAAAGAATTATTTGTGTTTTACATAGGTCATCATTCTATATACATTCGAGAAGTATGAATTTTTACAGATATTTAAAAAACATCTATTACGAAATCATGATAATAAAAATTGAAGAATGCAATTCTTGATGATTGGTATGTCATAAAGTAAAGGCTGAACAGAAACTTTCTAACAGTATGGTACAACCATTACCCATACTAGTATGAAAACAAAAAAAACCACTATGGATTTTATCATTGGACTCCCCAACATTTTTAAAGGCTATAATATTTTTTGGCTTTTAGTCGATCACCTTATAAATTCATAAAAATTTATCAACATCAAAGAATATTTCTCACTTAAACATCGCACCATGATATATGTAAATGATGTGGCAAGGAATCGTGGTATACCACTATCCATTGTTTCTAATTAGGATTTGATGTTTACCTCATGTTTTTAGAGATGTACTTAGAATGAATTATAGTTAAAGTTGAGCTTCATAACTACTTATCATCCAATTATGGATAGTAAGTCTTAGTGGTCCCTTCATTGTTTAGAGGATATGTTGATATCTTGTTTGATGGATTTCCAATGAATTTTGGACTAACACCTCCCCCTGGCGGCATTGTCATATAACAACAGTTTCCATTTAAGCATTCATATAGAACCATGTGAGTCTCTTTATGGGAAGAGATATAGAACTCCAAGATGTTGGGATAAATATGGAGACTAGAAGTGGATGGTTCTTGACCTTATCTAAGATTTTATAGAGAAGTTCTAAACCATTCAACGAAAAATGAAAGAAGCATAAAGTCAATAAAAGAGTTACATTGATAATCGTTGATAATGTTTAGAGTTTGAAGTTAGTGATAGGGTGTTCCATAAAATATATCCTTGGAACATTCCATGATATTTGGGAAGAAATGGAAGCTATGACCGGGACACATCAACCCCTTCAAGATCCTTGACCATGGTGGGTTTGTATCCAATCACATAACACCCCTTCCATAATAATCATAAGCACATGATTTGTTCGACATAAATATTTTGAGTAATTACATATGAGATCCATAATATTTATTAATATCACAAGCTATATAATACAAATATGACCTTTCATATGTAAAAAATCTATGTAAATATTTGATCAAAGGGATAAGGTTCTGAAGAACAATACCACACATCTGGAAAAAGTTATGTGGTATAATGTTAAATTTGAGGATGCTACATTGGAACCTAAGATGTGATAAGAGAGAAGTACCCTCACATTTTTTACCTTGTTATAAAATCTAAATGGTTAAATTATTTTTAAGGTGGGATAATGTAATGACCTTTGATTTTATTAATTACTTTTTCTTAATTAAACACCATTTGAGTTGGTTATCTTGCACACAACTATGAAATAAAAAAACTGAGTTATAATAAAAAAAATTATTAAATATTAATATTATATTATATCCATTAAAATAGTGGGTAACATTATAAATAATGAATTTAAAAAACTATATAAAAAGGTATACTAAATAAAAGGACATTTAAGGGTTAAAAGATACATGTTTGTTAAAATTTTATTTATGCGTTATGAATTCTTATATAAGACTTATTTTTAACCATTTTTGAAATTTAATCAGATAAAATTATTTATATATTTATAATCTTAATTTTCAAAATAATCAATGGGTTTGATTTCATTTTAGGCCTAAAATTAAGTTACAAAGGTAAATTTTAGATACCATGTTAAACAATTATTTTTAAAAGAATTATAATATTATAAATATTGAGTATTTTATTAAATTAAATGGATATATTTTAAATTAATACACTAGTATTATTTTGAACACATATAAAAAGTAATTAACATTCATTTTATTGGTAATCAATGCAATATAATATTAAAAAAACCTTATGATTAAAAAAATAATTGTCAATAAAAACAGTTTTTCAAAAAATTATATGTTTTAATTTAAAAATTAATTTTCACATATTTATAAATTAAAATTGATTAATTAAAGTTAAAATTATTATTCGACACATAAAATTTTGTAAAGGGTTTATATTAATTACCATGAAAAATATTTGATCAATATTGACAAGTGTTAAAATGGGTAATCTAATATGGCACGAATTTTACAACATAAATTTGAAACTTAGACCATAAAAAAAATACCTTTTTAGTTAGGGAATTCGTACCTACAGTTATTAAAAATATTTACCCAACTAAATCACCTGAATCATAAAAAAGTTTATTCTTTCCACTTACCTAAAATTATTTTCTAAATACTTTCCCCTCCTTTCACCAATAAAAGGATATCACTTCCACTTTTTTCATGCCACATGTAAATATCTAAATTCCAATGATAATATACCCAATTTAATTCTTCTAGATCTTCCATACATGTTTATAATCCTATAACCTAAAAATATTTCTCAAAGACCTTTTTACTAAAGGATACTTCAAGATATGAACCAAATTCCTAAAGTAAGTATTACTTGCCCCTTATAATCCCTTCATTATAACAATAATCCACCCCACTCCAATAATATTCTAACCATATGTGTATAATGAAATAATTATAAATAATACAATAAAATGTTATTATATTTATGGTATAACCATTATTTTTCCGCACCCATTCAATTAAAAAAATGTTTATCATGTGCTTATGCGGGACTACCACCTCTATGAATAACGTGTTTTATATTTCATCGACACATTTCATGGATGGTTTTAAAAATATGTTTAGTGAATAGATATTTTTTTAAGATAATTCATATTTTCAAAATATATGTTCGGAATTATAATTTTAATATTATAAATAAATGATCATTGTAAAACTAACCAAGAAAAATATACCTAGAGGAAAAGAAGTTTATTTAAAGGGGACATATTATTTTCCATATTCCTTCTTTGTTTTAAATATTCCTAATTATAATATACCACCTTAATAATTATAAACAATTTCATTGTGTTTTTTTATATTTATATCAAAACAAAATAATATTATTTATATCCATACTTATACATAGATTGTTTCATATTCTTATAGTGTCAGTTTAACCACCAACATGAATGTTTTCATAAATTTCATTAATGTATGTCATTTGTAAATTTATATTGGATGATAATATGTATTTAATTATTTTTTTTGTTATTTATTTGTAATATATAAATTTAAATCATTCATTAATATTCCACTAATCATTTTTTAAAAGTCACTAAAATTTTCGTGTATACGATTTCATCTATAAGAACCTTACCTGAGAATATAAAATAATGAAACTAGATATTTATAAACTAGCATAAAAGGTCAATTATATACTATTTATGATATGGGAATGATTAAATTTTGGAGAATAATGATTAACAACATTCTTAATTATGAAACATTTCCAAAATTATCAATATTACTCACACCTGATATTGAAAATAGATAATAACCAAATAGTATAAATTCATAGAATAAGTATAAATAATGTTCATAAAATGTTATGGATATGAATAGCATTATGAAATAGGTGTCTAAGATAGTTATTTTTATTATAAATGTGGTTGGAGTGAGATAAACTAAGTGAGAATACAATGTAAGGGTTTTATTGAGTAAATTTTCAATTTATTAGGTAGCATTATTTCATACTTGAATATAATATTCACATTTTATTTTATCATAAAATTACACCATTTTATATATTATTTAATTTTTTATCTAGTAAAATTACTTATCATCATAAATAACCACATTGATAAAACGTTTTTCAAAATAAAATTATAACATTGGTAAGAATAACTTATTTTTTTACCGATGAATCTAATATTCTATGTCCATGTTTTTCCTATAAAAAGTTTTTTATTCAAGGAAAGCCAATTATATTTTTTCCTTTTATATTCATAATATTTTACATTACAAATATTATGAAATGACATTATTTTAATGTTTCATTGATGAGTTTTTTTGAAAAATGGACTAAAAAGATTAACAAATGTGTTTTTTCATTCTTTACCACTTTAAAATTATTATCTTCATTATTGTTTATTTTCAAGAATATTTTATTTTAAACACTTTATAATAAGGTTTTATAAATTATTATCATTACTTGTAAATTTTTTAAAGTAATTCCTATTTCATCTTTTGGAACAAAGTTTTTTTGAAAAAAAATTATTTTCACTTCAATATTCCCCCAAGGTTTTTTTGGAAATAACCAATACATATCTTTTGGAGAAAGGGTTACTATGGTGTACTTCATGCTATCCTCCATCCACATTAATCTTCTATCATCTCATAACATTATGAACGGAGTTATAAAGAAAATATAGAACATATTTAATTTTTTAATATGGGATTCACATTTTAAATGAAAACTCTATTTGGAATGATGTGATAGGATGGAAAGGACAATGAGAAAAGGAATAATAAATATTAGGAGTGTTTTTAGAATAATGAAGAGTATGAATGGGAAGTTAGTAAGGATGGTTATTGAGGTATGATAACTACAATGAAATTTTATTATGTGAATGTTTGGGGAAAACTAGGATGTTATAAGAGGGAAGATATCCTTATTGTGTTTTTTGGTTCACCAAAAAATCTATTCCCTCTAGTGCCTTGCCTAGTGGATTTTTGGACAGGGAAACATTAGGTTCTAGAACATAATTAGGTCAGCATAAATAAGGGTTTTACTAGGTTCCCTATACGATATATTACTCTCTGAGTGGAATTCATGCATCCACATTTTATCCATACTATTTTCGATAATAACAATTTTGATATTTTCTATCATATTATTCCAAACACCAAACCGGATAAGTATGCATTTTATGTTCCTCATCTATAAAATTTTCATCCAAAATCTATCAAATGGTTATGATGGATTCCACTAAAATTGATGAATGGGGGGAGACACTTTTTTTTCAAGGAGATCCCTGCGAATCTACATTTTATCTTAGGGTGTATCAGGAACCATACATTATTTATTAACAATAACATGAAACATACTAGTATTAATCTTATATCCAAATAAACCTATCACTGGGATCATCAAGCAGAAAATTCATAGCACTTGTTGTTTCCTGTTTAATGTGAGGGTATAATGTGGAGATGCTTTGGTGGTTTTACTTCCATCTCTTCTTGGGAGAAATTGAATAACATTTACACACTATTTGGTTGCAGCCTGTTAAAAACTATGGTAAAGATAAGAAATGAAGAAAAAAAATCCTTATGGTGGGTTGTTGGTGTATATGATGATTGAGTAACAATGTTTACTATAAATGGATAATATTATCAAGAATAGTTATCTCTATTAGAACCATATGTCCAATTTGGGACCTGATCCATCTGATACAAAACAAGGATGATGTTTTATCCCTATTCTCACTTAATATTGGAAGTAACCTTCATCCCACTACTGGGTGTACACCTTATTGACACTAGGTTCAATGTACCCTCCCTAGTTCTAGATTAAATCTCAACACTGATGGGTCTTGAAATATGGGTGTTATAAAGGTGTTGGTATCATGCATATTTTTAAATGTTCTATTTGATTTGTTTTCATAGATTCCTTTAGAAATTGAGAATCCCTTTTAGAAGAAGCTCATACAATGTATACAGTTCTATGTCATTGGAACTAGAGAAGCATTAGGTTATAAGTAGTTGAAAATAATTCCATAATGATTGATAACGTACTATATGTATGTGAAACTACCCATGGTATATAAACAATCTTATGAATTGATGTAGTTATCTCTTCTCCAATATCATGGATGTACTTCATATGTGGAGGGTGGGGAACAATGTTGCTTACTTCCTTGCCTATATTACCTCTATTAAAAATCTTAGTGGCATGATAATGTTTTCTATCATGGGATTGTTTCCCATGGAAGGTATGGAATTAGATAGGGAGTTGCAGTTGGGATCCACTATATTCAACACCAGTGGCTCCCTGTTTAATTTTAACTCTTTCCTTTCTCATTTAGGAACATTGTTTTTACTCTTTGAATAATTTTATATAAATATTTTAGAGGTTCTTTTTGGAAAATAAATTTTAATATCCTATGATTTCTTATTTCTATGTTCTGTGGTGTTTTTGAATATTTTAAGAGACCCTTTATTTTTCTCAAGGCTCTTTGAAACATGAGGATGATTGATTTTAGGTGCAATACATATGTATGGATAAGGATTTTTGGAGTCCCATATAATCATCCAATGCATTGATTTCGGTTTATATATATTGATAAATTCAAGAGTTAACATAGCTAGTTAGTTCTCACAAGCATAGGCATAATGAGTTTGATCATATTTTTAGGCATGGATATATTGGGTTTTTTAAAATAGGAATGGACATAATGAATTTGTTCGCAATGGTTTTCTTGTTCATATGGATGTGATGTATTTCTATGTTATTTATCATATTATTCCAAATTTCCCATATTCCTTTTAATTTTATGAAATTCCATGTTTTCTAGGTATTTATTTTTTAAGGTATTCCACATTTTTTATGTAATTCTCAAATGTTTTATGAATATTGAGATGTATTTTGATCCATGTCACATATTTTATGCATCCTTAAAATTTATATATCATCTTATGTTTCTTCACCCTGTTTTAAAATTATCATACATGGTCTTATGATATTTTAGAAATACATTTATCCCCTTCCACATGTTCTCCATCATTTTTATGATATGATACATTGTATTATGTTTTTCCCTTACTGATTTTCTATCCTCACCCCTTTCTTATGTTTCCAATCCCCAAGTTGTGAAGAAGATTTTATCATGTGATATTTTTGGAAAATTATACAGAAGATCATGGATAGGGATAAATTTTATCATGTAATGAAGAATAATATTTTTCTATTAGTAATCTATAAAAGGTTTAATCTTTCCATCACTGGGATGTGCGACTATTTGTGAGATGAAATTTTGGAATAATGGAATTAATTTGTTATTTAAGTTATTTTTTTATTGGTTATCTTTAGATGGTATAATATAAGGGTTTTTTACTTTAGTTTACTTATTTTGAAAATTATTTTAGTGAACTTTTGTGAAAACTCAAGGGATATGTCTATGGGATAAGTATAATTATATAATAAAATTCTGAAATTTTGTTAATGTTGATATGTACCTAAGAGTAGTAACCCTAAATGGGGAATATTGGTTATTAAATAAGTCATAAAATAGTGCATAAAAATGAGTCTTAAATGTAAACATGGTTTGTCACTCATGAATGTTATGATTTTGTTAACATACATTCTCTTTATAAACCATTTTGAAGGATTTGAATATATAAATAGTTCAGTTAAAACATAAATTGAAACATAGAGATTCATATTTTAATATATGAATTCTAATTATGGAATAATACTTCTAAATTTTCATTTTAATTATATATAAATTCCATTATTTGTGTATACTCATTCGTATTTTTCCTTTAATTATGGTAACTATGGGAAATAGAATGAACTGAGTTAATAATGGGTGAAATGTATAATGTAGAAACTATCCTAATGATAATAATAATGGGATTAGGGATAGAATTAAAAAATCATTGAAATGATCAACCGGTTTTCCCAAAATGTGGGAAATAATGAAAATCATGTTGAGATCCCAAATATAGTAATGAAGAAGATAATTGCTATAAATTCATTCATGAGAGAACATCAATCCTATTTTAGTGTGTCTTCTAATCCATTGATTTCTATGTAGTGGGACAATAAGACAAAAACAATATATTCAATTCTCCAAATGCTCGAACTATGAGAATTTCATTTTAACCATTTATAATTTATAAGGTGACGTTGACTAGTGTAAGAATATGATTATGAATAATATGAAAAAGGAGGAAGCATTCTCTATTTAATGAAAAGAGTTTAAGATAATATTTTTCACTCTATATTTTCCTCAGAATATTTTCACAGAATAGAGAATGAATTATTTTAATTGAAAAAAATAGACTTAATCTTTTGTATCTTAAAGAGAAAATTTCACAAGACTTGCGAGGTGTGACTCCAGTTTCATCAATGATTTTAAGAGAAAAATTGATCACTACTTCACTGGATTAAAGCATAGTATTCGAAGAGAATTAAACATAATAGAATTTGGTAGATAAGGATGAATTTTAAACATAATATTTATTTAGATGTATAAAATATGAGCTCTAAATATTATAGGGAAAAATGAAAGTGAAGTATCAATTGTTCTTCGAACATAATACACATAGTGGGAAGAAAGTCTAATTTACTACATGAAATAAATGTGGGAGAAACACTTATCAAATTGTATTAGGGGATCATATAAGTGATTAAACTATGGTAATGTAGGAATCCAAGACCAAAACTATCAAATTAAGGCTAATAGACTGATTAACATAACAGAAGAGAAGATAATCCTTGCTATTGATCTACCTACACTACATTGTTTCATGTGCAAGGAGTTCAGAATTTATACTAATCAATTCCTCAACCATTAGGGAAAATAAGTAAACTGGGCCCAACAACCTCCCAAACCAAGTCAACAAGGAAGGTAATTCACAATGACTACCATTTAAGTGTATCACTATAATGAGGTGAATCAAGGTGCAGTTGATATATTTTCTAGATATGATAATACCTTATTGGATCAAGGTTCATCAAATTGTTTTATATCACAAATGTTTTTCTGGAATGATGAATCATCACCCCAAGTATTATATATTGGACTATATGTGAAACTCTGAAGGGAACAATGATTACATCTATGATATATAAATCATCTCCGATTGATGATTATGTGAATACACTCACTTCATATCTAGTATTTCTTCATATGGTTGAATTTTAATTAATTTTTAATAAAGAACATATCAACTATTGGGATACATAAATTTCATTTCATATCCCATATCACCCTAGTATCAAGTATCGACACAAGGATGGTTATAAACTTCTTGTGGAATGAGATTATATAATAGGGGTTATGACACACAACTATGAAGGGATCTTGACTCAAATGGTCTAAGGGGTGGGGGTAAACATCGATGAAATATTTATTATATGGGGGTATAATGATGTATTTAAATATGAACTGACTAGACATACCCCATAACATAAGGTAAACTTTTCAATCAAACTTATTCTACAATCAATCCCTATCTCAAAAATTCCATATATAATGACTCACATTTAATTAGAGTAATTAAAGAATCAATTGAAAGAGAATTTGAATATGGGTTTTATACACCCCAATACTTCACCATAGAATACACTACTACTATCAGTCAAAAATAAGGATAGTTCAATGTCGATTTGTATTGATTATCATGAGTTTAATAAGATAATCATCAAGAAAAAGTACCTCTTATCCTTTATCGATGATATAATCGACCAAATCAAAGGAGATCAATACTTCTAAAAAATTGACCTTTGATCTAGTTACCACCAGTTAAGGGTAAAAAGGAAGGACATTTTCTTGTTATATTTCCATATGAGTAATGTAGACTATTCCATTTGGACTTATGTATGCTCCGACTATCTTCATGGATATAATGAGTGGTGTATGTAGAGGCTACCATGATCAATTTGTGTTTTCCTTTAAAGAATATATTCTTGTATATTAAAAGAGAATGGATGATCATGAAAATCATGTATAGATTAAGTTAAAGACATTGAGAAAAGTGAAACTATTTGATAAATTTCAAAATTATGAATTTTTTTTGTAGAAAGTATCATTATTGGGTTATGTAATCATAATCAATGAAATTTCTTTATATCCATCAAAGACAGAAGTTATCAAGAAATGGCCTAGACTGACCATTATAACTGAGATCTGTATTTTTCTTGGGTTAGTAAGAAATTATCGATTCTTTGTGGGATATTTAACATGGATATCAATTCCAATATCCAATATAACAAATAAGTGAATTAAGTTACATTGGATAATGTAATGTGATGAAATATTTAAGGATATAAAAAAGAGGTTGGTCACTGCTCCTGCACTTCTGTTACCCTTCAATAGGGAAGGGATTTTCATATACACTAAGGCTTCAAAAAAGTAAATTGATTTAATTGATATGAAAAATGATAATGTAATTTATTACACCTCACTCCAATTAAATACTCATGAAAAAATCACCCAATACATGATTTTGAGTTCGCGACAGTGACATTAGTATTAAATATTTGGAAGCATTATCACTATGGAGAAAAGTGTGATATAAATACTGATCATTTTTTTGAAATATATATTCACAGAGAATGAGTTGAATTCACACCAAATGAGATAATTGGAATTGATAAATATTTATGAGTTCATAATATATTATCACCCATGGAAGGAATAAGGCAGATGGTTATCTGACAAAGAGAAACTATCCCATTACATCCATGTTGGGGATTGAAAAAGACCCAATACTCATAGATTTGTAGAGGATGAATCTTGATGTTACAATGAACAGGGATAAGTAATATATTTCCCAAATTACTAGTCAACTATCCAAACCCATGAATATCAAAATAGTATAAAATGATGATGTAGAGAAACAAAAAAAGGTAGCCAATATTCTATATTTCAACTTTGATAAAGATGGAGATATATGTTTTGGAACCTGAACATGTGTCCCATGAAATCCAATATTTAAGAAGTCACTTTTGGATGACTATAAAATCTAAAAATTAACTATTTATTTCAGAATTATGAACACATATAATGATCTAAAACAAAATTTATCATGGAATAGAATGAAAAGGGAAATTGGATAATACTTATTTAAATGATTGGTATGTAAATAAGTTAAGGAATAATGACAAAATTTTAGGGGTCTGTTCGAACCATTTCCCATACTAGTATGGAAAATGAAAAACATCACCATGGATTTCATCATTGGACTTGCCAAAACATATAAAGCCCATAATATTTATTGGGTTATAATCGATCACCTTACAAATTCTGTGCATATTATTTTCAGAAAAGAAGATTTATATCTTGATCAACTCACAAAGATATACATACGGGATGTGGTAAATATACATGGAGTACCGTTATCCATGATATCTTATCAGGATTTTAGGTTCAACTCAAGGTTATAGATAAATATTTACAAATAGTTTGAGATAAAACTAATATTCAATAATTCTTATCATCCCTAGATAATAGGTTAATCATAGAGGACCATTAAAACTCTGTGGGATATGATGAGATCTTATTTGATAGATTTCCAAGGATGTTGGTATAAGAACGACATACTAGTAGCTTTATCATATAAAATAGTTTCTATTATAGAATTAATATGACAACATACGAGCCTTCTAATAGGGAATAGATGAATGAATCCTTTATATTGGGATGAAAGTAGAGATATGAACCTGATAGGTCATGAACTTATCCCAGAAATGAAAGAAAATGTTCAAACCATTCAACGACATATAAAATCATAAAAAATTCAATGTAATATTTATATAGAAATTCACTGATGAGATCAAGAGTTTGAAGTTGGTTACAAGTTTTCCCTTTAGATATCTCCTTGTAAGGGTTATGATATTTTTTAAGAAAGGGAAGTTGATCCCTAGATACATAGGTCCCTTCTAGATCCTTGAATGTGTTGGATTCATGGCCTCTCAAATAGTACTATGTGCACACCACTATCAAGTTCATGATGTGTTCCACATATCTCTTTTAAGGGATTACTTATAAAATCCATCACATGTACTAATCTCAGTTTCTTTATAATTAGAACATGAATTCTTATATGAAGGGAAAACTGTTGAAATATTAGATTAAAGATACATGGATATAAGAAATAAGACTACGCATCTGGTCAAAGTTCTATGGTGGAATCATAAATTTGAGGAGGCTATATGGGTACCCTTGGATGAGATGAAATAGAAGTTACCTCACATGTTATCCTCTATGTAAAATATTTTTGAGGAAAACATTATTTTCAAGAGGGGAAGAATATAATGATGGATTATTTTAGTAAATACATTTCCTCTATTAAATACCACATGAGTATCTTATCTTGCACGTAAAACTGAAGGAAACATGAAAAAACCTATCAGCATTATTAAATTATTAAATTCAGCCATTATATTATGTCGAGTATATTGTAGTGTATCACTAAAATTAAATTATTTGTAATATAAATATAAAAAGGTGTAACAAATAGGCAATTCTATCCATAAATGATACATGTTTCTGAAAAAAAAAATGATACATTATGAATATTTTTATTAAAATTAATTAGTTACACTTTTATAAATTGAATCATATTAAATTATTTTCTTATTTTTAATTAGTAGGATCAAATTAATCAATGAGTTGAATTTAATTTGTAGGCATAAAATTAAGTTATCAAGGTAAATTTTAGTTACTGTGGTACATGATTTTTTTTCAATGAATGATAATTTTCTAAATACTATTGTATAATTTTAATTTAAAATGATATATTTTAAATTTATAATATAATATGATGTTTAAATATATATAAAAATAAATTAAAAATGATTTAATTGTTAATAAATGATAAATAATCTTTAAAACATATAATGACTAAAATGATATTTTTCTATAAAAATTTTTTTTCAAAAAATTATATGTTTTAATTTCAACAATAATTTTCTCACATTTAGAACATTAATTAGATTAAATGGATTACAAATTCTAATATATAAAATAAATAATTTCCAACAAGGGATACCATATATTTTTTGTGATAAAATAATTACCATGATTAATATTTTATCAATATTAATAAGTGTTAAAAAGGGTATTCTAATGTAGATCAAAATAAAAAATAATAATTTTGACATATAGAGATTCTAGAATTAAAGTTTTAGGATATAAAGTCATATATAGAAGGATCATTAATATTTACCCACCTAAATATTACAACTCTCATTCCATTCCATTCTTACTCCTTTCCTAACATTATATTAAAAATATATGTCCATCTTTTTCATATATAAAAGGATCTCATGTGAACACTTTTCAAGCCACATACTCAATTCCGAATTTGAATACTATAATTACTCGTACTTTAATATTACATCTTATTAGACAAATATTCATTACATAACATTACTATCTATGCCTGAATCATTTAATACTATTACCATGGGAATCATGGACACATAAACAAAAGGTTCATAGGTGAGCTACTCCATCTCCCACTAAGTTTATTATATCTATCATGCTTCTTTGAAAAACAATAAAAAATACATATATTCAATTCATGGGGAAAGGAAATATAAGAAAGGGAGATATTAGATGCTCAGTAAGGATAAACAGGGGAGATACATAAGCATAGTATGAGCATAAGTGTATAAAAACATGAGAATACATATGATAATCGTACCATACATATCAAAGTTCAGAATCATCAGTCCTAGAATAAAATATCATAGTTCATAAAACATGAATCATAAGAATGTAAACTAAAATGATGCACAAGTGCATAATATTGGAATAAGAAATAGATTTGTTTCATGAACATAAGAATAGTAAATCCAATATCAAGGCTACCCACCAATACATTCATAACATGATAGGCTTGTAAAAACCACTCATGTACTTGCTCCAGGATTGAGATGACCTCTCATGCACCCTATTCTAAGCATGGGATAACCTCAAATGTACCCATTGAGCTTATATAACATTAATCGTTACCCAATTAATTGTATAGAGATATAGGTATTACCAGTCACATAAGGAAAATCATACATATGTGTGACACAAGATCAATAAATCCTTAACACAATAAACTATTAAATGAGATGGGTTTAATAAAAATTTAATCATATAATAACCTGTGAAAAATTATAGATTTTATAATCATTTCATCAAAGAATAAAATTTGAAAAGGAATAGTTTTCATAAACATTTTATCATTGTCTAACCCATGGTAATGGAATGTGTTTCATAAAAATCATTTTATAAAAATATAAACCATCAAGAAAAATAATAGAAATTTTATCCTTATATAATATCACTAGTAAGTCATAAGTAAAACCAATGGATGTTATCATAGATATAAAGAAAATTAATAAAGATAATTTAGCACATTTATTGAAGAAAATATCTTTTCCACTTCAAAAAATTGGGTTTTAAATAGAAAACATTTGAAAACATTTTTATTTGAAAATAACCTTGAAAACATATAAAGTAATCTTCTAATAAATTATTGATCATGACATTGGAAGACTATTTTCAGGACATAAACTTTAAAATAAATATTCCATTCACATATTTAGAAAAAGTCAAATAGACATTGTTTAGAAAATGACATGAATATAACATTATTTATTTTGTTAGAAAAACATGGATACAAATTTATTTTTAAAATCATAAGAGAGTAATAAATAATTTTGAAAATATTTTTAGAAAGCATGGTTTTGGAAGAAAATAGATTTTTGACTGAAGAGAGAAATAAAGTCAGATTTTTATAAAAACATTATAAATAAGTTTCATTACCAAAGAGTGAAAAAATTATACCATTTCTTAAATATATAAATAATAATAATAGGATAATAAAATTAATGAGAATTATTGAGAGTTAGATCATGATATTTCAATAATGGAGACTTAATCATAAATAATCCCGATAAAGAATGAGATTGTATCATAAAATATTTACCAGTTTTCTAACATTGAATTATAATCCCCATAAAAAGATATCATAAAATAAATATAAAATATCATGATCATGAACAAATTCATGATATTACAGGTAAAGTAGGTTGTATATACACTTTGGGAAAGAATATCGGTGTATAACATAATGTACATCTCAAATATTTAACATTGAAACAAAACCCCTTACTGATTTGTTAGTTCTTGAACCACAAAACCAGTTAAAGAGAGATTAAAAAATCAATATTTAATAAAAAATAATTTTAGTTAGAAGAATCATAAAATGTATTAATGGTCATCATTTACACCATATAAAAGAAACATGTCCAGAATATGGTATTTGTCTAACGTAAAGTAAAAGTTAGACAAAAATCCATTAACTTAAGTGTTTAATTTTGTCATGATCATTGATAGATCGTGCAGACATGCTGGTCACAAAGAGATATTTAATTTTGATTTCAAACTGAAATTGGTGAGAATTTATCCTAAAGATCTGGTTGGAACGAAGAAAAATTTCGCAGATGCGATGAAGTCTGCATCCAATTTTTCCTCCTCGAATTTTGATATACCTCCGCCTAGAAGAATAATTAGTAAGGGAAGGATTGCACTTGTTTTGTCCAATTAGGATGATGTTGAAGAACCAGTGAAGTTTTTCAGGTCTTCAATTATCAAATGTTTAATTTTTCCCAAGGGTGAAAAATTATGGAAGTTCAATGATGTCACTAGGAAGATCATAGAGTTATAGGGATTTGAGGACATGGAAATGCTGGATACAAGGAAAATTTATTATCATACAATCTTCTCCTATGATGAATTTATGAACAAGGCCTGGAGTTTTGGACCATTTCCCTCGAAGCCTAGATTTTTAAGAATTGAGAAGTGGAAAAAGATCTTTGATCCTGATAATGTAAGGAACTAGCACGAACAACTATGGATTTAGATATGTAAGTTGAATTGGTTGTACAAAAACTCAATAATTTTATGAGATATTTCCTCATCAGTTAGTATTACCATTTGAATGGATGGAAAAATAAACAATCCATGATTAAGTAATTATGTGAGATTCCTGGTTGAAGTAGATATGGCCAGCACACAAGTGGATGAATTTTTTATCAATATGACGGATGATAGCATAAACCTTGAATTTAAATATAAGAGGAAACCAAAAATTTTCTTATACTGTAGTTTTTTTAGTCATCTCTCCAATGAATTCTAGAGGGACAAGGAATTCACTTACTGAAAAATGAAAGGTCGTGATGAAGAATCCTACCAAAGAAATAAAGATATTGGAAATTTCATTCCCTCTAAAGAGACTAGGGATGGTACGTGGACCTATAAGGGTGATTTGGACCTAGCTAGGAATCTCTTGGGATGATTACCTACTAAAGGGTGTCTAGTTTCAGATCCTCCTGCATCTCATGTGAATGAGTTAGTAAGGTCTATTTTTGGTGTCCAAATTGGAGCATGTCTTTATTCCACTCATGAAAATATGGTTGATGGGATTCTAACTTCTAGTAATGATGAATACCTAAACTCAGATGACACAGTGGTGAATATCATGGACGGATCATCTGATTTGGGACACTCTGATGTACATGTTAGTAGGTTACAAACTGTTAAAGGAACTGATCATGGTTATAGGGGTTCTACAGGTGGAGTGAATGACCCTGGGATTGCACATGCAGGTTATGGGCTTGGAAATGCACCTTTAGGTGAAAAATATGTTGTACTAACCCCTCATAGGATAGATCACCATACTGACCAGTCTCATATTGAACTGATGTGGGAATTGTTTTCATGGGTTGAGGATCCTCACCCAGGTAATGAGGATTCACCTCATAATGATTTTGATAAAAAAATTTGGAATGTCCATCATAAGAAATATGGAGTACTAAAGGATTTTACCTCTAATCCATCATATGTGAATACTGGTGTGACTACAACTGATGGTGACATATTGAATTTCACACAGGTTCATCCGGGTAGGGCTGTTAGAATATCTCCAAAGAAAAGCAGTGCCCCTTGAAGAATTCTGTCCCATAACACATTTACACCATTGAGTGTCAGTTTCTAGGAAGATGACTATAAATATCCACCACCTACTGAGCAGGAAATTGTCCGTTCAGGTCCTAAGGTAAGGTCACATAGTGCTAAATCAATTGGTAAGAAAAATATAAACATATGAATCTTTAGTGCTTCCAGAACCTACTTTGAAAGAAGAAAATGGAAAAGGGAGAAATGGGAAAGGCCCAAGGGCTAATGCCATGGAGGAAGGACCTCTGGCAAGAAGGCATACCCTTCCCCAATGAATCTCATTAAATGAAAATTTCAAGGGATAGGGAATACCCCAATGGCTAGGGCCCTTGAACATTATATCTTGGCTCATAAACCATTGATGATTGGAATTGAATAAACAAAGATATATTTTAACATGTGGATTGATTTCAAATGGTCATCCCTTTGTTATAATTTTATTGCTCAAAATTATTGTGAACACAATATGGACCACCATTGGGTTTTTGAACATGAATTTATATAGGTTTCATCCTACATCAGGAGAGTACAATGGATATCAGTTTTCTATATTTACCAGGGTTACAATTTTGAGGTTTTATTTGTTTATACCCCATAATCATATATCAGAAGAAGATACCTTTGGAGTGAACTTGTAGATTTCTATGGAAGCGGTGCTATCAATTGGGTGGTGTTGGATGACTTCAATACTACCTTAAGTCTAGAAGAAAAAACTAGAATAAATTTCAATTGAGCCGCCTTCATGGAATCTTCTGCCTTTATTGATCATTGTAATTTATCTGAAATTCCAATTGTAGGGGATGATTTCACTTGGAGTATGTATACTTTTCATGGAAGACAATCAAGTAAGCTTGATAGATGTTTTTTTCAGATGGATGATGGAGTGCTAACTATAGTTTGTATGGGAACGCTCTACCAAAGCATCAATCAAATCACAATCCTATTGTGATTAATATTTCCTTTCCAACTGTCGGGTATGATCCCCCTTCCTTATATTTTAATAATGGGTGGACTGTGACCCATGGATGTAGGGATACAATTATTGAGGCTTGGGGTTCCCATAAACATGGCATCACCCTTCAATATTTAGGGTAAGATTAAATGCATTCATTATTTATGGGCACTTTTATACCTATAAAAGTGAAATTTCAAGCATAGTGACGAATCAAATTACCAAGATTTACTCTGATAATTATGTGGTTCATGCTTAGGAGTTGATCAATAATATTTATCCCTATATTAGGGAACAGCAAAATCTTTCTATTATAATGGCCCCTTCAATGGTGGAAATTATAGAAGCCCTCTTCTCTCTAAACAAGGAAATCACTTCCGAAATGGATGGATTCACTAATAAGTTATTTATGATTTATTGGGGGTATTGTGCAGAGTGATTTGCAAAATTTTGTAAGTGAATTTTTTAATTGGGCCTACATGTCATATGGCCTTTACTAGAACTTCATTTTTCTCATTCCTAAGAAGTAGAATGTAGTGGATATAAAATATTTCCGACCATTGGCTATTGGAAACACCACCCCAAAGATTATTACCAAACTTGTGATGACAATATTGGGGTGAATTATAAAGTATCATGTCTCCTCTAATCAGTTTGGTTTTATTCCTAGCATAAATATTCAGAAATGTCTTTTTACTGCTTTGGAGAGCATCAATCTGATGAAAAAAAGACTAGGTCGGGTAACTTTTCTATTAAAATTGACATTTCTAATTCTTTTCTTACTTTGAAATACAGTTTTATAATTGGAGTGTTTAGGCGGTTTAGATTATCAGATGATATTATGAAGCTCATCAGTAGCATTCTCATATTGGAAAGGCTAAACATTCTTATAAATAAACCTCCAAGAGGTTACTTCCAATATATGAGAGGATTTAGGCAAGGTGATCTGCTATCTGGGCTGTTATTTTCCATTACTAAAGATTATTTGTGTATATTCCTTAATGAACTCTCTCAAGTTGGATTATTTAAACATATCAAAGATGGAAAATACAATCCCATCTTGTCCCATATTTTATATGATGATGATATCCTCATATTTAGGCAGGCCTCAAAAAGTACCATATACATAATCAAGGCCCTATTTTTACATTATGAGGAAATGTCTGGAAAACACATTAATTGGAACAAATATTTTCTGTGTTTTGTTTATGTTCTCATAGTGTGAAAACAAAATAGGATCATAAGGTCTCTGGGCATTAAGAAGGGATCCCTTCCCTTCAATTACCTTGGGGTCCCTCTCTTATATGGCATGATGTAGAGAAAATAACTTGATGGAATTTGTTCAAGTAAAATTAATCAGATGGCTAGATGTAAAAGGAAAGATTTCTCTTAATATGGGAGGGTGTGTCTCATTAATTCAGTGAAAACATCAAAATTTGTGTACTCCTTCCAAATTTATTGAGATCCAAGAAGTATGCTATGTGATCTTCAATGTATGATGAGTAATTTCATATGGATATGATCTATTAATGAAAAAAATCTACTCACAGTTTCTGGGAAAGATTGTATTAAGCCCGTTGAGATGGGAGGGATCGACATCAAGGATATGAAGTAATTAAATGATGGAATTATTAACAAGATCACGTGGAATCTCTTATCCCTGACTAACTCATCTTTGGAAATTTTGTCATGCAGGTTTAAAATGAGGCTTCAAAATGGTTATCAGTATTACTTATCTTCATATGTGTGGACTTCTCTTAAATACCCCTTCAAAGAAATTCCTCAAAATTTATTATGGATCGTGAGTTGGAAATATATTCTCAATTAATGGTGAACTCTATGGCTGGAAAGTTCTTTAGAGATTGGTGACATTTCCCATTGACATGATGGATACAACAATGACTGATTTTCTGGATCATAGAGAAAACATTGATATCATGGTGTCTTCACAATATCATATATAAACTAAAAATTATCAATTTATGGATAATGATGTGTTCATATGAAATCCTACTAGGATTAGAAACTTCAATACTAAATATTTTTACAAGATGAACTTTCAGGGTGATGCTCAAGAACCTACTTGTATTCTTAAATTCAAAGTCCTCTTTAGTAAACCCTCTCGGTTTCTACTCATGAAAATTGGTCAGAACAGGCTTCCCAAACTTGAAAAATTGAGAAAGTCTAGTTAGTGCATTGTATCCGCCTGCCACTAGTTCTTAAAGGATGTTGAGAGTGTTCAAAACCTTTTTCTCTCATGATCCATTACTCAACAGTTGTGAGGATATATTGTTAACATCTTTCACATGGATATCTACTCTCATAGACAGATTAAATACCTACTTCTCAACATTACAAAGGCTGGAGGTAGTGCCTAGGTCTAGAACCTATTACTTGCTGCTATAGGAGCAACTATGCATGCTGTATGGACATCTAAAAATGAGATCCTGTTTGTGAATACAACTCCCTTCATTCATGCTGGTCTACTGCTACTTCATATGGACATCCATGCTACTACTTCTATACAAAGTGGTGCCATAGACAACACCTATGCGGACCTCACGACACTTCAATTACTGAGAATTTTTAGTAAACCGAAGCTTCCTCTCATGATTAATTATATTCGATGGATTACTCCCATTCCCCCTACACCAATGTTAATGTTGATGGAGATGTGTTTGGATCACCAGGACTCTCGGGTTGCTATGGTGTCTTCCTCCCGCACCTTGGCTTTATCAATGGATGTTTACATCATTTCATTAGGATGGGAATTGCATATGAAGTTGAGTTGTGGGTCATTATTTATGTTGTTAAGCATGCTCATTGTAGAGACCCGAAGCTTGACGTACATTGACATTACATTACATTTGCGGAATACATAGTACATAACAAAAACACACACACAAGGATCGTAATATTTTAGTGTCTTTGGAAACTCGGAATATAATCTTCTAATCCTGGTGAAAGATCTTCAACATCTCCCATAAATATCTTCCTTTTTTTAATACCTAAAACCTTTCTTTATATTCTGGGGAAAAGTAAACATAAAAGGGTGAGCTCAAATTCTCCGTAAGGGTAAACAAAAGAAATATCAATCACATCATATACATAAGCACATAACTTTTGGAAATCTTAACCTGTAAAAGAGATCATAATTTAATAACCTGGGATAAATCATGGCAGTGAAATGTAATCACAATAATCATAACTTAAAACATTAAACTTTTTGGCATACACACATAGTCATAGAGAATCATTTCTTATTAGTCAAGAATCATTGCCAAGACTATCTTAGTGGACAAAGTCCCTTTCTGAACCGAGTCACCCTCGTTTCAGTCCTGTTTCACTGAACCGGTATAACCTACCATTCCAGCCATGTTTATTTCATGAGATATAAAATCTTTACCCAATGCATTGGAGGGAGATATAGGTCCCACCCATCTCATAATGATACCATTCTTATGGTTGCCACAAAATCATAAATCATACATCATTTCATAACCCATGTAATAAAAATGGGAATCTTAAACATCATGACATCATAAAACAATTCATATAAGATAAAGGAATTCATAAAAATAATTCCATCACAACATAATCAAATCAATTTAATAATAGGGATAAAAACAGAACCCTTTATTATCTTAGATGGAAAATAATTTTGATAAAACACTTGAACTCTATTCTTGAAGAAAATATCCTTTCTTCTTCAAAAACATTTTTCCTTTCCTAAAATGTCATAAAATTTTAAACTAAAAGAAGTTGATTAAAAATAAACTTGAAAACTTGTAAAGGAAGCTTCTTGGAAATAATGTTTTAAAAACCCATTGGGCGCAGGTACTGTAGCAGTACTGTAGCGGGTACTGTAGCAGCGGCGGCACTGTTGATCGGCGGGTACTGTAGCGGCGGCAGGGCACTGTAGCGGCGGCGGTACTGTAGCAACTGGGTTACTATTCACAGAATAGGAATTTGGGCAAAAATTTGGGCCTACGGGCTATGTAATGGGCTACTAGCCCACTGGGCCTTCGGGCTATGTAATGGGTCTCCCTCTACCCAGTTAAAAGAGGTCTTTGCTTTGCTTTATTAATAAAAATGAGGCTTCGGCCCCAACCTTTAAAAAAAAAAAAAAAAAAAAAAAAAAAACAAAACATTCTTCTCATACTTTTGTCGAAAAAGAAAAAAAGTACATCGTATGAAAAACAACAAAAGATTCCTTTCATATCTTTTACTAAAAACTCATAAAAGGGTAAAATAGTATTTAAAAAATTGTATGTGAATGGAAATAATATTTCATATTGAGAAAAAATGGATGTGGATGATAAAATACACCCCAGTAAATACTAAAGTATAAACAATCTCGGATAAAAATGAGATTGTGATATTTCCCTTACCTTAGGTCTGACTTGCTTTGTAAGTGTCCGAACCTCCTTTATAATGATTTAAATCATGTTATTGACTTATTACAGAATCATATTAATTGTTATTATATCATATATGGTCCACTTATGACTTTATATTACCCGTTCTTTTGTAAATTCATGTTAAAGTAGCATTTTGGGTAAAATCGTCTCATTTGTCGTTCGTGTTTTTAACTTGTAATTATTAATATGATTACTTGGATCATGATTAATTATATCCAGAATGTAAAACATGATTTATATATAATATATATTCAGAATATATATATATATATATAATATCGATAAATGGAATGAAATACACCGTTCATGGAGACGGTAGTCCGTACGTACGCATGAACGCTGTTTTCGTTTCCTCATTGAAGTGAATGGAATTAAGTAGATGACATACATATAAATTTACATAAATACAGTATCATTATTATGTCGTATATTTCATTATTACTTATTATATATACTTTATAATCATTCATGAATGTTTAATCATAGAGAATGAATCTCATCGCGTCGTGGAGACGGTAGTCCGTACGTACGCACGAGCGATGATATCGTTCCCATGGTCGTGGAATTGTGTTTAAGTGTATGTAGACTATTTCAGTATCAATATCACTTTATAATAATCATATATAATTACTCATCACACCATTATACCCATCCTATTAAGGTGGTGGTGGAAAATAGATTACACCACGGCGTGGAGACGGTATTCCATACGTACGCACGCGCGGTGATTTCATTTTTCTGTAGGATGGATAGAAGGTGAATTAGGGTTGTTTCATATTTATAATAACATATCAGTATGTAATTAATACTGATGTTATTACTTTGTCATGAAACAACTAAAGAAGAAGATGTTGAAGAAGAAAGAAATTGAAAAGATCGGTAATGGATATTACCTCTTCTTTGAAACGCCTCTTTGAATCCTCCACTTAGGGAACTAAGATTGGTCTTTGAAGAATACCTGGACCTCTAGGATTATTCTAGGTAAATGGATAAGGGATTTTGGAAGGGGTTGGCCGAGCTTGAGGGCTAAAATTGGTGTGAGGAGGAGGGGGAGGAGGTGTCCTTTTATAAGGGAGGAGAGGGGCACCTTAGGAATATCTCAAAATATTATTTTATATTAAAGTTAAAATCGGTTTATAATGGTTCCAAAGGGTCTTATTTCGAAGATAAAGTGGGGATGGGTCGAAATCCTATCAACCAATAGGATTTAGACAAGTTTAGCTTATTATTTTAACATTATCAATTAGATTTAACTCTAAGTTAAATAATTTAACTTTTACCGTGTCTTTTTGTTTTCTTACACTATATGGTTAATAAACTTACTATATCAAGCCAAAAGAACCCCAAGTTGTTTATTATTAATATATATAATATTATATAAGTCATTTGGCCGAACCTTAGATTTTTAGGAATAAAATAACAATTAATAATATAATATTTGTTTTTAAAACTATTTTATGTCAATTTTGACACTATTTGGTACATGATTTTTATGAAATTCATAACAGAATGATAAGTTCAAAAAAAGTTACTTAAATCAACAATAACATGTTATATTAACCTATAAAATTAGTGTAAGTCATACAAAGTCTCAAATTACATTTATTTGGGCATTTATATCATCAATTATGTCAATATTTCATTAATAAGACAATTACTGCATCATCTTTGTGTCATAATAAATGATAATTATTTAATCCCTAAAAATTCTAAATAAATTCCTATGATTTAGATAATTATATTAGATGTCTGGAGACTATTCGTGTTCGAAGTTTCATGAAGTTTATCACTAGATTAAAATTATTATACTTATAAGATTTAAGAAAGTGACATGTTGTCACATTCTTTGGTTTTAATAATAATTAAACTATTTTCATGGAAAAAAGTCCATAAAATGAATCTAATCCGACCCTTAGGTTATATGGGTCTACTTTTAGCCATCCAATAGGATTTTTCCAAGTGTTAAGGTAATTTTATAATCTTATATTTACCCTTAATTACCCGATTTATCTTTAACTATAGTAAATAAAATTTACCGTAGTTACTATTCACAATGCCCAAAAATAAAAAGTAGCTTATTAACATAATTTTGACCCACGGATTCCAAATATCGAATCCTTTTTTCCAAATTCAATACAAAAAAAATGCAGAAATTAAATTAAAATTAATCCCGTTGTCGAAGGAAAATGTGTTTTTCTTTAAAACATTGCAAAAGATTGAATTGATTTAACCTACGAATTCAAGGTAAAATCAATGCTAATGACATACATTATATTAAATGGTAAAAATATATTATATTTATACTTTAAAACCATTCAATATTATAATTTAACCACATAAGATATTACGATGAAAAAAGTTATTTTTAATTAAAATACAGCGTGTTTTTACTATTCATTAAAATATGAAAGTTATCGGAAAAATATCAAAACTTTATCTAATGTAAATTTTTATATCCTGATTCAAAAGAAGAATTTTATTTTGTAAAATTGAACTTATAAACATGTCAAAAACTAGATTTAATGTGGGTGCACCATCAAAAGGTGGCAAAACTGCATTTTTTGAAAAATACTTATTTTACCCGAAAAATTTATTTTGTTCTTATACCATGTTCTAGAAATGTGTAAGATGAATAATAATGTTATAAAATTCAAAATTTAGTTAATACTATTCATAACGGCTAGTTCATGACAATATTATAATAATATAACATTGTTTATTAAAACCCGGTATTGCGTACAACACACGCTATCGAGGAAGTTCGCGATTGTGTGTAATGCAAGCCAAGTCAGGGTTGCGTGTTGTAAAAGAATCCTTCGTTGTTTCGTATAACAGAATCCAACCATATTTCATTTATACATTGAATATATATATATATATATATATATATATATATTCAATTTTGCGTAGAATAACTATTATCAAAATTTTGTGTAACACGATCCAAGAATAGTGTCGCTTATACTGCAAGCTAATACGGTGTTGTGTATAGCGCAAGGTAATCTTGGTGTAGAATACAACACAAGACAATAATGAAATTAAAAGAATATTTTTCATAAAATATAGGGGTGTTACATTCTACCCCCCTTAAAATGAATTTCGACCTCGAAATTCGTCGGGGTTATAAATGGTTTACTACTCGAAAGTTTCTTTAATCGAAACCCACATCGTAAAAAGGAATACCAAAACCAATCTTTAAAAACAAAAGTATGAAACTTAACGGTTACCCAAATAAACTAATCCCTGGGTTTCCACATAGGTGAAAGTATGGATATGGAAGAGAAATCTGACCATCATGTTCTGATGGAGAGTGGTAGAGAACATGGCTATGGAAAAGCTAGCAATCACAAATCCATAAATTTGTGACGATCTAAGGTACCATCTGATTAATCATATATAAGAGCACTAGGACAACATTTTTGGTTTTCAAGATCATTTCCCTAAAGTTGATGAAATTGGAATTAGAAGAAATAATTTCGTGATTTTGGTATAGTCTCACTGTTTGTCGTTCTTTGGACAATTTCTACTTCATCTCTTAAAGAAATGAAGATGAATTTGTCATTCGTGATGTGTTAGCAGATCATGTGATAGAATGATGGGTCATTCCATCTGTCTGAAAAGGTTAGAAAAGTTATCAAAAAATACATAAGTCCATATATAGTGAGATTAATGATATATGGTTCCTAAAATGAACTTATACTTCATATATCATACTGCTTAATATAATAAAACTAGTTTCTACTAAACAGAGACTTACTGTAGGCCAGTGGTAGGCGATAAAGGCCAGTCGCACTTCGGTTGTGGGTTCGATTCCCACATCCTTGTCCGACGCGATGGGCTGTCACCCATCCTGCAGGTTGTCCTTTTTCTAAAGCTATATTACTATAACATCCCATCAATAATATCGAAAAACGTTTTATCCTAACTTATGTAAAACACAATCCATTCTAATATTTAGGCTTATCTAAAATACTTCGGTCCAAGATCATAGTATAAAGAAAATGATTACTTGAAATGTCACAGAACAATCACGTGAATGCCATCATTTATCCCCCATATATCATAAGATATATCTTGCTGGTCAAAATATAAACATGTGAATACCTTAATCATGTATTCTCTTGAAGAATGAATACCCATTGAACCTTAGTGAAAACATGAATGCAGTTAAAAGTTAACACTTTCCACATTCTAAAATCCAAAAATTCTATATACTCAATCCATGATATAACATTCTCCTTATATCAGTCATGAGCTCATGAATACTATCAAACATTTAATTTTCTCCTTATCCCTTCATTATGCGCATATCATCTTCATTCAAAAAATATCTGAATAACCTTTCATGGATACTGGTAGCATTAATCACACACTTTAAAAACTCAAGGAAAGACAACAATGTAACAATCCTTAGATGTCTCTTTATTCCATAGTACCATGAGATTCTTTATACAACATTACACTTGATAAACATGTAATCATTCCACTACCTTCTTAAACCATTGACCGAGCTTCAACAATTATTTCATCTCACATATCATTTGTAGTCTCTTCATCATCATCAACATAAATACTACCCATATGGCCGTACTGATTCTCTTCACGAGACTTTCCCTTAGGGCCTTGGTTTGCATAATGCCCGTACATTCCACATTTAAAACATTTAACCATTGTTGATGTCGTAGCGATACCATTATCCTCATCCCTGGTGTTAACTGAACCTTTTCCTTTCCACTTACTGGCTTTGTGTCCTTCTTTTCCACACCCAAAGCATCTTCTAGTTCCTTTAAAACATTCTCCTTGATGCCTCTTCCCACATGATTTACATAGGGGAATTTGAACTTTCTTTCCTCTATGATCATCATGAAACTCCATCATTCTCTTATTAGCTGAGTTAGGAAACTTACCAAATTTTACTTTATTGATCATATTATGAAATTTCTAACTCGGAATAATAATGATGGTTGGACTTCCAAATCCCATTTCATTTGGTTTCTCATGAAGAATATCATTCCATTGTCCATCATATCCTCCAAAATCGTGAGTCATCTTGTTTCCAGCCATTTTCTAAAACCCAAAAAGAATAGTGTGAGAGGAAAAAATCATGCTAGGGAAAACAACATTATAAAGGGGGTGTATCCTCAATATCTAACTTCTTAGGTTAAATTCTATGATCGTTACCGTAGTTCTAGGACTGTATCTTATACGTATACTTATCTTTAGGGACATCCCTAGACATACCTTAGAAATATCTCTAGAGATCTCACTAACGCTTTCGCATCCTGGTTTCCAAAGGTTGACTAAACCTTTCCTCTAATACCAACTGTAGAGACCCGAAGCTTGACGTACATTGACATTACATTACATTTGCGGAATACTTAGTACATAACAAAAACACACACACAAGGATCGTAATAGTTTAGTGTCTTTGGAAACTCGGAATATAATCTTCTAATCCTAGTGAAAGATCTTCAACATCTCCCATAAAGATCTTCCTTTTTTTTAATACCTAAAACCTTTCTTTATATCCTGGGAAAAAGTAAACATAAAAGGGTGAGCTCAAATGCTCAGTAAGGGTAAACAAAAGATATATCAATCACATCATATACATAAGCACATAACTTTTGGAAATCTTAACCTGTAAAAGAGATCATAATTTCATAACCTGGGATAAATCATGGCAGTGAAATGTAATCACAATAATCATAACTTAAAACATTAAACTTTGTGGCATACACACATATTCATAGAGAATCATTTCTTATTAGTCAAGAATCATTTCCCAGACTATCTTAGTGGACAAAGTACCTTTCTGAACCGAGTCACCCTCGTTTCAGTCCTATTTCACTGAACCGGTATAACCTACCATTCCAGCCATGTCTATCTCATGAGATATAAAATCTTTACCAAATGCATTTGAGGGAGATATAGGTCCCACCCATCTCATAATGATACCATTCTTATGTGTTCCACAAAATCATAAATCATACATCATTGCATAACCCATGTAATACAAATGGGAATCTTAAACATCATGACATCATAAAACAATTCAAATAAGATAAAGGAATTCATAAAAATAATTCCATCACAACATAATCAAATCAATTTAATAATAGGGATAAAAACAGAACCCTTTATTATCTTAGATGGAAAATAATTTTGATAAAACACTTGAACTCCATTCTTGAGGAAAATATCCTTTCTTCTTCAAAAACATTTTTCCTTTCTTAACATGTCATAAAATTTTAAGCTAAAATAAGTTGATTAAAAATAAACTTGAAAACTTGTAAAGGAAGCTTCTTGGAAATAATGTTTTAAAAATCCATTCATGCCGTATAAGTTAACAAAACATTCTTCTCGTACTTTTGTCGGAAAAGTCAAAAAGTACCTCGTATGAAAAACAACAAAAGATTCCTTTCATATCTTTTACTAAAAACTCATAAAAGGTTAAAATAGTATTTAAAAAATTGTATGTGAATGGAAATAATATTACATATTGAGGAAACATGGATGTGGATGATAAAATACAACCCAGTAAATACTAAAGTATAAACAATCTCGGATAAAAATGAGATTGTGATATTTCCCTTACCTTAGGTCCGACTTGCTTTGTAAGTGTCCGAACCTCCTGTATAATGATTTAAATCATGTTATTGACTTATTCCAGAATCATATTCATTGTTATTATATCATATATGGTCCACTTATGACTTTATATTACCCATTCTTTTGTAAATTCATGTTAAAGTAGCGTTTTGGGTAAAATCGTCTCATTTGTCGTTCGTGTTTTTAACATGTAATTATTAATATGATTACTTGGATCATGATTACTTATATCCAGAATGTAAAACATGATTTATATATAATATATATTCAGAATATATATATATATATATATATATATATAATATCGATAAATGGAATGAAATACACCGTTCATGGAGACGGTAGTCCGTACGTACGCATGAACGCTGTTTTCGTTTCCTTATTGAAGTGAATGGAATTAAGTAGATGACATACATATAAATTTACATAAATCCAGTATCATTATTATGTCATATATTTCATTATTACTTATTATATATACTTTATAATCATTCATGAATGGTTAATCATTGAGAATGAATCTCATCGCGTCGTGGAGACGGTAGTCCGTACGTACGCACGAGCGATGATATCGTTCCCATGGTCGTGGAATTGTGTTGAAGTGTATGTAGACTATTTAAGTATCAATATCACTTTATAATAATCATATATAGTTACTCATTACACCATTATACCTATCCTATTAAGGTGGTGGTGGAAAATAGATTACACCACGGCGTGGAGACGGTATTCCGTACGTACGCACGCGCGGTGATTTCATTTTTCCGTAGGATGGATAGAAGGTGAATTAGGGTTGTTTCATATTTATAATAACATATCAGTATGTAATTAATACTGATGTTATTACTTTGTCATGAAACAACTAAATAAGAAGAAGTTGAAGAAGAAAGAAATTGAAAAGATCGGTAATGGATATTACCTCTTCTTTGAAACGCCTCTTTGAATCCTCCACTTAGGGAACTAAGATTGGTCTTTGATGAAGACCAGGACCTCTGAGATTATTCTAAGGAAGTGTAGAAGGGATTTTGTCAGGGGTTGGCAGAGCTTGAGTGCTCAAATTGGTGTGAGGAGGAGGGGGTGGAGGTGTCCATTTATAAGGGAGGAGAGGGGCACCTTAGGAATATCTCAAAATATTGTTTTATATTAAAGTAATAATCAGTTTATAATGGTTCCAAAGGGTATTATTTCGAAGCTAAAGTGGGGATGGGTCGAAATCCTATCAAAAAATAGGATTTATACAAGTTTAGGTTATTATTTTAACCTTATCAAATAGATTTAACTCTAAGTTAAATAATTTAACTTTTACAGTGTCTTTTTGTTTTCTTACACTATATGGTTAATAAACTTACTATATCAAGCCAAAAGAACCCCAAGTTGTTTATTATTAATATATATTATCTTATCTAAGTCATTTAGCCGAACCTTAGATTTTTAGGAATAAAATAACAAGTAATAATATAATATTTGTTTTAAAAACTATTTTATGTCAATTTTGACACTATTTGGTACATGATTTTTATGAAATTCATAACAGAGTGATAAGTTAGAAAAAAGTTACTTAAATCAACAATAACATGTCATATTAACCTAGAAAATTAGTGTAAGTCATAAAAAGTTTCAAATTACATTTATTTGGGCATTTATAACATCAATTATGTCAATATTTCATTAATAAGACAATTACTGCATCATCTTTGTGTCATAATAAATGATAATTATTTAATCCCTAAAAATTCTAAATAAATTCCTATGATGTAGATAATTGTATTATATTTCTGTATACTATTCATGTTCGATGTTTCATGAAGTATATCACTAGATTAAAATTATTATACTTATAATATTTAAGAAAGTGACATGTTGTCACATTCTTTGGTTTTAATAATAATTAAATTATTTTCATTGAACAAAGTCCATAAAATGAATCTAATCCGACCCTTAGGTTATATGGGTCTACTTTTAGCCATCCAATAGGATTTTTCCAAGTGTTAGGGTAATTTTATAATCTTATATTTACCCTTAATTACCCGATTTACCTTTAACTATAGTAAATAAAATTTACCGTAGTTACTATTCACAATGCCCAAAAATAAAAAGTAGCTTATTAACATAATTTGGACCCACTGATTCCAAATATGGAATCCATTTTTCCAAATTTAATACACAAAAGATTCAGAAATTAAATTAAAATTAATCCCGTTGTCGAACGAAAATGGGTTTTTCTTTAAAACATTGCAAAAGATTGAATTGATTTAACCTACGAATTCAAGGTAAAATCAATGCTAATGACATACATTATATTAAATGGTAAAAATATATTCTATTTATACTTTAAAACCATTCAATATTATAATTTAACCACATAAGATATTATGATGAAAAAAGTTGTTTTTAATTAAAATATAGCGTGTTTTTACTATTCATTAAAATATGAAAGTTATCGGAAAAATATCAAAACTTTATCTAATGTAAATTTTTATATCCTGATTCAAAAGAAGAATTTTATTTTTTCAAATTTAACTTATAAATATGTCAAAAACTAGATTTAATGTGGGTGCGCCATCAAAAGGCGGCAAAACTGCATTTTTTAAAAAATACTTATTTTACCTGAAAATTTTATTTTGTTCTTATACCATGTTCTAGAAATGTGTAAGATGAATAATAATGTTATAAAATTCAAAATTTAGTTAATACTATTCATAACGGCTAGTTCATGACAATATTATAATAATATAACATTGTTTATTAAAACCCGGTATTGCGTACAACACACGCTATCGAGGAAGGTCGTGATTGCGTGTAAGGCAAGCCAAGTCAGGGTTGCGTGTTGTGAAAGAATCCTTCGTTGTTTCGTATAACAGAATCCAACCATATTTCATTTATACATTGAATATATATATATATATACACTCAATGTTGCGTAGAATAACTATTATCAAAATTGTGTGTAACACGATCCAAGAATAGTGTTGCGTATACTGCAAGCTAATACGGTGTTGCGTATAGCGCAAGGTAATCTTGGTGTAGAATACAACACAAGACATTAATGAAATTAAAAGAATATTTTTCATAAAATCTAGGGGTGTTACACTCATTTTCACCGTTGTAATACTCTATGGATTGAATTGGACTCTGAACTTGCAGTTAATGCTCTAAAGATGAGGACTAGGAATATTCCATGGAGAATCTTCCCTAAATGGATTGAGTTACTTGTTAAGGTAAAGTATCTTAATATAAGAATCACACATGTTTATAGGGATGTGAATCAAGTGGATGATTCCCTATCAAGTAGATATATCTTGGAAATGAACTCCATGTGGTCCTTTAGGAATCCAATGTTCTGAGTGCCGTTGGTGGAGGATAAAATAAGGGGAGTGTCTCACTCTTAAATTTGTAAATCCCCTTACTCTGTGTAATCTTGTAATTTTATTTTGGAATATTATTTTTGGCATGGTCTAATCATACTGATACTTTTCCTTGTATGTTTCAGGTAACACCAACTATGTTTTTCATGTGTGTTTTGATTTTTTACATTTGGTCCTCTAACATAGATCATGGTTCCATCATCTACACAATGATAAAATTTATATGGATGTCATATATATATATATATAGAATATATGTATTTATAGTAATCCTTATAAATTATTGATGAATAATAAAACACTATGTTCATTGAGATGGTAGGCCCTACGTATGCAACAACGATGCATTCATTTTCTTATTGGATTGAATTAAAGAAAATTAAGTGATATATATCATCATTATAGAATAATATTTATTTAATATATATCATATATGTTCATTAAAACCATCCTCAATACCTTCCATGTAAAACATGAATGAATGACATTGCTTCACTCGGTAGTAGACCCTCGTACATACGAACGATGTTATCGTATTCCTATAAAATAAAAAATATGAAGGTTTGTGTGATATAATAATTAAAAAAATCCTAAAAACATCGTGAATATAATATATATCATATATAAACTACAAATATATCATTATGACCATCAATTATATTTAGTAATGTAAAATCAAATGATATCGATTCGTTAGGATATAGTATTCCATACACACGAATGATGATTTCATAACACATTTGATGGAATTGGAGATGGTTTTAGGTCATGAACATAACATAAAAACATATGAGTATAATGGATATAAAGATTTTATTATATTATAAATTTAAAATAATAATTTAACTAAGGATGTTATTTGGGAAGGAATTGGATTATACAAATAGGTTTTAAGAAGTTATGAATAGATGGGAGTGGATGGTATTTTATATGCGGGGGAGTGGACACACTTGGTATTTTTTAAAATAATTGAGTGATCCCATGTTTTTCACATGAAAAAAAGCCCAAAATGGATTAAATAATAATTTTATACATGATAAGGTCTAAATATGTCTATAAAATATTTTCTTGGGAAAAATTATAGGTAAATTTGACCCCTATCTTTTTATTTTAAACCCCATGTAAAGCCATTTTTATATTAACCACAATAATTAATATTTACCACATTGAATATTTTTTTTGTCAAAAAAATTGTTACCTTATTATAAATTATAAATAATTATTATTAAAAATATTGAATACATTTTTCCAAATTCTATTCATTGATCTGGTAAAAATTTCTTTAATGTTAATCCTACAGACGTGATGAGAACAAGAGTTTTTAATGCGAAATAGATCAAATGTTTAAAATGTTTTTATATCAAATTTAAATATTAAATTGATTCTGATGACCTAAATTGGATTAATGTGTGTATATTAAAACTATTTTTTTAATCTAAAACTAATTTAATTATATTTTATGTTTATATATAAATTAAATCAATTGATGGTTCTCAATTAAAATTCAATAATTTTCACATTTCATCAAAAATTGGAAATTTTCAAAAAAATCTGAAAAATTTACGCTAAGGTAATTTTGAATTTTTTATTTAAAAAATGATGTTTATTTTATATTAGTTTTATTAATGGTTGAAAAAAAGAAATAATGTAAATAATTTTTTAGAAAATTATATTTTCAAAACATATAAGGACTTTATTGAATTTTTTTTATTTTTATATTAATGTGTTTTACTTAAATAAAAACTTTATAAATAATATTTTAAAATTTTTATTACTATTCATATCACTATGTTTAATAACTAGGTTTTGAAGATTGATTTTATATATTTATATTAATAATATATCATTGGTTTATTAAAACTAAAATTTTCATGTAAGACAATCTAAGAGAGTGTTTCTTGTAGTTTAATCTAAACTTGGTGTTTCCTATATTAGAAGATTAACATCATGTTGCATAAAACACAATTCATCAAAGAAATTTTATTACTTGAAGAAAATAATTCATAAAACTCTAATTGTTACATTTTAATCCATTAAAATGAATCTATCCCACAAGATTGGCTACTCTAATACAAAAAAATGAGGATACTTCTACCTCATAATATCCTCAAGTTCCAAAGTAGCTTCTTAAAACTGGTGGTTTCACCACAAAAAATTGACCAGGTGAGTGCACTGGTTTCATATAAATTTCTCTAAACAATCCACAATCTACACTTATTATTCCCTATAAGAATGATCTTACTCTAGAGGTGTGACCTCAGAGTTCAGTACATATAATGGGTCAGGTATGTACTTCCTCAAGAGATATACATGGGACACATCATAGACTTAACAGAGGTCTGTTGGGAGTGTCAACCAATAGGATACCATCTTTATATGATCATGATTTTCAAAGAGACCAATATACCCATGCCTTAGTTTCTCTTTATTCCCAAATCTCATTAACTTATTCCATGGATAAATTTTAAATAACACCTTGTCACCAATGTAAAATTAAAGATCATTATAATGATTGTCATCATAAATCTTCTACCAACTATGAGATGTCTGTACGCGTTTCTAAATGGATTTAATCTTGTTTGACATTTCTTCACCAATCTAAGGTACCAATAAAAATCTTTCTCCAACATCATTATAGCACGTTAGAAATCTCCACCTATTCACATTGAGGGACTCATAAAGAGCCATTTTAATTCATGAGTGAAAGATATTATTGGAAGAAAACTCAACTAGAGGAAGGTGTTTATCCTAATAACCGTTGAAATCTCGAGAACAAGATGTGAACAAATCTTATGGGGTTTGAATTTTTCTTTTTGACTGAATATCTCTTAGGGGATGATATCTAGAGATGAAAATCAGACCCATTTAAAAATATTATTGAATACTATACCAAAACATTGAGGTAATCCTCAGTTCCTGATTTGAAACAATGGAATGTGGAACTCTATTAAACCTTACCACTTCCTTAAAGTATATAATAGAAAGAGGATCTGGAAATAATTATTCTTTGATACTGATGAAGAGTGCTTACTTAGTAAGGTTATCAACTACAACCCTTGTCATATTATGACCTTTAGATATTTTGGGGGAGTCCAACAAAAAATACATGGTGATTTTATCCTATTTCCATTGCATTATTGGTAATAAATGAAACATCCACATACACTTTTTTCTTTCATCCTTAAATTTTTGATATACCAATCACCATGATACATAATCTTTTATATCTCTCTTCCTTCCATAAAACCTATATGTACTCTTTAAAACCTTTATACACATTCATACTTCTAGGATTAGTAGAGAATGAAGAACTATGAGCTTCCTCTAACAACTACTTCAATTATGGTATACGAAGAACATAAAAATGATTCGTAAACCTTATCATTACATCATGATAAAAGTTAAAATCTAACACATTTCTAAATTTATTTTGTAACTCTACATATTCATTTCACAACTATTTAATCTTCGCATGGATATGTGGATGAACATTGAGTTGAGTGAGATAATATTTTTCACCTTCCTTTAGGATTTCCAGATCCTCCATTTTCAAATGAAAAATTATTGGATATTTTGGGATCCTCATTATTAACGAGCTAGCATGATCCTTTCAACACAAAGAATTGGCTATCTAGTTCACTTTCCCAGGTTGGTAATAATTTGAGAAGTAAAAATATTTAATCCACTCGAAGAATCTTATTTTACGAATATTCAGCTCCTTATACGTGAATATATTCTTTAAAATTTTATGATTAGTATATATATCACACTTTTATCCATAAAGATAGTTCCTCAATAATTTTAATGAAAAACATCCATAGATAAATCCAAATATTTTGTTTTGTAATATTTAAAATGAATCAAAAAAATTTATGTGGCATATTTTATAACCATGTAATTATTAATAATAAATCATCCCTATCATTTCTTGGATGAATTGCTATAGATTAAAAACCCTTATCCACAATAGGGTAATGTAAAAGCAGGTGTGTCGAATAATCTTCTCTTCTCTTTCATAAATTTTTTTCTCCCATTCATATATCCATAGTATCTTAGCTCCCATGTGTGTTAAGTTGGTGAGTGGATTTTATTGTCCTGAGAAATTATAAAAAAACCATCAATAATATCTAGCTAAACCAGAAATGTTATAGATCTCAGTCACCATGGTTGTTCTTGTCCAACACACAATAGCCTCTTTCTTTGATGTATCAACTGATATACTATCGCTTGAGATATGTGATCCAAAAATGAAACTTCTTGCATCCAAAATTAATATTTTAAAATTTTTTCACACAGTTTATTCATCCTTATGGTCTTTAATATAACTATAAAGTGGTATTCATGCTCTTAATTTTTCTTTTAATAGCTAAAAATATAATCTATAAATACTACCACAAACTGATCAATGTAATATATAAAAAATGTCTTCATTAAATCAATGAATATGGAAGGGTAATTAGTATGAAATAATTGAATTATAATATATTCATAGTTTCCACACCATGTACGAAATTCTATATTGGGTATATCCTCCTTATTTTCCCTTAATTTACAATATCCAGAATGAAGTTCAATTTTGGAAAAGAATTGAGCTCCAAGAAGTTGATCAAAAAAATCATCAATATATGGAAGAAGGTACTTTATCATAATTATGATCATTTTCAGCTCCTACTAAAAAATTCATAGTTTCATCAATCCTTATTTATTTTTATCAAATATAACCGTTACACCCCAAGGTGACACCCATAGATAAATTAATCCCTTGTCATGGATTTTATGGAGTTTCTTCTTCAATTACTAAAAATCAATCGAATCCATTATATAAGGAGTCTTTGAAATTGGTATAGAACTAGGTATGAGTTCTAATGAGAATTGAACTTCACATATTGGTGGAAGACTAGGAAACTATTTTAGAAAGACATCAAAATATTCTTGTATAATAGGTGTATAATCGATGTTGTGTTCTCCCCAGCCATATGTGATAAAAAACCCTTATGGATGGAAATCAAGACACACACAATGGATGTTATCTCCATCAGAAATTCACAATTATCTTCAAATTGATAGATGGTCAAAGGTTGGTTTGTAATATCATACATGACTTCACTTTCTCAAAAAACGATGTTAGATTTATGTAGAAAAATCCAACATATTCCTAAGTTGACATCAAATTAAACTAGCGGAATAATAATAATATGTGAAGGAAACACATTCCCACCAACATCCACTGGAGTGAAATCATATACTTGAGATGTGGTCATCATTCCATTTGGGGTTTTCAATTCTAATTCTAATTCTTATCATTCAGTTGAAATCTTGATACCATTATAAAATTCATTTGATATTAAATAATGGGTAGATACAGATTCAAATAAGACATTAGTAGTTATAGAATGGATAATAAGTTTACCTTCCACCAAGTCATTGTTAAACATATCATCAAAAATAATGATCTCATGACATTTCCCCTTGTACCTTGGCTTATGATACTACTGGAATTTGTCACCATCAGTAACCCTTAAATCTGGGCACTTGATAGATTAATCCCCAAACTCTCTGAATTTTAAAAAATGAAGTGAAGGTGGTGCATTCTATTGTGATTTCTCATTATTCATATCATTAGTTATATTCTTCCCATAACTTTAGCATTCAACTGATCTGTGAACTTTCAATCCACACATCAAATATTTAGTGATACCCTTATTATAATTTCCTCCACGCTTCTTCCCACACTTTGAGCATAAATTAAACCTCTTATTATTCTCTATATGGTTTTCAAGTTTTCCTTTGAACACCATCATCCTTTTCTTTTCAAAACCATAATATTGATACATAAATTCAAGCTCTATTTCCACAATAATATAAAATTAAAAAATCTTCATAGCTATTTAACTCTCTTATGGATAACACACTTTAGATAATTGGTTTTAAGGAACTAAAGAATTGACCAACCTTAAATTCATGTCAGATGATAATACCTAAATCATAACTCATAGGTATTTTAAAATTTTCATCATAGGTACGAACAAATTAATCATCACTTTTCATTAGCTAAAATAATTCCTTCTAAATATTTTTTAAAATAATACGAGGAAATTAACTATTGAAAAATATTATCTTGAAATCAACCAAGTCCATGGATTGAATTTCATCATGTAACCTAAAATTATTTATTATAGTCTTCTCTTGATAGGCTTCACCTTCAAAACTATAGAGATCCAAAATGATTTTTTCATTTTTTTAACTATAGATAATGGAAAATATGTTTTCTTTCATGCTAATTCTTTGTTCAGAAACTAGAATTTTAAATGATTAACTAAAGGAAGGTGGATGTTTCCTCATGAATGACTCATAATAATGAAGTTCCATCTTTTTCTCATTTGGAAGTATATTTTTATTCATAACTTGATAATTTTTGTGAAATTATAATAATATTTTTCATTATAGATCCCATAAAGTTTGGGTGTAGAGGAGGGAAATCATTTTTTATCCTTCTTACTCATCATTAACATGGATCATTCAAGTCATATCTATTAACTAAAATTAAAAACAGTGTTACAAATAATAATAATGATTGGTAACCACATAATCATGAAAAATCACTTATAAGATGTATAAATCATGACACATTATTTGGAAATCTATGACACCTTCGGTCTATAAAAGGAAATTCAAATTCATATTCTATTTAAATACTTCATTATGGTTTGTAATGTGTTTTTTAATTTCCAAAACATATCCCATGAGAGTGTCAAACTAGGTGTTCAACAAGTCCCATTGTCATGCACTAGTTCTCGATTGAGTCTTACTAAATATGGCGTTTTGGGGGTCTTTACCCCCAGGTACATCTATGATAGATCCATATCAACATGTAGTATATATACATGTATGTATTATTTGGAAACCAAATGATATATGATTTACAAAATTCCAAGATAGTTTCCTCTTCTTTGACTCATCTTTAGACTTATTCTTAAACCTGTCCTTATAGATGTCACTAATGTTTTTTCATCAAATATTCCAAAGGTAAACTACACATTTCTCTAATACCAAATTTTAGGACCTGAATTCCTCATTTAATAATAATACATATTTTTATAAAACATTTCATCACATAAAATAATGATCAATACCATAATAATTTAAGTCCAGTGCCTTTTGAATCATCGACTCATAAAAAACTGGTTCATAGGGGAGCTACATCATCTCCCGCTATGTTCATAAAATCTAGCGCCCTTATTTGAAAAAAAATATATAATACATATATTCATAATCTAGGGATAAAAAACACATTAAAGGGTGATCTTATATTATTAGTAAGTATAAAAAAGGGAGATACAGTAGCATAGTACAAACATAAGTGTAAAGTAACAAGAGAATACATTTGAAAACCACTCCCTACATATAAAAGATTATAATCTTGAGTTAGGGAATAAGTAATGGAATTTCATAAGACTTGAATCATAATGAAATAAAATAACATGATCCATGATAGCATAATGTTAGAGAAAAAATTTATTTGTGCAGTATATATAAGAATAAAAAATACAATGGCATGGATACCCACTAGGACATTCCTAACATGATAGGCCTAGGCTAACCACCTATGTACCTAATTTGGGTTTGGAATTAAATACAATATACCCTACTTCAACATGGGGATATCCTACCATGTATAATTATAGATCATATAATATTAATCGTTATCCAATGCATTGGAGAGAGATACAAGGCCCACCCATCAAATAATGAAAATCATATACATGTGTGCCACAATATTATAGAATCCATAAAATAATAAATTATGAAATGATATGGGTTTATTAAAAATTTGATAGCATTGTAACCTATAGAGAATAGGTGGGTTTCATAATCATTTCAGCATAGCATTACCTATGAAAATTAATGAGTACTGCATGCATATTTTCAAGGTATAACCCATGGAAAATGAATGGGTTTCAAAAAAAATAATGACATAAAAACAAAAACCATTAAGAGAAAACTTTACAATGGTATCATTGAATCATATCTATAGTAAGGACTAAGGAAAAACAAAAATTTCATCTCAGATGGAAAATAATTTTGAAAGAATCAAATAAAACATTTATTGAGGAAAATATCTTTTTCAGTTTACAAAATTATTTTTATAATATTAATCATTTTCAATGGATTTTTATTTAAAAATAAAACAAAAAATATATAATTCAATCTATTATAAAATTATTTGGAATGACGATGAATTATTTCATTCATGCTGTACACGTTAAAATAAAGATTCATTTCACATTTTTTGTAAAATCCAAAGGGGTGTTGTTTAGAAAATGGCACGATGATTCATTTTGATATTTTTTATAAAAATCAAAACATGAAAAAAATGTATTTTTAAAATAATAATAGAGTAATAAATCATTTTGAAATCACATTTAGAAAAAAAAATAGTTTGGGAAGAAAAATGATTTCTGACCGAAGGGAGAAATAATGTCAGATTTTCATGAAAAATTTTCATTAATAAATTTAAATACCAAAGAGTGGAAAAAATGGAATAATTACATATATATATATATATATTAATAAATAGAGAATAATAAAATTCATTAGAATCTTGATAGTCAAATCATGATATTTCAATATTTGAGACTTAATCCCAAACAATCCCAGTAAATGATGAGATTATGAATGCAAATATTAACCACTTTTGTAATATTAAATCATAGTCCCATTGAAGGGGTAAAATAAAATGAAAATGAAAATTTAAATAGGTTGTATAAATTCATGATATTAAGGTTCAATGGTCCGGAATATACGCATATTTAAGGAATATATGTGTATAACATAATGTATGTCCCAATGAAGGAAAATTGAGACAAAAATGTCTTATTAATTTGTTAATTATTGAACCATAATACCCATGAAATAGAGATCCTAAAATGTTTGTTTATACCAAAATAAATTTATGTATAATAATAAAACAATATACTCATGCGAATAATATAAACAATATAAAATAAACATTAGGTGAATTTGGCATTTGTCTCATGTAAAATAAAAGTGAAACGAAAATCCTTTAGCTTAAGTGTTGAATTTTGTCAAACTCGTTCAAACGATTGTATAATAAATATAATATTATTATAAACCAATTAACAAACCATATTAATATATATCATACCATATATTATTTTCTTGTGACCTTTTATTACATTTTTATTAACAATTTCATGTTAAAGTTACATTTTGGATAATAACTACTTTGTTTTACATGTGTAATTTGATTTATTACATTTAGTTCTCCCACTTAGATCTTCTTTAATTAACCTCCAAATTGATAAAAATGATATAAATATATTATGTATTTAGTTTATATGTTTTTATAGTAATCCATATAATTTTGTGATAGTAAATAAAATACGCCATTCATGGAGACGGTGGGCTATACATAAGTATGAAAACTATTTTCCATTTTTGGTTAGATTGAATGAAATAATGGTAAATAATATATATTAAAATTATAGAATTATTTTTATATCATATATATCCCAAATATTTATTAAACCCATCCTTAATACCTTCCATGTAAATGGTTAATGAATAACATCGCTTCACAAGGCGGTAGTCCACCATACACATGAATGATGTTATTGTATTCCCACAAAATAGAAAATATGAAGGTATGTGTGATATAATAATTCTAGTATCATAGTAAAATTATAAATATCTTATATATATATAATATAAACAAATAATCCATCATTAAAAAATACTTGAGAGGTGATAATTGAAAAAATGACGATATTGGTTCCCAAGACGGTAGTTTTCCATACACACGAATGATGGTTTCATAACCAATTTTATGGAAGCGGATATGGTAGTAGTTCATCACCTTAACATAAAAACATATCTGTATATTGTATATATTTATTTTATTATATAATAATTACATGATGATAATTTATTGGGGTGGAGGAATAAATAAAAAATGATCATTGACGAATGATATATCTTCGTCAGCTATTCTATGTTGGTTTGCACTAAAATCCATCATAGACTAGATTTATCCCTAAAATATGTCTTCTAGGATGAGGGTATGTAATTTTAAAAGTTATGTGGTCAGGATATTTATGATCCAATTAGTGTGAAGGTGTGAATAAGGGAGGAGAGTGGGTGGCCTTTTATAAGTCGGTGAGAGACACACCGGGTATTTTTGCAAAAAATTGAGTGCTCCCATGTTTTTTACTTGAAAAAGGGGTAAAAATGGATAAAATTAGAACATAATAAATGATATAGACTAATTATGTCAAAAAATATATTTGTGACAATTTTATAGGTATATTTGTCCATTATATTATTAGTTTAATCCCCGATAAACCAATTTTAACATAATCATAACAATTAATTTTTACTACATTCACTTTTCATTTTGGTAGAAAAATGAATTTACTATTATTATAAATTATAAATTATTATAATTCCAAATATGGAATCCATTAATCCAAATTCCATTCACATAAGTGTAAGAAATTATTTTAACATTAACCCCATAGACGTGGAGATAAAGAAGGTTTATAAAAAAAGATCAAAAGTTCACAAGGTTTTTTTATCCAATTTTAATATGAATTTGATTCCAATGAACTAAATTGGATTAATGTCTATTTTAATTGAATATTTTTTCTTTCAAAAGAATTTAAAATATTCTTTAACATTATAAATAAGTTAAAAAAAATTTATTTTTCAATTAAAGCTAAGTATTTAAGAATATACATAAAAAACAAAAAATAATATAAAAAATATCAAAAATTCATGCTAGGATAATTTTGACATTTACATTTCAAAAATAATTTTCAAAAATAATGAAAAATTAATTTCATTATTTTTCATAAAAATAAACAAAAAACATTTTTTTAGAAAATATTATTTTCAAAACATATAAAGACTTTATAGGAAAATTACGTTTTTTTTCTATCAGTGTGTTTTATTTGTATAAAAAAGTATAAATAATATTTAAAAACTATTTATTATTATTCATATTACTAATTATAATGACTAGGTTATAATGACAGAGTTTATATAATTATATTAATAATGTATCATGGTTTTGATAAAACCTAGTAATACATGTAATGCTTGCTATGAGAATGTTTTGAGTAGTGTAAGAATAACATAGTGTTTCCTATAAGAAATCGTAACATGGTGTTTTATAAGAAAAATCCACTTTAGAAATTTAATTTGTTCAAAAAAATAATAATTTATAAAAAATTATTGTGTTACCCTAAAGTCCCATGAATGTCTTCCTAGTTTACTTATTTTAGATTCCCTCTAAAATATTTGCAGTGTATCGCCTCAAAAAAAGTCCCTAGCCATTCATTCCAAATGTATACTTCAAGAGAAGAATTGAATTATTAATGTAAGTATTACATACAATTTTACTCCCTTTCTTTATCCTTCTCATACAACCTACACTAAATCCATTAGAAAAATATGTATATAATTACATCAATAAATATAATCTACTGAAATGTTATTATATTTATAGTATACCCATTATCAATTCTCGTTCTCTTAAATCAAAAAAATGAAAACGTTTCTCATGTTAGTGTAAAAAATAATGTCTCCATGAAAAATGCACTTCTTTTTCCATCACTACATTTCACGTATGGTTTTATAAGAGTGTTTAGTGAATATAAATGTTATGATTTATATTCCAGAAATATAAATTTTCCATTCTATAAATTATATTAACCCGTTAAAATTAATATACGCAGAGGAAAAATTGATTATATATATGTTAAAACTTATATTTAATTTTTCATAATCTTAACCACTTCCCAATTACAATTAATCACCTTAATAAAAACTAAATAATTTTAGTTTGATTTTATGAGAGTAATATTATAAAAAATTAATTACTTCTATATACATACTCAGACATAGACTCTAGCACATTCATGTTGGGTTGGTTTAATAATGAACAGAAAAAATGAACTAAATTTCAATCGTGTATGGAATTGGAAATTCAAAATTGGATATTAATAACTAAATCAAGATCAATGTGGTTTCTTATTTTTTATATATACATTTAACTCATTAATTAATATATCACCATTAATTTGTTAGAAATCACCAAAACATGCTTGTTGCAAATTAAATCTTCATGTAACCAAACTAAAACACTCCTAGAATGAAAAATAAGACATTATAATCTATCCTTAAACATCAATTAATATAAATTTTATGATCTATTAATGATTAAATTTTTTAGAACAGCTCTAATTATGAAACATGTCCAAAATGATCAAGATTACTCCCAACTGATATTGAAATACATAATAACTAAATAATTTTCATATAGAGAATAACTATAAATGAATTATATAACATGTTGTTGATATGAATAAGGTTATTAAATTGGTGATTAATATATTTATGTTTTTTATAGAGGAGTTTATAGTGGGATCAACAAAAAAAATTCATGGTAAGTGTTTCATCGACTCGATTTTTGATTCATTAGGTCATCATTTATCTCACTTGAATATAATAATCATGTTTTCTTTATTAATAAGATTCTGATATTTTATATGGTATTTACTATTTTTATCTGGGTAAATTAATTCATGACATCAACAAACACTTATTTGATAAAACATTTTTCAAAATAAAATTATAACTTTGGAAAGAATAAGTCTCATTCTTACCAATGAATATTATCTTCCATGTCAATGTATTTCCCATGAAAAGTGTTTTCTTCCTGAAAATATGTGTTTGTTTTTTCATTTATATTCTTAATATTTTCTTTTAAAACTTTTATAAAATGAAATTATTTCATTATTTCTATGATGGATTTTTTAAAAACATTCTAAAATAATTAATAAATGTATTTATTTTCATTATCTTCTACATTAGATTTATTATATTGTTTATTATTTTTCTTTAAGGATATTACATTTGATAGTTTTATATTAATTTTTTGAAATATATTATAATTTATTCAAAAAAGTCTTTTTGAAATTAATTTATACTTCATCTTTGGTAATGATTATTAAAAGGTTTTGTTTAAACTTTTGAATTTTCATTTCAATTTTTCCCTAAGGTTTATCTCTCACGAAGTTATGTTTTTGTCACCACACACACACACACAGATACATATATATGTTATGATATTATTAATATTTTGAAATTATATTTTTGATGTCCTATGATTTATTAAGTTCATGTAATGTAGGTTTTTTGAAAAGTTTAAGAGTCTATTTCATTCCTACATTTATTTTTAATATATGGAGATGATTGAATTTAAGTGGCACCCATATGTGTGGTTAATAAATAGTGGTTCCCTATATCACCCTAAAAAGAATTGGTATTAGTTGATATATCATGATATATTTATTCATATAAAAAATGAGTTTGTTCACACAAGAGTTAACATAAGAGGATTTCTAACCCTTTTAGGTCTGGACATAATGTGTTTGTTCACATAGGTGAGGGAATAATAAGTTTCCTCCAAAATGTTTTCCTATTCCTATGGTTATTCAATATTTTAATATTTTTTATCATGTTATGTCACTTTTACAAGAATAATTTAATTTTCTAGAAATTTAATGTCTTTATGTTACACATTATTTTTATATTATTCCAAACTTTTATGTCATTCTCATATGTTTTGTGACTATTGAGATGTATTTTGATCCATTTAAAAAACTTTATGATTCCATAATTTTATTTTTATGATATTATATTTCTTCATCATATTTAATTATTATCATATTTTATATTTTGATCTTTAAATAATGTATTTATCAACTTCATCATGTTCCCCTTTATGTTTTTTATTTGACATATTATGATATATTTCTCTCTTAATGATAATTTGAGCCCATGATTTTATTATTTTTATAATATTTAGTTTTAAATATTATTAAATCAAGTGAGATGTCTAGAAAATGTATTAATGGGGCGTGATTGAGAAGAAATTCTCTCAAGTGTTTTAAAATTATATTTTTATATAGCTAATTTCCTAGGAACTAAAACTTTTGGTCCTTTAGTTGTGTAATGATTTGTGACATTTGTTATTTAAACAATGAAAACTATCTATTATTTTAGTTTTATATAGCTTGTCTCACTAAATTAAAGGTATAACACCAGTTATAAGGTATTAGACAATGGATTATTGGTGGCATCAAGGTAGATGATTAAATCCTGAATTAATGATGGTCCCCCATTCCTTGACCTGAACTTCGGCAATTTCATTAACGTTTATTCATCTTTAAAATATTCTTAGAGCCCTTTGAGCCTATAAATACAAACTCAGGATGATATTTAATCATTTAAAGGAAATATTAATATTAAATTATTCCTAGTTACAATTTTTCACCCAATACTAATCAAAATTATTCTCTCACAATAAATCATACCCTCATCTCATTTCACTATATATCTATTAATATTCTTGGTATTTTGTATTGATAGATCAAAAAACATTCCTCAACAGGTTTGTCCCAATAAATAATTATCTTCATACTCTTCTCTTATGTGTTATTTGATAACCATTTAAACCAATTTTCTTTCAGTTTATTTCTTTATTCCATTCAGAAGAATGTGTCTACCTTCTTCAGGTTCTTTCATTCTTCTAGTAAAGGTAAACAATATTCCTTTTTAGGCTTCTTTGATACTACCAAATACAAGGGATTTATTTTATAAATTCTCATGTAATTAGGGTGGTATATATAGGGGTTCATAATGGATATTTTTTCAAACATCCTTAACTAATTAAGTTCTTTATTTACATTCCACTTTTTTATTCATATATTTATTTAAATTAAGTCAATCAGATATTTAATGCTTCAATAACTTAATCTCTTAATGTAATACCTCACTTAATTTATGTTTTTATGCTATGATTTGATATATTTCTTAAAAAATCTTATCATTATGTTTTTATTTCATTAATATATTTAATTTCTTAGCTGAATATTGGAATTAACACATTCTATTTTAAATTTTAAAAGGAAATTCACCCTATCTTTCAATATTACTATAACAAAAAATAATTAAATGTGAATATTTAAAATCACCCGTGATATCCAAAAGATAATATAAGGGTCCTGATGATCAACTATCTAGACCAAATATCATTTATTGGAATAAATGAACTTAATATTGATGTTCTAAAATAATTATACTAATACTTTCTTGGTTTATATTACAACCCAAAGAAGTGAGATCAAATTTTTTATCTATTATAGATTAAATTGTTTTATTTATGAAAGGGTTCATTAAGAATAAGTTGATATTAGAAAATATAGTGAAGAATTATTGAATAAAATATCATGTGTTGAAACATTGAAGCTTCTAAATAGACTATTTTGAATCATTTACTAAGTAAGTAGTAGAATGATATTTCTATATAATAATTAAATGAATTCATAAGGCCATTCATTGTGGAAGATATCAATATTTGAAGCAAGTTTATTATTATGTATTTAATGAAGTGAGTTATGTTGATTCTAGATTTGAATGGATTTAAAATAATTTTGAGCATGCATATAGTCATTTATAGATTGGTAGGAGAAGTTTGGAGGATTTGAACTCATGAAATAAATTTTAGAATTTCTTAAAACATGTAATATCATGAAAAAATTAGTACAAATAAATCTATGCGTGTGTCTATGGGTATTTTAGAAATCATTTCAATTTATTCCAATTTATATAGAAAAATGATACGTTGCTTATGTTGTGGTCTGGAAAAATGTGGAGAGATAAATAAAATGTTAGATATAATTATAAAATATGTGAAATTAGTGTTTTGAAAGAGATGAAGGTATAAAATTTCATCTCATTTATTTCACATAAAAAATGAGTTTTTATATAGGATAGTGTTTCAATGATTAGGGGTGATCCTAAAGGGATATAGGATGTACAACAACATAGTTCAACTGTATAAGGAGTTATGGATATCTTATTACCAAATTTTGTGTTAATAATAAGATTTTTGGGGTGTAAAATTGTCATATAGGACCATGCGGTGAATTGAATAATTTTGGTATGAAATGTGGAGGTCCAAAATAGGTGTTTTTGGAAGCTGTAATGGTCCAAAAAAAATTAACCAAAAACGATATGATGAAGAATCATTGAACTAAGGAGGAATAAATTCTTCCTATTGGAGTTTGTTTCGTTGATAATGCCCAAAATGTATGTTTTGTGTCCTTTCCATTTCATAATGGGAAATGTTTTGGAATAATTAAAAGGATTCATCTAAATTCATAGTTGGATAAAGTAGGGAAATATATATGTAATAAATTATTCTTATAGAGGCACATTTTACCACTCTAAACATATGGAAAAATTGATAAAATAATATTGTTGGAGGATAATAATTTATTCTTTTAATTTGTAAATATGTGTGTACATACTCCTTATGTTAGTTCTAAGAGAATAGAAAACTCATAGAATATATTGTTTAGAGTAGATAATCGATCAATTCATCATAGATATTGATATGTATTGTTTATTTGAGAATAGGATCATGAGGGATATGGAGTATTAGTAAGATATATAGTTGTTATAGAAGTGTATGGAGTGTAATGAAAATAATTCCATAATTGAATTTGTTTTTATCTCGAAGAGTTTGTCACTACTATGGTTTTTGTAGAAGATAATGAGTTTGATCTCAGATCAAGAGTCCACTATTATTTATCTTTGGAATATTGAGAATTTTATAGAGTGGACATAAATAAATAATATAATATGTAGTTAAAGGTTCAAAATGATCTTGCTTCACATACTTGTACAAAAGAGACTCTCATGTCTCTAAACTAATGAACCCTTCCTTGAATCTGTTTAAAGGGGAGAAGAATAAGAAGTAATCCTTGGGTGGAAATTTTATTTCCTTTAACTTTGTAATAGAAGTGATATTTGTAATATATTTACCATGATCTTACATGTAATCTAGTGAACATCAGTATAATGAATTTTATCACCCTACGACATTGTTGGTGTGTTATCCTTATATATATCCTAGTGCAGGTGAACCTTGTAAAATGATTAGTTTCATTATGTTTTAAATTTAATTAGTCATTGAATGTCATTCAATGAGAATGTTTTTTGAGAGATGAATATTTTAGGGTGTAATGGAAGTGGTTATACCCATACCAAATAATGTATTTTCATTGGGTTCTTTAGAAAAATCGCCAAAACATGATGAAAGTAACCTTGAAACCCTCAAAGAGAGGATCTTTCACAAATAATTCATACTTAATTTTTATGAATAAAAATTAACCTATATTGTAATTATTTCTTCATTTTCAAATAGTTTGAACTTTAATTATTGTAATATCATTGCATCAAAATATAAATATCTAAAAAACTCTCTAGATGTATCCACATGCACTAAAAGAACCTTAGAACATCATTGTAGAATCTTTGTGTGGTAGAGTGCATGATTCTCATTATTTTCATTATTCCTCATTGAATGTATTACAAATTCCTTCATGGATTGAAGGATTTATTCTAACCCTCATAGGGACTCAATAGGAAACAATAGGATTTAACCCCTTAACTCTTTAGAGAGTTATATAGGAAGTTCTCACTTGGAATGAGAGAATTATATTGAGATTATTTTTTTTGTGCATAACTATATCTAACCCAAGAAATTATATTACTTGATTCAAATATTTATGTCAAAGAATAAGTAATCTCACAAAGAATCTTTATCATTCTCTTAATTCAAAGTGAACTCCTGGTCAGATAATAAAAAAATCAACAATAATAATAATAATAATATTTTTTCGGTGATGTTTGAAAAATTCAAAAATAATTTTAATAACATTTATGAACTAAATTAAAAAATATTTAATTAAATGATATTAAATATATTATTCTCACTGTACTATTAACTCAGTCCTTTAGTCCTCCTTAACATTTTCGGAAACTTGAATAATGACTATTAATTTAAATAAATAAATTTACTGTATTATTCATTCAATAAATAAATAAAAATTATATTCACAAAACATATAAATAAATATTTACTTAATATTTAATTCACAAATATATTCTCTAGAATAACTAGAAACAGAATATTTTCAATCAATTAAACTCTCATAATTTTATTCCTTGGAACTAGAGAATAATACGCATTATATTATTAGACTCATATATAATTTAATTGATATTTCCAATACCCTTATTGTGTGATCCTTTAGAGCCACTTCTAAGTGTAATTAGGAAAATTTATCTAAAATTACAGATTACAGTCTTTAAATATGTCTTCAAACCTCAGGAGAAAGAAATTAAATTTCACAATGATTGTAACCTTCATTTATGAATTAATTTTTAATATAATACCTTAGTCTTAATACCTTACGTTTTTTGTTTCATCATATCTATTATCAACCTATGTGATTAATATTTATTCTTTGACTTTCCTAAAATTTAAATCTTAATAAAACCACCTTATCTATGAACTTAATCAGGAAGCTCCATTCTAATAAAAGGCCCTGAGAAATCTAATTACATTAAGATAAACGAGATAAATCCTTTCTTGACATATTCATTATTTATATATAAATTGTAATGAAACTAACATATTATGCCTCATAGTGTGAATATTTTGTCACAATTTTCATAAATACATATATGTATGTGATTCAAGATATGAATTAGTAATAATATCTTGTATATGAACCAGTACACATATCCACAGATAAGAAAATCCAATGCTGCAAAAAATATGTCGAATTCCAATTCGTTGGTTTATTCCCATGACCAAATATCTTAAAGATTATGAATGCCAAACAACATGAAGAGAAGTCTTAGTAACTTATGACCCTTTTAACTTAATATATTTATCATTGTGGCCTAGTAATATGATTCAATATATCTATAGAACATGTATTTAATAATATTTTTATAGAACTTCAATACTCTCATCATATAAGGTAATTACTATAATCTTTAAATGAAATAAATATTCTAACAAAACCATCACATTAAATGTTGAAAAAAGATAAATAATCATATAAGTGGTAATATTTTAAAATTCATGATCATGAATATATAATAAATTGAAAATAAAATAATCAAGTATAAGATTTAATATTTAATGATTCTCCTACTCAGATAGTAACATGGTCCATTGAAGGAAGAATAGAAAAGTTTTTTTTGGGTGACACTATGATTAACCCACCTCTTTGATGGAATTTATTAAAACTATTCTTAATAAATGGTGTCAAATCCAATTCATTCCAAATGAATTTAAAACATTAAAATCATCTATTGGGTTTTTTTTCATCTATGGAATCTTTTATAAAGCCTCTAGTTTTTTAGTACTGACTTTTAAGGTTATAAAATGGATTCATTTTGGATTCCTCTAGATTTTGGTGATAATATCATGGAGTATGTACAATGTGATGTGGATTTGAGAAAGTCTAGTGAACATTTTTATGATGTGGAAACACATATAATTTTAAATAGATATTCCTAGGGTGGTATCCAAAGATACCATTCATTATAATAGTTTTTTTGATATATATATATTATATTATATAAAATATGTGGTAAATTAGTGGAAAAATATATATTTATAGTGTTTATTTAAATAGGAGTTTTAAAATATGGAATTTATGAGATATCAGTGAAAAAACATTTAAAAAGTTTCCTTATGCTAAAATACGGGAAAAATATGAACCAAAGAAAAAATTATCATAAGATAATAGGTTCTCTAATAAAAGTTAAAATTTGTTATTAAATTTTCAAATATCAATCCAATATTGATTTATTGGATGCTTGAAAATATAGTAACTCACATTCAATTATAGAGATTTATGTGAATGGGGTTTTTTTAAAACAAGTGGAAATGATTCCAATTCAATAATATGAAGCATTTCCTCATAATGATCAAGATAAGATCAAGATCTATCAGGTATCCCCATGTTCATTATTGAGACATACCTTTTATAGATGGGAGTGTTAGTGAATTAAACAGGTTCCAATTTAAACTAATTAATATTTAATTCTCCCCACCATAAATAATATTGACTTCAATTTTAGTAGGTGCACACTTAGGTTTTTATTTTTAATATTATATAATTTTTATTTCACTTATATTTTCATTAGTTATATTTTATGAACTAATAATTAACCCACAAACACTGATTTATCTCATTCAAAAAGTAAGTAAAGCAAGCACATATTACACATGAATTTTACCAGGTTCACTCTATCTTGGATAATTTAAGGATCATATAATTATAACATGTCATTAAGAAAATCTACTAAATACATTTTTTGGTGATGGGTTTAGGTAAGGTTACTCCAAGACTATGGTCACTCCTTTTTTATGGTCCATTACCTTACTCCTACCTCAATTTTAACTACTTTTAAGAAGTAAAAAAATTCAAAATAATATCAAATACAATGAAAAAGTCACAATTTTTATTAATACATAAGGTATGGATAGTTCCACATTGATATTTGCATTTTTTTCTTATCATCACAATAAAGTTGTGAATACCCCCATGATAGAAGCTATACATTCTTCGAGTATTCAAGGAATAAATTATTCATCTCCCTTGGAAATATCTTTAAAAATATCCAAAATTTATTATTTCTTCTCTATCTCTTTATGGATTTCTACTCTTTTTGTACCTTTCAATTTAATTCATTATGCCATTCCTTTTCCATAGTTTAAAATACTATTATTATAGAGATATGAAATATATCTATATACATATATATTTCAATAATTTTCTTTTTGATATTCATGATAAATTCTCTATGTTTTCCTAATTTTATATATACAATTATCCACAAGAATGATGGAAAAATCCATCCATCCAACTTCTTCAAATTTGAGTCAAAGTAATTATGCCACATGTTATTTCCAAAATGATATATATATTCTCCAAATATATCCTTATTTAATTCTCAAACTTATCATGACAAAATATTCCTTTTTTCTTTATATTGATACTCTATTATTATATCCAAATATATCATGTAAAATATTTTTCCATGGCTAGATCTCATTCCAAAATCAAGATAAAAATATTTTCTCTATGTTAAATCCATGCCAAATAATATCCATGGATTTCCATATTTTATCCAACAAATCTTGGTCAATGAAAGATTTAATAAAAATATGAATATATATTTTCTATGTCATATTCCACCAAGTATAATCTGCATATCAGTCAAAGATCCACCCTATTTGATTCTATTTATTATCTAAATATATCATATATTAATAATCCATAACCATTTCCCTATAATTAATGTACACCTTTTCAAAAATATTATCATTGACTTCTATCTAGGAATTCTTTTGAATATCATAAAAATTTATGAATGATATTCTAAAAGAAGGATTGCTGGTTTTCTATATGTCACACATCCATTAATTGATAATACGTAAATCTATAAAATTTGAGTCATCCTCCTTAAATTTAAATCTCAAAAAATACATTTAAATATAAAAACCTCGAATTAATGTTATTTTTCTGGATTCCTACAATTTTCATTGTGATCAACCTCTTCATTATATGTCATCTTCTCCCTCCTAAGAACTAAAATTCAAGTTATTTATAATTTTGGAATCATGACGGAGTAAAAAAAAATTTATTCAGAATTATTCAATCATTATTAAAAATTATGGTTTGATGTCATACTTTCATGGAGGGGTGGAAAAAATAATAACTTCCATTGAATATTAGGTTTGTGTTACAATTATTCACTTCATGGAATAAAATTTATCTGTTAAGAAGATCACCAAAATTTAAATTTCATCTTTATGAAGAAAAAATACCACAGAATGAATCATTTCCCAAAAAAAATCTTATAGAATATTTTAATCTCACATAACACTGTTGCTGTATGGAAAACTTAATTGATACTTGGACATTCAACATTAATCTTCCACTTAATTATTGTATTCTAAAAAATATAATAATTATTAGGATGTAGTTCCATTAGAACACATCTTCCTTCCTCATAGTGTCACATTCTAGTTGTTTTGACATAGCCAATAAATATTCTGATGCAATTCCATTGCAGTGTGTAAGCTTCCCTCATGACACACCCTATGAGTTATTTGGACATATCCATAAATTATTCTTATTAATATCCATTTTGGCATGGATTCCTCCCTCAAAAAGCATAATTTAATTTAGAAATATAATATATAAATATACTAGAAACCTTATTTGGTGTAATACATAGAATTGTGGTGCAATATTTTTCAAGTATATAGAACTTCCATAATACCTTACAAACACTTCCATTTTTGAAAAATACACAAATACCTAAATTGATTACCAATGATGACTCCATTGTCAACTTCATCATCATTTAAAGCTAAGTTTATTGGAAAGATCTCCAAAACATAAAAACATTAACTAATTTTGACAACATATAATGTGGTTAACAACATATATAACCAAAAAATATATTCTTAAGTGGATGCCAAAAATCTCCCACTTTGGATTTATTGGAAATAGTAATCATGAATCCAACACGAAAATATTTATAGCGTTGATGACAATAAATATCTTTTGGGACTACCAACCCAATTTTTATATTATATATTTTTACAATTCCCCCTTGAAATATTATCCTATGTAAAGCCTGAAAAAATGTATGAAATAAAGATAATTTATTTAGAGACTCTGACTCTAATAGCCCAGATACAACATCTAATTTATTACATTGGCATAAGAGATAGAGAACCATAACCTAAAATACTGAATAGCTTATTAGTCTCAGAAAAATAGATACACACTTCATATTTTTATTAAAATTGAAAACATGAAATACACAAATTATTTTCTTTGATAAATCCATTATTCCTCATAGTGTGTCCCTACATATCAATCACAAAACACTTCCTAATATATTTGGAAAAATAAAATATAAGAAATGGGTGAGATTAGATTCTTAGTAACGATAAGTTTATAAAGGAATCCATCTTTAATAATTATGGAGTTATCAATATTAAAAGGTAAATATCTAAAACAAATGACATTTAATAAATTACCCAAGGATAATATATAATTAATAAAATATGATCCAATAATGCCAAATGAATAATTACATGATCTTCCATCTTAAACATGGATATTTTAATTAATATAATAATCACAAGTAATATCAATAAATGAATTAATAACGATATAATTCATAATTTTAGGCATCTAAAACATAACATTGAGAATTGTTTCCCATATATCTACATGAATGGGAAAGACGTAAGCATAAACCCAACCACGTTTTTCTAATGAGACCTAACGCTACATCGATGGTCTATCCATAACCAATACCTACCCATCACTTACTAAGTATAATGAATTATTATTATGAAAGTGGTGAAACATAATCAACATAAAAATTCATATTGAAAAACTATCATCCAAAATATTAACAATTACCCCAATGAATAAACATAATCATAAACCATCTAGAGCAATATGAATAGTATCAAACTAGTACAACCCTTGTAAAATAGATCATAAACAATCCATAGAAATAATAAGTAGGGTATTATTATAAAATATCCCCAATGTATCATATGTAAAACAATAAGTTTATTTCATTGATTAATATAAATACTATAAAAAGATACACAAAAACAATTTCGAGGAAAATAACCTTTAAATTTTGCAAGTTATCTTCATAAAAGACCAGTGATTTTTTTAATGTAATTTTCAATTAAAATTAAAATTATATATTTTAAAATATGTTATTAATCATCTATTGGTCATGAGAGTGAAAATTTATATTCATTTCGAACATGAAAAAAAATATTCCTTTTAAATTTTCAATATAAGCCAAACAAGCATTGTTTGGAAAACCACATGAAGATTATTTTAAAAGAATTTGTAAAAAAATTATATTATAGGAAAAAATATCCTAAATAAATATTTTAGAATAATGTTTAAAAAATTTGAACACATTTTTAGAAAACATTTTTTTGAGGAAAAAGGATTTTAAACCGAATAGAGAAATAAAGTCAACTTTTCTTAAAAAAATTTTAAAATCATTTTAAGTACCAAAGATGGATAAATAGTAATATTTCATGAAAAATTTCACGAATAACTAAAATATAATAAAATATATGTGTTTTATTAAAAAATTATTAATTAATTTCATTTAATATAAATTCAATTATAAACAATCCTGATTTAAATGAGATTATGAAATAACCCTTTACCTTGATTATAAAATTAAGGTGAGGATTAGTTAATGAATATATTTTGTGTATAAAATGTAAAACCATATAAAATAGGTTGAAGTAAAATATATGGTAGTAAAAATTAATAATACAAATAATCATAGCATTTCAAAGACAATGAAGAAGCAATATAACCCAACCAAAATAAATTTAGTTATGAAATTATTTTCCACTTCAAAACTTTTAATTCCAAATCACATTGGGTGAAATAATAAAAATTGGAAAATAAAATACAAGGAATTATTAAATAGTCATGATATTACATGTGAAAATAAAATCATATAATCCATATAAAATGAATTGGTACATTTTGTTATAATTTCACTTAATGAAGTGAAATTGAGACGAAGTATTTTACCTTGATCAGAATCGTCAGATATGTTCTTTATATTCATGAATAATAAAGTTATTTTAATTAATTACTTTCTTAAGTGTGTTTTCAAGATTTTTATTCCTTAGATTTTACTTATTACCATGTAATATAAAATTACCAAACCAATTATTTTTATGTCGGTGTCTCCCCAATATTTTACTTATGTTTTGAAAATGTATTTTATAGGTTGACTATTGGTCTAAGTGGTCATTATGTCAAAATATCAGGAAAATTAGTCATAAAATAATATTTATATTTATCCATCAATTATAATATTTAGACTAATCAAGAATTTTCTTTTTGAGAAATGAAGTATGATATGATCATGTAGACGGTTTGCCGTATATACGCATGAGTAACATATCCATTTTCAGCTATAATTATGGAATGTTAGTAAATAATATTTTATCTTAAAATTGGTACCATAATATCATAAGTACAATATTATTTCTTTAATTATTCTTTTATATTTCATATATGTCTTGTGTTTGTGAAAACAAATTCACATTGCTTCATGATGGAAGTAGTCTACACGTACATGAAGGACGCTATCATTTTTCAAAAAGTGAAAATGGAATAAAGAAAAATATATATAATAAAAAACATTTTTATTGAATATTATTTTAATAATAAATGACATAATTTACTGAAATTCTTTCATCTATGTTTATTTATGGAATATTTGGGATTAGATAATTCATTTACAAAATTGATGAAAATTCTAGTTTTAACCCTTTAAAGTTCATTGTAGGGTTATAGTCATAAATATTTTTATATAGCTTATTTGAATTTGAAATTTTGTTAAATAATTGTTAACTTAATTGAATCCAACATTCAATAATATTATATCAGATAGATCATGTATTTGATTGGAGTAAATGGGATATAAAGTCAAAGAAGGGATGAGATCACTAGATTGGTAACAACTTCACCATTTGGGGAATATATTCTACATTATGACTTTTATTGGGATAAAATTTGAAAATTATATAAAAGAACCAATTCTGTAAAAATAATCCACCAATAAAGAAATCTTGTCCATAGGTTTTTTGAGGTCTATAAGTTGGTGAAAACTGGATTAAAATATTTATCTGAACTTCCACATTCACAATTGTGACCTCTTATAACCCTAGACTCTACTCCCCTCTATAGATATGTATTTTTTGGATGAGTTTTGAAATGTTTTAGATGATTAATGGTGTAAGTAAAGTTGTATAACTTCATTTCTCCAATCATTTCATGAAGGATAACTCTTGAAACGTGGATCCCATCATCAAAGACTTCTTCTTATTCTTCTTATTCTTCTTCATATTTCCTTGTCTGTGTTTAAATAATAAACATCCCTGTTCCTATTTTAATTTTTCTATTTTGTTCTATTTTTTTATTCCTTATTTTAATTCTTCTAAATAGAAATTATGTGTAGAAATGTGATAGGGTTATACCCCTTATAAACATTTGCACATGAAAAAATAAGTCTACGATGACTACCCTACCCATGGATGAGTAGTTATTTCATAAAAACCAATCTAATTATCACCTTCTCCACATTTTTTTAATTAATGAGATAATAAAATTCACATAATATGATCTATGAATTTATTTTCTAACTTAATATAAACTAAGAAAGAAATTGAGTGATTAACACAGAATATACGAGGTTGAGTGTTATGTGAATTGTGAGAGTGAGATATTAACCGGTAAATAAAAAAACAAGAGATCAATTCATAGAGTTAAAATATATTCCATAAACTAAATTAATACTTACTTATATTATGGACATGATCTTTAATTTATCACTGACCATATCCCAACCTTTCAATGATAATCAAATAAGGGTTATACGATTTCGTTATCCAAAGCTAACATGGGGTTTAATTCATTTTATATTTATAGTTGAGGTGAATTATCATAGGTATAAGGGATTAAAAAATTAGAGATTCCATATTAAGTGTATTTTAGATTGAATCAAAATTATTAATAATTAATTGAATAGGTAGATTCATACTGATTAATCATTTTAATATTTTTTTTTGAAAAAATTTTTTTTTTTGTGTTTTATCAATCAAATTTAAAAAAGAAAAAAATTTATTTTCCTTCTAGTATACATCTTCTAATTTTATATATTTTATAAAAACCCCATATGTTTATGTAGTGTTTTTATTTTATTTTATGTATTTTCAAAATACCATCAATATGTTGTTTTAATTACTTTATCCTTTGAAAAAAGACCTTTTCCAACCACTCTAATACACCTAAAATACCCAAAAACAAAAAATAATTTAAGAGTTCCCATGAAAATGGCTTTTAAATTAGTGGAATTACTGGTTAGGAATGTATTTTATTCAATATATTAAAGTTATTTTGATATATTTTCATTTAATTCTCTTTATATCTTCTTTCATTCATCTTTACTCCTTTTCAAATTCTTTATTCATTTTTTTGACCATCAATTAAATCTTATTTTCTTTTTTATGGTCTATTTTTCTTCATTTAAATTTACTATTTATTTTATTTATGACATGAAATAATATTGAAGATCTATTATATCTTTAATATGGGATTGAACGTAGCGTTGGGTCTGGAATATGCCTTTCTTAGTCTATAAGAAGTTTCAACATTCACCCAGTTGGGGAATTCCTCTATTATGGGAACATTGAAATTAGAAGAAAGTCTTAATCAAACATAAATCCATGAGTAATGACTAAAAATAATAATAATGAACTTAACGCCACCATTCAATAATTGTCTGAACTATACTTTAAGTATCAACTAAATTTTATTGAATTCCTAGACCTTGAATCTGAATTTGAATTACTATATAGATTAATAAACCTTATTTCAAAATTTTATGGACTCTTTGGTTTGGATCCTAGAATATATATAAAATAATTTAATGTGATTTCCTCAACCTTGAAACTAATAACTATCTATGATGATAAAATAAAACTAATAGAATTCCCATTCTCACTTGATGGACTTGGAAAGACTGGAGTTAAAATTTACAACCTAAAGATGTAACATGTTGTTAGGATTTGAATCATCTTTTCTTATAACGATTTTTTCCATAATCAAGGACCAATACCATTAAATTATAGATTTTAGGGATCAATCCAGCACATGGGGGGTTAATATATGAGAACTCGGAGTGATTCAATAAGTTTTGTGAATGTTTCTCAAATCAACACATTAGTGAGAAATTCCTCATAAGTTAATTCAATGAAGGTATCACACCTATGGAGAGGAACATGGTGGATTCAATGGATATAGGGGAATTGTTTAACAAAACACCATCAGCTATATGTGCATTGATTGACAAGATGTCACAAAAATGTAAAAAATTTTGCAATCGAGGTACACCACGTGTTAGAGGAGTTCATCCGGTAAGTACATATTCTATTCAAAATCATTTAATTTATACCAATTCAGAAAAAATTACCACTATGGTGAGATAGATTTATTTGGATCAAAAGTCACACCATCCCACTCCTATAATTCTTTATAGAATATTCATTGAAATAGACCACCCAACAAATTATTCCCTAATTAAAAGAGATATAATATTGTGTAGATGTATTCCCTGGGGAGCCATATCAATAAAAAACAACCACATACCCAAAATAAGTATGATTCCTTTGCAAAAACATTCATCGAAGGGTTAAAATGTCAATCATAAATGAGGTAGTCACTAGACAACCATAAATGACCCCTTTTCAATAAAACTTATAGCACCCTCTACCTTACCAACAAGGTTTTGAAACATCCCAAATGTTATTTTAATCCCAAAAATCACAAAGTAAATAAAACATGGTAATTCTTAACAAAAGATAGAATCAAATAATAATAAACTTAAGAAAAAGTTATTTAATCAATATAATGATCAGAAGATTCAAGGTTTTTAGTTGAGGGAGTTGAAGACGCTAATGATCCAAATGTTTTCCACCATTAATTAACTGGTAATTGAAAAATATAGAAATATTCCTTCCAAAAATACTCCAAATCACAAGGGTAATTCTAGTGTCATAACATTGTAAAGTGTGAAGAAAGTGACTGATACATCTATACCAATCATTCCACTATGATTCACATCAACCTCAGAGAAGCCCCATTCAAGACTAACAATTGAGAAGCCAATTGAGAAAGTGAAATGTTTGAAAAATATCTACGATGTTCCTCCTAAACCTATTCTATTTCAAAATAGTGTTTTTAAAAACTTTAATATATCTATAGATGCATTGAAAAAATAATTATTAGATACATTCATTATGTTTGAGATCAATATCCCTCTACTTTAGTAAAATATGAAAATCAAAAGGTATGATATGTTTTTGAAATAACTAGGTAAAAATATGAGAGGGATAAAAGGAAATGAGTGGAAAAACCTTGGGAGGAATATATCTAAACTTATCACACCATCCTTGTGGATGAATAAAATGTGCATGGAACCTTGGAAATTCACAATTCTATGCACCATAGGGGAGTTTCATTTCTAGGATGTTTAATGTGATTTGAGATCCCTCATTAATGTTAGGCCTCCATCCATTTTCTATTATTTGTAGGTTGGGGAGATGAATCTGACAAGGGTGTCGGTACAACTAGTGACTATGGTCACAATATACTGAATGGGAGTCATTAAAGATGTACTTTTCATGGTAAGGGACACGATATTTCCTACATATTTCTATGTACTGAAGATGGATGATGTCCAGGTAAGTTCTCATGATCCCAAAATTATTGGAAGAAAATTCCTTAAAACTTTCATTAAAATAATAAATTTCCATTAGGTTACACTTTATATGGAGTTTGGAGTTGATATCGTACAATTTAATTTTTTAAACTCCCTATATTACCCCTAAGAGGACTATATTTTTCTTTATTTCCTACTATGAACCATCTTGTAGTGGATCTAAAAATTTTAATTTTAAATCTTTTCCAAATAGGTATCATTACATAATTAATGAGATCTTGTTGATTGGTTCTTATTTGATATCTTAATTTAATGACCCATCTATTTCTCATCACGAGAAATCAACCATTTTTTATTTCGATGTGGATTATTATTCTAATTCTAGGAACATAATTTTTTATTATGACATCGATGTTGATTTTATACACTATGCCAAAAACTGGCAAGGGAAGGGCTACCCCTTTATCAGCACTCAAAAAAAGCGCTGATAAAGAGGACCCCTTTATTAGTGCTTATTTTAGTAGCGCTGATAAAGGGGGATTTATCAACACTGAAAAATTTTATATTTAAAAAATATCTAGAAAAATAAATTATTCTTATATAAGTATATTTATATTGATATAAATACAATATATATTTTTTAAATATGTTATAGATACGTATAAATAGAATATTACATTTAATATATAAGAAATTTAGTGAAAACGACTTCAAAATATTTTAAAAAAACATTATTAATTAATAATTTTCTAATTATTATCGATTAAAAATCATTTAATAACAATTTTAGTACACAAAAAATAAAAAAAATTAATAAAAGATCTAAAATATGTTGAAAATGTAACTCAAACTTCAAAAGACCATAACTTTTGATCCGGGTGTCCGTTTGAGCTCTACAACATATTAAATCGAAGACTGTGATGTTCTCTACACACTAGTGATTTTAGAAAAGCCTCTATTACATTTTTTGAGCCCAAAAGGTCTTATAAGTCCTATAAAACTGAGTTTTTATTCGAGATACCCCGATTTGTTAACATTCAAACAAGTTTAACTTCTGATCCGGATGTCCGTTAGGCCAGTACCACATATCATATCGAATATTGTTTCATTTTATTTGATTTTACTGGTTGTGGAATTGAAATGGGATTCTAGATTATATTTAATGGTCATTTTAACATTCTACGGCTTTTCAAATACACATATATATGTATTTATTCATAAATATATATGTGTCTGTGTGTGTGTGAGTGTCTATGTGTGTGTCTGTGTGTTGTACATATGTATATATGTATGTATTTATTTATTTACTTATAAACACACATCAAAAACATATTTTTTCATAAATTTATTTGAAACTAATCTTATATGTACATTCTATGTCTTTTCAAATACACATATATATGTATTTATTCATAAATATATATGTGTTTGTGTGTGTGTCTCTATGTGGGTTTGTGTGTTGTACATATCTATGTATACATGTATGTATGTATTTATTTATAAACACACATAAAAAATATATTTTCTCACAAATGTATTTAAAACTAATTTTATATGTATATATTAATATACAAATAAATATATGTAGAAAAAATTATAACAAAAAAAATATATAAATATATTAATATACGAATTAATATATATATAATAATATATGAATAAATATATTTATATTAATATGAATCTATATCAATATATGAATAAATATAACTATATATATACAGATATATCATTAAATAGAGAACAAAATGAAATTTCTTAGTGGTAAAGGTGCAGCTGCGAAAGGGGGGAGGTCCCGGGTTCGAGTTCAGGTGGAAGCGAAGGGGGTGCATATGCGTATGAGGATACGTGGGAAGGGAAGTGGGCAGAAGACCTCCCAGAGCTGATAAAAGGGGGATGAAGAACTGGTAAAAGCACTCCCCGCATTATTTTAATTTTTTGTTAGTTTTTTTAAAAAATTTCACCTTTATCAGCGCTTTTTGGAGCGCTGATAAAAGGGACACCCCGATATTAGCGCTGAGCTTTACAACACTTTTTTAGTGCTGTTAAAGCCCTTTTTTAGCACTGATATAGGCCATTTTCGTAGTAGAGATATATGGATTTAATGAAATATTAACTAATATTGATGATGTACATGCTGACCCTAAGATTCACTAGGAACATATTTTAATTCCCACATCATTTCCATCAATAAAGAACCCACCAAAACTCAAAATCAAACCATCACCACCAAACATAAAATATTTATTTCTATTGAATGATAAAAATTTACTATAACAATTTATAATAATGTCCTACATAAAAAAGAAAAAAACATTTAAATCCTTTAAGGTAGAATATTAAGGAAATTTGGTGGGCCTTAGAAGACATATCAGGTTTCCTATCACTATCTTTATGCATAGGATACTCTTAAAGGATGTGTAAAACTAGTTAGGCAAGAAAAAATGATAATTATCCACACATTATTAGAGGTTTAAAAAAATAAGAGGAAATTTCCATGAGGAAGGTATAATTTAACCCAATTTTTACTCACATTGGGTCAGCAATGTTCATGTTATACCCAAGAAAACTAGGTTCACTGTTATAAAAAATGAAAATGATGAGTTAGTTCCTACCAGAATACAAAACTATTAGTGAGTGTTCATAGATTATAGGAAATTGAATTAATCCACTAACAAGAACCATTTACCCTTAAATTAGTTTACTATATTATTGAGAGACTTTTCAAGAGGACATAATACTACTTCGTGGATGATTTCTTTGTATGTTTTTAGGTTCTCATTCCAATAGAGGACTATGAGAAGACAACATTCACTTGTCCATTTGCTATATTTTCTTACCAAATGATTCTTTTAAATCTTTTTAACTCCCCAGGTATGTTCCAGGGACGCATGGTGAGTATATTTTCAATTTTACACAAGACATCCATGGAGGTATATATTTTTTATTTTACTATGTAAATTTCATCATTTGATTAGTGTATCTCGGGTTTGGGTAATGTGTTGCATCACTGCATTATGAAAGATGTGGTTTTATATCTGTGAAACATCATTTCATGGTAGAGAAAATAATTTTCCTAGGTCATGTAGTTTCAAAAAATGTAATTGAGATTGATATATCTAAGTTAGACATCATATTAACATTTCCATATCTTAAATGTTTGAGTGTTGTTACATCATTTCTTGGACATGATTGTTTTTTCAATGCTCCATCATAGATTTACCTATGATCACTCTACCCTTATCTCAATTTCTAAAAAAGACATTGAATTACTTTTTATGATTCATATAGGGTTTCATTTGATGATCTAAAGAAGTGTCTGTCCACTCCACCGATCATACAAATCCTATGGTGGGACCTCTCATTTGAGCTTATGTTTGATGTTTTAAAATATTTAGTTACATAAATATTATCTGAGATGTTTTAAGGGAGATCCCATGTGATTTATAATGCATCAAGGACTTTGGATTTAACCTAGAAAAATTACACCTCAATGAAAAAGGATTTTCATGCTCTTATATTTACTTTTTAAGAACTACACTATTATTTTTTGGGATCTAAAGTGGTTGTTTTCTCTGATCATGAAGATTTGAGGTTCCTCCTAATGAATCTAGATGAAAATATAAAACCTATTTTTTTTATAATCCTTATTCACGAGCATAATATCAAGTTAAGGGATAAGAAAGGGTTAGAGAACTTGGTTTATAAAGAATTGAGAAGGACCACACACAAGGTGGATCATGATACCACAAACCAAGTACCAATTTGGGACACATTCCATGATGATTATATTTATCTCATATTAGGTATGAATCCTTGGTATGAAGATTTAACGAATTAATTGTATGCGTTTTGAAATTATTAAAAATCTAAAGAAACACCAAGTTGAAAAATAGATGTGTGAATTTTGGTTTTATGTGCGTGGTGATCCTTACCTTGGGAACATTTGTAGTGACCTAGTCATTAGGCTATGAATTCTTGAACATGAGTTCAATTATGTTTTGAATATTTATCAAAAAAATACTTGTAGTGGAAACATTGGACACCAAAGCAGGCTGTGAAGGTCTTAGAATCTAGATTATATTGTCCTAAATTGTTTCTTGATTCCAATGTGTTTTTAAGTCATGCACCCATTTCCATCATACTGAAAACATTTTGAATAGACACGAGATTCCCCAACATCTCATATTATTTTGTGATATTTTTTTATGTATGGAGAGTTTATTCTCTAGCACTATTTTTTTTATTAGTGGGTTTTTTGAAGATTGTTATTCATGTTGATTATTTTTGTAAATGAGTGGAGGCCAAGGACACAAAGACTGAAAATTCTCTTATTGTAGTGTATTTTTTCAAGGATCAAATTTTCTATAGGATTGGAGTACCAATGTCTATGATTAGTGACTATGGGAAAAACTTTTACAACAAAAATATAGATTCCCTCTTTAAAAATTATGGGCTCACACCTAAAACTTAAAACCATACCACCCCCAAAAAATTTCTATGATGAGGTTTCAAATCTAGAGTTGAATCAATATATGAAGAAAACCGTGAAACCAAAAATGAAGGATTGGATCAAGTTTTAGGATGATGAGGTATGGGATTATAGGACTGTATTAAAAATATCCATTGATATGTTCCCCTTATGGATCATTATTTTGGGAAAGCATGTTATCTTCCTATGGAGGTAGAGCATCCTATGTATTGGGATATAAATAAATGTAACATAGATTTTTCCCAAGATGGAATTAAAATGAAACTGAAAATTCAAGAGCTTGAGAAGATATGATTATCATCATATGAGAACTCAAGGATCAACATGGAATGTACATAAGCATATGATGATAAAAGGAACCTGAAAAGGGTGTTTTGTATAGGAGATAATGTCATTCTTTATAGTTGATGACTAAAGCTCATGCCCATTAAGTTACGTTCTAGATGGTTATGTACTTATTTTGTATTTAATGGTTTTACTTATGGTGCATTGGAGATCATTCAGGATTCTATATGAAGGATCATTATAATAAATGGGAAGCAGTTGAAGCATCAAATTAAGGGATTACCCACACACATAGTTGATTTCATCACACTGTACAAGCCTTTCATCATTTAAAATTTTCAAGAAATCCCTTACCCTCTCACTTTTATGTTATTTGTCCAAATTTTAATTAATATTTTTTTTTGTGAATTTAACATCTCATATATTAAATTTAGGAAAATTAAATATTTTATGTGTCAGAGTGGGGACAACATTTTAGGATATCTTATTTAGGACTATGTTATTTGTGTTTTCGGTGTTTTCTTTTTATTAAAAAAACAAAACAAAATAGGAAAGTTATAATAATAATGAAAACACATCATATATCATGATCATTTACATGATGGAAATGTGGAAAATGTATATTTTAATAAAATCATTAGTACCTTGATTGTAATGACCCAAACTTTTTAATTATATTTGTTTCCTAAATTTGTGTGTCATTTTATTTTATACTCAACAAAACTATATCCTTTAATTAATGAAGTGAGTATAATTAAAATGAGACCATTGGGTTTTGACAACTATATGATCGTTGGTCAATATGAACATTGGAAACTATAGTCTTAAGGTTGTGTTTTTATAAATATACTTATCTTTGTTAATTAATATAGAAAGAAGATTGAATGGCCTCATCCAATAGAGTTGGGCCATATGAAGCCCATCTATTGAAGCTTAGGAAGGGGGTAGCATCACTGGGCTTTGCTCTGGACAAAGCCCAAGATGAACTTCATCATATGAAGCTTGAATGGAATCACCTAAGGGAGAAGTTCAAGCTGATAGATATCACCACTCGGGCAATGTTTTCCGAGCCACCCCAAGATTCTATCACCATAGCACACCTTACATTTTGGTCCTATGCTGGTGTTATAAGGGGCTATGTAATGAGACCTTAGTAGCATTGTGTAATACTTTTATATAAGTAAAATTATTATTTCTTGTTAGGGAAAAGTTTGTGAGTTTCAAATATTTGGATAAATATAGGATGTGTATTATTGATGAATTTAGAAAAAAAGGGTATTTTAAAATTTATTTTGTATTCTTTAATTAATTAATAATGTGAAATGATTTTCAAAAACTGGTCTTCTATAGTTGTGATCAGTTATAACTTTAGAGTCTAATAATATCAACTTGTTTTTAGTGAACTGTAAAGTAGGAATAATAACATAACCGTATGAATAGTAATGAAAAGTAATGAATAGTAAATTGGATGAAAAAATTGAAACTTCTCCCATAAATTTATAAATACAATTTAAACATCTTAAAAGTGAAAAAAAACGATCATAGTATAAGTTTTGGTATTTTTGTATGTCATAAATATTTTATTTATATTTTTAAAATTTATACAAGAATTTAAAATGGAAATATATTTTCATAAAATTTAATCATAAATTGTTACTTTATTTTATTATGGTTATACAATAATTTTATAGAACCTTGATTACTTTTTAAGGTGTTACAAAATGGGTTATAGTTTTAAAGATGTATTTTTAGAATAAATAATGATTTTATTTAAATATTAAATTAAAAATATTTAGAAAAATATTTTCATAAAAAGGAGTTCAGTTTTGAATTCAGAGCATCAATATTAGGTTAGGGCGAATTTTTGGAATTTTTCCAAAATAGTTGAATTTTCGGTGAATAGTAAAAATACAGTTGTGAGTTTTGGGTGTTTAATGACATCATTAATGATGTAATAATTATTTAATATTTCTGGTATAATTATGAATAATGAGATATTCTATGAGTTGTCCCAAGTGGCCAATACCATGGGCATGCCCATGGTTTTGCAAATACCACCGATGAGTTTCCCCTTGGAAATTAATAATTTATACCCTCACTTTTCCTATAAATACCAAACCATTTACCTCACTCATTTCATTCCAAAATCCTCCTAAATGATGTTATGGTCTCCTTACCTCCCATGTAGTCCTTATAAGGTGTCCTCAATCCTCCCAAGGTCCCTACCTTCATTCTTTCGAAGTTACTCTTCAAGGTAAGGGAACATTTCACCCTCCTCTTTTAAGTCAAGACTTCCTTTATGTTATGTCTTATAGTTCCATTTTATTATGAGGGGACTTGTTCTTATATATCTTTACTATTTTCCATTTCATTTCCATGTGATGAGAGACCTTTTCTGATCTCATCAATTGATTTTATAAATTTTTATGTGATGCCGTTATACTGCGAATTTTCATAAAAGAAATCGCGCTTTCTTTTTCCTTATAAGATTCATGTTCATGTGGTGTTCCATTAAATTGTACACACCATGATCTTGTTTCTTTTTATTCTGTACCTCTACTATAAAATTATTCATTTATTTATTGGATACCCCAATCCCCTCTCTTTATATTATTTTCAAAAACCATGTTATATAACTGTTATGCTGCAGAAATTTCGTCTCAAAATTTATCTCTATTTTTCTCAAGGAATTATCTTGTTTTATATATGTAAATACCCAGACATATTTAGTTTCTATGGGTGTTCATAAATACAAAAAAATGATATATTTTATTCTGTAATTGACATACATGTAACCCTCACTCCCTTTCCATAGGTTATAAATGACATGACGATCTTATTTTTATGCACTTTTAAAACGTCACGATTTTGAAGTGAAACTCGTTTCTTTTACTCTTTTTGGGTTATTTATAAAATGTTTGATTATTATCTATGTGGCTGAAATGAAAATAAATACATATTAAGGGTTCAACCTAATAGCGCTTCAATGCATTTGGTAAAGAATTAATCTCTAGAGATGACAAGTTTCATGATACCTTGGTGAATAACCCTGGTAATTTTTATGACACCTCGACGATAAACCTTGGTGATATATTCATGAATGTATAAATGAAATATTGTAGAACCATATTCAAGTTATGATTCATGTTTTTTTTATCATAATATTACTATTCTTCCATTTCTCATGCCTTTATGATTTTCATCACTTTTGTTTTAATATTGCTCAAGATCACATGTCAACTGTTTCACTTATTTTCCTTACTGAGATTTCTGCTCACCCTTTTATTTGATGTATGTCTCCAGGATGTGAGATGAATTAATTGTATATAGTATGAACCTATTATAATGCCTTAAGAGTGGTTTAAAATAATTTTTTTGTTTTTCTCATGTATTATGTTCCTGATTTCCAAGACACTATACTTTAAAGATCATCTGTTTGTAAAATGTAATGAAAAGTTATTTAATAAAAAGGTGGGAATTCATAGTTGGTATCAAAGGATATTTTAGTTATTTATAGAAATTAGGCTATTAAAACATTAGAAATAATCATATAGAAATGTTTAAATATAGGAAAATATCCTGGTATTTTGGTGAGTATTGAGTAAGTGGTTTATCAAGAAAATACATCCATGTCTGCATACATGTAGGTAGAGGCGGCTTTGTCATAGAGGTACCTAGGAGTGAAAACTCAAACAAGGAGTTTCAGGTTTGACCCAGGGTTTCCTGATATATGAAAATGGGCCTTTCTTCACTCTTGGTTACGATACTCTCATGTGGATATGTTTGGTAAATTATATGCTTTTTATGAATCATTATGAAGGATTTATAGACAAATGTAATTATTTAAAGAAGTTTTAAGACATAAAATCCTTTATTGTTAAAATATTTTTAAATGAAATAAGTTTCTCACTAAGGTTTTATTCTTTTAGAAAATGAGGGGAAATAGAAGGAACTGTGCAAATAATGACCATAATGGACAATGCGCTAACGGACCTCCGATAGAAACTGGAATGGAAACATTCAAGGAAATGGTGAACCAAATGACTCAAGTTATGGGAAATAACTTGAATCAAGTTGAGAAACCGATCTCAACATTAGGGGAACACCATTCTGTTGAGTCCTTTATGTGTCAACGACCACTAACCTTCAGTGGATCAACTGGCTCATTGATTGTTGAACAGTGGATCAGATCTATAGATAAGATCTTTTTTGTGCTCCATTGTTCAGAGGAAGATAAGGTCACCCTGGATGTCTATCTCTTAGAGGGAGAAGCTGATCAGGGGTTGGAACTAATTAAAAACATGAGGAAAAGACTGGAGGTTGAAGCTATTGAGTGGGAAGAGTTCAGAGAGACCTTCTTCCGCAAGTATTTCCCTCGTTCCTTGAGAAAAAGAATGGAGAAGGAGTTTCTAAAGATAAAGCAGAAGGAGAATGAATCTGTGGGAAGCTACGAGATGAACTATACAAGTTATTCCCATTATACCTCATGCTTTTTCATGGATCTTAATGGTAAGGTTGATCGATTCTTTGGTGCACTGAGACCTCATCTGCAGAATAATCTATCCAACCAAGACAGTGACAGCTATGAGGAGATCGTATAGAGTGAAATGAAAGTCAAACCGGAGTTTGATGAGATGGAGTGGTCTCATAAATCAAATGACAAAAATAGATCAATGGAGCCCATCTTTGGGACTATCTTTGATCAGGGAAGAGGAGGAAAGCAAGTGCAATGTCCCATGTGTAATAAATGTGGGAAGAAGCATTCAGGAAACTGCCTTATTGGGAGTGTGAAATGCTTCAAGTGTGGCAAAGATGGCCATATTGTGAGGAATTGTCATAGTGAGGTGAAACCTTATCTTCCAAACACTAACGAAAAGGGGAAGACGGTGTATTCCCTACCTGATGTCCAGTTCTTTATGTGTGGAAAAATTGGGGCACTTTTCCAATCACTGTCCAAATCCTAGGGTAGTAGAGGGGAACCACCATCAGCCTCATCAAAGGCTAAGGGATCAAGGTAATGATTTTTCTATCATGAAAGCTGAAGTTGAAGCTCCAAATGATGTGGTATCAGGTACTCTTGTTGTTCTCCCAAAGCTAGAAAGTACTTTGTTTGATTCTAGTTCTTCTAATTCCTTTATTTCCTATAAGTTTTCAATGAATTTGGAATCAACCCCTAACTTGCTAAAAGTAGAGTTATCAGTCAAGACTCCTGGTGGAATTATCCAAGCATTGTTAGTGTTTAGAAACTCTAGTATTTAATTTGGTGAGATCAATATTATCTCAAATCTAGTAGTCATTCCCATGATAGAATTCAACATTATACTAGGGATGGACTGGAACAAAAAGTATAATGCTAAGATCAAATGTAGAAGTAAGGAAATCTCAGTATTCTTGAATGGAAAACCTGTAGTGAACAGTGAAGAAGATGAAGAAAATGCGTGTTTTATGATAGAAAATGTCCCCATAATCCAGGAATACATTGAAGTATTTCCTAAGGAGTTTCATGGACCTCCCCTAGAAAGATAGGTAGAGTTCACTATTGAACTTGTACCTGGATCTCATCCAATATCAAAGACCCTATATAAGATGGAAAATGTGGATTTGGAGTAATTAAAGAAACAAATACAAGATCTTTTGGAGAAGGGGTTTATCCGACCGAGTGTGTCTCCTTGGAGAGAAACTGTTCTCTTTGTGAAGAAGAAGGATGGATCGATGCGGCTATGAATTGATTATAGAGAACTGAATGGGATCACAGTAAAAAAAAACCTATTCCAAGAATTGATGACTTATTTGACCAAGTTCATTGGGCTCAATTCTTCTCTAAGATTGATCTTCGATCTGGTTATTGTCAATTGAATGTGAAGAAAGAAGATATTCCAAAAACTGCCTTCTAATCAAGATATGGGAATTATGATTTTGTTGTTATACATTTTGGACTGACTAATGCACCTGAAATTTTTATGAATTTGATTAATATAGTATTTGAGGACAACCTTGATAACATTATCATAGTTTTTATTGATGATATTATGATATATTCCAAAAGTTGTGAGGAGCATGAGGAGCATCTAAGGGTTATTTTTCAAACTTTATAGAAGGCAAGGCTTTTTAGAAAGTTTAGTAAATGTGAATTCTGGTTACAACAATTTTCTTTCTTGTGGGCACATTGTTACCAATGAAGGAATCACAGTTGACCCTGAAAAGAAAAAAGTTGTAGAGGAGTGGCCTCAACCTACAAAAATAACTAAGATTTTTAGTTTCCTTTGATTAGAGAGATATTATAGAAGGTTTGTGAAAAATATTTCATGACATTCTAATCCATTAACCATGTTAACTCAAAAAGGGGTCAAGTTTATCTGGAAAATGGAGTGTGAGGAAAGTTTCCAAGAGCTGAAGTATAGATTGGTTACTGCACCCATGTTAACTCTTCCCTCAAGTCGAGAAGGATTTTTTATTTTTAGCGATGCATCTCTCAAAGAGATTGGGTGCATCTTCATGAAAAATGACGAGGTCATTTATTATGCATCTCGACAGTTGAAGAATCATGAGTAGAACTATCCTACTCATGATCTGGAGCTAGCTGTGGTTGTTTTTCTCTGAAGATATGAAGGCACTATCTTTAAGTGGAGAAATGTCATACATACACAGACCATCAAATATTGAAGTATATTTTCACACAAAATTAATTGAACATGAGACAAAAGAGATGGTTAGAACTTATTAAAGATTATGATTGTTCAATTCATTATAATCCTGGAAGAGAAAACAAAGTCATTGATGCATTAATCAGGAAAGACCTAGTTGTTCTATCTATTATGAGGATTCAAAGAGATCCTTTAATCAATGACCTAGTAAAACTGGACATGGGAATTATAAAAAAAGGGACATCATCAACCCTAAACCAAATTATTTCTCAACCGTCACTACTAAAGAAGCTCAAGAATGATAAAAAAGAAGATCATTTGTTGTAGAGGAAGTTTGAGGCTGTGAAGGATGGGATGTTTCCTGAGTTCAATACTGATCAAGAAGGTGTACTGAAATTTCATACCAGACTATTTATTCCATCTATTCCAGAAATAAATGATCTGATGGATGATGCTCATAGCTCTACTATCTCTATACATCCTGGTATCACGAAAAAATACAGGGACCTTCATGATCATTATTAGTGGGATAAGACTTCTCTCTTGATCAACTTTCCAGGATTTATTTGAAGGAAGTGGTAAGGCTGCATTGAGATCCACTTTATATCATATCTGATCATGATCCAAGGTTCACATCAAAATTCTGGAGAAGTCTTCAACAAGATTTGAGCACTAAATTGAATTTCAGTACGTCATATCACCCCCAAACTGATGGCCAATTATAAATGACTATTCAAATACTCAAAGACATTCTAAGAACATGCCCAATGGAATTTAAAGGTGGATGGGATCAACATCTTCCTTTAGTTGAGTTCTCTTACAATAACTGCTTCCACTCAAGAATTCAAATGGCACTCTAAGAAGCTCTATATGGGAAGCGATGTAGAAATCCTACTTGTTGGGATGAAGTTAGTGAAAAAAATCTTTTTGGGCCTGATCTTGTGCTAGAGATGACAGAAAAGGTCCATGCCATCCAGCAACACTTTAAGGCTGCTCAGAGTCGGAAAAATAGCTATTCCGAAAACCGTTGAAGGGATATGGAGTTTAATGTTGGTGAAAAAGACTTTATTTGGATTTTACCTTGTAAGAGAGTCATGAGGTTTGGGGGAAAAGGGAAGCTCCACCATAGGTACATTGGCCCCGATGAAATCATTGACCGTGTGGGAGTAGTGGCCTATCGGCTTGCACTTCCTCCAAATCTAGCACAAGTTTATGTTGTCTTCCATGTATCCCTCTTGCGGAAGTACATAACTGACCCTTCACATGTACTAAATATAGAGTTGGTACAACTAGAAAATGACCTCTCTTATGAGGATAAACCGATGGATATCTTGGATCATAGAGACAAGGTTCTACGCAACAAGACTACCCAACTTGTTAGGGTGTTGTGGAGGAACCATAAATGTGAAGAAGCCACATGGGAACTGGAAGAGTCTATGAGATAGAAGTACCCACACCTTTTCTCATCAGAGGGTTCGAGATAAAATTTTGGGGAAAAAATTTCTTAAAGAGGGAAGAATATAACGACCTAAACTTTTTAATTATATTTGTTTCCTCAATTTGTGTGCTATTTTATTTTATACTCAACAAAACTATATCCTTTAATTGATGAAGTCGGTATAATTAAAATGAAACCATTGGGTTTTGATTGTTATATGACCGTTGGTCAATATGACCATTGTAAACTATAGTCATGATGTTGTGTTTTATAAATACAGTTATATTGGTTGATTAATATAGAAAGAATATTGAATGGCCTCAACTAGTAGACTCAGGCCATATGAAGCCCATCTGTCAGAGCTTCGGAAAAAGGTAGCATTACTGGGCTTTGCTTTGGACCAAGTACAAGCCGAACATCAACATATAAAGCTTGAACGAAATCGCTTAAGGGAGAAGTTCTAGCTGATAGAAATCACCACTCGGGCAATGTTGTTCGAGCCACCCCAAGATTCAATCACCATAGGACACCTTACACTTAGGTCTTATGCTGGTGTTATAAGGGGCTATGTAACGAGACCTTATCTGCTTTGTGTAATAATTTTATATAAATAAAATTGTTATTTCTTATTATGGAAATGTTTGAGAGTTTCAAATATCTGGATAAATATAGGATGTGTATTATTGATGAATTTTGGAAAAAAAGGGATATTTTAAAATATTTTTGTATTCTTTAAATAATTAATAATGTGAAATGATTTTCAAAAAATGGTCTTCTATATTTGTGATCAGTGGTTAGAGTCTAATAAGATGAACTTGATTTTTAGTGAATAGTAATGTATGAATAGTAACATAACCCGAAGAATAGTAATGAGTAGTAATAAATAACAATGAATAGTAAATTGGCCAAAAAAATAAAAACTTCACCCATGAATGTATAAAATCAATTTAAATATCTTAAAATTGAAGAAACGATCATAGTATAGGTTTTTCTATTTTTGTATGTCATAAATATATTTTTTACAACTTTTTAGTTAATTTAATAATTTAAAATGGAATTATATTTTTATAAAATGTAATCATAAATTTTTACTTTATCATATTATGGTTATAAAATAATTTAATGGGACCTTGATTATATTTCTATGGTGTTACAAAATGAGTTATAGTTTTAAAGTTGAATTTTTGGAATAAATAATGATTTTATTTAAAAATTGAATTAAAAATATTTATAAAAATATTTTCATAAAATGGAGTTAATTTTTGAATTCAGAGCATCAATATTTGGTGATGGTGAATTTTTGGGATTTTTCTAAAACAGTTGAATTTTCGGTGAATTTGTAAAAATGCAGTATTGAGTTTTGAGTGTTTAATGACATCATTAATGATGTAATAATGATTTAAGATTTCTGGTAGACTTATGAATAGTTAGATATTCTATGAGGTTTCCCAAGTGGCCAATACCATTGGAAAATACTATGGGAAAGACCATAGTTTTGCAAATACTACCGATGAGGTGTCCCTTGGAAATTAATAATTTATTCCCTCACTTTTCCTATAAATACCAAGACATTTCCGTCATTCATTACATTCCAAAATCCTCCTCAATGAATTTATGGTCTCCTTACCTCCCAAGGTTCCCTAAATCCTCCCAAGTTCCCGACCTTCAAGCTTTCTAAGTAACTCTTCAAGGTAAGGGAACCTTTCACCCTCCTCTTTTAAGTCATGACTTCCTTTATGTTATGTCTTATAGTTCCATTTTATTATGAGGGGGATTATGCTTATATATCTTTACTACATTAAATTTCATTTCTAAATTATTATAGACCCTTTCATCTCTCATAAATTTATTTTTTTAATTTTTATGAGACGCTGTTAGGCTGCCAAATTTTCGTAAAATAAATCACGCTTTCCATTTCCTTGCAAGTTTCCTTTTCATGTAGTGTTCTATTCAACTGTCCACAACATGATCTTATTTATTTTTATTCTATATCTATACTATAAAATGATTAATTTATTTATGGGATACCTTTTTCCCCACTCTTTATATTATTTTCTAAAACTATGTTATATAGCCATTATGCTGCAGAAATTTCGTCTGAAAATTTCTCTCTTTTTCTCAAGGAATTATCTAGTTTTACATATGTGAATACCCATAACTATTTCGTTTATATGGGTGTTCTTAGTTACAAAAAAATTATATATTTGATTCTGTAATTGACATATATTTAACCCTCACTCCCTTTCCATGGGCTAGAAATGGCACTGTGATCTTATTTTTAAAAACTTTTAAAACGTCACGATTTTGAAGTGAACCCCAATTCTTTTACTTCCTTTGGGTTATTTATGAAATTTTTGATTATGATATATGTGGATCACATGAAAATAAATACATATCAAGGGTTCACCCTGATAAATATCTAATTTATTGGGTAAATAATTAATCTCCATAGATGATAAGTTTCACGATACCTTGGTGAATAAGCTTGGTAATTTTTATGACACCTTGGGGATAAACCTTGGTGATATGTTCATGAATGTCTAAATAAAATTTTTTATCCACATATTCAATTAATGATTCATGGTATATTTATCATGATATTCCTATTCTTCCATCACTCATGTATTTATTATTTTTATCATGTTCTTATTAATAATTCTCAAGATCACATGCCAACTATTTCACTTGATATCTTTACCAAGCCTTATACTCAGACTTTTGTTTTATGTATGTCTCCAAGATATGAGATGTAGTAATTTCACATAGGATGAACCTATGATGAAGCCCTAAGGGTAGTTTAGAAGAATATTTTATGTTGTTTTCATGTATTATGTTCCAGATTTCCAAGACACTAGACTATAAAGATCCTATGTTTGTAAAATGTAATGAAAATTTATGTAATTAAAAAGAGGGATTACATAATGATAATTATGAGAAATTTTTAATAATTAAGGGTTTATTTTTATAAAAATTTAAGCCATCAATGATATGATTGATTGTATCATTATATAACATTTTATATTTTGACATCATTCTTGGTGATATAGTTTCATCATAAATTATTCCATTTTTTAATCCATATAACACTACAAACAAACTTAAATTTTTAATTTTTTCCTACTCAATTGATAATCTATTGATGTTAGGTAAAGATAAATTTTATCTTATATAAATGGTTCACCCATACATTCATTTCTCATCCAATCAGTTTCACTACATTATTGAATTGAACCATGTGTGTGTACTTTATATCACACAGTTAATATCACTAAAAAAGGTATTAATAAATAGGGTAGTGATGATTTGTAAAACATGTGAGGATATCAAGGTCAAGAACTTAAGGTTTGACTTTAGTGAATTCATAAGTGAGTGGGTCTTGAAATTTTATTTCAAAGAAATGTAGAATAGGTTTAGTGAAATTAAACTATGTAAGAATAAATGCCTTACTTGACCCAAATATACTAAATAAAGGGTGGATATATTATTTTGAAATCATTTGTAGACACAGACATGGGGAATTAATGGCACAATATACCCATAACTTCTTACACAATGATTAGTTTCATTAATCTCATTGTATTTAAGTTGCATACAATTTAAGATATAATGATTTTCAAATTTATTGATGTTGATATCTTTATTATATTCCCATATTTATTATATTTCTATTATGGATTGAAAAATATCAACATGCATATCTTGTCACAATTTTCAAAATTAAATGTTATAAGGGTTTCCCTAGTAGTTCAAAATGGTATTTGTGAGGGAGTTGATTGAACTTGTTTTTATTGAATATTTTATTTCTAATAAATTAAAAAAATTCCTCACATTTTTATATATATTTTTATTTATGGACCATTTTGGATTAGATCATTAATTTTCAAAATTGATGAGAATTTCAGTTTTAAACCTTTAAAGTGCACTATTGTATTTTAGTAATAAATATTTTTATAAAGATAGGTTTAATGAGATATTTTAAAATTTTATTATCCAATTAATTGGATTAAACATTAATATTTATTATCCATGATGGATCATGAGTTTGGGTGGAGTAAATGGGACATGAAGTCAATGCTATATTGGACTCACCAGATAGTACACCACTTTAACATTTAGTCCATATATTATATATACAGTCCTAGATTGGGATAAAATTTAGAAAATATATAGAGAAAAAAATTCCTCAAAAATCGTTTTTATTTAAGGATTGGATGTGTGAGAATTTATTAAGTTAACAAGGTGGTGAAAATCATATAAAAATATTTGGCTGAAATTCCGCATTAACATTTGTAAGCTATTGTAACCCTAACCTCCCTTACCCACAATAGATTTTTATTTCTCTACTTTTGAGACATTTGGGAGTAAATAAAGAGGTTTTTTGAAAAGGGGACGTGTTTTCACTCTATTCCTTTATGAACTACAAAATGGACGGCTCTTGAAGCAAGGATCCCTTCATCTAAAACTCCTTCTTTATGTTTTAATATTTTTGTTTGCATAATAAAAATATTATTTTCTATTAAAATTATTATGTTTTATTAAATTTTATTCATATTTAATAAAAAAAAAATTATGGATCCTTGTAGTAGAAACAATATTAGGTTATACCCTTTCTGAACCCGTGTTCATGCAATAGGTTTCAACGATGACTACACCACCGATGAAAAAGTAGTTTTTCTTAGTAATAGATTTAATTATCACATTATTCACTTATTACCTTGAATCAATGAGATAATTTAAATAAAATAATATTTTCTATTAAGTTATTTTTTAACTTAAAATATGATAAGAAATCAATTAAGCACTTAATAAAAAACATGTGAGGTCGAGTGATGTGTGAATTATGAGAGCAAGATCTTAATCCGTAAAACAAAACAACCATGGATAATTTTTTAGAGTAAAAACATAATACATAAAATAAATTAATAGTAAATTTTAGTATGGATATGAGACCTAATTCACCTTGTAATGGAAAACAAAGAAGGGTCCTATGACGGCATGTTCTGAAGCTATCCTTGGAATGAATTCATTTCATATTTTAATTTGAGGTAATTTATCACAGTGTTCAGGGATTAGAAAATAAAGGGATCATAATTAAGTATATTTTAATTTAAATTTAAATTATTAATTATTATATAATGAGATAGAGTTAGATCTATTACTACTTTAGAAAATCTTTTCTAAAAAAGTGTTCTCATTATTTTTTATCAATCAAATTTCAAAATGAAAAAAATAAAATCTTCTTCAAGAATATATATAATAGTTTCATAAAAGATAAATAACCCAATAATTTTATTAATAATGTTAGTTTTATTTCATTTTATCTTCAAAATAATTTAATATGTTATTATAAGTACATCCTCTTATGGGAAATGGCCTTGGTCAACCACTCAAATTAACTAAATATTTCCAAACACCACACATCATTTGAGAAAACCCAAGACAAAAACATTTAATATATTATCTTTTAATAATGATAAATATTTCATTAATATGATAATTATATCATTAATATCACATATCTTCCTACAAATTATCCTTTTCATCTTCTAAGTAAATATTTTGTGAAAAAATGCATCACATTGCTCTACATGGCGGCAGTCCGCTGTACACACGAGAAACATTATCATATCCCCTATAGAACATAAATTAAAAATGTATATATGATATAATGACAAAATTATTATAATTATGTAATAATTAGAATATAAATACTTTATATCCCTCATCACAACCAACCATGAATGGTTTTTATGGAAAAAGTGTCACATCAGTTCAAGGGGTGGTTGTTTGTCGTACACATGAGCTACATTATCTTTTCTCATGTGAGGGGAGAGGAGATAAATATTGGTCATAAACTTAAAAAAATAAAATTACATTATAATTTACATAATTTTTTTTATTATATAATCATAAATGTAGTTTATTTTAAATAGGTTTAATAATAAATAAATAAATCACTGTTTGGAATTTTACCTTTTCTTAGACCATATCTTAATAAGTACACCTAATGTATTCCATGAATGGATTTGTGATCATAATAAGGCTTATAAGACAATTGGATATAATTTTGGAATTTATTTGGGATGTGATTAGTAAATCCAAAAGGGTTAAAATGGTGTGAAGAAGAGAGAAGAGGTTGTGGTTTTTATAAATTAGGTTAGTGGAAAAATTGAAATTTTGGAAAATGAAATGGTGTACACATGTTTTTAACATTCCTAAAGGGTCCAAAATGGAGTCTTATAGATACATAGATATTATAACATCATAATATTTCCATAGAAATATATTTTATTGATTTTTTATCGAATTTAAACCCTTATAGTTTTCGTTTAACTCTTGGTAAACCGATTTTTACCCTAACATTGGCGATCAGTTTCTACTTTTTATGGTATTAATTATAGGAAATATTTAAGTTGAACTTATTTTAAAATATAAATTATCATGATAAAAAATATTTTATCCAATTCCCCAAATTAAATTAACTTAAGGTAAGAAATTTAATTAAAATTTAATCTCACAAACACGATAAGAAAACAGGTTTTTAAAGAGAAAATTTTGAAATGTTTACAATGTTTTTATACCATAATTCAATATGAAAATGATATAAATGAACTAAATTTGATTAATATATATATTATTTAACTAATTTTAATTTCATTAAATTTAAAAATATAATATAAAATTATAAATTATTTAAAGGAAAAGGATGTTTTAAATTAAAAATCAATATTTTTCACTCTTCATAAAAAAATGAACATTTTATGGAAAATATGAAAAAATAAACCTAAGATAATTTTTATATTATGAAATAAATAAATAAAGTTTCTTTTTTTATTTTTTTATCTAAGATTTATAACAATTAATTATAATTTATGCACACAATTCATGATTACACAACCTTTTAGAAAAATACAGTTTTTCAGGAAAAACTTTTTGTTACTTTCAAACGACTCTTATTTTATTTTTAATAAATAGTTAAACACCGATTTTATTTTATAAATTTTTAAACCATATAACTATCAAAGTTTAGTAAGTAATATTCATTCCTACCAATATAATGTATATGCTACAATGGTAATGTTTTTATATTAATATTTTAATAGAGTATCATTTTATGTTAAAACCTAGTTTTGTGTGCATCACAAGGTTTTGAAAAGATTTATTTTATATAAAAGTAAATATATCGTAGTGTCTTAGGATTTTATATTCTATTGTAATATTTTTTTTGTGTGATACATTTAATCGAATATGATTTTCCAATTTTAAAAGTCTATGGGTGTTACATTATCCCCCTCAAACTATATTTCATCCCAAGAATTTAATCTTGATCTCAATAATGAAGGGTTTGACATTTAAAAATATCTTTATTTAAGACCCACACTGTAAACTATTAATAAAACATTATCGTACTAAGATGGAAAGGGGATTATAAAGGTCATATGAAATTACACATATCATGGTTTCCAAGATAGAGAACATCAGTGAAAAGTGATGATATGGACATAGAAGAATAGTGTAAATAAATATAGAGAGTGATAGAGGTTATTGGACAAATGAAAGTAATTGATCAATAGAAAGTTAATGTCCTCAAAGCCATAAATTTTTATGATTTAAAAGTATATATGATCAATATAAATGAATGTGTTAAGATAAAATTTTTCTTTAATATAATTTTAATATTGTTGAGGAATTCCATTACCATCTATACTGAGAGTATTTGAAAATATTCTAACCTGATATATTTCAATTTCATAGGAACATTTTAATATTTTGGTTGTGATTAGATAAATTTCCACCTAATTAATTATAATAATAAATGAATATATAAGATGAATTTTATTATTTATGAAGAACTAAAATGAACTTTTAATGGATCATAATATCCTAAAAAGATTAACAGGTTATTCCTATTATATTTACCAAAACCAATATTTTTAGAGAAAAAAAATCTAATGACATAGAAAGTTATACTTAATCCATTTTTACCCTCTAGAAAACCCCATGGTTTTTTGAATGATGTTTTATAAAGGTTGTGGTATGAACACACTTGTAAAACACATATGTCTAGGTATTTTCTAGGTTGTTTCCAACAGGTTTTGTTTATGTAACTTGAAAAAATCAACTAATCCCTTGTTTAGAATGTTTCGTGAATATACTTTCCAGAGGAATATTTTCACTAGAATATGGATCCAACAATGATTAAGCACTCACATTAGATGATAGGATCAGAGTTTTGGATTACCATTCCCTTTAGGGGGTAGTATTTCCTACTTCGAGACTATCTTATAAATTTATTTCATTTTCATGAATCCTTTACTAAATCCCATGAAAAAGAATGGGGTGACCTAAAGCTAAAAATCAATCATTATCCAATATGTAGTTAAAAATAATCAATATGTATATGAGGTAATTATTCAAAAAAATCATTATATATATATAATAATCCAAATTTATGTTACCCTTTTGTAAATAAATTATAAAATCTTATGCCGCTTATTTTTATGATGTTGGTTTTAAGCTACATAGTGGCATGATATGGAACTTTTCATCACTTAAGAAGATGGTAGTGGTTTTAATGTAGGGTTTGGTCCATTGAGACGGGATTCCTATATATCCTTATTAAAGGAGTCAGAACACACATAGTTCAGATCCACTTAACTTGACACGAAATACATTTTAAGGGAAGGTGACAAGGACCAAATCATGTAGTTTATAATGTCATTTGGTGAGAAAATCTAGGAAAAAGTTCCCAAGCCAAGGGATAGGGTGGTACTTATTCCTAAGCATTCCAAAGTACCTATAAGTGATGGAGCCTCCCAAGATACATGTTACCCTATTGGGGATATGGGCCAAATCATATTTTGGTGTGTTTGGGGTGTTGGGTTTGAACCTCATAGAGGCTTCCACACATCCCATTTTGTATGGGAATCAAAGCCAATGTAGTTTAGTAGGTTTGGGATTACATTGATGGAGGACCTTTGATGGTTTTAATCATACGGGATATGATTATTTTATAAGGATACATGAATTTGAAGACAAAAAATATGAGGGTCTTCTGATGTAATGAGGAAAGAATATTTGAAAAAGGATCCTTTACTAATACATGTATTTGATTATTCAGACGTCATTATCATAACTAACAACTAATCCCACATGATTCATGATCAGTGTGAGAAATAAGAGGAAGTGTAAAATATAAAAAGCCATCTAATATCCATTATCTACCGATAGATGAGGCCAAATCTATGGGATAAAGAAAGGGAAATGGTTCCCATCTCCTCTCTTATTTTTAACCATGATCAGGACATACACTGCCATATGGATACAACCCGCAAGGAAGACTACGATATTAATCTATGTGGTATTACCTATTCTAGGTTTTATAAATGAATATGTAAGGATCCAACATTATCCCTCATCAAAGGAAATGTTAACTGGATCTGCCCATAGTTTTAAATAGGAATGTTCTTGTTTCAGAGATGAAGAGGGTAGAAAAAAGCATTAACCATAACATTTGAAACAAGAAGGTCCCTAAAACTGCCCCCAAGTTTGGGGTCACCCATACCAAGGGGGATTATAACTGTGAACACCTCAAGGACCCTACCCATCAGGTATCACAAGTGAGGGATAACTCTTATCAATGGAATGCACAATCAAATGAGATATACACTAGTGTGTCTTTTTTTTCTTGATCACTCAAATATGGAGATCTTGGTTGAGGGTTTTATTTTTTAACCCTTTGATGATATTCACAAGGGAATATTTTCCACATTATTTGTAGAATTAAAAGGGTCCCAAAGGATGGATAATGTAGGAAAAGACTCGGTGAGATAAATTGGTCTCACGGAGTGTCAGTTTGGGAGAGATAAAGAGGTCTCACATAGGGTAGGTCATCATGGACCAGAAGTGCTTCATGTAAGGTAGAGATGGGTTAGCTGGAGGTGACTAATTGAAGACATAAAACATGGGAAACAACAACACTTGGTATATTCCATTCTCTTATCTCAAATTATTTTTTAGTTGTATTCGGATGGGTCTTACATTGGTCCAAAGTTGAGGAGGAGACCTTAGAGCTAGTACTTTTCTACTTGGGGATAGGTTTCTACTCATGCATCTATTTTGTGTTTCAAACACTCGAGGAAAATTAATACCACTACTCCCATTAATTCATTATTATTTATATTTCTAGAGATCTTCTGAGATGGTTCCTAGGTCATAGTTAAAGTAATAGGGTGATTAGAGCTTTAGGGATTCTTTTGATCTTCTAGTAGTTTGAAATAAAGAGTCCAAGGGTCCAATTTGAAGGAAATTTAGGCATTTTGGGAGAAGGGGTAATCTTGTGTAGGTATTTCACATTAGTCATTATACACGTGTAACATAAGAAAGTATCCTGGGAACATCTTTCTGGGGCCTATGTGGTGGTAGTGGCACACAAGCTAGATCTGCACAGTGTCATTGGTGCACATCCTGGACATTTGTAGTGATGTTGGAGTGGAGATTTTATTGTATGGACTATTTTAACACATTTTATAGTTTATATAATTCAAATGTCTATTTATTGAGGTATTTAAATTTAAAAATTATCATTCTGAGATGAAAAAACAAATGTCTATCCCCCCTAGGATTGGATTTGATCGAAAAAAGTGGGTTTAATCCCAAGGTAGGAAAAAGGATATTGAAGGATCCTTTATTCATTGGACTTAATGTGTTTGTGCACCCTTATATTTAGGATTTATGACCTCCATGAATACAGTTATTCAGTTGGTGAAAGTGAAAGGGTTAGTCGCACATGTGGATTGCACTGGGGGATTACATAGGAGGGTCGCGCAGGTTAGCCACATGGTTGTTTTGAACACATATATCACACAGGGGTCCCCACATATATAAATAGTTTCGACATAATCAATGGTTCCTCATTTTTCCTTAGCACTATTTATGTCATAACACAAGTGATATCATCGACGCTTTTTCTTCTGTGAAATATCCACCATTTCCATAGACCTGATATGCTCTTACCTATGCGATGCATGCACCTAGACGATTCACATATGTGAGGTCACTTGGGTCGGTGACCTATGTGAGGTCACTGGGGAGAGTGAAACATGTGAGGAAATCCCTTTTTCTTATTTATGAATTGTTTAATTTTTTCATAAAAATGATTTATCTCTAATAAAACTCTTAGTACTTCCTTGATGATTCCCAATTGTCGCTTAGGAATTTAAAGTCTCTAAAGCAGAGTACAATAATCATATCAATGAGATGATGGATATTATTGGGAAAGATTATTATGATTTATAGGAATAAACTCTCTTGGAAATAGTGATTTATATAAAGAAGTATCATCATGATTATCCTTAGAATAATTATCTTCCACTTTATGACTATAGGCTTCAGAGCAATGTCCTATTTCCGAAGTTGAAGAATTACCTTCTACTCTCTTAGTTCAAAAAATACACACTATTCACCACTAAAAAATGTATTATGAACCTAGAAATTAATCCTGAGCTATTAAGACAATGTATTATAGAGACCCGCACATTCAATCAGATTCATGGTGAAGTTGACATCAGCTTATGAGATTTTTACCTAATCATATGGGCACTAATTGTAACACCCCAAGATTTTATGAAAAATATTCTTTTTAATTTCATTAATGTCATGTGTTATATTCTACACCAAAAGGAGCTTTCACAACACACATCTCTGACCTAGCTTGAATTAGACGCAATCGCGACCTTCCACGATAGCGTGTGTTGTACGCAACACCAAGTTTCGCTAAACAACGATATGCTATTGAGATATTATTAAAACTAGCCGTTATGAATAGTAATAACCACTTTTTGAAATTTTTTAAATTTTATTTTTTAGAATGGACTTCATTTATGGATTCGGAGTATCGAATTTAGCCTAAGGTGAAATTTTGGTACTTTTCGAATAACTTTCATATTCTGATGAATAGTGAAAATTACTAAATTTTAATTAAAAACAACTTTTTTAATCGAAATACTTAATAGTGATAAATTATTAATTTGAGTGGTTTTAAAGTATATTTAGAATATATTTTTACAATTTAATACAATGTTGGTCATTGGATGTAATTTCACATTTAAACCAGTTATAAACAAGTGTCAATCTTTTGATAGTTATTATCTCTTAAAAACACGCTATTTGTTGTGACAGTGGAAATTAATTATAAAATTAATTAATGAAACTTGTATGTTGGGAATTTTGTAAAATAGAAATCATTTTTGAATTCGGAATATCAATTATAGCTTAGGGTGAAATTTTGGCATTTTTCTGAAAAACTTCAATTTTTGATGAATAGTGAAACCACTAAGTGGTAGGTTAAAAACTGAATTTTGAATAAAACTTAATTTTATAGCTTATGTGAATGGAATTTTGAAAATCCGACAGACACGGTTGATATCAGTAATTAAAATGTGGTTCAATGAGATAAAAATAATTTTTTGGTGAATAGTAACTTTTTACTTTTTTTACCGCGGTTAATAGTAAATAGGGTAATTAAGGGTAAATATGATATTACTATTACCCTAACACATGTCCTAATTCTATTTTATAAGTTTAATTCGACCAAAAACAACCGTATGAATATAATATGACCATTTAGGTCCACTTGGATTAGATTATGACATTTAATATTATTTTATTTAATGAATAGTTAAAATAGTTAAAATCAATGTTTAATAAGTAAATCATTTTAAATATGGGGTTATACATAATATAAATTAGACTATAAATATTCATTAGAAAGATAAAAAGATTTCCTATATAATGGTATTTTATTTGTAATTTTTGGACATTAAATAATTTAATTTATTTATGACACAATGATGATGCAGTAATTATCTTATTAATGAAATATTGACATAATTGATGTTATAAACACCAAAATAAATGGAATTTGAGACTTTTTATGAATTCCAATAATTTTCTAGGTTACTATGATATATTATTGTTGATTTAATCAACTTGGTTCGAACATATAATTCTGTTATGACTTTCACAAAAATCATATATCAAATAGTGTCAAACTTGACACAAAATAGTCTTTAAAACAAATATTATATTATTAATTGTTATTTAATTCCTAAAAATCTAAGGTTCGGCCAAATGACTTAGATAAGGATATATATATATATTAATAATAAACAATTTGGGGTTCTTTTGGCATGTTATAGTAAGTGTATTAACCATATAGTGTAAGAAAACAAAAAGACACGGTAAAAGTTAAATTATTTAACTTAGAGTTAAATCTAATTGATAAGGTTAAAATAATAACCTAAACCTGTCTAAATCCTATTGGTTGATAGGATTTAGACCAATCCCCACTTTAGCTTCGAAATAAGACCCTTTGGAACCATTATAAACCGATTTTGACTTTAATATAAAATAATATTTTGGGATATTCCTAAGGTGCCCCTCTCCTCCCTTATAAAAGGACACCTCCTCCCCCTCCTCCTCACACCAATTTGAGAACTCAAGCTCGGCCAACCCCTACCAAAATCCCTTCTCCACTTCCCTAGAATAATCCTAGAGGTCCTGGTCTTATTCAAATACCAATCTTAGTTCCCTAAGTGGAGGATTCAAAGAGGCGTTTCAAAGAAGAGGAGGTTCGGACACTTACAAAGCAAGTCGGACCTAAGGTAAGGGAATATCACAATCTCATTTTTATCCAAGATTGTTTATACTTTGGTATTTACTGGGGTGTATTTTATCATCCACACCCATGTTTCCTCAATATGTAATATTATTTCCATCCACCTAAAATTGTTTAAATCCAATTTTACCCTTCGGTGAGTTTTTAGTAAAATATATGAAAGGAAACTTTTGTCGTTTTTTTTACGAGGTATTTTTTGACTTTTCCGAAAAAAGTACGAGAAGAATGTTTTCTTTTAACTTATACAGAATGAATGGATTTTTAAAACATTATTTCCAAGAAGCTTCCTTTAAAAATTTTCAAGTTTATTTTTAATCAACTTATTTTAGTTTAAAGTTGTAAGACATGTTAAGAAAGGAAAAATGTTTTTGAAGCAGAAAGGATATTTTCCTCAAGAATGGAGTTCAAGTGTTTTATCAAAACTATTTTCCATCTAAGATAATAAAGGGTTCTGTTTTTACCCCTATTATTACATTGATTTGATTATGTTATGATGGAATTATTTTTATGAATTTTTTTATCGTGTATGAATTGTTTTATGATGTCATGATGTTTAAGATTCCCATTTTTATTACATGGGTTATGCAATGATGTATGGTTTATGATTTTGTGGCACAAATAAGAATGGTATCATTATGAGATGGGTGGGACCTATATCTCCCTCCAATGCATTGGGTAAAGATTTTATATCTCATGAGATAGACAAGGCTGGAACGGTAGGTTATACCGGTTCAGTGAAACAGGACTGGAACGAGGGTGACTCAGTTCAGAAAGGGACTTTGTCAACTAAGATAGTCTTGGCAATGAGTCTTGACTAACAATAAAAGATTCTCTATGATTATGTGTTTATTCCACAAAGTTTCTTGTTTTAAGTTATGATTATTGTGATTACATTTCACTGCCATGATTTATCCCATGTTATGAAATTATGATCTCTTTTGCAGGTTAAGATTTCCAAAAGTTATGTGATTGTGTATACGATGAGATTTATATTTCTTTTTTTTACCCTTACTGAGCATTTGAGATCACCCTTTTATGTTTTCTTTTCCCCAGGATATAATGAAAGATTTTAGGTAAAAAAAGGAAGATCTTTATGGGAGATGTTGAAGATCTTTCACCACGATTAGAAGATTACGTTCTGAGTTTCCAAAGACACTAAACTATTACGATCCTTGTGTGTGTGTTTTTGTTATGTAATAAGTATTCCGAAAAAGTAATGTAATGTTCATGTACGTTAAGCTTAGGGTCTCTACAGTTGGTATCAGAGGAAAGGTTTAGTCAACCTTTGGAATCTAGGATGCAAAAACGTTAGTGAGATCCCTAGAGATATTTCTAAGGTATGTCAAGGTATGTCCCTAAGGTTAAGTATACGTATAGGTTATAGTACTAGAATTACGCTAACGATCATAGAATTAAACCTAAGATGTTAGATATTGAAGGTACTCCCCCTTTATTATGTTGTTTTCCCCTATCATGATTTTTGCCTCTCACACTATTCTTTTTGGGTTTTAGAAAATGGCTGGAAAGAAGCTGATTCATGATAATGGAGAATATGATGGACAATGGAATGATATTCTTCATAATGAAATGGGATTTGGAAGTCCAAACATCATTATTATGCCAAATCAGCAATCTCATAATATGATCAATAAAGTAAAATTTGGTAAGTTTCCTGACTCGGCTAATAAGAGAATTATAGAGTTTCATGATGATCATAGAGGAAAGATAGTTCAATTTCCCCTATGTAAATCATGTGGGAAGAGGAATCAAGGAGAATGTTTCAAAGGAACTGGAAGATGCTTTGGGTGTGGAAAAGAAGGACACACAGCAAGTAAGTGCAAAGCAAAAGGTTCAGTTAACACCATGGATGAGGATAATGGTATTGCTACGACATCAACAATGGTTAAATGTTTTAAATGTGGAATGTACGGGCATTATGAAAACCAATTCCCTAAGGGAAAGTCTCATGAAGAGAATCAGTATGGTCGTATGGGAAGTATTTATGTTGATGATGATGAAGAGACTGCAAATGATATGTGAGATGAAAGAATTGTTGAAGCTCGGTCAATGGTTTAAGAAGGTAGTGGAATGATTACATGTTTATCAAGTGTAATGTTGTATAAGTAATCTCATGGTACTATGGAATAAAGAGACATCTAAGGATTGTTTCACTATTGTCTTTCCTAAATTTTTAAAGTGTATGATTAATGGTACTAGTAACCATGAAATGTTATTCATATATTTTTTGGAAAGTAGATGATATGCGCATAATGAAGGAATAATAAGATAATGAGGTATTTGATTGTATTCATGAGCTCATGACTTATATAAGGAGAAGGTTATATCATGGTTTGAGTATATAGAATTTTTGGATTTTGGTATGTGGAAAGAGTTAACTTCTAACTGCATTCATGTTTTCACTAAGGTTCAATGGGTATTCAAGAGAATACGTGATTAAGGCCTTTGAATGTTTAGAATGTGACCAACAAGACATATCTTATGATATATGGGGATCAACGACAGTATTAAATCTCTGGTAATCGTTTTCACTATATTATGAGAGTGGACTGCAGTATTATGGATAATCCTAAAGATTAGAATGGATTATGTTGGACATAAGTTAGTATTGTTTAAGGATAGAAGATTTTCGATATTATTGATGGGATGTTATAGTAATGTAGTTTTAGAAAAAGGACAACCTGCAAGACGGGCGACAGCCCATCGCGTCAGACAAGGATGTGGGAATCGAACCCACAACCGAAGTGCGACTAGCCTTTATCGCCTACCACTGGACTACAGGAAGTCCCTGTTTAGTAGAAACTAGTTTTATTATATTAAGCAGTATGATATATGAAGTATAAGTTCATTTTAGGAACCATATATCATTAATCTCACTATAGATGGACTTATGTATTTTTTGATTACTTTTCTAACCTTTTGAGACAGATGGAATGACCCATCATTATATAACATGATCTGCTAACACATCACGAATGACAAATTCAACTTCATTTCTTTAAGAGATGAAGTAGAAATTGTCCAAAGAACGACAAACAGTGAGACTATACCAAAATCACGAAAGTATTTCTTCTAATTCCAATTTCATCATCTTTAGGGAAATGATCTTGAAAACCAAAAATGTTGTCCTAGTGCTCTTATATCTGATTAATCAGATGGTACCTTGGATCATCACAAATTTATGGATTTGTGATTGCTAGCTTTTCCATAGCCGTGTTCTCTACCACTCTCCATCAGAACATGATGGTTAGATTTATCTTCCATATCCATATTTTCACCTATGTGGAAACCCAGTGATTAGTTTATTTGGGTAACTGTTACGTTTCATACTTTTGTTTTTAAAGATTGGTTTTGGTATTCCTTTTCACGATGTGGGTTTCGATTAAAGAAACTTTCGAATAGTAAACCATTTATAACCCCGACGAATTTCGAGGGCGAAATTCATTTTAAGGGGGGTAGAATGTAACACCCCGAGATTTTATGAAAAATATTCTTTTTAATTTCATTAATGTATTGTGTTATACACTACACCAAAAGAAGATTTCACAACACACATCTCTGTCCTGTCTTGAATTAGACGTAATCGTGACCTTCCACGATAGCGTGTGTTGTACGCAACACCATGTTTTGCTAAACAACGATATGCTATTAAGATATTATTAAAACTAGCTGTTATGAATAGTAATAACCACTTTTTGAAATTTTGTAAATTTTATTTTTCAAAATGGACTTCATTTATTGATTTGGAGTATCGAATTTAGCCTAAGGTGAAATTTTGGTACTTTTCAGATAACTTTCATATTCTGATGAATAGTGAAAATTACTAAATTTTAATTAAAAACAACTTTTTTAATCGAAATAATTAATAGTGATAAATTATTAATTTGAGTGGTTTTAATGTAAATTTAGAATATATTTTTACATTTTAATACAATGTTGGTCATTGGATGTAATTTCACATTTAAACTAGTTATAAACAAGTGTCAATCTTTTGATAGTTATTATCTCTTAAAAACACGCTATTTGTTGTGACAACAGAAATTAATTATAAAATTAATTAATGCAACTTATATGTTGGGAATTTTTTAAAATAGAAATCATTTTTGAATTTGGAATATCAATTATAGCTTAGGGTGAAATTTTGGCAGTTTTATGAAAAACTTCAATTTTTGATGAATAGTGAAACCACTAAGTGGTAGGTTAAAAAATGAATTTTGCATAAAACTTAATTTTACTGCTTCTGTGAATGGAATTTCGAAAATCCGACAGACACGGTTGATATCAGTAAGTAAAATGTGGTTCAATGAGATAAAAATAATTTTTTAGTGAATAGTAACTTTTTACTTTTTTTACCGCGGTTAATAGTAAATAGGGTAACTAAGGGTAAATATGATATTACTATTACCCTAACACATGTCCTAATTCTATTGGATAAGTGTAATTCGACCAAAAACAACCTTATGAATATAATATGACCATTTAGGTCCACTTGGATTAGATTATGACATTTAATATTATTTTATTTAATGAATAGTTAAAATAGTTAAAATCAAAGTTTAATACGTAAATAATTTTTAATATGGTGTTATACATAAGATAAATTCGACTATAAATATTCATTAGAAAGATAAAACGATTTCCTATATAATGGTATTTTATTTGTAATTTTTAGACATTAAATAATTTAATTTATTTATGACATAATGATGATGTAGTAATTATCTTATTAATGAAATATTGACATAATTGATGTTATAAACACAAAAATAAATGGAATTTGAGACTTTTTATGAATTACACTAATTTTCTATGTTACTATGATATATTAGTGTTGATTTAATCAACTTGGTTCGAACATATAATTCTGTTATGACTTTTACAAAAATCATATATCAAATAGTGTCAACATTGACACAAAATAGTTTTTAAATCAAATATTATATTATTAATTGTTATTTTATTCCTAAAAATATAAGGTTCGTCCAAATTACTTAGATAAGGATATATATATTAATAATAAAAAATTTGGGGTTCGTTTGGCATGTTATAGTATGTGTATTAACCATATAGTGTAAGAAAAAAAAAGACACGGTAAAAGTTAAATTATTTAACTTAGAGTTAAATCTAATTGATAAGGTTAAAATAATAACCTAAACTTTTCTAAATCCTATTGGTTGATAGGATTTCGACCCATCCCCACTTTAGCTTCGAAATAAGACCCTTTGGAACCATTATAAACCGATTTTTACTTTAATATAAAATAATATTTTGAGATATTCCTAAGGTGCCCCTCTCCTCCCTTATAAAAGGACACCTCCTCCCCCTCCTCCTCACACCAATTTGAGCACTCAAGATCGGCCAAACCCTACCAAAATCCCTTCTCCACTTCCCTAGAATAATCCTAGAGGTCCTGGTATTCTTCAAAGACCAATCTTAGTTCCCTAAGTGGAGGATTCAAAGAGGCGTTTCAAAGAAGAGGAGGTTCGGACACTTACAAAGCAAGTCGGACCTAAGGTAAGGGAATATCACAATCTCATTTTTATCCGAGATTGTTTATACTTTGGTATTTACTGGGGTGTATTTTATCATCCACATCCATGTTTCCTCAATATGTAATATTATTTCCATCCACCTAAAATTGTTTAAATCCAATTTTACCCTTCGGTGAGTTTTTAGTAAAAGATATGAAAGGAATCTTTTGTCGTTTTTCGTACGAGGTACTTTTTGACTTTTCCGACAAAAGTACGAGAAGAATGTTTGCTTTTAACTTATACGGAATGAATGGATTTTTAAAACATTATTTATAAGAAGCTTCCTTTAAAAATTTTCAAGTTTATTTTTAATCAACTTCTTTTAGTTTAAAGTTGTATGACATGTTAAGAAAGGAAAAAAGTTTTTGAAGCAGAAAGGATATTTTCCTCAAGAATGGAGTTCAAGTGTTTTATCAAATTTTTTTTCCATCTAAGATAATAAAGGGTTCTGTTTTTACCCCTATTATTACATTGATTTGATTATGTTATGATGGAATTATTTTTATGAATGCCTTTATCGTATATGAATTGTTTTTTGATGTCATGATGTTTAAGATTCCCATTTTTATTACATGGGTTATGCAATGATGTATGGTTTATGATTTTGTGGCACATATAAGAATGGTATCATTATGAGATGGGTGGGACCTATATCTCCCTCCAATGCATTGGGTAAAGATTTTATATCTCATCAGATAGACAGCGTTGGAACAGTAGGTTATACCGGTTCAGTGAAATAGGACTGGAACGAGGGTGACTCGGTTCAGAAAGGGACTTTGTCCACTAAGATAGTCTTGGCAATGAGTCTTGACTAACAAGAAAAGATTCTCTATGATTATGTGTGTATGCCACAAAGTTTCATGTTTTAAGTTATGATTATTGTGATTACATTTCACTGCCATGATTTATCCCATGTTATGAAATTATGATCTCTTTTGCAGGTTAAGATTTCCAAAAGTTATGTGCTTGTGTATACGATGAGATTTATATTTCTTTTGTTTACCCTTACTGAGAATTTGAGCTCACCCTTTTATGTTTTCTTTTCCCCAAGATATAAAGAAAGGTTTTAGGTAAAAAAAGGAATATCTTTATGGGAGATGTTGAAGATCTTTCACCACGATTAGAAGATTACGTTCCGAGTTTCCAAAGACACTAAACTATTATGATCCTTGTGTGTGTGTTTTTGTTATGTACTAAGTATTCCGCAAAATTAATGTAATGTTCATGTACGTTATGCTTAGGGTCTCTACACTAATTCTTGGAGAGATGTTTGAGAAATATATCCCACCTAAATCCTCAAAGGTCAATACTGAAGGGTTCCCCATTTAGGCTCACATGTTGTTCAAGACAGTCTAAGATATTAAGAAAGAATACCCTCACCCAAGGGGGATGTCTATCCTATGGTATGGATGAATTCTTTCTTGGAACCATAGGGGGAGTGACCCACAAGAAAATGTCCCATGTGATGTACCACAACAGAAAAGTGCAAAATTCATAGTAAATTATGATCCACAACTGAAAAATTTGAGTTCAACTAATGGGGGTACAAAATCAAGTCTAAGAGACCTAGTAATACATGAATTACAGGTTATATAATGATCTAATTAAGAATCTATATACTACCAATTCCTGAATCAAATGGTGGGGTAAGGATGGGTAAATTTATCATGGTGGTGAAGCTGGCTGGGGGGATTATAGGGTTTTCAAATCCATGGATGGGAAACCAACCCTAAGAAAATATGGTTTGTGTGTAAGGGATGGGGAATTCTATTTTGACTATCAGAATTAAAGGAGGGTTACCTAGAAAAATTTAGAACCTCCCACCTAGATCGAGGTTGATTCATTGAATGGGAGAACACAAACAATATAAATGTTATGATAGTTGGTAATAGAATGGATAATATAGGAATCACTACATGTCTATATGGAATGGGCATCATGTTGTAAACAATACTTTGGGTTGATGCGGTGGATGACCCTCATATGAGAAATAAATCCTCTATAAAAAGGTTTAAATCATAATGTAATTTAATGTCATCCAATCGAGACATGAATAATGCATTTTAATGTCTTGTTCAAGGATGTTGAAGGATACATGTAAGTTATATTATATTTGACCAAAATATTATTGATTTTCCATTTAACAATGATCAATCAAATGATTTTTCATCATCCTTAGGAATTATGAGAGAAATTTTTAATCTCTGATCTGGGGCTTTTTCAGATATAAAAAGTGATATCATAAAAGTATGAAAGGAATGTCCATGGACCATGTTTGAAAAATTTGTATGTAGTATAATTTTTTGGGGGCTTATGGAGATTGAATAGGCTTATCCCATTGATAAATGTTGCTCTGGTTGACATACCCATTTGGTGTGTGACTTTTGTAAAACAATTGAGGTGTATCAATTCATAATCAAACAATGAAATACTATAGTTTACAAGACCTTTTTGGTTGAATAATTACACAAAGACAAATTTGGAATATCAATCAAAAGTAAAAAAATGATGTCCTCTACTATAAAAAATAATATCAACTATTATCGAAGGAAGCTCGAGAATATATGGATTTCCCTAGAAACATTATTCAGTTTGTTTCAGAAATGTGCCTGATTAAGGAAGGATAATTTCATGTCTAAATCAAAAAACAATGGGGAGAAATTTTTCTTACACTGGTGTGACCCATATGTAGGAAGGGGATATTTTCTTATTAGATCTAATCCCAATACACAGGGTCAGGGTGCCACTATATATCTAATTGTAATGAGAATCAAGCTGTACGTAGTTTTTTGAAATAATCTCATCACTGATCAAATTATTGTGTTATGAAGGTGCTATATATTTGGTTATGGGCTCACGATAGGGTGAGAAATCATATTGGACCCTCTTTTGTAGTTTTGGGTCATAAATAGGAGAGTTGGGGAGTTTTTTTTTCATATTACGATTAGACCTGGATGTTGGATATGAGCATCTCTATGTATCTTGAAAAGGTGGGAATCAAGAGACATGCGGTTCTTGAATTTACATCTTTCAAGAGACACAAATCATGATGTTTAATGTCTTGTAGTACAGATATTCAGTGCACCTTTTATGGTCATGCATCGAGGACCATTCTAATAATGATAAGAACTGATATTCCTTGATCATGCGGGGAAGCCACATCAAAACTCATAATCCCTTGAGAGCTATGTTTGGTGTAATAAATAAAGAGTTTAAAAGGATTACTTCACCACATAAAGGTAATTAAAATGATGTAAAAAATTAATTTTTATCTTCTGGTAGATGGATTGGGTTGTAGGATATATGAATTTCTATATGACCCATTGTAATGAGAATCAAAACATATATATATATATATATATAAATATAGGAAATTTTGATGTTTAATGTCACACAGAAAGTTTGAAAGATATCTGACATGAAAAATAATGCATTAAGGCCCATTAAATCCATTTATGAATTCAGGGAATCAACTTATGATATGAATCTCATGTTTGTGGAATGAGGATTCCTACGCGGTTTTTCTTGGGAATCATATTCTTGGTACACACTGTAAGACTACATTTTAATTTCATTTTATAAAGATTATGTTGAATTTTTTAACATCATTTGAATAGGATGACTTTATGTCTTGTGGTTTTAGGTCATACGTCTGTACAATAGTTCATCAACATGATGGGTGATATAAGGCATACTAGTCCATGGGTGTTCCAACCTATTTCATACATGAATAATGAAATTATTAAACATGATCTTGGGTGTTCTTAGATAAAGTGAAATAGTATGAGAGAAGATCATGATGAGTGACCATAGATCATGTTCAAAATTAGTTTATATAATTTTCTTATCAGGGATTACAAAGATAGAAGATGTTTCTAACAAGGATTAATGTTCCTTTGGTTGATAAGACTTTCTGGGGGTGACTTTTTCAAATCCTATTATTGAATATCAATTCATAGTAAAAAAAACAAATTCCTCAAGTTTAAATTCCCTTTTGGTGGATGACTTATTCAAATCCAACACTGGAGTATCAATTAATAGTCAAACATTCTTTCCCCAAGTATCAAAAATATTGTGATCAATGTCTAAGGAATGGTTATGGATATTTGAAGGCCCAAGGATAATTAATATAATATGTGGAGTTATTATGTCCAAGAATGAAGGAATAAATTAGGATGACATTGTGTATGGAGTGTGATGTTCCCTACTTATAACTTTGTGTGTATGAAAGAGAGTGGGGATTTTATTTAAATCATAGTTTGGACTAGTACATATGGTCTAGGATTCACTACAATTACTATCGAGATGATAATCAATCCACACGTAGTTCACGGATGGAGGTTTGGTGAGAGACCAACACCAAGAGTTGTGATTCACTCAATCATTGGTTAGAATATAATGTAGTTTAAAATCATGAAATAAGGATTTGAACCATTGAGTTTTACATCATGTAGAAAGGATATTGTCTCATATTTAATGTCTTCTGAATTGGGTTCTTGGCTATGTTGTTTGGAGTCATACAACTCTGACTATGGTGTCTTTTCGGTTTCGATTGGATGATTAGGACCACATAAAATTACTTTTAAGGTCATTTTATAAAGACGATGTGGTGTTACTTTCAAGGTCTTATATGAAGGAAAAATTTCATGCAATTTTTCATCGAGTGATGATGATGATGATAAGTTACTTTTAGGGTCATGCATATATGACCATCATGTTGTGTAGTTTAACATCGTACAATAAAGAATAAGGTTTTCTATTTCACAAGGATTATTTCATGATAAATATTTCAATTTTTTGTGATGTAAAGAACCCTTTATCCATCAATATCAAATAATAATATCTATTGGATTAGACCGTGTGTATGTCATAAGGTCCCTCCCACTTTGAATTAATATTGAGATGTTTCTTCCATGGTTTCATTGGGGACCTGAGAACCAGTACCAACACATCTTGGAGGAATGAGAGGAGTAAATATTTCTTATTAAAACCCATGGATATTTTTTTCTTATGGACCTCAAAGTGATGAAATGAACTAACTATTTTATCATTAATTTGATCCCACACACCCATCTATTTATGGCATTTCTCATCTAAGGAGAGTTGATGGAATATGGAAATGAGTAGTGAGGGAAATTAAAATTCAATGGACAAGACTTATTTTATCCAACATACTATCAAATATAGGGTTTCTAGTGTGGTGGTGCATGTTTCAGTTTGGTAGGACAACATGGAATGAAAGATATTTTAAGGAAAGTATTTCTTTATCATTATTCTCTTAATTGTGGATTATGTTTTATAGGGTCTTATTGAAGGCCTCTATATATCCTTTATATACTGTATGATATAAAGGTGATTAATTTTCATTGTATTATACTTATGATATAGCTTCTCCAATTCAACATAAAAAAAATTGGTGCCATTTTCTATTATTATTGTATGAGGGACAAAGAATTCGGTAATGATGTTGGTTTTTATGAAAATGAGAATGATTTTAGTCCCGAATTATTTGCAGGTTATTAATTCATCCAACTTATAGAAGAAGTCAGCAATAGTGAGGATGTATTTGAATTTCATATCCATAGATGGAGGATATGAAACTATAACATTCATTCCAAATAAAGAAAATTTCTAGGAGTATTTGGATATATGTAGCTGCTCCAGGGTTTGATGGATGAATTAGATGTGCAATTGGAATGAATGAAAATTCATGGTGAACCTCATGAAATACTGAAACATTAATGGTTAAAAGTATCCAATATTTCAGATCTAAATGGAAATCCTAAACCCTAACTGGTTTGAACCATAGGCTCTTGTACATACTTATTACTTAATTGTGAAAATCTATTCTCTAAAAATTAACTTGATAAGGACATCATCAAATCCATGTTTATAGACAATTTTATAGTGATTTGAGACTTCATGAAGAGTAATGTTAGTCAATTATCATTAGGTTTTCTATTTTTTAAATTTCCTTAATGACATAACTCCATTTTTAAGGTAATACACAATGGTAATCATCCAACTACGTATAAGAATCTGGTTTAATGATGGAATTATGCTTGTTGATAGATTTAATGTCATCAAAAACAATCTACGAAACCATTCAGTGATTTATAGTGTAGATAAATATTTCATCTTGGTCTGGATCCACCAAAGATGTGGTTGTATTCACTAAGGCATCATCCTAGGTATTATATGATTTTGAAATGTGAGTCAATGTCATATATAATTGTAATTCTACCATAATACATCTAAGATTATCATGAAGGGGGATTAGCTCCTTTATGATAGTATAAACCCATTTTCTATTAAACATCCTCTGATATCGACTGTTACGACCTTGCCTGTAGTATCCAAGAACCAATGTCGACATTATAACAATGGAATAAGAAACAAGGAATCAAATCCCAAAGGACCCAATAGCTTATTAGTCTTGGTAAACTAGACACATACTTAAAATTATTATCACAATTTTAAACAAAAAGTACACAATGTATTTCCTTTGGGAATTCCATTATTCCCTATATTGTATCCCTATATATAAATCAAAAAACACTTCTTGGTATCCAAGAAAAAATAGAGCATAAGAAAGGGGCCAGATCAGATGCTCAGTAAGGATAAGAACACAATAATAGAAATCATGAATTAGTAGGAATAATCAATATGGAAGGTTAAATAATTGAAACACATTCCATTTAATCAATAAATTGAGAATAATTTTGAAGGAATAAAAGACAATCAAATAATGTCATATACATAATCACATGATCTTGAAACATAACCTTGGATATTATAAATAATGTAATAATCCTATGATATATCAATAACTGAATTCGTAATGATGGAATGCATAATTCCAAACATCCGAAACATAATATCAAGTCCCTATTCCAAGACATCTAAATAAATGGGTAATTCCTTATCCAAAACCTAATTTAGTTTTTCAAACGAGACCTATAGATGCATCGATGGGATATCTATAACTAGTCCCTAACTATCACTCACTAGGTCCAATTCATTCCTTATACAAAGGGGGTGAAACATAATCAACATAAAAAAAGTGTATTAAAAAACTGGTAATCAAAATGTTAATAATTACACTATTTAATAAACATAATAATAAACCTTCTAGACTAATATGAATAATATCAAACTGGTACATTCCCATTGAAAATAATCATAAAATATCTCGATTAAAATATGGATGGTATCATTACAATATATCCCTAGTGGAACATAATTAAAATAAAGTGTATATGTGACTGATGAATATAAATAAAAAAAATGACACCTAAAAACATTTTCAAGAAAATAATCATTTCATTTTGAAAAACACCTAGAAAAACTATTAAAAATTATTTTAAAAATAAATTTATTTGAAAATAACCATAAATTATTTTAAAATATGTTTGAATACATTGAGTTGTTAGGATAATGGAAGTGTCCATTTTTTCCATACACATTAAAACAAATATCCTTTTTAGATTTTCAGTAAAATCTAAACATGCCTATTTAGAAAACTAAAAGTAGATTCAATTTATAAAAAAAGTAAAACATGGGAAAAATATCTTTAATAAATCTTTTTTATGAATAAAAAAATATTTTTGAAAAAATCTTGGAAAACATTTATTTCATTGAAAGAGTTATTTCATCTGAAGAGATAAATAATTTCTGATGTTTTTTAAAAATAATTCTCAAACATTTTAAGTAAAAATGATTATAATTAGGGAAGAAGTAGATAAATATATTAGGATGTATGTTTAGGGGTTTTGTGATAGAATACCAAAATTACTATGTTTCTAATTTCATAGAAATATGTGTTATGTTAGAAATAATTAGGGAAGAAGTATATAAATATCTTATATTTCCTTTTTATTTGAGTGATATGCTGAAAAACTAGTTGAATAAGATACCTCAACAATCTGTTACCACTTGGGGTGATTATATACTTTGGAGGTCATGGCATACATTCCATGCATGTTATTTTCTTTGTGACCTCTAGTGGATTTGGAATATATCAAAATATATGTGATTCCAATGTGTCCATGATTTTTATGTTATGCATAGTGGTGTGTGTGTGTGTGACCATGATTAATATTTTCTAATATGGTAACTAATGTGCATGGGTATGCCCTGAGACCAATTTGATGTTTGATTCCCTAAAAAATGTTATGTAAATTGTTACCATGATAGATAATTATCACATATTTATGTTTATTTCTATAGATATCTCAATATGACATGTATTATGATTCCTTTTATGATATTTCTTGTTGAATGTATTACCATACCTATGGAAGCAGTATTTGGTAGTTGGAACAAGTGGACCGTTAGGATATGATTATACCAGGGTGGTTGGCCTGACACGATACAATTATTACGAAGTAGATATGACAATCCTCTGGCTAGACCTAAAATTCAATTCATTACGGATACCAAGTACCATGTAATAAATTGATTCCATGTTGATATCAATTAGATGTTAACTCATCATCATTATGGCCTCACTCACAACTCAATTCCTTAAGGATACCATGTAATATTTTTAATGAAATTTTGTATTGTTCTTTGTCACTTCTGATGTCTTTTTTATCCTTTTGGAAAAGAGTTTTAGCAGTTAATACATGGGTTCATGTCATCTTGGATAGTGCATAGCCTCTCAACACATGGTTGATTGATTATTTATTCTTTCATATAACAAGCATAAAAAAATACAGACGCCGAAAGTTAATTTTTTTTGAAAATTCAGAATACTACACTTTCAAAATAAAGTAGAATTAAAATACACATACGTAAAATTTACATCATGCTCACTTCTGGTTATTGTTGAAGCATTAATTTGATTATTAGTAGGTTCAAACATATAATATTTCAAAAGAGTTATTTTTTTGAACCCATATGTAATATTATTTATAAATATTACAATATACATACCTCAAATCCTAATCAGAATTAACAAATAGTTCGCAAAAGTAGATTAAATATGGTTCATTTCAGATTTGGAATAAGACTGTGAATCAATGAATGCGTATAATAACATTTAATGATATGTGATAAAAAATAGAATAATATGTAAGAAAATATAAAAAAAATTAATACAACTAACCATATCAAATTCAGTAGTTTCCCCAATTTTGATTATCTCATACATGGATCATAAAATATAATAACCACATTCAACATGTACTTTTTGATGATGAAAGTATATTTATAAAACATTAAACTGTTAGTAGAAGTTAATAAAAAAAAAATATCAAACCAATTTCTAATATAAAAACTAATTACCTGTACTTCCATATATTTGATTTTATTCGATGTCTTTATCGACTTTCATTCCTCATTAAATATTTCTATGAACTGCATTTTCATATATATAAACTAATAATACATATCTAAAAAATGAGAATAAAACATAATGGGCTTATAAAAAACAAAAAATACCTTTCTAATAAGGTTGAAAATCATTTACAAAAATTCTCTAATAAATACCAAAACCAATATAAGGTCCATTCACTTGGGCACAATACGCCTAACATCAAATGCACCCAACAATACCAAAAGTTCACAATTAATGTCATTATAATGATGATTAGTACAAAATTATGTTTCGGTTCTTACTTATCATGAAATTGTAGAAACCTGCACTGAATCTTCATATGTGATAATCTCTCACACATATATGCAACTCTATCAAGATTATTCACAAGTTTCACTTCTATGGAAATGAATTCTAGATCTATAAAACCATAAATTTCTGTACTTTCTTTTTATAGAAGAGGCATTTGTAGATACCTAATTTAAAAGTAAAATATAGTTAGTCAATTTAATACAATATTTTATTAAATAAATAAAAATTCAAATGTCATATTACTTACATGAAAAACAACTGCACCACATTCAGACCGAGCTCTTCAAAATCAACTAGATGAATGATATCATATTTGAGTAATCTCAATGGATATTATCTTCCACATATATCCAAAATCATCTGAAGCTCATAGATATAAATAAATGAGGAATATTCCTGATATAATATTTGTATCCCATAAGACATATCTAAAGTATCTAGAGGCGATTGTTCTTGAACATTTTGTTTCATTTGTACAGATTATTTTTCTTTCACATAATCGTAAAAAAGATAAATGTTAGAAAAAATTATAATTAATATTGAATAATTTATAATTAATATTTAAAAAACACATACCTCATTTAAAATTTAACAAATTAAACCAATTGTCTAAAGTAAAAAATAACCTAGAAAATCCCCAACTTTGGTTATCTCTTATGTAATAAGTGGTAGTAGACAATTAGGATCTACAATATCAAGTACTGATACTCTAACCTGACCCATCTGGATAGGCTGATGATGTACAGAATCCCTCAAAAAATGAATGAGTTCTAATGTAACAATATTTATGTGAGGATCTCTAGTAAAAAACTCACAATATACATTTTTGTTTGAGTGAGGTGGTGGAGAATCAATGTAAGCAAATGGGGCAGGGTAGTCTGGGTGAGTAGGCTGGGAAGACTGAAAAATAAAAATATTATATTAGTGTTTATAATTTATAAAATAGAAACATCGATGAAAAATAAATAATATACCATGGAATGTTTCTCATGCGGGGCAGGGTAGGTAGATGGGGTAAGGTAGTCCGGGTGAGCAGGCTAGGAAGGCTGAAAAATGGAAAATTTATAATAGTGTTTATAATTTATAAAAAAGAAAAATTGATGAAAAATAAATAATATACCTAGAAAGGCTGATCATACGGGGTAGGGTAAGGATATGGGGCTGGGTAGTCTAGGTGAGCAGTCTGGGAAGGATGAAAAATGAAAAAGTAGTATTAGTGTTTATAATTTATAAAATAGAAAAATTGATGACAAATAAATAATATACCTAAGAAGGCTGCACAGACTATGACTATCTTGAAAAGTGTTCTAACAAATCCTTCTGCACTGATTCTTGAATTTGACCACCCAAAGACGATTTCTTAACTTCCAGCTTTGCTTTTAAGGATTCTATTTCTGGGTCTATTGATTGCTTACTCTTACCAAAAACCTTCCGAATACTAACACCCGACTGATATCATCTATCACGGATAGGGTGTTCTTCCATTCCCAACACAGTGGCTAGGATGTCCATCATACCCTTGGGGATAAAAGAACCATGTGTATCCTTCTCCTGAAGTTCATCTTGAAATGAAGAATAAAAAGGTTATATTAGTGTTTTTAATTTATAAAATAGAAAAATTGATGACAAATAAATTATATTTATATACAATTTTATCAACTACTTTCTTAGCTTCTACTATAATATAATGTTCATTTTTCTTCTTCTGGATCATTTCCATTTTTCATGGTGAGTGGGAGGAGATGGAGGACCAAACTGGACCTCTTATGAACCATTAATAGATCGATCTCTCAATGATTGAATTTTTTTTCAATCCTTTATTTCTCCAAATACGAATACCCTCCACGTGATACTGTATAAAGGTGTACATTTCTCAACTGGATCTCATGATTAGATCTCCTAGAGGCCTATCATATAAAAATAAACTATTAAGTAATAAGAAAAATATATAATAAATATTACAATATAAAATAATTATCATACCTAAAATTTTTCTTCATTAAGACTGTCAACAAATCGCTTCCATGAATCTCCATCTAAAAATGCATACTTGAGGCATGGGTTTTCGAATCTTCTCATTCAAAAAACATAACTTTTAGTCTATTCTGTTTTAAAATATCTCCATCGAACCACTGCTAAAGAGATATATATTTTCTTTATTTATTTAGTTTTTTAAAAATTTAATGTTATTTATTAATGAATAAATTAATCATGTCATTTAAAATATATAATATTCAAAAAATATGGTAAAAGAAATCAATTAAGATATATTACCATCACGACCTCCCAAAGCTGTTGATTCGCCATCCTGTCCACTGACATCCAATCAGGATATAAAATACTAATCTTGCAACGACTCTACATCTCTATATAACTGACAAACTAAACTTTATTTGGGATAGTTGTATTATTATCATCATCAAAATAGATGTGTGCACTATCATCATCATGATAAAGTGATAGTTTTGGTAAATGTGTTATACCACGTTTACCAACTTGAGAACCGGAATTTTTAGTAGTAACATAAGAAGTCTCATTTGCCGGGGATGCATCAGTAGTCCGATAATTTGTTTTGTAAATTAACAGTTTTATTTCATTGAATAAGTATATTACTGAATATTTAATAATATGTAAAAATAGATTTACCTTGGTAACTACTCTTCTATATCTGTATCGGGCATTGCCACTTGAAATTGTAATGAAATGTTTTGTATCTTCATATCAATAGAAAACTGAATATTTAGAAACAAGGAAGATAAAAATAAGTAAGTAAAAAAGAGGCATCCATTTATAATTTTAAAAAAAAAACAAAAAAAATATTTTCTAGAAAAAATAAGACACTAATTTAGTGTTTTCCCACATGCCTTTATCATGATTGTTATTTAATTCATACACTATTTCTGTATTTTACTCATTGTAATCATCTGGAAATTGCGTAATAGATGAATAAAGCTTATGTAAATCACTAACATCATCATCATCATCATCATCACCTAAATAGTATTATTTTACTTGCAAAATAACTGACCACTAATCATTCGATGGACCAATGAAATAAAATACTTTCTTTCCATGGGTCACCATGATAAATGGTTCCTCATGTAATTAAATCTTTTAAAATCATTCAGTTTAAACCCATATTCATCATGTTTCACTCCACAATTACTACCAACCAAATTACACTTAAAAATGGTGATTCAACATTTAATATAATCAATTTATAGTATGTATTCAAAAACTCTGAAAAATGGAATTGATGTAGAAATTGGGGTTTTAACTTTGGCACTTGAAAAATGCATTGCTTCAGCGAAAACCATCACAACAATATACTGAACGGTACTCTTATCAGTCGAGTTTTTTTGGTAAATTGTGTTTTCATTGATATCAAAACTATACAATGTGATCACATTAAGAGATGGTCCCCCTACTAACCACTTCAATGTTTTCTTATACAAATATACCAGGGGTGACTTTCTCTTTAAACCATGAAAAAAGTGTATTCTTATGCTCAATCATCAACCATTGTTAATTTCTTTTCTAATATCATATCTTTAATTCAGAAATATGTGAGTATATATATGATTGAACCTCATCTATGTTGTTAAAAATTGTATAAATGTCCCTTCATCACTTCATCCCGTTGAATTAACTTTACCTTTAAGCCTCGAACCCCTCTACCTTCACTATCAACTATCATATGTTGAGATATAGGGAGACGAATATGCTCCACCTCAAAAAAATAATCAGTACAGAACTCAGTCACCTCGTATGATACATATTTTTGAACAATAGAGGCCTCTATTTGATAATTATTTTTAACGCATCCCTTCAAAATTTTCATATATCTTTCAAAAGGATACATCCATCTTAAATAAACATACCCACATATTCTTATTTCTTGCACTAAATGAATCATTAGATGAACCATTTTATAAAAACATGTGTGTGGGAAATAAATTTATAGTTGACAGATAATATGATTTTACTCATTCCCCAACACATATAACAAATTTGGATTAAAAACATTGCTTTAAATGGATTTGAAAAAATTACATCACCTGATGATAGTCTTTTGAATAGCTATCGGGAATATACCATGCAATGATACTGGTAAAAGTTGTTGCATCAACACATGGAAATCATGATATTTCATACCTATTAATTTACCATACTTAAATGAAACAAAATTATTACAATTTGAAGAAAAACCACTGGGTACTTTAATACCATGAAGACGCTGACAAAAACAGATATTTTCAATCTGGTTAATGTGTGACAAGATGGAGGTAAATATGTTCTGTTTCCTTTCATAGTGGGAGCTAACTCTAAAAGTATTCTCATTAATATAAAATCCAATCTAGCATGAAATTTATCTTTTTTCCTTTCCTTTTATGTCTAACAAAGTTCCAATAAAACTGTCACATATGTTTTTCTCAACATACATAACATCAATGTTATGTTTTATCTCAAAAAAACTCCAATGAGGTAGTTTGAAAAAAATAGACTTCTTCTTCCAGATATTTCATTGAAGACCAGAACTTATTTTCTTTCCAAACGTTGAATCAATATCTTTCATCCAGTCATAATATTCTTCATATGAAAATGGTATAGGGGGAAGGTTGTATTCTTGTAATCCATTAAATTCTTTTTTCAATCTAAGATAATGATGACCAATTCACAAAAATATTCAATGTCCCATGTACACTATCTTTCATTCATTATGAAATTGATTATATGAAGTCTATTCTCCACAAATTGGATACGCTATAGGTCCCTTAACACTATATCATGATTAGTTTCCATATATAATAAATTTGTTTATATTAAACATTATCACAGCATGCAAAAGAAAATACTCTTTATTATATGCATAGAAAACTTTAACACCAACCTCCCATACAAGTTTTAAATCATCGATCAATGGTGAAAGGTACACATCAGTATCATTTACCAGTTTTTTTGGTCCAGAAATCCTCAAGATCATCGTAACATATTTTTTCTTCGTACAAAGATGTAAGGGACATGTTTTAAACTACCAGTAAAACTGGCCATGAACTATGTTGGCTACTGAGGCTTCGGTATGGATTTATTCCATCCGTACAGAATCCCATTATGGGATTTCTATCTTTACTTCCCAAATCACAAAACTTTTCACCAAAACTATTCCACAGTGGTGAATCAACAGGGTGATGTAAGTTAGCATCAGAGATGCACTCATCAGAATGTTATCTTAACCTTTTTCATTAACTGAATTTGCAAATAGACTCTTAAAATGAGGAATTATTGGAAGGTACCAAATGTCTTTAGCAAGAGTTTGGATTCTGGTACCTAAAAATCAATCAAAATTGAATTATCATAATTTTATGAAAAAAATATTGGATGATATCATTAGAAAGTTAAAAATTTATCTTTCTTGACATTAGATGACATCACCTAAGAATGAGTCTAAGTTGACTTCCCCATTTATCTGACCACATGTTTTCCCACATGTAGGATAACTTGATAAATATTCATTTTCATTTCTATATAGTAGACAATCATTGGGGCATAAAAGTATCTTTTTATAGTCCAATCCCATTGGGCATAATTTTTTTGCCTCACAATTGGAATGTGGAAGCCTATTGCCTTTTGGAAGTAGATCTTTTAAAAGCTCAAGTAAGTTGGGGGAACTTTTACTACTCCACCCATTTTTTTCTTTTAAGTTAACTAATCTCAAAACTTCAGATAACACTGTATATTTACTGCATCCTAGGAATAATGGTTTCTCAAAATCTTTATACAATCATTCAATAGTTTCTGTTATTTCGATGGATTCAACACCTAAATCATGAATTAATTCATCAATATGATCCTCTTCCTCGTTATCAATATTTTCATCAAAATTGGATGTTGAATTTTTAGTTCTTTTACCATGCCAAATCCAAGATGTATAATTAAGGCTAAAACCATAACAAATTAGATGATCCTAGATTTCAATGGAGTTTAACTTTATCATATTTAAGCACTTCAAACAGGGATAGAAAATCAAATCGATTTTTTAAAGATATCGTTGAGAAAATTCCAAGAATTCATCAAATCCTTTTTCAAATTCACTAGTGGTTCTTCGTAAATGTATCCAATTATGATCCATTCAATATCTGATTTCAGAAAAATAATTGGTGAATATATTATAAAATAAAAACATATATATATATATATACAGAGAAATTGTAAACAAAAACACATTTAATAAAAACTATTGATAATCAGGTAGAAAACATCATATACGAAACACATTTACAAATAGTAAACATTTTATTTTCATATTATATAGACGTGTTATGTTGATATTGTAATTTAATTATAATATCAATCTTCTAAAGTTTATAAGTTCATTTTACTTAGTTGTTCCATTATTTTGATGTTTCATGTGTCAAAATTATTGAAGATTGTGTTAATTTAAAGGGCGAGAAATTAATTATTATTAGTAATATTAAATAATAATTTGAGTAAATTTTCATGTTATATGTTAAATCAATCATAATACTCCAAAAATTATGATAGGTGAAATTAAATACATAACTAAATTGGTATATCTTATAACACATTTAGGTGAGAGAACAATAGAATCATTTGCGGAATAATAAGAGGTTGTGGATCCATTTCATGTTCTAATGAGTATATACATATATTATTTTGTGAAACTATGCAAGGAAAAAGATCTATTAGTTGTGAGGATGAATAAAGAGTTGTTGTGATTGTGTTGGGACCAAGTTGGATGGAGAAATAAGTTTGTAGAGATTAGCGTTTGCAGAGTGTTGTCTATTATTGTCAAAGAAGATAAATCAATTCACTTTGTAAAATAATTAAAACCCGACGATGCTTTACTGATATGTATTTCAAAAATATCATAAGTCAAGAGAACTTATGATGCAAGCCTTATGATGGAAAGGGGGAGAAATGATTATGCTAGTCATATACGGTTTTGATTGGAAGGAGTGATGCTGTTGGAAGATAGGGAAGTTTCAGTACTTCCCATTGTAATTCTGACAATGATGGATCTGGTCTATCAAAGGATATATATCACGATAGTGGAATTTGTGATAAAAGTGGAAGAATGGTTATGGGAAGCAGTAAAGAGAGAAATAACAAAGAAAAGGAAAATATGGAGGCGGCACAAAAGCACAGTTTAAGGTGGCATGATTCAAGTTCAAAACATCGAAAAATGACAAAGGTATGGAGTGTGCGGAAATTTAAGAAATTTGCACGAAAAAATAAAGTGGTTCACAAAATAGTAGCAGGTTGCGTGAAAATTCAGCAGGATATGTGCCAAATAAAAATTCTGCACAAAATATATGCGGGTTGCATGAAATATTTGTTGGAGGTGCGAAATATCATCAGGATGCGCGAAAAACGAAGGCTGTGCAAAATATTGGCATGGTGCATGAAATAGAGGAATGATGTTTTTCGCATAAAAGGTGTTTTGAGTTCAAAAGCTCAAAAATTAGCAAAGGCATGAGGTGAACCAAATATTGAAGCATTTCATGAAATGTGAAGTTGTGTGAAATAATATTTATGCACATGAAGAGGGTTTTATGAGCAGATTAGTGGCTTTAGTCTCAGCTCAAAAATTCCTATAAATATGAGGTGAACCATTATCGTTTGTTAATGATCGACACATAAAAGAAACCCTGAGATCTGGTGCACGTAAAATTATACGCTAAGTGAGTTGCATGAAAAGAAAGGATTTTGCGTGAAAATAGGACAACTGCGTGAAAAGAGAAAAAGTTTCACGAAAAAAGAGAAGTTGCGCGAAAAGAGAAAAGGTTGCGTGAAAAAGGGAAGTTGCGCGAAAATGTTTTTTACACCAAAAAGGAATTTTTACACACAAGGCATTAGAATTGCACGCAAGATATCCTAAAGGTTGCGCAAAATATTTGGGGTCTTTACACATATTCAGTTTTGTGTATGGGAGTTCTTACTAGTTTCTGTGTAGGAAAGTGAAGATTTATACTTCAGAGAATACAACTATTCTATTATAGAGAAGCACTGAAATAATGTAATTACCTATTTGTGATAAGAGGGTGCACACACACTTGAATATTTTTTTCTAAGTGCTACACGAGTGTATGGGTATATCATACTTGTTGTATTCCACATCAAATGATTATTTTCTAGTAGATTGTGTGGTAATGGATTATTTCTGTACCATACCAAGGATGTAGCTACTCTAGTTGAGTAGTGAACCTTGTAAATATTGTGTTCCTGTGGTTGTGTGTGTTCAGTAGAGAAGAAACTCTTTAATAGGAGGTGAAGGTTGTTTCAATTATAAGGAAACATAAAAAAGAAAAAGATATCACTGATTCACCTACTCCCCCTCTCAGTGATACTTAGATCCTAACTGGGAACTTCAAATTGAGCTAAGAGTTGTGAACTCACAAATAATGAATGACGAAATTGAAGAGGAATCCAATATATGTTCTATTGGTTAGGATCACTGCTATTAAAATTAGTGGATAATTCTATAAATTGATTCATAAGAATTGGTAATTGATCAGAATATCAGAGTTCAATTTAAATATTTTTATTTCTTGATGATCTATAGGCATTCAATGACACTGTGGTTATAAATAAGGCCTATTATTTGGATGTAGTGACAACCTTTATAGTAGGGGTGAGTAACTTCAATAAGAAGTTGTTCGAGAAAGAACCATTGGGATTCTAATATAAAGGTTTTGTGGGATGTAGTACTAAGTTTTAATGGGTAATATTGTGTATCTTCTTGTGAATTATGGAAAATCCAGAATCAAGATAATCCTTGGACACCCATTATAAATGATTAATATATTATAGCAGAGAGTATATGTATCAATGGGAGTTGAATAAGATAGGGAGTAGGTTTTCTAAATCAGTTCTAAATCATGTAAAAATAACAAATTTAGATTTTCTATTTATATTTTATATTACATGTTGTATTGGATTGTTAGTTACAAAATAAAATATCTATTTTTGTTATAACTGACCATAGAGTTTCAATGGAACAAAGTAATAGAAAAGCTTAAAAATAATTCAATTGGTTTTTGGTATAATTTAGGTAGACTTGATTCAAGCCCCCACCCCTCTCAGGTGTATTTTCTCAGTCTAATTAGGACTCACATTGAGTTATTATGACATAAAAACATGAAATCACACAACTCCAATCCTTATCAAGAACATTGACTAGTATATTTGTACATAATGTTAGATAAAAATTCATAACCTTAAATCACACAACTCCAATCCATATTGAGAACAATGACTAATCACTATTAGGGAAGACAATTAACCATGTTCCAACACATTTAAAATATACTATAAAATAATAATTGAAGAAAATGAAAATGAAAATTAAATGATAAATAATTTATCTTCAAAATAGAAAAAACTTAGAAAATTTGGAGTTTAACACGAAAATAGTTCTCCAATATGAAAATTTCTACATATAATACTTTGGAAAGTTAAGCACTGCAAGATCTATACAAAAATTGATTGTAAAAATAAAAAATAACGATAAACAACAAACTAAAATTAAACCATGGTTGAAAGTCTCTCAAAATAGGTTTTAGAAGAACAAATAAACTGTAAATGATAAAACAAGAGATGATAATGAAGAATGCAGACCGTAGATCATGAAAATGGAAGAAAATCGTCATCAATGGCCATTAGAGATAAAAAATAAGGTTGTAAAGTCGCCATGAGTTGAGATGAGCCTCTACTATTTTCGATTTTAAAGATCCGAGAACATGAGGGTTTCCTCATTGCAACAATTTTAAAATGACTTTCAGCATCAGTTTTTTACCAAAACCAAAGTCAAAAATAAAAATATATTCAGTGTCTGTTTTTGTCAAAACTGATTCCCACAATATATATTGTTTTTATTTTCAGTGTCAGTTGGTAAAAACTAATGACGAAAATATTTTGGTTTTTTTCTTCGTTGGTTTTTTAAAAAAAATCTTCACCAAAAATTACCCATATGGCGTCGTTTTTCTTCAAAACCGACAACAAAAATATTTTTTTTTTATTTTTGGCAAAAATTTTTATATAAACCGATTCAAAAAATCATCATTTTTTGGGTTTTGGCATCATTTCTTTGTAAAACCAACGCCAAAAATTTCTCACACATACCATTGGCGTTGGTTTATAAAAAACCAATGTTATTACATCGACGTTAAATCCCGTATTTCTACTAGTGATAATACATTTCAAACCATAAAATCAAAAACCCCTAGATTTACCAACACATTTATTTGATATAGAATTTACATTTATTATGTGAGATATTTATCTAAAATATATTTTGATATCCTTTTAAAATATAGATGATATCACATGTCAGATCGGACAAAATAAATCATAAAAATTTTTTTTTATTAAAACCTCACCATTAATTTTCCTTCTTATATAATAATGGTCTGGTAATAATTGATTTATATGTGTTCATTAAACCAAAACATAAAAATGATATTAATAACTATTTTTATTTCTTTTATGCCTCTTATAGGAATAATGAACATGCAATTGAATATTTAACACAAAACTACTTGTTATACTCTAACACTAATTGGAATTGTTGATCCTTCCTTGATACAACATGCATTTTTTAATGAAATATACCCATAGATCATAAGAATCCAAAATACAAGAAATAATTTAATAAATATAATAATAATTAAATAAATGTGTATAGGGGATACTCAAATTTCCTAAAGTTTAGGAAGATAGTTTATCACTATGGACCACAACTTTTTATTTATCCTTTAAATTTGGAATCAATCATGGGATCTGAAATAGTTTTAGTAGAATACATATTATCTTCATTTTTCTTGGCCATTTTATTTTCTTCATATCCCAATTAAAAATATTTTTCTCCTTGGGTTCTCTATCCTTCAAGGATACCATTTCAAGTATATGATTGGAATTTTAATTTCTAAACCATTTTCAGTGTTTATCAATATATGAATTATTTTATTTTAGAAAGCATACCTTATATTGAGTTTTTTTATATCACATGAGATTTATTAGTTTTATAAGAATGTGAAATTATTTATCCTTTCCAAATCATAATCTTTTTATTCCAATATGCATTGTTTTCAATAATAGATTTTAAAATTATCTTTAATCCACATTAATCATGTTGATATTCTTCAACAATCACATTAAATATGTTTCTAAAAATAATTGATTTCCCATGAATAAAAACTAGTTTATCCTTTTCACCCTTTTTGTACTTCTTCTAAGATTTCCATCGAAAGCATGATTAGCATATGGATAATTATTGGAATAAAATTTATACATCCTTTGATGAAGTATCTAATATCATTTTTTTAAAACTTTTATCAACTTCATAGAAAGAAACATATTCTATTTCATTATATAAAAATATTTAAATATGTCCAAATATTCCAAAATATAATAATATGTTTCCATAACCTCTCCTAAAAGTCAACATTTTATCCTTACCACATATAGGAAATGTAAGATCATGATTTTTGTTTGAGGTAAAAATCCTTTAATTTCCATAAATTCTATGTTTAAATGTTTAAATATGGACTAGTATTAGTTCCCTATGAGTTTAGAGATGTATCAGATGTGTCCAGGGCTAGTTAGGAGCACAAACCCATGTTTTAGGGTGAAATAAACCAGACACATGGTTAGTTTTAATCATATGAGGTAGGTTACATAGTTATATTAAACCATGTGAGGATGGATAGTGGGTATATACATTATTCATGGTTAGATTAAACCATGGGATCTATGGTTCATGGCCTTTCCAGGATGTCTGTAGTTTTGACTATAGAAATTTTCATGGTTTGCGCATTGTTAGCCAAACTGTATGAGGAAACCGTGAAGGTGCCCCTTGTCTATAGTAGAAGGTGCATGGTTTGCATATGTTTTTACAAACCATATAGCTAAACCATGTGACCTAGATATTTTGGGTAAAATGACCACTTTTACTTGTATTAAAAAGTTATTTCTATCCATTTTTCACTTTTTTTCTCTTGGGAAGAGTATCCCTCACCACTTTAAAGCTCCCATGGGTGACTATTCTAGGATTTTAGATAAATCCTCCATCCATTCTCTAAATCAAGTTCCACTTGTCTCTTTGGATACATGTAAGTGAGTAATCAATTCCTTTTAGCCATTATTGTTTCTTCAAGATATCAGTTACATGATTTAGCTACAAGAAAATATGGCCTATTATTTGGTTCTTCATCCATTCTTTGATTTTCTCCCCATCTAAGCTAAATCAAGGGTTGATACTGGATTAGATATCAATTAAGGATCTATGGTAGGTGGTCTCTTTTATTTCCTTAAATGTTGAGGGTTTTATATATGATGTTGTTGTGATCACCTAATTTTTTGATATCACATTGAAATGAAATTAAATTGTAGAATTTCTAGGTATGTACTATGTGATTAAAGAGTCGTGATAATGTTTTTTCAAGGTAGAATAGATTGGAAATGAAACCACCCCTTTTGGTGTGTTTATTAATTAAATTATACCACCATGGGTGGATATTAGAAATGGATAACTTTGATTGTTCCTTTCATCCTCTTATCCTAGGATGGTAAATTATGAATTGTACATAGAAAATTCAATTAAATTGTAAGGTGAATTGAATTGATTAATGGGAAGGGATGGATGACCATGCACATTTGTCTAAACCATGTAAATACCTGACTAAGAATGTCTTTCACTTTAAATTTATATGACCTTGTGATTTAAATGTATTATATCACATTTAACAGTTTCTATGAATGTAATGATTATTAGAATGCTTTTTCCCTTGTGAGTAATTGGGTGGAAGGAATTCTAATCATGGCCAATGAAATGAGTCACCTTTGATTTGAGGTTGGATTAAATGTTCTAGGTATTGACCTTGACAAGATTAAATGGTTTTGATTAATTTAAATTGAGATTGAATGATTATAATCCATGGTTTATACATGGATTAAAATAAATAATTCCATGGAAAAAATCACCGAGGATTGATTATTATATGTTGAGTGAACCTTGGAATCCAAAGGGATTTTAAATGACATACTCATGGGGAATTTATCATATATTCCATGGGTGATACTTGGGTTCCCTTAGTGGAATGGTAATGAAAAAATCGATTGGCGGGGATGCTATACCACACCTAGAGTGATACCTGGGTACATGAGAGGTTCTCCATAGACGAGTTCATAGGGTGTTGGTTTATATAAAACCTAGAGTGATAGTAGGATTCCAACATAGGGATGATAAGGATGGACTCATGTTTATTAATGAATACTGAATAAAATCACTTATATGATGTGTTTTCTAAGACCAAGTAGACACTTGGATTCAGTTTTGACTTACACTTTATGGATGACCTATTGAGGAATCCTTGGATATATGTGACTATGGGGGATGTTGTGCTTTATAAAAATCCCCAATACGTTTTGATTAAATAAATTCTTTAGTTAAATGAGCATGTTATAAATAAAAAAGCCCTAACAGTTAATTCATATACTTTCCCTCAAAATAGTCTTGATTAAATGAACTTGTTTATAAATTGGAACATAGAATTAAATGATGTTTAATTTTATGTACTTATTTTTTTATTGCATTAATTCAAGCACACTATCTATTATATATATAAATTCAATTACTTATTGGGACCTGACCTTGGGTGGTTTCCTACTAGGATTATGTTTCACACCCTTTTTGGGCCACTTTTGGGTATCAAAATAGACTATATGATTGCAAGTATTGATTATAGAATGATACATACTACATGTTCTTGATTGCTAGTTAGTAGTAGGGGAGTATGGGACGAAGATAAATATTGAAATTCTAGATTAATACTTTTTCCCTTTTTTCTTTTGTTACATGTATTGTACACATTCCATGTATACCTATTTTGGTTATTTTTTTGAGACATCTATCATTTATCATCATTTTTATATGTGATGTCTTCTGGAATTTCTTATTTATATCAGACTTTTGTTATGTATATGTCTTCAGTATGTTTTAATCATTCCACTACATTCATGTTATTGATATCCCACTATGATACACTTTAGTGATGAAGTAATATTCTACCAACAAACACACATAGGCCCTCACTGCTAGTTGGAAGCCTCTGCCTTTTTGGGAGATGCACTTGAGGCTATGTGTTAAACTATGTTCGATGCACCATTTAGTGGCATCCACATCCAGGGATGTTAGAATGTAGTATTAGGGAATTAATTTCTATTTTAATTTACTATTTATCAACAATATAAAGTGATAAGAAGGAATGGAATTTGGTAATGAGCTATATCCAGGTGTATCTAACCATTGTATAAGGAAAACACAAATTTCCTTCAATGAAATTCATATTTTCTAGATTTGCACTCTAAAAGTTGATTTGATTCAATCGTTCGGTGACACAATTGAATTGTGATATTATTTTTGATATGATTGTGGTTATATTGTGTTACAACCTAAGGAGATGAGGGTATGCCATTTCACGAATCATATAGTCACCTATTAGATTTCACATGACATGCAATATGCCATTCCAATTATGATGCATTACTTGTTGCATGCTGTTGTGATTGGTGTTGTGATAGAAATACCTGATATTGGGGTTATTATTTTGAAATGTGTTATGTTATGAATTAGTTGGACTCCATTATTTGGATCCTAAAAAGTAGGGGCCCTATGGGATTGGAATTTTTTGAACCATTGGTTCAAAAATTTAAATTAAATATGATATAAATGTGAAACGATAATGGATACAAACGATAATGAATAATTTAAAATGAAATGGATACATGAATTTTTTAAATAAGAGAACTTAAAAAATACACGACCTTAGTAGTTGGTCGTAGGTAGTATTTCTTGCCTATATATGATCTATAGAGCACCAAGGTCTGACTCATTGAGTAGGTGGAGGGGTGTGTGTTATTATATAAAAAATATTGTACCTATACCATTTCAATATCTTCACTTTTGATATGAAAAATTATTAAACAAGTCTCCATATGAGGAGTGTGTTTAGAATTATAGAGGCATGTCACCACAACGACCTCCAATCACACTCTAGGAGGTTGTCTATGATAATACTTAGGTAGTGGTGGTCCATAGTCTACCTGTGGATCCTCCAACAATGAACGTTGTTGTACCAGTTGTTGTGCTAGAAATAGGTAATGAGGCATTGTTTCATGAAACCTTTATGCAGTTTGTGAATACTGTTTAGGGAGCACCGTGAACTAACCCAAATCTGGAAGAGTTGAAACAAGACTTCCAGTATCAACATCCAATCACTTTTTCATAGGATGTTAGACCACATGATTCATAGTCATGGATAGAGAAAATTCTACCTATCTTCAAGAATCTAGAAATGCATCTAGAGAGGAGGGTAAATCCTTCTACATATATTCTATGTGTTCTTGCATAGAGATGGTGGGAAGTTATCACTCAGATGGATCATCATCTAGAAATTACTTGGAGGTATTTTCATATGGCCTTTGATGATTAATTATATCATGAGACTTTTAGGTATGATAAAGAATGAGAATTCCTCCATCTAGAGTAGGGTGCACTATTATTTATGGATGACTCATCCCATTTTACTGATCTTCATTGCTTCACACCAATTTTGATTGGTGACGAGTTATCTAAAGCTAGGTTATATGAGGATGGTCTCAGGTAAGACATTTGATAAAAATTTGAATGTCTTCCCACTAACTACAATTTTTGGAATAGTGAATCAGAGGATTATCATAGGGCATAACCTGAGAGAGGCTAGAGGTGTAATCTAGGGAGTTTCAGTATCTAGATTTGGTAATGCATCGACCTGTAGTAGGAAGTGTCATTTGGCATTTCGACACAATGATATTAGAAATTAGACCACATAATCAAGTAGCTAGGTGTGGTCCTACTAGTGTAGTAGGCTAGAACATACAAGGCCATAGTGTACAAGGGACCCAGTCGAGTGCTTATCCTATGGAAATATGGTCCATATATAATGCTTTTGTAGAACATTTCCACCGACAACTAGTGAAAGAGGGTCTTCACTGACTCCACATTCTTAAGAGGGGTTAGAAGCTTCTCCTCAGGCAGGGAGCCAGAGTATAGTAGTCCAATCAAGATGAGGTAGTGGTCATGTCCATGGATGTTAGATACCAGTTTTATAGTGGAAGCATAGTATATTTGGTCAGGGTATCTAGGAAGTATCATAGGGCAACGGTTTAGGCCATGTATATGTCGTGCAATGGACCCTTGAGGAGTATCACCCCATCCTTCTACTATCATAGGTACTATTCTAGTAGCTTATACCTTACCTTCTAGACATATTGATATATGGGATTCTCATAGATTTATATTTTTGCCCATTGTAAAGATGCATGGGCTCAGTGATCATAATTATGATGGTGTTATGATGCTTGATGCTCTCTCGAGGATTGTAACAGAGGATGTATGATAGTGCATGGAGTTCCCCCTTGAGATTGGTGGGTGTCAATTTGTAGGAGAACTATTTTTCCTCGTGATGGAAGGGTTTTACATCATTCTTAGGATGTAATTGTTGGTTTCTATTCATTATTATTTTTATTCCTATTGTTTTAGGGTGACATTCACACCACCATAGGGATGAGAGTTTCTTTAAAAGGGTGAATGGGATTTCTAGGCGAGCTGAGCTAGACCCGAGCATCATGGGTGGGAAGGGATGACAACCTAGATCATGAGTTTATATCTAGATGACCATGGAACATGTCAGGAAGATTTCCCTATAGTGGTCGATCGTTTTAGGGACATCATTCTTGATGAATTTTCAGGATTACCTCCACTGAGAGAGTAGAGTTCTCTAATAAGCTAGTTTTTAGAGCTATAGATCGATCAATTCCTCTTTATAGGATGGATACTAATGAGATTCAAGAGATCAAGAGGATACTATAAGGTTTAGAGTTAAATGGTTTTATCATACATAGAACTTCTCCTTGGGGTTCTCCTATCCTTTTCGAAAAAAGGCAGATATAACTCTCTGAATATATATAGATAAACATAAATTGAACCAACTAATGGTGAAGAATCGATATCATATGACATAGATAGATGATCTCCTCAACAAAATCCAAGGATACCAAGTCTTATAATATATTTATTTGTGATATGATTATCATCATGTGTGTGGTAGACCATCATAGATATTTTACACATCCTTTTGTAGTAGGTATAGTCTATATGAGTATTTGGTTATTCCATTCAGTCTCATGAACTCTCTAGTGGTCTTCATGTAACTGATGAACTGAGTGTTCCATCATTATCTTGATTCATTATTGGTAGTTTTTATGGATGATATATTGGTGTATTCTAACAATCGGCATGACCATGCCAGACATCATGAGATCATATTGATACATTAAGGTAGCATCATTTAAATGATAAGATCACAATGTTATAATTCTAGATGAATCAAATACACTTCATGGGTCACATTATCTCATAGACAGGAGTATCATTCATCCTAGAGAAGGTGAGAGTTGATGTTTCATGAGAGTATCCCATGATTGTCTTTTAGGTTCATATTTTCTTAGGGATATCCAGATAATATAGGTGTTTCATACATGACTTATCACGCTTATAATAATCATCGATGGGATTGACTAAGAAGTTTATGATATTTTATGTTTAGGTTCTTGTGATAGGGCCTTTCAGGAGCTAAAAGGAAGATTAACCTCATCATCGATGCTAATTTTTCTAAAGCCATGAAGGAGTTACACTAGTTACTGTGATGCATCATGTATTTATCTAGGATTTGTTCTTAGGGAGGGAGATAGAGTCTTGACATATGGGTCTTGATAGTTGACTCCACATGAGAGGAATTAACTTACATATGGTCTTGAGTTAGCTACAGTTGATGATGCATGGAAATGTGGGAGACATTACTTTTTGGGAGAGTGTTTTTGTTGTACACATACCACAAAATACACAAGTACATATCTATACAGTGTGATCTGAATCTGAGGAAGAAATTTTGTGTGGAGTACCTACAGTCTTTTGAATTAGATCCTGCTTATGTGGCTAGTAAATGAAATTAAGTGACTAATGCACTGAGTAGGATGAATCTGATATAAGAAGTGAAACATGCTAGTAGCGAGTGGAAGCTTTTGGTTTTGTTATTTGATTTGTCCATAGAGGTGAAAAATAGTAAGGGGAATAATCTTTCACCATCCTTAATTGTTACCTATACCTTTATGGATAGACTTTGGATTATGAAGCTATAATACTCAGAAGGGATAGTCATATAAGAGATTGACATCGGTGAGGACCATCTTCCTGGTTGGAATATAGATAAGGATGCAACTCTTCAAATTCATTTCCTCGTAAGGGTTTAAGAAGCCATGTTTAAGGAGTTAATGTGAGACTTTCATAATTCATATTGGGTAGTTCATCCTGGAATCACCAAGATGTATCATGATTTACATCACCAGTACTAGTGGATAAGTAAGAAAATATATTTAGCATATTTTTTCCTAAGGCATTCCACCAATCAGAAGGTGATGGAGGGGCACCAACAACCAACTATAATTTTAGACCAGCTACCCATTCTCAAATGGAAATGGAATGATATCATAATGGATTTTGTGCGAGGTTTACCGAGTCCAGCTCAAGGTAATGATGTTGTATAGGTTATTTTAGATAGGCTTTCGAAGAATGTAAATTTCCTACCGATCAAGGAATCCTTTAGTTTGGATGCGAATTGAAGGATATATTTCCCTGAGAGAGTAAGAATTAATAGGGTCCCAAATACTATTATTTAAATAGGGAAACTCAGTTTACTTCATGATTGTGTCTAGGGGTGCAGAGGGTGTTAAGTAGAAAGGTGCTCTTGAGTATAGCATACCATCCTCAGACAAATTTCCAGCAAGAGTGCATGATTCAGGTGCTTGAGGACATGCCTTGAGCCATAATCTTAGATTTTGTGGGCTCTTGGGAGAGGAATATACCCTTGGTTGAAATCACCTACAAAAACATCTTTCGAGGTACTATATTGATGGAATATTATGAGGATTTTTATTGTAGACCATGAAAATCACCCCTATGTTGGTTAGAGGCAGAAGAGGAGGCTATAATTGGACCTCTTCTTGTTTAGGAGACCACAAAAGAAGGTGAAATTGATTTGGAAGAGGATGGATATTATGCAGCCTCGTCATAAATATTACACCGATCACTATATAAGACCTCTATATTTTGAGGTCAGAGACTAATATTTCCTATATGTTTCACCAAGTATGGAATAAAGGATGATTAAGAGACATGTTAATCTTTCACCATGGTATGTTGGGCCATTAAAGATTCTAGGGAATGTCAGCCTGGTAGCCTATCTGTTGCAGTTACCTCATAGGTATTGGACCATGCACAATGTCTTCAATGTTTCTCGACCATGAAATTACTATTTGTACTAATTTCATGCATTTCATCATGAGGAGGTTTATGTACAGGTAGAAACGTCCTTTGAGGAGCATCCTATATATGTTGTGGATCTTAGCATGAAGCATCTCTGAGGCTACATACTTCCTCTAGTACAAGTACAATGGGAGAAAAACCATATACACAATGAGACATGGGTGTGGGAGTCTGATGTATGAATCCAGTGTCCAGAGTTTTTCTCAAATATTCTTTATCACCCTTGAGAAGAAGATTTGGGGATGAATTATTTTAAGGGGGGATGTTTTTAAGAACCCATTTATTCTTTGAGGTAAAAATCATCTAATTTACATAAATCTTTTGTTTAAATATTTAAATATGGATTAATAAAGATTCCATTTGAGATTGTTGAGGTACCAAAGGTGTTTGAGGATGGTTTGGAGCCCAGAACCCATGTTTTGGGGTGAAAAAGGTTGGTACACTGTTTGTTTAAACCTTGTGTGGTAGGCTTCATGGTTAGATTAAATCGTGTAAGGATAGATAATGGGGATATACCACCCACACAATTAGATTAAACCATGAGATTCTAGGGGCATGGCCATGAAGATATCTCGACAGTTTTGATAGTGGATATTCATATAGTTTTCATATAGTTAGTAAAACTATGGGAGAAAACCATGTGGATGTTCCTTCCATATAGTAGACCATGAACGGTTTGTGCATGCTTTGTAAAACAATGTGCCCAAACCAAGCGACCTAAATATTTTACATAAAATAAAAATTTTACCATAATTTTAAAATTGATTTACAACCCCTTTTTACTTTTTTCCTATCCTGTACAATAATCTTCATACCTTTGAAGATCTAATGGGTGGCTATTTTAGGATTTGAGAAAAAGCCACCATTCGATCTCCAATTCAAGATCCACTCATTATGTGGGATCTGATTTTATGAGTAATCAATTCATTTTTATCCATTAATCATTTTTCGGGATATCTAATGTTCTATTTGGTTTCAAGATAATATACCCTATAATTAGGTTCTTCATTTGTTTTTAAATTTTCTCTTGATATGAGTAGAATTAGGAGGTGATACTGGATGAGTTATCAATTATAGACCTATGGAAGGTGTTCTCATGACATTAATTAATTATTAAGGTGTTTTAATTTTTTTTGTTCCACACACTCAATTTCTAGGATACTCTTTAAAATGAAATTGAATCCTAGAATTACTAGCAATGAACTATGTAATTAAATAGGTATGTTAATTTTTGTATATGTTTAGTACCTTGTAAATGGAACCACCCCGTTGGGTGTATTGATTAATAGAATTAGACCACCATGGGTGGATTTTCGAAATGGATACCTTTGGGTGTTCCTCTTTTTACCTTGTCTTGGGATGTTAAATTATAAATTTTATATGATAAATTCAATTAAATTATATAGTGAATTTAATTTAATAATGGGAAGGGATGGATGACCATAGACCTTGGCCTATTCCAATTAATTACATGAAAAATATTATATTTCTCTTTGAATATATATTTCATTGTGATTAAAATTGAGTCTATTCCATGTAATAGTTGTTATGCATATAATACATGTTATAATTTTTTCCCATGTGAGTAATTTAGAGGAAAGACTACCAAGCTTGGCCAATGACTTGATTCAACATTGAGAAGAGGTTGAATTAAATGATATTTGTACTGACCTTGGAATACGTAAAACTGTTTTGATTAATTGAAATTGATAATTAACAACTATAAGCTATGGGTGATACATGGATTCAAATGAATAATTCCATTGAAAAACTCATCACAGCTTGATTATTATAAACTGAGTGACACATAAAATCTAATGGTCTTTCCAAGGAAGGAATCAAGGGGCACTGATATCATATTATAGGGGTTATACATAGGCTCCCTTAGTGGATCACCAAGGATGTAATCACTTATAATGGATGTTATACCACATCTAGAGTGATACCAAGGATCTTTAGAGGTTCTCCATGGATCAGATCATAGGGTGTTGGTTTATATTAGACCTAGAGTGATAAATTCATTCCAACATCAGAATGATATGAAAGGAATCAGTTTGAAGAATTAATAATGAATGAATTGATGTATATGATGAATTTTCCATGACATAACACAATCTTGGATTCAGTATTGAATCACAATTTATGGATGGAATGTTTAGGAATCCTTAGATACATGTGATTACATGGGATGTTGGTCTATATAAAAAGTCCTAAGGCTTTTTGATTAAATGAACTATTTAGTTAAATGAGAATGCTATAAATAACCTAAGCATGACTGTTAATTTAGAGACTAACCATCTAACTTTACTTGAATAAATGAACTTATTTATAAATGGGAACTAAGACTTATAGGATGTTTACATTTCCATACTTCATTGTATATGTCATTACTGGATGTGCAATATATGTTATATATATTCACTGACTAATTGGAACCTGACCTGGAGTTTATACCTATTGGGATTATGTGTCACACCCTGTTTGGACCACCTTTGGGTACCTAAATAGTCTATATGATTGAAGTTATTGATAATGGAAAGTTTCATACAACAAATTCTTGATTGATACTTAGGAGTAGGGGATTATGGTGCCGAGATGAGGTGCACAATGCTAGCTATATACTTTTGGTTTCTTTTTCTTTTATTAAATGTATTGTACACTTTCTATGTACATTATATGGGATAATTATTAGAGACATATGACATGTATCATCATTTTGTATTTGATATGTCTTATGGAATTGATTATTTATATAAGTATACTGTTTTGTATCTATTTTAGGTATGTTTTACTACATTTTTGAATTTTATTTAATTCATATTCTACTGTGCTACACTGTAGTGATGAGGGAATAGACTCCCCACATAGATATCTAAGCCCTCACTTTTAGTAGGCAGCTTCTGACGTATGGAGAGATGTGTTTGAGGCTACGTGGCCAACTAGGATTAAGAAACCATTCAGTGGCATCCGGGTCTGGGATGTTACAAGAAACTTCTTTTGTGTTTTTTCATTATATCCTTTTCATTTTTTCTTAAGAAACCCATGGTTATATCATCTTGATATTTGAATGGGTTACATTATAGTTAATCCAATGTTTTCCCAAGTAATGTGGCCTTTTTGTCATAGTTAATTTTTAATCCTTCTCATTCGATTTAGTATACTTTATCTTAATCCCACTATCACCCACTAAAATATAATTAAATAACAAATGTAAAACATATTTTATAGTTGGATTACTCTTAATTTTTTTAATTCCATTAGTTTTCTATAAATATCACCTTCTTTTAAATATATAATTTCCTTTTGATTCTTAATGCATGATTAGAATTCACATATTACCTAATGATATTCCCTTTATTGATTTCATCATTCAATTTATGGGGAAGCTCAGATAGTGTTTCACTTTGTTACTTTATATTGTCATTCATATGAGTTGGGTAACACTTAAATATCCCATTATATTATTTAAACCTCTAATTCCTGTCAACCAATTCAATATTTTTTATAGTAATTTCATAATTATTAGCCTTAAAATTTTGTACATATTTTAATACAAAACCCTTTTAAATAGAATCAGATTTAAGTTTCTCTAATTTTGAAAGAATCTCCTTAATTTCTTATAAATGGATTTTATTTTAACCATTAAATATATATATACTTCAAATAATCCTTTATTAAATATTTATAGATATTATTTCTCAACCTTAGGTCTTATAACTGGGAACTTTTTGGCTTGAATAGGACACACCAGAGGGGGTGAATTGAGATCCTATTCAAATTTCTATTAAAATGTTTATATAAATGATTCCCTGATTTTAAAATTTAACAGGCTAGTTCATCAAATTAGGGAAATTAAAATAGTCTATTGTTCAATGAATTTCACATAAGATATATTATTTCTTAGTTTTAATAGAATAAGGTATTGATACATATTTTGTAACTAATGTAATAATCCAAAACAATTATAAACACTATCCAAGACAAACGATAAAAGTAAAATTTAGTTTTCTAAAATATAGGTAAAAATAGAGAATACTAAATTTGAAAACACAGTAGATATAAAACAAGAGGTTATGTCTAAAGCTGATACATAGTCCTATCCAATTGGTGATCACCTACCACCAAACATTCTATATAGATAATTTTTTTGACCCACACCCTAGATCAGGATTTACACAATAGTTTACAAATACTAGGTCACATGACCTATACCAGAGTTCTACGTGGGAAAAAAATACAACTGGGTCACATATGACCTCTATCATAGTTCTATGTGGGATAAACAAGTATTAAAAGATAATTGTGTAAGGATATCTAGTATCCTCATGTTCAGTGTAGGTGATAGTGTGTGTTTTACAGAAAGTTGTACACACTCCTTGAAAATAAATCAAAAAGGAACCCAACATAGCAATAACTGAAAGATATGGTTTAGATGGTTCTTTATGCTACACAGTTTATCTTTGGACAATTTTATATATCAGAGTTGAAGATGGATTCTTCTTCTGGAAGCAGACATAGAAAGAAAAGTGTTGTGGAGCATTGTATTATGTCTTCCCAGATGATGAGATGTTCTTCTATATAGGATTAGTTTAATGATGAATATTTTTTGGGGATTTAGTTGAAAGAAGTTATATATTTCATAGAAAGGGGAATTAATTGTTCCTTGTGTGTTATTTCTTTCTGTATATTTCTCTTATGGGTATGCGACTGTGTCTACACATATCTTTTTATGTATATTGATCAAGATATTTCCTCCTTTATATTCTGAAAATCAACAATATGCATGTTTGAGGTAGGTGTTGTACCTCGTATTCTGATATCCTCATTAAAGATGTCTGCTAAAAGAATTAAATTAATCAGTCACATTAAAACACTCAAAATGTGACCATAAAAGATATTATTAAATAAATGTAAATTTAAACAGTCTATTAGTGGATATTTTTTCTGTGAATAATGCATTAGTGACTTATTCCATCAGTGAGTCCTTCAAATGATATTAGTGTCTCATTCAACTGGTGTATCCTTTTGTTGGTCTATCCATGAGTCGGTGAGTCCTTTCCTCAGTAGCACCATGTGTCGGTATAACCGTTCGTCGATAGAACCATGCATTAGTAGGTTATCCCTTCAATAGACGAGACAATTGAACTGTTAGTGACTTGTTTGAAATATCTGTGATATATTTTGTCTATCAGTATCGGTTATTCCTTTGTACTGTTGAAATTGGTGAGTCAGACTTATTCTGTCGATCTTGGTGACCCAATTTTCTCTCGGTGTTATCTCCTCATAAATAAGAAATATTTCTATTTGTACTATATTACAATATAAATATTATCAGAATGTGTTATACTTATATGTGATCATATATAATAATAATCACACACATTGAAACTTAAATAGACATGATTGAATTTACTAAACATGATTAATAAGATTTTAAATGATTTTTTTTATTAAAACTAAAGAGGGTGGCCAACAATCTCCTACGGTCCGACAATCTCCCCTTTTCTGATGAACACAAATCTTGGAATTATTAAGTAAAATCATTTGATGTGTAATATAATAAATTTTCATAACATCTCCCATTACTAATGATTTTTCTCAGAATATATGTTCATAGGTAAAAAATAGTAATGTAATCAAAGGAAACAAAAAAATGGAATCAATGACTAATGCCATTTCCTCTAATATATAATTAGAGGTAAGGAAAATAATATACATAAGAGTGGTATAAAAGGTAAAATAAATAATGACAATTCCAAACTTTTCTCCCCCTTTTGAGATTATAAAAAAGTTAAAGGGTATCAATGGATAAAATCAATAATAAAATGGAATCAATGGAATTATCAAGAAGGAAACATGTATCCAAGGAATAATATGTATGAGAGAATAATAGATATAACAAAAATATATGAAAGGAAATAAAACTAATTTCCATTAAATAGTGAATTATAAGGTATTATAATAGTTAGTGAAAGAAAACAAAATCACAATACATCATCCCTATCAAAAATCATCCACCCTACATCTTATGGTCAAGAGGGGATTTCCCTTTCCTTGAGGGATCAATCGGTGGTCCATTAGAAGGTGGAGGCTAAGAGGTAGGATGATCTTAATTGATCTTTAGATGAGGTAGGATCAATACTTCTAGAAGAGTAGGTGAAAATTTAGGCTTGTTTTGCGACAACACACGAGATTGTGAATGCGCAGTGATAACTGGACGAATCTGACAGAAAGAGTAAGAAACTGTCATTTGAGGTGGAGGCACTAATCTAGTCGGTCTAATAGCTGCATCAACCAGAACAACAATTTCTTCACTCTACACATGAAGGTATGGATTCAACATCTTGATGAAATAATCAATTATTTCTCCACCATACTTGATAGCTTTCTCAAAATCATCTTTATTCTCAATGTTCTTGTCAAGAATAGGTGTGAAGTCCTTCAATTTCTAAACATGATCCTTAAAATATTTTTTCACTAGAGGAAATGTCAAGATCTTTGTAAAACATTTAAAAAGCCTTTTCAAATAATTCTTGGTAATAATCTTCTTGAAATAATAACCCGCATTCTCTTTAATCTGATCATTGACAGTCTCATCTCTCTTGGAATAGAGCCTAACCATATAATGAACATGGTCTTTATTCATCTCAATTTTTGCAAGGCTTTTCAATATCGAAGCATCAAACAGAGCTTGAATCTCTTCCTTAACAACATTTATAACTGGCTTAATGTACAAGGCCTGGTATGTCTTACCGAGGGTTGAAGAAACAACATTAGATAAGGTGTGGGATTTCAAATCTTTTAGAACAGTATCCAAAAATATTTTATACTCAAAGGACAGATGATTTATTGTAGAGACATGCCCACTCATTTATTTTATCAGCTTTGTGGTGTTTGTAACAATTTTTTCAGTCGTTGATATTTTTTTTGTTGAATTTTAGATATAACATTATCTAAAACATTAACTAAATCAGCCTCATTCAAACCAACTGTCTAAACTGGAACAAGAGTTGCTTACACAGACTGCTTTATATCTGTAATTGAATAGTTGATAGAGTGTAATTCATTACTCAACTGAGTTTTTTCCATTCTTTTTTTTGAATCTCATGGAACATCTAAGATTGAACTATACTCTCATAGATGAATATATTTCATCCTTTAACTAATCAAAATATGATCTAGTGACACAGTCACTATGAACTAAAACAACAAAAGGAGTAGGGACTGAGACAGATTCCACTGCCTGAGGTGTCTCAACAAGAACATGTTCTTCAACCAGTGATCTCTATGGAATTTCTACTCAATCCTCAACATCAGATTCCAAATAACATAAATCAATGAAAACATACCCAATATTCATTTTTCATTTAGATATCATAGAGGGTTCCAAAAGGGTGAGTTGGTTAACTATCACTCTTCCAACTTGAGGCTCCTCCCCAACTTGATCTCTTCTATCTTGAATATACCCCTCAATATGTTCTATCCTCACTTGTGGATTACCGTTAACATGAGGTCTTTTTCATTCATACACTAACTGAGGTGTAGAGATCACTTGATCTTCCACTTCCCTTTGAGTTTCCACTAGTCTTTTTTCCTTAACATCAGTTAAGTAAGGTTTTACAATAACTTTCTGGACCAGAGCATCAACCACATCTACATCTCAACCTTGATCATCCTCATGATGTTCACTACCCCTTTCATTTCCTTCAATGATACATTCACTTCCTTTATCATCATCATCTTTTCTATGTTCTTCACTTCCAATTCCATTAGTATTCTCATCATCTCCTCTTTCACTACCTGAGCCAAAACAACTTTCACTTCCACTGTTATTTTCTTATTCTTCACTTCCTTATTTTTCTTATACTTATTAGGATTTTTCATTAGATATATTAGACTTCCTAACATACTCTACACTACTAGAGACTTCTATCTCCTCATCACCAATAGTGCCAAGAGTGGTTTCATCTGAGGGTAAATAATGTGGTGGACTTGGAGGTCAAAAGAAAAAACCTTTTTGTGCTTCTATGTTGTCAGGATCACTCCAATCATTGATAGGTGACCCTTGACCTCTAACCAGTGTGGTGAGATCTTATTCCTCATTTGAAGGGTAAACAAATTGAACATATGGTCCAAGTACTAGATCCACCATATTCCTTGGCCAAACACGGTAGTCCACTGGGTTGAACTTATCAAATAATTTCTCATTATACCCAACCCATTAATTATTCCATGGTTTCCAATTTATTTTCATCCTTTTTCAGATTTATTTTCTTATGAAGATCTCACTATAGTCAGAAACAATCTCATCAGCATCACTAACGTATCCATTCTCTTTCAAAATGGATGAGATCATCCTAGGATAAAACATAAAGTTGGTCATACAACAAGGAATAACCATATCATTGATATGAACCATGAGAAATATATATATGTTTTCCATAATTCCCTTCATTAGTAGGTACAATGAATATACATCTTGATATTTTAATGAAGAAAAGTCCCATTTCATGGGATAGATTTAGTGTTAAATAAATTTGAACAGAATTCTGCACTCCCCATATAATTCTGTAACAATAGGTATCCTTTTCTCATCACTATAAGTAAGCTATTTCAGAGCTATCTCAAAGCATAAAATGTCATTCTCAGGTGAAAAAATACCTCGATAGTCATCATACACACCTTCAGGGGGTACCTTAAGGCATTCGACCCACTATCTAGATGAAAAAGAGATCCTCTTTCCTTTAACGACATACTTGATCCATGAAACATCACTTACATCAAGTAAAAACTCCACATTCATGTAAAACATGTGAACTAACTTTGGATAGAAAGGTCATTCATTGTCATAAAACCACTCTAGCTAGCGTTGATCCTATATCACCTTCAACACCATCAAGGATTTTCTTTCTAATTACAAATCATCCATCACTATCTTTTCCAGTGTAACCACTCAGCTTGCAAGCACATGATTCACAGGCCCGGAAGACTCCACTTTTTTTCATAGCAATAAGAGTCTTTTCGCATGAACCACATTCTAGAATGTGCTTCTGAAGAACCATTATTACAGTTCAGTTGAAGGTTAGAAGTTTAAATGTCAATGCTAATAAGAGAAATAAGATGGAGAGTGTAAGGTTTAATGTGTGAGGGTAAGTAGTAGAGTGGATTGACTCAGTTTATACCATTTAGGGCATTTGAGTTCGCAATATCGTGTACCAGTTTCATCAAAAAAAAATGAAACAAAATTGTTTTGGTAAAAATATTAAACTAATTAAAATATTGAGTCTTTAATGTTGACATGATAGAGTTTTCATAACACTAATGGTGTCGGCATGATAAGGCAGTAGTGTTAGCATGAAAACTATGTTAGAATGACATAACATCAGTATGAAAATTTTATTGGTGTTGGCATGGAATTTTTAGCTTCAAACTATATAATTCGGCATGACAAATTCACTTAAAAATATCAAAGGAATAACAACATAAAGTCATGTAGATTGATCTTTCCTAACTCAGGTCTGATGTATTTGATTATTTTGATGTTCGATGGATTAGTGAAAATGTCCGCAAACTGAGGTTCAGTATCAATTAATTCTAAAGTTATATCACATTTTTATAATTTTCTCTCATAAAATGATGTCTTATATAAATTTTTTTTTGTAGAATGTGAAATAGGATTATTAGAAATATTAATATCCCTCATGTTATCACAATTTAAAGGGATATTTCTAAATTGATATCCCTATCCTAGTAATGTGTGTTTTATCTTCAAAATATGTGAAGAACAACTACCAGTAGCTATGTATTCATATTAGAAAATAGATAATGCAACCCAATTTTTTCGTTACTACACCATGAAAATATAGACTTTCCCAAAAAGTAACATATTCCAGAGGTTCTCTTTCTATCTATATTATATCCACTAAAGTCATCATCTAAATAACTCACCAAATCAAGAGGTTATCCTCTAGGATATAACAATCCTAAATTGCTTGTTAATTTGAGGTTTTTAAAAATCATTTTGATAGAATTTAAATGAGATACTTTTGGGTTTTCTTGAAAATTTGCACACATGAACAGAGTAAACATAATATATTTCCTAAAATAAGTTAAGAAGAGTGAACTCCCAATCATTACTCTATAAGTGGTTTGATCAAAAAATTTACCATCTTCATCAAGGTCTAACTTACAAGTAGTACTCATTGGATTTTCACTACTCTTAGTACTTTCAAAGACAAATAATTTTAAAAGATCCTTAGTATATTTACTATGATTCAAAAAAAAATGCCTTATTTCTTTTGAAATATTTGAAATCTAATAATTAATCTATGTTCCCCTACAATACTCATGTAAAATTATCTTTGCATCATCTTTGAAAAATCAACACATAATGAATTTTTATAGGATACAAAACTAATATCACTTATATATATTTGTACTAATAAAACATCTTTTTAAATTCATAATAAAAAGGGTAAGATCAGTAATACCTTTTGTAAAACCTTTAGAAATTAAAAAATTGTTGATAATATCATACCAAGCTCTTGGATCTTTCTTTAAACCATATAAATATTTAGTTAATTTAGAAACATGATTTTGAAAGTGTGGATTTGTAAAACCCTGAGGTTGTTAAACAAAAACATCCTCAATTATATAACCATTTAATAATTCACTCTTGAAATAAATTTGATAAAGTTTTAAATCTAAATGTGTTGCATAGTAAAGAAGGATTATAATGGCCTAAAGACTAGCTACTGGTTAAAAGGTTTCATCATAGTCATCCCTTCTTCATGACTATAACCTTATACAACCAATCTTATTTCGTTTCTAACTATATTACCCTATTAATCTACTTTATTCCAAAAAAACCATTAAGTTCCTATAGTTAAGTTGTATTTATGACTATTCACAAGTTTCCAGACATTATTTTTTTCAAACTAATTTAATTTTTATTACATATACATCAGCCAAAAGTCATCATTGATTTCCTCATTGAGGATCTTAGGCTCAAGATGTGTCAAGAAAGATTTATGTTCAACCTGATTTCTGAGAGAATATCTAGTATGAGTTCCTTTGTCTAAATCTCCAAATATAGCATCTAAAGAATGGTTCATCAGAATCATAATAGGTCTAGAAAAAGAAGGGCTAGTCACATCAGGTTCTTCTATAGGTTCAGGTTCATCATGAGTAGAGTCTGATGAATTTCTAGAATTATAAATTTTAATAGATTCCTTAAAAGAATAGTCAGAAGATACAATATTGATGTCTAGATTTTTCATATCATCCTAAAGACATTCTAGAGAGGTATTTGTCTCATGTGGATCTATCTGATCAAGCCTGACATGTAAAAATTATTCCACACATTTGGTTCATTTTTTAAAGACTCTATAGGTTTTACTAGAAATTGAAAAACCTAGGAAAATTACTTCATCACTCATGGAAGAAATTTTTTCAAGATTATCCTTACTGTTATGAATATGGAATTTGAAAAAAGAATATTTTAAATAGTTAACCTTTGGTTTTCTATTATTATACAATTCATAAAGATTTTTCCTATGGATAGTTCTAATCAAGACTCTATTAATTATATATCATGTTGTATTAAAAAATTCTTCCCAAAAATATATATGTAGGTCATACCCACAAATCCTAGTTCAAGATATTTCTTATATTGTTCTATTTATTCTTTCTACAACTCAATTTTGCTGGGTTTTCCTAGGATAAGAGAATTTATGACTATATCCATTTTTTGATCAAAAGGATTAAAACTCTTGGTTCTCAAACATAAAACCATGGTCACTTTTTTGGGATATAATTATAAGAACGCTAATATTTTCTACAGTCCTAGAATATGTGGTGAAATGAGAGCTTCACTTTGGTGAGCCAAGTAGAAGGTCAAAGTATATCTAGATTAATCATATATAAGAATATAGACATCGTTCTTCCCAATTATACTTGAAACTCTAGATGGTACAAAAAATTCCATGTGACCCAACTTGAGAGGATGATAAGTTGAAACTTCTTTCTTTAGTTTGAAAGATATGTTGTTCTATTTACCCTTTTGAGAAGGATTCTAGACTTTTTCATTTGGAAACTCAAATTTTGGTAGATCCTTGAATAATATTTTTCTAATAAGCTTTCTAATTGAGTGTATATTCCAGTTCTCTAATCCTCTATACCAAATCCAATACTTTTTATAAAAATCCCTGAAACAAGAAACATTTTGATAAACTAATGAATATAAATAAACAAAATAAACATTTTCATTACTAAAACCAAAAAAATACTAACTAATTTTCATAATTAAAAAAATTTCATGCCACATACTCAAATTTAACATTAAAACCATCATCACATAACTGAGATATAATAAATAGGTTGTATTTTAATCCATAAAAAAATTACTTGAGAAATTAATGTTGAGTTAGAGTTACTAATCCAGACAAGGCGAATGAATATTCCTTTTGCATTGTCCCCAAAAAAATGACATTCCCACCACCAATCATTATCAGATTCTTGAATCAAGAGTAATATTTTGTCATGTGTCTTGAACATCCACTATCCAAATACTATAGACATCAATAGGAGAACTTCAAGCTTCTTTCCAACAAATAGATTAGACAAGAAAATATTTGGTACCTATATTTTCTGGGTCCAGTAACATTATTAATATGTTCTTTGGAAACCCACATTTTCTTCATGGGTTTCTTATAAGGATCATGTAAAGTATTTAAGAAATAGTCATTATTTTTTCTTGAAAAATGTGAAATAGTAGAATATGTTTCATGGATGGAACTTGTCAAAATTTTTCAAGAACTAGAGTGAGACCAGAGGTGTTTTAAGGGAGGATTGAGGAGGCTTCACGGTGCTCAAAGAATGAGTAGAGTGAGACCAGAGGTGTTTTTTGTTAATAATATTGATTCAAAAGTAATACAAATCATTTAATGTTTTCATTATTTGAAGGGAAGGTTCACATCTTTTGATGGATATTTCACCGGGTGTTACATGATGTGTGATAAATTGTTTTTGTTGAATCCTTCTAGGCGACATGTGTTTGGTTTAAATTACAAAATTATAATTTCTTTGACGTGTTAAGGGTAAATGTTGTGTAAATACCCCATGTGGCATAGTTTTAATGGTTTTAGGTCCTTTGGGTTATTTCCAAAAATATTCCCCTATCATTTCCATTTGATCTGATGATCCTCTCTTTATGAATTTTGGAATTCCATTGATGGGGATTGGTCCTTGGATTCCAGTCATCGATCCCTAGCAGGTTGTTATATAATTCTAATGTGGTTCCTTTTGTTCTTATTTCAGGATATAATATGGTGTTGTTTCTTTGGTTTGGGGTATAATGTGAGCTATGTTTTTATGATCCTTTATTGTGTTGTAGGTTTATTCATGTTTTCCCATGTGCAGTTGTGGTTTTTGGGAGTTTAGTCTTCACCCTACTGTATTAGGACAGATTGAAAAGCTTCTTTTAGGTTAGGCGATCCTTGATATAACTTTTATACGAGCTATAATTGAGAACTAAAACATTTTTCTTACCTTTGGGTGGATATTAGGGGTTAGTGTAATCATATAATTAATTTTCCTATCAAAAATTGATGGGTATGGGGATTTATTTCATGCTTTAATTCTATTTATATGTTTTTGATGTTATTATGAATTCATGTTTCTAATTATAAAAATTATTACTATTGGAAACCTTGTTTATATTGTATTATAATGCAATAATAGATATTTTTATCTTTTTGTGTGACCACACCCAAATAAAATGTTCAAGAACATATATTTTTCTAATAACTAGTTCACTATGTATATGTTTTTAATTTTATAATAACAATAATAAATAAAAAAAGATGTTTGATAATTGGATTTATCAATATGGATGCCAAAATGTGTGTCATGATGTGTGGTTGTACTTGTTGTGTTTTTCTTCATGTTTTGGGATGTTGTACAATGAAAAATGTGACCAACTAGAATTTCAAGCATGTAGGGAAGTGAGAGAGTGGTTAGTTAGAATGGATACGATGTGGGATGTTGTGCGATGTGGTATGATGTGCATTGTGTAACAATGGTGGTGGTGCTGTGGATATGACATAGTGGATGTGGTGTATTGGTTGTGGCACAGTGGTAGAGGAATAGTGGTTGTGGCCTAGTGGTTGTGGTGTAGTGGTTATGGTGCATTGGTTGTGGTATATGGCAGTTGTGGTTGTGTGATAGAAGAGATGGGTGTTTTTGTCTTGTGAGGTGGATGGGTGATGATATGAAATGATGGTGGAGGATGTGAATGTTGTTTTTTTTTGGGATGGTTGTGTGGTGTGGTCATGTTAGTTTTCATAGTTATAGTGGAAAACATTATTATTCTGAATGAAATGAATAAACGAATGGGTTGGAAATTGAATATAATTTGATGTCAATAGATTTTTATGGTAAATAGCTTAATGAATAAATGTGGTAAAATATTTTAGTGGAATGTGGAAAGTTGTTTGTATTGTATAGATAATTTGTGGTGTGTTTCATATAGTGGTTCTAGTATATGGGACAGTTCATGTTACATATAGGGGTGGTGATTTGGTGTGTTTTGGTGATGCTAATGGGAACCCTTAAGTTGGGTATTGTCTACTATCACTATATATTGTATGTTTTGGTTATTTTATATTTTCCCACTTGAGTTGGATAACCATTCCAATGCTAATAGGTTATAAGATATAGGTGTTTTCCCCAATATCTAGGATGGAATTGATATAGATGGATATCTACCCCTCTCCCCCACTCTTCCATCAGTAGTTCTATTTTTGACCAAGTGACTTCGAGTGAGATGTGATGTGTTGTCCATGGTATCTACGAGGGATACGTGATGTAATTATGATGTGATATATGGTGGTGGTCATTCATGGTAGGAGGAGGGAATGCAATTGATGACCTTCACATTCATGATACCCTACTGCTATAGTTCATGTTGTGATGTCTGTCCTAGGTTAACGTAGTCGGTATGTGATGTGACATGATGTTATGTGTAGCCGAAGTTTTTTTGGGTGATATGTGAAGTGATGTGTTGTGATATTTGTGGAAGGGATGAGATCATAGGATGTTTGTTGTTGGGGGATGGAGGAAGAAAATTAGTGGGGAAGAGGTAGTGAAGAACCATGATTTATTATGATCATAATTCTATAATATTATATTGGATGTATGATTTTGTGAGAACGTTACGATGTGGCTGAGTTTAGTTAAATGACCTATATAGGTGCTTATTGGTTCTATAGTTTGTTCATTGGAACATTAGAATTAGTTTTTTATATGTGAACTTGAGTTCTTATTTATTTCCCTATAGAGTTTACATGTTATTCTCAACCTACCTATATATAATATTTTCATGTATCCCAAATGAATTTGGGGACTGATTTAGAAATTACTAGTGGGATGGAGTTACTTTTGAGTTTCTTTCATAGACTTTTATTTTTGTTATTTACATTGGAGACTTATATATGTATCCTTTTTATTTATTAATGCATTATGGGAAGGTTTTTGGTTTAGATTTATATTTTATGATTTTTTTTACAATTTCTTATTATATCAGTCAATTATTTTTCATTTTTAAAGTAAAATGACTCCCCTACCAGGAGATTTTTTTACCCTCAGTGATAGTTTCCAACCATGGGCCTACTATAGGTGTGTCTTGAGTGGTCATTTTCTATCTCCCTTAATTATAGAAAATCTGGTGGGAGGGGTCACGACACAAGGCATCGACAACAACATTTTTCCTACTAAGTGTACATTACAACTAGAAGTTAAAATACTAAAAATAATCAATTCAAAACCTTTAAAAATGATTTATATCCCTCTATGAGAATATTAACTTCAATATATATTGATATGTGTAGAACATAAATCTCTCTCTCAATAGATAATAATTCCAGTATATTTGGGTGTGTACCACTGTATCTAACACCATATTGCTCATTAGATAATTCTACTCCTGCAGTCTCAACTACCTAGAGCCATATGTAATGTCTCAATCCACCTCTATCTGAATTTATTTAATACCAAATCTTGATGTCTTACAATACATGACAAAATCCTTACTCGAATAATGTAAGTTAAGGATTGGCGATGAGGTCATAAAGCACTTAAATTAATAGAATTTTTATAATAAGAATATTACCAATGAAAAATTACCCATTTCTTAGTTAAATAATACAAAAACACTTCCAGATGAGTGAAATATAGGATTTAATGCTAGTAATAACATACCGGAATAATAATTATCTGAATCTCAATGAAGTTCTTATGTCACTCCCAAGATACCATGACTGCCACTTTGTCTGGTTCCATTTATAGATCGACTTCTGAGATAATGTGACCTAATAATTACACATTTTCTATCCATAAATAATATTTATTTAAATTATAATATAATATATTTTATATCTTCATACTAAAAAGGATGTAAAGATAATAGGCCAGATCATACTTGGACTTCGATTACACTAAGATGGCCTAAATGAAAACCAACAGAAACTGATCCATATATGGATGAAAGATTTGGTTCATCAAGGTCATGAATATTACTGGTGCGTTCTTAGACCAAGAAACATTACCATGAAAACATACAATTATTACCTTCTCCTAAAATATGTTTGAGGTATAAACAATGGTATCACCATCAACTGGGGGAAAACTAACCTCATGTCAGTCTTGGAGAAAATATAGTAACCTCTCAACTAATCAAAGAGACCATTGATCTGTAGATGGGGATGAAGGTTAATAAAAATCATCTGGTTCAGTATTCAGTAATCCAAACATAAGTTCAAGGTTACATATACCAACTTGGAGGGTTATAAAAGAGAACCCCTTAGTAATGTATCAAGATATATGAATCCCATATCTTCCAAATCTCCCATCCAACTTTCAACTACCAAATATTCATTTATTCATTCATTAAGGTGGTATAAAATTGGTTCAACTCCTAGAACCAACTCTATACTGAACACGATCATCCAATATGGTGGTTTCTTGGAGAAACATTTAATAAAATTATCCTAAAATTAGTCCACTTCTGGGTGAAAGGAACTTTAATATTACTAACCATCATATAAAATAAGTATCACTCCTTAGGCCATTAGAAAATCCACTCTACACATAATTGTCCCTGCATAACCATCTTAAAGATCCCATTAACCATGATAGACATAACAAACCCCTTCTAAAGATAGTAAGGTCACCCTCATCTAAATTAAATCAATATGATACTAGTATATAACCAACCAATTCATACCTAAAATCAAATTGAACCCTACAATTTCTATATCAAACCTCTTCTTGAGGACATGTTAAACACCAATTTTGAGAGAACACTCCTTAAAACATATTATTCCATAAAATAACCCCCCAAAATGTATTGATGTTCATAATATCATCAATGAACTCCATATCCAAACCCAATCCATTGATGAATTGAGAAATCCGGAAGGAATGTGATTATCCTATATTATAAAAAACATAAGTAAAGGAAGATGACATAAGTACTATACCATTAGAAGTGGTAGGTCCAATATCATGACTAGACAGATTAGAATTCCAAGAATTCATATGACCTACCCATATTACTTAGTAGCTTTCCAAACTATATTTTTATACACCCTTCTCATGATATTGTTTCTCTTTTGTTTGGGTACGACACCCACTAACCTAGAAAAAGCATCCAATAGACCACCAACTACCTATTTGTTGAGGGGTATCCAAGTCATTCCCAAACTATAGTGTCTACTGTAATTCTACTCAACTAATAGACAATTTAGTGTTCATGAAAAACCTATGCAAGTGGATCATCCTCTAAGTTTCGTGTCATTATTCTCTAGTGAAAGGACATGAAAGGCACTTGTGGCCAACCATACTACACTGAAAACACTTCCCTTGGTTGTAGTAATGGTATTGATATCAAATCCCATATCTTATATTCCCACAACTACAATGGTGGATGTTATCATATAATTGTTCCTTACATCTAGAAGAGTAACTCCTTGGTCATTATGGCAAAACAACCTTCTTTCAATACACGACCACCTTTTCATTCCAGTTGGTGATGAGATTTTGATTCATCATATCCTATAAAAGTATCAAGTAGGAAACATTCAATTGTAACATGATATAATATCAAATAAAACCCTATAAGCACCATAGTCTGGATATCTCAACTCCAGTGAGTTATTGAGTAAAATGATCTTGGTTAGAAAAAAGTCCATCATAGTCCATCATTGACATGATCAATTGCTTTAGGTACATGAAATCTTGATTCCTTTGATTCCTCAATGTCTCTAAAAAAATTACCCATGAATTCCACATTAACATATTTTTAAGTTAGCTCATCCTATTTCCCATAATATTAAATGATTCACTATTGATGCTTCACAAGTCCTCACGACATATAATTAGAATTCTTCAACCTCCTCTATATAGGTGTATCTAGATGAGTAAATATCATCTATATGGATATTATCCAAAACTCTTCTATTTGAATCCCTCCCACCCTAGCGATCATGGGTGGGTTCTGTTGCTAAAACTATCTCATTAGATCAGATATCAGATTTTCAACATGAATAATAAATCTCCCTATGGATAAAATAACCCATAAAAACCATTGGGAAGATGATTTGTAATGTACCACAACTGATTAAATCATTAGTAATTGATCCCGGTTTTCCACATGGCCTCATGCACACCTCCTAGAATTCCAAATTCTATTCACTAGTAATGTGGTTGTATGTTTATATGTTAGGGAGACTATAACCTCTTTATCAGAGTGGAACACAATGGTGAATATAACATCAATAAGAAGAAAAAATATAATTCAAATGGTGGGAGTAAACCATATAGATAAATATAATCAAACATAATCAATATCCAGAGTTATATAAAGATTCGTGATGTCATCATTCAATTTAATAATTGGGATCAAAAGATACATGGAAGCATGTGTACAATACAATACATGCTATAAAAAAGATTACACAACGAAAATAATAATTCTAATAGCATAAAAAGAACTATCTTGACACTCAACTCCCATAAACTATCCTAGTATAGATAATTATGTATTTGTGGTATATCAATTCTCCTTATCCTACATACATAAATATTATATGTCTGTTTACCAATTAGTAGAATGAACATGGTGTGTATAAAACTCAGTAGAACACCAATAACGATGTCTATCACTATCAAATTTTAGAAAATAAAATGATCAGTGTGAAGGTATAATGAATAAAGGTTATAAATAAAAAATACATGTTAGTTTGGGTTCCCTATAACAGTCCCTTATAATACTACATGCTTCGTCCTAATCCATATATTTCTTTTAGAATTCAGAATCTCATGTTTATATTTATAAGAAAATACCTAAGGCATTCAATGATGGAATCCATATATTTTCATCATCATGTAAAGTTCCAAAATTACATGGATTTTATTTTTTATAAGCCGGGTGAAATCCATAGTGGGGTAACATTGGTAATTCTGAAAAAGGGGAAATTTCTAACCAATATCTAAAAGAATTTCCTTGGTAGCCTTGGTTATAGAATTTAAAGGAGACGATGTTAGTGACAAGGGAAGAAATATCTCTTCCTCATCAATGACCCAACCAGGAGGTGGGTCCTTGCTAGACATGCTCTCCCTAAAGAGATTTAAATGTTAACTCATCTTTAAATGATTTTAAAATGATGAGGACATTTATAAAACTATAATAATAGGCCACCTATAAAAATCTTGAACCTATATATGAATCTTAGAAAATAGATCCATAAAATACCACTAAACACTATCTTCCCTAATTGTTTGTGTCTGATCCTTTTGGATTAGATCATCATCTACTATATTGCATTTCCCTGATAAATAAGTGATCAAAAAATCAGTGTGTTGAAGGTATTCAAACTATATTGGTTTATTATGTAAAGGATAACTTGAGACATTTTTTTGTAGACTGTGAACCACTCTTCCAGTAAATAGTTACTCCAACAATGCATGGAATGAAACACTGCTACTAGCTCAAGATTGAACATTAGGTAATTACACTATTGAGGCTACCACTGGTGAGACCCATACACCACAACTCGATCATTTTTAATTAAAATAACTCCTAACCCGATTCATGACACATCACTAAAAACCATATATACTTTACTAGGATTAGTTAAAATATGTATCAACACTATGGATATCCTTTCTTTTAACTTCTAAAATTATTTCTAAAAATATTTAGGATAAGAGGACTTAACACCCATCTTGGTGAATCTAATAAGTGATTATTTTAAGCATGATAGGTCTAGAATAAAATACATATAATATCCATCTATCTCCAAGAAAATCTGAATATCAAATATGTTCCTGGGTTTCTCCCAAGAAACCACATATCTCAGCTTCTCTGGGCCTATAAAAAATCCTAAATATAAGACAATGTCTTTTCATAAGAGAAATTTGTCAATAAAAAGTGTAATTTTTGTGAGATTATCATATAAACTATGCTCTCTCAGCATGATCCATATGATATCAATGTGTTTGTCATGAACATGCTGAATTTTTGTGGAAACCTATACAAAATCAATGAAAATAAGCACAAAATATTCATGATACAAGTTGAAATCCAAATTCAACAAGTCAATGAAGTCTTTCGATGTGTTCATGGGACCAAATGACATAACTAAAAACTTTTATAAGACATATCTACTATGAAATGTTGTATGTGGTATATATGATGGCCTTACCCTTAGTTGATGATATATCTACCTCAAATAAATATTTTAGAAAATCCAAGTTCCTCAGTGTTGGTAAAAGATGTCATCTATATTTGGTAAAGGGTAATAATTATTAATATTAACTTAATTAAACATACATTAATGCATAAAAATAATTAGGGAACCGTATTCCAACATGAAAAAAATCATAGGTGAACCCCATGTTGAAGTATAGGTTTGTATAAACCCATTGGTTTCTAGGTCATTTAGTTGTCTCCTGAGCTCCTAAATCTTAGAAGGATATATCTTATCTGGTGAAATAGATAATGGTGATGCTATTGGTATTATCTCAATGGTAAACTCTAACTCTCTCTCATGAGGAAACCCCAAAATATATTTAGAGAAGATGTCCATGAATCAATATATTACTTGATGGAATTTTGCTCAAAATGTTCCTTCATAACTAAAAAGAGGGTTACAATCATTTTTTTCACTCCTTCCATCCCACAATGCTTAGGTCCAACTCAACAAGCATAGAAATCCCATTCAACTTTTTACAAGTAGTAACCACCCTCAGGTGGTGAAAAAGGAAACCTACAATGATAATAGTAAATATTACCTCTAAAGGGAACTATCTAGTCCATTCCATGAATGGATTTAAAACCTTTCATCTTGAAGATGCAGAAATTCCATAAGAAATGGTTTCTTACAATCTCAAGGGGAACTCCATATATTGGAATACACATTATGATCTGACCCCAAATGGGGTATCAATAGTAATCACTCTATAAAAGTATTTGATCTAAAGGCCAATCCATTCCTAAAATAGCCTAAATTAAGAATGAATTCATAGAACCTATACGAAATAGAACATACAGTAAATTTGAGTTAAATAAAATTTCACCTCAAATTTTAGTTGGAATGACACTCTACCCATCATGTGAAGGTTTTAATGCACATATTTTAAATATAGTGTTGTACTAAGATATAAATTGAATACCTAGATAAGGTCCTCTCTTTTCAGGCTGCATACCAGAATCCTTTCTCCCATGGCTAGGAACACCTCCCAATCCTTGAAAAATGGTGGTTCTCTTGCTCCATTGATAATGTAGAGATGTTGATCCCATTATAGAACATAGATATTGTGAATATATTAGTTCAATAGACACTTGATGAAAGTATTGACAATACCACTAAAAATTTCCCTTCTTACTGTTGGATCATCACTCAATTGGGATGTTATTATAGTGGTTCTTTGTGGGTTCTTAACTGCAACATTTTTGACAAATCAAATTTCTAATCAGACACAGATTCAAAATACTATTTCCATTATGTGAAGTCCCAAAATTGTGCTTCTTTCCACTCAGTGAACTTTCTCCATTTTGAGTCCCTGAACTATTGTGTTCCATTCCTTTAGATTCCTTTAAGTTACACTCTGAGACAATAGTCTAGTTTTCTATCTTAGTGAGAGTAAAAAGAATAAAATTTTCACATGAGATTCAATTTAATACATGAGACCATTCTCAAATAACATTTCCATGGATGAATCCTTACTATGTAGAGAAGGAATGAAATGATGTAGATCAATGAAACTATCAGAATAGTCTAGAAAATATAAAGTGTCCTTCTCCAAGTTTATAAACCCTCTATCACAGTCAATCCTTAAAAACATAGGTAAGAAATAGTCATAGAAGGATTTATGGAAATCCTTCTAGATATATCCCGACACATAGATTTTTGGGTAAAACCATCCCACCATATCTTGGAATAACCTCTAGGTATGTAAGATGTAAGATTAACTCTTCTTTTGTGATGTGGTGGATTGGTGCTCAAAGATAGATATCATGGACTCTATCCATGAGTCAATGGCTTGGAAACCTCCTTCCCCTAAAATGGAAGGATTGTACTACTAAAATAACTCCCTAGTCAACTCTTCCATAGTTGGGGAAGGTCATGAAGATCCCTATATAAATTGTACTAGACTTAAGAATCCCTCTCAAAATTGACAACTGGTTCAGAGATCATGTATAGTAGGAGGTTCTATAGGTGTAACTATAAGAGGTAATACTGGTGGTTTAGGTCCCACTACTTCTAGAGCATAATCATCACCACCCTATTAGTGCATGAATTAAGGATTACTTGGTAGAATATTTCTATAATTCCATACACATGCCTCAAAATATGATTTTATAATATAATAGATCACATACATGGAATATGATAGGCCTATAAAAGATTCAACACCCGACATCCTACTCATAATTATATGTCTAGGTGACATAAATGATCATTAGGGTTTACAAGAGACACTTCTAAGTACCCACTACTAATGTTGAGTCAGGTTCAAGGCCTCGTATCTTTTAGAAAATTTTACAAACATGGAGTGTCAATTTCATTTCATAGTGGGAAACTGTTTTTATATAGTAATTGTAATATCTATTTAAGGGAATCCATTTCTTTCACTTTTTGATAAATCAATTACTTTATATGGATATTTAAAATTATATCATGGTATAGTAAGATGTGTTACCATTAAAATTTTTAAATTCCTATACTGTATATAATACAATTGGAACTTCATGTAACTACCACCACACATTTTACAATGGTTTAATTATATAGATTACCATCCCCAATTTATGGAGCCGATACACTTTAAAATTTTCAAATTAAATCCATTTAATTAAAAATAATAATGTTTCCTCTAAGGAAACTAGTGGTCCATGGATCCAACAAGTGATAATTAGTTAGTAAAAGTACCACTATCAATATTTGTAGAAAAAACCATTTAGGTTGATATATACACAATAAGAAAACTATAATTTATCCCTTTTCCCTACTTGAAATTTTAGTAAAATTTAAAGGTATAGAAGTCAATGAAATAAAAAATACTATGGGAAATGCAAATAGTAATGTAATCCTAGAATGGAATATTCAAGGTATACAATCCTCAGGTATCTGAAATGATGTATGATCAAGATATTTATCACTATACCAGCCAAGGATAAAAATAAAATCAATAATGATTATAAATAGCCTAACTAATGTGCATCACCCAATGGTGAAATAAATAATACTATGATAAGAGAAATTCAGAATAACATGTATCGTCCCATGAAATTTGTAATTTTTCCTACACATTGGTTAGCTACTCCCAGACATAGGGTTATTAACAAATTCTTACACATCCTGGATACCTTTATGCCATCCAAAAATAGTAAGGAAAGAAATGCATTATGCTACCACTTGATGAATCCTAGACATGGTTAAATCATAAATAGATAAACGTGGTTGGCCATGTTTCCCTAGGAAGCCCCCTATATGCTCGATTCTGATGAGTAATAGTTAGAGTGTAAGATTACATGGTAGGGAGACTATACCATCTCTATTCGAGCGAAGAAAAATGTCATCATCATCATTATTTATTTAATTTAAAATTACTCATAGTAGTCATGGGGAAAAAATACAAAGATGAACAATGGATTACTAATATATTGTAGACCAAGGGAATCCCCTATTACAATATTTTCTTCTCTAGTCCTTATAATGTATAATTTTGGGATAGAGGTAACATTATAGCCTTAAATATCTATAGAATCTTGGTGATATTCAACCACGTTTCTCTCATTCTAGGGGTCTAGTACATGAGTATTCCAACTCAAAAAACCATTACATCATCTATTAATGTAATAAATTGTCCATGGAATAGTACGTGAGCCCTGTATTGAATTGTATAGATTTATTTAGTTCATTCAAACCTATACTAGATTAATGTTCCACTCTCAACATAGGTACAACCCCACGAGCATGACCATGGCCATGACCTGTATAGTGTGACCACAACCAAAGTGATCTATGTATGCTAAGATAATATCTCTTCTAGAGTGGTGTATGACACCCCCTTCATGTCTCCAAGGATGTAGGAGCCATCTATATTTAGAGAAGCACAATGTTGAATAATAATAATACGAATTAGAAAAAAATAATGAAATCTATGAGAGTAAATTATCCAGTAAAATATAATAAAAAATAAACAATATAGAGATTTATATGTACAATGATGATGTTATGGTGCTATAAAAAAATTGGGATCAATGGATACATGGAAGTAGGTGTAAAATACGATACACACTATACCAAAGTGTTCAAAAAGGCCAAAATATTCCATACTATTTTCATGAGCACTAGTTGATTCCTCTTCTCCCACACACCACCCTTGTATAAAGAATCCATCATCTGTGGATGGTCACTTACCTTTGTCCCTACTTGCATCCATAAAGTCTATATGGGTACCAATTGGTGGCCCAAATAGTGTGTGAGTAAAACTAAATAGGCCACTCCCAATGATGTATATCACTATCTAGTTTATAAATATTCAATGAGGAGAATCTAGGTATAATAAATAAAGGCGATAAAGAAATAAACCATATTGTTTTGTGTTCCCATGGAACACCCATTCAATACTACTTACATCATCCTATACTAGGACTATCTTTTGATGATTCACATATAAAGTTTATATTTATAAGATGGGAACCTAGGCATACAACCAAGGAATATATATATATATATATATATATATATAGTTTTCATCATGTAAAGTAACATAGTTAGAAGAATTTTTCATTTTGTAAGCTAGGTGAAATCTAGAGGGTTGTACCCTTTGAAATTCACCATAAGGGGAATGTTCTACCCGATCCCTAGCATAATGACCTTGGTAGCTTTGGTGGTACACATGAATAAATCATTGGTTAATAACCAAGGTGGCCCACTATATCAAGGTGAATTTGAGGAGAATCATCCAAGGAATTCAACTCAATTTATGAAAATAAAACCGAACCCTCAATGATAATATGAGACATTCAAAATCATATGGGAAAGAAGAAATAAAAGTGGAATCTTCCACAAGCCATATATATCAAAAAATTGGTTGGCTCAACATTATCCCATCCATGGAAAAATGAAATGGAGTCCAAGAATCACTCAGGGTAGACCAAACCATTATAGTAATTCTATGATTGTGACCTTATTCAAATAAGATATAATAAATGATCAACTATCAATAATCGTAATTAAATTCATTATAAAGCATAATAATCAAACGATGACTAGGTGACATGGCCTTACCATTCACCTTTCATATAAAATATTTTTTCCATTTCAATTGTAAATTTAAGTCAATATACCTTAGGATGTGGTTTCATTACTAAGCCTAGCATTAGGGGCCTAGAAATGTATCACACCATTTTATTCAATCCAATATAGACCATCTAGTTTACAAGTTCCAAATCAACACACAACAAGGTGTTTTTTATTTCCTATCAAAGGAAAGGTTTCTCAAGGAATTTTAAACAATACACCATAATTGGTGGTTTGAGTTGAGGTAAACTAAATTGGATGAAGTAAATTTGATTTCATTTTCAAAAAATCGATGGTTCTAATGATTTACTAAATCAATTTTAACTTTTAAAAAGAATTTCAAGGAATTTTCAGTTCACACAGAATGAAGATGCATGATATATACAAAAAAAATTATTTTAAATATTGATACTTACTAATTTATAGAGTTAGTAGACTCCTCGACCTGTATGAACCTCTGATTTAGGGTAGAATAGAAGAAATCAAGAAAATGATAAAATTACCTAAAAATGGGACTATTAGACCACACAAAAATAGAATCTATTACATCAATTAAAAATTAAGATATAAAGAAAGGGGATTGAAGAGAATACCAATGGTGATCCAATGTGATAAATGATGCAAGAATAAGATGCCATATAGGGAGGCTATCGCAAATAATAACACGATATATGAGGAGAAATCTAAATGGGAGGAGTGTATTGTGCATTTGAGAGAGGAAAAATAAGATTAAATGGTTAATATTATCAAAGGATAGATTATAAAATCCCATATTTCTGAGGGGTGAAGAGTTTCACTACACAATTGGACAAACTATCCACTAACCATACACACCTACTTCTCCTGGTGACACCACCCTTCATGGTTAGGTGCATAGTTAAACTAATCGTGTCCAGCATGTGCATGCTCACTATCCAACACCTCTACCCCATCACATTGTTAGGAAGACATCTAAACTAACCATGCAACAACCATTTTAAACCTACGTAAAATTTAATATACATTTTTAATGGAAATTCACCTCCTCTCACAAGGATTAACTAATAGTGTCCCTCTGTATATATGTTGCATGATTGAGCCATATGGTTAACACTGACCATGCACCAACCAAGAACATCATGTTGTTTCTCTAAAATGTACAACTATGGGATTTGGAAAAGCCCTAGATGATCCAATAACTTTAATGACATCATTATGAATTCCTCTATAGAACTAAAAAATATTTAGATAATATTTAAAAGGATTTATCCCTCTCTAAAAAGTAAATGTATAATTTGATTATCATTTTCATTTCCAAGTGTTTTAGGAAGTCTTTTTCTTTCCCACTTGAGTTTTTTGGTTGTTACCACACTCTTGAAATTTAGTTGGAGGACACCAAAAAAGTATTTCTCAATAATATTAAACACACTCCTCAGATTATGGGGTTCAACACAAGATCTACTCAGACTGATAAATAAAAAATAAATAACAATAGAAATGAGGTCACATTTTTAAGGAATTAACTTATGAATTATTAATATGTTAACATAGTAATAACTTTTTTTCCTTTTTATTAGTTATGTCATGAGTTTTTATCTTCCAATAATTAATCCATATCATTAAAAATTCATGGTAACATACTTTCCTATATGCCATCGTTGATGCATGCATATTAACCTTGTTTCATACCAACCAAAGAGTAAAATATCATAAAAAACTATCATCAAACAAAGAGTGCATCACCCAAAGCGAAATAACATCACAAAAGTAACAATAGAATCACAAGAATAGTAATTCCAACATTGGTGACTTGGGTTTTATCTATACATTGGTCAACTACAGCCATGAATGATCTCAATACCAAGCCTTGACACATCCTTTTATCATGTCTAACTTTTTTAAATAGTGAAAAAATAAAAAAACCAAATTTTATACCCCATTGTGACATCCCCAACCTTCGTTCTACCTCACATGACAGATATATGTTACTACATGACCTCAAAAGGGCCTCCCCATATGCCAGATGCTTCAAACTAGTGGAGAGGGTATAATATGTATAGTTAGGAGACTATAACCTCAATTAACGATTAATAAACACAAACAAAAACCAAAATATACATAATAATATAAGTCACATCCAAAATAATAATAGGTAAATGCCAAATAAAACATTTCATACCATAATATATGCCTAACTAAATGTTTCACTAAAATTCCAACAAGAAATAACTAAATGATATCCTTCTAATAAAGAATCCCAAATTTGGTCCCAACCCCCCTTCTCTGTCCCACCTCTATGATATAGTCGCACTAAAAAAATATTCAATCAAGAACAGGGTACCATACCCTTTACTAGACCAACATCTATGAAGTCTTCACAGGTACCAAACGATGGCCCAAATAGGGTGTGAGAAAAAAACGGTTTGTTATCACCAATGGTGTATCTACAAATCCAATATATATAATAATTCATTAGATAATATGTTATACATAGTAATTGATTAATTTATTAAAAGTGGAGCAATATATGAACTCATTAATGTTTGTTCTCTATGTTAGAACCTTGGGTCAGCCAAACATCCTTTTACATAATTCTAGTTGGATTTTTCTATATATACCATTGTAAAGGAATATTCGCATGATAAGGACCAATCATTGTGTTCATTACCCTATCTAAGGATAATTAATCATTACATGTGTTAATGGACTCCATGAACTCCCATGATAGAGCTATTTACATGTTCCCAAGGTGTGTTAATGGTGACAAGGGGGAAGTAAAAAATCCAAGTGTCATGTAACCATGAATCTCACCCTAAAGCATCAGGTAACCATGAATATCACCCTAAATCATCATGTAATAATGTATCTCTCCCTCATGAATCAGGAAACCTTTCATCATGGACACAGAATACAAATTCATACCAAACACTAAAACATAGCAAGCATGTTATGATATAATATATTGGTTAATTCATGAAAATTACCAATAATCATTCCATTTATTCCATTATGCTATTTTTTTTAAAACAAATGATAATTATCCATTTTCAGACCAATATAATATTTCACACTCAATAGTTTAAATTTTATTTTCAATAATAAATTATGAAAAACCATCAAATTTAAAATTCCATGATTTGTTACCTTTTGAACATAAACATACAATCCCCTTACAGGATCTTGGTTTTCAATTTATGTTTTCAAAAACCAACTTCAATTGTAGCCACACCTTTTGGGAGGCCATAAGTCTATGTCTTAGTCTCCATCAGACTCAACAGGCTTCATTGGAGGTCTAATTTTGAGGATATAATAAATTACAATTAAGAAATCTCATTATCAGGGTGTTCAAGTGAAATAAAAAATGTTTTACATACTACTCAATCAATGTATCCTTAGAGATATTTTTTAGAACACCTACCTCAAAATAAAGAATAAGATTATAAATATCAAACATCTAGATCAACATGCAGAACCACTATTCTCCATGTAAAATTATTTATCAACCACATCGAGGATAGAATGAGAATACCCATTAATAAAATAAGAGGAATTCACCAAATAAATGAAAAAAATCATTAATTTAATTCATTGGGATAGAATAACAGATCAAGAGATCAAGAGAATGAAGTGGAGAAGTAAAGGAATCCATAGAGAACCCATTAAATTCAATAATCCTAATTTAGAGTCAAATAAGGGGCGATTTAAAGTTAAATATCAGTTTTATGGGAAGAAAAATAAAATTTTCATAGCCCTTATCTAACCTTTTCGAATTACACCTACAAGATACTAGCTAACACTAACAAGATTTTGGATACCACAAGCTAGCCGGTGGTTCCAGAATGTATGCCTGCAGCCCTAGGAACCTAACTATTTAGATGATGGGTTTATTATAGTAAAACTATTGTACCTAAGAAAAATTTGATCTATAACGTGACTCATTCATTATTGGAGAGATAATTCCTATAATATTGGCTAACTGGTGTCCCTACAATATCTGCATTGCTATATTCCATCACAATCCAGCACTATTCAACTTCTTCTAAGCCGTAGATCACCCCCAAAAACACTATTTCAACTAGGTCATAGTGATTGTTTTTATAATTTAAAATTGTTCAAAAAATATTATAAAGGAAAACTACCTAGTTAAAATAAAAGGTATTAGATATATTAGGACCTATTCTTTTTCACTACTTACCCAAGTAAAAAATATCTTTTCTAGGGACTTGATTTTTTCTCATCTACCATTATATTAGTATCTTCATTGAATGATGTAGGTTTTTTCCCATAAAGTATCACAATATTATTACACCACATTTTATATCGAAGTGTTTCTCTATGTGGGAATGGTTATTTATCATAACCTGGGTGAACTACCATATTTGGGTTATGATCAAATTAGCTTCAACTATGGCCGCATTGTCTTACTCAAGATGAACATTCTTACATTGACTATGGGTGTTGACATGGGTATCATTATTTATATATTTTTAAATTTCTAATAAATTCCATACACATAAATAACACATGATATTGAATTATAAAGTACAATTCTTATAAGGTTTACTTTGAATTTTTTTCCTAAAAATCATATGGGGTTTCTATAATATTTTTGATATAAAAAAGGTTCCTCTAAATCTATTCTTAAAGGATTCTATTAAATTTCCTTTGATACCTACTATAACAACATAGTATATAGAATCACATAGTAAATAGGTGTATTATATTATTGTTATAGAATAATAGTTTTCATTAATATTCTAATAACTTTATAGTCTTGAAAGACTATATTGTTACATATTTTCACCTTACACTTAAGAAAATAAAACAAATCACAAAAACTCTTTTGAAAAATTATAATCTAATCCAATAGATCATTGAAAACTATACACAATTCTTTTTTTCCTTAGGAAAAGAGAAAAAATAAGGGTGAGACCAAATTAAAAGTAAAGAAAAGAATATGATATAAAGTATCCAAGAATAAGAATGGAATAAATATCTTGGAAGAAATATATGATCAAAATAATTCCATAATAAAAAGAAGTTATGGGAATTATATATTTATGAAAATAAATAAAAACATGGATAACAATATTGTTTTTATACAAATGTAATGCATAATTCTTGATATCATTAACATGTTTTCAAGGCCTTGGGCAAAGACATGATACATAAATGGGTAAGGAATATGCCAATTTCGTAGCTAGTTTTTTTCACAAGGCATAACAATGCAATGATGGTTTATCCATACTAGACCCTATATATAACTAATTAAGTCAAATGCACTCATCATATGATGAAATGAATAAACTATACTATACATAAGAGACATTCCTTAATAATCAATAAACATACATATTGAAATAAAAATTGTATGAATAGTCAATATTTCCCCAACTAATAAAGTTTATATATTTATATGTAATAATCCATAAAAATAACTTCATAAAAAGTAATGGTATATGATCAATTGAATAATTTTCCCCAATAAATTTATTATTGTGTTCTAGGAGAATATCCCATAATCAATGTTGAATCTATGAGGTATTCTCAATGTAAAAGAAGGCATCCTTATTAAAGAAATAAAGATAAGGAATTGGATAGGTTACTTTAAAAGTGTTGTGTCTTCAATAGATGGTAGTAATTATGTTCAGTAGTTTTCAATCTCATTAGATAAAAAAGATAATAGAAAATACCTTATTATGGTTTTTAAAGAGAATGTGAATTCTCTAAAGCAAACCCTCTGAGAGTGTCATTCCAAGTGTGCAGTCTTAGATCCACTCAACATGCATTGAGTGAAGATTGAGTTGTTACGTATCCATCTATTTATAGTGTGATTACCAGTAGGTTCACTAGTTCTTCACTTGAATCCACATTATAATATCCTAAAAGGGCATTAATTTATAAGAAAACTATACACACACACACACATAGTGTTTACATTCAAAAATTTATGAATATTGTTAATTATGGTGGATTTAGGTAATATTTCAATCAAAATACCTTGAATGATATAATTTCAAATTAAACATTATATATCATGAATAAATTAGAAAATAATGATATAATATATTTTATGGGTATTATGTATACTATACAATATAAAACATGGTGTATAATATAATCATGTCTCAAGGAATTGAATTTTGAGACATATAACCCTTACATTTAATCCCACATAGATGAATGTGTTCTAACCTCTGATATAATATAAATAAATTACATAATTACCTTTTTTATAAACATATTCATACCTTCACATTTTTTCAATTTCATTCATAATGATTATCTATATGTATATTAGTTTGTTGTTATCTATATTTAATATAAAGTGTGAGACATATTTATAGTTCTGAAATGGTTTTGAATTTTTTTTTGTAATTATTCATTTATATCCCAGATTATATATTTTATAGATAATAAAAGGTGTGGTTTGATGATTTTAAATTATTTATGATGATATAATTTCATTAACTCGGAGTTTTGGTTACAATCCTTATAAATGAAATTGGGGATGAGAAAGTTTCAGTTTTTTTAAAAAAAATATTAGGATAATAAATAATGTGTTTAATATAAATGCTACCATTATAGGCCTAAAATAAAATAATTATATACTTTTATATAATATGTTACTAAAAATTAAATTTCTAGAGTCATCCATGATATAAATTTATACCATTGTTTAATTAAGTGGTTAAACATACACAAAAAAGAAAATACCAAAATCAATTAATGATTATAATGTGATTCCGTTTTAATATAATTCTAAAATAAGAACAATGAACATATTTAAGATTTATTGGTGTGATATATCATAATTTAAAATAACTATAATAACAAGATAATCTATATTATGTTGTTATATTGTATGAATAAATAATTTTTTCCTTTTATAACTCTTTTTTAGAAGGTGGAATTTTCCACAGCTATTTAATAAGAATATTCTTAATTAGTGGTATAATTTGTCTTTATAGAAACATAATAATATCATACAAATTAAATATATATGGTAAAATAATTATCATTACTATAAAATAAATGTGTCAATGGAAAGAAAAAATGAAGAAAATCATTATATTGTTGTGGCAGTCAGCACACACGCATGGTTGGCGATTTAATTATCCTTAGAAAGAAAGAAAATTATAATATATTTTATCATTTATAAATAAAAATATGTTTTTAATCTATTAATAATTTATTAAATTCAATATTATGGATTTCCTTTTGTGGGGGTTAATATAAAAATAACATGATGCTTCATGGAGGTGGTGGTCCATGGATACACACAAACACACAAGTCGTTTTTGTTTTCCAAAAGGGAAGAGAGGCAAGGTGGTTATTAGTAATTCACATAGCATCAAATTATTCAATATAAAAATAATATGAATTTAATTTTTTAGGAATTATAATAATATAGTTGGAATCATATTATATAGAAGAATAGAAATTATAGTAAATTATTACTCATGTTGATGACTTATTCTTTTATATAGAGGAATCCCTAAAAAGGGTGAAATTAAGGGAATATATTGTTACCAGAAAATTAATTGGGTGAAATAGTATTATAAGGTATGTAAAAATTTCATATTTTTAAGTGAAAACTAGATATTTTAGTGGAATTTAAGGGGTCTTGAGAGGCCCCATATATAAGTCATGAGGATTGAATTTTTTTAAACATTTTAAAATAATATAAAGGAGGAACATGTTACTCCAGTAAACTGAATCTAAAAATGGAAAATAATTTGGTGGTGGATGATATAAGGTGTATAATCCCATAGACATTAATTTTTACTCATGTTTATAATATTATTTTAATTCCATCACTCTTATAATGTTCACTTTTATCATTTTTGGTATTAATATGGTAACTTGTTTTTATCTAGGTTATTTTTTTCGAAAACTAAAATTGACCATATTACAATATTTGAAAAAAATAATTAAAAAAATGTAATAAATGTAATAAAATAAAATTTATATTCTTAATAAAAAAAATTCTAATATCAGCGCATGTGAGTAAAAAAACCTCTTATAGAGAAAGTCTATTTTTAAGCTTAATTTTTTTGTGTTGGATAAAATTACCAATGTAATTAATTATAATGATATGTATTTGTTTCTTATAAGAAAAATAAAATTAATTTGTATTTCAAATATACCCATAATTAATTTTTTTTTTAAAACAATATTTATTTGAAAATGGAAAAAAGGGTTTCTTTTATTTGACAATATCACTTCAATTCAAAAAATGCTCAAAACAAGTTTTATAAATTTGGATCAATATTTAAAAACTTATTTTTTTAGTAATTAAAAAACTGTATTATCAATTAAGAGGTTTTATAGATTTATATATCTTTCTCATGAAATAAAAATGTCATAAAAGATAGAGTTTTGATACAAAACTATATTTTCACTTTTCACCTAAACATCACTTATTTTAGAAAAAACCTAGAAATTCATATTATTCTAATATTGACATAATAAATAAAAAGATAAAGTAAATTTGGTTAAATTAAAATAAGAATTTAACTTTCAAAAATATTTATTGATGGCTCCTTAGAGTTCACATTATATAATAGTTTTGGGATATAATGTTTTCGTGCTATAGTTGCCTCTTAGGTATTAAAGAACACATTATGGTGTGATTTTATAAGTATTTATTATTAAAACTTAATGGGTTATTTGGATATAACTAGTTATTTTTTTTATTTAAGTCCATGGATGTTGGGGTTTCTCCCTTACGGTGAAGCACGTGAGTTATTATGATATATACAAGAATAATTTTGATGTTGGTTCTTTGTGGAATAACAATCTCCTCAACCTTATGACTTATAATTTTGCCAAAGAAGTTTTAATATTATGTGAATCCTACTTTTTTGAAACACACAAAGTTATGGTATGATATATTTCGTACAAATAAAATATCCATAACTTATTTTAAAAAAATTCATACATAGAAACTCTAAGAACACCTCAATGATTTCCAAATGATGAATACATTATCAACACAATCTTCATCTCTCTTAATATTGATTATTAAAAACTCAATAAAATTTAATCCTTCACTGTAGTTGATAGTATACATGGTTGTTGGGAACAATTACAACACTAACTTCAATAATTTATTAGAATATAGAAAAATCTCTACAAGAAAATGTGGATGAATAGGATATCACTCACAGATTGTACTATGATTTCATAATAGATTTGGTTATGGAGATTTAATGTCTTAAAAAATATGTTTTTAATTTATAAAAATTAGTAAGAATAATAGGCATAATGATAGAAGGGATAATGATTAACTTGGAGAAATTCCATATGAGATGGACGATTCAATGTCCAAGGAAAAATATCTTAGATATGATATTATTTCTCTCAAAAAATTACATTGAGATATAATTAACCTTGTAAAATAAGTTCAGATTATTATTGATTGCATGAATTTTTAATTAAAAAAGAAATATGTAATGATAAACGATCTTGAAAAAATTTTAAGATCAATAAAGTAGAAGAATTAAATAAACCCCATCATTACCGTACCGAGTGGAGTGAAATAAATAGAAAATATATATTCAGTTTAAAGGCAAATATTTTGTAAGAAAACCAGATGTAAAGTTTCTTAAATAATGTTTTCATTAAATTGATACTATTATAGTATCCTGGGGCACAATAATGATGTGTGTCTAGACTTGAAAGTACTTAAAGGTAGAAAAATAACTATGAGAATATTTCAACAAATATGTGAAATCATGAGTAATGAATTTATGATGATATGATTTATATGTTATTAATATGGATTTATGTGAATAAAATGAAGTAATAGAGGCGATGTTTATACCAAGAAGATAACCCATATTCATATAGTAATTGGAGGAAATCATGGAAATAAATGTAATCACATACATTGAAAAATAGATCCTCGAATATGATAGAAAGTGAGAATGAATGGAAATTAAGGGTGTATTAAGAACCACTAATGGTTTACTCATAGAGGACCCCTTAACAAAAAAAACCAAATAGAGTGGTTGAATAAATTGGAGACTCACTGATTGTATGTATGGAGAGTGTTCTCTTGAAGAAAGATTATTAACTTAAAAATATGATGATAGTTATTTTACTATATATTGTGAAGGGGAAACAAAAATAAGTCGTAATTGGTTTTATAACCCCTACCTTTTGGAAATACGTGAAGATTGATTGAAGATCTAGCCTATAGTAGAGGAAACATGGAAAATGATGTGGTGATAAATCATTTAAGAATGAAACATGAACTTGTGGGGTTAGTCTCAATGTTTTTTGAATACCATGATAAATAGGATACTGGATGTAATATTCAATATCTAGAACAATGTTTATAGTACTTTTTTTGTGAGGTTAACTACTAAAAAATCTTATAATCGTGTTTGTATTAATGGTTTTATTTTTCATGACCAACCATATTCCTCTAACAATGTATGTTCAAGAATTATCCCTGACCATAGTAATATCATTTTTATACCTAATGATTTTAACAATACAAGATAAAGGGGGAGATATTATCTATGGGGTGAATTCATTGTAATGTTTCAGTGATATCTATTCTCTATTTGAAACAAAAAGTGGTTTCTAGGAAGAAAATAGTGATTTTGTAAAACAATAAAAAAAAATTAGTTTGGAATCAACCCAATAATGGTTCTTAAGAAGTGTCTTCTAGAGTATATCAGTTTGTAATAAACCCTAATAAAGAGGAAGGTAATTAGGATAGAGAAATAGATATTCATAGAGGAGGTCATAATTTACTTGTTTCAATATAACATTGTTGAATTATCTGATGGTTCTTTCAGATTATAAAATCTAATAAAAGTTACCTTCCATAGTTCAGACCAGTATGTTGTTCTATATGTTAAGTGGTGGTTAATCTTGAAAAATTATATGGTATTTTAATATTGAATATCCAATGGTTTGTTAACCATATTTAGAAAAGAACAAGTACCCTGTAAAGGAACAAATATTATTGATATCCCATAACATAAAATTTTTATCAAAATAAGTTGTATCAATTGTTTTACTTTTTTGTATAACTCTCACTCTTTGTATTATATTTATTATTCACTAATGATCTTTTGCATGTGTAATTGAAATTATAGGGTGAATTGTTGAAGGAATTAAAATCTCAAATCACACGTGTTTATGATGTTAGGTGATTACAATGGAATCACTAATTTTATTGAATTAAAATATTGTTTCCAACATTGATATATAATTTATTAGGATTAAAGGATTTATTTAATACTCATTACCATGTGGTAAATTAACTTGATCAAAATATTTGAGAAATTTTTTATAAACTAGTGAAATGGATTGCATCTTGAAGAAATATCTAAATTGTTTTTCTAACAATGAGAATTTGGATTTAAAGTTCCATTAATGGTACATGAATCTAATTATGTATTGTAAAAGTGGAATTTAGAGTTGAAGAGACTTTTTAAATGGTGTAATGTACCCCATTTTTTTGAAGATAACATTAATGTTGTTGATAGGGAACATAGCTTTTGGATATCAACTCATGGTTGAAAGAATGGGCTATAGAATAGTTTCTTAATATAGTAGTAAAACTAAAATATTATATCATTAATTTATAAAATTAGTAATTGAGTTAAAAATAAATGGATTTATGGAGTGTATTTTAAAGGGGAATCATATTCAATAAAATTTGGGAAACTAGATAATTCTATTAAATGGGGTTTCCCTAAGAAGACACAGATTAAAAGATGTATATGAAGTAATATTTATTAAAGAATATGGATCATTTATTCTATTGGAAAAGGAGGAGATTCTATGGTGAATACACCCCTCTTTATATTAATGCGAGTGGGGAGTTTGTGGAATGAAAATCTAAAAATGATTAAGAATTATTTGATATAGGAATCCTTGGAATTTTATTTTTAAATAGCAAGATATAAATGTACTATAAGAGAATATCATTATAAGGAATATTTATAGATTTATGGTGGATTTGGATTTATATTAAAATTTTAGATAAAATACAAATGGTGAGAATGTTATGACCAAGGTTGTGAGATAGATCAGTATTCATTTATATTTGATGATGTCATTTATTAACAAATGGATTCATTGGAAATAGAGGGATCAGGGAAGAACTAATTAAACAAATTTGAATTAAATATATTATGGGGAAACATTGATGGAACTATAGTGTATATTAAAAGTTTATTATGGTGGAAGGGATACTTTTATACTTCTAAATACGAGGGATATGACTTTTGAAGGATAATAATTGAATATGATAACAACATTGGAAGTATTATATTGAATCTATCATTAATTATATTAATTATAAGTTTTTAGGATCTATATATATTTGGAAGGATTTTGGGAATTCAAAAACTAATTTGGGAAATTATAGGAGAAATTTGGTGAATTTGATCTTATAACAAGAATTTTGGAGTGTCATATGTTGTGATGGATCAGAAAATGTCATTTATAAAGTAGTTTATTTGTGTTTTTTAAATCATTTATATCAAGTGTAATATCTATGGAAAGAACATTGGCCAATAATTATGCGGTTGAATCCATTATGGCGAATGAAAAGGAAATTAGAAAATTTTGATAAAGGATATTTACATTGTGGTTTGGGTGAAATGAAGTAGTTAAATGACATATAGTTCATGTTTTAGAAAAATGTGTTTCAATAGTTATGGTGCATTGTAGATACTAGGAAATTGTGAAGGGCAAGGTCATGTGAAATGTTATTCTATTATTTTGTAAGTCATTATGGAGATCTCAATGCCAATATTTTTTATTAAAACATGATGATTAATATATAAACAATATTTAAGGAAGCTACGCGGAATGAAAATTTTGAGTATGAAATGTGGTGGCCCAAAACAAGCATTTTCAAATATGAAATGGTTTATAAGAAATATTTACCAAAATTGGACAATGAATATAACAACCCTACTCTTAATTTCACACATAAACATAATTTATTAGCTAAAATTTTCACTTAATACAACATAGAAGATAAAGAGGTCTAGTTTCTTTGGGGATTAATAACATTACATAACAACTTGAAACATGAAATAAACATCTTTATTGAAAACTTTTTTTACATGGCCATAACATTTCCTCGGACCTATCATTGCATTGGATAACATGAGAACTTTCATAAGAATGGGGTGAGCTATAAAGAACTGCAAGGGAGTAAAAAAGGCATAAAATGGAATATAATATTCATGATAGGAAATAATCATATCAATGGAGCATAATAGAAACATGAACATAAAGGCATGATATAGCATGATTGTCATAACATGGAAATGTGGCAACAACATTTTACATGATATTAGCATGATCTAAGGATAATTGCACATGGAGTATGAGTAAAACCTCATTTTAATTGAATTATCCTGGGTAAACCCTCATTTCACTTGCAATACAATGATAATAATCTTTACCCAAGGCATTGGAGCACTATCAGGGCACACCTTTCTCAATCTGTTCATTTAATGCATAGGTTTCCACATAGATAATACAACAAGGATTCATTAAACATAGTCATTTATTTCATGATAAAGAAATGTGGAATTAATAAATGATACTATATAATAAATAAGTAAATGTTCATAAAGGTGAATACCCTTGATAGAGAAATGGGTATGGTATTCACTACATAATGACTATGGTTTGGAAAATCACGTTGCAATTTCCGAAGCATAAAGGTGTGGCATAAGAATTCATAAAAATGGTTGATGAGAAAGAAAGGAGTATCTCAACATATGTACCTGAAATGGAAAGTAAGTGGGTCATATAGATATAAGTCCCAAAATATGTAATGGAATTTAGATTCATAACATAAAATAATTTCTTGAATATATATGAGGAAAGAGAAATCTCTTACAGAATTTCGGCATGGTATCAAGTGTACATCAGAGGAATTAATGAGAGAGAAAGGGGTATCTCATCATTAAAACAAAAGAGGGAAGTATAGGGAATGTGAGAAATCATACCCCATCATTTTTAATTGAAAATACAAGGGTATAGAAAGAAAACATGGACAAAATTGAGTGTGTAAGAAATCCCTTACTTGGAAGTGTGATCCCAAAGGCATGATTAGGCTTGAGAGAGACTTCTTCAGAGACTGGGGTGCCTTGGGAGGATTCTAGAGAGAGGAGGGACGAGGTTGGTTGATCTCCAAATGGTTTGAGTGAAGAGGAATGGGATATTGAGGTTGTATATATATGAAAAGAGAGGAAATTATTTACTATTTAGGTTTTGGACATTATTCATTAAACTAATCATAAACACAAACCAACCCATAGTTTTTTCCAATGGTTTTTTCGAAAGGGGAGTGGAAAATATTATTTTAAAAGTATAGTGGCTAAATTTATTAAAATATTAGGCTTTCTTATGTTAAGGTGAGTCACTGACTGAACGGACCGAAGGCCTAAATTTTTATTAATTTTGGATAAACCCCATTTTAAGCAAAAAATTGGGAAACCACACTAGATTTCAAGGACATAAAACATCAACAAAAATCGAAGGCCATTTCCCAGAACAAAATTCAAAGACATACCCCACCCTAGCATAATCATCAGTACGATAATCCTCCATCATGCATGACTATTCAGCAAGCTTTCGTGTGTCGGAATGCATGGGCCTGGTACCGATGGAGGATCCATAACCTCTCAAACATCCAAATCTGGATAATCATGCACTATGTAAGATCCTTATCTAATCCCCTTATATATAAAATCCATGTAGAAATTTGGGAAAGAGTCTTCCAAAAACCAAATTCTGAACCATTTCAACAATACCACAATTCTACAAAAAATACCACTATCATCATAACAATAACACATGAACTCTAATCTAACTCCCAACACATCCTCAAGCAGAATAGATCAGATACCTCCGTCCATCCAAAATCAGACAAGTCCACAATGAAAGATCAAACAGAAATAAAACCACAATAAATCTGCCAACTGATAATCAAATAGAGATTTTAGCATACAATCCATGTCTATGTCTATATAAGGAAGGATCGCGGAATCTGAAGAATGATAAATTAGACACCAAATCACAAAGTCAACAAAAGAGAATCCACCACCATCGTGAAGACTCAACACCACGAACTAGTGCATCCAAAACCAAAATGACTGAAAAAACGAAGGTAGAAGAAATCAACAGAACTCCGAAAGGAAGACTTGCCTCCTAGATCTCATTTCCTCCAAGCATAACTCACTTGAAGAGCACGAAGAAGCACCAACCGCACCCAACAGAGATAAGGCAAACACCTCAGTCTGATGAATCTGGAATCTTGATCGCGGACCGACACCGCGCCGCCATGTGAGACCCTATCCAGTGATGAAGGACTCGGGTGGGAAGGGGATGAAAATTATGCAAAGGATGAGATGAACCACATCCAAGAAATTCCACCGCAACCAAGGAATCACTGCCAATAGGTGAGTCACAATCTCAAGGAAATCATTTTAAGTGTTAAAATGTTATATATGTCTTGGAGGGTCAACTAAGACACCATAAAATTAATCAAAAAAAATATAAAATCACATTATTTTAAAGGTAAATCATATATTAGAAGAAACTCCTTTTTATAATGTTTTATTACATCACAATTGGGTCATTATGATGTCATAAAATATATTATATATTTATACTGTATTTAATTTTTACCCAAAAAAATAAACTGTTTCAGAAAATTACGCAAACTTCACCATTAGATAATTTAAAAGTCCTGAATCCCAAAATAATATTCATTTTATCTAAATAATTTTATAAATATGTTAATTTTTACTTTTAAAATAAAAACCGTTATTTGTTGAATATTAATGCGTTTTGACAAAAACAGCTTTCAAAACATAATAAAAATTACAGTTTTATTTATAAAACTTATATGATCATTTATATTTAATAAAAATTAATTTAGTAATAATATTTTACTAAAATATTATTTAATTCAAAAATCCATTAATTCATCAAAATAGAGTTCTTAATCGAATTTAAATATTAACAAAAAATACAATTTGTGCTAAAATTAAAAATAATAAAATGAATTTATTTTCTTGATTCTATACAAAAAATAAAGAACATAATCATAGTGCTAGGGTCTTATTTCATAACCCCTTATAACACCCAAATTAGACCTAAGGGTAAGGTGTAAAATGGTAACAAACTATTGGGGTGGCTCGAATAACATTGTGCAGGTTGAAATCTCTATTAACATCCACTTTTACCGTAGGTGGTTCTGTTCAAGCCTACCGTGTTGAAGCACGGCTTGGGCTTGGTCAAAAGCAATGCCCAGTGATGCTACCTCCTCTCTAAGATGCGACAAATGGGCGGAATCTATATAAATTATATTGGATGAGGCCATTGCTACCTTTGTTTGAGTAAATTGGATTTTTTAAAGCCCTATATTTATACTATTAATGTGATAATTGTTCAACAGATATATTAGCAATGGTCAAAATTTTTAAAGTTATTTTAAAATCCCAAAACCTAAAACCAAGGAAGTGAATATGTTTTATATAACCATTTTATGTAATAAGACATGTAATTAGATCAATAGGAATTTTCATTAATGACATTTTGGGTCTTTACAATCTTTCCCCCTTAAGAAATTTCGCCATCTAAAGTTTCTTTTCCCACACTAAAACAGATGAGGGTAACTCTTCTTCATCACATCCTTTGATTCCCACATTGATTCTTAAAACTTTTTGTTTCACTAAAACACCTTGAAAAGAGGAATTATCTTATTTCATTGAACTTTTTGTCTATGTTCTATGATCTTCATCAACTTCTCTTCACTAGAGAGGTCATTCTCCAATGGTACCTATAACAACCCTAATTTTTATTACACACTTAAACCTGATTTATTACATAAAATCCTCACTCTATACAACAAAGAAGATCAAAAGGTCTAGTGTATTTGTGTATTAGTAACATTTAATAACATCTTAGAACAAAAAACACACAACATCTTTTTTTAAAACTTCCTTTACACGACCTCTACATTCCCTCGTACAAAGCATTGCATGGGATAACCTGAGGACATGCATAAGAAAAGGGTGACCTATAAATCCCAATAAGGGAATAAACATGGAATAACATGAGGAATACAATACTTGTTAGACAACAGTCATATCAATGAATAATAAGAAAAACATGAACATAAAGGCACGATAAAAGATGATAATCATAACAAGGAAATGTGGCAACAACACTTATCATGGAATTAGCCTGAGCGAAGGCTCATAGCACATGAAGCATGAGTAAACCCACATTGAACATGAATCATGAGTAAAACCTTGTTTCTCTTGAATTATCATGAGTAAAAACCCATTTCAAATGATGTATCATGATACTATACTTTACCCAATGCATTGGAACACTATCAGGACGCAACCTTCTAAAACATTTCATTTCATGCATTAGTGTACCACATGGATCATGGAATCAATCAAAATCATAATTTATTACACGATTATGTAATTTGGAATAAATACATGAAAGTAACATTAAATTTATATATGTTTATAAAGTTGAATACCCTTTATAGAGACATGGGCATGGTATTCACTACACAATCATCTTGTCTTGGAAAAATGCGGTGCAATTTCGTCAACATAACGACGTGACATAAGGATTTATTAAAATGGTTGATGAGAGAGAAAATGGTGTCTCATTATATATAATTTAAATTTACAGTAAGGGGGTCATATAGATACATGTCCCAACAAACGAAATGGAATTTAGATGCATAATACAAAATAATTACTTGGATGTAAAAGAGGAGAGAAAAATATCTCACAGAATTTCGGCATGGTAATGGGTGTACATGGGAGGATTTAATGAGATAAGAAGGGGTCCCCCATCATCCAAACATGAATAGGACAATATGGTGGAGGTGAAAAATCATACTCCAACATTTTTAATTGAAAAAATGGCATAACAACTTAAAGAAAATTAGACATAAATGAGAAGGGAAGAAATCCCTTACTGGGAAGTGTGATTCAAAAGGCTTGGTAGAGGCTTGAAAGAGTCTTCTTGGGAGCTTGGGGAGCCTTAGGAGTATTATATAGAGAGAAGGGCATGAGTTGGTTGAACTAAAAAGTCTTTTACTAAAGATTAAGTGGGATCTTGGGTGGGTTTATATAGGAAAGGAGAGGGAATTCTTTATTAATTAGGTTTGGGACACCTCACATTAAACTAATCAATAACACAAACCAGAACCTGGTTTTTTGCCCATGTTTTTCCCCAATGGGAGTGGAAAACAATATTTTATAAGGCCAATGGCCAAAAATCTTAAAATAATATGGTTTCTTATGTGGAGGTGAGTCACACTCTCAAGGATAACAATTTAAAAAGGCAAAATGTTTTATAAGTCTTGGAGGGTCCACAAAAGATTTGTTCAATAAATAAAACAAATCTAAAATCACATTATTTTAATTAAAAAACACATATTTTCCGAATATAATTTTTATAGTATTTTATTACCTCACTATTAGGTCATTATAATGTCATAAAACACATTATATATTTGAACAATATTTAATTTTTACCAAAAAAATCGACTGTCTCAGAAAATTATGAAAAATTCACTTTGGGATAATTTCGAAATAGTGATTCCAAAAATAATATTCATGTTATCTAAATTGTTTTATAAATATTTAAATTTTTACTTTTTAAATACAAACCGACATTTACCGAAAATTCATGTGTTTTGACAAAAAACAGTTTTCAAACCATAATAAAAATTACAAATTCATTCAAAAAATTATATGATCATTTATATTTAATAAAAATTAATATAATATTAATATTTAATTAATTTTTTTTAATTAAATAATCCATTAATTAATCAAACTATATTTTTAGTTGAATATTAACTAAAAATACTATTTGTTATTTAAAAACTATTTACAAAGTAAAAATAATAAAATTAATGCACATTATTTATACAAAAAAAATTTACATTGTCATTGTTTTAGGGTATTGTTACATAACCCCTTATAACACCCACATCAGATCGAAGGGTAAGGTGTGCGATGGTGATAGAATCTTGGAGTGGCTTGGATAACATCGCTTGTGTGGTAATATCTATTAACTTCCACTTCTCTCTTAGTTGGTTCCACTCAAGCTTGACGCGGTCAAGCTCAGCTTGGGCTTGGTCAAGAGTGAATTCCAATGACTCCACCTCCTTTCCAAGCTATGAAAAATGGGCTTCATATGGCGCAAGTCTACGGGATGAGGTCATCACTTCCTTTTTCTGAGTAAATTGGATTTATTAAAGCCCTATATTTTTACTAATCACATAATCACTATTCAATGACTATATTAGCAACGGTCACAATTCAAAATGGTATTTTAAAATCCAGAAACATAAAACCAATTAAGTTCACATTTTATATAACAATAATAAGAAATTTAATTAGATCAAGAGAAATTTTCATTAATGAAAGTTTGGGTCGTTAAAATCTTCCCCCTTAAGAAATTTCGCCCTCAAAATTTAATTTCCCCACACTAAAATAGATGTGGGTGAATTTCCTTCATCACTTCCTCTGATTCCCATGTCGCTACTTCAAATTTGTTGTTTTACCCACAACACCTTGACAAGGGGAATTGTCTTATTTGTTAGAACCTTTTCTCTACGAACTAATATCTTCACTTGTTTGTCCTCATAAAAAATATCATCCTCTAGCTATACTAACTTTGAAGAGAGTACACGTGAAGGGTCTGGAATGTACTTCATTAAAAGGGATACATTAAAGTCATAATTTACTTTCTCCATGGTAGGTGTAAGTTCTAGTCGATAGGTCACAACCCCAACAGGATCAAGACTATTGAAGGTGCCAATGTACCTAGGAAATAACATAACTTTCTTTCCAAACCTCATGACCTTATTCCATGAAGATATGAATATAAATACCTTGTATCCAACTTTAAACTCAAGGTCTCATTGACGGTTATCTGCATAACTCTTCTGTCAACTCTGGGCTGCCTTGATATGCTGCTAAATGGTTTTCACCATCTCCACCATTTCTTTGACCATTTCTGGTCCTAGCAGCTTACGCTCACTGACTCCATCCCAACATGTCGGTGTTAAACACCTCTTACCATACAGGGCTTCATTAGGTGACATTCGGATGCTCGAGTGGACACTATTATTGAAGTAGAATTCAACAAGTGGAAGATGTTGGTTCCACACTCCATGAAGTCCATTGAACACACTCTCAACATGTCCTCAAGTGTTTGGATAGTCCGCTCGGATTGGCCATTAGTTGAGGATGATAAGCCATAGTGAAATTCAGCTCAGTATCTAGAGCATGTTGATGACTCTTCTTGTTTGAGTCTAGCTCAAAGCGGTGTTTTTGGGTTTTACCCCTAGGATACATCTGTGCCAGAGCCGCATCTAGCTATTTGTATCTAGACAGGTATGTATTTTCTTGATAAACCACTTAATCAATACTCACCAATACATACGGATGTTTCTATTATACATATTCTTGTCTCTAAGTCTTCACTAGGGTTTTCTAATCCTAATCCCAAAAATAAATAAACCTATCATATGATACCAACTATAACAACCCCGCTTTTTATTACACACTTAAACCTGGTTTTTTACATTAAATATTCACTTGATACAACATAGAAGATCGAGAGGTCTAGTGTATTTGGGTATTAAGAACATAACATAACATCTTAGAACATAAAACACACAACATCTTTATTGAAAACTTCCTTTACATGACCATTACATTCCCTCGTACTTAGAATTTCATGGGATAACCTGAGGACATGCATACGAAAAGGGTGAGCTATAAAGCCCAATAAGATAATAAAAATGGAATAAAATGAGGAATACAATAAATGTTAGAAAATAGGCATATTAATAGAGAACAAGATAAACATGAACATAAATGCGTGATAAAGCATGATAATCATAACATGGAAATGTGGGGACAACAATTAACATGGAATTAGTATGAGTCAAGGATCATTGCACATGGAGAATGAGTAAACCATCATTGCACATGAAGCACAAGTAAAACCTCATTTCAATAGAATTATCATTATTCAATTCCCATTTTACATGATGTATCATGATACTATACTTTACCCAATGCATTTGAGCGCTATCAGGGGGCACCCTTCTAAAACATTTCATTTCAAGAAAAAGTGTGCCACATGGATCATGGAATCAATCAACATCATAAGTTATTAAACTATTCAATAATTTGGAATAAATAAATGAATGTACCATTCAATTTGTATATGTTTATAAAGGTGAATACCCTTAATAGAGACAAGGGTATGGTATTCACTATACAATGATCGTTTCTTGAAAAAATGAGGTGCAATTTCGTCAGCATAATAGCATGAAATAATGATTAATGAAAATGGTTGATGATAGTGAAAAGGGTGTCTCATCATATATACATTAAATTTATAGTAAGGGGTCATATATATACATGTACCAACAAATTTAATGGAATTTAGATGCATAATACAAATGAATTACTTGGATGTAAAAGATGAGAGAGAAATCCCTCCCAGAATTTCGACATGGTAATGTGTGTACATGGGAGGAATTAATGAGAGAGGAAGGGATATAACATCATCCACAAATAAATAGTACAGTATGGGGTAGGTGTGAAATCATACCCCAACATTTATAATTGAAAAAAGGGTATAACAACTTAAAGAAAATAAGACAAAAATGAGAAATGACGAAATCCCTTACTTGGAAGTGAGATCCCAAAGGCTTGGTAGAGGCTTGAGAGAGGCTTCTTAGGAGCTTGGGGAACCTTGGGAAGATTATATATAGATTAGGTCAGGGTTTGGTCGAACTCTAAATGGTTTTATTGAAGAGTAAGTGGGAGATTGTTTGGGTTTATATAGTAAAGGAGAGGGAATTCTTTATTAGTTAGGTTTGGGACACCTCATATTAAACTAATCAATACCCCAAACCAGACCATGGTTTTTTCCAATGGTTTTTTATAAAGGGGAGTGGAAAACAATATTTTATAAATAAAATGGATTAACTTCTTAAAATAATAGGGTTGTTTATGTGGAGGTGAGTCACACTCTCAAGGAAAACAATTTAAAAAGACAAAATGTTTTATAAGTCTTGGAGGGTCCACAAAAGCTTTGTAAAATAAATCAACCAAATCTATAATCACATTATTTTAATGATAAAACATATATTGTCTGAACATAATATTTATATTATTTTATTACTTCACTATTGGGTCATTATGATGTCATTAAACACATTATACATTTAAACGGTATTTACTATTTACCCAAAAATTCGACTATTTCAGAAAATTATGAAAAATTAACCATTGGATAATTTTGATGTACTGATTCCAAAAATAATATTCATTTTACCTAAATACTTTTATAAATATGTGAATTTTTAGTTTTAAAATAAAAACTGACATTTACCAGAAATTCATGGGTTTTGACAAAAACAGTTTTCAAACCTTAATAAAAATTACCATTGCATTCATAGAATCATATGATCATTTATATTTAATAAAAATTAATTTAATAATAATATTTTATTAAAATATTATTTAATTCCAAAGTACATTAATTCATCAAAATAGATTTCTTAGTTGAATATTAACTAAAAATACTATTTGTGCTTTAAAACTATTTACAAAGTAACAATAATAAAATGAATATACATTATTTATACAAAAATAATGTACATTGACATAGTTCTAGGGTCTTGTTACATAAACCCTTATAACACCCGCATAAGACTGAAGTGTAAGGAGTGCGATGGTGACAGACTCTTGGGGTGGCTCAGATAACATCTCTCAGGTGGAATCTCTATTAACTTCCACTTCTCTCATAGTCAGTTCTGCTCAAGCTTAACATGTTCAGGATCGTCTTGGGCTTGGTCAAGAGTGAAGCCCAATGACGCCACCTCCTTTATAACCTCCAACAAATGGTCTTTGTATGGAGAAAGTCTACTGGATGAGGCCATCACTTCTTCTATCTATGTAAATTGGATTTGTTAAAGCCTTATATTTATACTAATCATGTGATCACTGTTCAATGACTATATTAGAAACGGTCACAATTCATAACGGTATTTTAAAATATAGAAACATAAAACCAATGAAGATCACATTTTATATAACCATAATAGTACATTTAATTAGATCAAGAGAAATTTTCATTAATGAAAGTATTAGTCATTACAGTACCACCTATGTATTCCGTACATGCGATGGGGTTGGTATGTACTTTCTCAAGAGTGATACATGGAATACATCATGTACTTGAGATATGTTTGGTGGGAGTAATAGTTGATAGGTCACATCTACAATGTGATCAAGGATCTCAAAAGGTATGATGTACCTTGGACTAAGCTTTTTCTTCATTCCAAATCTCATAACTCTCTTCTACAGTGATATGCAGATAAATACCATGTGTCCAACATCACACTTTAGGTCTCATTGATGATTATCAGCATAGATCTTTTTTCGACTCTGAGCAGCTTTAATGTGTAACCGGATGGTCTAAACCTTCCCCACAATTTCATCGACCATTTCTAGACCTAGGAGTTTTCACTTCCCAACTTCACCCCAACATGCTGGTGTTCTGCACCTCTTCCCATAAAGGGATTAATAAAGAGCCACTTGGATTCTTGAGTTGAAACTTTTATTGTAAGAGAACTAAACCATAGGAATATGTTGATCCCATCCTCCTTTGATGTCCATTTAGAATTCTCTCAACATGTCATCAAGTTTTTGGATAGTTCGCTTAGATTGTACATCGATTTGAGGCTGATAAGAGGTACTGACGTTCATCTCAGTAGTCAGAGCATGTTGAATACACTTCCATAACTTGGAGGGGAATCATGGATCTTGATTGTATACAATAGATAGTGGTACTCAATGCAGCCTTACCACTTATCTGATATATATCTGTTCCAGTTGATCCAATGAGAAATCCTCTTGAATTTAAATGAAGTTTGTAGTAATTGTAAGATTATCCATAACAACCCAGATGAAATTTTTTCATTTGGATGTCTTTAGAATTCCGGTGACAATTCTTGTGGTGATGTCTTCCCATTTCCATGCTGGTGTCGATAATTGTTGCACCATCCCCTTAGACTTCTTCATCTCAACCTTCACTTGCTGACATAGCATGCACTTTTATGTATACTCAACGATCTCCTTCTTCATCATATCCCACTAAGAATTATCTCAGAGATCTTGATACATCTCTGTGTTTCATGGGTGAATGGATACATTTGAACTATGTGCATCATCAATAAGTACATTCTTTAACACCAGATTTGATGGAACACATAGTCTTCACCCAAATCTCACAATTCCTTCTTCATTAAAATTGAACTCTGAGGATTTCACTTTTTTGATAGTTTCTAAATTCATTTGAATTCTCACACTATCATTTTGATCATCCTTTAACCTTTCAAAAATATATGGTTGAGCAATCATTTGTGAAAGGATTTATGATGTTCCCTTATTTATGATTCCCATGTCCATCTTCATAAAATCTATGAATATTGGATCATTTTAAATTTTCATCATTGATATAATCATTGGGTCCTTTCTACTTAGAGCATCAGCCACCTTGTTTGCCTTCCCAGAGTGGTCATGGATTGACCAGTCATATTCTTTGATATGCTCTAACCATCTTCATTGGATCATTTTCAACTCTTTCTGTGTGAATACATACATAAGGCTTTTGCGATTTTTTTAAATTTCACAATTCTCCCCAAAGAGGTAATGTCACCAAATTCTCAAAGTGAATATTATTGTAGCCAACTCCAGATCATGCATTGGATTGTTTTTATCATGAAATTTTAATTTCCCGGAAGCATAGGTAATGACTTTTTTAGTTTACATCAACACACATCCCATGCCCTTCTTCGATGCATCACTAAATAAAACAAAAATCACTACACTTATTGGTAGTGTGAGGATGAGAGTAGTGATAAGCCTCATTTTCAACTCATTGAAGCTATCTTCACATTCATCACTCCAAGAAAACTTGACTCCCTTCCAATTTAGCTTTGTAAGAGGGTTTGACAATTGTTACAAATTTCCCACTAACCGGTGATAATATCTAGCTAACCCTAGGAAGCTAGAGATATCCATCACCAATGTTGGCCTCAGAAATCCATCTATTGTAGCTGTCTTGGAGGGATCCATAGATATCCCATTGCTTGTGATGATATAACACATGAATGAGACCACTTTATCTAGAACTCATACTTATTGTACTTTGCAAAGACCTTCTCCTTTCACAAGGTCTCTAGTACAGTGCTTAGATGCCCCTCCTTGGTTTTGGAGTATATTAGAATATCGTCTATCAAGACTACCACAAATTTGTCAAGGTAATATCAAAAGACCCTATTCATCATGTCCATAAAGATTATTGGAGCACTAGTGAGTTCAAAAGACATTTCTATGAATTCGTAGTGCTCGTACCATGTACGAAAAGAAGACTTGGTGATATCCTCCTTCTTCACCCTTACATGGTAATATCCCAACCGCAGATCCACCATGGAGAAGAATTGTGCTCCACATAGCTGATCGAACAAGTCATCAATTCAGGGCAGAGGATACTTTTTCTTTATTGTGATTTTATTGAGCTGATAATAATCAATGCAAAGGGGCATTGACCCATCCTACTTCTTTCTGAACAGGACTGGTACACCCCAGGGTGAAGCCAATGGGTATATGAAACTTTTACCTAGATTCTCCTGTAGTTGTTTATTTAACTCCCCAAGCTCTACAACATCCATTCTATATAGAGTCTTCGATATTTTCAATTCCCCAGGTATAAGATTAATCAATAATTTAACATCCCTTATAGGAGGAAGACCAGAAAATTCCTTGGGAAATGCTTCAGTGAATTCCCTCACAATAAGATATATTCAAGGATGGTTTATTCCTTAAACTCAATCATATGAGTAAGATACACATGCTCTTATGGAAGTAATATCAGTGCTTGAGATGATGGTTCTAAGGAATATTCATCTTCATCCTTGCACTTTTACCGAATCAAGGGTTGATTCTCCATACTGAGAGTGATTTCCCTCTCCCATAAATTTATGTTGGGTCTATGTAGGGAAATCCATTCCATGAAAATAATTGCATAAAACTTCACTAGAGGGAGTATGCAGAGGTTCACCTGGAAGTTCAAACCACAAATTGTGACAGGGGAGGAGTTATATTCATGGGATTCAATGATTACCCAATTTTTTATTCTCACTGACATATTTACTTCCATTATTTTTTGTGGTATTGGTATTGTTCTACTAAACATTCAAGATATAAAAGAATGCGTAAAACAATAATTAAAAAGTATTTTCACTATTCTTGAATGAATAACTTGTGTAACTTTTACCACTTTGTTGTTTGGGTTCTCTTTAATGGTAGTTATGGAAGAAGATCACATTTTCTATCTTGGAGGTTGTTAGTTGCCTCCGAAAACCTTTATCTTAGGTAAATAGTTTGCAAAGTGCCATGGTTCATTGTAGTTGAAGAAATGAACAATTTGTTGAAGGTCAAATGGAGCTTTCCTATCCTTTGTTGTTGTAACAGGTTTTTTATTGTCAGCAATTAATAGCTAGGTTCCCTTCTCTTCCACACCTAAAGCATTTCCTCATCCCCTTAAGGTAATTTTTGGGCTGCTTCTTTCCACACCTATACTATGTGTGGTGATGGAATTTCATCGCACCATTGGATTTATCCGTCAGACTACCAAAATTAAATTCCAACTTACGCTACTTATCCCCATGATACCCCTGATATTTTTCAATCTCCATTTTAACTTTGAGGGCACATAAGACAATTTCTTTATAGCTGTCAAAGTCATAGATCACTAAGGATTTCTATAGGTTACGTTTTATCCCACAAAAGATTCGATCAAACTTACATTTCGGGGTAACGAAAAAGCTGAAGGCATATCGTGCAAGCCTTGTAAAGTTTTCTTCGTACGCTCAGATGGATTCATTATATTTTTTTCTTGAGTGAAAGGAAGTCCCTTTCCATATTAAGTCAACGAGTTCAAGGAAAATATTTATCGAAAAACCTTTACCAAAAATCCTTCCATTCCAACGCATCTCTCTCCTTCTTAGGCTTTGTATTTTTTATCAACATCCACCATTAATAAACTTTACCCGCCATACGAGAAGCATCCAGAAGTTCCTTCTATTGTTTAGAACATTGAAGGATGGAGAAGATCTTATCAATGGAGTTGATCCATTGTTCAGTGATTGAGGGATCAGATGATCCATTAAAAGTACGAGGCCTTTGTATCATGAAGCTCTCGATTGCAACTTATTATTTCTTGGGGGGGGGGGATTGAACGTTCCCCTTGAACCATGTTTCTATTCAAAAATTGAGTTAACTTAAAGATTTTCATGCAAAATTTTGGGATTCCCACTCCCATCAGATTGGGAATCTCAGTAGAACAGTCATCACATTGATCTTTGTATCGGTTGTTAGCCTAATTCCTCCTATTATCATTAATTGACAAGAATAAAATGAAAGTTAGGGGTAACACATAAAGGGGAATCTAATGACAAAAAGGGATAGCTAATAGATTACATTTATTTCCTTAACTTATCTATGTTATCCATGATCTACTTCCCAACATATATTCTTTGGGGATTTTTTAAATTCTCTTAATAACGGTTCATAATAATATTTTGAATTTAACAAATAATATCCCCCAGGAGTTTTTTAACCAAGAGTGCCAGCAAGGCCCTTTGTCATGCACTATTTCCTGTTCGAGCCTACCTAAAAACGATTCTTTTTTGGGTTTTATCCCTGCAAACATTTGTTCCAAAGATGCCTCTACTGTCTCATATCCAAATAGGGATGTATTTTATTAATAAACTAGTTAATCAATACTCACCATCATTTAAGGAAGTTTTTTATTATACTTATTCATAACCATAAGGCTTTCCCCATGGTTTTCTAATCCTAATCCAAAAAATAAATAAACCTATACTCTAATAACAACTATAAAAACCCTACTCTTTATTTCACACTTAAACATAACTTATTAGATTAAATTTTCACTTGATAAAACAAAGAATATTGAGAAGTCTACTGTCTTTGAGGATTAGGAACATTACATAACTACTTAAAACATGAAATACACATCTTTGTTGAAAACATATTTTTGCAAGACCACAATATTCCTTCGTATTTTGGATTTCATGGGATAACCCAAGGAAATGAACATGAAATTAGTGATCTATAAAGTCCAGTTATAGAGTAAACAAGGAATAATAAGAATAATACAGTACATGTTAGGAAAAAGGAATATCAATGGAGTATAAAAGAAACATGACCATAAAGGCATGGTATAACATGACTACCATAACTTGGAAATGTGACAACAACATTTAACATGATATTAGAATGATCCAAGGATCATTGATCATGGAGAATGAGTAGAACCTCATTGCACTTGAATTATAATGAGTAAAACCTCATTTCACTTGATGTATCATGATACAAATATTTACCCAATTCATTGGAGTGCTATCAGGGAACACCCTTCTTAATCATTTTATTTCATGCATAAGTGTGCCACATAGACCATAAAAAATGGATTTATGAAAAATCATCATTTCTTCCATGATAAAGTAATGTGGAATTAATATATGAAACTCTATAATGAGTAAGTAAATTTTCATAAAGGTGAATACCATTTATAGATAAATTTGAATGGTATTCACTACCAAATGACTTTGGCTTGGAAAATCACGGTGCAATTTCAGCAGCATAACGACGTGACATAAGAATTAATTAAAACGTTTGATTAGAGAGAAAGGGGTATATCATCATATGTACATTAAATATATAGTACGTTGATCATATAGATACATTTCCCAAGATATGTAATGGAATTTAGATTCATAACATAAAAGAATTGCTTGAATATAGATGAGCAGAGAGAAATACCTTACTAAATTTCGGCATGGAAACAAGTGTACATGAGAGGAATTAATGAGAAAGGGGTATATAATAATTCAAACAGAAGTATGGAAGTATAGGGGACGTGAAAAATCATACCCTAACATTTTTAATAAAAAATACTAGGGTATATCAACATAAATAAACGTGGGAAAAAATTAGAGAGGAAGAAATCCCTTACTTGGAAGTGTGATCCCAAAGAACTGGGAGAGGCTTGAGGGAGGCTTCTTCAGAGTTTGGGGTTCCTTGGGAGTATTATAGAGATATTAGGGAAGAGTTTTGTTGAACTCCAAATCGTTTGACTGAAGAGGGATGGGAAATTTAGTGGGATTATATATGATAGGAGATGGAATTCTTTATTATTTAGGTTTTGGACACCACACATTAAACTAATCAAAACCACAAACCAAACCATGGTTCTTTCCCAGGGTTTTTTCCAAAGTGGATTGCAAGAAAATATTTTATAAGGCTAATGGCCGACCTTATTTAAATATTACACTTTTTTATGTGAATGTGAGTCACACTCACAAGGAAATCGTCTTAAAAGTGTAAATGTTTTATAAGTCTTGGAGGGCCCACTAAGGCAACATAAAATTAATCAAAAAAATTTAAAATCATACTATTTTAAAGGTAAAAAATATATTTTCCAAAAATACATTTTATAGTATTTCATTACATCACTATTGGGTCATTATGATGTCATAAAACTCATTATATACTTAAACGATATTTAATTTTAACCCAAAAATTTAACTGTCTCCAAAAATTATGAAAAATTCTCCAATAGATAATTTTGATGTCTTAAATCCAAAAATAATATTCATTTTATCTAAATAATTTTCTAAATATATGAATTTTTACTTTAACAAAACCTACTTTTATCGAAAATTCTTCGGTTTTGACAAAAATAGCTTTCAAACCGTAATAAAATTTACATTTGAATTCATAAAAATTATACGATAATATATATATAATATAAAGTAATTTAGTAATAATATTTTATTAAAATAATATTTTATTAAAAAATCCATTATTTTATCAAAATAGATTTCTCAATTGAATTAAAATAATAACTAAAAAATACCATTTGGGTTTAAAGTAACAATAATAAAATTAATGTATATTATTTATTCTATACAAAAAAATTACATAATAATAGTGTTAGGGTCTTGTTACATAACCACTTATAACAATTTCAAAAGACCTAAGGGTATGATGTGCAGTGGTGACAAAATTTTGGGGTGTATCAGATAACATCACTCGGGTGGTAATATATATTAACTTCCACTTCGACCATAGGCGGTTCTGATCAAGCTTAACGTGTTGAAGATCAACTTGGGATACATCAAGAGTGAATTCCTATGATGATACCTCCTTTCTGAGCTCCAAAAAATGGGCTTCATATAGAGAAATTCTACTAGATGAGGCCACCGCTTCCTTTTTCTGAGTAAATTGGATTTGTTAAAGCCTTATATTTATACTAATAATGTGATCACTATTCAACAACTATAATAGCAGCGATCAAAATTACTAATGGTATTTTAATATCCTAAAAAATAAAACCAAGGATATTTATATGTTTTATATAACCATTTTACATAATATAACATTTAAATAGATTAAGAGGAATTTTCATTAATAAAAGTTTGGGTCATTACAATGAAGATGCCTTGAAATGTAGAGGAAGGAATTGAGCCTATTATGAATTATATAGGTTAAATGAAATAGGGATGATGAGAATGGAGTGCGAATTTTCATAAGGTATTTCACAAGAAACTACTTATTCATTTTGTATGATGAAGTAGAATGTCATAAAGAGTAAATTGTTTATATGGAGCCTAAAATCTATATCTTTTTCCCGATACATACTTTGGTGTTATGATTTATAGAAAAATAAAAAAAATTCAATTTAATTGAAATATTTATATAGTATAGTGATATTTTGTGCATTAATTTTACTTAAAGAGCCATGTCTGGCTATAATAAATGTGTACGATACCTAGAATAATCATGGAGTGTTCAAGAATGAAGATTAATAATAACAATTTATGGAAGTTATTTGAATTTGAATTTGAATATATATATATATATATACATAAGTAATATGGTAGTTTATATAGAAGAAGTAATTTATTAAATATTCAATTTGGATTATAGAAGAGATTCAATAAAAAAGGTTCTATTAGTAAATGTCATTCATTTCAGATGATGATCGAGAAAGATATAGGACTGTTTATATGACCAACTATTAGAGAAGAGGATAAATAACAATGAGAATAACTAGAGTGTATAATTATTATTCATTGGAATATTTTCTCACTATTATGATGTTTCTTAGAAGACAAAGAGTTAGTTCTCACATTTAGAAGTCACTCTCATTCGACCTTGGAACAGTAGAAGGGTATCAAATTATACATTAACATTCCATATAATATAGATTTTAAAGTGTTTATCAACCATTATTCTAATGGTAACATGGAATTAAATCTTATTTTTATAAACTAACAAACTTATATAGGAAGTATTGCATAGTAGAGAAGAAGAGGAAGTGATAAATCAGAAGTAGTTCGTCATCCTTAAAATTTGTAATGGAAGTGTTTCAAGGAATGTAGTGACCATAAAAGAACATGTAATCCATCAAATATGAGTATTTTTAATTTTCTCACACCACAACACTGTCAGTGTATACTCAGAAATACACCAATATAGGTGGACTATGTCAAATACTTAATTGCTTTAGGATTTAAATTTAAGTAAATTTTTATTTTCATTATCTGAGACCCTTTTTAAGGATATATAAGATTTAACATTATTCATTCTCATAGAGGAACAATATTAATTGAAGGGTTCATATGAAATATTTATTTTGGAAACACCTTGATTCACCCCTTCTCAGGGTCCTTTAATTCATATTTGTACCAATAGATTCAATTAATAATTGAAAATTTCTATGAAAAATTACTAATAACCTTACACTAGTCCATATTTCATGAATGTAATTATCCTTACTTCTTAGTTGTTATATATATATATATATATCATCTAAAGGGTTTCATCAATTTAATAGAGTAAAAAATAACAATTTAAACTCATAAATTGGTCTATAATAACCCTCTCACAAAAACTATACATGGAAAACTACTTATCCATGAATATAATTTATAATTAGACCCACTTGACCCATTTCTAATTCTCACAAAATTTTAGTGAAGAGATAATATCATTATAATTTTTTGAAATAAGGATAATGATTTATATAAAAATAATTATTTTATAATTTATTAATCAAACTCAATAAAGTTAAATCCTATAAAATTATAGAACATTGTGATCCAAATACAAAAAATAAAATATATAAGAAAATATAATCATCAATTTTTAATTAGATGTTAACCCAGATTGAAAATGTTATCTAAAATTAAATTAGTTATATTGTGTTTACCCAAGATTATTCATGATTAATCAAGGCCAATAACCATAAAAATTAATCTTTAATATACATAATCAATATTAGTCAAATTACCTTATATAAAATGAAAACATCTTGAAATATGTATTGATAATTTCATAAAATACAGTGTATAAACATCCCAACACATCATATATAGGGTATATTAAAACAAAATATATTAAAAACAATATTTTAAATGATAAAATTTCCTTTAAACACTAATATCATTATATATATATATAAAATTGAGTGAAATTGTCTATTCATTCCAATTCAATGGAATCCTAATGAATCTGAATAATTAAGGAGAAGGAAAAGGGGAGTTTAACCACGAATAATTTTTCACAACACAATCCACCTATGTCCCCTAACCTAACCTATGATCTATCCACACCACTACACACACACACACAGATATATATATATATATATATATATATATATATATATATACAGTTTTTAAAATATTGCATTTGATTGAATTTCCCAATAGGTAGGATATAAAATATTTCCCCTTTCGTATATTTGGAAAATGCCATGTATCAAAATTCCTAAAACATTTATTGCAAAAAAATATAATTCATCCATTGAAATTTTGTGAAGAATTTTAAAAAGTAAAATAATTTAAAAAAATAATTTAATTGAAATTAATACTAATGTAATAGTAATAGTAAAACATACCATTGATGATTTTACTTCCACCCATTTAGATGTAATGTTTTATAATCTCACTATAATATTTCATAATTATAATGATTTTTTTCAAAATTTATAATGTATAAAAAAAGTCTATCCTAATTCTCTATAATAGATGTGACCATTTGTAATGTAATTTGAAGGTGTAAATTCAAAAAAAATAATGAAATTTCAATTTGAGAATATAATCAATTTTTTTTACAATTACTTCAATCGAGTTGTTAAAATTAAGAAATTATGTTTACCTCACCATTTATTGAAAAACTAAGCCAATGATTATAAATTTCTCACAAAATCACCCATGGGAAAAATTTTAACTCAAAAATCAACTAAAATACCCACAAAATGATGAATTTTACACAATAATATAAAATTAAATATTAAGACACTACTGGTAAAAGTAATCATATCCCCATGAAGGAACTTCCTTGGAATAACATCATCTATTATAGAATCAAATGATTTTATATGATGAAAAAAATGTAGGGGGTGTGCATGACCCATTATTTACCTAGAAAAACTCACTTTCTTCTCATTAATAATAATAGGATAATAAATAATGAAGATAGAGACTAAATCCTACCTAATAAATCTTTTGAGTTACCCAACATCCTTATAAACATTTATAGAAAGGTAATTACACTCAATCGTAATTTTTATTCGACACCAAAAATCTACACTCCAAGATCTAGGTTTATATTATAAAATTTTTCATAAGATAACATAAACATTATCACATGATTTTAATTATTGTAATTAAAAGTATATTGGATCTTAAAATTACCAAAATTATTCATGTAATAAAATATAAATAATAATTTATTTAAATATTTCACTAGGAATTATATAATTCCATAAATTATATATAAACATTGTACCTTCATAAAAATATCAAATTGCATGGCATATAAAAGAAATTGAAAGTGGATGCCTATAAATTCTAATTAATGTTTCATGTAAAAATAATTTTCATGTCAAGGTATATATTATAATATTAATTATAAAAATTCCAAAGATAATAATAAGTTATGATATGAATAATTTATAATTATAACATATAAATAATTCATGAAATTTTAAATTATAGACATGTTGTAATGTTTAATAAACAAGGGATATTACAATAAAGAAACCTTCCAAGTCACCAAATCAAAATATTTAAGGTTATCCATGGGTAAAACATATATAATATATTAGAGATGATTCATAACCCAATGCATTGAGGTACTATGAAAATTGGTTCCCACCTATTAAATAACGGAACCAAAACCAGATGTAGGACTATAAATGCAATATGCACTTGATTGGATATAATAAAACCTTATAGAACGTGATAAATCATCAAGGCTAACCCATGATTAAAAGAACTGTGTTTTTTAAGAAATATACTATTATTTAATAGTTTCACATAAAGGATATTTCAATTCAATCAATATATTTTTAAAAATGAATATTATAATTTATGATGACAATCACATTGAAGGGTATTGACTAAATAGATCATACAGATGACTAACCGATGATATTATGTATAGTACTATATGGCAATGTATATGTACAAATTCACCAAATAAATTCGATATATTTTTAAATTTATCAATTTTGAAACCCCAAGAAAAATATATAAGTACCATAGATTCATTTCTATCTATATACCAAATATACTTTTGAAGACTTTAGGAATGGTTAGAATTGGCTTACATGAAATAATATTCCTATATATATTGGATTTTATTATTTTTTGATACTAAACATATAATATATATAATAACATATTCATTACAATTATATATAAAATAAAATGGTACTAAATACTAAAATTAAGATTAAAAATTATTACAAAACTACAAACAAAAAAATTAAGAACCGAATGGAAAGAAACCCCCATATTAATTAACAATTCCAAACATTATATGTTTTACTAATTATACATTTAAAATAATTATAATAGAGGGGTCTATAAAATAAAAAAGACACACAATGATCTATTAAGGATTTAATTTGTGAGAAATGAATTAAAAATTGGTTATTTATAGATAATTTTAGGTAATCATTTAACAATTTTTTAGATATATATTTTTTATCCTAGGTTATATAATGTATTATTTTAAATTTATATAAATGGATTTCAAACCACAATATTTGATTCTAATCCTTTTTTTTTTACCCTTATAACATCTAAATTAACCATTTATAATTAATTAAACCATGGGAGGAAACTATTATAAATCAATTTTTTTAATAGTAGATATATTTATTTTTTAATTTTTAATTGTTTTTTTTGAAAATTGGATTTATTATTCTAAAATAACTTATTTACCTAGTAAAATATATTTTAGATCATATATTATATAATATAATTTACCAGAAACGTCTTTTCTTAATTTTTTATATAGTGCATTACATATAAGTATTTTATTTTATTTTTCACAATAATTTTCCAAACATTCACTCTTATCAAATTTTGAAAAATTAATTCTAATGTTAACTTTAATGTTTTTAAATCTAGACTATGATAATATATAATTTCATTATTAATTAAAAAATATAATTATATTGATTTAAAGTACTCATGTTATGTGACATCATTAATCCATTGAAATATGTCAAGCATTGAATACAAAATAACTTATTTGAAATGATTAATTATAATAATTTTTAATGGATATCGAGTCAATAAATAATACATACATACCCCAATGTAATCTTCACTTTATACAACCACTATATCTCTAAAGGTTATCATAGACCAAATTACATCCTTACCACCAATAACTACTTTACCCTTTTAAAAATTGTCACAACAATTATCCCAAACCAAAACTTATCATTCATATACTTTTCAACACAATTTTCTTGAACATTATTTATAAAATAAATTTTAATATTTATAAAGTTTCATTTTGTATTAAAAGTGATCCATATGGGGTTGTTATCTATAAGTAACTATCCTCATCCTTATGATTTTTTATACTTTTTAACGAGGCTACATTTTTATGTTTTTTATGGGAACCCACAAAAACTAGATTATCTAGATAGTCCGAACCATAAAAACCACTTAAAAACTGATAACAAAATATACAAAAAAATGTCTATCCATAAGCAATTTTGAATCCAAATCTTAATTAAGACCCAATAATAATATTCTAGGTAATCAGGAACCCAACCTCGATCACCATCTGACCTCAAGCACTACACTCCCTCAAGGTTTTGGATATACCTTGAACCTTGGATACTTAAGACCCTAAAAATCATTAGGAACACATATTATCAGCCACTTTTAATCACCACCACATTTCAAGAACTACCATCATCCAAGCAGGAAGCTGAAAAAATCCCAAAACACGACCTTCATTTCTCTATGCACCGAACATCGACCACCGTAAACATCACAAACTATCATCTAAAAAAACCTTAAAAACCACACAGGAATCACCCAATAAAAATACACCCACCTCCAGGGAATCAATATGATCCATCACTAGAGTAGAAGTTCATCAAGACCCATTACTATTGGCCAATTGAGAAACTCCATTGCTCTTTAACCCACCACTGCCACAACAAAGGGTTAACCTATTGGGCGGTCACCACCACGTTTAATGTGCTACCTCATATTGGGATGAAATATTAATTATATCGTATTTAATGACTAAAATTGAAATACATCTTTAATACCAAACTAATGATGTGTGTGTGAACAAGAGAGATAGAAATCAGGCTGTCAGTAATGCCCATTAAACATAGAAAACATGAAATTGGGGAATCTTATAAGATTCATAGGATGTATAAGAAACCCCAAAACCTTACAAAGGACCATATAAACACCACAAAACAAATCTATAGAAAGAAATTCATTGATAAGATCACACAAAACCCTATAATTGATGAAACACCAACCAAAATCCAAGAATCGACACTCAAAACATGGAGGAGAAAATGTAACATCAGGTCACCATAATGAAATGTAGGATGAAATTACACCACCATGGGAAGGAAGAATAATATCTAAGACCAATATGGTACCCTAAGGATAGTATCTAAGAAGATAAATCTTGGAACTACCACCTAAGTCTTATGCTGGAACCGAATCCAAAATAGAGAAACCAATGTTGGGTGATGTGAAAATACCCACCTACCAAAAAGAGGAGGGGAGGATGAGGATCATATGTTATTATATAACCATAAATAGAACACTATGTAGTAAAACCGAAAGCATAATGAGACAAATAAATTAATGTGACCACGATACATCACTGTATTAAAGGATAAAAGTGAGATGATTAAGAAAGTGAAGAAAATATAAGGACTAGGGACAAATCACCATAGAACGATGTTGATCTCACCCCATAGACATAGTGTAGAGAATAATGAACCCTGATAGATTAAGGGGAGTGATTAAATTCCACTAAATTGAACTCTCCTCGACTATAATTTTATTTCATCCAATTGTTTTTGTCTGGTGGGATTTACATTTAATTATGAAAACTATGGTGAATATATTTCATTGATTTACACTAACCTATTATGATATATATATATATATTTGTATATGTTATTCTCATTTGTTTAATTTTGGATATAAACACATAAAATTATACTAAATAATATATATTTTTCTAAAAATAAAAAATTTTTCATTCTTTTACCATACAAAAAATAATAATTTAAATTTCACAGAATTCAAAATATAACTCTCGACACTTTATCTTCAGTTCCCCCATCATTCCAAAAATAAATTTTCCAATTTTTTTGATTCATTATAACACTCCCATTAGTTTAATTATTTGTTTTTTTAATATATTATACCTTAATTCAAAAATTTGAATTGGTTTTTGGGGGTAATATTGATTAGACATCATTTTTTCTCCTTTGTTTTTTATTATAGGCAAATTTTTTGATATATATATTATGAATAGAGAGATTTGGAAAATTTTATGAAGCAATAAAATTTTGAGAAATTGTCCTAATAAATATTTCATGGATATTATTCAATTCAATGTTTTACTATCTTAGCATTGGTTCCCTTTTAAATCTCATTTTTTATTTATAGAGAGATATTTAAGCACGTATTATAACTATCTTTAAAAAATAAGTATTAATTTTTATTATCTACATATATATTTTATCTCATTTGGTATATCATTATTGGATGATATAGCACTTTGAATTCTTATTTTTATTAGGAATCAACTACAGTCACATGTTTTTCTGTTATCAGATTCATTATAGTGGGATGTTGTCTAATAGTTCATCTATTATAGATCTATATATAGTGTCATATATACACTTCAATAATAGATATTATTGTATAATAATTATACTGATTCAATATATTTACTCTAACATTCTTTAAAATCAATCAAACAAGGAATTTTAATATCCTTTAACATATATAATTCCCTCTCAAACATCCCATTCATTTAATGGTGGTATATAGTGTTAAGATGAATCTTTTTTATTAGAAACATTTAAATATTACTCTAAATGTTTTTAAACCATTAATCATGATTAGAAATTATTTAGTATAGTTTATTATGGATTCTGACAACTTCTATTATAGAAATCTAAAAAATATGATCAAGGAAGAGATGATAAAAAATTATTAAAAATAGTGGTGATTTTTATCATTAGTAAACCATACTCCAAAGTGAATTATTTCTATTTAATACCCTCTTAATAACTATGAAAATATGTATCATAATATATAAATATTTATATAATGATCTCGGTAATATTATTATCTCTCATTTGGGCTGTTGGGGTTTAATTTCTTACCTAGTGGTACACTAGATAAACTATAAAAAAATAAAAGTTTCACATTTTTTATTTTCTTATCATTGGTATTGTTAATAATCCATCTACATATTGGTTCTAACCATATATATTAATATTTTTAAGTTATGAGATTCATTTAATTTATCATTCCTTGACATTGGCATTGATAGTTCACATAATATTTTCCCAATCCTAAAGGATTTATATTTATTAATGTCAAATTTAGAAAACTTTGACTTTAGGACCGCTTCAAGCCTCTCATTAAACCCAATATTTTCATATTGAATCCTCTTGATATTTTATAGTAATGATTGTTAATTAAAATAGAATATATATTATAAAATTATATTCCTATTGATTCTTAGGTATAATATTTATAAATCATTAATTATGCAGTCACAACTTATAATCATTAGAGATAGATCACCAAAGGTAATCCTTCTTCTGACTTATGTTACCATTTTTTACTTCCTAATTTGATAATTTATGATAATATAATTATCCTTAATAAAATTATAACATTTTTTTATACTTATTCTTAACTCTTTCTCTATGAATATATAACCTTCCCCAAAATATAATTACATCATTTATTTTAATAATATTTTTGATTCAATATAAAAATAATGAGTACAATATTTTATTGAATGAACCATTAACCTTTTAAGATTTGAATGATATGACTTTATAATTCATTATTAATACATATTCAATCCCCTAATTCAATGTATTATTGTAATTGGTTCTCCAGAACCAACTACATTATACTTTTGACTTCTTATATATTCAAATATTTTAATATTAATAAATATATTAACAAATTAGAATTGTTATTTTTCATAATAATAATGTGATTATGTCCTTGGAATATTTTTATAACTGAAACTTTATAACATTTCCCAATTATAATGATAACCTAGAAGTTTTATGATAATATTATTAAACATAATTTTTATTAAAGAATAAAATTAAAAGACAAGACACATAAATGCTTGGATATCTAGTGATGGAGGATCATAAGACATTGAGTCTTATTTTAATTAGGTTCTCAAATGGTTACATCCAATAGTGGATGTTATGAGAATAGTTCCTTCAATAAGAATTACAAATATTGTTTTTGGAATTGTATATTCATATTCATGGATGTGAATGTTATTCCATAAAATTGATATTATTTTTAATGTATATTAGGGATAATGTGATTTTATATATTGATGAAACTTATGATAATATATTTTCATGGGGAGGTAGGATATGTTGGGTGTGTGATATCAGAAATGAAATTAATAATAAACTCAAAAAAGAATTTAACCCATCCACATTATTAGAAGTTTTTATATCCACCCATTTTATTTGAATGTGACCATTTGACTATGTTAATAACCATGAAACATTATCTATGAGTTCATTTTATGACATCAAAGAAGTTGTTTTATGGTATGGGGAAAACCTTTTAATAAATATTTAAAAAATACAAAATCATGAAGGATAAAGTCAGACATTTAAAAAATACCTCATCAATTAAAAAAAGAAACAAACCCAACATTTTGATAATCTTACACCCAATATTACATTCCTCATTGTGTAAAGAACCCCAATTAATTTGTACAAAAATGTGCCAAAGAATTCTTGGATGAAAAACTCTACTACATGTTTTCACATGTTTCCATGTTCCATTATGATCATCTAAGTATCTAGAGTCACTTCTAATGACATGGGTATAATAACCATATCAACTACCTTTATCGTTCTCAATGGGGTTGTAAACATCATCAGTGTCCTCAATCTATTTTTGAACCCTAACACTCTACTCAAGTGAGATAGTATTTTTTTTCTTTTCTCCAAAAGATATTTACTATAACACCCAAATATTTTTTGAGAAATAAGTTTTCAAATAAATCTAATAAATTTAATATTTTCTGTTGCATTCAACATGAATTAAATCATTAATTACACAAAAAATTGATTTTATATTACGTTACATGAAAAAAATGAGTTTTAAAAAACCCTGATATATTATTAATATTACAATTTAATCTTAAATTTTATAAACTCACCAACAAAAGTAGGGATATTCATTGAAATAAATACTAGTAAAATATTAAATATAACTATTTTATATAAAATATATATTGACAAAATTAAATAATTTTTAGAAATTTATTTATGTGTTTTTAGAATTATATTTTCTCAAAAATGGATTTTATTACATTTGTATAAAAAATATTAAAAATAATTTGAACAAAATTTATAATATTTTTTGAAAAAAAAATTATTGGAGTAAATTTTTGATTATTTTTTGAAGAGATAATTTCTTTTTCTGAATATTGAAAAATACTAGTTTTTATTAATAATTTTCATTTATTTTAACAAATTTAAAAACATTCAATTTTATAAATATGGTTTTAAAAGTAAAATTAGTTTAATTTAATAAGTATTTATTATATTTAGTTCATTTTAATAAATTTCAAGTCGATTTTTATTTAAAAACTTTTTAAACTTTTGTTCATTTTCTCTTTGAAAACATGCTTTCTCATCACATCAATGAGGTTAATTTTAAATTAATTATTAGAATGTTAATTATTGAAATTTAGAAAAATAGATTCAATATTGGAAATAATATTAATTTATATAATCTAAGAAGAAGAAAATAATTTTTGACAGTAATGAATAAAGATAACTGTAAAAATTATTAACTATAGTTAAAGTGAATGTGGGTTTATTGGGAGGGGAGGGGGGTTAAATAAAACAATTAAGGTTAAAAATGACTCAAGATTTCTCCAAAACTATTTGATAGAAATATTTAAAAATAATATATTATATTCTAGAGAATTGCCTTTTTTTTATACTTTTGGCATAATAAAAAGATGGGTAATCCTTTTTCTTTTCAAAAATCACAAGTGTTCCACTCAGCTCACTTATAAAATACCACATTCTTCTATATTTTATTAATACGTAATGAAACCATTATTTTATCCAATAAATTCCCAAATAACTTCCTTACATACCTCCTCATATCCATGAAACCTTATATTGGTAAGAAAGAAATCCTAATAATCCTTTTGGTGCAAACCAAAAGAAGTTGTCTAAAGATGAGGTAACATCATTAACCACACATTTTATTCTATTTTGTCATGAAAATAATTGAATTATTATTAAAACATTAGTATATAATAAACTCATAATCTTACATATCCTTATTTGTTTATTGAATTACCTAAATCCATATCCAAATCCCATAAAATGGGATACGAAATCATTATTTGTCTGTTTGGAGGACTACAACCTCACGAAACGATGTTATTAATTTTACATCCCCACCTCTCACAGTAGGTTATAATTTTTTATTAAATGTTTATATATGATATATATTATATTATTACACTTATTTATTTATTGTATCACATATACCTACTAACTAACCATTCCATGGAATCATGATAACGTCAATCATGTGTATAGTGGGATGCCACCTTGCGAAGTGATGTGGTTTATTCACGATATACATGGAAGGTAATAAATATAGGTTTAATGAAAATATATGGTATACATCAAATAAAAAATATTTTATAATTATACGATATTATTTACCTTTATTTAATTCAATCCCTTGAGAACATTGAAACAATGTTCATGCATATATATGACATACTATCTCCCTAAATGGTGTGTTTTATTTTCTAATTATAAATTTTATGGATTAATATATATATATATAATGAATATATATGATATTTATATGATGGGTAACATTCTGGATATTATGGAACCAGGATAAATGTAAGAATAAAAAAATATCGAATCAAAACATTCACGAAAAACAATGCAGTTATTACCCAAAACATGACATTAATAAAAGAATTAGATATAAAAAGTTAATAAAAGATCAAAACACATCTTATATGATATGATATATATTGTAATAGTTCTTGAATATATTTATAATAAACCTATATTTATTATACATGATTTCTAAACATGTACGAATGAAGTCGAGACATCATGCAGGGGATTTCCATCACACTTTTTACTTTTGTAGGACTAATGTCATATTTACCACCTATTTTTTATGTGGTTTAAATACTACCCATGAATGTATTTTATGATTATTCTACTGATACTTTTTTTATTTAAATATAAATTTTATGATATCTCTTTCATGGGGTTTTCATTTAAAAAATATAATAAAGTCGAAATGGTTTTTGTCTCAATGTTTCTTGAGATATATGTTATGTTATTCACATATATTCTTTAATCTGGTGTATATAAAGTCCCCTTAAAATTTAATATCATGAAACTATTCAATATTATTATATTATAAGCTTCATTTAATGTTATTTTTTCATGTGGATCGTATTCAATTGTGCTAAAATGGTAAGGGTTTTACGATACAATCTCATTATTTATCAGGATTATTTATGATTATGTTTTTGATGAAGTAATATTATCTACCATATCATAACAAACTCTATAATTTTATTATCCTCTAGTTATGTAATTATAATACTTGTTTTTACTTAATTTTTCTCTCTTTAGGTACTCATGAACTCAAAATAATATTTTTAATAAATGCAATTTTTATTTCTCTCTTCGATTGAAATCCCTTTTTCTTCAAAAACCATGTTTCTTAAAAACATCAAAAATTATTTTAAATTTAACCAACGGATTTATTAAATAAATTTTTACTCATATTTTAATATTTAAAAAAAATCAATGGAATATTTAATTTTTCTTCCAAAAAAGTTCTTTTTGGGTTTATACTAAATGTTATAAGGAATATTTTTTTAAAGTGTACGACATGAATGATATTTTATGCCATAATGAACTATTGATGTTATAAAGATTCATTTATATGTTTTCATGGATTATACTAAAAGAAAATGATTTTTAAATGATTTTAGGTTATTAATTTTTAGAATTTGACAATTTATTTTTATCAATAAATGTTTTAAATGGATTTAATCACCCCTTTATGAGTTTTAAAGGTTATTTTGAAATAAAAGGATTTAAAAAATGTTTTATAAATTTCTATTTTTAAATGTAGTTTTCCAAAAAAGGTTATTTTATGCATGAAAATTTCCTAGCAATCTTTCAAAACCATTTTCCATCTAAGATGGCATCCCTTGATGTTAGTTATGCTTTACTAGGAATGTGATCAAAGGATAACATCCTTATTATTTTTATCAATGGTTTATGTTGATAATGAAAAGATTTTTAGGAATCCCATTTCCTTTTCCAGGGGTCATACCATTATAAAATTAATAAAAAATACTCTAATTTGTCCATGGGTTATGCGATTATGAAATGATTAAATGATTATGAAAATATTTACTTTCACTTTGTATACTATGATGAAATGTTTTTGAAACACATTTCTTTTCATGGTATATGATATAATGATTTTTTTATCTTGTGGAAAATGTTTCTTTGATTTTCATTATGTGATGGGTGGGACCAATTTCTCCCTCTGATTCATTGGGTAGTGACTACTGTCAAATGAGATCAAAGTGAAGGAATGAAGTTATTCCAATACCAAAAGAGGGTACATGAGAGGTTATCACAAGCTTGAATATTGGTACATGGAAGGTTATCTCTGACCTGAAATAGGTTACTAGGGATGTTATCTCAATCCTAAAAGAGGGTATATAAGAGGTTATCCCAAGATTGAATAAGGTATATAGGATGTTATCCCATGACTAAATGAGGGTATACTGGAGGTTATCCCTATCCCAAAATAGGGTACATGGGAATTTATAACAATACCAAATGATGGTAAACAAGAGGTAATCCCATGCTTGAAGCCTATACACATGGGGTTGGACCAAGCCTAACTTCTTATGATTGTATTGGTTGGTAGCATTGGAAAAAGAATTTCTAAGGTCATGTATATGCCAAATATATATGTTTTATACCAATGTATTGTTATAATGGGTGATGTTATTTGATTGCATTATGGTTCTTGTCTTATAAACTACCAATATTTATTCCATGATACATATTTATGATCTATGATATATAGGTTATATCTTTCATAGGTGATTCTTATGTTCTCATACCAATATTCTCATGCTTTATTGATATATACCTTGTATACCATTGCTGAGCATATGAGTTCACCCTTTATCATATTTACCATCTCTAGGTTTTGAAGAAAGGGTTTTCATATGATATTTCTAAGAAGGGTTCTCACTATGAAGAACTTAGTGCAGGGTAATGTAGCTCACTTATGGACAAGTTGTTTTTGTTCCAAATTTTCCAATGAATCTAGACCTAAACAATTAGGGCATGAATATTTATGTTATATAATTAATATAAATATTTTTAGATGTAATATTTAGGTATGATAGGTTTGGGACATAACATAGACCTTCATCAACTTGAATTTCATCTACTATAGGGATTTTTTAAGGTATATAGTTTTATTACATAGCTTTGTGCTATTGTGTTTACTATATTTTCCTCATTCAATTAGCAAGTCAAAAACTACAAAATAGTTGAATGTAGACACTTGTAAAACAATTAAATCATGTGGTTTAAGATGAATAAATGTATCTGCACAAACATATAGTTAAATTTTTGAGGGGCCACTGGTGTCTATTTCAATAGTACCTGGAGGAGCCACAAGTGGGTTTGGTTAACCTTTTTCCTGAAATCCAATTTTAACAGAATTATAAGTTTCCTCTTAAACATACCTACAAGAATAAAATCTAATTATGATATTTTTAACTATAAATTGGGAATACACTTTCAGCATTACTTTTCTTCTTTTGGAATATTTTTTTTTCATTACAAATTAAAAAATCAACTTTTAATTGAGCTTCTTACTTCAAATCAGATTCCACAATCTGGTCAATAGGATGAGCTTCAACACATACAATAACAACATCATGATAAGAGGGATTAGTGAAAATAGACATAAATTTTCCTATTCTTGGTGAGATGGTAGAATGTTTCCCATTAAGACACACTGACCACACTCCAGCAGAAGAAGAGGAAGGCCATCACTGACTACTGATATAGATAAAGAATCAGAACAAGAACTCTTCATATGAGGGTAATTATTCACATGAGATGGCCAAACCCTAGGGGAATATTCAGATGAATGTTCATCCATATCAACTGAATGTTATAACTTATTTGGAGAGTGTCCAAAATCAGGTCAAAGTCCCATCCCTACTGATTTTATTTGATAATACACTTCTCAATCTAGAGGATGAACTTTTACATCATTCCCCAAACTAAAATAAGTAAAGAATTTCAGGTGCATAGTTTTTTTCTGGAATGAATTTTTATCATTAAAATTATCAATTAAAGAAATAATAAATATTAATTTTCTTAATATTCCTACTATCCTAACATTTTATCATTTAGTACATACAATATACTAGGGTATGTTTTCAAACTCAATTCTCAGATCAAGTTCATCTTCATCGGTAGATAGAGGAATTATATCGATTAATTTAGAACACAAATTGATGTTATTAATATTTTCATAACTTATTATATACTCCCTTTACATATTTTATATAAAATGTGCATAATTTGTGTAAAATATTAATGTTTTAATACTAAGTATAATTTTTGAGCATTTTTAGAAGTAGTCCAATTGAGTCAGTTTACTATTTTATTTATAAATACCACCCTAATGACCCAATTTGTGTGGTTATTGTTTTTTAGGCTTCCTAATGCAATATCCAACATTTCATTAGAAAGGATATTGAGCTAATTATTCCATTTGAAGGCTCATATAGACCAGACAAGAGGGCCTGTAGAATCTGGGAAGAAACTGGACCAGCCATGAAGATTGAATTACTGGGCTCAAGCTAGAAGCTAAAATCACTTCATTATCCTCCAAGGTTCAGGATCCAATATAAGGAGTCTTGGATAAAACATTGAAGGCCCAAATCCAAATACAAGGGGCCCAACTGATTCATATAATCTCAGCCCACCATTCAGGCTTGGAATTAAAATCAATACAGTATTAATGACATGTATCTAGATCTATCCCTCAAATCAAGTTGAGGGTTTTCTGTGTGAAAGAGGTGATATAGGAGGCTGACTTTGTCAACGAATGAATTAGTATTTGAAATCATATTCCTATTACAAAATCCATTCACATTTTGTCCATCGAAAAATAATGGATTGAAAAGAAAAGTTTAACATCGTTTAATAAAAATGCCATAACATTGTCTCCATAGGTCCAAATGTCTCCAAATTTTGAGATAAGTCGGTCAACATTATTATATAGAACATTTAAGAAGGATATATCTTGAGATTCAGCTATCTGAATGTCATAATAGTCGGGCCATGTGGAGGGACAAACTGGGAATACCAACAGTCCACTTCCTTGGGATATAAATACATCCCCCTCCTCTCCTTCAAAAGGGTTGGCATTTCATAAGATAGAAGAACATATTGGCATGAACAAATCCTTTGAAAGGGCCTGTGAGGACCTTCCATACTCATGTTTTCACTTGATAGACCTTTCCTCCTCTCTTTTTTTTCATTTACTTTTGTGTTCTTCATTTTTGTAATCATGTAAGTCTCTTTCTTAGTAATTCTATTTTAGTAAAAGTTTCTTCTTCAATATCTCTTATTATCATCCAACTTATGTAGTTTAATATTAATTTTCTTAAAATAGTTTAAATACAGTTTAATCCCATTCCCTTATTTTTCTTTCTCATTCAATCTAAATTCAGTATTTAATTCCCTTCATCGTTTGAGTGTCTGTTCGATGCACCACTCTTTTCTTATCCATTTATTTTTCGTATCTTCTTAATTTATCTTCATAATAATTATAACCAGATTAATAATCATTTAAATGGATTAGTGAATCTACCATTAGTGTGTGTTATAATTTGGGGATATTAGGTGATTGAGAGACTTTGCTCAATGCATATTCTTTGAGTTAATATTGTGTATGTTGAACTTTATATGTCATGGATTAATGACATGTTTTGTTTAATATGTGGATTCCATGGATTTTTGGAACCAAAAATTTACTACCATAAATAGGTAATGGTTTTGATTAGAACCCTAAGTTATTTTATTGATTGCATTAAAGCATTAACACTTGGGAATTATGATCAAAATCATCTTGGGAAGTGGGTATTAATTTAATGCAATATATAGCAAAGCTCAAGGATATCATAAGCTTAAATACCCAATAATTAACTCACCCCAATATTTAACAATTTGTTAAATAAACCATCATCCATAAATTATTTCATATGCTCGGCAAAAAACCCCCCAATCAGAATATAATTAACTAAAAACAACCGGATATAAAAAAGTATCATCGCTGAGGATTTGACCCGAGTGCTGCTATACACATTAGCAAAGCACCAGAACCTTGACCGGTCGATAGGTGAAAATCGGCCACGCTTTCAAATGGCGATGTTGCTGGGGATGGGGCTTTACGTAGTCATTAGTTTCTGGTTATTGTAAAAATAACAAATAAAAGACACAATATTTAAAAAAAATTGAAAAACAATCACAAAGAAAAACTCGCCTTCCTCTTTCTTCCAAATGCTATCTCAATTCCCCCTAGCCTCCCAAACAGTCCCTTAGATTTGTTTGATCCTGAAATTTAGTGAACACTTCGCCGACTTAGGAGGAACATAAGATATAATCAAATAATTCAAGAACTAGTCCTTGTCAAATAAAGATATGGCTAATCCTAGGGAACAAATACTTAAAGAACTTGCTGCCCCAGATAGGAATTACCAACCTCTTGGAATTGAATTTCCGAAAATATGGTCTTACTTTGAACTCAAATCAGGTTTGATTCATCTTCTTCCTCATTTCCATGGGCTATCCGGTGAGGATCCACATCTCCACCTTAAAGAGTTCCGAGTGGTCTGCTCTACCATGAAGCCTCAAGGGGTTTTGGAGGAACAAATAAAACTATGAGCATTCCCATTATCCCTAGCTGACACTACTGAGTCATGTTTCTACTACCTTCCTCCTAGTTCCATAACCACATGGAATGACATGAAGGGGATATTTTTAGAGAAATTATTTCCGGCTTCTCATACTGCTTATATCCGAAAGGAAAAAACTTGTATTCATCCATTACAAAATGAATCACTCCATGAGTATAGGGAGAGGTTCAAAAAGCTTCTTGCAACCTACCCACACCACCAAATCCCTGACCAAATCTTCATCCAATACTTCTATGAGGGGTTATTGGCTATGGAGAGAACCCTCATTGATGCTGTAGGTGGTGGTGCTCTTGTTGATAAAATTCCTGCAGCTGCAAGAGATATCATAAGAAACATGGATGCAAACACACAAAAATTCCATACTCGAGCACATGCTCAAGTCAAACAAGACCAAGATAATCAATAAATAGTTCCGAAAAAGATGACAGAGTGGATGAGTGAACTACAAATTCTTGTGCGACAACTAGCTGTGGCTACCAAATCGCTAACCTCATCTTCTCCGTAATCAATGTTTCCTGGACCTGTCAAAAACTTTGGAATCTGCAACTCCCCATCTCATCCAACTGACACATGTCCACAACTTCAATAGGTTCAATCCGATTCATCTGGACCAATGGAACTCAATGCAGCATAAGCACAGAGGAACACCAACCCTCAACATTCAGGTCAGTTCATTAGAAACTTCAACCAACCTCACTTTGAGCCATTCTGTTGTTCCTATAACCAAGGCCTGAGGTATGGTAATTCTATCTATCATCCCCCTCAATTCCCACATCAAAACGCAAAACAGTTCCAATATGGTCAAGGTGTTAGTGGCTTCGAACAACCTTATCCTTTTTTTCCTCAACCTCAAAGGATCAATCCTCCTCCTAGATTCCACTATCCTAGTGAGCCTTCCCAATTCCCAAACTAATACAATCTCTTTCCCAAGAACCAAAATAAAGGTAATCCCAATTTGGGACAAGCCTCTTCTTCCAAGAAACCATGGGAATGTTCTGTTGAATATCTTGCCTCCTTCACCCGTTCTAGTCTTAAGAACATTGAAACCCAAATTGGTCAACTTGCATCCCACGTAAGATAGCAACAACAATAATATTCCTCCCAACTCCCAGCTCAACCATTACCCAACCCCAAGGGTAATGTAAGTGCAATTTCACTTAGATTATTAAAGAAAATTTTTATGCCTCATGTTGAGTCCTCCAACACTCTTTAATTGTTGACCTAAAAATGAAAAGGAAAAGAAACATGAAAAGGAATCTGAATTCATTACCTCACCACCTTACATTCCACTTAGGAACCCAATTCCTTTTCCACAATACGTTTCTAAGACAAAGAATTCCTTTGAACCCGATCCTGAAATGCTTGACATGTTTAGATGTGTTGAAGTCAATATTCACCTCTTAGATTCCATAAAACAAATACCAAAGTATGCCAAGTTTCTTAAGGAATTTTTCACCCATAAGAGGCAACATAGGACCTTTGAAAATGTTTCCACCCAACAGTCTATTCCCATAAAGTGAAAACATCCAGGGACCTTTACGGTTCCATGAAAAATTGGAAGTTCTAACTTCGATGATGCACTCATAGACCTAAGAGCCTCAATTAATTTCATGCCCAAATCCATATTCTCCAACCTTGGTCAAGGTCCCTTACATCATATGGGTGTTTTCATTCAGTTATCCAATCTAAGAACAACCATTCTTGAAGGGATAATCGAGGATGTCCTTGTTCGTGTCAATGATCTTATCTTCCCTGCTGATTTCTATGTCCGTGACATGGATGGTGAGACGAACTCTTCTCGATCTCCCCTAAATCTTGGAAGACCATTCCTCATGACTACTAGAACCAAAATTGATGTCCATTCAGACATCTTATCTGTGGAATTTGGTGACCAACTGCTCAAGTTCAACCTTTTCCAAGCCATTCGGTACCCATTTGAGGATCACACTACATTCTCAATCCATGCTTATGAGGATACTTTTCAGAGTAAATTGAACCCAAATCCATCATGTTCTTCATGTTTAAATGATAAAGGATCTTGTTAAATTTCCACCATGATTAACCAAGTTATAAATGGGGATGTTGATGTTGAAATCTCATTAATAGACTGCATCAATCTAGAGGAACATGAAAAATCTCTTGAATCCCACATAAACTCTAATCTCTACTACTCCAACTTGGACAGTATTAAGGAAAGTGAATGTGAAGCAACCGAAGCCACTTCATCCATTCTTGAGTTGTATAAACCACAAAGGAAAGATGAGACCGATCTGAAACCTCTTCGTACATACCTGAAATATGCATTCCTTTTCCATGATCACTCATATCTTGTCATTATCTCTTCTTCAATTACTGAAATTGAGGAGTCCAAACTTGTTCAGGTGTTATAGGAAATCAAAAAGGCCCTATGTTGGACCCTAGATGACATACCATGAATCAACCATACTCTTTGCATGAATCACATCAATCTTGAGGAATCATCCAAACCAATTAGACAACCACAAAGAAGACTCAATCCACTCATCCTGGAGGTAGTTAGGGAAGAGATCACCAAGATTATTCAAACTGGTACTATATATCAAATTTATGATAGTGAATGGGTTAGTCTAATTCAAGTTGTACCTAAGAAATGTGGGATAACTGTTGTCACAAATGAACATGGAGAGGTAGTCACAACTCGAGTGAAGAACAAATGGCATGTGTGAATGGACTATAGGAAACTGAATGTTGAAACCAGAAAATATCACTACCCTCTTCCATCCCTACATCAAATTCTATAATGATTATCCAAAAAGTCACAGTATTACTTTATTGATGGATACACTAGCTACTTCCAAATCCAAATCGCACCACATGACCAAGAAAATTCCACTTTCACATGCCCCTTTAGAACATATTCATATAGAAGAATTCCTTTTGGACTTTATAATGCTCCTGCAACATTCCACAGGTGTATTATGAGTATCTTTTCTAAATTCATGGAACATTGCATGGAGTTCTTCATGGATGACTTTACCCTTTATGGAGAGTCATTTGAATCTTGCTTAAATTCACTCTCTCTAGTCCTTCAGAAGTGTGTCTAGTGTAACCTTTTGTTAAATTTTGAAAAATGTGACTTCATGGTTGAAAATAGGATTTTTCTAGGGCATATAGTTTCAAAAGATGGTATTGAAGTCGATCATGCCAAAATTTTAGTGATCCAATCACTTCCTCAACCCACTTCTGTTTGAGATATCCGTTCATTACTTGGTCATGCTAGTTTATATCAGTGATTCATCCATAACATCAGAAGGATTTCCCTCCCACTCACTCGGTAGATCCAAAATGATGTCACTTTCCATTTTGATGAGGTTTTCAAGAGAGCCTTCATTGAACTCAAAACTGATCTTACATCTGCCCCAATAATCCAACCCCCAAATTGGTTTTTACCCTTTGAGTTGATGTGTGATTCTTCTGATAGAGTCGTTGGGGCTGTTCTTGGTCAAAGAAGAGAAAAAATTCTTTAGGTCATCTATTATTCCTAAAAACATTGGATGAAACTCAATATCACTATAGTGTAAATGAAAAATAACTTTTTGCAGTTTTTTTGCCTTAGATAAATTTCGGCCCTATATCTTAGGAGCCTAAATCATCATATTCACAGACCATTCTGCTATAAAGTTCTTCCCCAATAAAAGTGATTCCAAACGAAGGCTAATAAATTGGATACTAATGCTCCAAGAGTTTGACCTTGAAATCAAAGATAGACCAGGAAAAGAAAACCATGTGGCTGGTCACTTGAGTAGAATTTGTAATTCTTCTCATTCTGAAATAATTGATCCAGAATTTACAACTAAGCACCTTTCATCTCTCACTCCAAAAATATCATGGTATGCCCCAATTGTAAATTACTTGATTTCTGGTGTTTTTCTTAAATTTTATTCAAAAGTAAAAAAAATGAAGTTGAAAAGTGATTTAAAATACTATTTTTGGGATGAAAAAAAACTGTGGAAAATTGGGGCTGAAATGGTAATAAGGAGATATGTCGATGAAAATGAACATTCTTTTATTTTAGAATTCGGTCACTCAATGCCTGGTGGTGGCCACTTTGGACCACAATGGACCTCCCAAAAGATCATAGACTCTAGATTCTTCTGGCCTTCACTCTTAAAGGACTCACATGAGTTCTGTCAATCATGTCCCAGTTGCCAAAAGTTTTGGCACAATTTCCAAAAGAAATGAAATGCCCCAAAAGCCTTTATTTTTCTGTGAGATATTCGATGATTGGGGTATCAATTTCATGGGACAATTTCACCCTTCCAATGGATTCTCATACATTCTTATTATGGTTGATTATGTTTCTAGGTGGGTTGAGGCCAAACCCACTAGAAAATATGATTCACATACTGTTTGTCAGTTCCTAAAGACACACATCTTCCATAGATTTGGCACCCCTCGTGCCAAATAATTTTATTTACCCTTTCTATTTTGTATTGGTGAGTCTTTATAAAAGAACTACAAAAATCCTAAAAAACTAAAAAACAAGAAAACTAATTTACCATCTAGTTTTTAAATTTTGTCCCACCATTTTGGGGAGTAAAAAACATGTTTTTATCTCAAAAATTTTCTATTTTCATCATTAATTTGAATAAATAATTTTGTTTCAAAACCAAAAAATTTTGAATGATCAATTTTGGATTTTAAAAATAATTTTACCCACCCGTGAGAAACAGCATTAGCTTTCACGCCAAGGCCACCTAGGGCCATATTTTCAAAATTTGGGGTTTTATGCCCCATTTGTGAGTTTTAAAATTGTGGAACTTCAATCTGAATTTCCTAATTTAGTGTTCATTAATATGATAGAGGAGTGTTTTGAACCACATGAGAATAAAAATAGCCAAATAGCCTCCCATTTCCCTCACATTAATTCTCCTTTTGAAAGTCCTTTTGAGCCTATGAAAATTTTTTCATTAATAGCCACATTACAAGCCCAATAACCTTTCCCACATAATATTATCATGGATTTTCATTGCATAAATTTTTGAAATTTAAGTGTGGGGAATGGGTTTCATTTTGGGTACCTTTTTTTATTTCACCATGTATCATATGCTTGAGGGAAATAATCAATTTAAGTGTAGGGGAGAGGTTTTCCATTAGTGGGGTTTGGGAATTTATATATTCTTATGACATTTTGTTTAGATTTTATTGGAAAGTCTTAAAGAAAAAACATCAAAAAAATAAAGAAAACAAAAAAAAAATTGTGTTGGGTCTTGTGTAGGTCAAAAATCATTATTTTCAGCCTTCGATCTTATTATAACTATTAAAATTAGTTTCATGAGGGGATAAATTATGGGTTGGGATATGAGTGTGAGATCTGTTTCAAGTTCAACTTTTAAAAAAAGAAAATAAAAATAAAAAAAATAACACTTGCATTATATTCTTATGTCATTGGGAGAAATTATGTGTTTTGTAAATATTCCATCTTCTAATTCCCTTCATATTTCCTTCCACTTTTGTGTCTTATTTCACATTTTCATTCCCTCAAAAATATGCATTTCCATTTCCTTTCATGTCTCATTAAAAAAAAGTTCATTTCTTCTTCCATGTTGATGTTTTACCCCTATTCTTCTCTCTCTTGGACATTATATTCCTTCCCTCCCATAGACACAGAAAACCCCTTCAAAAGATCTCTTGATTCTTATGCACTTTAGATTGGGATGGGAAGCTGACAGATCTTTCAAACTCTATGATTTTCTCTTTTTGTTGGTGAAGGAGTAAACTCCACAAATTAATTTTATCATCTTGAGAGGTGTGAGTTTTGAGTGTCCACACTTTCCATTTCTAAATTTTAGCATGAAAGAAAGGGTTGTTTTTGGAACAATTTTTCTGTAAAAATTAGAGGTGTAATTCAATATGGATGAATGAAATAGTCTAAACTGTACCTTATTGGAGAAAACAAAATTTTAATATTTGTTGGTGAGTGAAAATGATTTTGTCATGTTTTTGTATTTGTTGCACATGAGGACATGCAAAAGACTAAGTATGGGGAAGTTTATGTTATTAATAGTTCCATGAATTATTATATAATCTATTTACTGATTTTATATGAAATGTGCATAATTTGTGTGAAATATTAATGTTTTAATACTAAGTATAATTTTTGAACATTTTTAGAAGTAGTCCAATTGAGTCAGTTTACTATTTTATTTATAAATATAAACCTATTGATCTAATATGTGTAGTTCTTGGTTTTTAGGATTTATAATTCAATATCCAACATTTCATTAGATGGGATCATGGGCCAATTCTTCCATTTGAAGGCTAATATGGACAACACAAGAGGGCCTACATAATTTGTGACGAAATTGGACCAGCCATGATGATTGATTTACTGGGATCCATCTAGAAGATAAAATTCCTTAATTATCATAGAAGGTTTGGGGGAAATGTAAAGAGTCTTGGATAAAAATTTCAAGTCCTAAATACAAGTAAAAGGGGCCCAACTGATTCTTTTAAACTCATCCCACCATTCTGGCCGTGAATTAAAATAAGTACAATATTCAGGAAATGTATCCTGATCTAGTCATCAAATCAAGATGATCTTTTGTAGTGTGAAAGAGGGGATATTGGTGGTCGACTTTTGGAAGAATTAATTTGGATTTGAAGGCATCTTACTATTCCAAAATCCATTTACATTTTAGCCATCGAAAAAGAATGGATTGACATGGAAAGTTTAACTTTGTTTAATCAAAACTCCATAAATTGGGCTCCATAGGTCCAAATGACTCCAAATTTTGAGAAATGTTGGAAAAAGTATTATATACAACTTTTAAGAATGAGATATTTATAGATTCATCTCTCTGGATGTCAAAATTGTCGGGCCAATTGGGGGAACAGATTGGGAATTCCAACAGTCCACTTCCTTGGCCTATAAATACATCCCCTCCTCTCTTTTAAAAGGGTTGGCATTTCAGAAGGGAGGAGAACATATTGGCATGACTAAAGCCTTCCCAAGGGCTTGGGAGGACCTTACATACTCAATTTTACCCACGAGAGACCTTTCCTCCTCTGTTTGTTCTCTTATACTTTTGTGTTCTTCATTTTTGTAATCTTGTAAGTCTCATTCTTTTTAATTATCTTTTAATGCATGTTTCTTCTTCATTATCTCTTATTCCCACCCACCTTATATAGTTTAATATTAATTTTCTTAAAATAGTTTAAATACAGTTGAATAACCTTCCCTTTTTTTATTTCTCATTCAATCTAAAGTCAATATTTAATTCCCTTCATCATTTGTCTGTGCGTTCGTCGCACCACTATTTTCTTATCCTATTATTTTTCTAATCTTCTCAATTTATCATCTAATTAATTATAACCACGATAATAATCATTTAAATTGACGAGTAAATCCACCATTAGGGTGAGTTATAATTTTGGGATATTAAGTGAATGAGAGTCTTTACTTAATGAGTATTCTTTGAGTTAATATTGTGTATGTTCATCTTTATATGTCATGGATTAATGACATGTTTTGTTTAATATGTGGATTACATGGATTATTTCAACAAATATACACTACCATAAACAATTAATTGTAATTATTAGAACCCTAAGTTAAGTTATGGCTTGGATTAAAGCTTTAAAATTCGAGAATTCTGATTAAAATCATCTTATGAAGTGGGTATTAATTTAATACAATATAATGAAAATCTCAAGGAAATCCTATGAGTAAATCCCCAATAATGAACTCACCCCAATCTTTATCAATTTGTTAAATCAAACAACATCCATAAATTATTTAATAAGCTCTTTAAAAAAACCCCACAATCAGAATACAATTAACTAAAAACAACCGACTAAAAAAAGTTTCATCGCCCAGGATTCGACCGGAGTGCTACTATACACTTTAGAAGAGAACCAGAACCTTAACCGGTTGATATGCGACGATCGGTCGGGCTTTCACAAATCTACTTGAACTAAAAAATTATAATAATTCCCATATATGGACAATTATTTTTTCTTGTACTTCTATACAAATATACCAATGGATGTAAAAATATTATATAAGATTTTAAGGTTCCAAATAATTTGATTTAGGCCATATACATTGAACAAAATATTGAATAAAGGAGTTTCTTACCTCATGTGGATTAAAATTATGATTGCATTCTCAGATGTACAGGATACCAAGATTTAGGGGAATAAATACAAGATCCCACACCCTTATCTTACATTCCTCCATGGGGAATATAATATAGAATAAATCACAACTAATTGGGACATATTTACTAGTTTCAAAACACCAAACATCTAAAAGATGCATGACCAGTTCATCCATTTTTCATGCTTATTTCCCCTTGAAAAAAGAATACATGAAATTATGTAGTTTTTACCAATATATAGATGTTATGAAACCACATTCAAGTCATATTTTACATTAGAAAAATTTCCCTTTTGATAGATTCCCACAATGGTGATTCCCCTGTAGAGAGAGAAAGAATGGGTTTATGCATTGTTGAACATCGTAGAGACCAAAAAACCCCTACCATGAGTGAATATTAAATTTCCACTCAAGTATCCACATTATTATGAGATTATAATCTCATATTAATGTGAAAAAAATTAAGAAAGAGAGTTTATAGATGTTGGTTCCATATAAAATTTACCATAATCACCATCAGGGTTTATGGTGAGAAGTTCTTCAAAGGCACCCATACCCACCACAAAAATTAAATGAAATATATTTCAAGCATAAAATTTACTAAACAATTATGAAACCCTATTGAAGATATATAAAAAAATGTATTATATTACACAATGAGTATCCATATGCATTTTATATTATTATGAATATAACTTAATTCATTTTTTGTTCTTTGATATATTTTTAGATGCTAATATTGTTTTCTAATCAAACTCTCTAAATTCCATGGAGGAAGAGGAATTGAGTGTCACATACTAAAGGTATCTAAAACTATTATTGAATTATATTTGAATTTTTAATGTTAGAATAAATATTAATCAAACTATTAAAAAATTATAATTATTTTAGTTAGGGTGATCATATAAATTTAATCACCTATTATTCCACATGGAATAAATAAGAGTTGAATATTAAATATGTATTTATTTTCATAATGTTCCAACCCAAGATTCCTGGAGATGGTGCATTATTTCAGTACATTTTTATTATTAAAAGGAAACAAATCCAAAAGGACCAACCAATTTACCAGTCATAGAATTCCATATTACATACATGATACCCATAAAACATTGGGAAAAAATTAAAACATGATACACAATAAACTGAAATAAATTTCAACCTTGAAACTATATTCAAAGTTATCCTCTTCATAACCCGGGGAAAGAAATATAATAAGTGAATTCTCGAATGATCAGTAAGGGTAAATACAATTGATGAAATATTGAATCAATCTATATGAAAAGGTAAATGAATCAACACACATTCTATTTACAAAAATAGATAAATCATAATTAATATGGAAAGGTAAGAAACTAAAACACATGTCATAAATCATTAAACTGAGAATGAATTACATCTATGGATATATCAATGAAAAATATTATGAATTAATATTAACTAAATATAAATGAAGACAATGATTTCTTATTGGACATCATGCCTAAGGCACATGAAAATCCATACCGTTAAGACCTTTCACTATATGGTTTAAATTTACGGATAAAAACTTGTTTAATATTTCAAACATAATTTTCTTATGAGAAAATTTCGATGTATTAAGGGAAAATATAATGTTTGGGCCCCACCTGTCATTTCCAGTCCAAATAATTCCTTATATCACATAATCAAAATAAATAATATGTCTTATCAAACAACTATATTGAATGATAAATATTGATTTATCAATAATTTCCTAGTTAATCAAATAACTATCAAAGTGAACACCGTATGTAAAATGATATACGTTTTATGAAATAATAATATAAATTGTATAATAATTTGGATATTAAAGAAAACATAAAATAAAAAATGATTGAAATTTTGTTATTTTTTATGATAAAGTTAACAATAACATAAGGAATTGAGATTTGAAATATAAAAATTAAGAATATTCTTTAAGAGAATAATCTACAAACATTCAAAAGCATCCAATACAACTTTGAAACATTTTAACCATAATATCTAGAAAGGTATGACATTAAATGAAAATTAATATATTAGGGGAATAATGGGATTCAAGATATAATAAGAAAATGGCAGAATATACACCAAATAAATGTGAACTGGTGCATAATAACAAATAAGTCTCAATGGAATGTCAATTGACATGAAATTCCCCTACCTTGACCTTCCTTTTGTTGGGTTTTCCTTATCCTGCAATAAAGTGTTTTAAAAAATGTTAATAAATTATATAAAAACCATTAATAATTTTTATAATATCATATATTAATTATGTATTATATTTTATTGCCCATTTTTTAACACTCTTTCAATATTTTAACAATTTTGGGTGTTAATTTCCTAATTTTATCAAATATGTTTTGAAATTTAATTTGTTGTTTCTATTATATAGATCATTATTTGATCATATAAATAATTTAAAACATCTTTTAATTATCATATATATTGAGTACATATTCAATTATAATAATCTATAATGTTTGGAGATAATAATTTGAATGCACCATTCACAGAGATGATAGGTCGTACGTATGCATGATGAATTAATAGTAAATAAAAAATTTATATTATAATTAAAATATAATATCTATGTATATATGTTATAGAGGTTAATTAATATTATCCTCTATACATTCCATGTATGTCATGAATGAGTTACATCGGTTTGTCGGGGTCATAGTCCACACTTCTTTAAACAAAGTTATAATATTTACATATGATGAAAAGCATAACGGTATGTTCTAAAAAAAATTACAGAATAATAAATAAATTATAAATATCATATATATCATAGATAAATATAATCTCTATCATAATGTTCACCATGAGTGGTGGTAAAGGAAAATGTACAATCATGGTTTCATGTAGTAGTAGTTTTCCATACATAGAAAGAGTATGTTCGTTAAACATTAGATATAAGTGTGTGTAAGTGTAGGTATAAGTCTTATAATAACATAATAATAGTATATTTAGGATAATTTTAATACAATCATTGAATAAGAATAGTTTTGGGGGTGGTTAATGAAAATGAAACTAGAGATCTTGAGAGAAGATGTTACCTCTTAATTGGGTAACTCCTTTTGGTTTATACCAAAGGTATTCCTTATGTGGATTTCTTCTATAAGGTATTATATAAGGTTTTATTGAGGGATTTTGGGAGACTATTTTATATGAGGTTGGATGAGAAACAATGGCATGATAGGTGTGAGGAAGGGGAAGATTTCTTTTCTTTTTATAGTAGAGGGGGAGTGACACTCTTGTAAATATCAAAAGGTATTCAATAATGAGAGGTCTAAATTACCTAATGTGATTTGAAGATGAAAAAAATTTGATTAAATGGGATTAATGGTCTATAAAAACTCCACCAAACAAAAATATGTTCATTTTAATGATTTGTTTCCTTAACTTGTATGATTCTCCAATTTTATCATTTTTTTATTAAAGTATCTAGTTTTATTAACTAAGTGATTTAATTGTCGTGAATTAAATAATTTGAGATTTTTTGGAAAATATAAATCTAATAATTTATTATACTTATATATAATTTATTAAATAAATATATCCTGTTTTTAGGAAATTAAATTTAAAACAAGTGCATGTGACACGCTAAAACACTTCTTAAATTCAGACCATGTTAACAACATTTTTAAACATAAGGGTCAATATGTTCATTATAAAATGTTTATTGGCATATTAATATACCATATTTAATATTAATTAAAAAATAAAATTACTTCTAATACTATTTTATTTTTATTAATTTTAAATCATTTAATAAAATATCATTTATTGTAAAATAATAATAAGGTTGATTTTGAGATTATTTATTTAAATTTAATTTAAAAATCTCAATCTAATATTGTAACTAATATTTATTATGTTTACAGATTCATAAAATGATATATTCATCTGCAAAATATATAATGTCAATAATTCATTCAATTCAAATAAATTTTAATATATATAGTATCGTTTATTTCAGTTAATTATAAACTAAATAATCACTACGTTGGCATTTCCAAAGCATTTTAAGTAACTAAAAAATATCTACAAATTATATATAAATTAATATTTTAAAAATTACCCAATTATCATTCAAAATGATATTCATTTCTTAAAATGTGATGTTTTGAACATATCTCAATTCTTTATAAATGTTAAAGGTATGGAAATTTCCCTTTTCCCCTTTTCCTTACTTAATATTGTATATAGGTAACTTCCATTTAATAAAATCACAATAACCCATAAAATTTAAAACAATTGTGGTTATGGTAGAATTATTTATATCCAATGTATTTTGGACAAGTTTCTAGGTCATTTGGGTCCTTAATATTAAGATATAGTCTCTTATTAAGCTTAATTTTACATTAATCACTTTAATTATTTTAAAACCCCATCACTAATATTTTTGGTCAGAAATTAATTTGATATTATTAAAAAAATATTTAATTGATTAGAACCCTATTTTTTCATATTTTTATAATTCAAATTATAGAATTGGGAAAATTAAAAATAACTCTAATCTCCCAATCGCGGTGACAAAGTGAATCTTTAATATAGAAACATTCAAAAGTTTAATAAGTTTTTATATCTAATTTTAATATAAAAATGATTTCAAATACCTAAATTGTATTAATATATTTATAATTGATCTATTTTGACTTTAAAAAAATTGAAATATAATTTAACACTAATAGTATTTAAACAAAAAGGCTATGTTAATTAAAATGAAATATGTTTCACTATTCCTCAAAAAATGAATATTCTATAAAAATATAAAAAATTTCCCTAAGATAATTTTGAAATTCTATATTAGAAAATGATTTTTATTTTGACCAATAATATTTATAATATTTCTAAATTTTTTTTATAAAATAGACGCACCATTTAAAGGTAGTAAAACCTAGTCTAGCGTGTAACACAAGCTAACTCAGTGTGGTGTATAGTGTAATCTTAAAATGGTGTTGCGTATAAAGAGATAAAAAATAATTTTTTTAAATGAAAATATTTTAGATTAATGGGTTGTTACATTCTCCCAAATATAATTAAATTGTGTGCTCTCAATTACACACAATCTTAGTAGTCATGGAATTAGTATTTGAAAATACCATTGTTGAAAAAAAAACATCGTAAATAGCATTAATAACACATCTTCTTAATAATAGTGAAAATTAAATGAAAATTTTGACACAATGCTATAATTTTTAGTCATTGAACATTGGTGGAAGATGGATATGGAAGATAAATCTAACTATCATGTTATGATAGATCGTGGGAGAGAATATGTTCAGTTGTAAGTTGTAGAGCACCAAACCATAAACCAAAGGAGTGAATAATGGTCATTGATAAAATCAAATAATGATGATTTTATGATTTTTTTGTTAAGATAATATTTAGAATTTTTAAGAATTATTTCACTTGATATGAATATAATTAAATGTATGTTTTTATTTTATAAACATAATCATAATCATTGGTTACTCCTTGATCTATTTCTAAATCATCTCTTAGAACTTGATGCATCTTATGGTGAAGTAATAAATTAACCTCTAAAATCTCATATAATGAACAACTTAAACCAATTTATTTACACTTAAACTTTCCAAAAGATTATGATCCTACAATTTAGAATTAAGGTCAATAACATCCGTAAGTAAAATACCATTAGTCTTTAATCAACATGAAGTAACTCTAAATTTTAACATTATAAACATGTGAATAACTTCATCATTTATCCTCTTAAAATATGGTAATAACTAATATCATCGTATATACTTATTCAAAACATGAATTCTTACTTATTCCTTATGTAAGATACATGTTATTAGACATATTCCTTAAATCCAAAAGGGTTTTAAACTCCATCAATGAGAAAATAATCCACTCTGTCCATAAATCCTTAATCACTTCTAAGGTAGTCATCAATTATCCAAATCATTCATTTAATCTTCATTATATTAACATTAAGAACAAATTAATGGTATTCTTTCCCCCAATCATGTGTTTTCAAAAAAAATTAACATTCTACTGATTCACTTTTCTTTGTACCATTCAACATATGATCTCAAATAATTATTGAAAACGAAATATTGTACAATCCTTTTATATTCTTTAATCCTTATATCCATTACATCAATGATAAAATATTTATATGAACTAATTCATGAATAATAATTTTAATCACTACAATTAATCTATGGAAGTATTATAACCTGACCATTATAAAAAATAATCATTTGGGATATATTTCTTTTTAGCTTGAGATATTTATTTTTATAGCATCTCATCTCCTTTCAATTTAATAATTGTATGTTGGAAAACTTTTTCTTACCCTTCCCATCATAGTAATGATGGTTATTTTTTAAACACCTATATAAAACTTCCAATAAATTCAATCATTTAGTAGGGTGATTTTTTTCTTTGTTATCATAAGTTAGAAAATACTTTTTCCCTTCATCTCTTTTGATTCATTCCCTTTTTTTGGTGGTTTAGAAGACCCCTCCTTCTCGTGGATTCCCCTAAATACATAAGACTTGAAAAATACTTATTTATTTTCATGGAAAATAAAATATATTTCAAATGATGATATATTCATAGAAAATAACACTTTTCAAAGATTCAGATTATGACCTTCGAAGAAGTGCTCGATCATGCTCTCTATGTTGCATATATAATTCATAGCATACCTGAATAACCTTGTAAAGGTAACTTCATAATCTGAAACACATTCTTATTCCTTATGTATTATTCTAAGGAAATTCCTTTTTTATATCAATTTTTTAATAAAAATGGTAGTATTTATCATATAATGTCTCATTATATGTTCTAAATTCATGCATTTCAATTTCTTATTCCTCCCTTATATTCTAGATCAGATACCACCACTGATCAACATCACCATGGAGAAAATAGACTAAAAGTGTTACCTTTTCATTTTCTTTTCATTACAAGGTTATAAATATCTTCAATAGAGACTTAATTCATTACATAGAAATAATCGGATTAGTAGTCCTACTAAACAATGGGGGATTCTGGCACATAAAGTGATCCAGCCAAGAAGATTCTTTTTGTGGAATATGTTTCTCCATTCAGGAATAGTTATTTTTAATAACCTGACTAAGATTCCCTAATATATCCATAACATGCTTAGTTTTAATACCATCATCATTGACATTATTAGTAGGGAAAACTCTACATTGTCTTCAAGTATTGATATTGTTCTTCATTCTATGATGCATTTGTAAAAAATGTCATATACTGTATTAGCTCCTATAATTATGAACATTACATAACTCTATACATGGTATATAACATCCCGAATATTTAGGCATCATAAATCCTATTATCATAAATTTTGGCTACATTGGGGATATATTTACTCTAAAATCTTTCATAATGTTAGGTTATGAATATACAAACTATCCTAATAATTTCCCCTAGGAGTGTAAAACTGGATGTGTAGTAAAGCCCATTATCCTATACTAGGTTACCCTAAGTCAGGACCGAAACACATTTTCGGAGTTATTACTCCAAGGTACATCTGTGTGAGAACCATGCCCAATTATAGTATTTAAATGGTGTTTTATTGCTAGGAATACCCACATAATATCAAGCATACCAAAATTATATGATTTTCTTCTATTCACACACTCAAATTATATCTTAGGGTTGAATTCCTAAATCTATGTTTTTGAAATCTAGTTTCCAATGTTGTTTTTAAACTTTCTTTGATACCAACTGTAATGCCCTGAACCCAACCTAAATGTATTAAATTATTTTATTATATTAATATTATTAAAAGGACATAAATCACGAATGAATGATCAGTTTAGTAGTCTTGTAATTCCCTCTTACATACATGATACCCATAAAACATTGGGAATATAAAATAAAACATGATACACAATACACTAAAATTAACTAAATCCTTGAAAGCTTAATCAAAGATATATTCTCCATAACCTTGGGTAAGAAACAAAATAAGGGTGAGATCAAATGTAGGGTAAGGGTATACACAATTGATGAAATAATAAATCATTATATACTTAAATGTAAAGGAGTAATCACACTTTCTATTTACACCACTAGATAAAGAATAATTATTATTCCATGGTAAGAAACTAAAACGCATGACATAAATCGATAAACTAAGATTGAATTACATCCATTGATATGTCAACAAAAAATATCATTCATAAATAAAAAATAAATTCAAATGATAAAAATTTATTCATAATGGAATTCATGTATTTGGAACATGAAAACCAATAATTCGAATACATTTCACACTACAGTTAGAAACTCTAAATAAAAACCTATTTAATTTGGAGAACATAATTGTCTCACGAGAACTTGTCGATGCATTGAGGGGATATATAAAGTCTGGCCCCCACCTGTGGTTAACAGTTAAAATAATTCATCATGTCTTAAAATAAATATAAATAATATTCTCTTTAAAATAACCCTATTGAATGAGAAATAGGAATTTATTAGTAATTCCACAGTTATTCAAATAAATTTCAAAGTTAACACTATATGTAAAATGATATACAATTTAAGAAATATTAATATACAGTGTATAATAATATAGGTATTCAATTAAACTTAAAAACAAAAATGATTAAAATATAGTTATTTTTAAGATAATGTTAACAATCACAAAAGTAAGTGAGTTGGGAAAGATAATAATTAAGAACATTCTCTATGAGAATAATCTTTAAACATTCCAAAGAATCACATTCTAGTTTGAAACCTTAGAATCATAATCTATAGAATGTTATGAAATTAAATGAAACATATAACAAAATTATAATAAGGTAATTCATTGTGTAACATGAAAAATTATGTATATGCACCAAATTAATGTGAATTGGTTCATAATAACAAATAAGTCTTAATTGAATGTAAATTGAGATGAAATTACTTAACCCTAATCTTCCTTTTTTGTGTTGTCTTTATTATCAGGTATAATTATTTAAAATATGTTACTAACATATAGAATAACCATAAATCATGTTTATAATATCATATATTAATTCTTGGTAATATTGTATTACCTGTTTGTTAATACTCTTTCGTTATTTTAACTATTTTGGGTGTTAGTTTCCTAGTTTTACAAAAAAAATCACTTTTCATTTATTTTTACTATTACATATATAATTATTTCATCATAAATATAATGTAACACATTATTTAATTATCATAAATATTTAGTTCATATTCCTTTAGGATAATCAACAATGCTTGGATATATTAAATGAAATGCATCGTTCATTGAGACAGTAGTAATAGGTATGCACGAATGATACATTCCTTTAATTGTTGTATTAAAAGAATTAAAAATAAAAGATATATGTATTTTGTAATTATTTTATCATATCTATGTTTTATATGTTACATAGGTTTATTAATATCAACTTTTATACATTCCATGTATGGCATGAATGAGTCTCTTTGCTTTGAGGGGGCGGTAGTCCACTTAAATGAAATTATGTTATTGACACAAGATGAAAATTATAATGGTTTGTTACAAATAAAAATTAAGAAAGAATAAAGACATTATAAATATCATATATATAATATATAAATATAGTGTTCAATATAATGGCCACCATTAGAGGGGGTAAAAGAAAAAATGAACAATCATCGTATGTTGAGGCAGCAGTTCACCGTAAAGAGATACAATTTATTTGATACACATTAAATGGATGTGTGTGTATGTTATGGTTAAAAAAACTATTAATATCATATTAGTTTATTTATGATACCGGTTTATTCATAAAATAAAACAATAAAAAAATTTGAGGGGTGGAGAATGAAATTGAATCTTGAGAGATTGAGAGGAGACATTACCTCTCAATCGGGTACCTGCTTTCTGTTTATACCAAAAAGAATTATTAGGTGGATTTATGATAAAAGGGATTATTCTGGGTTTATGGTATGGATGTTGGGAGACTATTTTTGTAGATTTTGGATGAGAAAAAGTGTCTTTATAGGTGTTATGAAGTTGTAGAGTGCTTTACTTTTTATAGTAGAGGGGGAGTGTCACTCTTGAAACTACCAAAAGGTATTCATTAATTAGAGTTATAACTTAACTAATACACCTCCAAAATGGAAAAATAATTGATTAAAGGGTACTAATGGTTTATAAAAACCTCCACCATACAAAAATATGTGCATTTTAATTATTTGGTTCCTTAACATCTAAGATTACCCAATTTTATCATTTTGGTTTTTATTAAAGTATCTATTTATATAAACTAGGTAATTTTTCCTTTATGAATAGAATAAAGTAAGATTTATTAGAAAATATATAAATAATGAATTATTAATATGATATATAATGAATAAATTAAAAAACCCAAGTTTTTTATATTAATTTTAAAATACGCCATGTGACATGCTAAAACACTACGTAAACCAAGACTGTGTTAACAACTTTTTTACAATATATGGGTCAATATGATAAATATAAAAGATCCATTACTCCATTAATATACAAATATTAATATTTATTAACACATAAAATCACTTTCCAAAATATAAGATTTTTAATAATATTAAATCATTCAATAAAATATCATTTTTGAAAAAAAACAATAATTTCAATTTTGGAATTATTTATTAAATTATAATTTTAAAATATCAATATAATATTTTGATTAAAATATATTAGGTTTATATATGTGTAACATGATATATTAATCTACAAAAATAATTAGATACAATAATTTCATCAATTTACTTAACTTCTATTATTTATAATATCATTTATTTTAGTTAATTATTAACTAAAAAATCACTACATTGGCGTTCCCAAAGAATATTAAGTGACAATACCATATATAATTTTTTTGATAAATTATTATGATAATAAAAAACCCTTAAAATTAAAAAATGATATTCATAACAAAAAATATGTTGTTTTTAACATATATCAATGTTTTATAAATGTTAAAGGTAAGGAAATTTCCATTTTTTTCTTTTTCATTACATTATCTTTTACATTGGGTACTTCAATTTAATAATATCCCAATAACCCATAATATTAGATCCATGTTGGGATATTGTGAATTTTTTTGAATCCAATGGATTTTGGACACGTGTCCAGGTCCTTTTATTCCTTAAGATTATGATTTAGTCACTTATGGTGCATAATTTTACTATAATAACTGTAATTAATTGTAATCACTTTCACTGATGTTTTTTGTCAAAAAAGTTGATCTTATTAGAAAAAAATATATTATTTTTACCATGTATGCTTGTTCTTTAAAATTCAAATCACATATGTAAAATTGATATATTCATTACATTAAAATCTAATTTAAAATATAACAATACACTGACAATTAATTAAACAAAAAGGTCATTTTTTATTAAAATGTAGCATTTTTCACTATTAATAAAAAAATAAAACTTCCTTAACATTTAACAAAAATTCACCCTAAGATTAATTTGACATTATGAATTAAAAAATGAAGGTTATTTTGATAGATAAATTTTTTAAAATTTCCAAAATGTAATTTTAAAATAGAAGTTCCATTAAAAGGAGGTAAAATCCAATCTTGTGTCTAACACAAGCTAACACATTGTGGTTTTTAGCATAATATTAACATTTTTTTGGGTATAAATAGATAAAAAATAATATTTATTCTAACATAATTCTTTTTAAATTCAGGGGTATTATAATATTCCCGTTACTGAATATAATATTTCTTTTCTAATTTATTTAATAAATACTATAGTGATATGTATATATTTAAATAAATATTGATTATTCAATGTTCAATAAATTCTGAGGAGGATTGATGATCTACATTAAGGGTCTAACAAAAATGATATATTTTATTTAATATCATTCATATAGATATTTATTCATTTGTGAAATGACATTTAAATATCTACGAGTTAGCACATGTCATGGAATATAATAATAATATTTTTTAATGGATTTTATTTATATTTAATAATTAAATAAGATTCTTTTTGTAATAATTAGTTTTCTAAAACTCTTTATATATAAAACCAATTATATAATTTTGATGGAAATAGATAATTATGTTCAGAACATATTCTCTATAGAACTATATGAATCCATCAAGAGAATTTCTCAAGAACTTTATTAATATCAAAGATAGATCATTCTTCCTCCACCCTCAAGAGATATTGAGAACTAGATATAATCGGTCAAGACTGAATCGATTCTTTTTTAATTGATAAATAATGATGAAAGATGTTTTGATCATCTATTCTAGAACCTAGAGATTTAACAGAAGTGTTTTGAGGTTCATAAAACACATGTGGATACCATTATTAAGATTACACATTAAATGTTTCACTATAGTGGCCGTATGATAAGATGTTTAACTAATTTGAGAATTAATAGTTAATTTCACGTATGATAATTCTTGTTCATATAAATTAATTATAAAATAAATATAGGAACATAATATCCATGAATATTTCAGGGTTTCATCCATCTAGTTTTGATGATTTAAAATAAAGAAAATGAAAAAAATACATTTTTGGGGATTGGTATTACAACTTATGTTATTCCCTACAACCTTCAGGTCGTTTCATAGGAGTAAAATTTTAATTTATATTTTTTACATTTTTTTATCGAATTATGCATTTGATTTTTATTAGTTTTTCATTTCCATTTTATTTTCTCTTAATACAAAATTTGAGATAGCATGATTTTTCAATTTCAAAATACCAAAAACATGCCAATAACATAAATAGAATATTTATATTTCCTATCTAAAGGTGTCAAATATTTTTGCGGGATGACATGGATATATGGATTGTAATGAAAAAAAATACACACTATGTACCCATGTTCAATAAAAAAATAATATGCCATGGAAATCATTACAAATCTTGTGTGATAATTTTATGAGACATTATTAAAATCCACGTATTGACCACAAGATAGATTGGGACATGAATAGGGTACACCATGTGTAACTAAAGTATACACCATGTAACCACACATATTTTTACCTCATGATATTCATGGAATCCCTATGGTCTAATTACATGCAATGTAATTAACATGCACCCTATATTGAGTTCCATGACTCATACACGACATTATATGGACTAAAAATTTTGTATCTAGCTATAAAATTTATGTAACACATAATTATATTCATGAGATATGCATTAAGTCCTTAGGCTAGTAGTGCAGCTAGCTAGTGACAAATAACATGCCTTGTAGCTGGCTGTACATGCCACAAAATTTGGGATAAATGATTAAAAAAATTCCAATATAGGCATGTCTTGCGAGTCAATATATGGAATTAATTAATTAACTAAAGACAATATTAACTACATGACATGTAGAAGGCTATTCAAGTCATGTGATAGGGTTCTTTATAACAATTTGGCGACAAGTTATTTTTTGGGTCCTATGGGATAATATATTTTTATTCATTATTTTTTTATTATTTCAATTGATAAATTACATTTATGATTATCTAATGCATACTTTACTTAATTGGAATTGTCAGTGCAACATTTTATACTTATTTAAGGCGTTCTATTTATTCATTAACACCACTATGACTTCATGGATTGACTTTGAGAACAACATGTTGTGTATATTGTGGAACACTACAAATGGAATCATTCCATTTAAGCACACTGTTCCAGAACTGGAAAATTCATTGTGCTAATCACATTCCACTTCATGTGATGGTACAAGAAGTGAAATGGTTAAATGATATAAAATTGTTTCAGTAGAAGTTGAATGGTATGCATCATGAAGACTTTAGTACAAGTCATGTACTTAATTAATTTGAAATTAATTTTTTAAATGTTAGTGAGTATGTAACTCTAGAGTATTGTTTAGATATAAAATTAATAATAATTAATTAATTAATTAAAAATATAATTAATTTATTAATTTATGCGAGTTTTTTGAATTAATTTTTTTCTATTTAATTTAATTATTATTTTTTTAGATTTTTGATAATTTATTACTTGATTAAATATGATAATTTGTGTATTATCCCTTCCACCTTATTATGTATCATCATGTGTGTCAACAAATTTTTTTTAATCCAAAACCTCTTGTTCCACTAATGTGAATGTGAGTAATAATTAAAAAAAAGATATTTCAAGGTAGAGAATATTTTTCTAGATAGAGATGAGGTGAAATTCACCAAGGAGAAACACAGATTAAAGGTGGAATTCTACAACTCGAGATAAGTCTGACTTACGATGTTATTACAACACCCCAATATTTTATTGTATGCCTCTTTTTAAATTTAACTTTTTCGATACCTTAAAACTATAAAAAGGATTAAATATTATTATTTAATTATAACATTTATATCTAAGATGTTGGTAATGGAGTGAGTTATTGAAATTAATTAAATTGGGAGAAACATGGATTACACATGTTAATAAAATTAATTCATTGGTTACTAATTAATAAAAAATGAAATGAAAACTAATTTATGCCCACAATTACATTTTATAATAAATTAAAGGAAACAATATTGTTGAACTATATTAATGGAATTTTTATATTATTTATTCTATAATTTTTTTACATTCATCATAAATATTTCGAGAGGCATAAGATAGGAGTAAGTCCAAATTTACACATAAAAGGCTATATTTTTCTAAACGTAGTTTCTACCACCATTTAATGGAAAAATTGTTTTAATTATAAAGATTTACACCTTTATAAATTATATTTGTAAAATTAAATATCATTTTAGAATGAATATTATCCAAATTTACTTTGTTTTAAGTTTTGGTATTTTCTGAAATGTTTCATTTTTGATGAATAATAATGTTAAAGTTGAAATAATAATGTGATAATTATGAATTGTAATATTTCCATTTGAACAATAACCTCACATATTGAAGTATAAATAACATTTAGGAATCATAAAAGTGGTAATATGATATAACTATATCATAGTGTAAGGAAATTAATATTTTAAAAATTATTAATTAAGTATGGGAATTTTTTTATGTCATAAATATTTAATTACAATTTAATAATTACTAAAAAGATTTAAAAGAAAATCAATTTTGATAAAATTTATTCATAAATTAATATTTTTCTTTCTTAAGAATTTATAATACTTTTATGAGGCCTTGGTTATTATTTCAAAGTGTTATAAAATCAATTATAAATTTAATGTCTGTACTTTTTTAGTAAAAGAAAATATTAAGTAACAATTTAATTTATCATCTTTGGAAAAATATTTTTAGAAAATGGAGTTAATTTTTTTATTACACACATTGAAACATGGTTAGGGTGGGTTTTTTTTGAATTTTCGGTGAATAGTAATATATAGAAATTTACGATATAAATACATCATATGTTAAAAAAACTATTACATTAGTAATCACTGATGTAAGAACCATAATATATAAATTACCTTAATTATTTTAATAAATGAATTGATTATTATCAAACTATTCATATTCATTAGAAAAAATAATAAATAAATGAATGAAATATTCAAAAAGCACCCCTCTCATCCACTATATATACCACTTCTCCCCACCCCTTTTCCTGACACCTTACTAGATTTGATAATTTTTAAATTCTTGTAAAATAATATTCTAAAGACCCTGCCCCACTTCTAGGAGAATTTGATCCTAAAAAAAGTTGAAAAAAATCTTCTTAAGTCAGTTTTTAGGGAGGATAATTGAGAGGAAAAACTCCTCTTTCTTTTCTTTTATTTGACTTTCAATTTATTTTTTTCTATCTTCTTTCCCTCAGCTATCATATCCAATGATACATGATAACTCATGTATAATTTATATACCTTAATTACATCAATTTAATGGTAGATCCATCATCAAAATCTATTATCTCTCTATTATTTTATAAATGAATACATCTCCCATAATGTGGCAGTATATCAACATCATGGATGATGCATTTTTATTTTCAAATAAATCCTTCAAGACAGGAAATAAAACCATTTATATGGCCAAATAAAATTATAATATATTTATTAAAACATATTTAATTCTCTAAAACCATTATACTCAAATGATGCTAATTAATAAAACCAAACTAGTTTGTGTTGATCAAAAACCCGCCATAATAATCTAAATAATTATCATCAATGACTTATTTAATGTCTCATCCTCATCCAAAACAACTAAATGAATTATATAAACATTTAATATTTTTTATTTTCATTAATAACATATGAATATAATTATGGATATCTATTCCCATTTAACATGAACTTCCATGGTCATATACAAGTAAACCGATCATAAAACCAGGGAACCGAATGCTCCTAAATAATAAAATTATATATTATAACTCATCAAAAAGACCAAAATTGAACATAATAAAATTATATTAAATAAAATTAATGTATAAAATTTTATTAATTAATTAATTAATGGATTCAATTTGATTATACTGGATATAAAGTTCAAGTTCAGAAAACTTTCATAAATAAGGTAAATGTTTCTTCTCGAACCTCCATTTTTATTCAGGTTATGCTTTATCCATTTATACACTAATGTAATTAATTATTTCAACTATTTAATTCATAAACTTTATGCGTATGTGTTCAAAGATCATGTATCCAAATCATTAAATTCTTATTTTACTAAGATATAAATGATTTAAGTTGGTTACCTTTTTAATTCCTCTTGATAAGAAAGCCCTATTATAGGGAAGTTGCAATTTTTTCCCATTTTCAAGTACCATCAAAAATCTATTTTAATTTAACAATATTTTTATAAAATCACTCATTTTGTAATGAAATATTATATTATTTCATTAATTTTTTTATAAAAACAATTAGTCCTTTTTCTATTTTAAAGACTCTTGAATATTTTCTTGTAACTTCATTTAAGAGGCTCATTTCAAAAGTTTCTAAAACACAATTTTTATATATTTTCACAACAGTTGGACATCATTTATGCCTCAAATATAATTTAATTTTCCATAACTTTAATTTTTAGGATATAACTGTTTACATTATGATTTTTAGGAAAAAAATAATTTTCGAATAGAATTCTTATTTACAGAGTAAAAAAGAGGTTTACTCATCTAACTTTTACTTTTGTTAGATACATGACTTGTTCACCACTTATTCCTTGGATGTGATTTATCAACTAACCTTCAATAAATCATATTGTGAGAATTATTATTCTTATTATATTATATTATTAATTTAATGTAATTTTTTTATAGGTATTTTCATTTAAATGTTTAAAAGTGGTACAAGACACTTTGGATGGTTAAAAGATTATTTTCCTTAGGAATATATCAATTATTTTGTTTGAGTATTTTCTTCTATGATTATGATTAAAATATTTCAAATTGGTATGGGGCTCTTTTATTTTAAGATATATTTTTATTATACATGTGAGGAATTTATTTGACTTAGTAAGCAAAGGGTGGGCATAATAGAGCCCCTTGATACATCGGTAGGTCTAATGAGACAAAATAGAAAAAGATTTTTGGATGGGGCCTTAACCATTTATATTTTGAAGTCTTGGTTAGGGCCTCGATGTTATTCTAATAATTTTTTTCCATATTAATTACGTCATTATTATATTATTAATTGATAAATCATGTGATTATTAAACTAATACAATTTCCACAACTATGTTTCATGTGATTATTTGTATGGTATTATTTATTATGATTTTATTACTACCATATTTTGTTGAAGATTATATTTTAATGGAATGTGATGTTTTATTTATTCACCCTAACTAATTAGTTATGCTTATTCTGTATTACTTTCCCTTACTAACCATCTGAGATCACCCCTTTCATATGTTTATTTTTTGTTAGGATGCGAAGATATATATTATGAATGACTTAAAGCAATAATCTGAGAGTTTTTGGTTGTTTCTAATAGATTTTCTATATTGGTTTTCCTTTCAAGTTGTAATGTAATGTTCATGTATTTAATTAGGTTTCCAAACATGCTAAACTGGTTGATCACTTGGGATTAATGTCTTTTATATATGCCAATGTAATAAAGTAATTCATCATGTCTAGGCTACTAGGGTTTAGGTGTTAGTAGTTGGTATCATAAAACATTTTGTATAAACCTTGGAAATTTGATATACAAAATAAATATTAGTAAATATAACCCTAAGATTGGATTGTAGGATAAGAATTGAAGAACACCCTGTAATTTGGGTAGGGAAAAAATTATGTGGGTATTTTTAGTAATAAAACTATGTCTAGATACTATAGGAGGAGTGGATCTGGAATAGGTGTACCTAGGGGTAACAACATAGACAAGGTGACATAGGCCTGACTCGGGGTAACCTGGACCATGAAAATGGTCCTTACCATGATCATGGTTTGACACTCCTAGGGGATCTGCTTCAGATAATTTATATTTTCTTTACAAACCATTAGGTGAGATTTAGAAGTAAATTTGTGCCCAATGAAACACTGTTTATGATTACGAGATTAGATATAGATAATTTATAAATTTATGTTAATAGTTTTTATAATATGAAATTATGAATTATGATTCATTATCTAATTAATTTGTGCCATTTTTTAGAAATTTCACCTCATAGAACGATTGAGAACCCCTATAATGCACATGATCTAATGTGTAATAATTATCATATCTTTTATGGTCTTGTGCAAATCCTTAAAAGGGAATAATTAACCCAAAATTATCATCATATGAGGATATATTATTATTTATTGAAAATATATTGAAATATTTCTATATGTTTTATGACTTTGAAAGGAAGCAAGAGAATAAGATGATGGCGGAGAAAACGATGGATAAAGGAAATAAGAGAATGAATTATTTTCCAACATATGATAATTGTTAAATGAAAAAACATGATACATTACTGAAATGTATGGGATTTTGATTTAATTGTGTATAATAAGGAAACCATCCTTGTTATTTCAAGGGTAAAAAAGGTCTCTATTGTAAAATTATTCAACTACAAGGACATGGGACACTATGAAAATCAATGTCTCGAGTGTCAAATGAATATGTCCCAAAAGGGGATAATGGATCATGGTCAAGATTATGTGACAACCACATATGAAGTGGAATGTTTATTATGAATGTGTTTGGATTCATGAATTATGTTATTTTAGCAGTTTATCAATAATGTTATGTTTATAAGAATGATGAGACATATGCGGATGATACTACATTAGTTCTTCTTTCAGGAATTGGAAGCATGTAATGATCAACGCCATTAATCGAGAGGAGTGATTATTTTGTATGTTAACATTCTTAAAAACACACGAATTGGGAATAATTACACTAAATATTTTTTCGTGTTGAGATAATAATAAATTGATGTTTATTGGATAATATTGGTGACCACGAAGTTGGTTAGTGATATGATGGTTTATGTTATGATGGAATTATTTGATGTTTGGATTTAAGGACATTACTAATGGAAGTATACATGTTTTATAAAGGATTAAATTATATTAAGGCATTCATATATTCAGTATGTGGTAATATGTGGTACATTATTTGGGAAAGCTAATGTAAAGTTAATATTTGAAATTTAGTGACCCTCCTTCAAATTTTGTGTCTTTGAATTTGGATAATATTATATTTGATGAGTATTAATTAAAAATAATTATGAAATATAATAAATATACTACGGATTAATATTAAAGTATGATTTATGATATTGGATAACGTGTTATGACCTTTTTGGTTTTATTAAACATTTCAATCCTGATGTACTGACTTAAGAACTATATGATTCATTAAAAGTGCTTTCGATATGAAAAAATCATATTGAATAACCATATTTTAATTTAATAAATTAAGTAGAGATAGATTGAAGTACAATGAAAGGTTGATTTTATAACATGGAAAGTAATAAAGTATTTCTATTTTATCATGTGATTCCAGGAATAATAAATGAAACCCTCAACTATAAGAAGATGATTTCAGAACAAAAACGTCATATGTTTTCTTTTTCTTATGAGAAAACAATGGTATTTTAAGTGAGCATAAATTTATGATATTATGATGGTATGCATTATAATAACCATGTTCTCTACCACTCTCAATTAGAACAGGGTAGTTATATTTTTCTTCCATGTCTATATTTTCATGAATGTTCTCCAATTTCAGAATCTTATTTTTGTGGTGACCTTTAAATTTCCTATTACCTCTTTCAGTTTGATTTTTTATAAACCCTTTTTTATGATGTGGGGTTTTCACAAAGTAATTTTCAAGAATCAACTGCTAATTAGTTTATGTATAATTTCTAATTGTGGGGACACAATTTATTATAGTAGAGGTGGATGTTACACCCCATGATTTTAAGGTATTCCTCCGTTTAAATTTTAATACATTGATAACATACGAGATAAACAAATGATTAAATATTATTATCTATTTATAATAGTTATATCATATATTTTTTTATTAATATAATTAATTAAATTAATTAAATTATGAAAAATATTTATTATACATGTTTATCATATTAATTCATTTGTTACCAATTAGTTAGAAATGAAAAAAATAGAAAATTAAGTTTTTATTTTTATAAAAACTATTTTATTCCGATAATGAAATTTTATATTAATAAATTAAATTAAGAATTATTATTGGAAGATATTAATGAAATTTACATATTATATATTCATTAAAAAAATTTCATTTATCAAAAATGTCTTTAGAGGCATAAGGTAAGAATAAATCCAATTTTATACATATAAGGATATATTTTTCAAAATGTAGTTTTTTCCCACCTTATAAAGGTGACCTTGTTTTAAATATAAATTTTAAAATTTTAAATATTAAATTAGACAAAATAAACATTATTTATGAATGTGTAATATCAAAATTTGTTTTGTTAAAAATTTGGTATTTTTTGATATGTTTCATTTTTGATGATTAGTTATGCGACCATTGGAATAATAATGTTACTATGAAAAATAATAATGTATCCATTATACTAATAACCTCACCTAGAAAATTATAAGTAAAAATTGGGTATCTTATAAGTGTTAATAGGATATAATTTTATCATTCTGTAAATAAATTGATGTTTTATAAATTATTATTTAAGTATTGGAATTTTTTGTCAAAAATATTTAATTACAATTTTATAATTAAAAAATGATTTAAAATAAAATTTATTTTCATAATATTGATTGAAAAATCAATATTTTGGTTGTCATATGATTTTTTGAAAATTTAATGAGATTATAGTTAATTTTTTAGAGTGTGTTATAAAATTAGTTATAAATTTAAAATCATTATTATTTGAGTAAATGGGGATTGAAATTAATAATTAAATTTCTCATATTTGGAAAATTATATTCATATAATGGAGTTCATTTATTAATTATACATGTAAATAATGGTTATGGTGAATTTTTGGGATTTTTCTAAAATATATGAATTTTTATTAAATAGTAAAATATGGTAATTTACGGTATAAATACATTATAAGTTAAATAAACTATTACCCAATTCATAGATAATTTAAGCACCATGATATCTAACTTCCCATCATTATTTAAAATAAATTAATAAAATATTCAAAAAACACCCCTTTCCTCCTCTATAAAATACCACCCGTCACCACCCCTTCTCCTCACACCTTTCAAGCATTGAGCCTTGTAAATTTTTTGCCCCATAATATTCCCAATAACCTCCTCCACTAATGATATCATTTTCTCTAAAATAATACCAAAACCAATCCCCTCAATTAGGTTCTCACGGAGTAGAATTCATGTGGTAAAAATTCTCTTTATTTTCTTTTTATTTTCTTTCCAATGTCTTCTATTCTCTTATCGTCCCATCACCTCCCCTATTAAAAGAGATATGATAACTCCAATATCATTTATATAATTTCATAATATAATTTTAATGGATTATCCATCATCAAACTCCTTTCTCCCTCTCTCTCCCTCTCTTATTCTATAAACGAAAACATCAATTTTGATGTGTGCTTACTACATCATGGGTGATGCGTTTTCATTTTATAATATTGCATTGAAGCCTGGTCATAAAACCATTTTTACGTTTAAAAAAAGTTAATATATTTATTATATCCTATTTAATGTTATGGATCCATTATATACACATGATCTTAATTAATTAAATAAAACTAGTTTGTGATGATCAAAATCCACCGTAATAATCTAAACGATTATCACTAATGACTTATCTAGTGATTTATCTACATCCCAAATAAATAAGTGAATTATATAACCATTTAAGATTTTGTAATTTAATTAATAAAATATTAATATAATTATCTATATGTATTCTAATTTTACATGAACATCCATACTTTTATGCAAGTAAAACGATCATGAAAACTAAAGAAGTGAATGCTCCCGAATGATAATATTTGTACTTATAACTCATCAAAAAGAACATAAATGAACATAATATAATTATATTAAATAAATTATATGTAAAATATATTGTGAATAAATTAATTAATGTAATTAATTTTATTATCTAGGACATTAAGTTCATGTGGAAAACACTTTCAGATAAAAGGTAATGGTTTCTTCCTGAACCTCTGTTTTCATTCAGGTTATGCATTCTCCATATATACAACAACGTAATTATTCATTTATTTTATATAATAATTATAAATAATGTCTATGTGTTCCAAAATCAAGTATCCAAATTGGTAAATCCTTCTATTATGGGGAAATACATGCTTTAAGAAGGGATCTTTTTCAATTCCTACCGACAAGAAAGACCAATTAAAGGGAACATCCCAATATCTCGCCCACTTTCAAGCTCCACCAAAAATATATTTTAAGCTACCAATATTTATTTAAAATCAATCATTTGATCATGAAATACTATATTTTTTCATTTCTTATTTTACAAAAAACAATTATTCTTTTTCTATTTTAAATAAAGTTTAATATTTTCCTTAAACTGCATTAAAGATGCTCATTTATATAGTTTCTTAAACACTATTTTTACATGATTTCACTTCAGTTGGAAATAATTTATTAAAAAATATAGTTTAATTTCACTTTACATTTATTATATATGATATAAATGTTTAAAATCTTATTTTTAGGACAAATAAAAATAATTTTCCAAAATAACTCCTCTATCCAAAGTAAAAAGGATTATCTCATCATACTTTTACTTATTTGAGATATATTAACTATTAAACACTTATTACTTATATGTTATGTATGTAATTAAATTTTATATATCATACCATGATTATTATTCTTATTCTTATATTCTATGTTTCATTTAATTTTATTCCTTCATAGCGATTATGATTTAAATGTTTCAAAGTGGTACGTTACACTTTGGAATGTTTAAAGATTATTTACCTCAAGAATTTTTCAATGATTTTATTAGATTATTTTTATATATTATTATGATTCATATATTTTAAAGTTGTACGGTAAAATTTAATTTAATGATATATATCTTTAGACGTATGAGTAATTAAATGGACTTAGTAAGTGACAATCGTGTCCTACTATATCCCCTCAATGCATCAGTAGGTCTCATGAGAAAAAAATAGAAATGGATTTTGGCCAAGGACTTATCCATTTATTTTTAGATGGAATGGAAATGGCCATGATAGTATGTTTATAATATCAATCAGAATAATTCCTTAACTACTATATTAGTTATTAATAAATCATGTGATTGTTTGACTTGTAGAATATCCATGGTTATGTTTTATTTAATAATTTATATGGCATTATTTATTCTGATTTTTTTTGCCATATTATTCTCAAGATTATATTTTAATGGAATGAGATTTATTTTTTATTAAAAAATATTTATTATTTATCCTTCCTCAAAATTATATACCCTTAATAATCCTCTATGATCTCTATTTTTTATGTATTATTTCCCCCAGGGATGAGAAGAAGTATATTATGAATGACCTGGAGAAATAATCTAGATATTTATTGGTGATTCCACTGGTTTTGTATTTTTGTTTTTCCTTTCAAATTATAATGTAAATACATGTATGTATTACGGTTTCCAAAACCACTAAATTGATCAATCAATTGGTTTTTGTTTCTTGTATATATTCCAACGTAATAAAGTAATGCACCAGCTATGGGATACTGGGGTAGAGGTATTTAAAATTATTCTACTAGGGTAAAGGGTAAAGTAATTTGGCATTCAATGAATGTTTGAAAGTTTGTAAATTTTCAATTCGCAATATCAAATATAAAAGAAATTACTTGATTTTGTATTGGGATTCCAGATTAATGAAAGGGATCACATGCATATTAATTTAAGTATGATAATGAAATCAAAATAGTACCTTTGTGAACATAATGATCTCATTTATATCCAATATTCTCTAGATTATCATAGCTTGAATACAATTGAGTAGATTCCAATTAGATCATCCACACAAGCACCACAATTTGAAAAATGATGTTCTTGAAATTCTATTTTCAGTAAATGAAGATAAAATACTATAAAATGGTTGTATTATTGCTTAAATATAGCACAAATAATCCTCAATGATGGATAGATCTGTACTAGAACAATCTTTCACTAAAATATATAGACAAGGGAGTATAGGAGTGATACTTTATCAAATTTTTGAAAATTCCCCCACCTTGTATTAATGGAAAAAAATGAGCTTAAATATTTAGATTTAACATTATAGAATTTAAATTAAGCCAAATGATATGAAAAGCCTCTTAAACTAGACCAAAACAACACAAATAACCTCATAAAACTATCAGACCCACCACTAACATTTCAGTAGTCATTGGTAACATTAATAACTATCACATGATAAACCATGATCAATTAACATAGATTATTCTATTTTTAATTATTTAACAAACCTTTAAGGGTTTATTGTTCATTTGAAAAATAATTCTTTCTCTTATAAATTTCTTTTGTAAAATATAAAATTAAATACCATAAGAAATAAAATCATTTGTTATTATAATAAATTATAATAATAATATTGAATTAATTTACTTGTGACAATTCACTAGGGTACTCACTAGTCCATACACATGGGGGACACATTTTCTAAAACTTTAATTCATATAAATTAAAGGATTGTGCAAATACACTTTATGTGTGATTTTCTAGGCCCTCATATCGATAACAATGAGTCCAAATCATATACCATTCATAGTATCTAAAACACACACAATATTATCCATAAAGAGATGAGGATAAGTTAAATATACAACTACTTTTTTTTAACTATTACCATTTAATATAATTTTATTCCCTTAATATTTTATTCAATTACGTTGTATCACTTATTTCATAAACCCATTTTCTTGAAAACTATTTATTTTACTATCTAGAAAAAACAAGTAGATATAACAACCATTGATATAGACTTATTATACTATTTAATTTCCATAAATGGAACACATATGTAAACCTCCATTAAAGAACCTGATAGAAAAATCCCTCCTCATATTATTTATTAACGTCGCATCAATCATGAAAAACCTAATATATGAAACTTAACCATAAAATTATGTCATAAATATTTATAAAATAATTCTATGTATTCTACTCATGATTTCTAATAACAATAATCATAAAGTATAAGGACCATTAAATATGTGAACATGTGGATTTCTTATTGGAGAGTTAGCTCTCCTCACCTCATCTCCTAGAAATTACCAAGGGAAAACATAATGATAATTAATATTAGTGCATTATGACCCCCTATCCATGATAGACTATATCATATGTTCCTATAATTTATCTTCATCCGAAAATAGAACATATAATCAATAATACTATCATGGATCATCACGATTCCAATCACAACAGGGAGCTTCTATATAATTTTAGTGTGAAATGTACCCTTAGGATGTTATCCAATTCAATATCATGTGGGAGAATGATCATGATACAAGAGGAAAATTAATAATATTCAAATACATGACTATATTGGTAATAGAAATTTTATTTTCATTTGTTTATTGGGAACTAAATCTAGTAGACTACCACTTTTAATTTATGCAACTAATGACTATCCCATTGGTTAGACTCATAGGATAATCATGCTTCTATTGAGTATGTATATACCTATATGACCAACCACTCATTAATGGATATTATTCATATGATGGAATTACCCCTTAAATAATGCATCTCAATAGGTGATATTAGAATGTATATACCTATTATCCTACATCATCCCAGACATCTTGGATAATACCATAATAAAATCTCATCATAAAATGATCAACCTTACTATCGAGGTATTACTCCATTTTTTTGAAAAAAATGTTTTTAAACTATATTCCTAAGATATTTTAGAAGCTGTAAGATGATCAGTCTATATAGATATGGAAAAATTATTTTTTTAGATCTTGACCTTATCTTAACATTTATATTTGATAAAACTAATCTAAATATTACTTGTTTTATATAACATTAAAAATATTATTATGATTTGTTAAATTAATAGGAACTCTTCTTGTTTTATTTTCTCTAGAATTTTCAGATTGTTACGACAACTATCATATAAAGTTATTAAACACATGTTTTAAATTAACTAACTATGATGTACATATAAGAAATAGAAAACCAAGAGATGTTTCATGGAATTATAGATAGATTTCGAAAGTACTATTAGGAATATGAAGTCTATTCATCACATTTCTCTCCTACTATGTTAGAGGATACATTTATATTGGATTGTTGTATGCCATGTGATACTAAAAAATTATTAATAATGTTTCTATCTTTTATTTTTTTAATACTATGTCCTCTCATGAAAAATGACTTAGAATAAGAAAAACCACTGATATATCCTAGAAAATAATGTTCCCTAGAACTCTATTAACAACTTTAAGTCATTCTGGAATAAATTATATTTAGTCTTATCTTATTGTAAGACTAATAAAATATTTTACATATGTTATCAAACATTTCTATCTTTGAAAACTATAGTGATCCCACTTGATGACCTAATACACTGTGAAACAAAAAAATTTAAACAAATATTCATATGATTATTATAATTTAATTGATTCATAAACATACCTGAGAATATATGTATTCCTTATTGAATTTTTGTGGTGCCTCTATCCATTTTTGGTTGTGTAATGTAGACATATTCAATAATGTTTCATTCAAGGAAAGCATACTTGTCATCCAAAACCAATATAATTATATTATATAGTTTCGTTAATTAGTGTGTAACCAATAAATCCCTCTTGGTGCCATGATTTTACAACCCATTCCAAATTTCCATTGAATATCCACCAATATATTGATATAAACTAGAGAGACTACCAACATTCTGTTCTAGATTCTAGTACATGGAATCCATTTTGTTGAATTCATAGAAACTTCAAAATCATATATTTTTTAAAATTATTTCTATATATATGATTTCTAATAAATCACCCACCATATTGTATATAAATCCATAAAATTGGATTTACTTTCCTACATAGTATGTGTCTCTATAATAATTTATACCACTTGAACTAGTTGCTTTTAGTGAAAATATTCCATCTAGTGCACCTAGAGAAAAGATTAAACTAAAACCTTATTTCATCACACTATATCAAAGGATAAGTACATCCCAAAAATAAATATAACTATTATGACTAATAAATTTATATATTTGGTATATTATTATCCTATGTAGTTATAGGATAAAAAATGAGGTAAAAATTGTGTTTCCTTTGATGATTGTCTGTAGCTAAACATGATTTTGCAACATGTTCTAACAAACACATGAGGTTACTCTCCAAATGGCCTGAAGGCCTTCATTTTTTTTATTATGGATAATCCCCCTTTTTTAAGGGTTTTAAGGGGAACCCATACATGACCAGTAGGTCTAAGGCACAAGGCCCGACAAACTCTTAATACATGACCCGAAGGCCCAGAGGCATACCATGCCCAATACATGACCCGTAGGCCCATCCCACTTGAACTTCCCCTCCCCAGATTTTTGCTTCATTGATCACCTAGACCCCCACCATGAATTGATGATCGGCTAGCATTTCCCCATACAAAGCTGCACGGTGACTGGTCTCAATGGCGACTGCCATACCCTCCCATTATTTCAATCCGGTTAGCTCTGCATCTGGTGGATGCTACTCTTTTTGATCTGATCCTCTTCTAGGGTCTATTCTGTGTGAATTGGGATACTCCATGGTCTACGTGACCCGAAGTCCCTATGCCCCGAAGGCCTTTGATGACCCGAAGGCCCTGGAGACCCGTAGGCACAAACTGGTGGCCCAAAGTCCCAAATCGGGTGAATAGTTCTGGCTACTACAGTACCGAATAGTAACTGCTACAGTAAATGCTACAGTGCTACTACAGTACCCCCGAAAATTAGCCTCCACCCGGTTTTGAACCTGGGTCTCTTGGATGCCAAGTTGAAGCCCTTACCACTCGGGTACGAGCTCGTTGGCAAACACATGAGGTTGTAAAATAATGAAATCCCATCATATCATAACTTATATGATATATATTAGTGAATTATTTTGAATATTGTTAGTGGTTATTCTAATATCTCTAAAATATGTCTAGAAATGGAATCATGGAATATTTTTAATACTTATACTACTTTTAATCGAATTGACATATGCTACCATCACCACTATGTTTTGTATACGGTAACATGAGTTTACGAATACATTCAATATATATTCCATTTACCTCTGAACACATGAGTAATATATACTATGAAAATACTACTAGGATAATCTTATATATTCTTAAAAATTGAATTCAATACTTTAATCCTATATTGCAAAAAATATCATAAAGATATCTAATGATGTATATGAATTTACCCCTATATTCTCCATATAATAGTTCATGCTATATTGATTAAATATACCTAAATTTTTTGTGGATTAGATCTATTTATAAGTGTTTCTTTTTAGGAAACTAAATTTGTGATTATGTTGAAAATACCTTAGAGGGTTGCCTCTAAATTGAATAAATACTATTTTGGGTATATCCTTGACATCTAACATTAATTTTACTTGTCCAAGAATATATTTACACAACTCGGTATATGTTTTATATTCCATATTCATCATTAATTGATAATATAGTATATTACTAATTAATATATTACATAATATATAATGAATGATGTATAATAAAACTATTAATTTGAGAAGAAATTATTTCTTGATATGACTAACTCGACACTAATATAATTTTTTGGAGGAACTCTAAATAACATAGTCTTATAATAATCAATCCACTTGAGAAATATATTCCATGTGATTATCACTAATTACATATTAATCATCCTTTATTATATATCAGGAGAAATCACTATACTTCTCTATATGGTGTTCTCCTCCCTGTTGACAAAATATTCACACTTTCTCATTAACTAGGGTAATGTAAACTATATCTTATATTGTTTATAAACTTAATTGGTTCCTATATTTGAATATGTTAATGTATTTATACCCAAGAAGTGGTGAAAAACTATTACACACACTAATGCATATGCAATAAATAGAGGCTACTTGTTAATTTCTTTTTCATTCATTGTCATTCCTTGTATAATTCCCCTTCTTTCCACATGAAAATCCAAAAGCCTCATATTCACTTTACTACCTCTGAGTATTGTTTCTCTTTGAATATTTTTTATAATCAAAATATCAACACTAAACATGTCATGATATTTTCATCCGATTCATTCATTTCTTTCACTATAAGGCATGGGGAACCATCTTCCCACCAATCTTTATATATCAGACAAAGAAAAGTAGAAATATTCCTAAGAGGATTCTTTATATTTTTAATCCTAAAACTCTTGATACATTTGGAGAAATGGGATGGTTTGTATAAAAATATGAGATCAATTTATTATTTCTTATCAATATAGAAGACCGATATTTTATCAATATATAGGTATCTGTCTTCCAATTTACATTAAAAATTTATAGTGATAATTTCATTAATCTTAATCTTGTGTTTCTATTTTACATTTTTATGGACGTCAATTAACATTATGTATGAATACATGATCCTCATCTAGGTTTCCTTCTCACCATCACTTCCCAACAAATATGGGTGAACATAAATAGGTATACCATCAAATAATACAAATTTTTTGGTCATAGTATTGTGTGTAAACTACTATATCATTCATTCAAATATGGGATGGTTACAACATTATTTTTTTGCATTAATGATCTTAGTTTACTCAAGATTTATATTTACATTTTCTATATTATGTTAAAATTTAGTTTTAATACTTCTTTTGATTAAAAAATGTGACATAAAATATTTTATTTTTTTACTCTGATTATCTTATCAAATCATAATATATCTCACTCATAGTTTTTATATATTCCATAACATGGAAGTTCATAGTGAATGGGATCTAAATTTCACCTATCAAAACCTAGATAAGGGGATAATAAGTTATATAAAAGTGTTCTGGAAGCCAGGTCGTTCCATCTACATTAACTCAAAACTCCTTGATCAATTTAGTGGACTCCCCTATCCTGAAGTGATGGACTTATATTTCTTCAAAATTAATATACTAGAGACAATATTTCTCATAAATGAAATTATAATTAATTAAAAATTGGATAATTAAACCTAATATTTTCAAATAATCCCATATAACTGAAAATACCCTAATAGAGACAAATAATGAACTTTCAAATATAATTGCATCTTAACTCATGTAATGGAATGATATAATACTTAATATTTCCATAAAAGACTTTAATACCTTATCCATACATATACTTTAATTTTCATATTTAAACACTTAGTAATATTATGGGTATTTTACATAATTAATTTACATTTCTGTGAAAACAGAATTATGAAAAATTAATTTACTTCTATCGGTGACTAAAATCATATTATATTTATCAAGTTTGTAACTATGAGATCATACTCACTTATTTAACCATGCATAAATAAAAAACTCCCTCATACATTTATTCATTTTTATCTTCCCATGACTATTAAATATTCTTTGTGATCATATGACACCCACATAATGAAATAATTATCCATGTAAGATATAATGAAAAAATAAGGACATGATCATTAATTTCAATCTATTGGTTGAACCATCTAGTAGATAATTACACAATTAATACCCTAGGGTAATAATTTATGTCATTTCTCAAAAATTATTTTAGTGATTCTGAAACATCCATTAATTTCACTTGTTTATTTCCACGCTAGCTCCAAACATGAGTCACATCATATTGAACACCATCAATCATTATTATGTATACTCACACATAGGTGAGGACAAATTCGGATGAAGGTAATACATTTTATAACTTAAATATTGTAACATAGGACCTTATACATTTAATGTTTTCTAGATGATACTCAAATTGTCAAAAAAATGAATAATTATTACATTTAAAGATCTAGTACAATACATAAATTAAAAAAAATAAATTTCCAAACAATCATGGGCCGGTCTCAACTAATGATTAGTAAATTCATAATAATTTTTGTAATAGAAGTTAAAAATTTTAAAATTAATATTGACAAAATTTTTAATTCATTATACTATAATTATAATAATTTAAATTAATTATCGATATGTTTTATGGAATTAAAATTAATTTTATTAATTTTTTTTATTAAATATAATGTTTTAAATTTAATTTTTAATATTTTTTTGGGTCTTTTTGGATTTGAAACAAGATATTAGTGGGAAACTAGGCTTCTTCTGGACATTATTGGGTTGGGTGGGTGGCATCTAACTTAACAAGTCCTAGCCCAAATCAATAGACTCAACACTGTTATGTGTTTCATTAGGGGAAATACACCAATATATATTAAATACACCAAAGTATATGCCCCTAAATCGTCCAAACATTTTCCAAATCTCTTTGAATGTTGTGAGTCAAATTATTGGTGCTATCATAGAATATCAAAGGTAAAATAATTCTCAGATGATCATTAAAATATCATGTAACAAATCCCTATACTTGGTTCGATATGTAAGTAATCTATTTGTCTCTAGGATCTTGAGAGAAATAGAGGAGAAAAGTTTTCTAGAATTCATTTAAATTACTAGGCCTTATATGCATGTATCATAAATTAGCATAATATTTTAGGTTTAACTATCAACAATTTCCCTTAGTCCCTAAGATAAGTAAAACCTTTTAAATGGCCCAAAAAGACATGGAAAACCTCATTAAATTATCTTACATTCCACTAACATTTCACCACACCCCATATACATTAATAAATTTCACACGACTAACCATGAATCTTTAACATGGATCATTCCCTCTATATTAATTCAATAAACCTTGAACTACATGACATTAATTAAAAAAATTATACTTTCTCAAATTCACTTTTATAAATAAATTTATTTGATAATACGTTGAGAAATAAATTAAATTTAAATTCATAAAAAATCGAATAATATAGTTGAATTAAATTACTTGTGATCATTGACATGGATGGAAGCTGGTGCCAAAAAATAGGTCCCACTTTGTGTAGAACATTAATTTATTCCAATTGGTGGGTCCTAAAAATACATAATTTCATGTGACCCACTAGGCCCTAATCTTGACAGTACACTGTCCAACTCACAAACCAAGTGCAGTATTTAAAATCATATCTTGTACCCTGAATATATAATGTTATTTCATAGTTATGAATACCTTTGATTAATGATTTACATACAGTATAATCATTTTTTCATGATATCTAATTCATTGAGGTTTCATCACATTTTCCATCAATGTATATGCTCAAATTATCTTTGTTTGACTTTCCAAACATGACCTTGTTGATATAACCACCATGTGTATCTAATTACCATAAATTTTCATTACTATTTAAGGTCTCGAGATATCATCCTCACTTAAAGAACAAAATGGAAATGTACTTCCTATAATTATTCATTAATATCACATCATTCAAGAGACACCTAAGGTATCAAACATTTTCATGAAAATAATTTATCACAGTTTATGAAATGTATCAAATTATATAAAACATGATATGTATTAATACTAATATTAAAATATAAGGATCATTACAACCATTCACATATTGTAACATCCAATGCATCAAAAACATGTTTATATTTGTACTGGAGGGTTTGTTTTTATAACATCCCATCTTAGAGATTAGTAATGGTAGACATTATAATGATCCCATACCCCTGATAACCTTTATCATCTGTGTCAAGTTAGATTATTTCATTCTCCCATTGAATAAATATTCCATAATTCTTTCATGGAACATCACAAAAATAATCATAGTTGGGAACTACTATGAACATTTGGTGAGTTATGTACCCCTAGTACATTATCACATAAATTTTTTCTCAGAATAATAATCTTGATGTCATAAGAAATGTATTAATATTAAAAATGTTAATATAATGATAATAAAAAGTTCATCATCAAATGGGTTTGGGTAACTCACTCCAAGAAAGGGTTTGTTTATCACACACTCAATAAATCAACATGTAGTAAAATCTCAGGATTATGTAACATATTTATTTTTCCTATGCAATGCATGATTATTAATTTATATTTAATTTATTTTCAAACATGATCACATAAAGTTACTAAATTAACAAGAATAAATGTTTTAATAAAATAAATGGATTATATATAAATTATTTTACAGATACATGAATAATTAATTTTATAAAATTTATATAATATTTACAAGAATGTAAAATGATAATAAAAAAATATTTACGCATAAGATAAAAATACCTTAAGGAAGTATTAATTTACAAAACTCATTTAATTACATGATTTATAATTCTAGAATATTCTAAATAGTTTGGTGTGGACTTGGTCTGGAAAATATCATTTATTTGAGATTTTAAATGAATATTTTAAGACGATTTTACCAAGATAACATCAAGAGTTAATTAACTTTATAATACATGATATAATATAGAGTAAAGTGTTGAGGAAATTATTTTTATGATTTCAGAATTTGTGAATCCACTCAATTGATTAAAGAGGTGTGAGTTATTATACTTTTCTTGTCCTCCTAGTTAAATACCTCAGATTAAACTTACATGGACCTTTTATTAGGGATAAGAAGAGAAATATGGATCCCTTCCACTAGAATATTAATTCGACATTATATTACAAATCCAATGGTGAGTCCAATTGGGATTTGAAAAACAATTTGGAGAATTTATTAAATCACATTGATTAGTAATCAAGATAATGTTCTAAAAACTATAGTAATTATTTAAATAAAGTGGTAAGTAATGAAACATTTATATTATACATATTATTTTTATTTGATACCTATAATATCTTTACCAGTATGAACATATATGTGTTTTATAATTTCATGGTAATACTACTACACAATGATTTGAAGTTCTATATGATGGAGTTCCGTGTTTTTGATTAATAGTTTTATAATGAGGTTAATGAGGAGGATAAAACTGTGTTCTAAAATCACCGAGATGATGCATTGGATTTATAGTTCCTTATCATAGTGAACTCTATAAGTTTTATAAGAACATGGATGTATACATCATGTTTCCCATATCCATGATATTTTTCAAGATAAGTTTAAATAGGATAGGCATTCGATGTCTAAGGAAATTTTCATTTTAAATATTAATGATTGTGTTCCAGATTATCCTCATAGAGTCTATATGATTTTATATACTGAGAGTTTGGATATTCTAATTTTTAAGATACCAAAATAATTTTTCTGTAAACTCATATTTTCCTCAAAATAAAATAGCTACTCTAGTTTTATTATGAGTTTTAATGTGATCAATACTGACAGGTCTCACCTGGATCTTCTTAATCGGATTCTCTATGTGGATAAGGACCTAAGGAATGGAAAAAATCAGTCCTTATGAGGAACTAGTTAAATGATAAGGAAAAATTCCCTAAGAATACTTCCATATTTAATTATTCTTCACACCACCCTACTAAGAGAAGGAATATCTAGTGAAATTTCATAGAACATTAAATATAATATTTTTCAAGTGGAAATATGGGTCAATGGAAGAAGAATTTATCCTCAATAAATAAGAAATGAGGATATTTATGTGTATTTTTTATAAAGTGAAACCAATCTATTTCTACATGTTGGGTGTTAGATAAAACATTTGGTACCCGAAATTGTATCTAAATGTAGTATATAAGTTTATTTTGGAATGTTTATAGAGGTGAGGTGGATTATTTATCTTTTAATAGTGAAAGCATGTATACACTAGCTACTAAAGACCACCACCTTACTTTGTCAATGAGATTTATTTTAGTCATAAAGAATTTTTATCATGGGCTTAGTGTGTCTTAATGAATTATATATTTATCTACTATAAATATAGATGTATTTATTTACATTTTTGGAAGTTAGAGTTTCAAATTTAAAAATGATAATATATATTATGGAATGGAACATCTTAATCAATTTATTTATGAAATATAATATTAAAACCATGTATTGGAAATCGATAAAAAACATGTTTAGATGACTCATATAACTCCAGTTGTGGCATCACTTTCTTTGTCATGTAAATGAGAATAATTTGATAAAGATATATCAAAAATTATATTTAGATTCTTTTCAAATAAAAGCACTTGATATGTGTCTTGATTGTTTGTATGAAAAAATGGACAAGGATCTATTTAGTGGAAAGGTGATGGGGCCATAGATATTATTGAATTAGTATACAATGATTTGATTAGAACTCTTCCAAAAGATGTTAGATGCGGTTAATCTTACTTTATAACACCGACTAATGACATTAGTATATAAGGATATGTCAAATTAATGAGAAATAAGTATGATTCTTTTTATAAATTTAAGTAATACTTTAGTTAATTAGAGAATCAACTTAGTAAGAAGATATAAAAAACTGCACTTAGTCCATGATTAATAATAAATTAACAAAGAATATTAATTATCTATGGGAGTTTGGGATTCTATCACAACTCACACCAATATATAGTCCACCATGGAAATGTGCTAGTTAAAGAAGGAACCACACCTTATTAGACATGGTGAGACCATTACTAAATTATATAGTTCTTCTATTATCAATTCATGTTTATGTATTATAGAATGTGGCATTCACAGAAAAACAAGTTCCAAATATACTAGAAAATATAATATTGTATAAGTTATAGTATGGTAATAAATCCATGTTGTCAAATTTACATGTTTGGGGATGTGAAGCATTTTGTAAGGCTATCACTGGCAATAAAATTTCATTGAAAATCATAATGTGTATATTTATTAGATATCCCAATGAAATTAGGGGATGTTATATTAATATCACTTTAGATATAAAAGTAATAATGGAATGAAATTTAATATTCATTGATAAGGAGAAAACCTCAAAAAGTTATAGTGGGAGCATGATTGATGTAGATAAAGTTGATGTTCATGATACATAAGAGGTAGAAAGGGAACAAATTTCACAATTTTCTATTGAAGAAATTTTTTCAGAGACATAACTACTATGTTGGAGCACCAAAGAGGTTAGAAAACAAGTGAGATACAGTTTTATAGTCACCTAGGATAGTGACTCATTATTTATTAATAATGATGAAACATTCTACAAAAAAGGAAGTGGTAAGAATCTCTAAAGTTGAAGGGTGATAAGAATCCATGAATTCCAAATATATTCCTTATACAAGAACCAATTTTGTGTTTTGGTAGATCCCTTAGTAAATGTAAATTACATTGGATGAAAATTAAAATTCTAAATTAAAATATACATAGAATATAGCGTAACCTATATGGTATGAATGGTTTTATAATGGTTTAAATAGTGTTAAGGCAAAACTATGATAAAAAATATTCCATAGTTTTTATGATCCCATCCATATAATTTTTTATATCTATAAAATTTACATGGTTTTGATATTTTGAAAATTGTTTCCAAAAAAACCATTCTTAATGGGATCCTCATGGGAGATGTATCCATAATACAAAATAATGGGTACGTGATACAAAAGAATGACAATAAGGTATAAAAGTTCTTGAGATCATTTTATGGGTTGAATCAAGCATTAGGATCTTGAAACATAAACTTTTATGAATCCACATGGGAATAAAGTTTCATATAGAATAAAAGAAATCCATATGTCTATAAAATATTAGTGAGAGTGTTTTAATTTTCCAAGAATAACATGTTAAAGATATATTAGTGATCGTAAATATGATAATAGTATTTTAGTTTTCTAATACATGATTGAATAAATAATTCTCCTTGAAATAATTAGGAGAATATACATATAATTTAAGGATAAATATTATTCATGATAGATATAAGAGGATACATATACCAATTCAGGGTACACACATCAATATGGTTTTGAATAACTAATATATGGAACAATCTAAGAAGGGATTGAATTTTTTGTCATTTGGTATACATCTCTATATGAAATCTATCTCTCAGAAATAACATGATGGAGATATAATGAGTATAACCCTTTATGCTTGTACAGTATGTTTGATTATGTAGGTTTGGTATGTACCATGCAAGATTTTATGTATAACTTTATTAGGGTAAAAAAATATCAATAAGATATAGCATAACAAAATTAGACTACGATAAAGACATATTAATGTATCTTTGTAATGATAAGGATATATTAATTTTTTCTGTATGAGATAAGAAACATTTCATTAGGGGACATATATATTCTATTTACAAATAGATTATAATGGTGTGATGTCATTTTTGAGCGATACATCCATTCCATGAAGACATTTTTATATTAAAAAACATTAATTTTATGAATTAATTGTTTAATTTTTGCATAGATATTTAATATAATTTTTTATATTTTTGAGGATAAAATATTGTGGAAAAGTGAAAATGTTGAAAAAATCATTTATTTTTATAATAGAGAGATTATGATAGTAATGGATGATCATATGAGCTCTTATGGGGTCAGAACTGAAGATTTAGGGTGAAACAAGTTATAGGGTCTAGAAGGAATCATTTATGTCATAAATTTACTATTTACATTGTATGATTTGTAGGATCATGGTGTAAAGGAATGGAATGAAGAGTAAAATCACCTCAGGAGAAGAATACATGTGCCATGTTGTGATGCATAAGTGTCACACAATGATGCACCATGTAGATTTTCAAAACAATATTTATGGAGAAACAAAACTTCTAAGATATTGGGCCATTAATTTTTACGGTGTAAAAAGAATTTTCATAATACAAAAAACTCTATTGGGGCATGAAATGGTTGTGTTTGATGAGAAATGGTTGGAAGAACCCCATTTATGACTTAAAATAGAACATGATCACAATTAATGAAATAGAATCATTTTTGACACATTTATGAGTGATTCGAATAAAAACATAGAATTCCTAGAGGTCTATAAATAGGTAGTAAATGCGCTATAGTTAATGATCAATCTGGAAACCAATGATTGGGGTGAGTATAAATGTTGTGTAGCTTTCTCCCCCACTAATTGTATCATCTTTTCATTCTTCCAATATTTTTTTAATTATTCTTATCCCCTACTCCGTCAACACTAGGATGTGAGGGTAACTCATACAATGTGATAGGGTGATTAAGATGAAGGGATAACATGACTTAGAATGTATTTATTTATTTTATTCATGAATTTTGGTTTCCATAGTTTTGAATTAAAATTCCAATATATTTCTATTTCTTAAATGCATGAACAATTATTTTTGAATCAAAAAGAAAATATTATCTTTTCCTAACTAGTTCTCTAAACTACACCCTAACCATTGGATAATATAATGTAATTAGGTTTAAATAAATTATCAAAATAGATCTTGTTCATTAAAAACCTATATTACTATAACTAGGGAAATAGTGTGTTTTTTTACGAAGGCATGGATAGAGTAACCCTAAAATCCTCCTCATTCTAACTCTGACACCAATACTAAACAATGGATTAAATTTCTTATCCAATATTAAATATGGCATAAAATATAGAAAACCAAAAAAACTTTCAAACTTGATAATCAAAGGCCAAAACTACATCACATTTTATCTTAAACATTATAAGTCAATTTCAAAACCCAATATGTTTCTTCCCCCATCCTCAAATAAACATAATAGTTTTAAAACAACATAAATAACTAATTATGTTATCTCATGGTTTTAACCTCGACTCATTGTTCACTACACATTAATTAATTAATTTCACATGTTGAGTTTTATAATTTTTTATTTTTTTAGCCCCATAAGAAAATTATGATGTTCTATGTGTGATCAAAACTGGCACCATTTACAAGGATAGTTTCAATTAGGTTTTTAGTTATTTAATTGTTTATTTTATGTTTCAATTTAAAATTTTATTTTAATAAAAACTTTTTGTGTTGGTAAGTCTATGATGAAAATAAAAAATCAAATTTATAGAGAAGTATCTGACACACCATCTCAAGGAGCTCAAAACATTGAATAATCAGTCATGATAATTCCTACAACTATACCCAAGAGACAAATAATAAATCACCCATAGTCTAGATCAGAATTTAAGATAATACCATCATGATTATAGAAAAAAGAACAACTAATCATAGTTAAATACCATATTCAATGATGACTTTGATCCTACTCATGATGCCCTTGATTTTTCAGGTTCAAATAAGGAGGAAGAAGATGGTAATATAGGAGCATTACATTAGTGTGTTAACCTACAGTTATTAAAATTATAATAGGAATAATAATAATAAGAAAAATAAGGTACCTCAACTGCTAAAATCTTTCATAGATTCCATGGAAAATTGGGAATGAACTTGGAGGAGAAAGAAGAAGAAGAACCAGTTGTAATTTTCACTAACAATAGAGAAGAAATATAAGAAAAATCAAAAGAATAATTTGAGGAGCTAGTTATAGAACCTAAATAAATCATTGAATAAATTTATAAAATGAGCATATATATTGATGTAGAAGAATTTTTCCATGTATAAACATATTCTAAATTCCTCATACTTAGTATCTTTCAATCTAAATTTTTTCATGTCTACAATTTTTCTTATTAATTTCATTAAAGTGAAGAAAATATGAGTCATATGTTAAACAAAGTTATAAATGGGTTATCAAGAGGATATTAGAATTATAACATACTCTAATCATTTTACCCATGCATGTTCGATGTAAATAACCATTAAAAAGATGATTCCAAGAGGAAACCTGAGTATTTTCATCATTTTCTATTAATTTAGATTCATTTAATATTTAGGATCTAATTATATTAGGATTTAGATTCAATTTAAAATATTTTTATTAAGAATTTTTGAAAGGGACTATACATTCATTTGTGTGTTTTCATTTTTCCAGACCATCAAAACACTGGAAGGATGGATTTAAAGGGGCCTTTGGACAAGTATAAATGTAAACATGGTTTAGGATGAACTGGAACTTCCAACGTTAAAGAGATTCATTAAAATATAAGTAAGCATTTAAATTATTTATTTATCAATTTTATTCCCCATATTCAATTGTTTTAGAGTTCTAACTACCAATTGAATTCCCTACCTTGATTATTACATTAATAATTTGAACTATAAGAATAAAACCTCTATGGATAATTAACATTTCATGATTATAAAATTAATTTTTCAATAAATTTAAATGAGGAAAATGAGAGAAAATAATTAGTAGAGATAAACATGTGGTTTTGGATTTGAATGATCAAGATTTATGGAGAACGATTTATTGTTGTCAATGATATTTTCTCTGATATTTTTCATACCTTTAGTTTCTACTATTTTCATTAAAATATTTAATAATTCATATATTTCCATGAGTGATTACGACAAAAGTTCATTTCATTCCGGAGACATTTTCGGAACCAATTTTCCAATTTTTTTCTGTACTATATTTCTAGAGGGACTGAGGTATATTCTCCACTAGAGCTTTCTTATAATCTTATCAAATCTATGAATGATCAAAATCCATTTTAAAAGAATAGATTCATTCTTTTGATTATCCATATATCCTCGGAACCATATTTAATTAACTTTTTTTCTCATATATATAATGAATGAAAGTTATATGAAATGTGATATAGTATATGACTGTTATATCTATTACTACCCTACTCAAAGAGTGATGCATAACATTTAAAAGAATATGTGTGGGGGAGATGCTATCAGTGGTTGATGGGGGATGTAATACATAAAGAATAAATTGATGGGTGTTTCTTTATTGTTATTTTTCGAGAGTCCATAATAACATTTATTTCATTTTATTATTCACCTCTGTTTGATTAATAATTAAATAAAAATGTAAAATAAGATATAAAAACGGGTTGTCTTTGGAGGATAATAAATCACAATTTCTAGTTTGATGTTATTATAATCGCACGTGGGTAGGTGATGGATGTGCTATTTTTCTTCTAAAAAACATTAAAAATGTGAAAGAGAGGATAATTCATTCATTTTTCTTAATTTTATCTTGAGTTCAATTTGAAATGGATGAAGATCAAGATGGAATATGTAAAGGTAAATTTATATGGGAATTATATATTTTGATATCATGAAAAGTATTTTAGATTCATACATCATTTTTTCAATTTAATTTCATTACATCATCTACCTACCTACCATGAACGTTTGATTCATTTGAACCAAATGATTATTCCCTCATTATTATTTTTATTCTTTCATTACGCAAAAAATAATCTAGATACCTTGCAAGAATATTATAAGTTACATGTTTTTGAAGAATGAGTTAAATTTTAGTTACACGGTTACTTTGACAATGAGAAGTGAAATTATATTTGAGGTAAATTTTAAATGGAATTAATTTTAATAAAGGAATGAAAAATAAAAATGTATGAATGAAAAGATGTGGCAGTTTTAAGATAAGGAATTAAAAATACTTGGTTGATCTATTTCATTAAAAAGTAAGGTGTTGATGAATATTCATATGTGACACTCAAACATTATAAATCCATTATTACCTGTTAAATTTATTGAAATTTAATGTAAATCATTGTATGGAGAGCCGCCATTGTAGTGTGTTGATATTGCATCTATGAGAAAAAGTCCAAATTCAAGTGTGGGGGATTTGGTATATCCATTTCATGAATACTTTTTCATATTAAAAATATAACATTTATTACATAAATGATTATTTATTTATGGGATATTTAATAATTTTTTAATATTTTTAAGGTTCAATTTTCTTTTTTAAAATGAAAAAAAGAGAGAAAACATTTTTATTTACATCAAAAATGGGTTTCTATAGCAAAGAATGAACATAAGAGATCTATAGGGTCATAATAGATGATTTTGGGTGAAATAATATTTCCAGGGGATGTAAAACATACTTTAAATTTTGAATTAACTATTTTAAGATGTACAGGTTGTATGATAAAAGGAGTAAAGATGTTATATGAATAAAAAAAGCACCCCGGGAGAAGAAGACATGTGTCACGACATGAAACATAGGCATTACACTGTTAAATACCCTGAAAAGATCCAAATCCATTTTTTCATTGAAAACCAACATTCCGAATGTTGGGATTGAAATTATAAAGTAATAAAAATTCCATACACAGTGAAAAAATCTATGATGGGGATCGAAATGTCCAGTTTTATTAAAAAACTATTTGGAGACCCACATTTATGTTGCAAAAAATCCCAGAACCACCATTAATGACAAGATACTCCATTATTGTAAATTTGTTAGTCATTATAATGAACATATATCATCCCTAGAGATAGATATATATTGGGGGGTCCAATGATACTTCAAAGTATCAATTAAGATTCAAAATAATGGGTGAGTATCACTGCTATGTAGGGTTCTCCACCATTATTCGTCATGGATTTTCTTCCATATACTCTTTTTTAATTCTATTTATCATATACTACCAAATCATTAGGATGAGGTGGTAACACCTTCCATCTTAAACGATGATGTAGAAAAATCAGTAAGTTTCATTGGATTGTACTTTATTATTTAATTCATATACTTGGTTTTCCAAAGTTTTTAATTAAAATTCCAAACATATTCTCTATCATAATTTCAAGACCACTGAATTTTGAATTTGAAAGATTTTTTATTATGAATCAAATTTCCCTAAAATACAACATGACCACTTGATAGTGTAGGGTAATTATTTTTAACTACATTATTATGATAAACATAGTGAATTAAAATACTAAATTTTAGGATCACGTAAAATATGGTATTTATTTAATAAGGTGGGGATACCATAACCATAAGATCCTCCTAATACTGAGTGAAACACTAATAATAAACATTCAATTTAATTTCTTATCCAATTTTACCTAAACACTATAATATAGAAAACCTTGACAAACATTTCAAACCAAATGGTCAAAAACCCAAAATTACATTAGTTTCTCTTTCCCACACATTCATTAAAAATTTCAAAACCTGATCAATTGCATACTTATTATTCTAATAGTAATATTTGTTTTATTTTAAAAAACCTAAATAACTATTTTTCTATCTCATAGTTTTCACCTTAAATCGAGGCATGATACATTTTAATTAATTAATTGCACTTATTGTGTGTTATAAATTTTTTATTATGGGTTTTCATATAGGGAAATAGTTATTCCCCATGGGTGATCATCATGATATTTCTATAGCCTTAATGGAAGAGAAAGAGGCTAAAAGATCACAAATCAGCTATTTTGTTCCAATTTGATAGCAAATTATGTGTATATTGAAACTTTTCATATCGAAAAATAAGTGTTTTTCATATGAAAATATTTCAATGATCATTATGGGTTTTCTAATAAAAAATATACTGTCATATTTTGTTGTGATAATAATGTAGTGGTGGTCATCGTGAAGGAGATATGGTCACATAAATGTATAAAGAATATAAATCAGAAGTATCACCCCTTGATTTATTTTTCTCAAATGGGTGAGGTCACAGTAAGTATAGCATCCATGGAGCAGAATTTGGAAGACCCATTGCATAAATACTTATCAGACTATAATCATGAATATAATCTGGGAGCCAACAAACAAAAAGTTGTTAGTAGTTGTATATATTTCAAGAGGAAGTTTGTTAGATTTGGCTCCCAATAGCGAACTAAATTTTACTTTTTATTGCCATTATATTAAAAGACATGGTGTTAATAAATATCTTATGAAATGATGATTGTTCTTAAATAACACATTAATTTAATAAATTATTAAGAGTATTTTTTACATTGAATTATTATACACATTCCTCTCTATAATTATATTCTTTAAGTGTTATGAAAATATTATTAAACATATTTTTATGACTAGATGAAATCTATCTGATAGAAACTTGATAATGTTTATATATCAGGTGTCAAATTCTCATAAGACATTGATAATTCTTCTCCTGATGTTTTCACTTGGCAATCTCTGAGAGGGGAGGTTATGATAACAAACCAACCAATAAAATTCCATGAGTTTTTGTGTTATTGGATATTATTATATATACACATTTGTATGGGACCTTTTACATGAGATTACAAATAATATATATCATGGATCATGTACTTTGATATATTGAAAAAATTGTGATGATATATGATGGCAAGGAGGTAGGATATATTGAGTGTATAATAATTAATACAACAATAATGAATAAGTCAAGAAAGGATTTGTCCCTTCCATAAAAATGGAAGATGATATCTTAGGTCATTTTTTTGGAATAAAATAATCTGATTAAGTCCATGGGAAAGGGGAATGTAAAAAAGTTAATTTTAGGAAGTCAACAAAAGGTATACCAATCATATATATTGATGACACAAGTATGAAACCCACTCGATGAGATATTGATATAAATAGATTATATTACACTGTGAATATTCATATGGTGTCTTTTTCATTATTATATCAATATTTTTCTCTATGGATTCATTGAAATGATTATTGATCCCAATATTCATCTTTTTTAAAGCTCTCTAAATGCCATTATGAAAGAGTTCTAGAGGGGCACACACATTGTTAATCTAGGACATTAGTTAGATTATATTTTAATTTAGTATTAGAAGAAATATCAATATTTATATTGAGGAATAATAATTATTCAGGTTATATTAATATCATAAATTCAATCAATGATCATTCTAGTTGGAATACATACATGTTTGATATTAAAAAAATATATATTTTCAATTTAGTGAATAAGAAATATATATATCTATATATATGGAATAATATAGTTATATTTATTTAATTAAATAAATTGTTATTATTAATGATTTTATAAAAGTGAAGGACGATTTATGGGCCTTGTCAAGGGTCCGTTTGAAATGATATATATTTTTTAATATAATTTAAATAAATATTGTTATATTTAAGAAATGATATCACATATCATAGAATACAATAATAATATAATTGTTAATGGTTGATATGGAGTTTATTTGGTGTTAAGAGTTAGTTAAATACCTATTTTCAATTATTAATTATATAAACCATGATATATAGTCCCAATTATAACATTTTGTTAAGATACAATGAATTTTGTGCACAATAGATTCCCTTAATCCCTAGATAGAATTTCCCAAAAACTCCATCAAGATTAATGAGAGATCAATCCACATAATCCCTTAAAAGACAAGGTTAACTAGAGTGAATATTTTATGATTGAATGGAAAAATATTGTGATCAATGGAAAATGACAGAAGATGTTTGGATCATATTCTCTAGCACATGAAGTTCCAATAGTGATGTTTTGAAGTTCATGGGTTTCATGTGGATCCCTCTTTAGGGATTCTACATCAGATACTTCATCCCAATTAAAATATTAACAGAATGTTAATGGATTCAATAATGAAGAATAATATGAAATTATGGTAATTTATATCCATAAAAATTAACAGTAAATTATATTTGAAAATATCCTCTCCATGAATATTTCATTATTGGTTTGGATGAATTATTTGTTTTTAAATTGAAAGAATGATAAAAAACATTGTTTATAATGGAGAATTTTGTATTTCATCACCTTGAATCTTTTAAGTATTATTATAGAAAAAACATCATTATGCCCCCATTAGGGAGTTGAACACATATGTGTAAAGAACATCTTATTTCTCTCTTGGAATGTTTCATCACACTCCTTGGTCTAAATAAATTTAACCAGATTAAAAAAAACTTTTTAGTGGGTTAGATTGTTATTATTTTTTACTAAATGTTGATAATACCTAGCTTAGATAAGAAAATAATGAATTTACATTTTCATTGTTGGTATAGGCCAATATTCAATTAATTTAGTTATTTAATGATTCACCACGAGTCTTTCACTAGTAACCGCAAGATTTAAAAATGATATTTTACTAAAACAAATTATCATTTATTAATTTTTTAATATAAATTAATTATTTTTAATTAATATATAATAATTCATAAGTGTTATTCATACTTCAATCAACATTTACAGTAAATAAGAATATAATCAATAAATAATTCAATAAAATTTTCTAAGATAATATTTAAGTACTTTTTTAATTTAATCTATAAATAAATTAGGTACCTTTGATGGATAAAATAAAAAGAAAATTTACTTATAGTGATATTAAATTGATTGAGATTTAGGATTGATATATCTTCTTTCCTTCTGCTCAATTGATTATAACATAATCTAATAACGATCTTAGAGAAGTCATAACCACTGATTAAATGATCAAATAAATCTAAAATTTGTAGAAAACTATATTTATTCATAATTATAATATTATTCAAATCATTGTTATTAGTATTTAATCTCATTATAAAATATATTATTATAATATGGATTATAAAATCGCCATAATAAAAAAAATAGATGAATGAATACTTTATCCAAATTTCATTATAGTTTCTTCTTTAGCTTATCTAACATAATAAATGTCATGTTATATGATGATTTTAATATATAATGAGCATAAAATATATATTAAAAAAATAAATCCTCTAATAAATGTATATTAAGTATTGGAAATAATATTAACAAGAAATCTATCATGGCCCAATCAATGGAAAATCACCCAAAAGAAAATAATAATCCCTTGATGACCTAATATAGCTTTACTATAGTGTGAAAAAGAAGAATTATCACATTCAAAATGATTGTAAAAGAATAAATATATATTCAACCATCATAAAACTATTCATTGGTACTAAAGAATCTCCTTAAAAATTCTCTATAGAGTTCCTCCTGTCAATACTACTTCCACATTTCATCTCTATATTCTAAAACTTTTGTATTGTATAAACCTATACTAGGTAGGCCAAATAGTTTTGTCTGGTTTCTCTTCCTCAGTATATTAATAGATAATAAAATGAGAGCGAAATAATATAAAGAATAAATTATATGAAAATGTTCCACATATTAACAAAAAAAATTCAATACGATCTATAAAATGGGAAATTTAAACACTTTTGATCGCTAAAAAATACAACCATGAGAGAAAAAATGCCAATATAGACAAAAAAACATCAATTATATTTAAACACAATATCATATTGTTGGTGAAAAATTACCTAATCTCCCATAGGGTTAAAATGATATTTTTTTTGTAAATCTATACACAAAATAATAGAAAATCAATCCAATACTTCTACATTATCAAATAATTTGAAATATTTCATCCTAAAAAGGCTTCAATCTAGTTTAAAAAATAAAAAGATTAAATCCATTCCATATTAATATAATTATCATATTCATTAGAACCAAAATGTTTATAAACAAATAATAATAGTTATAAAAATAACATAAATCTAGAATATGAAATCATATCAATGATTCACACTTCCCGATAATCTCCACAATTATACCATGCGTTTAAAACATACACACTAAAGAAATCTAACTCCGATAGGAATTTTTTTTTGATCTTGAATCACAACTTGATAATCAATTAATGAAATATCATCATTTATCTCAAACTCACCCCAATATATCACCTAAAAAGAATCATACACATAAATATTCAAATAAAAACTCTAAAAAAACATTTACTTAGTAAAACTGAGGATGGTTAAATCCAATATATAAGGTTCCTCACTAAATCACTTAAACACCTTAATGGACTAAAAAAATTTACTGGCAAGTTACGTTCATTGTTTGATATATTCTTCCCATACTACATGTAACATTTTATAAGAACATGATCTCAAACCACATTTCCAACAAACTATCTCTCTGATAAAAATAAATTCCAACCAAATTCTAGATGTACTCATCCTATATAAAATTAACATACAATCTCTACATTACTTAGAAAAAAATCTAAACCAATCACCGATATCTCACTAAAATTCATAAAATAAAAAATGAACAAACTTTTTTATTATAATATGTCATATATAGTAAAATAATGATAAAAATGGTAGAAATTGGTGTAATATAACAAGACTAATGGTAAATTATCAAAATATGAATAAAAATGGATAATATCCTTGAGAATAATTTAATATCCAAAGTTTGAATTTTCCCTTATGTCACACCATATTTCTGTGAATGAAAATTTGGTGCTTGAAAAAATTCGAGTACATAAAACATAATTCAATCCTCTCAAAATTAGATAGGTAAACCTAGTATCTTAGACATATATAAAAGAACAAGGAACATAATAAGACATCAAAACCTATTATACATATAATAATTTGAAATACTAATTAGTCTTCACCTGATGATAGGTATGAAATATCACAACAAAATCTACCAAAAAACTCTTTGATCCGGACTACAAAAACCCCCACATCAAAGTATGATATAGCTAGAAAAAAAACTAGCATTAAAAATAATGGTTAACCATGAGACATCTAAAAAACCACCTAATACATACTCCAATTATTAAAAAAATCTCTCAAAATAAAACATTGTACTCTCCATCATCAATCCATATATCATGTTCAAATACATGAATAATATAATCATGATAAACCTTTATCTCAATAAATTCTAAATAATACTCAATCATTCACTATAATAAATAAAAATTAACTAAAATATGATAAAACTATTAATGTCCATTCAACTGATTCAAATTGATATATAATTTTGAATATCCTCTATCATCATACCCACAACCATTGAGTCTTGAACCACATCATCAAAAGGATTCCAACAAAAAATTCATAACCAAACTACCCTTATTAATAAACATGTCTTCCCAAAAATAATAATTCTAAAGGGACTCAATCCATTTCCTTTATTTATAATTTAATTTATTTTGGAAAAATATATAACATAATATTGAATGACCCGTAAATAATTCCAGACACCCACTATGAGGATAATTTCATCATGTCCTCAAAGAAAACACCAACATTTCCAATTCGAGGTTATTGGTATCATATATTTTCTAATGATAGTGAAAATGGATAAAGCAATGTTTGAAAAAATTATCTCAAGGTGATGTTTCATTTTTTTTGGATTGGGTGTGTCTTTTGAAAAATATAGTTAGAAAGTTAATTGTTTGTCTGTTGCTAATATAGTAATTTGGAAGGCTGAATAGTTTACTACTGTTTTCCTAGAAAATCATAATTTTTTTGGAAATAGAAGGATTCATATTTAGCATGTTCAATAGTATGTAATGACCAAATAAAACTTCTTAATTTTTGTACAGTAATTTTGGAAAGGTGTTGGATTTATCATAGTAGATGATTTATATGAACCATAGATCATGTACATTAATCCATAACAAAAAATTAAAATGGAATTATAATTGAAAAATATAAGTACCATGTTTCCTGGAAAGGGTGATTCCCATTTATGATAAAAATAAAATGATTATGATATCTCTTGAAATAATTTTATGCACTATGTGAACTACATAATAAGAATAATATAAGGTGGGGGTTGTTTCTGAAGGGATTAAATGTAAAATTTTAGTGGGGTTTTAGGTTTCTTTACCTATATAAAATACCAATAATCAGTTCTTTATATATTGTAAAAAATATTTACCTAATGAATTAAATGGAGAATTATGAGAAGTCAAAAAACAGTTGGTGAAACATAGAATCTTAGGAAACAGGGTTAGTATAAAGTGAAGTGTAACTCACAAATTACTTTGATTCATGAAGAATAACCTTTAAATAAGGTCATCCACAAATAAAATGTATGTTATAAAGCACTCCCACTATATCCTGCATCGATAGTTAATGAAGTGACAATGTAAAATCATAATGGAAGATGAAAAATTACCCAAATATTTTTCCCAATGTAAACAATGGATACTAAAATGTTTTTTATCTGTATAATGTAAAAGGAGATTCATGGGATACTCACATTATTTTGATCAAATTATGAGTTGATTCAGATCAATGATTATATGTTATGGAGCAGTAGTGTATTCACATTACTTTGAGAGAGTAGTGTGTTCTCAATAGTGATTTGTTGTAAACTAGGTCAAACAATTAGTCCGCTCTAAAATTTGTAATAATAGTGAACTATGGTGGATTTGGTACGTTGGAATATTTGACTTTATACTCCATTGAAAATTCCATTTCAGGGAGAACAAAGTAAAATCACTAAGTCTCTATCATGTTTTCATTTCATTTCATACATTTCTATAAGAATATTACATAATATAGTTTTGTTTAATACAGAAAATGATCAAAAAGGAGAAGTATTTTCTTCTATCATATATTGATTCAGTGCCTCTCTTAGGGTATTTAAAAATGTGGGCCAAGAAATTGTATCATAACTATGGGTAAAAGTAAGTGAATATATATTATAGAAATCTATGGTAGCAGTTAGTCACAAGGTTTTTTGATATCCAATTGAAATAACTTTAATTTATGGAATAATAAGATCACTACAACAAAACCGGATATTAGCGGCGGTTTAAACCGCCACTATATGGTTTGGCGGCGGTTTATAGAAACTACCACTAAACTAGGTGTCGGTAATCTATTAGCGGAGGTTTTTTCCATTTCACGGTGGTTTAAGGGAAGCGTCATAGATGCCTCATTTCGCGGTGGTTTTCGTTACTTTAGCGGCGGTTTGACGGGTGCCAGATTTTTTTTTATTCGCAACAGTTTTAACCACCGTGATATTCAGGCGTTTGATGCATCTCTGTCATGGAGGTGAAAACCGCCGCTAAGGAGCAGCAGGTATAACCGCCGCTAAATATAAACCGATTACATTTCACGGCGGTTTTAACCGCCACTAATGTTTTACCCGTAAAGAATTAGCAGCGGTTATAACCGCCATGAAATACTGACCAGTAAAGCATTAGCGACGGTTAAAACCGCCATGAAATGCTGACCAGAAAAACAAAATTCAGTTTTTCTTCTACTGCCCCACTACCCTAAAAAACAAATCAAACCATAAAATAGAGCAGGAGACATCATACAAACAAATAAAATGTTATTTCTAACTTGGTATCCCCAACATGATGAAACATGAGACATCATACAAACAATCGACCATAATTCTATAATGATAATAATCAATAATGGATCTATAGGGAAGCATGAAATCCATTCCAATAATTACATCAGAAAGTTACATGATGGGAAATAATGAATTCTATATAAAAAAAATTCCTATTTGATAGGGAAAATAATTCCATCGGTGAACAATCATTGATCGAATAACCAATGAGGTTTATAGATTCTTAATGACACATAAATACACTATATCAAGGACCAGAATATCTAGAAATGTATCAAATATAACATTGTATGATGAACTTGTGTCAAAAATGTAGAATATATAGTAGGGGTTATTAAATTAGTACCTCAAACAATAGATGAATTTGAATTATGCTCCCTATCATATGTTGAACGTCATTTAGTTTTCCATACCATGACTCTATGCTACAAACAGACTATTCTGAGTGGGATCACATTTCATGCACATTAATTCCTAAGTATAGTATCAACTATGTTGAATACCACCTTGGCCTCACCAGTATGAGGTATTATAGCTACATCCCTACTAAAAATTAAGAGGAACCACATAATAATGTGGAATATGTAATGATCTTATCCACCTAGGAGGAACTGTTGGAAAAGTTTTGAAGATGTGCAATATATGACCCAAACTCCTATAACCTCTGCATTCAACTAGATACACCTTACGTTGGGCCTTGTTGGCGTAATGAGGGCCTTGTTTATATCTCTGTAATTCTAAGGGCCTTGTTGATATCTCAGTAATTGTAAATACTTTTGTTTTTTGGTGATGAAGATTAGACCATATAATTAGGTAGATTTCATGCACAAAATATTCCAACAACACCTATGGAATGTTATATTGTGGAGTGGATAATGGCTATAACATGACTAGTATATTGTCTTTAGAAAAATGGTTCTTTATATTTTTCATGAGACTCCTCAACCTAGTCTGACCAAAGTGGTTGTTTCCCCACTTCTTTATTGTAAACAATGGGATTAGAAGTGGTTTAACCTATTATATTGGTAGGAATGTGGTCCATGTGTGGTTTGGATAATTACCATTCTCTTGGGTTTTCCTCATATTGAGAAAGGATGTCAGTTGACAATATTGAGGCATCAGGCATGACTAACCCCATTTTCCTAAGTGAATTGTGATAGGAGGTCTTTCTCATTGTCAATCCAATAAGGGAGGACCTCCTTGATGAAGTAAACTGTCAATGTAAAGAGGAACTTCAAAATTATTTTCATCATGGGGAGTACTACAATAATAACTTGAATTAAATCCATATGGAGAATTCCTGCAATGTGTACCCTGGAGAAGACCTTTTGGGTGGATGATATTAAGGGAAATAAATCCTTGTTTTTTGATCATCCATACATTTATAGCATATTTTCGGTGCTGATCAGGATATTGAATCTCATAATCAATCATATTCTAAGAATTAAGTGATCCTTCATGGAAGGGTGTATGGGGAGGACCTTCATAGCTACTGGCAACAAAGTAGATAAGAGGACCTTCGCAAATTAAACTACTATTTTTTCAATTTGGTAATAAAGGAGTAGGATCCTGATCATCCATAGATAAACATATGAGGGTTCAAGAACACCAATATGAAGTAGATCAAGGTCATAGACCATATATTCATTTTCCAATCACCTTTGGTGTTGCTTCTTTTTGGATTCTCTCTTATTGGCGATAGAGGTTTCTTTCTATGGATATCATATTACATATACTTAATCCTGTTTGATTATCTCTCATGTCACTATGATAATTTTATGATAGGTCTATGGAATTTCGGTTGGTATATGTTCATACCCTGTACTGCCCACCGGGGTAGACCGATGACCTTTAGTTGGAACAGGGGTATGGTCCCGATCTGGTTGTCCATATAACAAGGGATTTGGCCCATGACCCTCTTGAATGGGGGAAAGATGTGTATCATCTCTAAATCTCATCATATTGTTTTAATGAGTCACCCAAATTATGGTATAATAGTTTTGTGGCTTCCCTTTAACCATTTTTAGAATATTCTAGGTGACTTCGGTGACCAGAACATGCATATTTTCTTATTCTATTGTTGGAAAATGTGTATGGGCCTAATCTTTTCCTCCATTTCATATAGGTATATACTGATGTTAATCAAGTCGATGGGAAAGGATATGGGTATTCCATATATTTTTTACCAAAATATTCTTGTTGATTTATTTGAATAATATCACATTATACCGACAAGATTAGTAAATGTGGGAAAATGTGTCCTCTTGCTCATAGTTTTCCACCATATTTAGTTAGTGGGATTCTTTGGAGGATATAGATGTAGGGCCATGTCTTTGGTTGATTGTTCACTACCCTCAGTGGGTTTTCCTGACTACCTAGGTTTTAGAGACTTAAGTCAGACCCCTGAGGTAAACATACACATCATATAGATGTTTTATTTCTTTGTAGCATTGGTGATGGTGAATGCTAGAAGGAGCCCTTTCGAGGGCCCCTTATGAAATCTAGATGAGTCTGTGAGTGACCTCTTGATCAACCTCCCTAGATAAAGGAGGAACATGTTATTTCCTTCCATGGATATGACCAAGAATTGGTTTGATATGGAAACTATTTACAACAAATTATGTTCCACTAGTCATTGTAGAGTAGACATCTAGTACGGATTTTTGAGATGAATGGATTTTTTAGCTTCCTCTGAAGATGGATAGGTACCACTTAGGTGTGACTCCAAAACTAGGGAATTTGAGACCCAATGTTGAGGGTGCGAGGTTGATAATAGAGCCCTAGTTTTAAATGAGGATCCAACTTGTGCAGTAGTCTAAGCATATGTGTTCTTAAAGTAGTAAAATGTCATTTGGATCAAAGGGGGTTCTTGTTGAAAGTGCCCGAATACTTATGAGAAACATTTACAAGAAATCCTCATGAAATCATCATATAAATAAACAAACACATGTATAATCAATTGTATCAGATCCATGTTTTTCAAAATTTCATATTTTGAGAGAGAAAAAGGATCCTAACATGTGGGTGACACATGCATTTTTTTAAGGATCCATGTTAGGTTCACCATTTTTGTTTCCAACTACTTTTACTGGTGAGTATATGATTCTTATCACATGATTAGGCTAAACCACATTCCCATCATCCTCTTATGTTTGGTCTATATACTGCTTACTAGGATCCAATTTATATAACCAGAGAAAAATAACAAAAGGAACACTCTTTAGTCATCAAAAATCTAGACTACCAATTCAAACACAGGCCTAAATGGAATGATGTATACCACACCTGAGAAGTCAAGACATAAAATGAAACATCATAAATCAAAAAAATGCAAAGAAGGAAACATGAGAAATCAATAAAATTTTTGGACATGGAAATGTTTGGTGGAAACTATGTTCCATACATGTTACATATACAAACCAACCATTATCATATTTGTTCCAAACATCAACAATAGTACTACTAATGGTCTGATGATGCATCGTCACCCTCTCCACCTCCATCTCCACTACCTGATTCCACCTATAAGAACTTTATATTGAAAATTAAATATTGTTGCATATTTATAACTAAACTTAAAAGAAAAAAATTTGGCAAACTAAATGATTTTTATTTTTTGTGATTTACCTGCTCACCAGTAGTCAATTCACTACCACCGGGGGAATATCTGCTCATATGCTGACGTATTTCAATCAAATCTTTCTACAAAGAAGATATCTGATCCCCGTGCTGGTGAACTGTGTTTCATAGAGAAATAATCTCTTTATGAACATCTCTGGGTATGGGATGACTAAAGCCAGAAGTAGATGTAGATGCCATCCCCGGTGGCCTGCTAAAAACCTCAGATGGTACGGGTCCCAAACCCATCCTGCTCACTCTACCAGGATGATCCTTCCCTAGGACTTTAGCAACCGGGTCATCCTGGGAGACTGAGTAGGACTGCCCAGGATTGGAATCCCATATTTCTTAAATTTTTACATATAAATAAAATATAAATATATATTAACACAGTAAAAATTGATAATAAGTTATTATAATAAAAAACTGACTTCATACCCCAACTTCATTGGCAGGCTCATTAACAAAACATCCATCTGTTTTTTTTGTGAACATCCAGCCACAGTTCAGTTTGAGATGCTTCATCCCCTAAACTTTGTGACTACATTAAACAAAGATAAATCAACAATTAAATATGTTAAATAGATAATATTGTCTTATAAATATTTAAACTATTTAAAAGATTACCAATGACATTCGGCTTCTAGAAAAGATTTTTGAGCCCGCAGTGTGCCGGATGACTTGCTTTGCCCGATTTGATGCATTCTGTCTTGAGATATCCTGAAATAAATAAAATTCAATTTAACAGAAACGTATTCAATGTCATATCCTCTTCATATACATGTATAAATGTAAAATTAGGATAATGTAATAATATATATTTCAATACCATCCGCTTCTCATTACGATGTCTATCAACAAAAAGTTTCCACTGTTATTTCGGTACCCCACTGGGTAGTTTCTCATACATTTGCTACACAGTCAATGAAGTATCATTGAAATCACACCAGAAACTCCATTTGAAATCTTTCCATTTTTTACCAAGATTTTTCAATGTCCACTTCCGTGCTATCACATCAGCAACAGTAAAGTGAAAGAACATCTGTATACAGAAATTCATTTTGAACATATTAGTAACATGTCATTAAATTAAACCAAAACATAATAAAATTACCTTTATCTGAGAATCAAAAACTTCAATTTTCTAGTATGGAGGAATATGCCTCCAATCATCATATGAAATAGGCAGGGAAAGGGCTTCGCTGCCAGCTGACCTATAATCTGGCCAAGTAACCCTGCTGCATCATCTGTTGGGACCCTATAAAAATCAAATGGCACGACTATATTCTCTCCATTCATGTCCCAAACATCTGAAATTTTTATGTGTTTTTTCACGGTTTCATTTTTTTCATCTGCAATTAGCAAACAATTAGTATAAACAAAATGCAATAAATTTATTTAATTAAAATTTGTACCTATGACTGTGACCCTCTAGAATGTCTGTGGTGAACTGGAAGGGGCGTGTCGCTGCCCCACTACTGAGGCTCCTGTAGGGGGAGTCGATGACTCATCATAAAATGAGACATCCACAGATGGTGTCAGAGATGGTGCATGGGGAGATGGTGCAGGGGTGTAGGCAGCTAGTGCCTCAGATGCCGTGGGGAAAGACGGATCGTCATCTATCGCAGAACTAGATGAAATAGTGTACCGCTTCCTCCTTGTCATTCCTGTCATTTAATCAAATAAAATTAAGTTCATAATATATATTTCAAAAAAATTATGTAGAAAAAAAATTTAAAAATGATAATAGATGCCCAGTACTAACAAACAAAATATATATGACAATGATAATGAATGACTGTAGAAATGAAACAAGTGGTTGCTGAATGAATAAATAATTGTACAGACAATCATTTCCCCCTTCAATCATGTCGGTTTCTTGGTCCATTTCTTCATCCACTTCATTCATCCTTTCTAGAATAATATTTTCAATATCATGATGGAAAAATAATTCTGCTTCCTGTTGTTGATGAAATTCAATTGCAGGGTCAAATCTTCCACTTCATCACCCATATCATACAAATCTCTTTGTATTACATGATTAACTACACTCCACCCTTCTTCCACAACATCATTCACATAATATACCATTTTTTCTTGTGATGCTAAGATATGTGGATCATGCAGTTCACGATCACCTACATTCATCAAGCGAGAGAAGTTTACAAAAGTAAATTACAAGGAATCTCTTTTAACACCTCTGATAACATCGACCCATTTTCATTTGAATAAAACAACAGAAAAATTCCCTTGGTAGTTTAATTCAATAATATCATGCAGCATTCCATAGTATCCCACTTCAGAAAATATAAATATACCACTATTCTGTGATTTCAAACCCACTTCTCGGTCGAATGTACGAAATCTAAAGTCATTCACATTATAAGCGTCTAACTTTCTAACTTGTTTTATAGGACCTCTAGAAATAAACTTCCAATATTTTGACAAGTCTTCTTGAGTATCAGTACTCATGATCTGAAAAAAGAAATATAATTTAATAGATTTAAAAATTGTATGTGTCAAACTAATATTCGTATTTATTGCAATATTTATAAACTTACACATCATGCAAACCATTCTACCAGCTCTTTATTCGCAGCTTTCACTATATCTTTCTTATTTCGTGTTCGGCCACTCATTTGTCTCTTTGTTTGTATCCTCAACTCTTCAATAAATGGATCTGCAATTTCACTATTCAACAACACATATCTATGTGCCTGTAATAATTCCAATTCTATCAGTGTCACATATGAGGTACTCTCAAATGATCGGCCAATAGCAGGAAATATTTTTGATTTATAATGCATTTGAGATTGATTTGATGTGTCTTCAACACATCCAACTCAATTAAATCTTGTCTCAATATCATCCAAATATCTGGAACAAAAGGTGATACACTCCTCGACCAAATATCCTTCAGTAATAGAGCCTTCTAACTGAGCTTTATTTCTCACATAAGCTTTCAAATGACCAAGATATCTATGAAATAAAATAAAAATATTATGCATTTATTTAAATGCCAGAAATTGTTTACATAACTGGAAACAAATAAATAAAATACCTCTCAATTGGATACATCCATTGATAATGAACGAGGCCTCCTAATTTAACTTCTTCAACCAAATGCACAGTTAAATGCATGATGATAGTAAAAAACAATGGAGGAAAGATCATCTCTATTGCACAAAGGGTCAATACAAACTTCTCCTAGAGTTTGTCAAGATGAAATGAATGTAGAGCTTTCCCACATAATTTCCTGAAAAATGTACATAATTGGAGTACAACAGCAGTAACTTATTAAGGTAATAATTTACGCAATGCCAATAGTATTAACTATTGTAACAAAATATGTGAATCTTGACTTTTCAATCCATATAACATGCGATTCTTCAAGTCAACACACCTCGAGATGTTACTCGAATAGCCATCAGATACCTTAAAATTTTTTAAAATTTGAAGGAACGTATATTTATCCCTATTTTTCATTGCAAAAATGGCCGAATCATACTTTTCATTCTCATCTGGCCAGAGATCACTTTTTATGTTCATTACTTGTAAGTCTTTGCAAGCATTGAGATGATCCTTTGACTTTCCATGCTCATTAAGTAATGTGAAAATCAAATTATCACATACATTCTTCCCAATATGCATTACATCATGATTGTAGTGCAACAAATTAAATTCCCAATATGGAAGTTTGAAGAATATACTTTTTTTCTTCCATTGTTGCGTTCTGATTTCACTTGATGATGCATTTCAGACTTGTTTTCCGATATCGTTCAAATAATGAACCTTACCAAATTTTGTTTCAACATTTTCAAGCTGTGTCAATATTTCAGAACTGGTTAACAACTTTGGAGGTGGTATACGATCAATAGAACCATTAAATTTTTATTTTTCAGCTGAAATCTATGAGATGCATCAAGAAATATTCAATGGCACAAGAAGCCCCATTTTATACTGTGAGGTAGCTGTTTGGGCTCAAAATCAAAGTTACAAATGGGAAAAGCCAAACTTGTATATGTGTTCCAACCAGATAAATTCCCAAGACCAGGGAAGTCACTACTGGTCCACATTAAAGAAGCATGCATTTTGAACATTGTTTTAGAAGAAACATCAAATGTCTCAACACGATTGCTCCATAACTGCTGCAATTCTTCAATCAAAGGATGCAGGTCTACATTGATATCATTTCTAGGCATTTATTTTCCTAGAATAATCATCAAAATGATAAAAGATTTTTTTTGCATACAAATCCACGGAGGCAGATTATAAGGGATCAAAACAACTGGCCAAATTCTATAACTGGTACACAAAGTCCCAAATGGGTTGAATCCATCGGTAGAAAATCTCAATCGAACATTCCTAGGATCAGCTGAGAAATATGGATGTAATAAATCAAATTTCTTTCACGATTGGGAATCTCGTGGATGTCTCATTTACCCATCATTGTTATTATATACAGAATTCCACTTCATGTGTTCTGCGGTTTTTGATGACATGAATAATCTTTGTAATCGAGGCTTCAAAGGAAAGTAACGCAAACCTTTTGCAGGTGTGTTCCTTTTCTTCTTCTCCATGAAATTATATTCAGTCAGACTTCCAACATCACCCTTTGACTGCCATCTAGAAGAAGAACATTTCTTACAATTCTATCTACATGAATCCTCTCCCCAATAAAGCATACAATCATCGGGTCATGCATGTATTTTTGTATAATTCAGACCATGTTTGTTAACAACATTTTTCATATCATAAAAAGATTCTGAGATTTTTTCTTCAGGAAATGGATCATGAATCAATTCCAATAACATGGACATTTCCTTATTTGTAATTCCACATAGAAATTTGATATGGTACAACTTCAGCAGAAATGAAAGATTTGAATATTTGAAACACCCACTATACAACTCTTGATTTCCATCGTCAACTAAATCATGAAACACATTTTCCTCACTGAAGTTTTCCCTTACATTTGGCTCCATAGAATCAAGAGGTGGATACAATGATATGTTACAATCTTGATCTGCTTGTGTTACAGTCTCAAAAACATCACCTGTCACCTTTCAATTTGTAGCACCCTCTTCTTGTTGTTCTGATATGTTTTTATACTCATAGTGGTGTCTTGTAGTGCCTAATGCATCATTTATGAGGTTTCGCATTTCATTTTCCTTTATCGATGAACATGGGACCTCATTCTATGGATTAACATAAATTCTCAGTCTTTCTCTATTGTTCGATTCTCCATGCAAATCCCAACACAAATATTGACCAGGGAGTTGATTCAGTACTAAATGTTCATAAACATCTTCTCTCTTCAACCATGTTCTAAATTGACATTTATGACCTGGACATATTATTCTCTTTTCAATGGATCGATTAGAAATTTCAAAATCAAAAAACTCATTCAAACCCTTAACATATTGAGTTGTGTTCCTCAGTAATGTAATCCAACTTTTATCCATGTATATAAAAATGTGCCTACACAATAATAAAAAAATTTAAAACACATAGTTACATCTAAATAGATAAAGAGATTCATTGTCAATGATATAGAATTCCCCTAGTTTTAGTTGATTATGAATTCATATTTTTCATTTATTCCAACTATAACACTTACGTTATGATTTTTTTTAAACATCCAATGTATGATAAATGTTACTAAGAATCTGATATCAACATTACCTTTTTTCCTTTCCCCATTATATCTACAGGGGAACAATATATAATTTGAAATCATATAAAGTAAGATATAATAATTTTATTGAAATGTGTTCATTTTTTATCTTACAATTTAAAATTTCATTTATGTATTTATTTAGTCTTCCAAGACCACTATAAAGTTTGATCATGTAGTAACTCTCATATTCTTCCCCAATAATGAAATATAACTATAAAATCTATGTTTCCAGAGTTCATCATAATATAGAATTCAAATTTTAGGACACAATCAATATCACAAACCTCGCTTAACAGTTAAATTAATTTAAAAGATCTTCTTAATAATTGATTGAATTAAATGGAATGCATAAACCTTTACATAAGAAAACAAGAACTAATAAAAGAAATATTTACACCCATGATCTCATGCATTAAACTACCTTTATATTTGAACATAAAACAACCATCACACCCTTTACTTGAGAAACCGAATTCGAAATGAATACAAATTTAGGTATAGTGATAATAAAAAAAAGGTTTATGTTCACTTAGAGTGTGTTTGTTTGGGACCTGCACACCCCAAAACAAGGTTTTAATAAATTCTTCCAATCGTGGAATGACTTAAAATAAGAAATGGTTTAATGAAACCCCAATTATATCATGTTTATATATTCATACATACATGAATTACGAATAAGGGTATACAAAAACATGAGGGACTATACCCCTTGCTTGCAGTTTATGTTTTGAAAACAATACTCAAAAACGAAAGATTACCCTTCAAAGATCATAACCCAAAATGGGTTGTTGTATAAACACATATATATGAACATATATATTCTTAATTTTAAATTCTAAAACGACCTTAAGGAGAAATTATATACATATATGTATATATATATGGAAAAGAAATTAGTGGAGAAGGGTTAACATGTAATATGAAAAGCACAAACCCTCTTGTATATATTTCATAATTAAACAGAAAACTCAACATGAGTTTTGTTTTGAAAGTGATATGAAATAGTATATATATATATATATTAACGTATGAACCTATATATATATAAGAGAAAAATAATTTTACGAAAAAATGAAAACAAAACAGGTAGATCCCTTACCTGTCTTCAGATGTGCAAGGAGGATGGGGAGGAACAGTTTTCACATCAAGAGGAGGGAAACCGGTGGTTTCGGGTGTTAGAAAACTGGGTTTATATAGGAAATATTTCATATACTTCACATCATAAGTATAATATAAACAAATAATTTACCAAAATAAAATAAAACAACAGGTTTCTTATGAGAGAATACAGAGAAGACAACTGGTGAATATAATACATATATATATATATATAAATCTTGGAAAACTGTACCTGAAACAAAAGAAAGAAAACTAAATAAAATAAAATAAAATCAAACCGAAGAGATCAGGGAAGATCCCATGGGTAGAAGTCAAGGTCGCGGGGCCTAAAAAAACGAATAATGCAAGATGGATGAGAAGATAAAAGAGAAGAAGAAAGAAAACCAGGGGTGTCCGCTGGATTGAGCTTGACGGGCAAGATGATGCGGAATGAAAACGGAGAAGAGAAACGAGTGTTCAAGATCGTTTGGATCTTGATCGGACAGTTGGGAACCACGCAGGACTTAAAATTTGAGTGGATGGCTTTGATTATTTTCAAGAGAATCAAACAGTTGATGAGGGGGGAACTATAGTGCTTCGGGGTTATGCAGAAAAGAGGTGAGATCATATCAATGGCTGGGATCACGCGCGACGTGATCCAACGATCCAGATTGCGTTTTGCCCGAATTTTTGGTTCCCACATCAAAACGGGAAGATGTGCGAGGCTTCTTTATAAGCCCGAGGCTCCCCCATAGCGCTCATAAATCATAGCACACAAAAATGGGATCCTTATACACGGGCTCCCGCTCCACTCTCGCACCCCCGCAGGCCTCGGCCTACCTGTGCTCTTCTGTGGCTTCACGCCCATGGTGGCGCGCGCTCTTGTTCTCCTGTGTTGCACCCTTCGTGGCACCCGTGCTTGGCCAGCCATAGCCTTACCTGAGGGATAGGCTCAACCACCCTATGTCTGTCTTCTCCCTTGGCTTATCTTGTAAGGGCTGGTCAAAATGGGTTAATTTTTGTTAACCCAAAACTTCCAAAACAAACTAAAAAAACAGAATATTTTACTTCCATAAAATCTTAATTTATTTATTTCATTTCATATATCAAACAACATGACTTTTAATTAGTAAAAAAATGTTTTCAAAAGCATTAAAACCAAACTATATAACCTCTACTTATAAAAGGCAAAAATGTTTTCAAAATTCAAAACATTATACTTACTTTTTTTTGAAAAAAAGAGGCCCAATATACCAAAACATTGCGATTTTCAAATGCCTTGTCCTCGAAAGATTAGTTCAACTTAAACATGTTCAATAACAATATTTTAAAGAACTCAATTACGTGATACATATCAAGGTGATTTTACATATGGAGGAATCATTTCAAATTATGTTCAAAAGAAGGAAATTTTTATAATTTGTCATACAAGCAATCAGCTTACAAAATCAAAATGTCTACATATTTTTGAAACATTTTCAAAAAGTTCCTGAATTAACTATTGAAACCATAAAACATAAATAAGATTTAATGACATAAATTATACTTGTAATACTTCAAAATCATTAATATTCATAGTCAATTTATTCACAATACCTGATGGCTATAAATATAGCCGTTGCAAACTCAACGGTTACTTAAATGGAAACGGTCGAATTTTAGGCCTTATAAAACATGATTAGAGTATTATAACTCTAATCATTGAGACACAGAAGATGGTTCATTTCATCCCCTTGGTGCTTAGCATGGTTGTTGTGGTTCTAGTCATGGTGTTCCTGGTCATGGGAGATCCAAAAGAAATCCACTTCTTCCTTGGCATGTTCGTGGTGATGTGGGGTGTGCCGGCGGTTGTGATTGGCCTTCTTGTGGGAATATTTGGTTAGTTATGGTCCTTAGACCCTTGTTTCCATGTATCCATTTCTCATGTTTTAAATAAATGACAAGTTTCGTGCTCTTAATTTGTGGACATTGCATAAAGAGAGGAAATTATGTCAAGAGTAATAAATAAAACCATTATATTATAGAAATTATGTTTTGGGTGTTACAAGGGAAGTGGAAGGAACACAAAAATCTTTTAATTCAAGGAGGGGAGAAACTGGATATGCACAAAAATTTAAAAACATAGGGAGATAGTTCACAAAATGATACTTAGGTGACAATGTGAACCATGCTTATGCTACACCCCTATGGTATGGGACTCCCCTTTCACAACATATATAACAATGCAAGTGAATTAAAAAAAATAAATCAATGCAGGTGACTACCTCTGCAAATATACACCGACAACGAAACCAGTCACCGACGGCATGGGTGGGGAGCCAAAACTTGGGTTCTGGCTCACCAGAGTCTGGGGAAGAAGTTGGGGTCATGGGGGTCGGGGGAGAAGTTAGGTTCATGGGGGAAGAACCTCGAGTTGTCATGAGAAGGGGTCTCCAGGAGAAGGGGGTCGCGGGTCGTTGGGGTCATGGGTCACGGGGTCGCAGGTTGCGGGGTCTGCCGGAGACGCAGGTCGTGGGGTCGCCAGAGACGCTGGTCACAGGGTCCCCGGAGGTTTGGGGGTAGAATAGAGGGGTGCAGGGTCGCGGGGGGGGGGGGGGGGGGGGGGGGGGGGGTTGGGGAAGAATGGGGGCCGGGGTAGGGAAGGGTCGGGAGTTTTAAAAAGAGATGGGTCTCGTGGTGGTTTATTAAAAACCGATGCGAAACCATTTTAGAAAAATGTTTAGCGGCAGTTTTGTGAACCGCCGCCACAAAACCGCCACTAAATGAAGTTTATGTTGTAGTGGATGCATTAGTACTTATAATCCATAGGAATGGTCATTTATATAGATTCTATGTAGGCCATCAAGGTCTGTATAAATATAAACACTTCAAAAGACATTGAATGGAGAGAAATGGATATATATTCCTATATAATTAATTCTTAATATGTTTTTTATCAAACATAATCTATATAAAGGTGATTTCATATATTCTTCACTTTATATCTAGTAAAAACTCATTAATCACTATGAATGTGATTTTAAATTATAAAAATATAAGTTCCAATTTCTATGGAATATGTATGAGGAATTGAGAATGCATAAGAATAGATCTACTAATGACTTATTTGTTCATGTGAATACAATTATGATGGATGTAAATAGTCTAATAGGAACTATCGATGAAAATAAACTTTTTTTGTGAATCATGAGAAGATATCCACCCCATTTGAAAATAAAATTATCTATGATTTAGGATTAAGATCCAAATGGACAAATTATGCATATTTTAAACAGTTCTACTTTCATATATTAGAAGAGGAATGAGGATAATTATGCTATGGAAAAGGGGAAGTCAATGGAGGTGGAATTCAAGGCAACGAATAATCTCACTATGGAAGATAGATAGAAAAAATGATATGGTTGAATTAATTTCATATATTCCATCAAATAAATAAAGAGGAGTGTAAATTATAAGGGGAATATTAAACTCACAGAAATTTGGCATAGAAAGGATTGGTTCATTGAAGAAAAGTGTTTCAAGAAGTTTCAAGATAATAAGGAGGATATTGAAATCCTAATGATAAAATCATCATCCAAAGAGAAAGTCATGAGTGGTATGAAATAAAACATCTTCCATAATATTCATATTCTCCCACAAGAAAATAATGTTCTAAAATAAGGTGAGGAAGAATAAATTGAAAATTGAGATTTCCAGATCAAAAATGTGTTGGTTGGTTTTGTGGGTGCTTCCAATATGTTGGAAGGGAGAGATGATAATGAAGGAGAAGTAAAAGAAAGAGTTGAAAAATAGGTGGAACTAGAAGTTAAAATTGATGATAGAGATGTTCAGAGAGACAAGATAATAAAATCCAACAAATTGGTTTATGATTCCACGCTCTATATAAAGAAGAAAGAAGAGAATTTTGAGATAAAGGAAAAAATTAAGACTCTCAAATATGTAAATCTATAATTCTCATAGAATGTAATTAAGTACAAGAAGAAAATTAATAGAATAATGTCGATATTTATGGTTTTAGTATTAAAATGGGTTATTGGTTAAAACAACTCAATGATATTGAGGAGGAAGTAAAAAGCATTCGAAAAAGTAGAATATTCATATAAAATTCTGACTCCCAATATAACATTAGGAAAAAATACCACACAAGGAAAAGAGATAGTGAAAGTGGATCATATAGTTCAAGTTAAATAGGAAAAGGACTATCGAGAAAATGAAAGGACTTTTCCAAATTAAAAGGCCAGAATGGGTATTCATATAAAATAGAATGTATTAATATCTAATGAAATAAAACATTCAGCAAATATAATATTTATAATTGATTTGTTAATGACTCATAATCACTACATTTAGATAACCCAACTAAAAAATGATGATACAATAATGATAGAAAATAAATAAACCTCTTATCAGGTGCTTTTTAGTGGAAGGATAAGGCATTCTAAAATCTTTTGTTTTATACTAAAGGGTAATGAAGTGAATAAGACCCATTGTGGAAACCAATAAAATTTAAATACTATATGGATTCTTTAGATTATCACTATTTCTAGTGAATATGATTTAGAAATATAGATAGAAATTTCTCATCAACAAGGAAGAATAATGTACTGATGTAAACTAAAAATGGTTGTACATATTATCTTAAGGAACCATCAAGAGAGATAAAAATGCTTAATTAATTTGAAAATTTTCAATATAATTTTAGGACATAATACATTGATTTAGATTAATACTATCACCAAAAATCATGATTTAATCCAAATAAATTGGTCAAAAATAAAATATTAGTATAACAATTTGTTCCAAACTATTCATTAAAAGAATCAAATCATGATTGTTTATGAATTCTTGATGGAAGATTCACTACCAATATGATGGGAAATAATGAAAATTTCACTGTAATTAAGAATGATAAAGAATTTATCATTATATATTGAAATGATAAAGGATAAAATATTATTGGATTTAGGAAATCCAAATTTGGAGACAATGATATGAGAAAATAATAATTATTGGTTGCAAAGGTCTTATTCATGACATTTGAATTTTCAGTCAACTGTGTGGATCTAAACATGAAAACCTGTTTACCATGAACACTGGTATCATCAATGGAAATTATGTTTTAGTTGTTATATAGAAGAAATGCATGAATCAAAATCACTTCCTAAATAGTGTATAAGATGGTAAGTGATTTTAATCAATGAAAGAGGGAATAAATAGTGGCATACAGAACATGGAAATTCAAGTCAATAATCCTTGTAAGATTGGTAAAAATTAATGTGGCTCGAGATCTCCCTAACTACATTTTATCATATACACACATGTCAAACCTATTATGAATGGAATATAACGTGAATTATATAAAAGAAAAATGAGAAAGATAAAGTAATAATGATTAGATGCATATTGATGTGTGTGTACCAATATTAAAAAAAGATATTGATGGGATGAAAAAATAAGGTCTTTTCATTGGTGATTTTTGTATGGTTTTTGGGGATTTGAGTCATCACCCAAAAATCAGTGGTGTTTAGTTGTATAATAAAATATAAAAGGGATTTTAAATAGATATATGAAAATTTCCTAAAATTATGAATTGGTAATGGCATGGAATTTATAAATATTTAGGTGGGGGATTTTCATTAAAAAATGGGATGAGGAACCAAATTTATTTAGTGACAAAAACTCGGAAAAATTGTGTGGTTGAGGGGATAAAATAAGATCATAAATAACATTGAAATAGAAATAATCATTCAAGAATACCTATAAATGAGGTTTTAAAATAATTTATAATTGAGATAAGTCCATATCTTTAAAATACATTTTCTACAACCAAAAGAAGAAAAGACTCCATACAAGTTCTGATATTGAAATTTTCTACCTTTGAAATACATTCAAATTTTTGGAAGTATATATTTTATTATCAATATATAAAAACTAAATAATTTTCAATCCCATGGATATGATGTGATATTTATTGATTAATTAGGAAAATTAAAATAGTATAAATTGTTAAATATGGGAATATGATATGTTTAAAGGGAATTAATGTTGTGATGGTGTAAAATGAGAATAATATTAAACAAACATTGTGAGAAACTATTGAATAAAAGTTGCAAGGATGTAAGAATATTAGTATGATGAGAAGTGGAAGATTTTTATCCTTAAGAAGTGACTAATGTTGTGTAAGTTTATATTAAAATGGAATCCATATATAAGAAAATAATTTGTGAAAAATTAGACATGTAGAATACCATTAGGGAGCATAAGTTCTAGTAAAAAAGAGGATAATGAATTCTCTATAGTAAACATATTTCCTATTATAGATTAATTTTAATTTTTTTTAAGAAACTATTGTAGATTAGATTTTGTTTCATGGAATTAATAAATAAATTAAAAAATCACGAAGAACTATACTAGGGATACTTTTTGAGGTGATAAATTAAGGACTTTATCTAGAGAAAATCAATATTTCATTACAAGATGAGTATAGATTCCATGATGATTCAAATAAAATCATTAATGGTGCGAAAGGGGTACTCTCAAATGGAGGCAATTAATGGGGATGGCACATTTTCACCTGTTGTGACACTAGATAAAATTTTACTATTCTTATCCATAGATGTAAAAATAGAATTCAATGTTTTCCATATGTATTTCAATTCAAAATGTCTAAATGGAGTCCTAGAACAAGTCAATATTGAACATATTATTTTTTTCCTATATATTAAGATGAGAACATATTTTGCTCACTGAATAAATATTTTTATGGATTGATGCAGATACAAGAGAATTATAATCATGACATTATAAGTACTTGAAGAAGAATCATTTCCAATAAAGTAGAGTTTATTTGGATATCTATGTCAATTCTACGAGTAATTAAAGGATTATGGCGATTTTGTGTATGGAAAACATAATTTGGTTGGAGCGGATGAAAAAAAAATCAAACCATTTATATAATTCATAAATTATGAGTTTTAACGATTGATGATTGGTGAGTTGAAATTTTTTCCTTGGTCAACAAGTGAAATGCAGATGGCATGGAATACTCATTTATCGATATAAATATACTATGGAGGTTAAAAGAAGGTTTTCAGTTGAGAAATCTAACAAGATGAAATCTATAGTTTCTAACATAGTGAAATTTTCAAGGTATGATGAAGGAAAAGTGCTCAATGTCATATAATTTTGGTATATATTTGGAATGTTGTTATACTAAATTGTGACATGATCTCACATATAATTTTTTCTACATTCCAGTCTATAAGACATCAATGTAATTCCAATGAAATACCTTCACTTGAGGTGTAAAGAATACTTCACTATATCAAATTCATTGTGGATATTGGTTTTTTTGAATAATTACAACTGTCATTATGAATTATTAGTTTAAAAAATTCATATTGGACTAAATCATAAGATAATATAAATTCGAAATTTGGTGGTGTATTATATCATGGAAGAATGTGTATTTGTTGTATAATCAAGAAAGAAGATTATATTTCTCTAATTAATGAAGAAAAATAATATATCATTACTATTCAACAATATATATAGTTACTGTGGATGAAGTGGTGGCTTGAATTCATTAGAGTTAAAGTCAAATACCTGACTATAATCAACAATAAAAATTCATGTGAAAAAATCATTAGAAAAAAATCAATTCTATCACTAATAGATGAATAAAATTATGATCAGGTATCATTTTATAAAGTTGAAATTGGATAAGAAGTTGGTAAAGATGAAATATATGCCTATAGATCTACAGGTTGCAGACATTCTAACAATGACCTTACATAAAAGAGAGTTTTAACAATATCCACTCACTATTGGAGTCCAATAGAATCCCCATAGTTGAATTGTGTGTATATGGGGGCCCCACTCCTAATGTTGTGGTGTGTCTTCCATATTCTATGATATATGTTCTTTACCATGTTTCACATCACAATGGAGTGACCTTTGGGTAAATTGAAAAAGGGGAAGAAGTATTTATTTTAGAAGGGGTGAAGAAGAAAGAGAGTCCAGAGAAATAAGATGTGTTTTGTTATTATAATGATTCAAAATTGGGTCACTTAATCAAGATCAATCATGAATTGTGATATTGATGTAGGAAATTAATGATGTTTAGTTAAGTAAATTGTTCTTCTCATGTTCCACGTACTATGTTATAGTTTATATCAATCACAAAAAACAAGGAATTGTAATTATCTTTCCATAATATGTTGTTGTTGGGAAGGACTCTTGACGTGGAATTGAGGATGAAGTGTTTTACTGATGACGTTTTCATGTTACTCTTGTTTTTCATAATTATCTTTGATCATATGGGATTGGATTATGTGTTGAGAAAATTTGTGACAACTATATGGAATTACAGAGTGTTAATGGGGGATATTTATATAAGAAGTTTATTTTTTGTTTTGTTGTGTTTTCAATAAAACCAAAGAGGGTATTACTATGAAAAAATATCTCAAGGTTATATTTTTATGTTTTTGGTTTTGTTTTTTTTGTTAATAATTTTGTATTGGAAATGTTCTAGTTTGTTTATTTCTAAATTATGGTTTTGGGAGGTGGTGAAATTTCTCATTTTTTCCATGAAAACTATAATTGTTTTTAAAACAAAGGTATTATTAATAGCAAATCAAACAATATTTGATGGTCATATAAAAATTCCTTCATTTAATCAATGAATTTTTTAAATGGAAAGGATTTAGTATAATAGATTTTCATTGAGAACTAAAAATCATCTACATGAATCAATGAAGTAATATATAAAATTGTATTATGATTTTATAGAAGTTTCTCTATATGAAAAAATGGGGCAATGTTATTTTTGATAGAAATATGGTGATTATTATATCACTACATAAAATTTTATGTGCTATGTGAACAACATAGTATGTATAATATGTGGTGGAGGCTGTTTATGAGGGGAGTAAAGGTAATTATGGGTAGTGGGAGTTTATATTCACTTTTACAATGTAAAATTCTCCTAATCATTTCATTATAGAGAGAAAAATTTTTATAGTAAAAGATTCCACTATATAATTCTATGAAGTTTAAAATTAGTTGAAGAAGAACATTGGTGCGTGAAGGAGGGTTAGTTTGCATATAAATGTGTATTGTAATGGAGGCTGGTTTGTGATATCCAAGCCAATATGGAAGGACATAAAAAAATAAAAATTATTCTATGATGAACTTGTGCTACATGGTGTATCGGAAGATCGTGAATTGATAAAAGATATCTGTGAAGGAAGAAAAATAATTTATGAAAGGAATTTCAACAAATTAGATGCAATGTGGTAAAGTGAATTTTCATCTATATGGTGAAACATAAGATTAATGAAATACTCAAACATATGTGAACCAATTCTAATTTGATTAATATAAACTAAAAAATATTCTAAAGGATAAGTTAATTCACTTCAGTTGAGAGAGTAGTTAGTTCTAAAGATTAAATGGATGCAAACCTCAGGGGATATGAGTCCACCCCAAAGATTGTAACAACTTTGTGCTGTATTGGATTAAGTACATTATAATACTACATTTTTATGGTTCTTAGACTAAATCAATAATGTTTTAACCATGTAAAATCTCTATGTAGCAGATGTTATTTATTTTCTTTTGATAAATTGCTATATAAATGAGGGAGAAGAATGTTTTTTAACAATGAAGCAAGATTAAATAGGGGATTCTTATTGATTTTCCATACCATGGTCCACCCCTTTTTAGGGTATTTGATCTAGTGGAACCAACAACCCAAAATAAATCCCCACAAGATATTACTTAAAAAAATTCCAAAACCATGCTTTAAAACATCAAAATACACGTAATAAGAAATAGCCTCCACTAAAAAAACTCAAAACATGTCAACTATTCTGCCTATCCTATTAAAAATAAAATTTTTTCTGAAAGTCATTATAATGAACCATCCCAATATTCTATATAAACTAATAACTGACCTGGTCCTCCAATAGGCTTGAAGTTCATTCTCAGTCTCATAGGTTGGCAATGAGTTCTAAGGTATCAAAAGTTCACCATAGGTATTATTTCACCCCATTGAAAAAATAATGATACAAACATTTATAGATATAAACATATAAAAAATTGTACATGAAATAATGAATTAACATCCATACAAGGGTAAACAACTGAAATATGTACTTAGAGAAAGTAGATATCGTAGAATCCTAGGATAAAGGGGTAGTACAAATCCCAAAATAAAAGAAGAAGTGGAAAAACCCAAATAAATATATTATTACCCCCAGTGACCCTCATTCAATAAATTCATAAAACTATCCATACATAGAATAACACAAACCCAGAATGGAAACAAAATTAGGAACCTGAAATAAAAACATAAGTGTTGTATATACACATGTTCATTTGTGCATATTTAGGGTGTGAGATCAATGTTCCTAGTAGGATCTTCTAGGGATACTATGTGAATACCTTCATAATACACTTCATAATGTTTTTAGTTTGAAGGTAATATATGAAATATATTTTTGAAATTCTTTATAAAACAAATACCAATAAGCATATCACATGCATGTTTCTAACAACCTTCATACAACTAACAAACAAGGATTATAGTTTTTTTATTAAAATATTTCAAACCAAGGAAATAGGTCTACTAAAAATCATAAAAATCATAAAAATAATTATTTATCTATATTTTTGAAAATTTATTGAATACTCTATTTTCCTAGAGAACATGAATGATAAACCATTTCTTCAAAACCATTTTTCAAATAAAAACACCACATCCATTTTTAAATTGATCCATAAACCATTTTAAGACATTATATTTGAATGTAAATGAAACATAGTCATGATGATATACTAGTCATACTAATGTACCAAGGTAACAACAAAACACAATCTAAGAGAACAATCTATCAATGTTTTCTTTATAATCAAATGATATAAGGTTATACAAACAATCCAGGAAAATAAACCGTCTAAAGTGTCATAGGAAGTACCTTAGAATCATGAGAAATATATTAAGACTCACTTATATGGATTTGAAGCTGGCCATATAGAACCTAGTCTGATACTATCGAACCTACCATGTCCTAGTATTCCTAAAAAATTAACAAGGTTCCATCATGATTGGGGAGTTAAATAAAAACCCTGGTTCATTACAATAAATCATAGGGCCATATAAATCAATTTTTAAGATTATTTGGTCTGAAATGGTTTCTAACCCAAGGCACAAAACACTGTACACTAGGTTTTTCACTTACTTAGATCCCTACTAATATCCTAAGTCTCCCAAGAAATATCAATAATGGAGGTAAACCCCCAATTAAAGAAAAACTAATCACATAGATAACATATTATGTATTTAAAATTAAACATCACCTCACCTCCTACACACTTACAAGAAACAAACCCTTCAACATCTGCACAGCCCTGTGAAGGTGGAGTGATGATATCATGACATATGCTAGGGAGGAGTAGTTCCATGGTTTCTTTTCTGGGTGATTCCCTCTAAGAACTACGGGTCATGTAATTGTCTCTAAGTCTTCGGTCCGTTTAAGGGTTCCACCTCTACCTTTAAAATGTGTATTATCAAAAATAAAAAAAAATAAAGGCCTTCAAGCCATTCTGACCGACATCTGTCAATAATAATTTCATAACAAGATGAATAAATATTATGCATTATCCAATGTGGGTTACAATCTCCAACTGAAACCACAATCAAATGTGAATCAATTTAGGGTCTCACAACTTCTATAAAACATACTATTCTTTTACATTTTTAAAGGATCATTTAAAAATTTGATATGGAATATAACCCCTTTTAACACGATTTAAAAACAATATTTCCTACATTCCTTGAAAATTGTTTTCATGAACACTTGAAATATCATTTTAGAACCCAACCAATTACCAAAAGTTAAATTTTAATTAATATACACTATTATTTAAAAAATGAAGTGGTTCCATGAACCCTTTAAAAAAAATTAATTATTATTTTTAAATCATATCAAACCACCATGAGGACCAATGGTATCAAAACCATTTAAAGAGAATGAAGGTGAAATCCTATCATTTTAAAAATATACATTTAAAACTGTTGATCCAATATTGAATTTGTTGCCAATAAGTTAATATGTGTTGGATTAGGAAGCAGATATATGGGTAGAATTATTATGTTCCTATTGAATAAGATTTCATGCTTGTACAATTCTCCTTATTGAAATCTGATGATTGTTTTTGCTGATCGTAATTTTCAAAGACATGTTTTAAGGACGAACACATTGTTCTCCACAATGTTAGATAGAATTTAAATTTTTGAAATAATATAAATCTATATATTTCATGATGAATATGATAATAAGATATGAGGGTTTTATAGGGCCGAGAATATTAGTTTTAGGAGGACTTTCATTGCTACATAGAATATTTTTAATTATTTCATTTTTTTTCATAAATAAAAATTTGTCCATTCAAAGGAAACCCTCTTCGAGGATTGAAGAAGGAACATGTGGGACCCAAATGGGTAATGAAACGCATTTTATCCCATCATATTCTATCATGATGGGTGCATTAGTGGGCGCATTAGTGCTCATGCTTCGAGACATTGTATAAATCCTACATGAGTGTGGATGGAACATGGTGCACACTTGGTGTTTTGGTGGCGTGAAACCCATATGGTGTTCAATGCATGTTTGATTGATGTTGATTCCTTATATCTAGTTTAGTGAGTGGTAAGAACATGGTAACTAATAAAAAAATAGAGATTCTATATATTTTTGATGTGGGGTGCATTAATAGATGGTATTATTCACCCATTTTAAAACCGCCAGATATAACATATGCTATTTGATTTGAGTGATCCATTCAATCATATCTTTTATGCCCTCTCAGTTTAAAATAAATCCACCCTTTTACTCCAAAACCCTGTTTTTTAAACTGACCAATTATATTCCACCTCTTGAGTAGGTCTATTCATGCGTGATCTGGATAAACGATCATTGTGAATGATTAAGCTAGGAAAACATGAGTGATTTTGGATGATTGAACTGAACAAGTTAGGGAACTTAATTTAGGAATCCATTGATGAAACGAGGATATCCATGAACCTGCAATGAATTATTTAAATTGTCACATGAATCATGCAGAAGGAACATGTGTGCGTCATATGAAAAGGAAACAATGCATGCATCCATCACTTGATTCTATTTTGATCACATTATCAAGTGGAGACAACCATTGAAGCCCACTCATGATGATTTACAATCATGTGAACCGACCATATTCTACAATATTTTTTAAATGGATTAATATTATTTTTAAGATGATGTTGACTGAGGAAATCACATAATTAGCAAAAGAAGCAATCATCCTATCATGTGATCTCTCAAGTGTTTTGTAGAGAATTTGAGAATATCGGAATTCAAAAGATTTGAGATCCTTGAAAGCTATTGAATAAGAACTCAACATGAAAATAATTACATAGAACATATTCCTAGATAAATCGAGTCTTGGTCTAGGATATGTGTTTCTACAACACTGAGAGAATGAGACAAATATATCTCTCATCCAAATAGTATATTGGTGAGAATCATTCTCATGAAGAAGAAGTGGCATGTTTGATATGATCATATGAAGGAATATCTTTTGAACCATATTAATTTTTTCTAAGGAGAAGGATTTGGGTAGAAAACCAAATATAGAAAAAAAATCATAAGAATCTAACCCACGATAAAACCTCTGTTATCCCACGAAATGTTTATGACAACCAAGGATGAAGCTATTTTTCATGATAAGGGACTCACATATGGTTCTTGAGATATTTTAAAGAATATATGAATGATATATTTGATCATTCAATGGAATTTGATATGAACAAGTGGATAACACTCTTCATGTGATGCAAGTTGTGGAAACAATCATTTTATTTAGAAGGGTTTGAAGGGAAACCATAGAAACCACCAATGTCATGTGAAGGAAACTTTTGAACCAAAAGGAGGATAAATATATGTTCAAAACCAGTTCTTTGAAAAAAATCTAAGATTCATCTGGGTTATGTGAAATAATTTATATTAACAATTATTTTATAATGGAAAACCCACGAGACATATATATCTTATTAGGTGTTTGGGAGAGGGCTGGAGACAAAGCTTGTGTCATGTGAAAGTAAATCACAAAACATCAGTATGTTTTTTGAAGACACATGACAATCCATTATGAGATCTGATGAAGGATGTGAAGCACAAATCATGTGCTTTAAATGATTTATTAAATAAGTGAGGAAAGAAAAGGATTCATGAAATCCATACAATACATTCACCCCTTGGATGTATAATTGATATACCAACAAAATATTTGACAAATGTAAAATAAATTAATAGATATGATAAATAATTATGATGGTTTTTTTGGATTCCATGAAAACGATGCATAAAGTGTGTTCACTTTGGGACTAGATCTAGATAGAATTGAAGAAGTGATTTTATCCATGTTAATAGTGTTTTAGGATTCAAGAAGATATAATGGGATGACATTGTACAAGATCCTTATTACATATATATATATATTCATGAATATATTTTTTTCTATACGTGTTCACATTTTATTGAGGTTGCGACTTCATTTATAAGGAATCCAACATGATCCTTTCTTTTACTGAGGTTACTGATCAGATATAGGTAATTAATATTTATTGAGTAAGACCAACAAACTCAACTAGTTTATATTGAAGGTACTTGAATACTACACGAGCATGTGTGATCTAGTAAGCTCTTGGATGAATATAAAAATATAAAACTATAGTGGGACATTCTTTAATAAAGGTATAATTATTCGATTGGATATGGATCAAAGAGTCTCTTATGTGATTCCTGATAAGAAGTCTATAGTACAGATTCTGGAGTAGGCTGGTGTGGATTCTGGTTACACTATAGGATGAAATATAAATAATATAATGAGTGGGTTCAAGAGAGTTATGGTGTTAGTATGTGTCAACCATTTGAATCACTAAAGTATGGTTATGGTGGAGAATATATGTTTTGGGGAATAAAAAACATGAAAATGAGTATGTATATATCACAAACCATATATACAACATGTACGATGATCTCTCTTATTAATTCTTCATACAAATTGAGACTACATGATATCAATGTGTGGATTGAGAACCCAAATAAATTAATGATTTTGAATTAAAAATAAATAAATTTTAAAAATTAAACCATTGATTCACCCCCCTCTCAGTTCTCTATCTAGCCTGGGGAACTATAAGTGTTATCAAAATATTGGGTCACCTCTAATGATCCAAGAGAGTTTTTATAAAGTGCATATATTATTATATGAGTGGGATACATGAGATGGATAAAAATTAAATTATTCTCGCTAATTATAATATAAAAATTTCTTATAAGATAGAGAAGAATAGAAATATGTGACATGATAAGAAGATAAAGAATAATATTAAAGTACATACAAAGATACCTATAAGTGAAGATAATCAAAATGGTTTTTTAGTTATTATTTTGATTATTATTCATCTAATTAATAATGATCAAGATGTGATGATGATTGATCATTCTGTAATCTACTTCTTGAATTCAAATAACATGTGACGAATGTTTATAAAGTAGTAAAAAATAATATTGTTGAATTTTTCATGGTTCTTCAAGATGAGAAATTACTGCTATAAGAATATAATAATGAAAAGGAAGAGGAATTTTCTAAAAGATTATGAATGTCCACCACTTTCATAAAACATTATAAAGTAAAAAAAGAAGAAATTTCACTTTCTAATGAACTATATATTGAAATAGTTGTAAATTTTTAAGGATTTTATTTTGAGAATTAATTCTTTGAAGTTGAATTTATATATTTTTTCCATGAATTAAAAAAATTGAACAATTTATTTATGGTTGTAAAAATTTATAATTTACCAAATAGAGATAAGAAGTTAAAAGAGTTTAAAAATTATTTATATGAAACAAGAATAATATATGATGAAAAAATGATGAATTTTAAAGAGGATTGGGAATCCAAGATGAAATCATTTGAGGATGAGAATAACCTTTTCAACAAGAAGAGATTAGATCTATACTTGAGACTTAAAAATCTAGAATCAAATAAAAGAAATAAATTTCTAAATAACTAAATGTATTGATGTGTAAAATCATGTTTCCATTGTGGATAATGATTCTATAAAGAATATTTTTATCATTCTCTAATAAAATGGAATAATCCTTTAAGAATAAGGCACCCCATTTCCCATAAACAATTTTAAATTCTGTTATAGTTTTGAAACCAAACTGTAAGAAAGTATGGATGGTAATAAATATTTTTAAATACCCAATATGGAGTAAGGATTTGAAAATTATCATGAAGAACTTTTCTCCTAGAAGAATAAAAAATAATAATGATGTCTCTCAAAATAAGAATGATTTAAATTATATCACTACTAACCAAATTACATCACAAAATAAAAGAAGAATGTTCTTTGTATTTTTATTGTTCTTCTGAAATTTAGGGCATGATGATATTTAGGACTTGAAGAATAAAAAAATTCATGAAAATAACAGAAGGCTTTCATTTGGGGGGATAAATAAAAAATAAAATAGAAAAACTACATCAGAGAATAAAAATACCTATAAAGCAATTCTATCTTAAGAAAATGGATTTGAATTCTTCAATTATTTCCATGAATACTGAAATAAATTTTTTTACTCTTACAATGAGTTCTGGTGTGTACCTATAATGGAAAATTTATCTGATGATGTGAAGAGAAGTTAATAATAAAATAAAGTCAGGTAAGAATAGATGGTGACAAGTCATTTTTAATAAGTGACTAAAATAAAGATACTTTTAATCTAATTATAACCAAGAAAAAAATGTGATATCCTATCTTATATCGAAGGGAGAAATAGATTAGTTAAGAAATTAAAAATCTCATAAAAAAGAGGAACCAATTTTATGAAGTACAAAAATAACATGTATCTATAAAAAAACATATCAAGGTGAATGATCTAGGTGTAGTAGTGTTTCCTAGTTGTGTAAAACATATGGGCACAAATCCCACTCTTGATGGTATGAAATTTCATTACCTGAAAATATGCTTGAATCAAGGGGGAGTCATGGTGAAAAAATGATAGAACATCATAGAGAAATATTTATGTCACTCGAAACACATCCAAGTTTCAAAAAAAATTTATATGATAAACATAAGGGTCACAAAGTTTAGAAATGAATCAAAATAATTCCATAATATATTACCTATGTTAAGAATGAGAGAAAACTACAATAGAAAAATAGTTGTGTGTCATGTGAAAATTATGAGATGATAGAGAATTTCAAGAAAGAGTTCTTAGTTGTAAGGCCAAATTAATTTACATTTTCTAAAAAATTGGAGGAAGCTAAAAAGGTATTAAAAATAATAAAAAAAAATGTATCTATGGAAGTTTAAGTGGAAAAATCTATAATACACAATATATGGACTTGTGCATATGGTTTACAAAATTTGGACATGATAAAAACAACTGCATAGATATTCTTGCTAATTAGTGGGAGAAAATAAAATTTAATGGAGACATAACATACATGAAATTTTGTGGTTGGTATAAAATAATGGATAAGGTTTATAGATAACTCTCATCTTGAATGTTAATCCTAATGGATTAGAAGGCCCCTTTTTCCCCTATATGTATAAATTTCTTTTTACTAACATGTAGTGAATTGAATGACATGGATGCAACCCTTGAGGGGGTAAATTTATGAGATGAAGCTATTAAATATTCACTACATAGTGAGTGATACAATTATAAACATATTTATATAATTGGAAGATAAGGTATGAAAATCACACGATCATCCCCCATTATTAATTGAATTAATCATATCAATCAAGGGGAAGTTCTTGATTAATGTCAAGATAAGAAAAATGGGGAGCTATATCATCTTCACTTTAAAATTTTAATGTTCTTTTTAAATTTTGTGTAGGATTAGAATTACATTGATAAATATGATTACATCCAATCCCTTTAATGATAACTAAGAATTCATGAGCATGATTTGACATGAATGGTGTTTATGGATTCCTCAGAAATTATAAGTTCTATCTATCTTGTTTTATACACTGGGATACCCACATAGACATTGAATTGATTAACAGAATGGTCTATGCTAAGATAACCATGTGATATCATTCCACTCTTAGAAGTGATCAAGAAATTTTTATTAGGGAGATTATCATTTTTTTTGAATTGATGATGAAATGAGAATACCATATTTAGTCGATTTATATTGATTAACAATAAGGAACGGATAAATGTTAGATACACAAATTGACTTATGATATGTGATGATATTGATAAAAAAAATTCAAAGGGGGAGATTATTGAGTCTAGATTGTATAATTTTTCAATAATATAATATGTGATGATATTTTTTATGTAACCATATTTTATCTTACACTTTTTTTTGTTATAAAATGATGTCGTGCATTTAGTTACTAACCAACCGTTGTTTGAGTGACACTTGTAAATGTCCCTCCAAAATTTAAGGAACAATATGACCATTTGAGGAGGGAGCCGACCATTGAAGTCGTGCCTATAAATAGGATCACATTTGAACTAGCCCATAACTTTTAAAAAGTTGATTAATCTGGTGCTTACATGTTGTTGAATTGATTTATAGAGAGAGAGGCTCTTATAAACTCTCAGGCTTTGTGCAGAAAGTTTGAACGGCTTGTTCAAACATTGCTTCATGCAGACTTGATTTGTACAGAGGTGCGATTTTTTTAAAATCAAACACATCGGGTTGTGAAGTCAGAGGTGCTTATTTCCTTACAAATATAGTGATCGCAGGGATAGCAATAAAAATACCAATTATCGGATTGAGGGCTTACCTGGGTTTGGGTAAGACATACTTTGTTGAAAGTATAAATCAAGGGACCTTTATCTAGGGTAGTTGGATAAACTTATTTTTGGGTTAAAAGAGTTACTACTTGTTACTTATAGTTTTGTATGTTTGTTCTCTGTTGTAGTTTTAGTTATTGATGAAAGTATAATTTCCTTATACTTCCTTAGACTTGTACTCTGATTAAATAGGATTCTATACGCTTTAAGGTAGAATCTTAGTTATTGTAAACTTTTGTTAAGTTTCATTTCCAGAATCACTTTTTTGGAATAAAGCAAGTTATTAGGGCTTAAAGGTGTTGTGGATTTTGTCTATACAAAATTTCCTTAAGGATTTTTAAAGTGTACAATTCACCCCCCTCTTGTATATTAAGTGTCTTCATCATAATTTGATACTACGATCAATATCATATCTATCATACTATCGATACAAAAATTGGTATAAAAGGAGGTGACCTTGAATCCTGAACCAATCAAACAATTGGATTCAGAATTTTGGTTAAATATTAATTATTCCCACAATTAGATTCAGAAGAGAAATCTTCTTCTTCACTTTTTTGGAATTAGTTTTTCGGATCCATAAAGTTCGTATTAATTTTTTCTTAGGGATACTCTATTTCTATTTTCCAAGCTTAGGATATTTACTTTTGTTTAAAAACTTTTATTACTAACAAGTTTGTGTGGAAAGATTTTCCTTAATATGGTAGGTTCAAATATTGGCTCTATCGACAATCTAAATCCCACCAGACCTCCTATTTTTTTATGGAAATTATTATGAGTACTGGAGATATAGGATGGAGAATTTCTTTATTAACACTAATTTTTATAACTACCTAATGCTGACAAGAGACTATATGATTCCTGATAAGGAATTGAGAACATTCACTAATCTGTAGAAATCAGAATATCAAGAAAACTTCAAAGTGAGAAATACATTGCTATGTTCCTTGACTAGGAACATCTATTGTAAAATATCTTCATGTGAAGCTGAAAATAATATCTGGAAGAAACTTGAAGTTACACATTTTGGTACTTCTAAATTTATAGAGACAAGAAGAGCTATGTTGAGAGCTAGATACCATGGATTTAACTTTTCTTATGCAGAACCTATAAGAAAAGTTCAGCAAAGGTTTATGAATATCGTGAATGAATTACAGTCTATGGATGGAAAAGGATTGGATAATTAGGATCTTTGAGATAAAATCATAGGCATCATGCCAAATGAGTGGGAGTCCAATAGGATAGTAATTGATGAGAACAAGAAAGTCATCCATATTTCCTTATATGAGTTGTTTAGAACTCTTCTTCAGCATGAGACTGGAATGAAAAGAGATACTGATAATGTAAAGAAGATGAATGGGAATAGAGGAGTTACTTTTAAAACTACTTCAAAACATATGAAAGCCAAGACTCCAAAAAGAGAAACTAGATCAAAGTCAAAGAAAGTTACTATTTAGTTAGAATCTAGTGATATAGAAAAGTATGAGAATGAATTAGATAATTTTTCTCGGAGAATGAATAAGATAATAACTCAAAAAAACTATCAAAATAAGTACAAGAAGAGATACTACAAAGAGAATAAAGATGGGGAAGTTTCTTGTTATGAATATAGAATAACAGGTCATATCAGACCTGATTGCCCTCTATTGTAAAAGAAAGAAAAGAAGGAAAGGAATTCAGAAAGAAACAAGAATAAGTTCTATCGTTCAAAACACAAGAAAAGCCTTAAAGAAAATGATAAATGGAGTGTTAGCTATGGAGACTCTTCAGGAAGTGAATCTTCTAAATATGAATCAACAACACAGAAAAATATTGGATTCTTTTCTACTACTTCTTTCCCTAATACATGTTTTATGGCCAAGTACACTCTATCGAAGATTTAACATATTTATCACTTGATAAGAATTTTTATTCTGGATATATTACTTATAATGAAGATAATTTTTCTTCAGATAATGAAGAAATACCTTTTCATGAAGAAGTATCTAGATTTTACAAGTTGTTAGAAGCAAAAAATTGTAAAATTTCTATGAAATTGGACAAGGAAAATACAATAGAAGATGTTCTTACAAAAGAGATTTCAGACCACTCTAGATATCTTAGAGACAAGGATGAGCTTTTAGAAACACTTTATAAAGACTTTAAGGAAGTAAATTCTGAAAAGGAAAAAATTTCTAAAGATCTTAAGAATGCTATTTCAAAAATAAGTGTTTTGAGGAAAAATCTAACTCTAAGGAAATAATTCATGAGGATAGGAATTTAGTCATCAGACTAAAATTCGAAATATATTCCCTTAAGAAACTTCTTTCAAACTTTACTTCTGGTAAAGATTTTTTTTGACAAGATGTATTCCCAAATAAAACCTCAAAAAATACTACTAGAGTAGGTTATACTCACCAAAAACTTGTTTTTAAAAACAACTATTTCATTCCTCCTGGAGACCCTTTTTGTACTAAATGTCAAAGTGGTGGGAATTGGAAAAAAATTCTCTTTGAATAATGTTCAATATCTTGGGTTTAATAAATCTTATTTTTCTAAAAAAATGTGGATACCCAAAATTTTGTTGTCTAACAATTCTGGATCCAAGGAAGTTTGGATACCGAAGGTATAACTTTCTTATTTACTAGAAAATAGACAAGGTACCAACAACAATACTTGGTACATGAATAGTGGATGTTCTTGGCATAGGTTTGGTAACAAAAAATTATTTGAAAAGATTATCAAGACAAAAGGAGGAAAAGTAACTTTCAGAGATAATGCTAAGGGAGAGATTATTGGTATAGGTAACATAATTCTTCTTGAAAAAACATTGATTTCAAATGTTTTGTTTGTTAAGGTCCTTAAGCACAACCTCGTTAGGATAAGTCAATTATGTGATGAAGGTTACCTTGTGAATTTTAGGAATGACAAGGTGTTAGTACACAATTCCAAGGAAGAGTTTATTATTTCTGCTAATAGGCAAGAGAATGTTTACACACTACAACTAGAAGACCTTAGAAGCCAATATATACCTTGACTTAGTGAAATGAAAGATCATTCTTTGTCTTGGAATAGAATTTTAGGTCATTGTAACCTTAGTAACCTATGTAAAATCTCTAAGAAAGAAATAGTTAAGGATCTAACTGAGCTTAGATTTGATTCTTAAAAAGTTTGTGATCCTTGTAAATATGGAAAGAAACATAAATCAAGGTTTAAATTGGTCGGTGAAGTCTCAACCAATGATGCATTGTAGTTGGTGCATATGGATCCTTTTGGTCCAACAAAAACTGAAAGCATTGGAGAAAAATATTATGTATTTGTCCTAGTTGATTATTACACTAGATTTACATGGCTCTACTTTCTAACAAATAAATCTGAAGTTTTTTCTTATTTCAAAAGTGTTAGAGCCCGAGTTAAAAATTAGAAAAACCTTCCTTTGATAACTATTCATAGTGATCATGGAGGGGAATTTCAAAATTCTAATTTTGAAACTTTTTTTAGAAGAAAAGGAATTACTCATAACTTCTCAGCACCTAGAACTCCTCAACAAAATGGTGTTGTTGAAAGAAGAAATATAATTATTTAAGAGATAACAAGAACCATGGTGAGTGAATATTCTATAGAAAAACATTTTTGAATTGAATCTATAAGTACTGCTTGTTATATAATAAATCGTGTTTTAAATGGAAGTTTTTTAATAAAACTACTTATGAGTTATGGAATGGTAGAAAGCCTAGACTTTCCTACTTTATGGTTTTTAGATTCAAGGTATTCATTCTGATTACTAAAGTTAACTTACACAAATTCGAACCGAAATCTGATGAAGGAATTTTCTTAGGCTACTCCACAACTTCTAAGTGTTATAGTGTTTTTAATGAAAAAACTTGTACTGTTGAAGAAACAGTACAAGTTAAATAAGATGAAATAGATCCTTTTGTCTTTAAACAACCCCAACCGACATCTTCAGATGTGGTTTCAAAAACTGATTATCAACCTTTATTATAAGATCCTATTGATAAGGAAAATGTCCAAGAAGATGCTTCTAAATCATTTACCCTAGAAGATTTTCTACCATATGTTGATGAACAGGCTTTACAAAACCCAAATCAGTTGTTTGTTATGAATAATACCAGTGATATTATCATTGGTGATATGAATCAACCTGTAAGGACTAGAAGTTCCTTAAGGAATGAAGTAGAATATCTTGCATTCCTTTCCCAATTAGAACAGAAAATCACTAATGAAGCTTTAGGTGATGATGATTAGATAAAATATATGTAAGATGAACTAAATTATTTCAAAAGGAATAAAGTATGTACCATGGATAAAAGACTTAAGGATACTTCAATTATTGGAGTAAAATGGGTCCTCAGAAATAAGTGTGATAAAAATTGAATCATAGTAAGAAATAAATCTAGATTTGTTGCTAAAGTCTATAATCAACAAAAAAGAATAGACTGTGAAGAAACCTATGCTCCAGTAGCTAGATTTGAATCTATTCATATCTTACTTTCCTTTGTAGCATTATTTAACTTCAAACATTTTCAAATGGATGTGAAATGTGTGTTCCTTAATGGTTTTGTACAAGAGGAAGTTTTTGTTGAAAAAACTCCTGGTTTTTAAGATACAAAACATCCTAAACATGTTTATAAACATTCCAATGCCTTGTATGGACATAAGAAAGCCCCTCGAGCCTTGTATGATAGACTTACATGATTTTTTCTTCAAAATAGTAATGTTAAGGGAAAATTAGATCCAACCCTTTTTATAAATAAAGATAAGAAAAATGTTTTTATTGTTCAAATTTATGTTGATGACATTATATTTGGTTCAACTCAGCAATCTTTAACTGATTCCTTTGCGGATCTAATTAAATCTTAGTTTGAAATGAGTATGACGAGTGAGTTAACATTTTTCCTTAGTTTTTAGAATTCTCAAAAACCCAAAGGAATCTATATATCCCAAAAAAATTATATTAAAGATCTACTTAAAAAGTATGGATATGAAAATACTAAGATTTTTAGTACTCCAATTAGTACCTCAAATACAATAAATATTGATAGAGCTGGGAAACCAGTAGATCAAACATCGTTAAGAGTTATGATCAGAAGCTTACTTTACATGATATCTAGTCATCCAGAATTAATGTTTTCAGTATGATTATGTAAAATATATCAATCCAATCCTAAGGAATCTCATTTAAAGGAAGTAAAAATAATTTTTCTCTACTTAAAGCGAACCTTTGATTTAGGACCCTTCTATAATTCTCCAAATTATTTTGTTTTGAAAATATTTTTAAATACTATCTTTGGTGGATATAATATGGATATAAAAAGTACTTCTAGAACCTGTCATTTCTTAAGAGATTCATTAGTTTCTTGGTCATGCATGAATAAACACTCTGTATCACTTTCCACTACTAAAGCTGAATATATAGCAGCTGAAAGTTGTTGTGCTCAAGTGTTGTGGATGCAACACACACTCAAAGACTATGGTTTGAGTTTTACCAAAACACAAATTTTGTGTGATAATACTACTTCCATTTCATTAAGAAACAACCATGCACATCACTCTCATGCAAAACACAAATATATTAGGCATCACAATATTAGGTATCACACACTCAAAGGAGATATCATTCTTCAATTTATCGGAACACAAGATCAACTTGCTGATATTTTCACAAAATCTTTACCCTCCAAAAGATTTGAATATATTAAACAGAAGTTGGGAATGATAACCATAAGGTAATAATATTTATTAACTTCCTGTTGAAATCAAACTCCTTGCAGTAATAAACTCTTTTTCATAGGGGGAGTACATTTGCTTGTTAGTTTTTTAATTTTTTCGTAATGATGTTTTTCAATTGTTTTTTGTAATGATGTTTTTCAATTGTTTTTTGTAATGATGTTTTTCAAAAAAAATTCTAATGTTGTTTTTCCAAAAAAAATTCATAATGAAATTTTTTTTTCAAGTTTTTCATAATGAAGTTTTTCAAGTTTTTTTCAAAATGAAATATTTCTATACTAGACATTTTCGTAATGAAGATTTTCATAATGGAGTTTTTTTTTCGTTTTCATTTTATTTCGTAATCAAAATTTTAGAAATCTAAATTTCTTCAAGAATAATTTTTCCTCAATATGAATAATCTTCCTGGTAATCCGAAAGGTATGATTTCTTTATTATGTTTTCATAATCATTATTTACATGTTGGTATTTTCTTTTGGGTTTTAAATTTTTCGGATTCTAGTTTCCTTAAATCCGAATGTTTTTCTTTAAAAACCTCAAAAGATCTGATCCTACAAAATATTCCACGAGGCTATCATTTCAACCATTAGATCTAATCACAAGATTTCTCAACCATTGGATTGTCTTTTGAAGTAAAATTGTCATTTCAAACACCTATATAAAAGACCCCCGAAGGGTTGTCCAACATCGGATATCAAGCCTTTGTGTGTCGAAGCTCTACCCCCCTTTCAAAAGCTCATTTTGAACCTCTCAAATCTTACTCAAAGCCGAATGTCTATTGAAGTTATTTCTCAAGAGATGTCAACTGTCAAGTCTATTTCTGAGTGGAAGAATTATATAGAGAGGTTAGTGCATCTGAATTTATTTTCCAAGTACGATTCCATTATATACAAGAACATAAGATTGAATGGATGGGAAATCATTTTTATATCCAAGCCAGGAGCTCAAGATGTAGTATATCTGGATCAACTAATATACTTTTATGAATCTGTGTGCTTTTTCAAGGAAGATGATAGGTGTAAATTTTCATTCATGATCCATGGAAAAACTTACTCCCTTTCATAAACAAAGGCTGCTAGCTTGGTAGGATTGTCTTATGAAGGGGAAGCTGAGTTCTGTTCCCATAAATTATCGGATGTACAAGGATGTTTTTATCAAGTTGAAAGCTATGAAGTGTCTTGGAATTTTAGATGTTAAGACCCTGAAGATTTCTAAATTTTCTCCAAATAATTGGAGCCTTGAATTGTGGGTTCAAGTTTTTATCATTATGAGAAAAGGTGATAAGGACACTTTAAAGAAGAGCGACACGTATATTCTAGATTTTCTGGTGAATCTACGGAAGGTAAATTTGATGAAGAATATTATGATTATAGTAGAGAATATCGAGAATGGAAATTTAAAAGCTCATATTATAATTTATCCATCCATCCTCTCTTTTCCAATTGTTCAGTGCCTTGAGTATTTCAATATTCCATGCAGTTCCAAGCCGAGGAATTGCAATGTAATGATTGTAAGTGATGATACATTCAAGAGAAAGAATGTTGGTTTCTCTAAAGATTCTTTAGAATTCTATGACTCACCAGAGGAAGAAGCATAAGCCATTCTGAAGGAACAAAAAGGTCCTAAACCATCGAAAAGAGGAGGAAAGAAGAGGAAGTGGAAATAAGTTGTAGTTGAAGGTAAAACCCCATAGGCTAAAAGAACCCAATCCGAACCTCCAAAGCCCAAGAAACAAAAAGCTTATCCAGATGAGGTTGTAGCCAAGTGGAGGGAAGACAAGAAAAACTGGAAGGAAGGAGAGCCAATGTTTCTCTTAGATCATGCAAAAGCCAAGGCCTTGAAAGAGAAGACTGTTGATGAGATTGAGAAGCAAGCTAAGTAAAAGAAGAAAAATAAGAAGATGTCAGAAGATGAGATTGTGCAATCACTTCCAAGGGATACTGAGATATCATCCGAGAATATCCCTGTACTGAAATCCTTCTTGATAGAACTCTTTCATGAGACACTGGAGAAGAAATTTCTCACTCCAGAAAAAGTACAAGAGAATTTTGTTGAAGAAAAGGAAGTTGTGGAAGAAGTGGACGAAGAAGAAAGAAGTGCTGACATAGAATATTTGATAATGAAAGTTGAAGACTTTCATTAGAAGGAAAGTGAATCCGAGAAATTGTCAATCCATACTTCTCAAGTCGGATCTTTGACGCTTCCTACACCTCGGTTAGATGGAAAAGCTGAAGATGAAATAAATAATCCCTATGAAGAAGAAAGTTATAACCACGATTTGATTCACCCTAAATATTCTAAGGTAGGAGATGAGAATGAGAAGATAGATAAAGATAGAATTGTTCAGCTGCCTAATAGTGAACAAGAGTCTCCAGATGAGGAAGTTGTTCCAAGAGCTGATAAAGGGAAACAAGTTATTGTGGACACCCCTACTAATGTTGTTTTTAATAAAAAGGAAGCTGGTGGATCTTCGAAGAGAAAGCTTGTCAAGCTAGAGAAAGAGCCTTCACCAAGAAAGGTATCAGACTTGGAATCATATTCCCTTGGACATGATTTTCTCATTCAATCACTAAAGAAGCTTGTTGAAACTATTCTAGTCTTTCCAAGCATTGACTCAAGAGGTCAGATGCTCCAACACAACATGAATCAAAAATTAAATTTACTATCCCTGGTGATGGATAGGTGTGCACAACTTGAGGCTGATTTCACAAACTTCTTCATTAACTATGATGCACACACAAAATCTTGTAATGAAGTGATTAGCGGGTCAAATAATATAGTTGAAGACTTGAGAGATCTTGATGAGTTTCAACATGATGTTAAGGGATCTTTTGATAATGAAGATAGTAAAATCAAGAATCTCACGACTAGATTTGGGGAAAATCTAACTCTTGAGAAAAATACTCGGATTCAAGAGGTAAAGGACCTGAATGGGAAGCTATATTCTATTTCCCAAAGTTGAAAGATGGAAAGTGATCTTCGGATCGCGATCAACGAGAAGCAAGTTAAGCAAGATGAGTTGTTGAAGGCTCAAGGAAAGGCTCTGAAGGCTCAGGAAGAAAAGATCAAAGCTTTAGAGAAGAAAGAAGAGGATCAGGATCAACTCATAAAGCAAGTAGAAGAAGAATATAAGAAACTAAAAAAATATGAAAACCATAGTGAAGAAATTGATACCCAAGGAGAAGGAAGGAAAATGGATTCAATCAGATCTTTTGTTTTATTCTTTCCTTGTAAAAAATTTCTTCTTATTTTAATGAATTCTTTGTTGCCCGTTTTTGTTTGGATGCTTTGTACTAATATTTTAGGTACTATAATTTATTTTCCCTTCCCTCAAATTCTTTTTTTAAATCACAAAGGGGGAGAAATGAGAACAAAAACTAAGAAAAGAAGAAATATCACTATGTAAGGGGGAGTTTATCTAAGAGGGAGTTTTCATTATAGAAATTTACGTACTCAAGATAATGGAAAATCTCATTCCGAAAATCATGAATATGATCCTTAGAGTTCCAAATACTAAGGGGGAGTTAGTCGTATTCATCCTTTACCATGTGTAATGGGAGATAAGTTTTATTGCCTAAGTCCTTTTATTATTTTTTGTAAGGATGTTTGTGCTTTCCAAAAAGGCGGAGATTGTTGAGTTAATAAGGTTTTCCTTTTGACTTTTCCATTCCTTCATGTTTGGGGGAGATTGTTAAGTCAATAAGTTATCCTTATGACTTTAACTATTTTCTTGTTTTTAAAATCATAAGAACCTTATCTTAAAAAAAATCTCATTCTACCCTATGTTTTACTTCTATAATTTTTTTTACTTCCCTAAGGAAATTTATCCTTACCATGATTTTCTTTATTCATCATTTTTTCTAAGTGTAAAATTCGTTTTAATACCTAAAACCTCAGAATCATATAATACTTAGATAATGAGAATTCTGTTTTGGACTCTGAATTATGACTCTGAGTTATCTAAATTAAAACTCTGAACTTTCTGAGTTTAGACTCCAAATTCTGACTCCGGACTTTGTGAGTTCTGACTTCGAATTCTAATGAATTCTGACTCCGAACTTTGTGATTTCAGACTCCAAATTCTCATGAACTCTGACTCTGAACTTTATAAGTTCCAGTTCCGAAATCTTGTGAATCCAGATTCTGAATTTCCTTGAAATTCAAACTCCAGATTTCTATAGAGTTCAGGTTCCGAATTCCCTAGAAAACAGAATCCAAATATCCTTGTACTATAGAATCCGAATTAATTTTTTATTAGACTGATAACTTATATTTTCTTACATTTCGAATATTTGAATTTGTTTTTGTAACCATATTTTTTCTTACACTTGTTTCTGTTATAAAACAATGTCGTTCATTCAGTTACTAACCAACCGTTGTTTGAGTGACACATGTAAATGTCCCTCCCAAATTCAAGGAAGTATATGACCATTGGAATAGGGATCCGACTGTTAAATTTGTGCCTATTAATAGGAGCTCATTTGAATGAGCCCATAATTTTAACAAGTTGATTAATATAGTGCTTACATGTTGTTGAAGTTATTTCTAGAGAGAGAGAGGCTCTTATAAACTCTCAGGCTTCATGCAAAATGTTTGAACGGCTTGTTCAAACATTTCTTTGTGCACACTTGCTTCGTTCAGAGGTGCAATTTCCTTAAAATCCGAGACTTCGGGTTGGGAAGTCAGAGGTGACAATTTCCTTACAAATCAAGGGCTTTAGGGGATATCAAGACAGATAATGATCTTCGGATTTAGGGATTACCTAGGTTTGAGTAAGATAGAATTTCTTAAAAGTATATAAATCAAGGTACCTTTATCCAGGGTTGTTGGATACCCTTATCTTTGGGTTAAAATAGTTACTACTTGTTACTTTTAGTGTTGTATGTTTGTTTTCCGCTGTATTTTTAGTTTTTGAGGAAAGTATAATTTTCTTATACTTCGTTAGACTTATACTCTGATTAAATAGTATTCTATACGATTTAAGGTAGAATCTTAGTTATTGTAAACTTTTGTTAGGTTTCATTTCTGGAATCACTTTTCCGGAATCAAAAAAGTTATTAGAGCATAGAGGTATTGTGAATTTTGCCTATACAAAATTTCCTTAAGGATTTTTAAAGTATAAAATTCACCCCTATTGTATATTGAGTATCTGCATCATAATTTGATACTAAAATCAGTATCATATCTATCATACTATCGATCCAACATGTATTTCAAAAAAATCACACCGTAAGCCATCCAAGAAATTCACATATATCAAAAAACCTTTGTTTCACAAAGGTGTTTTTAGTGTAACATCAAGATATTTTTAGGAGTTTGAGGCAGACCTACAAACACAACCCTTTTAATCTGAAAGTAACTCGCAAAGAAAATATTTTTATTCCAAGACACTTGAAAAACCATACATAGATAACACCAAGTAAGTTAAGTATAGATTAATTAGTTTTCATTATTTAGTAAATAAGTGAGGAAAACAAAAGGTTACATGAAACCCATGAAACACATGCAACCCTAGAAAATATAACTAAGATATCCCAAAGAAATTTGATAAAAAACACCTAATATAATAGAGATTATAAATGAATGTGATAATCTTTTGTATTCCATGAAAACCTAGAATGATGTGTTTTTAATTTGAGTCTAAAGCTAGATAAAACATCAAAATAGATTTTATCCGAGTTGACATTGTTTGATGATTCAAGAAGATAGATTGGGACGCCATTATGGACAATACCTATTGCATATAAATATATATGATGAAATTGTGCTCACCACTTGATTACATTTTATTGAAATCATGAATTTATTCAGAAGGATGCCTAGCCCAAGTATTTTTTTCACTAAAGAAACTAAATAGATAAAAGTTACTAGAATTTGTTGATCGAGATTTAAAGACTCAACTTGTAGTTTTTGAAGGTACTTGAAGAGTACATGGGAAGGTGAGATATAGAAATATAATGAAGGAAGATAAATAGATCCAACTATAGTGGAATAATATTGAATAAAATTATAAGTCTTTAGTTGGTTCTGAAGAATGAAGTGCCTTGTATGATTTAGGAGTATAAGTCTCTAGTCCATATTCTGGAGTAGGCTGGTGTGGATTCTGGTAACTCTATGGGATGAAATATAAAAAAGATCTTATGTGGATTTAGGAGTGATTCATTGTGACTATGTATCAACAACAGTAATCATAGAAGGATGATTATAGTGGAGAATCTGTGTTGGGAGGAATAAGAAACATGGTAAGAAGTATGTCTTTGTAGATAACATTATAAACATTTTTTGGGGTTCTTTCACTAATTAATTTTACATATGAAATGAGAATGTGAGATATCACTAAGTGGATATATCACTATAAAACTTTTAAGTGAATGAATTGAAAATAAATTACTTTTAAAAAGGAAACTACTAATGCACCCTACCCCCTCCTAGTGGCTAGTCCATCTTGAGTCACTACAAAAACTTTACACTCCACTTTTAAAAATTGAATTAGAATTACGCACACCATTAAAAAACATAAACCATTTTAAAAGATCAAATAGATAATTTTCACAGTTTCGTGGCATGTTGTAGGTCCATGCCATGTGAAATATCCATTTAAATATAATTGTGTGCTTAATATAAGCCCAAAATATGCATCTAATTTCATTATAAAGAATATAAAAGCACACAAGAAATTTATAACTTGAATTAAAAGGGAATTACAATGAAAAAACAACATCATTAAAGTATAATAACAACCAAAACTAGTCAAATTCAATTGATAGTGCACAACCTAGATAATATAAAACGTCCTCAACCCTAAACAACTTAAATCCCCATAATTAGATCATTTTTAAACATTAATCCCATCCTGAAGAGTATTTTGAGTTTATAGGAGTGTGAGAAACTAGTATAGAGGTAAATGAAAGATGAGATGTGAATAAAAAAGAAGAAATGATGGATAACCCAATTGAAATTCAATAATAAATTACCCATAGATAAAATGAAGAATAAGGGATAAATATCCCTCCACACCATATATTCTACCGAAAATATAGATGGAAGGGGGAGGAGAAAAGCATAAAAACTCAAGCTGGGGTGGGGGCTGTATCATCCCCAAATTAATCAAATTTTGGGTAAAAATGATTTTTATTAACCATGAACCAACCAAGAATATTTAATTATGAAGTAAAATGGCATGGCATGGCTATCCTATATTCTTACCAAACTATGGATATCCATGTGAAAATTATGCTAACTAATATTGTCAAATTGCAGAACCACATCACACTCTTGTCACATTGTTTACCTAATCATGAAAAATATTTACTCCAGTAAACATACACAAAATATGAAACAAATTTTTTTCCCTAGAATTCATATAGCTTGCACAAAACTATGTGCTACCCATATAGGCTAAACATGTGTTGAACAAAATGAACTGAAAATACTCCCAATGATGATCATCCACACATTTTCTACTAAATCGTGGGTGAAAATTTTGGATATAAGTAAAAAATTATATATTTCTTATGTTTAATTGTGAATATTCTTTTAATAATAAATTTTTACACATTAAGATATGATATTGCAAAATAGATGATTGTAATAATATTTTCACGTCATGACTATTCTCACTATGGAACATTGTTCAACCAGAAATTGCAAGGTAGATAGTAGAGATAATAAAATAAATGTAATCTATTAAACTCCTACAATGAAGTATAAATGGTTTGGGAAACTAAAAATATCCTAAAACTTAGAAAGAAACAATCAAGGTCCAATATATAAAAACCCATTAAAATCCTCAATCAGTAGTATCAAACTCTAGTAAGAAACAATCAAAAGAATACACTAAGAACTCAAAACTATGGGAGAACAGAGATATGACTCACGCAAATTATAATTTATATAAATGGGTAATTGAATAATGATATCCCCTATAAAGATAGAATCTCTAACCAAACTGGAATTCTACTAATCAAAAAAATTAACCAGATTCAACTATCCAAAGATATCCACATGATAACTCACCTCCAAAATAAGAGTATCAACAAAGAAACACCCAAAAGACTCTAAATACAAGGAACACCCATGTTCAAGATATTGGTTCAACAAAACCAAAAAAATTACTTCATAAAATTATAGAGAACAATTCAATCAAAACACCCAAACCTTATAAGGCCATGCTATTAGAACCATCATATTTAAAAAAATATAAAACGTACCACGACTAAGTACTTACCTCCTTCATAGAAATTATTTTTTAACTAACCTTATTCTACCAAACTAAGAATAAATTGATAAAAAAGAAAACATCATTGGGACACCCCCTCCAAGTGAAACCAAGAAGATTCATCTTACACTGGCTAATAAATAGTATTAAATTGTTCAGTACATATCATTTTCCCCCAAAATAACACATACAGGGAGATAAACTATCCAATATAATGAGTCTAAATGTTTTCATTACCTTAAACATAAGTCAAACATTATTTAAAATATTTGTATAAGTCATGAGGAGCATGTATGACAAAAAAATTACAAAAATAACCTCTACTAAAACAAGAGTAATCAAAAAGAACACCCAAGGTAGAAACCAAACAAAATCCGCATCAAGGGAAAACACTATAAACTCATCAACCATAAATCAAAAATATATATCATCATAATAAAATCAATGAAAATTGTTCCTCATTAATTCACCCAACCAACTGGTCAAATCTCCCCTATAATAGTTTCGCAATCAAGGATCATAGTTAACATGTAACCACACAATTAAAAGTGTAAAACACTTTCTACTCTATTCAGGGTATTGGAAATATCTATAGATAATAAGAAAACAACAACAAGGTATGGACACCCCACTTTTACTCATGAATATCCCAAGAGAATACTTTATTTATAAAAAATTTGGCCCAACTTGGATATGTTTCCAAAACCCAACCATGTAGTTGTAATGTAAAACAAGTGAAAAAACCCATCTAATAAATCAATATTGGTAAAAAATGACAAATCATATTCCTTTATAAAACCTCCACATTATGAAAGGAATCCAAACATGTTTTATAAAACCAATAGTGTTTTTAATATAACCAAACCAATTTAAATCACTCACTTTATTTGAAATCCCAATTCCTCAAAAAATCCAAACAAATGAAAATCACTCTTTAAAAACAAATAATTCCTTTAGAATACAATAATTCCACTCGATTGTCACAAATAAAATCTCATTAAACATTTAAAAACACTTAACTACCTTCTTAAAATGTTTTAAGACCATAAATCCATTCATCCTTATTAAATGAAAAGAGTAACTTTATAAAATCATTGTATGAGGGTCATAATATATCACACTTAGGCCACCAAATGATTTTAGAACCAAATAATTATCCAAAATCCATAACTTAATAACTTAAATTTATAATAAAAATATCCCCCAAATGTAATTATGGGACAACCATTATTTATAATCATTCATGGAGGATTTTTTCCATGAATTTTTTCTAGGAAACCCAAATCCATTTTATAAACATTCCCAAGGCTCCCTTCCCAACAAAAAATAGTTTCTAGAAATTCCCCCTTATTCATTAAAAACAATTTATATAATAGAGAAAAAGGTGGCATGCCATAATTCATCAATAAAATATGATTCACACTAAAAATATATCACAAGACCAACATGATTCATTACAATTTACTAGATATTATGAAATAGATTTATAAAAATGATTTTAGAGAGTATGATGAACCATGTTTATCTAAATCACATGGATTGATGGGATATAGGCTAGTTAAACAACAATTACTATTACATCCTCTAAGATCAAGCATGGGGTTACTACCAAGTTAATAAAGCCAGGAAAACCTACATCAACCCCCCAATCTTCTTTCCATTCCCATCCCAAAACACTCAAATCACCCCCAATGAATTTCATAAAATGAAAATGGTGATAAATAATTCGTAAAAACGAGAATTAAAAATATTCAAATGAAAATTAATATCCTACTAACCCTAAAAACTTTGGAATCATCACAGAGGGTGGTGATTAATCACCCACCCATGACCAATCACCCAAGGCATGATGATAATCGTAACTCAATCTTACTAAAAAACCACCAAACAATAAGAGGATGACTCACAAACTTTTGAGAAACCTAGGATATGATTACATTTGTAACATACTGGTCTTAACTTCCACTTCAATTGGTACCTGCCCCATCCCACCACTAGTCTTGAATGAGATTATCGATCCCCACGAGCTAAAAACTAGTACTCAGGTATTAGTAATTATCTTTATGAATTATTTCAACCTCATTATCAATATAAAGATACCATGAAGTGGATACAGATATATATGAAAAAACAAACCTAAAAAATTAATAAGCATATATACAAGGGTAAAAAATAATTTAAATATTCATAGAAAGAAAATATAGTAGCATTCTACACCAAAATGTAGATAAAACGTCAAAAAAATTAAAACATAATGAGAAAACCCATGAATAGATCGATCATCACCACTGGTGACCCTAGGATACTTAGTGCATCCCATCATAAATACTTGTACAAACATGATCCTAAAGAATAAAAATATGCGTAAAAAACTATTATAGAAATATAATATCTACATACACACCAGGTCACAAGTGCGTATATAGGGTGTGAGATAAATGTTGATAATATGGTCTCAAAAATGAGCCTATATGAATTTTTCCATAATACAACTCCTAATGTTATAGTTTGAACATAATATTTGAAATATGTCTTTTTTCACATTATTCAAAAAATAAATACCATTAATATTTCTACATGTTCGTATATAAAATCAAAATTTTTTTCAAATGAAAATTTGTAAAAAACTTAATAAAAGGATTTGAACCGAAGAATGAGGTCTCATTAAAACCAGAAATATAAAATATTATACCCACTAAACATACTTGTCACACAATTTACATGACCATGTAAAAATCATGTACTGGTACTCATACCATAATGATGACCTGAAAAATTCCCCCTATATGTTTCATAGAATACACCAAACATCGTGTCACCCAAGCAATCCAACCATTCACTAAAGATAATGAAATTATAGTACTCACAATGAACAGAAACCACACAATTTTGACTAAACCATGTATTAAAACCATGAAAAAAGTATAAATATTTCATATTTACCATGTTTCAAGATGAATTTTTTTTGAAAAATCAATTTTCTAAATTCAATATAATATTGTATAAAATATAAGGTAAAAATGACATGGGGTTGTCACAATCTTTTCTTTAAACAAAGTCCCATCCCTTAATAGTTACAACTAACAAAGGATTCACAATCCATGAGAAAATAGGATAAATATATTATTATTATATATTGATAAAACATAGAAAATTTTCACCTTTGGAACTTTTCTAGGTGACTATCCAACAAAAAAAACCAAAATTTTTATTAGGTTAACAAAACCACCAATTTTTTTGATAATATTAACAAAAAAATTCAGTTCCCATTTCTTTAAATAAAAAATTGATAAATTTTTTATCATTTATGATCACCATAAAAAATCAATATAATCCATAAATTATTCACATATTCTTCCACTAACTGTGAAAAAGTATGATATCATCAATAAATATTACATTAATTTAATAAAGAAACAATAAAAAGATACACTATATTATACCTTGTAAGAAAACTATCATTTTTATAAAACCTAAAAACATCACTACATAATTTTAATATACATACCAACATTGATGATTAATCTTTTGGATATCCTCCACAAGGATCCTCATTTGATGATATCTCGAATGGAAATAAATATTTCAAAACAAATTCTTAAATTAACATTGATGAATGATATAAATAATCCCTGAAAATGTTCAATTATTCTTTACTCTTACATTTTAAAAACAATATTTTCCTTTATAAATCCTCATGATACAATCAAATTTTAAAACAATTGAAAAATATAACCTTTGAGACATTATTTTCAATATTTCATTCCCCAACCTTATTTACTATAACAACCATAGTTTTATGGATATTTTTTTATTGAATAAATTAATTTTCATTGATATCATGCATTTCACTAAGTCATACGTTCTGTTAACACATCACTAACTTGGTTTACGATACACACCACACCGACTTGGCCTACATAACACGCAACACTGACTATCTACAAAACATATTTTTTGTTATAATTATTTAAAAGAGATAATTATAATGTAGCCTTTAAACATAGTAATATGAATATTAATAATGGATTTAAAAATATTTTGAAAATTGGTTTTATATAATTAAAACATATTGATAAGGAAAGAAATAATTTTTTTGTATTGTCCTTATATGTTCAAAATTCTCTTTTCTCAAATGAACTACTCATTATGTCCTTCTGTGAAAAATAATCAAAGTATTTTTTTGACACATTTAGAAATAAATTTTGAAAAACAAAATTCCATTTTTTTATTTATAATTTAAAAACTATCTTACGTCTAATTATTTGTATTTTTATGAGATACTATATGTTTTAATAAATAGTGAAAAATAATGAATTTTAATTCAAAAATGATTTTTCTTCTACTTAATTTATAAGGATGAATTATATTTTTAAATTCCTTTAATGTTAAATTATATTAATTGTTTATCAATTAATCCAATTTTGTTCATTTTAACCAATTTCACATTAAAAATGGATATAAAAACATTCAAACTTTTGATCATTTTAACCTAAAACACCCGCAGTGTTATCCCGTTTGCAAGATTAATTTTAAATTAATTTTTGGAAATTATTTGATTGAAATGTAGAGAAAAAAATTCGATATTTGTAAACCGAATAATTAAAAATTTCTAATAAGTCCATCTACATTTTTGGGCAATACATATTAGTGAATGTAGTTAAAATAAAATAAAATGATTAAGGTAAATTAAAGCTTAATAGTTGAATACAACATAAACATAAGGGTCCAAATGACCTATACACCAATACAAAACCCATTTTATGGAAATATTCAGGCCATAAAAAATCCATTATTTAGTTTTTCTAGTTTTTACTACTTTTTTAAGGTAAAAACATGGGTACAAATTACGTTTTTTCAAAAATACCAAGTGAGTCCTTTTCCTTTCGTATAAAAGGCCACCACCTCTCTTAATTCTGCACATATCTCACACCACTTAATATAAGATAATATATACCCAATTAACTTCACAAAAACCCTAAATTCCTCATTCATTAATCAATTTTGGTAGAATTAAATCCAAGGGAACCCTTTGGCGTAATCCAAAAGGAGTTTCCCATATAATAGGTAATTTCCTTCCTCAAGATCCTTTATTTATATTCATGATACACCCCTCCAATATTTTTATTACATTTTTATAAAATACAAATAGTATCATAAATATACTTAGATTTTTTAAGCTAATTTTTAGGCCTACAATGACACTGACTTCCATTTAATGGGTAAAAACATATTATTATTGTGTACGGTGAACTACCTCCCTACAAAAAAATGATTGTTCATTTTTCCTTTATCCCAATTCATGGTTGTGAATTATGATGGATAATATATTTATATATATTATATATTATATTTATTATTTCATTGAGATTATATAATTCCTTATACTTTCTATTTTGTGTTTTTTTGAGGAATTTTGGACTACTGCACCATCAAAGTGATGTGATTCATTCAAATTTTACATGGAATGTCTTAAGTATGCATTTAGTAAAATTATATAATATTTATGGTATAATAATACTAATGTAATAATTATATATATAAATATACATAAATATATTTCATTTAATCTCTTTATTTCAATACTAAAATAAAATGATAATATTGTTCAAGCGTACGTACGACATACTATATCCATTAATAGTGTAGTCAATTAAATACTTATATGTTATATAGATTTTTATAATTCACATATAGTGAATATAAATTATATTTATATCAAATTTAATATTATTTAAATCATGTTATATGTATAAGGACCAATGATACAAAAAATTAAGACACATGTGAATAACAATGTGAATATTACCAGAAGTAATCCATTAATATAGAATTCTTAACATGCTGGTAATATAAAGTCATAATAAAAAACATATATGGTATTAGGTTTAACAATATTTTTATAAAAAATATGTATAATAAACTTATATTTATTATACAAGAGGTTTTTATGAGTACGAAATGAGTCAAGACAAAATTTAATGAGATTTATAGTCTCACTTTTGTTTCTGTGAGATTTACGCCATATTCACCAGTCATATCTTTTATGTGGGGATAATACTACCCATGAATATATATAATGATTATTATCCATAATTTTATGGGTATTTACATATCCAATTTATTTTCCCTCTTTCATGAGTATTATGTTTCAAGAGTTACTAAATGGGTAAAGTTGATTTTTCATTATTTTCCTTCATTAATGCACATGCCATGATATTTAAGAACCATGAATTCAATAATGATTGAAAATATGATATTTTAAAGTCATTTTCAGGGAAAAGGATTTAAAAATGTTTTATGGTTTTCAATATTCCTTAATAAGTTTTCAAATAATTTTCAAAATTAATTATTTTGAATAAAAAATCATATTTCATTATATATTTTCAAGGATAACTATTTTGAAAACATTATCCAGTTTCCAATTTATTCTTTCAGGGAGAAATGATTTTAAAAAAGCTTAATGTTTTAAAATAATTTTTTAAAGAAAGGTTATTTTCCCAATGATTTTTAGATATCTTCCCATGTTATTTTCCATAAATGATGACATCCATTGGTGTTACTCTTTTTTTCTAAGAAATGATCCAATTATTCCATTAATATTATTTCTCTGAATGGTCTATGTTTTGATGGAATGATTTTCATGAAACATGTTCCTCTTCCTTGGAGTTTAAGTATTCTAATATCTCTTTTTTCATCATTTAGTATTTTATTAATTTTTCATGAAACATTTCTTTTTCTTATAGTATAATATTAGATTACATATTTAAAACACTCCTTTCATTTCATGGGATTATGGTAGGATATTTATAAATGAAATCTCCTTTTCAGGGGTCGTGACATGATGAAATTTTTAATATCTTATGGAACATGTATGAATGCTATTATTATGAAATGGGTGGGAACTATATCTCTCTCCAATTCATTGGGTAAGGATTTATATCTCATGAGATAATGATTGGAATCTAGTCGACAGGGTTTATCCAACAAGGAATATGGGGAAACCCATTACCTTACAAGGAAAGGACTACAACAGGGTATGTTGGTGTGTCCCAACTAGTATGTCTAGTCACTATAATGATGGAATATGGGAATCCCAATCCACTATGGGAATATGTGGAAATATAATCCACTATGGGAAAGTGAGGAAACCTGAACCATTATAAGGAAAGGGCTACAAATGGGGATGGTGGTCTATCCCACACAGAAGGTACAATTCCCATGAATTGCCCCGATAAGTTCTAGAAATTGTTCTTGACTTATCGGAGATGATATCACATGTTTATTATAATTCAATACCATGGCTTAATCCTATGATATAATTTTATAGCTTGTGTTCATTATATTCTTATGATTCAGGTCATATGAACATCCATAATTTATTCTATGATTCATGTTTCTGATATTATGATATTAATGGTGTGATATTATAATGTTATGATCATGTTCATATACCCATATGCTCTTGTTTATGATTACATGTATCCCTTGTTTATCCTTACTAATCATCCAATCTCACCTCTTTCTATATTTCCTTCCCCTGGATATAAAGAAAGGTATTATGTTTTATGTGTAAATAAAGGTTTCTAGTCATGAAAACCCCATTAGAAGATAATTTAGATCAATTATGTACTGGGGTATATGCATCCATGTTTCCAAAGGCACTAGAGTAGTATGGTATTTGTGTGTCTATTTATATAATGTTGTAATTATTCTATAATATTTATGTATGGTTAATGTATTTAAATAAAGGGTCACTATAGTTGGTATCAGAGAAAAGTTTTAGTTAACCTTTTGAATCATGGATAATAAAACCATGGTGAGAAACCCAAGGAAATGTATAAGTATGTATCTAAGGATAAAGATAAGTATAGGAAAATGTCCTAAAATTTTGGTAAAGGATAGAGTGAGTGGTTTCCTATAAATAAATCTATGTCTGGATACTACAAGTGGATATGGATTTTGAATAGAAGTACCTAGGAGTAAAAACACTGACAATGTGGATCAAGCTTGACTCGACACCTGGTACATGTCAACGAAACTTATTGTACACCTAGTTTGATTGTATCGGAGGATATGCTTTAGGAATTCAAAAACTCTTCATGAACCATCTTGAAATATTTAAATAGAATTCATCTATGAATAACATAAGATAAACCTAAACTGTCATATATTAAGTAAGGTTTCATAATTTATACATCATATAAGTGTATTTTCGTGATATTTTTGTCCTCGTTATGATAACTATTTCTTACTATATGTTTTTTTTGTTTTAGTCAATTGCTGGAACCTGAAAGAACCACATTAATATTGATTTTGAAAAACAATGCACTGATTATTCTCCTAATAATCTGAATACTCTGGGTGATGGAATGAAAAACCTCATTCCTATGCCCAAATAGCTTTCCAAAGATATGAATCATGATTATCTTTGAAAATATAAAAGGAGGGAACAATTATCTATTGAGTATTTCTTGATGAAACGTCCAACTTATTTCAGTGGGTCTTCTGATCCACTTGTTGTTGAGAACTTTCTTAGAACCACTGAAACGATATTCTCCATTCTATAGAGTTTGGATAATTAGAAATTAATTCTAGATATTCATCAGTATGAAGGTGAAGTATAAAAGTTGTAGACTCTAATCAAGAAGCTGAAGAATCATGATGAAATTGAATACATGGATTGGGAAGAGTTCAATAAGTTATCATGAATAATTACTTTTCTCATGTTCATTGTATGAAAATGTAAAAGGAGTACCATTAGTTTATGGAAAATGAGGATAAATCTTTTGGTACCTATGAGGCTAATTTCACAGGATATGTGAGGTATGCTTCTATAATTATCATCCAACCCTAATGTAAAGTTGATTGGGTCTTCAGTGGAATAAATCCATGTCTTATAATGGAATTGGATATAAGATTTTATAGTAGCTACTATGATATTTTTCATTTTCAAATCAAAGATGATAGATTTATTGGAGTTACATATAAATCTCATTGTTTTAACAAGAAATGAATGTTGATGTTCAGTGTAAAATATAAAAACCATGATGAGAAGAAGACGATACATCAATTATGCTCTATGTGTGTAAAGAATCATGGATATGATTTTCTTATTAGTTTTAATAAGTGTTTTAGGTGAATAAGGGAAGGTCATAGAGAAATTGATTGCAGCATTGGTGGGAAGAAGTTACATTATGAGGTAAATAGATGAAAATATACCATTAATGAACCTCCAATACTACAATACATTATTTGTAAGGAGAATGGGAATTATTCTAATAAGTACCCAAACCCATGGGTTGTTGAAGATGATCAAATTCATTGGCCTCTTAAACCAGAGTAATAGAGGAAAGATCATGCAATCACTATTTCTGATGTGGGGTGCAATAAAAAAGTTGTAAAATGAATAATTACAATCCACTCCAAACTACTAATGTCTTGTTTGATTCCTGGTCTACTCACTCTTTCATATATAAATAATTTGATAAAGGTATTTAGATTCCAACCGAAAAAGTAGATGTCGAATTAGTAGTGAAAATCCCTAAATGTATGATTATTGCATCTTAATTATATGATTCCTCTTAGGTTGATGTTTGTGGTAATTTGCTTCCTTCAAATCTTTCCATTATTCCTTTACTTTAATTTTATGTCATATTAGGCATGGATTGGATTTGTATGAATAAATCCCAAATCTTTTATTGAGGAAAGTAAGTTATGTATGAAATTTCAAAACAACCATGATCATCCACCAATATAGATATATGTATGAACTTCCTATGGAGATTACATCAAGTCTATTATTCTTAATTCCCATTCATAATGAATTATTTCCTCAAATGGTTTTATAAAACACAAAATCAATGATGTGCCTATTTTTTAAGATTTTTTGAATGTATTTTTATAAGATTTTTCTGTCCTTCAACCAAAACATGAAGTTGGTTTATAAAAAAAACTCATACATAGTTCCACATGAAGTTCAAATAATCATTATCAAATGGCCCCAATTGAGTTGCATGAATTGAAGAACTAACTCTAAGAAAACCTTGATAAGGGATTCATTCCTATATGTTTTTCAACTTGGGTTGCACTTGTTCTTTTTTTTGAAAATTTAAGATGGATAAATGTGACTCTATATTGATTATCGGGAGTTGAATAAGATCACAATCAATAACAAGTACCATCTTACTCATATTGATGACTTGTCTGATCAGCTGTGTGGAGCTCAATACATTTCCAATATTGACTTTCATTCTAGATTTCATCAATTGAGGTTCAATAATGAGGTTATACCTAGGATGACATTTCATACATGTTATAGAAACTATGAATGTCTAGTGATTCATTTTGGTCTTATCAATGCCCCTGTCATCTTAATAGTTTGGATGGATAGTGTCTTTAGAGATCACGTCTGTCAATTTGAGGTAATATTTATAGATGATATTCAAATATATTTAAAGAGAAGATAATATCATCAAGATAACTTGATAATTGTTCTAATGAACCTAAGGAAGGACAAAATTTATAAAAAATTCACAAAGTGTGAATTTTGGCTTCAAAATATTTTTTTAGGTCACATAATCACATGAGATTGTTTATTAGTAGTTCCATCAAAGACGGTGGCTATTGAATCCTGTCCTCAACCAACCACGAAGACTCCCACCAATATCTTTCATGATATAGCTGGATATTATTGACGGTTCTAGGATAGTTTCTCAGGACTATCTAATCATTTATCTATGTTAATAAGAAAGGGGTTTGAGTTCCTCTGAAAAAATGAATGAGGGGAAAATTTCAAGTAACTATAGAGAATGTTATTTAGTACACCTTTTATTACATTACCCTATAGTGTAGAAGGGTTTTTTCTCTTTAGTGATTCATCCAAAAATTGGTTGGGATGTGTTATTATGCATAATAAAATGTTTATTGTTTATAACATGCAGTAGTTGAAGATTATCTATAAATATTACCCAATTAAATATTTGTATTTGGCTGTAGTATTTGTTTCATTAAAAATTTGGATGAATTATATCTGTGGAGAAATGTGTAATATATATACTGATAATAAAAGTATAAAATATATATTCACACAAAAGGAGTTAAACATGAACCAAAGAAGATGGTTAGAGTTGATAATGGATTACAACTTCTGAATAAATTATTACCCTGGGGAATGGTACAAGGTGGCAGATGCATTGATTTGAAAGGATCATGTTAACATGTCCATGATGAGGATAAAAAAATTAAATATTTTAGGATTCTCAAATTATGGAGACCAAAATCCAAAAGGAAGTCAATAAATATTATCATAATCAAATAAATGTTCAACCCTCTATACATTTAATGATTAATGAGGTTTAGATAGAAGATGTAGAGATGTGAAAGATAATTAACAATATTCTAGAGTTTAACCTTGATCAGGATGGAATTATAGGGTTCATGAACCGTGTATGTTTTCATTTCATACTAGATCTAAAGAGGGAGATATTAGAGGAAGCTCATAGTTCATTATTCTATATTCATCTTGGAAGTAAAATGATGTAAAGATAACTGAATGAAAACTTATGATGGGATGGCATGAAGAGAGATATGATAGAGTTTGTATCTCGATGCTTGGTATGCTATCAAGTTAAAGATGAACGAAAAATGTCTAAATGGATGTTGCATCCATTAACCATTCAATAATGGAAGTGGGAGAACATCACTATGGATTATGTCATTGGACACCCCAAAACATCTAAAGGGTTTAATTATAAATTTGTGGTAGTTTATCCCCTTACTATGTCTGCACACTACATTTCTCATAGGGAAGGGTTCTCTCTAGATCATCTTTCCAAGATATTCATTATAGAAGTGGTAAGGTTGTAAGGATTACCCCATTCTATATTATAATATTGGGATAAAAATATTACCTCAATATTCCTGTAATGTATTTTAGCAAGAAAACGACGTGAAATTGAGTTTCAAAACTTTTTATCACCCTCAGATTGATGGTTAGTCTGAAATAATAATTAAACCCTAGAAGATATGTGGGGATCTTGTTCATTAGATTCCAATGGTAGTTGGGATCAATGCCTTCCTCTAGTTTAGTTTCTCTACAAAAATATATTTCACTAAAGAATTTTGATTTAATCTTATAAATCTCTGTATGGGAATAAATATAGAGATCTAATGTGCTATGATGATGTTGGATAATGAAATCTATTGGGACCTGAGATCATTGAAGAAATGGTCGAGATGGTCAGAACCTTTGAGTATCATATCAAGGATGATCAATGCCGGAAAAAGAGTTATGCTGATAACCAATTAAATGATATAGAAATTGAGATTGCTGAAAAGTTATTTGTATGAATATCTCATAAGAACACAGTTATGAGGTTCCAAAATAATGTGAAACTACACCCTATGCATATCATTATTATTGAGATTATTTATCGTATCAGGACTGTAGCTTATCACTAGGAACATCCTCTAAATCTATTTTATTTACATGATGTGTTACATGTATCCATCTGGGGGATATACATACCAGACCCTTCATATGTACTGATCTCAGAGGTCATACCACTAGAGTAGGACCTTTCTTATGAGGAAAAACTAGTTGAAATTATAGATCACACTGAGAAAGTTCAACGAAACAATACCACTCACATGGTAATAGTTTTGTGGGGACATCACCAATTTGAGGATTCTTTGTGGGAACTTGTGGATATGATGAATCCGAATTGACCTTGTTTTTTTGACTAGAATGATGAATCTCAAGGGAAAAAATTATTTTAAAGGGGGTAGAATGTAATACCGTATGTTTTAAGGACTTTTTTTCTTGAAATAATTAATTTTCATTTATTTATTCCATTTCACTAAGTCAAACATTCATTTCACATGACATCGAGTTGGCATACAATACATGCAGCACCGACTTGGTGTACGTTACACGCAACACTGAGTTTCTATGAAACATAATTATTACTATAATTATTTAAACAAGATAATTATTACCTAGCCATTAAAAATAGTAATATAAATATCGTTAAGTAAATTTCAAATATTTTTTTATAACAGTTTTATATAAACAAAATATATTTATTACAAATGAATTGATTTTTTGGAAAAGTCCTTATATGTTTTAAAATACTACATTATCTAATGAACTAATTTTAATGTACTTCTTCCAAAAAAATAGAATTAATTTTAGACAAATTTAGAAATTTAATTTTAAAAAATAAAATTTATTTTTGAACATTAAATTCCAAAATTATATTTGGGTGAATTTTTTGGATTTTGCTGAGAAACATTTTTTTCTGACGAATAGTGAAAAATAATGAATTTTAATTTTAAACTACTTTTTCATCTATGTTATTTATTAGGATAAATTATTGTTGATATTTTTATGTTTAATTAGTTTCAATTGTAATCAATTAACCCAATATGGGTCATCAAATCAAATTTCAGATTGAAATTTTATATTAAAACATGGAATTTTCTTGATCATTTTTACTTTAAAAACCAATTGTGTTGTTTTTTCTGTGAGATTTATTTTATATTAATTTATGCCACTTATTTTATTGTAGTTTTAAAAAAATGGATTCCATATTTGGAATCATATTAATTTATAATGTCTAATAAGGTTAACATTGTTGTTGAAAAAATAGTAGTTAATGAAGTTAAAAATAAATACCGCGATTAAGGTAAAATTAAGCTTAATAAAGGAATAAACCTTCATCTTAAGGTCCAAAATGACCTCTAAAATTGTCAAAAACCCATTTTCAGGCCACTTATATTCTATAAAACATTAATTTTTTATTTTTTGTCTTTTTTTTATAACTTTTTTTTGGTAACAACGTGGTTACACGTAAATTGTTTTTAAAAATACCAGGTGAGTAATTTTCCTTCACTATAAAAGGAAACCATCTATCACCATTATTAACACCTATAAAAAAACATAGGGTTGGAAAATATATAATAAATCCAATTCCCAACATACTTTCCTTCATACTTGAAGCCTCACATTTTTCATAAAGCAATCCAAGGAAGCTGTTTGGTGAAAATTGAAAGGAGTTACCCAAAGAAGAGGTAACATCCTTCATTAAGCTTCTTTATTTTATTTTAATTATGCACCACCTACACTATTATTATTCCTTGCTAATATAACAACAAATATATCCTTAATATAATATTTTATTTTATTCTAAGGGTTCAAACTATACTAACACACAGTTCCCTCTAACAGGTAGCGAACATATAGTTTATGTATACGATGAACTATCTCCTAACGAAACAATGATTGTGTATTTTTTTCTTTAACCCATTTCATGGTTGAGAATTATCATTTAAATTTTGTGTATATATAAAATATATTATATTTACTATTTATTTTAATGTTATTGAATTCTCTATACATTCAATTTTGTGTGAATACACTAATTTCATTTGAGGAAGTGTGGACTACTGCCTCATCAAAGTGATGTGATTTGTTCACAGTTTACATAAAATGTATTAAGTATTAATTTTGTAAAATTATAAGATATATATGATATAATAATGATAATATAATAATTATATATATACATATATATAAATATATCATATTTACTATTTTTTTCAATCGAACAATAAAAGGAAAATATCATTCATGTGAATGTATGTCCTACTTTCTCTATGAGTAATGTAATCTATTTCATACTTATATATTCTATAGATTATTATTATAAAAATATAATTAATATAAATAATATTTATATCTTGGTTTCAGTTATGGGAATAATTTCATATATTTAATGACAAAAGATTCAACAAATTAAAACACATATGAAAAACAAAGTGAATATTATCTGAAGGGAAACCTTAACAAATAATTCTTAATAAACCGGTAATATAGAGTTATAATAAAACCATATATGGTATTATATATAAGAATATGGTTATTTTAAATATGTATAATAAAATTATATTTATTCTACATGAGGTTTTTATGAGTATGAAGAGAGTAAACACATAAGGTAAGGGGATTTCTAGTCTCACTTTTAATTTTTTTTTTGAGATTTATGACTTATTCACTACTCATATATTTTGTGTGGTGATTATACATCCCAAGAATAAATTTTTTAATTGTTATCCTTATTTTTATATGTAATTACATATGCATTTGAAGATCTCCCTTTCATGGTGTTTATATTTCAATCATTACCAAATAGGTAATTTAGTTTTGTCTCAATTTTTCTTCTTTGAGACACATTTCATGAACTTAAATGACCATGTTTTCAAAAAATTGTTTTCAAATATGATATTTTAAGATCATTTTCAAGAAAATTGTTTTAAAAAATGTTTTACATTTTTCAATATTCCTTTAAAATTTGTAAATATATTTTAGAATAATTTTTTAAAAACAAATTAATGTTTCTTTTATATACATTCAAGGAAAATGATTTCTAAAATGTTTTTGAGTTTCCATTTTATAAATTGAGATTAAAAAAATTTCATAGAGGGTTTATGTTTTAAAAGAATTATTTTTAATGAAAGGATATTTTACTCAAGAAAACCTTTTTAAAAAAAAAATATTTTGAAATTATTTTTCATCTAAGTTGACATCCATTGGTTTTATTGATTCCTTTCTTGAAAATTATCCAATTGTTATATTAATATTCTTTTTTTTAATGGTTTATATTTTTATGTCATGTTGTTTATGAAACTCATTCCTCTTCTATAGGTTTTATTCTTGGTAAACCCACTTCTTCTAATAGGTTAGTCTTTTGTGAGATAATTATTGAATCGATCTTTTCTCAACATGTTATGAAATGAAAACATGTTAATGAAACCCATTTCATTTCATCAAATTATGATATGATTTTTATAAAACCCATATATTTTTAAGGGTGATAATATGATTAAAGTTTTATTATCTTTAGTCACATGTATGAATGATTCTATTATAAGATGGGTGGGACCTATATAACCCTCTAATGCATTGGGTAATAATTTATATCTCATGGGATAATGACAGAAATAAAGTTCAAGGGCTTGATCTACTATGGGATGACGAGGAAACCTAATCCCTTACAAAGAAAGGATTGTGACTGGGGATAGTGGTGTGTCCCACATAACAAGTGAAGTCACCATGAGTATAAAATATGGGGAAACCAAATGAACTATAAGATTATGGGGAAACCTGGTCCATAATGGGATGATGTGAAAAAACAAACCTTACATAGAAAGGATTGCAACATGGGATGGTGGCTTGTCCCACCTAGTAGGTTCACTTCCCATTAAGTGCACTGATAATTTCTACCAACGTGTCTTGACTTACAGGAAATGATATCACAAATTTATGTATTCCATAATTAAATGACTTATTCCTATGATTTTATTTCATGTATTATGTTATTTATTTTCTTATTGTTCATGTCTTATGAACTACAAAGATCTATGTCGGGATTCAGTATTATGATCTTATGATATGTATGGTATAATTTCTAATATTATAATCATGTTCTCATACCCATAAGTTTATGTTTATGCTTACATGTCTCCCTTGTTTACCCTTACTAGGAATCTGATTTCACCAATTTTTATATCTTATTTCCAAGGATATGAATATTTTTATTATGTTTAATTTGTTTAAGAAGGGTTCTAGTAATAAAGAACCTAGTGAGAGACAATGTAGCACACTTATGTTCTAGTGTTTATATTTCCATGTTTATAAAGGCACTAGACTGGTACATTCTTTGGGAATATTATTTTTATAATTTTTTAGGTATTCTTAAAAATTTACGTAATGTTAATATATATAAAGAGGGGGAATCTATATTTCCTCCCCCTATGATAGAAATTTTAGCTTTAAGGTTGTATGTGTTGAAATCAAGAGCATAAGAGGTTGAATCATACTAAATAACATCTTATATAGTATTGGAAACTCAAATATATTTATGAAGAGATCAAAATATTATTCCTAGAAAAATATTTAGAGATACTAGTCAATTATATTACTTACCTCTTTATTGAGATAAATACCTTTATTGAACGGTATTGAAATAAAGACAATCATTAATGGATTCTGAAAAAAACTATATATTATCACTTTTAGGTGACATGGATTGTCATTATTATTTTATAAGGAAGGTGTGGTTATACTATAGTTAAATGTATTATATTAAGGTACATTTGAACATAATTACTTCCATGAATGTGAAGGGTTATGATAGAGTTTAAATAAGGAAGAGAATGTATGAAGATATTTGTTGGATTTTATCATTATCCAGGAAGATAGAATGTTGAACTAGTGTTTAATGTAATCTAGGAAGTTTCTTGAAATGTTTTGTACTATCAATGAAGAAAAAATGTTATACTTGAGATTAATATCATTTAGGGGAAAATGGGTTTCCAAAATTTTAATGTCATCTAAGAAGTCAAAGTGTTACTGTAGAGGTTAATTTCATCCAGAAAGGTGAATGGTTATGATATAGTTTAGTACCATCATGGAAGGTGTATGTTTAAGCATGAGTTCAATGTCATCTAAAAGGATAATTAGTTAGGTTGGATTTTAATAGGATAGTGATAGTTTATATTAGAGTATAGTTCTATTCAAAATGGGAAAAATGTTATATAAGAGGTTAATATCATCTAGGAAGATGAAAAAGGGTATCTATAACAAGGGGGAAGTTGTAATAATGTTGGAATTAAAAATCTTGAAGTATTATTCTATACCTTGATTAAGGTAATTGATACCCACAGAGTTTTAGTTTTATAATTTAAATTTATGCGATAGGTATAGAGAACAAAGCCTTTTTACACAAATTATTTCATTATTTTTAACATAAATAACAATTATATAAAGAATAAGGAACAAAAGGGGAAGTCTAGTTGGAAGAATATATATATAGAACCTCAATACAAAAACAAATTTTCTAGTTTAATCTATATATTTAGCTCTTGAGTTTATTTAATCTTCTAAAATTGCATAGGATAACAGGAGGAACACATGGCACAATGAATGTATGAAAGAATTTTTTTTTTGTTTTTATTCATGTTAATAATAGATAATATGCATATACCCATGAGTATATATCTTATCTTATTTTTTTCAATTAAAATTATGAATTAAAATGGTGAGAAAAATCATAAATGATATATTTCTCATTTGAAATTGTCGATTTTATTCTCTCACAATCTGCATGGAATGGCTAGAGGTTCCAATCAAAGAATCACATACCTAATTTATACATACACGAAATCTTTTGGATCATAAATCTATTATTCCAATGTGTTATCATAGGAAATTTAATTTCTTTATAATGTCCCTTTGTTTGCATGTAGAACACAGACTCAATCGAGAAAGAGAGAACAATATGACCTAGTTCTTTATTTAGATTCTTAATATAAGAGTTTTAGAGGATTCGAGAGGATATAGTATCTCTATAAATTCATCAAAATGAGGGAGATCATACTTAAATAGTGTTAAATGAGGTTTTATACCATGGTTATAATATCCAAAAATTTCACTTTTTTCCCTATAAAGTAATAACCTTATTTTATACCTTTGTGCACACATATGAAATAAAAAACATTTCATAAATGTCATAAATATTTTATCACTCACATGTAACAATTTTACATGTTATTTTAAAAAATATTAACCACTAACACTGAACATAAGAACCCCATATATTTTAATGAACATTGAACATGATATGTTCATTGAAAAAATTATATTTTCTTGTAGACACATTTATGGTCAAACAACTTGTGAAAACCTTCAGAAATAAATTCAAACGTAATTATTATAATATTAAATAATATAAATTATATATTTTACTTGTAATCGATCAAAATCAAATGTTCAGTAGCCCACACATGTGGGTCCCACTTCATCATAAACTAATATTCATTCACGTAGGTAAAAATTGTGGATACACATAGTGTGTGACCCTCTAGGCCCATATTTCGATAACAGTGATTATAAACTACAAAGAAAGAGTGGAGTATAGAAAACCATCATTGGACCTTAAAGATATAATTAATTTCACAACTATGACTACCTCCTATGAATTTTTCTATGTAATATAATCACTTCATATTGTGTTATCTCATAAAGAAGGATGCACACTTATATCGTCATCATTTTGATGCTTTATATAATTCAGTTTCTTACTGGATGAAATTATCTTCTTATACCATGGTCATGGATTTGATGATGATAATATATTTATGGTTATAATGGGACCATGAGATATCTCTTCCTCAATTAAAAAGTGAGAAATTCTATCATGATCATTGAACCAATTCCATACCCCCAAAGACACACCCAACATATGGTACCTCTCCATGACTTCAATGTCACAGTTTTTTCATTGAATCCAATTACATGATCAAATGGTACACGTTGATAAAAAAATAAATTAAGGAGACCAATATGCATGTTCATGGATATAAATATCCAATGACACATGAAACATGTGGTGTTTCTCTTGGTGGGTTAGTCCCCATGGTCTCATCTACATGAGATCAACAAGTGAAACATCATGGAAAATAATCCTTAAAGCTTATAAGCCCATAATACCTAATTTTTAGACATAATATGTGTCCCATAAGTATAATTTATATAGAGAATAGTATATATATATATTTATTATATTCATAGTATCTTGTCGATCTTATTATATATTGGAACTTCTATAAGCATTTGATAAAACATATAATCTAAGGAAATTACCATATAAATAATGGATGAAAAAGTATCAAAACTATTATGTTAAGAATAAACCTAAATATTTATAATATTATATACATGTAATGGTAATAAATTTACATAAATTATTTTGTTCTGGGGAACCCACTCACCAAAATCCAAATTTTACTAGATCTATGTTTAAAATTATCAACCCACTAACAATAAAAAATATATCATGCTTTTGCAGAGATATGGATTTATTTAGGGGGTCTACCACATTATGATCTATGGTAGATATACCAACCATAAGTCCACCACTCTATGTAAAATACATCTGGAGATGAAAGTTTTTAAGTATATTCTTCTTCCTCTAGTGTGACTTGGGCTACGTGGAATGAACTGAAATATCCCCTGACCTGGAACTCAGTCACATGGCCAAATCGATTTGGTTATAAGACCTCATGCATTACACACAATTTTAAAGAGGCTTATCATTAGTAATGATTGTGTGATATGTAATATGGGGAGACTATACCCCATGGTAAAGAGATTCAATACAACAAAAATGAAAAGAATAAATAAATATCAATGTAAAAAAACAAAGAGGAAACAATAAAACATAAAATTGAAAAATAAAAAGGGAAACAAAAAAATCCAACAACAATAAACCGTATAATTAATGTCCATGAAGCATCTAAATGAAAAATTGAAATCAATAAAAATAGAATAATATAATTATTCAAAAACTCAAAAAAAACCCGGTCACTTACGCCATGTTGGTCTCGTCTAAAAACTCTACCCCATACAAAATACCCTAATCTGTAAAAGGGTTCCTTGATCTTGTCCAATATTTACCCATGTACTCTACTTGGCTACTAAATGGTGGCCTGAATAGGGTGTGGATAAAACTAAATAGGTCGATACCACTGTGTATAAACAAAACCCTCTCGATAATAAGTGTATAAAATAATGAAATAACAAGTGTATTAGTAAATCAATTATAAAAATATATAAATATATCTATTTAATCACTATGATAGAATTCCTCAGATCATGTAACATAACCAAGCCAATGAAAAACTACATATCCATGGTAAAATAAAAAAAACCAAGTTAAGCCTGATATATAATAATTTCAACTTGGGACTGGGCAGATCTCACTCAATATAAGAATTATAACCTAGGATTATGAAAAGAGAACTCAATATAAGAATTGTGACAGGGGACTAGGAAGAGACCTCTCAATATAAGGATTAACAAATTAGGCTTGGAAGAGACCACATAATATAATCATTACATCATGGTATTGAATGGTACCCTCAATATAATCATTACAACAAGGGACTTAGCTAAGCCCACTCAATATAAGTATTACATCATGGGACTGGGCATATCCCTCTAAATATAAGCATTATAACATGGGACATGGCCGAGCCCTCCCAATATAAGCATTAAAACATGGGAATGGGTAGATAACATTCAATATAACCATTACAACATAGTACTGGGAAGATCCTGCCCAATATATGCATTACAAAAATTTAATACAACAATTCATAATAGAAAGGATACGACAATATCACATCATAAGCCTCAATGGTTAATTATATGAATTACCATTTGTCGTTCAATTACACTTTCATTTATACCCCAAATGACCATAGTCACATCAATAAGTAGTATTCCATTACCTAGGGATTATATATCAAGAAATCACATAAAGTCTCTTGTCAGGATAAAAAAACATCAATCCATTAACAAATTCATATACATATATATATATATATATATATATTCCAGGGTTTTCTCTCTCAAGGGATATCCATATACTAGGTTCGTTTCTAATGGATCCAAATGAATCGAAGAAATTATCTAATTGTTCATTTTATTAATTTATTCTCATTTTATGTTGGTACAATCATAAAATTACACATACTTGAAAATTATATAGACCATAGTGTTAGGATTTAGACCACATACATATATCTAGAGATCAGTGCAATGAATCTAATGGAAAATACTGACAAGGAAGAAGGCATAAAATATTAAAAAACAACCTAGATCATCCCAGGTGAATATCGATACACAAAATGACAACATAGTCAAGATATTTTCATCGCAACAACAAATAATTATAGAAAATAAGGGGATGCTTAATAAAAACAAATCAACATGGATCATATGTGTAAAATGAATGTCAATTATAGAAGAGGAGACTATAAAATAGCTGATAAATCATCCTAGGTCTAAGAGGGATAGGATACATTGAATCAATAATTAATATCATACATGTTTCCCAACCAAAAAAGTTGTTCCTAAGAAATACCAAAAGTCAATTCCTTTCACATAATGAATTTTACAATTAATGTGACATGACAAAAAATACATCACTCCAGGTTAATATTTATCCTAATCAAAATTTACATGATTTGAATTAGGTTCCACACAAGTACCCACTTGATATCACAAACCAGGTCATAACATGCATTAGGCAATAGTTACATGTCGTGTAATATATACAAGTTGTGCAAATGTTTGGCAGGCAATTCTTATCCTAGTTTCTACACAAGGACCCCAACTACCTGTGAAGAATTCTATACCATGGAAAACCATTGTAAACCCATTTACCATGGTTTTACCTAATCTCTTTAATTTCAAATAAATATACATCCCCAAAATTTAAAACAATATCAAATTCAAATAATCTCAGTATCTAGAAAAGACTTGGCTGCCATGGTCTAATAGAAAACTCAAAGAAGGATGTACCAAGAAAATGAAGGGATATTTGAACCTCCTCTCAATATAACAGATCATCCCCAATATTCTCCAAGCATCACTAGTGTGTCTCAACTAAAAATTATAGACATTATGCTCGAATATCTGACTCCCTTTATTGGGTCTCCTCGTAAACATTACCATCCTACCCTACACTCAAACCAGAGGTATAGTCCTACCCCAGATATACATCTCACTATGATCCAAAATCTATATCATATTATCCAAAATGGATTCATTAGAACAAATATCAACTTCTTTGATATATTCAAAATTATAAGGGTCATGATAATATCTTCAAATATATGACACACGAAACCCATCGTGCATGGAACTGTATCGTTGTTGTAGGGATAATTGATATTCCACTGGACTGACCGTATCCATTATCTCAAACAACCTAACTATCCTAGTCATTAACCTTGTCAATTTCTGGATACATCATTTTCCAACCTAGGATACACCTGATGGAAGACATGATTACAAACCTCAAACTCCATAGGTCATTACCAATGCCAATCATATGATTTCTATTTCTCTATGTGGTCACCAAAAACCTCCAGATAAACTGAACCCGCTCATAAATATCATATCAAATACTAGGTCAAGCAAGGAACAAATCAACTACCTCAATCTAACATAGATGATAAAAAAATTACCCACCACACAAATCCACTAAAGGTTCCATTTTGATAAATACATATAAGTTTTTATTATATGAAAAATCCATGAGTTCCTTATGTTTCTCCAATTAACCACCAAAATCCAAAAAAAGACATATAACATATCATAGAAATCTCAACTGTTCAGATAAAATTGACAATCATTATATGGATGATAGGATATTCTCATAAGAACCTGTGACACTATAGAATTCTAAAGACCCTTCCAAAACCAAAACAAGAAATAAGATTCTATGTTTGAAATGGAACTCCTCAGAACACCATGAAAATGAAATATTTCACCAATATATAGACAACCCAAATACTTAACTGTGAAGGTATTCATAATAGGAAATAAGTGGGATACCTTCATCAGTCAATCCATGATCACCCATACTATACCATTCTTATGGGGTGCCTGAGGTAATCCTTCCATGAACTGCATAGTGAAATCATCCCATTTACACTCAATAATTTCAAAATGATGCAACATGCTATTTGGCCTCTAATTCTGGGATATCACCTATTAACAACTAAAACATATCTCCACTAAATCCACTATCCCCCCTCCATTACTAACCATCAGTACTTTTTACAGTGATCACAATACATATTTATTAAACCATGATGTACCAGTCGTCTGATAGAATAATAGTCTCCCATAAAATCCTTACACAAGACCATATGAACCCATAGTCATCCATAGAAAATAAAGGAATTGTGGATTAAAAGATACCATCTTAATGGTGTTTCCCCACCATATAATCATTATCTAAAAACTAATATCTCCGGATAAAATAACTAATTTTTCTTGATAAAATCCAAAAGAATAGGTATAACTGATGTCAAAGTCAGATATACGCATCCTTAGGACTCTTTAACATTTAGATTCATGTATAAAAATTGTTCCATCATCTTTCACTCATCACAAGGATCCTAAAATAACTATATATTCATATTCCAAGTCCTAGAATTGATAATGATGTTTCCCTTCCAATATGTATAAACCAACTCAATATCAAAAGACTACAAATTCATGACTAATGTCTTCTATAGAAGGTTATTATACCATTGGGAAAAGATATAACAAAGGTTATTGTGGTTTGTGTACACTGAAAACTTATTTCACACAAGATAATGTATCCAGCTTCACAGTGAATATAAGACCATGACTCTATCTAGATCACGAGTGTGGTAATTCCTCGCATGCACTCTTAAATTCTTGGATCCATAAGAAACAACTTGATCCGCCTACAACATATATTCTCCAAGTATAAATCTAGATGCAATAAAGTATATATTATAATCATTGAATAACACAGGGAAAGTGAGGATAGGTGTTCAGGTCATCCCGTTCTTCAACTCATAAATTTCCCTCTCATATTAATCTAATGAAAAAAATATCACCCCTTCTTAGTTAGCTCATAAATCGGTGTTTCTAGATTGTAGAAGTCCTAGAAAATGCACTGATAATAACCTTATAAACCCAAAAAATATCTAAATCTCAAAGAAAATCATAGTCCACTCCCAGGATACCACAACTAAAAATCCATCTAGGTCCACATAAACTCCATCCTCATAGATCACATAACCCATGAAACAAACATTATCATTCCAGAAACCACATTTAGTCATCTTGGCATACAACTGGTTCTCTCAAAATGTAATCAATATGATATCATGTTGTTTGGAATGGTAATCTAAAGAATGTGAGTAGACTATGTTTTTCTCTAAAAAACCAAAAAAATAATTTCCATAAAATGATGGAATATTTGATTACTTAAGTCCATGAATACCACTACTATATTTTCCAACCAAAAAGGAATCACCATAAATTTCGTACAAGACTTCAATTACAAGTAGTCTAAGGTATTTTTATGGACACACCCTCAACTATTAGTATCCATATCTCAAATAAACTATGAATAATATCTTAACACCTCTCAACTGATCAACGAGATATCAATGCGTAGAAGAGGATACAAGTTCATGACCATCATCTGGTTCAATATATGATAATCCTCACATAATCACAAGTTACCATAAGACTTCTTGGAGAAAATTACTGGAAAACCCCATGTATATGTACTATTCCATATGAAACCTTTACCTTCTAGATCTTCCAACTGATCTTTCAACTCCAGAAGCTCTATTGGTGCCATTATATATGGTAGGATAGAAATTAGATCTTCTACCAACACCAAGTTGATAATGAAATCTATCTCTCCTCGGGCAGTAATCCATATAAATCATTAGGGAAGATATCCTAAAAATAGTCTACCACAATAGGTAAATTACCATACAATACTCCACCATCATCTATATTAAATCTTACTATCTGATCCACGAGTCAATCCAATCAGCACCGAATTGGTCTTTCACACCCAACTTAAAGATCCCACTCACCCGAGTGAGAATTTCTGCCTCCTTCTGAGATAAAAAGGTAACTTCCACCAATAATAGTATTTATTATCCAAGTACATAACTAACCAATCCATACCATGAATCAAATCAAATAACATCATTTACAAAACAAACAGTTCCCAAAAGAAATGGTAACCAACAATTTAAAGAGAATACACCTTGAAAAATTTGACACTTCCTGTCCACACTCTTAATAGTGTGTCAATGGTCAAAGTACCTTATAATGTTTCTATAACTAATCTGTAACTATTTTCAAAAAGATCATATAAAAAGGAATGTGATTAACCTATATCATACAAAATGAAAGAATGAGTGGATTACATAAGAATCGTTCCTCTAATGGTTGAAAGTCTAGTATCCCCAATATCATGAGTAGTCTACTTAGTGTGCGGATAACAAACCCATATTCCCTAGAATCCATCTTTACATTCATGAGATATTCCTTTTACTTGATACTTCTATTCCTACAATGGTTCACCACATCCCTGGTCTTGACCTGACCATCCCTTCGAACTGTAGATACCATTCTACCGAGGAGTTGCTAAGTCCTTTCGAGATTTTGGTACATTTTATATTCCCCTTCAATTAATCTTCTACTTGATTAACTGATAAAACATATGTAGGTGGCCCATCCTACTGTAATAATGACACTCCAATGTGAAGTAAAAACACTAAGGCCTATTGTTTCTTATCATTCCAAAATAGTAGAACTATAATAAAACATGATACTGAGATGGAATCCCAATTCCTTGAATATTCTGTAAACTATTTAATCAGTAAATACTATCATAGAGGCTCTTATTACCACAAGAGGTAGATAAACTATCTCACCCTATGGAAATTTCCTAGACACTACTCATAGAAGAACTCATGTTTCCTTCCGTGATGAGTTCTTGAGTCATCACATCTAAAAAGATAAAAAAATAAAAATTATCACCTATGACCAGATCTCATTTCGATGCCCATCGAAAAACTTCCTCTCCCAAGAGTTCTCATCAACAACTAAAGTCAGCACAAAGAACTCTAGTTCAGTGAAATGTTCAGCATTGTGCATCCCTAAAATTACCTCCGATGTGATATGTATGGCATCGTGAGACTTCTCATCCATTAACATCTCATGATTGAGGTGGCTTAAGATAGTTTCCCCAAAGTCCTTATAAGATAACTCCTACTACTACCAATACTTTTCTATATTTTCCTACCAATGCTTGGAAGGTCCATGATGCATATACATAGAAAGATTCATAGTCATATTTGTGTTTTTTTCAATGTTTCTAAAGATTTTATAGACTAGATCTATGTGGAACTCAGATTCTAGGGGGCCTCACACCCCTATGAATATATGAGGATGATGAATCTATACCTCTATCATCAATTCATTCATCTAAGAATGGTTATAATAGTCTCTCTTCTCAATGATCGTGTGACCCTCGTGATGTTGTTGTAAAGATGAGAATCCATGTGATCCTTAGGAGGTGTAGTAAAGTATGAGTCAGTTTCACTAAAACACTACTAATTTCTAATATCTTAATTCTTACCTCAAATATGAAGAGGTTGAGTTTTATCTATAGTAAAAACAAAATCCTTAGAAAACAATCTATGATAATAAGGTCAACCTCTAAAGGTGAAAAAAAGTGAGAACCACTTCTCCTAGTCTCTCTAAGAATAGATTAAACATGTTTCAGGATGAGATATCAGTTCATTTAATTCCATTAATCAGATCTAAAATGTATCTCACATCATAGTTCATATATTAAAGTACATAACATATGAAATAAATATATCTATTTCATGAACAATGAATGTTAATATATATCCCAATGTCCATATCATAGTGAATGAATTATCATCTCTTTCTATACTATGTTATGGGTATAAATCTCAAGAAACCATAACATTAGATAACATGTGAATCACCAAAGGTTATGTAACATAAACTATATCAAGAGAACATTATGTATAACAATCCCATCCTTGGGCACTTAGACTTTTCTTCATACATGGGTATGATACTCCCATGAACAAGATCATTTCCATGTCCCGACATATCCTAGTCTCTTTTTATCATTTCAAAAATAGTAAAGAAATAACATATAAATAATCAACACTTTGATACAACTTTGTAAAATCCCCTAATATATAGCTCTCTCACATGGATAAATCAAGTTGGTTACATGACCTCAAGTGTGATTTTCCATATAATATAGCCTATCGAATAGTAGCGAGGGTGTCATATATGTCGTGGGTAGACTATAAACCCTAGTATGGAGATAAGATACATCATAAATGAACAATATAAATAAATATCATAGTAATGGAACCATGAGAAAATAATACAATATACAATTGAGAAATAAAAAGAGGAAAAACATTTCCAATAATAATAAACCATGTAATGATAATATTAGTTGTATCTAAATGTCAAACATAAATAAATACAAATAAAATAATCATCTAATACAAATAACTGAAAACAACACTGGTCCAAAACCCTAGTTCTGTCATGTCTCTATACTATAGCCCATCAAAAAAACCACAATCAATGACAAATACCCTTTCCATTTTCTAAACATATATATATATGTTATTTACTCAAGCACCAAATAATTACATGGATAGGTTGTGATTAAAACTCAGTAGGTTTAAACCACTATGTCTAAACAAAACAAGCCTAATAATAATCTCATGAAATAAAGAAATTATATGTGTATTAATAAATAAATTAATACAATACATAAATAAAATTTCTTAGACACCAAAACGGAATGTATCTAAACATGTAACACAACCATTCCAAAAAATAACCATATATCCATAAAAAATCACACAAATCTAGGCAAAGTATGCAACATAATCATTTTCGCATGGAACTGGGAAGATCATGCTCAATATAATAATTACTCTATGAGATCGGGAAGAGCCTACTGAACATAAGCATTACATAATGGGATAGAGAAGATCCCACAAAATATAATAATTAATTCATGGACTATGAAGATCTTACTCAAAATAAGAATTACTACATGAGATTGGGAAAATCTTGCTCAATATAAGCATTACAGCATGTGACTTGGATGATCCCACTCAATATATTAATTACAACATGGGATTGGGAAGAGCCTTCTTAATATAGGCATTACAACATAAGACTATGTATATCCTGTTGAATATTAGCATCACTGCATGGGACCAGGTAGATCCCACTCAATAAAATCATTACAAAATTTTAACACGATAAGTCACGAAAACAAGGATATCAAATATCACATCATAAGCCTCAATGGTAAAATATGAAAATTACAATTTTTCTTTAAATTATAGTTTCATTTATATCCCAAATGATCATAGTAAAATTAATAAGAAATAATAAATTACTTAGGTAATCTATATCAAGAAATCAACTAAGGTCTCATATCATGCTAAAAATTCTTTAATACATTATTTAATTCCAATATATATATATATATATATTCTTGTGTTTTCTCACTCAACAAGTAGGCATAATCCTGGTCCCTGTAAATACGATTTAAAGAAATCCAGTGAATATTCATATTTATCATTTAATTAATTAGTGAACTCATTATGATGGCCCCATATCAATATTAAATATACTTATAAATTAACCAGACCATAGGATTAGGGTTTATACCCCCTAACTTCATCTAATGATCCTATTAAATTCTTCTAATGTCATACACCAACAAGGATGAAGGTGCGGAATATTGAAAAAGAAACTGGATCAACTTAGGTTATGATAAAATCCCAAAAAACCCATGGTCAATATATTTACACCGCAACGACAAGGAATGAAAAAATATAGGAGAGAAACTAATAAAAAACTACTCACCAAGGATCATATGTGCAAGCGGGACATCCAAAATGGAAAAGGTGACTCCAGAATTGCTTATAAATTGTATGAGGTCTGAGAGGTAGAGGATTCACTGTATCAATAATTAAAATCATACATGTTACCCAACTTAAAACTATAAGGCCTAAGGAATACATGGAATTTAACACTTTCAAATAATGTATTTCTCAATTAATGAGATATGCCAAAAAAACTACATCACCTCAGGATAATATTTTTCCAAACTAAAATTTACACAATGTAAATTAGGTTCACATAATTTAGCTACTTAACTTCAATGTCCATTTCACAACATGTGTCTTGTAGTAGTTACACATCGTGTAACATGTTCCCAGCATGTAAATTTTATGCAGATAGTTCCAATCCAATTTTCTACACGAGGACCTGAACCACCTCAGAATCCTTCAAAAACATGCAAAGACATCATGAACCCATTTAAAACGTTTATAATGATACTCTATTGATTAAAATAACCATATATCATTAAAATATATCTCATTTTCCACAAAAGGCTCTTTTTATCTAAACACAACTTGACCACCAAGGTCCAATGAAAAACTAACAGAGTGAAATACCTAAAAAGATGGGATCTTTAAAGAAGCACAACCACAATATGATCACTCTATACTATAATATAGACTTCATTACTAGGTAAAACACTATGTTAAAAATAAATTCTCATATTCAAACTACTTCCTTATCTTTAATATATGTTGCTTTATACTCAGATTCGGCTGTAGAATCGACAACCAAAAACTTTTTTAAGTTCCCCCATGTTATTTCTTCACAATTTTGGAAAAAAATATCTTCACTATGATTTAAATGATCTTGATCTATCTTGAATCTATCATCGGTGTATCCTCTCATAACATTATCCTCATCTATTTCATATACTAGGAATATATTCTTTGTACATCTCATGCACTTTTGGATAATTTATATTATTTCTCAATACATCTCTATAAGATCATCTGGATGTCTTCCCACTATTATTAAAACAAAGTAAACAAAAAACCTATTTTAGAACATTCCATACATGATAGATCCCATAGCTAAGGCATAATGGATTATACTCATTCTTTCCTCCTCATCATATGTATATGAACACATTTTCATGGGGAGATTAATTGAACAAAAAACTGGAAAGAATACATTATTGTATTGTTTATTATTGTAGATTTTGAGTACCTTTTCAATATATTTACTTTGACTTAAAAATATAATAATTTGATATCTATCTCTACATACATTGATTCCCATAATATAGGGTGCTTGGATTATTCTATCATAGTTAATAATTCATTTAACTAATTCTTCACGGACTATATGACTTGGCCATTGTTTCCCATTAACAAGATTCCATCAACATATAATACTTGTAAAATGATAGCACTCCCACTACCTTTTTTAGACACATGGCTCACATTCATTCCTAATGAAACAAACTTCTCTTATAGCCTCAAAAAAAATGAACATTCCATGACCCTGATGCCTACTTCAATCCAACAATGTATCTATAAATCATGCATAATTTAAGGGAAATATTTCACATAATGAACACTTTAGGGTTTTTCAAATAGGAATATTCAACTAATTTCACTTTTTGATGGGATAATTTTACCTTCATTTTCAAATATTCATAATGACATTAGGATGTAATTGCAAGTAATATTCTGTTTGATTTTATCATAGTAGATGGTTAGAGCAATTCTTCATATTTAATTCATTGATATTGCCAACATCCCTTAGCTGTTAGTTCTTTAAAGGGGTTCCCTTGAACATCCATTCTTAGAACGTTTCTTGAATAACCATTTACACCAAATATAGTTTACATTAATTTGTTGGTATACCAAAATCAAGACTTGATTTTGGTACATAGACTTTATTTCAAAATGTAAGACATCCTTCCATTTAGTAAACTCCTTTAAATTTATGGATTCCTTTTAAGATAGAGGTTTATTGTTCTCAAGGAGGAATGTAACACCTGATTTCGTGACAAAAAAATATAAATATGGTTCTCTAACCTCTATAGTAGACCTACAAACTCCTTGTTTCATAGGAACATCTGCCAATACCACTGTCTCTTGTGGAGGTTGTTCTTAGGCAGTGACTTCCCGAATCCAGATGCCACTAAAAGGTTCCCCGTACTGAGTTGGTTACATGGACTCAAGCACATTTTCTCAAACACCAGAGGCTGTTAACTAGCATTGAGGGCCTAGGGTGTGATACTGGGGGAAACTATGTCCTCATTGGTAGAGTGTAACATAACTAAATAAACAATGACAATAGAGGAAACAACAAACCACATGCAACTAAAGTAAACAACTGAATGTTTAAGATCAAGACAGCCAGAAGGTATGTAATATCAAAATGATGCAGCCTGTCACATGTTATAAGAAAACAAGAAAACAGGATATAATGTGATCAAGTACAATACACTACTCAAGTACAATAAAAAAATGATACTCAGCAGCATTACAAGCCAATGATTATTCCCATGCTATCCTGTTCCCAAGCAATAATCAACTACCTGTGAAAGGAGCCTTCCCCCTATCGACACCTGCATCAATATAGTCTGTTTGGGCCAAAAAAATGACCGAAATAGGGTGTGAGAATTAAATCTCATTAGGCAACCACCAGAGGTTCGTTCCAATCAATGAGTGAGTATATGTAGTAGTTGTTTATAGTAATGAAATGCAATAAAGTAGTATGCACTCATAAGTAAACAATCATAAAAATACATGTATTAATTTATAGAGTTTACTATATTCATTAGTATTTCATTTACTTAAAGTATTTAAATATCATAACATGTCCTAAGCCTGGAATTCCCCATATCAAAGTATGAACAAAAGAATTCTCAGAAGACCTTATAACAAGTATGTAAAGTCTGAACTGAAACTTGTACTTTGGCATGGAAGACATGTCACAAATCCTTCAATTTCATCATTTAAGTATAACCTGAGTCTGTTCTTGAGATTACTAAGTTGTAATTCAAGTATCACTACAGGTGTAATTCTATTGACATCGTATGAGTATGTTCTCAGTGGTCATACTAGGGAGTCCAAGTATCACTCTTGATGTTGGTATAAGTTCAAACGAGTCTGTACTCAGTTGTCCAACTATGGAGCCCCAAGGTATCACACTAGGTATATGTTTATGTCAAATTAGTCTATACCTGGTAGTCCTACTGGGGAGCCCAACTGTCACTAGGGACATATAAATAAACACCTTTCGAGTCTGCCAATGGAGTTCTAAGATGAACCCATGTATCACCTAAGGTGTAAGGAACAATAGTCAAGAAAGTCTATTCACAATGTTCTAAGATGAACCCATGAATCACCCAATTATTTTTACCATTTTCCCATTAAAATTTAATATAACATTCCAACATTATTAACAAGAAAAACACTACACAATAAAGTGGAAAAAAACCCCAGATCCATAATCAAATATTCACAATTCTAACATAATTGTAATTTCAAACAATAACTAAGTTCATTTTAAATAACCCAAAAGGGGAAATGAAAGCATTCCCATCGACATCCTTGGGAGAAACTACCAAACCCAAAATTAAGGGAAATGCACCCATAGGGTGTCTCTTAACCAATAAACGATGCTAAACAAGATTCAATTAATTGAATTCATTATCATAATAGAATTTGATAATAAGAAGGGTCAATTTCTTTTCAAGTTAACACCCTAAACATTGGTGTATGGAACAACGACACATATAAACATATATAAAATTAAGGAGAGGCATGATACCACCAACCTTGATGTCTCACGAGTGATATAACCTGACATCGGCCCATGAATTGGCCTAAAATGGCATAGATCTAAGAAAAAAGATAGATCAATTAACCTTGAATAACTTCCTCAAGAATAGAAATCATCAATAATTGCTCAAGGGGATGAAATACCATACCAAGAGGAATCCTATAAGAACAAAGACACTCAAATCAAGTTCTATATATTGAAATGGGAGGAGGAAATATTCCCGCGACTCCTTCTTCTTCACCCTGCAGCTCATCTGTCCAGCAGAAGAGAAAACAAGGATACAACCTGTTTTATGCTGAAAATTAGTAGTACATGGCATGTAAATCCATATAAATGGAATGTATATCATTTTACTATTCATAGAATTACTGAAATTCTTTACACATCCAACACCAACCTTGATGACATGACTACATGGCGTGTACTTAAAAGTACATGACATGTAGTAGATTTTTCTTCTCTCCCAGGCCAAAAACCTCACACACCGTGGCTTCCCATCTTATAAGGCCAGATTAAAATCCATATTCATAGGATTACACGAATATTTCTATTAAAACATATCAATTTTTCCAAATTTCCTTGTTTTCTCAAAAACAACACAATGGAAAAGAAAAACGAACAAATAGTGACTCATAAGAAGAACCAAGTTCTTTCAAAGGCCAACTCTTGTGTATAAAGAGAATTGAATTAATCAAATTCAATTGTTATCCATTTATTTCCATTGGAAATGTGTTCCCTTTCTATAAATGTAGCATTTTTTCTACAATAACCATTCTATCTAATGTTTTATATAGATAATCTCTTTTAGTATCCATTAGATAACCTATAAATATTCATATTGGAATCCGAGATATTAATTTGTCACTAGGTATATTCGTAAAAATTTCATCACATCCCCATACACATATGTATGATAGATTGAGTTTCTTTCCAAACAACAACTAATATGGAATCCCATCAATGTATTTATCTAATTTTCAGTTTAGTGTATTTTCTATAGTTTGTAGTTCGTATCCTCAAATGGATAATATCAGAGTTATGTGACTCATCATTGTTTTGACCATGTAAAGTAGGGAATGATTTTTCCATTCACTAACAAAATTCAACTAAGGATAATTAGGATAGGTGAGTTTAGAAACCATCTCCCACCCCTTTAGATGACTAATTGATGAATGGTTATGATATTCTCCACCATGGTCTGATCAAAGATTCTTAATCTTCATACCAAGTTGATTTTATATTTCACGCTAATATTCTTTAAACATTATAAAGGAATTATACTTATACCTAATTATGTAGATATATCAATTTATACTATATTCATCAATAAAAGTAATTAAGTGAGAAAACACCACTTTATTCTATTTTAAATGGACCACATACATAAGTATGAACCAATTCTAATAGTTCTTTGACCCTTTTACTTTAACACTAAAGGTGATTTGGTCATTTTACCTTGTAAATAACCACAACATGAATCCAAGGGTTTTAACTCAATGAAATTGAATTGGTGGTGGTTTCTATATGATCTAAAAACTAATTTTATCATATTAGTACTTTATGTACATTACCTATTTACATTTTGAAAATGAGAATTTTAAATGACTTCCAGTATTTTATAAAATCTTAATATCCATCAAATACTATATTTAGAATGCTCAACCTCTTGAATATTATATTACTAGGGAGACCTAAACCACTCTTCATAGAATAATCTAGGGAATCCCTATGGCTCCAATTGTATATAATAAGATTTTGACTACCGAAATTCATTAACTCATGGATCCTTGACATGTTCAGTGGATATCCATATCTTGCAATGAAATACTTTACAATGCTCATTTATTTCCCTCTAAATTTTAGAAAATCTATCTATGACTACTCCTTTGTTTCCATATTTGGTTATTTTGACCCAAATATCTCATAAGAACTCCCTGGTAGTAATATCAAACCTAATTAAGTGATGAAAATAACCTCAAACAATTATATTTTTCCAAATTCAAGTGATGAAATGATTTTAATGACTTAATATTTTCTTTGAGAGATTTATTAATTTATCTTAGAAGATGAAATCCTTTTCTATTTAACAATATTCCTCTATATAGTATCACTAAAAATTTAACCTTACTTTAAATATAAAATATTCAATTCACATTTCCATTTTATCTATGCATTCCTGTTAGTGATTATATTATTTGATCAGTTGTAATAAATACATATTCACAAAATAAAATACCAAGAACATGAAAAAATATATTAATATATAATGACATGATCACAAGTTCTTAATTATTGGTTAACCCATCAATCAAATAGTAGATTTGCCAATACATTTGGTGAATTACATAAATCTAATCTTGACTTGAATTATAGAATCCACAACTCATGTTCACATCACTTGTTGCGTTCACACTTGCCGCAAGTCGAACAATTTTTCCATGAACTCCTCTAATAATTACAATCTATAGTCATACTTAGGTAAGTAGAAATCATGCATAAAAAAGAAATTTTATGCCTCAAATGTGGAGACACATATCCTTATTAAAATTAATGATGGAGGGAGATACAAATATTAAAAGAAGAAAATAATTATTACACTTTAATACATAAGTGAAATAATTAATTTAGATATATAATAAATCAAACATGAATAGTTCGGTCTCGTATCAAGATTTTTCAACCTATAATTATATTATATGAGAAGAAATATATTTTTTAAAATTTAACTTAATGTTTTTTAGTTTATTAACTTTAATAAAAATAATGTAAATTAATTATAAATACTTCGCATAACACCCGAAATAAATTTTTTTAAAGATCAGTGAGATAAATTTAATTTCTAAAATTGTTTTCCAAAATCATTCAGGTCAATTTAATCCAATATTAGATCCTAGTATATTTATTTAGGGAACAGAATAAGGTTGATGAGTCGAGATGGTGACACCCTGATGATACCGGTCCGACCCACGTCTAATTTGGGTCATTCATTTAAGGGTATATATATATGCACACAATATATATGCATAAAATATAATAATACAAATATTTAATAGTATATATATTAATATATAATATTAATTTAAAGACAAAAACATCTCCCTCCCAAAAAATTGTAGGAGACAAAGTTTCCATATCCATTTAATGGATGGATAGATCATTGTTTACTTTTTTTATTTAAATAATTTTATTAGTCTTATAATTATCTATGAATAAGGACACTTATATTTTTTTGGATAATAATAAATGATTGTAGAGAAAACATTATTTCCAATATACTACTTAAACTAAATTTTGGAATATTCAGCTAAAACACAACACACTTGCATATTTCCTTGGCTGAATCTCTTTCACATTGGTTTCTATTAACGAGAAGAACAAATTAATGCTTAAAATTTCTTAAAACTTTTTTCAAAAAAACCCATATTTTTTCAATCTACCATATAATGGTGATATTAAAACCATTTGAGGAACCATTATATTTTTTGGGCTATATCAAAACCTTCTTTCTGAAACATAGAAAATTTAAGCAAAATTTATATTTTTTCAGCTGAAATAATTGAAACCTCACTTTGATAACAATATAATATGTTGGGGGTGAAAAAGAAGAAAGGAAAATATATAATTTAAAATTTTGGGTTCATATTCATTTTAATAACAACAAAACGCGAAAACATGGTACACTTACTTCTTATAGGATTAAATGTAATTCAATTTAGGCATGAAAAAAGATGAAACAAAAGCATAAACCGTACATTGTTCATTTGGAATCTCCTATTTGATTCACTCACCATTAGAAATTCATGGCTCCAAGGCACTAATATATGAATCATATAGATCATCAAGATGTGAACCAGATCTCATGGATGATTTATATAAAATTCCCATGTTGTATTGTTGTAAATCTATGATATTTTTATGCCTATTTGATCACGTGAAGGACTCATGCTCGATAGAGAAAGTGGGATCGATCTGACCATGTTCTTTATATAGATTCTTTCTCTAATATATTAACATGAGAGTATATGAGATTTTATTTCTATTAATTCTTCCAAAATATGGGTGTCAATATTCATGAATCTAAAATGACTATTTATACTTAGGGTATTATTTCCAAAATTGCTCATTGGTCCCCAGAATGTAATAACCTTCATTTTAGACCATTGTAAAAACTCCGAGTTTAGTAAAATTTTCGTAATGGTCACAAATAATTTATCACACCCTTGTAAAACATAAAAATATTACATGATTGATTACAAACTACTTACTCACCCCATTAGTTTCAAAATAATTTAATAATCCTTAAACTTGTTATGTTTGTTTAATAATTTATTTTTTCTCATATTCACTTTTATAGTAGAGAACATGTGAATACCTTGAAAAGTACTTTAAATCATCATTATTTTAAACCAGAATAATATAATTGAATAATTTTACTTGGGATTGATCACAACTAGACATTCAATAACCCCGACATGTGGGTACAACTTCATCCTAAACTTATATTCATCTTAATAGGTTGAACATGTGAATACACTTAGTGTATGACCCTATAAGTACTTATCTAAATAATAGTGAGTCTAAATCAGAGGTTAATATTGATGTATAGAATACTATTTCCCCCTAACAAGATAAATAATTTCATAACTAAAACTACCTTCTATGAAAACACCATATGTTATATAATCTATTCATCTCATAAAATATCATAAATCCTAAAACATACTTCTGTCATATTTCTTTGGATGATTTATATGCTTCTTGACCTTATAATATATACCTACCTTCTTATAAAATTTCCATGAATTTAATAATGTTACAACTATACTAGTTATCTTGATCCAACCAGATATCTCTTACCCAAATTGGAAGAGAAAAATACAATCTTTACCATTCAACTAATTCCATACCAACAAAGATGTAATCAATGCAAGATACCTCATAATGAATTCAATGTTATGGTTTTTAAATTGAATCAATGTAAACAATAAAATGATATACATTTATAATAATACCATGTTAGTAAAAAAATACACATGTTTATAGATAGAAATAACTAATTACCTCCCAAACCATGTGGTGTTCCTATTAGAAAATAATTCTTTATCTTCTCATCTAATCAAGATCCCCAAGTGTGAACTTCATGAGAAGAATAATCAATTATTATAATCCCCGTAACACCTGATAGAAATATCCCATCTATATCCCATTATTATTATGTATCTATATCACATGGAATATATTTTAGATTAATATAATAATATCTTGAGGCTATCATTATACTTTGGAACTACTAATACATTTTGATAAAACACATAGTCCAATGATGTTACTATATAAGTGGTGGATATGGAAATATGTACACTATTATGGTAATAATAAATACATGTTTATATAAAACTATATAAATTTAGTTGTTATCAATTTAAATAAAGGATTTGGGTATAGGTAACCCACTCACAGCAATAACTTAGGAAACACATATACAAGTTGGGTGAGCTGGAAGGCCCTGTAAGTGAATAAACATGACAAGAAGGCATAACATGTGAGTCAAAAGGTATACCATGACATCATAAAATATAAGGATCATGAGTAATAACATGGTAAAATAAATTAGAGTACATAGTATCAAAATATCATGGGAATGTAGAAATTTTTGAAACAACACAAAACATTACATAAGTATAAGTCAAGATTAACTTCCAAGAAAACATCACATGGTGGATAGAGTGCAATAATGGAAAATGTTTTCTCCATAATCCCATACATAATGTTTCATTAGATAATAAATTTAACCAATTAATTGGATTTTTATCTCAAAGAATCAATTAAAACATGTTTTTGATTATTTGTCCCATAAAATCAAATCAATCATGAGGCATTATCATAAGAATTACCAATGGAAAGAAATGGGTTTATTAATCTTGAATCATATCCAAATAAAAGTTAATTTCATAAAAATTACATAAGGAAAATGGAATTAAATATAATGTATGTTTATATGTAAGTAAACAATCACATCACTCAGAAAAAAGTGTTCATTTTATAATTAAAACATTAAATAAGAAATTCAAAATTATATAATTTTCCCCTAAATCTTGTTTAATTTTAAAAAAATGAATTTGATAAATGAAAATTATAACGGGTATTACACCCTGAAAATAAGGGACAATGTAATAAGTAATTATAAAAAAGAGATATATACATAATATTTAATGAATCCATACTATAAAATGGAAGGATAAAGTGAGTTATAGTGATAATGGTCCTAACTAGACGAAAAAGGTTGTTTCCTATATATCCCTTGCATTTAAGTCCCATAATTTTTATGCAGGTTAGAAACTATTCTATAATAAAGATACATTTTGGATAAATTTACTTCATAATAATATATATATATAATTCAATTTATTATTTTCATATAACATCTTATCACCCATTTATTAATAGTTTTATTTAAATCCCAATTCTGTGTGATAAGTACTCCATTTTTCATACATGATTTGGTTCAGAAGTCTCAGTATTTATTAATTGATCATGGTTCCATCATCTCCATAATTTAAATAATTATATTAATATTATATATAATCATTATATTTATTTATTTATTTATTTTCATCCATAAAAGGTAGAGATAAAATTGAATTTCATCATTCATGGATAAGGTAGGTCATATGTATGCATGAACACTATTTCCATTTTTATGGATAGAAAAAAATAAAAGTGAATAATAAATGACCATTAAAGAATCATAATAATATAATAAATAATATATATATATATATATTAAATCCATAACTATAATCATTCATTAAAGTTGGTGATGGAAAACTAATTACATCAGTTCATGAGGGAGTAGTCCACCGTACACATAAACAATGATTTTGTTACCCATTAAATGGAAGAGTTTATGAAAGTAGTCTATTCCAGTGAAATAATAATATATATATATTTCATATACTTGTTTTGTTAGTTCACAATTTTATATGATTATTTGAGGGATTTAGAAGAATAAATAAAACTAAAACATTTGGTCAATGACTATACCTCTACCTCAGTAAACATCCTTTTCCTTACACCTTAAAGCCTATAATATTTATAATATAACAAAAATAATACCACTATAATGTATTTTGGAATTTTAGTAACTAATTTCAACATTTATTGGATGAACTAAAAGGATTTTTATGTGTTAATAAAATTTTATAGGAGGTTCTATTTTATAGATGAGAGGAGATCCACTCTTGGGAGTACATAAAATAATAAATTAATATAAAACAATTCATTGAAAAAATCCTCAAAATGGGTATACAGTGAATATAGGGTGATTATTGGTTTAAATAATATCAAAAATAATTTTTTTACTTATTTAGATTATGTTTTACCCATATTTTAGTGTTTTAACCCTCATTAAGCCTTTTTGGAAATTACCATGACAATAATGTTTTTACTCTATAGGGGTTTACATAGTTACTATAAAAGGAGAATTGGCCCATAAATTTTACATAATTAATATTTTAAACTATTTTCCAATAAATTTTTATAGGAAATTATTTTTATGAATTTTAAATTATTTAATAAAATATTTGTTTATAAAATGACATTAATGTCATTTGGGAACTATTCATTTAATTTGACTTCAAAAACAACATAAAAACAATAAAATTAAAATATAATCCCTTTAAAATATCTAATATGTAATTTATAATTATAAAATTCATTTAACATAATAATTAAATTAAAATATATTACATTTAAATTTTAAATAATTATTTATTTTATTTTTCTATTTACAAAGTAAATAAACTGTCACAGTTTCCAATGAATTTAATGTAAATATATCATACATATAAATTTAAAAATGAATTATTATGATAATAAAAATCATATATGTTTTAAATAAGTATTTATAATCAAAAAAATGTTATTTTATCCATGTCACAAAATATTAATGAAATTATAAGAAAGAAAGTGACATTTCTTACATTATCTTTAAATTAAATATTATAATGATAAAATCAAAGACATATGTAATGAAGTTACCAAATGTTTTAAAAGAATCCATAAATATTTTAAATGTACTCATTTTATAGAATGAAGACAAGTTTTATGGTCATTTTCTTTTCATTTTCATATTATTTTTAGCTTTAATTACATGTAGTGATAATTATTTACAATGGTTACAACACATAATGAAAAAGGATCATATTTAAAAAAAAATAACTCGTTATTCCAAATATTGAATCCAATTATAATGATTTAATTTATTTAAGTGTAATTATTTAATTAATGAAAAAATTAAAAAATTCAAGGAAAATACATTTTTTTAAAAATACCTTTTAAGTATAAAATTGTATTTATAAAAAATTAAATCATAAAAATCTTTCTAAAGACCATAAATATAATATTTTTAATTAAATGGAATTAATATTATTTTAAAAAATTCAATATAAATAATTTTACTATGTGAATACTTGAAATGAAAATACAGTTTCAAATGAAAGCATTATTTTTCACAATTCATTGAAAAAACGAACTTTACTAAAAAATCCAAATAATTCAACCTAAGATAATATAAATATTTAGAATTAAAAAATTAGTTTCATCATACCAAATAAATTTTAATTTTTGTAAAATAAATTACTCATGATATTTTCTAAAAAAATCAATACAAATCATATTCGAATAATTTGTTTCTAAAGAATAAAATGAATTTAGTAAAAATCAAGTCCTTACCTCCTAATAATTAATAAATAATTTTAATTGATCTGTAACATTATATATAAATTTCATAATATAGCTAATCATATTTATAACCACCAATTTATTGACTAAGTTGTAAATATGATAATATTTCACAGTTCTTCTAATATTGGTGTTTCATGTTTTATATCCTATCGAACATAATGTTCTTTTAAAATATAGGGGTGTTATATTCTTACCAACATAAGAAATTTCATCCTTGAAAATTTTTATTATATATTAAGTTGAAAATATATGGGGATAATTCTGCTTCATGGATTCCTCTAGTTCCCATGTTCCATCCTTGTATTAATAATTTTTTTCTAATACTTTTACAAGTTGTGTTGTCTTGGTGAGTAGAGAATTATCTATACGTTTCAAGATATTAAATGGATTCTCCTCATAAGTGAGATTATTTTATATGGGTAGCATATCTAAATTTAGTATATATATGAGATGCTAAATGTACATCCTTAAGAGGGATACATGAAATATTTCTTGTATTAATGATTGGGTTGATGGGAGTGCTAGTCGATATTCCACAACTCCAATGTGATCAAGAATCTCAACAGGGATAATATTACTTGTAGTTATCTTACCCTTATTCACAAATATAATGGATTTATTCCATAAAGATATATAAAGGAGAAATATGTCTTAGACCTCAAACTCTAGGTCTCATTTATGATTTACATTATAGATCTTATATTGACTATGAGAATCCATGATGGGTTTCTAAATAGTTTGGACCTTTTATACTAATTTATCAACTATTTTTGTCCCAATATTTTTCATTCATCAACTTTATCCCAACAAACATGTGTTCAATAGATATTATTATAAAAGGATTAAGGATACAATTGGATTGTTGAGAGAAATCTATTATGAAAATAGATCTCAACTAGAGGAAGATAATGATGTCATCCTCCTTTTAGTACGTCAAGAATGTTCTTAACATGTCTTCCAATATATAGCTTTTTCTTATATTTTCCATCAGTTTGGGTGTGAATGTATTTATTGATATTAAAATCAATATTTATAGAATATTGGATAATCCCTCATAACATAGATGTAAATATCAGATATTTATTAGATACAATCGATAGTAGTGTCCCATTCAAATCAAAACATTTCTAATGATTATCCTTGCAAGTTGATATGACAACAAGTCCTCTTAATTTATAATGAAGTGAATAGTATTTATAAGATAACCCACCACAAACTATATATAATTATTTAAAATTTATTTCTATAGATGACTAGTGAGAAATTCCATCATGATGTTTCCAATTTATATGTAGGTATATGCAATATTTTTGTCATCCCCTTAGAATTTCTCCATTCAACATTATGTTCTTTACATATCAAAAACATTAATTTATATTCTATGATATTCTTATTCATATTGTCCCTCCAATATTTCTCCTAGAATCTTGATACATCTTCATGATCCTTGGGAGGAAGTAGTATGCTTTGCTATGTGAATCATCTAAAAATTGATTCCCATCCACAATATTTTTTTTCTACACATAGTTAGGAACAAAATATTACAACTCCTTATTTATTAATTTTGAACTATGAGGATTTTCCATTTATTATAGAATGAACATTCATATGAATTTCTACATCATATATTTTAGAATCCAATATAATTTCCATAATGGGTAGTTGATCTATCTTTTGGGAATGTAATCGTGATGTTCCTTCCATGATAATTCTCATGTTAATCCATTAAAAGTCTAATAAGATTAGATCATTCTCAATTATCATCATTGATAACATTAACTGATCCTTTATAATTAGATAATATTCCAGTTTTTTTACATTCCCAAGATGGTAATGTATTGAGTAGTCATAGTCGTTGATCATCTCCAACAATTGTCACTATTGGATACTGAGCTCATTATGCGTGAATATATATTTAAAGCTTATATGATCGATATATATTTCAAAATTCTCCCCATAGAGATAATTCTACTAGTTTTTTACACAAAATAATGATATCTAACTAAAGATTATATGTTGGATAATTTTACACAAGAACATTCAATTTTCTTTTGGGGTATATTATAAATATTTTATTTTTCATTAGTATATACCCCAAAACCTTCTTCTAAGAATCGCCATATACCTTGAAAATTTCCACACTTGAAATAATCATGAGGACTAGTGTAGTGATAAGACTAATTTTAAATTCCTTGAAGATCTATTTTCTTTCACTTTCATGAAAAACAATACTCCCTCCCATGTTTTCGTATTTAATAGTTTTGAAAATTGTGAGTAGTTTCTCCAAAATACTCTGCAATACTCAGCTAGTCAAAGGAAATGATATATCTCTACTATAGATGTTTTTTATGATATTCCTTTATTATATTTTTCATAGAAGGGTATACAAATATCCATTTCAGTTAATAACATTATCCAAGAATGATACTTCCTTTATCTAAAACTATCATTTACTACTATTTTCATATAGCTTCTCTTTTTGAAAAAACATTAGCATCATATTAAAATTCTTCACATGATCCTAATTTATTATATAGTATATCGCAACACTATCAATAATGATTACCAAATTTCTTTGTGGTAATATCTAAAGTATCTATTTATTAGGTTGGTAATGATTGTTAGAGTACAAGTGATTCTAAATAAAATCACTATAAAATCATAGATTCTATTCCTTATTTGGAAGGTATTTTTGGTAATATCTTCTTTAATCACATTTAATTGTTTATCTCCTGACTGAAGTTCCATGTTAGGGAAATAATATGCCCATGTATTTGATCAAATATTTTTTCTGTCCATTATAAGGGTTACTTTTTCTCTATCATTATATTTTTTTATTTATGATAATCAATAGATAGTCTCATTTTTCAATCCTTATTATTATAAAGGAGGACCAAACACACCATAGTGAAGTAGTTGAGCATATAAAACCCTTTTTTAGATTTTCATATAACAACGTTTTTTTAGTTCATCCAATATAACAAAGGACATTATGTAAGGAGTCTTAGATATGGGTAGAGATCTAGGTTAGTGTATGATTGAACAAATAGCCTCTAGTTTAGGAGGAATACTAGGAAACTTTTAGAGGTACACATCCCTATAATACTATAAAATGGTTATGTCTTCATGTATGATTATATAATATTTTTTTCAATCAATTGAGAAAGAAATTCTTTCTCGAAAAGCAATAAAATTTGTATATGTACATATTATTCCTAGGGGTAATCTTAGTTATATTTATAATTGTATAGAATAAGAGTATAACATGTAAAGTGATGAGTTATCTCACAGTCAAAAAAGATGATGTTGGATTTATTTTAAGGAAACAAATAAATGCCCAATATTGCATTAACATCCAGTAAAGGATGTAAGGTGAGATTTTCTGGAAGATTCCATCCACGAACATTATCTTAGTAGGAGTTGTATAATTGTGATGAAATAATTTCTAAATTTTATATTATAATATATATAATAAACCCCATGTTTTTGAGGTGCTGTATGAATATTCTACTAATCTTACAAGACATGAAAGAATGCGTAGAACAAAAAACTGTATATTCTTCATTAATGAATGAATAACTGGAACACACATCACCACATCATTGTTAGGATCCCCCTCACCATTAGTGATATCATATTACCTTATATACTATCTAGGAATTGGATTTTGTTTCCATTTATTGTCTCTGACATCCATTAGATTAGGGAATTGGCTTGAAAAAATGGTTGTGTTACCTATAGTCAAAACATTATACCCCTAGTTGACAATTGATCTAAACCTTATTTTCCTCTATTTCATTAGAAGGGTTATTCATATGAATTTATCATTAATTAGACTAGTTATATAATTTTTCACAATAGAAGAATATCTCAGTTCTTATTTGATAGTTCCTATAATGATTTGTTCCACACATCTGACACTTGGTATATTGAGTTTTCATTCCCAATGAGATTTAGTGGTTGATCCTCAGATGGAAAATTCCATTTTATGTTTTTATTTCTTCAGACACAATGGATAACTAAGAGTCTTAAATCACCACATCAACCTTAAGGGTTCAAGAAATGATCTTTACAGAGCTTTCAAATTCAAAAAACGAAAAATATTTTCATAAATTTATTAAATCAACTGAAGAAGTGTCCCACATTAATTTTGATATTAATGATGAATCCAGAAACAGAACATGAAATACTTGTGCAGTTTTCCCCATTCACCCCAATAGAATCATCTCCATTTTTATTTATTCTTAGGAAATATCTCTCTATTTTAAGATGGGGAGCATGGGAAAAATTTTATTGGGAAATATTTCCATGAAATTTTCCCATTCTATGGAATAAATATCTTATTTGGACTTTTTGTTATTGTTCAACATACACCACAAATCAGCATACCCCACCATGTGATAAATAGCCAGCACAAATTGGTCATGTTATGAGAAATGGTAGATATGTAATATCTTTTCAATTGAGTAAATCCATGTTAATGTGATGATGGAAATAGATGTTTCATTAAAGGTAAGAGGCACTTATCTCATAATGTACTCAACCAAAACATTCTTTATCTTAAGAAAAGTAGGGTGTTCTACATTATTAAAGTTTTAATTTATATTAGGATTTAAATGATCTGGTTCATCTCGGATTCTCGCAAATATCTATCTCTCATAAGGTTAGTCATATCATAACGTCAATCACCACATCTCCTATTATTTTGGTTTTTGGTATGGGTTTTCCAATTTCCATCCATTAATATTCAAAAGTAAATCTTATAAACAACGAAGGAATAACATATAATGGGTAAGTTTATATTAACATATCTTTTTCATAGTTTTAATCAAGGTTATCAATAGTATGTTTCCAATTATTTTTTCATACCTAACAATATATTTGGGTCATTTATAATGGTTCGTAATAATTTTATGAATTTTTCAAAGAATATCCCACATGAGTGTTAAAACAATAGTGAAGAAAGGCCTCATTTTCATTAACATAGTGATGATAATAGTAATACCAATTGTACCATTTTTAGATTCATTTCCCATAGGTATAATGGGTTTAGAGTTACATCTAATTATATTATGAAAACAGGGTTGTAATTTCATGGAAACCAACTCCCTCAATATTTCACCAAACATCTATGATATTTTTTCATATGTAGATTTATCATTAGATTTATAACTAAAGTATTATTTTCATAATTACCCAAAATAAATATAACTTCATAAAATTTCTTCTATAGTGATAGAATCCTTTTACAAATATTATCATAATATTTTTGATAAAAATGCCCATTAAATACAGGAAAAGGATCAAAAGACCTTGTGTCATTGTAAGACCTGATACATAAAACCAAAAAAATGAAATGTTTTTTATATTAATTACTATATTGAGATTCCTTATCCCATTTATCTTAGAGAACTTATTTTTATAACCTCTATAACACATATAAATATGGGGTAATAAAAAAATCCATGTATGGGATTAAACATGTCAACGAATCAAAAATTGTGATTCAAAGGTAAAACATGATATCAAAAAATATATTACTCGTGAGAAATCAGGTTGGAGAATAAAATAAATAATATTGTTTGATAATATCATTGAAACAAAGTGAATTATGTAGAAAAATGATACATGGTATAAGAAGAAGTCAAGGCTAACTGCCAAGACCAAATCACATGGTGGACATAGTCCCATCATGGATTATGTTTAATCCCAACTCCCATAGATAATATCTCATGATAAAAAAATTATTTAATGAATTGGATTAATATCTAGGTTAAACATCATAAAATGAAAATGATAATGGGAACTATAAAATTAAATCAATCATAAGGTATAATTATAATAATTTACTATTGAAATAAACGGGTTATATAATCTGGAATCATATAATAACGAAGGAAAATTTCGTAATGATTACATAGAGAACATGTAATTAAATTTTATGGATGTTCATATTTTATTAAATAATAGTATGTCTCAAAATGCTATGTTATTTTGGGAATAAAAATTTTGAGTTAGAATTACATAAATTGTTTAAGGGGTAAAAAAATTCCCCTTAATTAGGTTTGATTTTGAAGAAGAATGTTGAGAAATGAAATAATGGAACGTATTAACCCATCATAAGAAGGGATAATGTGATATATATATATAAATTAAACTTGTATAATTTTTTTGGTGAAATCCATAACAACGTATAGAGTTTGAATGTGAGTTAGATAGACAATATTCGCAACCTAATGAAAAAGGGTGGTTTACAGATATCCCTTACCTTAAGTATTTTATTTCATAATATGGGTAAAAAACTTCTGGATAAGAAATATATACATATTATTAGTATATTCTAGAACCATAATAATATATAAAATACTATATAGGATTTTATTTTAACATCTTTTTAGCAATATACTAACAAGTCTTTTTTTAAATCATGGTTCCAAGTGATAATTACATCATTTTTTCATGCACATTTTGGTTATGTATTCTCAGAATTTATATATTGATAATGGTTCCATAATATTCAGATTTATAACCATTATATTAATATCATATATATTCATTTTTTTTATAATTATCCATAGAAGTTAGAGAAAAAAAGGTTTAGTACACTGTTAATGGAGGTGGTAATTCATATATACACATGAATGTCATTTCCAATTTGGATGAATGGAAACAAATTAAGGTAAATGATAAATAACCTTTAAAAAATAATAATAATATTATAAATAACATATATATTAATTTAATCAATAATGATAAAAAAAATTTAAATTTGGTGGTGGAAAATAATTTAAAATAGTTTGTGAGGTGGTAGTATATCGTAAACATGAATGAAATTTTTTTTTATCGTTTTATTGAAGAGGAGATTGAGTTAGGTGACTAAATTTTTAACTCATAGAGTTTTTATAGAAATTTTTTTCAGAAATAAATTAAATTAAATATTTTTATTTCATTTCACTATGTCAAAAATTCATTTAACATGGTATCAAATTGACATATAATACAGAAAACACCGACTTGTCATACGTTACGTAAAACACTGAGTTTCTATGATACATATTTATTTAGAATAATTTAAAAATTTTAAGTATAAAATACCCATTAAACATAGAAATATTAATATTAATAACTAATTTTCAAATATTTTTTATTATAGTTTTATAAAAAATAGAACATATTGATACCAAAAAAAATATTATTTCGGAAAGGCCTTATATGTTTAAAATTACTATTTTTTCAAATAAAATTTTTTCATGTCCTTATTTGAAAAATAATAAAATTAATTATATAAAAATTGTGAAATTAAATTTTATGAAATTAAATTCATTTCATAATTTATATTGTAAAAATTATCTAAAGGTGAATTTTTGGGAATTTTATGAGAAATTGTATCTTCTAATAAATAGTATAAAATAATGAATTTTAATTAAAAACTACATTTCCATATAATTTATATATAAGGATAAATTTTATATTTTATATTTTTTAAACTTAAAGTAGATTTTTTTATCACTTGACCCAATTTATTCTTTTGGAACAAATTTCACCATTAAATTAGATTGGCAAACTTTTGATCATTTTTACTTTTAAAACCTATGGGGTTGTCCCATCCAATGGATTAATTTTAAATTAATTTATGCCACTTATGGGATTCTAATTTGGGAAAATTGAATCCATATTTTGATTAATAATAATTTATAATGTTTAATAAGGTCAAATTACTCATTTACAAAAAATATTAGTTAACGTAATTAAAATTAATTGCATCGATTAAGGTAAAATTGAGCTCAATATGGAAATGAACCTTAAACATAAGGGACGAAATGACTAATAAACTTTCCAAAAACCAATTAGATGGAAATATTTTGAGAATAAACCTTACATTATTGAGTTTAGTTTTTTTTTTGAATTATTTTGTAAAAAAACAAAGTGGGTACTCCTAAGTTGTTTAAAAAAATACAAACACAGTCATTTTCATTCCATATAAAATGCCACCACATGTCCCCCTGATTCACACCTATCAAAATAATATATTTGGAAAATATATCATCAATCAACTTCCCAAAATCTCTGAATTCCACCTTTAATCCTTTCTTTTGGAATAAATCATTCCATGTAATCACTTTGGTGAAAACTAAAAGGAGTTACCCAAATGAGATGTAACATCCTTACTCATACTCCTCTATATAATAATGATTATAATCCCCCTAACATATTATTATTCAATGGATATAAAAAAATTATTCTAAATTTACTAAGGTGTTTTAATTCTATGGTATTGACCTACACTTACTCCCACTTCCATTTAACGGTTAATAAAAAAAATTATTTATGTGTACGAATACTACCGCCAGAAAAAACTAAGATTGTTATTTTTTCCTTTACCAACTTTAATGGTTGATAATTATGATTAAAAAACTATTTATATTTTATATTTTTTATATTTTTATTTATTTAATCATCTATAATTATTTATATTTTCCCTTTTGTATAAATACGATAATTTCCTTTGAGAATGTTTTGAATACCATCCACTCAAAGTGATTTGATTTGTTCTCATTATACATAGATTGTGTTAAAGATGTATTTTTTAAACTTATATTATATACGTTATATAATAATGGAAATGGGATAATGAAATATATATATATATATACATAATTTTCATTTACTCTTTTTCCATCAATATGACAATAAAAGTGAAACAATATTCATGCATATGTATGACCTACAATATCCATGAACGGTGTATTCCATTTCATAATTCTATATTATATCAATTATTATAATACCCATATACTTAATATACTTGATATTATATCATGGTTTAAATTATATAATCATGGTATATGTATAAGGACTAATGATACAACAAATTATCACACATGCGAAAAACGAAGAAAGTATTTTCCGAAGGGAAACCTTAACAAAGAATTGTTAATAATATAGTATTATAATGTCATCATAAAACTATATATGGTATTAGATATATTAATATTTTGCTTTAAATGATGTATAATAAACTTATATTTATTATAGATTAGGTTTTTCTGAGTACGAAGAGAGTCAAGACATAAGGTAAGGGGATTTCTATTCTTACTTTTTGTGATATTTATGACTTATTCAAAAATCATATATTTTTGTGGTGATTATACTAAAGATGAAAATTTTTTATGATATTAATAATTAAATTTTTGTGTATTTACATAAAAAATTTGATTACCTCTCTTTAATGGGGTTTATGTTTCATTTATTACCAAATCAGTAAATGAGTTTTGTCTCAATTTTCTTTCTTTGAGACACATGAATTGAAATTCAAGAACCATGTTTTAATTTTTTCTTCAAAGATGATATTTTAAGATAATTATCAATGAAAAAGTATTGTAAAATTATATAATGGTTTTCAAGCTAAATTTTAATTTTTCAAATCATTTTCCAAGAAATGAGTTTCAATTATTTTCAAGTTTCTTATATGTATTTTCAATTAAAATTGTTTTCCAAAGGTTTTTTAGTTTTTATTTTATGATTTAAAAGAAAAATGATTGAAAAAGGATTTATGTATTGTAATAATTTTTTTAAGGAGATTATATTTTCATCATGATTGTTTTAAAAAAATGTCATTCAAAATTATTTTCCATCTAATATGGCATCCATTGGTTTTACTAATTAATTTCTAGGAAATGATAAAATGGTTCCAATCACATTATTTATATGAATGGTTTATGTTTTTATGGCATTATGTTTACAAAACCAAATACCCTTTCACATGTTTTTTGGTTGTAAAAATAACTTCCTTTCATGTTTTAGGCTTTAATGAAATGATTATGAAACCTATATTTTCTTTACAGGGTAAGATATGATTAAATTTTTATAAAACCCATTTCATTTAATTGGATTTTGATAGGTGGTTTATAAAAACCATCAATTTTTATGGGTCATGATATGATGAATATTTTATTATCTGGGGAATATGTATGAATTAATTTATTATAAGATTTTTGGAACCTATATCTCCTTCCATCCCATTGGGTAATGATTTATATCTCATGAGATAATGATGTGAATCAATTTTAAGGGCTTGATCCACTCTAGAAAGATGGGGAATCCCGATCCCTTACAAGAAATGGACTAAGATGGGGAATGGTGATGTGTCCCACCCAATGGGTGCAGTCACCTTAAATATGAGGATGGGGAAACATGCTCCATTATGGGAAGATGGGGAAAACCAATCTGATATGGATAGTTGGTGAAACCCATTCTACAATATAGAAATGATTCCAACCTAGAATTGTAGTGAGTCCCATCCAGTAGGTGAATTTCCTATGACGTTCCATGATAAGTTCAAGTAATGGATATTGACTTACAGGGAATGATATCACATGTCTATATATATTCCACAGTTCCATGACTTATTTGTATGATATGCTTTAATGTCTTATTTTATTTGTTTACTTATGATTCATTTATTATGATCATCCAATCATTATACAACAATTCATGTTTCAGATCTTATTATATGCAAGGTCTGATCCTATAATGTTATGATTAAATTATCCTTGCATTATTCCCATGTTTATTCTTAAATGTATCTATTGTTTACCATTACTGAGTATCTAAGATCACCCATTTTTATGTTTTCTTTACTTCGATATGAAGAAATTTATTAGGTTTGTTGTGTCTATGAAGGGTGCTAGTCATGAAGAACCTAGTGGGAGATAATTTATCTCACTTATTTACTAGTGTTTGTGTTTCCATGTTTCTAATGGAAATAGACTAGTATGCTCTTTGGGAATTTATTTGTATAATGTATTAAGTATTTCCCAAAATTATGTAATGTTAATGTGGGTAAAGAGAGGATATATATAGTTTTTAGCATATCAATGGATTAGTTATCCTTTAAAATCTATGATGAGAAAAACATAGTGATAGCCCTAAGGACAAGATTAAGGATAAGGAAAAGTATAGGAAAATTATGGATAATTTTGATCAAGGATAGAGTGAGTGGTTTACTAGAAATACATCCCTATATGGATATAACAATTGGATGTGGATCTGACACAGATGCACCTAGTAGCAACAACTCAGGCATTGTGTGTCGGGATTGACTTGGAATAACCAAGTACAAGACAATGAGCCCCACTGCACACCTAGATTTACACTCCTTAGGGATATTCATTGGGAATTTAAAAACTCTTCAGGAACCATCATGATGAATTGAAATAGAATTTGTATATGAATAACCTAGGATATACCTACGGTGTCATAGATTATGTAATGTAGTATAATTTTGACATACTCTAAGTGACTTATCATGATTATTTGGTTTCTCATTATTATCATTGTTTCATAAAATATTATTTTTTATTTTAGTGAATGGATAAAAATTTAAGGAACAACATTAATGGTGATTGTGATGTAAAATACAATAATTTTTTTCATGAGAATCCAAATGCTATGGGAGATAGAATAAAAATTTCACTTTTATCCTCACACAACATTCTCATGTTGTGAGTCATGCTAAGATCCCATAAGAGAAAATGAGGGAACAACATTATATTGAGTCCTTCATGAGGAAATTCCCATCATATTTTTGTGGTTCTTTAGATCCATTTTTGGACACTAGACCAGTACCAATTAAACGGTAGTCTCCATTCTCCAGTGTTCGAATCATGATAAATTAATTCTAGTTGCCTATTGGTAAGAAGATATTGTATACCAGTGACAAGATCTAATCAATAATACGATGAATCAAGATGAAATGGAATCTATGTATTGAGATGATTTCAAAAAAATATTATTCATGAATTTCTATCATCTTATTCTTCATGCAAAAAATGAAAATAAGTTATTTGATTTAATCTAAATGGATGTTGAATCTATTGGTACATATAATGATAATTTCCCAAGACTTTTGTTGTATTAATATAAGATAATAGTATATAGAAAGAGATTATGAGTTTTGCAATCAAAGTTGAAATGGATGTTGGAGTTATATATCAATCTCATGGTTTTAACAAGAAAAGGAGTATAAATATAAATGGAAAATATAAAAACCCTTAAGGGAAGAAGATTATCCATATTTTATTATCTACAAGTGAAAAGAATCATGGAGGTAATTTTCTTATGTGTTATAATATGTGTTTTGTGTGTGGATGGGAAGGACATAAGACAATTGATTTCTGAACTAATGGAAAGAAGTTAATCAATGATTAAAATAATGGAAAATCTACAAATACCGAACCTCGCATTATATAGTGATTTAAGTGTAAGGAGAATGGGAATTATGCTCACCAATTACCAAACCCATGTGTTGGTTATTATGGTTAGCTTCAATAACCTATGAACCCAATGGATAGGTGGAAATATCAAGTGATCAATATTTTAGATGAGGGGTGTGATAACGACTTGGTAAAAGGTACACTTATCATCCACTCTACAACATCTAATGTCTTATTTGATTCTGTATCAACCCACTCTTTAATATATAATGAATTTTCAAATGGTATTAGATTCTAATTAAATGATTAGATATGGAATTAATAGTTAAACCCTTTCAAGGGTATGATGATTGCATGTCAAGCCTATTATTCATCTATGGTTAACAATTGTGGGAAAGTGCCTCGAGAAAATCATTTAATTATTCCTTTGGTTGAATAAGATCTTATATTAGGCATGGATTGGATTTATCTACATAAATCCCAACTTAATTTTTTATAAATGGATGTTTCCTTTGACATTTCAAACTAACCTATGATCTTCCATCAATATGGAAAAAATATGAACTTCATATGGAGATCACATCCAGTGTATGGGCTAAGTTCCCATTCAGGATGATTTTTTTGTCTCAAATTTATGGTAAGAAACTCGGTTGACGATATTCTTATTATTTTATAATTCTTGGATGTATTTTGGAAAGATATTACTATACTTTCACCAAAATTGGAATTTGATTTCTCAAAAGAGCTCATACCTAGTTCCAAACTAATTTTAAAGACACCTAATAGAATGGACCCTATGTAGATATAGGAATTAAAGAATAAACTCCAAGAAAACCTTGAAAAGTGAATCATTTTGACAAGTGTGTCACCTTGGGGTCCATATTTTATTTTTGTGAAAAATAGTGATGCATCAATAAGATTATGCATTGATTATCAGGAGTTGGATAAGATAACAATCATGAACAAGTATCATGTTCCCTATATGGATGACTCATTCGATCATTTTCCTACAGCACAATTCTTTTCCTAGGATTACCTTCATTTTTTATATCACTAATTGAGGGTCAATAAAGAGAAAATAACGAATATTAAAATCCATACAAGTTATGGAAATTATGAATATATAGTTATTCCTTTCAGTCTCACTAATTCCCCAACTATCTTCATGTTTTTTTAATAGAATCTTTAGGGGTAACCTCAAACAGTTTTTAGAAGTATTTATATATGATATTATTATCTATTCAATGATAAATAAAGAACATGAAGATCAAATAATAATTTTATTAAAAACCCAACGAAGGAGAAGCAATATTAAAAATTAAAATTGTGTGAATTTTGGTTGAAAAAGAATTCATTTTTGGGTCATATAAACTCAAGAGATAATATATCAGTACATCCATCAATGATGAAGGCTATTGAATGTTGTCCTAGACCAACAACAGTGAGTGAGATCTATAGAATTATTGGTTTAGCTAGATAACATTGATGGTTTTCAGATAATTTATCATGAAAATATAATAATCTGACCAAGTTAACTCAAAAGAGTGTCTATATTCTCTAAAAAAATGAATATGGGAAAATTTTCATAGAACTAAAGATAAAGTTACTCAAAACACTTTTGATTAAATTACCCTATAATGGATAATGTTTTGTAATCATTATTGATGCATACAATAAGGGATTGAGATGTGTTATTATTTATAATAACATGGCTATCTCAAATTCCTCATGACAATTGAAGAATCATGGAAAAAATTAACCAACTTATGATTTGGAGTTGGCTGCAGTAATTTTTAAATTAATAATATGTTGGCATTATATTTATGGGGAAAATTCTGATATATTTGTTGATCATAAATGTATGAAATATATATTCAAATATAAGGAGTTTTTTTTTGACAAAAGACGAATTCATTAATAATGAAGATCAGCAGAAGTACATGCACGTAATCATGATGGAAAGTGATCAAGCCAGAGTATATCATCGTAAGGAGGGCCAATGGCTTCCAACTGGTGAGTGTCCTCGTTTCCTTCCCTTTTGATGAATGTAAAAATGTAGGATGTGAAGCTTGGACGGAGAGAGTGAAAAATCCGAGTGATAGATCCAAAAGATTGTAGCCCTCCATCGTTGAGATTGATGGCATTGATGATGGTGAGACTATCTGATTTGATGTAAATTGAGTCCCATCCATGGTCTTTTGTCAATACTTTGATTGAAAATGATGATGATAGCTTATCCATGATTTGTATAAAAAAGGATCAAATATTTTTGGATTTTCAAACGATGTAGATGTAAATCCTCGAGGATGGGGAATAATCATATATTGCTAAAATTAATGTTCAACCCTCAATCCAAGTGAATATTAAGTAGGAGAAAAAATATGTAGATCTATAATATAATGTTAGAAATTTTCTCGAGTTTAACGTTGATCAGGAAAAAATGATATTTTTCAGTTAACATGTATGTATTCCTTATATACTATATATAAAGAATGAGATATTAGAGGAAGATCATATTTCTTCATTCTCTATTTTTCCTAAAAGTTTTTCATATGTATAGGTACTTAAAAGAGTACTTTTAGAGGGATGGAATGAAGGGAGATATCATAGAGTTTTTATCTTGGTTTTTGGTATTCCCACAACTTAAGGCCAAAAGTCAAAATTCCTAAAGGGTTGTTGCATCCCATACCAAAATTAAAATGGGATAACATCACTATAGATTTTGTTATTGGACTCCCCCAAAACTCTAAATGGTTTAATAATATATGTGTGGTAGTCGATCACCACACTAAGTTGGCACACTTTATCTCTATCATTGAAGACTTATCTCCAGAGTTTCTCACCAAGATATACATAAATGAAGTTTCGAGGTTTCATGGAGTACCACTTTTTTATTATATCAGATATAGATCTAAGGATTACCTTAAAGATGTGGTGAATTCTTTAGCATGAACTTGATAAATAATTGAGTTTCATCACTGCTTGACATCCTCTTATGGACGGTCAGTATGAAAGAACAATTCAAACCACATAAAATATGTTGAGATATTGTTTGATATATTTAAAAGGTGGTTGGGATCAACACCATTCTCTAGTTGAGTTTTCTTACTAGAATATCATTCACTCAAGAATTCATATGCAACCTTATGAAACCCTCTATGTGATGAAATGTAGAGATCCAACGATCTTGGATGATGTTGGAGAAATAATGCTATTGGGAACTGAGATCATTGAAGAAATTGTCAAGAAGGTTTGAACCATTCATTTGCATATCAAGGAATCTCAAAGATAGGAGAAAACTTATGTGGAAAAATGATGTCATGATTTAAAATTTGAGATTAGTGCGAAGGTATTTCTATGAATCTGTCTCCAGAAAAAGGTTATGAGGTTCAGAAAGAAAGGGAAACTAATCCATATCTATATTGGTCTCTATGATATTCTTGTTCGTATCAGTATGATAACCTATCACTTGGAACATACAAAAAATATCTATCAAGTTCATGATGTGTTCAAAGTATATCTCATGGGGAAGTGCATACCTAACCCTTCACAAGTAATGAACAATGATTTCAAACCGCTGGAGTAGGATATTTCTTACGAGAAACAATGAGTTTAAATTCTGAATCAAGCATAGAATGTTCTATAAAATAAGACCCTCACCAGTTCAATGTTTCATGGATAAATCAATAGTTATATGAATCTACATGTAAACTTGAGGATATGAGGAAACATATGTATCTTCATTTTGTTATATTATAATTATGAATTTTTAGGGAGAAATTCATTTTAAGGGGGGTTTAATGTAACACACGATGTTTTGATAGACCTTTTTCTTCTTGAATAAATTAATTTTAATTGATTTAATGGATTTAAATTTGTCAACAATTCTTTTATTATGACACCAACTTGTTTTACGATACCCGTAACACTGATATATATGGCATAGGTTACACAAAACATTGAGTTTCTACGAAACATATTTTTTGGTTATAATTACTTAAATAAGATAATTACAGCCTATCCATTTAATGTAGTAGTATGATTAGTAATAAATACTTTTCAAATATTTTTTATAATGATTTTATATAGATAAAACATATTTAAAATGAAGTAAATAATTTTTTTACGGTCCTTATATGTTTAAAAATAATATTTTCATGAATTAACTTCTTTTCATGTCTGTTTGTGAAAAATAATAAAATTAATTTTATACACATATCTTAATATATTTTTATTAAATAATCTTCAATTTCTAATTTATAATTTCAATATTATCTTTGGTTAAATGTTCGATATTTTTCTGTAAAACATCATTTTGAATGAATAGTAAAAAATATTGATTTTTAATTCCAAACTTCTTTTTCTTAGAATTTATTTATAAAGATAAATTATATTTTTAAGTTTTTTATAATTTAATTAGACTATATTTTTATCATTTAATCTAATTTAGGTTATTGGATCCAATTTTAAATTGAAATTGGTTATAAAAACTGGGAAAACTATTAATAATTTTTACTTTAAAACCCCGCAATTTCCTCTCATATGAGGGATTAACATCAAATTAATTTATGAAATATTTATTTTTGAAATTTGTAAAAATGGATTCCATATTTTTCATTTGAATTATTTATAATTTATAAAAAATTCAACAATGTTTTTGACCCAAAAGATTACTGAATGCAAGTAAAATTAGTTACATTGATTGAGGTAAAATTATGATTAATAAGGGAATAAAACTTAATCACAAGGGCCTAAATAACCTAGAAACTTGTCCGACATTAATTTTATGGAAATATATCATCCCAAATACTTCTATTATTGATTTTAGTGGATTTTTGTTTTTACGTTTATTATGTAAAAATATCGGTACACCAAACTTGTTTTAAAAATGCGAAGTGAGCCGTTTTTCTTTCCAATAAATGGCCACCAACTATCCCCATTCATAAAACCTCTAAAACCTCTTTTTTTATCCAATACATACTAAATTAACTTTCCAACATCACTACCTTTTTTTGAGACTGAACTTTTGATGAAATCATACCAAATAATCCCTTTGGTGATGACCAAGAGGAGTTACCCAAAGAAGTGGTAACATATTTCCTCAAGATCATTTATCTAATTTTCATTATCCACACCTCCATTAATATTATTCCCCGATTATAAAAAATAAAAATTATTCTAAATATACATACATGTTTTTATTCTATGTTTTAGACCTGAACATACACACACTTCCATCTAATGGGTAACAAACACACTCTTTATGTGTACGGGGAACTACTACCTCACAAAATGATAATTGTTCATATTTGCATTACCCATTTAATGGTTGGTAATTATGATGTAAATCGTGTTTATGTATGATATATATTATATTAATTATTCCTTTATGATTATGTAATTCTATATACTTTCCATTTTGTGTAAATATGAAAATTTCATTTGTGGAAGTGTGGACTACCACCCCGTCAAAGCAATTTGATTCATTCATTCATTACATTGAATGTGTTAAGGATTGATTTAGTAATATTATATAATATATATTATATAATAATTATACTGGAATATGTATATATAAAAATTTATTTAAATATATTTTGTTAACACTCTTTCTCCTAATACGAAAAAATGCAATCAATGTTATTGCATTTCATAGTAATATATTCAATAAATTATTATAATAAACATATATAGAATATCAATTATATTTATGTGATTTTTTTAAATTATGGAAATCATGATATAATTATATGGACCAACGATACAACAATTTAAGATGCATGCCAAAAACAAAGTGAATATTACATGAAGTGAAACCACAACATAGAATTTTTAATAAAAGGATAATATAAAGTCATAATAAAACCATATATGGTACTAGATATAAGAATATGGTTCTATTAATTTTTTTAATAAAATTATATTTATTATTTATTAGGTCTACATGAGTATGAAGAGATTCAAGATATAAGGTAAAGGGATTTCAAGTCTCAGTTTTATTTCTGTGAGATTTACGCCTTATTCACCACTAATATCTTTTGTGTTGTTATTATATTGACCAAAAATATATTATATGATTTTTATACATAATTTTATGGTCATATAAATATCAATTTAATTATCTATCATTCACGGGGTTTATGTTTAAAGATTTACCAAATAGATAAAGTAGTTTTGTGTCAATTTTCCTTCTTTGAGACACATGTCATGAACATCCAGAACCATGTTTAAAAAAATGATTTTAAAAATGATATTTTAAAAACATTTTCAATGAAAATGGATTTTGAAAAATTTTAATGGTTTTAACGATTAATTTATAAATTTTCAATGTATTTTAAAATAAACTGTTTTTAAAAAAACTCATGTTTCGTATATATATTTTATTATAAAATGATATACAAAATGATTTTGAGTTTCCATTTTATGATCGAGAGGAAAATATTTTCTAAAATCCATTATGTTTTAAATTATGTATTTAATTAAATGATATTTTCCTCAAGTAAAGTTTTCTTAAAAATATCTTTCCAAATTGTTTTCCATCTAAGATTAAATCCATTGGTTTTACTCCCACGTTTGTGGGAAATAGTACAATGGTTCCTCTAAAATCATTTATTTTAATGGTATATGTTTTTATGGAATGATGTTTATGTAACCCATCCCTCATCCTCATGTTTTATGCTTGTGAATCATGCTTATTTTCATGGGATAGGTCTTGATGAAATAATTATGAAATATTTATTTTCTATAAAGGTTAAGATATGATTACTTGTTTATGATACCCATTTTATTTCATGGGATTACGATAAGATGTTTATAAAACCCATATCTTTTTATGGGTCATGTTATGATGAATGTTTTATTATCTTGTGGAACATGTATGAATTATTTTCTTATGGGATGAATGGTAAATATATATCTCTATCCAATTCATTGGTTGAAGATATATATTTCATTAGATAATTATGGGAATCATGTTGATGGGATTGATCCACTATGGGAATATGGGGAAACCCACATCCTACCAAGGAAATTATTGTAACTGGGTATGGCGGTGTGTCTCACCCAGTAGGTGTAGTCAACATGAAGATAGAAGATGGGGCAACCCGATCCACTATGGGATGATAGGGAAACTAGATCCACTGTGGGTATATGGGAAATCCCAATCCCTTAAATGTAAAGGTCTCTGACTTGTGATGGTGGTGTGTCCCTTCTAGTAGATAATTTTCCCATGAAGAACCATGATAAGATCAAGCAATGAATGTTTACTTATAGGGAATGATATCACATGTTAATGTATTCTATAATTCCATGTCTAAATCTTATGATATTATTTAATGGAGTATATTCTTAATTTCTTTAAGATTCATGTGTTATGTACTACGAAGTTTTTTACCATAATTCATGTTTATGATCTTATTATATGCTTATAATGATCTTCTAATGTTAGGATCAGGTTATCATACCCCTATTCTCTTTTGTATGATTACATGTCTCCCTTGATTAACCTTACTAGGAATCCGGGCTCACCCGTTTTTATGTTTCCTTCCCCATTTTATGAATATATGTATTATGTTTTATGTGTTTAAGAATGGAGGTAGTCATGAAGAACCTAGTGGGAGATAATGTAGCTTAGTTATATACTATTGTGTATGATTATATAGTTCTAAAGGAACTAGACTAGTTTGGTATTTGGGTGTATGCATGTTTAATTTTTTTAGTATTATAACAAATTTATATAATGTTAATTTATATAAAGATAGGGTCACTATCGTTTCTATCATAGGAAATGTTTAGTTGACCATTAGAAGATATGATAAGAAAACCTTATTGCTAACCCTAACGACATGTCTAAGGATAAGTAAAAGGGAAAAACAAGAGAATAGGAATATCTCCTAGAATGTTCTTAAAGGATAAAGTGATTTGTTTCCAAGAAATAGATCCCTATCTATACACTACAAGTAAATGTGTATCTCACATAGTTGTACCTAAGAGTAAAAACTCTGAAATGGTTTTTCAAGATTGACTCAGTATAACAAGGTACATGACAATGGGACCCACTACAAACCTGGTTTTACACTCCCAAGGGATATGATTTGGGAATTAAAAAACTCTTCATGAATGATCATAAAGGATTTAAATATAATTAGGTTTTGAATAACCTAGTATATACCTATGTTTTTATAGATTAAGTAAGGTATCATAATTTAGGCATCATATAGGTGACTTTTCATGATTATGTGCTTCCTCATTATGATAATTGTTTCATACTCTATGGTTTTTTGTTTTATTCAATTGTAGAAACACAAAGGAAATGCATTGATGGTGATTATGATGGATAATGCAATGAATGTTCTCCTAAGAATCTGATTTCTATGGGATATGGAATGAAAAAAATCATCGCTATGCTCATATAGTTTTATGAAGACATTAATCATATGGAGCTTAAAAATGAGAAAAATAGGGAACAAAAATATTTCGAGTCTACATTTAAGAAACATTAATCTTCTTTAAGTGGATCTTCAAATCCACTTGGTTTTGAAAAATGGATCAATACCACTAAAAAGATATTCTTGATTCTCCAGTTTTAGGATCATGAGAAATTCTTTCTAGATATTTATTAGTTATAAGGTGAAGCAGAACTATTGTCGAATCTAATCAAGAATATAAGGAATCAGGATGAAATTAAATAATTAGATTGTGATGGGTATAATGACTTATTATTAAAAAATTACTTTCCTCATGTTCTTCATATGAAAATGGAAAAATGAGTTACTTTAGTTGAAGAAAAAGGATGATGAATCTGTCGGTACCTATGAGGCTAATTCCATAGGTATTGGAAGGTATAATTTAGTAATTATCATCTAACATGGATGTAAATTTAATAGGTTCTTATGTGCCTTAAATCCATATATCAGAAGATTACTTTATATAAGATACATTAGTATCTAGGAAGAGATTGTGCAATTTTAATTCAAAGTTGAAATGGTCTTTGGAGTTACACATCAATATCAAGGTTTTAACATGAAAATGATGACAGAGTTCAAAAGAAAAACTAAAAACCATGAAAAGAAGAAGATGATTATTTTTATGCTCTATTTGTGGAAATAATCATGGAGAGAATTCTCTTATGGGTTCTAATAAGTGTTTTAAGTGTGTAAGGGAAGTCCATATAACAGTTGGTTGTTGTACTAAAGGGAAGAAGTTTTCCAATTATTCAAATAGAGGAAAATATAAATAGAAAGAAACTACCACACAATAGTTATTTTAGTGTAAGGAGAATAAGAATTATGTTAACTAGTTCCAAATAACAAGGGTTGATGATGATGTTCTACTTTAGGTACCTCTTAAACCATGTGATAAGGGAAAGTCTAATGTGATCACTATTACTGATGAGGGGATTGATAATAATTTAGTAAAAGGAATACATACTATCCACTCTAGAACTAATAATGCCTTATTTAATTATGGATCTACCCACACTTTCATATCTATAGAATATGATAAATTTATTAAGATTCCACCATAGAGATTAGATGTGGAATTATTAGTTAAATCCCCTAATGGTGTATTGATTTAATCTAAAGTATATTATTCACCCCAACATAATTTTAATATGATTGTTTCAAAATTTTAGTTCATTTTATCTAATAAATTTTCGAAAAATCATTTTTGACCACAAAGTATTTTAATGAAGAAAAAATGACATTACTAAAAATTTAGTTCTTATTTATTAAATATTATTAATTTTCTTTTATTTTTTAGGACCTTTATATATATAAATATTTTATAATGTGTTTAATATTATTTATACCCACCAATTTTGCTTCTAGGTTATAACTATAATATAATTTCATTATTTGTTTAAGAAATATGTTGTGTGTTGTATATGTTATCAAACATAGTGTTATATTAAAATCTCAGGGTGTCGTAATAAGGGAGTTAAAATTATCCTTGATAAAAATGGTTTTTAAATTTTAAAAAAGTTAGAAGGCATAACATCAAATATAAATATACGCATTTAGGAACAAAACTCAACCTTGATAATGAGTCTTAAGGATTAATTCCATTTAAGGGGGGCCATGCAGTTTAGTTTCATATGGAAATGACATTCAATTTATTGATTATGTTATTATGAAAATAACCATTAACATTTATTTATAGAAAAACTTTAAGGACTAATTCATGTAATTTATGTTCATCGGGGATGCACTGTTGTGTCAGACTTTTTATGGTGTTGAAAAAAATGTCAGTGAATATTATAGTTTAAGACCATATGACTAGGAACATGGGTATTAATATTTCAAGAGTGGCCCATAATTAACATGGATCCACAATATATGTAAAATGATAAGAAAATGGATTTTATGTAATGACCATATGGAAACAAGATAGAGACATATAATGAAATTTCCCAAGGTTCTTTAGAATTCAAATAGTATGATACAGACATATATAATTATTATATGGAGTTCATGTAATATGATCGAGAAATATATTCAAGAAACTAATACAACATTAGAATCTATATGCTATGCATCATTTAGTCTATTCATGTTGAATAATCATGTTTAATATGATTCCACTTATTCTCTAAGGATTAGGGCTTCATAAAGGTAAATAGGATTTGAAAACATATTTGATGAGGTTAAAACCTCTTGTATGACAGACGATTGAGGATATAGATTCACATTGTAAAATTGGGCTAACAATACGTAGGTATATGAACTTGTAAAAATTTATGCCCTGATACAGGTAGAAAAGAACTCGGTGAGGTTAGCTCTTATAAAAGGGTTTGGGAAGAATAAGATATTTTCTAAGACATGTTTTAAATGTTATTATTACAATCCATTATTGATATTCAAAATTTTAAACCATTCTAATGTGGTTTTTCTCAAATTTACCCAGAATAAAATCATTAGATGACTCATATTCACAATTCCACCATAGTATTTGATTCATTAATCACCTTTTAAATGTCAGGGTTCTCTAATACAAAGGTTGTATCATCACTTATTCATGGCTCTAGAAATTCTAATTTTTATTTAATTTAAAATATTAATTTTAATGGTCCTTTATAAAGAAATAATTTATGGGTTTCCTTTCCTAAATAATGGCATATAATTATCTTTATTTGTGATGTGTGCAGATAGTTGAGCTTAGCACTCATTATGGAAAGATCTATCTATGCATTGATCAATAGAGTTAACATTTTTTAAAAATATCCTTGGATTCTATTCCATTATATTCACTAATATTTTAGTTCCTCTAAAATTAACATCATAGTTGGATGTACAAAAGGAAAAGGACACCAAATAATGAGAAAAAATATAGGACTTTGGAACCATATTTATACACATATCAATTGAATTGATTATTATAGTACTTGTTTTTGTGAATGTGGAATGAGGTATTGTTGGTTAATAATGTCAATACATAGTATGACTCACGCTTTTCTATGTTACTAGATCATAATATAAAGAATGAGTTCCTCCTATAATAATATTTCAGACTAATGATTTTGTCTCCATGTTATTGATGGGGGTCACATAATAGATATGGATGGACACTTGGGGGAGGTAGGGTGAATTATTTGTTTATGTGTAATTGATATAAAATTCATCTATATTTCCCTTATTCAAGGCATTGTTCTCCCAATTCTGGTTAGTGCACATATCTCATTTGAGAGAGTAATGGTGCTAATGGTGATGATAGATAGAAGGTGTAAGATTATAATTCACTTGAAATGGTAGATTAAAAGGTTCAAAAACGTTTTTAATCATGTGTGTATATCATTGGAATCCAATTAATATTAATCCACTATTTTCATAAATGTATTATTATTAATTATGAATGAAATAATGGATGGAGAAAGAAGACATTATTAGACCCCTACATGTAAACCAAAATAATAAAATTTAAATAGATCAGCAACATGATTATATTCAATGTAATTGTTCTTCCCCCTATCTTCCTTATTTACCTAACTACCCTAATGGAATAAAATATTCCTATAAGGTTTCATGTTTAATTTTTTTTATATTTATCTATCTAGCTACTTATTACTAATGTATAATATGTTTCTAGTTTGATGTTGAATATATAGAGACTTGGATATATAGCTTGAAAACACTACTTCTAATTTATGATGATTGAAATGAAATTTAAAACTAATATGATAGAAATATGAATGTTTTGTGTTCCAAGTTTTTAAAAATCTTTGTTCTTGATAAAATTGATGTTACAATTTTATTAATGAATGATCATGTTGTTATTGTAATTGAATCGTAACTATAGTTTGGCCTTTTTAATTTTTTCATAATAAATAAACTCGACATTTATTATAGTAAAGTGATTTAGATTATTTATATGCTAGGGGATCCAGAACTATATTTAGACATAGTACTCAAACAAATTTTATTATCATGAAAGATTTTACAAACTAATAATGCATTAAAATGAAATTCAAAAATAAATTAACAATGGACATGCTTAAAAATGAAAAAAAATATCCAATATGCATAACCCAACAACACTCAACATTAAAAACAGGTTAATTCAACATCTGAATTTTCATATATTTAATAACATTACAAATTTTTTTCCCCCTCATGTTATCCATGGGAGAGAATCTAAAACATAACACAACCTCCATTCTCTTGGAATATCCTAAAATGATATTTCTAATGAAAAATGATTTGAAGAATGATTATATTACCCAAGTTTCAAGTAATGAACCTAATTTTATTAGAGAATTATCCACTTAAATATCTTAACATAAATCTCAATCTACCACACATTATCATTAAATAATGTTTCCAAACATTATTCTCCCAAAATGAGTGATGTGACACTTATATCTTCCCATAATATATCCACGCATGTGTCCTTCAATCATATTTTAAAAAATTAGAGAACCATAATTTTCATATTTATTATAGGTTACCCCATTATGGTTCAAGGGTATAATTCACATAGTAACACCCATAAATCCCATAGATTTTACCTACACTATAAAATTGGATTAAAATGTGAGGTAATAATATTCATAATGTGAATCAAATTTCAATTTCCATTCAACTTGTAAGAAGAATCGTTTACCAACTAGTATGTGATTCTTGGATTTTTGTATTTAGACATGAATTATTAGGCAACACCAGTGAATGGTTAGACGAGAAAAATTGGTTCTTTTAATTGATGTGTAAAAACAATGGTAGAGAGTTAGTTCTCCAATCGGGTGATATTACAATTCACTAAAATATTATTACTTTATTGAAATAATCTTATTTAAATTTTTGGGAAAGCATTAAGTGTATATTTCTATAGTGTGATATGAAAACCAAGAATATGAAATATATTTTGTATTGGTAGTCACCAAGGTTCCCAAGATGGACCCATGAAGAAGTTGTACGTTAGTGTTACCAGTTGATTAGTTGGACCCCACTATAAGAGTAGGGTGGGTCCACCAACACATTGTAATGACTTGAAAAATTGATAATTTTTGTTGACCTGGATCTAAATTTTTAGACAAATAGTTTTTGAATGAGAATTTAAATCTTTGTATATTATAATTAATAAAATAATTGTAAGTGTTATATAATATATGATAGACATAATGTTCGATCCATGTAAACTTTTTGTGTCCCTCTACTTTATTTTTTATTTTTCAAATTAAGTGAGTTATGATTTCAAATAGAGTATTTAAAATTTTGATTTAGTGTTATGGGTAGGGTGTTTTTTATTTATATATTATGGTACACTAAAATTAGTTGAGAACTCTTCTAGAGGATTAATTTTGTTTCATGTTGTATATTCTGGTGGTTTATGTTCGTGGTAACTAAGCTGGTTTGTTTGAATGATTCTTCTTATCACTAAAGGTTTTATCAATAATTTTGGTACTTACATGCACTCAAAATATTCCAAATCAGTATCAGGTAATCCTAACTCACTTACATTGATGTTATTTTATTCCTTAAGAGTGTTTACTATTAGTAGAAGGTATGAAATATAAATAAGGAAAGGTATAGACTGATATGTTTAACCCAACATATTTGGGATTATGGAGGAAAAAAATATAAGATTATCTCATCCAAAAAAACCTTGAAAATTCATTGGATGTATTTAAACTATAAGTTCAACGGAAACATGAATGTGTATTTTTTGAATACACTCTGTCTGATGGGAAAATCACTATCTCATAATGTTACTATTAACATCTGAGAGAAAAAAGCAGAATTTATGGAATCCCTGGAAAAATTTTACAATAATCCAAAGTTACATAATAATGTTTTCCAATTGAGGTAGTATTTCTACATGAGGATATCGTAATGTATTTTAGTGATAGTTCATATAAATTATTTCAACATAATATAAATCCATATTAAGTTAATGAAGGTAACATTCAAGGATGATTTTTGGGATATTCTTCTACAGTCATCTTAAGAAAATCATGTGAAGTATTGGTTATGTTCCCAATCAATTCCCATAAAATGACTGAACCAATATTTTAGGATGTATAGAAAAAATAATAATAATGAACTATATAGGATATAGGTGCATGATGATTTCTATACTACATTGAATTTGGAATGAAGGGGGACCTCATCAAACTGCAGAGGTCATAAGAAAAAAATCAGATTATAAATCTAGAGAAAATATCAAGGTATTTCGACTATACATGGTGTTATTTTTTGGATTTTTAGGAAACATGAGAATATTAAAAAAGTTAGAGGTAATAAGGAATCAAAAATTAGGATATCATTCACATATACAAATTATAAAAGTACATATGGGGGAAATATTATCATATTAGTAAGTTATAATGCTTTGGTAGAATTATGGGTTGTTGATTCTAGTGTACCATTACACTCAATGCAAGATCATGGATGAATATATAATTATTTATATGTAAAGTTCAAAAAAATATTTTTGGAGTCACATGGTTTGTAAACTATATGAAAAATTCTCAAAAACTCTATTAAGAACAATGGATTATTGTGTTTAAATGATTTCTAGTGTGACCCAATATTATAAAATAACTTAATTTCCTTTAGTTATTAATATTTGGTTGGATATGTAACTATAATCACTAATTGATTATGGAATGTTACCCAAGGGTCTATGATTGTGGTGTGTATAGTAAACGATGGGACTCAATTGGACCAGAATATCCTATGGAGTTCTAATTTTTGGAACAATAAATTTTTAAGATCCTGAGTTATGAGATTGATAGTTAGATAATCTTAATGAGAAACATTTGAATTTTAAAATAATGAAAGAAATACTGAATCTTGACAAAACCAACATCAAAACTTTTTGGAGATATATTGTTGTGAAGATGAATAGAGTGTTATTCAATTTTATTGGTTGTAAGCCTAGATGTGAGAAGATAGATTGTTCACTCTGATATATGGGTGATAGAGATAGTTTATTCCCAAGGTTGTTTTAATTATATCATTAAATTTATTGATGAATAAAAATATTAGTGTTTCCAAAAAAATTAATAGTATATTTCTTGAGAGATCATATAGAATTCAGTTAAAATTGGGATTGCATAAAAAAAATTACTGAGGAAGTTTACACAAAAACATATCTTATCAATTGGGTTCCTTTATTGACAATTGTTCAAGAACATCCAAAACAATAATGGTCTTCTAAACCACTGATATTAGACCATCTCAATGTCATTAAGAATATTTCATATACTCATATTGGTGTTAAAGACATTGACAATATTGAGGTTATGTTTAATCGTGTCCCATTATGGGATATAACAATGTAGATTTTAGACTTTGGTTGTGGTATAATGAACTATTCATGTTCAACATTAGTTTATATGTTATCTTAAATGAAATGGGAAAATATAAGGACCAGAACATAGATATGTTAGATATAGGTAACAAGGAATCACCTAACGGATATCAATTTGATATGGTTGGAGGTACCAGAGGAAAAATAGTTCCAATGTGATCATATGTTAGTACATAGTTTTCAAAAGTTACATTATTGGAAGAATTTCCTAAATTATCTATAATAGCTAAACATTTTGGAATGATTTATAAAATATGGTATCAAAATGTGGTGTTATGTAAGATATTGTACCAGAAAATATAGTATTGGAAATATAAGGAACCATGTTCAACTAAGTTTATCTTAACATGATAACTATTTATGGGTATATGAGTGGAATAAATTTCATATATATAATATATGGAGGATAAGTCAAGAGACAAAAAGAGTAAAAAATCCTAATGACAAGAAGTAACGGGTGTCAGTGATAAAGGATGATATGAAATCCTTAGAGTCCAATGGAACATCATAGAAATGAGAGTTACCTAATGGTAAAAGAGAATTACATAAAAAATACTTATTACATTTAAATTAGAAAAATAACATAAGGAGGTATAAAGAATGGGTGGTGGTGAAAGTCATACAAAATAAAAAGGATATGATTATTAGAAACTATATAACAATTATTCATACACTATAACATCTGGATAGTTCTTAACATATTGGACTATAATAATCTAATCCTTGAGTAGATGGATGTAAAAAATTTATTCCTTCATGGAAATTTTTGGGAAGATATTTAAATGATTCAACCTACATGTTTTTAGGATAATTAATGAACTAGTATTATCTATAAACTAAATAAAATTCATTATGGATTGAAGGATGTGACATGATACTTGAACCAAAATTTCTTATATTTTAATGGGTGAGAATGGATTCCCACATATTATAGAAGAACACCGATTCTACTAGAAATAATGGGAAAAAGGATGTTATATCATCATTCTTCTATACATGGATTATGTGTTTTTTCTTATTTGGAATAGATAAGGATTTCAGTGATGAAACCAGATTTTTATAGTATGTACGTGTTGAAGGATCTCATGAAACCTAAAAACATTAGAAATATTAATCGATAGGGATTAGAAGGATATAACATTGGTTCTATGTAATAAAGACTACACATTGAATATAATCGTATGGTTTACGAGGAATCGATTTAAAAAATATATAAACACTATTGTTTTGACACTTCATATTGTACAAGAAGAAGGAAATGACATAAAAACTTGGGGTTTGGTATATGTTGACTATGTTTTTTTCATCATTTTTATATTGGTTGATATACTTGATTATTTATACATGGTTAAATATTTCCTTTTTACTAGAAGTTATCATCTGATGCATGTAAAATCTAGGAATGGAACATTGAGAGGATATTAAATAGATCATCCGATGTGGAATAAAATATATAGTTATGTTTTTTGGAGAAAATAATTATATTCAGGGATTATTTCTATATAAATTCCTTTGGATTTAGATACCCAGAAGATCAAAAAAGTATTTATATTTACTTTTTTAGGGATAGTGGTTATTTATATGTATCTGTGTCAATGAGTTGTAACTTTTTCTACCATATTAATTGAATATATGGAAGCATAATAAGTTGTAATGAATTTTATTTAGGTAATGGGATTACTAATAGAGCTCATAATATACTAGGAGGAGGTATTACTCTACTTTAACAATAATATTATGAATCACCAATCATATAATTTTATATTTCAATCAATTATGAAACACATTGACTTGAGATTCCATTTCATGTAGAACATACATGAAGATGAAGTGTTTTTTTATGGATGATAACTAATAAATAAAATCTAGTTGATATGTTCACAAATTTTATAGTATAAGAAATTATGAGTCATAATTGTTCCTTAGTGGGACTATGGTGAAGTAAATGGATGAAGGACACTACATACTATAGAATAAAAAATTATGTCACAGAATTATCAAGGTGTTTGAGGTTTCTAGATATTTCCACTAAAATAGTCATCAGGTAAGATATTTTAAGGAAAGAGATTCCAATATTCGCTTCCATTCAATTCACCAGATGGATGGTTTACTAGATTTTATGTGGTTCAAGGGTGTGAAACTTATATAAATAAAAAAACACTAATGGATGGAATGATGATCATAAGGTGTTCTTCTAATTGATGTGTGCAGAAAATGGACGTGGTTTAGTACATTAATTGGGTGATGTTATCCATCCATTTGAAGAGGTATATTTACAATGATATCATATTTGTAGGATTTGAGAGAAAATGATGAAGTATAATTTCCTCTATTGGGAGGTGATGGTCTATTTGAGGAAATCGATAGTTTATCAAAAATTACATGGGTTTAATTATTGGACTCCAATGTATTTTAGAGTTCAGTACTACTGGTTGACCGAATGGACAAACTATATTTTTTTTGTGGGACAATATTCTTATTTTAATTACTTGACCACTTGGAAAATTATTCGAATTTGGGTTCAACTATTCTTATATGAGAAATTACAATGTATTAATTCTAATCCATGTAAAATATATATAATAAAATGGTTTTCAGTGTGCTCTTATAGAAATAATACTTAAAAACTAGACCACATGAAATTTTTGTGTCCCTCTACATTATTGTTTTCATTATATGATGAGTAAATAATGATTTTTAATGGAGCTTGTGTGAGGTTAAAATTAGTGTGGTGGGTAGTGTGCTTTCTCTTCCTTTATACTAAGACAATATGTCTAGTGGATAAAATATTCTCGAGTATCTATTCTATAGTGTTTTCTATCTTTAGATGGTTTAGCTTATAGGAAAAGAGGTTTCTATATTTATAGGTTTCTTCTAATCCAAATAATAAACCATGACACATGCCATGTATCTTATCCAATATCTTAAAACCTTATATCCAGTATTTCTAGACCATTCCACCAATTATTTCTTCTCAGCCTTTTCATATCTTCAATCTATAGTCATTATATTTCATGTAACATGATAATCTTAAAAACATTCCTCCAAAATCTTTCTTCCAATAAATATTTTTATGAACATATACATACCTCATTGAAACACTTCTGCATCTCATTACAAAACAATTCCCATTATTTTATCATCTCTCATCTATTTAATCTTCATGACTTCCTACACATTAATAAACCAAGATATGATATATCCACTAGAGAAACACCCATGACCTTTATTTTCTTCATCAAAAATAGTGTAAACACATACATCATGTCACATGATTCTTCTAGTTTCAGTTTTGATTTCCTCTTTTCCCATAGTGATATCAATAATTCCTTAATCTATCCAATGATGGTTATTTTTAGATTCCAATAAAAAGAATACATTGTATTTCATCTTTGATCATAGGGTGATAAGGTTCACTCTTTAGTTTCATGAATATATATTGAAGATGATTGTGATGAAACTATTTCAATATTTTCACGATTTATTTATAAACCACATAATTATAGATAATCACACTTCCCACTTGTCTACTATAATGTTAATAATCCATGTTACTCCTAGAAACCATTTTAGTTATCCAGTGGTTCCAATATACATAAGAACCTTTTTCTCTCACCACATTAGTGAACTAAATTATGTACCTCATGTGCATAACACTATAGATATAATGGCCTATTCTTTTCTGATGAGCTATAAACTGCCTCATTGTGAATGGCCTTTCTATGGTGGTTTTGTTCAAGGTGTATATTTTTTATTAATTCCCAAAATTACTCCAACTCAACAGTAAGATATTTACTAACCATAAAAAAAATGGTTAGATATGTATTAATCTTTATAAAAGGTAATAACTAACAAAATATTTGAAATATTAATGGGTATTACATCCCCCACATTGAAAAACATACTTTTCCTCAAGTATAGGTATCCAAATAAATATAGATAACATCCATCCTATCTATGGTTTAAAACCCGTAAAAATTTAAACAATTATAAACAAAGAGTAAAATTTGAACCACTATATAAGAGAAATATATTCAACTCCTCACTTTTTAATAAAACTACCCATTTATGTATTTTCACTAGACTATTGAATTGGTGATACATTCCTTTCAATACATTTTCATATTTCATCTTATTATTGGTAATCAGATAAATATTTCACCTAAATTGGAAGGAAATTATTTTTCTAGTCACTCAAGAACTTTTGAAACTAGGGTTATACTCAATATAATTATATATATTTTATACATTGGCTACAAATATATCTAAATATTCATAATAGAAGTAAAAACAAAAAAAAATTGAGGTCATTCATTACAGTTCTAATGCCTTTGAGGTTGATGTGTGTGTAGGTATTTATGTGAAAAATTCAGTATTATAGCTAAAAAGGAGGATTAACAATTAAGTATAATAAAAGATAAACAATATAAATTTCAATGAAAAACTTCTCCTTCAGATTAAATATATATAATTAAATAACCATTCCTTTTACTCATTTCATAGTCTCAAAAATCATGAAGAAATAGAACAATGAAATATTTACCCACATTTGAACTTTTATTTTTTTATTTTTATCTCTCTTACCTCACTCTTTTTTAGAGGGTATCAATGAATGAATAATTAAATGAAAATTTTAGGCTTTTACCCCATTAAATAATTAATGTCAGCTTAAATTTTCCATTTCAATACATAATGTCCCCATAAACAACATGAAACTTCTATTCCCCCACACTTATTCCATTGTAAAACATGAAAAGATACCAAGAGTAGTGTATGAAGGAAAAATGGTCCCAAAAAATGGCCTCTTATCAATGAAAATTAATATTATTTATCTATTAATAATATATTTAATGTAAGGTAGGTATCCAAGGTAAAATGGAGAAAATGATAATAAATAAAATGCTATAATCATCTCAATGTAGTTAAAAATATTCCTTCTCTAAAAAGATGAATCAGAAATTTTATTGTATTGATTCATATCCCGAGTTCTATCAATAAATAAAGAAATAAATATAATATGAAAAAAATTAGAATTCCTATTGGGAGTGTGAAACATATTATGGGATAATGAATCAAGGAATGAATAATTATAATCATACATAAATCAAAATAAAATTCATATAATCCAAGAATAAAAGTATTTGAGGAATTTAAATTATGTAAATAAACTAATCTACCCAACTCATGATTCATAAAATAATTATTCTCATCATTATATTTACAAATCCTTTCATTTTTTACTTATTCAACTCTATCAAAGATAACATTTAAAAAAATTATAATGTTATTTCAAAGAAACATTTTCATCATAAATCATAAATATTTTAATAACGATATGTATATAATGAAATATATTAATATAAAAACATTTTAACAAATATAGATAATTTAAAGGATATATAACACTTGAAACAACATTCCCTTATAAATGTAATCTCTTTTTCTTACAAATCTTCACACCTATTTTCCTATATCATACGCCTTCCCCCATCATCTTCATCGAATTATAGAATAAAAATAAACATGGGAAAGTACCAGATCTAATTCATTAATTATTTAATTATAAGGGTGATTAAAATTATAATTCATAAAAAACATTCCTACGATAAATTAAAAAAACTGAATTCATAGGAAAGAAATAAAAAAATTAGGTTTTCTCCTATAAACTCTTTATTTATTTTGATGAAACTAGACACCGACTTACCATTTTACATAACAAAATATTTGAAATATGATACCTAATCTAAATAATTTAATGGTAAAATTTGAGATTCCCATACATATATGGGACCTGTAAACATTCATTTAAATCATATTTACTCTTCCTTGAATTAGTATCTTATCCACATCCATAGGAAGACTACAATAATCTTTAGTTAATATAGAAAAATCAAAGGTCAATTAATTGGATAAAAAAACCAGTTAACCACCTTTGAATTTCTCTTTCTTAGAAAACTTTTTAATATATTATATTATCTAAATCAACACTATTTTCTTATTCATATCATCTCTTTATTCTTTTTAATTCTCTTATATATTATCTCATTCACTCCTTTCATAAATATAAAAATCATTTTCATTCAAAACATTATATTCTCCCTTAAAATTTTCATGGACTGATAAATGATGAACTTCATTTTCTCATCACCAACTCTCAAAAATAATTATCCACTTTGAAAATAAATTAATTCCCTTCCCATTTTAAAAAATTTACCTCTAAGAATAACTAATTTTATCTTTATCCATCTCCATTATAAAAAATCCGTTGATAAATAAAATCTAACCACTTTGATTAAATCTTAATCAATCAAAACAATTTCTATCTCACTGTTCTGTTGGCTAAAATAATGGTATCCTTAATGGGATCTATCTAATATAATCCTATACTCTTGACTGGTGAGTTTGGAATGATATTAACACTTTCAAGTAAATCAAAAATATCATTTACAAACTTATAAAATAAAATATAGTTATGAATTGAAAAATTACTTAGATATATTTTATTATTTGATAAACTTCTTAAAATAGTGACTAAGAATCCCCCAATGAATGGTCTTTTTCCCATAGCTTCAAGATTCCTTTTATTTGGGACCAACTCCTTTTCTATCATTTCATATGTGGATAAATTTTATAAATCTTTTTTTAAAAAAAATTTATTAAAAAAATTTAAAAATATCAAGAATTTTACCTCTTTAATGCCAAATTTTTGTTTTCTTAATCCTTTTTCAGAATGGTATTAGTGGTTTTTAAGGTGGTGGAGATTCTTCTCTAACTTTATTTTCAGCTTTCTTTGAAATTACCTTCCTTTTTCCTCCATTTTAACTCATGTTCTTAGCTGTTATCTTCTAATAATTTCATTTTTTAAATGTTATCATCCATGGTTTACCCACTACTTGAGTTGATATTTATCATGAACCAACCATGGTCATCCGGCAATGGGGTTCCTAAATTATTCTGTGATAAGGTGAAGGTGTTTCCTTGATCCCTGTAGGCCAGAAACCACAAACATAAAATTAAAATATTTACATTGTGAAAACTTTCTCCCAAATGAATGATTTTATACACATAATGGAATTTAATTGGAACTTCAGCATGAACCATCCATAAGTTAGAATTCCATGGAAAATGAAACAAATAATTATTAATAATTATTCAAAACAAACATTTTATAATTAAAAATTGAAATAAAACATACATATATAACATAATAAGAATGAAAATAAAATTTAATACACGAATGGATGATAAGTTCAATATATTTGTAATACAAAATAAAACTAAAACCACAAAATAAAAACCAAATTCTATTTATGACCCAAGGTTAAACATCGAACACCAACATATGATAAACTCTATGGTTGACCTGAATAAGATTTCCATAAGAAAGAGACCCATGACACTAGAATCCTATCATGAAAAATTCACTATTTTATAGACACTGAATTGTGTAAGTAGGGTGTGATCTTGAATTGATTAGTATGTTGACACCCGTAAAAGAGTCTATACATTTACATTAACTATACATACTATAAATGATAGTTTGAAATAAAATATTTGAAAATATAGGTTTTATCATTAAAGAAATGACTAGAAATTTAATATTTTCTAAATAATTAATCCTTAAATGATTTAAAACATGTTAATAAACATTAAAACATCCACTAATTAATCCTCTTAAATAAACAACTTATGGAAACTATTTTCATTGTCCACTTTTGAAACTACACAATAGTGAAATAAAATATTATCACAAGAAACATAAATCAATTTAATAAGAAGGAATAAAAAGATTCTAAATTTAAATAGTAGAATTAATTTAGTATCTATAGATTAGTAATACATGAGAAAAAAATAAATGGGTTTACAAAATATTTGGAATATATTAGTAATATACCATTATGGAATGATAATAGAAATGAATGTAATGATAATTAAAAAATAAGACCAGTAAAAAATTCAATTTAAATAGTACATAATAATGGAAAATTATTATGAATCTAGTGGAAGGATCCAAGATATAATTATGTGGATCCAATTTTAATATTATCAATTCATCCCTAGACAACAACACCCAAAATTGATCAAACTATCCTCATAGGTGGAACACCACATAGTTTTCACTGATATGAAAAAAAGGATACTAGTCAGGATTATTATGACTGTTATAGTAACCATATCTTAGTCTCTTTAAATTATACCTAGGATCCCCATTAATATATTGACCATATTATAGAAAAAATTTATTAAATCTTAATCATAAATCAACTCATCATAATAATTATATACTTATATCACTATCTCACAACCATAATTCAAATCCCCTCTTTCATACACATAGGAACACAATATATAACATAAAAGTTTCATGATTCCCAACATTATGATCACATGGAGATTACATGATGGTTTAGAACAATATATAAATAAACACTAGTGGAAGGTACTAATTGGGCCTCGAGTTTCAAAAAAAAATATACAATTCCAAAAAATTAATATAAAATAATTTCCAAATGAATGTTAAACAAAAATATGCTTTCATGATGCCAACAACTAATTTATATTTCATTTTTGAATCTCTTATGAAATCTCATTATAGATCCTTTTTTAAAATCATGAATTCATATAAAAAAATATTTTATAATGTGGGAAACAATTGTTTATTTGAAAAATCCTTTAATTTCTTAACAAACATAAATATAAAACATGGAAAAGTCATAAAATAATTATTAATATAGGCCACATGTTAATACCAAATGAATTAATATGTGACACTCAAACAAATAAATCTAGAATATTGAAACTCTAATTTAATAACATCTAAAAAAAAAAAACTTATTTGGAAACATTGATAACTCAATACACCACAAGAATAGCCTAATTCCCTATGATGTCGTATTTTTATTTTTTCAAACAAATAATATTATTATCCATTTTATGTGAATATATAATAGTAAAAATCCATCGTAACCCCCTTTGAGACTTTTACAATAAATTCATTTACCATTTACTTACATACCCTAATCCACTTAAGAACCCCATCATATATAATTATTGATGAAAATTTTTCTAAAATCCCAAACAATTAAGGGAATTTCATGAAAATAATGAGAAATGGAAGAACTACCCTTATTCAAGCATGAATGACACATAAACCAAAAATATGGAAAAGGAAACTAATTGAATGATCTGAACACACTAACATCAATGATCATACGATTCTTGACAAGACCAAATCTTAGGGTCCAACTAATTAGGCACCAATGTAATAATAAATGAAGTGAAATAATAAATATATGGATTAAAAATACCCATTATTTAATATTTTACTTCAATTTTATGGAGAACAACCAAAATCCAAGTAAATATTCAAGGGGTTGGGCCTAGGGATCCCCTTAGATCATATCAAATAATTTTGGGGGAATAATAACAAAATTTATATTATTTTAATATGGGGAATCAAAAAATAAAAATATGTAATCATTTGGGTGGAAAGTAGAGTTTCACCAAATGGTTTACCATACTATGCACCAACTACACGGATAATACTAGAAAATCCTTGTTAATGCAGCATGTGTCACGACCCATCCTCGGGGCCCAGGATGTGACTACCCCAAGCCCGCCTTCCATAGGCCAGGGGTTGGCGACTAGAACCAAGGCGTAATTCCCTATAAAAAGGGAAGGCATTGCCTTTGTAAAGTAAACAAACACCTCAGAGAATGCAAGCAGAAGTAAACACTAAGTAAAAACTGGGTACAACAGTAAGTGCAGAAAAGTAAGTGGGCCAGAATACAAACCCAAACTGAAAGTAAAGTACAATTGAAAAGGAAAAATAGCAACTGAAAAGTAAAGATGTAGCCTCGAGCCATCCACTGGAAGTCCCACCTGAAGGGTGGGTACAGATAGCCTTCACATCTCCTCGGGTCCAACCGTCCGCTCTGAGTACGTCCCGCCCAGTGGTCCACCTCCAGGTACTATCCTACTCCGCAAGCCTCAACCACGATAAGCGTTGTCCGTCGTCTGCAACCAACACAACGTAGTGTGAGCATATCCCGTGTAGGGGTGAGTATAAGCTACTCAGTTGGGACCCCGAGACCCCTAAAGGTCTCCCGGAATCCTCAAAGGATAATCCACAAAGTAAAGATACAATCACAAAGTAACATCTGACACTACTTAGGTATATGATCTTACATATACCTAAGTCACCAATTCTCATCCGGCTCCAAAATCCGAGCTCAAGTACAACCCAGTCAACATACGAAATCAAAACGTAATCCACACAGGATAGCACAACACAATCCACATAGGGAATAAAAACAAGATTCAGCTCACACAGGTATACTTCTTCGTATGATGATAGAGATGATCAGAGGTACCCACTGATTCACCTAAGCCGTCGGACCCAAACAGGATCGATAGGTACTAACCCCCACAATGACCCACAAATGATCAATAGGTACTAACCCCTGCAATGACCCACAATGGATGGATAGGTAACTAACCCCCGCAATGATCCACAAAGGATTGATAGGTAACTAACCCCCGCAATGACACACACAGGATCGGACCCACACAAGATCTGTAGGCGTTGTCCCACACAGGACCGCTGAGTACTGACCTACAGAGGATCTGACCCACACAGGATTGGTAGCACTGATCCACGTAGGATCAATGAGTGCTGTAGTCGTCGCCGACGAATCCACGGAGGATTTCTGTGCAGTCGTCATCATCGTCGCAGTCGCAGCCAGCTCTAGGGTTCCCGCACACAGCAAGCTCGTTTGAGAGGGTCCACTCCACGAGCCAAGGGACTGATACATCAACTGACACGTAGTCTGAATTTGATGTATCCAAAAGTTCCGTATCATCAACAGGAACTCAACGTCACAGACGGCGCGTCAATCGGACGCCCGGTCTGAGAGTTATTGGCTTTTTTGTCCCAAGGGTCTGGTTGGTTTTTAAGTCAAAACCAACCCGACCGTACTCCAAATACGTCCAAACCTTGATTGGAGTAAGCCAAAAGGTCCGTCTCACTAAGAGGAATCCAACAAAGTCAACGGCACATCAATCGGACGTCCAAAGTTTAATTTATAAGCGTTTCCGCTCTGAGGGCCCGGTTGGTTTCGTGTACGAACCAACCCGGACGAACCCAAAGTACTCCGAAACCTTGAGTGTAATATACCGAAACGACCGTCTCGATACAAGTATCGCTACTCAACTGACGGTGCGTCGATCAGAGGTCCGTAGCCCATATTATGGGCAACAGACCGAAACAGTCCGAAAATGGGGGGTTCTGGGCCCGGTCCAACCCGACCCAACCCCCCCCCCCCCCCCCCCCGGGGAGGCCCGGTGCCGGCCAAGCAGGTGGGCTCGACGCTGGACAAGAGGCCGTGTGAAAGGGGGCGCCACCCCCTTGGATGAAACTGCGACCTCGCGTGGGGGCCGCCCTTTGCCAACGGACACGGCAGAGCGCCGCGTCCCGCCTCCCTTAGTCCCGCACGGTCGCGGGACCAGCGGCTTGCCGTCGCGGCATCCCTTCCTGGCGGCGCGCCGGCGGTGTTTTCTGCGGACCACCGGACGCACTCCGGTGGTCCCTTTTGCCTTCCGTCTTCGCCAGCGGTCCTCCCAGGATCGGCTCTTCACTGCAAAGACCTCAAAATACCCTTGCAGCCTGCTTCGTCATCGTCCGCCGATCCACACACAAAGAATGAAGAAACGGTGGGTTCGGACTTGTTCGTTGGTCCACACCCACCGCGTTATCGGTTTAAAAGGGCTTCCGACAAATTTAAACACATGCTAGGGATTTAAATCACAAATATTTAATTGAACCAAAAACCCCTACCACAAGCATCGTCGAGCGAGGGTTCGTCTCAGAATTGCACATCGCGGAAGAAGGTGTCGCGGAATGGGGATCATCGCGTCGCGGAGAAAGGATTTGTCAGAATCATGTCATCTATTTCCTAGGATCCGGCATTCTTGTCGACCTTCGTCAGAGGTTGGCGTTCTCCGCGTCCTTCGCGTTCTTCGCATTCTTTGCGTTCTTCGTGAGGAAGGAAGAACTTCACGGCTTGAGAGAATTCTCCCCAAATCCTCTTGCATAACCAACCCCTAATAAAATAAGTGTTGTCTTATTTTATTAACACACAAGCCAACGTATTTGAAATTCAAAAACGAAACAATCAATTAAATGAATTAATTGCAATGTTTAAACCGCCCAATTAATGAGGCGTTTATTATCCAGAATAAACGCAAGGGTTGACTTCATTAAAATGGGGGTTCAGGTGTGTTACTTAATTAAAGGAGGGGGGTTGAAAAAGTTGAAAGAAACGGTGGGGCTCGTGTGGGACCCACCCCACAAATATCGTACCTAGTGGTGTAGGATATTTTGGGTCCCACTTTAACCTCTTAACTTAGGTTAAACGACTTAAAATAAAATAAATTTGTCGCACCATTTTATTTTATTCATTTACTTAACACGAAAAATTAAAAACCACACCCGAGCAAACGCAACTCCGGAAAAGGTGTTTCTAAGAAATTACCGGCACTGTGATTCCATCAGTGCCCTTGGAATTTGATTCCATGCATTGGTTCAAAAGTTAGGAAACCCCGCTCATTCGTTCACTGAACGTACCCGAGATAAACTTCATAAAAATGATTCCGGGCACACCGGGCCTCGGAATCAGGTGCTGTCAGAAACTGCGTGCTTGTAAAATTCACAAGAAAATTAAGAAAAAAAATTTCCTTGAATTTTTACAGGTCTTTACATCACTCCCGCCTCAGGGATTTACGTCCCCATAATGATACATCATAAACTAGGGAAACAAATGTGGGTACTGAGCACGCATCTGAGCCTCCCGCTCCCAAGTTCTCTCCTGGAGGTTCCTGTGCTGCCATCTGATGCACACTAGAGGAATCGACCGTCCACGTAGGACCCGCTTTTGTCGATCCTCAATCTCCATCAGAACCTCCGCAAAAGTCTCTCCATCATCAACGTCCAGCTCCCCATGGTCAATGATATGCGTCGGGTCCTGCACGTATCTCCTCAGCTGGGATATATGGAAGACGTCGTGTACCTGGTGCAACTGAGGTGGAAGAGCCAGGCGATAACCCACCTAACCTATCATGATGAGGACTTGGAACGGTCTGATGAAGCGTGGAGAAAACTTGCCGCCTCGGCCAAATCTCCATAATCCACGTCGAGGCGAGACCCGCAAGAAGACGTGGTCGCCGTCCTCGAACTCCAGTGGCCTCCGCCTCCTGTCAGCATAAGACTTCTTCCGGCTCTGAGCTGTCCTCATCTGCTCCTGTATGTCCTGGACCTTCTCTATCATGGCCTGGACCATCTCTGGTCCCACAAGTGCTGACTCCCCAAGGTCTGTCCAACACAGAGGTGATCTGCAAGGCCGGTCGTACAACGCCTCATATGGTGCCATCTCGATGGTGGAGTGGTAGCTGTTGTTGTACGCGAACTCCACCAAGGGTAAGTGGTCCTCCCAGCTGCGACCAAAGTCGAGGACACTTGCACGTAGCATGTCCTCGAGAGTATGAATGGTACTCTCCGTCTAACCATCTGTCTGAGGGTGAAAGGCGATACATAGATGTAGTTGCGTCCCGAATGCCTCCTGCAACCCCTTCCAAAGCCGGGAAGTAAATCGAGCATCTCGATCAGAGATTATAGATGATGGCACACCATGAATCCATACAATCTCCTGAACTTAGAGACGTCCCAAGCTCTCCACTGAGCCCTGCTCCCTGATGGGTAAGAAGTGGGCCGACTTGGTGAGTTGGTCAACAATCACCCAAATGGAGTCCTGACCTCTGGAAGTGCGTGGATGTACTGTCACGAAGTTCATAGATATCCCGTCCCAGTTCAACTCCGGGACCTCCAAGGGCTTCACCAAGCCTTTTGGTACCTGGTGCTCCACCTTCACCTGTTGAAAGGTGAGGCATCGAGAAATGAACTCTGCCACAACCTTCTTCATGCCTGTCCACCAGTGCTATTGTCTGAGATCCTGGTACATCTTCTCCACTCCAGGATGTACCACCAAAGGGGAAGTGTGAAACTCTCTCAGCACCTCCTCCCGTAAAGAAACTGGTACCAAGGTATTTCCTCTGAAAAGGACATCATGATCTCCCCCTAAAGAGAAACCATCAGGTGCCTGTCCTGAGGATATCTGCGCACGCAGCTTCTCACAGTCAGCGTCCCCACGATGTGCCTCTCTGATCCGCTAAAGTAGTGGAGGTGTGACTGTGAGTGACTGAAGGAAAGCTGCTCCATCCCTATCGACGAAGGATGTATGCAAAGAGGATAGCTTCTCTGTCGCCTCCCCAAGTAGCTGAATGCCCGTCCTTATGCTGAGACCATCAGCTACCACGTTCCCCTTTCCATGAGTATAGACTATCACAAAGTCATAGTCCTGGAGGAACTCGATCCATCACCACTGTCTCAGGTTCAGGTCCTTCTGCGAGAATATGTACATGACACTCTGATGGTCAGAATAGACTGTAAGGCGCTCGCTCATCAGATAGTGTCGCCACATCTTCATAGCAAAGACCACTGCTGCTAACTCCAGGTCATGGGTAGCGTAGTTCTTCTTATGCTGCCTCAACTGACGTGATCCATAGGTGATCACGACCCAATCCTACGTCAGGACACATCCGAGTACGGTCCCTAATGCATCGCAGTAAACTACGTACCCAACTCCCTCCTCTAGTAGCCTCAAGATAGGCGCGCTGGTCAATCTCTGACTCAGCTCCTAGAAGCTCTGCTGACATCTATCTGACCACAAACAGTGTTTCCCCTTCTTCTTAAAAGGTGAGAGTGGTGCCGAAACTCTGAAAAAGTCTGTGATAAATCTCCGGTAGTATCCAGCTAGTCCCAAGAAACTCCACACCTCCATCACGCTCCTGGGTGGCTCCCAAGCTAGCACTACCTCGATTTTCGCAGGATCCCCCGCAACTCCTACCTCATAGATGATTGTCCCAAGAAGTGGACCCCACGTATCCAGAACTAACACTTCGAGAGCTTTCCATAAATCCTGTGCTCTCGGAGTGTGTCTGGTATAACTCGTAAGTGGTAGGTGTGCTTCTCCTCAGTTGTCGAGTATATAAAAATGTCGTCGATGAAGACCACGACAAATCGATCAAGGTATGGCCAAAAGATCCTGTTCATGAGTCCCATGAACACAACTGGAGAATTGTTTATGCTGAATGGCATAACCAAGAACTCATAGTGGCCATACCGACATCTGAAGGTCGTCTTCTGCACGTCCTCGTCCCGAACTCTGAGCTGATGATAGCCTGACCTGAGGTCTATCTTCGAGTACCACCGTGCTCCCTTGAGCTGATCGAAGAGGTCATCAATCCTCAGTAGCAGATACTTGTTCCTCATGGTCACCTGGTCCAGGCGACGATAGTCGAAACACAGTCGCAAGCTCTCGTCCGCCTTCTTGGCGAACAATATTAGGGAAGCCTAGGGTGAAACACTGGGTCGGATGAATGCCTTGCCCTGCAAGTCCTCCAACTGTACTCGTAGCTCTTGAATCTCAGCGGGAGCCATTCGATATGCAGGGGTGGATATCGTGGCTGTCTCGGGGTACATGTCAATATAAAAGTCTACCTCTCTGCGAGGAGGTAGTCCTGGAACGTTGTTGGGGAAAACGTACGCATACTGATCCACCACTGTAGGAAAAACAGGACTTCGCACGTCAACTGCTCCTAGGATGAGGCTATCCAACTGATGAGTGATGGGTTGTCCTCTCCTCTGCGAGAGTCCATCCTGTGCTGCAAAGGCTCCCTTCTCGCCGGTGAAGGTGAACTTGCTCCCGTCGGTGCGTACACACCGCACCTTGCGCCTTATACAGTCAATCTGAGCATGGAATATAGATAAACAATCCATGCCCAAGATGACGTCGTAAGGCCTCGGCGCCACTACAAGAAGATCCCGGCCGAAGCTCTCGCCTTCTAGAGTAAGATCACACTGTCGGCACCAGTGCATAATCATCAAGTCTGCTCCCGTAGGAGTCTCTAGCCATAAGGATCGAGCCAACGGCTCTGTCAGAATCTCCGAGCTCTGAACAAGTGAAGTGGCTATGAAAGAATGACTCGCTCCTGTGTCTATAAGAACTGATGCGAGGGTGGAATAGACATAGATAGTATCTCGAATCATCTCGGGCACGCCGTGGTCATAGGCCTCTGCTGTCTAGAGATGTGCCTGTCTCTGCCCGCCAGCTCCCTGTGGTCGGGGTGGGCCTCATGGTGGTGGTGGTGGAAGAGCCTCAAAGCGTCACCCACCACCTGCTGCTTAGCCAGCTCAACTGCCTCGTCCACCTGCTCCCTGCAGACCACCACAGTCGACCCTCTACCTCGCCTGGGTGGTCCCTCAACCTTCTACTGCTCCTCGGTATGGTGGGTTAGGAAGTCACGAGCCACGTGGCCCTGCCCGCCGCATGCGTAGCGCTATCTGCCTCTCGAAAGACTGGCTCGACGTTATGTGCCCTGCCCCACTGATCTAGTGTCCTGAGGCCGTCTGCCTGAGGGTCTGGTCTGCCTAGACCCATGAGTCATCCGTCGACTGCCTGCTGCAGAAGACTCTGCTACATGCCGCCCTGCGGTAGGTCTCGCTGCTGATGTAGACTCAGCAAGAAATCTCTCGATGAGAAGGGCTCTCTCCAGTACCCTTTCCTGCGTCGGTATGCTGAGGGAGATTAGCGATGCCCTGATCTCATGCCTCAATCCCTGATCGAATGTCCGGGCCCAGATGAATGGGTCTCGTACCATATCCGTCGAATAGCGCGAGAGAACGGTAAATATCGTCGAGTACTGAGAGACCGTCAAGCTGCCCTGTCGCAGTTGTAGAAGCTCCTGGATGCGCACTGCACGGAGGGTGGCTGGGACGAACTCCGAGCGGAAGAGGATCTCAAAGTCCGTCCAGAGGAGTGATGCCTTGTCGTGCACCTGGAGCATCATGCTCCACCATCTGCCTGCTGCCGCGTGCAGGAGGCTTGCTGCGAGGATCACCATGAGGTCTGCTGGTGTCCTCACTAACCAAAAAACTCGTACAACAACCTCCAGCCAATCCTCAGCTGCCTGAGGGTCTGTCACCCTGTGGAACCTTGGCGGTCTCGGACGCTGGAACTTGTGCAGTGCACTAAGGTGATGTGCATCGTCAGGGCTGGGGCTGGAAGCATCGGTGGCTCGACGGGTAGAGGTACCGTCGGTGCCTCTGCTGTCAAAGGGCCCTGTACCGAGGCCTCATCGCTTGGTGGGCTGTCATCCCGCACAATGCTGGGAACCCAAACTGGCTGCCATCGTGGGGCCATCCGGAAAAGAAACAGGTGCACCATGGTCAAACATTATACCTGATGAGCTGACACAAAGTAATCACAACAAAAACTTGAAACACACATGCAATCAATGTTTTCATGCATTAAGTCGGAAATCAGAAGTTAGGGTTCTGGTGTACGGATACGTCAGCCGCCGCACCAGCACTGGACTCCCTGGACTGATAGACACACTCAAAACTCTTAACACTATTGGTTCACATAGAAAAAGATCAGATTCATGGGTTCTACGGTAGAACAGAACTCCTCTGATACCAATTTGTCACGACCTATCCTTGGGGCCCGTGCCGTGACTACCCCAAGCCCGCCTTCCATAGACCAGGGGCTGGCGACTAGCACCAAGGCATAATTCTTGGTAAAAAGGGAAGGAATTTCCTTTGTAAAGTAAACAAACACCTTAGAGCATGCAAGAAGAAGTAAACACTAAGTAAAAACTGGGTACAACAGTAAGTGCAAAAAAGTAAGTGGGCGAGAATACAAACCCAAACTGAAAGTAAAGTACAACTGAAAAGGGAAAACAACAACTGAAAATTAAAGTCGCAGCCTCGAGTCGTCCACTGAATGTCCCACCTAAAGGGTGGGTACAGATAGCCTCCACAGCTCCTCGGTTCCGGCCGTCCACTCAGAGTATGTCCCGCCCAGTGGTCCACCTCCAGGTACCATCCTGCTACGCAAGCCTCAACCACGATCAGCGCTGTCCGTCGTCTGTAACCAACACAATGTAGTGCGGGCATAGCCCATGCATTGGTGAGTATAAGCTACTCAGTAGGGACCCTGAGACCCCTGAAGGTCTCCCATAATCCTCAAAGGATAATCCACAAAGTAAAGATACAATCACGAAGTAACATCCTACACTACTTAGGTATATGCCCATACATATACCTAAGTAACCAATTATTGTTCGGCTCCAACATCCGATCTCAAGTAAAACCCATTCCACACAGGAAAGAAAAACGTAATCTACACAGGATAGCACAACACAATCCGCATAGGAATGAAAAACAAGATTCATATCACACAGGTAAACTTCTTCGTATGACGATAGAGATGATCAGAGGTAGCCACTGATTCATCTCATCCATCGGACCCACACAGGGTCGATAGGTACGAACCCCCGTAATGACCCACAAAGAATCTATAGGTACTAACCCCAGCAATGAACCACAAAGGATCGATAGGTAACTAACCCCCGCAATGACCCACAAAGGATCGATAGGTAACTAACCCCCGCAATGATCCACACAGGATCGAACCCACACAGGATCTGTAGGCGCTGGCCCACATAGGACTGCTGAGCGCTGACCCACACAGGATCTAACCCACACAGGATCGGTAGCACTGATCCACGTAGGATCGCTGAGTGCTGTAGTCATCGCCGTCGAATCTACGGAGGATTTCTGCACAGTCGTCATCGTCGTCACAGTCGCAACCAGCTCTAGGGTTCCCGCACACTGTAAGCTCGTTCGAGAGGGTCTGCACCACGAGCCGAGGGGGTGATACATCAACTGAAATGTAGTCCAAATTTGATGTATCCAAATGTTCCGTATCCTCAATAGGAACTCAACGTCACAGACGACGCGTCAATCGGATGCCCGGTCTGAGAGTTATTGGTTTTTTCGTCCCAGGGGCCTAGTTGGTTTTTAAGACAAAACCAACCCGACCATACTCCAACTGCGTCCAAAACTCGAGCGGAGTAAACCAAAAGGTCTGTCTCACTAATAGGAATCTAACAAAGTCGACATCACTTCAATCGGACTTCCAGAGCTCAAGTTATAAGGGTTTCCACTCAGAGGGCCCGGTTCGTTTCATGTACGAACCAACTCAGCCGAACCCAAAGTGCTCTGAAACCTTGACTGTAATATACATAAACGACCTTCTAAATCCCAGGATTTTTACACAACTGATGGTGCATCGATCGGAGGTCCATAGCCCATGTTATGGGCAACAGACCGAAACAGTCCGAAAATGGGGGGGTATGGGCCCGGTCCGACCCGGCCCATCCCCCTCTAGGTCGACCCGACCCGGGTCCGGGTCCGACCCGGCGGGGTACGGCCTAGTCCAGCCGGCATGTCCCGGCCTGGGGCGGCCCAGCGCCAGCCGCGCGGGTCGGCTCGGCGCTGGACGAGTGGCCGCGCGAAAGGGGGTGCCGCCCCCTTGGATGAAACCACGCCCCCCATGGGGGCCACCACTTGCCAACGGACGCGACCGAGCGCCGAGTCCCGCCTCCCTCAGTCCCACATGGTCGAGGGACCAGCGGCCCTTCCCGGAAGCACGCCAGGGGCCGCCACCTCCTGCCGCTGGTGCCCCCGTGCTGGCGAGGCGCGCTGGCGGAGTTTTCCGCGGACCAGCGGACGCGCTCCGGTGGTCCGTTTTGCCTGTCGTCTTCTCCAGCAGTCCTCCCGGGATTGGATCTTCACTACGAAGATCTAAAAATTCCCTTGCAGCCTGCTTCATCTTTGTCCACCGATCCGCACACCAAGAACGAAGAAACGGTGGGTTCAGACTTGTTCGTTGGTCCGCACCCACCGCGTTAGCGGTTTAAATGGGCTTTCGACAAATTTAAACACGTGACGGGGATATAAATAACAATGATTTAATTGAACCAAAACCCTTACCTCAAGCGTCGTCGAGCGATGGCTCGTCGCGGAATTGCACATCGCGGAAGAAGGCGCCGTGGAAGGGGGATTGGCGCGTCGCGAAGAAAGGATTCTTCGGCGTCGCGTCGTCGATCTCCGAGGATCCGGCGTTCTTGTCGACCTTCGTCGGAGGTCGGCGTTTTTCACATTCTTCGCATTCTTCGCGTTCTTCGCGAGGAAGGAGGAACTTCACGGCTTGAGAGAATTCTCCCCAAATCCTCTTGCACAACCGACCCCTAATAAGATAAGAGTTGTCTTATTTTATTAACGCACAAGCCAGCTTCTTTGAAATTAAAAAACGAAACAATCAATTAAATGAATTAATTGCAATGTTTAAACTTCCCAATTAATGAGGCATTTATTATCCAGAATAAACGCAAGGGTTGACTTCATTAAAAGGGGGTGCGGGTGCGTTAATTAATTAAAGGAGGGGGTTGAAAAAGTTGAATGTAACAGTGGGGCTCGTGTGGGCCCCACCCCACAAATATCCTACATAGTGGTGTAGGAGATTGTGGGTCCCACTTTGACCTCTTAACTTAGGTTAAACGACTTAAAATAAAATAAATTGGTCGCACCGTTAAATTTTATTCATTTCCTTAATCTGAAAAATTAAAAACCACACCCGAGAAAACGCAACTCCGGAAAAGGTGTTTCTAAGCAATTACCAGCACTGTGATTCCATTGGTGCCCTCGGAATTCGATTCCGAGCACCGGTTCAAAAGTTAGGAAAACCCGCTCGTTCGTTCACTGAACGTACCTGAGCTAAACTTCAGAAAAATCATTCTGGGCACACAGGGCCACAGAATCAGGTGCCGTCAGAAACTATGTGCTTGTAAAATTCCCAAGAAAATTAAGAAAAAAAATTTCCTTGAATTTTTACGGGTCTTTACAGCATGGTTTAGCTATATGGTCTGGAAAACCATGTACCGACCATGCACATAACTCTAAACCATTATATAGGCTTTTTCATGGGGAAATTTAATAGTTTTTTCTCACTATTTGAAAACCATGAAATAATATCAGGTCCCCCATTTATTCCATAAATCAAAAAAGCCAAACCCAAAAATTTTCGGCAAGGATAATACTCCATTAAAAATAGAAATATTGATGGGTGGGGTTTGAAAATTACCCACACCAAAAAAATTTCTTCCCTAAGAAAGTCAATGATTTAGAAAATAAGACATGAAAAATATTCAATATTTAAATGATAAACTATCCCTGATATAATATTTAGAACTTTCTAAGAAAAAAAAGTTTAGTCCATTATATAACATCACCAAATACATAATGATCATCCAATAATTTTAAAGAATGATTAAGAAGCTGATACTCATAGGTTTTTTCACAAACATATAATTATTTCACTATTATATTTGATTAGTAGAAAAAGAATACATTCTAAAGTAATCACAATGATTTATAACTATATCATTCAAATGATGATATTAAAAAAATACTCAATCAAATACATTTCCATAATCTCACAAAATAAAAATTTTCTTCTCTAAAGAAGTTTGAGGAATTATGTATATTAAAATATAAGATAATAATAAATAGATGATAGTGATTATAAAATAAGAAATGAAAATAGGATTAAATACTATGAAATATTTTTCCAAACAACCATCAAGAACTTTACGATGGAAGAAATTTCTTCCTCCGATGATGCTTCAATTTATAGAATTTTCAATGATGTCTGAATCCTCCAATATAGTGTTTTGTATTATTAAAATTTGATGAATAGGGAATAAAAAATTCAAATTAGTTCTAGTTGAAATATAAAAGGGATCAAAACTTTCCCAAAGAATAAATAGAATAATGAGAAGGTTCTCTCAAATCATCTAACTTAATATTTTTTCAAGAAATGTATCCCTTACAAAATTTATAAGAGATAGGGATACCACCCATCATGGTTCACATTATATATGTAAAATAATATATCAAAGATATAATAACCAAATCCTTAATTTAAATCATCCCACAAAAAAAATTTAGAACTGATGTCTAAATGGATCCCTTCACATAAATATGAACTTCCATTGAGTTTTGAGATATTAGTTAAAGACTAAAGGAAACCCACATACTAAAATTGTTACCATACCCTCACACTATTATATGATCCTATTCAATATTCATAATCTACATCACATTCCATATATCCACTACCTCACGGAAATACCACTGAATGAATATGGAATTAAAAAATTATAATGTCATATAATCCTGTATTCGGGATGTGATAATGACCATTTAACATTATTGAATTGGTCCATCAACTAGATCCACAATTATCCTCATACTCAAGGATTATAGACTTCATGGGTATTTTAAAAACATATCAACCATACTAATCCATTCCATAGATTCTAGGGGACATCATTAAACTTAGAAAACTTTCTAGAATTGAGAGAATTATGACTCCATGACTCTCCTTAGGGTTTGGGTAGAGTTAAAAACTAAAAAAATGAAACTATAAAATATAAGGAAACAATTAAATGATAACACCAAGATATTTAATTCTTATTTTTTCTAAATAATTTCCTAGGAGTCATAATATAAATAATAAGAAAAAAACTAATCAATTACATCAAAATTATAAGTCCCTATTAACCAAATATTATTCAAAATACAAAACATATTAAAAATATAATATAAAAAACCAACTATTAAAAGATTAAAAATTTAATAATAATTGAAAATCCATCTAGAAACCTTTTCTAGTAAAGTCCAAAATCAATATTTTGGTATTAATATCAAAAATATTTGTAAAACTACCTAATAAATTCCACTATTTCATCATTAAATTAATTTAAATTTATCCACCCTTAAGGACAATTTTGAATCTTTTAATAACTCAACTTTTTTAATTCTTAATATATCTTTTAGAATTAATTTTTTTTTTCAAATTCGCATTAAAATATCCCTAGATATTTCCAACATTCCTTATATATTATCTAAACTTCATCCCATATACATTTATAGATATCCTAAATCAATTTGATTCTGAATGAGTCTAATAAAAAAATTAAATTGGTTAGTGGATTCTAACAATTTGGAGACATAGTTTGGTGGAATTTACAAAACCACTCTATTTCCATATATAATAAATAGATATTGTGATATTCATTGGTCCCGTATGGTTTTCTAGATAATGTGATCAAAATGTTTACCCAAATTTCCTCTAAAATTTCACCTAAATATCATTAAAACCCTCTAAAGGAAAACTATAACACCAATATAACTTAATACACTTTCACTCAATATTAAAATACAACATATCCCAATAAAAAATATGTATTATGAATAATCACAACCAAGAATCCCATGTTAACTAGATACTTTGAATGAAAAAGTTCCATCTAGACTCTTCCCTCACCCTCCCATAGTGTTTTGTCATTCCCATATCAAATCTACCATAATAACCTAAATAATTGAGGTAATTCTGATACCATTTTTTCACAAACCATCTAGGGTCACCGAAAAACTGGGTTCCTAATCCATCAGGCTTCATTGATTAAGGGGTATTCCTTATCTCCATAGTCAGGAAACATATTATGGGGAAAAAACACACACATATGGAATTATTTATCTAAAATAAATAATTTAAAACAAGTTGTAGAATTATACCATAAGTCTTAAATGATTACTCTATAACATTTAATTCCAAAAAGAATGAAATAAATAGATTTATATAATATTTAAAACCAAAGTTTTCGTAATTTTAATTAAATATTCATCTCATAATATTAATATAAACAAATTTATATTGAAATTGAATACATGAAAGGATGATAAGGTCAATATATCAAAGATATATAATAAAACTACAATCCAAAAAATAACAAACTAAAATCTTCTCTTAAACCTATAGTAACCATATGATGTCAACACCTGATATAATCAATGAGTGACCCATAGAATGAATCCATAAGAAGGATATCATTTATACGAGGAACTGAACCTGTAATTCACACTCATTATACAAACATTCAATGCTATAAGTAGAGTGCAAGATTAAAGAACCTAGTAGGTTACCACTAGTAATTTATTGAATGAATTTCATTTAACTAAATAGACTATAAATTTTAGTTTGAAATATAATATAATAAAATTTGTTTTTTATCATTTTGGGAATAATCTAGAGAATAATAATTAATTAATCCTTTTTGTTTAAAATCCAAAATGTGTTCTTAAAAAACCATACAACTTCTTCTAAAAAATCCTATTGAAGAAACACCAATTGAAAATACACTTTTGAAACTAGAAAAGAATTAAATTCAATATAAAATGAAAAATAACACCTCAAAAAATTAATTTAGAACAGAAAGACACAAAAATATAGAAATTTAGAAAAATCAATTATATAGACTGTAGTAAAACAAGAGAAAGATTTTTTATTAAAAATAAAAGAATAATATTGGAAAAATATAGGGGCGATGCTAATTTAAATGAAATTAAGGAAGATGTGAAAACTAATGTGTTGTCAAGAATATTAAATAAAGAGTATATAATAATGTGAAATTTCTAAGAATACCAGGAGGAAATGAAACATGTACTTGGGTGGAACTATTCTTTAACATATCTATGTGTACCTTGATAATAAATTCACATCATAATCTTACTATCCTCACTAGTGGCACCCATAATATTTTTTACTAGTCCAATTATAGAGGATACTCTTAAGCATCATCATGATTAGGGTACTAACCATCTATAAATGACCCACTAAGATGCGTAAGGTCCCCATGAATATAGATATGTGTAAGAACCTGGATCTTCATTTCAGGTATGTTTTCCTTATCTGGTTGTTTTTTAGAAAAAGAGAAAAATCTGGAAATTTTCTAATTACACGATGTGTACTTTATAATTACACGTTGTGTACTTTGATGCAGTGTCAGGCCGTGTCTGGGCCACACACACGGTGTGTAGGGGCGATATGGAGGCAATTTAAAGTGGAGTATAGAAAGGCCAAGTACACGCCATGTACCCCATAAGTACACGCCGTGTACTTTATTTTTTTCATTAAACGTACCAGGGCCACGCCTGATGGACAGAACTCGCTTCCTCTTCAGGTTCTTTGTCCGAGAGAAACCGTACAGCTGTAGAACGTCTCCGAGCCCCTAAGCCTCCGTCCGTTCTCTGAATTGACTGTCGTCAATTGCGTTGGAACCATAGTGGTAAGAGCTTCCATATCCTAGAGCTTTGATTTCCAATTTCTCATTTGTTTTCAAGATATCGTGGGTTCATCATGTTGTGCATTTTCATAGATCTATGTCGTTATAAGGAGAATCAATCATCGTGGTTCAAGTATATCGATCTCCTAGGATTGAGGTAGGTGGTTTGTGCCTTTCTAAAGGAAGTCTTTGAATATTTTGTGCAATTCCATAAATTCCCTTGAACGGGGTATTGTGTGTTTCCTTTTTTCCTTTTTTGTTTTCCTACATTGCTTGATTTCTTGTGTAGAGGTCAATTCTTATGAATAGGGTAATTTTTATTGTGCTCTAGATGTTTTGCCATGCATTTTTTTCCTATTAGGTGTTTTTCCAATTGCCATGCCTAGTTTTAGGATAGTGGAACTTTTGTACTATTAGGATATTATGCCTTAGAATGATATCCAAGTAGTTCATGAGGTTTACTTGGGGCGATACGTGCACTATGTGTGTTTATTTTACATAATGTTGTGAGAACCTAGTGTAGTGGACCATAGGGAGAATGGACATAAGGGATTCTCCAGAGTGTCTTATTAATTTGATGCAAGACCAAAGGGGGAATTGATGATGAGTGATTCCTCAGAGAGTCTATAGTTCCTCGACACGGGCCACATGGGGAATGAGATGTTGAGGGCTTCCCCATAGAGCCTTTAGTACGATATGAGACTATAGGGTGAATTGACGGTGAGTGCTTCCTCAGAGAGTCTATTCTTTAGCTGAGCCAGAGGGGTGATATTGTGTGTGCCTCCCAGAGGGTTGCTAGTACTTGTAGGTTTAACCATAAGGGTTAGGTTGTGAGAACTACCCAGGGGTTACCGATTTTTCTACTTGTTTGATTGGATGTTACTTGTGTACCTTATATGCTAGACACTATGGATTGTAGCTTCTATGTGCATTCCTATTTACTACTTCTTGTACGTTTACTTGACATGTATTCACTGACTATTAGGCATATTTCTTTGGGTGGTTTCCTACTGGGACAATGTCTCACACCCTGTTTGGGCCATGCTTTTGGGCCCAAACAGATTATAATGTTGCAGGAATAGATAAGGGAAAGCGCCCTTCTACTACAGGTTCTTTATTATTGTGGAGATAGAGAGAATGGGACCAAGCTGAGGCTTGCGATATTGAGGACTCTCTCATCTGTTTTATTTTGTACTTCAGTTTAGTACTATTTTCAGCATTGTGACTTGTTTTGATGTTTTCCTAGACATATATATATATGATGCATCATTATTATATATGTGTGCTCCAGTTTTCTTCTTTTAGTCTTCTACTGTTTATTTCTGTATGGATTATTATTACTTCCTCTGCTGTATGTTGTTTACTTCTGTTGTGTACTCTGCCAATGAGGGCATAGTTTCCCCACTATCACACCCAAGACCCTCGCTGCTAGTCGGCAGCCTATGGCGTTCGGAGAAATGTGCTTGAGGCCATGTGACCAACTGGGTCCGGGGGGCCTCTGGGTGGATTCTGGAACCGGGACATTACAAAGTGATATCAGAGGGTTTCTTTTCTCTTGATTTACTTTTCGGAGCCTTTATCAAGGGATAGGACAGATTCGGTACTTGGTATTAAGCTGTGCTCAGGAGTAGAAAACCCGTGTACAGGGAAAAGCCAATCTACCTCGCTTATTACTATTTTCTGGTTTTTCTATTTTACAGTTGATCTGTTTTCACCTAGAGTGATTCACATGATTTTTGTTGCTATTGTTGTTTATATTGTGGTTCTATTTCTATTGCATCCTGATGAGATAAGGGTATGCCATCTCATGCATCATATAGGCACTTTTTAGAAATCACATGCCATGCATTCTGGCCATGCCATCTAGGGTGAATTATAAATTTCATGTTGTTGTGATAGACGTTGTGTATATTATGAATGCTATTGTGATAGATGCCGTGATAGAATCCCTATAGTTTGATAGAAATCTTTTCTGTATTGTACCTTGCTTAAATGAACGCCAAATGTTTGTTATTAAGGTGTTATGGACCCTCATAATTCGGAACTTGGTGGATCATTGACTTGTTTTCTTTATATATTATTTTTAGGAGATGCCAATATTTGATTCACGGGGAGTATGGGCCCTCACGGATAGGAATTTGGCACCTTCATGCTTGTTTTTCAGTGTTTTCTAGGCTTCGGTGCATTTTCAGAGCTACCGCTCGGAATGACCCAAAATGCACGGTGTGTACTTTATATACACATCGTGTAGTTTTTAAACCGTGCCACTGACTGTTTGAGGAGAAACACGGGTTGTGAAAAATCTCCAAGAACACATCGTGTACGGTGGATACATGCCATGTAGTAGGGATCTGTGTACCCGGCTGTGTCGCTAACAACACGGGTCAGGGAAGCTCATGTAATACACACTGTGTTTTGTACGAACACGTCGTGTAGCCTTGTTCTGGGTACCCAGTCGTGTCACGAACAACACGGGACGGTGTTATCTCCTCCCATTCACGTCGTGTTTGTTCGGAACACACTGTGTAATGGTCAGCCATGTACCTGACCGTGTCACCAACAACACGGGTTGGGAAAAATCTTTTAGTAAACGCCGTGTTTATTCAAAACACCCTGTGTAGTCTCATCCATGAAACCGGTCGTGTAACTAACAACACGGGTCATTGAAACCTATTCTACTATATGTCGTGTCCACAGGGAACACTCCGTGTAGTCTCTGTTTTAGAAGACCATGTGGGTTAGCTGTGCAAGGAGACTCGGGTAGGGGAATAGACTTAAGTACACGCTGTGTAGAGTTTATACACACCATGTAGTCATGTTTTGTAAAACTTGAGTGTTTCCTTCTCCTTTTTCCATTTTGTACTCCTTTTTTCTATGTCCTTGACATTCCTGATCTAAGGTATGCATTTGATATTTCCTAGTTATGCCTCTGAGACGTCCTCTAGTTGTACGTCAGTTGCAGGATAGTGATCAGATGCCAGATATAGCTGATCAGGTACTTCCTGCCGATCCACCAATCATGCCAGCCTTGGCACTGGCTATCATACCAGTTTCATGCACTGATGTGCAGTTTAGGGAATACTTTATGAGGATGATGCAGATCTTTCAGGTAGCACCGTATCCTTCCACAACTATAAAAGACTTGACTCGAGTTTCCCAGCAGCAACATCCTTCTACTTTCTCAGGGGAAGGAGGACCAGAGGCTGCAAAGTCATGGCTAGAAGCCATGCTGACTATCTTTGAGCATTTTGAAACGCCTTCAAAGAGGTGGGTCAATATATCTACCAATATGCTATGAGACTCCACCAAGAGGTGGTGGGAGGTGATCTCACAGGCTGGTCCTCAGCAGGTTATGGCTTGGGAGGAGTTCCAGCACGTGTTTTACCACTAATTCTACTCAGAGACCCTAAGGGCCGATTGAGACTGGGAGTTCATGAGTCTAGAGCATGGTAATATTTCTATTATGGAGTATTCCTCTCGTTTCACTGAGCTGCAGCGTTTCACACCCCTCCGTGGTGGAGATGGGATGTTCTTAGCAAGTAATTTTGAGGATGGTCTCTGGTGGGAGATCCATTTGCAGGTGAATATCTTTCAGTTGACTTCCATCACTTTCATCGTCAACTAGGCACGGATTCCAGAGCGCAATCTGAGAGACTCCGGAGCTGAAAGCCAGGGCGGTTATGCTTCCAGAGATAGTATTCCTCCAGTTGAAAGATGGAAGCACCGTAGGGAGTCTACGCACTGTGAATCGAGGAGGCAAGATACATCTTCAGGTAGCCAGGTAGTATGCTACTAGTGTGTAAGGGCAGGGCACATGAGGCCACAATTCAAGAGAGACCCAGTGGAGTGCCAATCTTGCGGTAAAATGGGTCACCTTCAGCGTTTCTGCCAAGTTTTCTCACTAGTAGCTGGTGAAGGGGGTTCTTCCATGACTCCTCATTCAGGAGTAACACCAACAGTTTCTCACCTGTTGGGGAATTGGAGTTCTTCCGGACGTTTGGGCTGAGGTGGAGGTCGAGGTCATGGTGGTCAGTCACCAGTCATTCAGTGTTAGCAGGGAGTATTAGCACAGAGTGGCCAGGTAGGGTCACAAGCCCGCGAGGCAGACCAGACATTTGCGGTGGAGCAGACCTATCAAGAGTAGGATCCCAGACCTTCTACAGTTCGAGGTACGATCTTAGTAGCCTCAGATTTATCTTCATCTCTTTTTTATACTGGTGCTATGCATATATTTTTCTCTATTTCTATTGTGGAGAGTCTTGGGCTCTATATCTTTTCTTCTACCGACTTGTTGACACTAGACACACCTTTGGGGGAGAGGACATCTAGTATACGTTATTGCAGAGAGTTCCCTCTTGAGGTTGCAGGTTATCATTTCTTATGGGACCTCTATGTCCTAGAGATGACATGCTATGATTTCATTCTTGAGATGGACTGGTTGGTTCCCTTCCTGGTAGCTGTCGACTGTTATCGCCAGAGGGTGAGTTTTATTTCACCAGAGGGTGAATCGTTTATTCATAGAGGCGAATGGGATGTTTGGTCGAGTCGAGCAGGGCTTGATCATCATGGGCTAGGAAGGGTTATGGTCCAGATTGCTAGTCTTTATCAGGATGATCAGGGGACTTCACAATTGGACTTTCCTCCAGCGGTGGATCATTTTAGAGATGTCTTTCAAGAGTATTTATCTGGTTTGCCTCCATAGAATGAGTTATACTTCTCTATTGAGCTCGTTCCAGGGGCGGAACTGGTGTCCATTCCACCCTATAGAATGGCTACACCTAAGTTGCAGGAGCTCAAGAAGTAGTTGGAGGAGTTTTAGGCAAAGGGTTTCATCCGACCCAGTACTTCTTCATGGGGTTCGGCTGTCCAATTTGCGAAGAAGGTGAACGATACCCTTAGGCTCTGTGTGGATTATCGAAAGATGAACCAGTTGATGGTCAATAACTGATATCCCTTACCGAGGATTGATGATCTTTTTGATCAACATCGTGGAGTCCGGGTGTTCTCAAAGATTGATTTGAGGTCCGGTTATCATCAGTTTCACGTTAGACAATCATATATACCCCTGATAGCCTTCAGGAGAAGGTATGGTCTCTATGAGTATATGGTTATGTCGTTCGGTCTCACGAATGCGCCAACAGTTTTCATGACATTGATGAAACGCATGTTCCATCCTTACTTGGATTCCTTCATCGTGGTCTTTGTGGATGATATCTTGGTGTAGTATCACACTCGACACGACCATGACAACCATCTTGAGATCGTTCTAAGTACACTGATAGAGCATCTACTTTATGCTAAACTCTCGAAGTGCCACTTCTGGATAGATCTAATTCACTTCTTGGGTTACATCATCTTAGAGGCAGGAGTATCTGTGGATCCAGATAAAGTAAGATCTGTAGTTTCTTAGGAGAAACTGAAGAAAATTTTTGAGGTATGGAGTTTCATAGGGCTGGCTGGATACTGCAGACGCTTCATTCAAGACTTTTCACGCCTAACAACACCATTGACAGGTCTGACCAAGAAGGGGGTGAAGTTCTTATGGTCAGATTCTTGTGAGTCAGCCTTTGAGAAGCTGAAGGGAAGGTTGACGTCAGCTCCGATACTAGTCTTGCAAGATCTAGGAAAGAGATATACTATTTTTTGGGATTCTTCATGTATCGGGCTTGGGGTTGTTCTTATGCAGGGAGATGGAGTATTTGCATATGGGTCTCGGCAGTTGAGGCCACATGAGAGGAACTACCCGATGCACGATCTGGAGTTGGCAACTTTTGTTCATGCCTTACGCTATTGGAGACATTACCTTCTAGGAGAGCACTTTGTGGGTTTCACCGACCACAAGAGTCTCATGTATATCTTCACTCGGCGTGATTTGAATATGAGACAGCGCAGGTGGGTCAAGTATCTTTGGTCTTTTGATTTTGAGATTTCCTATACGCCGGGAAAGGGAACACAATGGCAGATGTGTTGAGCAGGAGAACTCAGATTCAAGCAGTTCAGGAGCCCAGTAGTGAGTGGTAGCTTATGGCTCTGTTCTCTGAGATGAATCTGGAGGTGCACGATAGACAGGGACAGACTTACCTATCTTCTGTAGTTGTTACCTCTATACTTCTTGATTAGGTACGGATGAGATAGCTATCAGACTCAGAAGGTTTAGTCCTGCGGGAGAGTGTGTCAGGAGAGGACCCTCTTCCTGGATGGACAGTGGGAGAGGATGAGTTCTTTCATTTCTAGGGATGCGTATGGGTGCCAGCATACATACACAAGGAGATGATGTGGGATTTTCATTCCTTAGTTTGGGAAGTTCATCCTGGCATCACCAAGATGTATCGGGATCTTCATCTCCAGTACTGGTGGCCAGGTATGAAGAGAGATGTTTCTGGTATCTTCTTGAGGTGTTCTACTTGTCAGCCGGAGAAGGCATAACATCAACAACTATTAGGCCTTTTATAGCACATAACCATTCCGAAGTGGAAGTGGAACGATGTCGCGATGGACTTCGTGACCGGATTTCCGGGGTCATCTTGAGGGAACGATGCTATTTGGGTTTTCATCGACAGTCTTTCGAAGGTAGGTCACTTCTTACTGATCAAGGAGACCTTCAGTGTTGATGATCCCGGATGACTATACATCCAAGAGATTGTGCGACTGCATGAACTTCCACACTCCATTGTTACAGACAGGGATGTGCGCTTTACTTCTCGGTTCTGGCAGGGGCTTCAAAGAGCTTTGGGTATACAGGTACTTTTGAGTACAGCATACCATCCCAAGACAGATGGCCAGTCTGAGTGTACGATCTAGGTTTTTTAGGATATGCTCTGAACTTGCATTCAAGACTTTGGAGGTTCTTGGGATAATCATATCCCTCTTGTGGATTTCACCTGCAAAAATAGTTTTCAGGTGACTATTCAGATGGCACCTTACGAGGCTTTGTACGGTAGGCCATGCTAATCACCTTTATGCTGGCTGGAGGTAGGAGAGGCAGCTTTACTTGGACTTTATCTTGTACAAGAGACCTCAGAGCAGATAGAATTGATTTGTAAGAGGATGGCTACAACACAGTATTGACAGAAGTCTTATGCTGATCGGCGGAGATGACCTCTGGAGTTCATGGTCGGGGATTAGGTTTTCTTGTGTGTTGCACCGAGGTTGGGACACAAAAGGATTAGAAGACATGGTAAGCTTTCACCACCGTACGTCGAGCCATTTGAGGTGCTGGAGAGAGTTGGGCCGGTTGCCTATCGGTTGCAGTTACTTCAGAGGTACCGGTCTATGCACGATGTTTTCCACATTTCCCAGCTCCGACATTACTTTTCAGACCCGTCTCGTTCCTTTCAACCCGAGGAGGTTGAGTTTGAAGAGGATGTGTCATTTAAGGAGCATCCTATCCAGATTGTTGATCATTTAATGAAGGTTCTCTATGGCTAGTCTGTTCCTCTAATACTGGTGCTATGGAAGAATGGGTGAGTACAGGATGAGACCTAGGAGAGGGATGCTGATGTACGATCTCATTGGCCGGAGCTGTTCAGGGTTTCTTCTTCTACGCCTCAATAGGGAAATTCGGGGAATAATTTATTTAAGGGGGGAAGTTTGTAAGAAACCGGATCTTCGTTTTAGGTATGTTTTCCTTTTCTGGTCGTTTTTGAGAAAAAGAGGGGAATCTGGAAATTTTCTATGTACACGCCGTGTACTTTGATGCAGCGCCATACCGTGTGCTAGCCATGTCTGAGCCACCCACAAGGTGTGTAGGGGAGATGTGGAGGCTGCTTAAAGTGGAGTACAAAAAGGCCAAGTACACGTCGTGTAACCCATATGTAAACACCGTGTACTTTCTTTTTTTTCGTTAAATGGACTGGGGTCGCGCTTGACAGGCATAACTCGCTTCTTCTTCAGGTTCTTCATCCGAGAGAACCCGTACGGCCACGGAACATCTCCAAGCCCCTGAGCCTCTGTCCATTCTACGAATCGGTCGTCGTCGATTGCGATGGAACCGCAACGGTAAGCCCTTCCTACTCCTAGAGATTTGTTTTCCAATTCCACATTTTTTCTCAAGATATAGTGGGTTGATGGTTTTGTGTGTTTTCATAGATCTACACCATTCTAAGGAGAATCAATCATCGTGGTTCACATATATCGATCTCCTCAGATCGAGGTAGGTGGTTTTTTCCGTTCTGTAGGAAGACTTTGAATATTTTGTGAAATTCCACCAATTCCCTTGAACGGAGTATTGTGTGTTTCATATTTTTTCCTTGTTGTTTTCTTGCTTTGCTTGATTTCTTGAGTAGAGGTCAATGCTTGTGAATAGGGTAAATTTTATTGTACACTGGATGTTTTTCCATGCATGTTTTTCCTGTTAGGTGTTTTTCCAGTTGCCATGCCTATTTTTAGGATATTGGAACTGTTTTACTGTTAGGTTGTTGTGCCTTATAATGATAACCAAGTAGTTCTTGAGGTTTACTTTGGGTGATACACGCACTATTCATGTTTATTTTACACAGGGCTGTGAGAACATAGTGTAGTGGACCATAGAGAGAATGGAAGTAAGGGCTTCTCCAGAGTGTCTTATTAATTAGATGCGAGACCAAAGGGGAAATTGATGATGACTGATTACTTAGAGAGTCTGTAGTTCCTCGACACAGGCCATAGGGGGAATGAGACGTTGAGTGATTCCTCAGAGATTCTTTATTACAATACAAGACTATTGGGGGAATTGATGGTGAGTGATTCCTCAGAGATTCTATTCTTTAGCTGATCCAGAGGGGTGAGACTGTGTGTGCCTCCCAGAGGGTTTCTAGTACATGTAGGTTGAACCATAAGGGTTAGGCTATGAGAATTACCCAGGGGGTTACCTATTTTTCTATTTGTTGACTGGATGTTACCTGTGTACTTTATATGCTAGAAACTGTGGATTGTATCTATTGTGTGATTTCTTATTTACTGCTTCTAGTACTGTTACATTCCATGTATTCACTGGCTTTTAAGCATAGATCATTGGGTGGTTTCCTAATGGGACTTTGTCTCACACCTTGTTTGGGCCATGCTTTTGGGAAAAAACTGATTATATTGTTGTAGGAATAGATAAGGGCAAGTGTCGTTCTACTTTAGGTTCTTCATTGCTGTGGAGATGGAGAGCATGAGACCAAGCCGAGGCTTGCGATGCTGAGGAGTCGCTCATCTATTTTCTTTTGTACTTTGGTTTAGTACTATTTTCAGAATTATGACTGGTTTGGCTGTTTTCCAAGACATATATATATATATATCATGCATCATTATTATATATGTGTGCTCCAGTTTTATTCTTTCAGTCTTCAACTATTTATTTCTATATGGATTATTGTTACTTCCACTATTGTATGTTGTTTACTTCCATTGTGTACTCTCCCAATGAGGGCATAGTTTCCCCACTATCTCACCCAAGTCCCTCCCTGCTAGTTAGTAGCCTCTGGCATTCGGGGAAATGCGCTTGAGGCCTTGTGACCAACTGGGTACGGGGCACCTCTGGGTGGATTCTAGAATCGGGATGTTACAATATGGGAGGTGTGGAAATATTTATTATATCTCAATCATAAATAATTTCATATAGATAATATATTACCATATAACATCCTTAAACCTACAACCATGACGCCCTACATTAACACAATAAATAACCATTATAAGTGACATAAAATTCTCCTGATTATATATACTATGATCTCATTGGGATTCCATGAGGGTGTAGTTGATTCTATAAAGAAAAAATTGTAGAGGGTACTAACAAGACCATGGTAAATATAAAATAAGAAAAACATTCCAAAAAATACCTTGAAATATATTCCCAAATTAATAATACTCCTAAATTACATTTCAAGGGGCCAACATGGAGTTTATTTTTAATTTTATAAATATCACATGAAACCGCCATTTAAATCCATTTTTTAAATATCGAATTATGGTTGAAACATCTTTTGGATTATAATATTCCAGGTTTTTTTAAATATATCTTTTCTTATATAAAGACACCCATTAAAAATCAATGATAAATTACCAAAAAAATTAAATTTATTCTAGGTTTTAATATCATAAGAATTATTATTGTAAAATCATACAAAAAATTTGAATAGTGAATCTTCAAACAAAAAAAACTATTAAACTCGTAAAAAAATCCCATTGAAACACTAATAAATCAAAATACCACATAAATATATCTATTTCTTGTGAAAAAACATATTTGAAATTTTTTCAACATTTTGCTATGATTATATATTTAATGAGAGCATATAAGTATTAAAATACAAGGAAACATCATTTGTGAATATTTAAAAAATGTCATAAAATATTTACTTCCATATCCAAATCCTACATAATTCCCAAAAACATTAAAATTTTTGATAAAAATAATTATAGAAAATCCATGAATTTGATGGTATATTAATAAAATTAATAGGATTAGAAACACCAAAGTAAATAGAGTTTTTATGACACAAAACCCTAAGATATGGAAATAAGATAATGTTAGGAATTATATTAACACCTTATCATCAGATATAACTAGGTTTTAGAAAAACTAAAATCCTAGGATTCAGACAAAAGGACCTTAGGGAAAGGGTAAAAGATTATAAGTAAGAAAAAGGTATAAGATGAAGGCCTCAATTTTAATACTAAACATAATGTTGATGGAGGATGACCAATATACAATAGAGGAATCAAGTGGGATGAACCTAGAGCTCCCCTTCAAGTTTCTCAAATTTTCGGGAGTGAGGAATTCCAAAAGTGGTTTTTTTGTGAGGGTAAAATTCCAAAATTCAATTTCATTAATGTGTAGGTAGGATTCAAAATTTTTCTAAACAAGATAAAATTCTATGGATGCAACTAGAAAAGCATGGGTGAAGTTTCAGTGTTTTGATTTATTGTTTTCAAAACTGTGTACTATGCTCACACATAGTTCTAAATCATGAATATGATTTGAACAAGTTCGTCACATTGTTTACACTACAAATTTGTGATTTGTTAAATAGGCTATGAACCCCCTATTTCTAGGAAAATTTGAAAAAATTAAATGAAAACATTTAGTTAAAGGACAAAAATACATAAATAAGTAAAATAATAGTGGAAAAGATCACCATGGTGTGATAATTTCCTTTAATTTTACTCATGTCTTATCCTTTGTGTCCCCTATATGTACTCCTCCTACTTTATCGCATTGTTTATTTTCAATTTTCTACCTTGTAACCATAAATTTCTCAAGGAAAATTATTTTTATTTTTAATTATCTTTTAACAAATTGATGTAATCCTCAGCTTCTTTCATAAAGGTTGATAATGTTTCCAATAATGAATTTATTTATGTTGTAATTGTTGTTCCATGTTATTGTTAGAATATATTTTATCTTCCTATTTGTTGTAATAATTTATTTTATTTTATCCCCCAACCCTAAAAATATTTTTAAAAATAAAAACCAACATAATTATCATGTCCAATACACATACATTGGGGTCGGTGTAAAACCATTTACATATCCATCATATTTATCAATCCTTACATTTGTGTGGAAATTTATCAATTATATTCATCCAAATAAACTACCATATTTTAAATCCATGTATTTTTCACTGAAATATATTTATATACATTTTATCTAATAAATCATAAATCTCTCCTGTATGATTCTATATCAACTATCCTCCGATGGAGATATTGGTGATTGGCCTGATTTATTGGGAAAGTGGTGATAAAAAACATTAATTAACAGCCAAATATTAAAATCATGATTGGGAAAATTCCATAAAAAGTATTTTAACATATCTATTGTAGTGTAAAGAGGATATTCATTATAATTATTGAAATTTAAAAGATTTATTTGAATATTAATTGTGTTTAATAATGAAAGAATCTTGTTTAGAAATGTCTTTCCAACTCATACTATGTTATTATAGATTGTGGTGCCAAGATTTGAATCTAATATTTTTCTTTATCTCTTAATTAATTTTTTAAAAAATACTAGTACACCATTTCATAAAACAATTATTGAACTATGTAGTCTCACAAAACCCTATAAATCTAACAAAATGTCGATTCATATCATCATGTGGTAGTCTAGTTCATTTTAATTAATTTTAGATCACTTAGATGTATACGGGATTAACAATAAAATTATTCAATACCCCTAGAGGTATGACCATTATTGGTTGTAACTCTATAATTTAGGGTCCTCCATACCCTATCAACATCAATTTCTTTCGTTCTCACTTATGTCCATATCAATCTACAACCTATAGTTGATCAACTTATTCCTGGATTTACTGTGTATTTTGATTCCTCAATATTATTTCTTACTTAGAACCATAATAAAATTATTCCATTTAATTTCCTAAAGTTGAGTACCCTTGTATACAAAATATTTGACATGAAACACACATCATAAGAAAAAAATCATAATAAAGAGAATAAAAATTAAAATGAAAAGATATGGAAAATGAATGTACTAAGTTCATAAGTACCTAAAATTAGTTTGAAAACATTTCACATTAATAGGGTTCCATTAATTCGGATGGGATCTCAATTTTTTAATTTAAAATATTAATAATTATAGATAGTGATAAATATGTGGTAGTAAGTATTTATCCCAAAGTTGAACCCATAAATACTAGGACCCTTATCATGAAAACCCTTGTTTAAAATATAGGACTATTTATTAAAATGATGGAAAATAAATCTGAAACTAAAAATAAGTAACAATGACTGATGAACCCACTATGTTTTATAATTCCATGTTCACATGATAATTGAGAATCCAATTTTATTAATTGAAGATCATGTATTTTTTTAATAATGGAATCTAAACATTAAATTCTTATTTAATGTTTTTGTCTGATAATTAAACCTCCCTTATCATATGGTAAATTAAATCAATTCATTTATATAATAGTTGATAAAAAACTATATTTAAACAAAAAAATAAAACTAATTCCATTATCATGAAATAAGTTATGAATTTTCTTAAATTGTTTTAAAAAATCGTTAATAAATAAGTCATGGAAAAAAAGAATAATGAAAATATATAGAATAATGGATAAATTAATTTTATTAAAATAATCATCATTAAAAATAATAGATTTATGTAACTCAATAATCCTTCATTAATGAAATAACTTTTTTACTTAATCATGGTATCCATGCGATATTTTCGAAAACTCACCATATATTTCATTATATTTGAATCTCTTATATATATCATCCTGAAGACATGTTATGTGTTAAAGAATGAGATACCCTATGTGCAACAGTAACTATGATCTTTTCTAGGAAAATTTACCCTTTTATCTCTTAAAATATCTCAACATCTAACCTATTATATATTAATGTAAAACTCTTTAAAATTATTCTTAAAAATAGTGGGATTACACTTATATCTTCCCAAAAAATATCATATGGTATCTCCACAAAACATACACAAAAATAAAAAATATATTTTATATATAGATTAAAAATTCATGAATTGAGTTTTGAATTCAGGATGTAAGAACCATATATCTCTAATGTTTTTCCTCCATCACATAACATGCTTACAAAGAAATGGTATACACCATTTCTCATGAACTTTATCTTCTTGAATATCTAGAAACTAGATATTTTAAATCATCAAGGCCAGGTCTTTGATGTTATCTTCCCATCCTTTTTAAATTTTGGATCCCTCTTCACCATGACACAAGATCCTGGATCCCATCATAAACCTTCCTTCTAGTTCTCTGGATCTATCTCTATTATGGTGAAAGAAAACATAAATCATCAAAATACATCACCATATTACTTTGAATCTACTCCATATGATTTATTATGTCTCCTCGATTTTATCTCTATAAAATACCACCCTATAATAATATAGGATATGATGTGACCACTGAAGAAACACATATGGACATTTTCTCTTCTATCAAATATTATGTAAATAAATGTACCACATAAAATTATTCCTCTTATTTTAGTATCTCATTTCCCCTTTATTCAACATGAAATTAGTCACATTGTAAAACATCCCATACATGTTATTTGAGATTCTTATAATAGGAATTTATGTAATAGTGTTATTGATAATCATAATTAGTTTCATACTTTAAATTCATGAATGTATTTTAATTAAGATTTCAATGAATGTATTTCAATCATTGATGCAATGTTTTAAAAATCATCATTGTCCCACATTATATATCCTATGTGAAATTCATATAGTAAATAATCCAGTAAGATCACAAAATAAATCATGGTTATCCCATGGTTTTTCCCCATCCAATAAACCTATCCTCTCGCCTCAACATTGACCCACACTATGGGTCCCTACTAGATCCCTCCATTTCTAGTTTGGACTATTCTTGATTGTTGTCCCAACTACTTCTTTCATAGATGGTCCAAGCCTACAATTGGAACATTTCCCCTAAAACACTTCTAGTATAAATTAATATATATATATTTATGTATCATTTAAATAAATAATAAAAACAATTAACTAGATATAAATTATTTTTTAGTTATTGAAATTATGAATAAAATATTTAGCTTGTTATAGCTATCTATATCTTTTTATTAATAGATATTGTGTGAACTATTATTTTTGTAATAATGACCTAGTTTGGTGGCTCTTTCCTTCTATTTTAGTACACTAATTAATCACTTACAAAAACATAGCATAATACTTTTATAAATTTATATATACTTTTATGATCTATTTATAGATATATTTTGTATCATTATATCTTATTTAATTAGTCATGATCATTACTTGTATCCCGCATTGTATTGTATTTCTCTATGTGTTAATATCATTATATATTGAGTCATATTTATTAGATATTTTGATGAGACTCCTCAATTACATTACAAAATATATTCATAAATGATATCAAATTATAACATATAATACATTTGAATCTATCAAATCAGGATTTGTTTGGAGTTTCATAATGTCATGGTCTTACTTATCAAAGACAAGTAAAAAAATCATGGATAAGTTTTCTTATTATATACTAGTTTCCTAGTGGCCATATTTCAAGATCAAATATATCTTCAACCATCAACATAATATAATGAATTTGGTTATTACATAATATTTCTACGCTATAGTGTTGAAAAAATCATTTCATTGCTTGTTTTCCATTAGGATTTTGCATATAAGGATTTTTTTCATCTCCCTACGCGATTAAACATGTATGCTTTTTTTTTCTCTACATAGTGGTATTTTCAATCATCCTTAAACCTTATAGTTAAAGACCATTTTTACTATAATAATTTTTTGAATACACCATTATATTGTATACTCAATCCATGACATGTTTAAATCCTCTTGGTCAATTTTAATTCATATAAGAACAATAAGAACCACCATATACATTTCCATGTTTTTGAACCCTCTGTGACAATATCATAAAATTTTCTATTGAGTGAGGTAATATATTATCTTACTCATTTAAAAATTATATCCTTTTACGCAAGTGAGATCCATTTCACTTATTTTATTCATCTTATATATCCATAATTTCCTTCAATATATATAAATATATTATAAATTCAACACAATATACAATTATATTTTAAGCCATATTGTTTATTTATTTCCTTTAGTATACATGTGATAAGACCTCAATAGAATAAGATTTTTATCAATCAGAAGGATATCCCGTAAACTGTACTTGGAAGATACAAGTACAAAACCCACACACACACACACACACAGATATATATAAAACATTTTATAATGTAATGACATCCTCGACTATGGTAGAACACATTGACAACACATTTTAAAGGGTCATTCCATGACACCATTTGTTTGCATAATTTTTTTGAGATATATACATCACTCAATGAACAATAATTCTTTGGGATAATAGAAAATTCATTGAACACTGTAGAGAGTCATAATATAATTCATATAATTAATATTCAAAGTGATAAAATATCCATGATTAGTTTATATCCATGAAATATAATGATCTATTATAGACATATGTTTGATTTAATTACTTTCCTATGATGTAGTAGCCCATATTCTAGTAACTGAAAACCGATACCTATTTATTACATCATTATAAGAAAAAAGGGATAGATCCACTAAGGATTGATATGTTTAGTAGTTTTGGAAAACTATATACATACCTGAATTCTGTATTAAATTGAAAATAAAACCATTGCATGAAAAAATTATTTCATCCTTAAAGATCATTAAAATATTCCACCATTATATCCTGGGGAAAGAAAAAAAATAAGAAGTTATCTCATATACTTATTAAGTGTTCCATAAAATAGATGCTATCTTGAGTAAATAAAACATAACCAAAATTATAGGGTAAATAATCAATACAAATACTATTCAATCATTAACTTGATTTCAAATTACATACATGGATGATACAAACTTTGGAATCAATTGTGTAAATAAAACTATATTATTAATAAAGGAATGTCAAAATCTAAAAATTCATGATGCGATAATCAAGGCCTTATAAAACATATAATGTATCGTAACATCAATTCCTTAAGAAAGATACTTTCATTAAAATTATACACATACACCAAATTACCATATATTATGAAATGGTCTTACATACTCATCTTATACATCATTCCAACATGTTCTGTCTCAAGAAGATTTTTGATGCGTTGACATGATTTCATTATCTATACCTCACCCATCCCAAAGATACATCCAATGAATTCCTCATATATTGAATCAAAAATATAATGCATAATAAATATGAAATATTAATCAATAAATATCTATATCTTATCAAGAGTATAAAACATCAATTTTTACCCACTAAATGAAATAAATAAGCATACTTTTATTAACATAGTATATTGAATTACTATACAGTTAATACCATACTCTATATATTTGTGACAATAAACATATAGACATTAAAGATGATGAAATTTCAAATTAAATAATGGATAGTGATAAAATATTTTATCATGATAATGTTAATGGCCACAAAACTATGAATTAATAAATGACGAAATAAGGTCATCAATTCATCTTAGCATAATCCATATAAAATAAAAAGGTCTCACAATGATTAAAAAATGATTTATCGTAATCCATATAAGGAACTAACATGGATTGGATAATATTATCTTATCCCAAACGAATAACAATAATAATCAAAGGATGCTTACATAGATGAAAAATACCTTTAAAATATCATTCAAACATGTATTTAAAAACCTATAATGCCCTTTTATTTTTTTTGTATATTTAAAGGCTAAATAATTCCAAAATATTAAGACAATGATTTCATTTGAGAATAACCATAAAAATAATGAAATTAATCTTATATGAAAATAATGGGCATGATGGAAAAAAATCAGTACATTCAAACAACATTAAAAATAAAGATTCCTTTCAAAAAGTCGGTTAAAAATCCAAAAGTTCATCATTTGGAAAATGAAATTAAGATTAATTTTAAAATATTTCAGATAAATTAAAATATGTTAAAAAATTACTTTGAGTAGTTATCTGATCATAGAAAATATCATTATTGAATACATTTTAAATAACATGGATATGGAATAAAAAAATTCTGACTAAATCAGAAATAGGGTCAAATTTTGTTTAATTTGTTTCTCATTTTAAGTACCAAGGAGTGTTAAAAATGAATTAAGACATTAAAACTGAATAATTTTATAGAATATATTAATATATATAGTATTTAAGGTGAATAGATCTTAACATTCCGCAAAAAATAAAATTTGAATATTCTTAAGGAAAATTGTTATTTTCAAACAAATCCTTTCTGATTTGATAACATTTGAATAAAGAAAAATAAAAGAAAAATCATAAAAATTTGAATACCCTTAATAAAAAGAATTATTTATATATATTTTCAAATTGTTAGTATATTGACTATGTAAAAAAAATTAGGTTCATAATATAAACCATGTCTTTCCAAAGTGGAAATGAGATGAAATTACCATCATCTAAAGTATAACATGATTTGTACTCTCTTATAAACTATTTTATATTAATTTTTTTAAATATATAAAATATTTTTACTCATAGTCTTCATACCATACATCATTAACATATTCTAACGACCCATCCTGGGGGGGGGGGGGTCATGTCATGACTACCCCAAGCCTTCAACTAATTTGCTAGGGGATACTGGCTAACTCTGAGAAGGCATATCCCACAAATGGGATGTATTTTCCTAAGTACCTACACACACACACATATCTCTAAGAAAAAGAAGCTGAAATGAAAGAAAACTATGTAAAAAAATGCATATATGCACTATATCCCAACCAAGAGAGTACGAAGGGAATTTAAAGTCAAATAAAGTAAACTAGGCCAGAATAAAATCCCACCAAAAGAATATTTTGTAATCCACATTATAAAACATGTAGAATAAGATACAAGGAATGCTGATCAAAGACATTGTAAAACCATCACCTCCCTAATCTCACAAAGCTATGTTTGGTATTGTTCTACCCTGGACACTGTCAAAATGTCACTTGTCTTCACAAGACATGACATGTGTGGGAAAATCCCAGACATGGGAGAGTAAAACAATACATAGAAGGCACCCCGAATCCAAAAAGTAATACCACAAAGGAAAACCCATATAGGTAATAGCACTTAAAAAATACCACAATGTAAAAACCATAATGGAATTACCATAAGATAAATACCGTGAAGGAAATACCACGAATGGAATACCACAAAAGAAATAAAAAGGAGGAATAATAAAATCATCTCATTAAAGATATGTGTCGATGGACCATATATCAAGAATATAAATATATAATCTATCTAATGAGACACCCGAACTCCATGAGAAACACAATATCTATGAGACACAAAGTGTCAGTAAGACACATAGTTTTTGCGAGTCGCATAATATTCCGGAGACACATAGTATCTATATAAAACAATGTCTCGCTAAGATGCATAGTTTGTGGGAGTCACATAGTCTCCAGGAGACTCACAATATCTATAAGACATAAATTCTTTAGGAGTCGTAGAGCCTCTATAAGACACAATGAATCTATAATACATATAGTCTTTTGGAGTTACTTAGACTCCATGAGACACCTAGTCTCTATGTTACACCCATCCACAGGATTACTCTCTACAAATTCATGTTCCGGGGATCCAAAAATTCATTCTGTTAGGTCATATGCATAATTCAAAAAAAAACCCACTCAGGATATCTCCAAAGAACTGTCTCATTGTAAAGGTCCCAAAGCTAAAGATGATTCATCAAACAGACACATATTTTGAATGTTATGGGCATTTGAAAATTTAAAAGGTGGTCCAATGGATCATGGACTGACCGTGGCCCGGTTTGTCCTCATGGGTCACCCAATCCCACTTCTCCTAGCCTGATCCGGCTGGGCCCTACACAATTAAGCTAGGCCAATTCCACTTGGGCCTTTCCCTTCTCATCGAGGCCTGACCCACATGGCCAATATGGCCTATGCACCACTTCCCCATACCATGGACATAGTCCTCTCAATGGTGATTACTGTGTCCTATGGTTGGCTGTCACGGGCTCCCACATGAATGGCATGTCACGTCCATGTGGATTCGCTGCTATCATGTGATGCCTCTCGCATAGGTCACTGGTTTTGGAACACCGATCGACCCTTCAATAAGCCACCATGCTTCCTATGATAGTCTTTTTTCTACAATAGAAACATATCCATGATCCTTGGTCATGAGCTACATCTATCCAACATTCTTTTCATCTTATTGCCAATCAGGGGGACCGATCAAGTTCAGAGCCTCCTAAAAATTCGAATTGCGACAACGAGGGTCTAATAGAAAAGAATTTCATAAACGGGGGAGAGTGAAATCATAATAATTCCTGGAGTAATGAACCTTGACCTTTTTTCATGTCGGTCTCAATTCATTCTTATTAGAATTAATAAGGAAGAAGAAAATAATCATAAAGTTTTATCTCCCATTAAAACCCTGTAATTAAGCCTATCCCGCAAGAGTAATAAAACTGAAGATCAACCTATTTTTGGGTTGGTCCACATTAAATGTTGAATTCAAGAATGGGTAATCAAAATAAAAACAAATTACCAGCCTCAAGTTGGATTATTTATTGACGATAAGTGGTTTATTTTCCATCATTGACAAGATCCTCTAACTCTATTGGTGCGATGACTCCTAATCCGATCTTTGATTCATCATCATTCATTCAAGAGGATTGTTTACCCATGATTCAAATGATTTACAGGGTTATGGAAATTTCCTTGAATTATCCAAAACGGTTTAATAAAAATAAAAATGTTATTTTGTCGTTGTGTAATGTTAAATTAAATAAATATTATTTAATTTTATACTTTAAAAAATTTAGAAATTAGATTTCACATTTGACCCACATCTATTGATTTTATGAATAAAGTAAGAAAAACACCACATTTGGAACTCCATAGTGGTATCATATTTCTTATCTAAGTCACCGTTCATGATTTATTAGGTTTTTAAAAAAAAATATTTAATTATTATTTTTTATAGTTACGTCATTGTTGACATTTTTCTATAGATGACCCACACCCACCAACGATAGGTCACACCAAGGGTAAGGACACCATGATGAGCTCAATTATTCCCTTATAATTCGGATCTGAGAACCTTTTTAAAAGATATTACACTTTTTAAGGAAGGTTGTTTGCATGAACTATTAAAATCTTATCATTTTTCAATGAATTATTCTGGGCACACTGAGACTTAGAATTTCACGTTGTCTCAATTCCTGGCCTCAAAATTTTTCTAAATAATTTATAAAAATAAAATTGTGTAAAACCCAATTCATTAAATTTATAACATTATATCACTTGTGTATTAACATTTTTTAATTAATTTCATTATAATGGGAGTTAACTGTTCCATTTTTTATATATGTTCTGGTTCGACGGTTATGTTTCTTTAACATTGTTCATGTTTTTATCATATCACTGTTCTAAATAATTTAATAATTACCCTATTTATTCATTTTATAAACATAGATAACCATCCATATAATATGGTGAGGAAAAATGAATTTCAACACAACATGGAGACGGTATTCCATATGTATGTACATCTGATGTGTCCACTTGTTGATTGATAGAAAAAAGATAGGCATGTTATAATTATACTTTATATAATCATTATAATATCTTAAATATTTCAAATATTTCAAATATATTCAATAAATTTATCCTTATTTCAATCTATGAATCTTGGAAATGAAAAAGAATCACATTTCTTTGTGGATGTGGTAGTCTATGTGTACACATGAGCAACATCGCCATTTTTCAACATCATAGAAAGAGATAAATATAGACTATTCATTAAAAATAATATCATTTAAATATGTGTACCTTAATTATGTTATTATACCAGCCTGTTTAGGAAAAAAACTAAAGGATTTAGAAGAGGAAATAAAATGAATGAACTCACTAAAAAGTGGCACATTGTTTTTGGAAATAAACCTTTAGATTGAACATTAATAATTATTAGGATGGTCTTATGGTATGAAAAGAATCTCAATGTAGTGGATAATGAGTCTAGGAAGGATTTTTTGGTATTTTATATGCTAAGTTACTCATGAAGTGTAGGGAAGAGAGGGGAGGTGGTTTCCTTTTATAAGTGAGGTTGGTCGAAATCTTGTACATAATTGAAATACTATTATATATGATATGTGTCTAACCCTAGTAAAATGAATAAAAAGTGTCATATAATTGAATAAATGTATGAAAATATCCAAATATGAAAAAAAAATATAGAATTTGGACAAGTCTGTAAGTCATTTTAAACCCTCTTATTTGGATTAACCCATTTATTAACTCCCTTTAACATTAACTATGCTAATACATTTTTCAATACTTAATGGTAACAAATTTAATTTTATGATTTTCAAGTGGAACATAAATAAAACATGATTTTTTGTTTATATGATATCCATCCACTTGATATAATGTATTATTTTTTATAATTTTTTGATGGATTACAATAATTATTAATATTTAATACCTTTTAAAGTAATCGCCAAGACTATTCACTTATATTGAAATTAAAGGCATAAATATAACAATAGAATTTTAATTTTAATAAATTAACCATTAATAGTTATTTCTAAATATCCAATTAATTAATTTAATTCCAAAATTAATCTAAAATATATTACTTTTATGATTTTGCATACCATTTACTTGATATTTCTACCCCTTTCACATTCACTGCATCAGCATTGTGTAAGCATTCAAGGTAATTATACCATCAGTAAAAATTATAAATAAATTAATATCCGAAATATAGTTTAATATCAATCAAATTTTTCCATATTGATTATTTAAAATTCAATTCTTATCTATATCTATACAATTACAACATAATAAGTTTGACAGAGTGACATTCTGCAACTATTCTTAGCTTAACATAATATAAAGGGTTTAATCTATGTAATGTGGCACAAATAATGTAATATATTCTAATTAAGTATGGTTAAGGAATAGTTAAACTCATCCAATAAAATAAATTAAAGTGATGGGTTTATTTTGAGACATCATCCCCCAATTTTAAACTTAATTAACCCATTTTACCCATTATTGTGGAGATATACTTTTACCATTGTTACAATACATTATAACTAAAAATGAAATTGAAAAATTAACTAAATTTGAACCTATAAATTCCAAATATGAAATAAAAATTTTCAGACTAAATTCTAGGAATTTGGTAATTTTTTTAATATAAGTATGAAAAACAAATTGAATGTAATTTCTAGAAAAACACACTTTTTAGACGTAAAAATGATTTTACACAAAAATCTATTACAATATTGATTCACATGTATTTAATTTTTTTATTGAATGAAACTAAAGAGAAATAGAATAAAATGTAAAAAATAATTTAATTTTATAATTAAAATAAAAATAATAATTTTTTTCAAAAAAAATACGTATCTTCACTATTTTCCAATAAAATAAACTTTTTCATAAAAATCCCAAACAATACACCATAAGATTATTTTGACATGATTATTTCAAAAATAATGTTAATTTTTAAACCTAAAATTCACATAATTTATAGAGGTTGATTCTAATTTCTTCTATATAAACCCCATTAAAACCATTTGCCTAAGAAATATATTTTTAGAGCATTTCATGAATTTAATCTAATTCTTTTCCAATTGAAAATAATTAGATGATTATAATAATTATATAATAAATTAATTTTTTATTAATGAAAAATTATCTTATAAATAAATAATTTTAAAAAAAATATTATTCATACCCACCAACTCAATGACTAAGTTATAATAGTCATATTTAAATAAAAATATTTTATAGTTCTTTTAAACATGGTGTTTCTTGTGGTGTACTATTTTGTACATAGTGTACTTATTAAAATGAAATATAAATTGAAATATTAGTGTATTATACTTTCCTCTTATAATAGAAATTTAAACCTCATAATTCTAGTAATCATTTTTAAAAACCAATATATCACAACATTATAGTAAAATCAGAGATTGATTTTATCATGAAAAATACGTTCCAGGTTATGACCGAGAAGCGTGATATTAATTTTCCACTACAAGAACAAAAATTGGAAATTATATTCTAAAAATGTAAAATGGTTGATTAGTGTAACATTCCATGTGACACATAATAGATTTATCTTCAGTTTTCTTGAGTATGAGAAATTCCTTTACCATGTAGAGTGAAAATATGATAAAATTCACTTACTTAATTTCTACCATTATAAAATCACAATTGTATCCATTGATGTGAACAATTATAATCATGATTAATTTTTCATAGATTAATCTCTGTAATCAACTTTTGATTTACCACAATATCCAAAAAAAAGATTAAATATTATTCCTTCTATCTATAAAGGAAATTATTAGTATAATCTAAAATAATAACCAAATAGAAACATAAATCTTCTAAAATACACATGATTAAATTTTAACCTAAAAATTAGAATGGGTTGGTAAATTATAATTCATTTTTTTCATAAAAACATTCTCCACTTTAATATTCATGTACCAATATATATATTTCCTCTAATAATAAATTCTGAAAAAGATTTTTTCTAAAATAAACTGATTTCCCATAAAATAAACTATAACCAAATATTGTAAAAATCACCAAGGATCACTTTTAAATAAAAAAATAACTATAAAGGCCATCTATACATTATATTTTCATTAAAATAACTTTTTAGGGTAATTGATACCATTCCACATATGGTTTCTGAATTTAAATTTTCTAAATTTTCTATTCAACTAAATATTATTAGAACAATCCTTGGGTGTTTTCTCTTAATCCTCATACTGAACTACCATAAAATTATATTTTAATAATATATTATCCAAATTGACCATAATTAACTTCTATTAAACCATTAAAGGTTCATCTATGAGGGTAATTCTTTTATTTACATTTATCATTAAAAGATCAATTAATATTCAATACAAAGAGACAATATTAAAAAGAAACAAAAATTCACGAAATAAAAATTCATGCATACAGAATTTAAAATATAACACATTTTCCCCTATATAATTATAGAATTATTCTCAATTTATTCTCATGTTCTTCATCAACATTACAATATCTTAGGATTTAAAAAATAAATACCCTGTCAAAATTATCATGGTAACTCTTAATGCTTGGGGAATTAGTTTGAATAATGACCCATATTCTTAATGTCAAAGAAATAGACATTTTTATATTATTTCTTTCTATTATAATTATTAACATGATGTAATTTTCCTCCAACCATGAAACAAACCTCCATTCACATTATGAATTTATCTAATTGTTTATTCCAAAATATTTGACATGTAAGATGTTGAACCATTTTCTATCCATGGTCTTTATTAGAAAAACATATATGGAAAAAAATTAACTTAATTCGTTGTGTTATGATGTTCAGTTGTTTTTTTATTTTCAATCATAGCATGATACATTTGGTAAAATATATATATATAATATCCTTTTATCCAAATTCTCTCCTTCTTGGATTATCCATCTGACCATTAATATTTATCATAATTTGAGTCGGTTTTCATAAAAATTTGATGAATTACTCTACTTCAACACCCACTATATTGGCATGCTTTACAGGATAATCTCAAGATTGAACATATTCTTTTATTTTTTTTCATTCCTATAGGATCCATCGCTAAACAATGGGACACACTTAGTTAGACAAAATTCATCTTGAATGTTGAGGAATGGAATAAAAGTCAATAAAAATTTTCAAATAAAATAATGGTTTATCATAATACACAAGTTAGATTTGTTAATCTAAAATCTTATTCACATGGTTCTTACTAAACAATTATTTTTACCAACTACAGTATCCCAGACTCATATAACCAAGATCTAATGCTTACTTATTAGATTTAAATAATAAATAAGGGATCCCTCCACTATGGATCGATTAGTGTAGTAGTTATGGAAAACTAGATATATATATATATATATATATATGACTTCTAAATTACATTGTACACTAAAAATATACAATTTAAAATAGTCTGTCACCCTCGAAACTCATTCAATGATTCGTTGTTAATATAATAGGGATTTTAAACAAATAACGTGTAATATTATATGATCAATAAGGGTTACATTCAATAGATGAGATCATTAGAAAATAAATAATACTCAAAATGGCCGAGTGAATAATTCGAAAACAGTCTATTGAATCAAAAAATTGAGTTCAAAGTACCTTCATGGATAATATCAACATTAAAATCATATAGATAAGGTAAACCAAATTTTCTAAAAAAAATTAAAAAACCCAAAATTCATGATATTACCATTAATTCCCCAGTTAAGATATAAAAAATCTTACCATCAAGTCCTTGACCAATATAATTTCATTAAATAGATAGGTATACACCAATTACCCTTCTATTATGACATAATATTACATCCTCATCCTATACACAGTGAAATATTTTTTTGTCTCATGAGAACTTGTGATGCATTAAAGGGATATATATAACTAATACCCACCTAGTACATATGTATTTCCAATGCATTATTCATATATTGAATAAAAAAATGCATCATAAATAAGTTTTATAAATCAATAGATATAAATATTGAATGAAAAATACATAGAATCAATATATCTCTAATAAATGAAATAAATAAGCTGACTTAAATAAACACTATGTATTGAAATAGTATACATCTAATAAAATAATGAATATATTCATGTTGATGAATATATTAAAATGAAGTAAGAAAAAATGGCTAATGAAATGATGGAGAGTGATGGGGAATGTGATCATGATAATGTAAATTACCATAAAACAATTAATTAGTAAAGGATAAATGAATAGAATCAATTGATCATAACTTAAACAACGTAAAGGAAATGAGTCTCATAATTTTATCGACATCACATAATCATAATACTTCCATTTAATGAATAAATAGGGTATCATTGGTTATTATCCCCATTGAACCATAAGAAACATAAAAGGATATTGATAAAGATTAAAATATATTTAAAATAACATTTGAACATTTATTTGAAAACTATTAAAATATATATTTCTATAGCTATTTTAGAATCTAAAAATGTAAATAATTTCAGAAAAATATAGTCGTAAAAAATATCCATTGAAAATTTTATAATAATATAAAAATGATAAATAATGATCATGAAATTGGGAAAATCCATTAATTGGACAAACATTAAAAATAATTATTCTTGTTCACATTTCATAAAAAGTCCAAAAGTGCCTCATTCTGAAAAATAATTGGAGATTTATTTTTAAAAATTGAAAATAAAGGAAAAATTATGAAAATGATTTTAAATATTCATTTTATCATATAAAAGAACATTCTTGTAATCTTTTTAAAGAAAAATGATAGGGATGATAAAGTTCACCAACTAAAAATGAAATAAGGATGCATTTTCTTAAAAAATATTAAAAATCATGTTAAGTACAAATGTGATGAAAAATTGAATGAAAACATCTTAACTTAATAAATAAAAATAATATTTAAACATAGTTTGGGTTTAAGGATCACAGATCACAAAACATATACAATAAAAAGGAAAATATAAACAATATTTGTTAGAAATTATATTATCAAATAAATCATAAAAACAATTATAACTATTGAATAAAAACCCCTAAAAGGAGGAAACATGATTAAAAAAATTATGAAATAAATAAAGCATAATTCATAATATAAAATTCCAAAGGGGTAATATATACACCATGTAAATGAAATTAGGTGCACAATGTACAATATGTCTCATTGAAGCGTAAATGAGTCAAAATCACCATAATCTCAAGTCCATCAATTTTAATACTCACTCATAACATCACATATAATAAATTAATTTCTATTATAAATATATATAATAACCATATTAACGATTATTATACCATATATGATTCACATTTTATCACATGTTTATTATCAATTCTATGTTAACATCATTGTCTCGAGCTTTAAATATTTTATTTTTCATGTATTTTTATGATCAACCATTATAGTCCTTATATCGTATTCATTGTTCCATAATCTCTAAAACCTTAATTATTTTTTAATTGTCAATTTTTTCAATTATATAAGCTTTTATATCCATCTATATACTATGGTGATGAAAATGAATTTCATTTCAGTATGGAAATAACAATCACATGAGGGATGTATCCAATTTTTTATAAACAGAAAGGAATAAAGTTAAAAAATAATTAAAATACAAATAATCAATATTATATCACATATATTACATATATTCATTAAATATATCCTTATTAATATCCATGAAATATTTAAATGAAAAATGAGTCAAATTGATTCATGGATGTGATAGTCTACCTATATGCACTATAACATCCCAAGTAAGTAATGAATAATAGATATTTTTTATCTATGTCTATTAATGAATTAGATAGTGTTTTAGTGCTTAAAATGAGAATAAATCCAATCTTAAGCATGGAAGACACTAATATTTTTAAAAAATTGTTTTACTGCCTTTTGATGGAAAACCATTTTTAAATGAAACTTTTGACAATTTTATAAGCTCTATTTTTCGAAATAAACTTATTCATTATTATTGGGACATTGAAATTTACTTTGGGTAAATTTTTGGTTTTTTTCCGATAAAGTTCATTTTTTATTGAATAGTGAAAAATGTTGTATTTTAATTCAAAACCTCTTTTTAATTTAATTTATTTAGATGATTATATTATATTTTGAATTGGTTTTAAAGTCAAATTAGAATATATTTTTACTATTTAATCCAATAGTGTTCATTGTAATTAATTTCACTTTGAAATTGGACTTAAACTAGTGTCAATCTTTTGATACTTATTGTTTCATAAAAACACGCTATTTGCTCTGACAGCGGGAATTAATTATTAAATTAATTAATGTTACTTATATGTTTTTAATTTTGTAAAATAGAACTCATTTTTTAATTTGGAATATCAAATATAGCTTAGGGTGAAGTTTTTGTATTTTTCAGAAAAACTTCAATTTTTGATGAATAGTGAAACCACTAAGTGGTACTTAAAAACTGATTTATCGTTTAAATGAAATTTTACAACCTCTGTGTTTTGAATTTCAAAAATCTGACATACATGGTTTTCATTAAGAAGTAAAATGTGGTTCAATGAGATTAAAATAATTTTGTGGTGAATAGTAACTTTTAAGTTTTTTATCGCGATTAGAGCTAATTAGTGTAGTTTAAGGTAAAAATAATGTTTTAATAATATGAGATGAGCTTGAAACATGACCTACCCTTATTGGATGTGTCATGGCCGGCCAATAAAACCCATTGGGAGATTTTTGGGACCCCATGGATCCACTTGGGTAAGATAAAGACATTAATGCCTTTTATTTAATGTTAAAGTAAAAATTTCACAAACATGAGTTGTTTTACTAAAACAATTTTTACATGGGGTTTTACAAGTCATATTTTTGACTATAAATAGTAATTGGAAATATAAAAAGATTTCCTACATCATAGTAATTTTTTTATAATTTTTAGTCATTATATAAATTATATTATTTATGACATCATGATGATGCAGCGATTACCTCATTAATGAACAATTTAAATAAAATGAAAATATAATATAAAATATAAGACCTAAACTTGTCAAAAACCTATTGTATGGGTATATTTTAAGCCCTTATCACCTTATCCTCGAATTATATCAATGTGGGACCTTTTAAATCCGAAACACATTTTAAAATAAAGTAATATTTCTTTACTTTCCAAGAGTGCCCCTCCTCTCGTCTTATAAAAGGCCCCACCTCTACCACCTTACCCATACTTCCAAAGCCTTTTTCTCAGCCAACCCCTGCCCATTTTGTCTCTCCACATCCCTCTCTAACTCTTAGAAGCCTAAATTTGGGCAGAAGTCTTCCCAAGGAATCCTTTGAGCTCAAATCAAAAAGAGTTACCTGATTTAAAGGTAGTGTCTTCTATTATGTTCTTATGTTTTATTTTGCTTCTCCAACCCCCTAAAATCTTTTTATTCATTTCTTTTGTAACAACACCAGTATCTTCAATATACTAGGATGTTGTTATAAGAAGTATTCGAGCTACACATGCACACACCTACATCTAATGGTTAATGAACATACTGTTTCTGTGGATGACGAATCTATGCCTCATGAAACGATGATTATTCAATATTCTTTTAACACCATCAAAGGTAGCCATTAAAGTGACACTATATTTATTATGATATATAATATGTTTATTTTTTACTTAATATTCTGTATTTTTCATTTATGGCATACCTTTATGGTTTCCATTATGGGTAAACGCGATATCTTCATTTTAGGAAGTGCGGACTACCACCCATCAAAGTGATTTGATTCGTTAATGCCATATGTGGGAAGTATAAAGGATGTAATTAATGGTATTATATATGATATTATACTGGAATTATAATATACCTTTATATCATTATGATTCCATTCCATAAAATACGAAATAGAAATGAAAGTAGCATTCATGTGTACGTACGGCTTACCGTCTCCATGAACGATGCATTTCATTTCTTACCTCTAAACGTTATGTAAAATTATAAATGCATGAATATACTGGATATATATGATATCTACATCATGAGTATAACTCTAGATATAATGGATACATGAACAAATTTTAATTATAAAGAGCATATTTTTGACTCAAGTACCAATGATCATTAAAACGACCGTTATTAACTTAAATAACTGCATAGTGTTCATGACATGGTAATAAGTGATATAAAAGGAATAATGAACTTGAAAAGGGTTCTTAAGAAAGAAAAAATTAACTCAAGTTTATTATTCAGGAGGTTAAAGAACGATCGAGTCAAGTCGGACCTGAGGTATGGGACTTCGTCTCAATCTCCTTTCATTGAGGCATATTTTTTTTATACACAACCTTCTTTTATACGGTGTATAAACCCCTTTGACTTATATGTTTATCCAAAAGGAATATTTTTTATACGAAGCGTTTTACTAAACGACAAAAGGGAATGTTTTTGTCGTACATATGCGGTGACAACGACTTCTCCGCCACCGTGACCATTATTTGAGTTTCGGCTTCCTCTACAAGCCATACCTTCTTTTTTAAAATAAAAATAAATACCATGTTTTACTTTTATTTTATTTTGGTATTGGAAATGGTTTTCATTATGTTTTTATATCAATGTGTTTTATTGATATCTTGTGATTGAAAGGTGGAAATGTTATGTTTCCTTTATGCATGTTTTTTGTGATGCGCTTATGTTGTGGTTTTGGGAATTATTATGAAGATGGGTGGTTTCGTGATAAACTAAGGGCGGGTGAGCCCGATATAGCTCTCCAATACATTGGGTAATTCAAAGGAGTTAAACATTAAGGTTTTTCCGAAGAGATTTAGGTAATATATTGTGATGGGTATTCCAAACGTAACCAAGAGGGTTACTCCTTATGTAAGAATGTTATGAATGCCTCAAGTTAACTTTATGTCTTATAGTTTCTATAACTTATTCACGATATTATGAGGTATGTTAAAGTTCTTATGTTTTATGAGTAGAGTATGATTTCATTGATTCTTATGTATACATGTTCTCATGTTTCCTTTCCATATTTTTATATCCCTTACTGAGCTTTTTATGCTCATCCCAAGTTTTTGAAATGTTTTTCACAGGTCAAGGGAAGGGTACATGATATGATGATAGTGTCAAGGAATTGTCAAGGAAGAATCCATGTTTTATTTTAAATATGTTTCTGTTGATGGGGAAAAATGAATACTATCTTTTATTTTAACCACTTTTTTAAATGTGGGATGTAATGCAAGTTTTATGATCTAATTCTCTAAAACTCTAAACCTGAAAAGATCTTCAAGGTGTAATCTTGTAATAACTCAAGAATAAGTAAGGTTTAAGGCTGGGGCCTTATATGCATGAGCGACGTAATCATTTTACAATTTATTGAATTGATGGAAATAAGGGTTGTTCCATCATCCTAATTAAAAAAAATTATATTAAATATAATTTTATTTTTATACCTTTATTTTTATCCCAAATTGATGTTTTTATAAGATTAAATAAAATAAATGAACACGAATAAGAGGAACACTACTTGATTAGAAATCATCTTCTTTAATTTTACTTAATACTAATTTGTTTGATCATAGTGGAAGCACAGAATATCTAGGAAGTGGATATGGCATATATAATGGTATTTTTTTATATTTACTAGTCTGTGTATCTCATTATGTGTATTGAAGAAGTCATATATAGTTCCCATTTATAAATGAGGTCTATTGAAATATTGTAAATACTTGAACTATTAATATATAATATGTCTCTAACACTTATAAAATTAATCAAAAGGGAAATATATATGAATATAATGAGTAAAAAGTATAAATTTATTAAAAACATTACAATTTATACAAGTTTCTAGGTAAATTTAATCATTAACTATTTTTAAACCCCTTTGTTATACCCATATAACCTTAATCTTGAAAATAAAATTTTCAATCATTAAGTCTAACAAAATTAATCTTAGAATTTTCAAGTGTGATGTACATGAACCCTGAATGATAATGTCAACACTTCTCATCCACTAGAGTAAGGATAGGATTTTAATTATTGTATATTGATTTAAACTGATTTTTTTCATTAAATATCATTTAAAATAACATTCATGACTATTCATATAGCTGGTTCTCTATCAATGTACTCATCTTGATCTCATGATGGGTTACATGGGCATGTTTGGAGTACGAATACATCAAGATGTTGTTTATGAGGACTACTGCAATGGAGTCAAGATACATGTTGACACCCCAATTCATTAAAGCGTTGAAGACTGTTGGTTCATTCATGAGAACATAACCAAATACTCATATAATTCATACCTACATAAGAAAGTTTTATATGGTATTTCTGATGGCATCATGCGAACACAATGATATCCTTCCCTCAGATTGATCTTAGATAAAATATTTTCTCTATAGAGCTAGATGAAGAGGTCATCTTTATGAGGCAAAGGATAACAATTCTTCAGTGTGAGCTGGATCAACTATCTATAATCCACACACTTTTTGAGGCTACCGTCATCCTTATTGGAGAAGAGAACATGTGAACCCCATAGAGATGTATGGGTTCTGATAAAAACTTATCCTCTAGATTATCAAGCTTAATTTAAAGTTTATAGATCTATGTATGTGTCATCCTATAAGAAGGAATGGAAATTGTTTCCCCACCTGGCACTATATCGATAAAGAACTCATCCCCTCACACATGAGGTAATATATAGAAGTATTTTGGGAAGACAACCCTTAACTGATCCATAACTTGAGAGAATTCAATAATTTTTACCCACTTATTTCTCATAAAAGAACTTTCTAAATGTGAATTCACTCTGACAAGAACAGTTCTCTTGGGTCTAGCTCGATCTTCTTGGATATCACATTATCCCTTGTTTATATACATGATTCCATCGAGTGATGTGAAGGATACACAATTACAGTAACCTTTCAATTGGAAGTGTTAAAGCATAATCCAATCTATAGAGAGAATGACATCAAAACCAGTCAACTTGAGGAAAAATAAATTCCAGAAGAAAACTGCCTATATCAAGGGGTCACTCCTAACACTAATGTATTCCTTCTGTTATGACCCATAATAGAGTTTCAAGACAGATCACTCCATAGAATTAATCGATATGTAACCAAGACTCTCAACACATGTTATATATATGAAAGAGTGTGACACACCTATATCAAATAGGGTATAAAATAATGTAGTGGTTACCAAGATAGTACCTATAACCATAGATGGCCCTAGACTCTACCCATATGGAACTAGCTAAAGTGAATACATATGGCCTAATCCTTGGAACTGAGATGCCACCTGACTGGCCATAACAGATTCACTCCACTGATGCTAATGATATGGCCCCTGATTACCTTAGCAATGACCACTACTAACTCATCCTGATCAACTAGTAGAAGACCAAATCTATTCTTGGTGTGGTATCAAAAATCCTGTATGTGATAGAGGTGTTGGTATGTATTCCCTAACACATGATAATAGAGGAAAGGAGTGACCAAAGTGCCGAAGGGGACCCATTCTTATGCTATATCAACATTTGATCAGGTTTCTCATGTAATTAGGTTTCTTATAATTGGTCCTTCCACACTAGTGACATATGATTGAATTGTAAATATGTGTCACTTGGATTTCACTACCCTCACATGCACCACTGAGTCTTCATTTTCTACTACTTGAAAAACCATCAACCTCTATTGTAACTGAACTGCCCTGGTTTACATGACCATCTTCTCTGAGATTTTGTTTTGTAATTAGGGCCTAGATTAAAATCATTGTAATGGTAGTCAACCTAAATACGTTAACCTGTTAGTATAAAACATGTCTTATCCTATCCTCAAAATGCATCACAGTCATCAATTCTTCACTAGTCAGAGATGGAGAAAAATGATGAAGCTTGGTGAAACAAAAAGAATACTCAAGCACTATCGCAAATCCCTACTAAAGATTCATGGACTCCTTGTCTTGATCCTCTCTCAGATTCTACGGAAAAAATTTATACCATAAATCATTCTAGAATCATTCTAAGACCATGTCTCCATAATTCTCTGAGTGAGAAACGACATCCCACCAATGCTTGGTGGATTCACGCAACATGTAGGTGGTGAGCTTGACCATCTAGAGTCATCTCAAGATGGTTGAAGATGTATATTATATCCCTTATCTATAACTCTATGGTATAATGTCTTCCATACCCTGAGATGGTGGGAGGATATTGTAGCTAAAATTCTTGGGTTAACTCTTCCATGGTAGGGGTGGGCCTAGGAGCACCCTAAACAATTTTCATTAACTTGAAGAAACTATTAGAAAACTGAGTATCACAGTCCAGTTCATGAATAAAATTATGTTTATCAGGAGGAACTATTGGCGGTACAAAAGGTGGCTTAAGTCCCACCACCTCTAGAATCTGTTAATCACCACTCTCTGCACATACAAAATAAGGACGTCATGGTGTAATCACTCTAAAATTTACATGATTACACCTCAGTAAAGATATTTATAACATATATGGAAATTATATAAAGAAGTAGTAGGAATGGTAAGCTACAAGTCATCCCTAGTACATGGAATAGGAGATAGGTATGTGATAAATGTGGATAGGTACATGGTCTGCCTCTGAGCATAACACGACTGCAAGCCTTCTCTAAGAGCCGTGTCCATATAAGAAGGAAGATACCTCAGAAGGATCACCAAAACATGGAATACCACCCATTTTACAAGTATAGTTATATTCAAGGTCTCATTTCACTTATAAGTTTTCCATTTCATTTTGATTAAATTTTTCATTTTATTCCCTTTATATAGATTGAATTAGGTGGATCACCATCGCAATTTATAAGGGTCCATACACCTCAAAAATTGAAATTATATTTCCAATTAATCATATTTATATCATACTTATGAATAGAAATATTTAACAATTCGATATTTATTGCAACCAAGATTTATAAAATATAACACTAGGAACAACAATAAACACATTTAATTAGGAAGATGGACACTGAAGGTAAATGTGGAATAGAAATTTATTTCATATAGTGCATAGTATGATGAATGTAATGAAACACCATAATCTCATTGGTGTAATGTAATATAAACCAAAATTTAAATCATATCAGTATCAATATAAGCACAAAATATGTGTGTCACCTAATGGTGTAATCATATCAACCATAAATGAAAAAATCAATAACTGCAATTCCCAAACTAGGTTATTTGGGTGTCCCCTAGGCATGGGTTAGCTATGACCAAGCATAGGGTAAAGTCCAAATCCTAATGTCCTAATATCCCATTTAACCCAAATAGTACGAAAATGGAAAAAATTGATATGATACCATGCTTTATCATCACAGAACTAGATGCCACTAAACTATTACTCCAACCCGGGGGACACATGAACTCAAGCACTTCTTCCCGAAAACCAGAAGTTGCTGACTACCAGTCATGGACTAGGGTACATCTGTGGAGAGAATATTCTATCTTAGATCCTATATGATTAGTGTAAATGAGTATATAATATGTATAATAAGAATATGATCAATAATAAAACAGTGTATGTAATGGAATAATCCATGAAATATCCATAAATAGCTGGAGGAAGAATAATATTAATGAATTATACTAAATGATAATCATGATATCATATGTCTATAAACATTATAGTGTGAGGGAACATGGGTAAAATCATATACTATATAGCATAAAAAACATAAAAAATAACCAAAATCCTTTATACAATATCTCGATCATGGGAACATTCCTCTACCCCTAAGCTCTATCCTAAAAAGAAAACCTATCATAATCATATGTATCTTACATCCCTTCTTCCACAAAGGTGATCATAAAGTATAATTAGGAAACAAATTACACTCAAGCAAGGTGAGAGATTTAAATCTCATTATTCCATCACCCACAGTGTGTAGAGCATTTCATTTCGCATTGTTAATAGATAATAGTTTTCCCGCTATAATAAAATACGAGTAGTAAATAAATTAAACAAACTCTCCTTAGTATAGGTACCCAAATGGGAACCCATCCCATACCACCTACTTCTTCCTATGTCCTAATTTTGAAAAGAATATACATGCAAGAATAATATGTATGCATGTTCCAAAGTAAAGAAAGAATACTAAGAGGCATACCCCCAAGCTTATGCATCAATGTGGGGTCTAATTCACATTTCATCACTTAAAAGTTCTAGTAAAACATGATAGAATCATTATAAATGAACAATCAATCTTACTATAATAATATATGCTTTTCTTATGGACAATCATTTAATCAATCAGCCAAATCCTTGTTTGGAGTCTCAAGCCCATCCAAGGAGATTTAAATTAGAACCCAATGATCACAATAGGAACATCCAATTACCTATTACCTCAAGCATATCCAAGGAAAACAATACATATTCTCTTATATCACTCGTGAATGGTGACTCTGAGCACATTCCAAAAATCTCACATTGGGGACCACGTATCACCTAATTCATGAAATAACCATCTTGCCAATAGACCCATCCTCGTTTTCTCCACTACAAAACTGGCATTGCTCACGAGTATAAGTAAAACCACCCAGGCATCCCATACAAGGAAATCCAAAGCATCATGACTGACACATTGAGTGATACCCATCAAGATCAATGAGTCGATCCCAGGTTTCTTAATACGGAACACATGTTCTATCTAGGGCCACATCAAGTGAACCAAGTATCCAAGAATATCACAAGAAGGGAAATAATATATATATATACATCACAAGGCATGGAATATATATATATATATAACCACATGGAAAATAAATTGTCTTCTCAATACCACGTTCTTCAATTTAATCAATCCATTTGATTTCTATCCAAACAACAATGGACATTTATAATTCAAGACATATGATATTTTATAAGAACAAGGCTTCGGAAAGAAATGAATTTCAATATTAGAAGCTATCAATCTTACAAAGTATTTTCCTATAGTTTAGGAAAATTAAAAATTTGTAAGGTTTAAGAAATTGGAATTAACATGTAAAAAATATATGTTATCAATGACATTCCAATATCTCAAGCTAGAATGCTTGGCAAGAAAGGTTTATAATTAAATCTAAACAATTTCCATAAAAAAGAAGAATTACAAATTCATAAATATAAGGATCATTGTATAACTTGAAGGAAAGAAAATACATATACCATGAGGTATAAAATTTAATCAACTTGAAAAATAATTAGATATAATGAATAATGGTATCATTTACAAGCATAGACTATTAAACACAACGCAATTGATATTGAAACGAAAATTCAATCATGTCAAGGGACATGTCATTATACATGGGATGAAAAATTATAATTTAGCTTATAAATATCCAAGGGGAAACTAAATTAAGGATAATTACTCATTCTAAATCCATTTTTTAATTTACATCATTAATCTCAATTGAAACAAACCCACAGGCTAAGAAATATTTTGGACAAATAATATGGTACACCAAAAGGCGTGATCTATGGAAAAGAGAGAACCCTATAAATGGGTTTCAATGCAAGAGAATATCACAATAGACATGATATATCATTACAATCAATTTTTTATTCAATGAAAAGTCTTCACTATTAGGATATAGCTATCGACACAATCGTGTGATGCTAAAAATGAAAAGAAATTACAAGAAAAAGAGTTTTCACCCTACATCATTGTCGTAGTACTCCACACATCCTATAACAAGTCCTGATTCAACCTAGAATAGGATAAATAAATAGATTTAGAAATTCCCTCAAAATTGGGAAAATTTGTTCCACATGAAGATATCACAATGGATGGAGATAGAACCAAGGAATGGAGGTGTGCAGAAGAGAGAGCTTACTGAGATGGTTTTGTTGCTTCTGACGGTGAAGATATCGAAGAACAAACAAGGGAGAAACATCAAAACCCCATTGTGGGGGTAAGAGTCCACCACATAAAAAGGGGATAAAAAATAGGCTAGAGAGGCATGTGAGAAATAAAATTATCCTTAAAAACTCATTAAGAAAAAAAATACTAATTTCACCCCCATTTTGTATTGCACATGATTCAGAAAAACCATGCGCCAACCATGCACATGGTTCTATCTCAATTGGTACACCGCATAGGTAAGGTGATCGGTTTGACAAAATGTTCACAAACCGTGTGTTTTCCCATATTCCAAAATGTGCAACATGGAACACGACCATGTTCCTTGGATCGCTGGTTTCAGTCAAAACATATGGCCTAAAATATTTTCTTTTTTTTTGATTCCTTAGGCTTCAAAAAAGTCTTAGATTCCCCAAGTACCTCATTTAACCTCCTAGGAATCATTTAAATGGATGTTTTAAAGAATTAAACTAAACATTTTAAGTTCTATCCCTTTGAAAAAAAACAAGATGTTACATTATCTAAAAAGGACGACTGAATGTTTTATAATGAATTTTGAATGCAATTAAAGAGCATATCAATATCCATTAAAAAATAGACTAGATCTTTGGAAATGGAAATTATAGGGATTAGTCATTCTATCCTAATCATACCATTAAGTATAGTTAAACTCCTTAAACTATATTCTATTTACTTCACCAATGTAGGTAATCTCAGTATAGACAAATTAGTTTCAGCCAAAGTAGGTAATTGGATGGGTGTCCAAGTAGAACCCATTACAATGAATTTAAGTTATTTATTTATTTATTTAATATATTCACTATGGAAGACTTATTTTATTATATTGCATGAAATTAATTGAGGTAGCCATTTTTCATTCCTACCTACTGAGATTTTATCTCACACCCAACTCAAGAACCATTGGTACCAGAGAATACTTTATGTCTGAAGGTATTGATAAAGGGAAGAATCGAACTTCCAATGTTTGATTTACATTATTTGTATGGGGTTGGGGTAGAGTACTGAGCTGGTGCTTGATATTCTCATAGATCTAGTCATTTTGATATTATTCTTATATTACATTGATTTTCTTATAGTATTTTCTAATAGATTATACTTGTATCATCATCTATCATACATGAATTGTTGAAAATTGGAATTATCCTCATCTATTCAGTTATTATAATATTCTTCGACATTAATGTTTATTATTATTACTTCCTTTGATATTGTTTATTGATATGAACCTAATTCACTATTATGTTACTTTTATCTTGAGGTTTTCGTCTTCCTACCATTCCACCATTACCACCATCGTTGTTATTCGGCATCCTCTGGCATACGAGGAGGCATACATGAGGCCATGTGGTGATCAATATAGATATCATTTTAGTGTAAGATTGGGATGGGACATTAAAATGTGGTATTAGGAAATTATTTTTATTTTTCAAACTATTTTGTGCTCGTAGACAGGATATTATAAACATTTTAGTGCTTTCTAGATAGTTATACCTAGGAGTGATCACCCAATGTGTGGGGAAAAGTACAAGTGGCCAGGGATGGGAATATCATTCATGTTGTTCATTATTACCATTAATTTTATTTCACCATGATTTATTGGTGTATTTCTGCTATGTACTAGTTTATAGTATTTCAAAATTACCTTTGGCCTAGTATGACATGAAGGATGTATTACCTTCACTGTTATAGGCACAAAGGAATACACATTCCATGCAAATGCCATGGGATATGGTTTTCATTTTAGGATATTTTGAAATTGTTGACTTGACTTGTGTGTTATTTCCATGCTTATATGCCATGTTTGAGTGATATACAAGTTAGGGGACGTATTTTTCTGCTTGTTTAGCATAGACTGAAAAATGCTGGTACTGATTAAATAGGAGTAAATAATCAATTAATAAGCCATATGGGAGCCTTATAAATTGGAAACTGGCGACCCATATAATCAAACCATTATTGGTGTTTTTTATATATTTATAAATTATTTTATAAATGTTAAATCAATTTAATTAACCATTTACTAATTAAAAAATGGTTACAGTTTGATACGAGTCACCATAAACATGTAAGGTGTTTGGGAACTTTATGAATTGAGGTGGTAACCCAAAAAACCAAACCACCAATTATGAGACTTATACTTAGAACATTAGTAATTATAAATGTTGATAAAGATTTACCTTAATCATTTTGTTAACATTTATAATTTTTGTAACTTCTTTTATTTAGGCATATTGACTCATGTGTAAAATTTCAATAATTCACAATGTGACCCATGTATGTCTGTTGGGGAATTTTGTTAATAAAATTGAATATATAAGGGTGTTTATAAAACTAAATGCATAAAAAATTATTGTTTTTAGATGAAATTGAATTGGTTAGGCGAGACCCTAATAGGGTTCCCTTACCTTACCTTGATTTCCCTTTCTAATATTCTTTATATATTTTATATGGGGCCTTTACAATAAATTTAGTGGTGTTTAGAATGCTTTTATGTGAGAAACATGCCTAATTGTAATAGGATGTCACCAAATAATAATGGTTGAAATGGTATTTTAAATGTATTTCATGTTTTATATTTTTTTATGGTTGGTTTTTCTTGAAAATGAACATGAATATTTAAAGGGTTAAAATTGTTTAGGGTTATGTGCCTTAATCTTGTTCCCTAAGTGTTTGTTGGGCTTAACCCTTTGGTATGCATAGTTTATACCTTTCCGTAAGCCTCAAAATAGAATGCGATAATTTTTGCAGGATTGTTATTTTCAAAGTATCAATCTAAACAATTGGCCTTTAAGCCAAGTGTGATTTTATAAATGTAATCTCATTTTGGTACAATTATTTTTCTTGGTTAGGGGATAGCCTATGGTAGGTAGTGCCTTTAATTTCATGGATCCCTTTCTAGTTTCTTATGAGTAGTCTATCTCATGTGGTACTATTTTGGTTTTGTTGTCCTATGTACGCCTCTAAGTTTCTAAAATGGAATCTTTTTATTGATAGGTTTCCATGTATTGTTTGATAATTGCTCCAATTGTGAGCATTCTGAAATTCTCTGTACAAGTGTCCAGACATGCCAAGGCCATGGTTGACTATATAGTTCGCCACGTAACCCTTCCTTTTATTTTCTTCCATTTTAGTGTTGGACAACATGGGAGGTCATCATCATGATCTATAGTTATACGAGTAATAGGAATCTTGGGTTAATACTCAATATGGGACATTAAATACATGAATGCATATGGATGAAAAGCCTATGGATAGTATTTTGGATTTATTGTTTTCTTGTGTAATCTTATATTAGTATGCATCAATATATATTATAACCATAGTTTTGTTAAATCATACATTTTACTATTTAAATTCAATGGTTCTAGCTCAAACCAAGAGTATTTACACAGAAAATAACAATCATATTCAGAGTAGAGTGAACTGGAATTTGATAAAGTTCATGGCACATGCCAACATTCGTGATGATGTTAAAAGGGAACCAGGTGGTTGACATGCTGGTTAGTTGTTTTTTCTTTTACACCTAATTCCTTGGTGTGTGTGAACAAGACATGGAGAAGAATAACTTGTATGTATTATTGTGGATCTAATATAGAACTCTTGAGAAGCTATTTCTCTATATCAATTCTATTAAATCCCTATTAAAACATGATGGAAACCCCTAGTACACATGATCATTGGTTAAGGGATCATGTTCCATGGAATGAGATCTCTTTCTCTATTAAATTTGATGTCAATAACACAACTAAGGTGTGTAGTTCCACATTAATTATTGTTAAATGTGTCTTTCATGGTAGAAGGATGAAAACTAAGAGGACTATTTCAATATTTTAGACTCACTCAAAATGCCTCGTGGCAAGTGATCCTTCATTTGATTTAATTATTTCCTAAGTTCACATTAGTGATATTCCTAGTAGTATGTGAAGCTTGTGATTTCACCATTGTTCTGGAATGGGAAATAATTGTTATTCTTGGGTGGACAGGGGATGAGTTTTGTGGGAAAGGTATATTGGTCAGTTTGTTGATGCGCTATTGGGTGTAGTCAATATTTTCTAAAGTAGTCAACCTGTAATGGTTCGACAGTCATTCCATTTTTTTTGGTGGGGCTGGTTTGAAACAAATGGATCACTACTCCCAATTTATGGAGAGAAAATGTCAGATCATTTTTGTAGAATATTTTAAACACTCTTAGTTTACAATTAGATCAAGTACAACCATGTCCCCTATCTTGGTATCCTCTCGGTACACTGATAGAGCATTTTTCTTACCAATGATATGGTTTTAAAACGCCTTGGGAATGTTAATGTGATTTCTTTTAGGGTACACTCTAGACGCATGGTTATTTAAAGAGGTCTGATTAGTCATGAGTGATACATAGGTTCCCATGTAGTAACTCCAAGTACTAACTCATGGAAAATAGATAATTTTCACTTAAATTGGACTCCAGGGGGTTTCTTCTTTTCTTTTAATCAATATTCATGATGTAAGATATTTGGCCTTGTACTTTCGTACCTCTCTTAAACACTAGATGTGGTTTTACATTGAAGTTCTCCTTGGATTACATTTTTTTACTCTGACGTTACCCTATAATTTTTTCAGGTTCGAATGGTTTTTTAACCAAGACATTAGAAATGATTCATATCAAGGGTTGTTCCATGTTCATGCTGGCAAGCAATAGTTTAAATGAGATTTTTTTGGATAGAGGAATCACCAAAAATGGGTTGCAGGCCTCGATTATCATTCATGAAGAAGTATCAAGTTTCCTTCATATATAGGCATCATCTATGGATTTTGATTTGATCTAGGAATCTTATAAAAGTGCCTCGAGGGTATTCAAATAGGGATGGTGCAACTTGATACCCCTCTCTTGCAGTATACATTCATTGAGGAACCACTTCGGGACCTTTTAGTGTAAGACATGAGCATGGTTGATGTCGAACACTAATTTTCATGGAACAGTCAGCATGATCTATTTAAATGGGTTCAATTTAGAGTCGTCCCTTTGATATGACCTTGTCTCATGTCGTCAATTTCATTGAAATGATATTGAAAAGTCTTGAAAGGATTTCTGATGGTAGAAATACTGTGATTTGGTGTTGACCCTTAAGTGAGTAAACCTATGGTGGAAGCACCATATGATGATTAGTTAAAGAGGAAATGTGAATATTGTTCCAAAAGTTTTATGGGATTTCATAAGCTTGGTATTAATGCTTCGGTTGGAGTTTGGGTTGTTTTTTGAGTACCAACAGGTCATGTGTTGTGTGTTAAGGTGTTGCATGAAGATGTGCTGTCAATTTTTAAACAAAACATGACCATTTAAACAATAATTCATGATTGGAGTAGGTCGAGTGATGTCCAATTCAATTCCCCAAGGATTATTAGGTATGAGAAGTTCTAAGGTGGTGAGGTTGTATCGTCTTGTATTTTTGGACTAGATGAAATTATGCGTGAATATTAACTTTTATCATTTAGTGGGTGACATGTTCTTTGAACCGATATTTTGAACATAATTCTAAAATTTTGAAGAATTCATGTGTATTTTTAGACTTATGAAATTTTTTGAAAGGTTTCGCAGGAGCTCTATAGATTTTTAGGTGTTCTGGACCCCAGAAATCTCATGTTAGGAAGGTCTGCATAGGGCGCATGGGTTTTCTGAAACCACGTGGCCCCCAACTGCAAATGTTTTGTCCTAAATATTTGAAGGAGAAGGTGTCACGTGGTCTTGACATGATTTTCCCAATCCATGCACATATCCCTCACAATTAGTGACACTCAGGTTGTACATATGCACTATTCATCATGTGGCAGGTGCACTATTTTGTTAACCATAAAACCAAAACCATTCACAGAGTCTACTTTAAAACAAATTAAATAATAAAATTAAAATCAAAATCAAAATCATTAAAATGAAAACAAATGGAAAATAAAAATAATTAAATTTTTTAATAATAATAAAAATAATAATATTTTTATTATGATGATGATTATTATTATTATTATTAAGATAAGTTTTAATGAACCCAAAGGGGTCTCCCCTTACCCTGTCACATGAAGCACCGCCCTCCATCCTCTTCTATGAGACTAGGCCAATGCCCCACCGGTGCACCACCTCCCTACCTCTAGTGATTGTTTCTCCTCCTGTTTTGGAGTGTGGTCCTCTCTGGTAGGATTCCTCTCCCATTAACTTCCCCTATGTTGTGGGATTCCTCTCTTCTATGTGGTGCATACACCTTGGCCAAACCCTAAATCATTTTTTTTATTTTTCCTATCACTTCTTAATGATTAGTGTTCATTGACCCCATTGAGAATTGTTTTTTCTGAGGATGAAAAAGGTAAGATGTTTTACATAGATTTCAATTAAGGTTTTTTAGTTCCATTTATTTTGTTCAATTTTACTTAGGGATTTTATAATTTTATGGTTCCTCATATTTTTTATGCGGGTTTTGGCATCTGCCATCGAATGTGTGGTTATTTGGTCAATTTTAACTTATCGTCACTGGTTGAGGTATGTTTTTCTCTTTTTTTTGTCTAACCCAATTTTATTTTGGGTCTTTTAGTGATTTTAATTTCCTAGTTTCTTTTCTATTCTGAATTTTGGTCTTCCTTGAGGTGGGTTCAAATCACCAAAGTTAAAGGAGACATACCCACTTATACATGGGTAGGTATATAAATATATATATGAAATGTCCCCTATTATATATATATACCCATAGAGACATGAATATATATATTGGGGCTAGGTGTGATTATGTATATATATGGAAAATGAATACGTGTGTAATTATAAATGGGTATATTCATTTACAAGAATATATGTAACGATGAACTTGTACATATTCATGTATATACAAATATATGCATAGGTTCTAGGTTTCAAATACATGAGAATGTGTATAGGCTCGGAGGTTGGAAAGAGAAGATTCAAGTGGTTTCCAATGGAAATGCTAAGTTATGAAGTGTTCAGCTTGATACTCTTATCTTGAGGTAGAATTCATTGTTTATTCCTTATTGTAAAGTATTTTGAATATGACTTATATCATGCACCATTTACCATTTTCATGTTATTAAATTTTAAGCATGTTCAAAGCCAATTTCATGTTTTCTATTAAAATCCTTCAATGAGGTGAACTGTCTTCAAATGGAAAAGGCTATATGTTCATTACTATGTCCTAGTGCTTATGATTATTATTACTGAAATGTGTCTTTAGCAGAGTGACATAGATACATGGCTTTTTATAAATGGAATGATTATATAATGATTTCATCTTAGTGAGAGGGGTGAAATAATAGGTTCCGACATAAGGACACATTAGACGGACTCTCAGAATATTTCATTAGAATAGTTAATGTTTAATAATTAAACTAGGGGACACATCATGTATGCCTGAGATGGTCTTGATGAGCATTATCTATTTTTACCTCTCGGTGAGTGAAATCAGCTCCCTAGGGGAGACCCCTCGGATGGTATTGAAGCCATGATTGGTCAAACCATGCCTCGAAAGATACTAGGACCCCTATGTGTGATACCAAGTATGGAATCAAAGGATAATACTTGAATTTTGACATCATACACTATGTGACACATGTGACTTCATTCTTGGGTTCCCATTTATAGACTCCTTTTTATTAGTCATATGTTGATCCCCACACGCGATACTTGGAATGTCCCTTTGGATTTCCTTGGATGGGTCATGGTGTCTCACTGTATCTATAACTTATGAATGAATGTTTAATAATTATTTCTGAATTTAATTAAAGGGTATGTAAATGTTCTTAAATAAAGTGGATTGCATCTTCAGAAATCGATAACGTATGGATGTTTCCTTCAGGCCCAATCAGAAGCTTGGGGATAATTAAACTCCTCACACCTGGTTCTTCATAATTTACTAATGTAGGTACTCCCAATTCAGACACACTTTCTGAGGCCAAATCCTATAAATGGATGGATTTCCAAGTGGATACTAGTCTAATGCATTTATGTTATTTATTTCTTTGTGTCTTTTTTCTATATAATATAGCACAGTGCTTAATTATATTTCAGGAAATGGATTGTGCAAGACACCGTGGGTGCCAGCCTACTAAGATTTTATCTAACACCCCTCTTGGGAACTATTGATACCTAATTAGAAATTATATATATAGATATTGATAAAGCTATGATGCCAAATTCCAATGTTTCATTTATATTATTATGATAAAGTTGAGGATATGGGATGAGCTTCCGACCAATATTCTCACAGAACAACTCGTTGGGAGGTTATTCTTCAATTATATTATATTTCTTATTGTACTTTTTTACTTCTTGTACTTGTAGTATCATCTTTCGTACAAGCATTATTGAAAATTATAATTGGCCTCTTCTATTAATTTATTAATTATTCTTCCAATGTTTTTTCTCTTATTATTATTTCCTTTAATATTTTTATTGATATTAACATAGTATACCACTGTGTATATATTATTGTGAGGGTATAGTCTCCCCACAGTACCACTATTAGACACTCTCTACTAGTCGACGGACTCTGGCATATAGGGAGGTGCTCTTGAGTCCATGTGTTTATTGTACCACCTACCAGTTTAGTTGTCAGTCGAGCTGGGAGGTTACAACTAATATAATATAGTCATGGAATGGGATAGATTTAAACACCTTCTTTTCACATTCTCATCATCTTCATGATAATATCCTTCAAGGATAATATTTTATTGTAAATAAGTCACTTCATTTATAGAGAATATAAATCATGATTGACCATATCCACCTCCTTAATTTTTATCAAGTAACTCTTAAGATCCAATTATTATAAGTAAACATTTCATTCTAAATGAACTATTGAAAAATGAAAACATCATTATTCCAGAATGTGGTTAAATTCAAAATTATACAATTTCATAATTTTAATTTTATTAAATTAATTCAATTATTTAATTTATCTTGTCTAATTATCTTAGAATGATTTTCTTAAATTTTTAGAAATAGTTGAATTTTTTATCATTATTGAAATATAAAACATTTACAATAACATATCTTTTAGGTCATTATAGTGATGAAGAAGGAATGAAATGTTTATGAAATCTTTTTTTAGACTAAATATAAATTTATTAAGTAGTATAGTACATATAAAAATTTAAATTTTAACATTTAAACCATTGTTTGACATTTTTAAATTTTAAGAAATATTTTTAATCAAATAAGAATTACTTTATGTTCTTTTTTTAATAATATTTTCAAAAGGATAATTATGAATTCGGTATGGTTTTAATGTAAAATAAGTATAATTTTATTTTAAATAATTCAATTAATTTTGTGTTAATAAAAAATATACACATTATTTTGGTTTAAAATTATTTTTATGCTTAAAACACAGTTTTTGGAAAACATTTTTATATTGAGTTTTATGAGCTTATATTAAAAGTAGTTTCTTGCATATTAGGGAATCTAACATTTTACAATTTTACTCCATATTTTATATTTGAATAATTATTATTAGGTTATGATTGAAACTTATTTTTTTCATAATTAATAGTAACCAATATAAAAAATATCACTATAGAAAGGGTTAAAATAGATTAACAATGTCATAAAAATAACAAGAAAATAGTTAAAATAAAATAAAATAATTTCAAAAATAATTTATTTAATATATTTTGATCCTATACCATCTCATAATCTTTATTTACCACATTTGGAGCCACTTTTCCATGAGAGTTACTTTTTTTATTTAACATTATTAATATCTAAATGTTTTCTACCCACCACACTTATAAAAGGGAACCTTATCTCCTCACACATCCACACGTAATGAGACACTTAACTCGCCCGAGAGCTATAAAAATTAATTACAAACATTAGTACGCACTTCCCAAAGTTCATGGTCTCATTAAAAGACCAATCCAAGAAGTATAAATGTTTATGCCAAAGAGGTTTTCTAAATATTATCTATAACTATTAACCGAGTGCATTCTTATTTATTTATTCTTATTCATATTTCAAATATTATGTATCCACAATAAAAAATAATATTACTTATAATATATATAACAAAATTTTATTATGTTAATTTGACAACTATTACCTAACTCATTTCCATTCAAAGTAAAATTAAATCAACAATCATGCATATGTACAGACTACAATATCAACAAAACAATGTATTTCATTTTTAATCACCACCATCAAAGGATAGTAATTATGGTGTATTAAATATATATATATGTAATATATTTTTGACATACTCATTATTCTATAAAAATAATATATCATCTAAATTCTTATAATTTTATCTATTGTAAAAATGATAATGGTGCTCACACATAACTGTGGACTAGCACCTCCAAGTAGTGATGTGATTCATCTTTCATATCTACCGTACATGGTTGTACATAAAGACATATTTATATTATATATATAATATTTATGATATAAATAATATTTTTTAAATTATAATTATGAAATATTTTCTTCCCTTTCAACTATTATTAAAATGAAAATGTCATCATGTGTAGGTGCAGACTACCTCTTTCATAAAGGATGTATTTAATTTTTCTATTAAAACATTTCATTACAAGATTTAAAATTGTGTACAATGTATAGAACATATATTAATTTAAATTTGAAAATTCATTATAGTAATAAAACATTCCATAAAATCTTTTGTTGTGGTCAACAAATGAAATGAATTTTATAGTAATTTGTTGAACAATCATTTTATATCGACATAAACGGGGGATATAGAATGAATAGATGTAATAATATTATAAAATTTCATTTAAAATTAAATACATATGTAAAAGGGTTTAAATAATGTTTTTAAGAAATTTTAATATATTATTTAGGATGATATAACATATCTGACGGAGGAGGAATCATTAGTAAGTGTTTTTCATCTCAATTCCACCATATAGACACATATTTTAAATAATGCACCTAATTTATTTTATATGTTGCATATACATTCCATTTGACATATTATGTTAAGAATAAATAATTTTTTATGATATTTAATATTTCAATTAATGCTTTCCCATTTATGGGAGTTTGATTCAAATGGTATTAAAGTCGTAATGTCTTATGTTACAATCCAACTATTATTCCGGATTGTTCTTGTTTCAATGTACCTAAAGAGAATTATCTAATATTTATAACATTAGAACCCATATATTTTGTTAAAATCTAGTAACTTATAAAGTTTCCATGTTTTTGTTAAAACATTTCCTCTATTTGGTACTCAATGGCTGCAAAAAATGTTTTAATGAAAAGGAATCCCTATTTATTCTTTTAGGTAAGAAATAATTAACTACTATTTTCATGTTCTTAAATTTTTGTAGAGAATTTATTTTATCATGTTAATTGTTTGGAAAAGATTTTTTCTATAAAAAGTTATTTTCAAGATAAAATTTTAGATGAAATATTTTTAAATTTATCCAAATAAGTTGTTTTTGATTTTTTATAAGTGTCAAAGGAATGGTTTTTTACATTTATTGTGGAAATAGATTTTCCCACCTCCGTGACCGTTATTACCTATTTATCTTCCTCTACATCATCATCATCATCAACATCATTTATTTATTTGAAGACCCAGAAGAAACCACATGTAGAATAAAAAGAGAACTATGGGGCCGTAAAATAATGTAGTACAAGAGTGTCCCCGATTGAATGATTTTTTATTTCACGATTTAAAACATATGATCTTGAGACATGAATAATAGAAGAGCCTTTGGCCTCTATAGATGGTAGGTGGTCTGCAACCATATTACCCTCACACCATGTATATAGAACTTGATTATTCCTTCCAAGAAGACCATTGAACCTTTTGATAATGTAATAAATCAACTATGGGATAGTAAATGTGCCTTACATGGAATTTTGTAGTGTGATAAATTCTTTTTCTACCTCTATGCTCCCAGTGTTCCTCTCATGACATATGTGCAATCCAGTGATGTAACACCCCATGTTTTTATAGACCAGATTTATTTGAATAAATTTAAATTTTCATTTATATATTAAAATGAACCAAGTCAAAGATTCCTTTCAGATGGAACTGACTCATCGTACATTTCATGCAATGCCGACTTATCGTATGATGCACACAACATTGAGTAGGCGTACAATGCCCACAACACAGAGTTTCTACAAAATATATCATTTCATTATTTTAATTATTTAAATAAGATTATTATAACATAGTGGTCAAACATAGTAATATCAATTATAATAACTAATTTTCAAATATTTTTTATAATTTTTTTATATAACTAAAACAAATTTACAATAAAAATATGAGTTTTGGTAAAATCTTTTTTTGATTAAAAACATCGTTTTCTCGAGTGAACTAATTCTAATAATGAAAGTAATTTTAGGAAAATTTAGAAATTTAATTTGATAAAATAAACTCAATTTTTTAATTTAGAACATTAAAATTATCTTAGGGTAAATTTTTGAGATTTTTCTGAGAAACTTCATTATTTGATGAATAGTGAAAAATACTGCTTTTTGGATAAAAACTACATTTTACTTATTAATTATTAATGTTAAATGATATTATAAATATTTTTTAATTTAAAAATAAGTAAATATTAATTATAAGAATAAATTTAAATTAATTAGGGTCAATTTAACTTGGAAAGTAAATATAAAATCTTAACAAACTTTTGAGCTTTTTCCTACTTTAAATCCTTGTTATTTCATCCCATCTACGGGATTAACTCTAATCCTAATTTTTTCGCTTATATGATTGGAATTTAAAATATCCAACATAAACCATTGTATTCAGTATAATATTTAGGGTCTAATAATCCCAAGATAATTTTTTTACCAAAATGATCAGTAAAAGTGATTAAAAATAATCACCACAATTATGGCTAAATTAAGATTAATTAGTTACTAAAGCTTGAGATTAAGGGTCCAAATGACCTATATAATCATCCAACACCCCTTGTATTTCTATATTTCGGCCAAAAACTTTCTATTCTTTAGTTTGGTTTTTTTGGTAAGAGTTTTGTTATGTAAGAACATGTTTTCACCTAATTTGTTTATAAAAATTCCATGTGAGTCCTTTTGCCTCCATATAAAGGGTGAACACCACCGCCCATTCCTCAAACCAATAAATCCTCTTATGTTCATCCGAGAACTACCCAAATTACCTCAAAAAAATCATCCCTTCAACATTGAATCCCCTCTTTGGGAATAAACCCTTTCAAGGAAACCTTTTGGCACAAAGCAAAATGAGTTACCAGATTTAGAGGTAACGTCTTCTTTTAATATCCTTTCCTTTATTTATCTTCATAACCCTCCACTCTATTTATTCCCTTCTTGTATATAAAAACTAGTATCCTTAATATACTAGTAAATTTTTATAAAAAGGGTCTGACCTACACTTACACACACCTCCATCTAATGGATGTTGAACATAGTGTTTCTGTGCACGGCGAACTACTACCCCACAAAATGAGGATTGTTCACTTCTCTTTTACCACCTACGATGGTGGTAATTATTATGGAAATTTGTTTATATATGTAATATATCATATTTATTACGTATTCAATATTATATATTCATTTTTTATCACACATCTTTTTACCTTCCATTTGGTGTTAATATGATAATCTCGTTTGAGAAAGTGTGGACTACCGCGCCCTCAAAGCGATGCGATTCATTCACGCACAACATGGAGTGTATTGAGAATTGGTTTAATGAACATATATGATATATATAATATATTCATTCTACTAGAATAATGATATATATACACATACATATATATACATATTTCATTTACATGCTTTCTTTCAATACGATAATAAAAACGGATGCATCATTCATGCGTACGTACGACTTACGGTATCCATGAAGGGTGTATTCCATTTCATACTTATATATGATATAAATTTTTATAATATAAATATAATGGATAGTAATTATATTTATATCATTATATATATTCTTTAATCCTGATATAATTATAAGGATTAATGATACAATAAATTAAGACACATGCGAAGAACAAAGAAAATATTACCTGAAGTGAAAACATAACGAAAGACCATTAACAAGAGTGTAATATAAGGTCATAATCCAACCATATGTGGTATTATGTATAAGAATATTTGTATGTAAAATATTTATATTAAACTTATATTTATTATATAGGAATCATGTATGAGTACAGAGAGAGTCAAGACACATGGTAAGTGGAATTTCATCTCACTTTTAATTTCTTTGAGATTCATGTTATGTTCACCACTAATTACTTTTGTGTGGTTTATATTCTTCTTGTGACTGAATTATATTTAAATTATTAAAAAATTCATGGGTATTCACATATAATTTATATGATCTTTATTTCAGAGGTTTTATCTTTAAAAAGTTAACAAATCAGTAAAACAGTTTTGTCTCAATTAGCCTACTTTGAGACTCAGGTTTTATTATGCACCTAAAAACTTTTTTGAGGTGTATATAATACCATTTTACATTTTATTTCATTAATATATTTATTTTCTTGATATATAAATATTCATGTAATTTTCTTTTCATATATGGAGTGTGTGATCCCATGTAATAAAGTTATAACAGTTTATCGAGGCAATATTATGGTTTTTTGAGATTGTTTACATTTACGATTCCTTTGAAGAAATATGTCATGATTGTTCAATAGTTTAATTATCCTATGATTATTCAAGATATCCCCATTTTTGGTACTATTATTCCACTTTTTGGTACTTAAGATAATTATTTTAGTGAAATCTGATCATCTCACTCTTTTGTTGTAAATCTATTATTTTCAAAACTATTTTAAAAAATGTTTCCAAAAGATCCTTGAAGATAATTATCAAGGAAAAGGGATATTAAAAAAGTTTCAAAATATTCATTTATCTTTTTTTAAAGTTGTTTTGGAAGAATTTTTTTAAAATTGTTTATTTTATAAAAATCATTTTAAAAAAATGCATATTTTCCTGAAGAACATTTTTTAAAAGACCTTTTAAAAACATTCCATCAAATATAAATTACATTAGTGTTTCTTATGCCATTATAGAAAAATTATCAATATATCCAATCATATTATTCCTATAAATAGATTATTATTTGATGGAAGGATGTTTATAAAGCCCGTTTCTCTTTCACGGGTTATATACTTTGGAAACCCTCTTCTTTTCACAGGTTTGGTTTATGATGAAATGATTATGAAACCAATTTATTTACAAACATTATGATATATTCACATGTTTATGATACCCATTTCATTTATGGGTTATGATAAGTTCATTTATGATCTTATACAACATGTATGTATGATTTAAAAATGTGGCGAGTGGTACCTATATCTCCCTCAAATGAATTAGGTAAAGATTCAAATATCATGAGCTAGATAGGGATAGAGTGAGGGTTTAATCAGTTCAGTAATACAAGGCTAGAATGATGGTTTTCTTACTTTACTAATATAGGGATGTAACAAGGGTTTACTCAGTTCACTAATATAGGGATGCAACGGGTTTTAACATGGTTCAGTAAATGAATTTTTCCCCTATGATGGTCTTAGAATTGATGCCTTGCCACCTACGGAAATCCATGTATATTTATGTGCTGCCACAATTCCATTTCTTACTCCTATGTTGTGATTTGATGGCTCATGTCCTTTACGTCCTTTTTATTCATGTCCTATGAACTTCTGAGCTTTGATCCATGATTCATGTATATGATCTTTAATATGTAGGGTATGATATTCTATTTTTATGATCATGTTGTCATACACTTATACTCATGCTTATGCATACATGTCTCCCTTTCATACCCTTACTGAGCATTTGTGATCACCAATTTTTCTGTTTCTTCCTCAGGATATGAAGATATGTATTATTATTGGCGTGTCTCAGGAGGGTTCTAGTCATGAAGAACCTAATGGGATATAATGTAGCTCACATATGTACTACTTTTATATTTCCATGTTTCTAAAGGCAGTATACCAACTATAGTATTTGGGAATTGATTTTATAATGTTTAAGTTTTCTGCATATGTAATGATATTTTAATATTTGAAAAGTGACGGTCTCTACAAATGGTATTAGAGAAAAGGTATAGTTAACCTTTTGAAACTAGGATGATGAAACCTTAGTCAAAACCCTCATGACATATCTAAGGATATGAATGAGGACCAGGAAAAGTATATGAAAATATATTTGAGTTTTTGTGAATGATAATGTGAGTGGTTTCCTATAAATACATCTCTATCAAGATACTAAAATTGGATGTGTCTCTAGCACAGATGTACCTAGGGGTAAAAACTCGAAAAAGATGTTCCAAGCTCGAATTAGGGTAATCAAGTATAGGAATACATGCCTTCCTTCACACCTTGTTTGAGACTCCTAGGGGATATGATTTGGGAATTCACAAACTCTTCAAAAAAACATTATGAAGGATTTAAACCATTTTTGATTATGAATATCCTAGGATAACCCTACGGTGTAATAGATTAATGAAGATTTTATAAGTTAGACATCCTATATGGGATTTTTTATGATTTTTTGGTTCCTCATTATGATAAATTTTTGTTACTCTGTGATTTTTGTTTTAGTCAATGGATGGAACCCAATGGAACCATATTAATGGAGACGATGATGGACAATGCAACATTTTTCCATCTGAGTAATCGAATGCTATGGGAGATGGAATGAAAAACCTCGTTGTTATGCTCACACAGATTTCTCAAGATATGAATCATGTTGGACTTACGAATAATAAAAATAGGGAATAACATTTTGTTGAGGTCTTTCATGAGTAAATTTCCCCCTTCATTCAAAGGGTATCATGATCTAATTGTTTTTTGAACAAGGTATTAGTACCATTAAAAATATATTGCCCATTCTTTAGTGTTTGGAGCATGAGAAAGTCATTCTGGTTGTTTATTGCTCCGAAGGCGATGTAGATCAGTGGTGGACTCTAATCAAGTGTACGAGGTAGCATGATGATATTGATTCTATGGTTTGGGATGATTTCAAGAACTTATTTTACAAAAATTACTTTCCTATAATTATTCGTACCAATATGGAGAAAGAGTTCCTTGAGTTGAAGTAAAAGGGGTGGTGAGTCTGTTGGTACCTATGAGGCTAATTTCATGAGATTTCCAAGGTAACCTTTAGGAATTATAATCCTACATGAATGAAAAGTTGATATGTTCTTTTCTTGGTTAAATACAATCCTCAAGAATGGATTTGGACATAAGAGACATTAGTAGCTACAAAGATATTATGTGTTGTGAAATCAAGGTTAAAACGGATGTGGGGGTCACATATCAATCTCATGAATTTCACAAGAAGAGGAAGATGTAGTTTAATGGAAACTCAAAGAAAAATGGAGAAAATAATATGAACTTTTCATTGTTCTCTATGTGTTGGAAGAATCATGGAGAAAACTACCTTTCGGTGTATAATAAATGTTTTAAGTGTGAAAGGGAAGGCCATTAGGTAATTGTTTGTCGAGGTGATGGGAATATGTTTGCTCAAAATGTTAATCGATAAAAAGCCACACAAAATGTATTCCCATTGTTCAATGCTACAAGTGTATGGAGAATGGTAATTATGACAACTAATACCCAAACCCAAGGGTTGGTGATGATGATCCACATCAGAAACCTCTTAATCTGAGGGATAGGGGAAATCTCATGCTATCACTATATCTGATGAGGGGGTGTTATAACGATGTGATGAAATGGTACACTTACCATCCAATATAGAACAGATAACATTATATTTTATTCATGATCAACCCACTATTACATATCTAAATTATTTTCTCAAGGTGTTATGATTCTGCCAAAATAATCAGAGGTGGAATTAGAAGTTAAAACTCTTAATAGAACGATTATTTCATAACAAGTTTATGATTCATCTTCAGTTGAAGTTTGTGGGAATGTGATTCCTAAAAATCTTTTCATTCATCCTATGGATAAATTCAATTTCATATTAGTAATGGATTTACATTCTCTACATATATCCCATATAAATTTTCAAGGAAGGGAAGATACATTATCTATTTCAAACCCTCCTATGATTTTCCATTAATGTGACAATATGTCTCAAATTCCTTTGGTGATTAAATCCATTGTATGGGTCATAATTCCCATTCAAAAGTTTTTTTTGCTCAAATGGTTTGGGAGAAGATCAACATCAAAAATATACCTGTTGTTCGAGATTTATTTGTTGTCTTTCTAGATGATTTTATTAGTCTTCCACAAAAACATAATGATGGGTTCTCAATAGAACATATACCTAGTTCCACCCCAATTTAAAAGACTCCTTATAGAATGGCCCGAATTGAGTTGCATGAATTGAATAATAAACTATAAGAAAACCTTGATAAGGGAGTCATTCATCCATGTGTGTCACCTTGGAGTGCACCAGTTCTATTTTTGAATAATAAAGATGGATCAATGTGACTCTATATTGATTATCTTGAGTTGAACAATATTACAATCAACACCAAGTATCCTCTTCCCCATATTTATGACATGATTTTTCAACTATGTGGATATTTATACTTTTCCATGATAGAACTTTGTTCGTGATGTCATTAATTAAGGGTCGAGAAAGAAGATATACCAATGACGACATTCTATATATGGTATGGTCACTATGAATATATAGTGATTACTTTTGGTCTCACTAGTACCCCTGTTAAAATCATGGATTTAATTAATAGAGTCTTTAGAGATTACCTAGATATTTTTGTGGTAGACATTATAGATGATATTCTTATCTATTCAAAGTGCAATGAATATAATTGAGATCACTTGAGAAGTGTACTGAAGACCCTATGGATGGAGAATTTGTATGCCAATTTTGAAAAGTGTGATTTTTGGCTAAAACGTGTTTCATTTTATGAGTCACATAATATCAATATATGATATAGTAGTAGATCCATCAAAGATGGAGGCTGTTGAAAGCTTTCCTGGACCAACCCTGATGACTGATATCCATGGATTTCTTAGTTTAGCTAGAGATTATTGACAGTTTGTGGTGATTTTCATTGGAATATCTAATCCTCTATCCAAGTTAACTCGAAAGGGTGTAAAGTTCATCTGGATGGACGAATGTGAAGAAACATTCATGTAATGGAAGATAAGGTTGGTTAGCGCACCTGTTCTTACATTACCCTACAATGGAGAAGAGTTTGTAATCTATTGTGACACAACCAAGAAGGGATTGGGACGTGTTATTGTGAAAAATAACATTGTTATAACATATGTTTCATGACATTTTATGATTCATGAGAAAAAATACCCAACTCATGAGTTTCAGTTAGAGGTTGTAATATTTTCATTAAATATATAGATGCATTATATTTATGGTGAAAAGTGTGATATATATATCGATCATAAAAGTATGAAATATATATTCACACAGAAGGAGTTGAACATGCACCAGAGAATATGGTTAGAGTTGATAATGGATTAGGACTCCTCTATACATTACCACAATGGGAAATTTAACAAGGTGGATGATTCTTTCAGTCGAATGGATTATGATTTCTTATCAATTATGAGGATAAAAAAAGATTCAATATTTATGGATTTGTAATGGATGGATCTAGAAATCCTGAAGGAAGGTAGAAATATTATCTTTTTAAAATGAATGTTCAACCCAATATCCATTTAATTATTGAGGATGTGCATAATGAAGATTAAGATATGAAAAATAAGGTTAGAAATGTTCCTATGTTTAACCTTAATAGGGATGCAGTGATAAGGTTTAGGAACTGTGTATATGTTTCTTCCACACCAGATTTGAAGAAGGATCTATTAGAGGAAGCTATATTTTTTAATTTTATATTAATCCTTGAGGTAAGAATCTATATAGGGACTTGAAGTAATACTTTTGGTGTGATGTCATGAAGAGAGATATTGTTATGTTTTTATCTCAGTGTTTGGTAGGCCAACAGTTAAGGCTAAAAGACAAAAGTCTAAAGGGGTGTTGCATCCATTATCCATACCAGAATGGAAATGGGAGAAAATCTCTATGTATGTTTTCATTATGATACCCAACACCTCTATAGGTTTTAATTCTATATGGGTGGTAGTCGATCACCTAACTAAGTCATCACACTTCAATGCTATTAGAGAAGATTTATATCTTGATCATAATTCTAGGATCTACATTAAAAAAGTGGTATGATTGCATGCATTAAAACATTGTATTGAATCAGATCAAGATACGAGATTTACATCAATGTTATTGAGAATTATTAATAAATCACTTGATACATAATTATGCTTCATCACTCCTTATCATCCTCAAATAGATGGTTAGTCTGAATGAACAATTAAAACCTTGGAGGGTATGTTGAGATATTGTTCTCTAGATTTAAAAGGAGGTGGGGATCAATACCTACATCAAGTTGAGTTTTCCAAAAATAATATATTTCACTCAAGAATTCATATGACACCATATGAAGACCTATGTGGGATGAAATGTAGATCTACAATGAGCTGGAATGAGGTTAGAGAAAGAAAGCTATTAGGTCCGGAGATCGAAGAAGGTATGGGTGATAAGGTTCAAACAATTCAGTAGTACATCAAGGAAGCTCAGAGCCAACAGAAAAGTTATGTTCATAACCATCGGCATGATCTAGAATATGATGTTGGAAAAAATGTGTTTTTATGAGTCTCACCCTAGATGAATGTTATGAGATTTGGGAAGAAGTAGAAACTAAGCCCTAGGAATATTGACCCCATTGAAATTCTTGATCGTATAGGGATAGTAGGTTATAACTTGGAACTTCCTCCGAATCTCTCCCAATTCAATGATCTATTCCATGTATCACTCTAAAATAGGTACATACTGGGCCCTTCACATGTACTGAACTCAGAGTTCCTACTACTGGAGCAAGATCTTTCTTATGAGGAGAAACCTGTTGAAATTCTACATCGATCATCGAAATTTCTACAAAAGAAAACCAATATCCTAGTCAAGGTTGTGTAGAGAAATAACAAGTTATAAGAATCTATTTTGAAACTTGAGAATATGATGAAGAGGAAGTATCCTCACTTCTTTGTACCCGAGTGATGAATTTAGAGGGTGAAATTCAATTTAAGTGGGGTAGAATGTAGTACCCTAAGTTTTTATGGACCGGTTTTTTTAATAAAATTAAATTTTCATTTATATTTTTCAATGCACTATTTCAATTATTCCTTTCACATAGAACTGACTCAGAATACATTCCACGCAACATCGATTTGGCGTACAATTCACACGACACAGAGTTGGCATACGATACATGCAACAGTGAGTTTCTACGAAATATATATTTTTATTTTTTAATTATTTAAATAAGATAATTATAACCTAGAAATTAAACTTGGTAATTTTATAATTAATAAATAATTTTCAAAAAAAAATTATAATTGATTTATATTAATAAAACATATTGATAATAAAAGATATGATTTTTGGTAAAATCATTTTTATGTTTAAATACATCATTTTATTGAATGAACTAATACTAATAATGAAGGTAATTTTAGAAATATTTAGAAATTAAATTAGATAAAATAAACATAATTTCAGAATTCAAAATGTCAAAATTATATTAGGGTGAAATTTTTGGATTTATTTAAGAAACATCATTTTTTGAAGAATATTGAAAAGTACTGCTTTTCTGTTAAAGACTACATTTTTTATAATTAATTATTAATGTTTAATGATACTATATATTTTTTATGGTCAAATTAGATAAATATTACACATACAAATACAATTAAATTATTTTGGATGAATTTCACTTAGGAACTGAATATAAAATATCAACAAACTTTTATAAATTTTCTTACATCAAATCCCCATTATTTTGTCACTAATATAGGATTAACACAACTATTAATTTTTTCTCTTATATGTTTTGAATTTAAAAAATACAACATGCACCACTGTATTCAGTCTAATTTCTCAAGTCAAATAAGATCATTTTAATTTTTTTCACCAAAATAATAAGTAAAAGTGATTAAAATTAATCACAACAATTAAGGCCCAATTAAGCTCAATTAGGGGATAGACCTTTAAATTAAGGGCCCATGATACCTATAAACTTGTAAAAAACCCATTGTATGTCCATATTTTTCCCATAAAACTTACATTCGTGAGTTTTGTTTGTTTGGTAAGACTTTTTATATGTAATAACATATGTACACCTAATTTCTATATTAAAAAACCATATGAGTCCTTTTACATTCCTATAAAAGGCCACCACCTATACCCATTCATCAAACCTCTCAATCCTCTTAAGTTCATCCAATACCTACCCAAATTGACTCCCAATAATCCTCAATTTTACATTGAAGCCTTTATTTTGGACGAAACCCTCTCAAGGAATCCTTTTGGCACAAACCAAAATGTGTTACCAAATTTAGAGGTAATGACTTCTTTCAAAATCTTTTCCTTTATTTCCATTATTCACCCCTACTCTAGATTTATTCCCTTATTGTGTGACAAAACATGTATCCTAGATATACTATGATGTTTTTAAGAAAGGTGTCTGACCTACCAGCCTGAATTTGAAGACCTTAATTTTTATTGATTTTTGATAACCCCACTTTCAAGGGATGAGGGTGAACCCTTACACAGACCTCTATCTAATGGATGTTGAACATACTATTTCTATGTATGGAAAACTACTGCCTCACGAAACAATGATTGTTTATTTATTCTTTACCACCAAACATGGTGGCTATTATGATGTAAACTATATTTATATGTGTAATATATTATATTTATTATTTATTTAGTCTTCTTTATTTATTTTTATCAAACATTTTTGAACCTTCTATTTGGTGTGAATACGATAATCTTGTTTTAAAAAGCGTGGACTACCGCCCCTAAAGGGGACATGATTCACTCACACACCACATTGAATGTATTAAATATGGTTTTAATGTTATTATATATTATATATTATATTTTAATAATATATATATAATTATATATATATACCAATATATACATATGTCATTTTCATAGTTTCTTTCTATACTATAATAAAGACGGAAACAATGTTGATGCGTACGTACGGCTTACAGTCTCCATAAACGGTGAATTTAATTTCATACATCAATATGCTATAAATAATTATAATATTCATATAATATATATAACTAATATTTTTATCATTATCTAAATTATGTAATCAATATATAAGTAAAAGGGCCAACGATATAACAAATTAAGACACATGTGAAGAACAAATAAGATACTACCCGAAGTGAAAACTTATCATATGATCATTAAAAAGTGGGTAATATAAGGACATAATAAAACCATATATGGTATTTTTTATAATAATATCCTTCTATAAAATATTTTTAATAAGCTTATATTTATTATATTAGAATCTTGTATGAGTATGGAGAGTGTCAACACACAAGGCAAGGGGAATTTCATCTCACTTTTAATTTCAATGTGATTCATGTTATGTTCAACACTCTTTTATTTTGTGTGGTATATATACATAAAATGATTTAATTATATGTATCATATAACAAACTTTATGGGTACGCATTATATGATACTTCTTTCATGGGATTTAACTTTCAAAATTTACCAAATTTGTAAAACAGTTTGGTCTCAATTTGGCTTCTTTGAAACTCATGTTTTATTATGCACCTAAACTCTTTTTAGAGGTGTATATACTTCCATTTTAAATTTTATATCATGTATATATTTATTCTAATGATATATTAAGCTTCATGTAATTTCCATTTGTTACATGGATAGTATGATCCCATAAAACCAATTTATAAGAGTGTATTGAGGAAATTTATCATTTTTTCGAGATTGGTTTTGTTTATTCTTCCATTTATGAAATATCTCATGATTATTCATGAGTTCCCCTATCCAATATTTATTAAATATGTCATCATTTTTTAGTACCTTTTTTAATATTTGGTACTTAAGATAATGATTTTAGTGAAATATGACCCCCTCTCTCTTTGGTTGAAATTGTTTTGTTTTAAAAAATACATTCAAAAATGTTTTCAAAAGATTGTTGAAGATCATTTTCAAGGAAAAATGATTTTAATTTTTTCTAAAATCATCTTTTAAATATTTTCAAATATATTTTTGAAGAAATGTTTTTTCAAAAGGTTTTATGTTATAAAAATCATTTTCAAATAAAAAGGTATATTTTCCTCTAGAAATATTTTTAATAAACCTTTAAAAATTATTTCCTATCTAAGATAGCATCCATTGGGGTATCTCATGCCTTAATGGGCAAAATTATAAAATATTTCAAAACATATTATTTCTATAAATGTATTGTGTTTTCATGGAATGCTGTTTATGAAACCCTATTCTCTTTCACATGTCGTATTCTTTTGAAACACACTTCTTTGCATGGGTTATATTTATGATAAAATTATTATGAAACCTCTCTTTCCATAGGATATGATATGATTTCATGTTTAATATACCTATTTCATTTCATGGTTTATGATATGTTCATTTATGATCTTGTGGCACATGTATGTATGATTTCATTATGTGACCGGTGGGACCTATATCTCCCTACAATGCATTGTGTTAGGATTTATATATCAATGGATAGACATGGCTGGAATGAGGGTTTACTCTATTCAATAATAAAAGTCTGAAATGAGGGTTTACAAAGTTTAGTAATATAGGAATTTAATGAGGGTTTAATCTGTTGAATAATATAGGGATCGAATGGGTGTTCACATAGTTTATTAATAAACTTTTTCCCCAAATGTGGTCTTTTAATTAATCACATAGATACTTTGGAAATCAATATATACTTATGTATTTCCACAATTTCATGTCTTACTCCAATATTATGCTTTCATGGATTATGTACTTTACATTATTTTGATTCATGTCTTATTAGCTGGCAATATTTATGCTATGATTCATGTATATGATCTTTGATATGCTGGGTATGATCTTCTATTTTCATGATCATATTCTCATACCCTTGTGCTCATGTTTATTCTTACATGTCTCTCTTATTTACCCTTACTGATCATTTGAGCTCACCCCTTTTTATGTTTCCTCCCCTAGGTTATGAAGACATGTATAATGTTTAATGTGTCCAAGAATGGTGCTAGTCAAGAATAACCTAGTGGGAGATAATGTAGAACAAATATGCACTAGTTTTATGTTTCCATGTTGCCAAAGGCACTATACCAACTACAACCTTTTGGAATCTTTTTGCACAATGTTTACATATTCCGCATATGTAATGAAATGTTAATGTTTGAAAAGCGATGGTCGCTAGAAGTGAGCATGGTCAAGGCTTCAACTTGGATGGCGTGTCCACTACCGAGGTTGGCTATAAAAGCTAAGATAATATTTCCCTCAAAACCACGTACAATACCTAAGCCCCACATGTTTGTAAGGATTTAGGACCCATCCATGTTCAATTTGAGTCATGTCACTGGAGATTTTCAACACACCCAATGCCACTGTGATATGTTGTTCCAGGGATGAGCAGTAGAGAAACCCATCTTAATTAGAGTCAATATTGGGACGTGATGCAAATTTTTGAAAAGTGTTATCTTGTCAAGAAATAGATCCTGATTTCTGATGATACAGGTCTTTCCTGAAGCAGATATGTCCTCATGGTGGATGTTGTTCATCACAGACTAAATACACCAGCATCCAACATTCAGAACCATAGTTTGTGCCATTCTTTCTGGACTCACTTCACCTACACAATGAAACCAACCGTCCAAGAATTGAATAACCTAATTTAGAGTATATAGACTAGAAAAAACCCAATGTATTACCATATTGTGCATGATAGACTCCTTCATAAAAATGTGGTCTAAGGTCTCCTCTTTGTGATCCTTCCAGCAAGGGCACCTAGACACCAGAGGAATACACATTATTTTAATATTATCATCAGTTGGGATTCTTGGTTCCATATTCCCCAAACTAGGAAGTAGTATTTTTCATGAATTAATGTGCACCATAATATTTCATTACATTAGTCTACCTAATTTAGGATGGATATTTACCTTCAGAAGTCTCTCATGGAAAAATTCTCTGGGCTGGAGGTAGGGAATATACATCAATCCAATTCATTATTTAGATCTATAAGATCAAAACATACACGATAATTATTTCCCAGAACTATATTGATTAATGTTGGGAAAGAAATGGCATCCCAAAATGGGATACTCAGAAATGAGCACCTAGGTATGTGGATAGGTGACCCAATCCAACTGTGATGCTATAAAAGAATGTCCCCTCTTCCCAGAATCCAGCGGGTCAAATGCTGCATGGGCTCTATATGCAGAAAGATCATGGGCCACAATGGGATGAGAAGAATGATAACACTTCCTAACCCCATTTTCATCTAGATTCTATGTCCATTCCCCAAATAGTGTTCTTATACTATATTTCCCACTCCAGTTTTGGATGTTTACAATGTAGAGTAGCAGAATGATTTCTCACATTCATACCCCCTTCCTTAGTTGGCATATTCATTTTCCCAATGATGACCATTGAGTCTTCCCCCATGATTTCCATTATTATATATTTTTTATGTTTTTTTATGAAAATAAAATTCATTTTTTAAATGGGTCAAAGGAATATTCAAATTTAATTATAACTTCATTTTTACAACAAAGATACAGAAGATTGAATGAAAATTATTTTTAATGTTTCTCTTCCATATAATCCCTAATTCTCAAAATAAATTCCACTATCTAAAGCCATCAATTTTTATTAATTTATACTGGTGTCTAATAAAAATCATGTTGGTATAGATTGATTGTGGCGGTAGGTTTTTTACATTAATTAATGTCGAGTTTACTACTTCTAAAGAGTCTCTAACATTTTGGTTCATGGATCTAAAAACACATACCGACTCTTATATACATGAAAAATCAAAAACCTAATTTCCAAAGGTAAGATTTAATTAGTGAATATGGTAAATGATACATGAAAAAAGTCATTTTTTAAGAGGAAGGGAGGTCAGACACATCAAACTCATTATGGGGGGACTATTTCATGTTTAATGAATTTTTTATTGATTTATGATATGTTCATGAATCCTTTATTCATTTTCATGTATGACGTGGATCATTTTGAATTATTAATCAATCATATTAATGTGTTTGTATTAGTCTATATATTCAAGATTCTATATCAATGATGGAATATGAATGTATCTACAGTTTTCTATCCATGGTTCCATTTTACAAATGGATTAAGGATTATTTGGTTGTTCATTAAGACACTTCTAGTTTTAATCCATGTGGGGAGATACTCTTGAGTTTATATTTATCAAGAGAGAAAGATGTATCTTTTATGTTGGGATTCATCCCATAAGATGATATTGATATGTATCTTTGTGAAATGAATTATAACCCACATAGATTGGTGACACATAACTGGGAACATCACCTTTTAAGGTAATGTGATGAGGAACCAACCTTGCAGTTTAACATCATATAACATGGAAGTCTAGATAAATGGTTCCTAGACAAGGATGGTGTGGTACTTATGATGAGCTAACCTGAGAGACCATGAAGAGATTTTGTACCTTGGGGGAATGATCATAATGGTAATGTGGCATAATACAGACGGTGATGAAAGGTATCGGGAAAGAATGTTTCCTTACATGTTAAATATGACCCTACTGGGAATGTGGAATAGAGAACCTAAGGGTGAATTTTAGTGTTATTTTTTGACAAAATGGAGGGTTCCTATATATCTTGGTTAGTTATGAATAAAATCCCACATAGTTCTAAATGGGTTTGAGATTAAACCTATGAAAGAGGATCACTTGAATGTGGGTGAAGATTACACCAAATAGGAGTCCCATTTAAATGGAGGTTGGAGCATATATATATGGAGAAGGACCATTGATTTTTTGGGATCATAGAAATTTAAATACTCCCACTAACCTATAAGCCCAATTGTGTGAGGATTTTTGTAAAAAACAAGAGGAATAAGTAGAAATGAATATCACCAGATCAACTTTTTCGACTGATGAACTGATGTTCTATCCTAAATGGAGAGGGAGGGGCATTCAGTATAGACATCTTTTATTTTATTTTGTTAATTATGATAGTCACTTATGGTGATATATCCGGTAATGAATCTGGATAGACAAGAGGATAAAGAGTATTTCCTCCCTTAAGAAAGGATACAAGCTTACTACATGAAGGATTCCCATTAATTGATTTCAGATGGGATGAGAGAGGTATCCAGCATTAGAAATAATTAAAGGGTATGTTTGGTGGTTCCACTAAATCCCTTTAATTAATAGGTTCATGTGAGAACCTCCAAGTTTGGGACCCTCATAACCACGTGAATGTAGAATTAATAACATTCTGAGTCGCCACATTGTCAAAGAGGTTACCACCAGGACTCAACTTACCATGGGTATTAGGACTTGAGAGAACCCATTGATTTATCCTATGATCTATTCATATATTTCATGTGGATTTGGAAGAGGTATTTTCCTAACATGGATAGATTAGTTAGTGGAATGGTCAAACTAAAGCTCTGTGGTACAAAGGGGAGTGATGGGATATAGAGTGTAGATCTCCCTATTATTCCCCATTCCATGAATCATATAATTATGTTTAATGGGGTTTCCTTTGTGTATTATTTTCGTACTGGTAAAAGGGGATGTCCATGTATCATTTTGGTACATCGACCCAGGTTTCATCTACATAGAATGTCTCTATATGGGTCTAGGTTCCACCCATCGGTAATTTTCTATATGGGCTTTAGTTACTTTGAAATTTCATTTTTCTATATGGTTTTGGGATACCTCTACAGTCTATCTTATTGACTATAGTGTGGTGTCCACGAAAAAGTATTGGGTTTGAAAAGGTCATAAAAATTTAGTTTCTTCTTTAATTCTATGAGGCTGGTTTAAATTCTCAGAATCAAAGAATAAATGTTTCATCTCTCATCTGGGATCTCCTACTACTATATTCATTCCTCCATTCAGTTTCCATCAGTTTATTTTATAGATGAATTAAGTAATCACGTACTAGGATGGTTGGTCGTCCATGGCGGGTCATGGGGATTAATTTGTCGTAGCCTATAAAGGATCATCCTGTTTGGAAATGATTTCATTTGCAAAAGCCAAAAATCACCACCCAATCTAGTGAATGATTTATTATTCATATGGGAAGTAATTAATAGGGGATGAAGATCAAAATCTATCCCCGTTAATGATTTATTTCATTTGTACAATGGAGGAATTCCATGCGGGGTGGTGGTCTATATAGTCCTTCCTCTACACGAACAATAGTCCGCCTTTGCGGTTCGAACTTTTTTATGATAATTTTCATCAAACTCTTCCATTGCCTTTATTTATACCATTTTTCCAAGTTTATGGAATTATCTTATTCTTGCAGGAAAAATTTTCAGGACCTAATAAATTCCTTCCATTGGAATTTTTTGAGATCAGGATGAAGATGAGGTTATTCCGATGAAAAATTGGTCATGTTTTTAACCAAGTTACGGTATTTTTGTGGATCTATGAACGGACTATTATTATAAAATTGAGTCTCATATAATATTTCCTTTAAAAAATTCTTTTGATAATTGAGTGCTATGTTAACTCTTTTCCATATTTGATTCTTCCATGAAGTATTCTTCCTTTGCAACTATACATTCTATGGAATAAACCTCATCATATACAGATTGAAATTTCTTAATCTCCCAAAATGTGACCATATGATTTTTGGATTGACTTCCCCACAAGATGATACCTCATGTACTAAGTATTAATTGGATTACAACTTTGATGGCCAATTATTATTGAGCTAGGGCCTCATGGGATCATGCTTCACTAGCTAACACCTCACTGGTTGATCGCTTCATGGGCCACTTATTCATAGGCTAGCACCTCACTGTTGAAGAAGTATATTTTTTAAAACATTGATATGTGCTCTTTTCAATGAATCTTTCATAATTTATCTAAACTTTTCACATGGATAATATGGATAATTCTTCCACATTGAGGACCATGATTAGGATAAAATCATCCATGACTGATAATATTAAAGACAATATTCAATATCACATCATCCCTTAAGAGGGTATTTTTAAGAACATACCATCACCAGAGATTCTGAAATACCCATTGTCAAACAAACTACAAACTTACAACTTCATACTTCAAGGAAAATATCTCCTTCCACTAGTTAATCTGAATCTCCCATCTTCTTGGTTTGAGATGTCCCAGGAATATTCCCAAGTGATCATATCTGCTTTATGGAAGATAATTTTCAAGTCTAGTCATGATAAAGTCATTATTATGAATGGTTCTTTGTGGAATCAAAAGGATCAACATAGTCATGATATATCCTTACAATCATCCATTTGAGATTATCCATCAATTTTAAATCTCTCGTGAGGTGATCCGAATAGAGGTTGGCTCTCTAAGTTGGAAATGTGGTCAAGAGGGATTTCCTCAGATGAATGGGAATGGGAATTCTGGGTGCATCCAAATTGTGTGCAATTTTTAAGATGACTAGAGGCTATCAACTAATAACGGGCAGTATGTGTTTCTCAGTTTTTAGTTTACTCAATGACTGAGATATTTCCAAAATTGATTAGTCATTAGTGTTTGAGAACCAATGTTTTCTTCTTATTTCGTCGTGAATTCAAGGTTGGGTTATAGTATGTCTACCAATTATGGGGAATTCTCATTCTCATAAAAATTTATGAAGAGTTCCTAATTGTAACCAATACCTGGGAAAAAACCCAAAAATGTATATCCATTGGTGAGTGACCTACTAACCGTGGAAGAGGCCTTACTTAGTGATCCCCTATTTACCCACTCAAGTATTCTATTCAATGAGTGGATAATGTTGTTTCTTCGAGTTAGAAATCCACAGCCTAAAGGTCAACGTAGAAGGACCTTTCTAACTCAAGTGTTGTGAGGCATTCCTTGTTTGTACTGTTCTACTCTTGAAGTAGACCAACAAACCAAATTGGATTACATAATATTTCCAAACATTTATTCCAACTTCAGGTTTGTCAAAAAAATTACCATGTTCATGAGCGGTTGGATCTTTCCATCTCATTATTCAAATACTTGTGTTTGAATCTATAGATTAATGATGGAAGTCAAACTTGATGAGGGAAAACCTATCAACATGGTTTTACCAAACCTTGCTTGTATTTATGAAGTATTGTGACATGTATAGGAAGGATGATCCCCACATCACCTTAGTGGGATTTTTCAATTATTATAGGAATGGGTGGAAGAAAAATATTGATACTACAAGTATTACTGTACCACAACAATCCCTCATTCCATATTTCTCCCAAACCTTATCAACGTTTCATCTATGTTCTTAATATCCCTGGGAATCAATGGCGTCATTGAGTTATTAAATAATTTTTCCCAGTTTTCTTTCATGCATTATCCAACACCCTATAAAACAGTGGTGGGTGAGGGAAGGTGTCCTCCATAAGAACATTCCTATATCATCTTGTCCTGAGATGTGAATCTAACTTCTTGGGTGTATGGGGTAACAATTCTTGAACTTTTCAATCATTATTGTTTTTCATTTAAATTTGGAAGCATGAAACATGTTTCACCTTTACCCCTTACCCAGATAAAAAGGGATCTACAACTAGTAATTAATTTTTAATTGTGGATGATGATGATGTGTGAGGGTTATGTTAAGAAAATAATTTTACGTACCATGGTAGATATAACTAAATTATCATGGGAGTACACCCAAACATGAGTGATATACTATCTTGATGAAGTAATGGGGTATGTAGTGTATCTGTTGCATAAAATGTTGCCACTCTTAGTCCATTGCCTACCACGACATGTCTACCTCCTTCTGTAGGAGGACGATATTAATCCTGCATTTATGGGAATCTTTATGGAACATCATCTACAATTTATCCTTTTTTGGTGAGTGTAACAGACCCTATAATTCTAACCGATGTTATTTTCAATCCCAACTGAGGTTGGTCCTAGCGGGACAGTATCAGGAATTCTATCCCTGACCACTTATCTTTTGACAATGAACTGAAAATAAAGATAGAGTAATTTATAAACTAGGTGTCTCAATTTAGATAGATCCTATATACCATAACTGTATTACTACACTATAAACCCATAACATTGGATAAACAGGTTTAGGATCCCAATGACACCACCAAATATAAGGATGTGTTGAAATGGTCATGGAACCAATTCCATACTATCATAAAGTAGAACCCCTTAGTAATGGTTGATTATAAAGTGGAAACCCTCCATCAATATCAAATTATCCAGGGAAAAGGTGGATTCGATTATAGAAACATACACATCATTATCCACAATGATCTCATTAATTGAGAATAATTATCTCCATGAAAATGAAAACACTCCCAATTTAATTATTCTAACAATCATGTGAATGTTCTAAATGATATTGATAATAATATTTATCACTTAGTTAATAAATAAAACAAGTTTAAAAATAGATGATTTCACAAATAGAGTGGCTGCAACAATGTGAGGCTAACATAACTGGATTAAAGATGCAATTATCATCAACAAATGTAGAACATGAGGATGCCAAATAGAGAGGTCAATAAATAAGGACATTAATTAGATATATTATCCTACTAGATAAACATTATGTGGGGAAATGATCCAATGTTGGGAACACTCTTGATGGATCATGATAGATAGTCTCCAATCTTTTGAATAGGGAAGGTTGCATTTTGCTGTAACTATTGTTCCTTTCTTCCTCTTTTTTAGAAACATTTAGGAGAGACTCTTGTACATGGATTCTACATTGTGGTTCCTATTCAATAGACCAATGAGATTTTTTTATTCTCCCAATACTTATATTTTACCGTATCCCACCAATCAAATAAATCTTAACTGGTCATATTTTGAAAGATAATATCTACTAGATATCAATTGTAATTGGAATATGGGACAATCAAATCAGCTAGAAAATATAATGCCATAATTTATTCTATACATAAGTTACTCTGCGAATATAGTTTTGACTGTATGATTGGTATCATGAGAAACCCTACAATATTTGTGACTCTTTTTATTACCACCCTAATTTTTTCTTATTTACATCGTGGTTCCTGCTTAGCAGGTGTATCTTGACTTCGGTTAGGCCACCCTTTGCAGGTTGTCAAACTAAAATGTTTTTGTAAATTGCCTTGTTTTTAATTACATGATTATTTTATATATTCTGAAAAGTTTAGGTTCAATGTGATATAACTCAACTTTTATCTAGGAATCCCTTTGTGGTTTTTTAACCTGGTGATTATTGTTTTTCTTTTGGTGGAAAGATTGGTGTCTTGGGAGCCGGACTAATGTGGATAGTGTTTTAGGTTAAACAAATTTGACTATTAATTATGGGGTAATGACCGAAATGGAGATTGGGGATCGATATTGTCCCAATGTTTTATCCATACATGAATGGGGTTTTTTAGATCTTGGTTTTTTTATTTTGGGATTTTAGAAATGGTATAGGATGAGAAGAGGCCAAAAAACAATTTTGGTAATAATGTCTTCATGTTGTATGAATATAGGGCAGTTCTTTCAAGAAGATGAATTTTTCTTTGGTTGAAAATATTTTTTTTGGGAAACTTATGCATATACAACTAGGGTATATTTTTCATATCCATGAAATGTTATCGTCAAGACACTGACCCTATCTTTTCAATGGCCATGTATTTTGGTGAAAATATGGATTCCTGCAGTCCAAGAAGGGTGTCTTGTCAAGTGTATGTTTTCAAAAAACGACTAAGACATATGTACCTGATCCATCAATAAATGAGAAATAATCTCTACATGAATTTGGATTTAGTTAATGAATGTTGGATAATAGAGTAATTTAATGTCATTTGATTATGAAATGGACCATTTCGTTTCACTTCATAGGGAATGTAAGTTTGAAGAATATATTTTGAGGTCATTATGCTTTGACTAGGAGATAAATGTTTTTCTTATTTCATAGCGATATTTCTAAGAATTTTATATCAACTTCAAGAATGAATGGGAAATGTATTATGTTGTAATCATGGGGTGTACAAATACAATGAGTGAAATGGGATGAAACTTTAATTGGGGGTGTACAGAGATATGAAAGGTCACTCATAAGGATGAATATTCAATTGGTTGATATGGCTTTTGTGCTGGAAACTTATGCAAGTCAACTGGGGAATATTGTGAATAGACAAACAATGGTGTCCTTAGAAAACTAGCCCTCCATTTACAAAGGCCCATGTAGTTTATGGATATTCATACATTCATGGAAACAATTATTGTTATATAAATGGAATTAATTTGAATATGGAAGGATCATTTCATATCAGACCTTTTCAATAATGGGTAGAAACATTTCTCTGACACATATATGACCATACAAAGGATGAAAGGATTTTCAATCTTTTTTTTTTGTTTTTTTATGATTGGGTCAAGATATATGTTTTATCCATTAATATGTATCTCCTAAAAATGATAATAAATCAATAAATTATTCTATGAATGTTCCCTATAATGGTTTGACCCACTCATAGGGAGGGTACATTTATAACTTTTGATGCATCTGGACCAAGGATTGGATTTTGGAGCATTACTACATATCCTATTATTGAAGGTATCTTTCCATACATAGGTTTGGTTAGGATTTCCCTCACATTTATTGAACTATTTTATGGGAAAATGGGTATCATCCTTTTAATACAGGCTCACGAGTGAGGTGAGACATGCATTAGACCCTCCAATGTAGACATAGCTCGTGTATTTGGACATGGGGGAGTGTTTGTTATTTTTGTGACTAAGAAGGGAAATAATATCTGAGTGTCTCCACATATCCCATATAAGATATAATCATGTCATATACAGTTCTTATTATAGAAACCTCGTGTTTAACACAATGATATTTTTTGAAATAATTTTTTTTCGAATTATTTTAATCTTTTTGATACTTTTCATTTCATAGAATACTGAATATAGATTTTTCATACAAAAAACACTATATTAGAATTTTGTTATACACTTCCCCAATTCGAAATATTTCAAGATTAAACACTTAGATTTTCTTACAGTATATGCAACACTATGCTTGACTGGGGTTACAATGTCGAGTTCTTTTGATATATTTCATTATATGCAATATAGTGTTTTACTAAACAATTGAATATTTTTAACAAATTAATATTTAATATAGTAAGACATAACCTAGCCAACAGATTAGTGGGTATGGATAGTATTAACTAACTTATAAAAATATATGGTTTATAACATGAATTCATTCTCTACCAATTAATTAGAAATTAAAGTATATATCAATTTATTATAAATGAAATAATTTTATTTTTTTCCTCATAAAGATGTTCTATCATAATAAATTGAATTAGTTTCAATTAGTGAATAATATTAAGGAAATATATATGTTATAGTTTTTAACAACCCATTATTAACATACATAGACATTACATCACTTTTTCGGAATACATAAAACATTACAGAAATAGATACCCAATGATGCTGTTAGTTTAGTCCCTTATAAAACCTGGAAACATAAACACAGGTGCATAAATGAGCTAAATTATCTCCCTCTATGTTTTTCATGACTTACACCATTCTTAGAAACATAAAACATAATAAATATCTTCATAAATAGGGAATGGAAACATAAAAAATGGGTGATCTTAAATGATCAATAAGGGTAAAAAAGGGAGAGATGTAAGTATAAACATCAGCATAGGGGTACACAAATGTGATCATAACACTATAAGATCATACACTTAATATCATAAGATCAAAAATATGAATCAAGGAAAAAATCATGGTTTTTTTATAATACATTAATCCTAAGGAAATAATGAACATAATACATGAAAGGCTATCATAGGGATAAGACATGGAATTGTAACATACATAAACAAGTGATATAATTCCCTATAAGTCAAGAGGCATTTCTAGAACTTATCTATTAGGTCAGAATATGTAGAACACAAAATAGGGGGTGAATCATATCATTTCAAAAACTCTTCGACAATTCCGAATTTAAAACCCCTATTTTAAGTAGTGCAGATAAGTAGTTTTTTTACTTCTGATCAAAGAATTATTTATGGAAAAATAGTAATCAAACACATGAATTTTTATAGTGGTTCAGGGAAAAAATATCCCCTAGTCCACCCCACCAGAATATCTCTTTTTGAGAATGGTGAATTTCACTCATCTGGTCCTCTTATCACAATACCAAAATTCCAAATATAGAGTGGTTTAGGTTGACATATTTATTATTAAGACTAAAAACAATGTCTTCTAGTTCTTAAGAATAAACCGATTATCCACATATTAGATCGATATGTTGACACTCCACTTAAATAAAGAATGAGTAGTCAAAACTCAAATGAATCAAAAAGAGATTTGATTTGGTGAAACAGATTAATCTTCATAGTTACAGCATCACACATTAAAAAATTGATGGATTATCAACTTTGAAGACAATATTCAAGATGAAATAAGTCTGAACAGATTCAGATTCACAAGATATCTTCAATTTTATAAAAATAAATAACAAATCGATTTATTAAACATACAGTATAACTAGATAGAACATGTATATCTCCAAAATGTAGTCCTCTTCCTGAGTCATTCATTTGCTATAGCACTGTGTATATGATCACTATAAATATTTAATAATAATCAAAATATTCTTCACTCTTGATCATATAAGGAAATAATCGAAGAAATATATCACGAAAGTGAATCTCCGATATCAAAAAGTCAAACATGGGGTTTGTTCACAAAGCGAAGAAAATACTAAATGTAGGGTTCAACATCGTAGTGTCCATCTTTTTAATGTAAGTTTGACAATATATGGTTTATCATAAAAGTAATTTTGATGATCCATTTGTTTATCCTTATAACGTAAGGTTCATTACTTACATAGGGTTATTTAACCATAATTTCTTCTCTTACCAAATATAAGGTTTCTTTCAAACATAAGGTTGTTTTACCATACCTTTTTGATAACATAAGGTTGATTAATTATATGTAATGATCTAAACATAGGGTTAAGAAACCATACATTCTTCTTCAAACGTAAGCTTTAAGACCAACGTAGGTATCACGATCCGTACACGTTGTACAAAGAGTAGGGTTGATACCATATGTTATGATAAACAACATGGGTTGTGATTAGTGTTTCTAGAATTATTAAAACATATCCTCAACACTTTTAATAAATATTTATTTTTAATTGAAAGCACGAAACTAATTTTAGAATAAATAAAAAGGGTAATAATTCCCTAAAATACACTTAAAGTAAAATCATTAATAAAACATAAAATGGTATTTTTGGCCATCAAAATCATCATAATTTGTTGAGTATTGTTGATATAATACATGCCCAGTAATCTCCCCCATTTTGTTGATAAAAAAACCCATAAAATTATTAACATAATTTAAAATTTTGAAAATGTTTTAATTTTATTTTATAGAATTATTTTTATAAAAATAAATGTTATGTTTATACAAATTTCTCCCCCTTTTCTGATATAAAAAAGAAAGTATATAAAATTGATTAAAAGACATTTAATTTTCATACCTGAACATTAAGAGAATGTGTGAATTTATTGTTTAGATAAATAAGACTGGATTTCTGGAAATAGGCATAAAAATAATAGAATATCAAATAACTAAAAAATAAGAATAAAAAGATTTCATTAATAAAAATATGTATAAATACAATATTCAATTTGACTAGGAAACAGGTTATCTAACATATGTGGTTAGGATAAAAGAGTTAGGTTTGGGTTTGGCTCGGTTTCTGGTTCTATAAGAATTTCAATAGCTTGAAACACTTACTTCAGCTCTTGAATCTATACATGTAACCTTTTCATAATATTATCTCCCAAATTCATAATCAAAATCCTAGAATCTCGGCTAACATTCAAATTTTCAACAAGTTTGACTTTCTAAATGTCATGAAAACATTCCTCTTGTTTCATAAACTGGTCTAACTTATCTATGAATATGTTGAGGAGAAGCCTGATACTGGGTTTACCTAAAGTAAATTGCTCAATCAGATATGTCTAGTTATCCAATAAAACTAATAATGGATCACTATTTAACTAATGGTTCTGCAGATGGTCATTCATATTATGCATATCTGATGATGTTTCTTGAAATATTTGAATCAGATTTAGAGTTGTAGGAGTAGGAGAAGATGCAATAGATTGTAAAACACTTCCTTTAATAGATTGAAATTGGATTCCTAAATAACACTCCAAATCTAAAAAATTTATTTTGTAAATATATTCAAGTCTAATTTTTTCAACTTCAGCTAACATCTATCTCTTGAAAGCATTATAATCATTCCTTGAGACTGAATTTGGTTTTCATTCATGAAGTTGTGTTTAAAGAGACTCAAACTCTAGACTAGGAGTTGATGAGTTTTTCAAATCATTTAATAATTTCATTGAGGGCTCTATCTCTTTCCTAAGAAAATAATTTTCTTCTTGAAATTTATTAAATTTCATCACAATATATTCAACCTGATAAGTTAGGGAATCAGATGTCCCTTCAGCTAGATTCTATGACTGACCAATAACCAAAATCACTATAGGATTTGAAGCAGACTTCTCCACTTAATTTTCACTTGAGAAATATAGATTGTCAAGAAATTCTATCTTATCTCGAAAAACATATTATAGTCTCTTAATAAATTGATCAAAAACTGATCAATCCTGATTATCAACAACTTTTGAATCAACATTTCTACTTTGAAAATTTGTTGATCTTCTTGAACAACCACTTCTTAGAAATATTCTTCTTGAAAAGATTGTTCTTCTTCCTAAAAAAATAGAATAGAAATAACCTTCAATCCTTGAACATGACTTTCAAGCTTTTTATTTTCTTCAATAACTAATTATTCTAAATGAATTGATATATTTTCTTCACTTGAACCCAACATAGGTTATTCAATAGGTGATTCTTCTATGTTTCTTGGTTTCATAACCATCTCCTATATAACTTCTTCTTTCTATTCTTCTTTTTCACCATTAAATATCAATTTTCCTTGATCATATCTAGAAATTGCTTCTACTCTGGATTCTTGAATCCCTTCATTTCAAATAGCCCTTTCCTCCCCCTGAGAAAATGATCTTGAATTTTGTTGGTCATCAATATCAAATGGGATAAGCTTTCCTTTCACTGTACTCCAGTAAAAACCAAATTTTGTAGGAGTACCAAAATTCAATATATTACTGTGATGAAATTTTACTCTTGAACTCAACACATGAATTATATTATTTGCAAACAATGTTAAATAAAATATCCTTCTGTAATAATAAAATGACATATAATGATCTTCTTGACAACAATATATCAAATACCTCAACATATACCTTTAAAAATTCCACATGATATCACTTATGAACAAAAAAATAATATAAATGTCTAGATATAATATTTTCTACATCTCAGATACTCTTGGGGATATTTTAGTCTAAATAAATTTAACCAAAATTTTTTAATCAGCCTCATGTTCCTTAACTAATATATTTTTTATTTTATTTCTTCCAAACATAAATGAAATAATGACCACATATTTTTTATCTTAGTTACCAATAGATCACATGTTGAAATTAAAAACACCTTCATGGGTATATTTTAATATTTCACTAATTTCTATAGACGAAATAGAAAATTCATAGTCCTCTATTTTGTAGAAATAATGTCTTTAGTCTAACCAAAACTAAACTGAACACCATTAAAGAGATACTTCAATTCTATCTCATAAAAAATTATACATTTACCTCATTAAAAATAAATTTTTGTCCTTAAAATGTGAGTGCTTACTTAATAAAATAAATTGGTCTCATACAAACACTTGAAATCAAAGAATTTTCCTTACAAAATCATTCTTGAAGAAAATCACAGATTCTTCGAGTCACTAGGTTCACCCTCATCAGTTCTCTTGGTTTTTCCCATTTTTGAAAATTTAAAGATATAAGGTTCTTGGGTTCTAGGGTTTTGAAGGAAGATGAAGGAATTGGTAAATGAAGTAGTTTGAGAAACAAATGTAAAGGAAGACGAAAGGTTTTGGTAGGAGAATTTTTTTTGACACAACCTTGTTTACCATTCAATTATGTAAGATAATTATGAAAAAATTTAAAAACACGTGACATTAAAAATTGAAAACAATATTATTTAATCAAATAAAAAATGAAAATAAAAAAATAGTAATGAAAAAATCAAAATTTAATAGAGATAAATAATCATAAAATTAAAGGACACTTAGTTAAAATAAATTAAACCTAACTCCCCCTTTATAAATTTAAAACTATTTGTGGGAAGTGGGTTAGTAAAAATACCAGCTAATTGATTTTAAGTATTAACAATTTCTAAATATATATCCATTTATTAAAAATGATATCTTAGAAAATGATGCCTTATATCAATGTGATTTGTCCTAGAATGACTTATAGGATTCTTAGATATATTAATAGCACTAGTATTACCACATAAAATATAAAAATTACTAAAGTTTAGTCCAAAATGAAGTAGAGTGTTTTTCATCCACAATAATTTTGCACAAGAAATGCTAGTAGATACCTATTCTTCCTCAGTGATTGACATAGAAACTGAGTGTTTCTTCTAACTGGAACATGAAACAAATGATTTTCCTAAATAGTGATAGGTTACTTAGGTAATTTTTATATCTAATCTAAAACCTCCAATGTCAGCATATGAATATGAAATTAAATTAAAATCAGAAGTTTTTGGATAAATAAGATATTGAATTAAGCTCCTTTTAAATATCTAAATGTTCTTTTAACTAGTGTACGATGGGATTATTGTGTATTTGATTGAAATGTTTCATAAAGAAATACTGAATACATAATTTCTAGTCTACTTGTTGTAAGATATACCAAAATATCAATCATTCCTCTATATAGCTTATTGTCCACAGGTTTACCAGTTTGATCAAAATAACATTTTATATTAGTACACATGGGAGTTGTATATGGCTTATTGTTTTTAAGGAATTTTTTTTTCAAAAAATATATAATATACTTACTTTGATTTAAAAAATTTCTTTAATCTTTTTAATAAATTTGAAATCCTAAAAAGAAATTTAGTTCCCCCATTATACTCATTTCATATTATTTTTTCATTAGATTTGAAAATCATAAAAAATATTTTTATTAGTTTAAAAATAACATTATAAACATAAATTTAAAATAATAAAACATTATAATAAACATTTTTCTTAAAGATTTTTTGATCTAGAAAACCATGTATAAAACTATTTTTAAAAATAAAATAACTAAATCTTTCATAGTAAGCTCTAGGTGCCTTTTTAAGGCAATAGAGATATTTAATAAGTTTATAAATAGAGTTTCATTTTTGAAGATTTTCAAAACTAGGAGGTTGTTCAACATAAACATACTCCATTAAATAAACACTTAAAAGGGAAAACATAGCATTCAAGTAATATAATTTAAAATTATTATGAGATGCATAATCTATAAGGATTTCAATTGATTATAATCTAGCTACTATGGAAAATGACTCATCATAATATATTACTTTTTCTTGATTATAACCATTGGATACTGATATAGCTTTATTCCAAGTAATGATTCCTTTATCATCCTATTTGTTTCTAAAGATCCATTTGGCTCCTATAACTAGTTCGTTCGTTGGTCTTTCTACTAGTTCCCAAACATTATTTCTCCTGATCTGCTTTAACTCTTCCTACATACCTATAATCCAAATCTTGTCTTCTAAGGCTTCTTCAATAGTTTTAGGATCTAGATTGGATAGAAAGGAAGATAATTCAACTAGGTCTCCTACACTTCTTATAGTTTTAATACATGTGTCAAGGTATCCTATAATAATTTATAAAGTATGGTTCTTTAGAGATCTTGGTTGTCTAGGTAGTACACTTTCAGGTTCTTCAATTTCATTTCTTTTGAACTGGTCTGAGATTTATTAAAAAAATAATCAAAATAATTTTCCAGGACTTAAAGCCTCATGTTATCAAAAGTGGGAGTGACTTCATCAGTTTGTTCTGTTTCTATAATAAAGTGATTAATTTTATTCAAATTTCACATGAACTAATTGTTCAATAATCCTTCAATTTTTATTAAACACTATATAAGATTTAGAAGTAGTAGAATATCCAAAACATATTATTTCATCATATTTTGGATCAAACTTACCAAGATTATCCTTGGTTTTCAGGATATATACCTTGCATCTAAACACTAAGGTATATTACTTTAGGATTTCTTTTATTCCAAAGTTCATAATGTGTCTTTTTTCAAATATGATAAATTAAAATGATATTCATGATATAGAAGGTTGTTCTTACATATTCATCCCAAAAATAGGTCAGTAGATTTTATTCATTAAGTTTTTTTATATCCATTTCACGAATTGTTTGATTTATCCTTTACAAAACTCCATTTTGTTGAGGTGTTATTTGTACAAATATGGTATGTTTAATACCTATATTTGAGAAAAAACAACCAACTTCTTTATTCTCAAATTCACCACCATTATCACTTCCTAATGAAATTATTTTAAAACTTTTTTCATTTTTAACAATTATATAAAAAAATTCAACAAATGATAAAATTTTTCCTTAAATCATTATAAAATAAACCCAGTTAAATCTGGAAAAATCATCAACTAATAGAAAAATAATTTACCAGCCAAACCTGATACTCTGGATAGTCTAAATAGATCCATATGGATATGTTCGAATGGTTTAGATGTAGCAATTTGGATAATTGGTTTGAAAGAAGATTTATGTTGCCTGCTAATTTGGAATGTATCATAGAATCTATCATTATCATATTTAAGACTAGGGTTATCAGAAACTAATATTTTCTTTGAAAACTTATGCAACACATAAATATTACAATGACTATGTATCTTATTCCATATCCATGACTCACTTATCGTACTAGATAAATAGTATAATTTTTGTTTACACAAGGAATATAAGTCTAGAATATAGACATTATAAGTTTTAGGTTCTCTAAATTTATGAAAATCATTTTTAAATACTGAGCTGAAATCGATAGAAACATCAACATAAAAACCATAATCACACAACTAAGAAATACTTATTATATTGTGCTTTAACCCTTGTACACATAGTACTTTATTGATAGGTATGATCCATGAATCTCCCATAGTTCCAACTCCAAAAACATTTCCTTTAGAATTATCACCAAATGTAACATGACCTCCATCCATTTGAGTCAGTGCATGAAAATTTTATTATTCTCCACTCCTATTCCTCGAACATCTAATATCCATATACCATATATTATTTCTATTCATGTGGACTATTACTAGAATTTTTTTTATACAAATGTTTTTTTCGTACCCAAATATTCTTGGTTCTAGTAGTGTTAGCTAATAGAGATCTAGGAATCCAGATCTACTTTGTTTTTTTATAACTCATATCATTTATTCTAAATTTTTTTGAAATAAAATCTATTTTAATTCCACTGATTTGAGGATTTTTCAAATAATAGTTATTTGTTATATTTCATTTTCCAAAATATTGAAAGGTAACAATTTTTGAGTTGGGTACAAAATAATTATTATAAATTTTAGATATTTCACCCATACTTACTATACCAAATATTTTCTTTTTAATGACATTATTACTAATAAGTTCATTAAGAATATTTTTTCCTTTTATAATTAAAAGAGAAGAACTTTTATATGTTTCTACATCATCATGTAATTATTTAATCTTATTTTCATGATCAAGGCAGTTTATAGTAGATGCGTTAAATTTATCAACTAAATCCTGATGATGTTTTAGTATGGCATCAATTTCTCCAAAAATAGCATTATGAATATTCTTTAAATATTTTTTATTTCTAAATAAACAGTCATATTTATCTTTTAGATTTGTGTAGTTCACATCCAACTTACTATTTGAACTATTTGAATCAGAATTAGAATTAGATTAATAATATATTTGTAACTTTTCTTCTTCATCGATAAAGCACATATTTTATTTTATATTCGATTTTTCATTTTTAAAATTAGATTTTGATGAGTTGCTACTATCTTTAGAAAAAATCCATGTAGCTTTCATTCCTATTTTTCTTTTATGTTCATAATCAATATTTTTCTGATATCTATTATTTAGATTTCCCTTTTCATCTTTTAGCTAAGGACAATCAGGTTTGATATGACCCCATTTTTTTCATTTATAGAATCTGACTTCTCTGGAGTATTTTTTAGCATTTTTGAAGGGATTTTTGAATCACCATATCTTCTTATAAAATATGCTAAACTTTCTGGACAATTGATCTAGTTCTAATCCAGAATATGATGAATCTAAATTCTTTTATTTTCTAAATTCTAACTTTATTATTCTTCATTTCTCTTATTATGCTAGTTTTAGATCGGTATCAACCTTTTTCAAAATGATTTTATGATTTTCATCTTCACCTTTTATTTCCCCTACAAACATCAACAATGTCCAAATTAGTTTTTTCATGGCCAAGTCTTTGTCGGGTGAGGATTATCAAATAGTAGCATATATTCCATTCCAATTAAAAGGTATTACTCTTAGTACATTAAACACTTGATCTGATTATTTTATAGGCTCTTCTAAGGTTGAAACATTGTAAATAATTTCTATAAGCCTTCCATTAATTAGTGAAATAATTTGTCCATCAAATTTTTTGAAGGTGTCAAACTTTAGCATTGTTGTTTCTTACTTAATTTATCTTACATTATCTGTTATTTCATATTAAACTGCAATAGTTTTCAACATTTCATAAGTAGTGGGACATTATGAGACACGATTAAAATAATTAGGTCCAATACCAGAGAAAATTTCATTCATAGAATTGGAGTTCATATCAAATTCATCTTCGGTTGTACCATCCCTTGTTTTTGGTATCTCATGAATATTATAGGGATTAGTAAGATTTTAATAGACTCAAAATCCAATATATATTAAATAAATTATCATCCTTGATTTTCAACACCCGTAATTTTCACTATTGAACTATGGAGCATGAACTATGGACATCCATTCTCTAAGATCATCAATTTCTATCTTTTTATTGATCTTTAAACATTTATCTTACTATAGTTACACCCAAAAATCATTCCTCTAATATCAATTTTTAGGTTGGGATATACAAAACACACAAGAGGGGTGAATTGTGTCTTTTCAAAAACAATTCCACAATTATAAATTTATACTCCCTCTTTTATGTAGCATGGATAAGAATTGATTTTACTTCGGATCAAAGAATAAACATTGTGAAAATAGAAATGAATGACAAGGATTTTTATAGTGGTTTGGGGTAAAAATATACCTTATTTCACTCCACTAGAATCTCTCTCGATAAGATTGGTGAATTTGACTAGTCTGGTCCTCTTATCACAAGACCAAAATTCTAACAAATGTGTACAAGAATTTGACACCATTAAAATTAATACAAAAATTAATGTATTCTAGTTTGTAAAAAATAACTGATTATCCACATATTAGATCTAGAATATGACACTCCACTCTAACTAAGTAAGGCTAGTAAAAACTCTAATAAATCAAAAAGAGATTTGATTTGTCGAAACAGATTGATCTTCGTAGGTACATCAGTATGCAACTGAAAATTGATGGATATTATTCTTCAAAAATACAATCATCATTATAAAATAAGTTTGAATTGATACAGTTTCACAATATATCTTCAATTTTAACAATTTCAAAAAAATAGAGTAGTATAAAACATATAGTTGAACAAGATAGAACAAGTATTTCTCCAAAATGTAGTCCTCTTCCTCAGTCGTTCTTTCCCTGTAAAACTATGTATATGATCACTAGAATGATTGAATAATAATCAAAATATTTTTCACTCTTGATCATTTGAGGAAAATAATACTCATAGAAATATATAATTATCTTCCCGATTTTAAAATTCTAGATTTATAAAAGACGCATGATAACTATAAAAATTCAAATTTGAAATAGATTAGAAGAGTTGTAACTTCCCTTGAGAATGAGAATTTATATCTCTATTGAATATTGTTCATTGAATAAAATAAAACGAGCTTAAAAATAGTCAAAAATGATATTTAAAACATTAGGTCACTTTATTATGTCTGTTGTATAAATCATGGAAAATATCAGGAAAAGAAATATCTGACATTGAAAAGTCAAATATAGGGTTCCTTTACAAAGAGACAAAAATACTGAACATAGGGTTTAACTACATAGAATCCATCATCTGAATGTAAGGATTACAAAAATAGTTTGATCATAAAACTAATTTTGATGATCCATATGTTTCTCTTTAGAACACAAGGTTCATTAATTACGTAGGGTTATATAACCATACTTGCTTGTATTTCCAAATGTAAGGTTCTTTTCAAACATAAGGTTCTTTTACCAAACTTTTCATATAACATAAGGTCGACTAACCATACATACTGATCTGAACATAGGGTTGTAAAATCATACTTTCTTCTTTTAGTGTAAGGTTGAAGACAAACATAGGGACCATGATCCATACACGCTATACAAAGCGTATGGTTCATACCATACGTTACGTTAAACCATGTAGGGTATTAATAGTGTTTCCATAATTCTCAAAAGCATATCCCAAACTCTTTTAATAAATATTTCTTGAAAATTAAAATCATGAAAATAATTTTAGAATATATAAAAATAATATTAATTCCCTACAATACTCTTATTAAAAAAGTCATTAAAAAACTAACTAGGGTATTTGTTAGCATCAAAATCTTTATAAATTATATATTATTTTTGGAAAAATACATTCCCAACATTATAAAGGTGCCTCATGGGAACTGCAACTACTGGATTAGACACCCCACCATACGTACTCGTAGTACTTTCGTTATAAGGGATTGGGTTTCCCCATCTTCTCATAGTGTTATGGGTTTCCCAATCCTCCATTAATGTATTGGGTTTCCCCATATTCCATCTTCATGGTCACTACACCTACTAGTCAGGACACACCACCATCCCTAGTCATAGTCCTTTCCTTTTAATGGGTCATGTTTCCCCATCTTCCCATAGTGGATTAATCCTATCAACTTGATTCCCATCATTATCTCAAGATATTACCCAATTAATTTGAAGGATCTTTAGGTCCCCAAAATATCATAATAAAGTGATTAATACATGTAACATATAATAATAAAGATTTCATTATATAATAAACAATAAAATCTGATTGGTTTTATAAACATCCTATAGTAATCCCATGAAATTAAATGGGTGTCATAAAAATGTAATCATATCTTAAAATGTGTAAAAATGAATTTTTCATAATCATTTCATCAAAGAATAACATGTTAAAAGAAGTGGGCTTCAGAAACATAAAAACCATGGAAGAGTAATGGGTTTCATAAACATATACCCAATGAAATAGAAACTAGTTTCATAAATATAAATCTATCTAAACATATACCATTCAGATAAATAATATGAAATAAACTTTTGAATAATTTTCCTATAAAGTCATGAGTAACTCCAATGGATGTCATCTTATAAGTGAAATATTTTTGAAACATATTTAAAAAATATTTTATGATGAAATTATTCTTTTTCCATTAAATTTTATTATTAAAACATAAATAATTTTAAAAATAATTTCATGAAAATAAATTTGAAAACTTATAAAGTATTCTTTGAAAAAAATCTGAAAAAATAGTTTTCTTTGAAAAATAATAATGAAATCTTGAAAAAATTTTGAATATTATTTTCATCAAAAACTTATAATTGAAGACTGAAAACTTTTTAAAAACCATTTCTTTGAGAATAATTTGGAAACATATAAATAATTCTTGAAAACCTTTTGAAATTTTTTTTACTTATAAGCTTATTAAATGAGAATTAATATATTTTTAATACCATTTTCTAGGAAAACATATAAAATAAGATTGAAAAATTTATAAAATCATTTTCCATGAACGATAATTTAAAAAAATCAAGAATATTAAGAAAAAATATTCATTAAAAATAATATAACAATACTATACATCAATATTAAATGTAACGATGGTCAAGAGGGTAGCTAAATTTGTACTTTCCAAACATTTATTTTTTACTGTAAAATGTTTATAAAAGTTCCTCCACTGAAAAAGGAATAGAATATTAAATTTAAAAAACAATTTTTTAGGAACAAAATGGGTAAAATGTTATTTTAAATATTATAGTAGAATAGTAAAATATTTTTGGAAACCTTTTAGGGAACATGGTTATGAAGGAACAAAGATTTCTGGCTGAAGATAATGGTAAAGAAAGAATTCATTTGAAACCATTTACTGGTAATATTAAGTACCAAAGAGTGAGAAAATGGTACCATTACATATAGATAATATGAATAGTCAAATTAAATAAAAATCACTTGAGTTATTGGGATATAGATCATAATATTTCATCAATGGGAGTATAAATATAACCAATCTTTGCAAATAGTGAGAATATTTTGAAAAACTGATACCAATTTAGTAACTCTGAATCATAAAAAATAGTAATAATAAAACTAAATTAATGTTAATATATAATAAAAATAAGGGTATTCATGATATAACATTTCAATTTCAGTATATGAAACTCATTTAAAATTATAGGTGTATAACATTTCATGTGTCTCAAAGAATGAAAATTGAGACATAATCACATTACCGATTTGGTAACTTTTGAAGCATAGATCCCTTGAAATAGAGATAAAAAGATAGATATTTAATACCCATAAATTTGTTTATAGGAATCATATAATACATCCATGTTAATTATACACATCAGACAAAAGTAATGAGGGTGAATAAAGCATGAATCTCATAGAAATAAAAAGTGTGATGAAATTCCATTACCTTTTTTCTTGACTCTAATCGCACTTGTTCAAAACTCCAATATAATAAATATGTGTTTATTATAATTTTATAACATAAAAATATTATTTTATATAATACCATATATTTTTTTATTATGAATTTATATTACCTTCTTATGAATAATTCTTTTTTAAGGCTTTACTTCGGGTAATATTCACTTTGTTTTTTGCATGTGTCTTAATTTGTTGTATCTTTAGTCCTTATACTTATATCATGACTTCCAGAATGTAAACCATGATATAAAAATAATTTATATTCATTATATATGTGTTATTACAATTTATATAATTTATAAGTAAGAAATTTAATACACTATTTGTGGAGACGACAGGTTATATGTACGCATGAACATTTTTTCGGTTTTGTTGTCAAATTGAAGGAAATAGAGTACATGACATATATGTATATATTTTCTTATTTATAATTAGTATAGTATAAATATTATATCATATATATCATATAATTTCACTAAATCTATCCTTAACATATTCCATGAATGAATCACATCACTTTGAGTGGGCAGTAATCCACACTTCCTCAAAGGAAATTATCATATTTACAAAAAATGGAGTGTCTATAGATATGTGTTGTAAAAGATTTACATTATCATGAAGTTAAAATAAGAAATATATAATCTGATATAAATATAATTTCTATCACAATTCCCAACCATTAATGTTGGTAAAGGAAAAATGAACATCCATTGTGTTGTGAGGCGGTAGTTTTCCGTACACATAAACAATATGTCTGTTTCCCATTAGATGGAAGTTTTTGTAAGTGTAGTTAAAACAACTAGAATAAAAAAATAGAAATATTTTTAAGATACTGATTTTTTTATAATTATGAAAAAATAATATTGGAGGTTTATATAATGAAAATTAGATAAAGGATCTTGGGGAAGGCATTTACCTCTTCTTTGGGAGACACCTTTTGGTTTTCACCAAATGGATTCTTTGAATTCATTTCTACCAAAAGGGAGGCTTCAAGGAGGAAGGGAGTAAATTTTGGGGATGAATATTTATAACATATTTTCCAAAACTATGTGGTTTTAGATGTGTGAAGAATGAGTATTATTGGTGTCCTTGTGTAGAGAATGGAGAGGAAACACTTTTCATTTTTGAAAACAAGTTTGGTGTGCCCTTGTTTTTACTGAGAAAAAGTCATCCAAAACGATCCAAAAATTATTATGTAACGTTTATGGTATAAATATATCCATAAAATGGGTTTTTTACATGTTTCTATGTTGTTTTCCGCCTTATGATTAAGGTTTCGTTATTTGATAAGATAATTTGTCTCTTAATCGTTGTAATTAATTTAATCACTTTCACTATTATTTTTGGTAAAAAACTATGTTTACCTTATTATAAATTATAAATTATTATTATTTCAAATATAAAATCCATTTTTATTAATTCTAATCTTGAAAGTGGTAGAAATTAATTTAAAATTTATCCTGCAGATAGAATGTAAATGTTTGTTTTAATGAAAAATTGATCAAACATTTTCTATGTTTTTATGTTCAATTTCAATGTGAAATTGATTCTAAAGACCTAAATTTGGTAAAATGAAAAATTATTGATATTATTTTATGTTAAAACACAATTGAAATACAATTTACCACTATCAATAAATTAGATGAAAAAGTAGTTCTGAATTAAAATTCAGTATTTTCACTATTCATTAAAAAACTAAAACAACATAGAAAAATACAAAAAACATTGTCCTAATGTAATTTTTATGTTTTTATTTAGAATATGAATTTATTATAACATTTAATATTTATAAAAATTCCTAAAATTGGATTTATAAATGGTTCTCCATTTAATGGTGGTAAAACTACCTCAATAAAAATAGTGATTTTGATACAAAATATTGGGTTTATATTTATCTAATTCATACGGAATCTGTTGGATGAAAATAAAAAATATTTGATAGAATATTTAAAATTTATATTATATTAATTTTATTCATCATTAGTAATTAATTTAATTTATTGGGAAAAAACATACTTTGTGATCGCAAAATTTGATTTTATAAAAACATTCCCTCTATATTGAATTGGTTGTTATATTCATTTATAATTTATTTATAAAACATTAATTCATACATTTATTTTCATAAGTTATTGTATCGTATTCATAACCTCCATGTTATGGTCTTTGTTATGTATTATTTTATAAAATAACAATATTTTTAATAATATAATATTGTTTGGAAAAACTTGGTCTTTCATGTTATGAAATTCATCAAGGAAAGTCTATATTGTGTACAATGTCTGCTAACCTTAGTGTTACTTGTAAATAATGATAAAAATTGTGTTGAGTGTAGTTCATGATTAACATGGTGTTGTGTATAATGAAATACAAAACAAGTTATTTAATATTAAAGAAACTATTTTTAGCATTGTGTGAATAAAAAATATCAAAGATATTAAATTAATTCTCAAAAATATTTTTCCCAAAATATCAAGGTATTACATTTTACAAACCATAAAATGATTTTAACCCTTTAAATTTATCTGAGTTATCAATTATTAAATAATTCAAAGTTTCATTCAAAGAAACTGACATCATTAAAATGAATACGAATACTTCCTTTAAATATGGAAAGTTTGAACTTTAGTAGTTAACCATAATAAGTCAAAACTAGGTTTCCACATAAGATATCATATGTGGAATGTGAAAACAAGGACTTTGAGTAAAAGTGTTAATATTCATTTTCATTAATTTAGGACATCAATCACAATCAATTGAATGATCAATGAAAATTTGATGGCCTAAAATTCATAAATCTGTGATGATTTAAAAGGCCATTGGCTCAATAAAAATTAAGGTATTAGGAAAACATTTTCATACCATTTTCAAATAGTTGAATAATTCTTTTATTGACCAAGAATATAATGTAATATAATTACATGATATATTTTTATAAAAAATAATTTTTTGGTTATGCTTTTATAATTTCAAAATTCATTCATTCCTTTAAGAAATGGAATTCCAAAAATTAATTTCGATGCATGAAGCACTAAAAAACACTTTTAAAAGATCTTATGACCCATAAAATAATGTAATGTCTAATTATTTGTCTCTAACTACTCTCCAGAATAAATATGGATAATACATTAGTCTCTAAAAATAAAATGTAAAAGTATTGTTTCATCATTAATAATTATTTATAAATATAATTACACATTAACCTAAACTTAGTGTATGATATTGGAATGAATGAAAGACTTATTGACCTTCAGTAATTGGTTCATGACCCACGACCTTGCCAGACCTGATTGGTTGTCACCCGACCCAAAATATGTTTTTTCTAAAATATCACCTATATAATTTCCAAAATAAATATTATTGAAATATTTGAAAAAAATTTAATCAATAAATATCCTTTTAAATATGGTTTTAAAAACAACCTCAATACATATTTACATCATCCAAATTTTAACATAATATTTTCTTGAATGGTTTACCTTATACCCCATCTAAAAAATGAAAATCCAAAAATTTAGAAAAATAGTCACGAAATCTTCTTAAAATTGATTCCCCATATATCACAAAGTATCTCAAGGTTGTCACATTCCAATCATGTGAATACATTCATCAAGTATTATCTTGAATCATGGTATTGACTTGAATTACAATAAATCCATATTGATCGCATGATTTTTTCCTTACTTCTATTTATATTGGATAAATTCTATAGATCTCAAAATGTTCTAACCCTTATCAATGACAACATACCAACTTGTTAAAAAGTACTTAATTATTTCCATGGTAATCAATAGGATCCAATTTAGTTATTTATATCAAACATGTCCCTATCTCAACAACATTGTCATAAAATAAGTAACATATTAAGGGTTATCTTCCCTTAGTCAAAATATCACCTTGTAATTAAATCCCTTTTCCATTCCATTAGAAACATTCAATATAATATATTAAATACTTAGAAAAAAATTGTAAAATCCTTGTCTATTTCACCATTCCTGTAACATAATTCCGGAATCCAAGTACTTAAAAACGTCAATTATTCCACTTTATATATAATCCATAAAAGTCTAAATTATCATATTAATTAATACGTCTTTCCTTTCACATTTAATTTGTATTCTCATCATCATCAGTAATGTATCCATTACTCTGAAAACCTTGATGATTTTCTTCTTGATATTTTCACTTCGGAAATTTATTTTCTTAATGACCATTAATTCCACGCTTAAAAAATATAAACTTCAGCAATGTCTTAGGGAGGTCAATATTCTCATCACTTTGTTATGTGAACTCTTTATTTCTTTTTTTCAATCACATTGTTTGTGTCCTTAATTTTCATAGTAAACACTTCATTATTCTATTAAGACATTAAATTTGGTGGTTCTTTCCACATTCTTGACACAAAGTAAATTAAATATTCTTTACTCCATGGTCTCCATTACCTGACATCTTAGTGAAGTCATTTTTATTATTATTTTGTGGTCCATGAGTTGGAAAAGGTGTATGTTGTTGATAATGTTCATTTAAATATTATTAGGCATGATCACAACTTCCTTCACTTCAGTGATCATCCCATTTGACTAATCATTAGTAAAATTTTGACCACATTCAAATTTAATAGATTTTTTTCTAGTTCTTTCCTTTTACTAAAACTATGAATCATTGAGTGAGACATGATTATCATAGTGAGGAACCATATAATCATGAAAAACACGTATATAATGTATAAATTATGAAACCTTTATTAAAATATGACACATCATATTTATACTATGTTATTCATATCCAACATCCATTTAAATCTTTAATGATGATTCATGATGAGTTTTAGAATTCCCAAAGTATATCCCCCAGCAGTGCCAAACCAGGTGTGCAGAAAGGCCTATTTTCTTGCACTAGGTTACACTGATTTAGGAAAAACACACCTCGTTAGAGTTTTCACCCCTACGTATATATGTGTCAGATCAAAATCCACTTATATTATCTATAAAAGGATATATTTATAGGAAACTACTCACTCTATCCTTTACCAAAATTTCGAAACATTTTCCTAAATGTTAACTCATCCTTATAATAATCCTTAGAAAAATCACTAGACATTTCCTTATAAATATACCAAGAGATCTCATTGATGGTTTCTCATCCCAATTTCCAAATTTGGAATAAATCCTTTCTCTAATACCAACTATAACAATTCATTATTAACCTATATAGATAGTGCATCACTTTTTTGGAAAACATAAAAAATTACAAAAACTGATTCCTAAATACCGTATAAATTTAGTTCATTTGGAAACAGTGAAACCTAAATACTATTACAAAAATGAGCTACATTATATCCCAATAGGTTCCTATTGACTAGAAACCTTCTTAGAAACATTAATATTAATACATATATTTATTAAATAAGAAATGAAACATAAAAAGGGGTGAGCTCAGATGCTTATTAAGGGTAAAAAAAGGTGACATGTAAGGATAAACATATGAATAGGGTTATAACAACATGATCATAACATTATAAGATTATACACTGCATATCACTAGATCAAAAAAATAAATCATGGAATAAATCTTGAAAATTCATAATAGATGAATCATAAGAAAATAAAGAACATAATCCAAAAAATCATATCATAGTAATAAGACATAGAATTTTGGCATACATAAATATTCGATTTCATTCCTAAGAATTCAACACACATTGAATGAATTTATCAAGTCAATTCATGGGATCTACACCCACTGGACGGGACACACCAGTAATCATATTCATAGTACTTGTAAGGGACCAAGTTTTCCCATATTCTCATAGTGGGTTATGTTTCCCCATATTCCCATAGTGGATTAGGTTCCTTATATTATTTCATCATAGTGACTACACTAACTGGGTGAGATATACAACCATCCCCAATCGCAGTCATTTCCTTATAAAGGATAATGTTTCCCCATATTCTCATAGTGGATCAAAACTGTCGACTTGATTCCCATCATTATCTAAGGAGATATAAATTTTGACCCAATGCATTAGAAGAGAAATATGTCCCACCCATATCATAATAAAAAAATTCATACATATTCTACAATATTATAAAAATTTCATCATATCATGTCCCATAAAATAGATGAGTTTTAATAACATCTTATCACAATATCATGAAATGGGATGGGTTTCATAAACATGTAATAATATCTTAACCTATGGAAAATGTCATGTTTCAAAATAATTTATTAAAAGACTAACAATTGAAAAGAATTGGTTTTTAAAATCATAAAAACTTTAGAAGAGGAACGAGTTTCATAAACATATGACCCATCAATGATAGAGTAGTATCATAAACATTATTTCATCGAAACATTAACCATTTATTGAAATAATATGAATGTAACTTGTGGATAATTTCCCTAGAAAGTTATGATTAATACTGATGGATGTCATCTTATATGGGAAATATTTTGGAAATATATTTGAAAAATATTTCCTAAAAAATTATCCTTTCTCCTTTGAAAATTATTCATAATACATAAAACCATTATAAAACCATTTTCATAAAAATAAACATGAAAAATTATAAATTAATCTCAAAAACATATTTAAACCCCATTTTACTTGAAAAAATATAATGAAATATTGAAAAATTCTTAGAAACTATTTTATATGAAAAATTATAAAATAATATTGAATTTTTTTTGAAAAAAAATCACTAAAAATACTTTGACAACATATAAATTAATATTGAAATCTTTTTGAAAACCTTTTGACTTGAAAATTTATAAATGGATCTTGAAATTGTTTTGAAAACTATTTTCCTTGAAAATATATAGAAGATGATTGAAATAATTTTGAAAACATTTTTCTTGAAAACAAATTTAAAACAACAAATATCTAGAATATTAGGAAAACAATTCTAGAAAATAACTTTATAATCTTGTAATGAAAGCTTTAAATTAATTATGGTCATAGAGGTGGGTAAATATATACATCTAGAATATTCTTTTTTCACTGTAAATGTTTTAGAATAATGCCTTAACCAAAAACTGAAAAGAAGATTCATTTTTTAAAAAAAATTTGTTTAAAAGGTAAAAAAATAAGTAAAAATTTCTTTTAAATATCATATGATAACATTAGAATATTTATGGAAACATTTTATAAATAATGGTTTTGAAAGAACACATATTTCTGACTGAAGAGAGAGGTAAAGTCAAAATTTCTTGTATACATTTTCAAGATCATATTTTGTATAAAATAGTGTAAAATGATAAAATTACTTGAATATAACATAAATAAACATAGTTACTAAAATTGATGATATTTATTGAGATATGTACAATAATATTTCATCAATGGGAGAATAATAATAAACCATCCAAATAAATGGTTAGATAATAGCTATAAACCGTTACCAATTTGGTAACTTTTGATCATAAAAAATGGTAATATTGAAAATAAAAGATGATTAAAATATCATTAAAATATGAAGATTTGTGATATAATATTTCAAAGGTATTATATTCAACTAGTGAAAAAAATATGTGAATAAAATGACAGGTGTCTCAAATAATGGAAATTGAGACAAAATCACTTTACTGGTTTGGTAGCTAATGAAACATAGACCCTGGGAAATGATGACCGTAAAATGGATTTTAAAATACCCATAAATTTAAGTATTAAAATCATATAATAAATCCATGGTAATAATACACAATTATAAAAAGGAATGTGTGGATAATAAAGCATGTACTTCTCAAAAATAAAATGTGAGCTGAAATTCACTTACCTTGTGTCTTTACTCTCATCGTACTCGTTCAAAACTCCAGTATAATACATATAAGTTTATTTTAAATATGTCAAAGAAACATTTAATTATATATAATACCATATATGGTCTGATTATGACTTTATATTACTCTCTTATTAACAAATTTACGCTAAGGTTTCACTTTGGGTAATATTCTCTTTGTAATTCACATTTACCATAATAGAAAAATATCTTTGGTCCTTATACTTATATCATTATTTTCAGAATATAAACCATGATAAAAATATCCTTTATATTAATTATATTTTTTTTATAATAATATATAGAATATATAAGTATGAAATTGAATACACTTTTCATAGAGACGGTAGGCCGGATGTATGCATCAATAATATTTCAACTTTTCTATATTGATTAAAAGAGACTTAATGAATTATATGAATATATATGTATTATTTTCATTATTAAATTAGTATGATTATATTATATATATCATATTTTTTTTACTAAATACATCTTTAACACATTCTAGGATCTAATCATATCACTTTTAAGGGGGGTAGTCCGTATTTCCTCAAACGAAATTATCATATTTACACCAAATGGAAAGAATAATGATATATGTCTAAAAATAATTATATAATATTATAAACATAATAAATATAAAACTATCATATATAAACTAAATTTAAATCACAATTCCCATCCATGAAAGGGGGTAAGGGAAAAATGAACAACCATCTCTTCGTATGGCGGTAGTTCTCCATACACATAAATAGTATATTTGTTACCAATTAAAGGGAATTGCGTATAAATATAGGTATAAAACATACCATAAAAATATAACAATATATTTTTTATACTAGTTTTTTTATATTCATAGAATAATAACAATGGAAGGTTGGATAATTAAAATAAGATAAAGGAGATTGAAGAATGATGTTACCACTTCTTTGGGTAACTCGTTTTAGTTTTCATCAAAGGGATTACGTTGATTGTTATCTTTCAAAAAGGATGATTAAAGGATTAAGGGAGGGATGTTGGGAAGTTAATTGAGAATATATTTTTTGAACCTATATGTTATTAAGGATATGAAAAATGAACAGATGTGGTATCCATTTATAGTGAAAGTAGGGGATATAATTGGTATTTCATAAAATAAGTTTGTTTTACCAACATGTTTACCAAAAAAAGTCATCCCAAAACAACCAAAAATAATAATTGTAGTTTTATGGACTACTTATGTCCATAAAAGTCGGTTTTTAAAATTTTATAGGTCATTTTGGGCCTTATTTTTAAGGTTTAGTTCTTTGTTAAACTAATTTGTCTCTTAATCGCTATAATTAATTTTAATCACTCTCACTGGTATTTTTAGTCAAAAAATAAGAATATTTAATTATAAAATATAAAATATTTTGATTCCAAATATGGAATCCATTATTCCAAAAATACAATCATATAATTGTAAAAAATTAATTTAAATTTAATCCCACAGACGGGACAACAATGTGCGTTTTTAAAGTAAAAATGTTTGAAACTTTACTATCTATTTTATGTTCAATTTAAATGTGAAACTGATTCCAAAGAAATAAATATGATTAATTTATTAATAATTTGTATAATGATAAATTAAAACAAAATTTAAATAAAATTTAAATCATTAAATAATTTAGACAAAATGGAGTTTTGAATAAAAAAATGAGTATTTTTTACTATTCTTTAAAAAATAAAGCTTAATAGAAAAATTAAAAAAATTAATCTTAATATAATTTTTATGTTTATGACTGAAAGATGAAGTTTATTTTAACATAATATAATTATAAAAATTCCAAAAATTGGGATTTAAAATTTGTTCTCCATTATAAGGTGGAAAAACATCCTTTATAAAAATATTTATTTTTCATAAGAAATATTGATTTTGTTTTTATCCTTTGCTAATAAATTCTCTTGGATGAACATAAAAAATATTTTAATTAATATATAAAATATAAATTTTCTTAATATCATTTCACAATAGTAATTAATTTAATTTATTTGGAGAAAATTTTGTTATGATCATAATATTAGTTTTCAAAAAAAAATTCATTCTATATGAATTGGTTCTTATATTCATTTTTAATTTATTTTTAACCAATTAATTCAACCATGTATTTTCATAATATATATATTCCTATTAATAACCCCCAACTTAATGACTATTTTATATCTTATAATATTAAATAATAATACTTTTAATAATATATTATGGTTCGGTAAAACTCAGTCTTGCGTGTTATCCAAGCCATCAAGGAATGTCAATATTGCATGTAATGTACTCTAACCGTAGTGTTATATATATAGAATGACAATAATAAAGTTTCTTATAGTTCATTATTAAGTTAGTTTTGCATATAACACAAGGGAAAAATTGATTTAATATTAAAGAACTATTTTTATTAATGCGTGAAATGGTAAAAATAAAAAAAGATTAAATTAGTTAGAAAACAATATTTCACAAAGTCTTGGGTTGATAAATTATTAAATTAAAAAAATTATGTTCTTATACTAAATTTTTTAGGAGTAAGATTAGAACAAACACAAATTTACGCAAAAAAACCTATGTTTTTAAAAAAGGAAATTTTACCACCTTTTACTGGAGAGCGTATCTTAAATCCAATTTTTGAAAATTATATATATTATATTTGAAAACATAAACTCCCTCTTTCTAATAATAATACAAAAAATAATTTTTTGTTGAATTTTTTATATTTTTTAAATAATTCTCATGTTTTGATAAATAGTGAAAAATACTAAATATTAATTGAACAAACTTTTTTCATCGAAATAATTTGTAGTCATAAATTATAATTTAAATGTGGTTTAAATTATTTTTAGAATAATCTTTCCTCTGTTAATCCAATGTATGCAATTTCAATCAATTTCACATTGAATTTTAATATAAAAATGTGTCAATATTTTACAGGTCTTAAACGTTAATAATCTGTATTCTCAACCCATCAACAAGATTAATTTTAAATTAATCACTACAAAATCTATGTTTTGAATTTTAAAAAAATTATTCCATATTTTTAATCAGTGAGCCCGAATTATTTAAATAAGTTTCTTTTATATTTGGTTATATGAATAGTAAATTTAGTAATATTTTAATTACCATAGTTAAGGGTAAATTAAGTAAAAAAAGTTAAAAATAAAATTATAATATTATGATAAAACTTATAATACTCTTATTGGATGATATATTGTTGACACAAATCATCATTTTACCTATTTTATATCCTCTTAGACCATCTTAGATGACTTTAAGAGATTTATTGTATTTTATTCAAAGGGATGTCCAGTATGCAACACTCTTGTTTTAATAAGTATTACATTTTATATATCAGGTTATATGGAGGATATCCTTGATATTAAATTTTAATTTTATGGATAAAATGTTAATTTCCAAATTGATATTTTTTTAAAAAATTTAGGTAATATTTAATTAAATTAAAGGATTCCACAATGTTGATACAGTAGTTGATTAATTAATGGAATAACCAAATAAATGTTATTAAAATTAATATAATAAATATAATTTGATATAATTAATTATTTACACATATTTTATGGATGAATTTGATAGGTTACTGAATATTTAAATGACTTGTTTCGAAGATATCAGGTTGTTGTGACATTTTTTTAAATCATGTAATTAATGATGTCAAAATTGAAAATATATATATTTTAAAATAAATAATATTTTAATAAATCATTTAAAATTTATAAAAATATAATATTTGACCAAATAATTTTAATTAGTACTAAAATTTCATATATGACTCATTTTTTGGTCATTAGTCATGTTATAGTAATAATATTAACCCTCAAATTATAAATTAAATGATGTCACAATAAGAGTTGAAAGGGTAAAATAACAGTTAAAACAAAATTAAAATGATTAAAAAATAATAAAACCATTTCCAATTTTCATTGATTTAAAATATTTAGACCCATATTAATCTTATCTTCTAAATAAGTAACTTTTTAGAATACTAAAATTGAAAATTTATTTATATTAATTTAATATATTAAGAGTTTCCTAAAGTGCCCATAACCCCAATTATAAAAGGGAACCTCCTCCCTAACTCATCTATATCACTTTGAGCCTTTAAGATCGGCCATACCATGACCATTTACCTTATCAACTTTCATATAAACATATTATAGGTTCTATTCTTACCAAAAGACCAACTCTAGAGTTCATTACTAGAGATCTAAAGGAGTTGTTCTGAGTAGATGTAATCAATCAATCTAATCATTTTCTTTTTCTACTCTTAAATATCTACACCAAATATATTATATATACCATATAATAATCACTTAATCATAAAAAATATGATGAAATGTTATTATGATTATGAACACACCATTATAAATCCCTTTTCCCATCAAACAAAAACAAATAAATTGCTCGTGTGTACGTACGACTTGCCATCTTCACATATCGATAAAAATCATTTTCCATCACCTTATTTAATAAGGGAGAATTATGAGGGGTTTAATATTTACATATGATATTTATGGTATAATTATACTTAAGGAATTAATATATCATTTATATATTTTTACAATTTAATATATTGGGAAAATTATAATGTTTCTCGTACGTACATATGACTTACCATCTACATAATGTCATTCATTATTTACCAATATTTCAAATGGATGGTAATAATTATGAATTTTATGAATATATATTTCTTATTTATGACATAAGAAAATCATGAATAAAAATATGTCACACCTAGGTTTGGAATATTATCATTAGTCTCGGTTTGGTTTAGTTTTCAGTTCTTTTCTCAAAAACTGGTTGTAAAGGGCATGAGTTTTTTGGAAGGTTATTCTCTTCTATCCTTGGCCTATATATCTTCCTTAGGATCCTATTTGAGTTTTGGGTGGAATTGGATGTCTTTGTGGTAGTCATACCCTGGCACACGGTTAACGCTCAGTTAATAGTAATTGTGTGCACCGGCCCTAGTAACCATGAAGAGGATCCTAAAAAGAAATTAGTGACTGAACAGTTACTACATATTCTGATACACCATATGGACTACCTAGTTTTTTAAAATAAATGTTGATTTTTCAATTTTTACACCTTTAAATTTTAACCCAAATCGGATCCCCCCCATTGGGGTTTGTCCGACCTGGGCGCACCCTCCCCCAATCATTGGATCCTTTTACCTCATTCCCTTAGGTATTTTTTGGCTCGATTTCTATAAGAAATATCCAATTATGTTATTTCTCCTTGATCTACTCCCTTATTCTTGATTTTTCATTCCATTTTCTTGGGTTTCCTCTTCTCCTATGGTTAGTGGTCGTTTTTAGGGTTAAATACATTAATGTTTGTGTTTATATTGATGGTTTAGGATGGATCTTGTCTCATTTGAGTACGGTGGGGGTAAAATTGAATATCTATATGGGTTTCTAGAACTTTCTCTATTTTGATGTAGGTACCCCGTTGCATGTGCCATTAAATTAGGATTTCATTGATTTCTTAATGTCTTAACCTCTTTTAATTTCTAAAAATTCATTATTTATTTGTTAGAATATTTATAAAATGTAAACATATTTAGTTTTCCCTTGTTCTGAATTGTTTTGGAACTATTGGAAGAAATTTTTCACACATTGTGTTATGGAAATGGCTCGAATGGAACTTCTAAGTGGTTAATGGTTTTTGAATACATTGTTTTATTAATAAATGAATTTTCAATGTCAAAGGTGGTGATTTATATTTTTAAATGTGTTTATTACATTAAGTATGGCATATGCCCCTTTGGACTTTTTAGGTATGTTTTAATTTGGAAGGGGTGGTATGGATTGATGAAAAGGGTTTTAAGGGTGTGATTAGTTTTGAAAGTGGATTATGTGTAGTAATTTATAAAATGAACTATTTTTTGGAAAAGGTGTTAGGTCTATATTCAATATAAAATTAGCATCTTTGGAAAACCCCCACTTGGAGGTAGACCTTGCCTAGTTGATTGTTCAATGGGTGCAGATGTCCTCAGAATGGGTCTCCACCCATGTGGTTCTTTTTGAAGGCTTGGGTTTCCCCTTGAGGAGGTCAAGGTTGTGCCGATGGTGTTTGTGTGTGATAGAATTTATATGTGTGACTTTTTGTTTGAAATGTTTGGAACACATCCCTTACGAACATATCATGGGATCCTAGCATAGTAAAGAAGCTTACTAAAAACATTTGTTGCACTAGTATAGGTTTTTGTACCAGCTAGTGGCCCATAATAGGTTGATACTTGTGTTTATTTCTATGGGATTGGGCCCCTCAACTTGACCAGGTAGGATGATGGTCGGGCATTAGAGCATCAGGATGTCCTTAAATAGGGAATTCCTTGGGGATGAGTCGCACAGATGTTATGTTTTGATCTTCCTCTAAGTTACTAGGTATTATCATGATTAACTGATACTAGATTCATTATCCATTTACCTCATTGGGAGACTACCTCCCTTATTAATTGTTTTTTAATCCTCTTAGTGAATCATGAATTGATGTTTTCTTGAAAGGTTTCAAGAAAAAATTAAAATAATTTGCATGAAATTGTATATTTTCTTTTTTGGATCCCTTTATTCTTTTTCCCTATGAACTTATTTTTTGTCCATGAATTTCACTTGTTTTAAAATGAGAGGGTGACGGGTTTTAATTTTTTTATTTTTAAATGTACAGTTTGGAAAACTTATTTTTATTACCTTTATTTCAAACCTGAAAATCATTATTTCCTTATTTAAAGGATATGCATTGTGAATAGAATTCGTGGGGCATACCTACTGTGTTTTTTAAACTCATGCCTATAATTTTTTCATGTTTTTATCTTCTCATACAGGTTCTAGTGTAGTTTAGTCAACTGAGGTGATGGTTAGTGTTTGGTCGGAGGGTGACCCTCGGGGTCACATGGAGGTGTTGTTTGGGTCAGGTTCATCTTGGATGTTTGGGTTTTGTTTATTGTTCATTTTTTGTATCATTATTTTTTAAATGTAAATGATTTATGTTTTTGAAATAAATTTGATGTTGAGTTTTTCTTTTATTTTTTTGTCTATCCTTGTATATTTATTTGGATGAAATCATTCCCTTCGTCACTCTATTGATACCCTTGGCTCTCGTCCCCAGACCAGGAGGATAGGGAACGCCTCTCGGGTAGTGTTACGGGATGTCTTGGGTGATCGGTTTAGCATCAACCCATGTTGGTTCATGAAAAAATATATCGTATGCTTTCATTTTTTTAACTCGATAAGAAAAAAAATTGTATTCATGTGTTTGTATAGTCTACCATCTCCAATAATGGTGTATTTTATTTTCCATCTCCCACTATTAGGTCTCATCAAAAATAAATATATAATGAATATGTATATATTTTATTTATATCATTATTATCTTCCCTATATTTGATGAAATCATGATCTATGTAATAGGACCAATGATAAGAAGTGAAAACATGAATGAAAAATGACATTGTTATTACGTGAGTCATAAAAATGACATGTAATTGTTAACAAACAAGTAATATAGAATCATAAGTAAATAATATATAGTATTAAATATATAAATAGTTTTTTTTCTGAATATTTATGAAAAAATTATATTTATTAAACTGGTGGTTTTAACGTGTGTGAAGAAAATCAAGACTTGAGTTAAGGTAATTTCATCTCACTTTTCATTTCATTGAGATACATCCCATATTCCCCACTCGCTTATTTTGTGTGGTGTATATTGTGACCTATGATATGTTATATCATTTATTTTCTTTATTTAATAATATTAAAATATTTAATTGTTGTTAATATTTCGTAGGGTTTAAGATTCTAAAGTTAATCATGCAGTAAGGGATTTGTGTCTCACTTTTATTAATATAGGACACATGCCTTATACACTACTTGTTTCTTCTACATGGTGTATATAATTATCATGAATTTATTTCATGAGTATTATCTACAGGATTATGGTATTTTCATATCTATATAAATCTATTTATATCATGGTTCATATGATGAAACTAATTATTATGTGATGAGTATTTATTTCATAATATCATAAATATTTGGAATTTTTTCATTTTAAGTCTCTATTGTGGAATATTTATCTTACAAGTCCATTTTTCTAAAAAACAAAAAATGTTATTAATACTCTCATACGTATGTTTAAATTCATTTATAACCATTTTTTATTTTTATTTTCTTCATTGTTTGAAATTAATCTTTTTGTCGTCTTCTAACTGAGGTACTTTGTAACTTTTTCTGGAAAAAGTACAAAATTGATTATTTATTTTTAACTTAAAAATAATGAATGGAATATTCCTCCATCATGACTTTGTAATGATTGGAATATTTATTTACAAGATTAAAAGTTTATGTTATATTTAAATTTTTTCTTTTAAGATTACGCAACATTTTATGAAAAGAAAATGTTTTCAAAGTACACAAAATATTTTCCTTATGATTTATTTTCAAGTGATAAGTAAAAATAATTTTACATCTAAGATAATTTTATTTCATGTTAATTTTGTTTAACTATGGATATGATTCAATGATATCTTTAACATTTGTTATAATAATGGTTTATGTTTATGATACAATAATATTTATGAAACCCATTTCATTTGATGGGTAATATTATGATAAAATGATGTTTATGAAATCCATTTCAATCTATGGGTTCTAATATGATGTTTTATTTATATTCTTATGGAACACATGTTTATGGTTTTTATTATGTGATTGGTGGGACCTAAATCTCCCTCAAATGCATTGGGTAAAGATGGATAACTCATATGTTTTATATGTCTTTCGTGAAATTGATTTCATGTTCAAAATTTTATGTGTGGATCTATTTGTCTAGTCCATAATTTTATGTGTGAACCTAGTTTTCATTTTCATGTATTTATTCAGGGGAATGATTTTAGGTCCTTAATTTAATGAGTGAACATGTCACTATTAATATATTCTCACAATGTTAAAACATTTTTTGAACAACACAATTTCATGTTTTATGTTACTTATATGATATCATGGATTATGTTCTATGATTCCCTTAAGAATTGTGTCCTATTAACTTCCATTATTTATTCCATGACTCATGTATATGATCATTGATATGTAGAATATATGTTTATAATGTTATGATCATTTTCACAAAACCTTATGATAATGATTTGGATTATGTATCTCCTTTGTTTACACTTACCAAGCAACCAAGCTCACCCATTCTTTTGTTTATTTTCCCTAAGATAAAGTGAAAGGTATTATGGGTGATATGTCAAAAAGGATTTTCTTAGTGAATAAATATATGATTGAATTGGTAGATGTGTTGTGGGATAGTTTTTTATATTCTAGGTATCCAAAGGTACTAAAATAATATGATCTTTGGTCACGTGTTTGTGTAATGTATGAAATTATCCTAAAATTTATGTTATACCAATGTACGAACAGGTTGGATTATTATATTTGGTATCATATCAATGTTTTAGTCAATATTTGGAAACATGGATGATAAAACTTTAGTGATATACCTAGAGATTTTTTCTAAGGATATTTCTAGGGATATATATATGGATAAGTATAAGGACAATGGAATGTATATGAAAATGTCCTAGAATTTTGGAAAAGGGTAGAGTTAGTGGTTTCCTATAATTACATCCTTTTCAAGATACTAAATGTGGATATGGATCTAGTATAGATGTACCTAGGTATTAAAACTCTGAAAAAGTGTGTCGGGCTAGACTCGAGCGTAACCTGGTTCATGAAAATGGGCCTTACGACACACCTGGTTTGACACTCCTATGGGATATGATTTTGAAATTGATACACTCTTCAAGAAATATCATGAATGAATTAAAATTTTTTTTTATTATTATCCAATGATAAACCTATATTGCATCGATTATAAAGCAATTTTTATGATCTTGACATCTTATAAGTAATTTTTCATGATTATGTGGTTTTTTTCTATGATAAGTGTTTCTCATCGCTTGTTTTCTAGTTTTAATCGATAATTGAATCTAAAACGAAATGGGTTAACATCAAATGGTTCAGATGTTTAATGTATGGGAATGATGAAAAATGATTTTCTAAGTGGACATCTCATGAAGCTAATCAGGATGGTCCAAGAGTATTGGTTATACTTATGAAGATAAAGAGAACACAGATGCCATTTGGAGGGTATGGTATGTTCTTAAAGAGTTATTTACACTAAATTTAAGAAGCATGATTAGATTGAGTTTAAGGAAGCTTAATACATGATTCATAATTCATAATGTTGGTAAAATTTATTAAGGAATAATATAATGAATTCTAAGTAATAGTTTAAGAGTAATTTTGGATGATTGTTCTCTATAAGATTTTAAAATAAAGAAATATATTATAAGAATCATGAAATATAAAAGTTTTTTTAGTATAAATTTTTTATCAAGGATTGAAAAGGATATGTTTAATTTTTTGAAGACATAAAAAGTGTTATTTTGATTATGGGAAGGTAACCTATAATGTGATCATTATTTTTAGAAAATTATGTTTAGCTTTGATGAAGAGATTATTGATTTGGTTAAAGTAAATTTGATATTATCAATGACCTCAGAACACATTTATGATTTTTTTAAAAACAATTATATGTCATCATGGATAATTTTTAAAACATCTTTGATTTTTTGAATATATCCAGTGGTATTTTGAATAAGGAATCATGCATGTTTTTGAAAATGATGAATGTAAATTCAGGTTATTACCATGTTTCAAGAGAATACATGATGAATTTATTCACATGATTGGAATTTTCAGCAATGTTATACCATACTATATATGGGAAATAAATTTTAAATTTACTTAGTTCACTTCATTCTAATGTTTTTGATTTTTCATATTTTGGAAGGATTATAGTATTATCTATGTTTAAAATGATTAATCTAAACATTGGATGATGTTTGTGAGATTATTATATTACCTAACCATGGGTGTATTTTTTTATATTTTAAAACCTATAATAACATTTTTTATGATAAATACAGATGTAATGAAATATCGTTCTATTTATGCATCTCAAGATCTTCTAATGCTTCAGGAATTAATAATTCAACTGCATTTATTAGAATAACAGATTATGTGGAAATTGATCAAGGCATGACAAAGGGTACCTTTGTCCTAAAATTATGTATGTATTTTCCGTTGTGAAAATTATTCAACTTTAAGAAAATGATCATGGAAAAATTGTTATATTATAATAATTATTAATGACATGAACGACTTCTTTCACACATCTTTGGTTTATGGTTTAGTGATTATCAACTTTCTCTTCTTTATCCACTTTTATTTGATCAGTGGTCTTTATCAATCACTATGATTATTTATGCTTTTCCCCTATGCCTAAATCATGAACTATATTCTCATATATGTACACCTAATTTTGAGTTACTCTAGGTAACCATTATGTTTTCAAATTTCCTTTTTTAAAAGAATGTTTTAGTATTCATTTTTACTATATGGGTTTGTATAAAATGAACATTCATGAATTAAACCATTGATAACTTGATAAATTTAGAGGCTGAAATTAATTTTAAGGGGGGTATAATGTAACACCATGAAATTTTTTGAAATATATTTTTTGAAATTAATTTAATCTTTTTGATACTTTTATTTTAACAAATAATGAATATAGATTTTTCCATATGAAAAATTCTATGGTTGGATTCTGTTATACGCAGCACCAAGTCAAGATTTAATTACACAAAACATTTATATTAGATTTAGGTATATGAAACACTATGATTGGATTATGTTAAACATATTGTTGAGTTCTTATGATAGCTTTCATTACATGCAATACCAAGTTTTACTAAACAAAAGTATATTGTTAAAATATTATTATTTAATATAGTAAGATATAACATAGACTTTAAATTAGCAGTTATAAACAGTATTAAATATATTATTGAAATATATGGTTTATAATATGAATTCTATTTTGAAAAGTAAATTATAATTTAAAATATATACTAATTGATTATAAAAGAAATAATTTTATTTTTATGCACACAAAGTGGTTTTGTCAAAATAAATTAAATTACTTTAAATTAGTGAATGTTGTTATTGAAATATATATGTCTTATATTAAATTAAATATTCTTGATATTCATCAAAAAAAATTTATAGGCACAATATAATAACAAACCCAATTAAACACATAAAACCCAAAAAAATCAGAAATGTAATTTTAACACCTTTAAATGGTGAAACTATTTTAAATCAATTTTTTAACATTTTATATTATATTTTAAAAGATAAACTCCCCATTTTAAATTATAATATAAAAAATAACTTTTGTTGAATCTTGTCTCTTTATCTGATAATTTTCATGTTTTAATGAATAGTTAAAAATTATAAATTTTAATAAAAAACAACTTTATTCGTCAAAAACATTTAGAGTATTGAATTATAATTTTAATTGGTTTTAATGTTCAATTATAATAGATTTTATCATTTAATAAAATGTATTTAATTGAAATAAATTTCAAATTTAATTTAGATATAAAAATATTCAATCTTTCATATGCTTTAAACATTAATAACTCATTTTCTCCCCCCGTCAATGGGATTCATTTTAAATTAATTACTAAAAATTTATTATTCTTAATTTTAAAAACATTATTCCATATTTTTAATTATTTTGTCCAATTTATGTAAACATATTTATTTTATTTATTGGAATATTAATTATAAATTTAGAAATATTCTAATTACCACGGGTAAAGGTAAATCAGATAATTAAGGATAATAATAAAATTATAAAATTATCCTAAAACTTTAAATAATTTTATTTTATGAGATATTTTTGACCAACATCATCATTTGGATGATTTTATAGCATCTTGGAGCCAATTGGTTAATTTTATGACTTTTATTGTATTTTATTCAAAGGGGTTTCCAATACACCACACTATTTGTTTAATCAGTATTATGATTTTTATATATCGTTATTTAGAGGATCTCTTCTACAATAAATAATAATTTTTAATATAAAATGTTATTATTCCTCATGATGACTTTTTTTAAATTTTTAGAGAATAAATAATTAAATTATAGGCTAGCACAACGATGATGCATTAATTGTTTAATTAATGGAAGAATAAAATAAATAATTTTTAAAATATTAAAATAATTATAATTTGATATGGGTAATTTCATACACCAATTTTATGAATTAATTTGACTTGTTAGTGATAATTTAAATAATTTTGTTTTAAGATATCATGTTTTTATGATATTTGTAAAAATTCATGTATGGAATTGTGTCAAAATTTACATAATTGATATTTTAAAATAAATAATATATTATTAAATGATATAAATTCTATTAAAATATAATATTCATCAAAATAAATGTTAGAAGTCCTAAAATTTTATAAATGACTCAGTTATTGGTCATCTGTAATGTTATTGTAAATATATTAACCCTCAAAGTTTAAATCACATAATGTCACGGTAACAGTTGAAAGTGTAAAATAATGGTGAAAACAAAAGGATAAGGATTAAAAAAATAAAAAAACATGTCTAATTGACATTTTTTCAGAGTACATAAACCAATATAACTTTTATATTTTAAATAAATTACTTTGGTGAGTTTTTATATTGGAAATAAAATTATATTAATTTAATATTTTAAGAGTTTTTTAAAGTTCCACTCACCTTAGTTATAAAATGGAATCTCTACCCTCACTTATTTACATTATATTGAGCCTTCCAGCCCATCCCCCTAACCAATTACCTTCTCAAATTCCCTAGATACATTTTATAGGTTTTTTATTCCCAAAAGATCAACTGTAGAGTTCGTTAGAGGAGATCTAAAGGAGTCGTTCTGAAGAAGATGAAATTATTCAAACAAATCATTCCCTTTTTATACTCTTTTATTACTCCTCTAAATACATGATATATTTAATAAATTAATGAAATAATAATCCTAAATATTTGGAATTTTTTTATGATTAGGAACACACCATTATACAACCCATTCTCCATCAAGAAAAAAATTAAAGTATTGCTCGTACGTACATGATACTTATCGTCTCCACAGAGAAATGAAATTTATTTTCCATAAAAATAATTTATGAGTTATAATTATGATGGGTTTAATATTTATATATTACATTTAACATATACTTTTACTTTTGGAATTATAATATAATTTATACCATTCAAATATATAATATTTTGGGAAAATGATAACGCGGGTCACGTGTATGTATGGCTTACCATCTTCATAATGCGATGTGATTCATTATTCACTTATATTTCACATGAATGGTAATAAGTACGAATTTTATGAATATATGTTTGTTATATATGAGATTATAATTATTCGAGAATAATTATATATCAGACACTTTCTTTAACTTATCTCGACAATAAAATTAATATATCGTTCATGTGTACGTATGACCTACCGTCTCCATGAATGATGTATTTTATTTTCTATCTCCAACTATTATAAATCAAAAATAACACATATTTAATTAATATATATATTATACTTTTAAAATTATTATCTTTATAGAGATGATAAAATCATGATCTATATAAGAGGATTGATGATAAAAAGTCAAATATGAATGAAAAAAATGTTGTTATTACCCGAGACATATAATTAACCCAGAATTGTTAATAAAAGGGTTGTATAAAATCATAAATAAATCATATATGATGTTAGCTTAAAGAATATGGTTCTATTTAGGATTTATAATATCATTATATTTATTATACATGAGGTTTTAATTTATGTGAAGGAAATAAAGACTTACGGTATATGAGTTTCAGCTCACTTTTTTTCGTGAGATACATTCTATATTCACCACTCGTTTATATTTTGTGGTGTATATACTAACCAATGATATGTTATACAATTAAATTACATTAATTAATTATATTATAATCTTTAATGGATTTTATTTTTTCATGGGTTTTATGATTCTAATGTTACTCAAGTAGTAAGGGATTTATGTCTCATTTTTATTTTTTTGGTTCACAAGACTTATACACTACTTTTTTCTTATAAGCGATCTATGTAATACACATGAATGTATTTTATGAGTATTATACAAATTATAATGGTATATTCATATCCATATAACTTTATTTCCTTCATCTTCCATACAAGTCTACAGATTTTAATGTGATAAATATTTATTTCAGAATCTCATCAATATTTGGGATTGTTTCATTTTATGTCTCCTTTGTAGAATATTTATCTTCCATGTCCATCTTTTCTAAAATAGTTTTAAATTTTTTATTATTATATTATGTATGTTTAAATTTATTTTTAAATATTTATTAATTTTAAATAGAATGTTTGAATGGAATTTTTTTGTCGTTTTCCAGACAAGGTACTTCGTGACTTTTCTAGAAAAGGTAAAAAAGGAAATATTCTTTTTAAATTGTATATAATGAATGGTATTTTATGGACTTATGAAAATATATTTCTTTGAATATTCCAATAAAACATTAAAATTTTATTTTCAAATAATATATTTTCTTTTAAAATTTCAAGTAATTTTAAGAAAAGAACAATTTTTCAAGAAAGAAAAAATATTTTACTTAAGAGTTATTTTCATGTGATCGCTAAAAATTATTTTCCATCTAAGATAATTTTATTTAAATTTACTTATGTTTAAATATGTATATGATTCAATGTTACCATTCTTGTAATTTATAATAATGTTTTATGTTTATGATTGAATGATATTTATATACTAAGTTTCATTTCATCGGTAATGTCATGATTGAATGTTTTTTATGAAATTCATTTCATTACATTGGTCATGATATGAAGAATGATTTATATTCTTGTGAAACACATATATATGGTTTCCATTATTTTATTTTTGGTACCTAGATATCCCTCTAATGAATTGAGTAATATGGATAACTCATGAGGTATATATGTTATGCATAAACCTGATTTGATGTTTACAATTCTATGTGTGGACCAGGTTTTCATGTCCATAATATTATGCATTGACCTGGTTATCAAGCCCAAATGATTATCAAGGGCCTTATTTCATTCCCTTAATTTAATTATTGAACCAATTATTATTTATACATTTTAAAAAAGTTACAATTTTATGTGTATGCCATAATTTTATGTTTTTTGTTAATATTATGATCTTATAGATTATATTCATTGATTTCCTTATGATTAATGTCATATGAACTTCCATTATTTATGAAATTAATCATGTATATGATATTTTATATACATGGTATTATTTTATAATGTTAATATAATGTTTCCATACCCTTATGTTCATGATTTTGAAAATATAACTCTTTTTTACCCATTCTCAGAATCTGAGATTACCCATTATTATGTTTCTTTTCACCATTATCCGAAGAAAGGTATTAAATTTTAAGTATCACACAGGGTTCTAGTTATGAAGAATTAGTTAGGAGAATAATTATATGTGTTATGATCCAATTTTTTTATGTTTCCTTGTTTATAAAGGATCTAAAATAATACGGACTTTAGATGTGTGTTTGTGTATTGTTTGAAACATTCCAAAAAAATGATGTTTTTATATTTTTATGGAAAACATGGGTTGTTATATCATGTTATGTTCTAACCCAAAAATAGGGTAATGGGATCCATTTTTATTTCATGGAAGTACATGACATTAAATATTCAGACATTACTATGAATCCCACAATAACAAGAATAAAGCTAGACATGGTATATAGAAATCATACAGTTTAGTTTCAGGTGATTGGGGAATCATCCATGGATCATAATTTCATGTCGTAAAGAAGAAATTATTTCTTATAGTTTTAGGTCATATAGCTAGGACCATATGTCTTCAAGGCTCATCTAGCTTAGATGTTCCGACATTCCTCAGATGTGAGGGGGAATGAAAATGTAAACCATGATTCTGGGATTTTGTGGATTAAGAGAAATGATATGGAGAACAATTCCATTGAAATATTTAAATGATAAAATACGCCTATCTGGGGGATGAATTTTACTTTGTTTGGCAAAACGTTTTTGTGTGAAAATTATATAAATCCAACTAGGGAATATTTTATAGTAAAAAAACGTTTTCTCAAGACACTGACCCTCTATTTTAATTGGTGGTAAAAACATTGTGGAGACCCAAAATTTCTTGGGGAATAGTGTATGATAAATGGATGAAATGTTTCCATGTTTATAAAAAGAATTTAGACAATGATATTCCATTTATTTTGAAGCTACCTATATATATCTTATTCAAATATAAGGGCATTTATTTTTCCATGTTATATCCCTAAATAAGGATCCCAATAATTAGATCTCATGCATCTGTCTTTTTTAGTATACATGATGTGGGGAAATTTTATTCCTATTTACCCCCTGGATTTGACTATCACACGATGTCAAGGAATTACTATACATCTTTTCAAAATGATAATATATCCAAAAAAGTACTCGTTGAACCGTGCAGTTTAATATTAAGTGGAAAGGAAGTTTTCCATGCAGTTTAATGACTTGCGGTAAGGATGTAGGTTCCCCAACATGAAGAAGAAATACTATAGCTGGATCTAAGATTAAAGACCTTGGTGTTACTATATATCCTTCGATAGTATGAATCAAGCCATACATAGTTCTCAAACTGTCCTTGATTGTACAGTTTAACATCATGTGTCAAAGAAAATATGGTGTGCCTTTTAAGGTTTTCTAACTAGGGACATAGTAACCCTGATTTGAATTGATATTCCTTAACCATATAGGTAATACCTTACCAAAAAACCTAATCCCATGTGAGATAATATTGGTGTGAGTAACAAGGGGTGGAAGTGGATTGTATCCTAGAATAAAGGTTATGAAAACGATGGATAGGAAAAATTTTATTTCATGGTGGATTTGAGATAATGTCACCACTATGTATCTCATTATAGTGAGACTCAAGCTATATTTTCTTCTATAACAAAATCTCTATGTTGTTCTGACCTGTATAGTGGGAGTGGAATTATTTTTTTAAGTGTTTGATTATTTTGGTAGGACCCAATATTTATGATTCGGGTTTCTCTACATTTCATGTGTGGAAAGGAAACAAGACACACATATTTCTAAATCCCATAATATTTAATATCATGCAGTGAGGATAATGGTGACCCAATGTGAAATAGGGCTAATATTGTAGCTGGGCCAATGAATAGAAATGTTGGCATCACTACATATCTTGTGATGAATGGAATCAAGACACCCATGATTCTATACAGGAATTATCTATGAAATTCTAATCTATATGTAGTGGGGGGAATGTAGGACCCTTGGACACCCTGAGAGGGGAGGGGTGAATCAGGGTGGAAACTATTTCTTCTTTTAGTTGTGGATCTTGTTCCCACGTTGGTAGAAACTACTTAAACCTGTATGATGGATATGATCAGCAATTAAACATTCACATGCAGAAAGATGACATAGATATTTTTACTTGGTTCACCACTAAGGGCTACGTCCAAGGAGCATACGCCAACAGGTTGTTGGTCGTACCTAAATCCACTATGCTTCACTAGCTATAGATTACAAAGGTTAGGGTACAGACACTCTGTCCCAGGATCACTGCCTTTACAATTGTTTAGGGATAGCTCACTACGTCCCTCGGGTCACTCCCGTTGACTCCCCCTGGCTCACTGCCGTTGGTGAAGTCCCACTCAGTTTATAGACGTGAAGGTCTCTTCAATAAATGTGCATTGATGTTCTTTGTCTCCTGTTCAGCATGAGACTTTGCTTGCATCAGGTTTCAGAGTTGATGCTCTTTATAGTTCAATCTTTCTTCTTTAGTGCAATGACTGAATGCACTAGATCCCCTTGTCTTTGTTTGCCTGAATCACAATCACTTCTGTGATTGCTCAATAAATGATGTTCAGCTTACTCGGCATTCGTCAGAATCAATTCACCATATATGCATGAGATCATGCATGTATCATTTAGATTTCTTCTTCATTCTCGCTTTGCACCAAAAGTATCAGGCAATCTTTAGCTCTTGTGAAGCTCTAGAAAGGCGGGCATGCTTCAACAATATTTGGCTCTCCTTTTCAATCTCGGCGCGCAAGTCTCCAACTGGGGCGCAAGTCTTAGGCGCGCAAGTATAGCCTGGCGCGCAGGTGTCTCCAAAGCACCTTCACGACGCTGTCTTCTTGAACTTCAAACCTGCGCGACTCACTTCCTTCCTTGCCCAAATCACCTGGGGCGCTCAACCATCAGTCGGCGCGCAACCTCTACTTGTGCGACCCAACTACCACTTGCGTGGTTCAACCACCTGCGCGAAGAGAGCTCGAACAATCTCAAAGTCTTGAGCTCCGTGAGAAATAAGGAGGGGTGGTCTAGTATTTATAGGCAAACTAGACCCCCTGCGCGGCGGCGCGCAAGTCATCCATCGGCGCGCAAGTCTCGGCCCTACTAGGCACTTGCGCGATCAACATTCAAACTTGTGCGAACATCTTTCCTTTTCCAAATTTGGATCTTCTGATCTCAAAAAACCATAGGCGCGCAAGTTATAATGCATTCAAGGCGTCGGCACACAAGTCTCTTCCCAGCACATAATTCACCTGCGTGACCTCACCAAAACTTGCGTGACCGTTATCCCTTTTCCATATTTTGATGCTCTGATCTTCAAAAACATTTGGTGCGCAAGTTTCGTATCCTCCAAGAGTATGGCGCGCAAGTCCCTTTGCCAAAATCAATCTTCTTCATTTGTTGATTTTGAGGCCTTGAAATTTGGCAAACACTGGAAAACTGTGCCACCTTGTATCTTCTCTTTTTGTACCACCTCCAGATCATCCATTCCTCTGTCGATGTTCTTGAATCAAACTTAGATCATTGACCACAACTCTTGAACTCGACATGTCACCATGGAATCTCCTTTGTCAACAAATTTTTATGTCGTTTGTTTTCTTTGTCGACAAGCACGATCACCTCAACAACACTTCTTCTTGGTGATTTGTATCCTTCAGCAACTCTTTTGCTTTTATCACAAAATCCACTATTGTGATATGTATTCTTTGAAGGAACAACTTTAGTACCATCATCTTCTATGACAATGTGATGTGCATGGCCATTTCATAAGTCAACTCATTGGCACATTGCCTCCTTCATCAACTGTCATGATCAACTTCATGCAAACCATGTGATTCAATCCGTCAAGAAGTCTCTAGAATGGTTCTCACGCAATCATGAGTAATTTCATAGTCTTCATCCAAAAACACCATCCTGCTTTAATCATCCTTGGATGGATTACTCCTCACATTCTTCATTGTTGTAAACAATGTATCACCTTTGACACATGTTCTTTGAACTTACGATCAGCACAACAATCGTCTGAATCACTACTCCTCTACTTCATCGGAGTACTTCAAGATCTCCTTCATTGTGAGCTTCCATTCCTCCATTTTATTGGAGTACTTCTTGATCTCTTTCATTTTGATATTCCATTGACAACTATTGACAACAAATACAAACCTATACACAAAGTGGATCCAACAGGGAATTTTTCATGTATTTCATAACTGGTCCTAGAAGAGAGGGTCCATATGTAACTACATATCCCATTTGAAATATAATCAAGACACCCATATTTCTTAAGGAACCATGATGTTAAATTTTTTGCAAAAAGGATTTGGTTCACCCGATGTGGAAGGGAAGTAGTATTGTATCTAGTTCAAAAATTATAGGTCTATGTGTCACAACGTATCATGTGATGAAAAGAATTAAGGCGCATGTATTTTATTATAAAGACACTCCCTACATGGATATGACTCTCATATGAGGGCAGGGTAATTTTATCTATCTCACGCATAGATCTAAATCAGGTGTAGTTATTCATCAATTGAAAAAAGGATTTTTTTTGTAGTTTAATGTAATGAGGTGAGGAAATTTTTGTCTTCTAGTTATGGGGAGTATGATTTTTGGAATAGAGAGAATAATAATCTTGACATGAAAAGAGTCTTTGAGACCAATGTCTAGTAAGAAAATATTGTTATGAATGGAGGGAGATTTTTGACTGGGCTTAACACAAATGTCTCGAGGTCACTATATATCCTACAAAAATAGGAATCAAGAGACACATAGTTATTGAATATAGCTTGGTGGATGGATGATGTTGGGGAAAATAACATTTCAAGTGAGGATAATACAATTCGATGAAATTTAACGTCATAATGTAAAGATATTGGTGTCATAATGTTTATTGTATTGCGACCAAGAAAATGATGCCCATTCCCCATATGAAAAATGGATAGGAGTACATGTCTGTGTGAAACTACTCTAGGGGTTGGAGAATGATGTTGGCATGAACCTGACAAGAATGAATCTTTTTGGTGAAATTTTTATACACCTCTATTATAAAAAGAAAGTAGTATCTAAGCATTCAGATTTGATGGGAAATCTTGAATCTGGATTGGTGGTTTCTAGAGCCTCTATCATGCACCACCATCTTGAATAAAATGGTCTCTTTTCCATAAATTAATCTAATAAGGACCCCATCAAGTATCTACTTATAAAGGAACTTTTTTATGATTCAGGTCTTCATATAGAATAAAATTAATTTATCAATTTTGAATTTTCTCATTCCCTTGTCTATCCAGTGGGAGATCCCCATTTTGATAGTGTTTAACAATGGGTGTCATCCAATTAGTGGAAAAGTGGTATAATTCAAGGATAAGATGAAATTGATTGATATATTCTATGTTTTCTTGAAAAAAAGGATAGACCATCTAAAGGTGTGCAATACAGATGATTGTTTGATCCTGGTTTTGATCTGCTAGAGTTGTGGTTTCATTAGACATGGAATCTTCATGTGAATTTTATGATAATTGAACATGAGTCAATTTCAACTCCAAAGTGGATTACTAAATTAGTTCTCATATATGGTTTAGCTGGGGAATTATCCCTTTTTTATGGTATAATCATCATTGAACCATTTAATAAACAATTCTGAATCACATTTTATATTCATGTGATTAAATTGTAACTGAAGTGACAGCTATAGCCCAATAATAAGAGTATAATATTATGCGTCATTGTCCATGAACTATTATTATAGCATTAAAGAGTACGGTAGAATTACCTTTTATGGACAAATGAGAATGACTCCCAACCCCACATTGTTTAGATTAGTGTCATTCTTGATCCTCCCTATCAAATTTATGAATGCATCATCGAGATGAATCTACCACCTATGGGTTCCATATTGAGAAGAAAATATATCTTTATAGGGTAATTATATATCCAATGAAGTCATTCTATAGAGGGGGTTCTCTGTTAGAAAAAATTCTAATGATGAGACTTTGACCAATTTCTGATGTTTGAACTAAATTTCAAACTATTGTAGGATGACTGAAAACCATGAAAGACATTTGGTCAACACTAGATGGATGAGAATGTATTTGGGTGTGTTTTTATGAGATTACTAATAGATATTTGGATGTTGAAGGTAATTCCTTAGTTTCTGGACTAAAAATATTAGCACCAGGCATCTTTTTTTATATCTATATAACGAGTATCAACATCCTTCATATTACAAATGAGGTAAAAAGGGTTTTTATCACTACTTAATTCATTATTTTTTTATAAGGAATGCACCCAATGATCTCTCTATGGCTATCACATACAAAATAAGTGGCCTTCCTTTGACAGGTGAAATCTTCACTGGTGGGTTCACGAGATATTTCATGATAATATCAAATTTTTCATCATAATAGTAATTCCACTGATATATGACCTCATTTTTCATAATTCCAAGTGAAGGGAAGTAATTGTCTTATAGATTTGGATATAATGCTTTGGGGGTATCTAAATTATTATAAAATTCTTCCCAACTCCATGAGATTTCAAGTATTTGGCATACCAAGGATATTTTTTGTTATATCAGGGTCGATTTCGATGCCATGATAGTGCATGATGAATCCAATAAAGTTACCTATGGTAACACTGAATGCACATATTTAGGGGTTCATTTTAAGGTTTCTTTGTTATAATTTATTTAATAAAGGTGAAAGATCTTCAAAGTGGTTAGATCAGTGTCTATATTTTATCACCATATCTTCAATGTATAATTTGAAGAACATTCCCAGGATGTTTTTTGCAGATGTAATACATATCACATTGGTACAAAGCACATATATTATTTAGGCCAAATCGAATTACTTGATAGAGAAAAAAATAATATGGAGACCTAAAGGTAGTGAATTATTCATATTTTTTATCCATTAAAATTGTATCATGTTTTAAATATTGTTTTGTGATGGAGGGACCCTAATATTCGGTTTTTGTATCAATTTATTGTTTAGTGATAGAGACTGGGAAGTCATCCTTTGTGCAGTGCTGATTGAGATCTCTACAATCAATTTGGACTATGTTTTTTTCCATTCCTCTTCTTGATATAAACTATATTAGATAATATTTTTGGATACTAAAAATATTTAATGATGTTAGACCTGATAATCCTATAAATATCGGTCTCAATTTTTGCAGCGCTTGTTGGGTGCATCCTTCTAGAAGTTTGTTTATAGCCCTAGTGGTCCTCTAGTAAGACCATATGATGAGTGGCCACCTTGGGGTCGAGGCCCTACATCTCTATGTAGTTTTAGGAGAATGCATATTGAGGATACTTTAGTAATGAGGTATACAAATATTACTCTTTGGAATACATGGGTTAAATGATCAAAGTTGGTTGTGGGTCTTATTTTTTACCCTGATTTATTTCTTTGAGTTCATCAACAATGGTTGATATTCCATCTTGAAATGATGGAGGGGCATCTCTAAGGTCCTCCCTCTCCTCCTCTTCCCGAAAATCATCATCTTATTTTTCCAGATGGAGATAAATTAGTTGGGTAAGCCCACTTGAGAGAATATAAGAGTCTATATCTTGACATTCAAAAGATAAAGTGACTTCCTCTAATCTAGCTGACAGGGAAGGATTTACCTGAAATTATGTGGAGGATAGAGGAGAAGTTTATTTTTCCTTTTCGGGTGAGGAGAAAACCCCTTCTTCCTTAGCTGTTGAGGTAAGTCCTTCATTGATCTATGATTATGGAATGAAGGCGTTTTCATTTGAGATGTGACCATTATTTAAGGATTTAGAAAAAAATTCAACGTTGATGGACTCAATAGTCATTACTAAAATAATGAATACTACTGAATATGAGTCTTATCATGGACTCATATTCTTGGTATGAGTGATGGGTAACCCATAGTCTTCATCAAGATATTTGAAGGGGTTTTTCGGGATCACTTCTAAATAGTTCGGGGCAGTGACCCAAGAAACACCATCAACTAGGGGTTTCTTCCCATCCATCAAATAGAATCTTATTCCAATGTATTGAAAATTGCATGATTGGAATGGGGATTTATTGGTGTTTAACATCCCAATTTTTCCATTAATGAAGTATCTGATTCATTTATGGCCGAATGAGGGGTTAACGCATTTTGATGCAACATGTGACTTCCTGGAAGGACAGTGATTTCCATATACAATATGAAAAATTGAAATTTTGAGTTAGATAAAATGTCTCCTAATTGAGACATGAGGTTGATTTGGTCCAGTGGACTTTTATCTATTTTTTCATAGCCCTATAGTGTTAGAGAAGAAGGCTCTTGGCTATCTTTATTGTATCTCAGTCGATGAATAGTTTGTACTTGGGTGATATTAACTTCAGATACTTTTTCATTGAAATATTTTTTAACATCGACACCCAATATCCTTCTTAAAAAGTATAGGGTTTTAATGTGTCCCTGTATGAAATCATCTTCATCTTTATCTATGAAGGATATAACCACATGAAATTCCACAGGATAAGTGTCTATCTGACAGACCATATCAGCAGCCACTATGGATTCAAACTCATAGGGGATTATAAAACAAACCATGAGTGATTCCATGAGGTCTTTTGACAAGATTAATGAATCAAGGATTAATATATTGTCTTGTACCAATGGTAAATTTTTTTGGATTTCATAATTCTTGTCTAAATGGATTTAATTTTTAGTTTATGGATTCTCTTCCATAAGAAATTTAGGGGTGGGATTACATGACGTGGATAGATCAGCCCTCGAAACATGAGTTTTAGGTTATCTTGTACTTGGTAGGTTGGGTTAGGCAGGTCTTCCTACATGATGTGGTTGATTAGACACATATACCCCCTCTAATTGATATTCCAGAGTGGTCATGTTAGGGTGGATTCTGGAAGGTGGAATTAGAGTTTCATACACCTATTGGACTTGCTGAAGGAATCTTCCTTGAGATTCTACAACATTGACCACCTGAGTATGGATGTGGCTATAATTAGTGTTCTTTAAACTATAGAATCTTCACTGGTATCCTCATCTCATGTAGCCTCTTCTAATTTTTTTCCCAAATTGGGTGTGTGGAACTCAAGTTTATAGCCATACCCATCATCAGATAGGGGATACATTAAATTAATGAAATTAATGGAACCAAATATTAACTCCTAATCTGATGATGGATTTTTCTAGAAAATCATTATTTATGGATCTATTTGGGGTGGGGTGGGGTGGGAGGGTTCTCATTGTTTCAAAATTTAGGGGCATAAAGTCAGAGAGAGTAACAGTCAACATGAGTATGGATGTGGCTATAATTGTTTCACTGTATTTCCCAACATCACTTTCCAAGAATCCAAATTTTCTATAAGGTTTCTTTGAAGAATAAACATTCCATAATGGTGTGTCCTAATGTCCTATGAAAGGGAGAATAATATCACTATTCATCGAGATCTACTTGTTTGAGTATCTTCCTCTATGGGAGGTAGATAACATAATTATTCATAACCTATATAAACTATCCTCGGAATTGATCATCTCAGAACAAAGAATTTTTTTTCCGTTTATACTCAATTTGATTCAGCCTGGGTTCCATTTTCTCATCTTGTTGAGGTGAGGGTCTCTATTGATAACTAAGGTGCACTGTATGATATGGTGTAGGTTTTAGATCTAGAGAAGGTGTGGAAGATGGATTAAGTGTGATGGAATTTTCCTCTTCTTATCATGTTCGTTTACAAGAGACCAGTAGAGTTATTTGGATCTTGAGATTAGTATGCTATATAGAATATTTACTTCTTTGAGAAATTCTAGGGAAAGCCCAAAATCCACTTGTATTTTACACCAGGATGAGTTGTGTTCCTAGAATTCATGAATTTTCTCTATGTATAGAGAAACCATATCATCTTGGAGAAGTTTTATGTTCAATGAGAAATTAATCTCATTCCTTATGGTAATTAAATTTGAGACTCCCTCATTTTCACATTGTTTGAAATTGAATACATCAATGATTGATGTATATTGTAGCATTGAGATGAACTGAAAAAAACAATTGTTGATGTAGATCCATCGATCATGTGATTGACCGAGATTGAAAATAGATGTACCATACAAAGGATGACCCTATAAAGGTTCTAGTGAATATTATGAGTTTTAGTAATTATTTTTGATCAAGAGTTCCCATCATGTGATCCCAATTGGATGCAAAGAGCCTCAGGTGTTGTTCTAGGTCACCTAATCCATAGAATATATAAAACACGTGACCCCTGATATTTGGAGGGTTTCGGGTTTCTCAAACCCATTTAGGGTAAGGTGTATGTTCAAGATATATTGGTGAATGTGACTCCATCATGGATTCTTATTGAGGTGTCAATGAATAGATTGTGTTGATAATCCCTTTTATCATCATTTAGTTGAACAATAACATAGGTATATGCAACATTGTCCAGGACTTGATGTGCCGATTATGGAATTATTTTTGTTGATATATATAAAAGGAAATATTTTGACTATTTTCTTGAAACTACTCTAGTTGGCTCTTTAATAGAGGGAAATCATGATATCCTTCCATGATCGGGACTATGTGAACCAATGCTCCAGGTGCTGAGTTGGTTGGATATCCTAGTTGTACTTTAATCACCATGATAATCCATTGTAGAGGTACACCTCTTAGAAGTGTATATTAAGTCTCTTCCTATGGATAATATTCAGTAGGAATGAAACCTCATAGAAACTCGATGTTGAGAAAACTATAATATTTAATTTATTTGTCCTATATAGTGAATAAATCTTCAAGTGTAAGGAGATCATCCTCTTTGAGAGGAGGAGATGTGCGGTATGAAACATTAACTTTATTATTTTCATTGATAGATATTTGATGAGGTGGTAGTAGTTGATTAATTGACGGAGAACCCAAATTTATGCCAATTATATGGTTCAAGGTATGAACACCTTTGTTCATCATAATGTGGACCATTTTCTAGATGGAACTATCCTCTCCTATCTCTTCTTCATTTACATAATTTTCAATATTGTGTTCTAGATTAACATCAATGATGTTAAATAATGTGTAAATCATTGTGGGTGTAGTACTATATACTAAATGATAAAAGGGTTGTTCGTATCCTTTTTTGGATCGCTTCCTTGATTTATATGGTATTCTTTGAGTTTACTAATTAAGAGTGAATCAGAGGGACCATTCTTTCTTCATGGTTGTGAGCCTCCCTTCTGGGGAAATGGGTCGCGATATATAGAGATATTTGAGACCTTACTTCATTTCATATTCCCTAGAAAGGGAAAGGGTGATTCCATCTAAGGATAGGTTGGTGTAAAAATTTCCCCAGCCCTACTGTATGGGGTTTTCCCAATATTTTTTGTCAGGAATCATCTAAATATTTTGATCGTACATGGGATTTTTTTTTTGCAAAAGTGGCCACATCCGTATAGGTAGGGGTTGATCCCATACTACTGTTGCTTCTAGTACTGTCACCACTCTCTTGATCTTGTGCATCCTTGATTTAGCATGAACTGGGTATAATAATGAGTCTTCAAATGAACATCTTACTTCAATAGAAATTAAAAAGTGACTGATGGTTAGATTCCCTTATGTGAGATGCCTGCATAATGTTTTCGATTTCCTAGGCGAGGAATTTTTCTATGGATTCCTCTCATTGAGCCTAATTATTTTAAGACTTATTTAAGGAAAATTCTTTTTGAGTGTGCTATATTTATTAATAATGGTTCTTTACTCATAGTCTCCTTAGAATAATGACACAACAAGTTGTCAATTATTACGGGTTCTACTAGACGAGGTGTGAGGAGAAATGTAATGATCTATATTCCACCCATCCCCATATGTGAATGATAAGAAGGGAATCTTCAATTAGACTATTCATATAATGAAATGAATTGAGGTAGGTCAGTTGGAGATCTTTCCAACGCCTCTATGATTTTGTCACTATATAGATGAAAAGGTTTATAGGTCCATTTGACGATGAATCTCTCCTAATATTTTGATATGGTATGCATACCCATTTCAAGTCAACAATATTGAACTCATGTGGCAGGTATTTTTCCATATATTCAAACATATGTTTTATATGCATTTTTCTAAAAATTTATTCATAATGTTGAACTGGGAAGTGGCTAAGGGAAAAAATATAATGGGTATATCATCCCAGCACAATTTTCTTTTCATGAGAAAAAACATAATTATTTTATTCTATAATATAATCCTCTAATTGAACATCCCATCATGATCACTTCTTGATGATTTTTTCACATGTAGCGGGGTCAGTGGAGGCCTCCTCTGAATGAGAATGGTTCTGGGATGGCTCGGTGGATGAGTGTTTCCATAGGTCGAATTCTTGTTGGGAAAGTATTTTTCATATCATTGATAGGGCATATAACATGTCTGGACCAATCATTCTTGGTTCCTTAGAATATGAGTGATTTATTTTATATTACACAGTATGGGGAGGACCTTGTTGTTGAAATGGTAGGTCACTTAAGGGAGGACCTTGGCAGTGAATTCCATCATGATGAGGAATACCGAAATATTTTGATGTCTAAATGCTGGCAGAATATCTACAACATATACCTTATGGAGGACCATAAGGGAGGATGAAACCAAGGAAACAACCTTTTTACTATTTGATCATCTATCCAAGAGGATGGATACCATGATGCTCATTAGAAGAGGGGGTATTATGTTCAATTTGTTTGTTTCCATTAAGGATGCCTTTACGGTAGATGCTATGGGGATGACCTTCAATTGTTTTGGTAAAATTGTTGTGGTGAAGGCCTTCCCAAATGGTACTTTCACTCTCCTAATTTGGTAATGGATTTGACAGATCAGGGTTCATAAATGACATATTCTTGATGACCTCAAGTACTCTAACTTCTAGTAGATCAGGTTTATGAGGATGCTCTACATTTTTATATCTCATTTGTTGCAATTTATTTTTAGGCACTCTCTTGCAGGTGAATAGGGCCACTTGCTGCACGTGATGACCTATGTATAGTATTTTTTTCTTATGTGGAGCCCATGGTGCTTCTTGTATATGTCGTTAAGTTTCTAGAGTTTTTTGAAGTGTCATATGCCCCCACTAGAGCGGCCAATGAAGTGACCGATGTCTCCCATTTAGAATGATTATTTGTGCCTGATCCTGTTGATCATTTATCATAGAGTGTTTCCAATGACCCTATTAGAGAAGATCATAGATTCATATCTTATCCCAAGTGATCATTTCATTGTGCAGATGAGTGAACCAACTCAAGGATGTGGGGTCATGGTCCCGACTCCATTAAATTTCTACATACACTATGACATCTTGTGAGGTTTGTTGAATATGGTCATGAATTGATGTACGACCCTCCATCACTACTAGGATATGTTGAGAAACATCATTTTAAGGAATGGGTATATACTCCCATTACGGTGTTGGGGTAGGAACATGATTGTATAACTAATTTTTAGTTGAGATACATTGATTGAGTTCTTCAATTTTATTTTTATTTTTTGGAGGGATTGATGTGCAGGAGTAGGTATTTGCATCTTATTGTAGTTTTCTTCCACATTTTAGTAATGGGCGTGGTATAAATCTGCAAGAATGTGCATATGTTTTTAGTTTTTTTTTCAAATTTCATGGTCATAATGATGTGAATGACTAATAATTTGTCTCTGTATATAGTTTTACACTGTATTTGACTAATGTGCTTCATAAGAGTAAAAAATATATAAATATTTCTATAATTTTTAGCCATATTTAATTGGAGATCATATTTATTAGGATTAATAATGATGGTCTATTCATGATTTTTTTATTTCCTCCCTCCTTAAGCCAAACTAATGACCCAGGTTATCATGATTTCAACTAGGGCCCATGAGGTGGTATCCTCTTCATGGTGAGAATACTAAGCCACAAAACACTGTGGGTGATAACTACTTGTAGGGGCCCTTGGGAGGGACCTCTATTCTACTAGCATAATGTCTTTGGCGTGTACTTCATTGGCCTATCTAAGATAAGGGATGAAATAATTATTATGTTTTAGGGATAGGAACCATAAACCTTTATAGATGGATATTGGGGTCATCTAGTTTTGTATTTTCGACTGTCATTGGGAAGATGGACAACAAGTCTTCATAAGTCGAAGGGCCTATCAAGATGCCTTTAGGGAAGGGAGAGTACAATTATGGTGGTAGTCTTTAAATAATGGAATAACAACCCCGTGTTTAAGATTCAGGGTGGGCGATGGTATCCTCTATTTGGTCGAAGAACTGGCCTATGTAGTGGTTGATGTACATGTCTGTAAGAACTGGCGAGAAACCATTTGATTAAAGATAGTTTTGGTGGAAAGTGCCTATAATATTTATGGGGAAAACAAACATAGTCATACCCCATGAAAGTAAAAAATACATAAATGAAAAAATATACCATTAGTACTTTTGATTAGTCCTTTTTTATTTTGTGATTGAATGAGGCCTAATGGTTGGGAGACACCAACATATTTGTTAAGGATTTACATCATGTTCACCATTCTGTTTCTGAAAACAACTAGGCACTTAAAAATTGATTATAGGGTTTTCAGTTTTGTACAATCATTCAAATTAGTTTTAATAATTCTAAAATACATTCAATGGGGGTTGTTCACCAATATACAAACACCCAAGGGTTCTTAGGTCCTTGATGAATCATGAAACTACTTTCCAAGGGAAAAGTTTTGGTGTTACATGGCCAATGATGCTTAAAACTCAGCTTTTTCGATAGGATGGGAATTAGGGATCATCACTCCCTTTAAGGAGGGGAACAATTTCATGTATTGAGGGACTCTTATATATTTACGATATGTTCATGAATCCTTTGTTAATTCCTAAGTATGATGTGGATCACCCTAATTTATAAATCAATTATATACATTTGTTCAGAATTATCTATATGTATTTGAGGCTCTCCCTCAATGGTTATCTTTGATGAATGGATAAGTGATTCATTTGTCATTCATTATTATAATAGTGGTTTTAAGGCATGTGGAGAGGCGATATAGAGTTTACAATCATCCAAAAAGTCAGAAGTTGATTTGATGTATGGATCAATCCCATAAGAGGAGATTCCTATGTATCCTTATGAAAGGAATCAAAACCCATGTAGTTTGGTGCCACATAATTGGGAACATCACCTTTTAAGGTCACATGAAAAGGGATGAACCATGTAGTTTAACATCAGACAGAAAGGGAATCCAGGAGAAAGGTTCCCATAAAAGGATGGTGTGGGACTTATGCTGAGGTGGCTTATGTGTTCAGGAAGATATGTGGTCTCCCAAGTGTGGGAATGATCTTACTGGGTATCTGACCGACTAATGATGTTGAAGAAAGGTACCTATAAGGAAATTTCCCATAGGGGTTGGATATGACCCTACCAGGAATGTGTCCTAGAGAGAATTATGGTGACTTTAGGTGTTGGGTTTTCACCTCAAGGGGGCTTCTTACATATCCCAATTATTTGGAAATCAATTCACATGTAGTTTGAAATGGTTTTGGGCTCAAAAATATGAAGGAGTCTAACATGAATGTGGTTGGTGATTACACAAAATAGGAGGCCCATTTTAATAGAGGTTTGCTCTAAAATCTATAGAGAAAGACCATTTTAATAGAGGTTATTGCCCAAATCTATAGAGATATCCCATTGAAGGTTTTGGATAATGTAAATTTCATGATTTCCACTAACCTCAAAGCCAGCATGAGTTCTGATCAGTGTGAGAAACTATAGGAATCATTAGATTAGAAGATAATCGGATCCATGTTATCCAATGATGAACGGATTCTAGAGCCTCTAGGTGGAGGGAGAGGGCTTAGAGTGTGTTTGTATACTCTATTATCTTGGAAACTAGGATAGTCACAAATGGTGATCTATATGGATATGAAATAGGATGAAAAATAGGAGAAAGAGTTCCACCTCCATCAACAGAGGCTAGAGGATTAATATAGGAGGGTTCACATTCCCTAATTTTAGAGGGGTGAGAGAAGGATCAATAATTAAGATTAATTGAAGGGAAAGGTCAGTGGTTCCTAGTAATCCTGAAATATGGAAGATCATATGAGAACCTCCATGGTCATGACCTCATTACCATGAGAATGTAGACTTGAAGACATTCTGTTGGTCCGCCTTATCATGGAGGTTACCATCAGGACTCTAATTACCATGGGTATATATACTTGAGAGTACATACTATTGTGTCTGATGATATGTTCATACTTATTAAGTAGATTTGGAAGAGGTATTGGACTAATGTTGTAATATTGGTTTATGGAAGGGTACTAATGGAAGATGGAGAGTCAAATTCCCTATGATTCCCCATGCCACGTAGCATGTTCTTATGTGGGATGAGGTTCCCTCTATGTAGCATGTCTCTATGTAGGTAAAGGGGCATTCCCACTCTGTTTTCTCTATGAGGACCTGGGTTCTGTCTATATAGAATGTTACGAAGCAGTTCTAGGTTCTTCCCACAATGAGTTTTTTTATATAGACATGAGTTAATACTATATATCATTTTGCTACATGCGGAAGGCATCCCTCCACCTAGCTTTTCTCTATATGGTATTGTGGTTTGAAAAGGGGATATCTGCTTATGATCTACGGTGTGGTGCATGTGATGGAGTCCTAGGTCTGTAGAAGCCAAATGACTTTATTTTCATCCTGAGGGATATGAAGTGGGATTACCTACTTATAATCAAAGGTACTATGTTTCAGCTCTTGTTTGAGATCTCATCCCACTGTCTTCATTCTCCCCATCCAATTTCCCTTGGATATATTTTATATAAGAATGGAGGGACTATATACCAGGATTGATGGTGGTCTTTGGTGAGACTTAAGGCTTTTTTTGTGGGATATAAAAAAGGATTCCTTAATCCGCAAAATATTTTGTTTGTAGAGACCAAAAATAACATCCTTATCCCATGAACAATTTATCATTCAGGGGGGTGGTCGTTTGCAGGGTACTTAGATCACCGTATGGCCCCCATATGTTTTGGTTCTTCTAATGGGAGCCAAATGTTTTGTCTTTTCCCATGAATGAAATAATTTTATAGATACCTCATAGAGTCGAGGAATGACATGTATAGTTGTAAGAACTCAGACCTTTAAATAAGTATGTTTTTCCTTTTTCTGGAGTTTTTGAGAAAAGATGAGCTTATGGAAATTTTTGAAGTACACACCGTGTACTTTATAAGTACATGCTGTGTACTTTGATAATGATTGAGTCCGTGTGATGGCCGTGTAATGGACACACACACGACCATATAGGGTTGATGTGGAGGCCGCTTAATGCGGAGTGTGGAAAATCCCAGTACACATTGTGTACTCCAAAAGTACACACCGTGTACTTTATTTTTTCATTAAATGGATTGGGGTCACATTTTAACCCCAGAAATGTCTTCTTTTCTAGCTTCTTCGACCAAGAGCGAGGGTACAACTGCAGATCTTCTCTGAGCCACCGATCTGTCACCAGTTATCTGAATCGAACACTGTCGGTTACAATAGAATCGCAGCGGTGAGTTCTTGGTTCTTCTTTAGCCACGTTTCTTGATTCTTTATCTTATGATATTTATCTGAGGTTGAACGTTTTAGACATTTTTTCATATCTACTCTATTCTAGGCTGATTCATAGGCCAAGGTTCAATTATATCGATCTCCTAGGATCGAGGTAGGTGTTTTGTTTCCTTACGTTGAATTTCTTTGAGTTTTTTTTCAAAAGTGCCAGATTCCCATGTATTGGGTATCTTGGGTGAGGTTTTTGATTATGTATTATTATTTTCCTTAAATTGCTTCTATTATTGAGGCTATAAGATGGATAATGATTTCTTGTTAGCATGTTTGAGGTTTACCCCATCGGTGTTTCCCTTATTTTGATTGTTTATCACCGTTTGTCTTAGGTTTCCTGTGAGGAAGACCTTGTTTCATTGATTGTCTACCTTGATATAATTGATTACATGTATTTTCCTACTGTTTATATGCCTTGGATGCATTGTATCTATTATCCAAGAAGTTTTTTAACTTACTTAGGGCTTATGACAGTCAATTACGCATGACTGAACTGCTCAAGGCCGTGTGAACTTGGTGCGGTAGACTAAGGAGGGAATTTATGGTTAAGGGCTTCCCCATAGAGTCAGTTATAAATTAGTATCGTTCGCAGGACCAACGTGAATTGGAATTTGTGCTTCCTCATAGATTCCTTAGTTATATATCGAGACTATATGGGGAATTAGACGTATGTTCTTCCTCAGAGAGTAAATTTCTATTGTTACCAGACCGCAGGGGAATGGATGGTGGGAGCTTCCCAGAGTGTCTGTGCCTTTCTATGATTACTTGACTAGAAAGGTTTTCTAGTGTGAGCCATCCAGAGAGTCAGTGTGATTATTGTTTGGTTGGTTGGGATGAGTCCACCAAGCCAAAGAATAAGCTTGGGTTTTGTACTTCATGTTGTTTAGGTAGTCTGCTGAGACACCTGATGTGTTACTTGCTATGCCTTGAGAATATAGAGTTGTCTGCTTGATTCCTTGGTTAATAATTAAATGATTGAATTAAATTAATTAATAAATGTGAATGGAGTTTTGTAGTATTGTTTACTTTAGTGTACTCCTGTTTCTCTACTGCATTTATTTCATTTATTTTTTCTATATTGCTCACTGACAGTAGGGCACAGATCTTGTGGTGGTTGCTTACTGGGACTAGTCTCCCACCCTATTTGGGTCCTGATTTTCTGCCCAAATAGGTTATATAGTTGTAGGTGTGGATAGGTATTATGGCCCTTCTACTTAAGGTACATGATTTCCAGTTGGAGATGGAGAGCATAGGACTGAGCTTAGGCTTGTGATGTTGTTGGAGTTGTTGTTTACATTTTGTACTTTGTTTCTCAGTTGTATTTCAGCACGTTGTTGTGTTTGCAGCTTTCCTTATGTACTTGTACATGTTATATCATTATCATCATTAATATATATCCAATGCGTCCTCTGTTTAGTTTCAGTTATTGTATGTTGTTTACTGCTTCCGTTATTGACCGTTATTTCTTTTCCATTATATACCTTACCAAATGACGGCATAGTTTCCCCAATGACTCACCAAGGCCCTCGCTACTACTCAGAAGCCTCTGGTGTTTGGGGAAATGCGCTTGAGGTCATGTGGTGAACCGGGTATGGGGCACCAGTTGAGTGGCTCCGGATTCGGGTCGTTACAAAGTGGTATCAGAGGAGGTTTCTTTTCTTTTCTATTGACCTACTGTTTAGCGAAATTAGACAGGGATAGGATGGAATAGGTAAACGGTAAATAGCTGTGTCTGGGAGTTCTAGAACCTGTGTATAGGGAAAATTCCATGTTACCTTGAATATTCCAGTTTTCATGTTTTGCAAATGTTACAGTTTAATTGACTTAACCGTTGGGTGGTGCACTTGTTTAGTGATGTTACTATTTATATTATTGTGGTTATATATTATTGCAACCCGATGAGATGACGGTATGCCATCTCATGCCTCATATAGACACTTGATAGAAAATCACATGTCATGCATTTTTCCATGCCATCTAAATTTCATTAGAAATTTCATGCTATTGTGATAGAATTTTTAATATATTATGCATGCTGTTGTGATAGCTATTGTGATAGAATTTTTAATATACTATGAATGCTTTGGTGATAGCTATTGTGATAGAATACCTGCTATGTTGATAGGGTATTGTTTGTTTCGAGATTATTTATCATGGATTCCAAACTTTGGTCTTAGAGATCTTATGGGCCCTCAAGGATCGAAATTTGGTGGATCGTGAGATTGTTATGATGTTTACTTGTTATATGAATTGTTATGAGGTCAAGATTTGATTATCTAGGAGTATGGGCCCTCACGGATCGGAATTTGGTACTTTAACTTTTATTTTTTGTGTTTTCTAGGATTCAGAGCAGTTTCTGAGCTACTTCCCGAAAAAGCCCAGAATACACGGTGTGTATTTTATTAATACACACCCTATAGTTCTTAAATCGTGTCACTGACTATGTGAGCAGGAACACAGGGTTCTGAAAAATTTTATAGGAACACGCTATGTACTAGTTTGGCATGTCGTGTAGTATGAAATAGGTACCCCGACCATGTCATGAACAACATGGGTCTTGTTATCTTTTCACATACACAGCGTGTCTGAATCTTACATGATGTGTTGTTTGGTCTAGGTACCCGGCCATGTCACGAACAACATGGTTCAGTGTTACCATTCCTCATACATGCCGTGTCCATTCGGAACATGCCATATAGTGTCGGCCATGTGTCAGGCCGTGTCACTAACAACACGGGCCAGGTAAGGAATGTCTAATACAGGTCATGTCTTCCTTGAACACACCATGTAGTTTTGTCTTAGAGGAGCTGTGTAGCTTAACCGTGTAGAAGGACTTGGGTAGGGAAGAGGGTTCAAGTACACGCCGTGTGTTAGGACAACACGCCGTGTATTTGGGGTGTTACACGACCAGTTCAGGTGGATGTACATGCCCATGTGAATGACCTAAGGGAACACACCATGTAGGGAAAGAACACACCGTGTAGTCATGTTTTTCACAACTTGAATTCCTTCTTTTCCTTATTCCTTCTTATCAATTCAGTTTTTCTGTCTTTGTTAATCCTGAATCTGAAGTGTGATTTTTACCATTCAAAGCTATGGCACCAAGACGTCCTCCGATTGACCGTCAGTTGCAAGGTAGTGAACGTACGCCTGATACGCCAGATCAGCGACTACCAGTAGTTCCTCCTATCATTCCAGACATGGCACCTGTAGTGATTCCAGACACTTGTGCTGATGCTCAGTTCAGAGAGGGTTTCATGAGATTAATGCAGACCTTCCAGGGAGCTCAACATCCTGCCCCATCTATGGCAGAGCTGACGTGGGTTTTTCAACTGCAGCATCCTTCCACGTTCACAGGGGATGGAGGACCACAGGCTACATAATCATGGCTAGAGGCCATTCTATCCATATTCGAGCACCTAGAGATGCCTCTAGAGAGGATAATGAAGGTGTAGACTTTTATGCTATGAGACTATGCAAAGAGATGGTGGGATGTGGTTTCCCAGGCAGGGTGCCAACAGGTTATGGATTCGAACGAGTTTCAGTGTACGTTATATGACAACTTCTACCCGGCAATGCTAAGGGCTGACAGAGCCAGAGAGTTCATGAACCTACAGAAGGGTGCCCTCACAGTTATGGAGTATTCCTCTCGATTCACAGAGCCATGACACTTCACTCCTGTTATGTGGAATGACGAGCTATTTTTTGCTAGGAAATTTGAGGAAGGCCTCAGACCAGACATCAAATCACAGGTGAACGTCTTTCAATTGACTTCTATTACTCTGATATTCAACCAAGTGCTTATCACGAAGATAAATATGAGGGAGACTGGAGTTGTGGACCAGGGTGTTTCAACATCCAGGGATGATTCATTTTATATAGACAGCAGGAAGCACCACCGAGAGTCTACACGAGGTGACTCGAGCAAGCGAGGTATTACTTCTGGTAGATGGGATCTTCCCTCTAGAAACCAAGTGGTGTGCTATAAGTGTGGAAAAAGCGGTCATAATAAGCCTTAATGACTGAGAGAACCTGTGGAGTGTCGATCTTGTGGAATGATGGGTCATGTGCATCATTTCTACAAGGTTCTCTTTCAAGCAGCTAGTGAAGGATGATCAGTTTCGACTCCGCGTACAAGAGAAAGATTACCAGTTCCGCAACATACTGGGGGCTGGAGTTCTTCAGGTCATTCAGGCCAGGGTAGAGGCTGTGGATGCAGTGGTCAGGCTCAGGGAGGGTCATCTCAGGGATTTCAGGCTGCTACACAGGGTCGCGGTGCATGCCAGACTTTTGCGGTAGAGAAGATTCATTAAGAGTAGGATCTTGGACCTTCTACAGTTCGATGTATGATTTTAGTAGCCTCAGTTTTATCCTCTTCAATTTTCAATACAAAAGCTTCTCATAGCTTTATTTCTGTGCATACTGTTGAAATCCTTATACTTACTATTTATACTTCTGAGGATATGATGCCGCTAGACACTCCCTTGGGAATTAGAACTGCTAGCATGCTTCAGTGCTTAGATTTCCCCCTTGAGGTTGGTGGGTGTTATTTTTCAAGGAAAATATATTTACTAGAGATGATAGTCTATGATTTTATTCTTGGGATGGATTGGTTAGTTCTCTTCCAGGCCTTTGTCAATTTCTATAATTGTAGGGTGAGTTTCACATAACCGGAGGGAGGATCTTTTCTTCACAAGGGTGAATGGGTTGTCCATGCAAGAAGAGATAGACCAGAGCATCATGGGTTGGGCGGAGTTATAGCTCAGATTGCCAGTCTATATCTGGATGACCAGGAGACTTCACAGATATACTTTCCTCCAGTGGTGGATCATTTCAGGGATGTATTTCTATAGGACTTTTCTGGTTTTCCTCTAGAGTGTTAGGTAGACTTTTCTGTTGAGATTGTGCCAGGAGCGGCACCGGTCTCCATTCCTCCTTATAGGATGGCTACAACTGAGTTATAGGAGCTCATAAAGTAGTTGGAGGAGTTGCAGGCAAAGATTTTTATCCGACCCAGTACTTCTCCTTGGGATTCACCTCTCCTTTTTGAAAAGATGGCAGACAACACCCTTAGGCTTTGTGTAGATTATCAGAAGCTTAACTAGTTGATGGTCAAAAACTGATATCCATTTCTATGGATAGATGATCTATTTGATCATTTTCGAGGAGAAAGAGTGTTCTTGAATGTTGACTTGAGATCTGGCTACCATCAGTTGCATGTTAGACCATCTGATATACCTTTTACAGCCTTCTGGAGTAGGTATGGTCTGTATGAATATTTGGTTATGCCATTTGGTCTCACGAACTCACCAGTAGTTTTCATGGCACTGATGAACAGAGTTTTCCATCCTTACTTGGATTATTTCATGGTAATTTTTGTGGACGATATCTAGGTGTACTCTCACACTCGACACGACCATGCTACCCATCTTGAGATCATTTTGAGTACACTGATGAAGCATCAGTTAGATGATAAGCTCTCAAAGTGCCATATTTGGATAGACGGGATTCACTTCCTGGGTAATGTCATCTCAGAGAAAGTAGTATCAGTAGACCCAAAGAAGGTGAGAGTAGTAGTTACCTGGGAGCAGCTGCAGAATTTCTTCGAGGTACAAAGTTTCTTATGGATGGATGGTTTCAATAGGAAATTTATACAGGACTTCTCATGCATAGAAGTGCTATTAACAGGCTTGACTAAGAAGGGGGTGAAGTATGTTTGGTGAGAAGCCTACGATTCATCCTTTCAAGAGATGAAGGGGATATTGACTTCCGCACAGATTCCAATTTTTCCAGAGCCGGGCAAGAGTTATACAGTTTTCTGTGATGCATCTGACATCGGACTTGGAGCAATGCTTATGCAATAGGATTGTGTTGTTGCATATGGATCTCGGTAGTTGAGGCCACATGAGAGGAACTATCCTACACATGACCTGGAGTTGTTTACAGTTGTTCATACTTTGCATTGTTGGAGAAATTATCTTCTGGGAGATCATTTTGTGGTATATACTGATCTCAAGAGCCTCAAGTATATCTTCACGAAGCATGACATGAATCTGAGACAGCGAAGGTGCCTTGAGTACCTATAGTCTTTAGATTTTGAGCTTGCTTATATGCCTGGGAAAGGAAACGCTGTGGCAGACGCACTGAGCTGGAGGACACAGATACAGGCAGTTCAGGAGGCTATAAGTGAGTGGCAGCTTATGGATCTATTCTCCGAAATGCATTTGGAGGTTCATGACAGACTAGGTCAGAATTTTCTTTCTTCTGTAGGTGTTACCTCTACCCTTCTTGACCGAGTTCGAATGAGGAAGCTAGCAAATTCTGAAGGCCTAGTCCTATGGGAAAGCGTGTCTGGAGAGAACCCTATTCCGGGATAGACCATAGGCGAGGGTGAGATCTTTCATTTCCAGAAACGCATATGGGTGCTAGAAGATATATGTGAATAGTTGATGTGAGATTTTCATTCCTCAGTTTGGGTAGTTCATCCTAGTGTCACCAATATTTATCGTGATCTACACTACCAGTATTGGTGGCCAGGTATAAAGAGAGATGTTGCTGGTTTTTTCATGAGGTGTTCCACCTTTCAGTAGGTGAAGGTGGAGCACTAGCGACTAGAAGGGATTTTACAGCAGTTACCAATTCTCGAGTGGAAGTGGAATGATGACGCGATGGAATTTGTGACAAGTTACCGAGATCGCCTTGATGGAATGATGCGGTATGGGTTGTCATTGACAGGCTCACTATGGTTGCTCACTTCTTGCTGATTAAGGAGACCTTCAGTGTTGATGAGCTTGGACGGTTGTACATCTGTGAGACTGTACACTTTCATGGGCTTCCAAGTACTATAATTTCAGATAGGGACGCCCACTTCACATCTCATTTCTGGCAAGGGATACAGAGGGATTTGGGTACTTAGTTACTTCTGATTACAACTTACCATCCCCAGACAAATGGCCAGTCAGAGCACACGATTCAGGTGCTAGAGGACATTCTATGATCATGCGTCATTGATTTTGGAGGTTGTTGGGAGAGACATATACCTCTAGTGGAGTTTTCCTACAATAATAGTTTTCAAGAAACTATTCAGATTGAACCTTATGAGGATTTGTATGGTAGGCTTTGCCGATCACCCTTGTGTTGGCTAGAAGCTGGAGAGGCAGCTATGCTAGGACCTTGTCTTGTTCAGGAGACCATAGAATAGGTGGAGTTGATTTGGAAAAGGATGGTTACTGCACAATCTCGGCAGAAATCTTATACTGATCAGCGGAGACGACCTTTGGAGTTCAAGGTCAGAGATCAGGTTTTCCTATGTGTTACCCCGAGGTTGGGACACAAGAGGATCAAGAGACAGGTCAAGATTTTACCAGGATACATCAGGATGTTTGAGATTATGGAGAGAGTCGGGCTGGTTTCCTATAGGTTGCGGTTACCTCAGAGGTACCAGGCTATGCACGACGTCTTCTGTGTTTCTCAACTTTGACGCTATTTATCAGACATGTCTCATGTTTTTCAACCCGAGGAGGTTGAGCTGGAGAAGGATGCATTATTCGAGGAGAATCCTATTAGGATTGTTGATCATAGTGAAAAGGTACTTCATGGCTGTTCTGTTCCTCTAGTATGGGTGCTATGGCAGCACGACCGTGTATAGGATGAGACTTAGGGGAGGGAGGCTGATGTACGATCGCAGTGGCTGGAGCTGTTCGGGGTGTCTTCTTCCATGCCTCTCAAGAAAATTGGGGGATTAATTTCTTTAATGGGGGATGTTTGTAAGAACCTGGACCTTTGTTTCAGGTATGTTTTTACTTTTTCTGGAGCTTTTTAGAAAAGACGAGTTTCTGGAAATTTTTGAAGTATACGCCGTGTACTTTATAAGTACAGGTAGTGTACTTTATAAGTACATGCTGATTACTTTATAAGTACACGTCGTGTCCTTTGATTTCACTCGAGGTCGTGTGATGGTCGTGTCATGGCCACACACACGACCATGTAGGGGTGATGTGGAGTCCGCTTAACGCAGAGTGCGGAAAATCCTAGTACACGCAGTGTACTCCAAAATTACACTTCGTGTACTTTCTTTCTTTTCATTAAACTGGTCGGGGTCACATATTAACCCCTGAAATGTCTTCTTCTACAGCTTCTTCGACTGAGAGTGAGGGTATGGATGCGTATCATCACCAATCCACCGACCTATCACTGGTTATCCGAATCGAACACCGTCGGTTGCAATAGAATCACAACGGTTTCTTCGTTCTTATTTGGACATGTTTCATGATTCTTTATCTTGTGAGAGTTATCTGAGGTTGAACGTTTTAGATGTTTTTGCAGATCTACTCCATTCTGGCCTGATTCACAAGCCGAGGTTCAATTATATTGATCTCATAGGATCTAGGTAGGTGGTTTGTTGCCTTACGTTGAATGTCTTTGAGTTTTTGTGAAAAAGTGTCAGATTCCCATGTATCAGGTATCTCGGGGTAGGGTTTTGATCCTTTATTATTATCTGCCATAGATTTCATGTATTCTTGAGGCTATTAGATGAATAATGATTTCCTGTTAACATGTTTGAGGATTACCCCATGGGTGTTTCTCTTGTTTTGGTTGTTTATCGCCGTTTGGCATATGTTGCCAGTGAGGCAGACCTTGTTGCATGGATTGCATGCCTTGATATAATTGATTACATGTATTTGCATATTTTTTATATGATTTTGATGCATTGTAGCTATTGGAAAAGTAGTTTTTGAACTTAGTTAGTGTTGCTGATAGTCAATTACGCACAGCTGGACTTCTCAGGGCTGTGTAAACCTGGTGAGGTAGACTAAAGAGGGAATTGACGATTAAGGGATTCCCTAGAGAGTAAGTTATAAATTAGTATAGTTCTCAAGACCTACAAGAATTGGATATTGTGCTTCCTCATAGTAAAATTAATTACGTATCAAGACGACAGGAGGAATTAGACGTATGTGCTTCCTCATACAGTCTACATCCATCGTTACAAGACTGCAGGGTAATGGACAGTGAGGGCTTCCCAGAGTGTATGTGCCTTTGTATGATTACTTTAATAGAGGGGTCTTCTAGTGTGAACCACCCAGAGAGTCAGTGTGAATATTTTTTTGTTGGTTTTGATGAGTACACCAATCCAAATAACAATCGTGGGTTTTGTACTGCTTGTTGTTTAGGTAGTTTGCTGAGATACATGATGTGTTACTTACTATGCCTTGAGAAAATAGAGTTTTTTTCTTGATTCCTTGGTTTATAATTAAATTATTGAATTAAATTAATAAATAAATGTGAGGGGAGATTTGTAGGATTATTTACTTTAGTATACTTCTATTTCTCTACTGCATTCATTTCCTTTGCTTTTTCTATATTTCTCACTAACAGTAGGGCCTAGATCTTGTGGTGGTTGGATACTAGGACTAGTCTCACACCCTGTTTGGGTCCTGCTTTTCGGCCCAAACAGGTTATATGGTTGTTGGTGTGCATAGGGATTTTGGCCCTTCTACATCAGGCACATGATTGCTGGTTGGATCTAGAGAGCATAGGACTGAGCTTAGGCTTGCGATGATGTTGGAGTTGTTGTTTACCTTTCGTACTTTCTTTCTCAATTGTATTTCAGCACGTTGTTGTGTTTGTTTCTTTCCTTAAATACTTGTACCTATTGTATCATTATCGTCATTAATATATATCCATTGCTTACGCTATTTAGTTTCAGTTATTTTATTCTGTTTACTGCTTCTGTTATTGATAGCTATTTCTTTTTCCCTTGAATACCTTACTGAATGAGGGCATAGTTTTCCCAATGACTCACCAAGGCCCTCACTGCTAGTCAGCATCCTATGGAATTTGGGGAAATGTACATGAGGTCACGTGGAGAACTGGGTATGGGGCACCAGTTTAGTGGCTCCAGATTCAGGTCATTATAATAGTAGTGGTATGCATAGATATTTTTCTATGCAGACCACAATCCTTCTTTATAGCTTGGCCATTTTTTATCATATTAATAATACAATTCATTTGGGGTTTTTTTCACCCTTCATCATGTTCATGTATTTATATTCTTCTAGAATACAGAATTTTTAGGACCCAACAATGGAATTATTTCATCAATGACAAATTTATAGATTATACCACATTTTTATATTATTATTATTCTAATAATTATGTTCTCTATCAAATTTTTTTGTTAATTGTAAAATTTCCCTGCCAACATTACTATAGTGTAAGTATCAAGGATGTATTTAGTTTCATTTCTACTATAATATAATTTTGTTAACCGTATATCATTTTAATATATGGTTTTAGTTTAATGAAGATTATTGAGAATGTTATTTCATTTACTATAGAAATATCTATGTTCTACCTTTTTTATTAAATATATTTATTTATTTATTATAATATATATTGGTTATGTATTATATTTTTGATTTAATATTTGAGGAATGCATTTTAAACATGTAAATGATGGGTGTGGATCTACAATAGATAAAACCTATAGTCATTGATTAGTTTTATGAGAAACAAATTGGGAAAATTAGTTGGGTATTTGGTGTATACCTACCTATTTGTGGAAATTTCATTGAACATGGACCATATAATAAGGTTCACTATGTATTGGCATGATGCCTTAGGGGTAACATCATGACTTCAAAAATTATTAATTTCTTTTATTAACATATTAGTAATTATTATCCATGTGATAATCTTGTTGATATTTTCCATGGATACTTTTTTAAGATCATGTTATTTATTAAATAGCATATATATTGATTATTCAGTATTGCATTCATCATTACATCTTCCACTATATGTAAATCTTATTGATCTTCTTATATCACCCTTTATTTTACATTACCCTCCCCAATATAAGAATAATATGACTATGAATTATTTTCAAGTATTAAAGAATAAAATTTATCCTATGTTTAATTTTTATAATGTAAAATGGAAATTATTTATATATCTAGTGTCCATATGCAACTAAATTGATAAATTCTTTGTAATGTGATCGCTCGTATCATATACCAATGTATAAAGTAAATAGTGGATCTAGGTTTGTAATGCCATAATTATCATAGTTTATATCAAAAAAATATTACTATGGACAATAGGAACTATATTTTAAAATAATAGATCTTACAGGAGAATTATGATAACATATTAGAATATTTGAGGACTTTTTAGTAATTTTTATCCCTTTTACAAATATTCGTGATGATATGTTATAATTATGTGTGTTCCACTATTTAAAAATAAAACCTACCCAAATAATGAGAAATCATATCAACCACTACAGTAGATATAGTGATTTTCCCTATGTGAAGGTCAATATAGTAGGTGTTAGAAAATTTAAAATCATAGACATATTGAGGTTAACTTCCCAAATTATGGAAAATAACCATTCCCACATAGAGAAACGTCCTATTCCAATGCACAATGCACCTATATTGGATATCTTTATGCAATATAAGAATCCATCCTTTTATGGAAGTAATAATACATGGGTATATGATAAATTGATCAAGTCCCATGAAAATATATTCAAGAATACCTGAAATAATGTATGGGAAAATGTTTCAAAAAAGAATGTTATTTAGGGGGAGATTCCAATAAATTTTGTCTATTGATCCTGAATTCTAAATAAGATAATAAAATACAAATTATGGAATTCATAACATATAAAGAGGTATTACTTAAGAAATATTTTACTTGAAGGAAATGAGAAGAAATGGAGAGAATGTTCCTTAACCTAATGTAGAATGAATAGGAAAGTGTTACTGAATATGAGGCCAGCTTCATGAGATTGTCAAGGAACACAACGAAATACATATGTAATCCACAAATATAGATTGATTATTTTTTTGAGAATTTTATGAATACTATTAAAAAGTAATTGGTTGTCAAAATTAATTCATCATTTTATGAGATAATATCATATAGAATAAATAAAGAGATATAATTTTATAAGACTTATATATTCCATGGAATCCAAGCAAAGAATCAAAATAATGAAAAACTAGGAAAAAGAAATGTATCAAAAAATATAAAAGGAATGATATAAATTCCATATTGTGGTAACTATTGAATGTAACATCATAGTAAAATCATAAAATGAATTATTCATTGTTACAAATTATGAGATAAGGTCCATCCTATTAATGAATGGAATAAAAATTAAGATTACTCTACTATCCAATTATTCAACTATAGGGAGATGGGGAATTACTCAACCCATTTCTCTAAGATCCATGGGAACCTTCTATAAAAGAGGTAAAGAAGGAAAGGATAATCTTATGTGATTATTTTAGCTAAAGTTAATGTTCCAAAATATGTAGTGGCAGGTACATTGAAAGTATGTTGAAACTTAGTTAATGAATTATTTGATTCAGGACCTTTTAAATATTTTATATCATCCAATTTTTTCAAGATATTTAAATCTTCCCCTATCACCTGAATAAGGGATTTATAAATTATGACCTATAATGGAAATATCATTGCAAGAAGGATACCTTATCTAGTCTACATTATGATTCATCATCATTCCCAATTTGAAAACATTATAATTTTTACTATGGAAAAATTTGATTTAATCGTATGAATTGATTGTTTTTCAAATTATAATGTGAAATTTTATTTCTAAGAGAGGGTGGTTATGATTAGTGATGGAGGTGTGCAATCTTCTATCTTCAAATAGGATACTTAATCATCTGAATCATGTTTGGATCCACCTCTAATATATCTCCTTAATGAAATTCTTGTAGAAGAATAGAATTTTGAACCGGTATATGGGAAATGTATCCTTATCAGAAAAGGTATACATATTGATCATTAATTCATTGATTAACCTCCTACATAATTATCTTGAAATACACTCAAGTTTGAAGTTTAGTTTTCTGTTCAACTCGCTGTTGATTCCTAACATATATCTAAGACTCCCTAAAAAATACAAATGGTTGAATTATTGGACGTAAAGATTTTTTTTAAATTTTGTGTAATAATGGATTCATTTTCCAAACTATTTCAACATGGGGATACCTTATTATTTTTTATAACAAGAAGTATTATTCTATATGGATCTACATAGATTTCAAATAAATCAGTACCAATACTATAAATAACATGTATAATATTACTCAAATTTATGATATATTTTATCAATTTCATTGAGATATATATTTATTAAGATTTATATTCTTCCTTGGTATCATATATTGAATGTAAGGAAAGATGATATTCTAAATAATTCAGTTCATATAAGGTATAGACAATATTAGTTTACATTAATACCATTTTGAATAAAAAACGAACACTATAGTTATATGGATATGATGAGAAGTGTATTCAAATATTTTCTTTCCAATTTTGATATGGTACTTATTGATGATATCCTAGTGTATTATAAAATCTATAATAACCATCAATTTCATTTGTGAATCATTGTGGAAACTAATATAGGAAATGAGTTATATTTAAAAGTTAGAAATTTTGTATTATGGTCTCAACAATTTTCTCTTCTTGGTTATATTTTCACAAAAATATTGATTATTAATTAATCCTTCAATGATAAAGGTAGGGAGGGAATAGCTTACTATGGTGAATAGAACAAAGATACATAGTATCCTTGGATTATTAGGTTATTGTTGATACTTTGTTCATAAATTTTCTATATTATCTTACCCATTAACCAAGTTTACATGTAAATATGATACGATTATTTGGTTAGAATAATTTAAATAATGTTTTGAATAATTATTGAAGAGATTGTTAAATGCACTTATTTTGACACTACCACTGGTAATGGATGATTTTTGTGATATATAATGATGTATCAAATAAAGGACTCAGATGAATCCTTATACAGAATGTTATAGTAATTGATTATCCATCATGATAATTAATGATCAAATAATAGAATAATCCACACATGATCATCATATAGAAACCATAATGTTTTCCTTGAAGACATGGAGTCCCATTCTCTATAGTGAAAGATGTAATATAAATATCGATAAAAATAGTTTGAAAAATATATTTTCAAAAAAAGTGATTGAAATGAGGAAATGGTTATTAATAGGGTTGTTAAGGGATTGTGATTGATCAAATACATACCATATTGGGAAGGAATATATGGTGGATAATATGTTGACTAGGAAAGATAATGGGTTTAAAAGTAAAATGAGGAATAACAAATATCATATATTGATGGATTTAGTAATGTTGGATTTGGTAATCATTACGAAATGGGGAACAGTACACATGTTCAAATTTATTATAAAACATTCATTATTAGAGAAGTTAAAAAGGTCCCAGATTGATGATAATAGTTTATAGAAGAAAATTAATGTTGGGAATAATATGAATTTTTAAAACTTTCTTAATGAATATGGTCGAATAAAATTAAAAATAGGCTATTTACATAATCAATATCTAAGATGAAGGGGAACTGGTTAAAAAATATCATAGAATAAATTCACTTATACACCTTGGTAGCACCCAGATATTATGGATTTAATGTAACATTCTTTATGGGGTAATTTTATGCATGAAATTGTGGATTATGTATCATGATGCTTGGTTATTTAATAAGTAGATGCTGAGATAAAAAAATCTAAAATGAGTCATGAATCCTCACCCTATTCTTATATAGAGTGGGATAATATTTCTATGTAACTAGCTAGTGTATTTCTAAAAACTGATAAAAGTAATGATACCATATGGGTTATTATTGATCACCTTTCCAAGTCCATGTATTTCTCTGCTACAAGGGATGATATACAATTTGATATTCTAACCCAACTCTATGTTAATGATTTATTTGAGACTTCATGGAGAACCAATTTTTATTGCATCATTTCATAAAACACTATTTACCTTGAAATTCAAGAAATATCTTTAAATGGATATCTACAATATGATACATTTTATAACATCTAATCATACTTATGAAGGAAGATAGTCTGAAAGGACTATTAAAAAATTTCAAGACCCATAGAGCCCTTGGTCACATTAAAATCAAGGCATGTGAGATCAATATTTTTCTTTGGTTAAATTTTCATATAATAATAGCTTCAGAAATAAACTAAAATGGAACTATATAATATTTTTTACAAGAAAATAGACCAAAATTTACCTTATTGGGATAAAGTTAGTGAATGGATGTTTATAGGACCATAACATGTTGTGGATACAATTGTGAATATAAGAACCATTCAATGTCATGTAAAGGTCACTCAAAGAAGGAAAATGAGATATGCTAATAACCAAAGGAATGATCTATAATTTCAAGTAGGGGATCATATTCTCTTAATATAATGTCCATGGAAGTGTGTTATAAGGTTTAAAAAGAAATGGAAACTATGTCCTTGATACATCAAGCATGTTGAGGTGTTTGAAAAAATATAATATGTGGATTTCCGTTTTGAAATACCAGATAGCCTCTCTAAAGAGAATGATGTGTTCCATATCTCTTTACCAAGATAGTATAATCTAGAAATAATGACTTCCAAAATGAAATTATATTTTTAAGTTAATTGTGAGTTAATTTTATCCATTAATCATGTTTCATAAACTGAAATGTTTTTGGGAAGAGTTATGGGAGTTTTGGGGGTTATTTGTAGTGTTTTATAGGCGTTTTATAGGGTTCATATCTTGAGTATAGTATGAACAAACCATGCTACTTGTGGAAGAGGTAATTGTGGTGAATCATTATAAGGTAACATGGGTTTTTTATAATTATGAAACCCTTCCCATGGTTACCATGAAACCAAGAACTGTTAAGGGGTATGGATTATCAAACTATGTATCCTTTAATTTAAATTGTGAAACTCATTCCACTGTATAAGGCACTAGTGGTGCATAGTTTGACAAAATGTTATACAAATGATGTAGAGGTCCTGATGATTTAGTGAATCTTACATGGTTGGAATACATTTTTTCAAATCATGTTACAAAAAAATGAGAATGTAAATTAATGACATGAAAATATTCATCAGTTGATAAAAATCATCGTAATAGAAATTTTTTTCTTCCTAAGTCTATCCCTCTTGAACTTAGAGACTCCATATTCTATCATCAAAAATTTCCTTCCCCTATGATCTTGATTATGGTTGATCCATGTGTTTTGGTAATCTGAAAATTGAGTTATGTGATCTATGAAACACTATTATGCATTTTATTTATGATCCACCCATCTTCATTTGAGACAAAACACATATTTGGAAACCTATGTTCAGATTATTGGATTATTATACCATCAAATGATGAATTCATGAATAATATCTATAATGACGATATATCTAGTTCACTGGTATCACCTCTATTGAAAAATATTATATATAGTATTGTTGATGAATCTTGAGTGGTGTGTTGACATATAACCTTTTTCATATCTTAGATCCCTCTTGAATCTAGTTCTAGAACTATAAAGTGATTGAGTTGGAATTACATCTAGGGGTTTTTTTGTGTACGTGATAAATTTTTTTAGAGATCAAGTGTGACTGGGGTAACATATATTGACATTTTTCAATGATTTTTATCATCAAGATTAATTTAGGATTTTTCTAACCATTTAGGGCCTTGAATACTCTTTTTACCTTGATATGATAATTGTATTGGAAAAAATGATTGTCTATTATTGATAAATATAACATATGATTTCAAGTGTAGACTATGATACAAATATATGACGCATTATTGCTTAAGTATTCCTATGAAAACTATTAGATAATGATTGATGTAGATCCCATGTGTATATATATTGTGACTCTTTGTCATGATGATATGATATGTTTTTTCTATACATGATAGACCCTATCTTGTGGGATTATCATACCATTGAAGGTATTGAAAATGGTACTCAGAATAGGTGTACCCTCAAGATATGGTTATCACGTAGAGGGGGAGTGTGCACAACAAGTTCATGTAATCAATATATACCTAAACATAGGGTAGGGGCTTGACATATGTGAGTCCAGACTAGACGCAGTGAAAGTAAGTTTACATCGACAATGTGGCTTGACTAGAGGATTAGTCATGATAATATTCACATGAGGCTTGACCTATTTTTGAGTTGGGTTTAATGGTCTGGAGTCATGACCTATGATGGGGGTAGGATATGAAAACCTTTTAGACCAATCTAAGTGAACGCATTATCAAAATTGGGGGAAATGTTCACTAGATTTGTGGCTAACTATTGACCACTCACAAAATCATTTATGACTATTGTTATGGAATAGGGATGAGGTATGTATTCCTAGAGATCATGGTATAATGGTTAGAGAAGTAATTCTTAATATATTTTTATTACTTATTGATTTCACATTTTCATTTCTCAAGGGATATATGTATTTTACTCATGCACTCATTTCAAAGATGCATTTTTGGTTTCCTACTAGGATTTATTACTTACACCCTTCAGGGTAATATATTTTTGGATGAAAACATCATTATAATGGACCTAGGGAAGGGACAAGGGGACATCATAAGATAAATAAAAAATGGATAATGAAGTATTTATCGATGTTGGGATGGATTTTGGGGGAATTTTTCATTGTCTTATTATTTATATGTATGCATTTAGATACTGTGGTTCGACATGACACATTAGGACCGAAGTTAATTTACATGTATGAAAAGGGGGGAATTTGTTACTATAATATGTTACTTGATCTTATACTATTTTATTTGGGGATTTTGTATTTATTTATGATTATGGTCAATCACTATGATTACCGAGGGTATGGTCTCAATATTGAACCCCTGGATCCCCACTGCAAGTCGGTACCCTCTTGAATATGGGGCGGCATGAATGAGGTCTTTTAGACTCTCAAATAGAATTTTGTTTAGAAAATTTGGGTTGGGTCATTACAAAATTGTATCAAAGGATGTTTCCTTTCATTTATTTTGGGGTGATGGTAGAAAGAAGATAGGATGTATGGAAATCATACTGCGGAGTTTTCATATGTTGGGATAGATCATGTATTAATGCCATCCATGTTACAAATTATGGTATTTTTGTTATTTTTATGGGATTTGGGTGTGTTCCTGAATCATGACTAGTCACCAAACATCACATGTCATATATTTACCTTTCATGTTCTACATAGTATTTATTTAATTAAATAAATTTTTTTGTTCTAACTATTGAGTGATAAATCTATATGCCTTTATATTGTGAAAAAATATGTGATTCAATTATTTAGGTAAAATTGTTATTGGTATTATGTAATATATATATATATGTGATTGTGACAAATGTTCTAGTACGAAGGACTTGGAATGAGCCTTGTGTAGAACTAAGAGGGTTATACCTTGTGTATGGGTTTCCCATCGGATAAGTCGATTGATATGAATTATCTATGTGTTCCTTATAAATACATCTTAAGAAATTTTATTATTGGAATTCTAAATGTTTAGTGGAATTTACAAAACATATACCTCATATAATCTTGATTGGACCACTTGGTGTTGGAGGATATAATTATCTAGCTAGGGTGGATGGTCATGTTTCACCCCAAGTTATGTAAGAGGATTCACTTGAGTATTCTCCTACACCTTCTTCAGTGGTCCAGGCATTGGAACCACTCAAACCTAGAGTCATTCATATTGTACCTACTCAGGGTGGAGGGGTACATAGAACCACGATTGACAATACATATGACTTCCATCTCCGACATCATCTAGACTTCCAAGGCACTGGAGGACAACAAGAATCCAATGAATGTGTTGAAATTATTAGGGGGTATATTTGGCTTGGTTGAGACACTGGTGGACCGAAGGTTTGTAATAGTGGTGTTTCTGATTCAAATACCCACCAAGAGTTAGTGGGGTGTCATAGGACAAGCATACATACATTAGGGTCTTTACTAGTAGGATTTCAATAACCCGTTCTTTAGGCATTTATTTCACAATTCCATGAATAAATATAATCCCTAAATATTAATTGATCTTATGTTGGGATCCATGATATTATCTTTATACTCAACTCATTTCACAAGGCTACTTCCTCCCCCCTCCTTTCCAAAAATATGGCATAAAAGGCCATGAATGTTTACACTAATCGTTGTCATGATATCAAATCGATGGTTTGGAGATTTAACCGAATGAAGTACCCCAAGGTTCTATGAAATGACTTGACTATTGAGGAATGATTGCAGAAGGATTAGGTAGCTGATCTTCTTCTATCCATCAGTACATTGGACAATTGTTATTTTATTATCAAGGTGAGGGTCACATCCGGTATCACTACTAGAGTCTCTGTTTTTTGTGACAGTGTATTAGTGATGGAATTCTATCAAAAATATTCATTTTTATGGGATTCCATCTCTTATGTACCATTTCAAAAAATTTCATCACAACGTTGGTTATCCGTGATAGTCAATAGAAAATAGAAAATAATTGTGGTGGATGAAATGACCTTCCAAAATAATAGTTTCAAAATTTTTAAATACTCAATTTTGATATTATTCCATAATTTATATTACTTTTTATCAAAGATAAATCCACCAAAAATACCATTTTATTGAAATTTAAATAAAAAAATGAAAAATTAATAAAAAAATTAATTAAAAAAATTAAAATAATAATAATAAATAAGAAAAAGATAATAAAATATATTTTAAAAAGTTAAAAATTTATAAAAAATGTAAAAAAGAAATTAAAATTAAAAATTTCTAAAAATAATTTAATTAGTTAATGATAATTTAAAAAAATCAAATAGACATAAAGGTAATACACTATTTCAATAATAATATGTTTGTGACCCCAAATTAAAAAATAGTCATAAATCTTCAAAAATCATCAACTAGTATCAGGTGGAGGATGATAAATCAATGTTTTTGGGGGAGGAAAATACATACCAACACAATGTAAAAGGAATCACATATACTCCAACATATGCTCATCTCTCTAATGATACTTTTAACGCTCCTCGTCTCTTTCTCTACATCTAATGTATCATTTCATCCTATGCTCTCAACCTTTCCACATATAGTGCTGAGGATGACGACATCAACAATGAAACTCCATGAGCTCTCTTCAAGCACACTGATGACATCACATAAGTACCATAATAACTCATAGGTGTCATTCAGAAACCAATACTAATCACCAATCCATTCTCGACACCATGAAATTTCACATGTAACCAGGCCCCCTCATCGAATCTTAAATCACCAGTGGAATATTTTTCTATCTATTTTTGACTATCTAATGATTGAGAAATCACATCCTCAAATGTATCCTTCAAATATTATTAGAAAATATAATAATAATAATATTATTATTTTTTAATTGTTTAGAAAACATTATGAACCATAATATGGCATTGTCGGTCGTCTATAAGTCCTCTTTTATGGGGATCAATATACATCTTCTTATAAATATCAATCTCCATAATATATTTGTCATTAGAGGCATGTATAATATAAAAAACGTTTTATAGTTAATGTATTTATAACTTAATAAATATACACAATTTCAATATGTCATCGATGTATGATAAATGAACGAATTCTAGCCCAACGTGCGACCTCATGCCTCCCTTGAATTTTATGAAAGATGATGACCTCCTCCTAAAATTATCTACAAGCCAGTAAGAGTAAAATTCATACCATTCTTGAGAAATGATATTCTCAGGTCGTTGGGTGACACAAGCCCCGTTGAAAATAGTTGCAGAAGCTTTATGTACAACACAAATTCTGGGTTTGTGTCAAAAATAATGAAAGCACTCACATATAGAAATCTATCATTCCTTTGGGATTATATATCCTAGAATATCAGTAATCAAAGATGAAAAAATCATTAAGAAAATTAAAATAAATTTCATTAGTTAAATAAATTTTATAAATTATATACTCTATAACAGCATGCAGTCTTTTGGTCAAATATATTCTAACAAACAATGATGGGAACCTTGTCTCGTGAGACCTATGGATTAGGAAAATAATTTATTAGAATCACACTTTCCTTCCCAATAGCTAAATGAAAAAAATATGGAAATAAAAACAAATAACTATAATATTATTAAAATAAATAATAATAAAAATTACTATAAAACAATTATATCAAACAATTAAACATTCCTCCATATTCATGGATCAAAATAAATAGATGCGAATTTATCTATAATAAGTTATGATGTCATGATTTGATAAAAACCATGGGCCCTTCTAATAGGCCCAACATCCTATGGATTAAATGAATCAGTCTCATTAGTAGGAAGTATGATATCAGTGATGGAATGAAAAAGATATTAAAGATCATCTCCTCCCATTTGAAATAAGTAAGAATTAATGTATGAAAATTTTAATAAAAATATTAAAAAACTGATAAATACTAGAATATAATTATATCACATGTAAGAAATAATTAATAAGTATAATATATATATATATAATTAATAAATACCAAAATATAATGATTACCATTAAATAATAGTTTAACTAGTAAATATTTGTTAATATAGCTATCAAATATAAAAAAATATTCATTATTGGGATCAGGGGAGGAATGGAATGGATCACCATGTCCAACCATCTGAATCAAATAATCTTACCTATAAATAATTGTTAATAAAAATATAAAATGTAAAAAAAACTAATAAATACAAGAATATAATAAATCAATAATCACCTTATTCATCATTTTCATTGATAACAATGTATTCATCCCCTTCTTCATCATCACCAACTTCCATAAGGTGTTCTATTTCATCATCCATAGTTAATATATCAATATTATCTATATCATCTATCCCTACCAATGGGGGTTATTTTTAAATTTTTATTTATCACCGGGTAAGAGATATATTTTTGGTTGTTTCCTTAAAATTTCAATATGTTCCACTTCCAAAGAACCATTTTCATTTTAAATAAACTTATTTTCATGTGATATCGATTTAATTACACTCCACCAGTCATTCAAAACTCTCAAAATCTCACAATAACAAGTACTTTCTTATTTAATTATTAAAAACGAGAAGAGTACAAAAGTGGAACAAACACAAAACATGAGGCATCAAGGGGAGGAAGAAATGAAACCTGAGGAAATACCCTCTAATATTACTAAACCCCTCATGTTTCATTTGGTATAAGTTGTAATAGTAGGAGGTACCAGACCCATGGGATGCATGTGAAGCCATATGGTTAGCCACCTTACTGGCCTCTAACGGGGTATGTCTCAAACGAATGTTATTAGAGAGGATATCATGGAACTTACTGATGGTATAGGAAATATTCCAGGGGACATGACCAGATCCCTATCTCACGTTGAAGGGAATTAGAGAGTTATTTTCAGCTTCCTCAATATTCATACACCCTTTCTGCAAAGAATGAGACCAAATAGTAATTAAAGGGCCTCCACATGGAGAGAAGAACCACTGCCAAGGTGAACTGAGAACGCGAACACAAAGGATCCCCTGAATTCGTGAATAACCCCACCGCCCTCATGTCTCTCGTAATGCAAGAACCATCCATATTATGTTTCAAGACCGAGGATGTTGGATTCCAATAGACCCATTGGCTGGGATGACAAGTAGCTAGATTGGCTTGGGTAGATGAAAGGTGGAGATGAAGGGAGGGGGAATCCCACTAGTTTTCAATGCGACTGATCATATCTTCAAGTAGACATTGTGTTCAAAATGAGATTTTTCTTCTGGACAACCCAATCCCCTAAAGTTTAACTTTTTTTATCACCTTCCAAAGACACCAGACCCCATCAAGAATGATTAAGCCTTTGACCATGTGTTCCACACCCCTGCAACCCATGTTATAAAACCATCAGACAAAGAATTATTTGCCCACCAGAATATGAGAGTGGACCATAGTAAAACTACCGAAGGTGGACCAGGACTCATGTTCCGACTCCTATTCAAATAAAATGATCTCTATGCTTTACTCTTGTTGTTATTTACAGTAAGAGAAACAGAAGGCCATAGATATATCCCATTTTACAATGTTCTCATAGATAGCCACAAAATTGTGTCTAATAATCCATGTTAGGAAGTTATTCTTCATAGGTGTCCTCTTGATCCAAAGGATTTCATTCATGTGGTCCACCTACATTTGGGTCACCAGAACTCAGTGACAGTCCTCATAAAATAATTCGCATGATCATGAAGGGGAAAAAATGTACATTTTAGGTTCCGCATCGATGTAAATAAGCTAAAATCATTATTTTTGTTCCTTGGTTAGAACTGACTTGATAAAATCTAGGTATTTTTTGGGCTTCTCATACGAGATATTGTAAGTAGGATACACCAAAAAATTGAGAGTGAAACCCACCCAATTTACATGCTAAAAGGGAAGTCTCCATATACCAATTATCCACCGAGCATGGGGATGGAGAGCCGAGTATATGGGGATAAGAGTGTCCATAAGAGGATATGTGTGTGATTCTTTCATCAAAGCACATCTCACTGAAGTACCCCCCATAATAATACCCCACAAAGTCTAACGTTCTATCAACTCACAAGATAGTTTTTCATGTATGCAGTGGTGGGTATCAGCCAAACTATGATCATTGATCCCAAATTCTTGGATATGACTCATCATACTCCTCTAAGAAACACACAATCTCTTACCTTCAGCCTAGGCATACCATATTAAATGAGTGAAAATATTGTCTATATTTTATATCACTTATTCTGGTGATTTAACACGTGGGATTGCACGGATTGGGGTGGAAAAAAGAATTCTATTCACCATTGAAATTCAGCCACCAAATTATAGAAATGTGTTTTTTCAGTTGAGTATTCTATCCCTGATGTGGCTGAAAAAATGATCAAAATCATGGATATGTAGGTGGCCTGAGTAGATAAGACCCTAAGATTGTTCATTGGCCAACTACCACTTTGGATTTAATGAAGGTTGTAGATGGAAACCTTCTAGTTGTGTGCACATATTCTTAATAAGAATAATATGATTTTACTCTTGTTGATGACTTTTCCACTCCAGCGGTAATATTCCTCCAGAACCATGATAAGGCCACAGATCGAATGCTTGATAGCATTCAAGAAAACAAGGGTGTCAATCGTAAATATGACATGGGAGATGGAAGGGTCATTCCACTTTTTAATATATGGAAGGATCATTCCAATGTTCATGATTTGGAGGATGAGGCGGCTAAGGATCTCTTATGAATTCATGAAAAGGCTCAGGGAGATTGGGTCTCCTACCATAAACCCCTAGGTGCCGTGAATAAACCGTGATACTTCCCCATGAAAGGGATATCCATCCATGAAGAGATGAAGCAATGAAAAACGAGGATATATATCCATGTAGAGAAGCCCATACCTGATAGGACCTTGTTGATAAATCCCCATTTGATGTAATCTTAATATTTTTTCATTTCCAATTTGATTTCTAGGTTTGAGACATGAGACCTCGTGTTGATATGCCATATTATTTCTTGCACTAATGTGATTACACCCTAAATTGAATGACCCATCACAAACCCTTGTTGATCTAGGGATATTCATTAAGAAAAATGAACCATGATTTTAGAGTTAAGGATGATTGAAATAACCATGTAAGAAAAATTACATAGGATAATATGGAAGTATTGGAGGATGGAGGAGTGGTTTTTAGTTTTAGAAAGAAGTTCTAAATCCATGGAAGAAGCCACACTTGGAAGGATTCCCCCTTTGAAATAATCATGAATGAAATTGATGATAACTTCTTTAATCATGTCCCATGAGTTCCTGTAAAACGATCCTCTGAGGCCATCAGGTCCCGGGGCACTATCAATATTATGGTGAAGGATTGCTTCATGTATCTCAGCTTCTGTTGGAATGGACTCCATGAGCATCTTGGCTTAGGGTGAAATATGGTTTCCAATGATACCAAGGAACTCCTCTTCCCCTCCTAGGTAACCATGTAACATGATGGGGTTCAGTCTTGGTAAGAGGTCCTTAAAATAAAAATGGGCGATGCTTCCCACCATATCTTTGTCATTAAAGAAATTATCATCCTCCATCAGAATATTTGGATGGATTGTCCGTTTTGGCTCCTTGATGCATTCATAGGGAAAATAAATTTTCTTATCCCCTTCATCAATCCACCCTATCCTCAATTTATCCATCAATATACATTCCTGGTGGAGCACCATATCAGCAAAATTATCCCTTTTCATGGATAGTTCTTTTAAAACCCGTTAATCCTACGACCCCTCAATGGTTTCTTTGAGGATAATAATATCATTCATGGCAGTGTACATATCCATATCACTTGGAGGAAATGATTATGCACATTTATGGACATTACTAGAGCCTACTTCTAAGCCTTCAGAGTTTATTTTGAAATTTATGACATGTCCTTCCCTGAATCGATGCCTTAAATGAATAAACAACCATGGTATGGTAGATGGGGATTCTAGTTAAATGGTGGTAGTATTTAAATGGGTCAGGACATGGCTACCTCATCATGATGGAAATAATAATTAGGGAGTGATCAGAGATTTTCTGCATCCAGTGGCTGGCAGTTATGATAAAGTATGTTGATATGGATTGCATGTTGGTCATGCAGCTGTAGAGGAAACTCTAGGAGCGTTGAGAAACTCATTGGTTGTTACACAATGTAAAATGATCTATAGTTAAGACAATATCCATAATCTCATTATCCACTATGAATCGAAAAAACTCCATGATTTCCTTCATGGGAAAGGGTTCTCTACCCTTCCTTTCCTCTGGGTCTGCAACCATGTTGAAATCCCCTCCAACAAACCAGGGACAGCCGCCATGGTTGAATAGTGACAGGTCCTACATAGAGATATGCATTGCTGGTTGTCACAACTACCATAGATAAAGGATGCAAAAAAGGCTCAGTTGTCATGATAAGTCTTGGTGGTGATAAATTTATCACCCTCTTGGATATGATCAACCAAAATATTCCCGATGCTAGAAAATTCAGAAGTGATTATTAAGTGTCTCTCTATGAATGTTCTCATGCATCATTAACCTTATGCTAAAATCATTAATTTTGGATGTTTTATTATTGTTCTTGAGTACAGAAATAAGACAAAAATTATGTTTACAAACTTTAGAGGCAAGGAAGTCCATATTCAACCAAGATCTCAGGCCTCGAGAATTCCAAATAACGATCTGATTCATTGGAAAAAATATTCCCCAGCACTAGACTTGGGACTCTTCTCCTTTAGAGAACATTATTCAAAGATGTTTGGAGGGAATTCTTTCACCAATTTAGATAAAAATTTAAAAAAAAAATTGTAACACACTCAATGAGTCCTAAATTTATGTTGTTATAAAAATAACCCTAAATAAATATGATATTTGATTCAATACATCCCATGTTGACTAATTCAACGTTATTATAAGAACAATATGAAGAAATTTTTCCAATACATCATTTATGTCAGGACATTTTAGACCATTAATATGAACATTTTGGATGCACTGAGACAAATTAGAAGCATAACTATCTAGTAGCATCAAATATTTAATCCATTGATAGAGTAACAAATGAATTTCTATAGAAAGTATATAAGAATATTTTGGATTCATTTAATTGTGTGATAATTCATCTTCAGATAATACATGTTTAGGAAGTTTAAAAATCCTAGCACAATCTAACCATATCATTATGTTATCATTAGTATTAATTGGCATGCACAACACTATATAAAATATTTTATCGAAAAAATTAACATTAAAATGAATTAAATCTACCATGTGATTAATAAACAAATTAGACCAATATTGAATGTCCCATATAATACTCTTTTTTATCCAATTACAATCACTCTAAAAACCATTTATTTTTTTCATTTATTATTGGTCTGAATGTATGAATAGATAATGAAGAGAGGATATATTTTAATTGAATACATGAGAGCACTTCTGGAGGTTTTTATCATTCAATTCTACCTTTTGTAATATTTTTTTCCTTCGAAAAGGGTGATCCATAGGAAGAAATGTATAATGGAGTTCAAAATAAGTAGTCTTTCTCCCATTACTAAGTATAAACACTTTATTCTCATCCATGCATTATGGAAATGATTTTAGACCATGTGTACTCCATCCAGATAACATACCATATTCCAGAAAGTCATTGATCATCCATATTAATGAAACCTTCAATGTAAAATTCTATGTTGCATGTAAATCAAATTTAGTCTCACCATTGTTTCATAATTAAATAAACTCAATTAGAGGATTCAAATAAACATAAATATTTTATTTTGGTTTCTTGGAATTAATAGATCCATATATATATATATATATATATATATATATGGTTCCATCATCCACATTGAATGCGGTAAGTTGTACGGAGTAATGAAAAAATTTCAACAAGGATATGGATTTCCAAAAGAACCCAATGGAAAAAACTTATTAGCAGAATGACCCATCCATATGTTATGAGGTTTGGTAAAAAATAAGGTGGAATTTAACCATAGTGTTTACATAAATCACCATCACATGGGAGATTAAATATTTCACTAATGGAGTTATTTTATTTATTCCATTTCATTAATTAAACAATGTTGTGATACATAAAAAATATCTGTAACTAGGTGTAATTAAAAAAACCTCAACTATTTTCCAAGAAATATGGACATTCCTTGTGTGCCTATTTATTCCTCAATTATCCACATGTTGGAAAATTAACTAAGGAATGTTAATCCATATAATATATTATAGATTTAGTTAAACATAAAGGAATCTTTTGATAAATTTTACCCAAATTATGGACGAACCTCTTACTTTCATAGAAACATGAAGGTATTGTATTTTCATTTGGAGACAGTAATTTAAACAATAATAATATCTAATAAAAAAATTTGACATTCCAAAATATGATTTAATAGCCATAATTTTTGTAACAACTTCAATTTTTATCATATGGTATCTTATATATAAAGCCTTTTTAGCATATTTCAAGAAATATTAAAACTAATAATGTTTTGATTTAGGATTTGGAATATAATTCTTAGTTATTTTTTCATAAATAGTTGGACTAGAAGTCACATATACTATATTCTAAAATGATGGATTAAAACCCAATTTTTATTATTTTCTGTTGAATTTTGTTCACAATGTTGATACAAAAAATATATTATTCATGAAATACAAAACCTTACAGATGATTTCAATCATTTTCAAACATTTCTAATCTCCTATGATAAAATTTATTTTATGTACATTTAATTGATCCTTAAAAAAAATCCTAATTTGATGATGAAGATTATTTAATGATTCCAAAAACTAAATGTAGATATTTTTTATACCAAATATATTCTTTATTTTTTAATTATTTATCCAATCATGATTATGTTATGAAAACTGGTGTATACTTATTGAGTCTATATTTAAATAACAAAAAAACATAAATAATAACAATGATTATTGATTTCTGTGCCTAATTTTAAATTAGGATTATATTTTAGAACCTTGTAATACTCTAGGGAACATGATCAGAGTGAGGCCCTTGGTTAATACTAGATTATGGGATTCATAGAGGCTCGACATAGATCGAATAAAAATATTAAAATTATAACATCCCCAACATTCTATTCTCAGATTATAATTTAATGGTGTCACACATTGGAAATTTATAACCACTGTTAGGTATGGGATATAGTGGTTATCTCTGGAACAACATAACATTTGTCTGAATTTGGTGTTTAGTTACATTTCACATGAGGGTTATTCATTTAATATTTTTATTGAAATTTTTTAATTAATATTTAAGTATCTCTCAAACGGTGTATCCTTTTAGAAATAAGTAACCAAATATTGTTCCAGGATGTGGAATTTACCCTAGAGGTGACATAAAATTTGTGTGTATATAGAGTTCGATAACAACACACACAACAGATCTTCATTTAATTCTTTTAATATATAAATATATATATTTTAAAAATTGATGTACCTCTAAAATGGTGAATTGTATGGGAATTCTGATACCACCATAGATTGGGAATACTGAGTGTAACCTGGGAATGATATATCATCTAGTGCATCAGGTGTTTGGTTACATTGTATGTGAGAAAAATTCATTTAAAAAATTTTATAAAAAAATTATAAAAAAATTATGTATCCCACAAACTTTATATCATATGAAAAATCAGTAACCACTGTGAGGTCTGAAATGTGCAGTTTACCCAGGATGCGATATAAAATTTTTGCACATGGAGATTTTGGTAACATCCCACATGATGGTATTTCATTAAATATTTTTATTATACTATTTTAAAAAAAAATGAACTATCATCTTAACGGTGACTCATATCATAAATCTAAGACCACCATTAGACTGGGGATGTGAGTTTCACCCTTTCTGCCACCAAATATTTTTGCACATTGTGTGTTTGGTAAAATCACACGTGAGGGAAACATTTTTAATATTTTAATAATAATAGTAATAGTATATTACAAAATTTATGAAAATAATTAATAAAAACTATTTTACTTTATATAAAAATTATAAGAATTATTCTGAATTTATAATATTTTTTGTTTTTTATATTTTTTTACAATGTATAACAAACTTTTTTGTATTTATTACAAATATTCTTCATTTATTAGTAGTTAATAAAATTATTTTTTTAAGTATTAATCATTTATTATTTATAACTGAATTTATAATAAATATTACTATTTTTAACAATTATTATTTTTTCAAATTTTTTCATTTAAATATTATTACAAATTATAGTAACTTCCAAAATTTTTAAATTTTTTAATAATATTTCATAAATAACACTAAATTTAATATTTATTAATAATATTGAAAATTTTCTTATAATAAATTATAAATTATTTAATTATTATTAATAATTATGTAAATTGTTATATCATTTTTAACAATTAATATTTAAATATTGATTTATTAAATAATATAAATACATAAAATATAGTCTAAATATTTTTTTAAAAAAAATATACATATCAAATATATATATATAAAAAATAAACCTTATATATTTTTTAAACATTTATATATACATATTTGAATGTTAATAAATAAATCAATATATAACATGATTTCTTAATCAAACATATTTTTACATGGTTTTTAAAAAAATATACATATCCAATCAATGTATATTTATATATATGTGAAATATATATATATATATTTTAAATTTTTATGTATGTATGTAAATATAATTATATCAATAACCGTGTGCATTTTTTAAAAACTTATATATACATATATATATTCACAGGTTAATATATATATATATATACTAATTAATGAAAAAAAAAATATTTTTAAAAATGTTTATATATGTATATTAAGTTTTATTATTTATATATCTATATTATAAGATTTATTAATTAATCTAAGCACATAAAATATATTCCGAATTTTTTTTAATCAAATATAATATCGTATCTATATATATATTGATAGACACAAATAAAAAAACATACATATATATATATATATATCAAAAATATTATACGTTATTTTTAAAACATATTTATATGTATATATTATCCTGTTAATATATATATAAATATATACAAACATATATATATCCAAATTAAAAAAATTTGATAAATACCTAAAAAATAATTGAAATTACACGTGTAGGAATGATTAATAAGAAATTGTGGAATAATAAAATTGAAGCAATCCAAAATACCAAATTAACCATGAAAACAATATAAATTCATTAACCTAGGGTTTTCTAAAACTAAAACATTTATGATAAAATGAAAAATAAGAAAAAAAATAATAAAAGATGAGACAAGAGGAATCCTTACCCAGGTGATATGAATTCAGATCTACCAAAAAAATTAGCTATGGGGGATTATGTCCAAGGTGGGATATCCTTGGTTCAGTTCTGAAATCCCTTCAACACAAGGAGAGTAAAGGGAGGGAGAGAAATATGGGCCCATATGGTTTTAATTTATTATTAATTATGACCGAAATAATTCTATCAAAAATAATAATTTTCATAAAATGAATTTGAAATGGGAATTAATTTCCATATAAAATACTTCTTATTGGACCGATATTAGAAAAAAATATAGTATTACACCTTTATTATACTTTTCTATTGCTTTTCATAGTGTCTGGTGTGAAGTATTCAAAAAATAATTTCTGATAGAACTTTTATTCCATCACAAATGATAACTTTTTGCGATGGAATAAATATTCCATTGAAAATAATTTCTTTTCAAGGAATATTTCCTATGCATTATCTAGTTATCACAATTAGCCTATCATAAATAACCTATATTATTCTAGTGTATCAGGAAGAGAATGATCAAGGATGTGTTGTAGGGTGGTGGATTATATTTTTAGTATTATTTGGAATCTTAAGTCCCCCTTCGGAGGAGTTCCACAGTTCTTCTATTATGGTAAGGTTGAAAATTACTATACGTTATACCCATCACCTAAGAGAAAATATTGGTAGTGTGAAAAGATAGGGAATATCTAGTTGTACTGATCCAAAGCATCAAGGTTGGATTTTTGAATAGGTGAGTGAAAGATGAGAACTGTGCCCCATATATCCCTATAGGGTCCATAGTAGAAGGTTCAAACTCCTCAAAAAACAATATCTTATGTGAGTCATGTCCATGAGGGTTCATTTCATGGAGCTAATTAAGGCCGGTTATATGTTTTGTTGTTGGTTTTAACAAAAAATAGAGAGGGCCTATTAACTATTTTATTTGTGATCTTGATAAATTGCTCTCTTTCAACTACCCTTTTATAAACTAATAATTTTTTTCTTTTATATTTAATAATGTTTTCATTGGTCTTGAATTATCAATTTAAGTTATATTCTGTGTTTTTTTATTAAATCACCCTTGGGGAAGATGTATGATCCTATATAGATATGTCAAGAGTGATTATTTGTTGTTTTTGGCTAAATAAACCTACAAGATTTCATAATTCTTGAAATGGATTATTTTTATGTTATCTTTGGGATTGACTATCAAAATATATTTCATTCTCATATTTATTATTATAAATGGTGGGTATCCTTTATTTCACATAAGGGAGATATTTTTGTGATGAACAATGAGTTTAATTTTGAATCTAGTGGATTGGGAAAAGTTTTAATCCATATTTGAGTGACCAAGATTCATGTAATATTCATTGATATTACAAAAGGTTCATCAGTGATCCATTCCTTAAATGGTTGATCATTATCAAGACGCCTTCCAATCTGATTTATTAGGCCTTCATATAGATAGAGAAATTTTTTTAGATTGAGATCTGTGCGAGGAATAACCCATAGTAATTTATCCCAATAATATGTCCGTAGATAAGTTTAGAGAACCATATGTGAAGTTAGATGATTTAGAGGTGAAGGAATTCATAAAAACATGAACATATCATTGGTAAAATTTCATATTTTATTCTAAGAAGGTGGATGGTATTATATGTATATTTTTGGATTATAAAAATAAGAAATAGGTGATTGTGGATAAAATGATCCTTACCTAGTATATTTGATCTATTGATTGGTTATGTGGATCCTGATGGATTTTTAATAATTTTCTTCATTCAAGATACCATCATTCTCATACCAGGGTGAATGATATTCCTCCTATGGTATTCATTATTAGATATGGCTTGTTTTAGTACCTCATTAAGATTTTTGGTTTGATTAATTGCAAAAAATTATTAGTGGTCCTTATGAAAAACAATATTCCAACAATATCCTGAATCTTCTGTCATGGAATTTAATTATGATATCAATTTTTTAACTCCCAAATACCACACTGGGTGTGAATGGAATTTTTTTTTGGCGGTGGAATAAACATTAAAATAAAACACATATTCTGATGACCTTTCTAGGTTTTTTCCAATAATTTCATCATTGAACTAAAAACACCAAATAGTTCCATTATTCCGAATTTTTTTCAAACCTGATTTTCAAAGGAAAGTTTTTGATAGAAGATAGATCCAATTGTTCTTAGGGATACACATTAGTAGATATGATAGGAGGTCAGGATCAGTTCACCCTTTTTGGGTAAGTATATCCTATTATAGGACTCACTTATATATTTAATACAAAATCATGATATATTTAATAAATAAAAAATAGAACATAGATATCCCTTTTGTAAACAATCAATTATTAGCATGTACTATATTTGGAATCATATGTATGTATATGAGGATCCCAATCAATAGTGATATCTCTATGTATCTGAGGTTCTTCAAGGATGATACCACTTTGTAAGTTTGTATTATTAATTCTTTGGTCATTAATTATCATGAAGCTAGTTTTAAACAACAAAGTGGAGTTCTCTCGCCATCCAAAAAGTTGTGAGTTGTTTTGATGTCAGGATCGGGCACTTGAGACAAGCTTCCTATATGTTCATGTTAAATGAACATGAACCAAAATAGTTCAATTCCACTTAATGGGACACATCATACAATTTATGGACATGTGATGAGGACCGTACCAATTAGTTTAATATAACGGGAAAAGAAATTACATAAGAAATGTGTCTAGTGAAGGGATTTCATGGGGCATAAGATGAAGTATCTTAAGGAACCTAGAAGGTATATAGCCACCCAAAAACCACATAATCATACTAAGGATATTTCTTAAAGAGTATTAGGTTGATTTGGGTTACTATGTTTGATCCTTAGGGAGGATTTAGGTATTTCTTAATTGAATAATAATCAATGACCACAAAGATCAGTTCTATGAGGATTACACCTATGGTGTCCCTATGAAAGTTTGTCTTGTTAGAAATGTGGACTTAATAGATTAATCAATGGTTTTAAAGACCTACGACTATGGAATCCATTTGATGGTTTTTCACATATTCAATGTGGCGATTTTAGATGAAATCATTCCTTTGAGTTCCCACACCTATGGAGGACCTATAATGATTTTTCTCATTAGGAATGTGGCCCTTTGAGATGGATACATGGATTTATAGATCCACACCTATAGAGTCTATTTATAATTGTATTTTACCAGGTGGATTTAATGATCATAACTAAACAATAAGACCATGTGAGTCATTATTGTTGTGAAAAAACAATAGGAAGTGGAAGATCTGATATACCACATAATCACCTTCTTCCACTAGTTGATATGGCTAAGGATAAAAGAGAGAGAAAGGGTGTTAGAATTCCCAATATCCTCTTTACTTTTCATGACCTTAGGGTTGATACATACATTCCCATGTGGGTATGACTCATATTAATATCTAATGGATTAATTTATGAAGGATTGACTATTAAATATTGTAAATATGATGAGATAAGGATAAGTGGATTGCCTTACATTTTGAAACAGGAATTTCCCTTTCACTTCCCCCAAGGTTGGGGTCCTCATTAAAACTGGGATGAAAATTTGGGAACACCATAGGAGGCCTACATTTCCCAATGATAGGGTCCTCATTACCGAGGGAATGATAAATTTTGAACCCCCTATGGGGCCGACCCATCAGTTAGGACATGTGAATGGGAAGGCTTACCGGGGGAATTTACAATTGTATAGGAGACACATTTGTGTGTCTCCCTCAATGTTTGTAAAAATTTTGGAGGTCTTGGTGTAATTTTTTATTTGGTATCACTTAGATGGGAGTCTCAAGGGATGAGGTTCCCATCCATTGGGGGCATGAAAAAGGGGATAAATGTTTTTCTCACGTAGGTGAATGCTAGGTGTGAAGAAGGTAGATTTCGTTGGTGAGGGTTGAATAAGATGAATGTTACTCATGTAGGGTAAGACTTAGAGGACCATTATTTATTCACCTATAGTGGTTCTATTTGATTTAGAAGTGAATTACTGATGTAGAAATTCATGGAAAACAACAGTGTGGTTATTACATTCACTAAGCATCAATGTTTTCCTCAGGTGTCTCTCGAAGAATATCACATAGTTATAGAGTTTTGGAGGATACGTTTATGCGAGTACTTTTCGACTAGGGGGAACTAGATCCTTGTTCATGTGTCTTGTGTTTCACACAAATAATGAACATCAATTCCACTATTCTTCTTATTACCCTCTTCTATCATGTTTTGGAGAGATACATAGATGGTTTTGAGGGACTAGGTGAAGGCTAATGTGAGTAGAGATTCTTAGATTCTTCTAATCTTCCTATAATTTTAAATGAGTACCAAAAGGGTCTTATTTATAAGAAATTTTGGGGAAATAATGGATGGAGGTAGTCACAAATGTGTGTCACACTGGTTATCACATCGGTTCACCCTCCATAATTCTCTTAGGTGAACCTTTCTAGGGACTGTGAAATGACTCTCGTGTATTGGATGTACCAATACGGTGACACTTCCATACAGAATGGACATGTATAGCTCCACTATATTTGGAATTGTGCATTATTACCTATTAAAGTATGGTATCTTTGTTATCTTTCAATTCCCCTATTATTGAGGTATTTACATTAAAAACTTCTTATTCTCAAATGAAAAAAATGAATGTCAAAACAAATTTCCCCAAGGATTGGATCTGATCAGTAGAATTCGGTCTAATTTTAACATAGAAAAAAATTGATATCCACCACTATGACGCATCACATAAGTAGTTCTCATAGATCAGATATGGCGGTATTATACACAGGTTTATAGATCTGAGAGGAAAATTTTACCCTAGGTGCCCTTTTGTGGGTTTTCAACTTACTGAGTACTATGTCTCTTTTCATGGATAGTTTAGAGTCTTACAATCTAGATAAATAAAACAAGTGTTTTAGGTCAAAAATTTGTGACCATGTGTTATTGAATGATGACCCATTTAGGGATTTCTAGATGATAATTTCTTAACATTCTGTAGATACCCAAAAGAGAAATTTTCTGTGATGATTTTGTGATTTCTAATTCCAAAACATGATATGAAAAAAAAATTCATAATAATGACTGTAGAAAATGAATAAAAAATTTATATAATGATATTAGTAGAGCTTATGGATATGGAAGAAGTGTCTCATGGGGACAACAATGGATTTGGTTGATAGACCCTTTTGTGAAAAACTCATGAAAATCCAATCTGGGGCATATAAATGCATAGTCAAAACAATGGTGTCCACATGTATATGAAATTAAATTATTTATGCTCATGGATATTTTTATGATTCTAGTATATGACTACCATGGAGGGTGGTTTGTAAAGGGAGTGTGACTATGAATGAAAAGATCATCTAGGTTTGCACTAGACATGAATGGGAAACCACTCCTACATAACATTTGTTTGTTTGTAAAGGAGGGTTCATTCTCTTTTTATTGTATGCCTATATAGAATGGGTCTTGGGAGATATTCAAAACCTGTCACCAAAATCAGGGTTATGTCCATAAATGGTGGAATAGAAATTATTTGTATGTTTTCTTAGTTTGACTTATAATGGAAAATATAGGCACCACTATGTGACTTTATAGAATGGGATTCAACTTGTAAACGATTATTTGGGGTGATGTGGTGGTTTACCACAAAATGAGAAAAGGATCCTTCTCAATGAGGGGTGATGAATCATGACGTTTAGTGTCATGTGACCAGGATGTAGACTATATAACTTGACATATTACAAAAAGGAATTTGAGGGTTAAAATTTAATATCATCTAGCTTTGATCAAGAGATTTTCAATTTTCCATTTCAAAGTGATTTTACCAAGAGTGTTTCATAATTTTCATGTGTGATGGGTGGAAGTCATAAATTATAACATGGGGAGTTCATGATCTGAAATGTTTAATGGGACATTTATAAAAGGGGTGACTATTGGTCGTGATCTAAAAATAGTTTCCACCATAATGTTGTTGTGTATTATGGAGAGAGAAGAGGTTTCTTCTAAGGTAGAATGTACAACTGGTTGAAAGGCCATTTTGGAGGGAGTTTTATGCAAATCCAAACTATGGTGTATCAATGCATAGTCAAACAATGAAATCCTATGGTTGAAATGAAATTTTGGTGGGTGACTTGTTCAAATATAAACAATGTCATATCAATGCATTGTCAAACAAAAACATCCACTAGTTCACATGACCTTTTGGTTGGAAACTTGTATAAATCATAACTAGGGTTGATAAATTCATTTAAAAAAACATTTCTTCTAGCATCAAAAATTCCATTACCAATGGTCAGAGGAAGATTTCAGAGATTCTGATTTCCATGGACTTATAGTTTTGTTTGGTCATGGAATGTTCTTTAGTATGGAATGAATGTTTAACGTTGAAATCATTTAATAATGAGGGGAAGTTCTTATTATATTGGTCGGACCCATACACTGGAAGGGGATATATTTTTTATATTGTTACTGGGAACAATACATATGATTCTAGAATCACTACATATCTCTTCAACGAGATAATCAAGGCACATGTTGTTCTAATAATGATTCCACACAATGATATAAATATTATTTGGATAAGGGACCTCTTTTTTTATACGATCTCACAAGCGGGATAAGAACCCATGTTGTACCCTATTATTTAAATATATGTCATATATAGAAGTTCCTGGGAACTTTTTTAATATATTATAGCTGGAATAGGATGCAGGATATGAGCATCACTACATTTTTTGTCAATGTGAGAATCAAACCACACATTGCTCTTGGTTTTATTTAGTGAATGAGATGTCAATCATTCAGTATAAATCCATGTTGTAATAAACATTGGTATGCCATTTATGATGTTGAATATGGGACCATGGTAACCAAGACATCGAAAGATACAACTTAATCATGAAGGGAATACTTTTCCAAAACTCTTATGCACATGTGGTCTATGATTAGTGAGATAAATAAAGAGTAGAAAAGGTTTTATTCACCACACAGAGGTGATTAAAATGAATGAAATGGGAATTTTGGTCTTGTGGAGGAAGAACCAAGATACGGGATCTGAGTTTCACTACATATCTAACATGACTAATAATCAAGAAATATGTAGTTCTTATAAACAATATATTTTAACATCATGTTGTATGTATGAAGGAATTTAGTAGTTTTAGTTCATATGAATTTACCATAAATAAATGAAATTATCATGGAGTTTTTATAATTTGAGGCCAATGATGATCTGACATAATTTGGACAAGAATAATTAATCTGAATAACATAATATTGGTGGTATTTAGATAAAGAGAAGTGACATGGGATTAGAATACAAGGAATGACCACAGAACATGCTTGAAAATAAGGTTCCAACATGATGTTGTTGGGACTTATTGAGAGAGAAGAGGTTTATCCAGAGAAAGAAAGTGCATCTTGCTAATAGGTCCTTTTGGTGGGTGAAATATTCAAAAATAAACTAGAGAGTATTAATACAATGAAAAACAATTAATTCCTATTGCTGATAGGCCCATTTTCATGGTGACTTATACAAATCAAAACTGGGGTGTGTTAAGGAATAATAATAAATAAATATGTCCTTAAGAATTAGAAATTTTTTTACTGATGGCTGGAGAAGAATATGGGGATCCATATTCCCCAATATATGTATTATAATGTTTGGAAAGATTATGCCTTATCCAAAAAATGTATATGGACCACCATTTTCCAAGGTGTGTGATGTCCTGCCTATAGATATTTGTTTTTATAAAGGTGAGGGGATATTTTATTTACTTCATGGATGGTCCCAATACATATGGTCTAGTTTTCAATATGTATCCCACTGAGATAAGAATAAATAAAAACATAGTTTAAGGATTGAGGTGTGTTGGGATACTATCACCAATAGGTTGGATTCGATCAAGTATATACCTAAATGTTATTCATTTTTTCATCATGAAAAAAGGATGTGAAGAATGACATTTTTTTCATGAGGTGAGGAAATTTACACATAGTTTATCACATTGTGACTACCAAATTAGGCTATGTAGTTTGGAGTCTTAAAACATAGACTATGGTGTCTTATATTGTTTAGTCATATGACTAGGAATATTGTGTGTTCCCTTTAATGTATTCCATCTAAGACCATATGTCACATCGTTTATCATAGTGTGACAAGGATTATATATGTTTCTTTTAAGGTCATTTATACAAGAATAATTATGCATAATAGTTTAATGTATTTTAGTAAAGATGATAGGAATATGAATTTATCATAAGATGTCTTTTGTAAAGAATCCTACATTGGGGGGTCTGTAACAAGATATCAATCCATTGAGCTTATGTAATAAGACTAATTATGAAGCACCATGTGTATAGATTAAGTCCCTCACAATTTCAGTTCAAGATTTAGAGGTTTCTTCCCTGGTATCATCAGAGTCTTAAGGACCAGTACCAACTATCATTGGAAGAATTCATGAAGGTGGAAATTCATGTTATAATTCCATGCTATTTGATTTTGGGGGACTTCCAAGTAATAAAAATTTTGCAGTCTCTTATCATCATGTAATTCCAATTCTTCCCATAATTTTTGGGATTACTCATATGAGAAAAATATATCATAGATAAAAAAATGGAGTGAGGGTAATGGGACCATAATGGGAAGGAGAATGTATGTCATTTATACCCATGAAAATGGGATTTGCATGTGGTGGTGGGGGTACCATTTTGGAAGGTCTAAAAGGAGTACAAGTTCTTTTCATGGTACGGTTTTTTATACTTATCCACCATCTTATAGAGTATGTTTCATGTGGTCTTTTTCAAGGCCTCTACCTACCCATTATCCACTTCATTAAAGTTATATGAATGTATGGAATTGATATTATACCCATGATATAGCTTATCCAACTCATAAAAGAGGAAATTGGTACCATTTTCCATTAGTATCATATGAGGGATAATGACTCTAGTGATGATGTATGATTTCATGAAGCTGAAAATGATTTTTTCCACTTCTTCTTTAAGGGGTATTGTTGCATCCCATTTGGAGAAGATATTACTAGCAAGTGGTGATTCATTTTAATTTTATGGCCATATTTAGAGGTTAAATCCCAAATAAATACATTCCCTATAAATTAAATTTCCATGTTTATAGGGATATGTTTAGAAACATTTGTGGTTTATGGATGAATTTGGCATGCACTTGGCAAGAATGAAACTTTTTGGTGAATTTCAAGAAATCCCATGACATTGAAGGAATATAGTATTCAGGACTCCAAATTTGATTTAAAATATTGAACTATTACTAGTGGGAACAAAATGATAATGTATTTACATCATTCATATAGTAAAAATTATGTTCTCTTTTAATGAAACTGATATGTACTCCATCAAATATCCATTTATATAGGTCTTTTTGGTGAATTGGGCCATCATAATGAGTAAATTTGGTCACTCATCATCATCTTTGGTCTTTCCTAGATTTTTCTAATGAGAGAATTCCATGTTGATGGTATTAAATTAGGGGAATAATCCAACCAATTATAGGGCCATCTAGTATAGGTATGTAAATAAACTCATTAATTTTATCCATGATAACGTGAGAAAAAGGAGACACCATTCAACAGTGTGAAATATTGATGACTGTTTCATCCCGAATCATATCTTCCAAGGACATAGATAAATTTTACAATTAATCAACTAAGGAATTATATGACCATGGTGTGTGAGTCAATCTCAAATCTGATGAAAATAATTCCATTATTCCTAAGACATAGTCAAGAGGGGGGATTATCTTCACCTTTCTGATAGCATGACCCCCTTATTTTTCTTGATTATAAACTCTGAATTTCCTTTTAACTTTTTGTGGTACACTAATGTTTGATGTTACAATTAAATCCCTAAAATGAGGGCCTGATATTATGTATAACTATTTGTATAGACTTCTAAAAATGTGAAGAATTATGGAAAGACTACCCCTATTGGAGAAATGAGAAAGGCCCCCCATCATGTCTTTGTTTACCATATTTTATTCTATTATCCTCTCTCTTGGGATTATAGATGCACAATAGAAATAATTTTTACATGTCTAGGGAATATATTTAATAGAGAAGATCTCTTAATTAGAAAATGTGGTATTCAACAATGTTGTTTTTATAAATGGGTGTTCTGTAAGAATGTCAACCAACACATTGACTTTCGTATCTTTCTATAGCATGAACTGATAGTCAACATGCTATAAGAAAACCACCCACCATTCCAAACATCCTGTGAACATAGTATGGATGAGTATGTATTTTATTGATTTGTTTGGGAAGACCAAATTGACCCCATGGTGCTACAAGTATCTCCCTAGCTACTCAATAGTGGGGATTAATGCTATACATCTTTTCTTCGTATCTAAATAACAAGTAAATTTACAGATCATAATTTGACTAAGATAATAAATGATACTTTCATTCTCAAATTCATTCTTTTGTATAGGCAAATCACCCAGTGATCATTGAAATTATTTTACAAACGAAATGAGTGGATTCCCCTCAATAAGAGGAATAAAACATGTGGATTCAAAATACAATTCATTTGGTTGTAGAACACTTCATGACAGTCATCAGTCTAATGATATGTGACCCCCATATTCACCAACATGGTGGAGGGAAAAAAATTTCAAGAAAGGCTCACTATAAAGTTACAAATATATGAAATTTGATCTTATAAACCTCTCAATTCATTAATATTGAAACAAGTTTGCAAAATAAGTATGGTATTTATCTTCTCAGGATCAACTTTTATGCAGTAATGGTGTTCCATGATGCTTATAAAAATTCATAATGTAACCCATAGATCACATTTCATGGGGTTTATTTTTAGAATATATTATCATAGTTTATTGAAGATGGTATTGAGATAATCCATGTGGTCAAAATTCCATCAATACTTAACCACCAGATCATTGACATAACATTCAACATACTTCCCTAATAAAGGGAAGAAGATGCGTTGCATGGAACATTGTTATGTAGTCCTAATCCAAAGGAAATTACCTAATATAAATAGACCACTTTTGTCTAATAGATGTTTTTGGATTCTCCATCTTCTCGATCCGTTCAAATTTTGTTAATAATATGAATAAATATTTATGATGGAGGGGGATTGATAACTATCCATTTCCTTTATTAAGTGTTATGAAATCGGAATCTAGAAGTCATATTTTGGATAGTGCTGATTTAGATATCTAAAGTTGATGCAGAACCTCATTTTTCCAATTCTTATTCATCACCTGGACTATGTTGGCTAGCATTTTTGGATATTAGACTTCTCAAAAGAAGTACTCCTAGGGACCTACTCATCTATGAATTAATAAAAATTATTTTTTCAGTTCTTCAAACTAGTTTCATCATTTATTCATTGTCTTGTACTGAGGAGTTGGGAATTGTTAATGAAAATTGGGATGGGTGGAACATGATATGGCACAGTATTTGGAGATGGATTTATAATATGAGATGGTTTATTCATAACAGAATTAACCTATGCTTTTCCCTATTTTATTCCCTTAAGAAGATTGAATTACCAAGGAATTTTCCTTGGTTTCCAAGATGGAATCTTCTAATATTTGAGAAACTAGGGAAATATCCCAAAAAACACCTATATATTTCATAAGTATGATTAATGTATGTTACTCATCATGAATTTTCTCTATAAAAATGGAGACAAAATATTATTGGGGAAGTTTTAGGTTTATGGAGTAGATCAACTCCTTACATCAAGAAATGAAATATAATTCCTGCTTAATGTCCTTCAATTTTCAGTTTGATAGGTCAAGGAATGTAAAATTATACAGAGATGAGATGAATTGAATGAGAAATTTAAATATACCATTATCCTCATATATATAAAACAGCTTATTCATCTTATTTATAAAAATTAAATACTTACTTCTAGAAAACCCAGATGTATTTCTTTATGGGCTTCTTTCTATACTAAATTTCATGTGCTGTATTATATTCATTTAGACACAATCTTCCCCAATTGGAAATATAGACCATAGTTATAAATTTATACATAAAATTAATCTATAGTAAGGTATTTATAATGATCATAGTTCTTTAATTTTTTTTAATGATATTGTTTATTCCCTAAAACAGTATTCTCTCTAGGATTTTAGACCGCAGACCGTTGCTACAAAATCAATTACATTTCTAGATATTCCACCACATGGTTATTTATTAATTCCATTTGATTATTGAACTGATGATTTTAAATTTAGAAACTGGGAATTTTTTAGAGTCTCTTCGTTGTCGAGTGATTCACTTGTACACTTAAAATTGTTGAGTAATCACTATCAACCACACCATCCTATTTAAATCATTAACTAACAAGATATAACTATTTTTTCATTAAATTATTTTGGAGATATTTTCTTAAAAACATCTATATGAACAAGATATGATAATATTAATGATTCTTCCTTATTCAACTTATAGTTCTTCTAAGTAGTGTTTCCATTTTAAAAATAATCACACGTATGACTATTTTCACATGTGAACATGGGGAAATCATGTTCTCCATAATTCATCACAATCTTTCTAAATATTTGTTTTGGATCATGTTCCTAATACTATTGTGATAAAAAATATGTTAATATTCATTGGAAAACATAAAAAAAATTCATCACCAATATGATAATTACATTATATGGTATATCTTCTATATAAATTAAGTGTACCATATCCAGATTTAATGGTTCACCCAATTTTTTCAAAATTATACAACATGTCTTGAGTCAATAAATAATATCATTATTAGAAAATTATGGCTATATCCCTCCCACAAAAATATATTAATTATTATATGATCCAATATAAGAATGTTATATTTACTCTATTAAATAATTTTAATCCTTGATAATTTCCAAAAATGAACCACTATAGCTTTGTCATACATGATACTGGTGACTAGATCTGCATTATTAATGATGTCCAAGGTATAGTTAATATAAAAAAAATAAAAATATCATATCTACTTAACCAAAATAAATATCAATATTTTTTACTTATCATAAATTTTTTTCCTTCTTATTGGATCTTTGAAAAAATTCCCATTATGATTGATTCATCTGCCACTCCCATGTTTCTATAATTTCTTCTTCATCCTTCATAACTGAGAATGATATTTCATTTAGTAATGTGTTTGATGAAAATCAAAACTACTTTTTTATACTTTTTAGGTATAATGACACACGTTCCATTTAATACTTGTGGAATAATTGGCCTCTTTCTACCTAAAACATTAACCCAAAAAGAAATAAACATTAAAATAATCATAATATGATGAAATTTTTTTTCCTATATTTTGTGTTGATTCTCTCAAAGAACCTTTTTTCAAATAGCAAACATATTTAATATGTCCGAATTTTACTAAAAAATAAAACCTCTTTTTTTTTATTTTTAATCCTTTATCACTTGATCATTAGCCTTTTGAGTCTATCTCAAGACCGCTTTCATCCATTAGGGGGGTGGGGGTAATGCTTCTAGTTTAACATGATCCATAGCTATATCCTCTTTATAATCATGATACATAATAAATTTACCTTTTTTTAATTGTTTCACTTTTTGGATGAGAATAATATCCTTATATTTATCTATAGTATATTTTATATATTTAAATGTGGCTAGTACTATTATGAAACTGGATTCCATTATAGGTGTATGGATTATTTCTTTGTCCTCACACTTCCTTCACCAAACCATGACTTCATTTTTGATTTTTTGAATTTTTTATAACCCTTAATTCATTATGTTTGTAAATAAATAAATGATTTTAGCTAGTTTCTTGAATTTGACGGTGAGATCCTCAAATTTCTTTATATGGTCATAAATTATAGTCTTTAGTTAATCAATATATGATATTATTTTGGTTTTTTCTCCATCTCACTAACATATTTAAACATTTGGGTCATGAAAAAAATACATTTTCCGTAGTGGTTTTATCCCTCTATTTTTCATGTTCATTATAGGATAACTAAAGATCAACTAGAATGAAAAATCTTACCTTTAGATCATCATTTTCAAATTCATGATAATCATATCCTGGTATTTCAATCAAAAACACTTAATTATCTTCAGCGAGGTCTATGAAATCCTCAACCTCATCCACTTCATACTCATTTGAGAGTTCAACATTATGAGATAACATATTCTTCCTTTTGAAGAATATATATTTTGGATTTCTTATTCTCTTTTCATGCATGAAGGTTTTCATCACTAATTATTTATCCTCATCATCTTGAAATGTTTAAAAACATGTAATTGTGATATTTCCCACCATTCCACATTATAATAATGAAATTTCAAGATTCCCCATGAATTTTCCTTTTAATTTAATAATATTAGAGGAAGTAAATCACTCAAATAGCATAATCATCTCTTGTATATCCTTTCATAAAAACAATTCTTTATAGCTTTGAATGTAGCCTATCGTGAGTTATCATTCACCCTAGTTTCATTGTATTCATTTCTTATTTCATATATGGAATGTGTAACATGAAGGACATCTAGACATAATTATTTTTTATCCTTTTACTCATGTATAAATACCTATATAATGAAACAAGTATGTACTCTATTCAATATTCATCTTGTAATATTAAAACCATAAATATATTCTATACATCATCACATGCCTCCCACATGAAAATTTGGATGATCAATAAATGCATAAATTATTTTGACTGAGCTTATCCTTAAATTTTCACATCTATTCCAAAAAAATTGACTTTTATCTCAAACTTACAAACTAACTTAATAACTATTCACAAGTTTTCCTATATAATATTGGATTTTTTTAAAAAAATTACCTTAGTATAGATACGGTTATCCAAATATTCCTTTGGTTTATTGATTCACTTAAAATTTTCATCCAATTAATTATGCTTTATTTTTTATAAAGATCTGATTTCACTATTAATAGATATAAAATGAATGAAAACAATGTGCACCTCCATTAACAATGATAAAAAATAGTATTTCATCTAGTTATATCAAAATTATAAATTTTTTCCTTTGAAAATTGGCATCCCTTTTTGATTCACAATTACCACCAGAGCTAAGACTTGAGAGAAGAAAAATCTCCCCAAAATGTAATATTTGATACCAATTATAGGTCTATTATAAAGTAAATTTTCTTGAGAGGGTGGGTAGACCAATGTAATATTTATTTTTAAACTTATTTCCTTTGATTAAAAAATAATTCTCTAAATGATAGGAACACTCTTTTCCCTCCCTTACTCTCCTCTAACAGTGTCTAAAACCAACAATAAAGACAATGAATTTAACTTGGTTCACCCTAATTGGGATATTACAAAGGGAATACAATTATGATTCACCTATTAACTTAAAACACTAGATTTTACTACTAATTTTTTCTTTACATGAAATGAATGGTCTCACTTACACTCTGAACCCACTATTCACAAAATCTAAAATGATCACCACCACTCATCATAAGGAGGATATACCTTCTTATTTTGGAATACCTTGATATTATTCATTATATAAGAATGTGAATATAAAATTATAATAGTGTATCACTTATACCCAATTCGATGATATTTTAAGATGATAAATCTCATGGAATTCTTTCCCCCTTATTCACTTTTAATTTCAAAGTATATATAGAAAAAATAATCTACCTTGATCTTATAAGAGAAATTGTTAATATATCTCTGAAATTATAGCATCTCCAAGTCTGCCTAAGTGATTTGTATATTTTTACAAAATAAATCGTTCTTAATTTGATCCAAGGGTAAGAATCAATTAAATATTCCCCTTCCACTATTGGTTATATCAATGTGTTATTTCTACTTAATAAATCTGAATAATGAACTTTTAATTCATATAAATGGCCTAAAACCTAGAGCATAAATTATTATTAAACATCTATTCTTTGACCCTAAATTTTTTATTGTGTTTTCACTCCACCTTTTATGGAATCAGATCCCCAAACCTGAGTGGCACCAGAATGTATACCCCTTCATTATGTGATAGTTTAGGGACTCAATCAAATTATATTATTTTGGAATCTTATTATATTGAATGGAATCCTAAAACTATGTCATTTTTTTCTTAAAAAGGATCCTCCATGGAATACCAATAATCAAAAAATTATCTCCTCTATCCTCTTGACTCAAAAAAACTAACTACAAAATGACCATCTCTTATGTTGTGGACTCCTATAGAATTATAAGAAATAAAAATAAATCAGACTACTGATTATGTACACTCTTCACCACAATGTGTAACTATTGTGTTATTGCCTCTTAATCATCAAAAATATATAAAATAACATTTATTATAATGTAGGCTTCATCAAAACATTAGATAAAATTTTGAAAATCTATTCACCCCTAGAAAACATCTCACTGGGCATCCTAACATCCAACAACATGGACTCTTATAGATATAGAGATACAACAGAAACTACCACCCTGAAAAATCCAAATCCCATATGGTGAAAAGTGAACACACAAATTGATCATATTTTCTTCATTAGGGACATAGCTCAGGAATCTATCCACGATGCATAAACCTTCATGATAGAAGATATTATGGTATTGTTTGATGAGTTTCACCATGGTGAATGTCTCCTTGAGAAATTTTTTATCTAGAATAAAAACATATTATGGATTTAACACATGCATAAAAATCCTCATATAATCACCTTATATCCAAAACCTTATTTAAAATAAACATAGATATTTAATTCTCAATAAAAAATAGAAAATACCAACAAAAATATTATTTCCAAAACTAATGAATGTTAGTCAATGTTACAAATCATGATAAAATATACTTCTCACATACAAAGAGTGAAAAAACAGCCTGAATGAGTGACAACCTTGATAAGAAGGTGAATTTAAAATTTGATTGGATAAACTATGGATGGAATTTTTTCAGATGTTTTGGGTATACATATGTTTTATGTGAATATAGGAACTGAGACACAGACAATTTTGGAAAATAAAGAAAATATGAATGGTTAAACAAATAAAGGGAGTATTAGTGTGGATGGGATAGAGTGGAACAAATCAAAATTGATGTCGACCCAAAAACATTGGGGAAATTAAAGTCCCAACTGAATTGGAAGTGTGGTTTGGGTATCAGTATATATTTTATTGGAATAAGAATCATGTTACACACAAGCACTCATCATTATAACAGGGGAAACAATGTGATGTTATGGTTGATAAAATAAGAATATTATATACAAATAAGGAGGGTAACTCAAAATTAACATGTATTAATACAAAAAAACATAATATATTTGGATGAATATTTGGGGATGAAACATAATAGACTAATTTGGACAATTTTTTAATGAAAAAATTACATTAAAGAATAAGAGATTATGTGAAAATGTATCATTAAGAATTATAGGGAAATACAAAATGTAACTAGTTGTAAAATATGAAATTATTTGATCACTATGTATTATGTAATAATATGAAGCAAGGAACATGTAGTCATGGAATTGATGTGTTTTTCATAAGGTAAGTAAACCATGACATGAATAAGTATTAAGGAAAACCTAATGTAATATTTTAAATTCATTTTTTTTAAATTCATTCTCATGTGAATGTTAGTGATAATTATAAGAGTTTTTTATTAAAAAAATGTATACTAAATATAGTTTCTAATGGAGGGGAAACCCCATGATAAAGGTTCATTATTCAATAAGATATCTTTATATTGATTATGTTTGCATAAAATAAAAATAAATTGTGCCCACATAGTTTGTATTCATGTGATGAGGACTACATTCTATAATTTAATACAATAAAGGAAGGATAATATATCATATTATTCTTGGTTATATGATGAGGATTTGATGATTAAAAGTATAAATTATTATGAAAAGTATTTTTTTTCATGTAATTTAAAATAATAAGAAATTTAACCAGTGGCATGTAGATTAAGTCCATATGAAAAGGACTTGAAAATCTAATGTGAGTATTTGTACATTGTATTTCTAAAAAATATATTTGATTATTAGGAATAAAAAAGAGAATTAAATGAATATTTATAAATAATTATGTTAAATTTGATGATACCATTTGTATGAAATAAGGGAATTCCCATTTGGGCTTAAATTTTAAAGGCTTATTACTTAGGGTTATTAGTTTCCCTAAAGATAAAAACATATCTCCATGGTAAATGGGAAAAGGTTAACCTTCATGTTAAATAATTAGTTCACATCACATTAATGAAACCATATTTATGAAATACACATATGGTATTCTCATCAAGAGTTTGGAATCATCCTGAAAAACATGTGAACATTCATCTCTATACAGCTGAGAAAAATTGGTTTTCTATAACATGTTTTTTTAATCTTGATAAAAACATTAGAAATATAATGTATTATAGTTCATATAGATCGTATTTTCCATGAGTCTATATAATAGTGTGATAATCTCATATAGCACATATGATTCTATTAAGGAATGTCTTCTTGTCCTCAGTTACAATATTTTAATGTAAATTTAAAAATATTGAATTGAATGCCTTTATCTATTAATTAGTAGAAATGTGGTTGAAGGAATAAAAGTTAGATATAATTTTGTTTCTGAAATACATCGTATCTATCTCAGATTCACTAATGTTCATTCGATTATTTAAATGAATAAAAAAATAAATTCCAAATATACCAATAATGTTATAATTCAAAAATATAAAAAAAAATTCATCCCAAAATTACTTAGTGATAAAAATCCAACAAAAATTGAGAAGAACATAGTGACCATGATTATAGACATGAACTGTCAAATGATTAGTGGAGGGTACTAACCCAAAAAAATCAATTTCATATATAGAAAATGGAAATGAGTATTTTTTAGTTTGTATTGACATTGATGACCCATTTAATGATTTCTTAATTAACCTAAAATGTGTACAATTTATTTCTAAATTCAATATAATCAAGTTAATGGAAGGTTAATTTCACTCAAGCATATTGATTTTATGATAAATATCGGTTTCAATTTTATGGAAATCATATAAGAAGATATTAATTTTTTAATTACCATGATGGAATTTCCTCATTAAACGAAGCTGATAAAGTCACCATTTGAGAAACACTTGTATATGCTTCTATTAGTGATCAAGACACTGTACAAGATAATGTTTGTTTCTCATCTTCAATACTTCAACCTATTAGAATATCATTGTATATAATATTCAAGTTAATGATAAATATCCAGGTTATCTAATTTTCAATTTAATATGGTTATAGTGAGAATGATCTTATTTGAGGTAAGGGGGTTTCGATCTCACCTTCCTCTTCTAGTAACTTAATCATGGAATGGAGATATCGCTAAATAATGCACTATATCATATATATATATATGGTTGAGAATGGGTATTAATTCAACCTTTTTACTGGAATTTTCTCCATTACTTTTCTTATTCACTTTTTATAAATACATTTTAATGTCGAATAGTTTGATCTATATTTGTAGGGATACCTTTAATTTTTTGATAAGATCCATGAATTCTACATTATTATTGGTAAAAACATTAAAAATTTGAATGGTTGTGTATATATAAAATTTGTGAGAGAAATGAATATAAATTTGAGTACAAAATTATTGAAATTAGAGTTCTCTAACTGATTCACAATTTTACATTCGAATTCAACCACAAAGAACATCTTCAATGTTTGATAAGAAAATAATGCATACGCATTTGAGAGTACCATATCTACCGATAATCTATATGAATTCAGTTTTGATTCAAGGAAATGTTTTGATTCCTATCCTTTAGTTACATTATTATATATAAAATAATTTTAATCTATTGAATGAATTGAGTGAATCATTATAAGGACTTAGTAATTATTGGATGATGACATATATTTTTTATAAAATTACTGAGATAGATCAATTAAATCATGTGGTTATGTAGGTAATATTATATTTTTTTAATCAAAAAGATTAATGTATAAAAATTCCTCATGATAATGGTGTATCAAGTCTCAACCAATAACATTATCTAAATAAGATAATAAAAAAATGTTTTAACTATTGTCACTAGTCTTTTGGGTGAGGCAAGCACCATAACATAACGTTAGTGATGTCATATAAAGAATAAATGCATTTAATTCAACTAATTGAATTAATATTTAATGAAGTAAAATATACACTATGATGACTTTTTAATAAAATTAGTTTAGAATTCTTCATCCCACTAATAGGCCACAAAAATTCATATGTCTTATGAAATGTGCAAACTTACCAACACTGTTTTCAATGAAATTATTGATGTAGATGAGGTGTTCTTATAGTATTATTAATTATTAGTGGTCCCGTGAAGTGGTAATACTAATTATTCATTTATCGTTTTTATGGTAAGACATGAAACCCAATTATGAGACCATAAATATATCAAATCTCTTAGTGATTTGTTAAAATCTACACTTAAATGTTTTGAACATAAGATTATGCTATCTTATTTTGGAAAATAATAAGTTTAGTCCAATTAAGAAGGTTCTATGATGGCTTAATTTGACTATTAAATAATTCTTATATAATTCTATAGTCTTTTTAAGGATGGGTGTATAGATATGGTTCATTTACCATTTATTTTTATAATAATAATTATCTAGAGAAAAGTTCAATACTCATTTTTATTATTCTCTTAGAGGTTCCTAGAACCCTTTTACCTTTTAATTTTTGAGGTATATTTTGATATATTAACCAATATGGAATGATGTTGGGATCCATGTTTATAATTGGTAAGTTTCTACATGATCGAGAAAATGAAATTATCCTTTTTATTATGGATATTTAGGTCTAAAAAGTTATTGCATACTCCAATATACAAATTATTCATCATAATAATGATAATTTTAGAAATTCATTTTGAGAATTATATTTTTCAAATGAATTAATTTTTGAATTAAATCTTCACATTTGTCTCCATCATGGTTCTATGGGATGAGTTCGCCTTTTTTATTCTTATTTTTACCCATGATGGTTTGCTTATATGAGAATATAATGAAAAATCATATTCTTGACAAATCATGGAATCTCTATATAACTCATAGTGATTCTTGAGGAAAAAACAAATTACCCCATCTGATTGGGTGGTATAACTGATCTAATAATAATGGGTTACATGTTTTTTTAATTCCTAGGTTAATTTTATCAGGATGATACACAGATTAAAAAGTCATTTATATAAAGGTGGGAGGGTCATTAAAAAGATATCCAGTTTTAAAGACATTATAGATGGAGGGTTTCTTAACTTTCCCAAATCTCAATGATTTTAAATGGTTAAAATCTTATTTATGGGTTGGTAATATGGTTATCATATATATAAGGATATAATTTTGGATTAATTGAGGAAATTTGTATGTCCATGAATATCCCAAAACCTCATGTTCATTATTTTTGGGAGTTATATTTTTTTCTACCAACATACTAATCTAATTATAATAGGTGGGGGTATTTTAATCTCCTAGGATAAACTCTTACTCATGTTGTGCTCACTTAATTTAATTTTATATTTCCCTTATAACATGTATGATATTATAGGAATGTATATTTAATTCATTTTGTGTCTTTAGGTTTGTCTACCTAAACCCTAGACACCCCCATGAGAATTATTGAGGGATTACAGTTCAAAATTATTCTCCTAATCATCACATTTATCTATCATAAGAATACTATTTATAAAGGAAAAAAAGGGTTCCACTTCAGCAGAGTGTACCATTTTTAAGGGAGATTCTTGGTCTCTAAACATTTTAGGTATTAATTACTTAAGGTATTAGATTATCATGGATATCCACATGGGTTGTATCATCTCCTCTTTTCCACATCAATAATAATTATACTAAATATTAGGTTGATGTGAAGTGGATGTTATCATGAAATGAGTTTGTGGGAAAACACGGGTAATGATTGGTTGATTTAGATAGGGCCTAATAATCTCATTTATATAATTAAATCAAGTAATCCTTATATACCATGTTATTTTTTAGAAACTCCTTCTATTCACCCTTTACTCTATGAAGGTTGGGAGACAAAAAAATATATGTACTTTCATATTTCCATAATGTAATCAACCATTGTTTACAATCATTTAGATACATTTTTTAAATATAACGTTATATTGTATTTTATGCCCCAATATTAGGTTGTAGGGTAATTAATCTTGAATATTTCATAACCTTTATTCCTTATGTTTTCAAATAGTGGGTTTCTTAATTGGATTACTCTCCCAGGTAAAAATTAAATACCATATAAAATTATATATCTAATAGAAATGAATTTATCTTCCTTCTATATATGTGGGGTTTTCATAATAAAAAAATAAAATATTTTAAATATTATCTTTTGAATTAATTTATGAGCTAGTATGATGTTCCAGGAATCATTGAGTCACAATATTAATATACTAAAAATGTATTGTTTATCCTATATGTATGCATTATCAAGAAATATTTTATTCTTTAAAAACAAATAATTTGATGAAAAATATTAGAATAATATTACATTCTAGATGGGGATTTTAATCTAAGAGAAATATGATTTCATTTTGCAAAAACATTTCCTAGAACCACCCAGGATTATAGGGTTTTTTAAAAAATACCATAAAACATATGGTTTTTATATTTAATCCACCTTATCCCTAATTATATGACTAAACCCCCTAAACCCTACAATTACTGAAAATATATTTAGAGAGATAACTTTATAGTATTTTTGGTGAATTAGTATAATATTAAAAAAAATCATTAACCAATCTAGAAACAACTGATGTGGACACAATCATTATATACAAATGGTATATCATGAAAAAGTAATTATTTTTTATTTTTTATCTATTATTCACGAGTTCATGATAAATTTATCAATTTAACTTACTTTATTTTTTATTGAGTTTGGGTAGATTTTATATTAATTTTTCTCTATTCTCACTATTATTATCCAATCCCATTGTGATTAAAAAATCTTCATTCTTGATCCTCAATTCATTATGTTCTTTGTAAAACCATTCCTCTATATCACTCTACCCCTCTTACGGTTCCTCTCACATACACAATTATTATTCCCCCCCCCCAATATCTCCCTCTCATGTGTGGGAGATAAGACTATAAACATAGAGTATCTGATAATACCAAGGGTTGGAACAAAGGCCAGTGGTGTAGATTGGAAAATAGAGTGATGTTGACTAGAAAGAGATTTAATACATGTTTGAGAGGCGTAAAAATGAGGTAGATATCTATTATGGTTGTCTATATGGTATGGGAAAATGTATTAGACTAGGGAAGTCTGCAAAAAGGGTAGAATAGAGATGACAGGTTGCAGTGAAAATCGATTAGGATGAGATAATAACACAATGTAATGTTGTAGAATTTTTCGGATGGTGTCAGTTGGGAAAATTTTGTATCACATGGTAACATTAAAATACCATTGGCCCTTGTCTCAAACAACCTATCTTATGATCCATCCAAGGAATTTTCCTAACCACTTGGTTTGTCTTAGTGTATGTGGCCCAATAGGTTGGGCCATTTTGGTAGGTTCATCTCTTCTAAACCCGATGGATAGGCATTGCCTACTATTATGTGACACAATGTGGCACACATATGGTACCTACCATATCCTCTTGTGGACTATGTGGTATTCTTAATGTAATATGTGTTGATCGATTACTAATTTAGTGAAATGTTTCTATCATTTCATCACCAGGTATGGGTTTCAACAAAATAAATATCCTATCTTGAGTATTTTCAATTTAAATAACAATGGAATGTTATTTACATATTATATTATTTCAAAAGGGATATGGATAATTCTTAAATTATTATCTATATGATAATTCTTGGTATGAGGCATGATGATTGGAGGATTCAGTAGTCACTTTACTCCTTATCACTCTCTTATTTATTGTCTACTACGATCATCTAGTATGTGTTACAATAGAATGAAATTTGATACCCTCATTTATTTTGGGATATTTAATGTGGATTCGGTTCTCCATTGTTATTATAGAGAGGTGACAGGGCTTGTAGTTTGGTAGGTTATATTCAAGAGTTTTTGTGTTGATTCTCTTATGTATGGGCTATATGGAGTATAAATTTCTTCTATGTCCCAAGTTATTTATCTATTAAATTTTATATAGGTTTGTATGAGTTATTAATTAGGTTTTATATTTTTAGTGTGAGTGTTCCTATTTCAATTTTATTTTTGAATATTTTTTTTACCTTTTTCTATATTATTAGTTTCCACATTGATTGTATTTTTTATATCACAGTTATATACTTTTAGATATTATGTACTATTTTATCATGTGAGGATGTGTCAATTGTTTACAAAAAACATAGGATAAGACCTCCCATTATGTAAGATATGCCTATTTAGTGCTAGTAAATAGAACATGTCCTATTATATGTGGGCATGGGGTGGCATGGTCATCTTATAACTTAATATGTGGGGTCCAAGTGTGTATGTTCAATTCAAAGTTTTACTCGTGATGGGTTTCTTTTAGACAAAGTTATATATATTATGTTTGGTGGGGAATGGTTTTGTAATTTTGGAAAATGGTGTAAAAGGGTATTGAATTTTTCTTTCAGATTTTATAGAACCTATTAATTGGGTGGAAGCTAACATATCCATTCAGTATAACTCCAATAATCTCTGATTTTTCTTGATATATTGAGGAATTTATTATAGTGAATTAACAAAAATACATGCATCATATTGGGATGGGTCGTTTATTTCCATTTCCTTCTAGAGTTATATCGCCATATATAATTTTTTGAATATGGATTATTTTTAAAATTATAAGTCACCACCATAAATACAGCTAATATGGATTTTAATATAGAGTTCTAATGTTCCTATAATAAAAACATATCCCCTTATGGATGACCAATTAAGAGAATCAGATTCCATATTGGGGATAGATCATGATTTATTCCCATTGGGGGTGTAGGGAGTGCGACCTATACTTCTTATGATGTGAGAGATCCCACCTCCCGCAATGCATGCAGTTATTGTTCCAAATGCCTGGTATCTAATTATTCATGTGGGTTAATATAAGGATGCATGTAGGTTAATCACATTGCATGATTTATAATAACATGGATAGGAATGGTTCTGATTTGATACCATCAATCATGTGGATGAGTATTGGCTAGAGTTAGTTGTAAGATAATTTCACCTTTTCTGGACACCTACCGACCAAATGGTCATGCTTGTAGCCGACCTCCTCAACATTTCAATGAGTCGCTAGTGGGATTTAAACAACTATAATTATTATGACATCATTATTTCTCAGATAGATTTCTGGATACTTTGAGATCCATGTTCATCTTTGGAATTTTAATGATGTTGAAGTGATAATTTTATTTACTGATTACACATTGTAATTGACTGATCTCACAAAATACTCCATCAATATGATCTACGATGGTTTCCTTCGATCATGAATGTTTCAGCATGGAATTCATTAAAATATATAAGTAGGTTTCATTACCCTCTATATGAAAGGGTTTTGGATAATCCTTTATGATGGATAGATTACTGGTAGAGGGTTAGTCGATGGATGTTGTTGCTGGGTGCCATCCAAGACCTTAGTCATCATTTATAACTATCCAAAAATTGAAATCATTGTCATCATGTAACGACCCAGAACTCTAGAAATGGATTTACCTTCTAATGTTTATTTCATATAGTATATATCACATATAATCACTTATATAACACTCTACACACTTTATAAATGAAGTATGAATGAAATAGGAGGTATTTCTTTATGTTAAGGAACCTATAATGATGAAATTATAACATGACCATAAGAATAGTAATATGACCCATATGAATAGTAAACATACCAAATAAATAGTAACCACACCCATGAAAGTATAAATAAAATTTATCAATCTCATAATTTAATGTAAGATATAATTATATCATAATATAAGTAAATTAGTATTTTATAAATGATTACTTACATGTTGGTATTTTTGTGAGTCATAAATATTTAAGAACATTTTTATAATTAATAAAATTATATAAAATAAAATTAATTTTCATAGAATGGATTCATAAGTTAATATTTTGTTGTCTTATAACTCTTGGATAATTTTATGTGACCTTAGTAAATTTTTTAGAGTTTTATAAAATAAGTTTTAAATTTAAAATCAGTATTTTTTGAGTAAATAGTAATTTAATTTCAAAATAGAATTTCACATATTTAGAAAATAATTTTGATAAAAAGGATTATATATTTTAATTCGAGATGTTGAAAAAATGTTATGGTTAATTTTTTGGATTTTTCTAAAATAATGGTACTTTTGTTCAATAGTTAAATACGATAATTTATGATAAATGTTACATACATGATTTATTGAGTCATGGGTGATATATGGTTGATGTAAGCCCATAATATCCAACTATAATTCGTTATTTTAATATATTCTATGAAAATGGTCTAAATATTTATAGTTCTGAGCCAAAATAATAATCAAATGATTAAGATATTCAAAAATCAACCCTCTCCTCCACTATAAACATCACCCCTCGCCCCTCTTCTCACCACTACTCTAAGACATGAATATTTGAAATTTTTATTGACAAGTCATATTCCCTAGTCTCTCCCCACATCCAGGTGCTCTTTTTCTACCAAAATACCAGAGCCCCTTTCCCTAATGAGTTAATCAAAAAGGATAATTCAAAAGGTAAACCCTCTCTTTTTTTCTTTTTAATTTCATTTTCAATTTATTTTCTCTTCTAGTCTTATCCTCACCTAATATGAACAAATAATCATTATAAATCCAATATAAACTAGATAATTTAATTATATCATGTTAATGAAGGATCCTTCATCAATAGTATTACTCTCACTCTTTTATTTTTTTTAAATCATTGTCTCAGAGGTGATGATTTACAACATTTGTGGAAGATGAACATTTTTTATTCAATTTATAATTCAAGGATGGTCATGAAAAAAAATTATGCTTTAAATAGGATATAATATAAATATTATAACCAATATAATTTTATGTAACCATTATATATACATAATATTAATTCATATGTCAAAACTAGTTTGTAATAATCGAAAAACTGCCAAAACAATCAAAATGATTATCACTAATATTTAATCTAATGAATCATCCTCATACCATATAACCAAAAGATATTTATACCCATTTAATATTATTTATGTTAATTAATATCATATAAATTCAATTCCTTTTAATTAAACCCATTTCATATGAACATCCTTACTCATATATAGGGATACCGATCATGAAAATCAAGGAAACGAGCGCTCTTGAAAGGTAAAATTGTATGTTATAAATCATCAAATAAAACATAAATTAACATAATAAAATTATAAGAAATAAAATACATGTAGATAAGTTTATAAATTAATTAATTAATTAATGGATATAATTTTACTCTCCAAGATTCTATGGTCAAGGGATAAACTCATTCAGACATATGGTAAGGGTTTTCTTCCCAAACCTCCATTTTAATTCGGGTTGTGATTTCTTCCTATATAAACCAATTTAATTATTCATTTATTTTATATAATAAATTATATGTAATAAATATGGGTTATGTATGCCTATGTTTTACTTAATTATGCTTCCACGTCACATAAAAACCTTACCTCCTCAGTCTAATATCGTGACTCCATTCAACGCGATCCCATTACCCCTGCGCTTCCTCATATCTTCCCTATGTATTAGGGTTTATGTGCCTATGTCACAACCCATTAAAAACCTCATGATTTTACTCCATATACATGCCCATGTATCTTCATTCTCACATATCCCACTTGGCCATCCTCTTCGCCTTGGTTGTCACCACACTGCGTCAACACCCACTTACAATCGATCATTCTTCATCACCTACAATGATTGTCGTCTCCTTGTATTCCCAAAAAAATCCACGAGAAGTACATTGCCTCTGGATATGACTATATTATTCTCCTAAATAAAGTTTTCATATGACCTTCTTCACCTACACAACACATTATTTTCTTCAACACCCGGAAATGACCCCAATCCTTCAAAACTAAGGCTCGCGTAGTAATCTTTTACTACCAGAAAGCACCCCCTCCATTTTTTCTCACATTTGATTCACACGATCACCTTAGGTTACTGATTTAGGTCCCCCAAATAATATTTTACCATCGATTTATTCAGAAAAAATCTATACAAACATCAAATTCACTTCTTACAGGTGATTAATTTTTACTATAACTTGAAAAATAATATGTCTTCTCTATTGTTATCCCCTTGTAAATAATTGGATGTCTATTTTAGGTGAAATATCATTATACCTAAGTATTGGTTGCCCAATTAAACACCAGAGGAGGTCGTTTTAATGTAGAACAACTTCTAAAAAAATCAATGGTACAACAATCTAATCAATACAAATTATTTAATAGGTAAAACAATAAGCATTTGATCTTAATACCACACAAACTTACTTTTGTAGTTATAGAAAATAACAAAAATGTTTGAAAACTTTTGTAGTTAATATCCCCTTTAATGATTTAGCAACAAACATATAAACCATATACATTCAATATCATGTATGCTTTAGCTGCTGGTCATTGTAGTTACAAAAATATATATTTGTTTCTAGAAATTGTTAGTGGGATACAAATTTCTCTTCCCATTATATATTTAATTAAATCTAACTACAAATAAACATAATATGGTTTCTGTCAAAACCTTTACAATTATACAAAAACAAAACCAATACAAATATACATTAACCATCACCATTGATGGATAAAAGGTCGTAAAGGAGATTACGTATGAGAGAACGGAAAAAGGCATACTCTTACACTAACTTTTTCTAGTGATTCAATAATTTTTTTAATGATTTACAAGTTTATATATGTATATAAAATTTACATTTTGACTATTCTCACCTTAGTTATACTACATCATATAAAGCAGTAAAAATTACTTCCAACTCAAACAGAGGAGCATGCATACCATTTTCGCATTTATCTACCAATGGTGAGTTCAATTTTAGTTTACAAATAATTTCAAAAAGAATTGATATATTACATTAAAATACCAATTACTAACTAACTTAATCTACTATTAAATTCATAGTGCCTCATGACTGTGGAACTTCTTCACCAATATTTGATAGAACAAGTAACATAAAATGTTTTAATTACTGTATTAAATATATTTTAAATTTATATACCTTCTTTTCATTCTTACAAAACATTTTTTAACTTTATTATAATTTTTTATATATACTTGAAATTCATATATGGACTATACATACCTATGTTCTACTAAAACATTTGAACCGCTACAAATAGTTTTCACAACCAATAGAGGACCATGCATAGAACTGTCACATTTATCTACCTATGGTGACTCCACATACAATGTAATAGTACATTGAATTAGATTGATTATTTTACTAGGATATACCAATGATTAATTAGTTTAATCTTCTATTTAATTCACAATGCCTCCTAAATGTGAATCTTCATCAATAATATCTTCCAGATGTAGAAATAGAAAATAGAGACCAGAAACCAATGTAAAATACGATGTACCCTTTGGTAAGGATGATGTCAACATATTTTTATGAACAATATTCAGGTTATATATCCCTTCAACTAAATATTTAACTACTTCCTCATTACTTATACTATCTCTAACGACTAAAGAAAACTTTATCACTTTCTCATCACCTGCCTCCTTGTCATAGTAAGCACGAGTCACGCCTTTAAATATTTTTCCATTTTCATTCAATTTAATTTGTTGAATACTCCATTTACAACAGATATTATTTTTCTACTGCAACTACCGACAACCAATTTCATTTTTCTGGCACAGGTTTGCAATAAAATGTTCTCACAATTTCTTATATATATATATATATATATCTTCATGTTTTGGGGATTCATTAGTAATTTAAATGCAGGTTATACCCAACAGCCAGAGTTGTCATGTAAAATGACCCATGTCTTATCATAAAGACATGTAACAAGACATGTTGAAATACATGCTGAAAGACATCCTGCGACACATTTTTTAGGTATGTGTATGTACACATTGAATTTTTAAAGTGTTCAATTATTTCACATGTATAATTATTATGAATTTTGTAAATTTTTCTATAGAAAGAAAATAACTACTTCAAATAAATGAGAATATTGGTTACTATAATACATTTACCTATCATTATACTATAATTCAATTCATGAATCATTTCTAAAATTGATGATTCCTATTTATTAACACCATATATATAATCATGTTTAACCTACAAGCTATTTGAATAGTGGATATCCTTCTAATGTATGTCAATATTGTGGCTCACACTTCGGTATTTATGAGAGAAATAAAAAATAAAGCATCAAATAAAAACCAATATTTTATTTATGCTGATCGCTGGGTAAAATTGGTTTGGAACTACTACTGTCATGTTCTCAATAGATTTAAATGTTGGTCTTCAATCAATCCTCTGCAGAGGTAAAAAAAATTGGGAACATATGCATATTTACTATTATATGTCTTCATTCACATCAATGGGTCGGAAGGTTGACAGTTCAGTCAACAATGGTCGATCTCCAAATATCTTCAGATTGAATGGCCAAAACTACCATCTCATCAGTAATTTGTGTCCTCCTAAGGGAGAACCACCAAGGTTTTCCCAAATGTATGTGTATGATACTACTAATGAGTCTCACGAAAGGGTTCAGAACATCAGGTAAATTTTACATTGACAATTAAACTGATTAGAGAATAAAATATGTTCACTTCATTTTAAATTTATTGTAATGTGTAGTTATGATGATACAAATTCAAAACCATCTATTGATTTTAATATTGGTAAGAACCTACAACATATGATTCCTGAAACAAATTCTTTAGAAAGTTATTTCAGAAGTGGAAGGGATGCTCTTGATCATTAGGAAATTCAAAATTTAAAGCTGTGAATTCTTAAGAGAAGACAAACAAATGCAATGACATACAAATTTCCTACTACTTTAGAGATTTTTATGCTTATTTTCAGTGACATTGATGTTCTAAATTGTGAAAGAGATATTATCACTCAACGAAAAATATTTGATTTATAATTCATTAATGAGATTCACCCCTTGTATCTTCCATTTCAATATCAACTGATTTTCACCAGTGGTTAAGATGGATATGTTAACAATATATTACATCGTCTTATATCTTTTAGTACAAGTAAAAAAGCATTGAAATGTTATAATGTGAGAGTACTTATCCTATCACTTGTAGTTCTATTTCAATGATACATCAACATTAAAATATTGAAGAAGTTTTTTGAAAAAATTTATTATTGATTCTTAAATAATGATAGAGTCTCAGAGTCTTTCCTTCATTCGGTTCAATCAAAAATTCTTGAGGGTTTAATTGTACAATGGGTTGAAATATTTTTTCTTTGAGGTGACCATGATGCATATTCATGTGTAAAGAAATTTATTTTACCTTATACATTTACTATTGTTCCTAGGTATAATATTCAGAATTACTAAGATGCTTTATCAATATGTCATTTGGCAGGATATCCATATTTTTTAACGTTTACATGAAATCCACTATGGAATGAAATTATTAGATGTGTTAAACAATGCAATATTCATCTATCAGAAAACCCATACATTTTATCAATAATTTTAAATATTATTTTTTATCATTTAATGAAAGATTTACGAGTCATATATTTCTTTAGGAAGTCCCAAGAAGGTAGCAAAATTTATACCAACTACTCTTCAAGTTTTTCGGTTTCTAATTTAAAGGTTATTTTAGTCATATATGTCATTAATCTCAATATTTTCCAAGTAGTTGTTCAGAAATTGGAATTTAAAAATCATGACTTGCCTCATTCACACATTTTTTTTTTCAATATAGAGAAAACAATATAAGTAATCTCATGCGAATTGATAGAAATATTTTTATTGAAGCTCCAAATAAAGGTTAATTCCCAAAACTTCATGAGGATATTAAAAAGTCTACTCTACATAGAGCTTGTGGTGATTCTAATTTTAGCTCACTTCGTTTGAAGAAAGGAAAATGTACTATATTTTTCCAAAAATTTTTTTGACAATACAACAGTTGTTGATGATGGGTATGTTGTATACCAATGATGATATGATGGAATCAAAATCGTGAAAAATGGTGTTCCTTTGGATAATCGTTTTGGTATACCATATAATCCTATATTTCTATTGGATTATCAAGATCATCTCATTATTTATGTTTTCAATCAATCAACTTATATAAAATATCTATTTTTGTATATTAGAAAAGGTCATGATCGTGTTACACCAGCATTGTATCAGACCAACAAAATAGAGTTATCAGACAATAATGTAGACGAGATTAAGATATATTATGATTATTATTACATCTCTCCTTGAGATGCTTCATGGAGGATATATTTTTAGGATATCCATTATAGATATCCTTCAATAGAAAGGTTTAATTTCTTTTTACTAGGAAAAAATAGTGTTACCTATAGTGACATCAATATTATTCAGGATATCTTGAGTAACGGTAACATTTCTAAAACAATGCTTACGACGCGGTATCAAGATAATGTCACTTAACAGGAAGGTAGATGTCTGACATATGCATAATTTGAAACAAGATTTATATTCAACCATTGATAAAAAATGGTATCCAAGAAATAATGAATTCTGTATTGGCAGAAATTACTATGTTCTGCCAAAAACTAGAGAACTATATTACTTTCAATTAACGTGCACAAAGATCAGAGGTGACAATTCATATGAAAATATTAAAACTCTGAATAACATCACTCATGGTACTTTTTATGGTGTGTGTTCAACCTTGGGACTACTTTCTAATGACATGGAATTTATTGAAGAAATAAAAGAGGTCTCATCTTAGGCTATGGGACAATATCTATGCCGACTAATTTATAGAATGTTATTCTCAAACAACATATCTTGGAGAGACATTGTGTGGTATGAATCCAAGAAAATCCAAATTGAAGACATTATTTATTCACAACAATAGAGTCTATAAATGCAAGGTATATAATTGGATTGTTTTAATGACTTGATAGATAAGGCTCATTCCTCACATAAATATAGCTCTCAAATTTATTATAAATTAAAAAAAAAATTTAAAATATATGAAGAGTTAATTTCAATTATTTTTTACATTTATAAGAGGTCCAAGTTAATATAATAGACTTCATTGGATGAAAACATAATAAAGGTAATTGAGAAACATTTAACACTACAATACTTTTTATCAAATATTCAATTACTACCAAAACTATTCAAAATACCAAATACTTTCCAAACATTAAATTAGAGAATTTTTATATATTAAGTCATACCATTTTAATTCTAAAATCATTGCTTAATTCAGTTCTATTAGTTATCATAAGTTTATCTTGTTATTCCCATGAATTTAGCATACCACATTACTAAATATTCACTACACTCTCTCTTATGTGTTCATTCTCCAACTTCTTACCTTTTACTTAGTTAATTTTGTTCATTGAAATTAATGTATTAAACAATTATAATTGTAATCTAACACTATTTCTAAATTTCTTAGATTTTACACTCACAAATCATCAAAGAAAAATGTATGATTTTCTTGAAATAGAGAAAATTATTTAAAGGAATGGTATATATCTTTATTATTATCCTCCAGTTTTAGTTATAGATTCTAAAATTGATTCTCAATGAAATCATTTAGTAGAAGATGAACTAAATTATAATTGATAAATCCTTCAGAATGAGTATTTATCTTTACAGAATAATCATACTGATGAACAGAAAGGGTTGATTACAATCATTATGTCTTCATTAACATCAGGTGGTGGTGGTTTATTTTTATTGCATAGACATAGAGGCCTTGGTAAGACATTCATTTTCAAAGTATTAATATCTATAATATGGTTAGAATGTAATTTCAGTCTAGTAGTTACACCCAGTGGAATTGTGTCATTACTTCTACCTGGTGGTAGGACAAACCATTCTAAATTTTGAATTCCAGTATCTATTTTTGATAACTCAACATGAAATATTCAGAAAGGGAGTGATGTTCCAGATCATCTATTGTTAACAAAGATAATTAATTGGGATGAGTCGCCTATGATTAATAAGTACTGTTTTGATGTTCTTTATAATAATTTGTAAGATATATTGTCATTAATATGTTAAAATGCTTCAAACATACCATTCTTTGGTATAACAGTTTTTTTGGGTGGGAATTTTAGGAAAATACTACCTATAGTACCATGTGGTAACAGAAATGACATAGTGTTTTCTTGTATAGAATCATCATACTTGTGGAAACATTTTCATGTTATAACTTTGAAGATAACATGATATTGCATTCTAATTCATCCACTAATTTATATGGTGTTCATAATTTTCTAAATGGACTTTAGATATTGGTGAAGATCATATTAGAGTTCCTAATGACGATGAAACTATCATTCAAATTCTTTTATCATATCATCTTTCTTGAATGACAGATCCAATTTCTACAGTTGTTGAACATACTTTCCCTAATTTCAAGGGTAATTATACAGATGCCAATTTTCTTAAAGACTATTCCATCATAGCTCCAACTCATGATATAGTTCAAGAAGTAAATGAGTACATGGTCTCTCTCACATGTTCTAAAGGAAAAGATTATTTCAACTCAAATTCAGTTAGAAATTCATGTTTTGATATTGACATGCCAGAAATCATGTACACATATGATATGTTAAATGGTATTAATGTTTCAGGGACTCCTTCCCACAAAATTACACTCAAAATTGGGGTACCCATCATATTTTTTCAAAATTTAGATCAATCTATTGGATTATGTAATGGAACTTTCTTGATTGTTACACACTTGAGTGACCATTTCATCATAGCAAAAATTTTATGTGGTTGTAATTTTAGATATCTTGCATTCATTCCATGATTAAATATGACACACTACGATTTTCGATGGCCTTTCAAATTACAAAAAATTCAATATCCATTGAATTTTTTCTTATGATATGACTATTAACAATATTAAATGAATGTCACTCTTTCCTATTGGGTTATATCATCAAAAACTTGTGTTCTATCATGGTCAACTTTATGTTGTATCTAGAGTAACATAACTAGTAGGGTGATACATTAAATATACAAGTATGTATTTTCAATTTGTGGTGCAACAGATCATTTAGGTAATTCAATGTTGTAATTTCCATTGATTTGATTCTGGGAAATCCACATGTGACTAAACATTGCAAAATAATTTTTTTTTTCATTTATAGTATAATTTCATTCAATTCCATATACAACAACATTTTGAACATGGTATATTTTTTTTTTAATTTTAAAAATTATTTGAAAAATAATTATGTAGGGAACATAGATACAGTGTACTATTAGTATCTATCAAATTATCTCTAAATACAAACAGCTGTTTCATGAAGGATTATTCGATTTTATACAAAATTTCTAAATAACTGCAAATCAAGGAAGCTACTTAGGTATTAGAAATGCTTGTCAAATATTGTTCACATCAACAAAAAATGTCCAACCATGTAATGCATAGCTGCCACATTTCTGTTTCAATTTTACTTCTTTTGAAGATATAAATTAGATAGGGTTCCATTGGAAAATATAATAGGTACACTTTTATTATGGTTTTTGTAAGAGTTCCTAAACGTTTTTTAAAGTTATCTTTACATCATCATAAAACATAATGACTCTTCTATGATGTTTTGAATTAATTTCTAATTTTTCACCATTACAATAATATTTAACATATTTAAAGATATTAATAATAGATGTGTCTATGAAATAAATGAATTTTTTGTTATATAACATTTTTTATTTATTATCTATTTTAATAATAAGTGTACATTTATGTTGCTCACATCCTCTTCAATATGTTGGTAATTTTAATTTCAAGATTTTGATTGTCTTAGAGGATTAATGGTGAGTCATTATGTCTTTATACTCTATGTAAGGGGATATTTACATTAAAAATCAATTCTTATTTATTTTTGTATTGTGAGTTACAAGTGAACTGTAGTTTTTGGGGTAACTATGCAAATCAAATGTCACGTTACTGGGAAGACAATATTGATTCATCTACATTTTTAACATTATATATTTTTAGAGTGGTGAAATTGAATTGTATGCTTTCTAATAATACAATACCATATTTCCCTTTCTATTATTCATTAATTTTATAAATTACAAAACACTATTCCCTATAATTTTATTTTCAAGCTTCTTTTAGGCTCTTTTATAGTCACAAATACAAATAATGTAGCAAAAATTCTTTTCAGCATAGATATTTTAGACATAGATAATTTCCTAAACAAGTGCTATAAATTATAAATTTAACTAATAATTTTATATATCTTATGCAATGTGAACTATAAAATTAATGTACTGATTATATTATTTATAATGACATGTATTTTTCAATAACCATACGTGGTATGATAATGGAATCAGAGTATCGTAGTCCAGCACCAACATACCCAATTTCTTCTTTTACATCAATGCATTATTGGGATAACAAAAAAACAATTTCTAAAGTCAAAAAATGTCAACAGATATGTAATATATTGTTAAATAATAAATTTATTTATGCATTGTGATGTATTGTAGAAACCTCTACTATATTCTATATACTAATTACTATATTCTCAATCTTCTATATCCTAAAATGTGATTAATTTCATCCCTGATACAAAAAATTCAAAGAACCCACTACTGGTTCTACGTATCATGCAACTCTTTCATGAAAAAAAGGTTAAAATGTCGATAGAAAAATTTGGTGCAATAATTTGATAAATTTTCCCAAATTGTACTACTCTCAAGTTCTTATTTTTTATTATCCTTAATTGCTTATTAGTAATTTTATATTTTCATATTATAGAATTTTATTAAGTCTTATAAATCCCCTAGTAATCCAATTTATAAATCAACAGATTTAGAGTACATCTGTTTGTGACTGATATTACTAACTCGTTTTTAGTAGTTCTATTTGATAAAAAAGTATTGAAATTTGTATGTAAAATAGCTTCAGAGTTGATAAATTATTTCATATATGTTTATATAACTATAGACCTTCTTATATGACAAAATATTTTCACTTTATTTAAAGTAACAATTATTTTTATTGTTAAATTAGGATGATGTTGACTACTGTTTTCATACAGATTTTAATGTTTTCAAATAAAAAAAAGTCCAGTTGTCAATTGATGTATCAACTTTAAATATTCAAAATGGTCACCATTCAATAAAAAAAATACATGGTAATTTTCTTTAGAAATAATGAAAACTACATCTATAATTTCAATTGAATCTTTTCCAACAATCAGGTACTATATATTATATATTCCAAAATTCATTTCTTTTGAAAAACTAAAAAGAATTAATTTTATTGTACTTTTTATAAAGGATCATCAGAGTAGTTCTGGTTCATGAGTAAGTAGTGGGATTGAAAAAAATCAAGTACAATATTTTTTATTCTCTTCATCTTAATTTCACTACAAGTAAATCACACATTATGGAAATATTTGTTTTATCATTCCATTGTAGGATTATCAGGGTGTTGGATCTTTTCGACTCAGTGAGAACATTGAATCAGGATTTGTAACACCATCTATAGATTTATCAACAATTCAAGTATATTTATGTTATTTTCCATACATTTTGTTTAACATTCCATTATTTTATTGTGTGATTAAAATTACATCAACAAATACTATTTCTTTTAACCATATTCTCTATGCAGAAACCCCTATCAGATAAATTTATCAGTAAAGTTATTTTAAAAAAATTTCATCAATTATCTTCATATAGTGTGGGTAGAACAAACCAAAAAAAAGTCTTGATATCTGAATGACGGATAAATTAAAAGGCAAAACTGAAAAGAATGATAGATATTTTCTGCTGATATAAAAAGTAATACTATAGAAGGGAATTCATTATTTTATTTTCGTACATGTTATTAGATTAAATAATAATTTCAATTAGGATATTACTATTTGGAGTTTATATTACCATAAAATTAAATCAATTTTTCACCACATATTTTGTGGAGTCATACGTGTTATGTACATTATCTTTAGAAACTATTTTCTTCTCCCTAATATATTTCATGTTTCTCCATCTTTACTGGGAAAATTAGAATATGAACAAACATAACCAGACATTTTGATAATTATTACTGGATATGTTTTACGAAGGATCGGGAAATAATTCATATTTTGAGGCCTATATAATGACTACCGAAATAATTATATATTGTTGTTATATGTCATTACTACTAAACCTTATTGTACCGATATTATAAAAAAAAGTTCAATAAAACTTCAAAAATATTTTATGAACACCATAAATTGTTATTATTATATTAGGTTCATTGTACACAAATTCATTTTCAACATATTTAGAGATAACTTTTAGAGTTATATTATGTACTTGTATTTGATGTTTTCATTATATTCAATGTAATTAATATTAATTAAATGTTTCATTCATGAATTCAATGTGACATGGTTTATTGTATGTTGATTTTGGAGATATAAAACTTCTTGGAACATAAAACCTATGAGGGAATGCATGAGAAGTGGAAAATTTTCTTTTTTCTAATTCATTACTTTCTTTTACATGTACTAAATATCAATAGTAATTCATGTATTTCAAAACAAGACCATGTACGTTTTCAAAACATATCAACCCTCTAAACTGAAGGCTTTATATTTATTTCTTTTCATATTCTAAATTTCCATTTTAAATGTGTAGTTGACCACTCAATTATATTCAGATTATCTATAGATTATTAAATTAGGGATGTTGGAAATGAAATGCATATTTTTGTACATAGTATATAGATCCTAATTTACTGAAAACTATGATAGTTACTATCACTACCGTAGTAGTGTGGATGGAACTCTATTAGAAAGGCCTAATTGTAGTTAAGGGACTATATAAGCTATAGTTGGATAATGTTTCCGACCAATCACACCACTAGCTATAGGTGGCCTATTCCAAACTCGATGTTCCATCTTTTGGGACCATATGATGATGCATACTATGAAAAGAAATAATCATGTAATGATACAGATAATTTGAGGTATAATATGTGTATTCTTAATATTATCAATAATACGTCTAAATAAAGTTATGAGCCATCCTTTTCTTATTGTATCATTCATTTCAGAGTTAGAGGTACCGGTATATTCCATTGTTTGTCTCCATCTACTAGAGAATCATATTGGGGGTGATCATCTTATCAACTGCATTTTCTAGGACAATGAGTTTACTATATGGAAATACAAGTTCAATATGTGTTCAACTAGTATTAAGGTCATCCTTTATCTTTCCACGCAGTGATCCATATGTTTTGAAGCATATTTTTTTGCAATGCACTTTTTGTAAGAGCCACCGACATTCATTCCATATTTAACTCCTCTGTACATGTATTTATCCAAATTAATTTTTCCATCATATTTCATAGAAGTGGAACTAAATATATTGATTTTTGAAGATTATGTAAACATTCACCATGTCTTAAATTGAATATTAAATATGGTAGAAAAACCTATTATTTAACATTTTTATTTTTTTAACTAATTTTGCTTAATAATTAACACTCTATTTTAATTTCAACAGTCTGACTGAGACACAACTATTTTCAAAATACTCAGTATAGTCATTATTCATGCCTGGTTTCTATCCCGCATACATGGTGATGGAGTGAAATGATAGATGATTTTGTAGAAACACATTGGGATGGAAGACTTAACCAATGTTAAAATTTCACGCACTAGGTCAATCTATTTTGTTTTAGTACATAGTATCTCTTACTTTATTTTACTCAGAGTCTTAATTTAGTTTTTTTGGACTGATTTTTGGGTATAATTAATCTTCTTATGGACTTTACTATTAGGTTTCAGTATCTTATAGAGATTCCCCTCAACAAATACCTAATTTCAAGACAATATCCTACTTCATTTAGTTGCTTATAAAAATACATCATGGTAGATTTTGAATAAATAATCTACGATGAAGCTGTATAATGTCACAAAATAGGATTGGGTCTATAATAGAATGCATGAAGGGAACCTAAAAAAAATGTGTTCCTGTTATGAAGGGTTCTTACATTGGGAGTTAGGATGCTAAAACATCTAATGGAGTTTTAGAATTAACACTTCTTTAAAAATGATAAAAGAGGATTTTTTTTCTGTAACTAAACAATTCACCAGTTAGAATAAAAAAAATCAATGATGCTAATTAAGTATAGATTATGTCTTCAAGAGTACTGTGTAATTTATTATAGTTTATCTTATTCAATACTAGGTAAGAGATTATATTTTATGTTATTGAGTAGTGAATTTTAGATTTAATTTGAGCATTGAATAGGTTTTTAGACCATGTATTTTTTATCCATTGGATCATGTTTTTAATTGAGCCTTGAGTCATTTATTAGAACATTGTACTGTATCACTGTGTGAATGAACGGGTGGGTACTATTTCTTCTTAATTATAGATATATGTTCCAAAATAATTAATTCTGACTACTTAATCTCTCCTTTAAATAAAATACATGTTTTAAAAGTCTCCCCTTCTAATATTTTCATCATAAGAAATCCCAATTAAATGGAACTTGTAGATTGGTCAACCATGTTCATGCAACATACTTAATCTATTTTAAGACACATTTTTTTTATAAAAATAACTATTTTTTCCTGATAACTATATTTGTTCATTACCGCTTTTATACAAACAATTATGAAAAATAAAAATGGCCATATTTAAATAGTGGTATTTCCCCAATCTATAAACAGAATCAATAACTTATTTATGTATCATGTTTTTCAAAGCTACTAAACTATTCTATCCTTTGAGATGTGTCTTACTTGTTTATATTCCAATATAATTAAATAAGGAACTTCATACCGGAAAATAGGGTCAGGGTCTTTACAATTGGAATAATATGAAGTTTAGTAGAACACTTGGAAACTAGATTTAGAAAACTTTGATTAGGGAACAAGACCATAATATAGAATTTGAGGATAATTACATAAAAACAACCTAGTATTTTGGTAAATAAGATATTATGTGGATATTATTAGAAATACATCCCCATTTGGATACTACAAGTGGATGTGGTTTTTGCACAGATGTACCTAGGGGTAACAACTCCGACACGGTGTCTCGGCCTTGACTCGGGGTAACCTACTACACAAAAAATGGGCCTTACTACCCAACTAGTTTGTAAATCCTAGGGGAAACACTTATTATAATTCACATTTTATTTATAATCATTTATCAATGATTTAAAAGTAAATTTATCATCAAATAAACCATGTTTGGGATTATGGGATTTAATAGTCCTATGAATTGAATTTATGTTATATTGAGATTATACATTATGATTCATAACCTAATATAGTGTATTTCATTATTTATAAATGGCACCTAGTGAAAGGAAAGGATACCGAATGAATGTGCGTATCTTGTGTAGGTATTTCCCTCCTATGCAGGATAATGAAGCTAGAATTAGAGAAACGATTTGTGTTGAACACCTTAGATCTATACTGGGATAGCTTACTCAAGTTATGAACAATATCCTTACCCGTATGGAGTATCCTGAACCACAACATATAGGAGCAATGTTAGACTGATTTATATGACAACAGAATTGACCATTCAATGGGACTACAAACCCATTTATAGCGGAGTAGTGGATAAGTTATTTTGAGCAGATATTTCTCCCATTGAGATATAATGAAAGGAATAATGTTATCATAGAAATTTATCATCTCTTAGGAGATGAAAATTAGTTTTGGTCATTAATCAAAAACACAAAGGAGAGGTAAGAGAATAAAAATATTGAATGGAGTGATTTTATGGAAATTTTCATCGAATAATATTTTCCTCACCAACAAAGAGGGAAAATAGAGTGGAATTTATTGAGTCTCAAACAGAAAGTGGATGAAAATTTTGAAAATTATGAAGAAAAATTTATATGGTTATAAAGGCATGTCACCAACACATACATAATTCATGGAGAAATATTGATTGGTGTATTGATGGTTTAAAACAATTCCTATAAAGGGCATTAGTCTCCCAAATTTTCTCATCATATGATGATATTGTCTAATGTTCTATCAAGATAGAGAAATAATTCATTATTTATTATGACCATAGGGGTAAAAAAGTGAATAAGAGGGTGTAATAATATAGAATGGATGAAGGTAAGAATAAAAAGTTGAATTTTCTAACATGTGATTCTTGTCGAAGGAAACACCAAGGTGATGGATTAAAAGAAAAGGATTGTGCTACAAGTATGGAAAAAGGCCATCATGCTGGTAATTTCAATAGAAATAAAAAATTTATTGATGTTCAATTCAATAATTGTAGTTAGATGGGTCACTATTCTAAATATTGTCCGCAACATGAAGGAAAAACTCCTAAAAATGGCCAATTGAACAGGGATAAGATCATGCGATTATAACAACCACGGTTGAAATTCCTAATGATGTTGTGGAATGAACTTTAATAATTTACTCAAACATATCCTATTATTTAATTTGATTTTGGATCATATCATACATTGGTATCTTTCCATTTTTCCATGAAAATTAGACATTTCCAGTTTTATTTAATAAAGGATTTATCTATAAGAATTCCCAAGGGATGTTTCACTGTGACAAATATGTGTTGGTATGTCCCCTTTATGAAACATAATAGTGCTTTAGTTGATGAATTTATCATCATACCCATCATTGAATTTGATATAATACTTGATATGGATTGTCTTTGAAATTTGGATGTGAAAATATATTCCATGAAGAAGGAAGGTGCAATTTTTGAGAATGATGTTGAATCCTTTATCTTTAGAGAAGAAACATCACCATCTGATTCTTATATAGATCCACCCCTAGTAGATCAAATGAATGAAATTATTGGGGATGATGAAAATGGAATATCTATGGGTGAGGAAGTAAATATTCAAATTGAGGATTTACCTATTATGAAATAATATATTGATGTGTTTCAAGAGGATTTACATAGACATCATCCAGAGAGAGAAATTTAATTTTATATTGATTTAATTCATGGTGAAAGGTCTATATCAAATAACATTTATAGAATAACCACAATTGAATTAGTGGAGCGGAAGAAACAACAAGAGGAGTTGAGTAGTGAGGAGTTTATTCTCCCTAGTGTTTCTCTACGGGGAGCTCTTATTCTTTTTGTTTAGATGAAAGATGGGCCTATGAGTTTTTTCAATGACTATATGAAAATCATTTCTATTACGATAAAGAAAATATATCCTCTTTATCACATTGATGATTTATTTGTTCAACTTGATAGAGACCAATATTATTCAAATATTTATATTTGATATAGAAATATTCATCTCCTTATGAAGAATGAAGTTATTCCAAAGACATCATTTTGAACCTCGCATGGGAATTACGAGTTTGAGGTAATTCCTTTGGGACGAAATAATACTGACTGAAATTTATTTTTTATTAATACCAAGAGAAAAACCAGATTACACTTCACGGGGGATGAAAATAATGAAGGACAATGGAGTCCTTCTGAACCACATTTACACACTCCAAAGGCAGAGAATTAAGGTTGTCATAAACCACCGGCGTCTCCTTATATCGGCCCCAATGAGCCAGCTCATCAACCGCAAAGTTAGACTCCCTCAGACTATGGTGAACCATCCTTCCCTAGTTGGTCTCCACTTTACACCGGTGACATATATACGTTAAATCCCATGAGATGTCTTGATAGCCCTGCAGAGATCTGACCAGAACCTTCGAGTCCGATTCCACTTCTAACACTGGGAGCCCCTTCCTCTAGCAGACCATCAAACCTGAAAGAAGGGCTCTAAACTCCACACCCATAGAGTTACCTGGTCAATAATAAGCGCTAAAGGCAATCAGAACCGAGCCCCAGCAGTCTCGAAGCAAGCCACCGCCCCTCATAATTCCTCCAACACATGATCCGTCCACGTTCAGCTTCCACCCATGCTTTGGAGGTTGCCATTTAACCCATCGTCCTCTATCCAACTTTTTTCCAGCCTGTCCACTGACCAAACCCTCCAACATAGGCGATTGAACACCATTTTTGAAAAGGGAAGACAACTCTACTATAATGGCTTTCATCCGAAGCTAGAGGTACAACAAGGACCTCACACCGCCCAACCTTACCTGGTTGCGAGCCTCCCAAATTGTCCAGCAGATGGCTACCAGAATGAATATGCACGCTGTATGTTCCCCCGACCTGCCATCAAGCCTGTAGAGCCAAAACGAAGTGCAGTCGCAAACCGAGTGGCACTCCTTGCATGGAAACCTGAACCGAACAATCCGAGCACAGAGGTATCAAGCCCATCGACCATGAAAAAACAGATGGATTGTAGACTCCGAGCATGGATGCTCGCAACAGAAGCACTGTGAGGCCATGATGATCCCTCTCCCCTGGATATTCTCCTCCGTTGGCAAGGCTTGGTTTCTGACTCTCCACACTAAAAAATTCATTCTTGTTGGTAAGGCCTTGCACCAATAAGCTTCCTCCGCTCCAACCGCTGCATCAGTACCATGAAGGATTCTCCTGTACCCCTTCATGTTAAAATGTCCCGAGCTCATCTCTGTGAAACAATATTTATCTGGTTCTTCATTCATTACCAAACTGCCGAGGTGGTTCATTTGCAACACATTAAGATTTTCATGCATGAACTCATAGTTTCTGCATGCCTCCTTAAACGAGATGTCATGATTCGGGCAGCCTTCAAACCAAAGCCTCTCCTCTGTCCACGTGTCCTTCCAGAAACTGATCTCCCCGTGACCAATCAACCATCTGGTGTGCTCAAGCAGAACATCCAGATGAGAGAACATGCATCTGGCTAGACTCGTCGCCCCACGCGTGCAGAGATCCCCATTCCATCCATACCGGGTTCTGAAAAAACTGGCCCACAGTGTCTTACCCACAATAACCTCCCATGCTAGCTTGGCCTGCAATCCCAGAATGACTTCCTGAAGATCTCTTAACCCAACCCCACCCTCCTCCACTGGGCCATCCGTCCTCCTCCACGAGGCCTAGTGGCACCTACCGTCTCCCCTCGCATCCCACAAGAAGGATGTAAGAATGCGCTCAATTCTTTCTACTGTTCCCTTCAGAGGACTGATGATGGAAAAAAGATGCATGGGAATAGATAACAAAACACTGTTAATAAGCATAATCCGGCCCCCCGAACAAAAGTACCTTGTTCTTCCAATTGAAGATCCTTCCCAAGATGCGATCCAAAACTCCATTGAAATGGCTCTTCAGTATCCTCCCGCTCGATAAAGGTATCCCCAAGTAAACAATAGGAAGTTGTTTCTGCCCACATCCGAGAACCTCATGAATGATCCTGCATCTCCCTCCTGAGCATTTGTTGGAAATGAACACATGACTCTTCTCATGATTGACCGACTAACCACTCTGCTTCCCATACAATCCCACAATGGCCTTAAAGGATTTTAAAGTCCTACATCCACCATTCAAGAATAAAATAATGTCGTCAGCAAACATCAGGTGAGATATAACCCCCGAGTTCCTTCTACCACGGAAAGGCTTCAAAATGCCCTCTGCCATTCCCTTCTTCATATTCCTGGACAAGGCATCTTGGGTGATGAAAAACATAGCCGGTGAGAGCGGATCCCCCTACCGCACCCCCCTCACCGCTTTGAAGAAACCAAAACACTTCCCCAGTAACGAAACTGAGATCCACGGAGAGGCAAAGCATCTGAAACAGATGTCACATAACTGTTCCCGAAACCCAAAGCTCCTCATAACCTGAAGAATAAAACCCCATTCCAAGTTATCATACGTCTTCTTCATGTCCACCTATAGAATAATATTGGATCCAACCATCCGCTTGTTCAGATCATGAACTATCTCGCTCGCGATTCCAACCGCCCCCTGAATACTCCTCCCTTGAATGAAGCCATGCTGTTCCTCAGAGACAATCCTGGGAAGAAAAGTGGACAACCTCCTGCTAATGACTGTCGCCCAGATTTCGTATGAGACGTTACACAAGCATATCGGCCTAAAATGGTTGATGAGAAAATGTTCTTTGATTTTTGGAATAAGGACCACCCTTGATGCTGAGATCCCTTTAATCAGGGGGGCCCCTCGGAAGAAATCCTGAACAGCCTCCACTACACAGGACCCGACCACATCCCATGTAGCACAGTAGAACGAGGCCGGAAAGACATCTGGTCTAGGTGCACTCTCACGCGGCATGCTCTCCAAAGCTTCCCTAATCTCCCCCTCATGAGGCAAGGATGAGAGATTCTCATTTTCAGAAAAATTAACCAACGCAGGTACACAGCTCGTGAAACCAGAATCCCCTAGAGATTCCCTTTCAAAACTGTTGGTATTATCCCCCGCCCACAAGCCCTCAAAGTGTTCTAGAGCAAGCCTGTCCGCCACCTCCACATCCGATGTGTAGGTCCCATCCTCCCTTTTCAGATTGATTTTCATATTCCTCATTTCCTTGATGCATGCATGGAAGAAAGCGCTATTGCGGTCCCCCTCCTTAAGCCATCTCACTCGGGATCGCTACATGAAGTTCCTCTCCACCTCTAGCAATTTCTCTGCCAAAACCACCCTTTTGTCACATAACCTGATAAAGACATCCTCATCCCACAAAGCCTGAAGAGACTCCTCCAATCCGTCAACCTCTTCCTGCAGAGATGTCACCCCCATATTCAAGTCTGGTTGCACCACCAACCACTGCCTGATCTTCTGTTTGAGTCTTTTAAGACGATTCACCAGCCCTCCCTAAGAACTCTCCTCTTCCTCCTCCACCCAGGACTTCCTCACCACCTTCATGAACCCATCGTTTTTATTCCATTCACTTGAATAATAAAAACTCTTGCCAACCACAGTTTCACTCTTAATATCTAGTAAAAGAGCTGCATGGTCCGAGAGAATACGCGGAAGATGATTAACCGATGATTTAGAGAAGAGGTCCAACCCATGCACGTTGGTAAGCTACCTGTCCAGACGACTCCAGATCCTATCCTTTCCTCTTCAGTTATTACACCACGTATATTTCAACCCTTTGAAGCCTAAGTCCAAAAATCATGCTTGTAGCAAGCACACTTTGAATTTCACCATACTTTCAACATTGCACCCCATTCCTCCACGCTTCTCTGAAATATCCACGATAGAGTTGAAGTCTCCTCCTACGAACCATGCCAAAGAATCCGCTTGTACCAATTTCAGATGAGACCAGAGCTCCCGCCTCTCCACAATCTTATTGCTCGCATAGACCAACGAGAACATAAGAGAAGCACCACCCATCTCCTCCTTCATATTGATAAACTGGGACATCACACCTAGATTCACCACCGAAATACCATCCCTCCATCTTACCCAGCCATGCGAATTCACTGCACCACCATGAAAATAGTTATAAAACCCCATTTTCTTTTCTAACCCAGGAAGCTTGCATGCATCCTGTTTTGGGTTGAGAATCACCACTATAGAAACTTTGGCCTTCCTGCATTCCGAAGATAAAAAGTCCCGCTTGGCAAGAGCTCCCATGCCACGCGCATTCCAAATATTGATGGAAAGCATCCTACGGACTCTTACGGGCTATTTTTCCCAGTGGAAAAGAAACTTCATAGGGTACAGCTACACCCTTCCCCTTGGCTTTCGAATGAGTGAGAGGTCCCAAAAATCCACCCTTACCACTGCTCTGTTTGGATGATAAAAGACCATCATCACACATAACGTCTAACTCCTCCAACTGAGGCTTCCTTACTGACGGACCACCTGGGAGAGACTCCATTCCCAGCTCTCCCTGGAACAATGATAACAGAATCTTCCTCTGAGGTGAACGCTGCGACGACATCACCTCCTTCTCCGCAACCTTGTTCCAGTTAACCACCTCCAGACCCTTATCGGAAGAAGCCAAGAGTTTATTCACAAGACGGGTCTGGATAGACCCTGGAGAAAGCTTTGAGGAGAAACCCATGGGAGAAACAGGAGGGGACAGCTGCCTGGCCGGGCTCCCTAGAGAGAGAGACATTTTCCCCTCAACCTCCTTGTCTTTTCCCCTAAGAGGGGGAGAAAACCTCTGTAGAACCGGACCCAAGGACCAAGAAATGAGATCCATCTTCCCAGAGGGAGACTCCAACAAACATCCAATACTGTCAGAAGATGTTTCCCCAGATAGGTCATTTGAGTTTCCCAACCCAAAGGGCTCGCTGGACGGATTCAAATTTGAAACGTCCGGCGGGAAAACATTCGCCTTCGAAACACTGCACCCGCCCGAGACAGCTGGATCTTGACCCGGAACCCCATCCAGAGCGGGGCCAGAAGACTCCCCCACCTCCCTCTGGCGCCGACATCCCTTCACATCATGGCCATGCAGGCCATGGAACACACAAAAACGGGGAGACTGGAGATAAAAAATCATTTTTTCCACCAGAAACCTTCCTCAGCTTCAAACTGTACCGTAGAGGGCCTCTATAGTGCTAAATCCATTTCAACACAGATGAGAGGGCTCGTCGCCGCCTTCAGCATCTTAGTGTCCTCGTCCACGCATAAAAAATAGCCCAAAGAATTTCCAACCTCCTTCATAATTTCCAGGTTCTGGAGAGGTAGTGGGAGACCTGGGAAAGACAGCCACACCGCATCTGAGGAGGTTTCACATCCATGGTGACAGTCCCACGACCACCTATACATCAAAAAGCACCAAGAGCCACACCGTCTATCCTCCCATGACCATGCTTTCACAAAGTCCTCCTTGGAAGCCAGGTGCACACAGAAAGCTATCCTCGACAAATCAGAAACCGCAGCCGGAAGAGACACCCCCACGAATCAACAAATTCTCGAAAGAATTTGAGAGACGGCTTAGAGCGACCAAAACGAGCAACCAGAGTGAGATCATGAAAGGCAGCCGCCTCCTTAAGCTCCTAAGACGACAAGCTCACCAAAGGAATCTCCCCGACCTTCTTAGGACCCCGCTGTTCCACCACCACCGAAGGAACCTCCAAACACTCCGCATAGACCTGAGGCTGAGCAGACACACCAGTCCCCGAAGTGCCCCTGCAAAGAACCTCATTGAAGGAAGCCCTAGAGTGAGAACCATTCCCAGTTCCGTCAACCGCACCTCCTAAAATGGCCAGAGTAACAGCCGGAAACCCCTCTCCGCCAGAGCGCAACACGAGAGCCATTCTGGGACGAAATAATACAACCTCTATTTTTATGGATCTTGTGAATATAGTTTTCATGAAATATCTTGATGAATTTTTCTGGTATTTTTTAATGATATATTAGTATATTATAAAATATTTGAATATAATGAGAATTACATGCTCATTATTCTGAAGACTCTTAAAAGAAGCGAGTTATATGGGATGTTTAGAAAGTTTGAATTGTGGCTTCAAATTGTTTCTTTTATGGTCCATATTGTCTCTACTAATGAAATATTACTTAATCATGTGAGGAAAAAGGAATTTTAGGAATTTCCTGCACTAACAAACATAAACGAGGTATGTAGTTTTATTGGTTTAGCTGGTTATTATTGGTTTTTTTTTATAACATCACTTAATTAGCCATCATGTTAACCATTCTTACTCAGAATGGGGTTATGTTAATATGGAAGAATAATGTGAATAACATTTTAAAGAGTTGAATAAAAGATTACTGAATGTTCTGATCCTAACTCTACCATAGAGAAATGGTGGATTTTTTATTTATAATGATGCATCAAAGAAAGAAATCAGTTGTTTCTTTATTCCAAATGATAGATTTATTTTTTATGCATCAAGGTTGCTAAAAACTCATGAATTAAACTATACATATCCTGATATTGAGTTGGAAGTTTTAATCTATGCTCTAAATATATGGAGACACTATCTCTATGAAAAAATATGTGAGATATATATGGATCACAAGAGCTTGAAATATATTTTCTCATAGAAATTACAAAACATGAGGAAAAGGTGATGGCTCATGTTACCCAGGGATTATTATTGTGCAATACACTATCACCCAGTAAATGAAAATAAGGTAGTTGATGCATTATGTAGGAAGGAAAAAGGATTTCTAATCAAAATGATAATTTTTAAGGACCCCATGTATATGGATCTAGAAAAGATGGATATGTGAATTATTAAACAATGTGAAACATCATTACTTTTTCAATTGTTTTACCAACCAACATTATTAGAAAGGGGAGTTGTGTTACCTATATACCCATGCTAAAAAATAGTTCTTCGATGATTCCCTTATTTTTAATTTATCTTTACACCCTGTTATCACTATGATGTATAGAGATTGGAAGGAACATTTCTGGTGGGATAACATGAAGAGAAAAATTGATGATTATGTGTCAAGATGTATTGTGTTTCAATAGGTGAAGTCTGAAAGACAGCATCCTATAGGAGTCTTGCAACCTCTTACAATTCCTACATGGAAATGGGATGACATAACTATGGATTTCTTGCACTTGATTACCAAAAACTCAAATAAATAACAAAGAAATGTGGGTAATTTTTGATTCCCTTAATATATCTACACAATTTTCACTCTAAGGGATGATTTTTCACTAGAGCAATTTGCACTGATCTATATTAATGAAGTTGTAATAATTCATGGGGAACCTTTCACAATTATGTCAGATCATGACCAATGATTTACATGAAAATTACAGAGAAGCCTCCAGAAGTCTTTGGATAATGAGCTTCATTTGAATACTACTTATCACCCTCAAACTAATGGGAATCTTAAAGAATTATCCAAACAATAGAAGATATGTTGATTTAATGTTCACTTGACTTTCAAGTTATGTCTGATTAGTATTGACCTTTGGTAGAGTTTTCTTACAATAATTGTTTCCGTTCAAGTATTCATATGGAAGCATATGAATCATTATATTGAAAGAGATGACATACACCAACTTGTTGGGATGATGTTGGTGAAAGGAAGCTTGTGGGCCAAGAGTTTGTCTAGGAAACAATTACAGAGGTCAATACTATTCAAACCCATATCAAAAAATATCAAAGGATATAAAATACCTATTTTGATAATAAATATAAGGATTTTAAATTTCATGTTGTAGATCATGTTTTCTTGAAAGTATCTCTAGGGTAGGGTGTTACCAGATTTAGGATGAAAGGGAAACTGAGCCCTAGGTACATTGGTCCTTTTGAAATTATAGAGATAGTTGGAGATATAGATTATCATTTGTAGATTCCAAATATAATTTTTAGTGTATAAAATGTGTTCCATATCTCATTGTTAAGAAAGTACATTCTAGGCCTAACACATGTACTAACTTCTTATGGAATACAATTGGATCCTGACTTATATTACTCTGAAAATCCTATCCAAATTATGGACACTAAATATGATGTTTCGGGGAATTTGATGACTATAATAGTAAAGTTACATTGGAAAAATTATAAAATTTGAGAGGTAATGTGGGATCCTGAGGATCTTATGATGAAGAACAACCCAAATATTTTTATGAGGTAACAGTCTAGAAAAATCTAGGATACAATTCTTATAGGAGGGGAGAATGCAATGACCCACAAATCTATCAATGAGACTCCCTTATTATGTTTATTTCATATAATATAGATCACATATATTCACTTATAGAACACAATAAAAGCATTATAAATTATGAATGAATCAAATAATAAGTATTTCTAGAAGTTAAGGAACTTATACCGTTGAAATATTAACTTGACCTTCAGAATAGTAATATGACCCTTATGAATAGTAAAAAATACAAATAAATAGTAACCATACCCATGAAAGTATAAATAAAATTTATGAATCTCATAATTTAAAATATTATATAATTATATCATAGTATAAGTAAATGAGTATTTTAAATTTTATTACTTATGTGTTGGTATTTTTGTGAGTCATAAATTTTTATTTACATTTTTATAATTACTAAAATTATTTAAAATACAATTAATTTTCACTAAATGGATTCATAAATATATTTTTTTCTGTCTTATTATTTTAAAATAATTTTATGATACCTTAGTGAATTTTTCAAAGTGTTATAAAATCATTCTTAATTAAAAACCTGTATTATTCATGTAAATAATGATTTTATTAAAAAATTAAATTTCACTTATTTAGAAAATTATTTTGATAAAATTGAGATCCTTTTTGAATTCTAAACATCAAAAAAATGTTTATGGTGAATTTTTGGGATTTTTCAAAAATACTTGAATTTTTGCTGAATAGTAAAATATGATAATTTATAATAAATGATGAATACATGATTTATTGAGTCATAGGTAGTGTATGGATTTTGAAGCCAATAATATCGAACTATACTTAATTATTTAAATATAGTTACTGATAATTCTACAACTATTCATAGTCTTGATCCAAAATAATAAACAAATGAATAAATATTCAAAAAATCAGATCTCTCCTCCACTGTAAATACCACCCCTCACCCCCGCTTCCTATCACTCCTCTAAGAAATTAAGACTGTCAAATATATGCCAAAATAACCTTCACTAGTCTCTATCCACATCTTGGATCTCTTGTTCTTATCAAAATACCAAATCCCCTTTCCTTAAGGAGGTTCTAAGGAAGGGTAATTCATGAGGAAAACCCTCTTCTATTTTCGTTTAATTTCATTTTCAATTTATTTTCATGTATTATCTTATCATAAGCTAATCTATCCAAATTATAATTATAAATATATTATAATCTATATATTGGAATGATATCATGTTAATAGAAGATCCATCATCAATATCTTTACTCTCTCTCTCTTAATTTTTTTTAAAATCGTCATTTGGGAGGTGTTGATTTACATCCTTCATGGATGACAAACCTTTGTTATTAAATTTAGCCTTCACGAATAGTCATGAAACTATTTTTATGGTATAACCATAATATAATATATGTTTTATGACCTATTTAATATTCTTTAACCAGTATATATACATAATATTAATTTATAGAAAAAAAACTAATTCCCAATAATCAAAATACCACCAAAATAATCTAAATGATTATCAGTAATGTTTTATCTAATGATTCATCCTCATACCATATAAACATATGATATATTTTACCATTTACACTTATTTTTATTCATTACTATAATATAAATTCAATTCTTATTAATTATACACAATCCACATGAACTTCAATACTCATATACAGGTACACTGATCATGGAAACCAAGGGAATGAATGCTCCTAAATGGTAAAATTGTATCTTAAAACTCACAAAAAAGACCATAAATGAACTTAATAAAATTATATTAAATAAAATACATGTATATAAGATTATAAATTAATAAATTTATGGATTTAAATTGATTATCTAGGATGTTATGGTCAAGTTCATAACTCATTCGGACATAAGTTATGGGTTTTCTTCACGAACCTCCATTTTCATTCAGGTTGTGCTTTATTCCTCTATAATCCAATGTAATTATTATTTTCTATCATATAATTCATATAAAGTTTGGTTATTTGTTCTAAAAACATTAAGTCTGGTCAGTTCATAATGATTCTCTATAAATTAAATGTTTTAAAAGTGTCCCCTTCTCAATTCTTCACCATAAGCATGCTTTATTAAAAGGAACTTCCCGTTTTCCTACCTATTTTCAAGTAACATCCACAATCTATTTTAATACAACAATATTTTTAAAAAATAACTAATTTCATTATAAAAAGTATTATTTTTTAATTAATATTTTTTATGAAAACAATTTTGGTATATAAAAATGTTTTTCCCAAAAGAATAATTCTTTGCAAAGTAAAGGAGGTACTTTTCTCATGAAAGCCTCTATGATTTTATTATAGTATATTCATCTATTTCAACATATTTTTTGAATATTATAATTTATTGAGATGTATATATTATTATTTTCATCTATGATATGTTATTAATTTTTTTATGACAAGTTTGACTATGGATGTGCTTAGTTGATACCATTCACCATCCTACTCAAATTAGATAGTGATTAAGTTTATAAATTGGGGAAAGTTATTTACATACCATATGTCTATATTTTTTATGTTTACTCCCATTCATATGAGGAATGAAATAGACTTTTCATGTTTTGGGTGGGGCCTGATATAACCCCTCGATGAATCGGTATGCCTCATGAGATAAAACATATATGGACTTGGCCAAGGCCTTGCAAATTTTCAGATATGGTTTTGGTCGAGGCATTAATAATTTTTAGTTATATTGGTCGAGGCCTTGACGATATGATTTAGATGTCCTTAATTATTCATTACCTCATTATGAAACTAGTAATTTATTGTCCATGATATTATTCTACTAGTGAAATATTCAAGGTTATGTATTATTATTAAATTATTTAATCTGCTTTTATTCCTTCAATATTATTATAACGTTTATTTTTAGATTCATCTATTTTTTAGATATTCACCATGAATAATGTTTATGTTCATGATATATTCCATTGTATCTCTTACCCTTACATTTCATTTGATCTCACCCCTTCTTATGTTATATTTTTTCCAAGATGTGAATAAGTATATTATGAATGACCTATATGGATAATCTAGGAATTCTTGATGTTTTCAAATGAATTTATATATCATTTTCCATTCAAGTTGTAATGTTAAACTTATGTAGGTATCTTTTTTTTTCAAATCTACTCAATTTTCGGTCTTTTAAGATGTGTCTTCCTTGTTGATATGCAAATATAATTAAATAAGGATCTACCACCATGTAATTGGGGTTGGAGTCTTCACACATGACATAGGAGGCTAGTGCATTCGTAGTATCATACATGAGTATCAACAGTTCTTGGGTAATATAGGGTATCCATTAAACTAGGGGACAATATTTTCTTATGCCTATAGAACAAATCATCATTTTTAATGGGATTATAAACCTTTTCATGTGAATTAGTGATATTTTGAAGATTATATACCCCCACATAAAATGTGATTCCATGATCAGATTCCTTTTAGGAGAGGTTAGTATGGACTATAGATAGGTGAATTTAGAAGAGGATTTAGAGGTTCTCTCTGATGAGGAGGTTGAGGAGGAATACACTGTGAGATACCTTCCCTATCTCCACCTAAGTAATCCATTTCAGGTTCAGATAGGGGGCGACTAGGGATGCAATCATGAAATATATTATAATTTACTATAAAATAGATTAATTTTTTTATATTTTTAGTTAAATTCACAAATTTCTTAGACAATAAAAACTTTTATTAGTGTTATTGTCAATATATTTGAAAAAGTGGTCATATTGAACATGAATAGGAAAATTTTGGCTGAGTGTTTGTCCATACATATAATGTTGAGTTTAAAGAAAAATTCTTTTATATATAATAAGAAAAATATTTTTAAAGGGCTTGGATGATACATATTATATTTTGAAAGGTATTATAATTTTTTGGAAAAGAAATTATTCTTTCATATCATCTTCAAATATATTTCATTTATTTGATGTGAAAATATAGTTATGTTAAATGTATTATGTATGAATTAGTTTCTTTTACTTATGAAAAATAATTTTCTTATATATTACATAGGGAATTTATTTTTATTATTTAATGAAATTTTTTTAACTATCATTCATAAAGGAATCTTTTCTAAGTAAATGCAGTTTTAAAAGGGTGAAAGTACGAATTGTAGTTACAGTTAAAAATTATACTTATGTATCATCTGAAAAATAAAATTTTTCAAAACAAATCATCATATATATCATATAAAATGTTTATTCATATTTATTTTCAAAATTTTTCCCATAAAGGTCTATATACATTGTGAATGTTTAGATAAATCAGTTTTTTCTACCATGAAACTTGTAGTCTCAAAATAATGTGAGAAAGTGAATAAGAGAATTATAATATTCCCTTGAAGAATGATTGGGTAGAGTACTGAAGATATTTTAATGATATGTAGACCGACTGCCAATCCATAGGTACCAGTTCCATAGTGGTTATAGTTACGCCATGTGATGAGAAGAAGACTCCATGACAATACCTATTGTTTCCCTTATGAAGGATCCCTAAATGTTAATTCTAACATTTCCATATCTTGGAAATGTTATTTATTTTAATGTTGGGATGAATTATTGAAGGCCATGGGAGGGATACAAGAATAAATATTATTTCTATCACAAGGATAAAATCTAAGATAAATTACATTATTATCTCATGAATGTCGATTTATTCCATTTCATGATTTTTATTATTCAATTTTCACCTAGAATAATCTATATGAATTACCCTGTACAGAATATGATAATTTCCAATGAACTAATAGAGAGTTCTAGTATGTATGGGATAAATTATTTATGTCATGGCATACACATATTTAAAAGTGTGGATGAATGAACTACCTAGGTGTTATTGATGAGGCTGATTTATTTTTTCATTTATTTATTTTTTAAATTTATTTTGGATTTTAGTTTCAACCATATGAATAGAGAGATATAATTTTTCTTATTTGATTAGAGAGGAGTAGAAATATTTGATTTACTTTAGTTTTAATATAAATATAAAATACTTCTACTATTTTTTGGTTCAATCTTAGTGTAATTTAATTTAATTTAATGCAATTATGTTTAATTGAAATTTCAAACTTTTTTCTTCCTAGGGTGATAACATATTTCTGCCACAAGTTTATTTTCTTTATATAAGATTTATTGACTATGGTTTTGTTTCAATGTATTTAGTGATCATTAATATGAGTGGGGAATGTAGCTTATATTATTTTTATTTTTCTGGGGTTTTGGTACTCGATGGAGTTTTTTTTGGGTATTATAGTGATAAAATATTATAATTATTTCATACAGATAGGAAAGAGGATATTTTGGTAATGGTCACTATTGATTCAAACCTACATTCCATACAAACCCTTGATGATATAAAAAGATATTATGAATTATCTCAATGATCAAATTTTTGTGGAAGAGTTAACCGATATATGACTATGATTTCATAGTAATTAGTAACCCAACCCTTGAACTAAAAAGGTATATCATCATTTGAGTAAATCAACTTGGATTTAATGTAATTATTTCATTGCTTTATTAAAGAAAACTGTATCAAAACACCATTTTTTTATTTTTAATAATTGTGTGATTTTGAAATTTTGACCCCAATTTGAAGAGTACCTCTAGTCTATATTATACTATATTTTGACCTTAGGTTATAAATTTTTTTTAATTAATTATGGATGTTTTGTTAGAAACTTTTCATAATTTATATGAAGGTGGTGTTAGAATATTATATCAATAATTTTCATAACTCATTCTATCTCTGTATATATTTAATGTATTGATAAAAATATTGAGATAACATTTTTAACTAGATTCAAAAACATTATCTAGAAATGAAATTTCTAAATCATTTACATAAAAAAATAAAGTGTAACATGAATTTTTAATTTTGAATATTCAACCATGGATGAAAATTAGAACCATCAATTTTTCTGTTTATGTGAACCTAATTTCATTAATCAAAATGTCAAATTTCCATGACTATATTACATGTCTAATTATTTTTAAATCTACATTTATTCAATTTTTTCAAAATTTTCATGGATTTTAATTTTAATATTCCAAGAATCATATTAAAGAATTCATCTTGGTTTTTCATACCCTTAATCTATGGGTAGTTCATTTAAACCATGTGAAATTGAGATTGTTTAAATTTTAATTGAAAGGAGTAGCTAAGGAGTTAATATACAGTTCCAAAACTAGGGAATTAAATGATTGTTATGATCTTCAAATAAAATTTTCTCAATGAATATTTTCAGCCTCAAGGTTCACTACTTTTATGATGGTGATTTAAGACATAAGACAATACTTTGAAGAAATAATTTATGAGTATGTGGAATAATAGAATATTTTTTACGAAATCTAACCGCTCTAAGAAATTAAGAAACAATATTTAATAGTATTATTTAATAAAGGATTACTTGATAGTAATAAAAAACTATTATATACATCATCGATACAATATTTGAATAAAAATTAATTGGTTTAATACATATGATAGATTAAAATTATTTCTCAAAATTCAAAATTGCTAGGTGTAAGAGGTACTATGACAAGAGGATATCTTGAGGTATGAACAATTGAATCACCCTTACTACCAGCTATACATGAGGAACTAACCTCTGTGGGTAGATAGATAGTTCTATAGAAATAAAGTGTTCAAATCATACCAATTGTGTTGTGTAACAGTTTCTATTAATAAATTCAACATAATAAATACTTTAAAAAATTATATTAGACTAAAATTTATGCAACTATTTACGACCATGTATGGAGATACAATTCATATTTAAATTATGGATTTTGTAACCATCCAACCCAAGAAATTCCAACTTTTATGCATCAATATTAACAAACTCCAATATTTCAAAAAAAAATACAAGAAACCTTACAACCAAAAAACATTCCAAAAATAACTATTATAACAAATAATGGCTTTTGAATATCCCATAGCTAGTTCAAAACCACATGTACAAAACCAACCAAAATATCAGTAGGAAATTTTGGAAACTGACATAGAATAGTAGAATATTTAGATACAAAGACTTATGGAAATGGTCACCGAGACTCTAGAAATTACCTTCTTAACCCATAAGAATCTCTAATAGTATTGTGAGTGTGGCCAAAATAAGGAGTTTAGTATATATTCATCATAATTACAAATTTGATTCACAGTAATGGTAGCCCAAACTGAATGACCTACCATTTTAAAAATATATTTATCATTATTTTTTATACAAATATTTATGTGTTAAATTTTAATTAAATTTATTTAAAATTTGATAATTAAACACCCTAATTTATATGTTCTATGGGTTTCTCTTACATATGTGGAAAATTATACATTCATGGTGCAACCACATTCCTCACAGTGTGACTTTAGTCAATAAACAAGAACTATAAATCTTCATCATACTTCAAATTAAATTCCATTTAAATTACATGGTTCAATTATTGAAAATTTTTTATTATTGAACTTGTCCGGAAACAATCCTCTTCTTTTCAGTGCATTCTTCCCTAAGACAAAACCATTGAAATCTACCCAGTCTAGTTGTATAGTGAACAAATTCTCTTTCAGGGTGAAATACTCTCAAGACAGCTTAGATAGAAATATTTAAATATTTTATGGGAACTAACATTGTGTGACTTACTAAATACATGAAATGAGTCTAACCTAGATATAACCACTTATATTTTTTCATTACCTTCATAGCACAACTTAACACATCATGTAGCTGACCACTTTCATTAAAATGGTAAAATATAATAATTTATGAACCACTTGAGGGATCTTGTGAGGTCTCAAATGATCCAAAAAAAAACTACTAAAAGAACTCCTTAGGACTTATTTAGGGATTTATAAAATAATTTATGATATAATTCTTTATTATTTTTAAAAAACAAAACCAAAAACCCACATCAAGGTATTTTAACTATCAATATACCCCTTTTGGTTTTTTAAAAACCCTAGAAAAATCATCAAATGTACCAAACTAGACTTACTATATAAACATATGAAAAAATTAAAATTTACTAACTCCATGAATTGAAGAATTACACCTCTAGATAGAACATTACTTAATCACTATTCACAAACTCTAAGCCCACATGATCCAAGTACTTTCTGAAAAATTGAGTATTAAATATAATTTTTAAAAATAGAGCACTTCCAGGATTTCTATTCTCATCAGAACCTCTAATCCAAATATCTCCCCCAAATTAAAATTCTTGTAAACTCCTCATTTCTGAAATAAAAACATGGGATTTATCCCCCATCCTAAATAGGAATGAAAATTCCCATTATCATGCAATTAAAAACATGGAAAACTTCTCCCATGTACATAGTTTCTCCAAAAAATTAATTGGATAACTTCTCCCCATTTTCCAATGAAACTAATATGAAATTATATAAAACATTATTATAGAATTTTAGACATATGATAAGTTAATACAATAGAGTTACAATCCTTTGTGAAAAAAAGGAAATCCACAAGGTGAGAGGGTGTTCTATATACCAACAATCTAGCTTGAGGGAGTCAGTTAGACTCTAAGAGAAAATTTCTGCTTCTCGAAATCTACTTTATCTATTTTTAAGGACATGTTATCTAAAATTTGAGATATATGTTATTAATAATAATAATATAGTGAATGATTATATTAAATATTATCTGTTCCAAAATAAAAAACAATAATTTTTTTCTTTTTTTATCATAAAATTTTCAGTATGTATGATGTACTGAAATAACATGATGATTGTTTTTGTAGAATATGGCCATAAGAAGATGTGTGTGTCTTGCTGGAAAACTATCACCAATTTTTATAAATTAACCCTTAGTGATGGTTATTAAACTATGGTGAATAGGGTATCTATAAGAGGTATAGTGTAAGAATTTACGTAGTAATTTGATATATAATCATGATAGCTCACTCCAAATGGTATCACAGGTTAAGGGTTTATTATGTTGAGTTATTTGTAATTATAGATATAGTATGGTTAGGGAATAGTAGGTACCTATAAAAATTATTAATGTGTATCTTTATATATATAACCAATTTATTAGGGGAAGTTAGAATGGTTGAGGAGTTAATTATCTAATGGGGAATGAATTTATTTATTTTTTATGACATAATTGTTTTATTCACTATGGTCTAATATGGTTATTGGAATCGTGGAGTCTCATTCATCACAATATGAATATAGGGATACATGTATTTTATATTCACGTATATGATTATCATTGATGAATTTTATATTTATTGATAGTTAAAAAAGAAAAAAATATTTTAAATTAAATTAATATTTATTAATATTTTTTTTCTTTTTCATGAATAAATAATGGTTGTAGATTAATTAACCTAAACGTACATGTGTATTATATTAAAAATATTTATTTTAACAAAACATGAAGTATTTTATGATCATGTTTTCTATTTCTATATCTATCATTCCATAATTAATGATATTATACTACGTTATAGTTATTTTTATTTTCCTAAGCATATAATATGGAATTTATTTTCATCATGATATTTTGGTTAAAAGAAAATTAATTTTTATCATTAGTCATAATATATTTTTTTACAATGAATAATTTATTAATTACAGTTAATATGGATATATAGATAATTTATTTTTAGCATACATTAAGTAATCTATTTGGATTTTCTAGAATGTAGAGTATATTGATTAATTTTCATAATGTTATATGATTGAGTATTTAAAAACATACTAATTAAAATATATAAAATATAATAATTGAAATTTTATTATAATAATTAAATGTGGAGTGGAATAAAATGAAAAGGTGATTTTTTAAGGAGGTTATGATAGTGATAATTTAGTAATGGCCTCCATGGTTTCTTGTTATTTCTTTTTGAACGGGACATCTTCAATTTCCCTTTTATTGATCTCAGGCCTTTTCGACTATCCATTATTTTTTATACAATTTAAACCGATATGATTATTATTATTTTTATTTAACTTTTTAATTATTTGATTTTTCATTTGGATTTTATATTGATTTTCTATTTTTAATAGTATTGGGTATAATATTAATTTATTTTATTTTTATTGTTTTTTTATACGGACCTCTTTGATTGACCATTTTGATTTCTTTATAACATGACTATAAAATATTTATGGTTTTTAAAAATTAAAAATAAAATTTTCCTAGGTAAAATACACGTAAAATTGATTAAATATTGTGAAAAAATGTTTATATTAATAATGATGATTATTCTTTTATACGAGTCATGAATATATTAAAATTTTAAAATATTTTTATTATATAAATTCAATTTAGTTGAATTTGAAACATCAATAAAATGGTGAAATAATGGGTTGAAAAATATCATTTCTTTGAAATCATTATTGATGAAGTATTTAACATCATAATTAAATTAACATGAGTATTGATATATGTTATTTCTTATTGGTACAATTTAAATTGAGAATATATTGTTAATTTCTATATATTGAGAGAATATTTTCCATAGCTTAAATACTTGTAATATATCAATGGATGGAAAATGTCCGTATAAAGGGACCCATTTGATATCAATTAAATGTCACCTAGTGAAATATAATGATAAATTGAAAGGTTAATTGGTTATGAATTATTTGGTTACAACCTAAGTGATTTTTTGATATTGTCTTCTGTGTTAATATTTAAGGGAAACTATGGTGATAATTCTTGGGTACAACGAATAAATATTGATGAATAAATATTGATTAAAAAATAAAATATCAAGATGATTTATATGTTCTGTGATTTAACATTCTATATTGGATATTTTCGCATAGCTCGGTATTAATGAAAATTGGAAAAAAATAATTAAACCAAAGTTGTCTTAGTATGACCTTAACTAAATGATTTTACTTCCTTAATCATAGTTAATTAACAATTAAAATAAAAAATTTAGTTTTATTGACGATTTTAGCAGGTTCAGATAGAAACATGGATATTATAAATTCGATACATTCTATCAAATAGAACAAATATTTGGGATAATTCTTTTATATTATGATTAATATTTTGGATATTGTATTTTAATTTTAATTAAAATGGAGGGGTTCGTGCTCATTATCATTCATATATGTGGATTTTAAAATAATTTTTAAAATGTAACTCCATAAGTGAATTTTAGTGATTTTAATATTTCAAAAAAAATAACTTAAATTATGATTATTTTGAGATTTATGGGTCTATATTTAAAAAGATAACAGTATGATATGATTGATCATAAAATTAAATAAAATTAAGAATTATTAATGTTTTGAAACCCCATTTCCTAACAGAAGAAGTTTTTCTTTATATATTTTATTTTTTTTAAATGATATATTTATAAATATTATAGATATTATTTTTTAAGTTTAACATCATTATTAAATTTATAATTTTAAAATTGTCTTAGGGTGTGTTTTAAATATCATTCTAAAACAATTGATTTTTAGTGAATAGTTAAACAATGTCGATTTGGTAATATCACATATTTTAAGATATTATCATAATGTAATAACAAGTTCAATGTTTTTGATTTTTATAAATAAATAAATATAAAAAGTAAAATAAATACTTTAAAACAATATGTTGAATTTATAAATCTAATGTTTGATGTTTTGAAAGCATATTTAACATTTTACTCTAAAAACAAATTTTATTCACTTATATTAAAAACTAGTATTCATCACATGTAGAAACTAAATATAAATAATGGATTTTACTTTGTATATCAACACATTAATATCATGTAATAAAGTAAATTTAATTTTTGGCATACAAGTGTGATTCCTAATATTAAAGTTAATGATCATGAAAAAAGTTACACTATTACTTTCAATGAATTGTTTTATTGATATTGTAAAATTTTTACCTTATAATATAAATTAATCCCCTAAAATAATTGAAATTAATATAATTTTTAGTCATATATATATATATATATTAACTCATTCAATTGGTTTTCAATACTATATAAGATTCAAAACACTTAATGGTTGAACAAAAAGTTTTCTACAAAATAGTATTTCTATATATTAAATGTATTAATATAAATGTAAAATTTATATTATTTATAAATTTTATAATTATATATGGTGATTAATCATAGGTTTATCAATAAAAAACATTTTAATGTGGTTTACCTTATATTTTATGTAAAAGATAAATTACTTTGTAGAAAACTACTTACCAAGGTAAAAACCAAAATGGTAAAATTTAAAGATTAAATAGTTAAAAAGATTGAAACATATCTAAAAATGAATATTAGTGGATTAGTATAACTTATATCACCCCAAAAATATATTATTTCATACTTTTTGAACCATATACACATTAATAGTGTCATTTATTTATAAAAAAATTAATTTTTATTCTAAAAAGATCCATTTTCTTCAATTATAAAATAGGGTCACTTAAACTACATTAGGATACACATAGAACAACTAATTTGACGTTTAAAATATTAAATTTTCCATTACTATAATCCCATATAAGTATTATAAGCCTTCGGTCTCAATTAGTTATCATAGATCCATCATTTCAAAGGTGACATCAAGAGAATGTTTATGCTCCCAACGTGAAATTAACCTAATACTTATTGTTTTCCTCATAATTTATCACGTACAAATAAATCTAAATAATAGTCATATAATTACTCAACTATCATTATTATATTTTTTTTTTGTTCTGTTAATGAAAAAATATTTATTTATTCCTTCCCATCAACCTAGAAAAATAAATGCACATTGATCATAGGTTTTACTAACTACCACCTCCATATAATGACATATTCTATTTTTTCTCTACCTTTGATGTTAAGTAACATAAATGGATTTGGTTATTTAAATTTTTAAAATTAAAAAATTATAATTATTAATGATAATTTATTATATACTTCAATTATTTCCCATTCATTGATAAATGAAATCATTAATCATGCATATGATGGACAACCGTCTCCATAAGTAACAAATTTCATTTTTCATCCCCACCCTACCTAGTTGGTTAAAAGAATGAATTTCATGATTTTAAATGATATTTATGAAATTTTTAGGAATTTTTTAAAGTTATATTAACATTATATAAAATCATTTCTTTTGTCAATATTTTATTATAACACCCACTTGTTTGGGTTAGGTTTTACAAATTATACAGTCAATGTTGTAATGTTTAAAAAATGAATGATTAATGAATGTAATATAATATTAATATCATTTTATAATAGTGTATTTAATTTTATATAGTTATTATGTAATGGTATTATTAATATTTAATGTATTTATTTATAAATCCCTACTTGATGGTCAAACACGTCATAACTAAATCATACCATCTTCTTTTTTCACAAAGCATATATATGTCTTCCACGTAATGAAATGGAAATTAATAAATCATTGTGAAATAGGGATTATTATATCTTTAATAATCTAGTAAGTATTATATATGGGATAATAAATACTAATGAAACTGATATTATGAAATTTGTTCAGAATAATTTAGACTACTCACACCCAATTTAAAAAATTGATAATATCTAACTAATATTCACATATAAAATAATTATAAAATATTGTTATAAAAGAAAAAATATATAAATAAGATTATCAAAAAGTTATTAATAGAGTTTTTTTATTATATATTTGTATATATCATTTTAGAGCAATAGATAATACAGTGAAATGGTTTTTTATCTCATTTTCAAATCTAGGAGACTTGTAAGATATTTCACAGTACCATTTCATTTATATGGTATGCTAACATACTAATGAATAACTTTTTCTATATTTATAGAATTAATTATATTTAAATATACATATCACATTCTTTCTAGAAATTAGCTTCATTTCCAAATATAAAAAACTCATGAGGGTTTTTGTTAACTCAACAATATTCGTTGAGTTTTAATGTGTCCTCTTTAATTCATTTCATCCACAATTTCATCCATCCAACATAATCATTTATTTTAAGGATATTTCTTTTTATATATATTAAAAATGAAAATTTTATTTCAAATATAATACTTTAATTAAAATTTTCACCATAATAATAATTTCCCCTCTATATCCATATTTTCCATTCACACTAATGTTCTGATTTATATTTAGAAACATAATTATATTTTATCTAAATTAACAATCATCATTACATTTTTATTATTTAAAAATTGGTTTTAATATCTCATTAATGATCCCATAAATTAAATGAATATTTTTAAAATTAAATCATTTTCAAACAAATCAACTTCACCTTTTCATAAACATGAACTTTCAAAGTTAAAATAGCATCTTCTATTATAGTAAATATAAATTGTTTTTTAAAAAATATTCTTTATTTTATCACTGTTATTATCATTATATCTAAATGATATTTTTCATTTGAAATAATGTTTCGTGAATCACCTTCTAAATTTTCCAATGAAACAGATTTTTTTGGTGATTAAATTTTCGGTATCAATAATTCACATTATTTAGTTCAATGTTGGTGATGCTATCTAGAAATGTTATAAAAAACATTTTACTTTCCATGGGTTCATAATTATTTGATGACTAATTAATTAAAATTTTTACACATATGTATGGATGAATGATGAGTGGGGACCCATATTTACCTTCAATTCATTGGTAATGTTTAAATCTTATGAGCTTAAAAGGTTACACATGAGATTTTATCCAAAGACAAAGGATACATGAGAGGATTTTACCAAGAAAAAGGGTACATGATACCTTTTATCCAATGAAAAAGGGAATTTTAGAGGATTTATCCAAAGAAAGAGGTTAAATTGGATGATTTACCCCAAGACATAGTGTAAACTGGATGAATATCCTAAGACCAAGAAGGTATATTAGTCATTTTTTGAATCCTACTACATGATGAATATTGTGGTGGGTAGCTATGAAATATGATTATTACTATTATATTTATTCTCTATTTATATGTTAAAATATAGTTCATATGGTCGATATCCATGAATAATGTTTAATAACTCATGCTTATTTACACTATTTCTGTTATACTTTTTTTATTTGAGATTACATTTTCTTCTATCATCGCTTTGAAGAATGTCCAATTATTCCACATTATATTTAATAATATATTTCACCCATACATATGTTTTATTTCATTATTATGATCAAAGACTTTATTACATGTAAATGATTTAGTTTCCCTTATTGAGCATTGAAGTTCACCCCATTCTTATTTTTCCATTCCCCATGGTATAAAAATGAGTATAAACTATGAAATGTCCTTAAGAGGATCTAGTGTAGTTTGAATATAGATAAATGTTAAAAAGTGTAAAAAAATAAATTGATTAGTTTTTTGATCCTCCACAACACAAAAACATATATTATTGGGATATTTTGAATTTTTTTGTTATATAATGATAAAATTTTAGAAATTTTCTATAATATAGATAAGTTAATTTCAATTCTTATCAAATATGGTTTTAAAATATAGTGATTTTAGTACTTGGCTTGGGAATGTGGGAATGGGGTTTTGTAGTTGGAATGAGAGAAGATTTTCCTTATTTATTAGTATTGTTGTTTTTATTTTTAGGGAATATGATCAGATAACATTATTGAAAATCATAGGGATAAGTATTTTATAGAATAAGAGGCTAAAGATTCATTAATTTAGAGACTATAATATTTTCCTAGAAATTACATTCGTATCTGGATACTGAAAAGTGGATTCATCTATGGAAAAATTTCATTTAATGGTAATAACATTGAAAAGTATGGTTATATATCAACATAATATTTAATATTATGCAAGATGAGTTGTCCTAATAATTGAAACCAATAAAGACACTCCTAGGAGATAGGTTTGGGCCAATAAAATTATCTTTACCTATAACAGGGAAAAAAATTGAATTAAATTAAGGGATAAGGTTGAAATGTATGATAGAAAAATACATAAATTAACTTATATTGATGTAAGGGAGTCATAGGATAAGCCAAGTATGAAATAGTATAATTTGTTGAAATGAAGGTTTAATTGGAGAATATATCTTATAAATGAGATTTCATTTTTATATGGTAATTTAATCTCATTATATAAGATATTATCATTATTAATTTTGATTTATCATTTTATTGGAAATAGTTTATTGAAAGTGATGATTTGGAAGGAATGTTTCTAGAAACTCCTCTAAATTCGCTACAAAATCATATTTCGAATAAATTTTTGAAAATCGCATTATATTATCGCTATAAGGGAAAAGATATGTTACATAATATTCTTTATGATAAAAAGGATTATTTCCATAATACTTTTTATCTTTAGTCATTAATATCATTAGACACCCTTCATTATTACTATATAGAATTGATAATTAAAATTACTTTATACACAATTTAACTCGGGGGAATGTAAAGCATTTGGTTTTTAGGAATGATATTCTTTATATCAACTATAAGTTTATAATTCTAAAAAAATCAATGGAATTGAAATTTATTTAGTGGAAAGTCATACAAGATAAATATTAATCTAAAAAATATTTATTATTTCATAGTGAAATATTTAAATAAAATCAGATGAATCAATGTCTTATAAACCATGGGTTATTTTCATTAGTTGCAAACACATTCATAAAATGTGGAATAATTAGAATGGGTCAACAAAAATAAAAGAATAAAATCATCAGCAATGGGGGATATTTAGGATCATATTTCCCATTTAGGGCCACCAATAGCTAAATAATATATATAATGAGGTTGAAAATCCTAAAAGTAGAAATCATATTGTGAAATATTTTTTAAAAAATATGGAAATAAGAAGTTTGAATGGAATTAATGAATTTAGTGAGGATATATATATAAATGAAATATGGTCATTAAAAATATCGTTGTAGGACATACATATCCATTATATATACAAAAGGCGTGTATTTTTAGAAGTAAATTTTAAATAATGTAATTTTCAAATAATAAATAATATAATAAAATTTAATTTTTATTATATATATATATGCATCATTTATTAACATTATTATTATTAGTAAATATTGATATGATTTATTAATAAAATTAAAAGATTTATATTAATATATGATGATTAGAGAAATTAAAATTTTAGAATTTAAATACATAATTTTAATAGTATTTGGATAATATTATTTAATTTAAATGTTATATAAAAAATTTCAAAAATGTTATTTATTTTATCCTAATAAATTAAATTGAAAAACTTTAAAATATTATATATTAACATTCATTAAACACAATATTAATAATAATTTTTATTAATAACGATTAGTGATTACAAAAATAATTTTTTCTTATAATATAAATTTTTCAATAGAAATTGTCTTTTCATTAAAAAGATGAGATTATTAATGTTAGAATTTGAATATTTCAAAATTAACTTTTTTTCTTAATTTGTACATTCAATATTATCTTAGTGTTAATTTTTTAATTTTTTCTAAAGTAGTTGATTAGAGGTGAGTATTTACATGATAACAATTTTGTTTATACCATATCTTTTATGATATTATCGTAATAAAATAATGTGTTTAATGTTTTTGAAAACTTTTTATATAAAAATATATTTTTTCATGTAAAATTAATTAATTAAAAAAATATGTTGAACTTATGAAATTGATGTTTATCTTTTTGAAAAATAAATTATTATTTTACTATAAATACTATTTTTATTCGCTTGTATTAAAAATTATTTTTCATAAGTTATAGAAACTAAATATAAAAATATGGATTTATTATATTATATCAACATGTTCATATTATTTTATAAGGTCAATTTTGTTTTCGGTATAAAACATTGATTATTGAGATTACTTTTAATGATCATAATAATGTTAAATCTTTCATTTTTAAAGAATTATTTTATTAATGTTGTATAATTAGTATATAATAAAATAAAGTATTATATTATAAAAATAACATTAATTTATTTTTTAATCCTATAAATATATATATTATCCCACATTCAATTTGTAATCAATGCTGATGATGAATAAGAACACATAATAGTGAAAATGTATTTTTTTTCTAAGTGAAACATTATATATATATTAAATATATTTTTTAATAAGTTAATTTTATATTATTAAAAAAGATAAAATATATTATATAGGTATTAAAATAGGTCATCAATCCCAAATTTTTTAAATAGGGGTTATCGTATATATTTATTAAAATATAAATTACCTGGGTAAAAACTAGTCACTAAGGTAAACAACTAAAATGGTAAAACATTAAAATCATCAAGTAAAAGGTATGAAAAAAGTTTAAATATGTGTGAAAATGAGTGGTATAGGATTTATCGACATTATTTAACCCCAAAAATTATTTTTTCTCTATTTTGGAAACATTGACCCCTTAATAGTGTCGTGCTATTATTGAAAAATAATAGGTATTCAAAAAAGTTCTATTTTCCTAAATTATAAAAAGGGATCACTTCAACCACATCATAATAGCACTATACCATAAAATTTAATCCTTAAAACATTCTATTTTTATCATAATATAAAACTATATTAAATTAAATATCCCATATTTTTAATTAATTATATAACGCCCATAATTTATAAGGATATTTTCTTGAGAAATTTCAAGTTCCCAATGTGAGTATTACTTAATCCTTAACAATATATTCATAATTTTTCACTTCATAACATATCCTATGTATATTAATATAATTAAATAAATATAATTATTATAATTATGTGTTATTATATATATATATAACAGTCATTATTATCGCATTCACTTCAACATCGAAAATAAAAGAACTTCGATCGTGCATTTGTACAAACCACTGCTGCTACGAAATATCGTATTGCATTTCACATCACCACCATTCAAGGTTGGTAAAAAAGATGGATTAGATGAATAAATATTTTTAATATTTCAATATTTTTATTCTGAAATTATGTTGTATCATATAATTCCATTTTAACCCATTTGTTGAGAAATGGAATCGTTAATCAAGCGTACGACAAACTACCACTTCCATGAATGATGAATTTAATTTTTCATCGCCACCCTCATTGGATGGTATTAACAATGAACTTAATGATGTTAAATGGTATTTATTAATTTTTTATTATTTTTTAAATTCTATATTAAAAATATTAAAAAATACCATACTTGAAAAATCATTATAACATGCTCTAGTTTGGCATAATTTTTAGCACATACATCAATAATGTTATAATGTTAAAATAATGAATCATTATGGTATGTTATATAATTTTAATATAATTTAACAATATTTTATTTAATATATTTTAATGATTCTGTAATGGTGTTATTATTATTTAATATATTTATTATTATATAACCATTCAAACATCAAACTATCCAGAACTAGTTCATCTCAACGTCTTTGTTCATGAACCATGTCCATGACATTAACCTAATGAAATAGAACATTAAAAAATATGAAAAAACTATTATCATGTTTTTAATAATCAATTAATTATTGAATATAGGATAAGAACTAAAAATAAAACCACTATTACAAAACTAGTTAAAAATAATAAATATTTTTCATAGTTGATATTAAAAATATATAATAACTACATAATATACATGTCAAGAGTAATTATATAGAAAATTATAAAAATTTATATATATGAATCTGTTTCTTGAATAATTAATTAATATTGTTATGTTTATTATATAATAGTTAATATCTCTTGTGAGTAAGATATAATAAAATTATAAATTTTTGTTTTTATTATTTTCAAATCCCAAGCACTTGTTTGATATTGTCCACCTTAATTTATTTTATTTGCATGGATTAAAAATTAATTATTTTATTTTATCATATTCATAAAATTTATGGATTTTTGGGATCTATATAAAGTTTTTTCTTAAAATATCATATGATTCAAATGATACAAAATTTGTGAGGGTTTTTGTTAACTCAACTGTAATGCCATGACCATTGTTACCTAGAGTCAGTGAATTATTACATAACATTGGCATGATGTAAGGAAATCATTTCTCGAAAGACCAATCAGTTTAGTATCCATTGAAATACTAGATTCATCCATAAGTTTTACATTTCATTATAAAATGAAAAAATAAAAAAAAAACATTGTTTCCATAGACCACACTCATATCCCCTCAAACTATCCATGTTGCTCAGTCATAAAATACTTCTTCGCATCCTAAAAAAAATAAAACGTATAAAGGGGTGAGCTCAGATGCTCAGTAAGGATAACAATATAGTGGAAACTTTCATAAATCCACATAAAAATTTAAGGCAATGTATAAGACTAAAACAAAATCCTTTTAAACTTAATCTTAAGCGTAATATTATAAAGATAAAATAAAATAATTCCATTTACTTATTCACATGGATATTCTACTAGTTGAATAATCGCATGCAATATCAATAGCCACTATCATAATGATGGAATGCATAATTCCCGAATTTATAACCACATAGTCAAGGACTTGTGCCAAAACTACAAATAAGATTTTGTCAAGGCCTTGTCCCAAGACACTAGATTGTCTCACGAGACCTATCGATACATTGAGGAGCTATAGAGGGATCCACCTGTCACTTACTATGTCCAATTCACTCCTCATAAGAAAAGGTTTAAACAAAACATAAACATTCATATTAAACTTAGCATAAAAAATGAAAATACTTTATGCATAAACCATGAATGATATAAAAATAACACATATATAGTCAAACATATCACAAAACCTTCAATACAATATGAAGGATTTGTATCATAATAAATCAACTTCAAAAAAGTTTAAAATCCATTAAAGGATGTTGACATAGAAGAAAATGATTTGTAAAACTATTTGAGAGAAATTTACCTTTTTTATGAACACATTTAAAAGTCAAAAAATTTAGAAAGGACAACATTTAAAGACATTTTTTAATCAAAGTTTCCCATACCACTTTGAAACTTTTGAAGGGAATTAACATTTTAAAAACATTCATGTCCATATAGATAAATCCTTAAAAAGTATTTTGAAAACATGGAAATTAATGAGAATGATTTAGAATAATAAATATTTAAAACATTTAAAATGATGTTTTATAAAAAAATTCACTTAAAATAATCCCTTTGAAAACTCTTTCTGGAAGCATGGACCTGGATAATAAATATTTCCTAGTAGATACTAACATAAAAACATCCTCAGATAATAAAGAGATTGTGAAATTAACCTTTACCTTGTAATTTCCCTTGGTCGAGGGTACATTAACATCCTGTATAATAGTTAAATAATTGTTATTAAATTATAAAAGAACTATATACAAAAATATAATATCATATATGATCTTCTAATATCACATGAGACAATATATTCGTACAATGAGAAGGATTGTGAGACGAATTATCATTGGAGAAATGGTTTTAACCCATCAAAGAAACAATCAATCTTATTTCTTAGGTTACGTATATAATCTGCAGCATGCCTCACTAACCTTGTAAATTTAGCTTCATACTTTGCGACATTCTCATCCTCCGTTTTCCTCAAACTCAGATATTGCCTTTCCATATCTTCTCGATGGTCACGAGGAAAGTATTTTTTCTAATAAATGCTATTTATACTCCCTATATTCCATATTTGATACTTAATCATCTTTATTTTTGTTTTGAATCAATGACCACCATTGATCAGTATCTCCATTGAGGTAGTAAACTACCCTGACCACCTTTTCCCTTTCACTACTCCCAAAGGAATTGAATATTTTCTTTAAGGAATTTATCCATTGCTCAGCCACTAATGGATTTGTACTCCAATTGAATTTTGGTCGTTGTGGCCTCATTAAGTGATCTAACATTGTTACTTCATGCTATGGATCAGGGTGCTTCATACAAGTATGTTTATTATTCATAACCTGAGTGAGTTGTCCTAGTATGGTGATGAGATGATCAGCACTAGTTACTTCACCAGCTCCACTATAATTATCTTGAGTAGGAGGAAAATCCCTACATGGATTATGTGCATTGATACGGTTTCCATTTCTTCCATTATAATCCATTTCTAAAAAATGTAATAAACTAGATTAGTTTATGAATCAAAATACATAATTCCAAACTTGTAAAACACTTAACATAAACTGAACAATTTATGGATATAATCCATAATCCTAAAAATGTTTTCTTTAAGGAAGTATATACTCATAAACCATTCATAATCATTTGTAAAGAACATGAGAATTTTCCTAATCATATCCCCCAGGAGTGTCGTAACCAAGAGTGCACTATGTCCCGTTGTCGTGCACCAGTTCCTAGTCGAGTCTAGCTCAATGTGGTGTTTTCGGGTTTTACCCCTAGGTATATCTATTCCAGAGCCATCTCTACCTACTCATTTCCTTACAGGGATGTATTTCTTGGAAAACTCACAAAATCTCTATAATACCAAAATTCTAGGAAGTTCTCCTATACTAATCCTCAAAGTCTATCTTAGGGTAATGTGCTCTAATCAGAGTTCATCTAAATTTAGATTATAAGGTTTGTACTAAACTTCTTTTGATACCAACTGTAACGCCACGACCCTAGTCACCTAGAGTCGGTGCATTATTACATAACATTGGCATGATACCGAGAATTCAAGTCCCGAAATATCAATCAGTTTATTAGCCTTGGAAATACTAGATACCTGCATAAGTTTTACATTTCATTATAAAATGAAAAAACTATAACAAATGTTTTTCTATAGACCACAATCATATCCCCTCAGACTATCCCTACACGTTAGTCATAAAATACTTCTTCACATCCTGAAAAAAAAACATAGAAAGGGGTGAGCTCAGATGCTAAGTAAGGATAACAATATTGCGGAAACATTCATAAATAAGCATAAACATTTAAGGCAATGTATAAGACTAAAAAATTAATTTTAAACATGAACTTCAGCATAATATGGCAATGATAAAACCAAATAATGACATTTACATATTCACATGGATATTATTCTAGTCAAATAATCACATGAAATATCAATATCCACTATCATAATGATTGAATGAATAATGACAGACTTCATAACCACATAGTCAAGGCCTTATTCCAAGACTAAAAATAAGATTTTGTCCAGGCCTTATCCCCAGACACAAGTTTGTCTCATGATACCTACCGATGCATCAAAGAGCTATAGTGGGCTCCACCCGTCACTTACTGAGTCCAATGCATTCCTCGTATGAAAATGTTTAAACATAACATAAACATTTGTTTTAAAACTAGAATATGAAATGTGAATACATTATCCATAAACCATGAATGATATAAAAATTACACATCCACAGTCAAACAAATCACAAAACCATCAATACAATATAGAAGATTTGTTTCATAATAAATCAACTTCAAAAAGTTTAAAATCCATCAAAGGATGTTGAAATAGATGAAAATGATTTGTAAAAATCTTTGAGATAAATATCCCTTTTTCATTAAAACATTTAAATGTCACAAAATTTTGAAAGTAATATATTTAAAGACATTTTTGTATCAAAGTTTCCCATACCACTTTAACATTTTAAAAACATTCATGTCCATATAGATAAATCCTTAAAACCCATTTTAAAAACATGGACATTAATGATAATGATTTAGAAGAATAAATATTTAAAACATTTAAAATGATGTTTTAGAAAGAAAATTACCTTAAAAGAATCCCTTTGAAAACTCTTCCATGAAACACAGACATGGATAATAAATATGTCTCAGTAGATACTATCATAAAAACAACTGCAGATAATAAAGAGATTGTGAAATTAACCCTTATCTAGTAATTTTCCTTGGTCGAGGTTATATTAACCTCAGGTATAATAGTTAAATAATTGTTATTAAATTATAAAAGAACCATATACATAAATATGATATCATATATGATCTTCTAATATTTATTTGTTAATAATATTTTAGTATTATCTTTGTTTCGAGTGCTAACTGATTCGTTTTCCTTTATATGTGTTGTTATGTAAGTAATGTTTATTGTGGATATGATGTATCTTATTCATATTCAGAATGATATTAATTCATTAAAAAAAATTAATCATTAAATGAAAATTAGTCTTGAATGGATATAACGGGGAATGAATCTCATCGCGTTCGTGGAGACGGTAATCCGTACGTATGCACGAGAGAAAATATCGTTCTTTTGATATTAAAATAATATATAATTGGATGGTATGTTATATATAATTAATAATTATCATGTTATATTTATTATTTACATCAATTATACATCAATATTATACCCATCCGAATAATAATGTATTGAATAACAACTACACCATGACGTGGAGATGGTAAGCCATACATACGCACGTGTGGTGACATGTCATTGAAAGGATGGATAGAATAATGAATATGGTTGTACCATATTTATAATTACATCATAGTATATAGAATACACCGATGTTATTATTTTATAATGGAAACAACAAAGAAAGAGGAAGTTTAAGAAAAAAGGAACTTGAAAGAGGTGATAAAATATTTACCTCTTCTTCAGGTTTTTCCTTTTGATTTGATCAAAAGGGCTCCTTAGATTGGCATTTTGACTAAAGGAAGGCCTCTAGGATGAATGAATCATAGTTGAGAAGATATTTTTCCAGGGTTTTTCTGAGCCAAATGGATTTGAATGTGTGAATTTGAGAGAAGGGTAAGTTCCCTTATATAAGAGGGGTGAGGGGAACCTTAGGAAAAGATTCGAATAATATTTTATAATAAAATAATTTTCTTTTTCTAATGGCTCAAAAATGATTTATTTCCAGGATAATGTGGGGATGGGTCTAAAACCACTCAAACAATAGGTTTTAGACAGGTTTGGATCACTATATTAACCTTATCTTCTAGATTTTCCACTTAGTTAATTAGTTTGACATTTACCACGTCTCTTTGTATTTTTATATTATATGGTTAATTAGCTTACTATAAACTTCCAAGAGAACCTAAAGTGGTTCATTAATGACATATATAATATTATTTAAGAAATTTGGTAGAACCTTATATTTTTATGAATATAATATCAATTAATAATATAATATTTGTTTTAAAAACTCTTTTATGCCAATTTTGACACTATTTGCTATTTCGTTTTTGTTAAATTCCCAATAGCATTATTACTTAGAAAAAAATCCTTTAATCCATCCAAAAATGTCATATTGACCTATAAAATTCGTGTATGGCACCAAATATTTCAAATTATATTTATTTTAACATCTATAATACCATTTATTTGATTCTTTCATTAATAAATTAAATATTGCATCATTATTATTTCATAAATAAATTTAATTATTAAATGTCTAAAAATTATAAATAAAATACCATTCTGTGCGAAATATTTTTATCTTTCTAATAAATATTTATAATTGAAGAGATAAAATATATTACCCAATGTAAAAATTGTCTTACTAAAATATATATACTTATTTCATTTTTGTATTTACTTTAAATTAATTCATATAAAGTGTCATTATCACTTACAAGTGGCTCCATTGGGTCCCAAAATCAACCCAATGATTTCCATGGTCAGATATGTATCAAACAATTGGGTTTAAACATGTGTTAGGGTAATTTAATATTATTATAATATTTGTTTTTTACCCTTATTTACCGGATTTACAATTTAAACATGGTAAATAAAATATTTTCCAAATTAATTATTCAAAATGTGTAAAAATAAAAGATACATATTTACACAATTTGGACCTCCTGATTCTAAATTTGGGATCCATTTTTCTAAATTCAAAACATAGAAGTGGCAGAAATTAATTTAAAATTAATTCCTGTTGTCAAAACAAAAAAATGTTTTAATGAAATAATAACTATCAAAAGATTGACACTAGCTTATGTCCAGTTTAAATGTGAAATTATGTCCAATGACCAACATTGGATTAAATGGTAAAAATATAATCTAGTTATACTTAAAACCCACTCAATAGTATAATTTTTCTCTATAAATTGTTTTCATTAAAAAAGTTGTTTTTAATTAAAATTTAGTAATTTTCACTATTCATAAAAAACCGAATGTTTTCAGAAAAATAAAAAAAAATTCACCCTAAGATAATTTTTATATTATGAACCCAAAAATGAAGTCCATTTTGAAAGATAAAATTGATAAAATTTCAAAAAGTGGGTATTTCTATTCATAACGGCTAGTTTGATTGTTCGCGATGTGTTATAATCTCGAAGTTGCGTATAACGCATGCTATTGCATTATTCAAAGGGAAACGTACCACGGAATCTTGGGGTGTTACATCAACTATATTTGTTGAGTTATAATGGATCTTATTGAATTTATTTATTCCATGATTTTTTCTTTATACCCGATGATTTTAGTTAATTGTACTTTTTCATTATATCTAAGGAAAATTAAAATATTGATTCAAATATAACTCCTCAATTAATTTATTCCTCATATAAATTATATCATCGTTAAAAATAATTCGGACACTCTTTAATGATAATTTCCCCTATTTTTCCAAATTTTACTTCCCCACAAATGTTATCATTTATATTTGGAATCATAATTATGTGTAGTCATATGCTACCTACATAATTCCCTTTTCTACTTTTAAAATATTGTTTCACTAAATATTGTTTAAATGGTATATGTTTGTTCATTTGAGATTACATTTATTTAAATAATGACTTATGGATAATTGTATTTTTTGCATACAACTTTTAGTATCTTATTTCTTTTTTGATGTTATTATCTCTCATTCTTATGATCCCAACCTTGATTACATATTGATGAGTTATATCACCTTACCAAGAATTGTATATCACCAATATATTATGGTTTATTTCACTATTCTATTACAAAATTTATAACATAAGAGATGTATGTATATCAATATAGTGTGGTATGATTATGGATAAATATTCATAAGTACTATAATATAAGTTTATTATATAGCTAGTCCTCCTATAAAATATACCTTAAATTATTTATACTTTTCAATTATGAGTAAGTTGTAATGTCTAAATATTTGTAATTGTTTTAAATAAATATTGGTTCATATCACTTTATATCAAATATAGTGTTTAGATAAAGTCTTTTTAGTACCAAAATATAGATTTAGGGTCTTGGTGCCTCACATAAAATCCTTTAGTAACTTTTTGAGGATGAAAATTTTTATTTTTGGGTGATTTTTCCCATTATTTTTTATTAAATAATTAAATAAATATTAAAAAATTGAAAAAATGAAATGATGTAAAATATTCTGTTAATGATGGTTTGGGTTTAGGCATGATCATCAAGTGGAACTTTTAATTTGAATGATTTAAAATATCGTTTTAGTATTGGATAAAAAATATTAGTATTGAGTATGAATTATTTATTTTTTATTATTGACATGTGTGTGTGTGTTTAAACACACTACCTTTTATTATGTATTACTATTTACATTTTAAATTAAATTGTGTGAGAGAGATATTATTATCATCATTATTAAACTTTAACTATAAATATACACCCAGTTGGGGAGATAAGTAGAAGTGGGGAAACACTCTATAATGTAATAGTATATTGAGACTATAAATAAAATAGAAAATTGATTTTTGTCAGTGATATACTACCTTAATAAAAAATGGTTTCTTAATTAATTAATTAAGAAATACAGATTAAGAAATACCTATTAAGAAATACCTATTATGAAATCTCTTCTCTTTACAATTTTATCGTTAAATTATTCTATATTCCTCGCCCAATTCTTATTTTTTAATAAATAATAGATTCTCATGAGCATGGAATAATTATCCTTTTTAATTATTTTATTATTATTGATTATTTTATTGGTTTAGGTTTGTGATGACAGATTTAATAAATTTGTTTCATCATCAACAGAATTTCTTAGATAAAATAGTTCTGTTGAGTTATTATTAATGTTAGTATTGTATAAATGTTATGAAGGTTGTGAAAAAATCCCTTATATTCCTATTACATTAATACTTTCAGGTGGTGAAATGTTTTGGATGGGAGCTGGGTGTGAGAGACCAAATGTTGTAGACAATACGGTCTAGATTAAGAGGGAAATTGATATTATACTAAATAAAAATGGTTGAAATATTTCACATGTATTGAAATTAATTTACAAAAAGTTTATCAATTATATAAAATAAATAATATAGAAAAAATAAATTAAAATAAATGGATTTGAAACATTTTATAAATTTTTATATTAAAACTTGAAATGAACAATCATAATTATTTATGTAGACCAAGAAATATTACATTATAACATATATATATAAAAAATTAGGAATAAATAATCGATATTATTGGAAACTAAAATTATTTATTAAATGTTTTTAACCTATTATGGAAATTTGGAAGATTAATTTTTTTTAACATTACATAACCCCAATGAAAACCCTCTCGATTCAATGATTATGGTGAGCATACTACCTCAAGAACATCACTAACATAATATGGTTGGGTGAAAAAAACCTAAAGTGAACACACACTAAGTAGATTATATTTTATTTTAAAAAAAATAAAAACCCATCAAAAAACATGAATCAAGAAATATATTCATATAGTGTAGTATGATAAACTAAACATTGGAAAATAAAATTATTGTATGCATATAATTTCATATCACACACATATAGTCATTGTAACACATGTACCAAATGGAATATAAAATATTCCTAAAAAACAATCCACCAAACTATTGAAAACATTATTGATTGGAAATGGAATATCTAGCCATTCCGACATGACTGATATTATATAAAAACTAAAAATACTACATGGATTTTAGTACTTCTATAAAATTAAAAATGGATACATAACTAAGTGTACATCACAATATATGTTTATGAGAAAGGGTGAGTATAATACATCCTAATAGTGGGTATTTATACACCAAAAAAATGAAGTCCATTTTGAAAGATAAAATTGATAAAATTTCAAAAAGTGGGTATTTCTATTCATAACGGCTAGTTTGATTGGTTGCGATATGTTAGAATATCGAAGTTGCGTATAATTCATACTATTACATTATTCAAAGGTAAACATACCATGGAATCTTGGGGTGTTACATCAACTATATTGGTTGAGTTATAATTGATCTTACTGAATTTATTTACTCCATGATTTTTTCTTTATACCCTATGATTTTAGTTAATTATACTTTATCATTATATCTTAGGAAAATTATAATATTTATTCAAATATAACTCCTCAATTAATGTATTCCTCGTATAAATTATATCATCATTAAAAATAATTCGGACACTATTTAATGATAATTTTCCCTCTTTGTCCAAATTTTACTTCCTCAAAAATGTTATCATTTATATTTGGAATAATAATTATGTGTTGTCATATGTGACCTACATAATTCCCTTTTCGACTTTTAAAATGTTGTTTCAATATATATTATTTAAATGGTATATGTTTGTTCATTTGAGATTACATTTCTTTAAATAATGACTCATGGACAATTGTTTTTATTGCATACAATTTTTAGTATCTTATTTCTTTTTTGATGTTATTATCTATCATTCTTATGATCCCAACCTTGATTACATATTGATAAATTATATCACCTTACCAGGAATTATATCTCACCAATTTATTATGCTTTATTTCACTATTCTATAACAAAGTTTATAACATATGAGATGTATATATGTCAATCTAGTGTGGTTTAATTATGGATAAATATTCATAAGTACTACAAAATAATTTTATTATATAGCTAATCCTCGTATAAAATATACATTAAATTATTTATAATTTTTAATTATGAGTAAGTTGTAATGTATAAATATTTGTAATTGTTTTAAATAAATATTGTTTCATATAACTTTATATCAAATATAGTGTTTAGATAAAGTCTTTTTAGTACCAAAATTTAGATTGAGGGTCTGGGTTCCTCACATAAAAACCTTTAGTAACTTTTTGAGGATGAAAATTTTTATTTTTGGGTGATTTTCACATTATTTTTTATTTAATAAATAAATAAATATTAAAAAAATGAAAAAATGAAATGATGTAAAATATTCTGTGAATGATGGTTTGGGTTTAGGCATGATCATCAAGTGGAACTTTTAATTTGAATGATTTAAAATAACCTTTTAGTAGTGGATAAAAAATATTAGTATTGTGTATGAATTATTTGTTTTTTATTATTGACAAGTGTGTGTGTGTTTAAACACACTACTTTTTATTATGTATTATTATTTACATTTTAAATTAAACAGTGTGAGAGAGATATTATTATCATCATTATGTAACTTTAACTATAAATATACACTAAATTGGGGAGATAAGTAGAAGTGGGCAAACACTCTATAATGTAATAGTATATTGAGACTATAAATAAAATAGAAAATTGATTTTTTTTTCAGTAATATACTACCTTAATAAAAAATGGTTTCTTAATTAATTAATTAAGAAATTCATATTAAGAAATACCCATTAAGAAATACCTATTAAGAAATCTCTTCTCTTTACAATTATCTCGTTAAATTATTCTCTATTCCTGGACCAATTCATATTTTTTAATAAATAATATATTCTCATGAGCATGGAATAATTATCCTTTTTAATTATTTTATTCTTATTGATTATTTTACTGGTTTAGGTTTGTGATGACAAATTTAATAAATTTGTTTCATCATCGACATAATTTCTTAGATCGAATGGTTCTGTTGAGTTATTATAAATGTTAGTATGGTATAAATGTTATGAAGGTTGTGAAAAATATCCCTTATATTCTTATTACATTAATACTTTCAGGTAGTGAAATGTTTTGGATGGGAGCTGGGTGTGAGAGAAAAAATGTTGTAGACAATACGGTCTAGATTAAGAGGGAAATTGGTATCATACTAAATAAAAATAGATGAAATATTTCACATGTATTGAAATTAATATTCAAAAAGTTTTTCAATTATATAAAATCAATAATATAGAAAAAATTAATTAAAATAAAGGGATTTGAAACATTTTATAAATTTTTATATTAAAACTTGAAATAAACAATCATAATTATTTATGTAGACTAAGAAATATTACATTAAAACATATATATAAAAAAATGTTTAGGAATAAATAATCTATATTATTGGAAACTAAAATTATTTATTAAATGTTTTTTAACCTATTATAGAAATTTGGAAGATTAAATTATTTTAAAATTACATAACCCCAATGGAAACCCTCTCGATTCAACGATTATGGTGAGCATACTACCTCAATAACATCACTAATATAATATGGTTGGGTGGAAAAAAATGAAAGTGAACACACACTAAAGAGATTATTTTTTATTTTAAAAAAAATAAAAACACATCAAAAAACATGAATCAAGAAATATATTCATATAGTGTAATATGATAAACTAAACATTGGAAAATAAAATGATTGTATGCATATAATTTCATATCACACACATGTAGTCATTGTAACACATGTACCAAATGGAATATAAAATATTCCTAAAAAACAATCCCCCAAACTATTGAAAACATTATTTATTGTAAATGGAATCTCTAGCCATCCCCACATGACTGATATTATATAAAAACTCCAAATACTACATGGATTTTAGTACTTCTATAAAATTGCAAATGGATACATAACTAAGTGTACATCACAATATATGTTTATGCGAAAGGGTGAGTATAATCCATCCTAATAGAATTTTTTAAGTGTTTATAAACAAAAAGATAAATCTAAATTATTAAAAATCATAACATAAAATAAAATAATAAAATATTTCGACAACCTTACAACTCAATTCCACAAGTGAATCATCTAAGTCAACCCACCAACTATGAGAACCACAACTATGATGTCTATAATTTATAATCTTTGTGTCTAAATTATAAATTTAAAATAATATCTATACCACCAATAACATAATTTGTAAACAATAAATACCCTAAATATATTCATACCATATAATTAAAATAACGAAGAATATAAACATAAGATAATGTTAATGAATAACTAGGTATTCATACACCACCAAGAAAACTGTTATATCGAAATATTTGAAAACTCCATCATGACGGATCAATATGTGATGAGCACTATTTTTTATGAGGTAATGACCTAAATTAAATTTCAAATTGATGGAATAGTAAGATGTTAGATCATAATTATGTATACAGGAATACCCAATAACTTTGACAATCAATTCTCTATATAATACCACTTTACATAGTTTCCAAACATTTCAAATATGAATTTTACATAGTTTTCCACTATATTTTTATCAATGAAATGAAATTTATTCATCATGAATCACACATAAAATCATTAACAATTTAATTTTATGGATATTAAGATGTCAAATCATATCCAAATTTCTCTATCTAAGGAAATATAACAACTCTTACCTAACCTCTCTATCTTTATGAAGTAAATAAAAATGACTCATCTCCTTAGGTAGTTAAATTGGTTATAAGAATGGTCATTTATCTTTATATGGTAAAAATATCCTGGATATATATTACAGTCAATCATTTGTCAAAAGGATGGGTAAATATACACCCATTTACAACAACTCTTATTAATTTTTTTAGACATAAGGGAATAACAAATAACAACACTAACTTCCTGTATAACCAATTTATGGGTAAACTACACAAATTTATTGAAGAATAATAGAATATAGTTATTACATTATTTCAACATACTAAATAATGAATCTATAATAATTCATGTAGAAATTATAAATCTTTTATGTTCCACTAGTTTCTCTATATAAAAAATCATCATCACATTCCATAACTAAAACATACTCCTATAAATCAATTAAAAAAATTCTTTTATTCAAAATACCACCTTAGGATCTCAAAATACTTCATTATATTTTACTTTTTATTCTACAAGACAAGAGAAACAAACAAATGTTCTCAAAGGAATTTCAACATATGGCATCATTGATTTGGTGTGAAATTTACATTAATTTCCAAAAAAACATTGAAATATTCATTAGGATTTAAAATTATTACCATCATGATATGTGTAAAAAATTTAAATTTCACATTCATTAAACTCAAATTATAACATGGTGCTCTGTGATTTTTGCCATTTTATTTGGAAGAATATGGTGTTTCATTGCGGTCTCCAAGATTATGCCACGTGGAATGTGGTCACGAAATTCATGTAAGCACCCCATAAATGTGTATATATGTATTAATAACTACTATGGATGTAACATATATCCCACATAATGGGAATTATGAAACATGGGAATGGAACAGACTCTTGGAGTCACTTTATCCACACTACATTGTGGTCAAACCCACTACAACAATCCTATGAATTTCCCACAGTCCCCATTTAGTGAATTCATTTTCTATGGGTGTTGCATCATGTTCCAGTACATATTTCTAATCAAGACATGTTCTGTATCTTAGTTTTGGAATACCCCAAATCTATTACTACCAATCAATAAGTTCATGTATGTCCATGTGATCAATAAATTTGAGAAACATGGATCAATTTTGTGGATGATATACTAACCCTATTTTCATGTCCTAAAATAAACAAATGATCATAATCCCTATCATCATAAAATAACTACTTAAATTCTTCTATTTAGTTTCCTCATGTTTCCGAAATGATATCATCCCTTCCATATCCTCCTTATGGGTATGTGTCTGATGTCCACCTAATTTAATTCTCATCAGTTAAGGAGAAGAATTCCATGATGTCCACATTACTAAAAGGTTTATTTATCATATTACCCATCAACTATGTCTAAAAATATGAGAAGTTTTATCATTACTTTTCATATTTAACAAGAATATCCTAAGGAACTAGTATTGGGATCTAACATGTCCAATGACATCCATGATATGGAGCATGTTGTGTTCTTTTGGTGGCTGCGTAGTGGAGGTGTCACCAGTCAATTATATCTATAAAAAAAATTGTTATAAAGAAAATAATAATAAACTACTTTGTATCCTAATAATTATAATCAATCATGTATGGAAACAACTAGCCCATCTACCCCATTTCATTAACTAAGACAACCTATTATAATTCCTAAAACATTTTCTCTATCATCAAAGGTTCAGAAAAATGACAATGAAGTGTTCTCTTTACTTTGTGAGTAATTTTTATTAGTTATCCACTAAACCATCATGAATTTACACCAATAAATATGATATTCTAATTCAATATATTGGACATTCCAAACCTATCAAATAAACGGTTTACAAAATAAATCAAAATTAAATAATTGATATGATCAAAATACCTCATCTATGAAAACATGAATAATATAAACAATTAACATAAAAAACCCCCCTTAGAATTTTTATATATATGTGTATATTTTAAAAAATAAACCTAAACTATGTAAATTATAAAAAATGATATGTAATGATTATTAGGTTTAATGTAACACCCCGACCCCAGTTACCCAGAGTCGGTGCATTATTACATAAAGTTTTCAAGATCACAAAAGATCAAGTCTCGAAAGACTGATTAGTTTTGTAGCCTTGGAATCATTAGATACATTCATAAGTCAAACATTACATCATAAAATGAAAACTACAACAATATCTTGTCTCCATATACCACACTCATCTCCCCTCATACTATCCCTGCAGGTCATTCATAAAATACTTCTTGAAATTCAGGGAAAAATAAAACATAGAAATGGGTGAGCTCAGATGCCCAGTAAGGATAACAATATAGAAGAAACTTTCATAAATGAGCATAAACATTTAAATAAATGTATAACTAAAACAAAAGCCCTTTAAAAATGAACATCAAAATAATATGGAAGAAATAAAATGAAATAATTCCATTTACTTATTCACATGGATATTCTACTAGTCGAATAATCATATGCAATATCAATAACCACATTCATAATAATGGAATGCATAATTCAATACTATCATAACCACATAGTCAAGGCCTTGTGCCAAGACTAAAAATAATATTTTGTCAAGGCATTGTGCCAAGACACTAGTTTATCTCATGAGACATACCGATGCATCGAGGAGCTATAGCGGGCTCTACCCGTTACTTACTAAGTCCAATGCATTCCTCATATGAACGTGTTTAAACATAACATAAACATTCATATTAAAACTAGCATATGAAATGTCAATACTTTCTCCATAAACCATGAATGGTATAAAAATTACACATCCATAGTCAAAAATATCACAAAATCATCAATACAATATGAAAGTTTTGTATCATAATAAATCATCCTCAAATAAGCTTAAAATCCATCAAAGGATGTTGACATAGATGAAATAAAACTATTTGAGAGAAATAGCTCTTTTTTAATAATTTAAAAGTCACATAAATATGAAAGAAAACTTTTACTTTGAAAATATTATTATAAGCTTGTAATAGAATATTTGACGATTTTATAATGGCAGAAAATAGCCACACCCACTGTATAAGTTAGACAAGACATTCTTACCCTAATTTTGTCAAAAAGGTTAAAAAAGACCTTGTTTGGAAAATGACGGAAAGATTCCTTTATAAACATCTTATAAAAAGTAAAAAAATGGTATAAATTACTTTAACTCATAGTCTATAAAATAGTAATAATGTTTTGAAATAGGTTTTTAAGAAACATGGATTTGGATGATAAAGAGGTCCCAGTAGATACTTACGTAAAAACAACCTCAGATAATAAAGAGATTATAAAATTAACCCTTACCTTGTACTTTTCCTTGGTCGGGGGTAGGTTAAACTTATGTATAATAATGAAATAATTGTTATTAAATTATACAAGAATCATATACATTAATATTATATCATATATAATCTTTTAACATTTCTTTGTTAATAATATTTTGTGTTATCGTTGTTTCAGTTGTTAACTAATTCATTTTCCTTTATATGATTTGTTATGTAAGCCATGTTTGTTATGGATAGGATGTATATTATTCATATCCATAATGATATTAAATCATTAAAAATTATTTTTAACCATAAAATGAAAATTATTCTTGAGTGGATGCGGTGAGGAATTAATCTAATCGCGTTCGTAGAGACGGTAGTTTGTACATACGCACGAGCGACAATATCATTCTTTTGATCTTAAAATAATATATAATTGGATGGTATATCATATATACATAATAATTATCATGTTATATTTATTATTTACATCAATTACACATCATTATCATACTCATTCAAAAAATAATATTTTGAATAACAATTACACCACGACGTGGAGACGGTAAGCCTTACGTACGCATGTATGGTGACATTTTATTCAAAGGATGGATAGAATACTGAATATAGTTGTACCATATTTATAATAACATCACAGTATATAGAATATATGGGAGTTATTATTTAATAATTTAAATAACAAAAAAATAATAAGTGGAAGAAGAAAGGAACTTGAAAGAGGGTGGTGAAAACATTACGTCTTCTTCAGGTTCTTCCTTTTTATTTGATCAAAAGATACCTTTAGGTTGTCTTTCTGATCAAAATAAGGCCTCTATGATGAATTGAGGGAATTTGAGAGAATATTTTTGTAGGGGTTGGCTGAGACAAAAGGCTTTGATGGTGTTAATTAGAGAGAAGGGGGAGTGACCTTTTATAAGAGGGGTGAGGGGAACCTTTGGAAAAGCTAGAAATATTATTTTATAATAAATTCAAATTCGGTTTCTAATGGCTAAAACATGAATTATTTAAAGGTTAAGGTGGGTATAGGTCGAAAACCACTCAACCAATAGGTTTTAGACAGGTTTGGGTCACTATATTAACTTTATCTTTTTTATTTAACTCTTAGTTAAATAGTTTGACATTTAACATGTCTCTTTGTATTTTTATATTATATAGTTAATAAACATATTATATACTTCCAAGAGACCCCCAAGTGGTCTATTAATGATAAATCTATCTGTACATAAATCTTTTGTCCGAACCTTATATTTCTAGGAATAGAATATCAATTAATAATATATTTTTTTTTTAAAAACTCCATTATGTCAATTTTCACACTATTTAATAATTTCTTTTTGTTAAAGTCTTAACAACTTTATTAATTAAAACCAAATTCATTTAAGTAATAATAAAATATCATATTAACCAATAAATTTTTTGGATATCATCAAAACTTTCAAATTATATTTATTTTATCATTCATAATACCAATTATTTGATTATTTCATTAATAAAGAAAATACGGCATCATTATTGTGTCATAAATAAATTTAATTATTCAATGTCTAAAAATAATAAATAAAATCCCATTATGTAAGAAATATTTTTTATTTCTAATTAATATTTATAATCGAAAATATAACATATATAACCCTATGTAAAAATTGGTTTGCTAAAAGATATATGCTTATGTCATTTTTGTATTTAATTTAACTAAATTAATATAGTGTCATTATCACTTACAAGTGGCTCCATGGGGTCCCAAAATCAGTCAAACGATGATCATGGTCAGACATGTATCAAACAATAGGGTTAGGACACGTTTTTGGGTAATTTAATATTATCATAATTTTATTTTTACCTTTATTTACCGGATTTACCCTTTAACCATGGTAAATAAAATATTTACTGAAGTAATTATTCAAAATATCTAAAAATAAAAGTTACCTATTCACACAATTTAGACCACCTGATTCTAAATACGGAATCCATTTTTCAAAATTCAAAACATAGATTTGGCAGATATTAATTTAAAATTAATTCCCGTTGTCAAAATAAAAAGCGTGATTTTAAGAAATAATAACTATCAAAAGATTGGCACTTTCTTATGTACAGTTTAAATGGGAAATTATGTCCAATGACCAAAATTGGATTAAATGGTAAACATATAATCTAATTATACTTTAAAATCACCCAAATTCATAATTTATCACTATTAAGTATTTCGATTAAAAAAGTTTTTTTTAATTAAAATTTAGTAATTTTGATTATTCATCAAAATATGAAAGTTATCAGAAAAGTACCAAAAATTCACCATAAGCTAATTTCAATATTCTAAATCCAAAAATGAAGTCCATTTTGAAAGATAAAATTTATAAAATTTCAAAAAGTGGGTATTACTATTCATAACGGCTAGTTTGATTGGATGTGTTGTGTTAGAACTCGAAGTTGTGTATAACACACACTACTGTATTATTAAAAGAGAAGCATACCATGGAAGCTTGGGGTGTTAAATTCTCCCCTCCTTCAAATAATTTCATCCTCAAAATTTCTAAAATACTACCGGATGAAAAGACTCGGGTGGTTCTTCATCATAAGTTCTTTGGGTTCCCATGTTGCCTCTTCCATCATATGGTTTCTCTATATAACTTTTACCAGACGAGTTGTCCGGTTTCTCACCACTTGTTCTATGGTATCAAGAATCCTGACGGTATCATCATAATAAGACAGATCGGGTTCCTGTTCTACTTCCTCCGAAGTGAGTACATGCATTGGGTCAGGCATGTATTTTCCCAATAGTGATACCTAGAACACATCCTGAACTTTGGAGAGACTTGGTGGAATTTCCAAATGGAAATCTACAGCCCCAATTCGTTCTTGAATTTCAAAATTTCATATGTACCTAAGACTCAATTTACCTTTCTTATAGAAATGTATAACTCTATTCCATGGATATTCCTTCAAGAAAAAAATATATCGTACCTGAAATTCCAAATCCTTTCTTTGGTTGTCATCATAGCTCTTCTGCCTACTTTGAGCTACTTCGATGTGGTTTTCGATTACATTTACTTTTTCCATCGTCTCCTCCACCAGTTTTGGGCCTACATGTAACATCCCAAGTAAATGAAGAATAAGAAATATTTCATATTTATTAATATTTATGAATTAAATATTAATTTTAGTTTAAATGGGTTGCTATGTTCGATAGCGTTCCCGATACGCAACAACAGGTTTCTTTAAATCTTCCATTGCACACTAATAATATAATATTATTATATTAATTGGTAGTTAACTCCTAGCCATTTTATTGGAAGTAATGAACAAAAATAACTACAATATTATTATACATGTTTGTTAAATGTATTTACATTTATCTAATAAATATATAAAGGCTTAAAATATGAATGAATCTAATTTTAAGCATAATTTACAATAAAAGGCCGATTTACCACATTTTAATGGAAAACCCTCTTTAAATATAGTTTTGGTCATTTTAATACATTCTAATTGACCAAATAAAATCCTTCTTTATACTGGAGACATCAAATTTTACTTTGGGTAATTTTTTTGGTATTTTTCTGATAAAGTTCATTTTTTAATTAATAGTGAAAATATTGTATTTTAATTCAGAAGTGCCTTTTAATATAATTTATTTATATGGTTATATTATCTTTTTAGTTGGTTTTAAAGTTAAATTAAAATATATTTTTACCATTTAATCCAATTTTGGCCATTGGAATTAATTTCACTTTGAAATTGGACATAAACGAGTATCAGTCTTTTGAGAGTTATTGTTTCTTAAAAACACGCTATTTGTTTTAACAACGGGAAGTAATATATAAAATTAATTAATTCCACTTCTATGTTTTTAATTTTTCAAAATAGAAATAAATTTTTAATTCTGAATATCAAATATATCTTGGGCTGAATTTTTGGTATTTTTATGAAAAACATCAATTTTTGATGAATAGTGAAACCACTTAGTAGTAGTTAAAAAACTGACTTTTTCATTTAAAAGAAAATTTTACCACTTCTGTGAATTAAATATAAAAAATATGATATACATGGTTGTTATCAAGATGTAAAATGTGGTTCAATAAGATGAAAATAATTTTTTGTGAATAGTAACTTTTGACTTTTATTTACCACGGTTAAAAGTAAATAGGGTAATTCAAGGTTAAAAGAATATTATAATAATTTAAAATTACCTTAAAACTTTTCCAAAACATAGTGGTTGAGTCATTTACGACCGTGTCCATCTTTGGGTCAATTTTGGGACCCCATTGAGCCACTTGGGAGTGATAATGACAATTTAGATTAATTAATTTAATGTGAAGAAAAAATTGACATTAACAAAAATCTTTTAGTAATTAATTCTTATATGGTGTTATATAATTTCTATTTTATACTATAAATATTAATTGGAAATATAAAACGATTTCCTACATTATAGTATTTTTTTGATAATTTTTAGACATCGAATAAATTAAATTATTTATGACACAATAATGATGCAGTATTTACCTCATTAATAAATGATTTAAATAAATAAGATTATAATGATTAAAATATAATCCAAAACATGTCCAATTGTGATTGGATGATTATATTTTGACCATAACTCATCTTATCTTGGAAAATAATGAATTGTGGACCTTTAGAAACCGAATATCATTATATAATAAAATAATATTTCCACACATTTCAAAAGAGAACCTCCTCTCCCTTATAAAAGGATACCATTTTTATCCAATTCCTCAAACATCTCAAGCCATTTGGCTCATCCAAAATCTTCCCAAGTAAGCTCTCTACATCCCTCTCCTCCTCTTAGAATCCTTAACTTAGGAAGAATTCATTTCAAGAAGTCCTTTGGTTCAAACCAAAGAGAGTTACCCAAATTAAAGGTAACAGTTTCTCTTAAATTGTTTTCTTTTATTTTACATGTCCAACCCATAAACTCTTTTTATTACTTTATTTTGTAACAAAACCATTATACTAAATATACTAGGATGTTGTTATAAGAAGGATTCTAACTAAAATTACACACACCTCAATCTAATGGATGAAGAACATAATGTTTATGTGGATGGAAAACTAACCCCTCACGAAACGATGATTGTTCAATTACATCTTACCGACTCTCATGGTGGCCATTATGATGGAACTGTATTTATATGGGATATATATTATGTTTATGATTTCCTTATGCTTCTGTAGTTCTCAATTGTATCAATCCTTTATAGTTTCTATAGTGGGTAAATACGATAATCTCATTTGAGGAAGTGCGGACTACCTCCCCCTCAAAGTGATGTGACTCGTTAATTCCATATGTGGGATGTATAAAGGATGGATTTAATGATATTATATATGATATTATACAGTAATTATAATATAACTATGTATCATTATGATTTAATTCCATAAAAAGATGAAATATAAATGAAAGTAGCATTCATGTGTACGTACAGCTTACCGTCTCTATGAACGGTGCATTTCATTTCTTACCTACAAATGTTATATACTATTATAAATACATGTATATACTGGATATATATGATATATATGATATATATGATATCTAAATAATGAATATCTTTCGGTATATAATGTACTATTGACCACATGGACAACTTGTAAATATAAGGTGTTCATTATTGACTCAAGTACCAAATATCGTAAAAATGGACGTTATTAACTTAAATGATTACATAATGTTTCTAACATGGTAATAATTTATATAAAATGAATAATAAACTTGAAAAAGGTTTTTAATCAAGTATAAATTAACTTTAGTTTATCATTCAGGTGATTAAAGAACAATCGAGTCAAGTCGGACATGGGGTAAGGGACTTCATCTCAATCTCCTTTTCTTGAGGCATATTGTATTTTAATACACGATTTTATTTTATATTCTGTATAAACACCTTTTACTTTTCATTTCATTCAAAGGGAATCTTTTTATACGAAGCGTTTTACTAAATGACAAAAAGGAAGGTTTTTTTACATAAGCAGTGACAATGGCCTTTCGGCCGCCATGAGTATTATTTGATCTTTGGCTTCCATAACAAGCCGGAATGTTTTTAAAAGGAAAAATAAATAACATATACTATTTTTATTTATTTTGGTATTGAAAATGATTTTGAGAATGAATTTATTATTTAAATATCTTTAAATGATATTTCATTATTGAAATGTGGAAATGTTATCTTTCCTTTAGGCTTATGTTATGTGTTATGATCATGTTGTTGTTCTTGGGAATTATTTACATATATGGGTTGTTCCATGATAAACCTAGGTCAGGTGAGCCTGAGATAGATCTCCAATGCATTGGGTAACGTGACAGAGTTAAACGTGAATGTTTCTCCTAAGCGATTTATGGAATATACTGTGATGGGTATTCCAAAGTAACTCCCTATGTAGCTGTGATAGCTACAATGTAAGTATGATATGGATGCCACAAGTTACCTTTATGATTAAGGATTTCTATTTGTCTTTCATAAATCTTATGATTTCATGAGGTAAGTAAGTGCTTTCATGTTTTGTATGTATTTATGAACAAATGTTTTTGTTCTTTGATTTATAACCCTTACTGAGCTTTTTATGCTCATCCCAAGTTTTGAAATGTTTTTACAGGACTTAAAGATGAATAGGGTCAAGGATGGGATCAATGAAAAGTCATGTTGTCTAAATCATTGAACTAGACATGAATCTTTTTTTCAAGAGTTTTTATTTTTTGAAAAAATGGAAACTGTGTAGATATGTCTACCTTGTAATCTTTTGAGATGTAATAGTTATGTCCTAATTCTATAAAACTCTAAACCTCAAATGATCCTCAAAGTGAATTATTCATTTAATTCAATATTATGTAATTTTTAAGGCTGGGTATTTATAGTTTTTATCAAAGGCCAGTTTAGAAAACTTTAGGATTTAGGGTATTGTTAAATTAATATCCATAAATTAATTTATGTTAATGTTGAAATCATATAGCATTTATAGATTACCATGTTGCTTCACCTAAGATAATTCTGTGTTCATAATGGTTTTCCATAGAGGAAACAAGACGACTATGTTGGGACGACATCAGGAGGAAGACAACCTTCCAAATTAGCAACCTGAGATGGTTGAAATCAGAACTGAACAGTTTTTTACAGTGATGGAACAGTTGAATCAGGCTATAAATGTTGGTGTTATCCATGTACGAGATCAGCCATATCAACCACAGAGGAACATTTCTGTAGTGGATCATTTCATGAGTAAACATCCCCCATCATTTAGAGGATCATCTTACCATGTTCTAGCTGAAGGGTGGATTAAAGTAGTGGAGAATATTTTTGATGTCATGGGTTGTTCAAAACATCAAAAGGTTAGTCTTGTTGTTTACCTTTTTGAAGGTGAAGCTAATCAGTGGTGGTCGATGGTGAAAAATATCAGGGATAGTGAGGAGATTAATGAACTTGATTGGGATGAATTCAATGGTATGATTATTGAGAAATATTTTCCTAAGGTGGTTTGTCTTATAACGGAAAAACAGTTCCTATAATTGAGGGAGGAGGATGACTCAGTGGCTACTTATGAAGAAAAATTCACCCAACTGGAAAGGTATGATCCAAATTTCATACGAGATCTTGATAGTAAAATCAACCATTTTTTACATCAGATGAAAGCCAAATTATCGAAGGGATTTATCTTCTCGTGAGTTCAAAAGTTATGAAAAACTTGTTTGTTGTACTGAGAAGGTGGAAATGGAGTATTCTTATGATCAGGTATTCTTTGACAAACAAAAAAAATAAGTGGTCGAGGTGGCAGGCGAAAGGGAAGAACTCTTCAAAAAAGTCTGATGGTAAGAAACTTACGTTTTCAGTTTGTGAAAATTCTGGTAAAAAGCATGCTGGGGAATTTCTTTTAAATTCTAGTAAGTGCTACCATTATTGTAAAATGGTACATAAGGCTCGTAATTGCACTAAAAAAGATTAGGGTAATGGTAAGCCAAAATCTGATTTACAGTCAGTAAATTTTTTTAAGTGCAATGAAATGGGTCATTATGCAAATGAGTGTCCAACAAAGAACTCAACCAAAGGTAAGCTCCCAGAATACAAGCAGAAAGCGGTGGTGAAATCCTTTGCAACTACTTCAGTAGATGTTGGGCCATCAAATGAAGTTGTATCAGGTACACTGTTTGTTTGTTCAGATTATTCCAATGTGTTGTTTGATTCAGGGTATACACACTATTTCATTTCTGAGAAGTTTTCTAGTAAATTGGGAAATCCATCTCATGATATGATTATTGAACTTACGGTAAAAACACCTAGAGGAAATGTAGAGACAAAAAGAAAACATAAGAACATTATTGTCCTTGTGTGCGGACAGGATCTACCTACAAACCTTATTGTTTTGCCTCTAGTAAAGTTTGATGTTATATTGGGCATGGACTGGATTTCTATTTATCATGTTAAGATTGACTGTAGAGCTAAATAGGTTTCTTTTCAGAATGATTTTCAGTTTGTATACAAAAAAGAACCCTTTCTATTGATAACATATCAGAAAGATTAGAAACTAGTAAAATATGGAAATTAATGTTACCTTGCATATATTGTTGAAAACAAAGGAACTATTTAGATTAATGATGTGTCCGTGGTAAATGAGAACCTCGATGTTTTTCCTGATGAGTTGTCTAGTATTATACCTGATCAAGAAGTTGAATTTACTGTTGACTTAGTTCCTGATGCTAAACCAATTTCCAAACCCCCTTATCGAATGGCTTAAATTGAACTTTTAGAGTTAAATAAGAAAATTCAGGAGTTATTAGATAAAGGTTTCATTCGACCTAGCACATCACTATGGGGTGCTCTTGTCTTGTTTGTTAAAAAGAAAGATGGTTCAATGAGAATTTTCATTGATTATAGAGCATTGAATAACATAACTATTATGAATAAGTATCCTTTTCCTCATATCGATGATTTGTTTGGTCAGCTCCAGGGAGCTCAGTATTTTTCAAAGATTGACTTGAGTTCGGAGTACAATCAGTTGAAAGTAAAGGAAGCAGATGTTTCAAAGAATGTGTTTCGTACTAGATATGGCCATTATGAATTTGTAGTTATGCCTTTTGGTTTAACCAATTCACCTGTTGTATTCATGGATCTTATGAATAGAACTTTCCGTGAGCTCATGGATATGTTTGTAGTTGTGTTCATTGATGATATTTTGGTTTATTACAAAATTAAGGAGGAATATGAAAGTCATTTAAGGGTTTTCATGCAAACCTTAAAAGAAAAGAAACTATTTGGAAAATTCAGAAAGTGTGAGTTTTGGTTACAAAAAATTTCTTTCCTTGGTCACATTGCTTCAAAAAATGGCATAACCATTGACCCTGTTAAAACGAAAGTAGTTGAAGAATGGCCAAGACCTAAAAATATAACCGAGATTCGTAGTTTTCTTGGTTTGGCAGGTTATTACCGGAGGTTTGTTAAAAAAAAATTCACGGTTATCTAGTCCAATAACTAAGTTAACTCGAAAAGGGGTTAAGTTCATCTGGAAAAAAGAATGTGATGGTAGTTTTTAGAAATTGAAAAGAAGATTGGTGAATGCTCTAGTTCTGGCACTGCCTTCCAGAAATGGTGATTTTGTTATCTACAATGATGCTTCGTTAAAAGGACTAGGGTGTGTACTAATGCAAAATGATCAGGTAATTGCTTATGTTTCACGTCAGTTGAAACCACATGAGTTAAATTACCCTACACATGATTTGGAATTAGCTACTATTGTTTTTGATTTAAAAATTTGGTAGCATCATTTGTGTGGAGTGAAGAGTGAAATATATACTGATCACAAAAGTTTGAAGTATATATTCACTCAGAAGGAACTTATCATGAGATAGAGCAGATTGTTGGAATTAATCAAGGATTATGATTGCACGGTCCTTTATCATCTGGGGAAAGAAAATAAAGTGGATGATTCTTTGAGTCGAAAAAGTAATTTATCATTAGCCATGATACATTTGGAACGAGATCCTTTGGTTTTTTGATTTGATGATATTTGACATAGAAGTTGTTGTTGCAAGAAGTTCTTCTATTTTGTTTCAGGTGTCAGCGAAATCATCTCTATCAGACATAATTAAGCAAGCGTAGAAGGAAGACAGTGAGTTATAGAAAAAGGTTATATTGGTTTAGAAGGGTAATTTTCCTGTTTTTGACATTGATAATGATTGTGTTTTGAGATTTGGAAAGAGATTATGTGTACTTTGTGATTCAAAGTTGAAAAATGAGTTGTTACGTGAAGCTCATAGTTCTCCGTTTTCAGTTCATCCTGGTAGTACTAAGATGTACAGAGATCTTTGGGATTATTACTGGTGGGATGGAATGAAAAGAGATATTGTTGATTTTACTGTGAAGTGTTTGACTTGTTTGCAAGTTAAAGCAGAGCGATAGTTACCGAAAGGAATGGTTCAGCCTCTACCGGTTCCAGAGTGGAAATTGGAAAATATATCTATGGACTTTGTTGTGGGGTTACCAAATACATCTCGAGGTAATAATGCAATATGGGTTATAGTTTATTGATTGACTAAATTTTCTCATTTCCTTCCTATTAGAGATACTTTGTCTCTAGATCAACTTGCTCGGTTGTATGTTAAAGATATAGTCAGGTTGCATGGAGTTACCCTCTCCATTGTATGTGATCATGATCCCAGGTTCACTTCTAACTTTTGGAAAGGCCTTTAGAAGTCATTGGGTGCTGAATTAAATTTTAGTACATCTTTTCATCCACAATCAGATGGGCAGTCAGAACGAAAAAATCAGAACTTGGAGGATATGTTACGTGCTTTCTCGATGGATTACCAGGGATGTTGGGACCAATAACTTTCATTGGTTGAATTTTCATATAATAATAACTTTCATTCCAGTATACAGATGGATCCATTTGAGGCATTATATGGAAAGAATTGTTGAACTACATCATTCTGGGATGAAGTAGGTGAAAGGAAGCTGATGGGACCAGAATTGGTAGAAGAGATGGCAGAGAAAGTTCAGTTGATTCAGAAGAACATGAGAACAGCTCAGAGTAGACAGAAAGGTAATGCAGATAACCGGAGGAAGGATCTTTCTTTTGAGGAAGGTTATCATGTCTTCCTCAAAGTTTCTCCATGGAAAAGTGCGATTCATTTTGTTAAAAAGAGAAAGTTGAGTCTGGGGTTCATTGGAACTTATGAAATTCTGGAGAAAGATTGATCAGTTGCATACAAAGTGTCTTTACCTCCAAGTTTATCCCTGGTACACAATTTTTTTTCATGTTTCGATGTTGAGAAAGTATATACTAGATCCATCTCATGTTTTGAGCCCAGAGGTAGTTCAGTTGGAAGAGAATATCTCTTATGAAGAACAACCAGTCCAAATTTTTGACTATAGAGAGAAAGTGTTGCAGAATAAGGTAATTCAACAGGTATAGGTTTTGTGGAAAAACAATATGGTTAAAGAGGAAACATGGGAATCTGAAAATGCTATGAGGGATAAATACCCTCACTTCTTTTGATAAGTGAATAAAAATTGTGAGCACGCAATTTCCAAAAGGGGGGAAGGATGTAACATCCCAGGTAAATGAAGAATAAGAAATATTTTATATTTATTAATATTTGTGAATTAAATAATAATTTTACTTTAAATGGGTTTCTATGTTCGATAGCGTATACGATACACAACAATAGGTTTTTTTGAAATCTTTCGTTGCACACTAATAATATAATATTATTTTTTTAATTGGTAGTTAACTCCTTGCCGTTGTGTTGGCGAGAATGAAATAAACTAACTACAATATGATTATACATGTTTGTTAAATGTATTTACATTTATCCAATAAAAATATAGAGGCTTAAAATATGAATGAATCTAATTTTAAGCATAATTTACAATAAAAGGCTGATTTAACGCCTTTTAATGGTGCACCCTCTTTAAATATAGTTTTGGTAACTTTAATACATTCTAATTGACCAAATAAAATCTTTCTCTAGACTGGGGACATCAAATTATACTTTGGGTAATTTTTTTGGTATTTTTTTGATAAAGTTCATTTTTTAATGAATAGTGAAAAATATTGTATTTTAATTCAAATGTTCCTTTTAATATAATTTATTTATATGGTTATATTATCTTTTTATTTGGTTTTAAAGAGAAATTAAAATATATTTTTACCATTTAATCTAATTTTGGTCATTGTAATTAATTTAACTTTGAAATTGGTCATAAACGAGTATCAATCTTTTGATAGTTATTGTTTCTTAAAAACACGCTATTTGTTTTAACAACGGGAAATAATTTTTAAAATTAATTAATTCCACTCCTATGTTTTGAATTTGGAAAAATAGAAATCATTTTTGAATTCGAAATATCAAATATATCTTAGGCTGAATTTTTGGTATTTTTCTGAAAAACTTCAATTTTTGATGAATAGTGAAACCACTTAGTAGAAGTTAAAAAACTGACTTTTTCATTTAAATAAAAATTTTACCACTTTTGTGAATTGAATTTAGAAAATCCGACATACGTGGTTATTATCCAGAAGTAAAATGTGGTTCAATAGGATGAAAATAATTTTTTGTGAATAGTAACTTTTGACTTTTATTTATCGTGGTTAAAGGTAAATAGGGTAATTCAAGGTCAAAAAAATATTACAATAATTTAAATTACCTTAACACTTTTCCAAACCTTATTTCTTGAGTCATTTACGACCATGGGCATCTTTGGGTCGATTTTGGGACCCCATTGAGCCACATGGGAGTGATACTGACAATTTAGATTAATTAATTTAATGTAATGACAAAATTGACATTAACAAAAATATTTTAGTAATTAATTTTTATATGGTTTTATATAAGTCCTATTTTGAACTATAAATATTCATTGGAAATATAAAAGGATTTCCTACATGATAGTATTTTTTTTGACAATTTTTAGATATCGAATAAATTAAATTATTTATGACACAATAATGATTCAATATTTACCTCATTAATAATTGATTTAAATAAATAAGATAATAACGATTAAAATATTATCCAAAACATGTCCAATTCTGATTGGATGATTTTATTTCGACCATTACTCATATTAACTTCGACTATAATTATTTTTGGACATTTTGAAACCGAATTGCATTATATAATAAAATAATATTTTCACACTTTCCTAAAGAGCCCCTCCTATACCTTATAAAAGGAGACCATTTAAATCCAATTCCTCACACCTCTCAAGCCATTTGGCTCGTCCAAACTCTGAACAATTAAGCTCCCTACATTCCTATCCTCCTCCTAGAAGCCTTAACTTAGGCATAAGGCATTTCAAGAAGTCCTTTGGTTCAAACCAAAGAGAGTTACCCAAATTAAAGGTAACAGTTTCTCTTAAATTGTTTACTTTTATTTTAATTCTCCAACCCCTAAACTCTTTTTATTCCTTTATTTTGTAACAAAACCAGTATCCTCAATATACTAGTATGTTTTTATGATAAGTATTCGAACTACACTTACACACACCTTCATCTAATGGATGAAGAACATAATGTTTCTGTGGATGGAAAACTAACGCCTCAAGAAACGATGATTGTAAAATTACATCTTACTGCCTCTCATGGTGTCCATTATGATGGAATTGTATTTATATTGGATATATATTATCTTTATGATATCATTATGCTTCTGTAATTCCCAATTATATCAATCCTTTATGGTTTCCATAGTGGGTAAATACGATAATCTCATTTGAGGATGTGCGGACTACCGCCCCCTCAAAGTGATGTGACTCATTAATGCCTTATGTAGGATGTATAAAGGATTTAGTTAATGAAATTATATATTATATTATACTGTAATTATAATATACCTATGTATCATTATGCTTTAATTCCATAAAAATAAGAAATGGAAATGGAAGTAGCATCCATACGTACGTACGGCTTACCGTCTCCATGAACGGTGCATTTCATTTCTTACCTCCAAATGTTATGTACTATTATAAATACATTTATATACTAGATATATATGATATATATGATATCTAAATAATGAATATATTTCTGGATATAATGTACTATTGACCACATGGACAACTTGTAAATATAATTTGTTCATTATTGACACAAGTACCAAATATCGACAAAATGGACGTTATTAACTTAAATGATTAATAATATTTATAACTTGGTAATAATTGATATAAAAGGAATAATAAACTTTAAAAAGGTTCTTAATCAAGTATAAATTAACTTTATTTTATTATTTAGGAGATTAAAGAATGATTGAGTAAAGTCGGACACAGGGTAAGGGACTTCGTCTCAATCTCCTTCCATTGAGGCATATTGTATTTTGATACACGATTTTATTTTATACGATGTATAAACACCTTTGACATTTCATTTCATTCAAAGGGAATATTTTTATATGAATAGTTTTACTAAATGACAAAAACGAATGTTTTTTTTCACATAAGCGGTGACAACAACCTTTCTGCCGCTGAGATTATTATTTGATCTTTGGCTTCCTTAACAAGACGGAATGTTTTTAAAAGGAAAAAATAAATACAATATACTCTTTTTATGTATTTTGGTATTGAAAATGATTTTGAGAATGGATTTATTATTTCAATATCTTGAAATGATATTTTATTATTGCAATGTGAAAATGCTATCTTTCTTTTGTGATTATGTAATGTGTTATGATCATGTTATGGTTCTTGGGCATTATTTACGTATACAGGTGATTCCGAGATAAATTTAGGGTGGGTGAGCCCGAGATAGCTCCCCAATGTATTGGGTAACGTGACGGAGGTAAACGTGAATGTTTCTCCGAAGATATTTAGGGAATATACTATGATGGGTTTTCCAAAGTAACTCCCTATGTAGTTATGATAGCTACAATGTAAGTATGACATGAATGCCACAAGTTGCCTTTATGATTAATTATTTCTATGTATATTTCATTAATCTTAGGATTTCATGAGGTAAGTAAATGATTTCATGTTTTGTATGTATTTATGAACAAATGTTTTCATTCTTTGATTTATAACCCATATTGAAATTTTTATGCTCATCCCATGTTTTGAAATGTTTTCACAGGACTTAAAGATGAATAGGGTCAAGGATGGGATCAAGGAAAAGTCGTGATGTCTAAAACATGTTACTATACATGACTCTTTTTTTCAAGAGTTTTTATTTTATGAAAAAATGGAAACCGTGTAGATGTGACTACCTTGTAATCTTTTGAGATGTAATAGTTATGTCCTAATTCTCTAAAAATCTAAACCTGAAAATATCCTCAATTTGAATTATTCATTTCATTCAATATTATGTAATGTTTAAGGTTGGGTCCTTATAATACGAGTTTTCATTCACCAACATCATCCCAATAGGTTGGTGTTCGACATCTCTTTCCATATAACACTTCATATGGTGCCATCCAAATACATGAATGGAGGCTGTTGTTATAAGAAAATTCTACAAGAGGTAAATATTGATCCCATATATCTTGAAAGTCAAGTGAGCATGATCTCAACATGTATTCTAAGGTTTGAATAGTTCGTTCTGATTGTCCATCAGTTTGGGGGTTGTAGGAAGTTCTCAAATGAAGTTCAGTATCCAAGGCTTTTTGAACACTTTTCCAGAATCTTGATGTAAAATGTGGATCAAGATCAGAAACAATTGATAGAGGTACCCCATGAAGTCTCACAACTTCATTAATATATAGTATTTCTAGACATTCAAGTGGTAAATCTTCCCTTATAGAAAGAAAATGTATTTACTTGGTAAGATGATCAATAATGACCCATATTGTATTGTTCCTTCTAGGAGTCTTTGGTAGTCCCATGACAAAGTCCATCGTGATATTATCCCATTTTCACTTAGGTATGGGAAGAGGTTGCATGACTCCTCTAGGTTGTTGCCTTACAGCTTTCACTTTTTGAAAAACCATACATCTTGACACAAAATCAGCAATCTCCCTCTTCATGTTGTCTTACAAAAAATGTTCCTTAAAATATCTATACATTTTGGTGCTCCTATGGTGTATAGAGAAATTTGAACTATGAGGATCATCTAACAATTCCCTTCTTAGATCAGGTATATTGGGAACACAAAGTCGCTTCCCAAATTTCAAAATTCCATCTTCATACACAAAGTCAATCAATCTCCCATCATTCATTGCTTTAATATTCTCTTTAAACTCTTCATCATCGGTCTTAGAACTCTTTATCCTTTCTAGTAAATATGGTTTGGCAACCATTTAAAAAAGTGTTGATGTTTCTGTAACAGCCCGAGATTTTATGAAAAATATTCTTTTTAATTTTATTAATGTCTTGTGTTGTACGCTACACCAAAAGGAGCTTGCACAACATGCATCCTTGACTTGCCTTGCATTACACGCAATCGCAACCTTCCTTGATAGCGTGTGTAGTACGCAATACTGAGTTTCACTAAACAACGATATGCTATTAAAATATTATTATAACTAGCCATTATGAATAGTAATAACCACCTTTTAAAATTTTAGAAAATTTAGCTCTCAAAATGGACTTCATTTTTGGATTCGGAGTATCGAATTTAGCCTAAGGTGAAATTTTGGTGATTTTCAGATAACTTTCATATTTTGATGAATAGTGAAAATTACTAAATTTTAATTAAAACAACTTTTTCAATCGAAATAATTTATAGTGATAAATTATTAATTTGAGTGGTTTTAAAGTATATTTAGAATATATTTTTACAATTTAATACAATGTTGGTCATTGGATGTAATTTCACATTTAAACCAGACATAAACAAGTGTCAATCTTTTGATAGATATTGTTTCTTAAAAACATGCTATTTGTTTTAACAGCGGGATTTAATTATAAAATTAATTAATCCAACTTCTATGTTATGAATTTGGTAAAATAGACTTCATTTTTGAATTTGGAATATGAAATATAGCTCAGGATGAAATTTTGGCATTGTTCTGAAAAACATCAATTTTTGATGAATAGTGAAACTACTAAGTGGTAGTTAAAAATCTGAATTTTTCATAAAACATAATTTTACCACTTCTGTGAATGGAATTTCAAAAATCCGAGAGACACGGTTGATGTCAGTAAGTAAAATGTGGTTCAATGAGATGAAAATAATTTTTGGTGAATAGTAACTTTTTACTTTTATTTACCACGGTTAAAAGTAAATAGGGTAATTAAGGGTAAGAAGGATATTAATATTACCCTAACATGTGTCCTAATTCTATTGGACAAGTTTATCTCGACCAAAAACAACCTTAAGTGTAAAATATTATCATTTAGTCCCACTTGGATTAGATTAGGAGATTTATTATTATTTAATTCAAAGAAGAGTTAAAAGAGTTAAAATCAAAGTTTATTTACTAAAACGTTTTTAATATAGGGTATTAAATAAGATAAATTCGATTGTAAATATTCATGAGAAAGATAAAAATATTTCCTACATAATGGTATTTTATTTGTAATTTTTAGACATCAAATAATTTAATTTATTTATGACACAAAGATGATGCAGTAATTATCTTATTTATGAAATATTGACATAATTGATGTTATAAACACAAAAATAAATGTAATTTGATACTTTTTATGAATTACACTAATTTTCTAGGTTACTATGATATCTTAGTGTTGATTTAATAAACTTGGTTCGAACATATAATTCTGTTATGACTTTCACAAAAATCACATATCAAATAGTGTCAAAATTGACACAAAATAGTTTATAAATCAAATATTATATTATTAAATGTTATTTTATTCCTAAAAATCTAAGGTTCGGCCAAATGACTTATATAAGGGTATATATATTAATAATAAACAATTTGGGGTTCATTTGGCATTTTATAGAAAGTGTATTAACCATATAGTGTAAGAAAACAAAAAGACACGGTAAAAGTTAAATTATTTAACTTAGAGTAAAATCTAATTGATAAGGTTACAATAATAACCTAAACTTGTATAAATCCTATTGGTTGATAGTATTTCGACCCATCCCCACTTTAGCTTCGAAATAAGACCCTTTGGAACCATTATAAACCGATTTTGACTTTAATATAAAATAATATTTTGAGATATTCCTAAGGTGCCCCTCTCCTCCCCTATAAAAGGGAACCTCCTCCCCCTCCTCCTCACACCAATTTGAGCACTCAATCTCGGACAACCCCTACCATTTTCTCCTCTACACTTCCCTAGAATAATCCTAGAGGTCCTGGTCTTCTTCAAAGACCAATCTTAGTTCCCTAAGTGGAGGATTCAAAGAGGCGTTCCAAAGAAGAGGTAATATCCATTACCGATCTTTTCAATTTCTTTCTTCTTCAACTTCTTCTTATTTAGTTGTTTCATGATGAAGTAATAACATCAGTATTACTTACATACTGATATGTTATTATAAATATTAAACAACCCTAATTCACCTTCTATCCATCCCACGGAAAAATGAAATCACCGCGCGTGCGTACGTACGGAATACCGTCTCCACGCCGTGGTGTAATCTATTTTTCCACCATCACTTTACAAGGATGGGTATAATGGTGTAATGAGTAACTATTTATGATTATTATAAAGTAATATTGATACTGAAATAATATATATATACTCCAATACAGTTACACGATCATAGGAACGATATCATCACTCGTGCGTACGTACGGAATACCGTCTCCACGATGTGATGCGACTCGTTCTACATGATCATCATTACATAGTAATTATATAAATGAATTGAATGAATAAATATGATATATGTTACACTAATACCATTCTGGATATAAGGTATCTATAACCTTAAATGAAGAATAAGAATGTATTCGGCAAAACACGCATAAGAACAAAAGGCAATAAAGACCCGAGTAACAAGTAACAATGAAATATTACTAACAAGAAGCTAAGAATATGACCATATATGATATCATATCAATATGTATGATTCAGGAATAAGTCAATAACATTATTTAAACCATTATACAGGATCTTCGGACACGTATAAAGAAAATCGGACCTAAGGTATGGGAAATATCACAATCTCATTTTTATCAGAGATTGTTTATACTTTAGTATTTACTGGGGTGTATTTTATCATCCACATCCATGTTTCCTCAATATATAATATTATTTCCATCCACATACAATTTTTTAAATCCAATTTTACCCTTCGGTGAGTTTTTAGTAAAGGATATGAAAGGAATCTTTTGTCGTTTTTCGTACGAGGTACTTTTTGACTTTTCCACAAAAAGTACGAAGAATGTTTTTTTAACTTATACGGCATGAATGGATTTTTAATACATTATTTCCAAGAAGCTTCCTTTACAAGTTTTCAGGTTTATTTTTAAACAACTTATTTTAGTTTAAAGTTTTTTGACATGTTAAGAATTGCAAAATGTTTTTGAAGAAGAAAGGATATTTTCCTCAAGAATGGAGTTCAAGTGTTTTATCAAAATTATTTTCCATATAAAATAATAAAGGGTTCTATTTTTATCCCTATTATTACATTGATTTGATCATGTTGTGATGGAATTATTTTTATGAATTCCTTTATCTTATATGAATTGATTTATGATATCATGATGTTTCAAGAATCCCATTTTTGTTACATGTGTTATGCGATGATGTATGATTTATGATTATGTGGCACACATAAGAAATGATTCATTATAAGATGGGTGGGACCTATATCTCCCTCCAATTCATTGGGTAATGATTTTATATCTCATGAGATAGACATGGCTGGAATAGTAAGTTATACCGGTTCAGTGAAACAGGACTGGAACGAGGGTGACTCGGTTCAGAAAGGGACTTTGTCCACTAAGATAGTCTTGGCAATGAGTCATGACTAACAAGAAATGATTTTCTATGATTATGTGTGCATGCCACAAAGATTTCAAGTTTCATGTTATGATTATGGGGATCTCATTTTCACTTCTATGATTTGTTCCATGTTAAGATATTATGATCTCTTTTGCAGGTTATGATTTTTAAAAAGATATGATATGATTTTTATTTCCTTTATTTGCCCTTGCTGAGCATTTGAGCTCACCCTTTTATGTTTTATTTTCCCCAGGATATAAAAAAAGGTTTTAGGTAAAAAAAACGGAAGATATTTATGGGAGATATTGAAGATCTTTCAACACGATTAGAAGATTACGTTCCGAGTTTCCAAAGACACTAAACTATTACGGTCCTTGTGTGTGTGTTTTTGTAATGTACTAAGTATTCCACAAATGTAATGTAATGTCCATGTACATCAAGCTTCGGGTCTCTACAGTTGGTATCAAAGGAACGGTTTTGTCAACCTTTGGAAACTAGGATGCGAAAACGTTAGTGAGATCCCTAGAGATATTTCTAAGGTATGTCTAGGGATGTCCCTAAGGCTAAGTATACGTATAGGTTATAGTACTAGAATTACGCTAACGATCATAGAATTAAACCTAAGATGTTTGACATTGAAGGTACTCCCCCTTTATTATGTTGTTTTCCCTAAGCATGATTTTTGCCTCTCACACTATTCTTTTTGGGTTTTAGACGATGGCTGGAACCCGAAGGAACCGTGTTGATCAATGCAATGGACAATGCAATGATTGTCCTCCTGAACAAACAAATGTTATGGGAGATGGAGTGAAAAATCTTATTGTTATCCTTACACAAGCTATGAATCATTCTGGACTTCCAAATGAGCAGAGAAAGGAACAGTATTCTATTGAGTCCTTCATGAGGAAACGTCCACCTTCTTTCAGTGGGACTTCCGATCCACTTGTTGCTGAAAAATGGATCAGTACCGCTGAAAAGATATTTTTAGTTCTTCAATGTTCTGAACATGATAAAGTTATCTTAGCAGTATATCGTTTGGAAGGTGAAGCTGATCAATGGTGGAATCTTATCAAGAATACGAGGCCAAGAGATGAAATTGAGTCCATGGAATGGGACGAGTTCAAGAACTTGTTTTTCAGTAAGTACTTCCCTCGTATTCTTCGAACAAAGATGGAGAAGGATTTTCTTGAACTAAAGCAAAAGGATGATGAATCTGTTGGTATATAAGAAGAAAATTTTACAAGACTTGCAAGGTATGCATCTGGCATTATCATCCAACCTGAAAGTAAAGTTGATCGATTTTTCAGCGGCTTAAAACCAAGTCTTCGAAGGGCATTAGCTATAAGAGACTTCAGTAGCTATGAAGAAATTGTGCGTTGTGCTATCAATGTAGAAATGGAAGTTGGTGTTACATATCCATCTCATGGTTTTGAAAAAAAACGAAAGATGGAGTTCAAGGAGAAATCTCAGAATAATGGTGAAAAGAAGATGAATGTTTCCTTATGCAAAAAGTGTGGAAAGAAGCATGGTGGATATTGTCTTAAAGGGACTAGAAAATGTTTTAAGTGTGGAAAACAAGGTCATCGAGCAGCTGAGTGTCGATGTAATGGAAAAAGGGCTTCTAATGATGTGAATAAAGCAAACACTGCAGAGAACGCACCACCAACACTTAAATGCTTCAAGTGCAAGGAAATGGGGCATTATGCTAATAAATGCCCTTATCCAAGGGTTAGTGATGATCAACATGAGCAACCACTGAAGGCAAAGGACAAAGGGAAGTCACATGCAATCACTATTGGCGATGTTGAATATGACAATGATGTGGTGGAATGATTAAGTGTTTATGTAATGGGATTCCAAAATAATATTGTATCATGGAGTATTGGAATATTTATGTATTGGTCTAATGTGGTATTCAAAGTGATTGAGATATTTTTCAAAATAAGATGATATTCACATAATGAATGGAAAACGAGAAAACGAAATGTTTAACAGTATTCATGAGCTCATGATTGATATAAGGACTAAGTGATACCATGGTTTGAGTATATAGAATTTTGAGGATTTTGGTATGTGAAAAGTGTTAACTTTTAACTGCATTCAAGTTTTCACTATGGTTCAATGGGTATTCAACAGAATACATGATTAAAGCCTTTGAATGTTTGGAATGTGACCAACAAAACATATCTTATGATATATGGGGATCGACGATGGTGTTAAATCTCTGGTAATTGTTTTCACTATGTTATGAGAGTGGACTGCAGTATTATGGATAAGCCTAAAGATAGGAATGGATTATGTTGGACATAAGTTAGTATTGTTTAAGGATAGAAGTTTTCTCGATATTATTTATGGGATGTTATAGTAATATAGTTTTCGAAAAAGGACAACCTGCAGGACGGGCGACAGCCCATCGCGTCGGACAAGGATGTGAGAATCAAACCCACAACCGAAGTGCGACTGGCCTTTATCGCCTACCACTGGCCTACAGGAAGTCCCTGTTTATTAGAAACTAGTTTTATTATATTAAGAAGTATGATATATGAAGTATAAAGTCCATTTTAGGAACCATATATGATTAATCTCACTATAGATCGACTTATGTATATAATTTTTGCTAACCTTTTGTTTGAGACAGATAGAATGACCCGTCATTCTATCACATGATCTGCTAACACTTCACAAATAACAAATTCAACTTCATTTATTTAAGAGATGAAGTGTAAATTGTTAAAGGCACGAACAACAGTGAGATTGTACCAAAATAAAGTAATTATTTATTCTTATTCAAATTCTTTAACTTTAGGGAAACGATCTTGAAAACCAAAAATGTTGTCCAAGTGCTCTTATATATGATTAATCAGATGGTACCTTAGATCGTCACAAATTTATGGATTTGTGATTGTTGGATTTTTCATAGCCATGTTCTCTACCACTCTCCATCAGAACATTATGGTTAGATTTCTCTTCCATATCCATATTTTCACCTACGTGGAAACCCAGTGATTAGTTTATTTGGGTAACCGTTACATTTCATAATTTTGTTTTTAAAGATTGGTTTTGATATTCCTTTTTACGATGTGGGTTTCTATTAAATAAACTTTCGAATAGTAAACAATTTATAACCCCGACGAATTTCAAGGGCGAAATTCATTTTAAGGGGGGTAGAATGTAACAGCCCGAGATTTTATGAAAAATATTCTTTTTAATTTTATTAATGTCTTGTGTTGTATGCTACACCAAAAGGAGCTTTCACAACACGCATCCTTGACTTTCCTTGCATTACACGCAATCGCAACCTTCCTCGATAGCGTGTGTAGTACGCAATACTGAGTTTCACTAAACAACGATATGCTATTAAAATATTATTATAACTAGCCGTTATGAATAGTAATAACCACCTTTTAAAATTTTAGAAATTTTAGCTCTCAAAATGGACTTCATTTTTGGATTTAGAGTATTGAATTTAGCCTAAGGTGAAATTTTGGTGATTTTCGGATAACTTTCATATTTTGATGAATAGTGAAAATTACTAAATTTTAATTAAAAACAACTTTTTCAATCGAAATAATTTATAGTGATAAATTATTAATTTGAGTGGTTTTAAAGTATATTTAGAATATATTTTTACAATTTAATACAATGTTGGTCATTGTATGTAATTTCACATTTAAACCAGACATAAACAAGTGTCAATCTTTTGATAGATATTGTTTCTTAAAAACACGCTATTTGTTTTAACAGTGGGATTTAATTATAAAATTAATTAATGAAACTTCTATGTTATGAATTTGGTAAAATAGACTTCATTTTTGAATTCGGAATATGAAATATAGCTTAGGATGAAATTTTGGCATTGTTCTGAAAAACATCAATTTTTGATGAATAGTGAAACTACTAAGTGGTAGTTAAAAATCTGAATTTTTCATAAAACTTAATTTTACCGCTTCTGTGAATGGAATTTCAAAAATCCGAGAGACACGGTTGATGTCAGTAAGTAAAATGTGGTTCAATGAGATGAAAATAATTTTTGGTGAATAGTAACTTTTTACTTTTATTTACCACGGTTAAAAGTAAATAGGGTAATTAAGGGTAAGAATGATATTAATATTACCCTAACACATGTCCTAATTCTATTGGACAAGTGTATCTCGACCAAAAACAACCTTAAGTGTAAAATATTATCATTTAGTCCCACTTGGATTAGATTAGTACATTTATTATTATTTAATTCAAAGAAGAGTTAAAAGAGTTAAAATCAAATTTTATTTACTAAAACATTTTTAATATAGGGTTTTACATAAGATAAATTCGATTGTAAATATTCATTAGAAAGCTAAAACGATTTCCTACATAATGGTATTTTATTTTTAATTTTTATACATCAAATAATTTAATTTATTTATGACACAAATATGATGCAGTAATTATCTTATTTATGAAATATTGACATAATTGATGTTATAAACACAAAAATAAATGTAATTTGAGACTTTTTATGAATTAAACTAATTTTATAGGTTACTATGATATATTAGTGTTGATTTAATAAACTTTTTTTGAACATATAATTCTGTTATGACTTTCACAAAAATCATATATCAAATAGTGTCAAAATTGACACAAAATAGTTTTTAAATCAAATATTATATTATTAATTTTTATTTTATTTTTAAAAATATAATGTTCGGCCAAATGACTTATATAAGGATATATATATTAATAATAAACAATTTGGGTTTCGTTTGGCATGTTATAGTAAGTGTATTAACCATATAGTGTAAGAAAACAAAAAGACACGGTAAAAGTTAAATTATTTAACTTAGAGTTAAATCTAATTGAAAAGGTTAAAATAATAACCTAAACTTGTCTAAATCCTATTAGTTGATATTATTTCGACCCATCCCCACTTTAGCTTCGAAATAAGACCCTTTGGAACCATTATAAACCGATTTTGACTTTAATATAAAATAATATTTTGAGATATTTCTAAGGTGCCCCTCTCATCCCTTATAAAAGGGCACCTCCTCCCCCTCCTCCTCACACCAATTTGAGCCCTCAAGCTCGGCCAACCCCTGCCATTTTCTCCTCTCCACTTCTCTATAATAATCCTTGAGGTCCTGGTCTTCTTCAAAGACCAATATTAGTTCCCTAAGTGGAGGATTCAAAGAGGCATTCCAAAGAAGAGGTAATATCCATTACCGATCTTTTCAATTTCTTTCTTCTTCAACTTCTTCTTATTTAGTTGTTTCGTGATGAAGTAATAACATCAGTATTACTTAAATACTGATATGTTATTATAAATATGAAACAACCCTAATTCACCTTCTATCCATCCCACGGAAAAATGAAATCACCGCGCGTGCGTACGTACGGAATACCGTCTCCACGCCGTGGTGTAATCTATTTTTCCACCATCACTTTACAAGGATGGGTATAATGGTGTAATGAGTAACTATTTATGATTATTATAAAGTAATATTGATACTGAAATAATATATATATACTCCAATACAGTTCCACGATCATAGGAACGATATCATCACTCGTGCGTACGTACGGAATACCGTCTCCACGATGTGATGTGACTCGTTCTACATGATCATCATTACATAGTAATTATATAAATGAATTGAATGAATAAATATGATATATGTTACACTAATACCATTCTGGATATAAGGTATCTATAACCTTAAAAGAAGAATAAGAATGTATTCGGCAAAACACGCGTAAGAACAAAAGGCAATAAAGACCCGAGTAACAAGTAACAATGAAATATTACTAACAAGAAGCTAAGAATATGACAATATATGATATCATATCAATATGTATGATTCTAGAATAATTCAATAACATTATTTAAACCATTATACAGGATATTCGGACACGTACAAAGCAAATCGGACCTAAGGTAAGGGAAATATCACAATCTCATTTTATCCGAGATTGTTTATACTTTAGTATTTACTGGGGTGTATTTTATCATCCACATCCATGTTTACTCAATATATAATATTATTTCCATCCACATACAATTGTTTAAATCCAATTTTACCCTTCGGTGAGTTTTTAGTAAAGGATATGAAAGGAATCTTTTGTCGTTTTTCGTACGAGGTACTTTTTGACTTTTCCAAAAAAAGTACGAAGAATGTTTTTTTTAACTTATACGGCATGAATGGATTTTTAATACATTATTTCCAAGAATCTTCCTTTACAAGTTTTAAAGTTTATTTTTAATCAACTTCTTTTAGTTTAAAGTTGTTTGACATATTAAGAAAGGCAAAATGTTTTTGAAGAAGAAAGGATATTTTCCTCAAGAATGGAGTTCAAGTGTTTTATCAAAATTATTTTCCATCTAAAATAATAAAGGGTTCTGTTTTTATCCCTATTATTACATTGATTTGATCATGTTGTGATGGAATTATTTTTATGAATTCCTTTATCTTATATGAATTGATTTATGATATCATGATGTTTCAAGAATCCCATTTTTGTTACATGTGTTATGCGATGATGTATGATTTATGATTATGTGGCACACATAAGAAAGGATTAATTATAAGATGGGTGAGACCTATATCTCCCTCCAATGCATTGGGTAAAGATTTTATATCTCATGAGATAGACATGGCCGGAACGGTAGGTTATACCGGTTCAGTGAAACAGGACTGGAACGAGGGTGACTCGGTTCAGAAAGGGACTTTGTCCGCTAAGATAGTCTTGGCAATGAGTCATGACTAACAAGAAATGATTTTCTATGATTATGTGTGCATGCCACAAAGATTTCAAGTTTCATGTTATGATTATGGGGATCTCATTTTCACTTTTATGATTTGTTCCATGTTAAGATATTATGATCTCTTTTGCAGGTTATGATTTTCAAAAAGATATGATATGATTTTTATTTCTTTTATTTGCCCTTGCTGAGCATTTGAGCTCACCCTTTTATGTTTTCTTTTCCCCAGGATATAAAGAAAGGTTTTAGGTAAAAAAATGAAAGATCTTTATGGGAGATATTGAAGATCTTTCAACACGATTAGAAGATTACGTTCCGAGTTTTCAAAGACACTAAACAATTACGGTCCTTGTGTGTGTGTTTTTGTAATGTACTAAGTATTCCGCAAATGTAATGTAATGTCCATGTACGTCAAGCTTCGGGTCTCTACAGTTTCACCTTCCATGGTTTTTCCCAGATCCAAATTTACTAGATCTAGGAAAATTGGATCCCTTTCAACTCTAATTTTGTTCAAAACTCCATGATCCTTTCTTCTCAAAGCATCTACCACCTTATTTTACTTCCCCTGGTGGTAGTGTATCGTTCAATCATAATCCTTGAGTAGTTCAATCCATCGCCTTTGCCTCATGTTGAGTTCTTTCTGTGAGAAAATATACTTCAAACTCTTCTGATCGGTTTATATTTCACATTTTTCACCATAGAGATAATGTCTCCTTATCTTCAATGAAAATATTACAGCAGCTAACTCATGATCATGACAAGGATAGTTTTTCTCATGAATTTTCAGCTGTCGTGATGCATAGGCAGTAACTCTATCATTCTGTATAAGGACACAACCAAGTCCTTTCTTTGAAGCATCACTATAAATAACAAACCCATCATTACATGATGGTAGAGTCAATATAGAATCATTGACTAATCTTCTCTTCATTTATTCAAATAATTCTTCACACTCTTTTTTTCAAATAAATTTAACCCCTTTAGGTGTGAGCTTTGTTAATGGGTTAGCCAATCGAGAAAAATTCTGGACGAAACGCCAATATTAACATGTTAAACCATTAAAAATGCGTACCACAATTATACTCATCGATGTTGGCCATTCTTGTATTTCCATGGTCTTAGAAGGATCAACTGAAATTCCATCTTTATAGAAAATATGTCAAAGAAAACAAATCTCTTGACTCCAGAATTCACACTTGTTAAACTTCCCATATAATTCATGTCTTCTAAGAGTATTCATGATAATGTACAATTTATTTTCATGATCTTCATAGCTTTTGGAATATACCAATATATCATCAATAAATACCACCAAAAATTCATTGAGATATTCTTTGAAAACTCTAACATTAGATCCATGAAAACAGAGGGTGCATTAGTCAGCCCAAAAGGCGTTACTGTAAACTCATAATGCCCGTACCTGGTTCAAAATGATGTCTTTGGAATGTCTTCATTATTCAGAAACAACTGATGGTATCCATATCGAAGTTCAATCATTGAAAAGTATTGAGTTCCATGCAATTGGTCAAATAAATCATCAATGAGAGGTATAGAATACTTGTTCTTTATTGTTATAGCATTGATTTCCCTGTAGTCGATACATAACCTCATAGATCCATCTTTCTTCTTAACAAAAACGGCAGGGTATCCCCATGGAGAAAAACTAGGGATAATAAATCCCTTATTACTCAATTCCTCTAGTTGTTTCTTTAGTTCAACTAATTCTACATTGGTCATTCTAAAGGGGGTCTTCGATATAGACCTTGAACCAGGAATTAAATCAATGGAAAAAATTAATTTCTCATTCCGGGGGATGTACAGGTAAATCTTCCAGAAACACATCTACATATTCTTTCACAATAGGTACATCCCCTATTTGAACATTCCTTTCCTCACCCACAGTTATTTCATTCTCTTTCTCCCCGATAATTGAATTTAGTTGAGCTACTAGGGGTGGATCTAGATAAGAATCAGGTGGTGATGATTCTACTCTAAAGATAAGGTGTTCTTTATCATCATCATCAATAATCGTAACCTCCTTCTTCTTACAATAAATATTCACATCATGGTCTGAAAGCCAATCCATACTAAAGATTATTTCAAATCCAATCATGGGTATGACGATGAGATCTGCAGATAAAGAACATTTATATTCTCTAATTGGGACTGATTCACAAAACTTTGTTGCAATGATACTTCCCTTAAGAATTTTGACTGACAACTCCCTTGTTAAATCAAATTAGAAATATCTAATTTTCTGAGAAAACTAGGAAGATATGAAAGAATTCGATGATCCAAAATCAAATACAGCATTTGTTAAACTTGAGAACACCATTAAATTACCTGCCACCACATCTTTCGAAGCTTCTACCTTAGCAGTAGTGATAGCATAAGCTTGGCCTTGATCCCTTGTCCATTTCTGAGGTAAGTTCCTCTGACTCTTAGGACATTAATTTTCATAATGTCCCATCCCCCTATAATTGTATCATTGACCATCGGTAGATTCTTTCTTCCCCTTGCAATCACGATCTTGGTGGCCTTTTTCACCACACTTGTAACAGACTCCCATTCCTTTCAAGAAAGTACCAGGGTGTTTCTTCCCACATTTACTACAGTATGGATAATCAAAGTTTCCATTCTTCCCCTTATTTACATTTCTAGAGTGATCAGAATATCTCTTCTTCTCTTTATTTTCATTAAATTCGTAAGACTTAGAGAATTATTTGTCTATCTTGGTAGCACATGAGACAAAATCTTCGTACAAAGAGAAAGATTGTGAGACTAATGCTCGATGGAGAAACATTTTTAACCCATAAAAGAAATCATCATTCTTACTACTTGGGTTATGTATATAATCTTATGCATGCCTCGCTAACCTTGTAAAGTTAGCCTCATAATTTGCGACATTCTCATCCACCATTTGTCTCAGACATAGAAATTTCCTTTCTATATCTTCTTGATGGTCACGAGGAAATAATTTTTCTATGAAAATATCTTTAAACTCCCTCCATTCCATTTTTGATACTTCATCATCCTCCTCTGTGTTTTGAATCAATGACCACCATTGGTTAGCATCTTCAATGAGGTGGTAAAATTCCATGATAACTTTTTCCCTTTCCTTACTCCCCAAGGCATGGAATATTTTCTCTTAGGAATTTATCAATTGCTCAGCTACTAATGGATTTGTACTCCCATTGAATTTTGGTGGTTGTTTCCTTATGGAGTGATCTAACAATGAACCTCCACGCTATGGATCTGGGTGTTCCATACAGGTAAGGTTATTATTCATAACCTGAGTGAGTTGTCCCAGTATCATGATTAGCTAATCAGCACCAGTTGCATCACCAGCTCCACTATAATTATCATAATCATGAGGTAAATATTTGCATTGAGTGTGTTAATTGATACGAATTCTATTTCTTCCACTAGGTGACATTTCTAAACAATGGAATACACTAGATTAGTTTATGAATCACAATACATAAATCCAAACATGTAAAACACTTAACCTAAATTGAACAGTTTATGGATATAATCCATAATAATAAAACTGTTTTCATTGAGGAAGTATATACTCATAAACCCTTCGTAATGGTTTATAAATAAAATGATAATTATCCTAAGAATATCCCACAGGAGTGTCGTAACCAAGAGTGCAGCAAGTCCCGTTGTCATGCACCAATTCCCGTTCGAGTCTAGTTCAAAGTGGTGTTTTCGGGTTTTACCCCTTAGTACATCTATGCCAGAGCCGCATCTACCTGCTCGTATCGTTCTAGGGATGTATTAATCAGAAAACTCACAAAATATCTACAATACCAAAATTCTAGGACGTTCTCTTATACTAATCCTCAAAGTCCAACTTAGGTCTATGTGCTCTAATAAGAGTTTATCTAAATCTAGCTTCTAAGGTTTGTACTAAAATTTCTCTGATACCATCTGTAACACCCCGACCCCAGTTACCCATAGTCGATGCATTATTACATAATATTGGCATGATCACAAAAGATCAAGTCTCGAATGAATGATTAGTTTAGTAGCCTTGGAATCACTAGATACATTCATATGTCTTACATTACATCATAAAATAAAAACTACAACAACATCTTGTCTCCATAGACCACACTTATATCCCCTCATACTATCCCTACAGGTCATTCATAAAGTACTTCTTCACATCCTTGGAAAAATAAAACCTAGAAAGGGGTGAGTTAAGATTCCCAATAAGGATAACAATATAGCGGAAACATTCATAAATAAGCATAAACATTTAAGGTAATGTACAACGAAAACAAAAGCCTTTTAAACTTGAACTTTAGCATAATATGGAAGAAATAAAATGAAATAATTCCATTTACTTATTCACATGGATATTCTACTAGTTGAATAATCACATGCAATATCAATAACCACTTTCATATTGATGGAATGCATAATTATAGACTATCAAAACCACATAGTCAAGGCCTTGTGCCAAGACTACAAATAAGATTTTGTCAAGGACTTGTTTCAAGACACTAGTTTGTCTCATGAGAGATATTGATGCATCAAGGAGCTATAGTGGGTTCCACCCGTCACTTACTATGTCCAATGCATTCCTCATATGAACAGGTTTAAACATAACATAAACATTCATATTTAAAATATAATACGAAATGTCAATACTTTATCCATAAACCATGAATGGTATAAAAATTACACATCCAAAATCAAACATATCACGAAAACTTCATTAAAATATGTATGTTTTGTATCATAATTAATCAACTTCAAATAAGCTTAAAATCTATCAAAGGATGTTTACATAGATGAAATAAAAACTATTTTAGAGAAATATATCTTTTTTTAAATCAATTAAAAGTCACATAATTATGAAATAAAACATTTAATTTTAAAATATTCTTATAAGATAATAAGGGAAGATTAGATGATTTTATAATGGCGGAAAATAGCCACACCCGCCATATAAGTTAAAAAATACATTCTTACCTTAATTTTGTCGAAAGGGTTAAAAAGGACCTTGTTTGGAAAATGACGAAAAGTTTCCTTTATACAAATCTTATAAAAAGTAAAACAAGGTTATAAATGAATTTAAAACATATTATATAAAATATTAATAATGTTTTGAAATAAATTTTTAAGAAACATGGATGTGAATGATAAAGAGGTCCTAGTAGATACTTAGGTAAAAACAACCTCAGATAATAAAGAGATTGTGAAATTAACACTTACCTTGTACTTTTCCTTGGTTGAGGGTAGGTTAAACTCTTGTATAATGGTGAAATAATTGTTATTAAATTATACAATAATCATATACATTATATGATATCATATATGATCTTTTAACATTGCTTTGTTAAAAATATCATTGTATTACCGTTGTTTCGGGTGTTAACTGATAAATTTTCCTTTATATGATTTGTTACGTAAGCTGTGTTTGTTATGGATAGGTTGTATCTTATTAATATATATAATTATATTTAGTATTTAAACATTATTTTTAACAATTAAATAAAAATTATTCTTGAATGGATACGATGGAAAATGAATCTCATCGCGTTCGTGGAGACGGTAGTCCGTACATACAGACGAGCAACAATATCATTATTTTGATATTAAAATATTATATAATTGGATGATATATCATATATATAGAATCATTAGCATGTTATATTTATTATTTAAATCAATAACACATCATTATCATACTCATTCAAATAATAATGTTTTGAATAACAATTACACAACGACCTGGAGACGGTAAGTTGTACGTACGCACGTATAGTGACATGTCATTCAAAGGATGGATATAATACTGATTATGGTTGTAAAATAGTTATAATAACATCACAATATATAAAAGATACTGGATTTATTATTTTATAATGGAAATAACAAAGAAAGAAGAAGTGGAAGAAGAACGTAACTTGAAAGAGGGTGATGAAAACATTACCTCTTCTTCGGGTTCTTCCTTTTTATTTGATCAAATGGGCTCTTTAGGTTAGATTTCTGATCAAACGATGGCCTCTAAGTTGAATTGAGGAAAGTTTATAGAATATTTGGCCAGGTTTTGGCCAATCCAAAAGACTTTGAAGGTGTTAATTAGAGAGAAGGGGGAGTTCCCTTTAATAAGAGGGGTGAGGGGCACCTTTGGAAAAGCTAGAAATATTATTTGATAATAAATTCATATTCGGTTTATAATGGCTCAGAAGTGGATTATTTAAAGTTTATAGTGGGGATAGGTCAAAAAACACTCAACCAATAGGTTTTACAAAGGTTTGGGTCACTATATTAACTTTATCTTTTTTATTTAAGTCTTAGTTAAATAGTTTTACATTTACCGTGTCTCTTTGTATTTTTATATTATATAGTTAATAAACATACTATATATTTCAAAGAGACCCCCAAGTGGTCCATTAATGATACCCTATCATTATATAAGTCTTTTGGTCGAGCATTAGATTTTTTAGGAATAGAATATCAATTAATAATATAATATTTGTTTTAAAAACTCTTTTATGTCAATTTTTACACTATTTAATAATTGATTTTTTTTAAAGTCTTAACAACTTTATTAATTCTAAAAAAATTCATTTAAGTAATACTAATATTTCATAATAACCAATAAATTTTTTGGATGTCCTCAAAACTAAAAAATTATATTTATTTTAACATTTATAATACCAATTATTTGATTCTTTCAATAATACGGAAAATACTGCATCATTATTGTGTCACAAATAAATTTAATCATTTAATGTTTGAAAATTATAAATAAAATCTCATTATATAGGAAATATTGTTATATTTCTTATGAATATTTATAGTAAAAAATATAACATATATAACCCTATTTAAAAAAATCTAAAAGATATATGCGTATGTCATATTTGTATTTACATTAACTTAATTAATATAAAGTGTCATTATCACTTATGAGTGGCTCCATGGGGTCCCAAAATCGACCCAAAGATTCCCATGATCAGAAATGTATCAAACAATAGGGTTAGAACATGTTTTGGGGTAATTTAATATTATTATAATATTATTTTTTACCTTTATTTATCAGATTTACCCTTTAACCATGGTAAATAAAATATTTACCGAAGTAATTATTCAAAATGTCTAAAAATAAAAGTTAACTATTTACACAATTGGAAACTCTTGATTCTAAATATGGGATCAATTTTTATAAATTCAAAACACAGAAGTGGCAAAAATTAATTTAATATTAATTCACGTTGTCAAAACAAAAAGCGTGTTTTTAAGAAATAATAACTATCAAAAGATTGACACTTGGTTATGTCCAGTTTAAATGTGAAATTATGTCTAATGACCAACATTGGATTAAATGGTAAAAATATAATCTAATTATACTTTAAAATCACTCAAATTCATAATTTATCACTATTAATTATTTTTATTAAAAAAGTTGTTTTTAATTAAAATTTATTAATTTTAACAATTCATCAAAATATAAAAGTTATCAAAAAAGTACCAAAAATTGACCCTAATATAATTTAGATATTCCGAATCCAAAAATGAAGTACATTTTTAAAGATAAAATTTATAAAATTTGAAAAAGTGGGTATTACTATTCATAACGGCTAGTTTAATTTGTTGTGGTGTGTTAGAACTCGAAGTTTTGTACAACACACGCTATTGTATTATTCAAAGATAAGCGTACCATGAAATATTGGGGTGTTACATTTAATATTTGATATTGATCCAACATATTTAATCCTAAATTAACCAAAACCATTAATTAATACCTATTAAGTGAAGTGCATTTTCTTGGGAGCTCTGAAATATTTTTATGTTTTTCACTAAGTGAATAATTTGGAATTTCATAGGTCATTATCTTCTGGGTTAATTACTTCAAAAATGTTATTTTAGGTTTTGAAAAAAATAAATGGATTAAAATTAAAATATTGAAGGGTGTGTATTTGATGTTTTCAAAATAAGGAGTATATAAGGTGATGATGATTTTTTTGAAAATATTTTAAGAAGAAAAAATTTATTGAAATATAAATCTTCAAAAATATATTATTATTTATATTTAAATTTTAAGTTCAATAAATTATGGTCCTCTAATTTTCTATCCCCCAAACCATATAGGATTTATGTCAGCCAAAATTATGAAAATAATTAATCCTTAGGATAAATCTAGATGTGTAACCATGACACCCTTATTTTATGGTTGTTTCATGGAAATAACAAGACTATTGGTAAAATAACATTCATATCAAAACTATAACTAAAAATGAATTGAGTTTAAGGATCATATTTAAACAATATAAAATAATCCATCTTGTTGTGATTATGATAGTTAAAATTTCTGCCTTAGGATTTAAAAAATCCCTTCCTCCTATTTAAAATTATTTTCTTTTGAGTTTTTTTATTTAAATCTAAATTAATGGATTATATTAATATTAATTACAAAAAATGTCATTTATTAAATTTCAATAAATGAATATGGTTTGAGTTAGATCTATTAGTATGAAAAGTTACTCTTTCATGTGTGGAGTAGTCACCACAGAAACAAGTTCACACATAAGTGTATATAAAGAGTATATCCAAATTATGTTTTTAATATTTAATTTAATACCATGAAAATTAATTAAATGAGAATAAAATTGATTATTATAGATTAAATATATGATATAGATAGAATTTTATTATAGGAAATTAAATATACAATTTAAAGAAGAAGAATAAATCACCACCGAATATATACTTCTTTTAAGAATTATATCTATTACAATTATTCAATAAATGGAGGGAATCCACATACCACATACCTTAAATATATGAATTCAAGGAAAACCATTTACAAATGTGAAAAATACAAATTTAATGGATGAATGAGTTTCAATATTTAAAAGTGGATAAATGTCTAGATGGGGAAATTTGATGAAATAATTTACCCTAACATAGATTGATTAGTTGACCCTATTACCATATGAACTAGATAACCTTTTGGTAAAATAATTTTTTTAATATATTTTTTTATCCATTTTCAAAATTTAACCCCATTTTAATACTTTATGAATAATTTATATCCCAAATTTGTATAGATTATCAATGCTAATGACTCTAGTTTATCTTTGACTTGAGGGATCTTTTTATCTAATAAAATTTAGTATACAATAGGGATGGTCAACAATAAAATTATATATCGTATAGAAAATAATCCTCTAAAGATATTTGAAGAAAATATATGTCATAGAGAAACAAATTTTAAAAACACGTGATCATATTTTCTTGGGTTATAACTGAAATTATTAATAATTTTTCAAATACATAGTAATGTTCTAATTTCATCACAAATTAAAAAAATTGTCTTTATCTGGAGAAAATCTATAATTTTTTATTAATACAATATTTATTAAATTTGGTTTTTAATAAATGTGATCACTCGACTTATCCCCTACCCTATACAGAACATTTTATAAGATCATATGTTATATCAAATTGGTGCTTTCCACTTCCCTATATAAAATGAAATCAACTATATATAATCCAAATTGTGCATGTTGGGTCTATGAAAGAAGACCAGTGGAATACCACTATAAAATTTATAAGATAAATTTTTAAAATAAAACAATTACATGATAGTTAAAAATACACATAATAAAAATACAATTTTGATTTTATTAAAAAAATATCAAAAGATAATAAATGTATATCCTTATTTTTAATTAAATATATATCACTATGGAGAAATAAATGAACCCATTTTCCTGTTTGAAATTACATATAAATGAAATTGGATTACATATCTCATATTTTAATATATCATGGTCTTCTATCTACTCAGTAAAGGACGAGTCTTGGATCCTTGTTCTCAACCATAAATTGAATGTAGATCAATAGCTAAACCATGATCATAAAATTCTATAAAATCCTCTTATAATTTTATAACCCTAATCTATTAGAAAATAAACTAATTAGTGGTAATCATAAACTAGAATAGGATCCGAAAATAGAATTTTCATGTACCTAATAATTTTTTGATGTGAAAGGCTAGGCCAAACATAATTATAACCTAGTATATTTCTTGAAACTAGAATCCACTATAGCTTCCCAATGGATAATATATTCTTTTACTAAAATTGATTTAATAAATTATTATTTTCTAATTTTTTATGAAATCTAATCTTCCCTAAAACACCCTTCATATAAATAACCCCTTTTAGGTTAATTTAGGTAATGAATTATGAAATAGATCTACCTTTCTAGAAACTAAATCAGTATGTATGAACATCATGTGCGAAAAATTATATATATTTTATCTCTCATTTCCATGAAAAAAATCTTTTATATTTTGAAAACTTTTTTAAATTCATAATATAAAGACCTTATATTTTTTAATTAGAGATCTCTTAAAATAAATTCACAAATTTCATAAAATAATATGCTTGACATTTCATCAGGAACATATTGTGTAAATTTTTTTATTATTCTAATTTTAGAAATTTTATTAAACCCCATTCCATTTCATGAGATAATCAATAAAAAATAATTTACTCATTATTATAATGTTATCATCAATATAAAATATATATTATTATTACATGATATCACAATTTAAACCTTCAAAAAATCATTGGATTTATAAAAACAATAATCTATATAGAGAAGAACCTATCGATAACTTCTATAGTCAACATCAAATTATTCTATTACACTGTGAATGATAATAATGTATCATTAAAGACAATTAAAACCCCTTTGATGATGAAATCCATAATAAATTTCCATTCCTGATGAATTCCCTAGAAGCTATAGCATAAAAAGATCTAGAGAAGTTGATGAACAAAGAGATACACGTAATTATTTACACATACATATAAATTTCAATAATTTTCAAAGAATAATACTCACTTGAAGCTATAGACAAGAGGGTGTTTGAAAGGAGTAACCTCCTTAAAAATCTATAATTAATATTAGAAACAATTTGACTCATTTGAATGAAATATGAGTTTAGATAAAATAATAATAAAACAATTCAAGTGGATGAATGGCTAAAAGACAATGTTAGACAAACTATATGTTTACTAATGAAAAATATTTTATGAATATTTTTACCACATGGTTAGGGAGGCCATGATCCCTGATTATAAAATTAATATAATCCTCTAAAAATATTAAAATTTTAATTCAAATTCCATTAAAAATTTATAAATATATATATATATATATAGAATACATACCTAATAGTGAAATCATTTATTTCACAGTTCTCCCAACAATGACTCTTTTTCTAAAATAAATTCCTCATGACATTCCTTAATAAGAAAATAAAAGTCCATTACTCCCTCACTTGATATTTTTGGTTTTATTTCTCTTGATATTTAATACTAAGAATCTATAAAATAAAAACTAATAAAAAAAAATTACTTAAGAAACATACTATTATGTTGTTGAATTCAAATTGGTTTATCCAATGAAGCTTCAAGCTAACATTTCAGATCATTGTAATAAAGAATAATAGATTGATCTAAATTGACATGTTATAACCATAAAATGGAAACAAAATTATAAGTAGATTTCACCCAGGATAGAAATTTTATCTAATATTCAACCATTACATGAATTTAAAAATCCTATAATGTTCTTATATTCCATGAAACAAGATTATTATTCTTCATTGGTTGTCTTGGACCTAGTTGATGTGTATTTTTTTAAAATACTTGTTCAAGATATGAAAATACCTATAGATTAGATGAAGATCAACACAAGATTTCATGAAACCCTAATATATACCAAAAACATATCTAAATCAACTAAATTTTACACATATTCTTTAGAAAATTATTTTTACCCTCGACTAGAAAGGAATCACCCATCTCAAACCAAGATATGGGTGAATAGTACTAATAATAATCAAAAGATTTAAATAGATCAATATTTTAATGGATTGATAAATAATATTATAATAAAATTAAACAAATGATAGATGGTTTTACCCAAATCCCTAGAATCCCAAATGAATCACGAATTTTATATTATAATAAGTAAAAAATAATTGACAATTGGAACATTGGTTTGAGTGTGATATACTGTGTTAAGAAATGAAATAGTAACAAAAATTCTTAGAGAACCCTGTGAAGAAAATAATTAAAATGGGGATATATATTTATAATGAAAACCAATGCAAAACATGTAAATTAATTATCCCTAACATTTAAAAAATCTATATATATATATCCTTTATACATACATTAACTAAAAATAAATTTATAGACTTTATCAAACTAATTTTAAATCATTTACTAACTCACTTCTTCACTATCCCTAGTTTTGAAAATCATAATAATGTTTTCCTGTATTTATAACATTCATTTAGTTATTAAAAGTCCTATTTTTTAAACACTCTAAACATTTTATTCACTATGTTATGAAAATAAATGTTTGATATATTAATTTATGGAATATTTTGTTGTTACACATATCTACAGTCAATGAAATGTAATATAAAATTCATGTTTATCATTACAATATCAATGGAACATAGATATTTTCATTTAATAAAAATATAAGATATTTTATTTATATTTGAGGAATATATTATATAGATAATGATATTAAATTAAATTATATAAATAGTAACACTAATTTTATATACAGATATTCATCTTGAATTCATTTTTATTATGATGCTTAAATCTTGTGTGTGTGATGTACTTATTGTATAATATCTATGTCATTTAGTTGAATTTGGTTTTATTCCAATATTTTATAATCTCCAATATTATGGGGATAGAAATATGATTTTTTATGAATAATAAGATCTATGATATCTATATCACTTACCACTATATTTCTTGATCAAGGAGTTTCTTAGGGATAATGTCTCATATTGTTAGATTTTGTTGAGGAATTTTTTAGGTGAATAACATGAATTTTTTAATTAGGTAGATCATCTAGCCACCATGTTTCGAACTTGTATCCATTGAATTTGGGTATAGAACCTCCATCCTCTTTTGAGTAAAAGAAAAAATTTCCCTAGATTGGAGTCAGTTTATATCATTAATAATTATATTTTTAATGTGTTAAAGGATTATTTTATAAAAAACATGTATTATCTATATTTTAATTATTCATAATAGTTATTTTTTACCTATTTTTGGTTCATAAAATCCATGGGTTTTAAACTAAACTACTATAATTATTTATTTTATTTTTTATCTAATCTATTTTATGTTTATAACTAAAAAATAGTATATAATTTTTAGTTGGGGGAAATTATAGTTTTTTTTAATATGAACTCACTTCTATATTTAAAATTATATATCAGAGAGAAGATTAATATAAAATCATAAGAAGAAAAACACTTCTGTTGAAAATTACAAGTTATTAAAGTATTAAAATTGATTGAAACCTCTTCCCAAATCAATGAAATAATGGATAAGTGATAAAGTATTTATATGGGATTATAATATTACAACTTCAATTACTATAATGTGAGGAATTGGGAAACTTGGAAAAATATATACCTCTTAAAACCATTACACCAATACTAATTATTCATATAATAATACATATTAGTATAACATAGATGAATATCTCCCAAATACTAATAATTATCATTAATAACTTCCATAATGAAACATGAACCACCAACTAATTTTTAGAGGAAAAAATATTATCAGAAGAAAGAGAATGTAGATGATAAATACCCAAACCAATTATAATTATCATATTAAAATTATAGTTATGATCTTATGGATTAATTAAAATATTAAATTAAATTATACATGGACTAAAATAATATTTGGTAAGAACATCCACTCCTTATCCATTTCAACTATAACTGGAAATATGAAGAAAAAAAATGCAGAGTCTGTTCGAGTCGAGTATAGGGTAGGTTTCTCTTATAAGACATTTTCCTAAGATATTATTTAGGGTAGGGGACTCTAATGATGGCGAAGGTTCCTCTATAGAGACCCTCTTGTAGGCCATTTTTATTTCATCATATGTCATATGCTAAAAAATTTGATGAGATTTATTTTAGTAATTTATCTTTTTTAGAGGTATACAACATTGTTTATTTGGTGATAGGTTTTATTATAAGCTCTAGGATTCCCTTATATTGTGATAAATGTTAGATTATTTAAGTAGGGTATCCTAGACTATGAAATCATGATATTATGGGGAAATTTGAACTCGGTTCCCTTAATTCTCAATCAATACTATCCACTCCTTACCTATCATAGCCTCATACATTGAAAGAAGGTCTACATTATTCATAGGTTTGATCCAAATGAAAGCATCAAGTATTCATCATTTATCTTTTTCCTAGATCACTGGTCTAGTTAAAATCTTATAATTGTCCCAAGTACCCTCTTTCCCCTTTTGACATCTTTTTTTGTAAAATATTAACTTGGGTGGTTGCTTAATTTCTGGAGGATCCTTCTTATTCCTTAATAGTCTTATTCAAGGTCTCATGGTCTATTCAGGCTCTTCCATATCCCACATTTATATGTAAAATTTGAGATGTTATTCAAACTTATATGGATTTAATTGAATTCATGATATATAGCTTTTGAATAATATTATTATTGGAAACTTCACCACCTAAAATCTTTGAATATTTGAACAAAATCTATAAACACATATTCAAACATCATTTAATTTTTTTCATAATTCTCAATTATATTAGAAGAACCAGGATAATGATTTAGAAGACCATAAACCCTCATGAATCTAGAATAATAACTAAATTTGTCATTAATAGTGTGTTTATCCATATTGAGGGGTGTTCTAGTGTAAGAAGAAATATCCCTCATTATTTGATGGTGCTAAAACAACCATATAAGAATGTGAAACTTATCCTTGATTTGGGATTTTCTGTGCTTATGATGCTAAGAATTAAAATTATTATCCCTTTTTGAGATTTGGAATATACCAATGATATGATTTTAGACTCTATAGTCCCAATATATATATATTTTAATTTTGGATAGGAATACTAAATGAAAGTATATTTTTCTAATGATAATGATCTTCTAACTTTCAAAACCATATGTAATATTAAATTTCATTTTCATATACTCTAAATTTTTGGGTTTTTCAACCTCAATGAATATTAATTTCATATTAAGGGATGTAACTATAAGATTCAAATAATTAATTGATATCCTCTTGGGTAAAAATGGTAGTGTGGCCCATGGATGAGTAGAAAATGAGTTGAAGAGAACCTGATGTGGGGAAGTACTAAGTAGAATAGGCTCGTATATTTATTGCACCATCCCATAGTGTCCATAGAGTGGTGATAATACCTAGGAGGAAATGATCTCTTCAAGAGTTGAATGTTCATTATTAGAGTGTCCAGATAAATTTTATTTTTGTGTGGGATACTAAAATACTTGTTTACTATGAACACTTTAAAAAATGTGTACATATTTATTGGATATGAATATATCCCAGCATTTTTCTTCCCCATGCCCATGGTTTACAATATCTCAGTCCATACAGTAAATCATGGTGTTGTGTTCCTCCAATAAAATCATAAAAATATAAATACATATTAATTAGGATTATAAAACAATTCTATTGTGATGATTATTGTTCCATGACCACTAGAGGAATCAATTAAAGGGAATGGTATAAATTGAAAATTGTGTGATGGGAAACTAGTCCATGACATGTCAGGGGAATCTTTTCAAAGTGGTGATATATAAGATGATATCTTACAATATATTAGGATATCACACAATAGTCTATAAATATGATGAATGAAAATTAATTTTTCACACATCGCACTTATACCATATTTTCATAATTAAAATAATGAAGAACCACTATGGATAAACACAGGAAATACTGAGGTTGCTCAGTATTGATGATTGTTGTCTCTATGATGATCTAAAATTACCATGCATGCATATAGGTTCTCAGTATGACCATATATATATTATTTTTCTTAATATGTATGTATAATTATGGTCATTATCCAAATTTCATGGTTAATATTAACTCAACCACTAATAAAATTACATATAGTGGCATTTTATCCATGTATATTGAGTTCTCTCAATGGATGAAGAAGATTTTATAGAATAAGTTTTATAAAAATATCACATCATGAAGAGATTGATAATTTCATGTTTTACTTGTGATAGTGAGTTAAAAAGGTTTAATGGGGTGATTTTTATAATTACCTCATGAAACAATATGAAGTTGTCTTACATGGGAGATATTTTCAAGGTTGTGAAAAGTTTGTGTGAGTGTGGAGCCTTTGAATTTTTTTAGAGAAAATGATTTCACACTAAAATAGAATTCCACACACTGTGGATATTACTTCTTGAAGAGATGATTATTGAAGGAAAACCCATAGTGCCACATGGTTTAATTCCACATAAAACATTCAATCATATATAAAATTACACAAATAATGAAAATATATTTGCATCATGTATTGGGTGTCAGGGATCACTATCAAGTAAAAATAAATTATTGAATAATTTAAAGATAACCCATTCCATGATTTGTGAAGTACATTCTATGTGGAAATGAAAAATAGTAACAAATAATAATAGTGGTTCACACCATATTCTTAGTCACTTCTCTTAATTAATTTTTTATGTACAAATTGAAAATATACTCTTTATGATATTTTTGATGGAAATTAGGTAATTTTGACTGAAAAGTTTCCAAAAAAAAGTGATGGGAATATCAAATTATGAAAAATTAGAATCCTTAGAGAATTATTCTACTATAAAAATAGAGGATATCATAGTTTAATTGACATTTGAACTAGGTTGGGGGATACTACTATCGTTTATTCTTAGTTGCTGGTAGATGCATTGAATAGGTATTTTCTTATCCTTATCATTTCTTATATGATAATTTATCATTTATATTGAGGAAATTGTAATGAAATGGGATTGAATACATTGAGTAATTCCAATTTTCATAACGAAACATGTTGAGTATTTTCAGCATTATATTTTCTTAAATCTCTTCCTCATTCATTGAGAGTTAATATTGATTGTGGGTCAGGGAGAAATTTCAAATTAATATACAAGTGGGTGATTATCACCATGACTATTGAGTGATTTATTATATATGTTTAAACATCGTTTTAAGATTCATATTCACTTTTAAACTTGATTTTGTTGACCAAAGGAAAAGGGGTTTTTTGGAGGCAGAGTGTCTACACTGACCAAATGTTCCACTTAGTCTGGAATCTAATGAATTTATAGTCATTAAATCCATATTTTATGGCTTATAACTTAACAAAACAATATTTTAAATTTCTCAATACCTTTTTATCATTATTTTTTATTCTAAAATTAAAAGTACAAGTATTAGTTTTATCACCAATGATACTAGTCATATATATTGAATTTTAGTTGTCTCTTGCACCTTGTCTCTCTGTATTCAACCTCATGTCATTCATTACCTATAATAATTTCATGTAATTTTATTTTGTAATAGTTTAATTTCTATAAATTTATAAACTGATATTCTCATGAGAAAATAATAAATCATTTTTAGAGACAATGTCATTTACACTATTTCTAGGGAAGAGGCATATGAGGTCTTTAATTTGATCATTTGGACAATTTATATCCATATGTTTATTCTTTTTAGTGATATTATAATAGGTTTATGTCTTTTTTATTTTTCACACATTGGTTTTTTCGGTTGTGATAATTTTTAATGATTTAATTATCCACGATCCCCATCAATTTTCAACAAAAGTAGAAGATTCAGAACACTAGATTGATGATGTCATGCAATAAATCTAATTTCAAAGGGTAATTAACCAAAAACTATACCTAAGTAATGATAAATAACTCATCTAAAACCTTGATGTTTTTTCAAAGATATGGGGAATGACCTAGAGTGGATGAAAATTGATAATAATGTGTTTAATAAGGAAATTAATGAGTATAGTAAATTCTTAGTTTAATATAAGGAGAGAAATGAGGGTGATAATAAAATTAAGGCTTGATCTAATAGAATATCAATGGATGAATCCAAATATGTAGATCATGTGGAGAACACCAACACAGTTGTTGGTCTAGAGGTGGAAAAAAGAATAAGAAGACTCAAAAGTAAAAGACAAATATGATTTGGAGATTAAATATTTTCAAATAAAAAATATCAATGAAAAATATTTGGAATGGTAGTGATAATAAGAAAGAAATGAGTATTATGAATTTTGTATAGACCATAAGCTATATCTCAAAACCTTAAGTTTTTAAAATTTCTAGTTTCCTCCTCCAAAATGCACTAAGATTATTTCAATGAAAAATTATGAGAAGCAGTACACTATATGGGATGAAATTCCAAACATAGTTAAATATTGATCCGTTAAATTTATTCCATTCTCATTTATGTTATAAAATTTATAAGGTCTACATAAATATACTAAATGAATAACTTTTTTGGAGGAAACCCATGTTTCTATTACGTTTTAAGACCTTTAAGAGTTTATTTTTAGAATTTAGTTTATGTTATAGTTTTAATTATCCTAAATAATTTTGGTCTTACAATGAATATGCCTTGATCTTTAATGTTTTCATATGAATTTTTTAGTTAAATGATGTAAAGAAGTAATCAGGTGAGATGAAAAAAATGTAAAAGAGAATTGATTGACTGATAACAGAGTATTTATTTAATTTCATATCTTTTTCACCCCCTATTTGTTTTCTGTTTTTTATGATTTATTTTTTTAGGGAAATAAATTTCAAACATAATTATATTTTTATATTTTTGATTTTGGATGAAAACATAAAAATTTATCACATCATTCCATGTTTCATATATCAGTTTGAATTAGTCAGAATTAGTAAAATGGGGGATCAGTAAGTAAATATAAGCATAAGGGTGTCAATTTAAGGAATCGTGATTTTAGGATATTAGTTTATTTATATTTTTGATAATTCAATTACATGTTTCAAGGTTTTATTTTATAATATTCATGTTGATTATTTTATTATTAATTATCATTGAATTAGTGATTATCCCTTTCATATGTTTAAAAATTTTGAGAGGGTACTAGTATAATTTTTCATATTCTTTATAATACCCATTTATTAAGAGATGCATGGGTCATATAAACCTACTAGAACATGAATTTATAACTTTTTAATGTTTTGAATGAATAATTCATGTCAATATGATTGAAGAATTTTTTATTTATATCTATTTTATTCTTTGTGAGCTATCTTTACATGGAATCATGGTTTTAAGGCCATAGAAGTCATGAATGATTATGATTGGGAAGGCCCTATGAAAAGACTTTTTTATGCATCTTACCCCACTATTAGTAATTTTATATGATTTTAAATGAAATATGATTAGGGGTATTTTTTTTCTATTGTTGAATGATATAATTTTTATTGAAGAGGATATGTCGGTAATTTTCATTGTATGGTTAGGAATTGTTCATGAATTTCATTTCGTTGTAATTCCTTGAATATCCTCTAAAAAACTGAAAAAAAAATCAAAATAAATCAATACTAAAAAATTGAAAACAACATTATTGTGGAAAAAAATTGTAAAAAATTAAAAAAAATTGTATAAATAGAAGGAAAATATTTCATTTTCTTGTTAAAGATTTATGATCCTTTTATTTTCAATGTAGAGTATGGGTGAATTTATTCTTTGGGAGATGGAGATTTTTTTTGAGTTGTATTATTATTTATCATGAAATGTAATTTAGTGTTGACCCTCCATTTTATCTTTATTTTTTTCACATCAATTACCTACCAACACTCAATATTAGAGTTATTTGAATATTATTATGAATTCATTAGGATTAATGATGTTTTTACATTACTTAAAAGAAATTATTGACTCATTACTACACTATGTTTTAGATGAATGCACATGAGGCATGATCATACATTTAATAAATTTTTATTTTATGTGATGAGAAATGAATGTTACAAGTTTAACAAGATCAAAATTAGAATGAATGATAAAGATAAATTAAAAATGTCAATATAATTTTAAATTTGAATTATAATTTCAAGAGGCTGAGTAAAATACATTTTTAATTAGTTTTACTTGAAGAATGAGTAACTATAAATTCATTACTTATATGGTTATTTAAATTTTATTCCGTAATGATAATTATTTAACTTAATTGACAATGATGTTTAATCAATGATATGATGGGATACCATTGTGAAATATTTATATTTTATGATTCATAACAAGTAAGAGATTTTGTGTTGGGGGATTTTATAGCTATAATTCATGAATACATTTCTCCTATAAATTTTCATTTGTTCATTATTTTTCATGCATATCTACTGATATTGTTTATGGTTAATGGTAAGAGGTATTTAAATTTTAAATCATTTGTAGTTCTATGAATAAAATTGAAAGGAATGAGTTACGATGAAGAATAATTCTTCCACAGAAAATGTAAACTATATATTAAGATAATTATCCATCCAATCTAGTACTACGAGATCATTATTATCCATTATGAGTAGTTAGCCTGGATTTCACATGAACCAATTTTGTGTTATAGGGGAATATGATATTGCACAATCTGTAGAAGTGTGAGGTGAAATAGTTCTTCAGATGGTTGAAACCATACCATAGTCTCTATAGAGTGAGGAGGATCAATTATCAGAAATGACAACATCAGAAGTGAAATATTTGATATATAATTTTCTAGTAAACATGAATTTTAATGAGGATGGCTAAAAAAGTGGGTACTATACACATTAAAAAATTAATGTCGCTTAAAGAGACAAAATTTCATCATACATTGTCTTTTTCTAGTGCCATTTTTTTTAAAATCTCCCACCACACCCGACCACTTCATGTTCCATTCCTCCATTGAATCCAATAATAAGTGAATAACTCCCTTTGGGGATGAGATGAACATGAAAAAAACATGATAATCTTGTCATGTCCACGAGAGGACTCACTTAAACGAGTTTGTATGAATAAAAAGCTATGTTTTTTCCAACTAAATCACACCACATCAAATGAGTATATACATGGTGTTGGTATTCATGATTACATAACATCATGGTTTAGGATCCCACACCATGTCATAAAAATATGATAAATAAAAAGGATTATACTTTTTCATTCTCTTATATCATCACTTTGATCCTACAGCAATCAACAACATCTATAAATGGTTTTAGAGAAGATCAAGAAAGCTCGAGCTCTACACTTGTTGTATCTATGATGATAAAAAAACTTCCATGTTTGAAAAGGCAATATTTATATGACCCTTGGTGAAGGATTTATTATGATATGAATAATTAATTACAACCACACCCTAATGAATATAGGAAAGATTGATGCTTCTTTTGAGAACACTACATAAATGTTGATTTTCATAACATAAGTGGAATTTATGCTATGGTTGAAGGATCTTGTGTAGAATAAGTTTGTTTATAATATTACTTTGCATCTAAAAAGAGGATTTTAGGCTACTTATGGATCAGTTACTTCATAATGTTCTTTGGGATTCTTCATAAAATTAGTTTAATCCCTTCTATAAAGATTTCACACCATAAGAGAAGTTTATATGGATACATGAATTTTTTGAAATAATAGTGTAATTGTTTTGTTTTAAAGGAAATGAAATCTGCCATTACTTTATTCCTCATTCCAAAATATTTTCTACATGATGAAATAGATACTAAAGAGAGATGAATTACTAAATATGGTTAAAAGAATCATGTTATGTCAAAACAAGTAGCATAAATACATCAATGATGAATAATTCTCTATGCTATGAGTTATGAGTCACAACATCGTGTCCAGTGATATTGAGTATTGAATCATTAGAAGATCATATATAAAATTATTTGGGAAATATGCATCACAATAACCCATGGACATGAAAAATGACAGCACATAGGGAAAGTGGTTTATTCCAAAATGGTGCTCTCTATTTATGATGGCTTTGATAAAAAAAATTGGAAATATGATTATTGGGAGATTTTAATAGGAAATCATGAAATTTTTTTAGCTTATTTTAAGGTGAATGTAAAGAGAGTAACTTATAAATAATAATTAAATTACTTATAGAATAAGTTTAATACAGTTTTAGGAGGAGGACATTACTTAAAAGATATTTAGACAAGGAATAGTGTTGTTAGTAGTGTTCAGATTCTTTTGGTTCTTGTCAGTTCATTTATGGAACCATTTTTTTCTCTCTCATGAATATCATTAGGGGAGTCCTTTTTCCATCAAAATTACAGTGAAACATGATTGAATTTAATAGTGTATATTAATTTTTATTACAACCGATGTTTTTTATCTCCATCTTGGTGTTTTTAAATTTTTTCCCTCTTTCATTGAGCATGACCATTGCCTGTGAGTGAGGGAGAAATTTCAAATAAATTGATTATTGGGTTATTATCTACAGAGTTTTTGACTGAGTTATTTTCTTTTTTAAGCATTTTTTCTGGATACCAATTTATTTAGAAAACTAACGGACATGAACATCATAAAATTAATGTTTTAGAGATAGAGGGTGTTTTTCTATACCAAGTGATTCAATTAAGTATGATTTTGACAACATCATAGTAATAAATAAATTATATTCCAGATATATTACATCCAAAATCTATATTTTAAATTTCTTATATATTTTCTATTATTCATTATTCATGCAAAAGTCAATATTGAATTATTCTTTTTCCAAAATCATATACATTAGTCACAAATTTAGAATTGATGTTTTTCTTAACACCATGTATCTATAGGATTGACATTAAGACTTAAATTAATATTACTATTTTATTTTAGTTTTAGTGTTTTGTAGTTCATTGTTTACAAATCCATAAACATTTATTCCCATGTGGAATTAATAATTCTACATATGAGGCTAGGTTACTCCTCTTTATTAAGGAAACACTACACTAGAGAATGGGGTTTATTTTTATATTGGGGTATTTTGGTGTTGTCATCCAAAAAAAATTGTTATCTTTATTAAAAATATTATTTCAATTTCACGATGGAACCTAGTATGAATTTTCCTGGAAAGTAAGTAAACCTATTTGTGACTCTTGTAATTCTTGTCTGACCAAGGATGATGTCTTACCTACATTATATTCCATGGTCCAAGAATTGAAAGTTTCATCAGCATCCTTTATGGTGGTGGTTCTAGTTCAATTTATGATTTAAAAGGCTCTTGGTTATTCATATGATGGTCTCCCTATGATGTATATTCTATTTGAAACATTTTTTTTACACTCCCATTAGTGAGGGAAATGGTGAGATATATAATATTTCAATTATTTTAGATTCACTAGATGGATTGTGTGGTGTAAAATTATATCCAAGATCCATGGTATTCTTTATTTTCTATGTTTTGATCATTCTTAGTAAATTGGTAATATGAAGCAATGGTCAAGAAGATGTGTGGTTTATTGATTGGTTACACCTCTCTTTGAGGCCTCCATATTTTTCTAGGTAATGATAATCCTCATAATATAATAATTACTCTAGGACACTCATAAAAAATGATCCCACTATTGTTTTATGTATCACTATGCTTCTATGTCAATAATGTTGCATATTTGACATGTTTGGTGTATATTACTTCAAATTTAAGAGGAGAATATCTGACGTAAGAAAAATCATAGATGAGATCCAATGTGTTTCTCTATATTTTATGTATCACTTTATCCAAGTATTGAATAGGTTCATTCGTATTAGTTTTAACTTTCTTGGGTATCGTAACCTACCACCACAAATAGTGGGGCTATATAAAATAAAATAGTTTTTACGAAAAAAGATATTTTAGTGTTTACTCATCATTATATTCATTTAGAAACTAGGATGTAAACATCCTTTTGAGTGTATTAAAGGCACCAATTCTTTTTTTAGGTGGTATAGAAAAGGCCAAAATCAAATGTTGGGATATATTTCACTTTAAACCACTACCTATCATACATATAATTTATTGAAATGATATAATATGAAATTAGTGTTAACCACAAATTTCTCATCAAACAGGTAGTGTCACTTACACCTTAATGGATGAATAACGAATGCTGCTTCTACTTCACGAGCCAAATAATTTTCCTCTTGTAGATGTAATTAGAGAGAAACATATACAATAAAATGATAAATATATATAAACACAAAACCCAATCCCATATGTAATCTATCGTAATAAGAAATATAACCTTCTGTTTGATCATGAAAAAAAAATTGATCACTAAAACTCTTCAAATTATTTCCTATATTCATGAATCCATATAAATTTCACCCAATTATGATTAAGATTTATTATTTGTGATTCCAATGTCTAGAAACCCTTTACAAACTATCAATATTATCTTATCAACGAAAAAAAATTATATATTATAAAATCATTTATCAATGTCACCCAATACATAATGGATATTAACTTTTTAGTATCCATCAATATTCATTGTTCAGAAACCACATGTTTTATCTAATTTACATAACTTATCTATAATTGGACCTTGGATTTCATAATATATAAGTAGTGATTTCTAATAAAACACTAAAATTATGAACATGATAATTCTTTTTCTTTGAATACATAAAAATATCAACTAAAAAATAGTGATAAAAGAGTTGAGGGACTAATAGATAATATAGTTTATAAGTAACAATAATACCATATGACTATTTGATAATATAAATTACATCACCAGATATTAATAATGACTATAAATTATTTTAAAATTTTTATTTGGTATTTTTGATTCCTTTTATTGGAGTTGGTCATAATCTAATTTGAAATCATTTTATACAACCACCTTTACACTTTCAATCAATCAAAGAGTTTTTAAATATAGTGTAAGGGACTGTTGTCCTTCATATTTACATTATGGTAAAATATTATACCTTAAGGAATAATTTCCAATAAACATTCATTACAAGGATCACAAGAGTTTTCCACGATGACACACTAAGATGACTAAATTCTCCTCCTTCATAGTCAATATAAAAAATATTTCTACTCCATTAGTTCTATTTTAGTAGTATGATATGAAGGTAATTATATAATAAATATCCCATGAAAGTTATAGATAAAAACTCAACTTCCCTATATAGAAGAAAATTTGTTATATTTTTAGAGAATATCTTAGGAAAGTACCTTAGTACTGGTGGGAAATAATTTACTAAATTATATTTAATAGCTTCAACCAAAAGATATTATAGTTGAAATGATATTAGGAAGTGGAGGAATATCAATAACATATTTAGGACACCATCACCTTGAAACTGATGAGATTCCATTTCAGAGAGGCAAATGTTACTCTTTGACGGAAACTAGAAAAATGATCTTTTAAATTCAATTATATAATCCATTAATAGAATGATTTTGAAGATGTGCATTTCATGGATAGGGAACAAAATTCTAAATCATATTTAGATAAATAATTGAGGCATTTTCAACATCAAAATACCTACTCCTTCTTCTTCACTAGGGGAGTTGATATCTCTATCAGATAAGGAATCAATTTAATTTTATGATTCAACAACTCTAACATTTCATAAGAGGTAAAAGAGTGAGAGTCACTTGTATCAAATAATATAGTAGTCATAAATGATTATATAATAATAGTACCACTATATGAATGAGTTCAATCTTTATGTTTAGTGGGCACTTCCTCCATTGTATATAAAACCGAAAATATATGTTGCATCAATGAATTCCAACATAACTATGTCTCACTCAAAAAATGACCCCAAATTTGAGTAGATTAACCTATAATTATATAATCATAAGAATATAATACCATTTACTTAGAAACAAGTTGACTGCATTTGACATTCTTTGAACATTGAAGAAAAAACACCACTCTTCTTTGGAAATCTCACACTACATAACCACAAATTTTGACCCATGCAGACACACAAATGACATTTTATAATAAATTATTTAAAATAAGTATTATAATATCCTTAAAAACCATAGTTATAACATACAAAACGTTTTTCTCTTATAATATCTAAAGAAACAAATTTGAGATGTTTTCTTTGAATTACCACTACTTCCCTATTAACCCAAATTATCCTTTCCCTTCTTTTCCAATAAACCGCCATCAGCACCGCATAGAAAATAAGAAGAAACATTAATTCTATATAATAATATATGATATGTATCTTCCATCAGTGATGAATCCAGTACTTCAACATAAGAGTGAAATTTTAGAAACAAATTATTTTGATAATAAATTAAAGAGGAAACCAATTTCAAACCATCAAACCTTTAGAGTGTCATTTCTAATAATAATCTGGATGAATTCCAAAAGATCATTAATATAGGTTTTATATTTTATAATTATATAATTTATATATTAAATAAAAAAATACAGTGACCTAGGATTTTCATACATGGATATTGAATATTTTTAGATGATTATTGAATACATTAAAAAATTACATACCTAGGGACAATAATAGTTTAGAGAATTTGAAAGCATGGAACAACATATCTTAATTTGGTGAAATATCTTCAATGTTTCCAGAAAGGACCTTCCCATTTAGAACTCTTCATAGAGCTACACAAAAAACATTTATTTATAACATGGTAAATGGAAACATAATAAAGTCTATCCTTAGATTCTCAGTAACGGTAAATAAGGAAGATACGTAAGCATAACATGAATATAAGGATATGAGAATATTAGAATAATATTTTAAAACTACACCATTAATATCAAATATTATATTATTGAGTCATGAAATAATGATTATTAGTTCATAAGACATGAATAAAAAGATACTAAAAAACTCCATGATACTATAACAATTTCAGAAGAAATAGACTTTTGGCATACACCTATGTATAAATAAAACTTTGTTAAGGCTACCCACCAAGAAATTAACAACATGATTGGATTGGGATAACCACTAGTGTACCTACATAGATATTGGGATGACCTCCAGTGTACCCTATTTTTGGATTTGTATAAGCACTTGGGTAACCTTCATTTTTGGGACGGGTTAACCACCTATGTATCCTCTAATCTCATATAGCATTTATCATTTTCCAATTATTTGATGAAAGATACAGGTCCCACAATCATATATTGAATACCATATTTATCACTACCACAAGATCATAAATATTCATCATATCATAACCTATGAATTGAAGTGGGTCTCATAAAAATTTTATCATATCCATAGTTTTCAAAAATTGAGAGGTTTTATAATAATTTCATCATAGTATAATCATTGAAATGAATAAAGTCCCATAAAAAATTTATCATTGTATTACCCATGGAATAAAAATTAGTTTCATTAATAGAATTCCACCATAGGCATTAGTTGTTCAAAGAATGAATATGAATGGTTTACACAGATCATATACCAATAAAGGCATAATAACGTTAATAGATTTCATATTTGATGTAAAATATTTTTAAAGAAAATTTTATACAATTCATGAGAAAATATCATTTTCATTTTTAAAAAACACTTATTAAAACATAACACATTTTGCAACATTTTTCTTTTAAAATAAAACTGAAACCATTTAAAATTAATTTTTAAAATATTTTTAAATTGATTTAAAGACTAAAAAATATTCAAAAACATTGATAATTATCTTAAAATAAAATTTAATGAAACAAAAAAAATTTTAGAAAATATTTCATTGGATGAAAATATATTTCTGATTGAAGAGATAAATAAAGCTATATTTTCTAACAAATATTTTCATTATTACCATAATTATGAAAGAGTGGAAAATAGTACAATTACATAGATATTTTCAGAATAACCATAGGATAATAAAATTCAAGATAATTATTTAGAGTCAGATCATTATATTTCATAATTATAGATTTAATCATAAACAATCCTGAGAAATGATGAGACTATAACTGAAAATATTTATGACTTTGGTAATATTGTATCCTTAGAAGCAGAAAGTAAAAAAATAAAATTAAAAATATCATGATGGTGAATAAATTCAGGATATTACATGTCATATGTGATATATATACACCTCATGATTGAATATAGGTTCATGAAATAACATATGTCTCAAATAAGGCTAATGGAGACAAAGCCCACTTACCTCTTTGGTGATAATTTAACTGTAAACACCATGGAATAAATATATTAAAATGGATATGCACATAAAAATAATTTTATTTATAATAATAAAAATATAAATTCATGGATATTATATAAATAACATAAAATATATATTTTAGGAACATGTAATGTGTCTCGTGGGAGTAAAAAGTGATACAAAAGTCCCTTAGTGTATAAGTAACTTTTGAAATCTAATCCCTATGAAATAATGAAATTAATGTATGAATTAATTACCATCTAATTATTTAAATTCATGATATATAATTTTAGGAGTACTATAAACACCACATAAAATAATTGAGTGGTGAATGTGGCATAAGTATCAGAAATAAAATTGAGATTAGAAATTCCCATAGCTTACGTCTTGACTTGTGTCATACTCATTCAATCCTCATTTATAATAAATATATGTTTGTTATAAATATATTATATTAATATATTCATATATCATACCATATATATTTTTTTATGACATTATATTAATTTTTTGTTAAAAATTACATTTTAAAGTTATGTTTAATATAATTACAACTTTGTTTTTCATATATGTTTTGGTCATTTATATTTTTTATCATGTTACTTTGATCATGGTTACATAATATCTATATTGATAAAAATGATAAAAATATCATATATATTCATTATATATGTACATATAGTAATCCATAAAATGTAGTGATAGGAATTGGAATGCACCGTTTATAGAGACTGTAGGTCATACAAACACATGAACGTTTATTCCATATTCTTATCAGAATGAAACAAAGAAATATAAATAAAATATTTTCATTAAATAATCATTTTTGTTTCATATATATATATATATATATCATATTTTCATTAAGATAATCCTTAACACATTTCATCTAATCTATGAATTATTAACATCGATTCGCGAGGTGGTAATATGTCGAACACACGAGCGACTTCATCGTATTCCCACAAAAGGGAGTGTATGATGGAATGTGTGATATATTAATTTCATAATAATAATTACATATTAGACATAATATACATATTATATAAATAACATAGTCATCATTATGACCATTCTAGAAAGGTGGTAATAGAAAAATAACAACATCAGCTCGTAAGGCAGTAGCCCGTCGTCCACACGAACAATGAATTCAAACCCCATTTTATGGAAGTGTGTGAGGTTTTAGGTCATAAAATTAACAAAAAAACATCTTGGTAAATGAAATATAATATGTTTATTATATAATCATAATATAAAAATAATTAAAGGGAGTGGAAGTTGAAATAAAACAAAAACCTTATTGAAGAACATTAACTCTTCTTCAGGTATCCCCCTATGTTTTCACTAAACTATTTATTGATTGGATTTTTGTATACAATAATAATTGAAGTATTAGTTGAGGTAAGTTTTAAAGTGATTTAGATAGATATTATTCAAGCTAAATGGACTAATATTTGTTAATAATTGGGGGAGTGAGTTCCCTTTAATAGTTGAGTAGGAGTGGAATTCTTATATGTACTTCTAATATTAAATATTAGGATATCAATCATACTTCATATGGATAAAAATATAGAGAAAACATCCCAATAATCATAAATATAGTGCCTAATACCATTACATTGTCATAAAATAAAATTAAATCACATCCAAATGGACCGAATAGTTTAGTTTACCTGATAAACTATATACATAGTTGAGTTTTGTATTACAAATGAATACAAAAATTAAAACAAATATTTTTTTTATATTCTAGATTAACATTATTAAATCTCACATATCATTTCATATAATTATTAATATAGTTAATGAAAAAATAGGGTAACTAAACAAAATAAGTTTGAGCTAAAATTCTCAGTATGGGTTATATTATAGAAGATTCAATAATGAATCAATAATCATAATCAATATAGAAAGGTAAATTAAAGAACTCAAATTCCATTTAAATAACTGATTCAATGGGGAAATGTAGATAATTGAGTAAAATACCATTTCAATAACTAGATAAGGAATAATCAGTATTGAAAATCTAATAATTTAAAACACAGTCTATTTAAATAATAATGTGATAATGAAATGAATATATATATTTTTCACTAGTGAAAATATCATGGATAATAAAAAATAAAATCTAAATTAAGGAATTTTTTAATTTTTGGAATCCACGTTTCCTATTTATATAGAACCTTTACCATGAAGACAGTTCATAAGATGGTTTGAAAAATACCAAGTAGAAAGAGATATTATTTGGCAGACAGATTCATCTCATGAGACTACAAATGCATCAAGGGGATATAATTAATTATTTACCACCCATGAATTTAGGAACAATACATTCTTTATATATTTATTAATAGTTATAATAGTGTTACTTATCGTAAATTATAGTAATTGAGAATAATAATACATAGTTTTTAATATTTCCGAAATATAAAAATAAAATTTAAAGTATACAACATACGTAAAATGGTATAAGGTTTTAGAAATAACAATATCTGTCATGGAAGAATATTTATATGTAAGATAAATGGATTATAAAATGATAAATTATCACTATAAAGTGATTTTTTCCTAAGAAACTTAACAAACAAAAAAGAATGTGATATTTCATAATAACTTTTACCACTTGGAAATTTTCATGTAAAACCCCCTTGAATAAAATGATTAGAAGTGAAACATAAAAATACCATAAATTATGAATTAATCATGGTATTAAATTTCATAAGTAATTCATATACCCCTAGTATAATTGAATTGTTTCATAATAAAAAAATCTATATGGAATTTAAATTGAGATGAAATCTCTTACCTCGCACTTTCCTTTTAGTATAACTTTCATTAAATATAATTATAGTGGTTTTAGTCAAGTAATTAATTTATATAAGAACCATATTAACATTTATGATATCATATATGATTCTTTTATAACATATTATTACACATTTGATTATAATGTTTGATAATATTCATCATTTTTAGTATTAACTGCTTTGTTTTTCAAGCACGTTTTGACTTGTTATTTGTTTGTTCCTTTTAATTAGATCATGATTTAATAATCCCAAAAATGTAATAAATTATTTAAATGTCATATATATATATATTCATTATATATATATATATATATATTTATATTTATATTTAAATTAATACATAAAATTTGGTAATTGGAAATAAAATACACAATTCATGGAGAGGGTGGGGAATATGTACAGATGAATGTTGTTTACATTTTATTATCATACTGAATGAAATAAACTTTAATGATATATATATTATCATTTTAGTATCATTATTATTTTTTATATGAGATTTTTTTTAAAAAAAATCCTTAATACATTTCAGAAAAAGGGTGAACAAGTCACATCGCATTGCAAGGTGGTAGTCCATCGTACAAACGAATGAGGTTATTATATTCCCAAAAAATTGAAATCAAGAAGGAACCTGTTAAGTAATAATCCCCCATGAATAAAAAAATATGAAATATTATATATATCATATATAATTATAATTTCTATCCATATTTCAATATTTGAAAGGTGTAAATAGAAAAATGAACGACATAGGTTTGTGAGGCGGTAGTATTCTATACACAAGAACAATGTTTTCATAACCATTTAATTAAACTCTGTGAAGATTTTGGAAGTAACTATAAAATAATAAAATTTTAGAATATTTATGATGCATATTTTTTATATAATAATTAAATGAAAATAATTTATGTGATTTTATAAAGAAATAAGAAAAAAAATAATCATTGACAAATGTTACCGCTTTTAATATATCTCATTTTGGGTTGCACCAATGGCCTTCCTTGGTAAGATTTATACCCAATTTAAGTATTTTAAAATGATTGTGAGGGTGTTTTTAAGTGAAATTTTTAGGTTTTTTAGGATACAAATGGATTGGTAGCTGTGAATAAGTGAATGGAGTGACTAACCATTTATAGTGGAAGAGGAGAGACATTCTTGTTAATAACAAAACATATACATTATTGGTAGGTATAAATTACCTCATGTGCCTTCAATAATGATTATGATTTTAGGAAATAAGTTATATGGACGGAATAGTTCTATAAAATACGGTTGGCATTGTTTGTTTTCATTTCAAAAACATATCATTTAAGATCAACAACTAAGTAAACTCCTTTTTACCATAATTGTTGTGATTACCATTAACTATTTTCACTAATCACATTGGTAAAATATTAAGTGAAGATTATTATAAATTATATATGATTATGATTCCAAATATTCAATCCATTTTACAAATTAAACTCACATAATTTAAAGAATTTATTTTAAAATTTATCTAGCTAATATTATGACAAGTAGGGTTTTTAAAGGGAACATGGTCCAAATATTAAAATGTTTTAATTTAAAAAGACAGTATGATATTTAATCCAATGACCAAAATAGGATTCATATATGTTTACTTTATTTTATTTAATATTAAAATCAATTTATAATATAGTTTATTAATATAAATTAATTATATGAAAATTTAGTTTTCAATTAAATGTGGTATTTTCCATTATTCATGAAAAACTGATGTTTCATAGAAAAATACCAAAAATCACCTTAAGAAAATTTTCACATTCAAAATCAAGAATGAAGCTTGTTTAAAAAAAACAATATTTATCAATATGTGAAAATTTAGTTTTAAAATAATTTTTCTATTAAAAGCCAGAAAAATTTCATTCTTGAAAAATACGTCTTTTTGCATGTAAAATTGGATTTGATATTATCTTATGCCCATAAAATCATTTTGATCAACATAAAAAAACATGATTTAATATATTATATATTATTATTATTATTATTATGATTCACTAATAGTAGTTAATTTAATATATAATGTTAAAACACATTTGTGTTCATAAAAATAGTTTTTCAAAAAAAACATTTCCTTTAAAATGAAATGGTTTTGATATTAGTTTCTAATTAAATGGTACAAAATGGATTAAATCATATATTTTAGTTATTTATTTAATCTTATTACTTACCTTTAATTTATTTTCTAGGATGTATTTTTCATTTTAGATAATAAAATTAGTAGTATATAGTTGTTTAGTAAAACCCGGTCTTGGGTATAATGTATGATTTTGAAGGAACTCGTCTTTGTGTGTAACACAAGAGAAACCTAGTTTCTCATGCACTAAAAGATATATAATGCTTTTATTTTAAATAGTAAATATATCATAGGAATTCTGGATGTTATATTCCATTCTACTCTTAGAATTTTGTTTTATATATGCTATTATATAAAATGTTATTTATTTAGAATTTCAGGGAGTTACATTCTCCCCCCACATTAAAAAATTTTTATCCCCACAATTTAAACATGATATTGGTAATATATGATTTGAAAATTTGAAACACCCTGGTTAAAAAAACAACATTAAAAATTCTTTTATAAAATATAATCGTCATAAGTGGAAATCTAAATTACATCGGTTACATGGAATAACAAATGACTAGGTTTCTAAGTAAGAGAAAATTAATGGTCGGGGAATATATGGACATGGAGAAGTATAAATTTCTATAATGAGTGTTTTTGTGTTCATTGAAAATATCATGTGAATGGTTAATTGAGATTTGAGGGCCTAAAAACCAAAAATCTAATATGTGTGAATTGGACATTGACATCATTACAAATGTTGGTGATAAGATAAATTTTTATTTCAAGATCATTTTTCCTAATTCTGATGAATTATTTTACTACATAAGAATATAAGTAAATTTACTTAAATGATATATTATTATTTTATAATAATAATTTCACCATTTTTTATTCAATCAATTACTATTTCATTAATTATTCCAAGATATAATTATCCAAAAATGATTTTTTTAACCAGATGCAATGAAATTCACTTTTAATAGATCATAAGATCCATAAAAGAGTGAAACTTCTATTCATCTATGTCTAAATATTTTCAAAAACCAATACGGTTAAAACATTAAAATCTAATCCTCAATTTTACTATTACTTATTCATCATTAAAATTTATTTGATTTATTTTTAAATAAAAATAATGACATAAAAATATGGAATTCACTTAGACCAGTGGTTAGAATTAATCCCTCATCATCCTTCAGTTAGAGGTCAAACACCCACAACCCTACTGTATGTGAGGGGTTTTCACCCAACATACATGTTATCTAATTTCTAAACTATATACATATAATTTTCCAAAAATAATGTTGAGCATCCTTGAAATTAAATTAATCATCAAATTTCCTTTTAGTTATCGTTTTCAATGAAAAATTTTTCCAAAAAAGTCGAATAATATTATTTTTGTATCAATCCTAATGGTTTTCAATACCTTTAAACAGTTTTTTGTATAAAATGTAAATTCATTATTCTTAGAATATATTTTCCACTAAAACAAATTCATACCAAAAATTTCTCCAAGATGTCCTAAATCTTGGTAGACTCTGATAAAATAAAACATAAAAAGTTTTTTATGTCATTGATATTATATTAATTTTTAAACTCATTAACCTATGATGGTATCCATAAATATTATGTGACTAAATAAACAATTTCTTATAAAATTTACCATATTCCTTAGATATTTCAGGATTATTCTAATCAAAATACTATTGTTAAATCACTTTAAAAAATTATTTAATGAATCATAATACTTTATCAATGTTATTTAAATATAGGGAATTCCTTGGTCTAATGTTTAACCATATAATCTCTTAAAGGATGTCTAAAATAGTAATCCTTACCATCAATATAAGGCACCTTAGGTTTAACCTTGGTTCTTCATTGTCATTATCCATTAAAATCATTCATTATGGTTGGCAAAAAAATTATCAATTATCCTATATATATCTCCATGAGTGTCATACCAAGTTCACAAAAAATCCCATTGTCTTGTATTGGGTGATGCTCGAGTCAATACCAAGATGTACTTTCTAGAGTATTTACCCCTAGGTACATCTGTGCTCAACCCACACACACATATATTATCGAGAAATTGATATATTGTTCATACTACCCCGTAATAAATACATTAATAAAACATTAAAATTTTATTTTATACTTATCGAAAAATTCTATATTCGGATTACATTTTTTAATAGTTTTTTTTAAATGTTGTTTAAAATGTTTCTACTAAACTTTTTATGATAACAAATATAAAAACTTTGAACCTAGCAGCCCAAAGATGCTGCCAACATCCATTAAATTGGCATAAGATAAAAGGAAATCATATCCCAAGGATTAAAAAATATTTTTAGTATTCCTAAAATATATAATTATATAATTATTGTTTTGAAAATGAATAAAAAAATTATAGAATATTTTTTTCCCATTTATATAATAACTCTATTATATCTAGAATATCTTTTAAAATATTTCTTAGTACACTTCATTGAATCTTGGGGAATGAAATAAAATAAGGGTGAGCTTAAAATCTTTATAAGGGTTAAGAAAATTAATGTAATAATAAATCAATAATCATAATCAATATGGCATGGTAAATAACTGAAAAAAAAATTCATTTAAATAACCGGATCAATATTGTTTTTTAGAAAACTGAAAACACATGCAATTTAAATAACTCAACAAGACATAATCAATATGGAAAGGTAAATAGCAGAAAACACATGCCATTAAAATAATAATTAACAATGAAATTCATCCATAGATTTTCTCATAGATAAAATATCATGGATAATAATAACTAAAATCTGAATGAAAGCAATGATTAATTATTGGATTCCATGTTTCTAAGTTATACAAAAGATATTCCTTCAAGGCCTTTCAAAAGGTAGTATAAAATATACTGAGTAGAAACCCAGCTGATTTGGACAAATTATTTATATCATGAGACTACTAATGCATTGAGGGTTTATCATTAACTAGGAAACCATAGTGTATTCATCTCTAAATCATTCCTCATATATCAAATAATCACTTTAATAATGTTATATATCTCCAAATATTTGTATTAAGTAAATGAATATGAATTTATGAATATTCCCCAAATGTAAAAATAAAATTCAAGGTATATGTTGTATGTAAAAATGTTTATGGTTTAGAAAATAATCATATCCATCATGAAATAATATGGATATTTAATATAATTATTGTTTATAATGATAAATGATCACAAATAAGTGATTGTTACAAGAGAAAGGTAACAAAAAAATATGAAAGTGAGATTCCACAATATTTATTACCACTTGGTAATTTCCAAGTCAAATCACCTTGGATGAAGTGATTTTAAGTGAGACCTAAAAATAGCATGGATTATCAATGATTCATGGCATTAAATGTAAAATTAAAGTATATAAACTACATAAAAGAGAACTGGTTCATAATACCTATAAGAACCTAGTTCTTCATTGACGTACTTATTCATTTTTTTTTCATTAATTCACAATTTAAATGCTTATAGATGGAATAATGTGGATTCCCATTGGTGTTATGGAGGTCTTAGGGGTGTTTGGGTCCCATTCATATCTTGGAACACAATTTCTGGGAGGGAAAATTCCATTCGCACATTTAGTGAAAATGTGTGGGGTAGGCCACATGGTTTAAAAACCTTGAGAGTCATGGGAAGAGAGTATGGATATGCCACATTGTTAGTCCAAAACATGTCAGATAGGGAACATAGCCATATTTCCATGCCTGAAACATTGATTGGTGGATAATAATAATTTATAATAGTTAATAAACCATGTGGGTGAACCTGTACTGTTCCTTACCATTCAGATACCCATGCATAGTTGGCACACAGTTTTCCCAACCTGCACTCAAACCTTGTGTCCCCTTAATATTGGGAAAAATAATACTTTCAATTAGAATTTTTTTAATAAAACCTAATTTAATTTTTTTCTTATACGCACAACATACCCCCCCCCCCTTGGGAGCTCTCACTAAACTACTCTTGGAATCAATGTAAGTTCTCCATCTGGTCACTGATCCAAATGCCTCTCATCCCACTAGATCTATAACTGTAATACTTCGATTCCTTTTATTTTCAGTATCCATTATTCTGGATATTGATTTTGCTATTTAAGTGAAAGATGGTATGCCTTAATTTTAAGTTCATTATTCATTCTTCATATTCTCCATATCAGAGCCAAATCAGGAACTGATACTGGATGATTTGTCACGCATGGGCCTAAGGTAAGTGATATCATGCCTTTCACCTCATTTTGAGTTGATTATATATGCTTTATTTTCACATTTCCAATTCCCAAGAGTTTCCTTATATTATAATTGAATCATGGAATTGTTAGGCATTACATATTCAAATAAAGAGGGTTTTTATAAGTTGTTTATGGTTTTAGAACCTTGAAATATATGGAAACCATCCCTTGGGTGTGCTTGGTTGATAAATGGAACTCTTATGGCTTTTATTCCTTGGACACTAGCAGTTGTTATGTTTCCCCTTATCTTGGGATGTTAAAATTAAATTGATGTTTGTAATTGCATCAAGATATCAATTTAAAGAGAAATTGTTTAAATGGATTGGTTAAATTGACCATGACCCTTTCTGTGACCTTTTCATGGCATTTCTATGCATGTGATTCATAATATTAATAATTTCCTATGTGTGTTGTTAATTTCAATCCCTCTAGGATTAGACTTATTATGAAATTGTCCTTTCAGGATTCAATTTCCACTACAAAAAAGTGACTTAAACCAACAAAAACCTAGTGAAAAATAATATATTTGTTGGTATAAATCTGTACTTCCAACAGATATTATGTTTTTTTGGTATTAATTTCATATACCAACAATTTTTTTACCAATATATATATGTTTATATTAATTGTTTTATACCAACAGTTTCTTTACTAATAATAAAATATATTGCATTATCATACTGATATTAAAAAATGTTATACAAACAAATGAATATATTGTTATTAATATGAATTATTAATTAATATTTTACCATTATGAAGATATATTATAATAAATTATTCACCAATAATTATTATTTTACCAAATTGAAAAAAATTATTAAAAATCTAATATCAACCCATTATTTTTTCTATACAAAATATTTATATATATAGAATTAAAATAAGAATAATTTAATGATATGTATATGTTTTTAGATCAATAAATTTTATATCTATTTAAAAAATATAATTTTTTCTATTATTGAGATGTCTAGTTTGTGCTTCTACATTTCTACCTAAAACCCTAATCCCAATTATCCTTCACTGCATTCGATCGACCTACAATCACCATCATCGTCTTCTGCAACCTCTTCCAATTTCAACCAATAGGGCATGATTGAGTAGCCACTACCTTAAACGAGAGAAAGTCAATGATGACTGTGGGAGATCATCTCCAAAGTAGAATGCCATGATGAAAAAAATGCTAGATTCATTCGAGAATGAGATGAACGAGGCTTGCACTGGTCCAAATCCTTCATTGTAGTGACGATGATGTCACAGAGAAGTGAAATCGAGGATTGGAAGGGTCCAACAGAAGCCAACGAAGGAAGAATTCCAATCGAGGGAAGCGATTTGGGCCATGGAAATATTCGGACGCACACTACCCCCCACTTGGGAGATCTGGTATCAGTATAGTAAATATGATGAAAAATAAAGACCACTTCCTTGTACTTGTCATACGAGGTCAAGAAAGGAGACATGATGCAAGGACAGGACCTGGGTATGAGCATCACAGAACAGGGGAATGGTAACTAGATCAGATGTTAACTCAACACTAGGGGAGAAACTCTATCTTCTAAAGTAGGAACCCTAGTTATTGAAGCTGAGATAGATAACTAGAAAAGATCAGAGTTATCATCTTTCAGTTCACACATATTTATTATATATTTTGTTTTGTAAACTGATATAAATTTTTATTATATTTTTGTTTTCTATTTATTACATTTAATTTGGGGTTTTTTGTAGATTATTATGAAGACCTGTATCACTGGGACTGCTCCTCCATAATGGAGGAACATGGTGAAAGAGTTATTGATGCCAATAAAAGTGATTTTGTTGCCTTTCTGACTAAGAACACTTTGTGAGTATGAGAGTGTTCTTGTTGCCTTTATGAGTATGTACTACCATCTAAAATAATATAATTTCATTTGTGTTATGATCTATGATTTTATTATGCACTACTTGATTTTATTATGTACTTCTTGGTTTTATGTATCAAGCTTTTTGTACTTTCATTCATGGTCCCAAGAAGGTTCAACCACATTGATGGTAAATTTAACATTCTTCTATGATGTTGAAGGGATTATTTGAATGATTTTATTTGATGCAGTGATTCTTTTCTACTACTTTCATCTTTTTTGAGCTGCTAAGTGAAACCTGAGATTTCACTCATGGCTCTGGGTGGTGATCCCACTCAATTTGGTAAGAGAGTTGAAGGATCATAAGTAGTGAGTAGCATCAATACGATGATCATCATGATGGGTGACTAAGCATGGTCTCCACTACTTTTCTAAAATCACATGACCATTGATTTTCATACATGGAGTTCCTAGGAAAGAAAACACAATTTATCTCTAAGATATTTTTTAGTGTTGCAATTGTGGTAACTGGATTTTTCTATAAAAACTGACCCTGCATAATTATTTTGTATGAATTGAATATTATTTTAAACCCGATATTTATTAAGGGCATTTTTTATAAAAAATGGAGTAGTTTTAATTGTAAGTTGGGATCTACACATGTATAACTGGAATTCTGAACTAACTTTTGTGCATGGAACGAGTCAACTACCACATGAGGATGATGCAAGTGATAAATCTCGGTGAAGTGTAGTCAAAGATCACAAGGTCACTGATTTATATTATGATTTATTAAGGTAGGATCTATATGAATTCCTTGAGATGTTGTGGTACTAGAAAAGACTACAGGGTGATGCTTGACAAACCAGGGATGAATAGTCACAGCATGAAGGTGGTTGGTATGCATTACGGTGAAGTGGAATTGAAGTTGGAAGAAAAAAAATCAAGAAAAAATATATCAAATCTTTCAATCATGGAATGAGGTTGGAAAGGAAGTTGGAGGTGCTTATTTTACTTAATGATCATTAAAGGTGGTTTTAATAGGTTTTTATAGATTTTTTTCGATGAAAATGATTTCATATGTTTTATGTGATTTTTTCAGTGAATAAAAGCATGTTTGGAGATGGTGTATCATCATTCACAGTAGGTGGGCCTTCATAGGTTGGTTTTGGTTTATTTATTATGCAATCCAGAGTGGATGAGGGGTCATGTTCTAGAGATCACATCTCATGTCTGATCCCATCAGGTTCCATCATAATTTCACATAATCAAATTATCTCTTTCTTGGTTTAAACATTTCTTTGGCATGATTCAATTGTGAAAAGTGCGCTAAAATAGATAATGATATTTAATGATATCTAGTATGTTATGAATGTATCCATTTTACACCCTACTGGTTCGGACTAAGAAAATTTTATTTAATAGCATATATGTGGTTTGTATGCATCAAGGGATGGGAGACCTTTTTAGGGTACCTAAAATAGTAGTTTCTTATAACTATAATCCAAGTCTTATAACTGAACATTGGAAATAATATATATAATGTTTATAAATACCATGATGACATTTTGAAACTTTTGATGCATAGAAGAGTTATGAAATCATGCTCATGCAGTAGGTAAATGCCTCCAAAAACCTAGTTCCCTCCTTGCCCAAAGACATGCCACTCAGCTGATTTAAGGGCTGATCTACTCTAATAAATGAAATTGAAGGTACATCCCTTATCGGTTACTTTAACATCCAACCTGAATAGTGTCATTCTATATGGTTTTTGGTCACATGTTAGATAATCGTCTTGTTAGTTCTATATTTTTCATTGTTGTTTTCATTTTTTGGGGTCATTGGATATATTCATTTAATGTGGTCACTTGTAATTTTTTTTTATAGTTACTGGTTTTTCTAGTCATTTTTGTATTGTTGTGCTTGTTTTTTATTTTTATATCATACATTGTGAAAATTGTTTTGGTCATTGGTTATATATTGTATTTGTAGTCTAGAGAGATAATCTTATGGTTTTTGTGGTCTGTAGTTATATTTTCTTATGGTTGTTGTTCTCTCTACTTAGATTATCCTCTTCTTGTGGTCACTAGATGATATTTTTATATCATGTGTTATTATTTTTATATCATTTGTTTAAATGAAAACCATTTTATAATTGTTGTGTTTGTGTGATCAAAATGTTTCTTATGGTGGTGCATGTATAAAGTAGAGGGAGCGGGGATAAGTTTTTGTTCAAGTATAGAAGGGCGGTCCACTAAAATCAAATGGATGATGACGACGATTTGTATGTCCCAATCCACTATAGTATATGATATCTCATGTGATGTGATCGGGATTCCTTGATGGTGATGTCTGATGTTTGCGAGAAATAGATTTCTAAGAAAGTTTCATTGAGTTCCATGTAAATTCTTTTAGTGTTTGAATATGTTTGGACATTTTTGTAATATTTTTCTTGTAGCTTATTGTCTTTTTTATGATGTTTGGACATATATTTAAATTATATTTGAATGTATTTTTTCAAATAAATTCAGTTTTATAGAGTTATATATAATATAATTTTTAATTATTATATAATAAATATAATAATATATTATATATAATTATATTAATAAAAGTAATATAATATTTTAACAACAAATATTGGAATATCAATATGTAGAAAATAATTTACAAAAAAATATTAATTATTAGTGTTTATAAATGTCAATGATATTACTAACAGATATATTAGTCTAATTAATCTGTTGCTAAACATTTTAACCAACATATATATTATCTGTTGGTATTATTATAATTGAAATAGAATCATTTTATCTGTCGTAATAACATTTAGCGACAGTGATTTTACCAAAAATTTAGTAACATGGTCATATGTGTTGGTAAAACGATTTTTCAAAAGAAAATATGCTTTTACCAACAGATATACCCCCATCGGCAAAAATGAAATTTTTTGTAGTGTGCGTTTTTATTGATATTAAAAAAGGATTTAAAAAACATTTAACACTTTGAAATAGTATGTTAGTCTTAGGAATCTTGTTATATTGAAAATACCCATGTGATTAATTGAATGGAAAGCCTCATAAGCTTTGACAATGACATCGAGCACCTCTTGAGGTGAGATTGAAACAATTTTTCTAGGTTTTGACCTCATTATGAGAAATGAATTGATGAAAATGAATTGAATTGGTTAGATGCTAAATATTCATTTGATATACATGGATTCACATTTTAATTTCATGGACATGCTCATTTTTCTATTGAACTTTATGCCTTTTGTGCCATGTGAATTCACATTAGAATGCCATGGATGGGTTTATTGTCTTGAAACATGCTTATTACTTGGATGATACATGGATCTAAGTGAAGGATGTAATGGAGAGAATCATTGTGGATTGACTTATATACCGAGTGATACAAGAGTTCATATTATAATTCCCTGGATAGACTGAAAAAGAGAATTTGGTTTATATGATATGGGTGATTCTTAGGCTCCCTTAGTGGATTTCTGATGATGGACTCGATTAGTCGTGACATTATACGACACATAGAGAGATACTGAGTTCTAGAGAGGTTCACCCAAGATGGTTGTTTATGGTGTTGGTTGATATTACAACTGGGATAATAATTTAATTCCATCTTAGGAATGTAAAGTAAGGACTCATTTTGTAAATTAAACAGTTAATGAAATGGAATTATGAAACATCTACCAATCCCAAGAACAAGCTTGTATTTGGTCTTTACATTATACATTATGGATTCCAAGTATAGGCATCCCTAGATAATTATTCTTAAATTGGGTAATTTGGTCTTGTGAAATGTCCCATGATATATAAATTAAATGAAATTGATTTAAATCTAGAGGATATTAAATGAGAACATGTTTTTATTGGTCGTTTACATTTGAGTACTTCTTTTGTTTATTTTTATACTGCATGTACATATGTTATATATATTCACTAACAAATTGGAACATAATATGGGTGGTTTCCTCTTAGTATTATATATTAAACACTATTTGGGTAAATTCTTTATCACCAGATAGACTATATGATTTTAGTTACTGATAAGGGAAAGTGCCCATATACTGGTACATGATTTGCTTCTTAAGAACACGATAGCATGGTACCATATATATGTTTGTGATGTTGCTAGGATTCTATAGGTCTTTATTTTTTATACATGAATTATATATGACTGTGGTGTACCTATTTTGGAATATTTATTAGAAACATATGACATGTTTCATAATTTTTATATGAGATGGATTCTTTTTTGTTTATATTACTAATCTTCCATATTTTACCATCGTTAGGCATTTGTTGGTTGATTACCGATTATGCTACTTTAATGTATTTGATATTCTACTTTTCTAAAATATGAGGATGTGAGAATAGTCTCCCCACTGATGCACCAAAGACCTTACATCTATTTGGCATCCTTGGGCATTTTTGGAGATGCTCTTGAGTCCTTGCTACCCATCAAGATCAGAGAACTGTTGAGTGGAATTTGGGTTAGAGATGCTACAAATCGGTATCAAATCCATCTATTCTGGTTTTCTTAACTATTTGGTGACCAAATAAAGGGATATGAATTAAATGGAATTTGGTAATGAGCTTTTCCAGATCATAGATAATATTTATACAGGAAACATCCAAATTTCCTTAAATTGAATTATAGTTTCCCAGATTCTGACTACTAAAGTTGATTTGATTCCACCATTGGGCGGTGAAATTGGTTTATGATATTGTAATTGATATGATTCTTGGTTATATTTTTTAGTATCCAGATGAGATGTGGGTATTCCCTTTCATTTATCATGTAGGCACCTTCTATATTTCACATTCCATGCAATATTCCAATCCATTTAGGATGCATTATTTTTTTATGATATTTTGATAAGTTATGTGATAGATAAGACAAAATTTTATGATAGGTATATTGAAATTTTGTATAATGTGAAATAGGTGGATTCCATCCATTGGTCCCTGAGGAGTATGGTCCTTCTTAAATTGGAATTTGGCAGACCATGACATCAACTTTTAAAGTGAAATGTGATGAATGTTAATTGAGTAAGATTTCCAATGGGATGGAATATATGGGCATCACATTTTGGTTCATGAGGTGTTATGGGCCCTCTTTGACTATAAATTTTTAACCATTGGTTTAACATTGTAAATGAATGAATTCATGTGAAAATAAAATGTGGAATGAAATACATAATGAAATGGGAAATTGAAATGAATTACATAAGAGAAATCAACCAGACCCGACCCTAGTACCAGGGTTTTGGTATTGCCTCTGAATTGTTCATGATCTTTAGGATTTTTATACCTAACTCATGGAGTTGGAGGATGGGTGTGGTCTTATATAGGAAGTCTTTTACCTATCTTATTTATATTTTGGTGATTTTGAGTTGTGAACCTTGTAAATCTTGAACTGAGGTGTGTGTTTGTCTTTGTAGAGGCATGCCACCATGAGGAAATCTAGTCATACACTGAGAGAATAGAAATGATAATAGAATGGAGGTGGTGGGATAAGGGATATTAGTGGATCATCCAATAGTTATAGCGACCACACTAGCTGTTTTACTAGAAAAAAGTGTTGAGGCACAGTTCTGTGATGGGTTTTTTCGTATTATTCAAACTGTTTAGGGAGCACTATGACTAACCCCGTATATGGAAGAGTAGATGTGTGTGTTTTAGTAACAGCATCTTCACATGTTTTCATGGGTTGGTAGACCACAGGATATATATTCATTGCAAATTCCATCATATATATATTTGACCATCTTGAGACACCTCATGAGAGGACCGTCAAGCTCTGTTCGTATATGTTGCATGAATCCACCAAGGGATGATGGGAGGTTATCACTCAAATAGATCTCCATTGAGAGATATCTTGGAGGAATTCTCATATGTACTTATAGCCTATTTCTATCCTCAAACGTTGAGGTACAATATAGCCCAAGATTTAGTTCATCTGGAGTAGGTCAAGTTATTAGTCATCGACTATTTGACATATTTTACTAAGCTCAAGTGTTTCACACCTATTCTAATGGGTGATGAATTATCAAAATCCCAAAGATTCAAGGACAAAATCAAGTATGAAATCTGATAATAGGTAAATTTCATTCATCTAACTACCACTAATGGAATAGTGAATCAGGTGCTAATCATATAGTGTAACCTGAGTGAGGCTAGTAGTGAGATCTAGGGAGATTCAAAATCCCGATATGGAATAGTATCAATCAGTAGTCATAAGAATCGTTTGGAGCATCCATGATGTGATACCTTTGTCTTGAGCACACACTATGGTAGTCACATTAGGTTATACTAGTGTAGTATACTATGATATATGAGGCCATAGTGTGTGAGGGACCCAATCAAGTGTCGATATAGTTGTAATATGGGACATCTATATTTCTTATGAAGAACCTTTCCCCCAATAGAAAGTGAGAGAGGGTTTGAATCAACTCTAGTTTCAGTAGTAGGTTCAACATCTTTTCATCAAGAATAGATCTAGAGTAAATTTGGGTGGTTCGGCAAAGATGGTGGTCTTAGTTTTGGTGGTTAGGACCTAGTTTAGTATTGACAATAGGGTAGATCCCATAAGTGTATTCAAGTAGTATCACATGGAAGTAGTTCATTATCGGTGTATCCAGTTCAATAGACCCATGAGGTTTCCGATCTCGTACCATATACTTTCACAGGTACAATACTAGTAGCCTCTAATTTATCTTCTACAATTTTTGATATAGGAGAATCACATAGCTTTATATTTTTTTCCCATTGTGGAGAGATTTGGTCTTAGTGTTTAGACCTCAGATAGTTTCATAACTCTTGGAACTCCATTAGGGATTGAAAAAGAGGGTGTACATTAGTGCAGAGATTTTACCCTTTAGACTGAAGGGTTTAACATCGTTGGAGACCTATTTTTCCTCAATATTACTTGTTTTGAAATCATTCTCTGGATGGACTAGTTGGTTCCCTTTCATGATTTATTTAATTCCTATCACTGAAGGGTGGCCTTCACATCACCAGAGAATAGCTAGTTCATTCACAAGGGTTAATTATATGTTCATTGGTTTTATGATTGACCTAAGCATCGTGGGTTGGGCCAGATGACACCTCGGATTGTGAGTTTATATTTGGAAGATTAAGGGACTTGTCAGACATATTTCCCTCTAGTGATGGATTATTTCAAGGATGTTTTCTCAGAATAATTTTCTAGATTAGCTCCAATGATAGAGGTAGATTTTTCTATCAATATAGTTACAATAGTTGAAACTACATCCATTACTCCTTAAAGTATGACTATTAAATAGGTATAATAAATAATAGGTGGTTATAGGATTTAAAGGAAAAGAGTTTTATATGACATAGTTCTTCTATTTGGGGTTTTCATTTCCTTTTTATGAAATAGGCAGACAGAACCCTCAATCTTTGTGTAGACTGCTGGAAATTAATCCTGATAACATTAAATAATCAGTATCCTTAATCAAAAATAGATGATCATGTCGACAAGAAGCAAGGATATCAGATTTTATCAAATAATTATTTGATATCATGTTATCATTAGGTTCAAGTTAAACCATCAAAAATACCTTGAATAGCCATTTCGATTGGGATTGGTTTATATGAGTGTTTGGTTAGGTCATTCAGTCTCAATAACACCCCATTATCCTTCATAGAATTGACGAACTGAGTTTTCCACCCTTATCTTGATTTATTTGTGATGGTTTTAATGGATAATATGTTAGTTTATTCTCATGATCTACATGACCATGAAAAACATCTTCAGATCATTTTGAATACACTATGAGAGAATCAGTTATATGCCAAGATAACAAATTGGAACTTTGGGATGGATCATATTCACTTCCTAGGTTACATCATATCAGAGATAGAAGTATCAGTAGAACCATAGATGATGAGAGATTTAGTTTCCTGGGAGAGGCCCTATAATTTAATTAAGGTATATATTTTTTTAGGTATTTCTAATTACTATGGGCATTCCATATAGGACTTATCACACTTAGAAACACTGTTGATGGGCCTAGAAAAGAAGGGCATGAATTTTATAGGTTCATATTATTGTGAGATGACCTTCCAGAAGAAGAAAGGTATATTGACTTCTTCATCAACACTGGTTATTCTAGAACTAGGAAAGAGTTACCTGGTTTAATTTGATGCATCCGGTATCATGCTAGGAGTATTTATTATGCAGTCAAATAGAGTTATGGCATATGGGTATTGATAGTTGAGTACACATGAGAGGAATTACCCAACCCATAATATGGAGTTATTTGTAGTTGTTAACACATTGTTCTATGTTATACATTACTTACTAGGAGATAATTTTTTGGTGTACATTGACCAGAAAATCCTCACGTACATATTTTCACAGTGTGATCTAAATTTCAGGCTTCAAAGGTTGTCTGAAAACCTTCAATATTTTGACTTCAACATATAGTGTTTGATGCACTGAGTAAGAGTAATATTATACAGGAAGTGTAGTAGGATAGTAGAAAGTGGTAGCTTATGTCTTTGTTATCTGATATGATCTTGGAGGTGAAAAACATTCTGTAGAAATATTATATATCATCCCTAGTTATGACCTCTATATTTTTTAATATAGAGAGGATGTGGAAGTTGTCATAATCCGAAGGGCTAGTTTTATGGGAGAGTGTGTAATGTGAGGAACCTCATACTAGTTGGACTATTGGAAAGGATGAAGTAATATGTATCCATGGTCATGTATGTGTTTTAATATACATGCATGAGGAGTTGATGTGGGACATTCAAGTTTCAATTTATGTAGAGCATCCTAGAATCACTATGATGTATCCAGATTTACATCATTAGTACTGGTGGATGGATATAAAAATATATGTATCTCGTTCTTTAATGAGGTATTTCACCTATCATTAAGTAAAGTAAGAATGTGAGTGGTTGTATAGACTTTTACAATAGCTCCCCATTCCTGAGTGGAAATTAAATGACATCGTGATAGATTTCATGACAGGCCTACTGAGGTCACCTCATGGGAATGATTTTTTATGGGAATTTATTAATAAAATCATAATACTTTCACAATTCCTATCGATAAAGGAAAACTTAAATGTTTATGATCTTGGTAGGTTGTATATCCACGAGATAGTACGACTTCATGAGGGCCTTCTTTCTATAATTTATGATATGGACGCCTATTTTACTTATTGTTTCGGGTAAGGTATAAAAAATAAATTGGTTAAATGGGTTCTTTTGAGAATGAAATACCACCCCCAGATAGATGTCCAACTAGAACGCACGATTTAGGTGGTTTAGGACATGATGTGAGCATGCGTCCAAGATTTAGGGGGCTCTTCGGAGAGGCATATACCCCGGGATGAATTATCCTAAAAATTAATGTTAGGATACTATACAGATGTTTTCATATGAGTATTATTTTAGTATTTCTTGTCGATCACACATGTGTTGGTTAGATTCAGGAGAGGCAGTTATGTTGGGACCTCATCTTTTTTCAGGAGACCACAGTGCATGTGGTGTTGATTTAGAAGAACATGGGTACTATACAATATCATTATAAACCATTCACTGATCAAAAAATAAAACCTCAAGAGGTCATTTTTGGGTATCAATTCTTCCTATGTGTTTATCCAAGGTTTTTAAACACGAAGATCGGGTGAAAGGGTAAGCTATTCTTGTGACATGTCTGGTCGTTTGAGATTATGGATATATTTTTCCCAATTTTCTATCAGTTGTAGTTACCTAAGAGGTAACAACCAATTTACAATGTCATCCATGTTTCTCAACTATGAGGTTACTATTTTCACCCTTACCATTCCTTTTAGCTCGATGAGGTTGATTTACATGTATATGCATCCTTCTAGGAGAATCCAATTTTTATGTGGATCGTAGCATGGATATTCTTTGAGGCTGGTCTATTCCTTTAGTATGGTCTCTACAAAAGCATTACCATGTGTAAATGTTACTTGGGAATGAGAGGAGGATGTATAATCACAGTGGCAGGACTTATTCACATATCGTTCTCCACCACACTGGGAAAGACAATTTGTGGACAAATTTCACTACGGGTGGAAGTTTATAAGAACTCAAATATTCATTGAGGTACAGACCAATTATTTTCCATTAATTATCTATTTAAATGTTTAAATATAGACTAATTTATATTCCCATTGGGATGAATAAGGATCCAGGTGGTGTCTGAGGCTAGTTCAAAGCCCGAAAACCAATTTATGGGAAGTAAAATTCCTGGTGCACAGTTAGTGAAAACTATACCGGGGAAGCTGCATAGTTTTATAAACTGAGTGAGGTATGGTTCGAGATTAAGGATCATATACACAATTAGGAAAAACCATTTGAGATAGGGTGAAAGTTTGTGCATCTAGGTCTGCAACTTTGACAATGGATAATCGAAGGGATTGTGTACAATTAGTAAACCTTGTGGGTAAACTATTTGTTTTTTCCAACCCTACAGTTACTCATGCATAGTTTGCGCACAGTTTTAAAAATAGTTTAATTGATCCATGTCTCCCATTAATGTTGAAAAATTTTAATATTTTAAATTAAAATGAAATATTATTGAATCCTAATTTAGGGTTTTTTTCCCATACATATAGCATCCTCCCTTATTTGGGAGCTCTCCCTTAACTACTCTTGGAATCAAGATATGATCTCCATCCTGATTCTGGTCCAGAGGTTTCTCATATTGTTAAATCTATAACATTCGAAACTCAATTAATTTTTTTCAGTAATCCATTCTTTTGGATATCAGTTTCTCTATTTAGGTGCAAGGGAATATTCTTTAATTTTAGATTCATCCTCAGTTATATAGATTTATCCCAATCTTAGCCATCATAAAAGATGATATTGGATGAGATATCAAGCACATTCCTAAGGTAGGTGGTATCATGCCTTGCACTTTAGGTTGAGCTATTTATATATTCCATCATTATTCACTCCTAATTTTCTGGTGTCTCCTTAAATTGAAATTGAATCCTTGAATTGTTAGGCATGACCAATTCAATTAAAGGGGATTGGTATCCATTGTTTTTCTGTTGAGAACCCAAAAATATATGGAATCCACCACTTGGGTGTGTTTGGTTTATAAAAGTACATTTTATGGATTTTATTACTTTTATACACTCAGGTTTAAATTTTTTTCCTTTTCTTGTGATATATAAATTAAATTGATTATTGTAATTTCATAGTGATATCAATTTTAAATGAAATTGTTTATAGGTATGGTATGAATTAACCATGACCCATTCCATTTCCATGTCATGTCGAGTTGATGCATGTAATTATTAATATAAATAATTTCCCATGATAGTCGTTAAAGGAAACCCTGTAAGCTTTGACTTGTTGTGAAATTACTCGTTTAAGCTTAAATTTATTTTTATTGATTTTCCCAAATGATTTAAATGATGTTGATGTTATGTAATATATTTTTTCTTGAGAATATTTTTATATTGAAAATCACCATGTGATTAATTCAATGCCAATCCTTATGAGATTTGAAAATGACTTGGGTCACCTTTTGAGGGGAAATAGAATATGATTCTATTGGTTTTGACCTTGGTGTGAGAAATGAATTGATTTATTGAAATTTAATTTGCTAAATTCTATATAGTCATGGGTAATAAATGGATTCATAGGAGAATTCCATGGAAAGAATCATTTTACTATTGACCTCTATTCCTTGAGTGAATTGTGGATTTTCATTGGAATGCAATAGAAGGACTTAATGGATTGAACATTTCTTATTCCATGGGTGAAACATGGATCCAAATTAAGTATTCCATGTAAAAACTCATTAAGGCTTAACTAATGTTTAATGTGATACATGAGTTCATATTATAATTCCATGGGTGGGAAAAACAGAATTGGATTTATATTCTATGGGTGGTACTCAGGATCCCTTAGTGGACTGCTGAGGATGGACTCGATTGTCAGTAAGGTTATACCTCACCTAGAGTGATACATGATTTTAGAGAGGTTCTCCAGGGATGGTATTATAGGGCTTTGGTTGATATTATGCCTGTAGTGATACTTTAATTCCAACATAGGAATTTTAATGTTGTAATCGGCTTCTAAATTGAATAAAAATTAAATTAATTTATGTCGTGTCTTCCAAGTCAAATAAGAATGTTAGATTCAGCCTTTACTATATACATTATGGATGGAATGTTTAAGAATCCTTGTATACTTGTGTACACAAGGGGGGAATTTGGGATTGATCCATGTCCCAATAATTATAAATTAAATAAAATTGATTTAATTAAAGTGGATATTAAATGAGAACATATACTTGTAGGATGTTTAATTTTTATTAGTTTCATTATTTATTGTTATAATTCCTTCACATATGTTATATATATTCACTGAAATATTGGCATAACCCTTGGGTGGTTTCCTATTGGAATTATATCTGATACCCTAATTAGGTAAAATTTTTGGACAAAAAATGTCTATATTATTACAGGTATTGATAAGGGAATAAGTCCAAATATAGGTACATGATTTATAGCATTGGACCATGATAACATGAGACCAAGCTGAGGGTTGTGATTCTTCTAGGATTCTATTGGACTTTTTTTATTCTTGTTACATTAATTGTATATGAATGTGGTGTACTTGTTTTGGATTAATTATTATAAACAAATGAACTATATTATCATTTTTATATGATTTGACATCTACTTTTATTTATATTATTAGATTATTTTGTTTAATATTATTATTCATATGTTGTTCGATTACTTCTTCTGATACATCATGTATTTGATATTCCACTAGGCTACACTCTGGTGATGAGGGAATAGTCTCCCCACTAACACACCTAGGCTCTTACTACTACTCAACAGCCTCTAGAATTTGGGGATATGTGATTGAGGCCTTGTGACCCATTAGGCTCATAGCACTATTGAGTGGCATCCAAGTATGGGATGTTACAATAACAAACAAGCTTCATTGGAATGTAAATTGAGATGAAATCTATTACATTGAAATTTAATTTGGATAATACTTGATTTGAACTCTTGTATGGATGTTTTTATCATGATATTCACTTATTAAAGAACCATATTAATATTTATGATAACATATACAATCCCTTTATAACATATTATTACCCATTTTCCAATAATCTTTTACTATTTTTATCATTATGTGTAATAATATCATTGTCTTTCGAGTGTGTTTTGACTCCTTATTTTTTATCCATATTACATTAATCATGAATAATATCCAAAATTTAAACCATGATTTATATATCATATATATTTATTTTATATGTATTTATAGTAATCCATAAAATTTGGTGATAGGAAACGAAATATATTGTTCTTGTAGACAGTAGGTCATACATATGCATGAACATTATCCCCAATTTCTTGATGTATTGAATGAATGAAAAGTAAATTATATATATATATATATTATTATAATATCATTAAAATTTCATATACACCACATATTTTTAAAAACATCTTTAATACATTCCATGTAAAGTGTGAATGAATCACATCGTTTTGTGAGCCGATAGTCCACCGTACACACGGACGACATTATTGTATTCCAAAAAATACAAATCCTTAAAGTTTGTGTTATATAATAGATGAAAAAACATTAAAGAATCATAAATCTCATTTATATGATATATAAATATTATTCCCATCATTATTAACAACCAGGAAATGTGGTAATGGAAAAACGAACGACCTCAGTTCGCGAGGCGGTAGTCCGCCATACACACGGACGATGATTTTTATCCCATTTGATGGAAGTATATAAAGTTGAAGGTAGTAAAATTAACAAAAAAATCATTTAATATTAAATATATTTCTGTTATTATATAATCATGATATGAAAACAATTTTTTGGGGTTTGAGGAAGAAATACAACAATAATTTTCATTGATGAAGGTTACCTCTTCAATGGGTATTCCATTTTTTATTACACCAAATTCCTTATTTGGTTGGATTTATAACCAATGTATGTCTTAAAAGATGAGTATATGTCATGAAACATCCTCGGGGCCTATTCTGTGACTACCCCATGCCCACCTTCCATAGGATAAGGGCTGGCGACTAGCAGCATAGGCGTAAATCCCTAAGCTGGGAAGGCATTGCCTTTATAGAATTAACACAAATACAAACATAGTAAGATGGAAGCAAAGCACTAAGTGAATACTTTATACAAAAAGTAGTGCTGAAAGTAAAGGGGGTGGAAATACAATCCCAACAGTAATGTATAGGTACAACGAAAAGCAAGTACAACTGAAAAAGGGACAACAGCTGAAAAGGGAAGCTCCGAGAACGTCTGCCGAGTATCCAACCTGAAGGGAAGGTATAGATGTCCACCTAAGCACTCCACGTCTATCAGTCCGCTCCGTGTACCATCTCGTCGTGTGGTACACCTCCGGGTACCGTTCTGTCCTGGCTCTCTCTTGGCCTCCGTCAATGTTGTCCATCTTCTGCATCCAACACAACGAGGTGCGGGCATAGCCTGTGCAGGGGTGAGTATAACGATACTCAGTAGGGACCCTGAGACCCTCAAAGTCTAACAAAATACACAAAGGACAAACCAAAATATAAAGATACAATCACGAAGTATCAACCAACCCTACTTAGGTATATTCCCATACATATACCTAAGTTACCAGTCAGAGTCTGGCTCCAACTCTTGAGCCCAACCACATTCCGTTCCACAAGTGTAGAAACACTCCACAAATTAAGTTCAACACAATGTGTATCCCATAGGTATAGCTCACAAAAGAAAGCCATGTAGGATTCTCCACAACACATCCATGAAGAAACACCCACGAAGAAACATCCACCCTTAATTAGGTATATGCCCAAGCATATACCTAAGTCGTCAAGAGTACACGTCTCATACATGAGGTAAACCCGAAGGTAAAGACTCAGCTCACACTAGGTATACACAACATAGAAGAGAGTAACATATGATTAGTTGTATCCACTGAATCACCTTTCACTATCAAATGGAAGATACTAGAAGAAACCTAAAACAATAGTCTATTATAGCTACCAATCCTACGTGGGATCTCGGTACAAAAGTCACCGCTGTCTAACCCATGGAGGATTCAGTCTAGTCTCGTTGTTGTCAAACCCACGAAGGATTCAGTTTAGTCTCGTTGCTGTCAGCTATAGGGTTCCCTCACACAACACACTCGATTCCGGGAGGGTCCACTCCACAAGCATAGTGTCGATACATCAACGAAGTCCTGAGTTGATGTATCTCGTAGTTCCATCTCATCAAAAGGAATCTGCCACGACTAGAGACACGTTAATCGGACGGACGGTCTGAGAGTTATTGGCTTTGCTGTTCCAGGGGACCGGTTGGATTTATACTCGTTCCATACCCGGCCATTTTCCATAGTTGTCCAAAACTGACTTAGAGTATCGCAAAGTACCTTCTCGCCGTGAGAGTACCAGTGCCGCAGAAGGCATGTCGATCGGACACACGGTCTAGAAGTTATTTTCATTTAAGCAAAACGGGCCCAGCCCTTCATGCCCAGCAGGCTGGCAGGTCGGCCCGATCCGGTTTGGCAGGTCCGACCCAGCTAGGGGTCGGCCTGGCACGATGGTACGTGGCCCACCTGTAGACCTGGCCCGACGTGCCCGACCAGGTTGGGGGGTCGGCCCGGTGTGGTGGGGCGCGGCCCACTCGTGGACCCGTCCCACATAGCGGGCCAGTTTGGTTCGTCCAATAGCACCGAGTGGAACTGGCTCACCTACTCGTTTGGCCTTAGCCGACCAGTTTTGTCCGACGTGAGCGGCCTGAGGTTACGGGTCGCGGTTCCTCCGCACGTGGCGCCAAGCGGCGCCATAGTTTCCTCAGCTCGGTCGGCACATGGCCGGACGGTTTGTCCGCCGAGCAGCCTGCGTTGCAGGCTGCAGTCTTCTCCAGCCCGGCCGGCATGAAGCCGGCTGGTTCTTCTTTGGCCGAGGGGGTCGCGGTTGCGGGCAGCAGTTTCCTCCCATGCGGCTGGCGCGACGATGCTGGTCCTCCACCACCGCGGCCCGGCCCGGCCGGCCTTCGATCGCTTCCGCCTTCAATCACCGCCGCCTTTGGTTTCCACTACCTCAATTCCATGGCCTCCTTCCTCCGGTGCAGTGCGACAACACCTCACCCTCTCAGCTCCGCCTCCATCGTCAAACAGTCATAAACCAACAGAGGGACGTTGGGCTATGTTTGTTAGGCCCGATCCCTCTGTGTTATATGATAACAAATGGACACTGTCAAATAAATTAAACATCAAATAATCAAGGATATAATTTTATTCAATTAAAATTTAACAAATCCCCCTACCTCGTAAATGGTGCTCGCTCAGCGGAGTCGCGGAATAGTGGAAAGACATCGATTTCATTAACATCGAGAAACGTTCGAGGATGGAGTTTCCTCGATGTTTCTTGTAGGTGGCACCCACTCCTTTAACATGGAATGAGGTCGCGGAAAGGAAGAAGAAGCGTCATCGTTCTTCGGTGGAAACAACGTTCTTCGTCGAGAGGACTTCGTTCCACATTGGAGATGTTCTTCGTGTTCTTCGTGGGAAGAACACATTCTTCCTAATTCTCCAAGCCTCCAATGATAATATGTCCAACCAACATAAAAGAAAAACACACCACTTATTTAAAGTTTGTCTTAATGAATTCAAAGGGATTAAAATTCATTAAGCCACATCCATTCATTAATTAAATGTTGAGTTGGCTCATTAAAAAGGGAGGGAGGAGATTAAGAGGCTCCCAATTAATAAAGGAAGTTTCATCCTCCTTAATTTGGGAGTTCAAGGGGATTAAGGAGTTTAAGGGGGAGTTGAAGAGTTTGGAACTCATGTGGGCCCCACCCTTAGTTATATCCTCCCAAGGGAGGTTAGGGTGTGGTTGGACCCACTCTTATCTTCCACCTAGAGACTTTAACCGCCTTCCAAATAAAAATTTGTTGCACACACATTTTTATTTAATTTTAAATTATTAATTAGAAACCCCAATTTATTACATCAATCCTGTATAAAATGCAACTGCGGTAAAAGTACTCTTAAGATAATACCGGCCCTGCGAGTTCATCAGTGTTCTTGGATTTTGATTCCGAGCAACGGTTCAAAAGATAGAAAAACTAGCATGTATGTTTACTAAATGTACCCGAACAAAAGATCAAAATATTATTATCATTCACCCTCGACTCGCATCGGTCAAGGTTAGACTCTTCCTAAGTAAACCACAACCAAATGAACCCAACGGTACTCTTGGATTTTCATTCCGAGTTACCGTTTAGAAGTTATTAATTTTACAATAAAATAATTATCACTTAATTATTTTATTTGAGGCCAAAAAATCACTTTTTATGGTGGTCCGTGCCGGCCAAAGTTAGTATCTACTTCAATAAAGAATACCCTCATGAGTTCAACGGTGGTCTTAGATTTTTAATCTGAGCTACCGTTTGTGATTTATAATCATTTGAAAAATAAAATATTTTATTTAATTATTTTATTTACAGTAATTCCATATTTGTTATTTCTCACAGGAGGCCCGCACCGACTAAACTTAATCACGCCTAGGGTAAAACCGTCATCCTGAGTGCTACGGTGCCCTCAGATTTCTGATCTGAGTAATTGTTTAAGATTTATTCCACTTTTCAGTAAAACTGCTTATGAGCGTTAATTTAAGATTAACAAAACTTTAGAAAATTATTCTGTGCACAACGGGTCTCAGAATCAGGTGCCATCAGAAACTGAGGACTCGTAAAATTCCAAATAATCTAAGAAGAAAATTTCATTGAAATTTCCAGGTCTTTACATTCTCCCACCTCAGGGCTTTACATCCTTGTAAAGCTACAACACACACTGTGGAAACAAATGAGGGTACTAAGCACGCATCTGAGCCTCCCGCTCCCATGTGCTCTTCTGGAGATTCCTATGCTACCACCGAATGCGCACCAAAGGAATCAACCATCTATGTTCGACCCGCTCCTGAATGACCTGCATCTCCTTCATCGTGGCTCGTACCATCTCTGGTCAGGAGTAAGTGGGCCGACTTGGTAAGTTAGTCGATGATCACCCAAATCGAGTCGTTTCCCCTGAACGTATGTGGAAGACCTGTCACTAAGTCCAGGGATATCTCATCCCTATTCTAATTTGGGACCTATAAAGGCTTAACCAAACCTCTTGGTACCATGGTACATCCTCTGAACGGAATGACATGCTCCCCACCTTTAAAAAATACTTTGGGTGCTTTCCCTGAGAATATCTGAGCCAGTCGTGTCTCGCAGTCAGTGACCCCAAGCTGTGCCTCCCCGACTTGCTGAAGAAGTGGGGAAGTGACTGTGAGAGACTGTAGAAAGACTGCTCTATCTCTATCTACAAATTATATCTGCAACGCGACCAGCTGCTCTGTCACCTCTCCAAACATCTGAATGTATGATCTTCTACTGAGAGCATCGACTATAATGTTCCCCTTCCCAGGAGTATAAACTATCTCGAATTCATAGTCCTAGAGGAACTAGAATCATGGTCATTGTCTTAGATTGAGGTCCTTTTATGAGAAGAAACACCTGAGACTTTTGATATTAGAGTAAACCATAAACTGTTCGCTCTACGAACTATGGGTGTGACTAGCCAACTGTAAAGAACTCAACTACACCCTTCTTCGCTTACATCCTACAAGAGCTGATAAGATTTCTCCTTTTCCGAAAAGAGAAATCCAGTCTCATCCCCTAGATGAACTACGTCCTTTTCCTAATACAGTCAATCATTACATTAACGGTACGATTTCATTCCATGGACGACGTCGTAAGGCCTCGACACAACTACCATGAGATCCAACGAAGCTAGAAGCATCATGAACAATGGTCTCTATACATGGAGCTGGACCCGCTCTTATCCACATGCTCCCTGAGCACTATGGTCCTAGGCCTTAGTTCCTGAAGCTGAGATCTCCCCTGTCCACCTGTTCCCTGTGGTCAGGGTGGACCTCCTGGTGGTGTTGGTGGTAGGGACTTGAAACGTCGTCCACCACCTACTGCTCATCCAACTCCTCTACCACGTCCGCCCGCTCCTGGCGGACCACCACTGTTGAACCTATGCCTCTGCCTGGGAGGTCTCTCTACTGTCTGCTTCTCATCTACAGTGCAGTTTGGGCAGTCTTGAGCCATGTGACCATGCTCACCGCATACATAGCACTACCTACTCCTCGTATGGATGGCTCTATCTCGTGTTCCCTGTAAAACCGTACCTATATTTTGGGGTCTCCCACCTGTTGTCCTAGTCTTTTTGGACCTCTATAACATCTGTCTATTGTCATCTGTAGAAGAATCCACTATGGTCGGAAAGCCCAACGAAAAGAGAAGTATCTCCTACACCCACACAGAGCGTAGAGTTTCTGGTACAAACTCTGCCCCTGAAAAGACCCTCTAAGACTCCCCAGGTGAGGGATGCCTCATCATAAAACTGGAGCATCAGGCTCCCCACCTCTCATATGCTCCCTGAAAGAGACTAATATCTAGGTACACCATCAAGTTAGAGGGTGTCCCAATAGTGTGGAAAACTCGTGCTACAACCTCCATCCAGCACTCAGCCGTCTGAAAATCTATCTTTCCTTGAAACACCAGAGGCCTCTATCACAGGAACCCGTGCAACACGCTCAAGCGGCGTGCACCCTCTGCTGCTGGGGTTGGTGGAAATAGTATCCCAGCAGTTAGTGGTACCATTGGTCCCTCCGCTGTGAGGGGACCCTACACCATGGCCTCATTGCTCGATGGGCTACCATCACGCTCTCCACTCGGAACCCGTGCTGACTGACTAGGTGAAGACATCCTGAAAAGAAACAGGTCCTCCACTATCAGAAAGTATACCTGGTGAGCTGACACAAAGTAATCACGAACAAAACTTTTCGAAGGAAACACACACGCAATCAGTGTTTTCATGCACTGAGTCATAAAGTAGAGGTCACGGTCCTGCTTTATGGATACGTCGGCCACCACACCAACACTGGACTCCCTGTACAGAAAACCACACTCAATACTCTTAACACTATTGTGTCATAGAATATAATGATCAGATTCTTGAGTTAAGTGGTAGAACCAACTCCTCTGACACCAATTTGTCACGACCCGTCCTCGGGGCCCATGCTGTGACTACCCCAAGCACGCCTTCCATAGGCTAGGGGCTGGTGACTAGAACCAAAGGCGTAAATCCCTAAGCTGGGAAGGAATTGCCTTTATAGAAGTAACACACACACAAACATAGTAAGCTGGAAAAAATTCACTAAGTGAATATTGTATACAAAAAGTAGTACTGAAAGTAAAGGGGCTAGAAATACAAGCCTAACAATAAAGTACAGGTACAATGGAAAGCAAGTACAACTGAAAAAGGGACAACAGCTGAAAAGAGTAGCTCCTGGAACGTCCGCCGAGTATCCTACCTGAAGGGTAGGTACATATGTCCACCTCAGCACTCCACATCTATTGGTCCGCTCCGTGTACTGTCTCGTCGTGTGGTCCACCTCCGGGTGCCATCCGTTCCTGGCTCGCTGTCAGCCTCTGTCAACGCTATACGTCATCTGCATCCAACACAACGAGGTGCTGGCATAGCTCGTGTAGGGGTGAGTATAATGATACTCAGTAGGGACCCCAAGACCCACAAATTCCCACAAAATAGACAAAAGATAAACCACATTATAAAGATACAATCACGAAGTATCAACCAACTATACTTAGGTATATGCCCATACATACACCTAAGATACCAGTCAAAGTCTGGCTCCAACTTTCAAGCCCAACCATATTCCGTTCCACAAGTGTAGAAACACTCCACAAAGGAAGTACAAAACAAGGTGTATCCCATAGGTATAGCTCACAAAATAAATCCATGTATGCTTCTCCACAACAAATCCATGAAGAAAAACTCATGAAGAAACATCCACACTTACTTAGGTATATGCCCATACATATACCTAAGTCGTCAAGAGTACACATCTCATACATGAGGTAAACCAGAAGGTAAAGACTCAGCTCACACAAGGTATACACAACATAGAAAAGAGTAAGAGATGATTAGTTGTAGCCACTAAATCATATTTCACTATCGAACGTCAGATACTTGGAGAAACCTAAAACATCAGTCTATCATAGCTGTCAATCCTACGAGGGATCTCGGTAAAAAAGTTGCTACTGTCGAACCCAAGGAGGATTCAGTCCAGTCTCGTTGCGGTCGAACCCACGGAGGATACAGTCCAGTCTTGTTGCTATTGAACCCAAAGAGGATTCAGTATAGTCTCGTTGCTGTTGAACCCACAGAGGATTCATTCCAATCTCTTTGTTGTCGAACCCTAGTAGGATTCAGTCGAGTCTCGTTGTTGTCGAACCCACTGAGGATTCAGTCCAGTCTCATTGCTATCGAACCCAAAGAGGGTTCAGTTCAGTCTCGTTGCTATCGAATCCACGAAGGATTCAGTCGAGTCTCGTTTCTGTCGAACCCACGAAGGATTTAGTCCAGTCTCGTTGCTGTCGAACCCACGGAGGATTCAGTCCAGTCTCGTTGCTGTCGAACCCACGGAGGATTTAGTCCAGTCTCCTTGCTGTCAGCTCTAGGGTTCCCGCAGAAAACACGCTCGATTTTGAGAGGGTCCTCTACAAAAGAAAAGTGTTGATACATCAAATAAGTCTTGATTTGATGTATCCCATAGTTCCATCTTATCAAAAGGAACCCAACGCGACTGACGTCACGTCAATCGGATGCCCGATCGGAGAGTTATTGGCTTTTCTATTCTATGGGCCCGGTTGGATTTACGCTCATTCCAAACCCAGCCATTTTACCAAGTTTTCCAAAACTCCCTTAGAGTATCGCAAAGGACGGTCTAGTCGTGAGAGACCCAGTGCCACAGATGGCGCGTCGATCGGACGTGCGATCTAGAAGTTATTTTCGTTTAAGCAAAATGGGCTCGACCCTTCAAGCCTAGTGGGCTGGTGGGTCAGCCCGATCCGGTTCGGCGGGTCCAACCCGGCTGGGGGTTATCATGACCCGGTGGTGCACGGCCCACCCGTAGACACGGCCCAGCATGTCTGCCCCGGCTGGGGGGTCGGGTCGGCCCAGTGGGGCGCGACCCACCCGTGGACCCGGCCCTCATAGCGGGCCGGTTCGGTTTGTCCGGCGGTGCCGAGCGGCGCCACCTCTCCTGCTCGGTTGGCCTTAGCCGACCGGTTCTGTCCAGTACGAGCGGCTCGCAGTTGTGGGCCGCGGTTCCTCCGCCAGCAGTGCCATGCGGTACTGCGGTTTCCTCAGCCCGGTCGGCAGGCGGCCGACCGGTTCGTCCGCCGAGCGCCCTGTGTTGCGGTCTGTGGTCTTCTCCAACCCAATCAGCATGAAGTCAGTTGGTTCTTCTTCGGCCAAGAAGCCCGCAGTTGCGGGCCGCAGTTTCCTCCCACGCGGCCCATGAGACAGCGCCGGTCCTCCACTACCACGGCCCGGCCGGGCCCGGCCTTCGGTCGCTGCCGCCTTCAATCACCACCACCTTCGGTCGCCGCCGCCTCAAGATCGTGGCCTCCTTCCTCCGGCGCAGTGTGAGTACATCGCGCCCTCTAACCTTCACCTCCATCGTCAAACAATCATAAACCAACGGAGGGACGTCGGGCCGTTTTTGTTCGGCCCACACCCTCGGCGTTATACGATTAAAAATGGCCACCGTCAAATAAAGTAAACATTGAAGAATCGAGGTTATAATATTATTCGATTAAAATTAAACAAATCCCCCTACTTCGTAAACGGTGCTCGCTCGGCAGAGTCACGGGAAATAGGGCGGACGTTGATTTCATTGACGTTGGGAAACATTCAAGGATGGAGTGTCGTCGACATTACTTGCGGGCGATTCCCACTCCTTTAATGCAGAATGAGGTCGCGGAAAAGAAGAAGGCGCGTCATCATTCATTGGTGGAAACGGCGTTCTTTATCGAGAGGACGTCGTTCCACGTTGGAGATGTTTTTCTTGTTCTTCGTGGGAAGAACACTTTCTTCCTAATTCTCCAAGCCTCCCAAGATAATATGTTCAACCAACATAAAATAAAAACACACCACTTATTTAAAGGATGGATTAATAAATTCAAAAGGATTCAAATTCATTAAGCCACATCCATTCATTAATTAAATGTTGATTTGGATCATTAAAAAGGGAGGGAGAAGATGAAGAGGCTCCCAATTAATAAAGGAAGTTTCATCCTCCTTAATTTGGGAGTTCAATGGGGTTTAAGGAAGTTAAGGGGGGAGTTTAAGAGTTTGGAACTCGTGTGGGACACACATTTAGTTATATCCTCCCAAGGGAGGTTAAGGTGTGGTGGGCCCCACTCCTAAGCTCCACCTAGAGACTTGAACCACCTTTCAAATAAAAATGTGTTGCACACACATTTTTATTTAATTTTTAATCATTAATTATAAACCCCCATTTATAACATCCATCCTGTATAAAACAAAACTACGGTAAAAGTCTCCTTAAGTGAATACCGGCGCTGCGAGTTCATCGGTGTCCTCAGATTTCGATTCCGAGCACCGGTTCAAAAGATAAAAAAACCAGCATGTACGTTTATAGAACCTACCCAAACAAAAGTTCAGAAAATTATTATCAGTCACCCTCAACCTACGTCGGTCGAGGTTAGACTCTGCCTAAGTAAAAAACTCCCCAAAGAACCCAACGGTACTCTCGGATTTTCAATCCGAGTTATCGTTTAGAAGTTATGAATTTTACAATAAAATAATTGTCACTTAATTATTTTATTTGCGGACAAAAACTAACTTTTTCCGGTGGCTCATGCCGACCAGAGTTAGTATTTTCTTAAATAAAGCATGTCCTCACGAGTTCAATGGTGGTCTTAGATTTTTAATCTGAGTTACCGTTTGTGAGTTATAAGCATTTGAAAAATAAAATAATTTATTTAATTATTTTATTTACGGTTATGCCATTTTTGGAATTTCTCACATGAGGCCCGCGCCGACTAAACTTAAGTCGCACCTAAGGTAAAAACATCATTCTGAGCCCAACAGTGCCCTCAGATTTCTGATCTGAGTAACCATTTAAGAGTTATTCCACTTTTCCAGTAAAACTTCTTACGTGCATTAATTTAAGCTTGACAAAACTTCAGAAAATTATTTTGGGCACACCGGGCCTCATAATCAGGTGCCGTCAAAAACTGTGGACTCATAAAATTTCAAAGAATTTAAAAAAAATCCTTGAAATTTCCGGGTCTTTGCAGTATATGGGTGTTGGAAAGTGAATTTTAAAGGGGATGGATGAGTAAAATGTCTTGTAATGTGTGAATAAGTAAAGGGGGTGAGTTCTCTTTTACAGTGGAGGGGAGTGGATTTCTTGTAAATCCCAAAGTGTAAAAACTATTTGGAGGTATAAGTTACCTCATGTGAATCCAATAATGATAAAATTTATATAAAAGATGGTATATGGTGTAAATAAGGACAAAAAATGTATTTTGGATTTTTTTGGTCATTACCACACCATAACGTTTGATATTTACAACTTAGTAAACTCATTTTTTTCCATAATCATTATGATTAACATAAATGTTTTTATTAATCACTTAAAAAATTCAGTTTACCTTATTAAAAATATAAAATATTCACATTCCAATTATTTAATCAATTTTTTTAACATCAACTCTCAAAAATTTCAGAATTGAATTTAAAATTTATCCTGTAGACGTGATGACAAATCGATTTTTTAGAGTGGAAATGTTGAAAAGTTTAAGGTATTTTTATATCAAAAAACCATTTGAAATTGAATAAAAAAACATAAATTGGATTAATATATATATTATTGATCTAATTAAACTTTATAAACAATTTTTAATCGATTTGAACATTATAATTAAGTTATATGAAAAGTCAATTTTCAATTAAAGCTAGTATTTTTCACTGTTTTTCAAAAAATGATGATTCATAGAAAAATACCTAGAATTCACCATAAAAATATTATGAAATTTATAATTAAAAAATCAAGTTTTTTTCAAGAAAAATTTATAGAATTTTTAAATTTATCTTTAAAACAAGTGTTCTATTAAAAGGCGTAAAAATTACCTTTTAGAAAAATAAAGATTTTTACTGGTAAAATTGGATTTGTTTATATCTTATTCCAATAAAATATATTGGATGAATGTAATTTTATTATTAAATATATAATAAATATAAATTTTATTAATAAGATTCAATAATAGTAATTTATTCAATTTATTATGAAAACACACCTTTGGGAGCATAAAAACAGCTTTAATAAAAACATTTCCTTTATATTCAATTGGTTTTTATATACATATATAATTTACTAGTTTCCAATGAATTAAACTAAAAGTTTTCATAATATATTTAATCATTTTTATAAATAACTATTTAATATCTTGAGAAAATTTTCATGTTAAATAATAATATTAATATTATATAGTTGTTCAGTAAATCTTAGTCTTCTGTGTCACATAGGCTTTTAAAGTAACTCGTTGTTACATGTAACACATGATAAACTTAGTGTTTCATGAATTGTATGATATATAAGTTTTTTAAATTTTAAATATATAATAGGATCTCAAGATTTTATATTCCCATATATTCCTTGTGTTTCATGTCATATAGTTTATTAAATAAAATGTTAATGATTTAGAATTTGGGGGTGTTACACAAAATATGATAATTAAAGTTATAGAGGGATTATATGGTCGATTCAAACCTATACCACATAATGAAACACATTTTTTAAACATTTCATTCCTTAACATCAAGGCATACATATTTTTATGATTTTTCTTTTCACTTTGTTAAATGGTTTTCTAACCATTTTATTTTATCATTTAAGACTATATTAGAATGTGCATTATAAAATAATTTGGACCCAATGATTCTTAATATTATATCTAATTTAATAAATATAAATCCTATGTTTTATGGAAATTAATTTTGACATAAACTCATGTAATTTGCCAAAACACCACCTTAACCTTAACCGCCCAAGCTGTGTTTTTATAATTTATTATTCAATATAGTCATTATAATAGAATAATTGGTCTAGGAATGGAACATAGATTATATTTGTTATTATTTAAATATAAATTTGTAGAAGACATGATTTTTATGAATTTCAAAACATTTAATTATATATCATTTATTAGAAAATAACATTAATATGAATTTTGAAATTATTCATTAAATTTAAATTTAAAAAAAATATCAAGAAAATAATGGAATTAAAATCTATTGTTATTACATAGGTTTATACTGATATATTCATATAAAAAATTAATAGGAAAAATAATTCATTCAACTTATTTCACTTAATTTTTTTGTATCATTTATTTTATTTTATTGTTAACTAAATAATTATTATGTTAGCGTACATTATGGATTTAATGTAATTATTTCATCATAAAAAAATTTAAAAAATTATCAAGATAAAAATATTTATAATTTAAAAGGATATATATAAGATAAAATGTGTTGTTTTTGTCCATATCTCGTGGATTTAGAGATATTAAAAGTATGATAAGTGTTTTTTTTTCTTTTTCTTTACATAACTTATTATATTGGTCATATTCCATGGAAGTGGAACAAAATTTCCATAATTGAAATAATTTTATGGGAAATATCAATATAATATGATTCAATAAAATAATCATAATATTTTTTTCCATTTACACTCTTATCATTCTATTTTAACCTCAGGTAAACCCATTTTTACATAAAATGTGGTAATTAAACTTTTATATCATTTACTATTTATTTTGGCAAACATTTATTATGGCATTATTAAATAATATAAATTATTTTTATTGAAAATATAGAAACCATTTTAAAAAATTCTACTCACAAAAGTGTGAATAATTAATTTAATATTAATCCCACAGATGTGATGAGAAAGAAGGGTTTTAAAGGGAAAATAATAAAAAGATTGAAAAGTTTTTATATCCATGTTCAAAATAAAATTTATTCCAATAACCTAAATTGGATTAATAGATGTATAATTTCACCAATTATACTCTAAATATAATTTAAAATATAATTTAATGTTGTATTTAATTTAACAAAAAGTGTAGTTTTCCTTTAAAATTCACAATTTTAACTATTCTTAAAAGAAAGATTTTACAAAATCCCTAAAAATACCCCTATATTAATTTGAAAAATCTGAATTAAAAAACAAATTTAATTTTATCAAATTAATTTTCAAAAATTTTGAATATTTAATTTTATAATTGTTCAAAAAAATAAATAAAATCATGTTTTTATGAAAAATGTTTTTTCCAAATCATATAAATATTTTTATGAACATTGAGTAATTTTTATCAATTTTTTATATAAAACCATTATATATAATATTGAAAAAGTATTTACTACTATTCATCTCTCTATATTTAACAACAAGGTTATAATGGTTATGTTTGAATAACTATATAGTAATATATCATTGTTTTTTTAAACATAATGTTGTGTGTAATGAAATCTAAGTATGTTTTGCATGTAGAACATGATTATATTAATTTTTTATACAATCTAAGAGATAACTGGTCATTTCTATAATTGAAGTCTTCAAATAATTAAAATTTAATTGAAAAAAATAAATTCAAATAAAAAAAGGGTGTTATATTCTACCCCCTAAAAATAAATTTCACCCATGAAATTTATCACAATGATATTAAAAATGAGGATTGTTTTGCCTCATCATATCCACAATTCCCTACATAACATCCTCAAACTGGTGGGTTTTTCCTCAAAAAATGGCAAGGTGAGTTTTATTGTTTCATATAACATTCTCTATATGATCCAAAATCCATACTGGTTTTTCTGTATAAGAAAAATCATGCTTCGGTTGTTCAACCTATGAGTTATGTACATGTGATAGATGAGGATCCTTATGAATGATCAAATGAAATATATCATTTAAATAAAACTAATCTTGATTAATGTGTTGATCTCAAATACCTTACAAATCTGATGGAAAAGATATCAAAGTAACCTTTAATCCTATTTCCACAATGTGTAATGGAATTCCTTCGCAAATAACACCATCAATATATAAAACCAATGTGTTTTTTGCAAAAAAAATGCCTCTTAAATTATCTTAAATATTGATAAACTCCCATACCATAAAACCTCAAAGGGGTATCAATGACATTGATCTTTTGATCAACCTTAATATGATAAAATTAGGATGGTATCCAGAACTCTTAACTTAATCTTACTTGGGGGCATATATGCTTCCAAAAGACAATTCACCACATATTCCTTAGACAAGAATATATCTTATAAAAAAATTCTATTAAAAACCTGGATTAATCATTTTACTGACATAATATCAAATAATATTTTCTTATTCTAGGATTAATTTATATGGAGATAATCAAATAAAATTTCATTAATGGATGAACAATAAGATTTTCATTGGGATTATTTGTAAAAGAAATATCTGAATTCCCAATTAATGAGTGTATGACATTTCTTGCCTAAGTATCATGATTCACATCAACCATTGTGATTACATAAGCTTTCCATTTTTTCTCTTTTTCTTCAGATTTTATTTTCATTGATCATCAATATTAACCCTTGGATTAAAGAACATATTATAATAATTTCCAAACATATTGAAATTGAAACACTAAAGTATAGGAGGCCATTTTGTGGGGATTTCCCATTATTTTCATCATTAACTAAATTTTTCCCATCAATTTGGAATTCATCCACTCAATTAACTTCCTTTACACACATAATACATTTTTTAGTTCCATGAAGACAATTAACTACCTATTTTTTTCAAACACAATGATGATAATGTGTAACGTCTCGGATCTGGGTGTCACACAACAGGTGCCCCGAACCCAATTGGTCACATGACCTCAAGCACATTTCCCCAAATTCTAAAGGCTGCCAACTAGCAGCGAGGGCCTAGTAATGATAGTGGGGAAACTATGCCCACATTTTTGAAAGTGTAGCACAACGGAATCATTATAAAAACACAAAAGTGGAAGCAAAAAACAATATAATCCTAAAATTGGCAACTGAAATAGAGTGAAAGATAACCAAAAGTCATATATATGATGATGCAACATGTCACTAATTCCAAGAAAGAATCCAAAACAGGATACACTACAATCAGATAAAACAAAACACAAGGTACAAAGTACAGAAAAACTAAACCAAAACTATGAAACAAGAATACAGCAGCATCGCAAGCCTAAGCTCGGTCCCATGCTCTCCTACTCCTATCCAACAATCATGTACATGTGTAGGGACTATTTCCTTTTTCGACACCAATAAAAATATAATCTGTTTGGGCCCAAGACATGACCCAAACATGGTGTGATAAATAAATCCAAGTACGCAACCACCAAAGGCCCATGCCTAACTATCAGTGAAAATGTGCAACAACGGTCTACAATAATGAAATGTAGTAAAGTAGGAAGTACTCAAAACTATATTTTCTTACCAGTTACATTTCCATTGTAATAATTATTTAACAATTACAAGACTTTTATTTATCTTAGCAGGTACAACATAAGAAATAACCATAGTGAATATTCAAAGTAAACATTGTCCTCAGACGTGCAAATCCTTACCCTCAGGTAAACAGAAATGAAACCCTCAGGTGACTTCCCTCAGGCATAACAAAATATATCCCGCGGGCATAAGAACCATTACCCTTAGGCTAAAAAAACTTTTCCCCCAGGCTATACAAACATTACTCTTAGGAATAAGAAACATTTCCCTCGGGCTAAACAAAACCTTGCCCTCACGATAAACAAAACCTTTCCCTCAGGCTGAACAGAACCTTTCCCTCAGGATAAACAGAACCTTGCCCTAAGGAATAAAAAACAAAAGTAAGTAATCGGGATAAGCCCAAAGAATAAGAAAGCAATTTATATATGTTTTCTCTCATGAAAACTCAAAACACTCTATAATCAAGGCATACCCATGGTATCCTGGCCTCGGGGTGGCCCTGGATCAAAGAAACAATTTCAAACAGCTATTTATACTTATTCATTAGATTACCTAAGAAATTCTAGGTATCTCAACAGTCAAAGTATCCTTCATATGACACCCCGAACATGGGCGTGTGGCACAATGGTACACAAAATCAACTCGACAATTGTAATTAAACACAACACCACCTACCTTGATTGCCTCTAATCGATATATGTGAAAGGCGCCTCCTAAAACAACCAATAATGACATAGATCTGATATAAAATATTAACCTTTCAAACCTAAATAACTTCCCTTAGGGAAATAATTGGAAGGAAAGATTCAAGAATAGGGAAGTCCTTACACACACGGTTTAAACGAGATCAACAACGGAAGAATCGAAGTCCCAGTGTGTGATCAGGGGCTCCTCCAAGTCTCAGCCTCCTCTCTTGTGTCTCCTGGTATGTTCTATGCCTCCTCTATCGAATGAGGATTCTACTACCTGTTTTTAATGAAAAAACATAACTACACAGCGTGTACTACTTTTATAACTGCTCCACTGGTAGCTACTTTGCACCGCCTCACTATTCATCTGCCGATTGGTTACACAACATGTATTACTAAGTACACGACATGTACTTAGTTATTACACCCTTAATTTACAACAATCCTACAAGCCATGTATTCTCATCCCACATGGACAAAGTATACGGCATGTATAAAAAATTACATGGCGTGTACCCGTAAATTTGAGTTTTTTCTCACATTTCCATTTCTTTGTCAAAAACACTTAAGGAAAAGGAAAATAAGAAACCCATACCTCAAGAATAAGAACTGTATTCTTACAAAAATTCCCTCTTAAAGAAATTAATCCCTGAATTTCCCTTACAAGGGTGGTGAAGATAAAGCTGGGAACAATTCTGGCCACTGAGCACGTACATCAGTCTCCCGCTCCTAGGTTTCATCCGGCACTCAGCCATGCTGACATAGCACCCATACAAGATGATCTGACTGGGCTCGGGGAACATTTGTGCTCCTATCAACAAAAAAATTGGGTGATCTTTAATGGATGAATCTAACTGAAGTTCGACCTCCTTGGGCTAGAAAACATGATACGGGTCTGAGTGATAACAGCACAGCTGAGATATGTGGAAGGCTTTGTGCATGTTCTGGTACCTCTGTGGTAATTGAAACCTATAGGAAACTAGACCGACTTTCTATAGGGTCTCAAATGGCTCTACATACCTCAGTGAAAGTTTACCTTGCCTCCTGATCCGCATGTGTCCCAACCTCAGTGAAACGAGCAAGAAAACCTGATCCCGACCACGAACTCCAAGTGTCATCTGCAGCGATCAGCATAAGATTTCTGACGAGACTGTGCAGTATCCATCCACTTCTGAATCAATTGGACCTGCTCTGAAGTCTCATGAACAAGATGTTTTCCTAGTAAAGCTATCTCACCTGCTTCCAACCAGAACAAGGATGATTGGAATGGACTACCATAGAAATCGTCATAATGTGTTATCTCAATAGTTTCCTAAAAACTATTATTATAGGAAAACTCAACCTGGGTTATGTGCTTCTCCCAAGAGTCCCCAAAGTCTAGGACGCATGCACGCAGCATTTCCTCTTGCACCTGTATTATACGCTCTGACTGGCCATCAGTCTGAGGGTGGTAAGCTATGATTAGAAGCACCTGTGTACCCAGTTCCCTCTAAAAACTCTACTAGAGATGAGACGTAAAACATGCATCCCTATATGAAACGACAGAACGAGGGACCCCATGAAGACATTCTACCTCTCAGATATACAACTTTATGAGATCATCAACACTGAAGGTCTCTTCGATCGGAAAAAAGTGATCCACCTTCGTATGTATATCCACAACAACCCATGTGGCATCATTGCCTCGAGGTGACATCGGCAACCTGGTCACGAAGTGCATCGCGACATCATCCCATTTCCACTCTAGAATGGGTAATTGCTGTAACAGTCCTGTTGGACTCTAATTCTCCACCTTCACCTACAGAAAGGTGGAATATCTCGTAACAAAACCAACTACCTCTCTTTTCATACATAGCCACCAATACTGATGTCTCAAGTCACGATACATTTTGGTAACTCCAGGATGCACTTCCCAAGATGAAGCATGAAATTCCCGCATCAACTCCTCACATATATTCCCTAGAACCCACACTCATCCATGGATATGCAGTACCTCATCATCTCCAATCGTCCAACTAGGAGGAGGGTCTACACTTTCCACTGACTCCTGTAAAACCAGGCCTTCTGAATTTGATAGCTGTCTCATCCTCACTCTATCCAAGATGGTAGAAGTCATAGCTAAGGATGAAAGATAGGTTCACCCCTGACTATCATGCACCTCCAAATGAATCTCAAGGAAAAAATCCATAAGCTACCACTCACCATTGGTCTCATGCACTACCTGTATCTGAGTCCTCCTACTCAGTGCATCAGCTACTGCATTACCTTTACTAGGTGTATAGGAAAGCTCAATGTCTAAGGACTGAAGGTATTCAACCCACCTTCACTGTCTCAAATTCAAGTCACGATGGGAAAAGATATATTTATGAATTTTTTGGTCTGTAAAAACCACAAAATGTTCTCCCAATATATAATGTCTCCAACAGCGTAACGCGTGAACAACTACAGCCAACTCGAGATCATGCGTTGGGTAATTCCTCTCATGTGGCCTCAACTACCGAGACCCGTACGTAACTACTCGATCAAACTGCATCAACACTGCTCTCATCCCAATACCAGATGCATCACAGTAAACATTAAATCTCATCCCTTTCTCTGGAAGTATCAGGACTAGTACTGATGTCAACCTTCCCTTCAGATTCTGAAGGGTTGTCTTGTAAGCTTCTAACCAAAAGAACATCATATCCTTCTTGTTCAAACCCTTAAACGGTGCTTCTAAGTGGGATAAGTCATGTATAAAGTGCCTGTAGTAACCAGACAGCCCCAAGAAACTCTGTATTTCAAACATGTTCATAGGATACTCCCAGAAAACTACTGCTCTAACTTTCTCCAAGTCAATCGCAACTCCCACCTTTGAGATAATATAACCTAGTAAGTTAATCCAGTATATCCCAAAGTGGCAATATGAGAGCTTAACATATAACTGATGTTCTCTCAGTGTACTCAATACGATATCAAGATAGATGGCATGGTCGTCTCGAGTGTGAGAGTAAACCAAGATATCGTCCATGAAGACTACCAGAATAGAAACTAGATATGGTTGAAACACACGATTCATCAGAGCCATGAAAATTTCTGGTGCGTTTGTGAGTCCAAATGGCATGCCCAAGTACTAGTATAGACCATATCTACTCTGAAAGGCTGTAAGCGGTGTGTCCAATGGTCAAATGCCCAACTGATGATACCAAAATATCAAGTCAATCTTCGAGAACACTCATGCTCCTCGAAGTTGATCAAAAAGATCATCAATACTCTGTACGGTATATTGGTTCTTAACCATCAACTGGTTCAGTTTCCAATAATCCATGTAGTGTCTAGGGGTACCATCATCCTTCTTAGTGAAAAGGATAGGCAAAACCCAGGGAGAAATACTGGGTCAGATAAAACTCTTATCTTGTAACTCCTCTAACTGCCTCTTGATCTCCTTTAATTATAGTTTAGAAATCCTATAAGGAGGAATGGACACCGGTTCCACTCCTGGCACAAGCTCAATAGAGAAATCCACCCCTTGCTCCAGAGGTATACCTAAAAATTCATCCAGGAAGGCATACCTGGAATGATTAACCAACGGAAGGAAATCCTTCTGACAAGTTTCCCGGTCATCCAGATACAAACTCACAATCTGGGCTATCACTCCACCTCACCCATGATGCCGGGTCCAGCTCAGCTCGCCTAGACATCCCATTCACCCTTGTATAGAATCTCTCCACCCTCTGTTGACATGAAACTCACCCAGAAATGATAGAAATCCACAAAGGCTCAAAATGGTACCAACCAGTCCATTCCGAGAATGACATCATAGCCTGTCATCTATAAGATATAAGGGTCCCATAAGAAGTGACACCCACCAACCTCTAGGGGGAACTCCTTTCACTGATTCACACCTTCCGTTCTAATTCCAAATAGAGTGTCTAGCATCATGATATCTGAAGAAGAAGAAACACAAAGCCCAAGTATCTACACAACAGGAATAGATATAAAGCTATGTGTAGCACCAGTATTGAAAAGTGCAGAAGATAAAACAAGAGAAACTAGAATAGTAACTCTAACAGTGGTAGGTTCGGGATCCTGCTCCAATTTGTTTTGTTGCACTGCATAAGTCTGCCCAGTGCTGCAGCCCTGTGGCACAACTTGGCTACACTTAGCTGACCCACCCTACTGTCTCTGAGATCACGGTGTCTGGCCACCACGACCACAACCAACACCTCGGCCTGAACATCCCGACCTATTCCAATTCCATGACTAGTAAGAAGTTTTTGGCCCTACTCCTGCACACTGAGTCTACATAGAACCCCTCTCACTAGTCACTGGTGGAAATGCCCTGCAAAAACGTTGAAGATAACGCATTTTTTCGCAAGATTGGAACTCCATTGGGTCACATGGCCACTGATGTCTCTTGTGCCTCTCATTACCACACTGGTACCACATTATCTGCCCACCTAAAGAAGTATTCTGGCTAGTACTTCCACTATGAGAGAAATAAATATTCCTCTTCCTCCTGCCAGTAGAAATAGTACCAGAGACCGGTGCCGAACCGCCCTGGTCCGCACCACTAGATTCCCGCAGGTTCCGCTCAGTAATAAATGCCTTCATGAAAATAGCATGCACTGTAGGAAACCTGAAAACATTCACCAGTGCTCGGAGGTGATATCAAAGATGATCCTCAAAGTGTCTTGCCCTAAACGTCCCATCACCCACCAAAACAAGTGCTAAACTTTGTAGCTCAGTGATGCAGGTAGAATAGTCCATCACTAACATGGCGACCTGTTGCAGATTCATGAAATCTTGAGCTCGATCTGCCCTTAGCGTCTATGAAAAGAAAAATTCATAGAATACAGCCTAAAAATCATCCCATTCCATGTCTCGGTGATGCTCAGTCTAGGTGGTCACATCCCACTATCTCTTGGAGGAATCACACAGCATGTAAGTAGCGAGCTTGACCCTCCTCTCAGGAGGTGTCTCGAGATGCTATAAGATTGTCTGCATAATATCCAGCCATGAATCTGCAGCCTGTAGTCCACCATCCCCTAAAAACATTGGTAGATTCTACTGCTGGAATATATGTGTCAGCTCTACCATAGATGTGGCAACCTATGGTGTTCCCTGAAATTTATGCATGAAAGCATTAATTATTCATGGATCTGTGCATATGTGCCTACGTTTGGTATAATGACTGGTTCCACATCTGGCACTACCGGAGGATCCCCCGGTAGCCCATGTCTTACCATCTCTAGAGTATAATTGTCGACACTCTCTTGGTGAACAACTCGTGGTCGTCTCAGTTGCATGATTCTACAAGGTCAAACGGACACCTTAGATCAAGATTATCAAGGACTGAAAACTAGGAGACCAAGAAGGGAACAGTATAAGGAAGGCACTCAAGTTTTACAAAACAATACTACACGACATGTATAATTCCTATATGGCATGTTCCCAAAATCCATTCACATGGGCGTGTACTTCCACTAGAACTGGTCGTGTAACACCCCAAACACACGGCGTGTTGTCTTAACACCAGACATGTACTTGAATCTTATTTCCCTATCCAAGTCCTTCTACACGGTTAAGCCACACGGCTCTCCTAATACAAGACTACATGGCATGTTCAAGGTCGACACAACATGTACTAGAAAACCTTTACCGGCCCATGTTGTTAGAGACACGGCCTATGTACCCAGGTTACACTACATGATGTGTTCTAGACGAACATGGCGTGTACGAAGAAGCCCCAACCGACCCATGTTGTTGGCTACATGACCGACTACCTTGGTCAAAATACACGGAGTGTTCAATCCTAACACGGCGTATATATTTCAAGGTTTACTCGTCCGTGTTGTTAGTTACACGGGTAGACATAGGGTAAACCCTACACGGCGTGTACAACCGGTACACATCATGTTTCTCCAAGAACTTATGTATCCCATGTATGTTACCAGATGGCCTATGACACAGTTAGAGACTACACGGTGTGTAAATAAAGTACCCGGTGTGTACTTAGGAAAAACAGTTTCTTCCCAAATAGAAGAAGACATGGCGCATTTTCAAAACTACACAGCATGTATTCTGGGTTTTTCTGGACAGTCAGCCTCAGAAACTGCTCTGTAACCCAAAAAAACGCTGAAACAAACACCTAAGTGCCAAATTCCGACCCGTGAGGGCCCATAATCCCCGTGAATCAAATCTAGGCATCTTATACATGTAATAAAAAGTTAAACAAGTCGATGATCCAACAAATTCAAGTTGATGAGGGCCCATACTCTTCAAAAAACAAAGTTTGGTGTTCATTCAAAAAACCTTACATAACAATACCCTATCAAATAGCTGGTGTTTTATCAAGGACTATATCAGAACAACATGAAATCTCTAGCACAACATCTATCACAGTAACATGAATTTTCTAATGAACCTACATGGAATGGAAACTATTCCTGACATGTGATTATAACATGTGCCTAGGACTGATAGTGGGGAAACTATGCCCTCATTTTTTCAAAGTGTAGCGCATCGGAATAAATATAAAAACACAAAAGATGAAGCAGAAAACAATATAATCCTGAAATGGACAATGGAACTGATGTGAAAGATAACCAACAGTCATATATATGAGGATGAAACATGTCACTTATTCTAAGAAAGCATCTCAAACAGGATACAATGAAATCAGATTCAACAAAGAATAAGGTACAAAGTACAACAAAACTAAACCAAAACTGTGCAATACGAATGCAGCTGCATCGCAAGCCTATGCTCGGTCCCATGCTCTCCTACTCCTCTACAACAATCTTGTACCTATGTATGGAATCATTCCCTTATCGACACCTATAACAATATAATCTATTTAGGCCCAATACATGACCCAAACAGGGTGTGGGAAATAAATCCCAATAGGCAACCACCAAAGGCCTGTGCCCAACAGTCAGTGAAAATGTGCAACAACGGTGTACAATAATGAAATGCAGTAAACTAGGAAGTACTCAAATGTAATAATTCCTACCAGTTAAATTCCCATTTTAATAATTATTTAACAATTCCAAGAATGTTCTTAATCTTGGTAGGTACAACATAATAAATCACCATAATGAATATTCAAAGTAAACATTGTCCTCAGACGTGAAAATCCTTACCCTAAGGAAAATAAAAACGAAACCCTCAGGGGGCTGCCCTCGGGCATAATGAATATTAACCTCATGCATAAGAACCGTTTCCCTCAGGCTAAAAAAAACCATGCCCTCAAGATAAACAAACACTGCCATCAGGCATAAGAAACGTTTCCCTCAGGCTAAACAAAACCTTTCCCTCAGGCTAAACAGAACCTTTCCCTCAGGCCAAACAGAACCTTTTCCTTAGGCTAAAAAAAACCTTACCCTCAGGAATACAGAACAAAAGCAAGTAACCGGTATAATCCCAAAGCATAAGCAAGTAATTTATATATTTTTACTCTATAGAAAACTCAAAACATTCTACAATCACGACGTACCCATTGGTATCCGGGCTAAACGGCTAAACAAGGGAAATGCACCCTCGAGGTGGACTTGGATCAAAGCAACGATCCAAAACAGTAGTTTATACTTATTCATTACATTACCTAAGAAATTTTAGGTATCTCAACAGTCAAAGTCTCCACCATACGACACCCCAAACATGGGTGTGTCGCACAACGGTACACAAAATCAACTCGATAGTTGATATTAAACACAGGACCACCTACCTCGATCTCCTCTGATCGATATACATGAAAGGAACCTCCCGAAACAACCAATAATGACATAGATATGGGATCAAAAATTACATGTTAAATAATAAATAACTTCCATTAGGGAAATAATTGGAAGGAAATATTCCGGAAGAGGGAAGGCCTTACCCGTGTGGTTCAAACGAGATCGACGACAGAAGCATCGGAGTCCCAATGTGTGATCGGGAGCTCCTCCATGTCTCAGCCTCCAATCTCGCGGATTCTAGAGAGTTCTATGCCTCCTCTATCGAATGAGGAGGCTACTTACTATTTTTAACGAAAAAACATAGCTACACATCATGTACTTTCAAGTAAACGACAAGTAATATTTTTTTAACTGCTCCACTGGCGGCTACTTTGCGCTGCCTCACTATTCATTTACCAAATGATTACATGGCGTACATTACTAAGTACATGGCGTGTAGTTAGTTCTTACACAATTAATCGCAGAAAATCCTACATTCCATGTATTATCATCCCAAATGTCCAAAGTACATGGAATATATACAAAACATTACACTGTGTGTACCCATTAATTTTGGATTTTTCCCACATTTACCTTGCTTTCTCAAAAACACTTAATGAAAAGGAAAAGAATAAACTCATACCTCAAGAATAAGAATCGGGTTCTTACATAATAGAAATACGAAAATCTTATCTTCATGGTTCATAGATTTTCTATTGAATTCAATTTTCTCTACATGGAAAAATCATGTAAATGATATATAACACAGACCTTCATTTCCTCATTGACTGGACATTGAAAAATATCTTCATATCATCCAAAGTGAGATATGGAAAATTCCCATCAAATATATGTTTTTAAGTTTCTAAATAATCGGACAACTATATGTTTTGACTAAATTATATTACCCAAAGAGTACATAACAAGTATTGTAAAATTTTATTCATAGTCTAAACCAGATTCATCATCCTTCCACTTAAATTATTGGAATTATTTCTCTATTTTTGATAAAATAATATGAAGAAATTTCTTATTGAAAAAAAAACTTTCATACTTATCCCACTATATGGAGTAAATTTTTTCCCATTACATTATATTATTATAATATTCCACCATGGATCTACCTATAATTATTTATAGTAGACATCCAAAGTGACTTTTTCATTCTTTGAACAATGGAGAATGGAGAATACATTTTTAGTGGTGATAATAGATTTCATATCAGCTAATAGTTTAGTAGAACAACTAAAATATGTTAGTAATTTCTAAATGAGTGACTCTAAAGAATGTTGTTTCCTATTTTTTTAGTTTTCATGTTCACCAATATTCATAGCTTGAGAAAGTATTCTGAGCATTGAAACAATGTTTTTTCATCCATCTCCCATAACATTTGGTTTCTCAACATGACCCTCATTGCATATTATATTACATTCTCCGCAAACACGTTTTCTTTGGGTTCTATCCATTGACTAAAATCAAAAGCATAGTTTGAAAAATACTAATTAAAGTGGGGGACCACATAATCATGAAATCGCCTATAGAATGTTCTAATCGATACACCTTAATTTTAATCTAGGATAAATTAGGTTTATCCAACTTTATTCATAGTCATCTTTTATTTTAATCCTTTATAATGGTTCATAATGTGTTTTAGAATTTCCAAATAATATCCCCAAAGATTTTCAATCCAAGTGTGTAGAAAGGCCCATTTTTATTCACCAGTTCCCGATCAAGTCTAGTTCAATATGGTGGTTTTAGGATTATTACCCTAGGTTAATCTTTTTCAAGGTCACATCCACTTGTAGTATCCAAATAGATATGTAATTACATGGAAACCAATCGTTATACACATTAACAAATTCCAGGACATTTTCTTATACATTGACTCATCCATAGAATCATCCTTAGAAAAATCCATAGAAATATCCTTATAAATATCTTTAGGTATCTCACTAAAGTCTTCTCATCCATGTTTTTAAATGTTAACTAACTTTTTCTCTGATAAAATCTATCTTGACCTGGGATTTTCATATATGGATATTGAATATTTTTAGATGAATAATCAATAAATTAAAAAAATACATAAATAATGACCGAAGTAGTTTAGTTTCCCTAGAAACATGTACCACCATATTCTATTCTAGTGAAAGTTCTTTAATATTTTCTTAAATGATCTTCCCATTTAAAAATCATCATATAAATACCATAAATGAAACTGTTATTCAAAACCTGGGTAATGGAAACATAATAAAGGGTGGTATAATATTCTCATTAAGGTTAAAAAAGGATATATTAAATAATAACATTAATATAAAGGTGTGATAAAAGCAAAAATACATTTGAAAACCATACCCTACACATCAAATATCATTATCTTTTGTCATGGAATAATGATTCGACGTTTATAACCAATGGATCATAAGATAATCAACGAAATGTTCCATGATAGATTAATATTTTCCTATGAAAACTATATATTTCATATACATAATAATATTAATTATATGTTATGGATACCCACCAATACATCAATAACAAGATATGCTTAAGCTAACCACCCCTGTACCTACTCCAGGAATGTGATAACCTCACGTGTTACCTCTTTCGAGCATGGAATAAAAACCTATGTACCCTTCTTTTTGGGTCAGTCTGACCACTTGTGTTTCCTATGAGGTCATAAAACATTTATAATTACAAAATAAATTGGGGGGAGATATATGTCCCTCTAATCAAATAATGAAAACCATATTTATGTCTGACCTAGTGTCATAAACATTATTCATATCATAACACCTGAATTGAAATGGGTATCATAAATATTTCATTATATCATAGCCTATAAAAAATAGACAGTTTTCATAATCTTTTTATTACAAGATAACTTGTCAAAATATGTGGATTCCATAATCAAATTATCGTGGTATAACCCAGTGAAGATAAATGGGTTTCATTAATATCATTCCATCATAAAAATAATCAATACAAAGAAACATTATAACTTGTATCCTTGGATAATATACCCAGTGAGGAATATGTGACATTAAAAGATTTCATATTAGATGGGAAATAATTTTGATGATTTATTTTAAACCTTAAAAGATGAAAATAGACTTTTTGAATTAAAACAAATATTTTAAAAATAGAAAACAATTTTGAAAACCATTCTATTTGAAAATATCCTCAAAATTATATAAAATATGATTTGAAAATAATTTAAAACAATTTTGTAAAAATAAAAATCATTCAAAATAATTTTCCTTGATAATGAAATTGAAATATCATATAAAAATTTTATGAAAACATTTTTAGGCAATATTTTTTTAAAATAAACTATATTTATGGATGAAGAGAGATATAAAGTTCGATTTTCATAAAAAAATATTATTTAAATTATGAACCAAATAGTACAATAATGGAACCATTATATGAATATATAATGATAAAATATAGGATAAAAAAATTCATGATATTTTATTAGAGGTAGATCTTGATATTTTAACATTGGAGACTTAATAAAAACAATCATGATAAATGATGATATTATAAAAAAAGATATTTACAACATTGGTAATATTGTATCATAATCCCCATGAAGTAATTACATTAAATGAAACATAAAATACCCCAAGTAAGAATAATTTAATGATATTAAATATCACATGGGTTATATATACACTTCAAGATGGAATATATGTGCATAACATAACATATGTCACAAAGAAGAAAAATTGAGAAAAAATACCATACCACATTGGAAATGTTTTAACCATAAAAAACATGGAAGATAAATAATAAAATGGATATTTAAATCCATAAAATTTTAATTATAATTATATTATGATATATTCATATGAATTATATAAACAATATACAATAAATTGGTCGTGATCATAGAATGTGTCAAACAGGAATAAAAAGTGACATAGAAATCCCTTACCACTTTAGTAAATTTTGAATAATAATACCCATGCAATAATAACATAAATGGAAGAATTAAGTATAATTTATTTATGTATATTAATTATATATCATGTAATATTTCATTATATAATATACATAAAAGAAATCAGTGGTGACTATTTTATATGTCTCTTGAAAATAAACGTGTGATTGGAGATTCCATTATATTTAGTCTTGAATTTAAATGTACATGGTCAAATATATTCCATAATAAATAAATTTTAATTATCAATATATTATAGAATCATATTTATATATATCATACCACAGATGAATTTCGTATGACCTTTTTCCCAAGTATATTAACATTTCAAGGTTAATGTTACATTTTAGGTAATAACCGATTTGTTTTCTATATATGTTTTAATATACAATATTTTTAGTCTTATTACATTGATTATGGATCCATAATATCAAAAATTATAGTAATTATATAAATATCATATATATTTAGAATATATTTACTGATATTAATTCATAAAATCTTGTGATATGAATTGAAATGAACAGTTCTTGGAGAAGGTATGTCGTACGTATGTGTGAGTGTTGTTTCCAATTTTTTTAAAATTTGTTAAAGAGATATTAAAATGAAATATTATCATTTATAAATAATTATTATTTCATATATATCACATATTTTCATTAAAACCATCCATAATACATTCAATGTGAAGCGTGAATGCATCACACCACTTCAGGAGGGAGTAGTCCATTGTTTACTAGAGTAACATTGTCCCATTCCCACAAAATGAAGAGCATGAATGTGTGGATGAAAAAATAATTCTTGATTCATAATAACATCATAAAAAATCATATATATTGTATCTAAATCATAAATAAAATATATTTTTTATTCTTTGTAGGTGTTCATGTAAAAAATGAATGACGTCAGGGTGTGAGGAAATAGTTCACTATACACTCGATCGATGATTTCATAACCAATCAGATGGATGTGTGTGAGGATGTAGATCATACCATTAAAATAAATACATATATATTTTTTAAATAGTGATATTATCATATAATCATAGTATATTATTAACTAAATGGGTGGAAGAAGAGATAAAACAAAAACACTTGTTGGTGAATATTACCTCTTATTAGGGTATCCTCTTTAAGTTTGCACTAAAACCTTTCGTGGATGACTTTTTTTTTCCAAAATAAAGCCACTATAATTAGAGTATGTAAGTTTTTAAGTTCTTTAGAAAAATAATGGTTGATAATAATATCTTGATATGTTTTATGAAGTGGGGAGAGTGAGTGTCGTTTCAAAGTTGAGGAGGAGTGGTATTCTTGTAAATACTCAAATGTATTCTCTCTTTAGAGGTAAATGTAACATAATGTGTCTCTATATATCATAATTAAATGTGTGTATGGATTATATGTTTGATCTTCACATCCAATGGACAATTAAAAACATGTTTTAAAATTTTCTTTCCTTAACTTTAATGTATCCCAATTTGCCCCTATTTTTTTACTACAAAAACTTGTTTTATAACGTTGGTAATTTCAACATTAAGTATAAATTAGAGAGAACCATAATAGATAATTTGGACCTAGTGATTTCATATATGATTTATAATTTTTTAAAAAATAAATCTTATGTGTTTTTTAAATTAATTTTAACATAAGTGCAAGTAAAGTTCCAAAAAACTAGTTTAACCTTAACTATGCAAACTGAGTTTTTAATATTTATCCATCGCTATAGTCATTATAATAAAAAAAATTGGTCCATAAATGGAGGATATTTTATATTTAGTAATATTTAAAAATAAATTTTCATCATATAGGTATTTTGGTAACATAAAATTCTTTAATAAAATATCATTTATCATAAAATAAAAATAAGGATAATTATGATATTACTCATTTAATTTTATTTTTTGAAATATGATGACAACAATATAATTTTAATTTATTAATTTATCACCTATATATCATGATATAATACTATTAAAAATTAATAGAATGAAATATTTCATTTAATTTAAAGTGCATTTAATTATTTTATTATCATTTATTTTAATTTATAGTAAGATAAATAAATACACTATTGGCGTTTCGTCAAAATTTAATGTAATTACTTCATATAAAATATTTAAAATAAATTATCAAGATAAAAAAATTATATTTTAAAAGGATATATATAACCTATCATAGGTTGTTTTATCCCTATCCCAAGGCTTTATAGATATTAAAAGTATGAAAAGTTTATTTTCTATATGTTTCATCACTTAACTTATTATATAGGTAATATTCAATGGAATGTGGAATGAAATTTCCATATTTCAGATTATTTTATGTCCCATATAAAAATAATCTAATTCATAAAAATTATGATAATATTTTTTCATAATTTTTACTCTTATCATTATAATTCCCCCCCCCCCCCAATAAGCTCATTTATATCATAACTGTGGTGTTTAATTTTTTTTTGTATTTATTGTTTATTTAGGTATAAATGTATGTTGAAATTTTTAGAAAATAGAAATTATAATAATTCCAAATACTGAATCAATTTTTCCAAATTCCATTTTTATAAGTTAAAAAAAATTAATATTAATTCCAAAAATGTTAAGAGAAAAAATTAGTTTAAATAGAAAATGATCAAAAAAATACAAAGTGTTTATATATAATTTAAAACTAAAATAGAGTTTAATTAACTCAATTGGATAAATATACGTATAATTAATGTAATTATAATTTAAAATAAAAAATATTTATTTTTACATTTTAAATAATGTTTTTGAAATGAAAATTTTCAATTAGATTTTACTGTATTTCAGTATTCATCAAAAATGAAAATATTCATAAAAAATCACAAAAAGTTATCCTAAGATAATATTTGAAATTATTAATTAAAAAATGATTATTATTTTTTAAAATTTATATTCAAAAAGTCTGAAAATTTTATTTTATTATTGGTCACAAAATTAAATAAAATCATTTTTTTGAAAAAGAATCTTTAAAACACTTTTTGATTTTACAGAAAATTAATTATTTTTTATTAATATATTTTCATTATATCAAACAATTATACATAATATTAAATAAGGATTTTTTTACATTTAATATCTATATTATTAATCACAAGGTTACAATGGTCACATTCAAATATTTGTATAGTAATATATCATGGTTTTATTAAAAAGTAGTTTTGCATGTAACACAATATAAGCTAGTGTTATGTGTAGTGAAATATTGACATAGATATTCATATAATTAAATACCGAAATTTTCATTCTTGTAGCATAATTAATCAAAGAAATTTAATTTAATCGAAAAAAATAAATTCATAAAAATATATGGTGTTACTTAAAACCCACGTGGCTCTAAAAATATGATAATATTGGTTAAAAGTCCCATATAAATATGGTAATAAAATAATTAGATGATAATATTTCATACAATTTATCATAGAATACATGCTATTGATTGGGTACCTGAAGCATGAATGTGGTATAATTCTACTTTTAAGGTCTAATATTTCTTTAAAAAATAAAATATTATCATCATTGTCACCCATTATTCTTTTATTTCATAAGGATATTCATTATTTATAAATGGAAGAAGATTGAATATATATATATATATAATTTATAAAATATTTCACTTCTCGAATTAGTGTTCTATGGTATTTTGTTTCCTTAGCTTATATATTTCATAAAACCATATACACTAGGCTATCGCCAACATGAGGATTGTAATGAAATAAAATATCAATAACTCCAAAATAAGGATTCGCTATGACTATTATAGAATAAATAACATTTTAAAATATAATAGATAAGGAAATATATCCTCAAAATAAATAAAATATGTAAAATAATAAGTATTTATATTTCGTAAGTATATCATTAAATCACATATAGATTATATAAAATCACTAATGAAGAAATCATAAAAAATAAATATTTTTTCCATATATATTTTTTCCCCTGCATAGTCTCCTAGATCATTTTTTAACTGTTCAAACTTTCCTTGACCTTCTATGGGTCGTGAGTAATTATTTGGATAAGTATTCTTCCAATGAACCTTATAATTCTTCCCTGTAATATCTCTACATTTTTTACTTTGAAGCTAAACTTTATCAAGAATATATAAAAAATAATGATAAAAACTAAAATACAACATCAAGTATGTCCTTGTTCACTTTAGGCTCAACATGATATGTTTTGGATATAAACATCTCTATAACCTACCCCAAATGTTTTTATTGTTGGATTGGATTACACCAAATATACATAAGAGGGGGGGGGTGAATTGTGACTTTTTAAAAATCTTTACAAGATTGTGTTCTGCCTTTTAACTTTAATCAGATAAAATGATGCAGTGGAAATTTAAATAGCAGAAACACAAGATGTATAGTGGTTCATGGAAAAGAAGCCCCCTAGTCCACTCCACCAACACTCTACTCCACGAGCTTGGTGATTTTCACTATCTTGTCCTCGTTTCAACAGACCGGTTCACAACTGAGTACATGTAGTTGATACCTTTACAATCCAAGGAAAAACAAAGCCATCTAGTTCACTTATAGAACTGACACAGCTTAGTATGAGAATCCGATCACTCAAGAATAGAAAAGAAATATTTTCGTATTCTGAAAATACTTTCCCGATGTTCTTCACAATTGCAACAACATGCAATTGACAATATGTAGATTTTCGCCTTCAGAAATAATAATCTTCACATAAAAGAAGTTCTGATTCGATCCCATTACAGTAAATATATAAAAATAATATTCACAACTTTAGCAGAGACTGGTCCACAGTAGATCTTCGATATAGAACAAGTGAATTTTCTATCGTGTTCCTTCCTCTTTAACAAACAGTGCTTTGATGCTCCTTTTGAAATAGCAGATCAGTATGTTCAGTATTCCTTGTTTTCATTTTTTAACAGAATAATCAAAAGATCATACATGATCCATAATTGTCGAAGCAGTTTCAAAAAGCCTATATAAATAAAAGAACGATAATAACTTCTCTTGTAAAATTAGATCCAAAAAAGTTTCCTTTTTTACTCACGATATTCAAACATTTGAATTTACAGAGTAGTCGTAACTTCCCTGAAGACTCATCATAAAAAGATCTTTTTAATTCGATCAAATCATTGATAAAATAGTTTTGAATCAGTCAAAATCGTACATTAAAATCCTCTTTAAATATGGATTGAAATCCGCCTAATAATCAGCGTACTGACCGTTGCATAAAAATATCGACTTTAAATTCCTTGATTCCAAACATAAGGTTGGGTTGAACTTTATTCATCCTCTGAACGTAAGGTTAATGACGTAGTCTTCAAACGTAAGGTTCACAACGTAAGGTTGACAATGTAAAGTTGACAATGTAAACCTGACAAAAAATGTAAGGTTTATTCCAAATCCAGGGTTGGTCATCCGTACTTTTCTCTTCAACTTTAAAACGTACGATAAAAGATCCATACTTTTACTTGATGCATACTTTTCCAAGAACATATGGTTGTTTACAAATGTAAGGATGATGAACCATACATTTGAGAAATAAACGTAAGGTTTAATATTTACGTATGGTTCTCCTTCCATACTTTTCCGATATCCCAAACGTAGGGTTCCTTCTTAACGTAGGGTTCTTCTTCCATACTTTTCCGATAACGTATGGTTGGTTAACCATACTTTTTCCTTATCTCAAAAAGTATACACGCTTTTCATCCTTACACTACGTTTATCCATGTAGAGTATGAACAGTGTTTCTAGAACACGCTCAAGCAGATTCCGAATACGTAGTGCATGAACAATGTTTCCAGAACATGCTAGATACGAATACCTTAGTAATAAATTCCCATTATTTCAAGAGTAAAATAAAATGATAAATTCCTGAAAAATACATAAAAAATAAAATCATTAGAAAATAATTAAGGGTATTTGTGAGCATAAAAATTGTCATAAAGGGATAGAGTATTAATATAAACTCCCCCTTTAAAAAAAATATTATGTATTGTTGAAAACAACACTTTCTCAACAAACTCCCCCTTTTTAATAATCACAAAACCCATAAAATAATTAATGAAATTAACATAACTTAAAATTTATTACATATAGTTTTGAAATTTTTAAAAGATAAGTTTTGAATTTGTAAAAGATAAATATATCCCTTTAATTTATCTATATTTTAATTTCTTCCCCAATAAAATGAATTACTTCCCCAAACAAAAAGATGTCTGTGTTTATTAACAGAAGTAAATGTAATTATTAACTGTTTAGTAATAATTCAATCTGGATTAATGGAATATCGAAATAAGAACAGTAAAACAAGTAAATATAATGAAATATATTTTCCTTAAAATTACAAAAATAATAAATACATGAATCCAGGTTTTGGCAGTTAACAGGTAGGGTTTATCTTCTCTGGACTATAGAATTGATTTCTGCTAACTGTTCTCTCAACCTTTTCATTAATCCATCATCGAGCTGAATAATAAGATCTCTCACATCTTCAGTCATATGAATATTTTCAATGAGATAGGCTCTGAAAAACTCATGAAGCCGTTCTTCTTTCTCCATAAACAAAGACAGCTTCTCTGTGAATTTATCAAAGACAGAGCGGATTCCTGGCTCACTGGATGTAAACTGATCAACCAATAATTTCTGATTATCTAATAGAATAGATAATGGAGCACTATTGCAATGAAGATATTGCAACCTATCATTCATGTTGCTCATTGCGGTTGTGATAGCTTTAAATCTTCTGATTAAATCAGGTGAAGTACTTGAGCCACTAGCAGCACTATTCCCAACTGATGCAAATTGTGTCTCTATAAACAACTTAAGATCTAAGAAATCTGATTTCATAACCATTTCAGATTTCAATTTGGCAACAACATTTAGCATATCCTCTTAAAAATTTTCAACTTCTTTCCTTGAAACATTACTCTCCGTAAGCTTTTGAAATTTCAAATGTTCTGATGCTAAGGTGCTTCTCAGAGAATCATTCTCACATTGTAGTTGACATAACTTTTTGTACAACTCTTAAAATCCCATATTCCTTGAATCAGAAGAACCCTATGATTGATTCGCATTCTCGGGCTCTGTGTGATGTAACAGTACTAAAGGTAACGATTCAGTATCAGATTTTTCTTTCTCCTTGTCCTGAGTAGGTTGGTCCAAAGATTTTTCCTCAGAGTCCTTTTTAGACTCTTCCATAGAAAAATCCTCTTGAAGAACTTCTGTATGAGCTTCAGAAGCATGCTTATCATGAACTTCTACAATTTGTTCTTCCAATGAAATATCGAAAATGATATCCTCTGGAGTTTCTTGAGGTTTGTCCACTTCCTCACCAGGCTCTGCCTCCTTTTCCTGTTGAAGTAAAATGACAACATCAGCTACAACCTATTTTTCTGATCTTTCAACTACGATTCTTTCATAATCAGGATATGTAATAGTGACATTCTGTTCTTGAAGTTATTTAACAAACTTTTCTTTGACAAAGCTGTAATAGATTAAATCTCTTATAGTTAAGTCAGTGGAAGTAAGTTCCTCAAGGATAGGTCTTCTCCTCTGTGTCTGAAGTCCCTCCTAACTTCTTTCTTTCTCAGTTTCTTCCACTTCAAATCTGATCCTTCTTACCGCAGTTCTGACCCTCGATTCATCTTTTCCCTCCTTGGACTTTTCAGACTGAGTTTGAGCACTCTCTAATTCATCATCTTCTCCTAATCAAAAAAGTTTTCCTTTGATAGTACTCTAGAAATAGCTATTCTTTTTTAAAGTTCCAGCATTAAACACATTACTGTGATGACGGCATACTCTGGCATCCACCAGTCTCACCATGTCCTTTGTAAACAACAGCTTGGAGATGAATCGACAAAAAGGATAAAAGTTCATTTGGGCATCACTCTGAAAAAAATATCTTAGGTATCTAACCATATACCTAGGAAAATTGAGTTTAACATCACTGAGAAGAAGATACATTATATACATATTGGGATATAATATCTTTTCCATTTCAGACATCCTCAGTGCAATCCCTGTTTTCTCAAATTTGACCAAAATTTTCTAATCAGGCTCCAAATCCTTGATAAACATTTTCTTTAGAGTCTTAATACCAAAGAGAAATGACATTATGTCCTATGATTTATTCACAGAATCTCTAATATTTTTCAAATCGAAATGAAAAACTCCCTCATGAGTGAAGTTGAGAATTTGACGAATTTCTACTGATGAGATTGAGAAATCTTTATCCTCTATCTTAGTCATCATATTTTCCTCAATATCTCCCAGACTAAACTGTACAGATTTGAAGAAGCATTGAAGATCTACCTCATACATAAATTTCGTATTCTTACTGTTGAAAGTCTGTTCGAGATTCTGAAACGACATTTCTTGTTTCAACCGAAGATTTGTCTGATATAGCCAGTCGAGATCAATCACCTTTCCTTTTAAGATTTTTCTTTCTTCTGAATTTGGTTCTTGGCACTTCTAGTTTCGTCTTCATTGTATCTTTTAGTCTTTGACATGTTAGCGAGAATCTATAAAGATTTGAAGGTTAGGGTTTCAGAGGTTTGAAGATAAGGGTTGGTGAGCAGAGGTGCAGTTTGCGGGTTCAAAAAAGGTTTTGGAAGAAATGAAATGATTTAGAAGTATAAAGGGTTTCTGACAAACTTGATTCTCATGTTTTTAATAATCATTACATATATTTAAAAATAAATAAAATAGATTATACAGGGAAAGGAAAATTATTCTATTTGAAAAACAATATAGCTAAATTATTTTAAGCAGAATTAAAATAAATAACTACTATAGTAAAGTAAAATTTTATTTAAAATAAAATAAACCTAGATCCCCCTTAATAAAATCAAACCTTTTAGTGGGAAGTGGTTTAGTAAAAATATCAGCTAATTGATTTTCAGTACTTACAAATTCCAAAGACATATCCTTTTTAAGAACATGATATCTTAGAAAATGATGTCTAATATCAATATTATTGGTTCTATAATGATTAATAAGATTTTTTGAAATATTCATAGAACTAGTATTATCACATAAAATAGGCTTATTATTAAAATTTAGTCCAATGTCCATAAATTTTTTTTTCATCCGCATCACCTGTGCACAGTAACTACCAGCAGAAACATACTCTGCCTTAGCTGTTGACAGGGAAACTGAATGTTGTTTCTTACTTGACCATGAAAATAAATACTTTCTTAAAAAGTGACATGTTTCTAATTTGATTTTTCTATCCATTCTACAAGTTCCAAAGTCTGCATCTGAATATAAAATCAAATTAAAACCAGAAGTTTTGGGATAAAGAAGAGATTGAAAAACAGTTCCTTTTAAATATCTAAAAATTCTTTTAATAGAAGTTAAATGAGATTCTTTATGATTTGATTGAAATCTTGCACAAAGACATACTAAATACATTATATTTGGAATGATAGTAGTAAGATATAATAAACTACCAATCATACCTCTATATAACATGTTGTCAACTGATTTTCCAGTTTCATCCAAATCATGTTTTATATAAGTCCACATAGGAGTTGTATATGTCTTGGTGTTTTCAAGACCAAATTTCTTCTATAAATCAGTAATGTATTCTCTTTGATTTAAAACATTTCCAAAATCTTTTTGATAAATTTGATTTCCTAAAAAGAAATTTAGTTCTCCCATCATACAAATTTCAAATTCTTTTTGCATTAACTTTGAAAAATCATGACAAAAGGGTTTTATTAGTTGATCCAAAAATTACATCATCAAAATATATTTGAACTAATAAAATATTAGAATTCACAGTTTTCTTAAACAGAGTTCGATCTTCCATTCCAACAGTAAAATCATTTTTCAAAAGAGAAGATCTTAATCTTTCATACCAAGCTCTAGGTGCTTGTTTAAGGCCATAGAGAGCTTTAGTAAGTTTAAAAACAGAATTTGGTTTTTGAGAATTTTCAAAACTAGAAGGTTGCTCAACATAAACTTCCTCAATTAAATAACCATTTAGAAAGGAAGACTTAACATCCAACGGAAATAATTTAAAGTTCATATGAGATGCATAGGCTAATATGGTTCTAATGGCTTCTAGTCTAGCTAGAGGTTCAAAGGTTTCATCATAATCTATAACTCCTTCCTGATTATATCCTATATCTATAAGTCTAGCTTTATTTCTAGTTATTATTCTTTGGTCATCTTGCTTATTTCTAAAGACCCATTTGGTTCCTATCATTGGATAGTTTTGTGGCCTTTCAACTAATTCTTAGACTTCATTTCTTTTGAACTGGATTAATTCTTCTTGCATTTATATCATCCATCTTTCATCATCTAAGGATTATTCTATAGTCTTGGGTTCTAATTGGGATAGAAAGGCGGAGAATTCTACAAGATTTCCAAAATATCTTCTAGTTATTATTCTTGTATCTAAGTTGCCTATTATAGTTTCTAAAAGGTGATTCTTTAAGGTTCTAGTCTGTCTAGGCAACACACTTATAGGTTCTTCTTTATCATGTTCTTTTGAAGTGGAATTAATTTCATTTATATCTTTTTCAAAATCATTTTTCATGTTCTCAAGCCCCATGTTATCATTAGAGTCAGATTCATCCATTTGATATGTCCTTTTCTAAAAGGGTTCAGATTCATCAAATTTCATATGAACTAATTCTTAAACAATCCTTGACTTCTTATTATAGATTATATAAGCTTTGGAGGTAGCTGAATATCCTAATAAGATTCCTTCATCAGATTTTGGATTGAACTTACCAAGATTATCCTTGGTGTTCAAGATGTAAACCTTGCATCCAAAAACATTAAAGTAATTAACTTTAGGATTTCTGTTATTCCAAAGTTCAAAGGGTGTCTTTTTTAAAAGAGGTCTCTTTTTAAAAAGAGGTCTAATTAAAAATCTATTCATTATATAGCCAGTTGTGCTTATATCTTCTGCCCAAAAGTAGGTAGGAAGACTGTATTCATTTAGCATAGTCCTAGCCATTTCTTGAATAGTTCTATTTCTTCTTTCAACAATTTCATTTCTTGAGGTGTTTTAGGTGTAGAGAAGGTGTGTTTAATACCCATATTTGAGCCGAAGGAATTAAATTCCTGATTCTCAAATTCTCCACCATGATCACTTCTTAATTAAATTATTTTAAAAACTTTTTCCATTTTGAACAGCTTTATAAAAACATTCAAATAAAGTAAAACTTCATTTTTAAATTTCAAAAAGAAAATCCATGTAAATCTAGAATAGTCATAAACTAAAACAAATACATATAATTTACCACCCAAGCTTGATACTCTTTAAAGTCCAAAAAAATCCAGACGGATAAGTTCTAGATATTTAGATGTAGCAATTTTGTTGATAGATTTGAAGGATGATTTTTGTTGCTTTCCAAGTTGACACGCATCACAGAATCTGTCACTTTTAAATTTGAGACTAGGAAAATCAGAAACTAAATGTTTCTTAGATAACTTATTTAAAACATATACATTACAATGTCTAAGTCTCCTATTCCATATCCAAGATTCATTCATTTTAGAAGTTAAGAAATTTACTTGTTGTTTACACAATGAATTTAAATCCAGGGTATACACATTATCAATTCTTGGTGCTCTAAATTTAGGAAATTTATTTTTGAAAACAGAACAACAATTGTTAGAAAAAATCAACAGCATAACAATCATTACATAGTTGAGAGATAATTATAATATTTTGTTTCAATCCTTGTACATAAAGTACTTTATTAATTGAGACAACTTCTGGATCTCCAACTATTCCAATACCAATGATTTTCCTTTGGCATTGTCACCAAAAGTGACAAGTCCACCATCTTTTTGTGTGAGTGTAGAGAAATTCAATGAGTTTCCACTCATATGTCTTGAGTAGCCACTATCTATATACCATATGTCCTTTTTTCTCTTGTGACCTACTCCCTGCAAAGACATTTACACAGATTTCTTTGGTACCCAAATTTTGTTGGGTCCAGTGGTGTTATCTAGCAAGGATCTGGGAATCCAGACTTGCTTTGATTTTCTAATTTCACATGAGTCAAATAAATCATTTGATACAAAACCTTTCTTAATGAAACTTAGTTGGGATTTTCTTAAGAAACATTTTTTAGAAATATGTCCCCTTATTCCTCAGTAATTACAATTTAGTCTTATTTCACATGGAATAAAATAGTTTTTGTACATCTTGGGTTTTTTACCTTTACTGCCAATTCCAAATCTTTCCTTTTTAATGACATTTTTCTCAAGGATTTAATTTATAGTATTTTCTCCTTTAGTAAAAACAGGGGCTACAGTTTTATATGTTTATACTTAAGTTTTTAGTGATTTTATCTTTGATTCATAATCTGTATTGTTAGAATTAATTGAATCAAAATTTTCAGTAAACTCCTTATATTTTTTCAGCATTGTATCTATTTCATCAGAAACGGCCTGTGAACATTCCTTAAAGACTTATGCTTCTTAAATAGAGAGTCATTTGTTTCTTCAAGCATATTTCAGTAGGCTGCATGTTTCTCATTAGAGTAATTAGATTCAAAACTAGAATCAGAAGAGTAATAAGATTTTACCTCATCTGTTTCTTCCATAAAACACATGTTGGCTTTTAGATTTTCTTCCTCCTTCTCTGAGTCTGATTGGAAAGTACTACTGGAGTATTAAGATACACTCCATGTAGCTTTCATGGATTTCCTGTCCTTATTCTCATAGTCATTTCTTTTGAAAAATTTCTTTCTCTTGTCTTCTTTTAGCTAAGGACAGCCAGGTCTAATATGACCCATTTTCTTGCATTCATAGCATCTGACTTCCTTGTCATACTTTTTGAAGGATTTTCTGAAGCCTTCTTCTTTCTGTAGAATTTTTTGAATCTTCGGGCTAGTTAAGCCAATTCCACATCAGAATTAGATAAATCATAACTCTCTGACTTCTCTTTTACATTTTTCTTCATCTTTTTATTTTTTCTCTGTGATGATGCTTTCAGGGCAGTATCATCTCTTTTGATAAGCACATTATGTTCATTAGCTTCATCTTCCATCTCATCTTCATACATCATTAATGTTCCAATCAGTTCTCTCATGGTTAAATCTTTGATAGGTGTTGACTGTCTGATTGCTACAGAGATTCCATTCCATATTGAAGGCAGTACTCTCAGTACTTTTAAATCCTGATCAGCATGTTTAATGGGATCTCCCAATGCAGTTATGTTATTGACAATCTTGATCAATCTTCCATTCATTTGAGTAATACTCACACCTTCAACCATTCTGAATGTATCAAATTTAAGCTTAGCAGTTGCATATCTCATTTCCCTGATATTGTTAGTTCCTTCGTAAGCAACAAAAATAGTTTTCCACATTTCATATGTTGTTGGGCATTGAGATAATCTGTTAAACTCATTAGGTCCTAGACCACATATAATTGCATTCATTGCCTTTGTGTTTATTTCATAATCTGATTCAGTAGTTGCACTCCATGTTTCAGGTTTTTCTGGTATTTCATATAAAGTTAGAATCTTGGAATATACTCTGAATCCAAGGTTTTTAAAATAGATAATCATTCGTGACTTCGAGCATCCATAGTTTTCTCCATTGAGGTATGGTTCTCTGACCATAGACATTCCCTCTCTTGTATCAGTCATCTTTCTCTATGTATAATCACTTTTACTATGTTAAAGATTTGTCAGAAAGCTCAACCAATGATACCAATTGTTAGATTGGATTACACCAAATATACACAAAAGGGGGGTGAATTGTAAATTTTCAAAAATCTTTACGAGATTGTTTTTTCCTTTTAACTTTAATCAGATAAAATGATGAAGCAGAAATTTCAATAGCAGAAACACAATATGTATAGTGGTTCAGGGAACAGAAGGACCCTAGTCTACTCCACCAACACTCTACTCCATGACCTTGGTGATTATCACTATCTCGTCCTCATTTCAACAGACCGGTTGACAAATGAGTACAGGAAGTTGACACCTTTACAATCCAAGAAAAAACAAAGCCTTCTAGTTCACTTAAAGAACCCACATATCTTATTACGAGAATCCGATCACTCAAGAATATAAAAGAAAGATTTTCTTATTCTGAAAATACTTTCCAGATGTTCTTCACAATTGCAACAGCATGAAATTGATAGTAGGTAGATTTTCGCCTTCAGAAATAATAATCTTCACATAAGAGACGTTCTGAGTCGATCCCGTTGTAGTAAATATATAAAAAAATATATTCACAACTTTAGAAGAGACAGATCCACAGTATATCTTTGATATAGAACAAGTGAATCTTCTATCGTCTTCCTTCCTCTTTAACAAACAGAGCTTTGACGCTCCTTTTGAAACAGTAGATCAGTATGTTTCAATAGTCTCTGTTTTCTTTTTTTCAGAATAATCAAAAGATCACACATGATCAATAATTTTCGATGCAATTTCAAAAATCCAATATAAGTAAAAGAATGATAATAACTTCTCCTATAAAATTAGACCCACAAAAGTCACCTTTTTTACTCAGAATATTCAAACATTTGAATTTACATAATAGTCATAACTTCTCTGAAGACGCGGCATAAAAATATCTTTTTAATTAGATCAAAACATTGATAAAATGGTTTTGAATCAGTCAAAATAGTACTTTAAAATCAGCTTTAAATATGGCATGAAATCTTCCTAATAATCAGCGTATTGACCGTTACATAAAAATATCGACTTTAAATTCTTTGATGATAAACATAAGTTTGAGTTGAACTGTATGCATCCTTTTAATGTAAGGTTGATGACGTACTCTTAAAACGTAAGGTTGAAAATGTAAGGTTAACATTGTAAAGTTGACAATGTAAACTTGACAACAAACGTACGGTTCATTCCAAACATAGGGTTGGTCATCTATACTTTTCTCTTCAACTTTCAAATGTATGATAAAAGAAACATACTTTTACTTGATCCATAATTTTCCAAGAACATATAGTTGTTTAAAAGAGTAAGGTTGATGATTCATAATTTTGAGAAATAAACATATTGTTTAATATTTACGTATGGTTCTCCTTCCATACATTTCTGATATCCCAAACCTAGGGTTCCTTCCTAACATAGGGTACTTCTTCCATACTTTCTCGATAACGTATGGTTGATTAACCATACTTTTTCCTTATCTAAAAAAGTATACATGCTTTTCATACTTACACTACATTTATCCACGTAGAGTAAAACGGTGTTTCCAGAACACACTCAATCAGATTCTGAATAAGTAGCGCATGAACAGTGTTTCCAGAACACGCTAGATACGAATACTTTATTAATAAATTCCCATTATTTCAAGAGTAAAATAAAATGATAAATTCCCGAAAAATACTTAACAAATATAATCATTAGAAAATAATTAAGGATATTTGTGAGCATCAAAATTGTCATAAAGAGATAGAGTGTAAATATAAACTCCCCCTTTAAATAAAAATATTATGTATTTTTGAAAACAACACTTTCTCAACATTTATTATCTTAAATATTTTCTATTATGTTTCACAAGTGCATATACGATTTCATTAATGAAAAAGTCCCCATTAAATATCTCATATTATATGGAATCACTAGATTTTACCTATGAATAATGTAAAAGAATCTATGATCCTCATAATCAATAATAAACTACATGCATACTATTTACTAGAGCAGAATCTTAAACTAGATTTTTTTCTAAAAATTGCACAAAACAAGGATATATATATATATATATATATATATGAGTGTTAAATATTAATGAATAATCATAAACTAGTATTTTACCTATCTAGATATACCCTTAAATCTACCCAATATATCCTGTGAAGATTTACTCTAACAAATTTAATTAAATAATTCCTTAAAAAATCTAATAAAATAAAATATTAAACTAAAAAAACATTAAATGAAATGTTCCCATTCATGTAAATATAGATCATACCATAAAAAATACTCCATATTTATGTAAGGGATACATAATATATAGTTAAATCTATAAAAATATTAGTAACGCAATAGATTTTAATTTAATATGATGTCTTATATAACCATAACTAAAATTGAGTAGGAAAAATAGAAGAACACGATGATAGAATAATGGAGTTGGAATAAAATTGGAATGCATGTATTAATGTCCATCATGTTTGATGAAGAATACTCAACAAAAAGAAAGATGAAGTGGTGAGATGAAGAGGGTAAACTTTTTTATGTCCCGCATTCAAAATGAATGAAAATTTTAGTGGTTTGAGTGGAATTCAAGTTAAAATATATAAATAAAAATAATTTTTAACTAGATACAATGTTCGATTGATTGTGAATCTAAATATTAGAACTATTCTAGAAATATGTGTATCCCATATCATCACTATTAGAGTTTTTGGAGACATTCAACCATGAATATCGAGAAAAAACATAGGAAACACTAGTTTTGGGCACCCAAGACAACCCATGGAAGGGCCCAAGGGAGTTTCAGATCGCCATGTTCTTGAAAAAAGCGAAATAGAATTAAATTATACTTGTTTGGAATGGTTTATCCCAACTAAATAATATTTAACACATATAATTCCTCTAATATGAAAATTAAATTGTACATCTATACATTTTATTTGTATGATAAAATGAATATAAAATTAAAAATAAAATAAAAAATAAAGTAATAACCAAATTGTAAATATAATACTAAAAATATAGGTAATGAAAAAAATAAAAGATCCAAATATACCAAATGATATCAATCATGGATGATACATAAACAATCCAAAATACCCAAAATAAACTAAAATACCAACCAAAAGTCACATCATGACCTGAAGTCACCATCAATCACAATATTTTTATATGACCATATATAAGTTAGTGGTATGCAAAGATAAATATTTACTAAATCCGATACATGATCCTAAAACAGAGCCCTTTGGAATACTAACAAAATGTGGTGTAAGTAGGGTCTGAGATATCATCCCAATACTACTACCCCAAAGATTCCATTCATTTCATTTTTAGGAAATTTTGGATATAAAATTGGAAATATAACAATTTAAAATTGGTTTTATAAATATTTAACAAAAAACCCACAAACCATACTCATTCCTATTTTGATATTAAGAAAATAAAGGTAAAAACATTTATCTTACCATTAATACTTTAATCAAGACGAAAGAAACAATTCAAAATTCTACTAAATAATCCATTTTTTATTTCCTTTGAATTCCCATTTTTATATAATTTTCAAAAGTTCATAAGAAGAAAAACTAAAATAACCAAGATATGAATTTGGAAAATAAATAAAACAAGTAAATAAAATTTATAATTTGTCTAGTAGAACAAGATGTGTACTAATGTAATAATAAAATATTGGGTTTCAATACTAAATATCATAAAATAATTGGTATAATAGAATCTTAACATAAAATTGAAACCATTATAATATTCCGTATTGGTCTACTAATAATAAATGTGAAATTTAATTGAAATTACAATAATGTAAATAGAAAAGTAGAAGAGTATACATAATCAATGGAACATTATTATCATGTAGTGAGACAATCCTAGTAATACTTAGGTGGAACCATCTTCCATGATAGTCTATGAAGTTACTTGACAATACCCACTTGATTTCCCCCAATCAACTTCAACGATGGCACCCTCGTAGTAGGGGTCGTAACAAAAAAACTAAAGGATTTTAGAATAAATATCATATAAACCATCCCTAAATATCTCATTAAAATTATTAGTTTACCTAGGATATTTGTATTATATTTTTAGGAAGGTAGTTTGACATACTTGATACCCACATATGGTAAACTATAAGAAAAACCATAGCAATAACATACCTCTATCCAGCCATTTATAGTCATACAACTTTATCCACCCATTTCAAATCACATAAATCAAAACAAAAAACATATTCTATAAAAAATCATAATAAATTTTAATTCATTATGCCCATGGTGTCCATAAATTGTGGAAAACCCTTCACAGATGTTGTGAACTATGCCTTTGGTTAAAAAATTATCATCACCCATTCAAAGGTTTATTTTTTTCAACTAATTGAAAAAAAAATTTATCCTTTATAACATCATTTAAAATTTAAAAAATGGTACTATAGATCCTACATTTTAAATAAAGCTTTAAAATATTTTTTTATGAGAATTTATAAATTAAATAGCATAAATAAACCTCTATGAAATAAAATAGAAACCCTACATTAAAAGCAGAAAGTAAAATAAACCATAAAACCATAGGGAACAATATCATTAAAAAATACTAAAACTCTATGAACATTTTAAATAAATAAATGTTTTTTTGATAAACTCATTCACCCAAATTAAATACCATTGAAAATTAAATCCCAAACACTAACCCCTAAAAAACCCATGAATTTCTATATGTAAAATTAATAAAATATTGAAACATAATTTTAAATTGTAATATATTTGAAAAATACTCTTAGTAACATAAAAAATATCATATAATTTAAATTTTGAAGGAAAAATAATTTTTATTACTCTTGTATAACATGTATAGATAGAAAAATATTGAAAATCATAGAAATTCTATACTAAGTCAAGAATTATTAAAAAACCACCAAATATAAAGAGCGATTTTTCCAATGAGGAAACCTCACACCCTAGGAATCAAAACCTCATGGGAATAAAATTTAATACCATATTAGGTTTGGTAGATATGACCCAAAAATTAAAAATAATGTTATAAAAAAGATGTATATTAAAGGAAGAGAGGAAGTGGGATAAAATTTTGATGAACAAACCAAAAATTGTAGGATAAGACCAAAAGATAATGGAAAAGGCAAGGGAGAATCTCCATAGGGGTATCCATATTGTTGTAACAATAATGGGAAGGATAATATACGCAAGGATTATTTAATTTAAAGAATGTAGGACAGATATTCCATAATATTAATAACCAATGTAGATTACATGATTGTAAAATAGTTTACCACACCATGTGCCAACCATTTGACATATAGTAGAAGGAAAAGGGGAACATAACATGGTTATTACACATGAATAGATAATATATACACCAATCATGTGAGATTTACTTAAATATGTTAATGGTTTTTCATGGGCGGTCTATATTGTTAGCAATAACTATGTTATAACTGTGTTCCTAGAATTCAACTTCATAACATTAAAAATTGAATAATATTCATCCAAGAACTAAAGGAAAATAATTAAAATAGTATATAAATGAAATAATAAAAAAAAAATTGAGTGTGACACTAACCATGAAACTTATAAAATCAACCAAAAACATCAATTTTTTAATTGGAATTCTAATGAAAATAAATAAGTAATTAATATATGATATACATACTAAATCTTGCCAACATTGTTGTTACATAACATATTGATAATATTATTAATTTATAAAAAAATCAAAAAAGGTAAATATGGGGTCTCAAAACTCCAATATCAAGGGGACCTCCTTCTCTCACTAAGATTTCATATAGAATTAATTTTCTCAAAAACCATTCAAATAACATTAATTAGAGAATAAAATACCTACTTCCATAAAAAAATTTATTCCTTGAGGCTTGGAACTCAAAAATATATAAAAAAATGTTAATAAATAACATATTACTATAAGTAATATATTTATGGAATTTCACTTTGTAGTCTAGTTTGTGAGATGTTTATATTTTTCTCCAATTTACATGTTTTTATAAATAAAATAAGTACCTAATTTTAATTATTTTTTATTATGATATGAAGACTGAACTTATTTATTTCATAATAAATATCAAATAGTTTTTATACTATTTTTGGATAAACTAATAAAAGTTCAATAATAATAATTCGATAAGTAATAAAATATGATATTATTATCACTACATTCTACCTATATTTATTTTTTTATTCTTGAAAATAAAAAACATAAAATAAAATGTTGAAGCTTATAAGATATAATTTTATTTTTATACTCTCGATAGATCTAATGAATGTCATGATTTCTTTAAGGGACTCACATGGGGAAAATAAATCATTTGTGAATAATCCTTATCGTGTTTATCTTTAATCACTACAAAATATTGAAAGAATACTTGTATCAAATTCTATTTCATATATCATCAATTAATTACATGTGAATTAACCATTGAGGTTCTTATTATGGAAAAATAATTAATGGTAAGTAATATTGACTACATGGATTTGATCTGAATTTTATAAACACGCCTGAAGTAAAATATCTCTATGTAATCAAATTTCATTTTTCAATGTAGAAATATTTATATAAACATATAGGACCTAAAACATTCAACTCAAATGGTATTTTTATTTAGTTCAAAAATAACTTATGTCCACACTATGAGGTATTCATTTTCACTTAAATAACATTTAATCCCTCTATTTTTGATTTCATATGTTCAAATGACACCATTAATAAAGTGAAACATATATTTGGGAACCAAAATAACATATTTTATTTTGTCACCCATTTAATGATGTAACATTACAATTCAACATAGTTCACTATAATGTCCAAAAATATATAACATTAAATAAGATCATAATTTATATCGTTGTTAAAAGGGAATAATTGATTATACCACCATGCAGTCAAATGATCGCATCTATGTACACATACCTCAGTCTCTCCAAAAAAGTCATCTTTAAAATTTATGATAAATTTGAATAATTTTTTTATAATTAATGATTATATGGATGGTTTTTAAACCTTTATAGAATTTTAAATATAAAAATGATGATCCCTAATTTGAAGTTCTGATTATATTTTATAAATCCGAACTATTATCTAAAATGTTTAGAAATATATATATCATTCACTCCTTGTTAATAATTTAGGAATACTTCGAGTAACATGTAAATTCACATATTCATTCCTAAGAACCATTAATTTTCTCAACAAATCCTATAAAATCTCTATAATATCAAGATATATCTCTAAATTAGGATGTTTGAAAGTCCCTTAATATTTTCTTTAAGTGTTCAACTAGTATCATTACTTGACATCATGAGATAATATCATGTTAAATTCTATTAACATATTCACCAAGACCAACACTTGAGGTCCCCTAATGATATATGACTATGAAATTATCCATTTTTAATGCGATTATTTTCAAATATGAAAATGTAATAAAGTCAATTTCATCATTATTAGAAAAATAGCATCACCCATGTTATTTATCATCAAAATAATATTTATCGACTCCTATATAATTTTTATAGTGTATTTATATTCACTAGGAAAGGGATAATGGAATGTCCCACACATCCTCACTATTATAGTTTATTTTTAAACTACATAATCCTTCATCATAAAAAAAATTAATTACTGTTTATAAAATTTCATTAATCACTATTATCTTATGAACCACATATGATTATCAACTATTTCATATTGACTTTTAATAAAAAAAAACATCTAAATATATGATATCAATAATATTTCCAACCATACTCATGTTACCTTATATAATATCCTAAGTTGGGGTGATCCTTGTATTGATAATCACCTCTTAACATTATATGAAAACACTAACCCATTAAACATATAATCATTATCTCACCTCAACAACAGCATTAAAAATTTCCACCATCACATTAACTCTCAATATTCATGCATAGAGGGAATTTATCAAATGAATTTATCATATCTTCGAATGTTAATGGTTTGTATTATAAAATGGTCAGATGAATATTTTCTTCATTATGAAAGACTAAATCATATGAATGACATACACCTTGTTGTGGGGTATACTTCCAAATTCAATGCACACATCTTTGGAAACAACTTAATGAACATGGTATATGTACCTATACTACAAGAATAATACCTATCTAATATAATAACCTCAAAAATGAAATAGGTAAAACATTTCATTTTTTACTTACCATAATTAGTCCCTTATAATTATTTTTTTCAAATCATTTTACAGTTTGTAAAAAAATATCCTAATTATTTATTTTTACCAAAATTTAATCATATAATTAAACAATTTCTTCTAAAAAATATTTCATGAGACTCATAGTGCATGACTCTATACTGAAATGATCAATTATTTTTCATAAAAGTATCACTTACCCAACATAGACATTTCATTAGTTAGTTATCATCCATAATGGTATCTAAATATATATATTTTTCTATGACCATAAATGAAAATTTTATCTTTTAATCAATTGATTAGCATCATAACCAAAGATTTATAATATATATGTTAATAAAATATATTTAATAGAAGTAGAATCATGTAATTAACCTATGTTGAGTATGATATGAAAATATTGTGATAGTCTAGAGTACACAATTGATATGTACTCTTTTCTATATCTACATTTCCCCACACTGTACGAAACTTTTTATGACACAACCCATCATGTTTTCTACCTTGGATGCATATAAAGGTATCTTATACTATATATCTCCATGATATTGAAATTATATAACCATAAAAAAAAATATAACCTACATCAACCATTTATTCACTAAAAAACAACATAAATTAACACCCAATGGAGTTTGGGATCACCTGAATATTAATTTCCAATATCAAAACCAATGAATGTAATGAAACCAAGTTGGCAGTGATGTCTTATTTATGAAAAAATATGGTTATGGTTCCACTATTTATTTCAACTCTTATGATATTATCTATATCAAAAAAAATTGAAGTACCTTAGAGTATGTTAATAGGTCAAAATGTAAAATACACATCTTTATCTCTCCTTAAAATTATTATTGAAAAAATGATCTCTTAGAATCTCGTGTAAAATTATTTCATCAAAGAAACTAAATAGGCCATTGATTTATGATTATTACTTTATAAAGGAATAATAATAAAATAATAAATCCCAAAATTCAAATAACCTGACAACTAAAAAAAATATAAATAAAATAACTATATTAAAAATACTCTATATATTGCACCAAATCATTATTAATTAAATCACCCACCAATATCTCAATCACACTATGATGGGTGTGAATTAGGGTGAATATCTTTTCTACTGTTTAAAATGAGACAAATATCTAATAATTTAAGCCAACTAATCCCAAAATATAGATATGGAAGAAAACACACCAACATATATACGTTACTTAGTTCACTAAATGATGATGAATAGACGTAACAATAATTCAGTAATGTAGTTTTATATGAATGGAATTTTATCACCAATTCACTACCAACTCCATTTATGACCACCTATTCATATCATTCCACATAATTATTTAATATAAGGTCTTGAATTATCAACTAAAATATCATTTCATTAACTGAATCAAATTAAATAAATAAAACAAACTAATGTTGTTACTTATCCCTAGAAACATCTCCTTGAGTTAATATAAATATTTTTTAAGTATATATTATTTGTTATGAAAAAAAAAGTTCAGTATAAATTATAAATGTTCCATAACTCCCACACTCTCTCTTCAATTGAGAATGCCTTATATATTTTTTACGACCTTTTATATTTTTGAAATCACTCCATTAAAAATCAATATGATCGTATTCCATGTGTACTACAAATATTTTTATAATAAAATATATATACTGCTTTATTTGAATCTCTCATTAATAATCCATATATTCCCATGTTATAAAATTTTTGAAATATGAATAATTTGAAAAAAAAACTCTACAACACAACATAATTGTTTAGATTATTGAGTGTTAATATTTTAGAATCATATCTTTCAAAAACCATGTAATATGAATTTCCTTATCCCAAATACCATGACATATTTGTTTTAGAAGTCCATTTAAATTTTTTTTATGGAGTGTTAAAAAAATGATGTCATAATTTATTTCTAAGAAATCGTGGATTTTTTACTATGATGTTTCACTCTAAGATGACTAGATCATCTTAGAACAATTTAACTTGGAACATTTTTAAAAAAACACTATGACATATTATTATGGTGGTTTATAACCCAAGTTGAAAAACTACACACATATTCTTTAACATTCAAAATGTGACTTCTCATTTTGGTTGTATCCTTTGAGTTGTAAACCATAAAAATAAAACTTTCATATAATCAGTAATCCAAAGAATATTTTATAAAACTATGGTGTGATCTATTTCCATTTTAATTTTAATAAATTATTATAAACTATAAGATAACAACAACATGTAATTATGTAACATTTCTTGATTTTTCCATGCTCTAGAAAATATGTTACTAAACATCTCAAAACATATATAAAATTATTTTATCCATTAATATATCCATTTATCTTCATTTAAAATATATTTTATAATAAAAAAACATACTTTAAATAAATTCTAGTATTATCCTTTTTTATTGAACTAGGATACAACATGTCCCCCATTTTTTCAGAAATTATTAATTTTCTCAATACACTTTATTAGTTTTTTACATTTTACATAATCTTTAGAAACACCAAATAATTTAAAATTTAATCAATCACAATAAACCTACATGAAATATTCTAGGTATATAAAATTAGTGTTCTATAAAAACATCTATGATAAATTTATTTACCTTTAATCTTTATTCTATTCTTAGAACATAATAATGTTATCTTCAACATGATATTCCCCATGGATTGTATCTCCTAATTTATTAAAGACACTTATTCCAAAATAATCTCCATAAAGGGTATAATCCCCATTATCCTAAGAGTAAAATTTTTTAGAGTAAACATATCTTATCCCTAATTGATAATAAAATCAAAGGATACTTTCTAAAATACCCTATCATAAATAAGAAACAAAAAATAAGTATTTACATCTTATTAAAACCCATAAATAATGGATTAATTTCAAATGATAGTTTAGTTTATAATATAAAATAATTTTTTATCCTATAATGTAAAGGAGTTATAATTTTTTAAACAACTCATGCAGGTGAATTAAAACACAAAAAGAAAATTAAATTTAATATAAAAAATGGTTTAATTCAATCAATTATAGAAGAAAAAAATATTATAGTGAGACAAGAAAATCATTATAATGTAAACAAATATTAACATAATCTATATAATTTAAGAAATATACATGTCTAGAAAGGACTTTTCAAATATTCAAGTTTGTGCCTCCTGATTATAAATGATCCTCCATTAATAGAATATAGAAAATAAGATAAATTAGTAAATCTTTTATTAATTAAATGAAACTTTTATATAACAATAATTGAATGGTATATTATAATTATCCAAAATTGGTCATACTCCCATAATGATACTAAATTTAATTCTAATAGGTTGACATTATAATGGAAAAAAAAACTCATGGTGTGTAAGACATAATAAATTTACAATATAAAAGATAATAAATCCTTACATCTCTAATTTTATACAAAAATAAAATCTCTTATCCCTTTAAAAATATATTATTTCTACCCTCCAAATACATTTTTTGGTTATTTTGGATATCCACATTATAGAGAAGTGGTAACCTTTCATTAAAATACTAGCCAAGCCATCCAGATAGCTAGATTAGAATCAAACAGAGGAAACAACAAACCTGTGACCTGATTGAAACGCAATAACAAAATTTGAAATTCAAAAACTCCTGCATCAAACACATCACCACTAGGGAACCTTGGGATATATATCCTCGATCAATGAGCCTCCTAGAGTTGCACCCCCTAACATTGAACCACCTATTCTTCACCATCGTCTGTCATTGCTGATGAGACCCACTGGCCATCATCGATGCATCTTCAAACCCTTGTCACAGAAAGAACCTTCAAATTTTCATCGACCTTACACCATGTATTTGTCATCCCCATCTAGATATCGTTGCTATCAACTTATCACCATCTTCATCCAAATCACCACATTGAAGAAGAATCACCGACCAACTAAGCGAACCATAAGCAAAACAAGATCAAAAAATGATGAAAACCCTACATAGAACAAAACAACGTCAAAGATGTCAGAAACCAGAATTGATATCGATATCAGTCATTCCCAGAACAACGAAGTTTACCAACCCACACATCCGAAAAAAATCTTAGTACCACCGCTCTAGATTTGATTGGGAGAGGCACATATGAACACGATGTCAGGGCATGGAAAATAGAGTCCATGTGCTCCGAACCAAAGATTCCATCAATAGGGAAGGAAACCAGAAACTGACACAACAAGAGAAAACTGACTAAGGAATTCCCGGAAACCCATCGACCTCCACAAAAAAAACCCAAAGCCTCATAGTGTCCACCGCTCCTGATTCGACTTTGAGAGGAGTAGAAGAATAAGATGTTGGAGCATAGGATTGGGGGACGAGGGATCCAACAATGATTAACCATCATCAGGGCCACCAAATACTCCCTTAAAAATCATTGTGAGAAAAAAATCACCAAGAATGTTTTCATCACCGACTAGGGTGAAAAATAGATTTGTTGTCACTTGGGCAGTCCACAATCATTGTCCTTATATAATCATGCCAATAGAGCACCGTTGAAGAAGCAGGGGCAGGAAAGGGGTGGAGGCGGAGGGTATGGGGATGGTAGTGGAGAGCCCAAGGAGTTATCACATTCTAATGTGATTGAAAAGTCCATACCCTTTAAACTTTTTCTTATCATTTATTGGTATTACAAATGTTTCTATACAAATAACTATTTTGACTAGAGATTAGAAAATCAGAGAATACATATCCTTATTTATTCTTAGATATAAGGATTATAATATTGATATAAGGATAAAATGGTGGGGATCATTATACCCATATGAATGGAATATAAAATTTATGTATAATTCATGTTGGGGGTGAATAGAATGACATTAAATCCTTATAATAAATGATCTTTCTCTAATAATGAAAAAGATAATATGTTCAATGGAATGTTTCATAACCTATAAGATCTTCTAAAACGATCACATTTTTCTTTTTTATTTTATTTATTATCTATTATTCTTCACATTGTATCATCTCTTGTCCAAATTCTTCCACTTTATTCTATAAATTTATGATAATCCATTTTATGTCCTTTATAATTTTTTATATGCAAGAATTGTGAAATATAGTTGTCTGAGTTTTCACATGGATTCTCATCTAGCCATCCCTATGTTGACTATTATAGCTTTCTTGGAGTCATTTGTCTTCATCCTTTATATTCACAACAGTTCCACCATTTATTTTATGTTAATATTGAGAATGAACTATGATCGTAATAAATATTACCCTTAAAAGTTAATTATGAGGTAATGAAAATATAGTCATTATTCTATTTTATATATCCATCAAAGTAATGTTATCAATATTTTTTTTGTCTTAGTCATAAATGGTTTTTTATATTTTATGATTTACTAGTAGGAATGTATAGAAGTATCTATTTGAAATTTATGGGTTTCTTTGATTGATTGATCTTCTTGCATTTATTTTTTTCTTGGTATTCTATTCTAGTATAAAAATTGTGGTTGGTGAGGCTAACTTCATATCAATCATCACCTAAGAAATTTTATATTTAATGTAGTGTATTATACATCTTATTTAATTGATTATAAGATTTAGGAAATTTTAAAACACCGAATTCAGACATTCTAATAAAGACTTTAATATATATTAAATTATTTCCAATATAGAATTTGTAAGTCATAAATTCATAGATTCATTGATCTTCATTGTACAACACAACATTATAAAACCACGATAGCTATTAGTAAAACATTAAATGAATGTTTGAAGAAGATGGATAAAACACTATAATGGATATTAAAAGTGATAATAGATGATTATTGTAATAAACCTTACAATAGCATCACATAGTCATTTATTACTTTATTAAAGTTGAACTAGATATAAATGATTACATCCTGAGGGATTGAATAACTTCGTTGTCTTGGAAAAATAGATACATTTAATGTAATATGGAATGAGAAAATATAAAATACAATATAGTATTTTCTAGGAGAAAATTATTATTCCCTCTATCATATCCTTATATATCAACCACAAAAACTTCTTGGAATCATATGGAAAGGTAAAAGAATAAATGGGTGAGATTAGATTCTCAGTAAGAGAATACGTACAAGAGATATTGTTATTGAATCAATAATGGATAATATAGGAGGAATAAATGATGATAAAATAACACCATATAAATAATCAAATGAGCATAAATTTTATCCATCTATATAATAACTATAATAACAAGAAAATTAATAAATTATTTCTTAATTATGCTATACATAAGGTGTGACGTCAACATCGAACCAGGGAGGGCTCAATCCTAGATATATTACATAAACAGGTACGGGATATGGCAAGTACCCAAGCCGTTTTGTCTCATGAGACATATCATTTCATCAATGGGATATTCAATTGGGATCCCAACACATCACTAAATATATCATAATAATTCATCATATAAATAAAAAATACAAACTAACAAGATAATAAATAATAATAAATATGTTGGGACCAAGTTGGTTGGAGGTGGTTTTTAAAAGTTAGAATAAGTTTGTTTCACAAGTATGATTTTTTTTATATCAAATAAGAAAAATCAATTTACTTTTAAATATTAGTGATTGGACTCACAATCATATTTTTGAAATCAGAGTCACAAAACTTAATAATTTATATAATAATGGGAAGTTGTTTTCTCGAAGAAATGGTTTTTTTGGACTCACTTTGGGACTAAAATGAAAGATGAATCATAACAAGGTGCTGCTTAGGGGTCTACATAGATCCGATAGGAATCTGAAAATGATTTTCAGATTTTTATTTCACAAAAATAAAATGTTGTTTACAGAACTTGTAATGCATCCTTATGAATGAATGTTGGATAAAAGGATATGATAATAGTATTCAGGTTTTATTGGAAGAAAATATGTTTCAAGATGATATAGAATTTAAAATACATTCCTTAGTAGGTTATATGATACTAAAGCTAATATTAACTATTTTCAAAGTCATGAGGAAATCAATATTTAAGAAAGAGTTTGTGGAAGAATATTTTTTTCTGAAGTAAACACTTTTTAGTCTCATGTTCATCTGTATAAAATCACCCTTTTCAAAAATGGTTGATGTGTGGATGACTTGGAGTATCGTATTCAAAATAAGGAAGAAGTTGTTGCTAATACTGATGTATTAGACTTGGCATGACATCAATCATAGTAGAAGTGGCGACAATAATTTTTAATAACTATTTTGTTAGCATCATTATGGAATCTGATGTATATGAAAAATCAAAGCCATACTTTATTTTTGGAACATTTTGGGACCATTAAATAAAAATAATTGAATGTTATTGGGAAAAATACTTGTAATAAAGTCAGAGAATGATGAATAATGTATTCATCAATTTCATCAAGATAAAGTGTTGGCTATATTATTAGGTCAAGATGAAAGGAAGATTTGAATTACTTTATTCGTTCATGTTGAAAAGGTACTTTTCAAGGAAATAAATTTTTATTCAAGGATAGATTGAATAGTTTACCAAAAACATAGTGAGATGTCTTCAATTATGATTTGTTTGAATCTATTTCAAGAAAATAGGGTAATCAAATTTCAGTACCATAATGAATAATTCATATTTGGCTATTGGAAGCAAAATCAGAATCTGACAAAATATATTGCTAAAAAGTATAAATCATTGTAGAATTGAAAGAGAGATTGAAAAATCAAGAAGATTCGAATATTCAAAATGGTACTGAAGAATTCATTTATAGATACAAGATTTATGGAAGATTAAATTTTTTGGAAACGTGGTTAAGTAGAAAAACCTTTTCCTAATCCCGCATTAACCAATTCCACATATCTATAAAATAAGGAGAATAATTTATGTTTTATGTGACATGAATTATTTGCAAAAGGGGACAGAGAATCTCTAAAATTTAAGTAAGAATATTTTTACATATTTTTCCTTCTTGAAGTGGTTTTTAGGAAAAAATAAAGAAATAATAAAGAGAACATTTTAATCATAGTTTTTGAATTGGGAAACTATATTGGGATATCCTAACTAAAGAATATGTATATTTAGATTTGTTTGAGTTTTATCCTAAGAAAGTTATATTTCCGTATTGATAAATAGGACATGGAAATCTGATTAGGGAATCAGGATGACTACCATTATGAAGTACATGAATTTCATACCTACTAATGGGTAAGAAAATGAATAATTATTTCAAAGATTATGTTTATGTGAATGTTTATCAAGAAGTACAAAAAAATTATTACAACATTTCATGCTAGTTGAATTACATGCACTTTTGTATTTATCATAGTGTTACACAAGTGTAAGGGAATATGATACTCATTTAATTACACACAAAAGGATTTATTTCTATTGGATATTGTCGAATTGATTTATTTTCAATCCATAATAAAAAACTATATACTCTTGCTGAGTAATGAACATTATAAATTCTTATGATCGTATGGTTGTGTGTTTGATTTTTTTAGCAGAAAATGAAATATTTAATAAGAGGTAAAGGTTGATTATAATGTAAGGAAACTTAAAAGAAAAAGTTATCACAAATTAACCCTCCACAAATCAAGGATATGTAAATCATAGCTGGGTAATCTCAACTGGTATCAGATCCAAAGGGTCTATTTGTTTATTCTTTTCTTATGTTTTTAAGAGAAGTTGTGATGGAGAATTTGAATTTTGGTAATAGTAATGGTATTGAATTATTTGATGGAAAAAACTATCATATATAGAAATATATATTTATGCCTTATCTTAGTTATTTGGGTTACTATGTTCTTGAAGACAAAATAAATGTATTTCATATTATTTATGGTAAGGTTCCCCTTATACCTATAAATAAGAAGAATCTTGAGAATGACGGAAGAGCTAAAAATTATTTACTATCATCACATTCTGGAAGTGAGTTTTTAAGAGTGAAAGGTCTTTCCACAACCAAATGTATCTTGTATAAGTCGAAAAATGTTTATGAAGGAAATAAAAAAGTAATGAAGGAAATGTTTCAAATATGGAGACTAATGTATGAAGATCTCAATATAGGGGAATAATAATCTTTTGGTAACATCATTAGCATGGTAAAAGACATATTCATCATTATTTGATGTCTTGGTGAATATTTTGAAGATTCTATAGTTTTTGAAAATATCATAAGAATCCTTCTTGAAAATTTTGATTCCATAGTTTCCTCATTAGAAGATAAAGATTCAAAAAAAATTCTCTGTATGATCTTTATAGTGCACTCATTACATATGAAATGCGAAGGAAAAAATATATGATCAACATAACAAAATTTGACCCGTAAATTTCATTCAAAGCTAACAAGAAAAAAAATTACAACGTTTATTAAGGAACATGATGATGTTGAATCTATATTCAATAATATGTTATCTAAAAACATTGATGAGTTTTTATCAATGTTTTCTAAAAATTAAAGATGAAGTAAAGGTAAATAAAACTGAAACATCCCTTGAAGAGTTTTGAATGTGGATTCGTTGGGTACTTTGTGGATAATTTTCCTCAAATAAATAAATAATGTAACAATGATGAAAAATAAATAAAGAAAAATAATGTTATGAAATAAACAAGGTGATAGGAATAAATATTTTTGTATAGGGAAAGATACAAATTTCATCAAATATAAAATAAGGTTTTTTTGGAAAAATATAATGAAGAATTATATAGTAAATTTGGATATAAAAAATCTCCTGAAAAATAAATAGAGAATAATTTAATTTTAATATTGAATAATGGATAGTTCAGAAGAAGAAGTTCTAAATAAGAATACACCCAATTATAATTACATCTTCAAGAATAATTGATATAAAATCTAGTAAAGATTAGAATGATTGAAAAATAAATCAAAAATATAAAAAATGAAAAATCCTCATCAAACAATAGATAATTTTATCATGATGATAAATTCAATATATTGGAATATATTGATTATTTGAAGAAATATCAAGATAATTAAAAGTACTATAATGAAATTTTGGAAGTAATGCTGACTTCAATAGAAGAAGGGTTGAAACTTTTCTAAAAACATTTTAAAGATGAAAAAAGGGATATAAGGTCCAAAAAAATAATCTCTAAAGTTGGTGAGAATTATTCTAAATAGGAGGAAAATAAGGGTAATGAATTTTACCTTAAAAATTAGATAATAAAAGTATAATTTTTCCTAAGAAGAAGAAATATGGTAAAGTTATTTACATGGCCATGATTAACAAAGTGGAGAATTCAAAAGAATCTAAAAACTCTCAGTCCGAAAACAATTTATAAACCTTAAAAGGCCAAAAATGTTTCTATTACTCTTAGTTTTGATAAAGATGAAATGAAAACTAAGTTAAAATATAATTTTACGATTGAAAATAGAAAGCTTAATGGTCCACAAAGTTCTATTAAGAAGGACGATGGGAAATATACTCACAAGACTGGTCAATCAGAATGTTTTAGTTGAAAATATTATTTCAATGGATAATGCTAGTATTTTGGTGTATTATTATTTATGTTAAATATGTGTTAGTTTAATGAAAAACATTACTACAATTCCACAGGTTATGGAAGGAATGGTTTGTGGGGGGTATCAATACTCTCAAAAGAAGAATTATAAGATAGAAGTTTAGAAGAAACGTAAGAAGGATGGTGTGAAATTTTAGAATAGGTTCCAACCGCTGGAAAATATTTTTGAATTTTTTTAAAATGTTCTTCATATTTCTAAGGGTTCTCTTGTTTTGTTATTGGCACAACAAAATTTTCCTAAAAATTCACAAAAACTAAAGGTGATGAAATAAAAGGGAAATAGAAAATCTCTTTTTGGGGAAACCACTATGAAAGCAATAAAAGGAGAATGAACTTGGATTCTTGATAGTGGGTGTTCTTCTCATATAAAAGTATACATAATTATGTTGATGAATGTGAAAGACATCAATGATGGAATTGATATATTTTAAAATGATAATTCTTTGAGAATAAAAGGAGTTAGGTCATCCATCATTGGAAAAAAATAATGAAATCAAAGAAATATTTAAATAATGATGGGAAAAAACACAACGTGTTGAGTGTTTCAAAACATTTTGATGAGGGTATCAATTTTATTTTTATAAAAGATAGTTTTTTATTGAAAAGTGAGTAAGTTTGAAATATAGTTACAAGAGACAAACATACAAAATAAACTTGTTCCAAGTTTTTTAATTAAAAGACTCTTGTTACTTAGGTGTTGTGAAATACAATTAGGTGTGGAATAAAGGTCTGGGGCACATGTATCAATGAAAAATGGGAAATCTATAAAAGTGAGATAGTTTTTGCGACATTCTTGAAATATCAATAATAATATATTGGTTTTGCACTATTTCTCAGAATGAAAAAATTACAAATTTAATGCATATGAAAGTTTAGATTTGTTGAAAACAACCCCATTGAACTTATTCATTCTGATATCTATGGTCTAATGAGAAAACAATCAACTAATTTATATAGGTACTTCATAAATTTCATTGAGTAATTTAATCACATTACATGTGTTATTTATTTGAAACGTAAGTCATATTCTCTGAAAATGTTTAAAATTCCCAGAGGAAAGATGAGAAGGATTGTGAGTATTCAGTGAAGAATTTGAAAAATCATAATGGTGGTGATCTAAGAAAAGAATAATTTTAATGTTATATTCAGATGCATGGAATTTTTCATGTGATCAGTTCACCATGCACTCCTCAAAAAAATGGATTTGTATAAAGGAAGAACAAAAACCTGGTAGAAATTAAAAGAACTATGTTACTTGAACAGGGTCTTTGTCATCACTGCTAGAGGTAATCCATGATTAATTCTATTTATATCTAAAACTGATGTTTCAATAGTCCATGTTTAGATATGAATCCATATGAAAATGTTTATGGAAAAACTTAATGTTTGAAACACTAAATTGTTTTTGGGAGTCCATGCATCATAATGAAAAAGGTGGTAACCTTGGATAGTTTTATTAGAGAGGTAAAGATAGAATTTTTCTTGGATATGATACGTAAGGAAGAGTATATCGATGTTTCAGCAAATAGATTAAAATAATTTTTTATTTTTTTGATGAGAATGTAGAAGAAAAGGATGATGAAGAAAAATAGACTTATGGTGATAATGATGTTGGGAAGGATAAGGAATATTTTGTTAACAATTCTAATAATGATTTAGATAGTGGTAATCCTACTCAAAAAGAAGAACTAGTCTCAGTTATTTCATGTGATGAAGATGAAACCCAAATAACTTATCCTAGGATGAGGAATCTAGTGGAGGATCAGAACATTATTAGTGAGAAATATCAAAATTTTCAAACAAGAGTAACATAAAAAAATTTATACATACATTTATAATTCAAAATTCAAGTAGAAATATGTGAATGAATATTTTGAGTACCTGTAATAGCATCAGGCTGTGAATGTAGAACATGATCAAATAAAAATTAATTCTACTTGGGAACACATAACCAATCTCAATAAAAAAAATTATTGGTGAATACTCAGTTTTTCAGAACAAACTGAATATGGAAGGTGAAATGATAAGGATAAAGGAAAGATTAGTGAGAAATGGTTACTAAAAAAATGAAGGTCTTGATTTTGATGAGACTTTTTCTCCCACGGAAAGGTAATAAAAAAATACAAATATTTCTTGATATTGATGCAAAATGATGTTACATAAATTTTAGAACTGATGTGAAGTATACCTTTCTAAATAAAGGTCATGATTGGGATATTAACAATGAAAATCATTGAGGCTTTATTGTGGGTAAATATGAATGTTCTGTGTGTAAGATAAATAAATTAATTGTATGGGATGAAATAATCTCTCATATAATGGTATTTCAAATTTGATACTTTCTTGAGGAAGATTAGATTTGAGAAAGGAAGCATTGATAGAAATATTTAAATTAATGAAATTTAGTAATTTCCTCCCATATTAACTGTCTATTTTGATGACATTATCATTATAGTGAATGATGAATGAACATTTGAAATATATCATAAATATATGAAAACGTTGTTTAAGATGTTCGTGATGGTTGAAATGAATTTTCTTCTTGGGTTACAATGTTCACTAAAAAAGAAAAACATTTTTATTTCTCATGAAAATATTTCTAAATAACTCATTAAGAAGTTCGACATGGTAATTTTGAAACCTGGTTCCACACTGATTTTTGTGGGAGCCAAGTTGTGTTATCATTTCTAAAGAAAGGAAGTTGATCGAGAAGAGTTTTAGAAGCTGATTAGAAGTTTTTTATATTTTACCACCTCAAGACGCGTTATTTTTAATGATATTACCTTTTGTGAAAGATGTTAGGGTGATCATAAATAATCACAATTACTTTTTGGGAAAAGAATTATTAAATATATCAAGGCACATAAAAATTCAGAATCTGGTATGATAGCTCAAAATGGATGGATTTTTTTGGTATTCATCTGCTAATTTATTAGGAAATGTCGATGATATAAGATCCAATTCTAGGGGAGTTTTATATCTAGGGAAAATTTGTGTTAGTTATCATATAATTAAACAAAATTCAATAACTATATGCACGACTAAGGCTGAGTATGTTCCTTCTACTCAAGCTGCTACACAATATATGTGGGTGAAAACATATTTGGGAGACTTACCTATTGAATTAATGATACCCTTTTTCTTTGGATGTGATAATCAAAGTGAAATAATCCTTAAAAGGAATCTGATAAAACATTATCATTCAAAAATATTTACATAAAGTACCACTTCCTCAAAAGGAATGTGGATTAGAATGAATTGAAGATAGATTATGTTCCTACATCGAACAAGCTACGAACATATTCACAAAACCTTAACCAAAGGAAACTTTTTATAAATTTAGGTTGAACATGGGGATCCAACCTATTTCTATTCACATTTGAGGTATGTGATTTTCCCCCCTCACATATTATCTTTGGATATTGTTTTCACGGGGGATAATTGTTTAATAAATATGTCATTATGGAAGGATTCATAAAGGGGGAGTTGTGGGTATTCTATGAATCCATCATGAAAGTGTGTAAACTATTTCAACTATTTGTTGGAGTGGATATAGGAAATAAAATTTTTTATTCTACGGAAGTTTAATAAGTGGAGACATGACAATGAATAATGTTTGAGAACGAAATATGAAGAAGAATGATAAGTAATTTAGGAAAAAATTCTATGAAAGAAAGATGAGGATGTTTTTCATGAGTCACTACTTTTGGATAGCATGATTTTATTATGAATGATACTTTTTTCTTATAATGAGATATCTCAATTAAGATTATAGTTATTGATAATTAATTTATTTTTATAGGATATATAGTTTAGTGATTTATGATCCTTGGTTGATAACAAAATCTAAGTTGGATATTATTGGGACAATGTTGGATAGTGAATTTTTTTGAAAGTTGGAAGAACTTTTTTTGACATATATGTTTTATTATTATGTCAAAAAAGAAAAATCACCTTAATTTGTTAATATTGGGGATCAGATACACGATATTATTCCGAGAATGAGACACAAAAGACTTCAAAGAGTCCATTAAAAATGGATATTTATTTCTAGAAGAAAATGTTTATCAAACTCACTTTGGGCTCCGAATGACAGAATAATCATAATAAGGTACTTATTTAGAGACTTCCTTAGTCCAATATGATTTTGATGATGCTTTACTGATATGTATTTTACCAATATCATATGTTTTTTGGAGACCTTTTGATGAAAGCCTTATGATTGAAAGGAGGAGAAAAGGTGTTTCTAATAATGTTATGGTTTGATTGAAATGAAATATGTTACTGGAATATAGAGAAGTTACAATACTTAACTTAGTAAGTCAAATGATTCTGTATATAATATTCAATGTTTTCAAAGTCATGATAATATCATGAAACAAAAAATATTTTTTGGAAGAAGAATATTTTCTGGTGTCAAAACTCTACAGTCTTAGGTTCATTCTAATAAGATCACTATATTCAAAATTTCTTAAAGTATGGATGACTTATAGTATGGTATTAAAAATAAGAAATAAGTTTCTACTAACACCATTCCATTTTAATTTACATGACACCGATCATCAGATTATAGATGACACTTATTTTCATTACAAATTTTTAAGCATATTTATAACATTAGATGTATATTATAAATCATAGAAAGAATTTATGATTTAAATATGTTGGGACTATTTAATATTAATAAGTGAAATTTTATTGGGACCAACACAAGTATGAAAATTAGATACCAATAAACAGTGTATTCAACAATTTCTTTATTATAAAGTGATGTCTATTTTACTGGGTCAATAATAAAGGTTGATTTGATTTATTTCGTTTTGTCATGTTCATAAGGTAGTTTTAAACTAAATGAAAGGTTTTTTCAAGGATATAATTAATAGTTTATCACAATTACTTTATTGGAGAAATATTTCAAAATTTAATAATATTAATAATTTGTTATACAATTTTCTAGAATGAAACCTATTTAATAACCTGATGTCTTCATCATATTGAGGAAATCATAATTAGCATATTATTCTTTAAATTAGTGAATAACAACCTAATGAGGTGTCTTTAGTTTTATTTTATTCACGTAGGTTAAAAAAATAGAGTGATGAAATGCATTTATCTTAATGAAGAAATCTTATTTGGAAATCAGTATCAAAATCAGAATCATATTGAATATTTTTTCAAAATTTTGATGTGTTGAAGAATTCAACGAGAGATCCAAAAATCAAGGACATTTTAAGATTAAAAAATTTGTGGATTAATTAAGATTTTGGTATGATATTTAAATAATATTATTGATTTAGGTAATTTGGGGAAATAGTAATACCTTTTTATAATCTCACTAAAACCATTTTGGTGTCTCTATAAAATGAGGAGAACACTTTGTGTATTCAGTGACTTGCATTATTTGTGAATGATGAGAGAGAAGATATGAAATTTAAGATAGAATAAGTTTCTAGTATGTGTTTTCATAAAGAGGTTTTCCATGAATAATAAATAAAGGGGAAGAGAAAATATCATAATCATCTTTTCCTTATTGGGAAACTAGACTAGGATTTCTAGACTGAAGAAGTAGTATGTTCAAATATCTTTCAAGAGGTATTTGGACTAGGTTATATTTCTTTATTGAGAAATCAGACTTAGAAATATGATTGTGGAATCATATGGATTATCATTACAATTTCCATGAAGTTCTTACCTTCTCCTGGGTGAGAAAGTGAATAATTATTTGAAATTATTTTGTTTTTGTTAAAGTTCATTAAGAAGAACAAAAATTGCAGTACATCATTCCATGATACTTTAAGATCATTCAGTATTATATTGAACATTTTTCTACCTGTGTTTTAGGTAATTTTATACTCTTTGTATTCACACAATATTATTGTTTTTGAGTATATTTTGTCATATTAAATTATTTCAAAACCATACCAAGGACTAGATACACTTGTTGAGTAGTGAGCCTTATAAATTTTTATGTTCATTAGGTTTTGTGTTTGATTTTTTTTATATACGGAAATAAATATCTAATAATAGGCTAAGGTTTTTTATAATGTATGTGAACTCAATAGAAATAGATATCATCGATTTACCCCCTCCTCCTCTCAGTCAAACTTGAATCCTGGTTGGGTATTCACATAATAACTCTCTATATTTAAAGAAATAACACACAGAGAGTCAATAATTTCCATTATCAAAATGATTAAAATACATCTAGAGAAATATGGTAAATTATATTATTATAGTATATACTCGATAAAGAATAAAATCGATTAATAAATGTTGACAAAGATGAAAACAATTTTAAAACATGACCAAGAAATTTCATGAAAAAAATATTTTTTTCATTTTGAAATAACATGTTTAAAATATAAAAAAATCCAAAATATTAAGGAATTTTTTTTTTCAAATGAACCATGGAATCTTATATTGGAATTTTTAAGGAATATAATAATTTTATAGGTCATTTTCGATGTTTATAGAGTAAAAATTAAAACAAATATTCCATCACTCCTTTTGTAAAAAGCAACATTAATTGAAAATGTTAAGAAGAATCCTTTTAAACAAATTCTTATAAAGACAAACATGGGTAAAAATTAAATAAATAAATAATTGGAGAATAAGAAAAAAATTCTTGAAATAATTTTATCTAAAATAAATACATAGAAGAATATGATTCATGACTGTATAGAAAAAAGTCATATTTCCATAAAATAATTATTTCGGTATCGTGAGTATTAAGAGAGAGTAAAATAAAATTAATACATGAAATTTAAATAAATTTCAAGGGAAGAAGATAATATAAGTTATTTTAGAAATAAATATCATAAAATTTCGTCAAAATAACATTAATGATTAACAATTCAGAATAAGGAGGAGATTGTGAAATAATCACTTACATCATGTCTAATTTTATATGAATGTGATTTTAAAATCCTATAAATTAAATTTGAATTTATTATTATTCTATAAAAATAATACATTTATAATTATAATATCTGATTTCATTACATGTTCATCGTTTTAATAATAAATCCTTATTAAAATCATCATTTTAGAGTGTCAACTCTTTCATTTTTCTTATATGTTTCAGTTTGGTAGTTCAGATGCTTGTATATTTACCTTTTTTCAATCATCTCAATAATTTTAATCATTATAAAAATATGATATATTTTTATTATATAAAAATTTATAATAATCAGTGAAAGGGACCATGAAAAATTAATCACATATCTTCATGGATGGTCGTAGTCCAAACATATGCACGAGGGACATAATAATTTTTTAACACATGGAATGGTATAAAGGTAAATAAAATATTGTATCTATAAAACCATAATTATTTCATAAATATAATATATATTCATATTGTCCATATTTTTAACAACACAAGTAAAATGGTGATTTAAAATAAAATAAATCGCAACCTGGAGATAGTGAAATATAGGTATGTGTGGGCGATGTTTTTTATTTCTAAGGGTTTGGAAAAAGGAAAGAAAAGGTTTAACATTGAACAAAATAGAATATGAATATATTTATTATAAAATATTGATTACTTTTTAAAGGATATGCTATATTTATTGTAGTTAGAAGAATAAAAAAAATTGGCAATAATCATTTAAGAATAATACCTCATCGTTGAAAAACAACATTTTAATTTCTCCTCAATCCTTAAAAATGTAATATTCTAGAAAAAATATAAGATCCAATAATTAGATAAAGAAGATAATATGTTATTATTTTATGGATTAACTAAGGTATATTTTTTTAATTATTGTGAATATGGTTTGAGATAAATTTCCAAATTTATAAATAAGGGGAAAGAAACCCATGGAATTACTAAATAATTAAACTAATATGAATTAATTTCTATTTTAAAGTGGATAAAAATTGATATATTTATATTATAGTATGATTATAATTAAAAATCCTCTCATACAATAATATTTATAATTTTTCAGTAGATCTTTTAACCAGTATCTCCAAGTTTTAACTACCTTTTAACCCTTTTGATGATTACCATGATATCAAAGTGTTTTACTCATTATGGGTTTAGAATGTTACTATAAATGGAATGTTGACCCTCATGATGCCGACTTTTCATATTATAAACCATATCCCTTTCACTTGTCCTTATATATGGGTTTTATTATTTTTTATTCATTTCATTAAATATTATTTAACATAAGATACCCTTAATGTCTTTTTTCATACTATCTAAAGAGATAACTTTTAAAAACCCGAAGATTGAAATTGATTTTGAGTATACATTTTTAACAAAAAACTAATATGTTATAGTTATCTATATAATTCATATAACATACTAATTCATCCAAAATTTATTACTTTTTCACATTGTTAAAATTATTTATTTTATTTTTCTACTACATGATCATGTACTCTATCGACAGTGTGTAAAATTTTAAGAAATTATTACATCACTAAAAATAAAAAATAAAATAACATGATAAAAATGAATAATTAATATTTAAAATAAACATATTGAAATAAAAGAACCCTCTTTTTTCCTTTTAAATTATATTGAACTACTAAAACAATGAATGTTGAATATTATTCTTATTCATTAGTTAAAATAATATTGAGGCCATTATTGAAATAAATGGCACCATATTTCTTTAAATTTTAATGGTTGATAATTATGGTCAAAAAAAATCATCCATTATAAATATCGTAGGTTATATATATATATTAAATTTCTTATCACATTATTCTTTTACTTAATTACTAATTAACTATTTCCAAGGTGTAAAATATTTACCAGTGTTACTATTCATAACCCTGAAAGATAATATGAAATATTGATAATATTTGAACCACATAATTAAAAAATGGGAATCCATTTTTAAAGATTAAAATTATAGAAGTTTACGAATTCCATCTTGATTTAATCATGAAAAAAACAATAAAAACCATTTTTAGAAAAAACACATTTTAAAACTGTATTTATTATTATACCATGCTTAATAAAAATCATTAGATGAATGTTAAAGTAATTAATTAAATATAAAATATATATATTTAAATAAAATCATTCATAAATACTGATTAATTTAATTTATCAAGTTAAAATAACATTATTTGAATGAATTGTTTTTCATAAAAATATAATTTTTAATTAAAAATGATTTTTTTTCATTTCTAATCAACTTTTAACAAATAAATACATTTTAAATATTTGTAAATAATATTTTATTCATAATTTTTTTATTCTTATTCATACCCACCAAAACAACATCTATGAAATTACTGTAATAATAACTAATAATAATTTATTAGTATATCACAATTTCTTTAAAATCAGTGTTGCATGTAACAAAATATTACAATAAAATCAAATTTAAAGAGAAATATATAATAAAATATCAGGTATCACACTATAGACTCATTATAATAATTATTTAATAAAATATAAATCACTATGACATAAATAACATAACATTATTCTTCCTTATCATATCAATAGGATCCTACACAACTTCCTCAAATTTATGGTTTCCCAAAAAAATTGACTATGAGAGTGGTATTATTTCATTTAACTTTATCTGTTTAATAAAAAATTATCATCAATTGTTTCTTTATAAGAGAGTTATTTTACTTGAATTATGAAATATGAGTTATTTACTTGTGAATGATGAGGTATATACTTTAACTGTAGAGATACCTAGAACATGTCATATACATGAGAGAGGTTCATTGGAAACACCAAGTGATAATCTAGCACCCCAATATGATCATGAATTTGAAAGGGACCAATATATCTTGGTAAAAACATACCCTTATTTCCAAATCACATAATCTTATTCCAAGGAGATATTCATAAGAATACCGTTTTACAAATATATAAATATTAATCCCATCAGTAATTGGTAGCATAACATTTTTATCGACTCTGAGGGGTCATGATGTGTTACTGAATTTCTCTAACACTCTCCATTATTTCTATAGGTAGATCAGGTATCAATAGATTTTATTCGTGAACATTATCATAGAACATTATAGTTTGGACCTTCTTTACAAAGAGGGATTCATATGGATCCATATGAATGGTTTATTAAATGATATTATTATATGAAAATTTCAATAAATAATTGTGTTTATCTGAACCATATTATAAATATATAGTGAAATATATCATCATGTCTTCCAGTTTTTCAATATTCCCCTCAGTGTAAAAAAATTTAATGGCCTTATATATAGTACTGAAACTCAACTCTATATCCAGAGCCTGATGAATATTTCTCCAAACATTGAGGTAATCCTATTATTCTTATTTGATAAATTTATAGTTGTACCATAAGTAACCATAAAACTTCCTGAATATATATCTTAGTGTATGATCAAAAGAAAAATATTCTCTAATAGTAATAAAATTTTCTTATTTTATAAGGTGGTTAACTACCACCCAATGTTCATTATTTCTTTTTTATGATTTGAGGAGTATAATGATTAAATACATGGTGATGTTTACCCACTTCTATTTAATTATGGATAATTTTAAATCATCCCTTAATACTTATATCTCTTATAAATAAGATTATAAAATACTAGGAATCATGATATATACTTTGAAACTTCCAATTTAATGTTATCCCAATAGAAATATTCTTTTATAAATCTATAAATGAAAACTTTTTTAATAAATATAGAATGATTAATTATGAGATTCATCCAATAATACATTCTTCCTATCTAGTATTTAATGAAAACGTAACTCATTCCTAAAACATATCATTCCTAGAAGATCATATTTGAAATAAAGAATGCTTCTCACCTTCTTATATAATTCTATATATTCCTTCAAATACTTTTTAATCCTCTCATGGATGTATGGTTGAAAATACATCTAAGTAAGATAAGAAAAATAACCTCTACACATTATTTCATTTTACATATTCTATAAATTCATTAATATTTGATCAATTTAATTCTCCATCATTTAAATACATGCATGGTCATTCCATCATAAAGCATTATCCAGCTTCTTCACCTTCTCATGGTGGTAATTTTTTGAGATATTATAATCAATAATATACTCCAACCATTTTCTTGAAAACGTATTGATTTATTTTTTCATAAATATATACTTCACGATTTTGGGATCAATATATATATATATATATATATCACACCATTCACCATATTGACAATTCCTCCAAATATTGAATAAAAAATTACCAATACCTACTCCAAATCATGAGTTGGGTAATTTTTATCATCAATATTCAATTGGGTATGGAAATAAGAAATCACCATATAATTTTACTAAGGATTCATCCCACTCCCTGCTTTGATGCATCATTATTTATCGAAAACCCATATCTACTATAGGGTAGTGTAAACACATGCACACAGACTAACCTTCTCTCAAGTTATTTAAAACATTCCTCAAACTCATTTATCTACAAAAACATGTCTCCCTTCTAGGTCAAATTTTTTAGTGGATTTAATATTCATTAGAAATGTTTTACAAAACATTAGTAATATCCTACCATCCCAAAAACATATACATCTTTATCAATATTTTTGGACTTGTACAGTGGAAAATAACATCATTATTTAAATGATATACTTATATACCCTCACATTAAATTATATGTCTTTATAAATAGGATTTATGTAGCTAAAATTGATAGATATAAAATATGGACTATAACTTCTCCATACACATGGTATTCAATAAAATCATTATATTTTCTTCCCCCTATTACTTTATCTTTGAATATATAAATATTTCGTCTATAAGGTCTACCACAAAATGGTCAAAGTAATCTATAATTACTCAATACAATAAATCCAAAAAAATATTAGGATAATTGAGAATCCTAAATAGTTATACTATAAATTCACAATGAAAATCTCTCATATGTATGGGTGATTTGAGTATATGATCCTTCTTGAAAATTAGATAATTTAATTCACATCGAAAATCAACAATTAGAAAATAATGATTTCTTCATAATTGATTATACTAACCATGGACACAGAGTTAATGATAAATATTCTTAATAGTGATCGTGTTATGTTCCAAATAATAATAATAAAATATGAATTGTCTAATCATACTTCATAACAAAAATAAAATGTACACCCCATGTTGAAACATAAGGCCAAATGAATCCCTTATCTTGATTCAACAAGAGTTTCTTATTCAATTCAAAAAACTCTATCAGAGCCATTCTATATTGAGTATTTTAAATTTATGTATCATCTAGTAATATTTCTATTTAAAACTCAATTTCATAATTTTGGGGGAAGACTTGGAAAGTACATGGGAAGAAATCAATATATTCCAAAACATTTGTAAAAATTTCATTTTTTTGAGTGTCATCCTATCAATTTGAGATAAATATCCATCATGAATAGATAGAAAAACTTATTTGATAGAAGTAATTACACTGGGAGTTTAGGTCTATACATGAACTAATAAACGACTTTAGGTTCACACGAAATATCGAATATAACTTCTTTTCCTCAAAAATTGATAAGGGATTTCTACTGAGGAAGAAAATCCATTGCAAAAAATTACATATAATTCAAATAGAGAAAGAAGAAAAATATTTTTAAGAAGAATGTTCCAAAAAACATCTATGGGAGAGGGTCTATAAACTAGATATAATATCACCATATCATTAAAAAATTTCACTGGCAACTCAAAATCTAATTATTTTGATGGTGACGTGATACCCTTATAAATGTATTCAGATATTAATGTGTGCATAGAAACTGAAAAAAAATATAATAATTTTAGTTCCAACATGAATGATAAGTGTACATTACACCACATATATATTAACTTCAACTTTGACTATATTAATTTCATAATCAAAACCTTCTTCCCTTTTCCTCCTCTATTGTATGTTCCCTTGACGTTTGGGGAATTGGTTAGCATAGTCCCCTATATCTATATAATTAAATAAATTTCTTTTATGAATTCTACCTTAACCATGAATTTGAAATCATGATGGGAATTCCTTATACACATGATGATATCTTCAATTCCCTTCATGAATGTAAATGTTTTTATCCTTCCAAAAGTATCACAAACAGGAAATTCCCCACTTCTCTTATTACCCCTATCTATTTTTTTAATTCATGAAGTGATCAACATTTCTATTTTATCCTATTTTTTTCTTTATTTATATAATACACAGAGAATTATTTCTCTATCATGATAGAATATCATACTATACACACATATGATGATAATTTCATGGAGAATAGTTCCTTTTGAATTATTATCATTCCCCCTTTAAATAAAAATTCAGTTTTATTTTTGGATTTTGAACAAGGAAAGAACAATGCATTGCTGACCTTATAACACTAGATTCATACATATAAACACTTTCCACATTTATTTGTATAAGACTGATGAATTTACACTATGTAACCAATCCATGTTTGAAAGGAAAATATTTTTCCCAGAAATTACCTAAAAATACTTCAACTCCATTATCATTATTTCTAAAACATCCTTATAATTCTGAATCAACAAACACCATTGATCAAAATCCCCAATAAAATGATAATATTCCATTATAACCTTCCCCTGTTAATTACACCCCAACGAAATAAATATATTTTCTATATAATTTATCAAATTTTCAACTACTACTAGATTTGTGGTTCTATTAAATGATAGAGGTTGTTGTTGTTTGAAACACTCTAAAATTATTACACTTCATTTTAGATTAGAAATTATTTTCATAAAATCAATGTTTTTAGCCATAAACTAAGTTATTTTCTCTAATATAGTAGTAATTTTTTCAGTTCCATCTGAAACTCCAACTCAAACATCAGCTTCATTCCCCAGATTTCAATCCTTTCATAGATTATGTGAATTGATATGAGTTCAATTCATTCTTCTATGAATCATTTATATAAAATGACATAAAAAATATTAAATAATAACAATATTAATAGTAATGTATAATTCTAACAAAGATAAAACACAAAAACACAATTTTAAAATTTATGCATAGATGCTCCCATAATTATAATATTTGTATCATTAGGATTATCTTTGAATCAAAAAATTATTTTCAAATTCTTTAAGAAGGTTTATAAAGAGCAAGTGAATTAACCAAATAATATCCCCTTGAAGTTTCCATCTAGGTGTGAAATTCTAGTCCCACTCATCATGCTGGAGTGATGATTGTGTAAATTATAAATCCACCTCTTTTAGATTTATTACCCATAATTGTATCTTTTCCAAAACTGCATCCACATTCCAGTATCTACACATTATTTTATTTTTTAGGAAAATGTGCATACTCTTCCTTACCAAATAATCATGATATTATCTTATACATAGAATTATCCCCTAAGTCTGCCATAGGATAATAATCTCTAATTTTTTTTTCTAAGTCTAGTTTCATTGGTTTAAACAAATCCTCCACTATTACTAACTGATGAAAATTTTACCCTAGTACATTAGTTTTAGTGGTTTCTATATTTCATTGGCAGTATATTAATGTTATTATATCCTAAATGATCAAATTTTTTAGTAGTCTTGGTAAAATAGATACATACTAGAATCTTACATTACATTAGAAAACATAAAAAACATGATATTTTCTCAGGGATCATTATTATTCACTCTATAACATCATTGTATACCAATTATAGTTCACTTATTGGAATCATGGGGAGTTGAAAAAATAGTGGGTAGAGATCAAATACTAAGTACAGAAATGTGTACAATGGAAGTTATCATAGAACAAATAAGTAAGGAAAAATATGTCTAAAATAGATGATGATCAACTAATTCCATATGAATAATAAGATAATCATGAGACGTTTCTATGGATATCATAACTATAATCACGAGGAAATCAATAACTAATTTCATAATGACCAAATGTGTAATTCTAGACATCTTAAATGTTATATTAATTCCTTAAGCCAACACATCACATATAAATAGGTTAGGCATAAAACGAATACCCTATTTTTTTTCTCATGATGATATCAAGGCATCAATGAGATATGTCAATCTAGTAAAAACCTTTCACTTAAGACATCTATTTTATTTATCATATGAATATAAAATACATGTTAATCAATATTCCCTAATAATCAATAATTTTATATATTATAAGAACTATAAAAATATATTCCAATACATTTCGTAGTTAACATTTTAATAATCAATCCAAATAAATATGGTGGGTGGTATGATTATATTCTTCCATTAGTAAAACATAATATTTATCAAATGATGGTGAAAAGATGAAAATACTTCTAAAAGTACACTAAAATAACATTAAAATAAAAATACACTTTTCATATCGAAATTACTTATTAAAAATATAAAAATTTATGAGGTATTATGAGAAATATTATTTTAAAATAATTGTGGAGACATATAAATGAATCTACATGTAAAAAAATGATAGTGATGATATTAACATATATTCTCATGGTAGATTTTAAAACAAAGATTCAATTCACACCATTGTTAAAATGTTCCTCATTAGGTAAATTAAAAAAATATTCCTTTATAAATAAATTATAATAAATAAGACATAGGTAAAATATAATTTAATAAATATTTGTACAATATTGAAATAAATATTGATATATTTTTTTTGAAAATATGGACATATAAGAGAAATATTCTCAATTTAATAGAAAAAAATTTATTTTTCTATAAAAACATTCTTTTGTAGTGATGATTACTTAAAGAGAATAAAAAATAAGAAACATATAATTTATAGAAATAACTATATAAAAATAATATATATATGTGTGTGTGTGTGTGTGTGTTTTAAGTTTTAACGATAATATAATTACCTCCGTATAAACATAAACACAAATAATTCTGAAAAACCAGAAATTGTAAATTAAACCCTTACCTCAAATCTTACTTATTTCATAATTTCTTTAAAAATAAACTATAAAAAATTTATATTTTTTATAATTAGATAACATAACCAAATACATACTTATAATATCATTTTTTATAGACTTATAATATTTCAGAATCTATTTAATAATAATTCTTTATTATAATCTTCATTTCTAGGTGTTAACTATTTCATTTTTATTGTAACATTTGGTTTAGTTGTTTCGATATTTTTATACTGATCATGGTTACATAAAATATAGAATATTAATAAGATTAAAATATCATATATATTCTTTATACACATATCTATAATCACCCATGAAAGGAAAACATGTAAAATGAATCACATTTATTTGTGGAGGTGGTGGTCAACATTTACGCATGAGCAATGTTATCATTTTTAATGAGTTGAGGAGTAAAGAAAAAAATGATATGTTATATTTTTAAGTGATAATTATTTAATACATATTATATATATTCATAAATTTCATAAATTTCATCTTTAGAACCATCCAAGTAAAGTGGAAATGAAAATTAATTACATCGCTATAGAGAGATGACAAACTGTAGGTATGCATGAGAGATGATTTCTATTTCCATAAGATGAAAATGAGGCTGAAAATGATTTCCCTATAAAAATAATAACATATAAATATATTCATTATAATTTATTAATTATTTTTTTAAATAGATAGAATATAATTATAGGAGGTAGATGGAAAAAATAAAATTGAAAACACTCATTTAAGAGATATACTTCATTGTTGAGAAACTACATTTTGATTACACATTTATCATTGAAACAGTGGAATTTTGGGAAAAAAATAATATTTAGGATATATTTATGGGAGATAATATGGTATTTTGGTAGGGATATTATAAGCAAGAGTTCACAAATGTTTTCAATATGAGAGGATAGGGGGTTCCCTTTTATAAGTGGTAAGAGGGGAACCCTGGAAATTGCTTATGGTATAAATTTAATATAAATTATTATTCATTTTAAATTTTATCAGGATCGATATATTTATATGACATGAATATGATAATTATAAATAATATCATTAAATAATATTCTGATAGGTTTGTGTGATGTTTTAACCCATATCTCTTATTTGTGACCCCCATTAACCATTTTAGTGACAACCACAATATCAATTATTTTTACTATTTACAGATGAAGAGTGTTATTATAAATTGAAAGGTGGTCTATAAGTATAAATGGTCTATATTAAACATTATATTCCATTTATGTGACAAAATATAATGTTTAATATGAATAAAAGGTCATTTAATAAAATATAATTTAACTTAAAATACTATAAAATTATTATATAGGATTATTCTCATAGTTCAATTTTAAGGACTGTAAGATTTCAATGTAATTGGATTATAAACTTTTAACACATCACTATTATGTTTTATATTTCCATAAATGTTTTAAAATACATTAATTAATCCAAATTGTATTACTACTAATATTTTTGATATATTTTATTGAAATTTTTAATTACATGAACCATGTAATGTTTCGACGTTCTGTAAGCATTTAAGTTAATTATTTTTTCACAAAACAATTTAAAACAAAACAACATGATAAAAAATTCATTCATATTTTTAATAACCTCTATAACAGATGATAAACTCTATTTATCCCCATGGAAAAATATTAGAGATATTAAAATAAATAGAGTGGCATTTTGTATTCATTCTTTATATAAAACAAATAGTTTAGTCATTATCAAAGAGAAATGTTCCCATGATCCCATATATTCAAATACTATAATGGTATTTCAGAACATAACTCATGTAATTGAACTAATGTTGGTACTAGGTATATTTTTAACTTCTTATCACATTATTTTTCAACATAATTTTTATATTAATTGTTACCGATAAGATAAATATTTTTCACTATTACAGTTAATAATCAAAAAAATTCAGGGGGAATAATTATAAAATATAAACCCATTAATTCCAACTATGGAAACTATTTTTCAACAATAAATTTCTAAAATTTTATAAAATCTATTTTCAAATAAGTGTTCAAAACATAGTAAAAACTATTAAGAGAAAAATATTCAATCATGAATAAAAATAGATTTATTCTTATCTCATGCATAGTAAATAACATTAAATGAATGTTAAAGAAATTAAGATAATATATAATCTATAAATTCTGTTAAAATAATTCAAATATTAGGATTAATTTTCTTTGTTAATATAAAATAACATTGCATGCATAAAAATAATTGTTTAAAATGACAACTCTATTACTTTGAAGTAATTTTGTTTTCATATCTAATAAATTGATAACAAATAAATTCATTTTATAATTGTGCAAAACAAATTTTTTTATAATTAAATTTTCATTATTAATAACTTATAATCCAAATTCTAGGTGATAAATCTCACATTGAATAAAAATAATTAGATTATATATCATAGTTATTTAGACTAAGTGTTATGGGTAACACAAGAATTCAATGAAGTTAAATTTAAAGAGAAATATATCATCAAATATTACATGTCACATTCTAACCCTATTATCCTAATTTCACATTCCAAATTACCTCTTTCTATTATAAAAAACTGAATATACTACTACCTCATCCCATCCATAGGTTCCTATGTAGCTTCTTCAATTTTATAGTTTCACCACAAAATAATAACCACATGAGTGCAATTGTTTCATATGATGTTCTCCCTATGATATAAAATCTCAACCAGTAATTCCACATAAGAGATACATTCCACCAATGGTATGAAATCTAAGCTCAATAAATGTTATAGATGAGGTCTATACTTCATAAGGATATATATATATATATATATTGTGAACTATATACTAATTTATTAGTTTCACCAAATGATAAGTTACCATATCTATATGATATTGAATTTAGAAGAGTATGATACAAATAGGGATCAAAATTCCTATTTTCCAAATCTCAAAACCTTCTTCCAATTAACACCTTATCACTATCATTGAACTCTAGATCTCATTGATTATTATTTGGATAAATCTTCTACCAACTATATGAATCCTCGATATTCTACTGAATGTCTCTAACCATCTCATCAATTTTCCAAAGTTAGATTGGGCCGCAATATATTTCTTCTATATATTTATCCTAGTATGTTTTATTAATGCACTTTTTCCATATATGTATTAATTAAAATCCATATGAAAGCTTGATTGAAAGCTACTATTGTATAAAAATTCTACAAAATGAAGGTGTTGATCCCAACCACATTTAAAATATATAAACAAAGTTCACAACATGTCTAATAATGTTTTAATGGTCCTATTACTCTAAATATATATATGAGTATGATATGTAGTATGGAAACAAAACATTGTATCATGATATTTTTGAATACTTCTCTTTAAAATCGAGGTAAAACTCATATTCGGACCACATACAATTGAGTGTGGTACTCTCTAAAACCATACAACTTTGTTGATGTATATCCTAGAAATATGATCAAGAGATAAATATTATATTATTTTAATCAAATGTGACTATTTTGTAAGGTATTCAACTACAACCCAAATAATATTGTGGAATTTTGATGTTTTGGGGAGTCTATCAGTTGAATCCATGATAATATTTTCTCATTTCAATATAGGTATGGGTAATGATTGTGACATACACTTAGAATAATATCTCTTAGAATGGAAATTTTGACATACCAGGAATCATGTTACATACTAATCAACCAATAAAAATACACTACTAGATCACTATACATCTTTTTTCTTCTTGGATGAATAAATAATGATCAATTATGATCTGTATCCAACATATTTTCGACAAAAAAATTAAATCTTTATTATTTCAAACACTTTTACAGAAAAGTGAGAATCCATGAGTTCAACCACAAACAGAAATAATAGATCCATTAGATGATAATTTAATACTACTAGTTTTAATCATCCAAAATCATTTCCAAGAGATATTGATTAACTGAGAGTCTTGTTCATCCATTATCAAATATTCAAACTTAAAGGAAAACTTGTCCCTGGTGTGGATGTTATTTTCAAGGATAATAATCCCATTGTTTAATCCCCATTAAGAATCAGGTCTGTTCCAATGATCCCGGTATATTTATACTTATTTAGAGTCACCCTCAATAACCTCCCCATCATTTTGGAAGCAACATCTTTAGTAACATTAAATGGAAGAACCGAATCATCAACTTATACTTTTGATATTAAAATCAATTCCAATGATTGTTAAAACATACCACACACCTTCCTTTGACTTGTGAAATAACTGTTTATCTTCTTGGAATTGAAATTATTTGTTGATCATGTCTCCAATGGAGGTGGTAAGAAGAATTAATCCTTCTTATCTTTATAAATTCCATTTTTCCTTCTGTCTCTCCTTGAGATCTGACTATTTCTAGTAAGAAGACTGGAACCATCTTCACTGTACTTGTTTATTCAGACCCCATCACTACCTTGAACCAAACCCTTGTCCAGGAATGAGTCTAGTTGATCATTATTCAATCCTTCCTCATCTAGTCTGTCAAATTTATAGCCCAATTGAATTGAAGTTCTAGTCATTGGATCTGACTATTTCTAACTAGAATTTGAACCCCATCATTTCCTGAAAACATGAACCATTTCAAAATGTGGCCTAATTAACCACCTCTTGTTCAATCCCCTACAGTCCCTCCTTGAGCGAGGCACCACATCCAGTGGTCAAGACCTTTAAAAAAGAAGCTTTATTGGCTAAGGTAGGGGACAAAATGCATATGATCCCTCTGGCCCCCTGACCTTGACAAATCTTGTTTAACCAGACCTCCCAGATCATGATGAAATATTCTATACACATCAGAGACTTTGGTATTAACCCTTTTTGGACGAACCTCCTTATAGATGGATAACAAGATTCTTTCTTCACACCCACCTCGCAGCCCAGTTGCCTCGCTAGCTTTAGGAGGTTGAGTGTCATGTTGGGTCCCCACTAGAAAAACATGCCCCTACAAACATTGAATGAACACGGTCCTCTACAAGAACTGTTCCATTATCTTTACCCATCTTCGAATCTATACAACCCATGACACTCTAACGGAAATAAGAATCCAAATTCCCTTAGAACATACACATCTTGCAATTGTCCTGCCATGATTCGAAGAATATCGGTTGTTTGAACCTAAATTATTCAACGAAAGTGATCCACACCCACTCCAGTAGTGGGCTGGTGATGTATACCCATATGAATATATGTGGGTTAATCGGAGGGCTAATAGTGTTCGTTCTATAATCAAAGCATAGATAATGACCAACCATATTTCCTAACATATGAAGAACTGTGGGTTTTTTAAATTAAAAGAGGAGTTTAGGGAATATTTTATAGATTAAAATACATGAATAAAATCACTTCATATGAAAATAATAATACCCAAAAAAATATGAACCTATAGCTGAGGCACTTACACTGACCACTAGACCAAGTGAAGATAAGATATTCCATCAAGCAGAAAATAATCATCAGATAGTGGTTATCGATAAGATCGATATTAGCACTCTCTTGCAACCCCCAAGATCCAAATATAAACTGGTCAACAATCCAAAAACTCTTTTATAAATTATTATATGGATTCAACAATTTCTCAGATCTTGAATATTATCATTTCAGCATGATCATGGTTGAACTTCAAATCATTTATCATCTACTTTGGTAATTCCACATCTTATTTAATCTTATATTAAATACTCTCACTAATGGATGGTTGAACATTCATATAAGTTAGATAATAGTTTTACCATTTAATAATAATTTCATTAATCATTTTCTATAAATCCATAAATATTAGGTCGCTTTCAATACTCATAATGGACAATCTAACATAGTATTTTTGGATAATAGCATAATCCACATTGTTCTTATTCCCATGATTTTAATGTATTAATATGCCATAATCTTTAATAAAATCCCACTATATTCTCAAAAAATCAATTCTTTCAATATAAAAATAATATTTAAGCTATTATGACCACTATATGTACCACAAAATTCACTATATAGATATTTCATCCATATATTCAATGAAAAAAATATCCACTAAGAACTCCTAATCATGGGTCGGGTAATTTTTTTTCATGAATTTTCAATTGTCCATTGAAATAATTTTTCACCATATCGTTATACATGAGATATCATTGTGGTTCATTCTTTGACACATCTCTTTAAAACACAAATCCTTATCCAATATAGGGTAGTATAAGAATAGTATCATAGAACAACCTTATCTTTAGTTCATTGAAATTATCCTCTCATTAATTGATCAAAAATAACTTGGATCCATTTAGGATCAACATGGTTTTTAGATTTTATATACATGATAAATTATTCCCAAAATCGTGGTAGTATCACACCAACATAAGAAAACTATAGATCTCGATAACCATGGTTGTTCTGGGTCATTGTTAAAAAAAATTCATCATTTAAGTATACACTAATATACCATAACCTAAAAGTATATAAACCATGAAATAAATTTATTTATACAAAATTCACTCCTAGTCAATTTAGGATATATCTTCTGCTTCCTTAACATTATTAGGAAAATATAGAAAAAATTACAAATTTCCTTTCTCTTTGAAAATATATTAATATATTCTATAAATAATACCATATATTATCAATGTAATATCTAATGATTCCAATCATTAAATCCATAGATATATTAAGAGCATTTATAATGCTAAATATACTTCATATAAATTCATAATGCTCATACCTTATAGGAAAGGTTTTCATGGGAATTTTATCTTTCTTGAACAATAGATGATGATATCTAGATCATATATCAGCCTTCCAAAAATATTTTTCTACACATAATTTATCAAATAAATCATTGATATGAGGTATAAGATACTTTTTATGGATATTTATGATATCATGTTCCTGATAATCAATGTAAAAACACATTTAACCATATATCTTCTTAAAAAAAGAATTTGTGAACCCCATGATGGAGAACTAGGATAAATGAATCCATTAAATAGATTATCATATAGTTTCTTCATTAATTCCCATTACACATATGGGGATATTAAATATGGGGTCTTTTAATTAGGTGTATCAACAACTATAATTTATATTGAAAATAAATATCAATATTTTGGGGAAGATTAGGAATGTTCTTAAGAAACACGACAATATATTCCAAAATAATAGGTAAATTTTAAATGTTAAGTTTCTTCTTGACTATTTGAGATAAATATCCATTATATAAAGGTATAAAAACACATATAATGTACGTAATTTGATTTTGGAGTTTAGTTTCAGCATATAATAGATGTATGGTCGTATGTTGATTTGGAATACTGAATTTAACATTCCTTGATGTTTTATATTTATAATATACTAATAGAGACAATAAATTCAAAAAAATTGATAAAATTAAACTATAAGAAGAATAAAAATATTATAAAGTAGCATAATACAAAAAAAATATCATAGATGATCTATATACTTGATATGTGATCATCATCCCATCAAGTGTTTTCACTACCATCTCAACATCTAAATGTTAAGTTGTTGATGTGATGCCCTTGGATTTTTTTTAGATGTAAACTAATTATTACAAATTGAATCAAATAAAATATTTTTTGTTCTATACATAAACAATATCAATTTCCATGTGATATTGTAAAATCATCCCATACTATTACTTTTGAATTCATTGAACGTACTATAATCCCTATAATGAATTCATTTATTCTCAAAATTACGTTCTTAAAAATAATGGATTTAAGCTTCTATATTGCAACAAAAATCTACTAAATTAGTAAATATAATTTTATAGATGGATAATGGGTAAGAATTCAAGAAAAAATATAAGGAAGCGTAAGGTTTTATGTGGGTGGATGATATCTTATTTTATATGGGAATAACGGGACATTTTTATGTAATATTTTGTTAAGTGTGGGGTAAAGATAATATTAAATGGGTGTTAAGTGTGGTAGGAATGAAAATATTAGTTATTGTGGTAGAATTGACCCCTTAAATCTAGTGAATAAATTATATAATGTATAAATATAAAATTAATTCTTCAAAATTTATGCCATGTCATTTTACCCCTTTTTACATTTTTTAACTTTATTTTATTATTTACAATGTTGTGTTTTTTAATAAAAATACTATATGGAACCTTTTACCAGATTTTGATGTCATTATTCTAAATTTGGAATCCATTTTATCATATTTAAATTCCAAATACGATATATTTAACTTTGTGATGAAAATAATATAAATCAAAAACTGTTTTTTCAAGAAGTAACATTTTAAACATTGAAAGATTTTATTCTTATTTATAATCATAAAAATTCCATGAATGTTAAATAATTTTTCTATATAGAAATATATAATAAAATGAATTAAATTTCATATTCCAAATATAATTTTTTTATATTTCAAATAAAATTAGATTATATATACTTTTTTATATAAGAAAATTTTATTTGATTATGAATCATTAAAATATTATTCCATATACATCATTTATTAATACATCAATGTTATTTAATTATTTTATAAATCATTATTTAATGTTTGGAAATTAATTTTATAGATATTATAATTAAAAAAATATGAAATTACTAAAAACAATTTCAATATAAAAATATTAATTTCACAAATGATTTAGTATTTTTTATCCTACTCAAAAATCAAGTATTCCTGTTAATTAAATGATAATTATGTCATTTGTAAAATATTAGAAGCTTACAACTATAAAATATTCAATATTAAAATTGAATACTAGTGATACCAATGACTATATATCAAATGAAAATATAAAAAATGAGATATAACAATTGTATTTAGCTTTTTAACCCCTATATATAACCTCAGATAATTCAAAAAAAATCAATCAATCCATTTTCTTATTTATCTCTAAAAATTTAAATTATATTTATAATACATTTAATTTATAGTTAATATGTTATTCAAGTAAAACCAAGAGAAATAATATTTAATATACATGGTATTTTTATTTATATGTGGGTTTCTTCCTCTAAAAATTTTTGTAATGAAATTTCATATTGTTTTCTAATAAATATTTAATGTTTATATTGTATTTTATTATTTTATACGAATAAAATATAGAATTTGTTCATTTTTTTTGTTTAAATTAAAAATAATTTACTCAAAATTTTCATGGAATATAGATATGATATTTTATATTCTTAAAATGTTAAAAATATTTTCCTCCTCAAAATTTCATTTTCTATATGGAATGTGATAAAGGTAATTTCTTCACATTAAATATTTGTATTCCCATTTTGTGTCCCCAAAATTATGATTTGTCACATAACATTGAACATCTGAGTGGTGTTGTTTTGTGGAACTTTATATCTATGATATTATATCCCTAATTGTTTTTATTTAGAAGAGAGGTCATGTTCTAGTAGTAAAACAATAGATATTAGTACATGTGATGGTTATGTCAATTTAGAGAGTTTTTTTGTAAGCATATAGTTATTAGATACAGTTTACCTAAATTTGAAAATTTCAATGGGTTTGATTTATCTTTTGTATAAATTTCATTTATTCCTTAATAACATATCCATATTGTAGGGTGATATTTGAAGGAATGAGGTATCCCAAACTTGAAAATAAAAATATCATGATTTATTATTTACATATATCTTCTATAATCATTATTAGTCATTGATATATAATTGAATGGTTTGTATCTTATATGAAATATTTTGAGTATGGTCTCATGAAAATATATTATATTCTTTATATACAAACAAATAATTTCATGTTCTACACCATTTCCCATATATTTCCTCATATAGTTCCATCAAAAAGCATACATGGAAAATCTGGTTTTAAAAAACTCAACCGGAGGATTATTTTTACCCCAAAAACTTTTTCAATACATAAATTAATATCCCATTATATCTTCCAATTCTTTAATGGAAATTTTATATTATCCGTCATTTAAATGTGGATAAGAAGTATTGTATCTAATATCATTATCCAATATTTTTGTATACTACTAAAAGACTTTAAGGTAAAACTATAATCTCAATGAAATACAATTTTTAGTTTTCCTGCATTTAAAATTACATCTCCCTTTACGTATATATTAACAAGTTGATTGAGAAATAAATAATTTTAAATTTAAATGAAACATCTTAAATTGGTAATGCAATAATCCATAATACAAATAGAATTATATCCATTAGATATATTGGGAAGTCCAATAAGAAATCAAATGTATTGTTATCCTATTTCTATATAGGTATAGCTAATGGTTATACTATACTTATTAACTCTAATCATTCAACCACTATTTTATGTAAATACAACCATCATCATTTATACTATGAAATTTTACTCATCATGGTTTTTCCACCAAATTTCACCCTGAGATATCTACACAAACTTTTGTTTTGAGGATGGCTAAAGAATAAATACCAATGTGAGTCATCCAATCATTATATCAATTTTTGTTTTTAAGGGACACATATTAATTTACCATGTCAGACAATTCAATTATTTTAAAGATAGTACTATGTATTTTTTTTATACATTATTTTTTATTTCAATATTATCCTTTTACTTCTATATAATATTATCATGGATGAATGATTGATCATTCATTTTGGATTGTTATAATTGATCCCCATTCCTTATGTTTTTAGGTCTAACTAATGAAAATCAAAAAGTTTTGGGTCTCTCTCAGTCTTCATTATTGCAAGGTTGTATAATCCTTCTAGATTAGAACATCATCAAACTTGTTCGCCTTCCCAAACTGTTAATTCATTGAGAAATCATAATCCCTGATAAACAATAAGCATATACTTTGGTGAATACTCAAGTCCTTCTCTATGAGTTTATGATTTAATATCATTTTATTATATATATATATATAATTTACCATATATATAATCCATCTATATATTAAATTAAAACATTACCATTTCTAACTCTACATCATGGATTAAGTAATTATTCCTATTAAATTTTATTTATTATATAAAATAAGATACATACTTTTTTATTTTAATAAGTTAACATCTCAAAAAAATCCATTAAGCATCAATTTATATAAAAAACATTCTCCTCTAAATGGTAGTGTGAGTATAGGTGAAGTGACAAACCTTCTCTTTAGCTCCTTGAAGCTATGTTCGCATTATTAGATCCAAATAAACCATACTCCATTTCATACAAACATGGTTAGTACATTTACAAATTGTTAGAAATATATCCTAAAACATAAATAATATCTAAAAAATCTATGAAAAATATATTTCTCAATTATAAATGTTTTTCTAGACATTCTTAATACACTATTTCTTTTAAGGGTCTAAATATATACACCCTTTTGTGATTATATATCCCATTAATTATAATTTCTATACCCCAACATTACAATTTCTAAATTTAGCATAATGTGTCCCCTTTCTTAATTTATTTTCACAATCCTTTAATAACCTCTTTATTCTTACTTTCACTTAAAATATATGAGAATATCATCTATATGGAATCTTTGATATAGTAATCGATCATGTAAAAGTTCAATTGAAAACTAAACATCAGTTTTCTGAGAAGGCCTCAAAAATCATTGAGAAATACATTAATATAACTAAGAAAAATTCACTTGTGTTCAATATTTAGTTTATCCAGGGTTATTTTAGGTAAATATCCTTAATTATTGAGTATCAATACCCAAATTAATTACTTTTTTATCAATTTAATTTCATAATCATCCTTGTAATGCTATTTGATCATGGGATTTCATGGGATATGAAATTAAAATTCCCTATCATGAAAATAGATATTATATGTAATACCCCAAGCTTCCACGGTACGCTTCTCTTTGAATAATACAGTAGCGTGTGTTGTACGCAACTTCGAGTTCTAACACACAAAAACCAATCAAATTAGACATTATGAATTATAATACCCACTTTATGAAATTATATAAATTTTATCTTTTAAAATTCACTTCATTTTTGGATTCAGAATAACCAAATTAGCCTATGGTGAAATTTTGGTATTTTTCTGAAAACTTTAAATTTTTGATTAATAGTGAAAAACACTGAGTTATAGTTTAAAACCTATTTTTTATTTAAATATTTATTTATTTTATTTAAACTTATTTTAGGTCAAAATAGATACATAATACCTATATAAGTTCAATGTAATCCATTGGAGTCAGTTTATAATAATTTTATATATATATAAATTTTATTTAACTTTCACCGTCTTTTACCCATCTCCTAGGAGAATTTTCAAATTCACATAAATCTTAATTTTACCGCTTCTAAAAGTGGAATTTTAAAAATCTAAGAGACACAGTTAATATCAAGGTGTAAAATTTGGTTCAATAAGATAAATTTTTTTTGGGTGAATAGTAACTTTTGCTTTTATTTACCACGGTTAAAAGTAAATTTGGTAATTAAGGGTAAAAATTATATTATAATTACCCTAAAACATGTCCTAATTCTATTGGATAAGTATAATTCGACCAAAAACAACATTAGGAATAAAATATGAACCTTTTTGGTCCACTTGGATTAGATTAGGACATTTATTGTTATTTAATTCAAAGAAGAGTTAAAAGAGATAAAATCAATGTTAAATAACTAAAACATTTTTATATAGGGTTATACATATGATAAATTCGATTATAAATTATCATTAGAAATCTAAAAATATTTCCTATATAATGATATTTTATTTATAATTTAATTTATTTATGAAATAATGGTGATGCAGTAATTACCTAATTAATGAAATATTAAAATAATTGATATTATAAATATCAAAATAAATGTAATTAGAGACTTTTTATGAATTTCGTATAATTTTATAGGTTAATATAGCATATTAGGGTTGGTTAAATGAATTTTTTTCGAATTAATAATGCTGTTATGAATTTAGTAAAAACAAAATACCAAATATCGTCAAAATTGACATAAAAGAGTTTTGAAAACAAATATTATATTATTAATTCATATTCTATTCCTAAAAATCTAAAGTTCCGCCAAAGGACTTATATAATGATAGGTGTATCATTAATTAACCACATGGCATTCTCTTGGAATTATATAGTATGTTTATAAACCATATAATATAATAATACAGAGAGACATGGTAAATGGAAAACTATTTAACAAAGAGTTAAATATAAATGATAAGGTTAATATAGTGATGCAAACCTTTCTAAAATCTATTGGTTGAAAGTATTTCGACCCATACCCACATTAACCTTTAAATAATATACTTTTCAGCCATTAGAAACTGAATATGAATTTATTATAAAATAATATTTCTATCTTTTCCCAGGGTGCCCCTCATCCCTCTTATAAAAGGGAACTCCCCCTTCTCTCTAATTCACACCTTCAAAGCCTTTTGGATCACCTAACCCCTATCCAAATATTCTCTCAACTTATATAAATTCAATCAAGAGGCCTTTTTTTGATCAAAAAGCCAACCAAAGGACCCCATTTGATCAAATCAAAATGAAGAACCTGAAAAAGAGGTAATGTTTTCACCACCCTCTTTCAAGTTCATTTCATCTTCAACTTCTTCTTTCTTTGTTATTTATATTCTAAAATAATAAATCTAGTATCTTCTATATACTGTGATGTTTTTATAAATATGGTACAACCATATTCAATATTCTATCCATCATTGGAATGACATGTCACCACATGTGCGTATGTACGGCTTACCGTCTACACGTCGTGGTGTAATTGTTTTTCAAAATATTATTATTTGTATGGGTATGAAAATGATGTGTAATTGAAGTAAATAATAAATATAACATAATAATTATTCTGTATATATGACATACCATCCAATTATATATTATTTTAATATCAAAAGAATGATATTGTCACTCGTGCGTACGTACGGATTACCGTCTCCACGAACGCGATGAGATTCATTCCCCATCGTATCCATTGAAGTCTAATTCTCATTTGATGATTAAAATTAATTTTTAAGGACTTTATATCATTCTGGATATGAATAATATACAACTATCCATAAAAAACACGACTTATGTAACAAAACATATAAAATAAAACGAGTAAGTTAACACCCAAAACGACGATAATACTAAGATATTATTAACAAAGTAATGTTAAAAGATCATATATGATATCATCTAAATTTATATGATTATTGTATAATATAATAATAACTATTTCACCATTATAAAGGAGGTTAAACTACCCTCAACCATGTAAAAGTACAAGGTAAGGGTTTATTTCACAATCTATTCATTATCCGATTTTGTTTATACATAATTATCTACAGGGATCTCTTCATCATCCACATCCATGTTTCTTATAAATTTATTTCAAATAATTCTTACTATTTTATAGACTATGGGTTAAAGTCATTTATACCCTTGTATACATTTTATAAGATGTTTATAAATGAATCTTTTCGTCATTTTCCAAACAAGGTCATTTTTAACCTTTTCGACAGAATTAAGGTAAGAATGTCTTTTTTTAACTTATACGGCGGGTGTGGATATTTTATACCATTATAAAATCGTCGAAGCTTCCCTTACAAGCTAATAATAAAATTTTCAAAGTAAATGTTTTATTTTATAATTATGTGACTTTTAAATGATTTCAAAAAAAGAGATATTTCTCTCAAATAGTTTTGATTTCGTCTATTTCAACATTCTTTAATGGATTTTAAGCTTATTTGAAGTTGATTTATTATGATACAAAAAGTCCATATAGTATTGAAGGTTGTGTGATATGTTTTACTATGGATGTTTTATTTTTATACCATTCATGTTTTATGGATAAATTATTAACATTTCGTATGCTAGTTTTAACACAAATGTTTATGTTATGTTTAAACCTATTCATATGAGGGATGCATTAGACTTAATAAGTGACAGGTGGAGCCCTCTATAGCTCCTAGATGCATCGGTAGGTCTCATGAGAGAAACTAGTGTCTTGGAACAAGGCCTTGACAAAATCTTATTTGTATTCTTCGCATAAGGGCTTGACTATGTGGTTATGATAGTTTGGCATTATGTATTCCATCATTTTGAAATTGGTTATTGATATTGCATGTGATTATTTTATTAGTAGAATATCCGTGTGAATAATTAAATGGAATTATTTAATTTTATTTCTTCCATATTATTCTTAAGTTCATGTTTAAAGGGATTTTTTTAGTTATACATTGCCTTAACTGTTTATGCTTATTTATGAAAGTTTCTGTTATATTTTTATCCTTACTGGGCATCTGAGCCCACCCATTTCTCTATTTTATTTTTCCCAGGATGTGAAGAAGTATTTTATGAATGACCTATAGGGATATTATGAGAGGATATGAGTGTGGTCTATGGAGACAATATGTTGTTGTAGTCTTTCACTTTAGGATGTAATGTAAACTTTATGAATGTATCTGGTGATTCTAAGGCTACTAAACTAATCGATATTTTCAAACATGATCTTTTGTGATCAGGCCAATGTTATGTAATAATGCACCGAATCTAGGTAACTAGGTTTGGGGAGTTACAGTTGGTATCATAGAAAGTTTAGTACAAACCATGGAATCTAGATTTAGATAAACTCTGATTAGAGAACATAGACCTAAGAGGAACTTTGTGGATTAATATAAAAGAACTTCCTAGATTTTTTTTATTATATAGATTTTGTGATTTTTCAAAGAAATACATCTATGTCTAGATACGAGCAGGTAGAGGTAGCTCTGGCACAGATGTACCTAGGGGTAAAACCCAAAAACATCGCTTTGAGCTAGACTCAAATAGGAACTGGTGCACGATAACGATCCTTGCAGCACTCTTGGTTACGACACTCCCTGGGGATATGCTTAGGATAATTCTAATTTTCATTACAAAAAATTATGAAGGGTTTATGAGTATATACTTCCTCAAATAAAACCTTTTTATTATTATGGATTATATCCATAAACTGTTCAATCCATGTTAAGTTTTTTACAAGTTTGGAATTATGTATTGTGAATCATAAACTAATCAAGCTTATGCCATTGTTTAGAAATGGAACCTAGTGGAAGGAATGGAAACTGTATCAATGCAACCACCCGATAAAGGGATTTCCCTCCTGCTCAAGAAAATTATAGTGGAGCTGGTGATGCAACTAGTTCTGATCAACTAATAACTATACTGGGACAACTCACTCAGGTTATGAATAATAACCTTACCCGTATGGAGCACCCTGATCCACAGCGTGGAGGATCAATGTTAGATTGGTTCATGAGTCAACAACCACCAACATTCAATTGGAGTACAAATCCATTATTAGGTGAGCAATGGATAAATTCCTTCGAGAAAATATTCCATGCCTTGGGGAGTAGTGAAAGAGAAAAAGTTATCATGACAGTTTACCACCTCACTGGAGATTCTAACCAATGGTGGTCATTGATTAAAAACAAAAAGGAGGATGATGAAGTATCAAATAAGAAATAGAGGTTATTTAAAGATATTTTCTTAGAAAAATACTTTCCTCGTGACCATCGATCAGATATGGAAAGACAATTTCTGAGTCTGAGACAAAAGGAGGATGAGAGTGTTACAAAGTATGAGGCTAACTTTTCAAGGTTAGCGAGGCATGCAACAGATTATATACATAACCCAATGAGTAATATTGATCATTTATTTGATGGGTTAAAACCATTTCTCCGTCGAGCATTAGTCTCACAATCCTTCTCATCGTATGAAGATATTGTCTCATGTGCTATAAAGACAGAAAAGGAATTCTCTAAGTCTTATGACTTTAAAGAAAAGAAAGATAAGAAGAGATTTTCCGATCACTCTGGAAATGGAAATAAGGGGAAGAAAGAAAAATTTGAATATCCATCCTGCAGTAAATGTGGGAATTAACTCCCTAGTACTTTCATGAAGGGAATGGTGTTCTATTATAAGTGTGGTGAAAAAGGCCACTAAGCTCGTGATTGCAAGGGGAAGAAGGAAGCTATCGATGTTTAGTGCTATAATTGCAGGAAGATGGGAAATTATGCAAATGAATGTCCTAAGAGTCATGTAAACATACCTAAAAAGGCCAAGGGATCAAGGGAAAGCTTATGCGATCACTAATACTGAGGTTGAAGCTCCAAAAGATTTGGTGGCAGGTAATTTAATGGTTTCCTCAAGTTTAGCCAATGAATTATTTGATTCTGGATCATCACATTGTTTCATATCTTCCCAGATTTCAAAGAAAATTAGATATTTCCAATTGGATTTAACAAGGGATTTGTCAGTAAAACCTCCTAATGGAAGTATCAGTACAACATATTTTTTGAATCAGTCCCCATTAGAGCACACACATGTTCTTTATCTACTGATATCATCGTCATACCCATGATTGAATTTGATATAATCGTTAATATAGATTGGATTTTGGACCATGATGCAAATATTTATTGTAATAAGAAGTAGGTTACAATTTTTTAGGATGATGATAAGGAACACCTTATCTTTAGAGAAGAATATTCACCACCTAATTATTATCTAGATGCACCCATATTAGCTCAACTAAATTCAATTATGGGGGAGGAAGAGAATGAAATTACTGTGGTGAGGAAAGGAATGTTCAAATAGAGGATGTACCTATTGTGAAATAATATGTAGATGTGTTTCCGGAAGATTTACCTGGACATCCTATAGAAAGAGAAATTGATTTTTTGGTTGATTTAATTCCTGGTTCAAGGACTATATCAAAGGCTCATTATATAATGGCCACTGTGGAATTATTTGAACTAATGAAACAACTAGAGGAATTGAGTAATAAGGTATTTATTCTACCTAGTGTTTCTCCATGAGGAGCCCCTATCCTTTTTGTTAAAAATAAAATGGATCTATGAGGTTATGTATCGACTACAGGGATATCAATTCTATAATAATAAAGAATAAGTATCCCCTACCTCACATTGATGATTTATTTGACCAACCTCATGGAGCTCAATATTTTTCAAAGATTGAACTTCAATCTGGATACCATCGTTGTGTGTGAATAAGGAAGACATTCCGAAGATATCATTTCGAAATAGGTACGGGCATTATGAGTTTTTAGTAATGCCTTTTGGATTGAATAATTCACCCTATCTTTTCATGGATCTAATGAATAGAGTTTTCACAAAACATCTCGATGATTTTTTGGTGGTATTTACTGATGATATCTTGGTATACTCTAAAATCTATGAAGATCATGAAAATAACTTGCACATTATCCTGATGACTCTAAGAAGACATGAATTATATGGGAAGTTTAGCAAATGTGAGTTATGGATTCAGGAGATCTATTTTCTTGGATATATTTTCTCTAAGGATGGAATCTCTGTTGATCCTTCTAAGACCAAGGCAATCCATGAATGGCCAGCACCGACGAGTATAACTGAGGTACATAGTTTTATTGGTTTAGCATGTTTTTATCCACATTTCGTATAGAATTTTGCCTGATTGGCTAACCCATTAACGAAGCTCACACGTAAAGGGGTTAAATTTATTTGGACAAAAGAGTGTAAACAATGTTTTGAAGAATGTAAGATAAGATTATTCAATGATCCTATACATACTCTACCATCGGGGAATGATGGGTTTGTTATTTATAGTAATGCATAGAAGAAAGGACTTGGTTGTGTCCTTATCCAGAATGATAGAGTTATTTCCTATGCATCATGATAGCTAAAAATTCATGAGAAAAACTACCCTACTCATGATCTCGAGTTAGAAGCTGTAATCTTTGCTTTGAATATATGGAGGAATTATCTCTATGGTGAAAAATGTGAGATATATATTGATCACAAGAGTTTGAAGTATATTTTCCCACAAAAAGAAATCAACATTAGGCAAAGGCGGTGGCTTGAAATACTCAAGGATTATGATTGCACGATACACTACCACCCGGGGAAGGAAAATAAGGTGGAAGATGCTTTGAGCAGAAATGATCATGGAGTTTTGAACAAGATGAGAGTTGAAAAGGATCCTATATACATGGATCTAGTAAAGATGGGTATGGGAATCACACTAGAAAGTGAAAATTCAATAAATTTTCAAATGGTTTCCAAACCATCTTTACTAGAAAGGATAAAGAGTTATAAGACCAATGATGAAGAGTTTAAAAATAAGATTAAAGCTTTGAATGATGGGAGATTGAGTGACTTTGTGTATGAAGATGGAATTTTGAAATTTGGGAAGAGACATTGTGTTCCTGATATACCTGATTTAAAAAGGGAATTGTTAGATGATGCTCATAGTTCCAATTTCCTTATACACCCTGGGAGCACAAAAATGTATAGAGATTTGAAGGAACATTTTTGGTGGGAAAAAATGAAGACAGAGATTGCTGATTTTGTGTCAAGATGTATGGTTTTTCAAAAAGTGACAGCTGGAAGGCAACAGCCTAGAGGAGCCTTGCAACCTCTTCCCATACCTGAGTGGAGATGGGATTATATTATGATGGATTTTATCATGGGACTACCAAAGACTCGTAGAAAGAACGATTAAATATGGGTCATTGTTGATCATCTTACCAATTCATCACATTTTCTTTCTATAAGATAAGATCTATCACTTGAACGTCTAGTAAGACTATATATTAATGAAGTTTTGAGACTTCATAGAGTACCTCTATCGATTGTTTCTGATAGTGATTTCCATTTTACTTCAAGATTCTGGAAGAGTCTTCAGAAGGCCTTGGATACTGAACTTCATTTGAGCACTACCTACCACCCTCAAATAGATGGACAATCAGAACAGACTATTCAAACCTTAGAAGACATGTTGAGATCCTCCTCAGTTGACTTTCAAGGTATGTGGGATCAATATTTACCTATGGTAGAATTTTCCTATAATAGTAGCTTACATTCAAGTATTCAGATGGCACCATATGAAGCGTTATACGGAAAGAGATGTCACACACCAACCTGTTGGGATGATATTTGTGAAAGAAAACACATAGTCCTAGAACTGGCGGAGGAAACAATGGAAAATGTGAAGGTAATCCAAAACCACATCAAAGAAGCTCAAAGCAGGCATAAGAGTTATACAGATAACCGAAGGAAGGATTTGAAATTTCAGGTAGGAGATCATGTTTTTTTGAAGGTATCTCCATGGAAGGGATTTATACGTTTTGGTAAGAAAGGTAAATTGAGTCCCAGGTACATAGGACCTTTCGAAATTCTAGAACTAATTAGGGCTATAGAGAACTATTTGGCAATGCTGCCAAGTCTCTGCAAAGTTCACGATGTGTCCCACGTATCACTGTTGAGAAAATACATGCTTGACCCAATGCATGTACTCACCTATGAGGAATTAGAACTGGAACCCGATCTATCTTATTACGAAGAGCATGTCAAGATTCTTGATACCTGAGAACAAGTGTTGAGAAACTAGACGACTTGTCTGGTAAATGTTCTATGGAGAAACCATAAGATGGAAGAGGAAACGTGGGAACCCGAGGAACTTATGATGAAGAACCACCCAAGTCTTTTTATGAAGTAATATTCTAGAAATTATTGGAATGAAATTATTTTAAGGAGGGGAGAATATAACACCCCAAAATTCAACGCTATGCTTCTCTTTGAATAATACAGTAGTGTGTGTTGTACACAACTTCGAGTTCTAACACACCACAACCAATCAAACTAGCCGTTATGAATAGTAATACCCACTTTTTTAAATTATATAAATTTTATCATTTAAAATGGACTTCATTTTTGGATTCGGAATATCGAAATTAGCCTAGGGTGAAATTTTGGTATTTTTCTGAAAACTTTCAATTTTTGATGAATAGTGAAAACACTGAGTTATAGTTTAAAACCGAATTTTTATTTAAATAATTATTTATTTTATTTAAATTTATTTTAGGTCAAAATAGATTCATAACACCTATATAAGTTCAATGTAATTCATTGGAGTCAGTTTATAATAATTTTAGATATATAAAAATTTTATTGAACTTTCACCGTCTTTTACCCATCTCCAACGAGAATTTTTAAATTCACATAAAACTTAATTTTACTGCTTCTGTGAGTGTAATTTTGAAAATATTAGATACACGGTTAATATCAAGGAGTAAAATTTGGTTCAATAAGATAAAAATAAATTTTGGGGAATTGTAACTTTTACTTTTATTTACCACGGTTAAAAGTAAATAGGGTAATTATCGGTAAAAATGATATTATTATTACCCTAACACATGTTCTAATTCTATTGTCTAAGTATAATTCGACCAAAAGCAAACATAACAATAAAATATGAACCTCTTTGGTCCACTTGGATTAGACTATGACATTTATTATTATTTAATTCAAAGAAGAGTAAAAAGAGATAAAATCAATGTTAAATAAATAAAACATTTTTAATATAAGGTTATATATAAGATAAATTCAATTATAAATTATCATTAAAAATATAAAAAAATTTCCTAGATAATTATATTTTATTTATAATTTTTATAAATTAAATAATTTAATTTATTTATGACACAATTGTGATGCAATAATTACCTAATTAAAGAAATATTAAAATAATTGTTATTAAAAATATTTTAATTAATGTAATTTGATACTTTTAATGAATTACACTAATTTTCTAGGTTAATATAAAATAGTATTGTTGGTTAGAAGAATTGTTTTTGAAGTAATAATGCTGTTATGAATTTAGAAAAAACAAAATAACAAATAGTGTCAAAATTGACATAAAAGAGTTTTTAAAACAAATATTATATTATTAATTCATATTCTATTCCTAAAAATATAAGGTTCAGACAATGTACTTATATAATGATAAGTGTATCATTAATTAACCACTTGGGATTCTCTTGGAACTATATATTAAGTTTATTAACCATATAATATAAAAATACAAAGAGACATGGTAAATGTCAAACTATTTAACTAAGAGTTAAATATAAATGATAAGGTTAATATAGTGACCCAAACCTGTGTAAAATCTATTGTTTTAAAGGATTTAGACCCATAACCACCTCAAACCTTAAATAATACACTTTGAAGCCATTATAAACTGAATATGAATTTATTATAAAATAATATTTCTAACTTTTCCAAAGGTGCCCCTCATCCCTCTTATAAAAGGCTCTCCCCCTTCTCTCTAATTCACACCTTCAAAGCCTTTGGTCTCGGCCAAAACCCGCCCAAATATTCTATAAACTTTTATCACTTCAACCTAGAGGCCTTATTTTAATCAGAAATCCAACCTAAGGAGCCCATTTGATCAAATCAAAAGGAAGAACCTGAAAAAGAGGTAATGTTTTCACCACCCTCTTTCAAGTTCAGTTCATCTTCTACTTCTTCTTTCTTTGTTATTTCTATTTGAAAATAATAAATCCAGTATCTTCTATATACTGTGATGTTATTATAAATATGTTACAACCATATTCAATATTCTATCCATCATTTGAACGACATGTCACCACACGTGCGTACGTACGACTTACCGTCTCCACGTTGTGGTGTAATTGTTATTCAAAACATTATTATTTGGATGTGTATGATAATGATGTGTAATTGAATTAAATAATAAATATAACATTATAATGATTCTTTATATATTACATACCATCCAATTATATATTATTCTAATATCAAAATAATGATATTGTCGCTCGTGCATACGTATGGACTACAGTCTCCACGAACGCGATGAGATTCATTCCCCATCGTATCCATTCAAGTCTAATTCACATTTGATGATTAAAATTAATTTTTAAGGACTTGATATCAATATGGATATGAATAAGATACAACCTATCCATAAAAAACACGGATTATGTAACAAAACATATAAACTAAAACGAGTAAGTTAACACCCAAAATGACGATAATACTAAGATATTATTAACAAAGCAATGTTAAAAGATCATATATGATATAATATTAATTTATATGATTCTTTTATAATTTAATAATAACTATTTCACCATTATAAATGATGTTAAGCTACCCTTAACCAAGGAAAAGTACAAGGTAAGGGTTTATTTCACAATCTATTCATTATCCGCGGTTTTTTATACGTAACTATCTACTGGGACTTCTTTATCATCCACATCCATGTTTCTTATAAATGTATTTCAATTAATTCTTACTATTTTATATACTATGGTTTAAAGTCATTTATACCCTTGTTGACATTTTATAAGATGTTTATAAAGGAATCTTTTCTTCATTTTCCAAACAAGGTTCTTTTTAACCTTTTCGACAGAATTATGGTAAGAATGTCTTTTTTTAACTTATACGGCGGGTGTGTCTATTTTCTACCATTATAAAATCGTCGAAGCTTCCCTTACAAGGTTATAAGAACATTTTCAAATTAAATGTTTTATTTTATAACTATGTGACTTTTAAATGATTTAAAAAAAGAGATATTTCTCTCAAATAGTTTTGATTTCGTCTATGTCAACATCATTTGATGGATTTTAACCTTATTTGAAGTTGATTTATTATGACACAAAACATCCATATAGTATTGAAGGTTTTGTTATATTTTTGACTGTGGATGTGTTATTTTTATACCATTCATGTTTTATGGATAAAGTATTGAAATTTCGTATGCTAGTTTTAACACAAATGTTTATGTTATGTTTAAACCTATTCATATGAGGACTGAATTGGACTTAATAAGTGACAGTTGGAGCTCTCTATAGCTCCTCAATGCATCGGTAGGTCTCATGAGACAAACTAGTGTCTTGGCACAATGCCTTGAGAAAATCTTAGTTGTAGTCTTGGCACAAAGGCTTGACTATGTGGTTATGATAGTCTGGCATTATGCATTCCATCATTATGAAAGTTGTTATTGATATTTCATGTGATTATTTGATTAGTATAATACCCATGTGAATAAGTAAATGGAATTATTTCATTTTATTTCCTCCATATTATGCTGAAGTTCAAGTTTAAAAGTCTTTTGTTTTAGTTATACATTGTATAAAATGTTTACGCTTATTTATGAATGTTTCCGTTATATTGTATTCCTTATTGGGCATCTGAGCTCACCCCTTTTTCTGTTTTATTTTTCCCAGGATGTGAAGAATTATTTTATGAATGACCTGTAGGGATAGTATGAGGGAATATGAGTGTGGTCTATGGAGACAAGATGTTGTTATAGTTTTTCACTTTATGATGTAATGTAAACTTTATAAATGTATCTAGTGATTCTAAGGCTACTAAACTAATCGATATTTCAAGACTTGATCTTTTGTGATCATTCCAATGTTATGTAATAATGCACCGACTCTGGGTAACTAGGTTTGGGGAGTTATAGTTGGTATCATAGAATGTTTAGTACAAACTATGGAAGCTAGATTTAGATAAACTATGATTAGAGAACATAGACCTAAGATGAACTTTGAGGATTAATAGAAAAGAACTTCCTAGAATTTTGTTATTATATAGATTTTGTGAGTTTTCAAAGCAATAAATCTATGTCTGGATACGAACAGGTAGAGGCGGCTCTGGCACAGATATACCTAGGGGTAAAACCCAAAAACACCGCTTTGATCTAGACTCGAACAGGAACTGGTGCACAATAACGGGCCTTGCTGCACTCTTGGTTACGACACTCCCTGGGGATATTCTTAGGATAATTTTCATTTTCTTTACAAAAACTTAGGAAGGGATTATGAGTTTATACTTTCTCAAATAAAACCTTATTATTATTATGGATTATATCCATAAACTGTTCATTTCATGTTAAGTGTTTTACAAGTTTGGAATTTGGTATTTCGATTCAAAAACTAATCAAGTTTATTCAATTTTTTAGAAATGGAACCTAGTGGAAGGAATGGAAACTATATCAATGCACACACTCCATATAGGGATTTCCCTCCTGCTTAAAAAAATTATAGTGGAGCTGGTGATGCAACTGGTTCTGATCAGCTAATCACCATACTAGCTAAGTAACTTTTACTTTTATCAATGCACGCACTCCAGTATCTTCTGTATACTATGATTTTATTATAAATATGGTACAACCATATTCAGTATTTTATCCATCCTTTGAATGTCATGTCACCATACGTGCGTATGTACGGCTTATCGTCTCCACGCTGTGGTGTAATTGTTATTCAAGACATTATTATTTAGATGGGTATGATAATGATGTGTAATTGATGTAAATAATAAATATATAATTATAATGATTATTTATATATGATATACCACCCAATTATATATTATTTTAATATCAAAAGAATGATATTGTCGCTCGTGCATGCGTACAGACTACCGTCTCCACGAACGGGATGAGATTCATTCCCCATCGTATCCATTCAAGTGTAATTCTCATTTTATGATTAAAATTAATGTTTAAGGACTTTATATCATTCTGTATATGAATAAGATACAACCTATCCATAACAAACATGTCTTATGTAACGAAACATATAAAAGAAAATGAGTAAGTTAACACCCGAAACGACGATAATACTAAGACATTATTATCAAAGAAATGTTAAAATATCATATATAATATCATATTAATGTATATGGTTCTTTTATAATTTAATAACAACTATTTAACCATTATACATGAGGTTAAACTACCCTCAACCAAGGAAAATTACAATGTAAGCATTTATTTCACAATCTCTTCATTATCCGAGGTTGTTTATATGTAATTATCTACTGGGACCTCTTTATCGTCCACATCCATGTTTCATAAAAATGTATTTCAAATCATTCATAATATTTTATAAACTATAGGATAAAGTAATTTATACCCTTTTTGACTTTTTATAAGATGTTTATAATTGAATCTTTCTATCATTTTCCAAACAAAGTCCTTTTTAACATTTTCGACAGAATTACGGTAAGAATGTCTTTTTTAACTTATATGGTGGGTGCATCTATCTTTCACCGTTATAAAATTGTCGAACCATAACTTATAAGATTATAAGAATATTTTCAAATTAATTGTTTTATTTTATAATTATGTGACTTTTAAATGATTTCAAAAAAAGAGATATTTCTCTCAAATAGTTTTGATTTCATCTATGTCAACATCCTTTGATGGATTTTAAGCTTATTTGAATTTGATTTATTATGATAAAAAACTTCCATATAGTATTGAAGGTTTTTTGATATGTTTGACTATGGATGTGTTATTTTTATTCCATTTATGGTTTATGGATAAAGTATTGACATTTTATATTCTAGTTTTAATACGAATGTTTATATTATGTTTAAACCTGTTCGTATAAGGAATGCATTGGACTTAATAAGTGACGAGTGGAGACCAATATAGCTCCTCGATGAATCAGTAGGTCTCATGCAAAAAAATAGGGTCTTGGCACAAGGCCTTGACAAAATATTATTTGTAGTCTTGGCACAAGGCCTTGACTATGTGGTTATGATAGTCTGGAATTATGCATTCCATAATTATGAAAGTGGTTATTGATATTGCATGTGATTATTAGATTATTAGAATATCCATGTGAATAATTAAATGGAATTATTTTATTTAAATTTGACATATTATGTTGAAGTTCAAGTTTAAAAGGCGTTTTTTAGTTATACATTCCCTTAAATGTTTATGCTTATTTATGAAAGTTTTTGTTATATTGTTATCCTTACTGGGAATCTGAGCTCACCCCTTTCTATGTTTTATTTATCCCAGGATGTGAATAAGTATTTTATGAATTACCTTCAGGGATAATATGAGGGGATATGAGTGTGGTCTATGGATACAATATATTTTTGTAGTTTTTCACTTTATGGTGTATTGTAAACTGTATGAATGTATCTTGTGATTCCAAGGCTACTAAACTAATCAGTCTTTTGAGACTTGATCTTTTGTGATCATGCCAATGTTATATAATAATGAACTGACTCTAGGTAACTAGGGTCAGTTCGTTACATTATATATATAGAGAGATTTAATCCATTCCCAATATCATGTAAATTTATAGAAATGGAGGAATAAATAGATTTTTAGGACTCATTTTTGGTAAGTATAAATTAATAAAGAGCTATATACTACTAATGGAATCCCCACACACCATATTCAATCAAAAAAATTAATATCCCACGTTTAAGGAATCAGATCAATTTTTTTAGAAACATAGATGATGTGAAGGAAAGAAAATATCCAGAATAAAATAATATTTCCATAGTTATTGAATGAATAATCAGTGTGCCTTTCACCACTTCATTTTCATTAACCACAATAGCAGTTGTGATTTAATTATAATTCTACTTATCCCATGTATTTATGGGTTGATTATCTTAGTTATCATCATTATAATATATATTAGTTCATCAATATTTATGGTTCCCAAATAATTTACATCTATAGCATAAAACTGCCAAAGGTATTTTTAAATTGATTTTATTTAAATCTAATTTTTTAGTATCCTATTCATATCTCTTCAACACTCATGTAATTTATGTATGGTTATCCCACACTTTATGTTCATTACCATTAAAAAATAAGAAATTATATATGATTCATACCACGTTTTTGACTTGTAGATAAAAGACACTTTTTTCCACATTCTCTGATCACTTGAAATTCTATGATTTATTTCCCTTTCCACTATATCCATTAGAATAAGTAGATTACATATTCTAAATTTCCACATTAATTTTACACAAAACACGTTTTTTATAGATAACATATCCCATATGGTTAACACCTTTTAGCGAGTTAGATTATAAGAACTAATGAAATGATCTATTTCGGTTTCAGGGTTAATAATAAATTCGGAAGCATATATTTCAAGTTTCATGAGGATTACATCATATATTTTTTTATTAATTCTCCTTTTGATTTAACTCAAAAAATACCCTATTTATATTGATTTGTAGATCTTAAAAAATATATAATGTGAAGAATGTTTTCTAAAATTCTTCAAATTCCATATAGATTATATATTCCTTTTTCGAAGAATCCTTTCTTAGAGTCCTCCATTGATAAAATTTACCTTAATGATTATAAAAAAACAATACAAAATTTTCATTTTTCAATCATTGAATAAAGTAAAAAATATTTGATGTTTAATTATTTATTACTCAGAAATTAGTGGATCAAGAGACCTAAAAATGGAGTGTTGTTATTTTAGTATGATGGACCCATTGTGGAGATTTTCCTTCCTTTGATTATTTTTAAGTTTAACACAGTTATTATTGTTTCTCATTTCATGATATAGTTGGGTGAGAATTACCATGACATTTTTTAATCCAAAACTAATCCCATTTAGTTTCTCATTGGTACAATCATTAAATTTTATATCACACATTCCCTTAAATTTGTTTCACATTGTTCCGGCTAGTTCCTAAATAAAAAAACTAACTATTAATTAAAAATAACTAGATTATGCACTCATATGATTAGAAATATAAATCCTAAGATTTACTTACCTATTAAAGCTTCATTTAGTATTATAAAACCTCATGCTCTGACATGTGAAACACATATTTGGTTCAACATGAGTTTCTTTGAGTTTTATCCACTGATTATTCATAACCTAATATCAACCCCACTCTAATACCAATTGAGATAAACCATCCAAAAAAATACATAATAAATCATTTTACGTGAAGATATATAACATATAACATTTAGTTACACCATACCACATATAGGATTAGTATATATATAGATTGGAAACATAAATGAAATATTTTATGTCATTTTTTTCTTTCTCTATATATTCAACACTCTTGAAACCATTCTATAAATATTTTATGGCATACTCTTCTTTGTTACCCATTGAATGGAAAGATAAGAAAAATAGTGCTTTTAAACTCAGTAAGGTATAAAACATGTGAGATATAAATCAATGATCACAAGTGATTATATTACGAACATGTAGATATGAAGACATTATTATCGTATATGAAAACAACATAAGGTATTCTTACCCAAAAAAATAATTATAAAAATGAATATAAAATAAGGAATTAGGAAAAACATTTCAAAGGATAATATGAAATATAAAATTGAAATGTGTCAAAAAAAATATAAAATAAAATCATTTCTTTTTTCAAGGAACACTTCTAATAAAAAAATAACATAGTTGATTAGGGTCACCCCCTTTCCCAAAAATATAATGGATTCAGTTCTTTTACAATTCTTATAAATATAATATTTTTGGTCCAAAACCCATCCCAATACATATCCTCCAAGGAGATATAAAATCTTTACCCAATTTATTTGATTTTTATATATAACACCCATTACATAATGATAAAGCATCTATATTTGTGCCACTTGATCATGATAAAATTCAAAAATAACGAATTTAATAGACAATTCCTGATAATGGAATGAGTTTCATGAAAAATTACATAAGGAAAAAATAAATCACATAGGGAAACAGTGTATTTGGATTCATTAAAAAATATATTGAGTGAATCATGGGAAACATTAAAGGACATTGGGATAAATGAAAAACAATTTATGAAAAAAAATTAAACAATTTTATGAACATGTGAATAAATACTGATTACATTATTGTAAAAATTTATATTTATATTACATAAGTCACTAATCAGTAGTTTTAGAAGAATAATGAGAAAGTAAATAAAAATTAATTTTAGGAACCATGAAAACCTTAAAAATAATCTTTTCAGTAAAATGTAAAGAAAACCATTTGAGAGGGCAGTAGTGTGAAAATTTTTAATGAAGATATATAAAATATTATATTTAACCTTTTGTAAAATAATTTAGAAATTAAAAATAACGAAATTAAACAATTATATAATTGGAGATAATGATAGATAATATATCCCTGAAATATAACACAGATGATGGATATGGATGAAATATATTCCATCTTAAAATAAGAGATAAAATCAATTCCTTTTATAATTATTAAATCAATATGAGAGGAAATAGTGAAAAGAAATGTAATTATAATAAAAAAACAAGAGGAGAAGAAAATAGGTGTAGTTTTTTGGAGATAGAATATTCAATTTACCCTAATAGAAATGTAAACTCATACTTTATTGATTTAAAAGTGATATTGGAAGATAAAATCATAACATTAATCATGAATTCATCAAACATTAGTGAACCCCTTTTAAAACATCTCAAATTCTACAATGTATAGTTTTTTAAAATTATATGGATTCATTTTGAGACCAAGTGTTGAGAGGGCACATGATTCTGAGGCCAGGTTTTTTTTGGAACAATTGTTTGAAAAATACTAAACTTATAATAGCACGTATGTTCAGTTTTCCTAAAAAAGAGGAATAAATCTTAAATGGGTGATTGCATAAAAATTATGATGGAACCATTGTGATTAGAATGGTGGATTTACCCTAGGAACAATCTAACATTGGTCGGCAGAGGTCATCTGTAGAAAAAGTCCCTAAGTACGAAACTGTTATGAAATAATTTAAATAAAAATTATTTTATAACACATTTACATTTATTTCTATTAGGAATTTGTTTGGAATTCAAGGTTATAATCATAACCCTGGAATTTCTCTGAGACGTGGAGAAAGAAATATCTCAAATTAATGTCTACAGATCATATAACCATAATCAAATTTCAACTGATTTGATGGAACCACTCCAATGATGATGATGATGCAAATATCCTTCATTAGTGATTGTTCTGAATTAAGGTCGGGTGGTTGGTTCTTTCTGATTTTCCCCATTATTGATTTTCATGATGAACATGGGTCAATCCAAAAATAGATTGATCTATGGTTCAATCCTTTTTGTGGGATGGGATGTTATCTACGGGACTATTGAGAGATTTATTTTAATTCCTATTTGTTTATCCTTATAATGAAAATTTATTGAATTTAAAATGAACAAAGACCAAGGTTTTTTTGTTAGGATGTTATTGTTCTTTTTCTCTCCCTCGTTATTCACATTTTTCACCATTGGACCCCTGCTGCCACAATTCTACTTTCCAGGTGCCTCTAAACATGATTAGAACCCCGAATTGGAGGAAAACATGCAATAGAGGCCATATCTGTGTAGATTAGGACCCTGGGGAACCCTGATCTGCAACAATTTTGAATTATAGGTATCAGAGTTGGATCAACAGTCCACTGAAAGGACCACTGGTGTAGGTCCAGTGTGGTGGTCCGGTGTAGTGAGGCGGTGACGGTGGGCTGTGAGATGTGGCTTTGCTACATGTACCAGGTCAAGCTAGATGCCCCACGCTTGAGCGGGTCAGCATGGACGAAATTCCCTTCCCTAGCATGCCAGGTCGGGCATAGTAGGATTGTTTGGGCCAAGTGGTTCAGACCCCAGGTCAGACCTGTGGCAGCCGGGTCAAAGTTGAACCACATCCCTTCAGCTGCAACATGACCGTGGTAGAAAAGGGCACAGTCAACCATGGTGGTCGACCCCGATTGTCGCGAGGTGGTTGGTTCATGTGGTCCACTTCCAATGTCAGTGGACTGACTACACAGTCAATCCACAAGCCCAATAACCACTATTTGAAATGTCTAACTTCAATAACATTCAAATAATATGTTTGTTTAAGAGGCTTCTACGATGTTGAGATCCAGACATTGAGATAGTCGTTTTGAGATACTATGTTGAGTTTTAAGCATAGAATAGTATTGGTTGAGAGCGTTCCCTTGGGTCTCTCATTAAGGGTACAATACGGCATTGCATCCACATTATTGGATTCTATTCCCATCTATAGGTCGAGTCCCAAATAGAGTTTTGGTATTCCTCTGTGGGACTGGGGAAGGATCCTCTATCACCCCTAGTGTAGTTTTTTGGAATTGGCATAACCTCCAAGAGCTAGGCATCGGTCCTCCATTTAGTTGACCACATCAGAAGGGTTAGTGGTAATCCATAGAGTGTAGAGGTAGGATACCCTACGTTACTAGATACATCAGTAGGGTTAGTGGTATTTCATAGTTTATCTGAGCATGAACCTCTACATCAAGGGTTTCTCCATATTAGTTTAGTGGTATTCCCCAATGTGTCTAAGAAGGATCCCCTCTCTTTGTATCATAGTCTTCATTGAAAAATACATTCTAATTTGGGAAGGTCCCAACTGAGGTAGACCTATTCATGAGTCTCTCTGACTATATCATGTCTCGAGTAGTGATTTCTCCTAGAATGAGCATGATTCAAGAAGAATCATGTGGCTGGAAATTGGTTTAGAATGCCCGATGATGTGGTGTTTCTCATGAGAATATCTAGAAGGTATTTTAATATGTTTTGTATACATATATCTCTATATAGATGAGTATAATTTCCTTTATGGAATTTCTTTATGAAATTTATTTGTGGTTTCGGGGTGTCCTACTGAGTTTTTTTATACTCACCCCTATCGAGGATTTTACCACACATGGAATGTATTGTGTAGATGATTTAACATTTGATGGAGTCCTTAGAAGACCATGAACAGACGTTGCCTGGCCAAACTGGACATACTGACGTGTGTTATTAAAAATTAATATAGTAGTCCCAGTACCACTTTTCTTATAGGTTATAATTGTGTTTATAGACACTTTTTAGTGGCACTGTATTCTGCCCTGGTTTACTATATTTCAATTCCTATCGTACTCTGTTGTGGGATCTTAGTGGGTTTCATGAACTATTTAGTTAGTGTAGTTCATTTCAGCGTTTGTGGCTTAGAAATGTGTGTGTGTACAGGTACTTATCCTAATGTCTCCCATTTGTGGAATATACCTACTGAGTGCTAGTCACCATCCACTAGCCTATTGGCGGCTGATGTATCCATAAACCACGAAACTAATTACATGTCTATCGACTTGATACATGAAAACACTGGTTGTAGGAAAAAACATTGGTACATACATCATATATGTATGATTGTTTTTTCCATGTCCTTTAGGAGACATCTCTCCAGATATACTCAGTTGACTATGGTACATCGTGATTTATTTCAGGATATCTCCATGTAGATAGCTATCTACGATTCCACCACATGATCATGAGGATGCTTTTCCAAATGATGAGGCATTGGTACATGAAATTGTCCCAGGAATAGAACCTCCAGGTGGTGCACCAGTCATATCACCACCTGTGGAGTATCACATAGTACCCACATTACAAACAGATGAGGTGCGTAGGATAAGTACATTTCATGATTTCTAGAAGAAGATACCCCTCATGTTCTAAGGCGCGCCTCACAAAACAAAGGCTAAGGACTAGCTTGAGGAGGTGACTTGAGTTTTACATCTTGTTAGGATTCCAACTAATTAAATGGTGGTCTTATTTGTGGGCCTTTTACATCTATTAGCAGGATGATTTTGGTGTTTAGTTTCAAAATATTACATCAAGGAGACTCTCCCATGGATAGTGTTTGAGAACCTTTTTTAGAGGGGATTTATTTCCATATAAGATAAGGGTAATGTGTATCCAAGAGCTTCTACAGATCCAACAGGGTGACATGTCGATACTTAAATATTCAATGAGGCACAACCTATCTAGATACTCGATGGATATGATACATGATCAGTAATTTAGGGATCACACCTTCGAGTGAGGTCTATATAAGTACATTCAATCCTATGTTACCCCTTTGAGAATTTTTACTTATGATGGGGGTGCTTGAGCAATATTTTCTAGTCAAAGTTTTATTGGCTAAGAGAATACAACCAGTAATTGTTAGCAGTGGGTGAGCAAGAGCAGAGACCTCGATAGTAGGGAGCAGATGGCAGTCTCAGGGAATTGGACCCATGAGACGTTTCAATATGAGGTCCCATTATAGAGGATATGTAGTTCAGGGCTCATAGGGTGGGTCGAGTCTATCTATAAAGAGGAGGTTCTATTCAAGTTGTGAAAGGGGGCATGTCACCTGAGATTGTGAAACCTATCGTACTGATCATAGGGATTTTGTGGATAGACCATTGTGGTATAGAGAGCTACAATAGAAAACTAATATATAAGGCAGTGTATGTTGCAGATGATTTGGAAGACCAAGAGTAGGTGGTCAGCATTTCGATATATTACCACCACCATCCCCAGGTGTTCTATGCTAGGCTTAGGGATCTGTAGGATAGGGGAAAGTAAAACTGCATGTGGTCGGGGATTATGACCCAAGGGATCTAGAAAGTATTCTAGGTACAATCTATTTCATTTATACTTTATCTTTCATTTTTATTGACATAGGTTTTAGTCATTCTTTACTTTCCACAAATCTTGTTCAAGACTCAGAGAATCTAGTAGAACAGTTTACTCAACTCTCATGCTTGGAGATTCATACTGGAGGAAGTTTAATTATCATTCACTGGTGTTGATAGTGTGACCTAACTTCTGGAGGTGAGATTTTTGGTTGGGATATCAAGGTAGTGGTGTTAAGGACATTTGATTTCATTCCTAAGTATGGACTGGTTATCCACAGTTCATGAATAGATTGAGTGTTTTAGGGAAAAAGTGCATTGTGTCCACAATGATGGAACCATGATTTAATTTTTGGTGTAAAAGAAACATAGGCAGTGTAGGATGGACTCAAATATAGGAGGATGAAATGAGTTAATCATCAGTTGTTTGGCCTCACCCTCAGTGTCATGGATGATATGAGTCCCCAATTTCCTATAGTGGTGGAAGATTTTGGGGATTTCATTGAAAAAGATGTTCCAGGTTGAACTCCCCATGTGGATATGGACATCTTTATAGGTCTACACCATATGATGACCCTGATGTCTCACAATCATATCATTTGGATCCCATAGAGCTTCCAGAACTAAGGGTGTAGTTAGAGGAATTTTAGAGGATGGGATTCGTAATGACCATATGTTTCACCATAGGAAACCCCAGTATTTTTTTCCAAGAAGGTAGACAATATCTTGAGCATATGTGTGGATTACTAGTGCTCGAAGCATTTGACCATGAAGAACAAGAATCCACTATCAATTTTTGATGACCACTTTGATCAGTTGAAGAGACTGTGATGGTTCCCAAAGAACTACCTCAGATCAATCTATCCCCAATTGTGTGTAAGGGATAATGATATACCAATTATGGCCTTCATGTGTCACTATAATTACTATTATTACTTAGTGATTCCATTTTTCATGAAAAATGACCCAGCATTGTTCATGGGACTCATCAACCAGATCAGTCAATCTTACTTAGACTAGTTTTTGGTGGTCTTTATTTACAAAATTGTAGTTTACTCAGCATTCAAGAAGGAGCATTTGGGACACTTGAGGATGGTCCTAGACAAACAATGAGATAATAAAATATATGGGAAGCTCTTGAAGTGTTTATTTTGGATTTGAGAGGTCCGTTTTTTGGGACACATCATCTAGGAGGCTAGATTTGTAGTAAACCAATCAAAGGTTGGGACAAAGTCGATGGATAGTGTTCCTCTAAGACTATGACTTTGAGATTGTCTATACTCATAAGAAAGTGAATGTCGTGGAATGTTATCTTAGTAAGGGATCTAATTCACTATTTCTGAATGAGGCATCAGAGTAGTTTTCGTCATTGTAGTTATCATTTGTTGATGGAGATGGAGCAAATTATATCTATTCAACGGTTATCGCCCCTCCTCTCTCACATTGATTCTGGGAGGAAGGTATTGGGGATACTGGCTACAAGACCTAACACGCTCATATGTCTATATGGAATACCACTGTTGTATGTTAAAAAGGTGGGGAGCATGTTGTTCTTTTTAGAGGATGCATAATATTACTAGTGGTGTCGGAGGAGGAGGTTTTGAGGGAGTGACGTACATCCCCTTGGTGGTATATATAGGGGGAACAATTTAATAAGACCTATGATTACATTTTTGGTGGCTAGGTATAAATAATAGAGTTGCATAGTTTGTATCTCGATACTTTTTTTATCAACAAGTTAAGGTTGAGCACCAAGTTCTAGCTTGTTTAGCTCAACCCCTTAAGGTGCCAAAATGGAAGTGGGATGGGATATCAATGGACTTCATGATGGGTTATTCACATATTTCCAAGGGATATGATTTCATCTAGATGATCGTTGACTAAATCACTATGTCAGCCCACTTCCTAGCTATTCAAGAGAAGAGTTCTGTAAGGATATTGGGATGTCTCTACGTGTAGGAGATAGTTCTACTCCATGAATTCCCATTGACAATAGTTTAGAATCGTGATGATAGTTGTACATCCTGGATGTGGAAGGGATTGTAGGAGATGTTTTGTACCATGTTTCTCTTGAGAAAAATGTTTCACCTATATACAAATAGCCCGGATGAGCGGACTATTCATGTTCGGGAGGTCATGTTGCGAGATTTCAAGTTGGATTTCATCCATAGTTGGGACTGGTGGAGTTCACATACAACAAAATCTCTCAATCCACCATTGGTATAGAACTATTCAATCCTTTTATGGGTATCCCTGTAGGTCACCACATTGCTGGAATGACCATGGAGTGTCAGCACTCATGGGCCAAGAGTTGGTGTGAGAAACTACAGAGAAGGTTTATATCATTTTGGAGCAGATGAAGACTACAAAAAGATGTCATAAGTCTTATGATAATAGGGTATAGAGGCCTTTAGTGTTTTAAGAAGGAGACCATGTGTTCCTTTGGGTCTCACCTTGATGCAGATTACATATATTTGGAATGTGTGGAAAGATACCTCCAAAGTTCATCGTTCCTTTACAGATACTACATAGAGATGGTAAGGTGGTGTGCCTCTAAGATCTACCTTCATAGTTATATCAGGTACAAGATTTCCACAACGATTCATATATAAGAAGGTATATGCATGACCCATCACAGTTCATTGAATGGGGTGATATGGACATTGAGGATGGGGAGACTTTTGGTGAGTACCTAGTGGAGATCGAGGATCATTATGAGAGGATCTATCATTGGTGGTCGATTCGTTTGGTGTGAGTTCTGTGGAAGGACATGAATATCAAGAAGATCACATGGGAGTGGGAGGCTCAGATTTTTTCTTAGTACCCACTTTTGTTAGAGTATCCCTTATTTTGGATTTTGGGGATGTAAATCCCCATGGTGGGGAGAATGTAAAGTCTCACACAACCCCTTGTATTATTTTTATAAATTATATGGATTTATTTAGAGACTAGGAGCTAAGACAGTGTGTGATTCCGAGGCCTAGTTTTCCAAGAACAATTGTTTTAAAAATACTAAACTTCTAATAGAACACTTGCACAGTTATCCAATTTTTTTTTCTAACTATTAAATTTGTTTGTGGATTATAAATCTAAGGGAATGTTAGATTATAGAATGGTATCTTTACCCTAGGCATGACCTAAATTTTTTTGGCACGGGGAATCTGTGGAAAAATCCACCAAGTAGATGATCATGATTAAATAATATAAATACAATTATTTTATAATGGAACAATTTTTTTTTATTGGGTCATTGTTAGGAATTCAGGGTTAGAATCATAACCCTATAATTTCTCTAAGATGTGGAGAAATAAATCTCTTTAAAAAATAGATACGAATCATGGATCAATGATCAACGTGCTTCCAATTTTAAGGAACCTCAACAACGATGAAAATGACAATACAATGATCCTTTATTAATAATTGATCTGAATTGAGGTAGGGTGGTTGTTTCTTTTTTATTTTCCCAATTATTTATTTTCACAATAAAAGTGGGTCACTCCAAGAATATACTGATCCTTGATTTGATCATTGTATTGGTGTGGGATATTATCTATAGGATTTTAAGGAGATTTATTTTAATTCCATTTTTTTATCCTTCTAATGAATAAAGATTGAGGTCGACATGAACAATGGCCAAGCTTCATTTCTCAGGGTGTTCTTGTTATTTTCTCTTATTATTTCTCTGTGTTCTTCATCATTGGACCCCCATAGACATGGTTCGACTTTCCATGTGGCTTTGAATGCGATCAGACCCTTGGATTTGAGGAAAATAGACAATAGATGCCAAATCATTGAAGATCAGAACCTAGAGAGCCCAGATCTGTGACTATTCTGAATTCTTGGTATCAGAGGTGGCTTGATGGTCCATGAATGGGACCCCACCATGGGTCTAGAATGATGGTCTACTATAGAGAGGTGGCGATGGCGGGCCACGAGATACATTGGGTGGCGGCGTGCGGAGGTACTAGGTCGTGGGATGAATTGGGGTCACGAGATGCATGAGCGGCGCTGGTTGCAGGGGACGCGATCAACAATCGGATGGACCGGGCCAATCTAATCGGCCCACATGCAAGCGGTCCAGGTCGGGATGAGTGGGTCAGACCCTAGGTCAGACCTAGGGTGACTAGATCGGCATCGGGTTATGGTCGACCATGGGGGTCGACTATGAGCCATTGTCACTCTATTTGTTGTGCGACCATGATAGTATGTGGTGTCGTCAACCATGGTTGTTGACCAAGGAAACCATGGAGAGGTCATTCCGAGCAGTCAACCACAATGGTCGGTCAGAGCAGTCGACCAAAATGGCCTGTGGAAGAACCACGCAGTCGGCCCATTGTACCATTGACCCTCCCACTTTTAATCATCTAAGTAGCATAACCTTAAAATGATACATCAGTTTAGTGAGCCATATGTAGCATTGAGAACCTGTAATTGAGATGATACATTTCAGATAATGTTGTGAGTTTTTTTCTTTGAACATTATAGGTTGAGAGTGTTCACTTGGTCATTTCATAAAGGGTTCAGTATGAAATTATATTAACATTACTGGATTGTATTTCACTCTAGAGGTCATGTCCCAAATAGAGTTATTGTATTCATCAGTGGTACTGAAGCGGGATCATCTATCACCCATATTGGAGTTTTGTGTAATTGATGTAACCTCTGAGAGAAAGGCATTGGTTCCTTATCTAGCATGCCACATAAGTTAGGTAGGTGGTATTCCCCATAGTGTCTAGGATGGATACCCTATGTTATGAGTTGTATCAGTTGGGTTTGTGGTATTCCCTAGTGTATCTGGGTAGGATCCTTTTTGTTGTGGGTTAGTCCTAATTGGGTTTGCGGTATTCCCAATAGTGCCTGGGTATGATCCCCTTTTTGAATGTAATATTCTTCTTTAAAAAATATGTTCTCATTTGGGTAGGGCCCAAATGAGCTAAACCTCTTCATGGTTATCTCTGATGATATCTTGGATCGAGGAATGAGTTCTATCAGAATCAGTGTTCTTTGAGAAGAATCTTTTGGCTGGCAGTTGGTTAAGAATGCCTGATGGCATGGTGTTTATCATAATTATATCTATATGTTCTTGTAATATGTTTTATAGACATATTCATATGTGCTTTTTGAGTGTACTTTCATTTGTGGTATTCATGTGTTGTATTTATTTGAGATTTTAGGGTGTCCTATAGAGTATTGTTATACTCACCCATGCACGGGCTTTTCCTATATGTGGAATTTCATTTGCAGATGATCAACGTTTTGATGGATTCCATGGCAGACCTGGACCAGACGGTGCTTATAAAGACCAAAAAGACTAAGGTGTGTTATTAAAGCTTCAAAAAAAGTCACAATACCTCCTTTCTTACATACTGGTCTTGTGGATACAGACTCTTTTTAGTGGGCATGTATTCTGGCCCTATTTACATTATTGTACTTCATGTCCTAATCTGTTGTGGGATCCTAATTGTTTGCATGCACTATTTACTTTGGTTTTTTTACATTTCTTCATTTGTGGCTTGGAGATGTGTGAATGTGTACATGCACTTAGGCCAATACCTCCCATTTTTAGATTATACCTACTCTATGTCAGTCACTATCTCTTGGTCTATTGGAGGCGGGCTTGTCATAGTGATGACACAGGCCCCTCTGCAATGGGTCATGACACCTTGGATGAATTTCTTGCTTTGTGAAATGAGTTCCATTTGAATGTAGGATTTAGACCACCTTATTGGGACCATAAGCTACCAAATGTGTAATAAGTCTTTAGGAAATGTAATTTGGGACTAATTTCTTAATAAAATAAAAGGAAATGTGTTTTTTATGTGGGTGGGAGAGAGATCCTATTATAGTTGATAGTAAAGGATATTTCTTTGAAAACATAATTTAGGTGAAGGGTAAAGATTTAATCACATGAATGTTAGAGGTTCTGGTGTAACACCCGAGACTTTTATGTTATATAAATCATCAAAGGAATATTTTTCTACACAACACTTTCTTGGCTTGTTTTACACGAAATCGCGACCTTCCTCGATAGCTTGCGTCGTACGCAATACCGAGTTTCACTAAACAACGATATGCTATTAAAATATTATTATAACTAGCCGTTATGAATAGTAATAACCACTTTATGAAATTTTATAAATTTCATTTTGGAATTAATTTTTGGATTCGGAATATCGAAATTATCCTAGGGTGAAATTTTGGTATTTTTCTGAAAACTTTCAATTTTTTGATGAATAGTGAAACCACTAAGTGGTAGGTTAAAAACTGAATTTTGCATAAAACTTAATTTTATCGTTTCTTTGAATGGAATTTCGAAAATACGACAGACACGGTTGATATCAGTAAGTAAAATGTGGTTCAATGAGATAAAATAATTTTTTGGTGAATAGTAACTTTTTACTTTTTTTTACCGCGGTTAATAGTAAATAGGGTAACTAACGGTAAATATGATATTACTATTACCCTAACACATGTCCTAATTATATTGGATAAGTTTAATTCGACCAAAAACAAAATTATGAATATAATATGACCATTTAGGTCCACTTGGATTAAATTATGACATTTAATATTATATTATTTAATGAATAGTTAAAATAGTTAAAATCAAAGTTTAATAACTAAAACATTTCTAATATGGGTTTATACATAATATAAATTCGATTATAAATATTCATTAGAAAGATAAAAATATTTCCTACATAATTATATTTTATTTATAATTTTTAGACTTTAAATAAATTAATTTATTTATGACACAACGATGATGCAGTAATTACCCTTTTAAGGAAATGTTAACATAATTGGTGTTATAAATGCCCAAATAAATGTAATTTGATAATTTTTATGAAATACAATAATTTTATAGGTTACTATGATATATTAGTGTTGATTTAATCAACATGGTTCGAACATATAATTCTGTTATGACTTTCACAAAAATCATATATCAAATAGTGTCAAAATTGACACAAAATAGTTTTTAAAACAAATATTATATTATTAATTGTTATTTTATTCTTAAAAATCTAATGTTCGGCCAAATGACTTAGATAAGGATATATATATTAATACTAAACAACTTGAGGTTCGTTTGTCATGTTATAGTAAGTATATTAACCATATAGTGTAAGAAAAAAAAAAGTCACGGTAAAAGTTAAATTATTTAACTTAGAGTTAAATCTAATTGATAAGGTTAAAATAATAACCTAAACTTGTCTAAATCTTATTGGTTGATAGGATTTCGACCCATCCCCACTTTACCTTAGAAATAAGACCCTTTGGAACCATTATAAACCGATTTTGACTTTAATATAAAATAATATTTTGAGATATTCCTAAGGTGCCCCTCTCCTCCCTTATAAAAGGGAACCTCCTCCCCCTCCTCCTCACTCCAATTTGAGCCCTCAAGCACGGACAACCCCTTCCAAAATCCCTTCTCCACTTCCCTAGAATAATACTAGAGGTCCTGGTCTTCTTCAAAGACCAATATTAGTTCCCTAAGTGGAGGATTCAAAGAGGCGTTTCAAAGAAGAGGTAATATCCATTACCGATCTTTTCAATTTCTTTCTTCTTCAACTTCTTCTTCTTTAGTTGTTTCATGATAAAGTAATAACATCAGTATTACTTACATACTGATATGTTATTATAAATATGAAACAACCCTAATTCACCTTCTATCCATCCTATGGAAAAATGAAATCACCACGCGTGTGTACGTACGGAATACCGTCTCCACGCCGTGGTGTAATCTATTTTCCACCATCACCTTACAAGGATGGGTATAATGGTGTAATGAGTAACTATATATGATTATTATAAAGTTATATTGATACTGAAATAGTATAAATACACTTAAATACAATTCCACGATCATGGGAACAATATCATCGCTCGTGCGTACGTACGGAATACCGTCTCCACGATGTGATGCGACTCGTTCTACATGATCATCATTACATAGTAATTATATAAATGAATTGAATGAATAAATATGATAAATGTTACACTAATACCATTCTGGATATAAGTTATCTATAACCATAAAATAAGAATAAGAATTTATTCGGCAAAACACGCATAAGAACAAAAGGCAATAAAGACCCGAGTAACAAGTAACAATGAAATATTACTAATAAGAATCTAAGAATATTACCATATATGATATCATATCAATATGTATGATTCTAGAATAAGTCAATAACATTATTTAAACCATTATACAGGAGCTTCAGACACGTACAATGCAAATCGGACCTAAGGTAAGGGAAATATCACAATCTCATTTTTATTCGAGATTGTTTATACTTTGAAATTTACCGGGGTGTATTTTATCATCCACATCCATGTTTCCTCAATATTTAATATTATTTTCATCCAACTAAAATTGTTTAAATCCAATTTTACCCTTTGGTGAGTTTTTAGTAAAGGATATGAAAGTAATCTTTTGTCGTTTTTCGTACGAGGTACTTTTTGACTTTTCCGACAAAAGTACGAAGAATGTTTTTAACTTATACGACAAGAATGGATTTTTAAAACATTATTTCCAAGAATCTTCCTTTATAAGTTTTCAAGTTTATTTTTAATAAACTTCTTTTAGTTTATAATTGTATGACATGTTAAGAAAAGAAAAGTGCTTTTGAAGTAGAAAGGATATTTTCCTCAAGAATGGAGTTTAAATGTTTTATCAGAATTATTTTCCATCTAAGATAATATAGGGTTCTGTTTTTATCCCTATTATTACATTTATTTGATTATGTTTTGAGGAAATTATTTTTATGAAGTCATTTACCTTATATGGTTTGTTTTATGATGTCATGATGTTTCAAGAATCCCATTTTTGTTACATGTGTTATGCGATGATGTATGATTTATGATTATGTGGCACACATAAGAAAGGATTCATTATGAGATGGGTGGGACCTATATCTCCCTACAATGCAATGGGTAAAGATTTTATATATCATGAGATAGACATGGCTGGAACAGAAGGTTATTTCGGTTCAGTGATACAGTACTGAAACGAGGAGTGAACTCGGTTCAGAAATGGACTTTGTCCGCTAAGATAGTCTTGGAAATGAGTCATGACTAACAAGAAAGGATTTTCCATGATTATGTGTGCATTCCACAAAGTTTCATGTTTTATGTTATGATTATGGGGATCTCATTTTCACTTCTATGATTTATTCCATGTTAAGATATTATGATCTCTTTTGCAGGTTATGATTTTCAAAAAGATATGATATGATTTTTATTTCTTTTATTTTCCCTTGCTGAGCATTTGAGCTCACCCTTTTTTGTATGTTTTCTTTTCCCCAGGTCAGGAAGATGGATATTAAGTAGAATATGCGAAAAGGGACCCTGGATATGATGAAATAAATGGGAGACACTGTAGAAGATTTATGAACCAGTTGTTTATGTTTCCCAGTTTCTAAAGACACTATACCTATACGGTCCTTTGTGGTTTTTTCATATGTTTTAATAAGTGTGCTTCAATTTTGAAGTATTAACAATGTATGTAAAGTATGGGTCGCTATAGTTGGTATCAGAGCAAAGGTATAGTCAACCTTTGGAAACTAGGATGTGAAAGCCTTAGTAAGAACCCAAAGGATAAGTCTAAGCATAGAACACAATCTTAGTGTTTTAGAAATGGCCATGAATAACCTAGGATAAGACCTTAAGCGTGAAAATTTTATTCTTGAATTATGTGGTTTTCCTATTATAATTAGTGTTGCTCACACTATTCTTCTTGGTTTTATTCAATGGCTGGAACCCGAAGGAACCGTGTTAATGCGGAATGCGATGGGCAATGAAATGATTGTCCCCCTGAGCAACCAAACGATATGGGAGCTGGAATGAAAAATCTTGTAGCCATGCTCACACAACTTTCTCAAGCTATGAATCATGCAGGACTTCCAAACGAGCAAAGGAAGGAGCAACATTCTGTTGAATCCTTCATGAGGCAGCGTCCACCTTCTTTCAGCGGGTCTACTGATCCATTAGTTGCTGAACAATGGATTAGTACTACTAAAAAGATATTTTAAGTTCTTCAATGTTCTAAACATGATAAAGTCATCCTAGCAGTGTATCGTTTGGAAGGATATGCTGATCAATGGTGGAATCTTATTAAGAATACGAGGAAAAGGGATGAAATTGAGTCCATGGAATGGGACGAGTTCAAGAACTTATTTTTCAATAAGTACTTCCCTCGTATTCTCCGAAAAAATATGGAGAAAGAGTTTCTTGAACTAAAGAAAAGGGATGATGAATCTGTTGGTACCTATGAAGCAAATTTTACAAGACTTGCAAGGTACGCTTCTGGTATTATTATCCAACCTGAGAGTAAGATCGATCGATTCTTTAGTGGCTTAAAACCAAGTCGTTGAAGTGTGTTAGCCATAAGGGACTTCAATAGCTACGAGGAAATAGTTCGATGTGCTCTCAAAGTAGAGATGGAGATTGGAGTAACCCATCAGTCATATGGGTTTGATAAGAAGAGGAAAATGGAATTCAAAGGAAAATCTAAAGAGCACACTGAAAAGAAGATGAGCTTTCTTTTATGCTCAAAGTGTGGAAAGAAACATGGAGGGAGTTGTCTTAAAGGGACAAGTAAATGTTTCAATTGTGGAAAGGAAGGTCATCGGGTATTTGAATGCCGCGATAATGGGAAGAAGATGTCTAATGATGCAAATAAAGGAAGGGATACACAAAATGAACCTACTACACTTCAACGATTCAAGTGCAAGGAGATGGGTCATTATGCCAATCAATTCCCAAATCCAAGGGTTGATGATGATGGTCGGCGTCAACAAACTCTTAAGGTCAAAGACAAAGGAAAGTCACATGAAATTTCTATCAGCGATGTGGAGTGCGATAACGAAGTGGTGAAAGGAACACTTACCATCCACTCTAAAGTAGAAAATGTTTTATTTGATTCTGGATCCACCCACTCTTTTATTTCTGAATAATTTTCTAAGGGTATCACCATATTACCTCAACAATTAGATGTTGAGTTAGCTGTGACAACACCTAATGGCCCATTAATCGCATCAAAAGTTTATAATTCTTCTCCAATTGACGTTTGTGGGAAAGTTCTTCCGGCAAATCTTGTGATCCTTCCTTTAGTGGAATTCGATGTGATTCTTGGCATGGATTGGCTTTCTTTATACGGAGCTCATATCAATTTCCAAAGAAGGGAAGTCACATTTCATATTCCAGATCAATCTATGATCGTCTATCAATGCAAGGATGAACATAACCTTCCAGTGGATATTTATTCCATTTTATGGGTATTGATTCCACTAAATGAAGGTTATTTATCTCAAATGGTTGGTGATAAAACTCACGATTAAGAATATTCCCATCGTACGGGAGTTTGATGATGTCTTTCCGGAGGAATTACCGGGTCTTCCACCAAATCGTGAAGTTTAGTTTTTAATAGAACTCGTATCGGGTGCTTTGCCTATTTCAAAGACACCTTATAGAATGGCCCCAATTGAGTTGCAGGAATTGAAGAAGCAACTCCAAGAGAATCTTGATAAGGGATTCATACGCCCTAGTGCATCACCTTTCTATTTGTTAAGAAGAAAGATGGATCAATGAGACTCTGCATTGATTATAAAGAACTTAACAAGATCACTATCAAGAACAAATATCCTCTCCCACGCATTGATGACTTATTTGACCAACTACGCGGAGCTCAATACTTTTCCAAGATTGATCTTCGTTCAGGGTATCATCAATTAAGGTTCAAAAGGGAGGATATACCAAAGACGGCTTTCCGTACAAGGTATGGACACTATGAATTTATAGTGATGCCATTTGGTCTTACTAATGCCCCTGCTATCTTCATGGATATAATGAATAGAGTCTTTAGAGACTATCTTGATCAATTTGTGGTAGTCTTTATAGACAATATTCTTGTCTATTAAAAGAGCAAGGAAGAGAATGAAGATCACTTGAGAATTATATTGAAGACCCTGAGAAAGGAGAAGCTTTATGCCAAATTTACCAAGTGTGAATTTTGGCTTCAAAAAGTTGCATTTTTGGGTCACATAATCTCAAAAGAGGGGATATCTGTGGATCCAGCAAAAACAGAGGTCATCGAAAGATGGTCGAGACCAACAACAGTAACTGAGATCCGAAGTTTTCTTGGTTTGGCTAGATATTATCGACGTTTTGTAAAAGATTTTTCACAATTATCTAATCCACTCACCAAGTTGACTCGGAAAGGAGTTAAGTTTGTTTGGACAGAGGAATGTGAAGAGAATTTCAAGGAGTTGAAAAGAAGGTTATCCAGTGCACCTGTGCTCACACTGCCTTGTAGTGGAGAAAGGTTTGTGATCTACAGTGATGCATCCAAGAAGGGATTGGGGTGTGTTCTTATGCAAAATGATATGGTGATAGCTTATGCCTCACGACAGTTGAAAATACATGAGAGAAATTACCCAAATCATGATTTGGAGTTAGCTGCAGTAATCTTTTCATTAAAGATTTGGAGGCATTACCTTTATGGTGAAAGGTGTGATATTTATACTGATCATAAAAGTTTAAAGTATATTTTCACACAAAAGGAGTTGAATATGCGTCAAAGAAGATGGTTGGAGCTGATTAAGGATTATGACTGCTCAATCCATTACCACCCTGGGAAAGCAAACAAGGTGGCAGATGCATTAAGTCGACAAGACCATGCTAGTTTATCCATGATGAGGATCACAAAAGATCCAATATTTATGGATTTACAAAGGATAGATCTTGGAATTATAATGGAAGGGGAAAAATCTTATCTTTCTCAAATGAATGTTCAACCATCTATACATGTGAAGATTAAAGAGGCACAGAAAGAAGATGTCGAGTTACAAAAGAAGTTGAGAAATGTTCCTGAATTCAACCTTGATTATGATGGGATAATAAAGTTCAGGAATCGGGTTTGTGTTCCTCCCATCCACGAATTAAAGAAGGAGCTGCTGGATGAGGCTCATAATTCTTCATTCTCTATTCATCCTGGAAGCACGAAGATGTATAGGGACCTAAAATAGTACTTCTGGTGGGATGGCATGAAAAGAGATGTTGCTGAATATGTCTCTCGATGTTTGGTTTGTCAACAAGTTAAAGCTGAGAGACAGAAGTCTAAGGGGATGTTACAACCATTACCCATACCCGAATGGAAATGGGAAAACATCACTATGGACTTTTTCATAGGACTTCCTAAAACATCCAAAGGAAATAATGCTATCTGGGTCATAGTTGATCGTCTTACAAAGTCTGCACACTTCATTGCTATTAGAGAGGATTTCTCTCTAGATCAGCTTGCCAGGATATATGTAAAGGAAGTGGTAAGATTGCATGGAGTACCACTTTCTATTATATCTGATTGGGATCCGAGATTTACCTCGAAGTTCTGGCGATGTCTTCAGCATACTCTGGATACAGAGTTGAGTTTCAGCACTGCTTATCATCCTCAGACAGATGTTCAGTCTGAGAGAACAATTCAAACCCTAGAAGATATGTTGAGAGCTTGCTCTATGGATTTCAAAGGAAGTTGGGATCAACACCTGCCTTTGGTGGAATTTTCTTATAATAATAGCTTTCACTCTAGTATTCAGATGGCTCCTTATGAAGCTCTCTATGGAAAGAAATGCAGGACTCCAACTTGCTGGGATGAAGTTGGGGAAAGAAAGCTATTAGGACCTGATCTCATTGATGAAATGGCAGAAAAGGTCAGATCTATTCAACAACACATAAGAGCATCTCAGAGTCGACAGAAAAGTTATGCCGACAACCGAAGAAAAGACCTACAGTTTGATGTGGGTGATAAAGTGTTCTTACGAATATCTCCCTGGAAGAGGGTTATGAGATTTGGAAAGAAGGAGAAGTTGAGCCCTAGATATATCGGTCCTTTCGAAATACAGGATCGTGTTGGAAAGGTAGCTTACCGATTGGCGCTTCCACCGAATCTCTCTCAAGATCACGATGTGTTCCATGTATCTCTCATGAGAAAGTACATACCTGATCCTTCACATGTACTCAGCTCAGAAGTTGTACCGCTGGAGCAAGATCTTTCTTATGAGGAGCAACCGATAGAGATTCTGGATCGTAGTGAAAAAGTCCAACGAAACAAGACCACTCGCTTGGTGAAAGTTTTATGGAGGAACCACCAATTAGAAGAAGCAACTTGGGAGCTTGAGGATATGATGAGGGAGAGGTATCCTCATCTGTTTGTTACAAAGTGATGAATTTCGAGGGCGAAATTCATTTTAAGGTGGGTAGAATGTAACACCCGAGACTTTTATGTTATATAAATCATCAAAGGAATATTTTTCTACACAACACTTGCTTGGCTTGTTTTACACGAAATCGCGACCTTCCTCGATAGATTGCGTCGTACGCAATACCGAGTTTCACTAAACAACGATATGCTATTAAAATATTATTAAAACTAGCCGTTATGAATAGTAATAACCACTTTATGAAATTTTATAAATTTTATTTTGGACTTCATTTTTGGATTCGGAATATCAAAATTAGCCTAGGGTGAAATTTTGGTATTTTTCTGAAAACATTCAATTTTTGATGAATAGTGAAACCACTAAGTGGTAGGTTAAAAACTGAATTTTGCATAAATCTTAATTTTACCGCTTCTGTGAATGAAATTTCAAAAATCCGACAGACACGGTTGATATCAGTAAGTAAAATGTGGTTCAATGAGATAAAAATAATTTTTTGGTGAATAGTAACTTTTTACTTTTTTTACCGCGGTTAATAGTAAATAGGGTAACTAAGGGTAAATATGATATTACTATTACCCTAACACATGTACTAATTCTATTGGATAAGTGTAATTCCACCAAAAACAACATTATGAATATAATATGACCATTTAGGTCCACTTGGATTAAATTATGTCATTTAATATTATTTTATTTAATGAATAGTTAAAATAGTTAAAATCAAAGTTTAATAACTAAAACTTTTTTAATATGGGTTTATACATAATATAAATTCGATTATAAATATTCATCAGAAATCTAAAAATATTTCCCACATAATGATATTTTATTTATAATTTTTAGACTTTAAATTAATTAATTTATTTATGACACAACGATGATGCAGTAATTACCCTTTTAAGGAAATGTTAACATAATTGATGTTATAAATGCCCAAATTAATGTAATTTGAGACTTTTTATGAATTACACTAATTTTCTAGGTTACTATGATATATTAGTGTTGATTTAATCAACTTGGTTCGAACATATAATTCTGTTATGACTTTCAAAAAAATCATATATCAAATAGTGTCAAAATTGAAAAAAAAATAGTTTTTAAATCAAATATTATATTATTAATTGTTATTTTATTCCTAAAAATCTAAGGTTTGGCCAAATGACTTAGATAAGGATATATATATTAATAATAAACAACTTGGGGTTCGTTTGGCATGTTATTGTAAGTATATTAACCATATAGTGTAAGAAAACAAAAAGTCACGGTAAAAGTTAAATTATTTAACTTAGAGTTAAATCTAATTGATAAGGTTAAAATAATAACCTAAACTTGTCTAAATATTATTGGTTGATAGTATTTCGACCCAGCCCCACTGTACCTTCGAAATAAGACCCTTTGGAACCATTATTAACCGATTTTGACTTTAATATAAAATAATATTTTGAGATATTCCTAAGGTTCCCCTCTCCTCCCTTATAAAAGGGCACCTCCTCCCCCTCCTCCTCACACCAATTTGAGCACTCAAGCTCGGCCAACCCCTGCCAAAATCCCTTCTACACTTCCCTAGAATAATCCTAGAGGTCCTGGTATTCTTCAAAGACCAATCTTAGTTCCCTAAGTGGAGGATTCAAAGAGGCGTTTCAAAAAAGAGGTAATATCCATTACCGATCTTTTCAATTTCTTTCTTCTTCAACTTCTTCTTATTTAGTTGTTTCATGATAAAGTAATAACATCAGTATTACTTACATACTGATATGTTATTATAAATATGAAGCAACCCTAATTCACCTTCTATCCATCCTATGGAAAAATGAAATCACCGCGCGTGCGTACGTACGGAATACCGTCTCCACGCCGTGGTGTAATCTATTTTCCACCATCACCTTACAAGGATGGGTATAATGGTGTAATGAGTAACTATATATTATTATTGTAAAGTGATATTGATACTGAAATAGTATAAATACACTTAAATACAATTCCACAATCATGGGAACAATATCATCGCTCGTGCGTACGTACGGAATACCGTCTCCACGATGTGATGTGACTCGTTCTACATGATCATCATTACATAGTAATTATATAAATGAATTTAATGAATAAATATGATATATGTTACACTAATACCATTCTGGATATAAGGTATCTATAACCTAAAAAGAATAATAAGAATTTATTCGGCAAAACAGGCATAAGAACAAAAGGCAATAAAGACCCGAGTAACAAGTAACAATGAAATATTACTAATAAGAAGCTAAGAATATGACCATATATGATATCATATCAATATGTATGATTCTGGAATAAGTCAATATCATTATTTAAACCATTATACAGAAGCTTCGGACACGTACAAATCAAATCGTACCTAAGGTAAGGGAAATATCACAATCTCATTTTTATTCGAGATTGTTTATACTTTGAAATTTACTGGGGTGTATTTTATCATCCACATCCATGTTTCCTCAATATGTAATATTATTTTCATCCACCTACAGTTGTTTAAATCCAATTTTACCCTTATTTGAGTTTTTAGTAATGGATATGAAAGTAATCTTTTGTCGTTTTTCGTACGAGGTACTTTTTGACTTTTCCGACAAAAGTACGAAGAATGTTTTTAACTTATACGGAAAGAATGGATTTTTAAAACATTATTTCCAAGAATCTTCCTTTATAAGTTTTCAAGTATATTTTTAATCAACTTATTTTAGTTTATAATTGTCTGACATGTTAAGAAAAGAAAAGTGTTTTTGAAGTAGAAAGGATATTTTCCTCAAGAATGGAGTTCAAATGTTTTATCAAAATTATTTTCCATCTAAGATAATATAGGGTTCTGTTTTTATCCCTATTATTACATTGATTTGATTATGTTTTGAGGAAATTATTTTTATGAAGTCATTTACCGTATATGATTTGTTTTATGATGTCATGATGTTTCAAGAATCCCATTTTTGTTACATGTGTTATGCGATGATGTCTCATTTATGATTATGTGGCACACATAAGAAAGGATTCATTATGAGATGGGTGGGACCTATATCTCCCTCCAATGCATTGGGTAAAGATTTTATATCTCATGAGATAGACATGGTTGGAACAGAAGGTTATTTCGGTTCAGTGATACAGGACTGAAACGAGGAGTAAACTCGGTTCAGAAATGGACTTTGTCCGCTAAGATAGTCTTGGCAATGAGTCATGACTGACAAGAAATGATTTTCCATGATTATGTGTGCATGCCACAAAGTTTCATGTTTTATGTTATGATTATGGGGATCTCATTTTCACTTCTATGATTTATTCCATGTTAAGATATTATGATCTCTTTTGCAGGTTATGATTTTCAAAAAGATATGATATGATTTTTATTTCCTTTATTTTCCCTTGCTGAGCATTTGAGCTCACCCTTTTTTGTATGTTTTATTTTCCCCAGGTCAGGAAGATGGATATTAAGTAGAATATGCTAAAAGGGAACCTAGATATGATGAAATAAATGGGAGACACTGTAGAAGATTTATGAACCAGTTGTTTATGTTTCCCAGTTTCTAAAGACACTATACCTATACGGTCCTTTGTGGTTTTGTCATATGTTGCAATAAGTGTGCTTCAATTTTGAAGTATTAACAATGTATGTAAAGTATGGGTCGCTATATCTGGTTAAGGAAATATTTCTTGGGATTAAAGGATTGACTCTTACACCTAAAAAGGTATAGATGAATTTTTAAATATCAAATTAGTTATTCAAAATTCATGTTATTTCATTTCATCCCTTAAATATTCATTTTGTATTTACTTAATCATTTACCACTATAATAATTTTCTACCAAAAATAAAATATTGACCACTTAACATATTTCCAATGTAATGGTTCCATGTATGGAATCTATTTTATATAACAGAATTTATAGATATAGTAAATTTTACATTAATATTAAAATAAAAAATATATTGGATTTTTAAAATGTATCCATTTAAATATTAAATAAATTTATTTAAATTTACTACAAATCAATAATCATTACATGAGTTTTAATTTATTTATATATATGTATATATATCATATATATTTTATTAATACTCATAATCCAAATACAATAAATTTTACGTTCATATTAAAATTCTTATTTTACTATGAATCATTAAATTTATTTCCTTACAATTCTTTTATTATTTTATAGATTTTATTTACTTATTTTTGTAATCAATATTTAATGTTTATAATTACATTTTATTTTAATAATTATTTAATAAAATTACAAAATTTATTTAAAAACTTATTAGAATAAAATATAATTTCACAAATCAATTAGTTTCATTTTATTTTATTACAATTTAATTTATTTTATATTAGTTAAATCATAGATATATTATTTGTAATATATTAGTCACTTAAAATCGTAAAATATTTCATAAATCCATTAGATACATTTAAACACAATGACTATATATCCAATGATAATAAAATTATCACACTTTACTTTTTCACCCCTATATATAACCTCACATGCTACTCTAAAATTCATTCATTCCATATGCATATTTCTCTCCCAAAATTTCATCTATATTTTAAATACATTTCCTTATTTATATAGTTGTAATTGATTGTATGATATTCAATAAAACCAAGGTGGATGAATATTTCATGTATGTGGTCTTTTTATATAAATTTAGTTTTATTAAACTAAAAATTTTTATAACGATGTCTCATATTGATTTCTCATAATGTATTAATGCATATATTGTACGTTAATATTTTATCTTAATTAAATTTGCTAATTTTCTTAGTTCACTATATTATTTAAAATAAGTTTCCAAACATATTCAAGGCACAAAAACATGGGTTATTACATTTATTTTTTTGAGCCATCAATTTATAATTTGAATGAAGACATATAAAAGTAAGATTAATGTTATGAAATAATAATTTAAAGGGAACTAGTAGAAATCTTACCTATGAAAATTTTCTGTTAGGTCCACTAGGATAGATACCCTGAGAGGGGGGCTGAATCAGGGTATGACAGATTAAAAAAACTTCCCCTTTTGATCTTGTTTTTCTGTTAGACAGAACCCTCTTCTCTCCCCTTCCCGATTCAGAGTATGAAAAAACTTTAAAGCATGCACAGGACACAACGATTTTTACTTGGTTCACCCTCACTGGGCTACATCCAAGGAGCATACACCGGCAGTGTGCCGATGTACCAATTCCACTATAAGAGCAATGTTGTTTACAAGTTTGAAGTAGACTCACTATCCCTCTTGGTTTACAACCACTCACAATTTGAGAACTCACTGCTCTCTCAACTGAAGTGAGCTCACTGCTTCTTTAGAAGATCCACTCACAGTTTATAGACCTGTAGGTCTTTTTATTTCCATGAATGCGCGCATCCTCAATTGTTGATAGATGCTCTATTGAAGTCCAACTTTCATCCACTGATGAATACCCCTTTTCCCCTGAACACTGGGAAATTGTTTTGGAACAACCTTCGAAAAGGACCCTACTTCGCGAGGCTCCCAATTTCACAAAGCTAAAACAAGCCTTCGTGAATCTCTTTCCTTTTCGCGAAGCAATCTCGTGAAGCACTATCGTGAATCTCAAGCCTTTGCAATTCTTAGGCCATTGCGGAGCTTCTGCCTCTTCGTGAAGCACACTCCTTCGAGCACATGGCCTCGCGAAGTAGACTTCCTTTCACGGTGCTAGATTTGCCTCTGTGAAGCACCTCTCTTTCATGAAGAACACTACCTTCGTGAAGTACCTTCGTGAACCGAGAGCAAAATATTTTCTTCCAAAACTCTCTACAGCTCTCGAGGGGGTTGACCTCTATTTATAGGTGATTCCACCGACCCTCGACCATTCCGCGTAATGTCAGCGCAACGTCATCGCCAATCGCGAAGCTCCGAAATTTCCGCTGGAATTATCTCAAAATTGCGAAGGACCTCGGAAATTCTCGGATCGTGGAGCTCGTCATAATCGCAGAGAATTCGGTCAATTACCTCTCACTTCTGCCATGAAGCTCCCTCATGTTTCTTTTCAACACTTCTATTTGCGAAGCTCGTCGTTAATGTGAAGCATCACCGTCAACATTTTTCTTATCTTTGTGAAATCCAATCCATTAAGCCACTCTTCACGAAATTCATGCCTTTTCCATATTTAAATTAGATCTCCAAGGAAATCCAATTTTCACGATGCTTACCAAACTCCAAATTTTGGAACCCAAAAATTTGGAAAATACTGGGAAACGGCACCACCTTGTACTGCTCTTTTATACCACCTCCACATCATCCATTCCTTTTTCATGGTTCTTTCTCAACATTGATTTTCAAAAATATCTCTATAACTTGACAATTTACCATGGAATCCAACTTTGTCAACAAACACAATCAACCCAAAAATAATGCAATGTTACCTTGAGGGATTTTAGTCCAACAATTTTGAATTGGATTTTTTATGGTGGTAAAATTTAAAGTAAATATTGAGAAGTGATGAAATAAAATATCTCAAGGATTTTAGGTATTAGTAAGGTAGGTTAAGGTCAATTAATATGTATTATAAAATATGAATGATAGTTATAAAATAGTAACTACATACATGATAATGTCTTATACGACTGGACCACTAAATTCATGCATCGTAGCTCTAATGATGAATATTAATAGTTATTTTTGGGATATGATTTTTAGAAATATAAAATATTGAAATATTAAATATTAAATAAATCATTAAATGAGGATATAATAATTTCTACTCATTTATTATACTTTTTATGGATATTTAATTGACATTACATGGTAAAATTTTCAATATTATCAAATAGGGAATCATATCTTATCTATATATAATGTATTCTTATGATGAGTACTGAACATGATTCATTTTTGAAATTTATATTTCTATTTATTTATATTTGTTAATGCATATTACTTTTTAAATCTAGATTTATTTTTTCTTTATCTATTTGATATTCTTCTAAAATTTAGTTTATTTTTTACAGAAAGACATTTTTTGTAGATATTTCTTCAATTTCATATTGAGTGTATAATTATATATCATAATTTGGGAATAATCAATGGTGTTGTAATTTTTTTGATTATTTTCATGATTTTATATATAATACCATATTATTCCCTTGATATCTATTTTTATTATTTAGGATATATTTATTTATATTTTTTAAGGACATTATAGAGAATATCAATTTGATTTAATTATTTTTGGATGTTAAAGTTTTAATTACAGTGGCTAACCTCATCTATAAAGAAAGAACCATTATTTTATCATCTTTAAATTCAAAGAGATTAAGAATCTTAAGAATATTTTACTTTAATTATCAACTATCTAGTTATTATTATATATATAACTATTTAGCTCAAAGAGTATAAAGAATATTTCTTCATTCTCATCTTTGGAGGTTGAATATTTAATATAGAACTATATGATTTCTTTAGTACTATATAATTATTTATAATATTTAAATTTAATGGATCTTGCAATGTATTTTCTCAAATTAAATTCTTTACAGAGTTTGTTAGAGGACTTCCTTTTCACTATAGATTCTAAATTGAATAAAATATTATTATAAAGATTCATCCAACATTGTATGATCATCCAAATATGTAACATTTTTTCCAAGTGGTTCATCATCTAAATTAGTGTTTATTTTTAATATATTAAATCCAATGTTATTCTAATAAATATTTTAGAATTAAGAATTAGTGTAATTTGATGAAACCTCATTCTAAAAATCACTACTCATGTAGGAGATTTGAATATCGCATGTATAAATATTAAATTTAAATTTTGAAACATATTTAAAAGTAATGAAATTTATATTCTTCATAGGAGAGGATAATTTCAAAGACAAAATAGATAATTAATAAAAATTTGAAATATAAGAAATAATTTCATTATATTTCTAGTAGGAAAAATAAATTTTAAAAAATTAAATTTAATTCCATTTGAAAAAAATGAGATACATTACTAAAATAAATATTGAACAAAATATATTCCACATATATCTTTTTTTATAGTATGTATTTTCTCCTGGATTTTAGTTTCATAAAAAACATAGATGATTTTATATTAAAATTTTTATCATTCTCATTGATTAGGAAATATATTATTGATATTTTGAACTACTCAAATATAAATAATTTTCTAAAAATGTAAAGTACCTTAAAATTTATAAAGTAACTTCAAGTGGTTGTGAATTAAAAATTATTATGTAGAAAGAAAATTAAAATCCCATTAAATATAAAAACATTAAAAATAATTAAATATGTTAAACTAATAAGGTTTTACTAGAAATAGGAAAGATTGAATTCTTTAAAAAATAACTTAATCTCTATAATTTGTAAGAAAATATATTTTTTGGAAATAAATTTTTCTAAATTTGAATTCATGTATGTTAATTATAAATAATTCATTGCCATAAAAATATCAGAAATATGGTATAGTAAAAAATATTGTGGATATTAGCGGAAAATTCAATGAACATTAATTTAATGAATTGTGTTATTTTTTTCACATGGATATGGTCTCATAATGATATAAAATTCAATGGGAATAAGGAATCATGCTAATGTAAAATAACACAAAGTATTTATGGATATAATTGATGAAATGTTAAAGAGTATTAGTATAATAAATCTATACATTCCCTATTTTATATGATTTTAAAGTAAATATATATATAATTCCATTTTATTTTATTCCAATGTGGGTGGAGGATCTTATAGCCAGATCCAAAACACACTAAAATCATGAAGTTCTCACTTTTTGTTATGACTGAAAATTCATTATCCCATCGGTTTATCTAATAATGGATCATCAGTAGACATGTTATTATCTGAAAAATTTTATTTATTCATAGATTAGTATGTGTGAACTTCCATATCCCCAAGTCCTTTTTAATCAAAGGATCAAAATATATAAGGGGAAAAGATAGTTAAGATATTTATTTTGTTAATTTATACTGAATAGAAAATTGAATGATAAGGTGTGATAGAGTTGAATAGAAATATTAGAAATAATAGAATGAAGTGACCATTCTCTTTAATCTAAATAAATCAACATATTGGACAAAGTTTTTACTATACATGATATATTCTTAAATGCTCCCTTTATACTACATGACATTATATCTTTTCTATTTTTCATATTACTTAATACACTCTTCTCTTAATTTTATCTTATTTTTCTTATTTTATAATGATATCTAAACATTAATTTATATAAAATTCGAATCTAAACTTTATTAAAAACATTTTTTTAGTTTTTACATAGATTTTCATCAAGTTATTGAGTTGTTGGACATTAAAAAATTCATTACGTAATTTATTTTCATTCTTCTAATAAACGTTTTACTTCTATGTATTTGCCAATGTCATGGATAATTACTTCTCATTATTAAAATATGTCCATTTAAATGTGATTCTAAAATATACTAAATACAATCAATACAATTACTTTTAAATTCATAAAATTTAAATCAACTTGACTGTTGTTTTCATTATCTTCAATGAGTTTTATATTATTCGAGGACTGGTTTAAGTGGAATGAAATATTATTTTGGAATTTATGACTTGGTTATATGTCTTGGATTCTATAATGTAGTTTCTACCATTTTCATATATTTGGGAAAAAGATTTTTGTTTGATGAGGTTAACATAATAGAGATCATCACTCATCACCTATGATATAAATTGTAGGTTATCATCCATCCTCCTAGATTTATTAATGGATGTTTGAAGTTTGATAACAAAAAAATAAAATTATTTTCCTTATAATGTTTCCATTTTATTACTTCATACATTCGCCTAATGTTTCGTTGGTAGTTCAATTGGTTAAATTATTCTTTGTATTTTGAAATTTATTACTTTAAAATTTATTTTAGACTCTATACACTACTAAAATCATGAATGTTGTAAGTACAAAATGTTTATTAAATTTTATCCTTAAAACCCATTAATCTATATGATAGAGAAAGTGTATCTATAGGATCACCCAATATCATTCACTTTTGAATAAAAATTATATAACTATTTGAAAATTTATCATGTAATTAGTATCTATTATGTTCATTTCAACAATTACAATCTAAACTATTTCAATTCATTATCAAAAAAAGAAATACTTCAACAAAGACAAATTACTTCCCAATAATATATATATAATAATTATCATGAAGAATTTAATAAAACTTAATAATTTAATATATTAGTTTTACTTTTGTATTAGAAAATTTTTCAGAAAATCAATAAAGAATAATATATTTATATTTATATAAATATTATACTAATATAAAATAAACCATTTAATAAAAAACTCAATCATTAATTACTTTCCCACACATCATCTTTTATTTCACTATACCATAAGGTGACTACTCTTGTAATAACCCAGACCTTCTTTTCAGGTATGTTTTTCCTTTTTCTGGAGTTTTTGAGAAAAGAGGAGTTTATGGAAATTTTTAAAGAACACACCGTGCACTTTATGAGTACATGTCATGTACTTTGTTGTCACATGAGGCCATGTGATGGATGTGTAAGGTCCACACACATGGTCATGTGGGGTGGCGTGGAGGCCGCCTAAAATGGAATACATAAACAGTAAGTACATGACTTGTACTCCAAAAGTACACGCCGTGTATTTTTTTTCATTAAATGAACCAGGGTCACGTCTAATCTCTAGAAACACCTACTTTTAGGTCTTGTTCGGCCAATAGATCCCAAATGGCCACGAAACTTCGATGAACCCCTGATAAATCATCCATCCTCCAAATCAAACTCTGTCGATTGCATTGGAACCAGATCGATGAGTTCTCTCTTCTGCTGAAAACTTGTTTCCCAATTCCATCTCTTTTCCATGATATCGTGGGTTGAACATTTTAGATTTTTTGTAGATATTCAACGTTCTAATTCAATTCATGCCTTTGGGTTCAAGTATATCGATCTCCTAACATTTAGCTAGGTGGTTTGTGCCTTTATGTAGAATGTCTTTGAGTATTTGTGCAAATTCAACCAATACCCTTGAACGGGGTATTGAATGTTTCATGTTTTGTCCTTATTGTTTGCCTGCATTGCTTATATGCCTGATTAGAGGATATTATTTCTGAATTGGGTAATTTAATATTTTTTGCATGTTTTTCCCATGCATGTTTTACCTGTTTATAACCATTTGGTCGAGTTTTTTCTGTTAGACTATTGCCAGTTCCATTCCAAATTGTAGGATGGTGTGACGATTGTTTTTCCTTGATGAGATGTTATAGAATTCTAGATTAGTGGTTATTTAGGTTACTTTGACCGTTACGCGATGCGATACTTACTGACTTTACACAGGGTTGTGGAAACCTAGTGTAGTAGACCATAAAGAGAATGGACGTAAGGGCTTCTCTAGAGTGTCTTTAATTTATGATGCGAGACCACAGGGGTAATTTACGTTGAGTGCTTCCTCAGAGTGCTTTTAGTTCCTCGATACGGGCCACAGGGGGAATTACATGTTGAGTGCTTCCCCAGAGCACCTTTAGTATGATACGAGACTATAGGGGGAATTAATGTTGAGTGCTTCCCTAGAGACTCTATTCTTTAACTGAACCAGATGGGTGAGACTGTGTGTGCCTCCGAGAGGGTTTCTAGTGTTTATAGGTTGAACCATAAGGGGTTAAGCTGTGAGAACTACATAGAGGGTTACCTATTTTTTCTACTTGCTTGTGTGACTGCTTACCTGTTTGTTCTACCTGCTTGTGTGTGGCTGCTTACCTGTTTGTAAATTATATGATAGGAACTGTGGATTGTTTGCTGCTGAGTACTTTCATGTTTACTGTTTTATGTACTTTTAGCTTCCATATATTCACTGACTGCTAGGCATAGAAATTTGGGTGGTTGCTTACTATGATTTTTGTCTCACACCCTGTTTGGGCCATGCTTCTGGGCCCAAACAGATTATATTGTTGCGGGTATAGATAAGGGAAAGTGCCCTTCTACTTCAGGTTCTTAATTGCTTTGGATCTGGAGATCACGGGACCAAGCGGAGGCTTGCGATACTGAGGATTTTTTTATTTATTTCCTTTTTTATTTGGTTTTATTACTGTATTCATCATTGTGACTTTTTTGGTTGCTTTCCTAGAAACATATGCATCTCACACCATTTAAATATTTTTCCCAGTTGTTTGCTTATCAGTCTTACATTGTTGGATATTTACTGCTTCTGCTATTGTATTATTGTTTATCTTCCACTGTGTTACTCTGCCAATGAGGGAATAGTTTCTCCATTATCACACCAAGGCCCTCACTGCTAGTTGGCAGCCTCTGGCATTCATGGAAATGCGCTTGAGGCCATGTGACCAACCGGGTACGGGGCACCCCTGGGAAGCTTCCAGAACTGGGGCATTACAATTTGGTATCAGAGGGTTTCTTTTCTCTTGAGTTACTGTTTTGAGCCTATAGTCCCAGATAGGACGAAATAGGTACTTGGTAATAAGATGTGCCTAGGAGTAGCTAACCCATAGGGAAAATCCATACTACCTCGTTTATTGTAATTTTACTGGTTTGCAATTTTACAGTTGATTTGATTTCACCGTTGGGTGATTCACATGATTTGTGCTATTACCGTTGTTGTTATTGCGGTTCTATTTCTATCGCAACCCGATGAGATGAGGGTATGCTATCTCATAAATCATATAGATAATTGTTAGAAATCACATTCCATGCATTCTTTCCATGCCATCTTGGATGTACTAGAAATTGCATGTTATTGTGATAGACGTTTTGTATATTATGCATGTTGTTGTGATAGATGCTTGATAAAAATATCTTCTTCTTGTTAGAGAATTGATTGTGTAAGGTTTTACCTGAATGAATTCCAAATTTTGGTTCTTGAGGTGTTATGGGCCCTCATGGATCGGGATTTGGTGGATCATTGACCTGTTTACTTGTTTGTAACTTGTATAAGATTCCAAAATTTGATTCATGGAGAGTATGGGCCCTCACAGATCAGAATTTGGCACCTTAATGTGTGTCTTTTGTGTTTTATGGGCTCTCGAGCAATTCTAAGGCTACTGCCTGGAAAAACCCAGAATACATTGCGTGTAATTTATGAATACACGTCATGTAGTTTATAACCATGTCGCTGACTGTGTGGGAAGTGACATGTGGTTATGAAAAATCTTTCAAGTACACGTCGTTTCCTACTTCCACAAGCTCTGCCATGTAAACTAGGTACCCGGCCGTGTCACTAACAACACGGGTCAGGGAAATCCTTCAAGTAAACGCTGTGTGCACATGGAGCATGTCGTGTAGAGTGAACTGTGTAGCCAGCCGTGTAACTAACAACATGGGTTGGTTGGGACTTTGGTGTACAGATGGTGTCCATCTGGAACATGTCCTGAAGTGTAACCTAGAAACATAGGTCGTGTCGCTAACAACACGGGCCAGGTGAAGCTTTTTGAGTACACTCTGTGTCTCCCTTGAACATGCCATGTAGTTTTGTCTTAGGAGAGTCGTGTGGCTTAACCATGTAGAAGGAATGAGGTAGGGGAAGAAGATTCAGGTACACACCATGTGTTAGGATAATACGCGCGTGTGTTTGGGGTGTTACACGACCATTTTTGGAAAAAATACACGCCCATATAAATGACTTAAGGGAACATGTCGTGTAGTCTTTATACACACCGTGTAGTCATGTTTTGTAAATTTTGAATGCTTTCTTTCCTCTTTTTCCTTCTTACGCTCCTAGTTTTCAGTCCCTAATAATGTGATCTAAAGTGTGTGTTTGACCTTGCAGAGTCATGGCATCGATGCATCCTCCAGTTGCATGCCAGTTTCCAGGTGGTGATCAGATACCAGATATGGCTGATCAGGGAATTCCCCTAGATCCTCATGTTGTTCCTCTCTTGGCACCAGCAGTGATACCGGTTACAGGCATCGATGCTCAGTTTAGGGAAGGATTTCTGAGGATGATGCAGACCTTCTAGGGAGCTCTGACTTCTACCACATCTATGGAAGACTTGATGCGGGTTTTCCAGCAGCATCACCCTACCACCTTCTCAGGGGAAGGAGGACCGTAGGCTACAAAGTCATTGCTAAAAGCCATGATGATGATCTTTGAGCATCTGGAGACACATCCAGAAAGGCAATATCACTACCTACATGATACAAGACTCCGCCAAGAGGTGGTGGGATGTGATCTCAAAAGTGGTTCATCTGCAGGTTATGGCGTGGGAGGTGTTTTAGTGTGTCTTTTATAACTACTTCTATCCAGAGAACCTAAGGGCCGACCGAGCCCAGGAGTTCATGAGCCTAGAGCAGGGTACTCTTTCTGTCATGGAGTATTCCTCTAGTTTCACCGAGCTTCATCATTTCACACCCCTCCAGTGCAGATATGGGTTGTTTTTGGAAAGGAAGTTTGAGGATGGTGTCATACGGGAGATCTGCTCACAAGTGAATATCTTCAGGCTGACTTTCATCGCTTCCATTTTCAACTAGGCACTGATTGAAGAGTTCAATCTAAGAGATTATAGAGTTGAGAGTCAGGGTGGTTCCGCTTCCAAAGTTAGTGCTTCACCAGCTAACAACAGGAAGCACCGTATGGAGTCTACGCGCGGTGATCCAAGTCAGAGATGCACATCTTCAGGTAGCCAGGTGGTATGCTACCAGTGTGTAAGGGCTAGGCATACGAGGCCACAGATCCAGAGAGACCCAGTGGAGTGCTGATCTTGCAACAAGATGGGTCACCTTAATCTCTTCTGTCAGGTTTTCTCACCTGCAACTAGTAATAGGGATAATTCCATGACTCCTCGTTCAGGAGCAGTGCCACAATTTTCTCACCAGTCTGAGAACTGGACTTCTTCTGGTCATTCGGGCCGAGGTTGAGGTCGAGGCCATGGTTTTTAGTCACCAGTCTTTCAGCGACAGCAGGGTGGATCAGCTCAGAGCAGTCAGGCAGGGTCACAGGGTCGTGGTATAGGTCCGGCCTTTGTAGTGGAGCAGACCCAGCAGGAGTCGAATCCCAGACCCTATACTGTTCAAGGTATAATCTTAGTAGTCTTAGTTTTATCTTCTACTATTTTCGATACAGGGGCTTCCCATAGCTTTATCTCTGTTGTTGTTGTGAAGAGAATTGGGCTATGCATCTTTTCCTCTGCTGATACTTTGACTCTAGACACGCCGTTGGGGACTAGAGTGGTTAGTGTACGTCAGTGCAGAGAGTTCCCTCTTGAGTTTGCGGGGTGCCACTTCTTATGGGACCTCTATGTCCTAGAGACGACATGATATGATGTCATCCTTGGGATGGACTGGTTAGTTCCATTCCTAGCAGTCATCAACTGTTATCACCATAGGGTGAGTTTCATATCACCAGAGGGTGGATATTTTCTTCATAAGGGCAAGTGGGATGTCCAAGAGAGTAGGGCATGACCCGAGCATCATGGGCTAGGTGGAGTTACAACTCAGATTGCCAGTCTGTATATGGATGACCAGGGGACTTCACAGATAGACTTTTCTCCTGTGGTGGATCATTTCAGGGATGTCTTTCCATAAATCTTTCGAGGTTTTCCTCCAGAGCGTGAGGTAGACTTCTCGATTGAGATCATGCCAGGAGCGGCACCGATGTCCATTCCCCCTTATAGGATGGCTACACATGGGTTTCAGGAGCTCAAGAAGCAGTTTGAGAAGTTGCAGGAAAAGGGATTCATCTGACCCAGTACTTCTCCTCAGGGTTTGCCTGTCCTCTTTGCAAAGAAGGTAGACGACACCCTTAGGTTTTGTGTGGATTATCGGAAGCTGAACTAGTTGACGGTCAAGAACTGATATCCGTTGCCTAGGATTGATGACCTCTTTAATCAGCTTCGAGGAGCCTGTGTGTTCTCGAAGATCGATTTGTGGTCTGGTTATCATCATTTGGGTGTTAGACCATCTGATATACCTCTTACAGCCATTCAGAGCAGGTATGGTCTATACGAGTATATGGTTATGTTGTTCGGTCTCATGAACGCACTGGCAGGTTTCATGGCACTGATGAACTGAGTGTTACATCCATACGTATAGTCTTTTATGGTGGTCTTCGTGGAAAATATCTTGGTGTACTCTCACACTCGACACGACCATGCTACCCATCTTGAGATATTTCTGAGTACATTGAGAGTTCATGAGTTATATACTAAGCTCTCAAAATGCCACTTTTGGATGGATCAGATTCACTTCTTGGGTCATGTGATCTCAGAGACCAGAGTATCAGTAGACCTAGATAATGTGAGAGTAGTAGTTTCCTGGGAGATGCTGAAGATCTTCATCGATGTACAGAGTTTTCTAGGGCAGGCTGGATGCTACCGAAGCTTCATATAGGACTTTTCACACTTAGCACCACTGCTAACGGGTCTGACCAATAACGGTGAAAAGTTCTTATGTTTAGATTCTTGGGATTCATCCTTTAAATAGCCGAAGGGAAGGTTGAATTCAGCACCTATACTAGTCTTTCTAGATCCGAGAAATAACTATACTGTTTACTACGATGCTTCAGGTATCGGGCTGGGAGCTGTTCTTGTGCAGGGAGATGGAGTCGTCGCGTACGGGTCTCTGTAGTTGAGGCCACATGAGAGGAATTACCCGACGCATGATCTAGCGTTGGAAGCTGTTGTTCATGACTTACACTGTTGGAGACATTATCTTCTGGGAGTGAACATTGTTGTTTTCAATGACCAAAAGAGTCTCAAGTACATCTTCACTTAGTGTGATCTGAATCTGAGCCAACGCAGGTGGGTTGAGTACCTATAGTCCTTTGACTTTGAGCTTGACTATATGTCGGTAAAGGGCAATGCAGTGGTTGATGCATTGAGCAGGAGGACTCAGATACATGTAGTTCAAGATGCCATCAGTGAGTGGAAGCTTATGGCTATGTTCTCTAAGATGCATTTGGAGTTGCACGATAGATAGGGGAAAACTGTTCTATCTTCTGTAGCTATTGCCTCTACACTTCTTGATAGGGTACGAATGAGGCAACAATCTGATTCTGAAGGCCTAGTCTTATGGAAATCATGTCAGGATAGGACCCTATTACTAGATGGATAGTAGTTGAGGATGAGATATTTCATTTCTAGGGACGCGTATGGGTGCCAAAAGACACACGCAAGGAGCTGATGCCGGATTTTCATTCCTCAGTTTGGGAAGTTCATCCTGGCATCACCAAGATGTATCGCAATCTTCACCACTAGTATTGGTGGCCAGGTATGAATAGAGATGTTGATGGTTTTGTCATGAGGTTTTACCCTTGTCAATAGGTGAAAACGGAACATCAATGACCCACAGGTCTATTGTAGCAGTTACCCATTCCCAAGTGGAAGTGAAATGATGCCGCGATGGACTTCGTGACCGTTTTCCAAGGTCACCTCGTGGGAATGATGTTATTTCGGTTGTCATTGATAGGTTTATGATGGTTGCTCATTTCTTTCCAATCAAGGAGACCTTCAGTGTTGATGAGCTGGGATGGTTGTACATCCGAGAGATTGTGTGTCTACATGGAGTTCCACATTCCATTGTTATAGACAGGGATGCGTGTTTTACTTCTCAGGTCTGGAAGGGGCTTCAAAAGGCTTTGTGTATACAGGTGCTATTGAGTACAGCATAACATCCTCAGACAGATGGTCATTCCGAGAGTACGATTCAGGTGCTTGAGGATATGCTTAGAGCTTGCATTATGGACTTTGGAGTTTCTTGGGAGAATCATTTACCTCTTGTGGAGTTTCCCTACAACAATAGTTTTCAAGCAACTATTCAGATGGCACCATATGAGGCTTTGTACGGTAGGCCCTGCCGATCACCCTTATGTTTTATGGAGGCAGGACATGCAGCTTTTCCATGACCTCATCTTGTTCAGGAGACCACAGAGCAGATAGAGTTGATTCGGAAAAGGATGGCTACTGCATAGTCTTGGCAGAAGTCGTATGCTGATCAGTAGAGGCGACCTCTGGAGTTCGATGTCAGGTATCAGGTTCTTCTACGTGTCACACCGAGGTTGGGACACAAGAGGATTCAGAGACAGGGTAATCTTTCACCGGGGTACGTCAGGACGTTTGAGGTGTTGGAGAGAGTTGGGTCGGTTGCCTATCGGTTGCAGTTACCTCAGAGGTATCGGGCCATGCACGACGTCTTTAATGTTTCTCATCTCCGAAGTTACTTTTCAGACCTGTCTCATAACTTTCAACCTAAGGAGGTTGAGGTCGAGGATAATGCATCGTTTGAGGAGCATCCTATCCGGATTATCGATCGTAGTGTGAAGGTTCTCTGTGGATGATATGTTCTTCTGGTACAGGTGCTATGGTAGCACAGGCGAGTATAGAATGAGACTTGGGAGAGGGAGGGTGATGTACGATCGCAGTGGCCAGAGCTGATCAGATTTTCTTCTTCTACACATCAATAGGGAAATTCGGGGACTAATTTCTTTAAGGGGGGAAGTTTGTAAGAAATTGGACCTTCTTTTCAGGTATGTTTCTCCTTTTCTGGGGTTTTTGAGAAAAGATGAGTTTCTGGAAATTTTTGAAGAACACATCGTGTACTTTATGAGTACACACCGTGTACTTCATTGCCACGCGAGGCCGTGTGCTAGACTTATAAGAGCCACACACATGGTCATGTGGGATGAAGTGGATGCTGCCTAAAGTGGAGTACAGAAACAGTAAGTACACGCCTGTACTCCAAAAGTACACACCATGTATTTTTTTCATTAAAAGCACCGGGGTCACGTCTAATGGCTAGAAACACCTCCTTTTATGTATCGTTCGGCCGAGATATCTCGAATGGCTGTAGATATTTGACGAACCGCCGAGTGATCATCCTTCCTCCAAATTGAACTCCATCGATAGAGTTGGAACTGCATTATTGAGTTCTCTCTTCTTCTAGAAACTTTTTTCCCAATTCCTTCTCTTTTACAAGTTATCATGGGTTTAATGTTTTAGATTTTTTTGTAGATATTCTAAATTATAAAGAGATTCAAGCCATGTGGTTCAATTATATTGATCTCCTAACATCAAGGTAGGTGGTTTGTTCCTTTCTATAGAAATTCTTTGAGTATTTGTAAAAATTACACCAATACCTTTGAACGGGGTATTGTGTGTTTCTTGTTTTTTCCTTTTTGTTTTCCTTATTTTCTTATATGCCTGAGTGGAGGATATTGATTGTGAATAGGGTAATTTATTATGCTTTGGATATTTTTCCCATGCATGTTTTACCTGTTTATGATCGTTTGGTCTAGTTTTTTCTGTTAGACTATTTCCAGTTCCATGCCTAGTTGTAGGATGGTGTGACTATTGCTCTTCCTTGCTAAGATGTTGTAGAATGCTATCCATGTAGTTATTTAGGTTACTTTGGCCGTTACGTGATGCGATACGTTCTAACTTTCCATAGGCCTATGGGAACCAAGTGTAGTAGACCATAGGGAGAATGGACGTAAGGGATTCCCCATAGTGTCTTTAATTTACGATGCGAGACCACAGGGGGAATTGATGTTGATTGCTTCCTCAGAGTGTTTGTAGTTCCTCAACGCAGGCCATAGGGGGAATGAGACATTGAGTGCTTCCACAAAGAGCCTTTAGTATGATACGAGAATATAGGGGGAATTGATGGTGAGTGATTCCCCAGAGAGTCTATTCTTTAGCTGAACCAGAGGGGTGAAACTATGTGTGACTCCTATAGAGTTTCTAGTGTTGGTAGGTTGAACTATAAGGGGTTAGGCTGTGACAACTACCCAGAGGGTTACTTGTTTGTTCTAATAGATTGTGTGGCTACTTACCTGTTTGTTCTACTTTCTTGTGTGTGGCTGCTTACCTATTTGTAAATTATATGCTTGGAACTGTGGATTGTTTGCTGCTGAGTACTTTCTTATTTAATATTTCTGTACTTTTACCAGCCATATATTAACTGAATATTAGGAACAGATCTTCAGGTGGTTTCCTAATGGAATTGTTGTCTCACACCCCATTTGGGCCATGTTTTTGGGCCCAAATATATTATATTTTTGCAGGTATAGAAAATGGAATGTGCCCTTATACTTCAGGTTCATGATTTCTTTGGAGCTAGAGAGCATGGGACCAAGATGAGGCTTACGATGTTGAGGAGTTTTTTATCTGTTTACTTTTGAATTTGTTTGTAGTACTGTATTCAGTATTATGACTTGTTTGGTTGCTTTTCTAGACACAAATGCATCTTTCATCGTTTATATATTTTTCCCAGTTTACTTATCAGCCTTCCACTGTTTTTTGTTGTTGTATATTTACTGCTTCCTCTGTTGTATTATTTTTTATCTTACACTGTGTTACTCTTCCAATGAGGGCATAGTTAACCCAATATCACACCCATGGACCTCGATTCTAGTCGGCAGCCTCTGGCATTCGTGGAAATGCTCTTGAGGTCATGTGACCAACCGGGTACGGGGTGACCCTGGGCGGCTTCCCACATCGAAGGAGGAGGAGCACGAAGCACCCCTTTATAAGGTGGTGTGGATACCTCTCCCATCCTGAGGCCTTTTCTTAGGGGTTGCTAGATGGACAGATCCCATGGGAAACAAATACATACGGGCTAGGCTCAAAGGGGACAATATCATGATCGTGGGCTGGACTGGGCCGTTACAAATAGTATCAGAGCCGGTGTCCATTTGATGGGCCAGTGAGGACGATGGGCCCTTCTAGGGGTTGGGTTATGGAAATCCCACATCGAAGGAGGATGAGCACAAAGCACCCCTTTATAAGGTGGTGTGGATACCTCTACCATCATCAGGACTTTTCCTGGGGGTTTCCTGATGGGCAGAGCCCATGGAAAACGAATCCGTGCGGACTAGGCCCAAAGCAGACAATATCATGATCGTAGGCTAGACTGGGCCGTTACAACCCCCTCAAACTTCACTATAACCAATAATCAATGAAAAAACATCATAAAATATTATGAAACCATGAAAAAGATTAATGTATCAATAAATCAATGAAGATAAATATGAAACTTCGTATTTTCATGAACATAAATCCATATCTTTTATATTTTTTTCTAAAATTGCATTACTCTCTTTTGAAAGAAACAAGGGGAAACATTTTTTAATGAGATAAAAAAATATAAGTAATATCTAAAAAGTTATTGCATTTTTATTATCATTATTTCATAAAGAGTGGATCTAATCATATATATTCTTGTTTCATCTACTTAACTCTACTAATATACCCATTTTAAAATCAAAATATTTTCTCTATTATACCATAATTTAGAAATTTACTACTTAATATTAAAAAAAATTCAAATTAACATTTTTAAATCTCAAAATAAATATGATATATTTCTTAATATTTATCAAAATCTATAATTTAAATCAATATTATATTTAAACTAATCATGCCATAATCGGAAGTGTATTGTGGCATGAGTCCTCTTTTGCATCACTTTACACTACATCATCCTCTTTGTCATATTTAAAAATGTAAATGTATTCCTTAGAATATAACATTCAATATTCTAAAATGATATTGTCATGATTTATTTCAATTGTAATATATTCATTTAAATAAATTATAACTTCTTATCTTCATAATTAAATTTCTTAATGATTTCTTATTTTGGTGTGGTTTTTTCATAAAAATTATAAAAGATATCAATCATCTGTAAACTTATATCTAATAAATACTATTGCATACATAATTTAAAATGAATGTTATTAAGAAATAGTAAGGTAGTTTAAAATTTTAATTGATGGTACAAAGATATGCATAAATTTGGGTTATATAATTCCCCCAAACTTAACATTTTTCATCCCTTTATGAAAAATCTCAAAATTAAATCACAACAAAAGTATAATTTGATTAGGGTAAATAATTATTAAATATTACAATAAAAAATTATATAACTAAAAATCACCAAATTAAATGGAATTTAGTCATGGGAAAATGTCTTATACTTACCAATATCCATATATCTAATCAAATCCTCACACATTTATAATAACAGAATCATGATAAGTGATCATGTTTTAATGATCATTAAATAATTCAATACATACTTTTAATCCAAATAAAAACAATCACCTATATTACATCATTCAATCTCCTACTAACATTAAATTTTATAGATAAAACAAGAAGGTGTGATGTTCACTAGGTATTATTTAATGGAAGGAAATTTCATTATTTTTTATATATATTTATTAAATTTTCATTATAATTTTTCCCATAAGAAACCAATCTATATTTTAAAATAATTTAAAACGTATAAAATTGATAATTATTTATATAAAAATTTCCTAATTACTTTATTATATTTATTTTCTTCAATTTTCATAGGTTTTATATAAAATAAACTTTTTTCACTATAAAAAATAATTTTTTTTATATTTTAGGTCATTGATCCAATATATTTAACGTTTTCAAAAATTTACACCAATATAAACTCTTCTTTATCGTCATGAACTTTATACTTTATATAAAATATATAACATGGTTTCTTTGTATTATATAACATATATCAATAAAGAAAACAGGTTAAATGGGTCTATAGGTTCCCCCAAATATGAATTAAATTATTTACACAATATTTATCAAACATGTAACTGGTTTATTGATTTTTAGTGATAATTAGTAATGGAATTTCATTGAGAATATAAATTTAATGAATTATAATACTCTTATGTTGTTTATTAAATATTTTCCCTTGAATAATATAGTGAAAACACCACTTTTCCATGAAATACACGTACAAAATATTAGTGCATAAAAAATTTAATTTATTTCTATATTGAACTATATATAGTAGTATATATTTTTATCCAAATATGATTCTAAAAGATATATGAAACTATCAGAAAAAATTAATTCTCTAATAAAAATTTGAAAATGACCAAATATATTTCATAAAATAATTTAATTTTTAGGAAATTTAGTCAAATTAAAAAAAAATATAGTACATATATTATAAAATAACTTAAAATTTATAAAAATATCAATTAAATATAGAATATAAAAGACTCCCAACAAGGCATTATCAAATGTTTATCTACTTTCTATCTTCTTATTCATATGCGGGTTATTTTTAATAGATTATCTTGAAACATTATATCATTGGAATCCTTGGAATCAGAAAAATATAGATTTTAATAGCTATACTAGGATGTGTTTTCACAATTATCTTTTTAGAGCTTTGTAAGGAATCCCCATATGGTATAATAAAAAACCCTCTATTGTAGCATGTTTCTATATGGTAGGGAAACAAAGGGATATTAGATGAATTAATATGCTAAAAATTACAGTTTTATCATGAATATTATCAAATGTAACATTATAGTCATTGGTAATCATTTACTTAATATTAATGGAGGATAACATAAAAATAGTTATATCATTAAATGACACTCCCTTGGGTGTCCTAGTGGTCTTACCCTAGACTTTTATTTAAGCTTAAATATTTTTGTGTCTAACATCTTCCAATAAATAAATAGATTCCAAACCACTAAAAATGTAATTTTAGTTCATTTTGGAATAATATGGATGATATAAAGTAGTTACAAGAGATGTAACATAATTCACCATATTAGTGGCTACTGAAGAATAAATTTTAGAAATCATATGATGTGGGAAATGCTCAGGTGCCTAGTTTTGGATAGGTGTGTGTGTATAAGGTTTCATCAATGGTGGATCAAAATATATATATCTAGATTAACAAAAATATTTTTCATATTCCTAGTGACATAATATTAGAATCCTAAATACATTGATAACAAGATACATGTCAATGTCACACTTAAGCGGGGGGGGGGGGTTTGAAATGGTTAGTAAGTGTTTTGGCTCATAGGTAGGTGGTCTAAAGCATTTAGAACTGGAATTATAATATTCATCATCATAATTATTATACTATGTATACTCATCTTACCATATATATAGTTCTTCACCCCCTACTTTATATTATCCCAATATTTTCTAATATGTTAAATCCAATGAACAAAAGCATTCCAAATAAATTATTGCATAAAAATGCATCAAATAATCCCATATGTTTTTACAAATAGGTGAAAATGTTTCAACCCATAATTATCTTATTTTTCTTGTTTCTTAATGCCTCAACATAGTGAATTGAAGCCTTTTACTTATTTCTAGATTCATGTTTTATGGTAATTTGATGTATGAAAACATAAAACTATGTAACACTCCCTTGTATTTTACCTTTTTAAATCCCCAAATGTGTAGTATTGTAGAGTTTCATGTGTATTACTATGATCTTAGTTTTGGTTCTATTGATTTACAGTTTATTATTTTTAATGTGTGGGTCTTTAGTCATGTCTCTCCATTTTTTAATAGTCAATTCTCTCTATTATTAAAAAACCAATTGAGGGATTTTTTTATACAAAAGTATCACTATATACACTAAACTTAATGAATAATTTAGATAATGATGTATGATAATACTTATTTACTATTCTTAATTTTACTTCCTTATGATAATACTCAAATATAGCTAAGAACTCATTTGTGGGTTTTAGATATGAATCATATTTGATAGATAATATATTATCCAAATGAAATTCCTTGAAGGAAATAATAATATTTTTATTCATTAAATGTTTTCCCAATGTATCCATTTATAGAATTTTACTCTCTACTATGCTCTCAACCACCACTTTCTCTATCTTAGTACCACTATACATTATTTTGAATCAAAAATAATTGTAGAAGTATTATAATTCATCATACTTAGAGGATGAATTAGTGTTAATAAGTGGTTAATATTCATTTTTATGTTAGATATAATACAATGAGGATGGTTGAGCTTGTATAAATGATGGAAGCTTTAATTTTGTTATATTTTCTTACTTTTCATGGTTTAAAGAAAGAAAAAAATGCATTTCTATAGGATGTTATATTTTTGATAAAGACTATTCCAATTTTTAATGTACCATGTTTTTTGGGTGGTAAGGGATATATGACTAAGGAAGGTTTTGTTGTATTAAAATACTATTTTTGACTATATTTAAAGGTGGGTTTGATTTAACTTTTAGTCAAGGGAGACAAAGGTTAAATTAGTGAATCATGGGTTTAGTTAGGAATATAAGGGGAGTATGGAAGATGAATGGTCATTATGAATCCTTAAATTATTATTATTGATAGGGATAATGACTATTCCTAGATTGGAGCTTAAGAGGAGAAAGGGTTTCATGAGGGGAGGATGGTATATATGATTTTATGGGAAATGAATACTATGAAATTATGATTTTCCTTAGATTTATAAAATTTATTTCATGTGAATATTATAAAAAAATTTCCGATGGTACAATTTTATAGGTAAGAGGATGGGGATTTAATAATTTTTTTCACATTCAAAAAACATATGGTAGTTTTTATCATTACATTATTGTGATTATTAATGGAAGTTTTATAATTTAATTACAGAAATTTGTTATGGCAGGGTGAAAATATATAAAAATATCAATTCCTTTAAGGTTCCTCCCTTAAAAAAATTTAATGCAGATTTTTCCCATACATTTAATCATTAGAACATACTCTCCATGTATGATTTTTTTATATAATTTTATATTTATGATATTGGATGTATTAAAATGTATTCTGTTGGGCAAGAATTTTGGTTAATTGGGTGGATCATTATACTTTGACTATTATACCATAAGACTTTTTTTTAATATTCCATTGTTATTTTATCTTATATATAATGAGGTAAAAAAAATTTCATGAGAATGGATTTTTTTACATTATACCTGTATGAATGTTATTTTTGACCATTATTTTATAATTTTATATGATGAATATGAAAGAAAAAATTATATTTCCATAGCTGGTTTACCAAACATATTGATTAGAACCATGCATATAATTTCAAAAAAATCATAAATTTTAAGTTGTTAAGGTAATTGTTTTATATAATAGTCTAAATAAATCATGTTATGATTTTTAATTCAGTTGAAAATGGTTCATTTTTCAAAAACCATTAGTTCCTAAATTCTTGGAAACCACTCTTTTTATATTTTCTTAAATAAAAGGTACATATATAGTGATATGAAAAATATATTTAGGATTTATCGTGGGATACTCTACATAGATAAAAAAAATTAACATAGAAATCATTTCATGCATTCTCAAAAAAATAAAATAACAAAAATTCAAAAAAAATATACATTGGTTATATATCAGTTAGTGATTTATTTAATGTTGAAAGTACTATGTACCCAATGTTTTTGCAATCATACTTTAGGATATGATGCACTATATAAGATATTTTTTTCTTTATTATTTCATGAATTATATGTTTACCTTAAATAATGGCCCATTTCATTGAATCTGAATTTATTAATATAGATAATCTCGCATCACCATAATAGGACCAAAAAATAGATTTTTATCTTACATAGAAATAAATAAAAACATGAGTTAAAATTAATTTTCATATCCCTTGTTATGAATCCATCAATTATATTTTTCAATCATGCTATTTAATTTAACATTATTTAAATAGTACTATTAGAAAAAGAATCCCACGTGATATCTTGAAGATCATATAATAGTGTTGACTTCTTCTTTTAAAAATATATTACATACATTTTATGTAATGGGAAGCCTAAAATAATATTTTTTAATACTATAATATAAGGATTAATGTTTTCCTATATATTTAATGGAATGGAAATATCCTAAGTGTTTTTTTGGAAATATAGTCTGTCTATAAATTATTATCAAGAATCTTTGACCAATCATTTTCTTATTGCAACTCTTATAAAAAAAATTAATGACCTCCTTGACCATGTGATTTACTTTTCCTCTTCTTTTATGTTATTATGAAGTTATCTTGTTATATCATACACTATATATTTCATGTATACCCTTTAATATATATTTTCTGAAATGGTTTTATGACCATAATTCAATAAAATTATAAATAAAAAACTAGATAAATTGTTCTTCTATAAAAAAATGACACCAAATTAATTAATTTTTGATAAAATAGATTAAAATCATACTAATTTAATTAATAAAAAAATTACTATGATATAAATGTAGCATGTGAGATATTCTCTTCCATTGGGAGGGGGTAAATCAATAGAAATTATCTTCAAAAATAAATTTTATCTCTTTATTCCTTCTTCTAAACACCATTCTCATGATTCCACTTATTATATTGATGTATAATTAAATAAGATAATAATAATTACAATGATATGAGATATAATTGTAAATAAATCAAGAACATGGAAATATGGGAACAAAATTTTCATAAACTCTTATTATTAGGTTACTACATCTTTACTACCCTACAATTGTTGTCATGGACACCCATTCATGTTTTATTATAAAAAACATAAAGTGAAATATAATTTAGGAATATATTCGAAAAATAATACTATTATAAAAATTAAATACAATGTATTAATGCCAATAATGGAATCTCAAATGGATGTTTCATCTCACTCCACAATCCTAAGATAGATCTAGTAAATTTGTATTATTTTCAATATTCATCTATAAAAAGTGGCCCTATTTAGGTCTGAATTTCCTCCCAAGAATCACTCATTAAACAATTATATAACAACAAGATCATCAATATATAGATAGAATTCAGATCACTATATCTACATTGATAGTTATGATTAATATTGAAATACTATATCGGCTAATCATTGTCTATGTTGAATTTCCATGTATTTTTAGTTCATAAATGTCAAGAAAACTATTAAAAGATCATATTAAAACTCATTAATATATCGTACAATAATAAGATTTTCAGAAATATATTTTTAATATGTCTTCAAAAATCATGACATATCAATTCAAAATATAGTTCAATATTCTATCAATTCAAATCCTAAAATAACATATAAAATATCATTCCTTACATCATAACAGCCTCAGTTAGATCCATAAAATCTATAAAAATATTATATAATTTTAGGTGTTATAACCATAACTATGAAATAATTATTTCCCCTCTCTCAATACCTTGTAAAATATAAAACAATATTATGGAATAAAACATAAAAATTATAGCATGATTATTTATCTTTTATCTATTATGGTTGAATCAAAATCCTATGGGCTTCACATTATGGAATGATTTCTAGATTATGTTATTATTAATATGACTGAGGTGGGTAATCAACCTAGAAATTCCCAATAATTTGTCCAGTTTTTCTCCCTTATCAATGAAAATAATTTTTTTATAGTTTTATAGACAATCTTATAAAACATGAAATTATAGTGTTATTCCATTTTGGTTATTATTCCCTAAAAGTATGTAAAAACTATACTTATTATTATTGAATAACATTGTCATAATTATGGAATAATGCAACAGTGATAATATGTCAAAATTTATTCAAAAATAAATCGTGGTGTAATAAAATTACGTTGCATCATAGTTTTCTCTAGTATTATATTCCACTAATTTCCATTAAGTCCAAGTGTATATGACATCTCCATTATTCTCCTGTATATGAAATATATAGATATATTCATTATGAATTTTTTGAATTATTTTAATCTATAATTAATTTATCATAATTATACCACTATCCTTTAGCATCATCCATATGTAACCTAAAAATGATGCAACAATCGTTTACATCAAACCACATAGATATCCTATAATTATTTATTATAAGATATAACCATATAATATGTATATTTGATGTATGTTAGTGTTTCATGAACTCCTAATAATTAGAATAATCTTTACCCAACTTGTTTCAGTGGTCCATTCCAACACACAATTGTTTAGTATAATTCCTATGTAATATCACAATGACTATGTGATAAATAAATCATACAAATATTATGAATTTTTTTCATTCCTGTAAGACCATATAAAAAAATTCTTGATCTCCCTATTTCTGGTGAACATTCAACCATGATATTTTTTTCCTTGATATTCTTGGAATATAATAATATCCAACATATTATTAAATCTTTATATATAAATTTAAAACACTTTCCATGGACTCATAAAATTTGATACTATAACTTTTCTGAACTTTGAATAATATCTCCAAATCACCTATGTTTTCAAGATCTTTCTTTTTTATCTTATGGAGATCTCATACTTTAGTATAGAAAAATGAAACGCATAAAATAAAAAATTCATAGATTCAAACTATAGATTGGTATAAAATTAAGTATATAATTAATAACATATGTACATCATGTAACGATTACATCTATATTCCCATGGGTACACTGATCTCCCACAAGTATATGGTATGAATATTCATCCCATTTTCATTATTTTCAAATAAAAATAAAGCATGATCACCATAAAAATATCTATGGTCCATGATGAATAATTTAAATACTAAAAATAATATTATTATCACAAAAAATTAAAATTTTATTATATTTACAATATATATTTAAATTTAGGAACAACAAATTTTTATATAGGTTTTTTACTCCCCATATAAAATAATAATCCAAAGATATTGTATATGTAAAGGAATTATAATTTCTCCTTTGTTAGTTCCACTTGGTGTGATCATGAATTTAATCTCTCATTTTAATGAGGTATATATTATCTTTGTGGTGATAATAACATTTTACCCCAAATGAAAAATTACTACCAACATGATAAGAAATGATATTAACCCCTACTTTAGAAATTAATTGTAGTTGAATTAATGGAAGAACAAATTTTAATAAGAAATATAATTCCTCATTGTTTCATATGAAAGTATATCTCATGGTAATCCTTCGTCTATTTTTCTATAGTAAATTCTTCAAAAATAACATAGCATATATAAAAAATTAATACTTAATAATAGAATCTTGAATAATCACTTTAAATATATGAGAGAAAACTCATTTTATAAAACATTAATAACAAATAAATACTAATATTTAGTTAATTTAAAGTCCTTAAGTATATTTTTTATGGAATAATAATTTATGAGTCCACCTGTCAGAAAATAAGGAGTAAACCCATGATACCACTCAATATAAGAAAATTGTAACATGAAATTCCACTAAATATACTCTTTGATTATTCCAAAATAGCATACCCTTTTTATACAAAATTACCTATGAAATATGACAAAAATATAATTAAATATAATATAAGTTAATATGCTATAAATCTTAAAAACTATATCATTGGAAGGAGGTAGATATCCAATTTATAATAATCATGTCACTATAAAATTTATTAAAAAAATATATAAAATTTATTGAAAATTATTGTCGATAATTTTACTCAATTCCCTTATTTAATTTTTTGTGAATTTTATAAGAATTTTTGTGTCCACCATCAATAATTATAAAAAATAATTAATCCATTTTGATTTTGATAGGTTTTTATAGTTCTATCAATGTATAAAGTATAAGGAACACTCCATTTAGATTTTAGAGATTAATTTACAAAGTATTAACTAATTATTCATAGAGAATTTCTCTATATGAAATTATCCAATTGTTATTTTATTAAATCATTCCTTTATTTTTTATCTAATAAGTTCTACATGATATCAATATGTTACACCTCCACTACTATTGCATGTTCATCATGACTACTATACATTTCATGATAATTTATGTTTTAAACAATCATAAACTACTTTGATCAAATAGTAATGTATTTTTAGGATATTGTTTATAATATAGTACTCATAACAAAATTTTCCTCAAGTATATCATGTTTTTTCCGATATTATTTTTCTTTGGACTAAAGTAATTCTCTTTTACATTTATTTTTCATCAATGGAATTTTGTACTCATAGTTCTTCACTTTGTAGTTAATGAATCCCCACATAATGAAACATGCTTGGGATATTTAATCATAAATTATAATAAATTTTAAGATTATATTTCAATAGTTTTTATCCACTATTTTTTTTAGTGGTTGTATTAAAATTATCTTTCTTGACCAAGGAATTGGATAACCTTTTATCATCATGGTTGAGTCTCCTATATACTCTTTCTCATTCATAATAGGAATCAAATAGTCTTTTGAAGAATTAGTTTTAGTTATTCATTAAATAATTTAAAACCCATTATCCCCTGGGTTTCACTTTAATTAAGGTACTTACATCAATATGAATCCTCCTCTTCTCAACCCAAATATAGTTGGGACTTTACTTCTTTAACATGTTATTCCTTTTAATGGTACCCTTATTCTTAAAACATTTCATTTCTTTTTTAGACATAAATTAAATTTAAAGGAATTATCCTTTAGAAATATTTTTATTCCTATTTGTTTTAAAGATAAATTTTTTTAAAAATCATTATTTTTATTAGCTTCTCAATGATATGTACCTATAAAAACATCAACATGTCTTTGATCCATTTAACGAATAATATTATAGTTATACCATCAAAAATTTAATGTCATGTATTTATCTAAATATGATTCTTCCAATCTTGAATTTAGTAAAATAAACATATCTTCCATAATTTTATCTCACAATCCTTCAATGATGAATTCATGAATTTGAAAATTTGATTTTATATATTCTAAATCATCATTAGATTGTGATTAATATTGATTTAATAAAAAATATTTTATAGATACAACATAGTAATCCAATTAAGAATTGATTTTTTAGTTTCAACCCTTTACTTTCCTTACTCGATCTCTATATGATTTAATGAATCCAAAAAAATACATTTAGTCACACTCATCAGTATGTTATTTTATTTCGATAATTTTTTTATTCCTAAATTCCTTGTTACACATAGCCGGAAATTATATATTAGAACCATACTTATATAATTCATTAAAATGTTACCTCAAATTTATAGTGAAAAGTATAGAATATCCTAGATGAAATTAAATAACAATATAATAGAGTTATAGAACTCTTAAAAAAAATATACAAATAATATTACATATCCAAATACGAATACTTTCATGATCTAATTAAATAATGTTGTAATGTAATATATTATGGAACATTATTTAGCTAATTCAATTAACAAATAATTATATGAAATATATTATTATAATATATATGACTTTTATATTATTTACAAAATCCTCCCAAATATCACTAAAATATCATCATTATAATTATCACTATGAAATAATTAATTCCTATAAAAAAATCATATGATCATAGAAAATCATTATGACATGATATTTAAATTGTCATCATGATTTTTTTCCACTGAAATCATATAATTATATAAAAATACTACTATATTTTCAATGCAACATGAATTCATCATGTATAGCTAAGAAGCTAATAATTTTGTTTTATTTTAAAAAGTATCTCATAAAATTTATTTTTTTCAAATTTGATATATTTATTTTTATAACTAATTTTGGGGAATAGATAATATAAAAAAAAAAATTTCCTATAAAAAATAGTTTTCCGAAACATTATATGATTTTTTATTGAAGTTAAAATTTTAAATTTTAGAAAGTAAATTTTAAAAAAATTGATGAAATTATTATCTTAAATAAAAAATTTAAACTTAGGATTACTTTTTGGAATTTTTATAAAAGATATATTTTTAAGTGAATAGTAAAAATACTGTTTTTATATATTAGATGAATTTTAATGAATTATTACTATAAAAGTATGAATAGTAAATTCATTATACAATTTTATAAGACCAAAAATTTATTTTATAAGTTAAATTATAATTTTAAAATATTTTGTTTTTATTTTATGAATCTATGTTTAAAATTTTAGAAATTAACTTAAATTTTTCCAAAACTTTATTTTAAATACATTATAAATTTAGTATTTTAAAATTAATTTTTTATCACTTTAGAAAATTTAATATCATAAAATATATTTTAAATTTGGAATAATTATGTTGAAATTAAATTTTAAGTCCCATATTATTTTTTAATCATAAAGGGTATGTTTCTTATGTAAAAACTAGTTACCATAGTAAAAGAGAAAAGTAAAAATCTAATAGAAAATAACCCCAAACATGATTAAATGATGTTTGGAAATGTATAGGTGAGTACTTGATCAGACATAAACATTTAATTCACTATAATTTCTAAATTTGGTATCCACTTTAATTTATAGTGACTTTCCATCATTAATTTTTTAAGGTATTTTCAGAAATGACATCCTAATTTAATTTTAAAAGGGTAACTCCCATCCTCACATATCCTCACACCACAACCCCTATAGTTAATCCCAAAACCAACCCTACCCTATATTAAGATTTATTATCCACCTTAAATATGTTAAAATCTTCTCGAAATATCATACCTCTATTTCTTAAACACCATATCAATGTAGATAATCTAAGAAGTGGGGTATAAATATTAACCAATCCCTTCATATTTTTATTTCATTATCTCCACTTATTCTAACTAAAATTAAATTAAACCTTTTTAACATTATAATATCAAGGTAATGTTATAATTTTTTTTACTATAACTATCATTAAACCAGTATCCACATTTCCCTTTTCATGTAAGATAGTTAAAAACGTGAATTGAGTGTATGTACAAAGAACATGCTCTATGAAGAAATAATTTTCATTTACCTTCACTAACTAAACAGGATATTAAAAAACTGAAGATAAATAAATATTTATGATATAAATATATCATTTTTATTTCCTTAAATAATAAACTATGTTACTTATTTTTTTTCCACTTTCAAAAAAGATATCATCATCCATGTATATGTGCGGACTACCGCCTCCACGGAACAATATATTCCATTTTTCACTAACACCTTCTCTGATGGTTCTAGTTTATATATGATGATTATATATGATATATTTAAGTTATAAAAATTCATATATTGGTTTATTATATATATATATATATATAAATTAATGATCGTTACATGGTAATCCATTAATAACAGTGAACAACTAGAAATTAGTTAATCATTATTTTCATCTTTAAGAAATTCAACTAAAACTCAAATATAATGGAATTATAACATTATTGATCTTCATAAAAAATAAACTCTAATAAAATAAATGGTTTTTTATTAATTATCATCAGAATAATAATGAATATTGGTACCATTTTTAAGAACCTAGTTCAAAATGCTCGTGAATACTAACATCTGATGCTGAAAATACATTAAAAATATAATTGATGAAGAGAATTATAATAATTGACAAGTATAAAAGGAAATTTTTATGAATAATTTTATGAAATAAGAAAAATTTATTTTTCAATTTATGATATAGGATCTCAAACAACTTCGATGTAAATCTTGTTTAAAGGTAAGGGACTTGGTAACTCGAAATACTTTCATTGAGCTATAAAATATATTATTTAATTGTATACATCCCGAAATTAAATTTTGAAGGTTTTTATCTCCATTATTATTAACTAAAAAGGATTTTTTTTCAAAACCACATCCATTAAATTTTTTCACTTTTCTTCAAAGGATGTTGACATTTTGAAAAGACACTAATAACATTGGATTTTACATCGATGAATACAAAATGTTTTCATAAAAACACTTTTCATGATTTATTTTTCATTTTACTATATATCATAAAAATTATCTTTCTAAAATGTATTAATTTTTTATGGTTTCACATTATATTATTGTTTTATTATTGTATTATTTTTCTTTATCCTATTTTTGGTATCAATTGATTTTAATAATTATGGTATTTTATACCATTTCAATGTTTTATGAAAACCATTTTATTTCCATGTGTTCATTATGGAAAATTAATGATTTAAAATTAGATATTTTATGAAAACAATTATATTTCTTTGATTTATTTATGAATAGATAATTATTTTCATTTTTATGTTTTATGAAATATATTTTATCTCCATGAGATCTTTGTTACTTAAAAAGTGAATGATTTTTAAGTGGATGATGTAAGAAAGGATGAATAAAGGGTGGGGTCCTATATTATCCTACAATGAATTTGTAAATTGTCTATATATCATTACATGGGTATTAATGATTATATTTTAGCTTCTTGTAGAATTTTTACTAGTGGTGTGGCCCAGGAAATTAATGTTTCCCTATGATAATGCATATTCTATAGTTAAAGTAAGTTATTCATTATTATATTGTTATTTTGTTAATAAAGGTTTATATTAAATGATTATAATCCATGGTGTACATATGTATGAGTCCATTTTTTTTATTTTTTGAATTTTTTTATTTTCCATATACTTTTGATCTCACTTTTGACTTTTGATTATCACCCATGGGGTAATGATATTTCCCTTATGCTCATGATTTTCACTTATTCATATGAACACATCATTGGTGAAATATTTATTCGTACCATACCATGTATTTGAATAAAAAAACATTATTATTTTTTTATTCCCTGGGCTTTTAGGATGACTCTTTCTAATGATATACCTTAAAGTCTTTTTAGTATGCATCATTCAGGGAAAAATGATCAGAGGTGTCATAAAATCATACTATTATGTAGCTTTTATCCATTGACATTAGACCTATCAATTCTTGGTATATTGTTATTTATGGGACTTAAGGTGTGAATAAAATAAAAAAAGTAATATATTGTCTTCTTTAGATTTTCCCCTATACTAGGTATCAAAGAAAAATTTTATTTATTTTTGGATATTAGTGAATTACTTTTTATAATTATGTTAGAATTCCATAGTATAAACCCTATAGATGAGTCTATTTGTAGGATGTAATCCTAAAATTTAAATATATTCTTCCAAAAGTTTTGTAATTATAAATTAAACACCTATATAGAATCTAGAAATTTTATATGGATGTGGAATATATTCAGTTATGGGTAATCACATGAAAAGGATTGGTTTAGAATTGACTCAATCATCAATCTAATTCATAATCATTGGTCCAAATATAACAAACTTGTTTGGAAACTCTTCAAAATATTCTCTAGTTTATTACATGAACATTATGAATCACTGTGAAAGATTTATTTTCATGTTTCATTATAATATACAATAAAACACAACATAAAAAATAAATATGAGTGAAATAGGTTGATCTAAAATAATAATAGACTAAAATGATTATATCGAAGAGTAAGATTTTTTAAGGTTTAATTACTTTTATATTATTATCCCATAATGATGTTAATTTCCATTCACCTATTTAAACTCCATTTTTGTTTTATAAATGGATGGAACCAGAATGATCTGAGTTACCTAAGGTTGTAAGGGATAGTACAATGGTTTCCAGAAAAATTAACACAATGTAATTGGATATGGAGTAGAATATATCATAAATATCATCAATAAAATGTTATAATATAATATTAATACTAAAAAACACATTGATATCATGAGTTTTAAAAGTAGGGAGTACTTTACTATTGTGTCTTTTATGCAGTATTGTCCACCTCATTCGGTGGTTACTCAAATCCACATATAACCTAAAAAGAGGTAAATATAATGAAAATATATATTACATTCACCAGTTCTAAGATCATGATAATTGTTTTGTTATTTAATAAATTGAATATGAGGATGGACAACAATTTAATCTCATTAATAATACAGTAAACAAAATGGAATTAAACTTAATCAAATGGGAAGAGTTTAAGAAAGTGTTATTTACTGCATATTTTTTCCTATGTCATTCCATGAAGAAGAAGAGGGAATTATTTAAGTTTTTATAAAAAAAATTAACCCTTGGGATCATATAATGAAAGAATCGTGAGTATCATATCATATTACTATGGTTTTATCTATGATCTATAAAGTATAACTAAATTTTTTCTTCAGTGGATTATGGCCTAGATTTCAAATTTTTTATATATAATAGTATCTGAAATATATAAATAAATTGTTCAATGTAAACTAAAGGTAGTGAATGAATATGGGGTACCTCAATACTCTGTATAAGGAAAAAATAACATGGAATACCCAGGAAACCCAAAGGGTCAGTCACATGGTGGAATAAAATTTTATCTCCTTACTTGAAAAATAATTAGGAAGACACACCTACGTAATTTACCTAAAGTATTAGGGAATTTTTTATGTTTGGTAAAGTATACTAAAATTCCTATAAAATTCAAAGTAAGGCTTGTTGGATGATTAACACAAAATAGGAGTAGAATGCCCCAAATAATGATCTACCAACACTATAATGTGTCATGTAGCATGAGTTTAGAAACTTTAAAAATCAATACCTATAAATTTATGTCAATGAGTAAAATAGTTCATAAAATCATCTAAAACTTAGGGAAAAAGAAAGGGAATTCATAGTCACTAAGTCTTAGGTAGGTAATAACAATTATGTGGGGAAATATTCACAAAATAAGTATTTTAGATCTTCAAGTACCATATTTTGTCATGGTTCATCATATTCCTTCATATCCTATATGTTTTCCAAGAGAAAGGAATCTCCAAGTCAAGTGATGGGAATCTAACTATATATAATAAAACATATTATAAAAATTATATCTTTTAATTTATATACATATTTTTTGATTGAGTTTTTTTGGGAGTATACAACATTTAGATTTATTTTTTCTTCCTTTTATTAATTTTGAAAAAAAATAAGAATAGATTTTATTTCCCTACATAAATTTAAAAACATTTTTTTGGAATAGGATATTTAATTTCATATTAAAAATCATTATATTTCAAGTTATCAACATAGGTGAAATTAATAATATCTTTTTTAAAAAAATTCTAAAATATTGGACCTCATACCACTAAATTAGATATTTCTAGACCAAATCATCAGATAGAATGTTAGCAATGATGACATTCCAATTTCAATTGAATATAATGATGTATTTATTTGGTAACTACCAAGTATTTCCCCATAGAATGAGGTTTAGTTCTACATAGAACATATACATTGATCTATCTCAATCTCAATGTGTCTTTATATGATGACATATATAGAATTAGTGGAATTAAATAAGTATATAAAGAAGAATTTAGACAATGGTTTTATATTAAATTTTGCTTAACTATAGGGTTCACCAATCCTTTGTCTCAAAAATATGGATGTATTTATGAAAATTTTCATTTCACATCAAGAGATTAACATGATCATGTTAAATAAAAAGTATCCTCTACCATTTGTTGATGACTTGTTTGATCTGATGAAAGGAGTTAAATATTTTTCAAAAATTGACCTATGATCTGGATATCATCATTTATGGTTCAAAAATATGGATATATCAAGGTAATATTTTTAAAAATGGCATAGATAATATAATTTTATAGTGACACCATTATGATCAAATAATTCCTCTACAATATTCATGGATCTACAGAATAATGTCTTTAGATTATACCAAGATTAGTTGGTAGTTTTATTCAATGAAAACATTATCATTGATTCTTAAATAAATGTAGATAGTGGAGATTATTTATTTTTTGTGTTAATTCCTTTTAAAAATGATAAATAGTGTGACAAATTTATAGTGTGTAAATTATAAATTCAAAAATTGTCATTCTTGATCTGCATAATCACTATCATGGGAAAATAAGTTGATCCTTCAATGATCGAAGTCATTGAACCGTGACCTAGAAAAACCATATTCATATAGATCCTTAGTTTTTTCTATTATATAGATATTGTTGATTTCATATTAAAAAATTATCAAGGATATAAAATCCACTGACCATGTTAACAATAAAGGGAGTGATGTTTCTTTCATTCGAGAATTTGAAGAATGGTTTAATGAATTTGAGAATAGGTTGGTCAAAAAATATAAAAATACATTACCCTATAGTGGGAAAGTGATTTTATTATAAAATTATGCCTTAAAAAATGGATCAATATGTGACCTCTTTCAAAATGAAAATTTAATATCTTATGCATCATGACAATTAATAACTGATGAGAAAAATTACCCAATACATTATTTAGAGTTATTAGCGATGATCATTGAATTTAAAATTTAGTGAAAATATATATGGTGAGAAGTGTTAGATTAATACAAACCACATAAAAATAAATATATATTCACATATAATGAATCAAAAAATGAACTGATAGAGATGGTTGGAACTGATCAAAGACTATGAATTCTCAATACATTTCCCCCATAAGAATGTAAAGAATCTATTTGATTCTTTGATAAGGAAAGATTATTCTACCTTATCTATGATTAGGGTTTAAGGGGAACTAATATTCATCAATTTTAAATGGTTTAATCTTAAATTAATTCAGGAATATTAGAAATAATATCATTTCAAAGTGAATATTAAACCATCTATTTATATAATGATCAAAGAATCCTAAAAATATGATTTAAAACTATAATAAAGAAAGAAAATATTCTGATGTTTAACATTATTAATGGTGGAGTTATATGTTTTGAAACCAAGATAAGTGTAGCATCAAAACCAAAACTGACAATATAACTATTGGATGACTCGCATAGCTCATCGTTAATTATTCATTTATGAAAAAAATTAATAATATCAAAGTCAATACTTATGGTGGGATAACATAAATAGGGAGATAGTGGAATATATATATTGATGCTTGGTACTCCAACAAGTTAAGGTCAAACAACAAAATACTTAGGGAATGATGTAACAACGACCCATACAAACATGGAAAAGGAAACTCCATACTATTTATTTCATTATAAAACTACAAAACACACACACACACACACACATATATATATATTAATAAAAACTCGGTTGTAGTTGATTTCCTTACTATGTAATTGTATATAATTTTCATAAATAATATTTCTCCCTTGTCCAAATCACAATGATATATATGGGAAGTGGTAAGGATACATGGATTAAAATATTATATATAATCTGATCAATATCCAATGATTATATTGAGGATTTGGATAATTATTCAGAAAGTGTTAGACACAGTTACGTTTCATTTCCACTTATCAAACTCAGACCAACGGTTAGTTTGAGAGGACCATACAAACACTTATGGACATGCATTGATCACGTTAAATATAAACAAAAATATTATGGGAATACACTATTCCCTATTAGAGTTCTCATATAAAATATTTTTCAATCTATTATTTAGATGGAACCATATTAGGCTCTATTTTGGAAGAGATATTTGACTCCAACATGTTGGGAAAAAGTTGGATAAAGGAAACTAATTGGATGTGAACATGTCAGAAATGATAGAGAAGGATGAAACCATTCAAAAAATTAAAATGTTTTATATATTTTATATAATAATTATATAGATAACCATTGATAAGGTGTAAAGTTTGAATTTTGTGATATGGTGTTCCTTTAGACATCTCCTTATAACCCTGTTATGAGATATGAGAATAATGTTAATAAAATCCCTAGGAATATCAGTCCCTTAGAGATCATTAGTCATTTTATGGATTTATATTATTACTTATAACTCCCTACAATCCTCTCCCAACTAAATGATATGTTTTATGTATCTTTTTGAGAAAGTACATAATAGAAAATTTACATGTGATGATCATAGAAGTCATAAAATTGGATCACAATCTCTCATATGAGGAATAAACACTAAAGGTCCTAGATCACAGAGAAAAAGTTGTTTAAAAATCACTTATCAGGTCAATGTAAATTGGAGAAATCACAATTGTGAGGATTCAACGTGGAAACAATAGGATTTACTAAGAAAAAATCACCCTGACTTTTTTTCATCCTATAAATAAAATATTGATGGTGATATTATTTTAAAGGGGATAAAATTTAACAACCCCATATATTAGTGATAAATTACCTCTCAAATATTCTTTTGTTTAATATCATTCTTTATATGAAACACCTAACCCTAAAAATCCACAACTTTTTTTTAAATAGATATTGACCAATATATAGTGGTTGTTGAATAAGCTAATATAAAGAGTTACAACTAAATAAGGAATTAAAGGTTACTTTTAATATTGTTTCAAAAAAGTGTATCTATGAATATTAGTTATTAAAAAGTATCTTATAAAATGAGTTTTCATGTTTTATTAATCATTAAAAACACTAATTTTGGAAGAGTAGTTAAACTAACAAAAATTTATTTCATATAAAAGATCTGTTTTTTATAACATTTTATGATTATATTATAATGTTAAAATGATAATTAAAATTTTTAATCCAGTTTTAATTTTATGAAAATAATATTTACATCATATAATTTTTTTGGATTTTTGTAAAAAGTTTGATTTTTTAGATTAATAGTTTCAAATATCAGTTTTATATATAAACAATTTCCATGGCAACTTTATTGTTAAAGTATGATTTGGAAATTCATGAAACCATTTTTTGAGACCAAATATTTATTTCATATGTGACTTTATAATTTTAAGAAATACTGGTTTAAATTTATAATCCCATATATGGGATTTTAAAAATTATGTTTTTTTAATCAAAAAATATTCATATTTACATATCTAGTATTTTAAAACTGAATTCTGTATATTTTAAAAATAAACATAATTAAATTGATTGTATATTTTTAAAAATTATTTCAAAATTATATAATATCAACCATTTTATTTTTTAAGAATCAATAATATGTTTTTAGGTAAAAACTTACTATTATGATAAAGGCTTAAATCATAAATGTAAAGATCCAATAGTAAATAAAATCCAAATTATTTAAAGAATATGATGGAATGTTTGTTTGAGGCCATTATAAACCTTATATGTCCCCCTATCCATTATTTCCCAATTTTTTAGCTACATTTATTGAGTTTTAATTCTCATTTTTAAAATGTTTTGGGTATTTACAAAAATATCATCCCTTTTAACTTATTAATGTGTAACTCCTCTCTTTAAATAAATTCAAACCAAATCCAAATAATTTTGGATGAAAATATTCAAATAATATCCTCATAATTATAAATACATTAAATAGATCCCTTTACACTCAAAATGCCTAACCTCAACTTATTTACACCCTTTCTAAAAGTGATAATCCAAGAAGTGTGGTAAAAATTTCTGAACACTCCTTTCTCATTTCTATTTCTTTATGTGACCTTTTTACTCAAATAAAATTACACAGTTTTTAAATGATAAAATTAGTATAATTATTTAACCTTTATTTTTTTATAAGTATGGTATAACAAATAACAACATTTCCATTTTTTCCTTTATGAAAAATGAAAACATGAATCTTATGTATGTGAATATTTCCCCCCAGAAAGAAATGTCATTTATCTTCCATCATAAAATAACCTAGATAGTAAGATACTGTAATTATATAAATAATTGTTGTATATATATCAAATTTATTTTCCTTAAATTATTAACCATTTCAATTATTTCTTGTTACCTTTGAAAAATGAAACCATCATGCTTCCATAAGTGAGGACTGCCACCCACATTGAATGATGCATTCCATTTTTCACTACAATTTGATGTATAGTTTTAATTTATACATTATTATCATATTATATTACATATAAATATATAATATCATGAATATAGATCTTTATGTATAACAAAAAATTTAACGATCGTTGAAAGTCAATCCATCAATATTAGTGAATAATCCAAAATAAGTTTATCACTATTTTTATATTCATGAAACGTCAATAAAAACCCATGCAATAGAATTATAACATTATAGGTATTTATAAACAAATAAATTCAACTAAAATTAATGTAATTTTATTGTTAAAATATGTAAGAAGAGGGAATACGGAAATACTATTACAAACCTTGTCCAAAATGGTCAACATTATTAACAGCTGATGTTGAAAAGAGATTATAAAAATCTAGTATATTAATTGATTTGTTCTTCATAAATAGTATAAATGTAAATTTATATAAATATCATTTTGAAATATATAATTATTATTTTTATTTTTATGACATAGATGGTTAAATAACTTCCATATAAATAAATGGTAATGGTAAGGGACATGGTAAATCAATCTTCTTTAATTATCTTAAAAAACATCACATTGAACAACATTCTTCCATGAAATTCCATTTTGAATGATTTTTTCTATCATAATAATTGAGAAGGAGATATTTTGATCCAAATAAATTTACATGAATGTTTTTATTATGAATTTTTTCAAAAATCTGATCCATTTTAAAAATATGCATGCATATACGAATTTTAAATCGATGAATACAACTTTTTTTCAAGAAAGTTCATTTCTGAATTTTTTTCATTTTCTTATATATATATAAAATTATATATCTAAAATTTATTTATGCTTAATGATTCACCATATAATTTTATTTTATTAAGTTATTATTTTGGATGATCGTCTTTTTGGTGTTGAACTATTTAATTCATACTAATATTTAAAACAATTTTTATATTTTATAAAACAAGTTTTACTTCCACAGGCTATTTATGAATGTTTAATGAATTTAATTTGGATGTATTATAGAATATATTTTATTAAAACAAGGTAATTATGAAAATAGAATAAATTTTATGTTGATGTTTTATAAAAAGTGTTTTTTCATGGATTTATTATGATTTGAAAAGTGAATTATTTATAAGTGGAACATGTAAGTAAGGATGAATTATGTATGGGTTTCTATATTAACCTCTAATTCATTGGTTAAAATTATAAATCTCATGAAATAATGAATCAATTGTACATTTTAGTTTCTCATACCCATGGTCACTAATGGTGTGGCTCATGAATGTAATGTCCCCCCTTGAAAATTTTTGTGCCATAGTTAAATATTGATATTCCATAGGATCTTATACTCCCACGATTAAATTTTTATATTAAATTATTATATGACTTGTTATAGCTATAGTATTTCTATTTTTTTTATTCTCTTTTTTTGATTTAATTTCTTATTCGAAATAATTTTAAGATCACATTTGTCTTATGATTATCAATCATAATGTTAAGATATTTCCCTAATGAATATTTTTTTCTCTTATACAAATAAAATCATCCTTGATGAAATTTTAATTCATCCCTTACATAGTGTATTAGGAAAGGTCATATTATGTTTTATTTCCCCATGTTTTAGGGATGAGTCTTACTAATGATTTGTTAAGAATATGATCTCGTATGGTTCCTTTATTATGAAATGATCATGAATTTTTAAAAAATAAGTTTATTATATTGATAATATCCAAAAACAATGATCTTATTAGTTCATGGGATATTATTTTTTATGGGATGTGATGTTTCAATAACATAATATATATTTAAAATAAATTCATGTTTATCTTTTGTTTGTATATTATTCCCTGATGGAAATGATTAGTTGTACATCGAACTAAACTTAGTCAAGAACATCCTCTCTATGAAATCAACAACATGGAATTTTTTGTAATAGATAAATACATAAAAATAATAATTATTTTGGTGTTATAATAAAAGAATAATTTTGTTTTATGCATCATGGAGAATCAATTTTCAATTTTGGTACAAATAAATCACTTAACAAGTCAATTAAATTATGTTTTCATATTATCAAACATTGAATTTAACATATATCCATCATTTTATAATAATTTTAAATTTTTCATTCTTATTTAGTATACAAATGAAATTTATATCTATACCATTAAACATTTGAATAAGTCCATAGTCAATGATCAATCTGGGCCTCATTATTGATCTCTCCTTTGACATCATCTTTATAAAACTCATAAATGATGAATCTATATTTTATATCAAACCACTTAAAGGTCCTCATAAGATTTACAATAAAAACCAACCATATATGATATGTATATTATATATATTAATATTTCTTGAACATCTAATCATTTGAATAATCCATAGGCAATGCCTTTTAAGGTATTAATCTACACCACCATTGGTTTGGATTGTCTTCGTGAATGATCATCATCCCTAATTGAGTGTGAAGTAATGTGGGTAATGGTAAATCCTTTTTATTATCAATAATATTCATAAAAAAGATATATATAACCATAATAAATGGAACTTCTAAACTATAATGTTCTTATTTTATCTGATATATCAATTCATATGGTAATACTTAATATATTATTCCATATGAATAGATATCTTGTCATCTTTTTATTTGATAATCTCAAATATTCAATATAACTTCACATAATTGAAAAAATAAATTCATATCTATTAGTGTATTCAATATATTGAATTTTCATTTCATGATTGTTATATATTTGAATATACTAATTCAAAGACATCAAATCATTTTTGAGTAGATTAACACCATATATTAAAAAAATACAATATATCAATAAAACATTATAAAATCCTTCATATACTTTCTAAATATTCCCATGGGAACATTAATGTCATGTAATCATATAGGAACATTAATATATATGTGTTCCCATGAATTAAAAAAGAGAAAGATTAAATTAATTCCCTAAACATTGAATACAGTGTCCCTTATGAAGGGTTATTGTAGAATTTCACCCCTATTTTATATATTTCTTTTGTAATGGTAATGATCATATGCTTCCAAAAGATCTTTTGTATGATAGTGAAATATGTGGTATAAATATAATATTTGAGGTTTTCTCTACTATATGTTCTAGGACATAAGCCATTATTCTTATTATAAGGTGATAAAATCATAAAACACTATTTATTTATAAATCAAGCACACAATAGGGAATCAAACTATCTATATATTATTAAAATAAATTAAAAAATTAAATTAAATATTAATCCTCATCTTGGAATAATTTCATTTATAGATAGGTAATGTGTGGGTAGACAATGAGTGTTGATAAATCAATAGAAATTATCACAAACTAAGGACTGTATATCAACTCAACCATATAAAGGTTTTTATCCTAACAATGACCCATTATATTAGTCTCTTGATCACTACTCAAAAGAGTGAATAAGAAACTTGATAGAAAGTTATCTATTTGATTCCTCATGACATTATAATACTTTAATTTATGCTCAAAATATCAGAGTATAAGTATCCACCAAATCAAATATGTTTTGAAATATTTCATGATGAGAAATATTTTAGTATCAAATGATCGATGTTGATTAATATATTATAAAAAGGTCAGTTGATATAAATTTATTAAAATAATACATCATAATGAAAAAATAATTTTTGAATTCTCTAATTCAGTTGTGATTACAAAATAGGTCAATAGTTATAGTAAATGGTCTAGAAAATTCTGTCAACTATCTGGCCAAATACTAGTTCAAAGGAATATTTTTTTGCATCACACATGAGTAAAAATTGTTACTTCTAATTTCTTAACACATTATTTGGATAAATTATAAAATTAATCTTCATTGTATTTAAATATTAATTTAATATTTTATCAAGTAATAATGTAACATACTATTATATTAATTGACTGCAAGGATTAGTAATTTGGGTGAAATAATTAATGAAACTCTACAAAAAATGGGAATTTCAAAAAAAATATACATATCACCATCATCAAGGAGAGATTCAAATATATCATGATACCTTATTATGAAAATTACAAAATATAAATATGTAAAAACCCAAACTTCTCATACATATATATTAAATCACTATATATTAGTATTTATTACATTACACAAACACATTACTAAGGATCAAAAAGGTTTTGTGCTTTTGGAAACATGGACGCACAAAAAACTAGTCCACAAGTAAGCTAAATAATCTCAAACTATATTATTAATAACTATACCTCTTATTATACATCTCATTCATGATAACATTCATCATAACATAGGGAAAGGAAACATAAAAAATGGTGAGATCATATGATCAAAAAGGTTAAAAATGAAGATATTAACCTTTCTTGATTATAAGGGAATGATTACATAAGAATTACATTTGAAAACTATACACTAAAAATCATAGACTATAAAAAATGAGTAATATAATAATTCTTGTTAGTTCATAAGACATGAATCATAATGTAATCAAAGAACATGAACTATGAGAAAATAACATTGGCATAAGACATAGATTTTTTTTAATACAAAAAATCAAAAACCATAATTTCATCTTTTGTAAAGGCTCATTTGCATGGATATAACAGTTGAATGGGTTCACACACCTAACCATCATAGTGGTAATGGTTAACTAATTGGACTATCCTAGTGTAAAATTCCCTAACTAGAATGGGTTTTATTCCAATTCCATTGGTTTTTATCATATGATATTTCAATCTTCACCGAATACATTTAAGGAAGATATATTTCAAAAAAACACTTAATGAAAATCTTATATATGTGTTCCAAAATATACTAAAAAAAGTAATAATATAAAAACCTATGAAATAAAATGAGATTCAAAAATATTTTACCATAACATGACCTGTGGACAAGAAAATGGGTTCAAAATAATTTCATCATTTCATTAAATCATAAATGATGGAAAAAATAAGTGGGCTTCTTGATAATTTTATCATGGTATAACCTGTGGAAGAGAAATTAATTTCATAAATAAATTGTTATCATATACATAAACCATTTAAATAATGAATAATAATGGTTTCCTTGGATTTTATACCCACTAAAGTATAAGTTAAGAAAATGTATGTCATCTTAGATAGAAAATTATTATGATATATAACCTGGAACATTTCTTGATTAAAATAGCACTTCCAATTTGAAAAACACATTTTTCAAAAGAAAACATATTAAAAATACATTTAATTTTATAGAAACTTATAAACATATAAAGGAATATTTAAAAATAATTTAAAAACATTCTTGAGGAAAACACTATTTCAAATTTGAAAAACACTTTTTAAAACATAAAAAAATTTCAAAAACATTTTCTTTAAAAGTAACCATGGAAACAAAAAAAAGGTATCTTTATAAATAATTTAAAAAAATTATTGAGGGAAATATCCTTACAACATTGAAAAATGATTTAAAATAGAAATAATTTCTCAAATAATTTTCTTTGAAAATATTCTTGAAAACATATAATGTAATAATCAGAAATAATTTAAATCATTTCTTAATGAAATTATAATATCCAATATGAAAAAAACTTTTTAAAACAAAAAAATTTATAAAAACAATTTTATTTAAAAATAACCTTGGAAAATTATAAAGGAATAATTTAAAATAATTTAAAACTATTCTTGATGAAATCATATATTCTACTTTTAAAGACTATTTTTAAATCATAAAATATTTTCAAAATCATTTTCCTTAAAAATAATCATGGAATTTTATAATAGAGGCCCTAAATACAAGATGAAATATTTCTTAAGGAAAATAACACTTCCAATTTAAAAAAACATAAAACATTTTGAAAATATTTTTTATTTTTAATAAAATTAAAACTTATATATAAATCATTAAAAAATTTAGTGTTCATGATGCGGGAAATTCCATACACGTTGAAAACAATGATTCTTTCAACATTTTCAACAAAATCAGAATGAGACTATTTTTTACAATGACATTATGATAATATTTATAATTTTTTAAAAAACATTAAAAAATGGGTAAATTTATTTGTTAAATCCTTTAGTGAATGTAAAATAATTTTTAAAAACATTTTTACAAAATAGAGATATTGTAGAAGAAGGCATCTTCTACCAAATAGGGATATAAAGTCTGTTTAAATTTAAAAGTCGTTATGAATTTGTGTACATAAAGAGAGAAAATTTAAGGTAAAATATTTTTATTAATGACATAAAAAACTAGAATAAATGAAACTATTTTCTTGAGATATAGATCATAAGATTTCATCATTGGAGGTAAACTCGTAAACATTCCCAATAATGATGAGATTTTATCATAAAACAATTTCCACTTTATTAAATTGAATCATAATCCCCATGAAAGAATAAAATTAAATAAATCATATAATATCATGAGAATAAAAAACATCATTATATTATATGTCATTGGGGATTTATATACAACTCAAAAAAGAATATAGGTTAATAACATAACATAATTCTCGAAGAATGATAATGGAAAAAAAATCCATTACTACATTGGTAACTTGTGAACCATAAAACCCATGACAGAGAGATAATAAAATGGATAGGTAAATCCATGTAGTTTTAGGAATATGGATCAAAAAATAAATTCCCTGGAAATATAATCACATTATAAAATAATTAGGTGGTAAATATGGAATGAGTCTCACAACAGTAAAAAGGGATAAATAAATCCATACATTATGTTTTGAAATCATTAGTGCACATTAAAAACTAATCTATAATAAATGATATTATATAATATATATATTACTAAAAACATATATACCTCATTTCATATAATATTTATTTATGATATTTTTTTACCCATTGATCAATTCCATGTTAAGGTCACATTTCATGTAAAAACCGTTTTGTTTTTCAAGTTTGTTTTGATTTTTTATTATCTATCCTATTACATTTATCATGGATATGAAATATAAAAAAATTATTAACATGATATAAATATTATATATATTTGATATATATTTATTTATAATAATATAAAAAAGTTGGAGATAAAAAATGAAATACACCTTTCCTAAAGGCAGTAGGTCGTTCGTGCGCATGAACATTGTTTCAATTTTCTCAAAGGATTAAAATATTGAAAGGTAAAATATATATAAAAATTGTAATATAATTTTATGTCATATATATAACATAATATCAATAAAACCATCCTTATAACCTTTTTTTTAATGCCTGAATGAATCACATCACATCGTAAGACTGTAGGCGGCCGCACAAAAGAGCCACATTATTATATTCCCACAAAATGGAATGTAAGAAGATATATGAGATATAATAATTCCATAATAATTATAATATAAAAAATATCATACATAAACATTTATTCTATCATTATATCCAGTCGTTGGAGTTAGTGATGGAAAATGAAGAACATCAGTTTGCGAGAAGGTAGTTTGTCGTTCAGAAAAATGATGATTTTATGTCTGATTTGATGGAAGTGGAGATAGTTCTATGTAAATGAAATATAATTTGGTTATTATATCATATTGGTTTAATATTAATTGAAGGTGTTTATGAAGAAATAAAATATAATTTCTCTTTGATGAATGTTACCTCTTCTTAATGTGACCTCTATATGTTTAATTAAGAAGGATTTATAGAAGGTATTTCTGAAAAAACTAATAATTCTAGGTGGAAAGGATGAAATTAATGAATTTTAACTAGGTAAGAATTTATCAAACTAATGGGGTTTGGAACAATGAATAGGAGAGGGGAGGTGGTGGCCTTTTATATGTGAGGTGAGTGCCACAATTAAAATTTTAGAAAAGAAAAATGTATACCCACGTTTTTAACATGACACAAGGCTCCAAAATGGGAAATTATAAATAACTATAAGAGATAATGTCAAAATATGGCCATAAAATTGGGTTTTCAAAAGTTTTGTGACATATTTAACCCTTATCATTTTAGATTAACCCCTAGTAAACCCTTTTATACATCAAAAATGGTAAATATTGTTTTATTATTTTTACTCTCCAATATAGTAAAAAATTAAGAATAAATTATTAGATAATATGAATTATTTTAATTAAAAATATGGACACAATTTTTCATAATTTAATTCATAAATTTTGAAAATTTTAATTTTAAATTAAACCCGCATATGTTGTGAGATTGCGGATTTCTAAGGGGAAAATATCCAAAAGTTTTAAAATATCATTTATCAAAATTCGATATGAAAATGATTTTAATGAAATAAATTAGATTAATTGATATTTAATTTATCTAATTTTACATTCAAAACCATTTTTTAAAAAAAATTACTACAAAATTTCTTTAATCTATACATCATTTTTCAATGAAAACCATTATTTCTCAATATTAATCAAAAAATTAATTTTTTTTAAAAAATACAAACAACTAATCCTATTCTAATTATTACACAATGAGTTAAAAAGTTAATTTAATTTTAACTAATTAAGTATCTAAATTTTTCAAAAGTTTATTTAATTATTCGTTACTAGAAGAAAAAAATAGAAAATAGTATTTTTGAAACATATAATGAATTTATGGAAAATTATGTGATTTTTTATCAACATGGTTTCATTATATAAAATAATTATAATTAATTATAAAAACATTATTCCTTTTCAGGCATCCAATTTTAACTACTAGGTAATAATGGTAGTTTTTATATAATAAAAACAATATTTTTTGTTCATTAATACTCAATGTTGGGTGTAACATAAGCTAAATTCAATGGTTCATGTAATTAAAGTTGTTAGGAAAATTTAACATATTCAATAAAAAAAATTTCATAAAATATAGAGGTGTTACATTCTACCCCCTAAAATAAATTTCAACCACACAATTGGAACTTGTGTTTGGTAATAAAGGGTTTAATATTTGAAAATACCCTTATAGAAACCCACTATGTGAAAAGGGTGAAAAAAGATACATATTTGAATAACAGAAAGTGTTGTGTGATGTTCATCTATGATAACACGTACTAGGTTTCAAATAATGAGAACAATGTGGGAATTGAATATTTGTTCATGGGAGAAAAATAATAATGTCCAAATAATGACAAAAAGAGATAGAGATCATTGATCATAATAATGTGATTGATAATGTGATAATCAAAAAATTAAAAACCATAAATCAGAGAGTTGTGAAAAAATGTCATTGATATCATAAAACATTATGGTAATAGGATAATGTTTTATTTCAAGACACTTTTATTAAAGTTTTATAATTTTCATTAAAATATATACTTACATGCTTTCATTCAATTTTATAAGTACAATTTCATCTTTTGTTTGTGCATTAATCAATTTCCACATCATTTCTTACTTTATGAGGTGAATATGAATTATTTTAATAGATTAAGAAATAATAGATGAAATGATTCATCATATAATGATAAGTTATTCATTTTATCTCAAGTAACCATCATAAATAATTGTTATCACAAGTTACCTAGTAACATCCAAAGTTGTACTTAATCCATTCTATAAACTGTTAACATTACGGATCCTCTATGTTTGGATAAAACTAAAATCTGAAAGTACAAATTTAAAGAAATTAAAAAATTAAAAAATCATATTATCATTAATCCCCCTAACAACATAATGTAGTTCTTAATGTCAGATTCCAATTAAGTGAATATACTGATCATATATTCTTTTGAAACATGGAAATATATTTAATTTATCTAAATACATAATGAAAACATACCATTATTCAAAAAATAACTAAATCCTAATTATTTAAAAAATCACAGATTATTGAATATATTCCATTAATCCAAAAAATTTGTAAACTCTATCATTGATAACATAAAAAAATCATCAAATAATTAATTGGTTCAAATGTAATAAATACTATTCAATTTACTTTATCTATAATAAATTTCTATTTATTGAAACTATTCACCATTTTCTCAAATTAAGAAAATATTAAGGCATACAATACCTTAATCAAAATATGTCGATTCCATTAAATAAATTTTCTATCCCACCAATACCATTTATAATATGATTTTAAATCCTTAATTAAATACTTATACTGAAAATAATTAAATATTTCATAATTATTAAATTATAATATATAATAACTTCAATCATTCTACTTCATTCTTAATTTTTTAAATAAGATTCAACATCTTATTCCTTAGAAACTCTTTCATAAAATATGAAATATGAATCATGATATAACATTAGTCATCACCTATTTAATCATTCATCTCACGTTTAACAAAACAATACTATTAGAACATCACATGCCATTTATATATTGTTTTTGGGGTCTTCATCATCAACAATATAACAATTACACATAAGGACATTCTCATTATCTTCTTGAGCTTTCCCCCTAGGACACAACTTTTTCATAATTCCCATACCTTAAAATGTTAATACATTTTACCATTAATTTTACCATAGGGAGAACATTATAATCATCTGTTGTATTATCCACAATGTTCATTTTCCTCACCAAATATGTTTTTTTCCTTTTACAGAAATGAAACATCTTCTAATTCCTCTAATACATTTTGTTTCTTCTTCTTCCAAAATTCTTGACATATAGGAAAATAAATATTCTTTCCCCCATGGTCTCCACCACCAAAACTATTATTAAAATCTATCATTATCTTATTTGGTGATTCTGAGAGTTAGTAAGGTGAATGTTGTTAAACATATATCAGATAATCGATTAGTCATAATCACAATATCCTTCCCTCTAGTCATAATCCTATCTGATTTACCATAAACGTATTTTATATCACATTTAATGTTAAAACAATTCTATCTATATTCTTCTATTGATTATAAACAAAAAATAATTTGGTGAGAAACAATAATTATATTGGTTAACCACATAATCATGGAAAATTGCTTATAAGATGTCTAAATCATGAAACATTATTTTAAATCTATGACACCTTTGTCTTAACCTAAGTCATTCATGGTAATTATATAAATCTTTTAGGAAGGTTTATAAATATCTTGTGAATTTAAAAATCATATCCCCTAGGAGTATCAAACTTGGTGTGCATCAAGACCCATTTTTATGCACCAGGTGACAAATAGGTCCATATCAATGCGCCCTTTTGGAGTTATTACGCATTGGTAATTATATTATTGTTCCCTATACACTTTTAGTTTCCATATAAGGATATAATTTAGTTGAAATAACTCACTCTATCATTGAACAAAATTATAGGACACTTTCCAAAAAAATTACTAATCATTGGGCTTATCCTCATATATTTCACTACAGTTATCACTAAATCATTAGTATACTAGTTTCCAAAGTATAAATAAACCTATCCTATGATACCAACTATATATACACAACTTATCATACATATATATTACATCATTTTTTTATTAATATTCATTACATTATACAAAAACACAGTTGAGGATCATAAATTTATAGTTCCTTTAGAATCTAGAAATCACAAACAGCTAGTCTATAATTCATCTACATCATCTCCTGCGATATTATTCATAACTATAACCATTCTTAATCATATAATACAAAATAAATTTCCTCATAACATGAGGAAAATAAAATAAAATAAAGGGCTACCTAAGATGTTCAGTATGTGTAAACAATAGAGATATCAATATATCAATAGCATAAGGGTATGTGAACATGAGAAAATCATTTGAAAAATATAACCCATAAATCAAAGATAATAAAAATGATTCATTGAATAAATATTTGCAGTTCATAAGGCATTAATCATAATATAATCGAGGAACATGAACCAAGAAAGAATAATAACAGAATAAGATGATTATTTGTGGCTTGTACATAAGCATAAAACATAATTTACTTAGTAATTAAGGCTCTTTTCCTAGTTCGTCATTGTGGAATGGCTTCACTCCCCAAACAATCATAGTAGTCAATTTTCCCTCACAAGACTATCATAGAGTAAAATGTCTCACACTTGACTAGGTTAACTCCTCATTGCAGTCTTGTTTATCTAATGATATTTTAGTCATTACCCAATTAATTGGAGGGAGATATAGGTCATTACAGTCGCATAATGAAAATAATAGATATGTGTTCCAGAATATCATAAAACATTCATCATATAAACACTTTTGAAATAAAATGGGGTTTATAAATGTTTTATCATAACATATCCCATATAAAATCAATAGTTTTCAAAAACATTTAAACAATTTGTAAAAGTGTAACTAACAGAAAAATAATCAGGATTCACCTTCATTTTATCATGGAATAACCTATGGAATATAAATAAGTTTCATAATATATTTTCATCATCGACATAAACCATTTATAGAATGGAAAATAATGGATTACTAATATCATGTCCCAATTAAATAATATGGTACGTAAAAGAATTTCATCTTAGATGGAAAACTATTTTGAATAAAAATATAGAACATTTCATTATGAAAATAGCCTTTCATAATGGAAAAACATTTTTAAAATAAAATTTATTTTCTTCTGAACAAACATTGGAAACATACAATGGAATTATTAAAAATCAATATAATAATTTCATAAAGAAAATATACATTCCATGTTGAAAATACTTTTTAAAATATAAAACATTTTCAAAATACTTTTCATTTAAAACACATTGTAAACATATAAAGGGAACTTTAAAATCCATTTAGAATATTTCATAACCAAAATATACTTTCCATTTTTAAAAAATTAATAAATAAAATATTTTAAAATTACATTTATTTCAAAATAAACTTAAAACATTTAAAAGAACCATTAAAAATAAATTAAAATATTTCATTGGAAAATATCCCTCCTATATTTGAAATCATATTTTAAAATATAAAACATTTACAAAATCCATTTCTTTGAAAATAACCTTGGAAACATATAAAACAGTATTTACAAATCATTTAAAACTTATCACGAGAAAAATATAATTTCAAATTTCAAATAAATTTATTAAAACAGAAAAAATTATCAAAATACTGTTCATTTAAAATGAAAATTGAAACTTTTAATGGAATGTATAAAAACATTTAAAAAATTTCTTTAGGTAAATATCCTTTCCACTTTGAAAAAAAAATTTAAAACATAATTTTTTTTCAAAATCTTATTCATTAAACAGGACTATCAAAACCTATGTAGGAATATCTTAAACATTATGTGGCCATGATGGTGAAAAATATTATACATGTTTAAAATAAATATTCCATTCACATTTTCTATAAAATCCATAAAGACCTTGTTTTATTAAAGAGAATATGATTACTTTTAAAAACTAAAAAAATGAAAAAGACAATAATAAATATTCTTGGTATCATTAATATTTTTATGAATTCATTTTTAGAAAATATAGATATGGAATAATATGGATTTTTTAAGCAAAGAGAGATATAAAGTAGGTTTACTTTAAAACACTAATTATGAATATTTCGTATATAACGAGATTTAAATGAAGGTAAAATAAGTATTCTCATGATGTAACTAGTGGATAAGATAATTCATGTTTCTCTTGAGAGGTATATCAAAATATTTCATAATTGGAAGTATAATCATAAACAGTCTTGATAAATGATGATATTGAATCCTAAAAACATTTCACTTGGGTAAAATTTAATCATTATAACTAAGAAAGAATAACATTAAGTAAAACTATTAATATCATGAGAATAAATAAATCCATGATTATTAACACTCATAATCACGCATGATACACATTTTCATAAATAGACACATGTGACATGTGATTAGATTATCTCAATGTATACACATTTGATAATGATTCTTAGGGTTTGTACACTATTTATATAATTAGAAAAGATTTATTGTTATTATCATTATTATGTGTTTCAAATAATAATAATGATAATTAATAATATAACAAAAACAAAATGAAAATGTTTATTTTCTTCTATAGGGGGGTATATCGCATGAAGGATAAGAAATGTCTCAAAGGATTTCTTTCAACCTCTTGATGCTCGGTTTCTGGTTCACCAATTCTGACTCGAATGGATATCGTACATCATCTTTAGTGAAATATATCACCCACACTAGATTTACTCTCCCCTATACATTCATATGCATTTTCAATCATAGAAAGATCAAGCCACATGCTAGACCATCTCATATTCCATTATTGATATTAAGGGGATACCAAATAGATTCAATTCAATTATTCTAGTGCAATTAGGGAACTAAATTCTTCTGATAGAAATATGTTAATATTGTCCTGATTGTGGGATAACAAAATTATGTACTGAAGAATCACGTGGGGATGGGTCAACTCACAAACATCTGTAAGATCTATGAATTTCGATGTGATAAGAGGTTGATATTATTATGTGTATAGGCCACATTTCTAAGATGAAAGAAGTAATATTGAGACTTTGTCTATAAATACTAAAGGGAGATCAATATTTCCCTGCCATTGCCACTCCTAAAATTGTGTGATTTCATTTTCTTCAAACAATTGAGCGTTGTGATCCTATTAAGAGAAGAATATTATGTAGAAAAACCTTCACATATTCAATCACATGATGGGGTGATATACCATGACCCCCCATTATTTAATAATTCATGTGAAGATATGATGCATTGTGTATCCCCTAGTGCGAAGGTTGTGACATCGCATATCCCCTTATGTGATGGTTGTGGCACCGTATAACCCCTCCTTTGAGAATTCATTTTTACTCACTCAAGGAGAAGGTCCACCATGTAATCTATCACATGAAATGATGTGGTATTATATAACCTATCATAAAAAGTATCTGCCACTTTATTTTATTAAATTGTGAATTATAAGATCTCGCGGTTGATGTCTCATCAATTCTGTATCATAGAAATAGGAAAGACAAAATCTTGATGGAATATTTTCATATTGGAGTACTAGTTTGGTTTACTGAAAGTATCAGTGGAATGATATTTGGCACCGCATAACCCCAATTTTGAAAATAATTAGAATCACAAAACAAATCATGCAAAATGATGTCACAACATATGATATCATGGGAAGGACTTCTTGTGTATAAACATCGTAATGTAAGCACAAAAGAAATCACATATCTCTTTCATATCTCCCCATAAATGGATATTAAAATTACCACATATCAAGTTATGTGAAGAATGTTTGATAAAAACTCGGAATTTGAAAATGATCTAGTCATAAAGAATTTATTTGATGCATCATGAAATTAAAACATGAATAATATTCAATACTCGATGTACCATGTGATTCTAATGTAAGTACACACCACACACATGCAATATTCATGTTTTCATGAGAAGCTACATTTTGATCTTGATAGCCATGTGAACAAAATAAATATTCCATTTACATGTGAGTAAATCCTTTCTGAAACTCCATCACTTTTCATCCTTGACTCAATCACATGAGGATGTAGTTGTTGTGTTAATTCCTCTTGTAAAAATTTAGTCGATCAACACATTCATGTGGTTTGGGTTTGATACATTCATGCGATGTCTCAAAAAAAATACCATGTAACCTTTATCTTTATTCCTTTACATGAAAAAACCCATCGTTAGATTGTGGAATCATTCCTTCAAGAACATAAGACATATCAAATTAGATAAAAGCGATTGTCATTGACATTTTTTGCACGTCATCGCAAGACCTATCAATAAACATGAGGTTCATCAATGGTATACAAAGAAACTATCTATAACAATGTCTACATTCTTTTAAAAGATTTTTCATTGATCATGTAATGCACCACAAACAATCATATGGGTTTTTTCTTGGAAATGATCCTCCGTGCTAATGAGATTCATTATTGATCATGCAACACATCATAAATAAAGAGTGTGATTATATTCAACACCACACTCAAGGATATATAAGATCTCAAAAATCCTTGTAAAATAAGGATATAAATATGAATTAGGTGGAGACAAATTTCGGTTGTAAAGGACATGTGACACACCCCTGGCAGTCCACAATACACCACGAGTCCCTAGAAACATGCCCACCTCATCTCATGAAAGCCCATTTTCTAGTCATCCCTATCATAAAAAAGGACTCTGGTATATCCACAAAACCATGTGTTTCCCCTTCATCTCCCTAGGGATAAGCACATGTATCTTTCCATGAATCATTAACACACCTTCATATGACCTATATTGATCATATGACACATCATCAAGAAATAGAGTAATTTATTTTTACATTACTCTTGAAATATCGCATGACTCCATAAATTTTTAAAACAAAGGAAAGAGACTTGAAGGGGGAAGAGATGTCATCCTCTTACGATCATAAAGCACCTATGATGCACTAATGAAGTCCAAAATTTAGTCACATGAGATTCCAATACAAGATTCATTGATCTCGCAGAGACCCCCAAACAACAACCCTTTCCACATGAAATATCCCAGGAAAGGCATCGAGCATCTTTAAGACAACATTCCATAGGCACTCTGATCTTGTGAAGGCCCTTGCACATTTAAATATGAAAATATGGATGTCCTTCAAATTTTTAAAATTATAAAACATGTACCCATTAATAATAAATAATCCAATGAAGGAAGTGTTGATTGGAGGGACTCACGATCATTGAAAATCAGGCTATTCCCTTGAAATGATCAGTGATAAAGGCTCTTGAGGACACATGGTGCCATACCCCTTCACTGAATCCAACCCAGATCCACACTAGATAAGTTTTGAAATCCATTTAAAAACCTTAAATCCTATAAATCCCTACCCTAGCATTAAAAAAATAACTAATACCTATAATGACTAGATGGCTACAGACACACATGACGACCACCAACACTATAGATGATTACTCCGAGTAGCTGACCTCATGAAAAAAGTATTATATTTGTTAATTTACCTATGAAATAATAGAATAATAATTCACCATTCATAAAGTCATATCACATGATTATTTATATATCATATGAAGTACCATTCACAAGACACACGAAGAACATCCCGCATGTCCACCAGATCATGCGAGACTCAAAATTAACGTTCACTAAATAAATCTAACACCTTCACGGTACATTATCTAGAGAAAAATAATAACTATAGAATAAGTAAACCAAAAAAATCTTCATTCACCCTCATGGACTTCATGCGAACCATTCAAGACATTCAAAGAAACGCTGGCATGTCACCTAGATCTCGCGATTTGGTTTATGTGATTCCCTTAGGACACGTCCGGATAAATCGCATGGTCCTTTCTAGGCGTGCCACTTAAGTCTTGTGAATCCCTCTGGGATTTTCGTCGAAGCATTGTGAAATCCTTAAAATAAATCACCTAACTCATATAACGGCACATGATCATGTCATCCAATATTGTAGCCATGTTTGGGCATGACAGATCAAATCCTCCAAGGTTTTTTGTGCAAGCCAGTTGAGACTCATGATGCCCTCCAAATATGTTGGTTAGTACTTGAAAAGCCCTTTAGATATGCCTCTTATGACTCACAACACCCTGTAGGGATGTCATCTAAGACATGAAACACCCTACAAGACATGTTGTACTGACTCCCTTCATTCCCTCCATGTGTGTTGGTCATCTCTCTTAATGAAACTAAAGAATGTTAGTTGGATCATGTAACACCGTCTCAACAATCCATCTTGGTGTTTCAAAGTAATTTAGATAAGTCAACACGGTCATATAAAATCCTCTATAAAAGAAGAACAAGTCCCAGTCGAATCCCAAGACATGATAATATTGTTCTTCCTCTGTGTGTGAACCTAGATCAATAGGGAACCCCTAGTGTGTTATCCCTGATCTAGTGAACTATGAGAAATCTGATTCCTGTTATAATCCAGAAACATTGGATTCCTCCCCATGACCTAATATCTATATTTAATATCCCATGGTTTCCCCAGATCATGGGCCCCATATACATATTCAATGAGATAGATTACTTGTTATCCCTTGTTTCTCACATCAAGTATATCTCATTTGGTCTTAGGGAGTTCTGATAATCATATCATTCACATCAAAAATGTAAACCTACTAGGGAAATGATAATATATAAGAACCAAGGGGTGTAACGATATATTTACCTCTACATAAAGGAATATACCTTGGGGATAGTCCCAAGGGACCAATTGAACTATGGGAAATCAGATTCATACAATAACTAGGATACATAGGATTCATTCCAAATTCATGATCTCAAATAAACATCCACTTCTTTGTAAATTGTATGTCAATGATATTTCATCCATCGGGACATAATCATTTCCATTCGCTAATCACTCTACCTCGTCCATCCACAAAATGGGAAATAAAAATTAACTACAATAACTATGATTCTTTATATAATCTCGATATATAGGATGTCCTTCGAGGACTCGAGCTTTAACACCTGGTGTCGCATAGCACCCATATATGTCCTTTCCATAGTAATTCAAACAATACAAGTTCAAAAAACATAATGGGTTTTTATTTATTCTACAACCAAGAAATTTGGGAAATCTCATAATACTTCGATCCCCTCCATGGAATATTAACTAGTTCTTTTTATGGTAGAAAACTGTGAAACTCTTTGTTATATAGCATCAGCACATAATAAACCATCCTTTATTTGATAATGATGAAGAATCCAGGATACATATAGATATATTCACTAGTGAGGCCCCAATCTTTTTTACATAAAAGAAAATTAACCCACAATCATTTTTTAGGGTAAACGGTCTCATAACGATATTAGCAAGAGATTCCCAAAACATATCAAAAATCTATAAGATAGTCCTAGAGTAGGCAATAATTCCTTCTCAAAAGGGTGTGATGAGCCCAAACTCCCATCCTCTTGACCAATGTGAGTCCCCAAGAGTCGTTGGGCCTCAAAATCGAGAAGAACTCATGCCTTTGGAAGGTAGGTATGTACCCATATATAGATGTGGGGACTATTGTGGGTTCTAAGAAATTTTTGAAAAATGGTAAAGCACCCCACAGTCAAACCGATGAGAGGACCTCATTCCATGCTGACCTCTTTTCTCAACGAAGCAAAGATGGTGAACCTGACATGAATCTATATACTGAAAAAATCTTTGGTTATTATCCACCAGGTGTAACATCCCAGGTAAATAAATAATATTACATTCTAATTTTTATCAATATTTTTGAATAAAATGTTAATACTACTTTAAAGGGAATTCTATGCTCGATGGGGTACCCAATACGCAACAACGAGTTTCTTTGAAATCTTACGTTGCACACTAATAATATAATAATATTATAATAATTAATGCCTAGACGTTGTAATGGAAGGAATTAATAGAAATAACTAAAAAATGATTACATATGTTTGTTAAATATTTTTACTTTTATCCAATACATGTTAGAGGCTTAAAATGCAAATGAATCCAATTTTAAGCATAAATCTTCAAATATTCTTTAAAAGGTCGATTAACCACCTTTTTATGGAGAACCCTTTTTAAATATTCTTTTAACAATTTTATATATTTTATTTGACAAAATAAAATCCTTCTTTATAATCTGGACATCAAAATTTACTTTGTGTACATTTTTGTTATTTTTCCGAAAGAGATCATTTTTAGTGAAAATATTGCATTTTACATCAAAACTGCTTTTTCATCTAATTTAAATATATGGTTATATTATCTTTTGAATTTGTTTTAAAGTTTAATTAGAATATATTTTTACAATTTAATAAAATTTTGTTCATTATAATTAATTTCACTTTGAAAATGGACATAAACAAGTGCCAAACTTTTCATAAATATTGCTTCCAAAAAACCTGCTATTTGTTTTGACAGCGGGAATTAACTATATGATTTATTAATGAAACTTTTATGTTTTAATTTTGGTAAAATGGAAATCATTTCTGAATTTTAAATATAAAATATATCTTAGGGTTAAATTTTAGTATTTTTCTGATATTGCTTTTTTTTAATGAATAGTGAAAAATACATTTTTAATTCAAAACTGCCTTTTCATCCAATTTATTTCTATATTTATATTGTCATATTAATTGTTTTCAAAGTATAATTTAATTATTTTTTTATCACTTAATACAATTTTGTTCATTGGAATTAATTTCACTTTTCAATTGGATGTAAAAACATGTCAATCTTTTGATAAATTTTACTTCTTAAAAACTCGTCTTTTGTTATGACAACAAGATTTTCTTTTAAATTAATTACTACAATTTATGTGTTTTTAATTTGATGAAATGGATTCCATATTTGGAATCAGAAGGTACAAATTATGTAATTAAGGCACTTTTGTTTTTGGACATTATGAATAGTAGCGATGATAATTATCTTTAATTATCGTGTTTAATTAGTAATCGGGTAATTAAGGGTAAGAAAATAATGTCATAAAAATATAAAATGACCCCAAATTGTGTCCTAATTCTATTTGATGAGTCATTTCCGACCAAAAAAATCCATGGGTCAACTTGGGGACCCCATGGAGCCACTTTGGTTGGAAAATGACATTAACAACGTTTTATTTGAAGTTAAAATAAAAATGTCACAAACATGTAATGTTTTACTAAAACAATTTTTACATGGGGTCATACAAGTCATATTTTTTACTATAAATATTCATTATAAATATAAAACTATTTCCTACATAATGATATTTTTTTATAATTTTTAGACATTAAATAAATTATTTTATTTAGGACACCGTGATGATGCAGTGATTGCCTCATAAATGAACGATTTAAATAAAATGAGAGGATAGAGTGAAATATAAGTCTTAAACTTGTCCCAAACCTATTTTATAGGTGGATTTAGAAACCTTATCACCTTAGCCTCGAAATATATCCTTTTAGGACCTTTAAAATCCGAAAATCATTTTATAATAAAGTAATAGTTTATAACTTTCCAAGAGTGCCCCTCCTCTTCTCTTATAAAAGGCCCCCACCTCTACCACCTTACCCACACCTCTCAAGCCTTTGGATCGGCCAAACCCTACCCATTTCATCTATACACATCCCTATCTTAATCATTGTAGCCTCACCTTAGGTAGAAATCTCTTCAAAGAACCCTTTTGGTTCAAACCAATGGGAGTTACCCGATTTAAAGGTCATGTCTTCTCTTAAGTTCTTTTGTTTTATTTTGCTTCTCCAACTACCATAAACTCTTTTTATTACTTTATTTTTTAACAAAACAGTATATTAAATATAATAGGATGTTTTTATAAGATGTATTATAGCTACACTTACACACACATCCATCTAATGGTTAAAGAACATACTGTTTTTGTGGATGGCGAATTACTGCCTCATGAAACGATGATTGTTCAATATTCTTTTAACATCATTAAAGGTGGCCATTATGATGTCACTGTATTTTATATATGATATATATGGTATTTATGTTTTATATATTCTTCTGTATTTTATATTTAAATCGTACCTTTATTCTTTTCATGTTGTGCAAATGCGATAATTTCATATGAGGAAGTGCGGACTACCGCCCCCTCAAGTGATGTGACTCATTCATGCAATACATGGAATGTATAAAGAATGAAATTAATGAAATTATGTGAACTATATAACATATATATTATACTTTAATTATAATATATATATATATATATATATATCAATTCTTTTTTATTCCATTAATATGACAAAGAAATGAAAGTAGTGTTCATGCGTACATACGGCCTACCGTCTCCATGAACGGAGCATTTCATTTATTTTTATCTCCAAATTTTATGGAATAGTATAAAATGTATATGTACTGGATATATTTGATATTTAAATCATTAATACTATTTTGGAGATTATGTACTTATAACTACATGGACGATTCTTTTCAAACAAGTTCATTTTTGACTCATGTACCAAACATCGACAAAAACATTTGATATGAACTCACATAATTAACTAATTATTAAAACATTATAATATGTGATATGAATTGAATAATAAACTTTAAATGAGTTCCTTATGAAATTAAAAATTGACAAAACTTTATTATTCAGGAATATAAAGAAACGAACAAGACAAGTCAGACTTGAGGTAAGGGATCCTACCTCTCTTTTCTTTTTAAGTAATCTATTTTATGCCATTTCTTTTAAGATCATCTTTATTATGTTTGGGGATGTTCTCTTATATTACTCATTATTTAAATTTTATGTTAATATGATGATAGTCCCTATTTTATCTCATCAATCCATTTCTGGAAGTTTTATGTGGCGTCGTTAGGTTGCCGAATTTTCATAAGGGGATTTTCATATCACTTTTTATTCCCGTGAGATTCATGCTACATTGGAATCTATTTACTTTTGTGTGGTGTATTTACTTCCCATTATTTTACTATTTGTATAATATACTCTCATTTATGGGTAGTTACATCTTCATTGTATGACCCTTCTTTCATGGGGTGTACGTTTCGAAAGATGCCCAAATCGGTAAGGGAACCTTTCACCCTCCTCTTTTTAAAAGACTTCTTTTGTTATGTCTTTTAATTTTCATCTTATTATGTGGGGATAAGTTCTTATATATCCTTATTGTTGTAAATTTTATGTCCAAGTGATGAGATACCCTTCATCTCTCTTATCAACTCTTTTTCTAAAATTTGATGTGACGCTGTTAGGCTGTCGAATTTTACCAAGGTAACTTCTTAACCCAATTTTGATTACTTTGGGTTAAACATGTAGTTATTGAATATGTCATCCTTTGAATATGTGTGAATTAACTTTGATTGTTTTACACTTAATATACACTTATATTTTGTGTATTTATATTTGTCACACATAATTATGAGATTGATTTATCCTTAATTTAAGGATACCTTCTTTATAATGGATTTCATCTCATTTTACATTTCTATTGAGACTTCATTGTTGTTATGCACCAATTCACTCTTATATGGTGTATATACTGTCGTTTGGAATATTATATCATGAATCCCTTTATTCACATGATATTATGAAGTTCTGATTAAAATTTATTCCTCAATTATTGTATTCAAGTGTCTCTCATTTTGTTAAAAACTTTTTAACTAAAATGCCGTTTTAAATGTTTTAATGATTTATTCTTATAAATATTTCTCATTAATATCCATGTTTTCAAAATGGTTTTAAGGATTTATTTATATGGATATTAATGGTATAAATTTTTAAAAGCTTCAAAGTGGTATGGGACACTTTGATTCAAAAATCTCTTTATTAAATGTTTTAAATGGTTTTGAAAATGGTTTTTTAATGGATTCATTATTTCAATATCTTAAAATGTTATATTTTGATTGAAATGTGGAAATGTTATGTTATCTTTATGCATTTTTTATGTTATAATATTATGTTATGGTTCTTGGGAATTGTTATGAAAATGGGTGGTTCCGTGATAAACTAATGGCGGGTGAGCCCGATATAGCTCTCCAATGCATTGGGTAACGCAAAGGAGTTAAACGTTAAGGTTTCTCCGAAGAGATTTAGGGAATATAATTTGATGTTTATTCCAAACATAACCATGAGGGTTTCTCCCTATGTAAGAATGTTATGAATGCCTCAAGTTACCTTTATGACTTATGATTTCTATGAGTTATTTGTAAATCTTATGATTTCATGAGGTATGTTAAATTTCTTATGCTTTATGAGTAAAGTATGATTTCATTGATTCTTATGTATACATGGACTAATGTTTTCTTTCCATATTGTTATAACCCTTATTGAGCTTTTTATGCTCATCCCAAGTTTTTTTGAAATGTTTTTCACAGGACATAAAGTTGAATAGGGTCAAGGATGGGATCAAGGAAATGCCAGGCTATCTAAAACAAGGAACTAGACATGACTCTTTTGTTCAAGAGTTTTTTTTTTTGAAAAAAATGGAAGCTGAGTAGATGTTTCTACTTTATATCCTTTGAGATGTAATAGTTATGTCTTAATTATCTAAAAATATAAACCTGAAAAGATCATCAATGTGAATTATTCATTTAATTCAATAATAAGTAATGTTTAAGGTCGAGTCCTTATAGTTGGTTTCAGAGGATGGTTTAGATAACTTAAGAGGTTAGAGTGTTAAGTGACAAGTTGTGTATAACCACAATGGTTATTATATTAGATAGAGTCATTGTTATTTTTGAAGGTTGGAATGAGTTTGAGATAACTTGTATAAGTATATCTTAGTGTTTATCTTCCTCTTTAGTACATAATGATTTTCTTGATATAATCACACTGACATTTCTGGTTTTAGTAAATGGATGGATCTTGCAGGAACCAAAGTGACAATGGGTTTGAAGGAAACTGTGGTGGTTCTCTGATTAAGAGACTCGATGAAATGGGGGATTCAATGAGAAATCTCTTGATTATTCTAAATCAACTATCAGGTGTCATGATCAACCACTTGAACCTTGGTGAGTTCTCTAATACATCATGTATGAGAGAACCAACTCGACATGGAAGTTCATGTAATAATTATAAAGGTAACCATTAGGGTTTATATGATCCTTACTTTTGAGGTAATTATGGGTTACTATACGTTATGATGGAATATGAACGACATGAGATAAACTTGAGGATAAATTATGTTATGGTTGTTTTTTAAAATTTTATCTCATTTTGGGGAATGTTTTAAGAATTATATAGTTTTGGAAAAAGGACAACACACAGACTTTGTGACAACCCATCGTGTCGGATGAAGCTGCAGGAATCGAACCCACAACCAAAGTGCAACTGGTATTGATCGCCTACCACTGGACTACATGAAGTCCCTGGATAGTTTGAATGATTATTTTTAGTTATATTATTTTATGAATCAATAGTAATTTGATTTTGGGTTATCTATGGAAATTATAAACCAATCATGGAGGATATGTGATTAGGTTAATTACTTTTCAGTATGAGACTTTAAGAGCAACTGATGTTATTTGGAGATAAATTTTAATTTGTACCTTGAGAGACTATGTGATTGAATCCTTCAAATATTTGGGTTTCAATCTTAGTTTGGTTTAATTTGAATATTTTTATGGATAGATGTTTATTTAATGGTCTTTGATGAACTTTGGGTTTTGTTTGACAAATTTTGGAGATTAGGAGTAGTTTTTCTTTTTGTAAAAAAATATCCTTTTTGGGTATTATCTGATCTCGTACTAAACATTTTGGTTTGGTTTTGGTTGAGATAAAAAACATGGGAAATATATAGTTCTCTTTTGTGGATTAGGTGATTCTCAAGAAGTTTATTATAGTACTCTTAATGCGGACAAGTCTTCCTAAATACTCGTCTTTTGGAAAAAATATGAGTTTGATTAAGGAATCTAGTAAAAGTTGAAAGTCTATGTGACAAGTAAGTATGTTTCATTATGATTTAGTTAAGCTCAAAAATAAATTCCTCAATGAAAAGTAACTTAAAACAAAAATGTTGTCTGTTAACTTTTCCTACTAGGGAATTGAATACCGTTAGACCCATCACAAGTTTGTAATTTTCTTATGGTTAACTTTCTCCTAGAAATGTTTTCAATCACTCTCCATCAGAACATGACCCTTTGTTTTCTCCTCCATATCCATATTTTCCTACTTGTAATCCTAGTATGGGTTAACTTAGGTGACCCATTTACTTCTCTCCCTTTCTTTTAAAGTGATAGTTTTACTGACTCTTGTTCTGATGTGGGACTTTCAATGAAGTTTCCAAGCCCAATTTTGAAATTGCGAGGACGCAATTCCCAAAAGGGGGGAAGGATGTAACATCCCATGTAAATAAATAATATTAAATTCTAATTTTTATCAATATTTGTGAATAAAATGTTAATACTACTTTGAAGGGAATTCTATGCTCGATGTCGTACCCATTACGCAACAACGAGTTTCTTTGAAATCTTACGTTGCACACTAATAATATATAATATTATAATAGTTAACGACTAGACATTGTAATGGCGGGAATGAATAGAAATAACTACAAAATTATTACATATTTTTGTTAAATATTTTTACTTTTATTCAATAAATGTTAGAGGCTTAAAACGAAAATGAATCCAATTTTAAGCATAAATCTTCTAATATTCTTTAAAAGGTCGATTAAACACCATTTGATGGAGAACCCTTTTTAAATATACATTTAACAATTTTATATGTTTTATTTGACAAAATAAAATCCTTCTTTAGAATCTGGACATCAAAATTTACTTTGTGTAAATTTTTGTTATTTTTCCAATAAAGATCATTTTTAGTGAAAATATTGCATTTTTCATTAAAACTGCTTTTTCATCTAATTTAAATATATGGTTATATTATATTTTTAATTGGTTTTAAAGTTTAATTAGAATATATTTTTAAAATTTAATTCAATGGTGTTCATTAGAATAAATTTTACTTTGAAAATGGAAATAAACAAGTGCCAAACTTTTCATAGATATTGCTTCCAAAAAACCCGCTATTTGTTTTGACAACAGGAATTAACTATATGATTTATTAATGAAACTTTTATGTTTTTAATTTGTTAAAATGGAAATCATTTCTGAATTTGAAATATCAAATATATCTTAGGGTTAATTTTTTGTATATTTCTTATAATGATTTTTTTTAATGAATAGTGAAAAATACAGTTTTTAATTTAAAACTGCCTTTTCATCCAATTTATTTATATATTTAGATTTTCAATTTAATTGTTTTTAAAGTATAATTTAATTATGGTTTTATCACTTAATACAATTTTGTTCATTGGAAGTAATTTCACTTTTCAATTGGATGTAAAAACAAGTAAATCTTTTGATAAATTTTACTTCTTAAAAACCCGTCTTTTGTTTTGACAAGGAGATTTACATTTAAATTAATTAATACAATTTATGTGTTTTGAATTTGATGAAGTGGGTTAAATATTTGGAATCATAAGTTCCAAATTATGTAATTAAGTCTCTTTTGTTTTTGGACATTATGAATAGTAACGACGATAATTATCTTTAATTATCGTGTTTAATTAGTAATCGGGTAATTAAGGGTAAGACAATAATATCAAAAAAAATATAAAATGACCCCAAAATGTGTCCTAATGCTATTTTATGAGTCATGGACGACCAAGAAAATCCATGGGTCAACTTGGTGACCCCATGGATCCACTTTGGTTGGAAAATGACATTAATAACTTTTTATTTAAAGTTAAAATTAAAATGTCACAGACATGTATTATTTTACTAAAACAATTTTTACATGGGGTTATACAAGCCATATTTTTTACTATAAATATTCATTAGAAATAAAAAAATATTTCCTACATCATGATATTTTTTTTATAGTTTTTATAAATTAAATGAATTATTTTATTTATGACATCGTGATGATGCAGTGATTACCTCATAAATGAACGATTTAAATAAAATGAGAAGATAGGGTAAAATCTTAGTCTTACACTTGTCAAAAACCTATTGGATGGGTGGATTTCAAAACCTTATCACCTTAGCCTCGAAATATACCCTTTTGGGACCTTTAAAATCAGAAAATCATTTTATAATAAAGTAATAGTTTATAACTTTCCAAGAGTACCCCTCCTCTTCTCTTATAAAAGGCCCCACCTCTACCACCATAACCACACCTCTCAAGCCTTCGGCTCGGCCAAACCCTGACCATTTCATCTCTCCAAATACCTCTCTTTATCACTGAAGCCTCACCTTAGGCAGAAAGCTCTTCAAGAAACCCTTTTGGTTCAAACCAAAGGGAGTTACCCGATTTAAAGGTAATGTCTTCTCTTATTTTCTTTTGTTTTATTTTGCTTCTCCAACCCCCCTAAAATCTTTTTATTCATTTATTTTGTAACAACAACAGTATCTTCAATATAATAGGATGTTTTTATAATAATTATTAGAGCTACATTTACACACACATCCTTCCAATGGTTAAATAACATACTGTTTCCGTAGATGGCGAATTACCGCCTCACGAAATGATGATTGTTCAATATTATTTTAACACATTTAAAGGTGGAAATTATGATGTAACTGTATTTTATATATTATATATATGGTATTTAAGTTTTATATATGCTTCTGTATTTTATATTTAAATCATACCTTTATTCTTTTCATGTTGTGCAAATGCGATAATTTCATATGAGGAAGTGCGGACTACCACCCCCTCAAGTGATGTGACTCGTTCATACAATACATGGAATGTATAAAGAATGAAATTAATGAACTTATGTGACCTATGTTAAATATATATTATACTTTAATTATAATATATATATATATATATCTCAATTATTTTTTATTCCATTAATATGACAAAGAAATGAATGTAGCGTTCATGCGTACGTACGACCTACCGTCTCCATGAACGGTGAATTTCATTTATTTTTATCTAAAATTGTTATGGAATAGTATAAAATTAATATGTACTAGATATATTTGATATTTAAATCATTAGTACTATTCTGTAGATGATGTACTTATAACTACGTGGATGATTCTTTTCAAACAAGTTCATTTTTGACTCATGTAAAAAACATCGACAAAAACATTTGATATGAACTCACATAATTAACTAATTATTATAACATTATAATATGTGATATTAATTGAATAATAAACTTTAAAGGAGGTCCTTAATAAATTATAAGTTGAAAAAAGTTTATTATTCAGGAATATAAAGAAACGAACAAGACAAGTCGGACTTGAGGTAAGGGATCCTACCTCTCTCTTTCTTTTTAGGTAATATCTTTTATGTAATTTCTTTTAAGCTCATATTTATTATATTTGGGGATGTTCTTTTATATTCGTAATTCTTTAAATTTTATGTTAATATGATGAGAGACCCTATTTTATCTCATCAATCAATTTTTTTAAGTTTTATGTGGCGCTGTTAGGCTGCCGAATTTTCAAAAGGGGATTTTCATCTCACTTTTTTTTCCCATGGGATTAATGCTACATTGGCCACTATTTACTTTTGTGTGGTGTATGTAATTCCCATTATTTTAGTATTTTTATAATATACTATAATTTATGGGTAGTTACATCTTCATTTTATGACCCTTCTTTCATGGGGTGTACGTTTCGAAAGATGCCCAAATCAGTAAGGGAACCTTTCACCCTCCTCTTTTAAAAGACTTCTTTGGTTATGTCTTTTAATTTTCATCTTATTATGTGGTTATATGTTCTTATATATCCTTATTTCCATAAATTTTATGTCCAAGTGATGAGATACCCTTTATCTCTCTCATCAACTCTTTTTCTAAAATTTGATGTGACGCCGTGAGGCTGTCGAATTTTACCAAGGGAACTTCTTAACCCAATTTCAATTTCTTTGGGTTCAACATGTAGTTATTGAATATGTCATCCTTTGAATATGTGTGAATGAAATTTGATTGTTTTACACTTAATATTCACTTATATTGGGTGTATTTATATTTGTCACACCTAATTATGAGATTGATTTATCCTTAATTTAAGGATACCTTCTTTAAAATGGATTTCATCTCATTTTACATTTCTATTGAGACTTCATTGTTGTTATGAACCAATTCACTCTTATATGGTGTATATACTATCTTTTGTAATATTATATAATGAATCCCTTTATTCTCATGATATTATAATGTTCTAATTAAATTTTATTCCTCAATTATTGTATTCAAGTGTCTCTCGTTTTGTTAAAAACCTTTTAACTAAAATATCGTTTTAAATGTTTTAATGATTTATTATTATAAATATTTCTCATTAATATCCATGTTTTCAAAATGTTTTTAAGTATTTATTTATATGGATATTAATGGTTTAAAATGTTAAAAGCTTCAAAGTTGTATGGGATACTTTGATTCAAAAATCTCTTTATTAAATGTTTTAAATGGTTTTGAAAATGGTTTTTTTGAATGGATTCATTATTTCAATATCTTAAAATGTTATATTGTGATTGAAATGTGGAAATGTTATGTTTCGTTTATGCATGTTTTATGTGATATGATTATGTTACTGTTCTTGGGAATTGTTATGAAAATGTGTGGTTCCGTGATAAACTAAGGGTGTGTGAGCCCGATATAGCTCTCCAATTCATTGGGTAACGCGAAGGAGTTAAACGTTAAGGTTTCTATGAAGAGATTTAGGGAATATACTGTGATGGGTATTCCAAACGTAACCATGATGGTTACTCCCTAGGTAATAATGTTATGAATGCCTCAAGTTACCTTTATGTATTATGATTTCTATTAGTTATTCGTAAATATTATGATTTCATGAGCTATGTTAAATTGCTTATGCTTTATGAGTAAAGTATGATTTCATTGATTCTTATGTATACATGGACTAATGTTTTCTTTCTGTATTGTTATAACCCTTACTGAGCTTTTTATGCTCATCCCATGTTTTTTGAAATGTTTTTCACAGGACATAATGTTGAATAGGGTCAAGGATGGGATCAATAAAATGTCAGGCTATATAAAACAAGGAACTAGACATGACCCTTTTGTTCAAGAGTTTTTATTTTTGTGAAAAAATTGAAGCTGAGTATATGCTTCTACTTTGTATCCTTTGAGATGTAATAGTTATGTCCTAATTCTCTAAAATCTAAACCTGAAAAGATCCTCAATGTGAAATATTCATTTAATTCAATAATAAGTAATGTTTAAGGTCGGGTCCTTATATCGGGTCATTTTCCCCGTATGAAAACATGAAAGGAAATCCTAATGTGGATATATCGAATGACTGAATAATCATTCTTCAGTCTACATTTTCTTTTATAACCCATACAAAAAGAATATTAAGATCAGACTGATATTAAGAATTAACCTCTATAACAAGGTTTCTCATTCAATAAGTCTATCCTCTCTTTGACATGTACAAAAAAAGAGGAATGGATGAATAGGGAATATCAGGACAATTTTTTCTATCATGAATATCTAATTGAGAAAATTATTTTTATGATATTGTACTAATTGGTAACATTGTTCCTTATTGTATACATTAATTTTGATATTGTCAACATCCCAATTCAAGATAATGTATTCATCATCCAAAATTCTCTCAAATAAATCATCTTTGGTTGCAACCAATGCGTGTTGAAAGACAATATCACCTACTCAGAAACTCCAACGATAGGTGAGAAACAAAATAGTTTGAGGGTGATGCCGACATTGTTTGATATTAACCATGGAAGATTCCCATGATTTCCTCTAATAACAAAAACTAGAGATCCTGTATCTCCTAGGGAAGGTTTCTGCCAAGCCAGTAGCCCTTTTCACTACAACCAATCGCTACGAGAGCTTATCCATAAAGTGTGACAACTACCTCCATCCATATAAGATAAATGTGGATCAGGGGGTTGAATATAGATCCCTTATGATTTAAGTATATCTGAGGAGGGCATATTTCCACCATCATCACCAACACCATCCCACTGGTACCCATAATTCGCATTTTGAGGGTACTGTCAGACATGCTTCTACCTCTGATTCCCATTCATAAGCAACAAGGAAGGATCATTAGAGGATTATGGTGATGGATACCTATGATAGGGATGATATCCCCACTCCTACTGATGATGCATGTCATCATATTACACAATGAAATAGAAAACTAGATTATATCCCTCCTCGCTCAGAACAAGTCATCATGTATATTCTCATAGTAGGTATGGGGAAGACTCATATTTTTACCCTTGTTCCTAAAGTCCATTGATAAACTCTGATGGTATGAGGAGGAAAAAAGTGTGCACATATTCCCACATCAATCAAACACATATTCCAGTGTATAATAGAGATGGAAAATGTGCATGCATATATCACTGAACACATGGATAAAATGGGAATATATTTTTGAAAGAGATGAAGAACTCAATCGTCATATTTTGGAACTTTTACAGATAAAGGGACATGTGAATACTCCTTTCCCTATAGCTAGGGAAACTTAACACTCTGATCAGTAAGAACAAGTGGTTGTACCAGAGCAAGTATAGATTTATTTCTCCTGCTTCAGAATATTATCATCATATTCTTTTAAAGGGAGAGGCATCAGACATGGATAATACTACTTCTCTAACTATGTCTCACAAGATGAGAGTGGCACACATAAAAGGACAAGGGAACATGCATGTTGAAGAAGTCTGGTGGAATATTCAAAAGTCAAGGGATTGGGCTTATATCCCAATTCATACTAGGGATCAACACATGAGAGGGGAACAAACCTTAGGAAAAGCTATAATTCTTTTTGAAGAATTCCAACTACATACTCAAAATGACTAGGATTTGGCATATATCATCATTATGGCTAGGGATGAAAAAGTGAGAATAAAAAAAGCCCTGATACATGCTCATATTTATATCAATGAATCTTACAATAATATTCTAGTAGGTCACAAGATCCAGGCTCATATTCCTAATTCCATCGACGAAGGACTATTCCTAATTCGTTCCATGGTAATACAAGAGGAGTCGTATATCCTTATCCCATTAAGAATGTCTGTTTGTATATTCTATTATGGAATGAATATTCAGACCATGCTCATATTCTTGATCCATTTAGGGATGACCATGTGAGAGTGGTGCATGCCTCAGGGGAGGCTCATATTCCTACCAAGAAAGACCAACAAAATATAAAAAAGGCTCAATATTGGGATCATACCCCTTAATTGACTAAGGATCACTAAATTAGAATGAAACATGCCCTAGGAAAATCTCATATTCCTATCAATAATGATACATCTCAATGGAATATTCTAACAGCTTATCAGCATTGGCCTCATACTCCTACAACATCAGACAGTTATAAGAAAGTTATGGAAAATGTTATATAGTATGATCATATCCCATCACAATTCCAAAAGGAAGGTTGTTATATTCTGAATGTGATTCCAAAAATAGACCATATAACTAATCTTATAAATTCTAGTGTCCTTAAGGTTTTTTTAGACACATTCTATCCACAAGTTTCTGTAAACTATTCTATCAAAGTGGAAGAATAATACATTCATTATCATTATAGTGCGACTCATTGTAGTGCAGAGATGTGTTGTGGGGATTCTACTCTTAACATCCACAATGGTCAACATCTATACTGTGTTATCTCCCATAGTACAAGAAAATATTCCCCTTTTATTGAATCCTTCATATAAAGGGGTGTTCCAAACTCAAACACCTTTGTATATAGAGGTTCTTAAAACACCAGAGTCAATGGTATATAGTTCCCTATCAACTTTGAGAAACACTACACTCTCTGTAGTAAGTGACCATTAGATACTTATTTTTATGATCTCAGTGGATGGTGGGGAGTAAGAAAGATAAAGTGGAGTCCTACATTGACATATAGTGATATTTAGTAGTAAAAACATCTCTATCATATTTGGTCCCATCACCAATTCTGACATTGAGACCCCAGATGATCCAGAAAATCAGTTCTTGCCTTATATATGCCATAATGTGTGGGAAAATACTTAGCAACTAAAGGATAAAAATCACCCTTATCTAGGATATGAGTGTCGCCATCAGATAATAAAGATACCATTTTTTTAGTTGGATTTGGATGTTATCTCCATGGCCCAAGATCCAAAACTACAAAATCATAATGAAAATCTACAACACGCTTACCTCCATTGCAACACAAATCTTTTTTAGATGATATTTGAATCTAATTCATGAATCAAAATTCTAGTATAGGGAGAGTATGGATCATTACACTTTTCTACAACCCTGTAAAAACCCATCATATTTGGTATCTTTTAATATTATAGCCTCTAGTGAAATTAGTGGATTAGGTAATGCTCGGGCCATTAGGTCACTACAACAGAATTCCCCCACCCAGACATCACGAACGGAGGGAGGAGATAGCAAAAAAGATATCAAACTGGTCCTGTGAAGTAATATGAACACATTTAAAACATGGAGACCGATGTTTTAATCATCTGGAAAACTTCTCGTAAATAATGGTTCTCATCATGGGATGCCATCACACCTATCTCTTTTGTGAGCATAAGTGCGCCACATAAAATAGTCCATAGTAGTATATTTAATATTAGTCATCTAGGAGTGAACCCTGCCTCCTTGGATAGGGGAATATCTACCACTACCCCCACCCCTTGGATCAATAATTATTGATAGGATCAATGAAATATCCTCTAAAGACACAAGTGAACCTCACCCCACTAGGATAGGGGAATTAATATCTCAATCTCTATCTCTGTATTTATCATATGCTTCAATGAACCTAGATACATCAACAAATGATTGCATATTGACCCCACCCCCATTTTGCTAGGGGAATTTCTATCTTCATGTCCATCTTGGGAATTAACAAATCCCCAACAGGATCCATTGCATCCTCAACAGACATGACCAATCAATGCCAATGAGATCCTCTGATGACCCCCACCCCAAAGGGATCGAGTAATTTTCATCATCATCATCCCCATAGAGAGTATTAACCCTCTCCATGTTTGGTGGAAATAATCAGTGGTCAGTATTGGACCAACTCCTCAAACTGCAAGAAAAACCTCTACTGATCGGGCTCATTCGAAAATCAGAATAGAAAACACCCTCAAGGTAAATGTTCATAGACCGATATGGGAGGATCATACAAAGAATGCGGGTAGACCTCATAGGGTTTGAAATACAAAATGTTCCAATATGAAAAATTGATTGAATAACTTCTCTGGTTAAGTTAGTTTAGAATCAACCTATTGTGTTGAAAGTAAGGGCATGACTAACATTTTCTAATATGACTTTATGAAGGTCATCATTTTTAACCTGGAATACATTGTGGCCCAAAATGAAAATTTAGTTGGCCTCATCATGGAAAATTTTCCATGATAGGAGGGTGATTTTGATGCACCAATTGAGGCTTCACACAGCTGGAACTAGAAAAGGCTCTAAAATCTAGCACCTCTGAATATCGAGTTTCCCCCTCCATGGTAGAAAAGTTCCAAAGAAATGGGGAAAGAATGAAATAAATATAAGATTCCATCCATGGAGGAATAGTTTTAACAATATGAGAGTGTGATATAATTTCTCAGAAAAATCAATGAGGACTTACTTAAGGGAAATATTCCCATTGTTTACATCTTAAGGAAGAGGTGAATATTGTCCCTCCTATAGCCAATGCACCAGTAAGAGCATTCTCTAAGCACCAGATCGTATCTAGATCCAGACATCTAGTATATATATATTAGGAGGTCTAAAATGATCATGACATCCCCCCATTGCAGTGACAAACCATACCTTTCCAATTTATCATTATTCATAGGATGAATTGAAAATATGCAAGAGATGAAAGTGGGGCCACCTCATAGACTCCAACCCACTCCCTATGGATGGGATATGGCTATGAAATTAGTTCCCATAATGTTTCATAATGTCATAGAGTCTCTCGCTACTCAAATTTGATCCATGGAAGGGTGATATACACCTGTGAAACTTGGGTGGAATCCATATCCTGAACTAGTGGGTGATAATACACACCACCCAACTTCAATAATACTACCTTATCTACCTTTGATGGTTCATGCAACCCTAAACAACATCTCACACACTTTATATCCTCATGTGGGTAGATAGTGGGACCTCAAGATCAACTTGAGGGAAAAAATGTGGTGTTTCATAAAAACTCTAAAAATCTCCCACACACTAGAGAAACTACTAGAAATATATGCTGAAAATCTCAAGGATGAGCTATAGACACCTCTGATCTCCATGATGTTTCTATGTGGATTCTGTGAGTTCAAATAAATGATCAAACAATTTGACGAATCCATCTAGAAACCACAATCCATATCTCGACTCATGTCTTCATCATATGGGAAATGGGTAGCCAGATTATAAGTTGTTGTTGTCACACTCAAGCAAGTAGTAGTTCCCTTCTAATAACCCATGAAAGATCTAAACTTTCTAGCACCTCATGTCATGAGGTGACCACCACCGAATCTCTATCGGCCATAATAATAATGAAATCATGATCATTTTGGATTTGGCGAATTGATAAAAAAAAGTACACTCCTTCCAAAATGAACAAGTCCCTGGTATTTCTTGTCATCCATGAATAATAACTTTCTCAAGATTCCAAAGCCTATGAAGCATTATGAGGTCAACCTTACCAACCACCCTAACTACTGCCCTTACCATACAAGGCTAGGTTATAATATTTAGAATTGTTTCATCTACAAAGGATTTCTCTAAAGAATGATCAATTTTACATATCTGATATTATATAACTTCCTATAGAAGGTGGCCTACATAATTATTGTCTGATCAGAATAATAAGATGATTGGAAAAATGTTCTGGCCATGCATACAAAAAACTAAATAATTGGATGACTCATAAAACAATTGATCGAGCTCCTACCAACCTGAGTGTATAGCTACATAGACCCTCATTAGATCCTCCACCCACATGGGAAACATAAAATATTCCTCCCAATGGTTTCTGTTACCACCATAAGTAGGAAGAAATAGAAGATGAAGACTCGTATTTAGCTCTAAATAAATCCCTCGCTATTGTTTACTTCTTTCCTAGAAAATCCTCACCATAGGCATTGATCCAAAAAATAATTACCTCATCAAAAGAATAGATCATCATTGAATATATCAATTTGGTACACTTGGTAGAACCATTATCTAATGATGAGTATGATCCCAAATACAATATCCCAACATACTATTTGGGAACATGAGTCTGCATATATCAGAGTAGAGGATACATGGGACAACACAAGCATGGTCAAACAAAATATTTCAACCATATCCCCATGTATAAATTATATGTAGGTGAGACTAATGGTCAAGAACTCCAAGAATCCCCAAAGAGGCATGGTGGTGCCTCTGAGTTGTGCAGTAGTCGCCCACACCAAATTGTCTTGCATGACCATCTAGCAGGGTTTCAATATGATCAACCTAGGAAACGATGAAGGTTTATGGGACATGCACTAATGGAAGAAGATATTTCTGTCAAACTCTACACAACCTCTAGGCCAATCTAAAACAGATTCCTTGTCTCTTTAACCACATATCTAGGAGAATACCTACATGAGAAAGCACCAACCTATGGCTCAAAATTACGATGTTTGGAAACCACGGGATATTGTCTAATCCATGATCTAATTCCTCGATGAACTTCAGCTTTCAAAAGAACATAGGGAGGAATTTTTTTAAGCTCCCTTAGCCCAAATGAATAGAATACATAATTCACTACTGCTAATGTCTATCGAGTGGAGACCATGTCCACAGAATTTCTTATTTCCATATTATTCACTAATCAAAATCAAGATGAGGCCATCCATGGGCATATCAAACCCATGTATGTCTCAATTAGAATAAATAATTTAAATATACATAGGGATGTTATTGATAAATGGTTCTAGGATTAATCTCCTCCATGTTCGAACCCTACTACATTTTGAATATAACAAGGGACACTTATCTCCCAAAAGGCTAACCATTCAGGGGTTGATAAGCATAAGGAATGTTCTCTTCGGAAGATCAAACGCAAAGCCTAGTTTTTGGATCTTATATCATACATTGAGTTTATGTTGATCCATAAAGACACCTCATATAATGTCCTCCTCAGGAGGCCCTAGCTCTAGAGCCACTTGGTGGTACCTTCAACATTCCATAATTGTTTGAGGTACCCATTCAATGAAATAGTCGGAATATTGAATGGTGAAAACACCCCCTTTAAAACATACAGAGCCTCTTATTCTGAACCATAGTTCTACAAAATGGTAGGAGAGAAACCAATGGTGGATTACTATATACAGGTTACATATCCCAATGTCTTTGGGGCCGCTTCTATGAGACCATTGAGCATGTTCGATAGTGACTATATGATCCATATAAATTTGTTTGAGTTCATAGAACTAATATAAGTGATATAATACCCTTCTATCATCATAAAAAGTAGAAGAGACAATCATCTCTAGCATCACTCTACAACAACACAGACAACATGGGATGATAATGTCTCTTCTGATAACCTATCTTACCCCAACAATGAAGGAGATTCCCATAGTCCTCTATTCCCATATCCAAATGACTCCATAGGATAAGAAATATATTAAGATGTGGATGATCTCAATAAATACCCTCCATTATTCAAGGAAGGTTTTTCCACTACTATAAATGATAATAGAAAGATAAACCTATAGATAAAATAAGACTCACGACCTACTCTGATTATTACATCCATTCCCCTAAAAGAGAAAGAGATGTATATAGCATTATTGAAGTACCAATGATATGTGTTTGTGTGGAAGTATATAGAAATTCTAGATTGGATCAAAATGTGGCTATCCACCATCTCTAACTACCTACTATGAATTGAGAATTCAAGCAAACAGCCAGGTGGATAAACTCTTATCATGCCTCCAATGTAGAGGTGGAAGTTGAAAAGTTGGTCAAATCCATCTTTTTTTTGTAAGTAAAATGCCTGATATGGCTTCCCAACATCGTTCCCATCAAGAATATAAAAAGGAATATTGGGGTCTACATCAATTTCAGAGACCTAAATCATATTTTTCCAAATTATGACATCTCATTTCCAATCACATAATTCTTGATCGATGTAATAGCAGGCTTCAAAGCCCTTTCCTTCAGGGATGGGTACTAGGGATAGAATCAAATAAATATGGACCCGGGATATGAAGAATCCACATCCTTCAAAGCACCTCAAGACATATTTTTCAATCAGTTCATTACATTTTGGATAAATAACACAAGAACCACATATCGATGTTCCATGCATCATATACTTAATCCATTCATAGGAATTATAGTTGAATGTTATTTCGACAACCTTGTTGTTAAATCCTGATAGGGATATAATCACTTAACGGACCTTCGATAAATCTTTGAAAAACAATGGTATCATAGTTTGAAAATGAATCCACTAAAATGTACTTTTGGGGTGACATTAGAGATGTTTCTTGATTTTGGAATTCCACCACAACATTGAGGTTGACACAGAAAAGACTAGTGTTATTATAACAATACAACCCCTAGAAATCTGAAAGAACTGATGGGGCTCTAAGGGAACCTCACCTATTTTTGGTGATTCATAGCCAATATAGAAAAAAAATATCTCCCCTTCACTAGGATAATTAATAAGAAAATTACCTCTCAATGGAATAGATACTATCAAATATCCTTCAAAAGCCTCAAGCAGTACATCATGCACCCAATGATCATGATGAATCAGGTGGAATAGAGGCCAATAATCATATATTTGGGCTCTATGAAATGTTCATTGGGTTTTCTTATCACATAGAAACATTATTCGGGAAGCAAGAACATTCTTCACTACCTTAGACGAATGATTCTAGGTACTAAGAAATGATACTCTGATGTTGAGAAGAAATGTCCAGCACTCATATTCATAGTGAAAATCTAATACTCACATCACCAAAAATTTCATCTGGTGTCTCATATCGATCTAATAATGTATATCATTGGCCATTCTATGTTTATTGGGAGCTTCATTCAATGGGAGGTCATTACACAATAATATGACACTCCTTTCATAACACAGATTTCAATAAAAATAAAATCCCATGTAGATTTACTCATAGAACATCCCGCCTTGAAAAATACATTGGTCGAGTAATGAGCCATCATTTCAAGGTTGGAACTATCACTACATCTGCAAATAGCCTTCCTGAACATTAAATAGGACTCTAATCTAGTGATAAAGATGATCAATGGAGAATATTCCATCAAAAAAGAATAAGTATACCATGTCACTGACTATGTCAGGGTACTAATGGTAGAGTTACCTTTTGATCCCACGTTTTATTATGTTCCCCAATCATAGAATTCTTGTGTCGATGCACTAGCTAATGCATCCACCATCTTGGCTGACCCAGATCAGGAAGAAGCAATATTATATATCACAAATCAAATAATGGTCTCATTGATCATCGTATATAGTATAGAATAAATAAATTAGGTCAATATTTATCCAGATCATGATGAACCAATTAACACCCTTAGATGTATTTATCCTATAATTTGTTATCTCCAAAATGGGGCACTCCTAATATATTTATCTGTAAGGGAACACATTTGATGACATACATCTAACCTCACTCTATAGGATGGTCCAAATGGTCCAAAATTCCTATAAAAATAAAGCTTATATAGAATCCTCCTTAGGTGCATAGTAGAATGACGGGTTGTGACCATCATTTAAGAATTATACACAGTCTCTTGCAAAACCCATCTATCTAGTACCATGCTCTCCCATCAAATCAAGAGGTTGGGATATTAATGGAAAACCATTAAACAGGAAATCATTGAATTCACCAAGAAATGTCATCGATTCAAAATCATTAAAAATATTATCCATCATCTCCCAGAATTGCTAAATATATCTAAATATTCTTTTTTGTCTTCCATTTTAGGAATGGATGTCTTTGGTCTATATCCTAGAGCTACAGTTAGTCGTTTACATACATCCTTACTGCTACTTACTTCTTCTCCAAATGGGATGAGGAGACACCCCTCTATGAATTCAAGATGAATAATATAATCAACTTATTAAAGTCCCTATAAAGACCCGGATTTTTCCATGTAATATTTTTTAAATATATGGAATTATTATGAGTCTCCGAAAATTAATGGCGCGTGATTCCGAGGACCGGTGTGCCCAGAATGAAATTTTGAACCTTTTTCCGGGTATGTTGAGTAACGTGTGATTGTAATTTTCTAATTTTTGAATAGGTTCTTGGAATTTAAATCCAAGGACACTGTTGAACTTTCATCACCAATATTCACTTAAGATAGTCTTCACCTTGACTGTAGTAGGTTGAGGGTGGATGTTGAATTTTTAGGTTTTTTTGTGGGAGAATAAAAAATAAAATAAATAACTTTTTATTTTTGTTTCTTGAAACCTCTATTTTGAATCATGGTGGTGGGTACCACCTAAACTCCTCTTTAATGTGAGGAATCCCTTGGTTTTTCCCCAATTTAATGAGGAAACACTAATTGATTTAATTTACTTAACTTAATTAATATTGGCTTCTCACCTCTCCAGGGGGAGATCGTGGGAAAAGGATAGGACTTGGGAGAGCCTTGGAGATCATGGAAGAACATCCTTCAATGAGGAACCTCCTTCAATGAAGAACATCTATCGGATCAAGAATGAGAAACCTTATTTAGAGCGTGTTGTGAGAGCGATGGATGTCGGTGTCTTCATCGTCTTCATCTCCTTCCTCACACCACCTCTAACGAGAAAATGATGTAGGGAAGAGTTTATATTGTTCTTCATGGTTTTAAGTTGATTCAGATCCTCTTTAACCACCTGCTCTCGATCTAACGTGGAGGGTGCGGGCCAAAAAAACATGGCCTAATCCCTCTGTTCACTCTAGGTTGATGTGTTCTTCATGGGAGGATTGACAATTGAGAAGAACCCGACCAAGATGCCAGCGACCGATGCCAGAAGGGTATGGGAGAAGGCCGACACAACGGTCGGTCGCGATGATGGTGGCGGCGAAACTGCGTTGCTGAAGGAGGTTGTGGCCTGTTGGCCGTAGCAGGGAAAGGTGGTGGTCAGCACCCCAGCCGACCACGAGGAACTGGGGCGGCGCGCATCCGCAACGCCGACTAAGGAGGAGGATGTGACTATCGAGCCGTGGCAGTGCACTAGGACGGTTGGAAACCGATCGGCCGTGGGAGGACATTGGCTCTGTCGTGCCGCTGGAAAGAGGGAGCCATCCAGAACCACCAGCTGAGTAGGACCGCTCCGGAAAGTCCTGGGTTCCAACAAGTGGCGCCACATGGTGCCACCAGGTTGGCCAAGTCGATCGGTCTGTTGGACCATTTAGAATATGGGGGGCTTCTCCCCCATCCCCCCCCCCCATACAGCTAGGTAGGGCCCCGCCAAGGTGGAATGCACCTAGCCATGTGGACCGCGCCTAGCCGGGCGGACCACACCTAGCCGAGCGGGCCACACTGAGCGGGTTGCGTCCAACGGGCCGCTCCGACCAGGCAGCGCCAAATGGGTCTCTTTGACCGGGCCGCACCCAGCGGGCCGCTCCGACCGGGCCATGCCTAGTAGGCCAGGCTGCCCCCTTTGCAGTTCGGTCTCGACCCAGGTTGGGCAAGGTTGACCCGAACCGGGTAGCGTCGGTCCACCATGTTGGACTGGACCCGAGCCTATCTGGATCCAGATATGCCTTTTTATCCATATCATGAGAACTAGATGTTTGTTTGAAAAACCATCTATGGAACAAGAATCCTTGGATATAGATGGTCCTTTTGGTATACTGCACTTGAGTTTTGGATAAATTTTGTGTATAGTCAGGTTGTATTGAACCCAAATCCAACCGGGCCCTCAAAACAGAAACTCTAATAACTTTCAGACCAGGAATCCGATTGATACGCCGTTAGTAATGTTGGGACCCTATTGACATGATGGACCTTCATGATACTTCTTCGTGGGACATTATGGAAATTTTTGTATTGTTTGATGGCTTGAGAAGTGGATCCTCCCAAAACCAATCGCACTTAGTGCGGGAACCCTATGGTTGGATGTACTTGAAGAAATCAATAGATCATGTGTAGATCATCTTCATATCCTATGTGGGTCATATTTAGATCTTGTGTGGGTTATATTTGGTTCCTTTATGGGGAAACGTATTCAGATCCTTTTGGGGTCATCTTCATATCCTGTGTGGGTCATCTATGATCATGTGTGGGTCAAAAGTAGATCTTCACGACAAAGTAAGTTGATATAGCAATTCATCTAATCATTTATTAATATGTACTTAAGTTATACCTGGTTTGAGATGATTCTTTTACTTTGTGGTACACTTTTGTGTGGTGATACCTTCGTGGTAATATTTTTTGCGGTGTTACCTTTGTGGTACTTACTTTCGTGGTGTTACTTATGTGGGACTTCTATATTTGTGGTGTTACATATGTGGTACTTATACCTTCATGGTGTTACCTTTGTGGTATTCTTCCCTCACATATGAGATGAGTTTATATTGATAACTTCGGTATGTGTATGGTCATATACCTAAGCAGTGTTGATGACTATTGCTTCATGCTTCGAGATTGAGGTCTTTCTTTGTGGAATATACATTGTGGATTCTGGGAGACCTTCGGGGGTCTTGGGGTCCCTACTATGTATTTTTATACTCACCCCTACACAGGATATGCCCGAACCTTGTTTTATCTTGTGTATATGACAAACAAAATTGATCGAGGATGAGGGTGTCAGGATTAGAGGCAGCTCAGAGGTGGACCATTAGACAAGACGTACCACCAAGATGGTCGTTCAAGAGCTGTACCTAACCTTTAGGTAGTATTCTTGGCGGGTGTTCACAGGAGCTATTTTTAATTTTTCTTATACTTTCTAGTTGGTCTTGTATTTCGGCCCCTTTACTTACTTTACCCACTCTATTTACTATATAGTTTAAATTTTTAATGTGTCATACTAAGTTCTTGGATTGTGTGAGTCTGCAGGTTAAAAAGAAAATTATTTCCTGGTTATAGGGATATGTATTTCCGGTGCTAGTCACTTGCCCCTGTCCATTAGAAGGTGGGCTTGGGGTATTCACGGTATGGGTCCTGGGGGACGGGTCATGACAAATTGGTATCAGTGGAGTTAGTTTTCACTGGAGAACGTGGACTCAGATCATTTGATTCGGTAATTCTGTTAAGTGTTATGAGTTTAGTTATTAGTTAGGGGAATCCATTGTTGGTTCGGTGGCCGACATATCCATACAATAGGACCCTAACTTCTGATTTCTGACTCTGTGCACAAAAAATCAGTTTGTTTGGGTGTTTTTGAAAAAGTTTTCTTTGAGATCTATTTGAGTCAGCTCAACAGGTATAACTTATTGACCATGGAGCACCTGATTCTTTTCAAGATGCCTCCACATGGAAAGCCAGCCAGGGTTCCTGGTAGAGTATGCTATGACATTCTACTGAGCGATGAGGCTTCAGTGCAGGTCCTCCTTTCGGCAGTTGTACCGTTAGGTGGTGTAACAGCAACACCACTACCCTTTGGGCAGCTGATGCCACAAACCCCAGTAGCAAAGGGTGCACGCCGCTTGAGCGCATTGCATGAATTTCAACACTAGAGGCCATCGAGGTTCTAGGGAGAGACAGATCCACAGGCAGCTGAGGACTGGCTGGAGGCCGTGGTTAGAGTTTTTCGACTCATAGGGACACCAGCTGATATCACGGTGATCCTTGTTGCCGGTCTTTTTCAGACAGTAGCGGGAAAATGGTGGAGCTTTTTGCTCTTGGTTCATGATGAGGTGACTCTCATCGGGGCAAACATCGAGAGCCTTTTCAGGGTAGAGTTCACCACAGTGACCTTATGCTATGTGTGTATACAGAAGCTTCTCCACTTGGAGTAGGTTATCATGGCTATGGCTCAGTATTCCATGAGGTTCACTAACCTCTCACACTACTCCACTGACATGGTCTGTGACCCTTTATTTTGGGCCTGTACCTTCGAGCAGGGGCTCAAAAGAGAGATTATAGCTTTGAGGAATTCTCTCAGCATCCCGACACAGACGATGGTGTTAGAGAGAGAAGTCTTAGTTGAGTGCTTCCTTGATAAGTCTTCACTAACAACGAGACCCACCATCGGACATCATTTAGCAGAGTCATCTGCAGCTGGCAGCAGACAGATGATGCAGAGGTCCAAGAGGACCAGACCTACATGTGGATTACCGTATGATAAAATGTCGGTTGTGTGGGGCTCTCGAGTTAGATCAAGATAGGAAAGGAGCATGTAGTGTTACTCGTGAGGCGGGCAGGGTCACATGGCTCGTGACTGCCTGACCCACCGTACGGACAACTGGTAGATGGTTGAAGGGCCACCTAGGTAGAGGTGAAGATTTGATCGAGGAGGTCCATAGATATCAGGTGGACATGGAAGAGGATTTGGTTGTGTAGCAGGTGGTGGGTAGTGATTTGTCGTTCTACCGCCACCACCTCTAGGTGGCCACCCCAACCACAGGGAGCAGGTGGACAGGGCCGAGCTCAGCTCCAGGCAGCTGAGGCTTATGAAAACTGCACCCCAGAGATTATATGAGGTTCGATATATGTCTACTCCACCTTAGCTACATTACTTATAGACATGGGTTCCAGTCACTCTTTTATTTCCATGACCCTTATTCAATGCTCGAAAATTCCGGTGGATATATTGGCTTGATCCTTACGGCTAGAGACTTCAACAGGGAAATGATTCGACGATTACAGACTGGTACTAGCAGTGTGAGCTTACTCTAGGAGGTGAGATATTTGGCTTGAATCTTTTAGTAGCAGAGTTGTGTCCTTACAATGTCATATTGGGTATGTATTGGTTATCTACATTCCATGCTCAGATCGACTGTATTAGATACAAAGTGCAGTGTGTCCACCAGTATGGGACCAAGTATTCCTTCACCGGAAAGAAGGGAACCTTTTTAGTATAGTATGGACTTACACAGAGGAGGGTTTATCCAATCACCCATCAGTTATCTAGCCTTACCCTTGGATTGGTTGATGTTGAGAGCCTGAGAAATCATATAGTGGTGGACTAGTACACTGATGTTTTCCCTGATGATGTACCAGATCTACCTCCTCGCAGAGATGTGGACTTTTATATCAACTTGTACCCTGGGACAACACCGATATCTACTCCATTATATCAGATGGCTCTCATGAAGCTTCAAGAGCTGTGATTATAGTTGGGGGACTTGCAGAGAAAGTGGTTCATTAGGCCCAATGTTTCTCCTTGGCCAGCCCCGATTTTGTTCACCAAGAAGGCGGATAGGTGTTTGAGACTCTGTTTGGACTATCGATGCCTGAACCAGGTGACCGTGATGAACAAGTATCTACTATTGGGGATTGATGATCTCTTTGATCAGCTGAAGGGAGCATAGTAGTTTTTGAAGATAGACCTTAGATCAGGCTATAACCAGCTTAGGGTACGAGATGAAGATGTATAGAATATGACCTTCAGATGTCGGTATGGCCATTATGAGTTCTTGTTTATTCCATTCAGCATGACCAATGCCCCATTAGTGTTCATGGGGCTCATGAATAGGAGCTTCTAGCCATACCTCGATCACTTTATAGTAGTCTTCATCGACGACATCTTGATATACTCAGTGACGGAGCAGGAGAATGCCTATCATCTCTAGATAGTTTTGGACACACTCTGAGAGAACCAGCTTTATGGTAATCTCTCAAAGTGTCATTTCTAGATCTGATAGGTTAACATCATAATACATGTCATCTTAGAGGTTGGAGTTACGGTGGATCTAGCAAATATTGAGGTTGTTCTTGCTTGGGATCCACCCAGGAGTGTGATGGAGGTGTGGAGTTTCTTGGGTTTGTCCGGTTACTACTGAAGATTTGTACCTGACTTTTCTAGAGTTTTGGCACACTTATTAGCATTGAAGAAGAAGGGGAAACCCTTCGTGTGGTTGGAGAGATGTTAGAGAAGTTTTCAGGAGCAGAGGTAGTGACTGATGAGTGGCCCCATCTTGAGGCTACCAGAAGAGGGTGTTGAGTACGTAGTCTACTACGACACATCAGGGATTGGGCTTGGATGTGTCTTGATGCTGGAGCGAGAAATGATCGCTTATGGTTCTCGATAACTAAGACAACATGAGAAGAACTATTCTACCCATGACCTGGAGTTAGTAGAAGTGGTCTTCTCCTTGAATATGTGGTGACATTAGTTGATGGGAGAACGTTTTTCAGTCTACTCTTATCACAAGAGTCTCAGGTATATATTCTCTCAGAAGGACCAGAACCTAATATAGTGACGTTGGATTGAGTTCCTACAGGACTATGACTTTGAGATAGTCTGTACTCCTAGCAATGGGAACTTAGTAGCATATTCACTCAGTAGGAGATCTGGTGTACAGTTAATGAGTGAGGTGATGGAGTATCTATCTACTTTGCGAATATCCTACATGGATCGAGATGGAGCAGCTTATCTTTAGTCTCTGACAGTCACTCCCCAAATCCTTCTGCAAGTCAGGGAGGCGCAGCTTGAGGACATGGACTGTGAGGCTCGACGTGCTCAGATATCCACAGGAGAGGCACCTGATAGATTTTTTGAAGGTGGGGAGCATGTCATCCTCTTTAGAGGGCGTACTATGGTACCAGTGTCACTATAAGAGGAAGTGTTGAGGGAGTTCCATATTTCCCCTCTAGAGGTACATCCATGAGTGGCGAAGATGTACCAGGAACTCCATCATCAGTACTGCTGGGGAGGAATGAAGAATGTAGCGGATGATTTTTTCTCTCGGAGCCTCAATTTTCAGCAAGTGAAGACATAGCATTAGGTTCCAGTGGTCTTAGTTTAGCCACTAGAGGTGCTAGAGTGGAAGTGGGATAGAATCTCTATGGAATTTGTGACAGGACTTCAACGCACGTCCAATGGACAAGATTCCATATGGGTGGTCGTTGACCAACTCACTAAGTCGGCCAACTTCTTACATATTAGAGAGAAATGTTTAGTAGAGGGATTGGGATGCCTCTACGTGAAGAAGACTGTACGACTTCATATATTTCCTTCAATGATTGTCTCTGATTGTAATGCATGTTTTACTTTCTGGATATGGGAGGGGATCTAGGAGACGTTCGGGACTCAACTTCGATTGAGAACCACCTTTAATCCTTAAATGGATAGTCATAAAGAGTGAAATGTTCAGACCCTTGAGGACAAGTTGTGTTCTTGCATCTTTGATTTCGGTCGTAGCTGGGAGGATCACTTGCCATTGGTGGAGTTTGTGTACAACAACAGTTATCACTCTACTATCTGTATGGAACCATTTGTGGAATTGTATGGACGACCTTGCAGATCACCTCTATGCTGGACTGACCCAGGGGAGTCAGCACTCATGGGACCAGAGATGGTACGGGCTACCACGGAGAAGGTGCAATCATCCAGCAGTGGATGAAGACTGCACAGAGTAGGCAGAAGTCGTATTGTGACAGGAGACAGAGACCTTTGGAGTTCAAGGATGGTGACCATGTCTTTCTACGGGTCTCACCTCGATGAGGTTTGCGGATATTTGGCTGGGGCGACAAGTTATATTTGAGGTTCATCGGACCCTTTCAGGTCCTCAGAAGAGTTGGCGAGGTGGCGTACCACCTAGCTCTTCCCCCTCAGTTACAATAGGTGCATGATGTTTTCCACATATCCCCGCTAAGGAGATACGTGCACGACCATTCTCACGTCATCAACCATAGAGAGCTGGACTTAGATGATGGGGAGACATTTTCAGAAGTTCCAGTAGAGATTGAGGATCGACAGGAAATATTTCTTCATGGGTGATCGATACCTCTGGTGCGCGTATGTTGGCAGCATGGGAACCTCCAAGAGAGCACATGGGAGCAGGAGGATCAGATTCATGCTCAGTACCCCCACTTGTTTCCCTAGTTTGTGTTGCGACTTTCGGGGAAACAAATCCCTAACGTGGGGATAATATAAAGACCTGGATTTTTACATGTAATTTTTTTAAATATATAGAATTATTACAAGTCTGTGAAAATTAACAGTGCGTGATTCCGAGGCCCATTGGGCTTAGAATGAAATTATGAACTTTTTTGCAGGTACATTCAGTAAACACATGAATGGATTTTTCTAACTTTTGAACTGCTGCTCAGAATTGAAATCTAAGGACACCGTTGAACTCGCAGCACCGATATTCTCTTAAGAGAGTCTTCACCTCGACTACAGTAGGTTGAGGGTGGAAGTTGGATATTCAGTTTTTTTGTGGGAGAATAAAAAATAAAATAAATAACTTTTTATATTTCTTTCTTGAAACCTCCCTTTTGAATCTTGGTGGTGGGGACCACCCGAACTCCCCTTTAATGTGAGGAAACCCTTAGTTTTTTCACCAATATAATAAGACAACATTAATTGATTTAATTTACTTAACTTAATTTATATTGGCTCCTCACCTCTCATGGGGGAGATCGTTGGAAAAGGAGATGACTTGGGAGTGCCCTGGAAAACTTGTAAAAACATCATCTAATAAGAAACCTCCTCCAATGAATGAAATCCGCTGGATCCAGAAAGAGGAACCATCTTTGGAGTGTGTTGCAGGAGCGACGGACGTCGGCATCTTCAACGTCTTCATCTCCTTCATCACGCCACCTCCAACAAGAAAATAAGGTAGGGAATAGTTTATATTGTTCACAGTGATTTTATGTTTATTCAAATCCTCTTGAACCACCTGCTATCGATCTAACGTGGAGGGTACGGTCCAAAACAACATGGCATGATCCATCCACACCCTCTATGTAGATGTGTTCTTCATGGGCGGATCGACGGTTGAGCGGAACCCGACAATGATTTCGGTGGTCGACGCTAACAGGGTATGGGTGGCGACCATCACAATGATTAGCCGCATTGATGGTGACGGCACAACCGCCCCACCGAAGGAGGCTTCGGCCCATCGGACATGGCGGAGGAAGGCAGCGGCTGACAACTCGATCGGCCGCGAAGAACCGGGGCGGCATGAGTCCGTGCCACCGGCTGAGGAGGAGGCCATGAAAATCGAGCTGTAGTGGTGCACCAGGGTGATAGGAAACTGGTCGACCACTAGACAACAATGGCTCCGTCGCAATGCTAGAAGGAGGGAGTCGGTCAGAACCGCCTCACACAGAGCGGGATCGCTCCGGCGGGTCCCGCGTGCCAGCAGGTGGTGCCACATGGCGCCACCATGTTTTCCAAGCCAAACTGTCCATTGGACCGTTCGGAATACTAGGGGGCACCTCCCCCCTACTACAGCTAGTGCGGGGCCCACCATGGAAAACCATGCCCAGCTAAGTGGGCCGCACCGAGCGGGCCGCGCGCAGTAGGCTGCTCCGACCGGCCCGTGCCCAATAGGACACTCTAATCGGGCTATGTCTAGCGGGCCAGGCCGCCCCCTTTTCGGGTCGGACTAGACCCGGGTCAGGCTAGGTTGACCCAAACTAATCTGAGTTGGTCCGACTGGGTTGGACCGGACCCAGGACTATCTGGACCCAGATACACCTTTTTGTCCATATCTTTTGATCTGGGCATCCGTTTGATGAAATGTATGGGGCACCAAAATCCTTGGATCAAGATGGTCCTTTTGGTATACTCTTCTTGAGTTTTGGATAAAGTTGTAGTGTGGTCAGGTTGGGTCAAACCAGAATCCAAATGGGCCCTCAGAACAAAAACACTAATAACTTTCAGACTGGGCGTCTAATTGACACACGGTCCATCGCGTTGGGACCCTATTGAGGTGACAGACATTCGTGATACTTCTTCATGGGATTTCATGGCAATTGAAGTATCGTATGATGTCTTGAGGAGCGGATCCTCTTGGAATCAAGCCTTTTTAGTGTGGGAACCCTGTGGCTAGCTTTACTTGATGAAATCAATAGATCCTGTGTGGGTCATCTTCAAATCATGTGTGGGTCATCTTCAGATCCTATGTAAGTCATCTTCAGATCCTGTGTGGGTCAGCATCTTCCGATCCTCTTTGGGTCATCTTCAGATCCTATGTGGGTCATCTATGATCCAGTGTGGGTCAAGAGTAGAGCTTCTTGATGAAGTAAGATGATCTAGCGATACAACTAATCATCTATACTTCCGTACATAAGTTATACCTAGTGTGAGATGAGTCTTTACATTTTTGGTACACTTTTATGTGACATTACCTTTCTGGTACTTGCCTTCATGGTGTTACCTGTGTGGTACTTCTATCTTCATGGTGTTACCTGTGTGGTACTTCTACCTTCGTGGTGTTACATTTGTGGTATTGTTCCCTCACGTGTGAGATTAGTATATATTGATAACTTCGGTATATATATGGGCATATACCTAAGTATTTTTTATGACTATTTCTTCGTTCTTCGAGATTGAGGTCTTGCTTTGTGGTTTATTCTTTGTGGATTCTGGGAGACCTTCGGGGTTCTCGGGGTCCCTACTGAGTATTGTTATACTCACACCTGCATGGGCTATGCCCGCACCTTTCTGTGTCTTGTGCAGATGATGAATATAATTGATAAAGGATGATGGTGCTAGTACTGGAGGCTGCTCGGAGGTGGACCATTAGACGAGACGTACCGCAAAGACGACCATTCGAGAGGTGTACCTACCCTTCAAGTAGGATCCTAGGCGGGTGTTCACAGGAGATGTTTTTAGTTTTTCTTGTACTTTCCAGTTGGTCTTGTATTCTGACCCCTATACTTACTATACCCACTCTATTTACTATATAGTTTACTTTTTTCTTGTGTCATAATAAGTGCTCGGATTGTGTGAGTCTTCATCTAAAAAGGAAATGTCTTCCTGGTTTTAGGGATACGCCTTTTCGGTGCTAGTCACCACCCCTTGGCCTATAGAAGGTGAGCTTGGGGTAGTCACAGCCTGGGCCCCAGGGGATGGGTCATGACTGTCCCATATCATCAAAAGGTTCAGGGTCCCTCACACTATATTGATGTACAACAACTACAATTTTTTCTCCATGAAGTTGAAGAAACTCTACTAGGAGTACAACATTCAGTCCAATCACTCATCTTGTAATCATGAAAAAGAACATTGATATATACATATATATATATAGGCCTTCAATAATAATCTATTGAATATACCTCCTAATATGGTGAAAAAGATAATAACTATTGGCCATAAAAGATCCTCCATGCTTTATGGCCTATCGTACCATCACATGTATTGATACACAAGCAATGCCATTGTCACTGGTGTATGAAATAGATGTAGTTTTACCCATAGAAGTCCATTTACCATCACCCAAAATATAAATATGTGGAAATATCTAAAATTGTGATCAATCATAGAAGTGGATGGATGAGTTGGAATGGATATATGATAATAGGTTGTGCACACTGCACAACCAGGAGTTCTATCGGAATCGAATATAATGGGACATTAATAAAATGGTTCTCCATCTTGAATTCCTCCAAGGAGAACTAGTACTGGATCTCAGAACCCCAATGATACCATGAAAGAATCCCCTGAATCTTTAACCCATATGGGAATGGCCTTATTTCATTCATAAGGTTTATCATAATAGAGCCTACTCATTGGCCACCATGGGTGGGGAGTGTGTCACACCATCCTCCAATGAGAGATTTTTCATGAAATACTTTGAATAATTGTCAGAAGATATTCATCTGCATCAATGGAATGCCCTTCATTCATCCCAACCACATTATGTTAAATTGTATGGATCTCATCTTGACCACATAACGATAACTTGTATCGATTTCATCCTAGTTTCATGACATTAAACTATATGGTTCCTTGAGAACTACACATTTATTGATTTATTCTCTCACATGATACACAGTGAATCCCAAACATCCATTCTTGTAACCATCAATAGGATTACATCCCTTTAACATTGGGTGATCCATTATCCATACTTAATGGCACTAAACATCAAGGAAAACTTCATTATCTCATGACATAAATCTGTAAAGACCCATGACATTCTTTCTCCTTCACATCAGGAAACTCACATCCTTACTGCATGATATTAAATTGTACAGTTCATTAAGAACTATGTATGCCTTTATTCTCAATTCCAATGAGATACGTAGGGACAAATTGATCTTATATCTTGGTCCAGTCACCTCATGATACAAAATATCCCTGTCCAGAAGATAAACAACTCTTCATGGTAAGGGGTACCCAAGATGCTCCTTGTTTCTCACATCAAGAATAGCTCACGTGAGTGTAGGAATTTTAGTGAGGGATTCACCATATAAACAAGGAATAATAGATTTTGAAATTCCCATTTTATCCCTAAATGCATGGCCATAAAAGGAATACCATTATCCCTTTCAACGTGAAGTTAAAATTCCTAGTCCTTCAAGAACTATGTGTAGATTTAATCTCATTTTCATGAGATACGTAGTGACACCCATACTTCCATCCTTGGGTCCAACTTCTATATCACCAATTTTCCATGTTAGTCCATATTATTCCCTAATACATGACGTTAAACTAAAAAATTCATTAAGATCTACATGTTTCATGATTCCCATAACTATAGGAAACATAGGGACACCTGGGTCTTCAATCCTAGGCCCAGCTAAAAAAATCAATGAAAACAACTCACATCACTCCATATGGGACAGGAATATGAAGATAGAGTTTATCATTCATGAAATATGTGTGACTTTATTGCTTTCCTTATAGGATACAATGCGATGCTCAGATTTCCAAAACTGGGCTCTTTCACAATAAATAAATATAATTAACTCTATTATTTTCATATGGTTTAGACCAATGCAATGATCTTCATCATAGAACTATGTGTGGTTTGATTCTCATCATCATGAGATACGTAGTGATGCATGGACTTCTTAGACTATATGTAACATTTCCTTCTGTTCATGTCATTTTTTACTTCATTACCGCAAGATGTTAAACTACAATGAAATTTTTTGGGTCACATGAAATTAAAAATGCACAACAAGTACATCCTTACCATATAATAATAAACTGTAAGGAAAATAACCTTAAAACATATTGTTAAACTGCATGAAAAAACAATCCCCAATACATGATGCTAAATTGTGTAGAGAATTATCGATTTTTCATTCCATATCGAAGGACCACAAGAGACTTACCTTGATCAACCATAGCAAGGGTTGATTCGACCGCCGTTTAGAATAACATCAATCAAAATTACACACCTCATTACTTAGATTCCTAAGATCACTATAAAAATTCCATGCACCTTGGAAAATATATTCATATTCAAGGGACCCTTTTCTTGTCTTCTCATGCATGCCTATGGATCATTCATATGCCCATATGGTTTTCAACCAAATGCATCACTCTGAAAAAATGAAATTCTAATCTTTGATATCCTTAACATCATTGTGGCAGTAAACAACACCTCTATGTGTCTAAATTAATCCCAATATGATTTTCCCATATCATTACTCATTTCCCAAGAACCTCAATCCATGATTTATATCATTTCTATCTCCCCCTTAGAAGGGTGTTGAAGTACTCTTGACCCTAGGTATCCTAATTGGGCTCTTTTGTATCATCCTCTATAATAAGTCCATGTGTGTTATTACTTTATACTACCCACAATTTGGTCAATGTTTTACAAACTTAAACCTTAAACTATAGTGGTCCCAAATACTAGACCTTAAAATACTATCTAAAGAGACAAAACACTTTTCATGTTGAAAACTATAATGGTAATCCTGATAAAAAGTCAATTATTCACTCACTAAACTCTTCATCTCTAGATTTTAGGAATAATTTTGGGCACAAATAAATAGGTAATAAATTAGACAAGGATTACTCGATGTCCCTATTAAAAGTAAATCTATGCTCATTAGACCCCATGTTCCATAAAAATTTACAACAATGGTTTGGCACATCTTCTCATCTTGGGAATATGTTCTCTAGGTAGTGACACAATGTTTAGGTTTGTTGAACCCTTCTTTGATATTACATCATCCATAAATCCAACTTCAGGATTTGGGTTCCTTAGATCATTGTAAACCTTTCATGGACCATGAAAAATATATATGTCATCAATAGACCCTTTCATGACTATGTATGCATGACTATGATCCATGCTTATTCATCTATGGTCATCTGCCAAATATGTCTCTCTGAAAAAATGATATTCCAATAATTGTGAGCCTAGAAATCCCCATAGAATAACTCAACACCTTAGTTTTTCTAATCTTTTCTTGATTTGACTATCCCCTAACATCCCCCTAATCCTGGTAATTTGGACCAAGATTTTAAATTCATATAACAAGACGAGCTGAGCGGATATGGAATCATCAAAGTTATGTCACTATATTATATACCCTTTCTTAAATTATTAATGTGACACTTAATTCACAAACCTTTGATGGCCCATGCCTCATGATTCAGAACCATAAGGCATAGGGCACGAGTTTCACAATGAAGAGCTAAAATTCCCTAGGGTACGAGGACCCTTTTTAGATAGCATCCTTTCCAAATCCAACCTCATAATATGGATGTTTGAGTCTTCATAAACATTTTTTGGCCCTCATAATTAAGTGGAGATCATCATTTTCCTTGACATGAAATTTACTTATAAGGACCTAGAACCACCGACTAAATAAATCTCATCTTTGTAAGAAAAGAGCTTTAATCCTTATGAGCACTGGAAACACCATGACAGAACGTATCATATTAGAATGCATTGATACATAACAGGAATGTTATCCCCATATCATATTCATGACTCAAACTTTTGGATTATGAAATGCATATCCCATACTCAAACTATCAAGGTGGACCAAGCGTCCCTATTATTTTGACCTCAACTATATTTCCTCTAAATATTCCATAGCACCAGGAAAAGATATCTAGTTTTGTGGACCCTTTACATGACTATGCACACATGCCAATGGTTCCTACTTATGAACCTATGGTCTTCATCCAAATGAGTCACTCTGATAAAGAAGCATTCTAATCCTTGTGGGACCTTGCAACACCATGGCAGAACCCAACATCTCATTATGTTGTGGGTTATTCCTGGAATGTTTTCACCATATCCAATGAGTGATATTATGTCCAAGCCAAAAGACCCTAAACTAAAGTGATATTAGGTTTGAGATAAAAAAACCCAAAACTAAATTGGTATCAGGCCTCAGGTAAAAGACCCTAAACTAAATCATTATCATTCCCAAGTTAAAATACCCTAAACTAAAGTGATATAAGGATAGAGCTAAAACACCCTATACTAAAGAGATATCTAGTTTGACCTAAAAGACCCTAAACTAAATCAATATTAGTTCTGAGCTAAATGACCCAAAACTAAATCGATATAAGGTTTGAGCTAAAGGAACATAAACCACACCACGCAAACAATTCAGCTTGCAAAATCATATAACGCCCACCATGTTGCCTTAGAACAATAGGCTTCTCTAACCAAGCTTGACAATTTTGGATATAGATATAGTACTCTCCAACCATGACATATATCCTACCCAAATATATTATTCTACAAATCAAGTAGCCTTAATAAAGATGGAACATATTCTCGATAATGGATCTCATGTTGGTGGATATTCATGGGAATCTCTCAAAGGGGATTTTTCATAATTCCAATATTTGATTCCAGGAATTCTTAATTATTTGATATAACATAAAGTATGGGTACCATTGGTGATTTGAAAAATATCGAAGCAACATAATTTGATGAACATCACGTGTGAAAGAAAAATGGATGACAATATATAAATTTCAGTTGATCAATTCACTAATATCATACAGAAGGAGGAATCCATCATCATCTAAATATGGGGAAAAGGTTTCTATATATACCTTAAAATCATGTTCACTTTATTCCGAAAAAATACAATTCTAATGGGGGACATTTTTTAACACTCATAATTATGCATGAAAAATGATGTCGTAAATGGATTTATGTGATGAGTGATTAGCTAATCATAATGCATACACATGTGGTAATTATTTTTGGATGTGCACGTTGTTTATATAATTGAAGATGTTTTATTGTTGTAATTATAATTATGTGTTGAAAATAATAATAATGATAATGAATAAAATAAAATAAACAAAACAAAATTAAGGTTTTGTTTGCCTATGGTGGGTGGAATAATGGATATCGCGCAACATCTTGAGTGGATGATCTTAATCACACTAGATTTCCTCATGCATGAACATTCATATGAATTTTCCATCATAGAAAGATCGAGACACATGTTATAACATCTCCTATTCCATGGTTGATATTGAGGGGCTAGAAAACTACTCCAACACCATTTTTTCTGAACAAGTAGGAAACCAGATTCATCCGATGGAGATACATGAATAGCGGAATGTTTGTGGACTATCAAAATTATGGGCTGAAGCATCATGTGAGGATGGCTCAACTTACGAACATCTGCATGATCTATCACATTAAAATATGGGATATTGTGTAACCTATCATGAAAACATACTCCCACTTTTTTTCTTAAATAGAGAATCACAATATTTGGAACCACGTAATACCTAGGATGTTTCACAAGACAAGCTGAGGGAGTTTTTTTATAATCTTTCGGAATTTTTTTTAAATGACTTAGGTTAATTTTTAAAAAAAAACACCCCATAAAGGAGGCATCACAGATGCCTCCTTTTCCCTTAAACAGTAATATTTTTCGATATTAATTATGTTTTTTATATATTTAACTTTTTATTGTATTATTATTATGTTATTATGGTTATCTATATATAAATAAAACTTAATGTTTCAACATAATTTATCTTTTATTCAAGTACGTGATTTTTCTAACCTAGAAAATATAAACTATAAGCCCGATATGAATGAAATTTTAAAAATTGATTAAAAATATAACTAGTAGTCCTAAATAAAAATAATCTCTTAAAAAATGTTGGTGAAAGTTTTTTTATAAGCTTTCTAATTCACCTACTTGAAACATAAAAATCTTTCAAGTATGTGACTTTGCAAGCCTATATAATATAGACTATAAGACAGATATGAATGAAATTTTACACAATGATTAAAAATATAACAAGTAGTCCAAAATAAAAATAATTTATTAATAAATGTTTTTGAAAAATTATTTATAAGATTTCTAATCCACCTACTTGAAACTTAAAAAAATTTCAAGTACGTGACTTTTCTAGCCTATATAATAGAAACTGTAAGATAAATATGAATGAAATTTTAAACATTGATTAAACATATAACAAGTAGTCAAAAATGAAAATAATTTCTTAAAATATATTGCTGAAAATTTATTTATAAGCATTCTAATACACCTATTTGAAAATTAAAATGCTTCAAGTACGTGGCTTTTCTGGCCTATATAATATTAACTATAAGACCAATATGAATGAAATTTAAAACATTGCCTAATCATATAACTAGTAGTACAAAATAAAAAAAAATCTTAAAAAATGTTGGGGAAAATTTATTTTTAAGCTTTATAATCCACGTACATGAAACTTAAAATTGATTCAAGTATGTGACTTTATTGGCCTATATAATATAAAATATAAGACCGATATGAATGAATTTTAAAAATTTCTTAATCATATAACAAGTAGTCCTAAATGAAAATAATATCATAAAAAAATTTGTTGAAAATTTATTTATAAGATTTCTAATCCACCTACTTTAAACATAAAAATGTTTCAAGTAAGTGACTTTTCTAGCCTATATAATATAAACTATAAGACCAATAAGAATGAAATTTTAAAAATTGATTAAACATATAACTAGAAGTTGAATTTTTAAGTTTTATTTATATGGGTCTTATATTTTATATTTTATAGGATTTCAATTACATGTAGGTGGCGTGGGATCCTCCTTGACATTCATTCTTTTCACTCTCAGTTCTAAGTTAAATTTCTTACATTCCTTTCATTATAATTTATTTATTTTATTTATGAAACTCTTTATTTAAAAAATATATATTATTAGGATATCCTTTAAATTTTATTTACATTTTTTTTATACTATAGATTTTATAATCTCTTAATGTTTTTTATTTGAAATTTACTAATTATTTCTATGTTTCAAGTAGTCGACTTAAAAAGCTATCAAATATAAATTGTTCCTAAAATATTAATGAAAACTAAAATAATGAATAAACATATAATAAGTTCTAATAGTAATAATATTAGTTTGATTTCAGTAGACATAAAACATGTAATAAAACATGTATAATCAATGTCTATGTCTATGGAGAGGAGATTCTGTCCCATATGGTGGTCTGTGAAAAGGACATCCGCATCGAGTGCGCAGTGGAGTCTGATGGCCTGGAAAAGGCTGATCCTCAGGCACTGGAATGTCGACTGGTGCATCCTCCATCTATTTTTTAGTGGTAGGAGTTGTCAACTTCATCTCGTACTTCCCCCCAGATCCTTCTACCACTTGGGTGGTAGAAGGACCTGCCTCCATCGTAGTGGGGAACCAAGCCCACGATGGAGCTATACCCCATGAACGGTGTTGGATCTGGAACCTAAGGCTGTGATGGATCCCAAGGATATAATGGACATAGATCCCAATATGCGAAAAACTGCGGATATCCTATCAGGAAAAACGGATCCCATGCCACCTGAGGCCATCCTGAATCGGCTGATCCTGGACTACTAGAGGGCCGACCTCTACCTGTGGAACAGGTGATTCCTCACGTGTAGCACAACGATGTCTATGTCACTGTGGTTGTTGCTCCTCAGCACCAACAGCTATTGCAATATGTTCATCTGGGGTAAGAACCTCCTCTCTCTGGGCTGGATGCACGAAGATGCTCCCAGAAAGCGCACAAAAAGATGCCCTCACCTACAGCGCTATAGCATGGACGACTGCCCAGCTAAAGACCCCCATCATCCTCTTCACCACTCATGCAAACAAGTTGTTCTGTGTAACTTCCCTATAGATCAATTCAAATTGAATTAGAAAATAGTTCAATAAACAAAGTAATGGAAATTTATTGACTTACCATCCTCTTCATCTCTATGCCTGGTTTAGTAAGATACAGTATAGACTTCAGTCTATACCATGGTGCACACTCAACCTGCTCCAAAATAGAGAATTGATTCGTAAGAACACCCTCAATATGAATCTCCACATGTTTGTGCCAGCAGTCGATAAAGCTGGCATGTACTCGGGACCAGTCATCATCCTACCTCCCTGTCAGCTTCATCCCATGAAGTTGGTCTGTTTGTCTCGATGGAAATGAAATCCACTGAGTATGGTAAAATTGGTGCATGACTCGGTCAGTCTACTTCCGCTCAATAATATGGAAGTTAATGAGGGGAACTACAACCATAGTATTTTCAATCCCATCAGTGTAGTATGCTGGCAACTGGTCTGTAATACTCAAGCATAGAAGCCATAAAATCGGAAATGACAAGTGATTTTGTCAAAAAAACACCTAACTAAAAACCAAAATTGATGATATTATTAAATATGTTAGATAGTGATATATTGTATATACATAATTGATCAGGTACGAGATAGTGCAATTGCAACCGATATATGCCCAAATGATGTCTCAAAACCGCGTCAAAACTATGTCTCTGACACCACCTATAAAATTCATCATTGATAGTCACAAATAATGAGAAATTATAGTCAATAACTCATAGTATAATAAGAAACCAATAAAATGACTGATCATACTAGCATCCATGTAGTGCATCATGTAGAACCTTCATCTCAGCCGGTGGACCAGCAAGCTTAGGGAGGAATATTGGGATGTGCTCCCATGACCACATCTGAATAAGGATGACGCATCCCTCGGGACCGGTGCGGTATCTATGGGATATCCTGCATAATTCTATGTATGTGTATGCCAAGAAGGATAATCCCAAGCTGTACATCCTAGCCTGATCAAATCCTCTAATAGGGATAGATACATCATGTGCATGTGCATCCCCAAGTGATCAGTACACATGGTCTCGCCAATGAGCAATAATATATATGCACGGGAGTAACGTATGAAATTCTTCTTGTCATTATCATCCAGTAAATGTAGAATCTGCAACTCCAACCATGGAATATATATGGATGCTCCATCTATAGCTCTACAGTCAGATAAAATATAAATGCCTAACAAGCACTAAGCAAGGTCTGTCCAAACTGCACGAGTGAGTCCAAAAATAGGTCTCCCCTATATAGGAAGACTGAGAAGCACTGCCAAATCCTAGAGGATGATGGTCTTCTTCCCCTAAAATAGGTGGAATATGTGTGTCTCTAGTCTCCACCACTCAATGAGGGAAGCAAGTAGGAAATGGTCTACAAATGTGAAATCTGATATAGAAAGGCCATAGAATACAACACGACACATGTATGGTCTAATGGCATGTAGAGGCTCCCTATGAAGAAAATGGTGCGCTTGATGCACCTTGATCAATTGATCTGCACGACCCTGTAACACGTCCAGTGAAATATGGGTAGGCTGCTGAGTGATTAGTATTGTATCATCCATCTGCATATAAAAAAATGAAATGAGTCGTAAGTGTAAAATGAAAATATTACATTATGGTTAACATAATGTTAAGACTTTTAGAATGGAATACATGACAAATTTATTCACATTTTTTTGTGAAGTTTTCTTTACCAAAAGAAATATAATTCTCTATTTATTTTGGTTTTGAATGAAATGAAGGTAATAAGAATAAATAAGAGAAAAAAATTGATAGAAACAATTATGTTGTGAAATAATTTTATTAATAAAAATATCTTTGTAAGAATTTTATTAATTGATACATGCTTTAAGGGAATATATCTATGTTTTTGGATTTTTTATAAGGTTTTAGGGTTTAGGTTTATGATTATTTGTTTGGGATGTAGGTATGATGGTTTAGGGATTCGAATTTTGATATTAAGGTTTAAGAAATATGTTTTTGGGTTAAGTGTTATGCTTTTGGGTATTGGGGTTTAGAAAACTGAGAAAAAAAAGAAGATATCGTAACATTTAATTAACAATATGGGTTAAGTGTTCTATTTTTGGATTTATGAAATAAATTCTATTATCAATGATTTTATTTAACGAATAAGGAGAATGAAATTTCTTGAAAGAATACTTGTTTTTATGAAATAAATTCTATTATCTAAATTATTGGGTCTTAAATTTGGTTAGACATATTTTGGAGGAGCTTTATGATTAACTAATTATGGATTGGATTAAGATAAACCATGTCAATTACTAAAGATGTTTTAGGAATTTATCTAATTATTTGTATTGAATAACTTACGCCAATCATTATGATATTATTATTTCGTTATATAACATTTTATTAAAATATCACGCATAATGTTATCAAAAACCATGGTAAAGGGAAGATGTTTTTGGGTTGGGGTTTATGTTTGAGGGTTTAGGGTTTCTAATTTTGATATTAAAGTTTAGGAAACATGTTTCAGGGTTTAGTGTTTTGATTTTGGGTTTGGGGTTTAGAAAACTGAGAAAAAAGAGATATAATAACATTTAATTTACAATATGAGAATGTCACAATGAATACAATACATCATTCTGGATGAGACTATGAACTTGTCCCAATAATTTTAGGGAATTATTTTCGGTTATGACCTTATTTATGAAACATCATTCATCTCAAACTATTCCCTTGTTCTTGAGGCTAGTCCATCTCATTATGTATTCTACTGGCCTTCCATCTCCCATGAGGACGCAACCGATTTATGTCAGGTATCACTATCGTTTGGCCTTCGAGCATTGGGAAATAATGATACTCCCCAATAGGTGTCCATTGTACAACATAATAGTTAGAAATGGTATCCATCTGATACACTGGATCAAAAAATTCTTCCCATGATATGTTCACAGAGGCACATGTTGTGATGGCGTGTGGGCGTAGAAACCATAAGGCCTAAAAGTTTCCACATTAACATTGCCATGTTTCCAGTAATACCACCATTTTTTCACCGATGCGATTTTTGATGGGTTCTAAATTCTCTTAAACTTCCAATTGGGAGTCTTATTCTAAAAAATGTAGATGTGATAACCATAATCTTATTCAATATTCTTTTCAATCTCTCATTGAAAGTGTCTTCCGTACTTTATCCCCTACTATATTTCTTCTGATTCTAGTTTTTGTCTATCAAAAATGTACTTCACGCATTAATATAATGTCTCCTGGACTGGGGTGGTTATAGGTAGCTTGAAATTCCCTTTGAAGACACCATTTATGCACTCCACAATGCTTGTCTTGATGTGTCCGTACCACTTCCCCCTGTCAAATGCTAATGTATATTTATCTTTTGGAATCTGTATCATATAATCATAAACTTCTTGGTTAGCCTGGCAGATTTGTTTAAAAAGTTCTTCAAACCACCATTGGTCCAACTCATATTCTACATAGAATATATGATATTTCACATAATTTAATTTTATCTTTATGTTGAAATACTAAAAAATAACAAATACAATGTGTATCAATCCTTGTTATTGCCTTCTTCATCAGTTTGTTGTGTAATTTTATATGCACATTGATAAAAATGTGTCTCATGAAGAACTGATGATGTTAATTTGGGTATCTTCGTGTATCATGATCTGTACTGATTACCTCATTAATTGGCTAATGGTGATGAGATATCAAACAAACACCGCAAATGTTGGTGAAATGGTTGCTGATACATGCCAGAAACCTACTCCATTATCCATGGTTTTCTTTCTCTACAATGGAAGAGGTAAGTAGAATAGGTGAAAGGTCTCCATCGTGGGTTGATGCAATCAACAATATGCCCTTGTATTTTCTATAAGAAATATTCCATCAATCTGAATAAACTGTTTGCGGGAATGAAATGCTGAGATATAAGGATGGAATTCCCAGAACAACCGAGGAAATTGAACACGAGATGGATCAAGTTGTTTATCATGAGACACATGTTATATTGTATTCATATAGAAGAGAACTTGGTTTCTATGCTTCATTATGTCTAGAAATTGTGGCAACACTAGATATGAGTCGTCCCAATCACCATAGACCTTCACAGTTGCCTTCTGTTTCTCCATCCATGCCTTATTATAGGAAATCTTATAACTGAATGTCTATTGAATCCTCTGTTTCACAAGGGCTATCAGAACATCTTGACATGTCCTAATCATATCAACAATAATATATGACACAAATTCTGTGTCCAATTAGGTATGATCTTGTGTGTGGCTTGGCTGAACCCAACTATGTGCTGCCTCAATCCTTGAGATTCTCCAACCTCAAAATGTAATGTTCAGAATTTCCCTCAAGGTAAATCTATAATCATCTCCATAATTATCACACTATTTGACATATTTACTATGGCATGATTCATGAACATTATAGTTGTTGTGCCTCTCAATGTGAAATCTCTTTAGCGATATTTTTAATGCATATTTACTCGGAAAATTCCTTCCAATATATAAGGTTTTGTCAAGCTCACTAAACCTATCTGGTACAACTCTGGGGAACTCAGTTTCTAGTGTGAGAATAGTATTATTGAATTTAGGAACACGTGTCATTTCTTATTACAAATATGAAAGGAGTGGTGGGTGGTTTATTGTAGGTTGAGGTTGATGTGCAACTAATGCATTTCTTGAAACCTCGTTTCTAACATCAGTTGATCCCTCCTTATCAGCACTGTTGTCACCATGTGATCTATCATTATGAAACTCTTTACTGGAAGTCGGATTGACATGTATATTTGGGAGATCATGTAGGTTGTCATATTCTACTAAATTATTTTTAATAGACTCAATTCCATGGTGTGGACTGTCTTCAACCAATCTTGTAATTCTACATCTTTGTACAACTGGACATTATTATTGTATAGTAGAAACATCAATGTATAACTCTACCATGGTACTATCTGACCATTGAAAAAATAAATTAATAACTTGGACCCACTACACATCAGCAACCAATGGACATGCTAGATTCCAGAGTGTTTTCAAGAATTGAAAATGTCTATAGCTCATAGACTTGATCTCTTGATTGGGACCCAAATTTAAGGAAACAAATATTCTCTCTTGAAGCTCACTTATAGTTACACAATCAGTTATACTAACCACCATTATTTTTTGTGTACTGTAAGAAGATCCGTGCTCTGTTTTAATAACCCCCCCATAGCAGTACACATGGGAAAACATGACTCTCTATGTCAAAAATGTTTCTTTAATCTAAATTATGATAGTGTAAGAAATATTAATAATGATGGTTGACCATATAATATTTATTTGAATGTAATTTCAGGATGCCTTTCTATATCCTAAAATATGCTAGTAATGTTTCATTCTATAAAATTTTATTAGAATGTAAGTCACATAACATTTTGGAAACTGAGGTAAAAATAATATAAAACATCAAATTATTCTATTTATCATTAAGAAAATTAAAATTCTGATCATATAAAGTGAAACAATGAAGAACAAATGCATTAAATAACACATGAATTCTTTATTACATACAATAAATTCATTAACATTTTTCAATAGAATATGGTTTGGATGAGATGAGTCTCACTTCACATGAGGTAAAATCCAACTTATTTTTTATTGAAATCTTACTAACATATTTAAAAGAAATGTACTTCACTTTTAAACTTTCAAAAACTTTCAACCTTCTAATGACATATAATAGAGGTCATTAGAAGGCCTAAAACTTTTGAAAGTTCAAAAGTTAAGTACATATCCTTCAAAGATGTTATTAAGCATCCAATTACAAATAAGACGAATTTTACCTCATGTATGAAGTGAGAATCATCTCATCCAAACAACATTCTATAGAAATTTTTCAATGAATTTATTATATGTTATAAAGCATTCATGTGTTATTTAATGTGTTTTTTCTTCTCCATTTCACTTTATATGATCATAAGTTTTGTTACCTAATCATTATATGGATTTATGTTTTAATCCTATGTTATTTATTAATTATTCTATAATTAATTTTTGCATATAATAACTATTCTTTATAAACTATATAATTTTTGTGATACTAACATTTAAAAAACATTTCTTCTCCATTTCATTTTATATAATCATAATATTCATTTTATCAACTTCTTTTCTTTGTACAGTTTTTAACTAATCAATCCTTATTTAATCACTATTTAATCATTATTAAGTTATTCTTTAATTAGTTATTCTATAATCATTAATAATGTTATATTCATTAGTTAATTATAATTAACTAATCATATGTATTCATTTTTAATCCTAAGTTATCATTAATTAATATATAATTAATCATTACTAATAATAAGTATTATTTCAAAACTATATATAAATAATTATAATACATAATAAAAAACATCTTTAATTACTAATAATAACTTTCATTTGTTAATTCTTTTGTCCTTATTTTAATCTATAACATCATAATTATCATTTTATATTGATAAATATATTGATTTGATTTTTATTTTCATAGATATTTTAGTATTTTATAATGAAAATATGAATAATCTTAAGCATATCCCACGAGAGTGTCAAACCAAGAGTGTAGAAATTCCCATTGTTGTAAAGTAGTTCCCATTCTAGTCTAGTTCCAAGCGGTATTTTCGGGTTTTACCCCTAGGTACATCTATGCCAGAGCCACGTCCACTTGTTTGTATCCAGATAGGGATTTTATTGCTTAGATAACCACATAATCTTTAAGCTACCAAAATTTCACAATACTTAATCCTAAGTTAATCCTAAGTAAATCTATACTTAATCTATACTTAATATATACTACTAACAATAACTATTTCAAACTATATATAACTAATTACACAACCAAATAAACAAAATATTAAGAACTACCTAAACTACTTAAAAAACGAAATATTTAAAACTAAAAAAAAATTGAAATAAATAAATAAATAAACATTAAATTAAATAAATAAAAATACCACTAAATGTTGCTTCACAAAAACCAGCATAAAAATGAATTTTTTTAGAGATAGATGGAAATTATTTAAGATATATGAAAGAAAAAATTAAGTGAGGAGAAATGGTGGATGCCCTTTTATAGAGAGATAAGGCAAAGGCGGCATCCCCTTGCCTTTTTCATGTCATCAATCTAGGCTGAAGGTGGTATGGGGGAGAAAAGGCGGCAACGTCAATGCCCCCTTTGTAGAATACTTTTTAACACAAAATTAACCAATGTCGTTTTCAAAAAATCAGAAAACGTATAAAAAAAACTCCCTACTGAGGCATTGCGAATACTGGTTTGAAGAAATGCACGCTGGAGGACCAGTTTGGTTTACCAAAAGTCTCAACACTGGGATAGAAGGAACCACATAATACCACTTTGGAAAATAAGTAGCATCACATAAACCAACACACATAACAATGGAACTACATACGCTATCATGCGAAGATCATGTTGTGTATAAACCTGATCAGGAAAGAATTGATACGGGCATATATCAACTTCCTACCTCCCCCTAAATGGATATTAAAATTACCACATACTTGGTTATGTGAATAATGGTGGACACCAACTCAAAATTCAGATAGGATCAAGGCATAAATAATTTATTTGATGTATCATGAAATCTGGACATGAATAATATTCAAAGCTCGATGCACCATTATAGTTTAATGGAAGTCCACACCACACACATGTAATATTCATGTGTTTATGAGAATCACCATGTTGTGTTTGATACTTCTATGTGAAGAAAATAATTATTTCATGTACATGTGAGTTAAGTCTTCACAAAACACCATCGCTTCACCTATTTTAATCAATCACATGAGGATTTGGACATTGTGTGGCATCCTCATTTGAACATTCGGCTACATGACTCATTCAAGTGTCCTAGGTTTGGTGTTATTCATACAATGTCTCGCAAAAGTTTCAATGCACCCTTTTGCATGAATCCTTGACATGTAGACACCTTTTTTCTTGTTTTGGCATCATATATCCTTGAACACACGATATACCAGAGGCGAGAAAAGTGATTATCCTTTATAATGTCTGCACGCCACCGCAAGAACCATCCTTGAACAAGACGTGCATCAAATTTTGGAAAAGTGACTGTCACTAAAAATGTCTTCATGCCATTACACGATCCTTTACTGATCATGTGAAGCACCACAAATTTACAAAGAATAAGGGTATCTTGGGGAAATTCCCATGAACTATCACGAGATTCATTACTGATCACACGACACATCACAGATAAAGAGTGTGACATTCTTTAACAATACTCACAAGGCTGCGTGAGATATCAAAAGTCATTGTAAAATAAGGATAAAAATATTAAAGAGACAGAGACCACTCATAGTCTTTAAGAATAGGAGACACATCCCAATAAATCTTCAATACCCTTTTAGTCCCTAGAAACATGCCCACCTAATCTCGCGAAAGCCCTTTAGTTGGTCAACCTCATCGCGAAAAATTCTTTGGGTGTTTACCGGAAACCATGTTATTTCCCTTTACCCCCCTAAGAATAAACACATGGATATTTCCAAAAAGTACTCAAACAGCACCATATGACCCATATTGGTCATGCGACACATCCTCAAAAATTAGAGTAATTTCCTTTGACATTACTCATGAAATATCACATGACTCCTTAACCTTTCTAAAACAAATCAAAATTCATAAAAGGGGGAGGAGGGAGAATCATATCGTGGTGGTAAAGTGCTGAAGATGCACTAAGGAATTCCACAACGCACTCCCATGAGACTCCTATACAAGCCAACTTGATCTCATGGAGACCCCAGGACAAGCCACCATATTCTCACGAAATGTACTTGGCATGTCATTGAGCAACTCGAAGATTCTTCTCAATAGACACTCTGATCTCATAAAGACCCTGGAAAATGTCAATATGATAATATAGAAATCCGTAGACATGCCTACATGATCGAATAAGTCCCTATTAATTGTAAATAATCCAATAAAGGAATCATTGATTGGAGGGACTCAGGGTCACTAAAAATCAGGAAATGCCCTTGGAACGATCTGTGGTAAAGGCTTTCAGAGACATGTGGCACTAAACCCATTCAACGACTCCATCCTAGATCCATGCTAGATACTACATGAAAACTGATGAACAACCAGGGTGGGAGGCCTAAAAATCCCCAAATCTGTCCTGAAAAAATGCCCCACTACCTATAACGACTAGACAACTACGTACACACAGGACAACCACCGGCACTAGATCAGATTTCTCGTAGTAGTTGATCTCGTGACTAGAAAGTCTTATGTCAGGTATTGTGCTAGAGAACAGCTAAAATAATCATGTTCCATGAATAATGGAACATCACATGATCATTTATAGATCCCGTGAAGGATCTTTAGCAAGACAAGTGAAGCAAATCCCACATTTCTTCTAGATCATACGAGACTCAAAATAATCTCGCACTGAATAAATCGAAGGCATTCCCAATATAAGAGTTTAAGAAAAATACAATAGGTTTAAGACTAAAAAAACAAGTTCCATGAACCTCATGCACTTCTTGTGAATAATCTATGGAACACGACAACACTGAGACTTGTTTTCCATATCTTAGAATTTGTTGTATGTGAATTCATTTGGACATGTCAGGACAAGTCTCATGGTCCTTTCTGGGCATGCCACTTTATTCTCGTGAAGCCCTCATGGTTCGTATTAAAATCCATGTGATGTCCGTAAGATACATCACCTGACTCGTATAATGAAACCAAATCATGTAATCTAGGTCTTGTGGCCACATCTGGGCATGATAGATCAACTCTTGAAATGTCTTATGAGTGATTCAGCTGATGCTTGTGACACCCCACGATATACTGGCCAGGATTTACAACGCCCTCTATGTATGTCATGTAAGACATACAATGCCCTATGGGACCTATTTAAATGACTCCTATGACACCCTCAATGTGTGTCAGTCATCTCGTGTGATGACCACAGGGCATGTCAGTTCGATCATGCACCACCCTCTCGACAAAACTTCTAGGTTTTGCGATTTCCTCCAGACAAGTCAATTGGGTCATGAGAAATCCTCTAAAAAATCAAGAAAAGTGACAAGGGAATCCTGGGACTTGATAATATTTTCCATCATTAGTGATTAATCCCTGATCCAAAGGAGAACCTTAGGGTGTAATACCTGATCAAGAGAACTATGAGAGATCTGATTACTATTATAATTATGATACGTATGATGCTTCCCTAAGGCTTGAGCGTCATATTAAATATACCAAGGGGTTCCTGAGATCATGATCCCTATATATATATGAAATGAGACTGATTATTTGTTATTCTTTATTTCACACGTTGGATTAGAAATTTGTGATACCATTATAATTCTCATAATAGATATCCACCTACTTGGAAAATTATAATACGTAATCTTCAATGAGTGACATGATATATTTTCCTCTCCAAAAAGGCATCTACTGTGGGGCTATTCCCAAGGGCTTGGTTAAACTATAATAACTCTAATTCCTACATTAACTAGGATATATAGGACACTTTCAAATGGATAGAGATCAAATAAACACCCACTTTGATGTGAACCATTTTTTGTGACATTTCACCCATCGAGACTCAATCATTACCATGGGTTGATCAATATACCTTATCCATGAGTGGACTGAGAAATAAAAATGAACTATGCCAACTATGATTCTTTCCATATTCTAGATACATAGAATTCGATTCCAAGACCTGATCATTAACACTCAATGTCCCAAAGAACCCTTATAAGTCCTTTCTGTATGAAATTAAACTACACTGGTTCAAAGAACTATATAGGTTTTGATTCTTTCCATAACCATGATACATAGGACGTATCATAATGAATCAATACCCTCCAAGGAATACTAATTTCCCCCATACAAGGAATCACACTCCAAAACACTTGGTTATATAGATTTATCACATAAGAAACCACCCGTAATTCGAAAATGATAATGAATCTCATATACATACAAATAGATTCAGAAGAGAGGCCCCCAGTCCTTTTCACATAAGAGATAAATACACCATTATTGTTTTGTTTGGGTAACTGGTCCTGTATTAGGATTAGTAAGTGATTCATGACCATATCTTAAATCTATAATAGAGTCCGGGAGTAGGCACCAATTAACCCAAAAGGGAGCGATGAGCTTGATATCCTATCATGTCATCCAATTTGAGTCCCCAAGAGTTATTATGACAGAAAATTCAGATGACATACCACCTTTGGAAAGGTGTTATGTACCCAGCTATGGATGGGGGAACCCTTGGGGGTTTCTAAGGAAGATTCAACAAATGGTAAATAACCCCACAGTCCAACAGACATGTGGACCCCATTCCACATCAACCTATATTCCCAATGAAATAATAATATCACATGTCAAAGGTATTTATATATACATATTAAAATATTGTAGGTTTATAACATAACAAATGTCTCAATGAATTAAAATTCAGATAAAAATCCATTACAATTTGGCTAACTTTTTACCTATAAGACTCAAGATAAAATATAATAAAATGGATATTTAAATCCCAATAATTATAAGGATAAGAATAATAAAAAAATAAATTGTCATAATATACACCACGTAAAATAAATTTGTTATGAAAATGGATCATGTCTTATAGAAGTAAAAAAGTGAGATGGGAATGCCTCACCTTTAGTCTCAATTTTTTTTGTACACATTCAAATATACTATATAAGAAATATATATATATATATATATATATATATATTATAAATATTTAATAGAAACATAAATATATAAATAATACCATATATGAATTACTTATTACCTTTTATTAACTATTTATTTATAATTCCATGTTAATGTTATGTTTCAGGTAATAACTACTTTATTGTTCATGTATGTCTTGATTTTTCATTTTCTGTCATATTACTTTGATAATTTTTAAATAATATCAAAATTTTAACCATGATTTAAATATAATAGATATTTGTTATATATGTATTTATAGTAATCCATAAATTTTAGATATATAAAAGGAAATCCTCTGTTCGTGGAGACGATTGTCCTTACATGCGCATTACTGTTGTTTCTATTTTCTCGACAAATTTAATCAAAGAATGAAAAATATTATATTTCAATTATAGAATAATTTTTATTTCATTTATATTGTATATTATCATTAATCTCATCATGATTACCTTTTATGTAAATTTTTAATGAACGACATCACTTCGTGTGGCTGTAGTTCACTATCCACATGAGTGATGTTATCGTATACCTAAGAAATGTAATGTTAGAATTTCAATGTGATATAATAATTTAAAAAGTATAAAAATATAAGGAATATACTTTATAAAAATTTAATCCATAATTATATCCTGTTGTGAGATGTGGTGATGGAAAACGAATAACATCGGTTTACCAGATGGTAGTCTTCCATACACACAAAAGATGATTTTATATCCAATTTGATGGAAGTGGAGATGGTTATAGGTAATGATCATAACATAAAAAAATATTAGTATATAAAATATACTATGGTTGTTATATGATCATTGTTTAATAATTATTGATGGTGTTAGAGTAATACCAAAAACAAAAGTGCTCATTGAAGAACTTTACCACTTTATCAGGTTACCACATTAGGTTTCCTCCGAAAGGCTTCTTCGGGTGGAATTACGAACAAAATAACACTACTATGATGAGAGGAGTAAAGTAAGGAAGTGAATTTGGTAGGTCTTATCCAAACCAATGGTTTTTGTACTGTGAATAGGATAAGAGTGTTTTGTGGGGGGTGTAATTCCGTGAGCGGTGCACTAGTAATTTTTAAAAAGAAAAGGGTGTTGCCATAATTTTTGATTTCCAAAAGACTCCAAATTTGGCCATTAAACATCCTATATGATATATGGTAAAAAAAATCAATCAAATTGGTGTTGGATATGTTTTGGGGAGTTTTTTATCCTTATCTTTTTTATTTTAACCCTCCCCTAGTAAACCTTTTTTTTACTTTTATCACAGTAAATATGTTTTAATATTTTTAATATTCATTATGTTTAAAAATTTATATGATATTATTAGATAATATATATTATTCCGATTCCAAATATGAAATCCATTTATTAAAATTCAATTCATATAAATTTCAATATTTAATTTAAACTGATATCATAAAATAGATGAGAATGTTGTTTACCAATGTGAAAATGTTCAAAATTTAATAAAGTTTTTATTTAAAAATTTAACATGAAAATTATTATATTGACCTAAACTATATTAATTGATATATATTTAGAATGATTTTTTTCTAAAAAATATTTATAAACTAAAAGGTGTCTTATTAATTCTTTAAAAAAATTGATGTTTCCAATAGAACCCAAAATTTTTCACTTTTCATCGAACGATTAACCTTTTCAAAAAAATCCCATGAAGTCACCCTAAACTAATTTTGACATGTTGATTTAAAAAATTAATTTTATTTTATAAAATTATTATTCTTATTCTTTCAATAATTAATTTTATTATTGTTCACAAAAATAAATACAAAACACTTTTTGTGATAATTGTATTTTTGAATCATGTAAAGGATTTACTGAAAATTAAGTATTTTTTATCAATGTTTTTATTTATATGAAAATATAAATAATAGTTAGAATTTATTTATTCCTATTAATTTTTTCAATATTAACAAATTCTTAATAATGGTCCTTTGTGAATAAAAATATTATCAGTTTGTTGTTCTTTGTGAAAACATACTGTTGCATGTAATACATGATAAGCATGAAGTTGTGTGTATCACATCTTATCAAAAAAATTATATTTTTTATAAAAATTTACTTCATAAACTATTATGGGTTATAAAATATATAAAATTAAATCATATTTTCTTTTCAGTCCCTATAGGCCAGGGAATCACACCAATTCTCTATGGATGGAACATGGGGGAGCGATTTACCATCAAATAGTCCATTATATTAAACTAATTAGACAAAAATACCCAAAGATAAATAATAATAAAAGATAAAAATAAAAAATCATATCGATCATATCAATATCATAAAATTCCCACATGTTTCACACACAAAATAATACATAATGGTAAACCTCAAGAGAGAGAGAATTAAACACTATGATAGAGAATTAATGTGAAATAATGTTTGGAAAATACATTGGACACAACTTCATAGGGACATGAAATAAATTACAATATTGACCCCAACACATCTAACTTTAGTGAATATCCAAATTATGATACATAAAAAATAATTCATATTGTTTATACATACTTGATGCGTGCACATAAAATGTGTGAGAATATAATACTTAGAAGAAACCACTACAACCCCAAACATACAATGAAGTGAAGTTTGATCATATAAATATAGTGTAAAGATAATAATTGTTTTAATATTAACATTTTAGGAATGTATTTAATTATTAGATGAAACCACGCCACCTTAAGAAATATTATTTGTTACAAAAAATTCCAATACTCAAATATCATGGATTCTATATTCATGGATAACCATGATACCTTAGCCTCACCCAAGGCTAACTAAATTAATATAAAAATAGCAGGGCCTATCAAAGACATTTAAACACATAAAATAATATATTTTTGACCCATCTAAGATCAATTTTCTATATCATGGAATATCACATATATGACCTCTCATGGATAGCTATTCTATCTCATCGAATATCAAATATCAACATATCATAGCCCACCTATAAGTGTAAATATTAATAGAATTTGTAAAATAAAAAATAATTAAGGATAATAATCACATTGTTCATTTCAATCCAATGACAACACATAAATGTTTATCCCCAAGTTATACCACTAATACAATTATACAAAAAATTAAACTCTAATAAAAACACCAATAATCACCAAAACATAACAATGTTTTTATACATAATTTATTGAACTATTTATATCATAAAAATCCCCCTCATTGATTGTATATGAAGATCCATTGGGAAGATTAATGAAGTGGTTATTCATTGAAATATTTTATAAACATGCTTGATGACATTGAAAGATGCATTTAGGGTTGTTAACATGTTTTTATATTTATTTGAGATTTTGTTGAGTTGGATTTGGGTGGTCTGGTATGAGATTATAATTGTTATGGGTTTTTTCCAAATTAATCTATAATTATAGTTTTCTAAAATGAATTTTTGAAAATGAAAAAGAATATTAACCTACAAGATCATGGAGATAATGTTTAAATTTGGAACAATATTAATCCTATGTGGATCATTTGTATGAAAATTTATATACATGTAGTGGATATCTCAGTGTGTATAAAGTTTAGTTCCTTACATGAAATTGTTTATAAAGGAAATAGAATTTACACAATTCATATAATAAATTTTCAACATGTATGTTAATTAAATTTCATTCCTATAGGTTACGATAGACATTATAAATTTGTTCGATTATTTTATCACATATGGAAACTGTGTAAGAAAATTATCTTACATTTATGGAATTTGTATCTGCATATTATATATTATTTTTCATATTGGGAGAAGTCTATATTCATATAACTTTGGTGAAGACTATATAACTTTTGAAAAGAATGTATAATTTTTTGGAAAAAAGGAATTCACCTTGGAAGAACAACATTAGCCAACATGTTTGATAATTAACATTTTCAAATATCTGAGACCTTATGATATTTGATGAACTCTGATATGTATTCTTCTTAATTGAATAATCATGTTTCCAGAATAATGAAATTCTTAAGAAGAAAAATAGGTGGTATAATAGATTTTTTTCAAATATCAAAAAATAATATATAAAATGCAATTCAAGAAATAAAACGAATAAATGATCACATTATCATGAAGAATATTGTTTTTTAAATTGTAAAATAAAATTATGGCTATCTCAATGATAGTGAAATGTATTGTCACTGACCAGATCTGGTCGCCATCAAAATGGCCACCCAACATGGTTTGCAACAATTCTCGGAGGGCATTCCTGATCCCCACAGGCTGGTAGAAGTGATCGGGTATCATAAATTGAAAATTTGGAATGATTTAACCAAGTTTATAAACTTAAAACAACAAAAAACCCCAATAAAACAAATCAGGATTTTTCTAATAAAACCATAATTTACAAAATTTCAGAACTGAAATACATGGTTTAAAAAAACTATAATAGACTATAACAAATGATTAAAACAAAAAATGATAGCCCAAGAACCATCCTTATGGAAAAAGGCACCGCCCTCAATCCATCTCCACAAGACAACACCATGAAGGACCTACTAGAAACCAGAACCACTCGCACTAAAAAATGTACCCAAACCTGTGACAAAAAAATCCAAGTCTACTTACACTGCTTGAGGACGGTGCCTCTTTCCATGAGGATGGTTCTTGGGCTGTTATATTTTCTCATAGTTGTTTTCAACCATGTATTTCAGTTCTGAAATTTTGTAATGGTTGGTTTTATTTGAAAAAACTAGATTTGTTTTATTGATTTTTTTGTTTTTTTAAGTTTATAAAATCAGGTAAATTGTTCCAAATTTTTATTTTATGATACTTGGGAACTTGTGCCAGCCTATGGGGATCATGAATTCCCTTCGGGCCTTGTCGTGTACCGTTTCAGGTGCTAGTTTTTTGGATACTAGATCTGGTTCGTGACATGTATTTATTCTATTTTTATAACTATTTTTAATGTTTTAATGGGATGATACATTATTGTTTTTTAATTTCTAAAATCAATTAAAAAAGGTGTAGCGATTCAGCTGATTTATTTTTATGTTTGAGTTTTTTTGTAGTAGAGATTGAATGAACTATTTATACATGAATTATTAATTATATAAAATTATTATTTTATGGGTATTTATGAATGTAAAAATGGAGGATATTGCATGATTATTAGCTTTAAGATCAAATAAAATTCTCTTTACATAGTTCATTTGTGAATCTCAATGTTAATCCAGACATTGGGATGATGAAGAGTCTGTTAGTTGAATTTTTTATGAGCATGTGGGAAGATAATTTTCCTATCAGGTTTGTGGGATTTGAATGTGTATGAAGTGTGACAAAAATAGATTAACCAATATGATACATTACTATATTAAACAATTAAAATATTTTTTTTATTATACTTCATGGATGTAAAAAAATGTGGAACATTAATGAAGTGGTTTTTTTGAAATAGTGTTTCCTCAATTGAAGAGAATATATGTGTTGTGTAAAAAAAAGGTAATTGTTTTGGGAAGTAAGAGTGAAGATACTGAAGAAATTTAAGTTTAATGGATTTGACTTATGAAGAATATTGACTTGTTCATGAATCTAAGAACCTACCATCTACATTAGTATGAGATCAAACATTCATTTATTTTATCTCACTCTGAGATTGAGAAGGGATTCTACATCAGGATCTGTATGAATTGAGAATTGTCTCTTGAATATCATGGAGTCTCATCAATAATGTTTGGTATCATTAGTTCCCTAAGTAACCCAACTATTAATATTATCTTTATCATCCTTGTGATATATTTGTGCACTTCAATCTGAAGTTGAATGGTTCAGTGCGAGTCAATATTGTCATGGTGTGAATATGTACATATAGTGTATGTTTTGGACTCACTTTTTATTATAGTAAAATAATTTTTTGTTGGAGAGACTAATTAACCATGTTAAGTAGTAATTTTTCTGTTAAGAATATTAACCATATAAAAATTATTGTGTTCATTATTCTTTTATTTTTGGTAAATTTGAGTGAGGATAAAAATTTTTATTTGAGTGGATCAGAAACAAACAAGTCCTAAAGGATGATTTTAATAGTAAATAAACTTTTAAAAAGTAGTATTCAGTGATTTATCATCCCTATTAGTGGGGAATCCATATTATATGAACCACATGTGTTATCCAAGAACATGGTTCACTTTGTTTGGTCAAACTAGTGATTATAAAGGATAATATAAATTCTATTAATAATAGGTTTGTTAATATATTTAAGGGTTAGAATTATAGTTATTGGAATAAATGAATGCTTTAATTCCCATTATCTATTTTTTATAAAATAAATATACTATTGTTTTTACATTTTTTTTAATCACAAAGGATACACCAATGAACATCATTATCAAATGTAATTTTTAGGTCATCAGCAAAGAATTAAATTTTATTATAATGTCATTATGATAAAAGTTATATAAAAAAGCGATGAGACTATACTTGGACAAATAAATTTTAGAGAATACAAAAATTAATAATTAATGAAATGTGAATTTTATGGAGACCAATTTAAAAATTTGGGGAAGTCAATTTGAATTCTTTACGATGACATAAGAAGAGAGAATTTATTATTATTTTGAAATGGATCAATGAGATAATGACCAATATTTGAGGGTGTAGTAAAAAATATGAACAATCTACCATTGTGAAAACTTATATGAGAAATCATATGGATAGGTTTGAACCTATGGTCCTAGTAAATAAAGGTAAAGAATACATATCACTTGATGAATTTCATTACATTCTCACAGATTATGAGATGAGGAAACTCCCCACCTTTAATAATAAGTTTATGATGGAATTGATTTTTAATCCATACGAAAAGTGAATATCAAATACAATGTTGATGATGCCAATTCAAGATAACATTTTAATGAAGTGGATGATAGAAACTGTCAAAAAATCATTGATCTTATTTCATATAGGTTCAAAAAGGGAAGTAGTAAGTTCAAAGGCAAGTATTTACTTCGATTATACTAATGAAATTGTATTGGATAAATTAATATAAAAAATAAATAGAATAATGGGGAAGATTTTTGATCTAAATAAAATAAAAAAATTCAAATAATGATGTTGAAAAAATTAATAAAACATTAATGTAAATATGAAATAAGAATAAAAATATCTTCTAGAATAATTTCATTAGCACCAACTAGGTTTTTAGAATCAATATGAATTAGAAAGCTGAGTTAGTATACATTATGAGGTTCCAAATTATATGGAATTTATATTAATTAATGTTGTAATCCTCATGTTTTAATGCTTAGAAATCATGTTTTGATATATTTGGACTCATTATGTTTAGATATTGTTGGACTCCTCATGTTTTAATGCTCACAAATCATGTTTAACATATCACAAATCATGTATGAATCTTGTAAACTATATTAAATCTTGTTCTATTATGTTTTATTATTCTTATTCTTAATTATAATCTATTATGTGATTATTGCTTCTTAAGACAGCTTATAGATATTTGGCTAAGTCTCTGAAACTGTAAGTTTTCTATCGGCACCAAATTATCACAAAGGACCTAACACTATTTCCTTGTAACTGTTTTTAAGACACCATTTAGAATTTTGAGAAAGAACTCGAAACTATTACCCGAGACATCATTTATCTAACTCCGTAATCTTGCTACGAATTCTAGAATTCGCAAAGGAACAGACATCGTGACCATGCTAACAGTTTAAAATTTCACAAAGGATCTACTACCAAAATCTTGCTACCTTTACCATTTGATACTGGTTCCAAAATTCGCAAAGGACCAGACACCTTAACTAATCTATCAGTTTCAGATCTCAGCCCAACTATGGCATCGTGACTGTCTCACCACTCAAATGAAAGGGAGAAGAAAACATTCCAAGTGACATCATTTCAAGACAAAAACTGTGACATTGTTCCATACTTAACCATTTTTTTCTTTTTCAATTTAATTTAAAAGTTATCTCTACCAATCATATTTCAGTCATTTAATGACACTAACATAATAAATGATTTTTTTAAACATGTCACTAGACAATATGAGGTATGAGGTGTATAAATAATTCTTCTTATCTGTAACACCCCGAGATTTTATGAGATAGATTCTATTAATTTATTTGAGGTCTTATGTTGTACGCTACACCCAGATTCGGTTTCCCTATACACAACACTATATTAGCTTGTAGTATACGCACCACTATTAATGTCTTGTTTTGAACACAATTCCAAGTTCTTTTGATAGAATTAATTTTTCATAACACCAAGTATAGATTTTTTTCAATATATAAATAAACTATGTTTTGATTATATTATTCACAACACCAAAGGAAGCTTTTACTATACTCAACGCTGACTTGGCATGCGTTACATGCAAGAATGGCCTTCCTCGATATCTTGCATTGTACGCGATACTGAGTTTCACTAAACAATGATATATTATTAATTATTATTATTTAATAGGATAGAAAATAGCTGTTATGAATAGTATTAACCACATTTTTTATTTTAAATCATTCATCTTACACATTTTCTGGAACATGAAATGAGAACAAAATAAATTTCTTAGATAAAAGAAATATTTTTCTAAAATTGCAGTTTTACCACCTTTTGATGGTTCACCCATTTTAAATATAGTTTTTGACATGTTTAAAAGTTCAATTTGACAAAATAAAATTCTTCTTTGGAATTAGGATACAAAAATTTACGTTGGATAAATTTTGGATATTTTTCTAGATAACTATCTTATTTTAAATATAGTTTTTGATATGTTCTATGTTATTATGAATATTAAACAACCATATTTTATCTTATATTCATCCTATAAAAAATGAAATCACCACTCGTGCGTACGTACGGTCTACCATCTCCATGTCATGGTGTAATCTGTTTTTCATCACCAACATACATGGATGTGTATAATGATGGAAGAAATAAATATATATGATTATTGTAAAATGGTATTAATTATGAAATATTATACACCATGCACTTCAACATAATTACAAAATCATTGGAATGATGTCTCCACTCGTGCGTACATACGACCTACCGTCTCCACAGTGTGATGCGATTCGTTCTACATGATATTCATTGAAGAATGATTATATGAATGAATTGAATGAATGAATATGATATATCACTACTGGAAAACTAACCTATACCAATGTTTTGGAACCATTGGTATTGGACTCCAAACCGTTGGTATAGCCTATACCAACGATTTGGAGAACCGTAGGCAAGTAAGCCATTGGGATAGGTCTATACCAACGGTTTTTGGAAAACCGTTATTATAGACCTGTACCAATGGTTTTAAAAACCGTTGGTATAAGTAATATGAAAATCTATACCAATGATTCCATAAAACTATTTTTATATGTATTTCCAAAAAAAAATTCGCTGGGATTTGATCCCAGGACCTCCAGTTTATCATTGAACGACCTAACCACTAACCTAACATGACTTTTGTGAACATAATTTCATAAATATATATATATGTATTATCATAATTATTTTAAATTTTGATTTATATAATGTTCTAGTTAAGAGGATCTGATAAAAAATCAAAGGACCTATACCAATGGTTGTCAAAACCATTGGTATAGACCTATACCAATGGTTTTGACAACCGTTGGAATAGGTCCTGAGGAAGTGATGTTGATATATTGGCCACTTTTCCCAACAGTGTTTGCAAACCCTTGGGAAAGGGTAGGCTTTCCCAACGTTTTGGCCAAACCTTTGGGAAAAGTGGCCACAAAGTGGACTTTTCCCAAAGGTTTGTCCAAACCGTTGGGAAAGCCTACCCTTTCCCAACGGTTTTGGCAAACCGTTGGGAGAAGTGGCCACAAAGTGGGATTTCCAAACGGTTTGGCCAAACCATTGGGAAAGTGGGTATAGAAGTGTTGGGAAAGGTCACATTTCCAGTAGTGTATATTATACTAATACCATTCTGAAAATGATATAACTATAACCTAAAAGGATTAATAAAAATTTATTCAAAAAAACATGCATAAGAACATAAAGCATTTAACACCTGAATAATGAGAAACAATGAAGTGTTACTAATAAACGATAATAATATGACCATATATGATATCATAAAAATGACTATGATTCGATAATAAGTCAATGACATTTTTTAAATCATTATACAGGAGGTTCAGATATGTACAAAGCATATCAGGCCTAAGGTAAGGAATAATTATTCCAATCTCGTTCTTATCCAAGATTGTTTATTTGTATGTATTTTCTGGGGTTATATTTATCATCCACTTCCATGTTTTCTAAAAAAATGTTTTCATAAAATGTTTGTAATTCTTCCATGTATTTTTAAAGTCATTTTTACCCTTTTTTGACTTTTACCACATGGTATGGATGAAATCTTTCTTTTGTTTACCATACAAGGTACTTTTTGACTTTTCCGGTAAAAGTATGAGGAGAATGTTTTTTAACTTATATAGAATGAATAGATTTTTACGGTTTCATAACACCTTATTTACCTAAGAATTCCTCTACAAGATTTCATGATTATATTGAAAAAAATCTTTCCATTTAAAATTTCATGACATTTTGAGAAAATAAAATGATTTTAAAGAAGAAATGATATTTTCCTCAAGAATTCATTTCAAGTGTTTTATTAAAACTATTTTCCATATAAGATGACATTTTTTAATATGGTTATGTTTCAAGTATAATGTACGTATTATTAACATGGTTTTATTTTTTAATGATGAAATGATATCCATTGTTTTATATGGATTATGTTACGATGGAAGGATGTTTATGAAACTCATTTTATTCGTTGGGTTATGATGAATGATTTATGTTTATTTTGTGGAAAACGTAAAAATGATTTCATTATGAGATGGGTGGGACCTATATCTCCCTCCAATTAATTTGGTAAATATTTATATCTCATGAGGTATAAATGGATGGAATGGTAAGTAAATTCTTATCAGTAATATAGGGATGGAACGACAAGTAAACTCGGTTCAGTAATGGACTCCATCCACTATGATAGTCTTGGAAGAAATACCTTGGCTACTATAGAAATCATAATATGTGCTTATTAGATTTCCAAAGTTACATGTTTTATTGCAATTCTACTCTTTCATGGTTAATGTTACGTTATGATCCATGCCTTATGTATTGCCAGGATTTATGTCATTGCTCAAGATTTTGATGTTTATAATTTATGTTCAAGTTTTTATGTTCAAATGTTTATGGTTTGTTTTATGTTCTCCTTTTTTACCCTTGCTGAGAATTTGAGCTCACCCTTTCTATGTTTTCTTTTTCTCAGGTTATAAAGAAAGGTTTTAGGTAAGAAAACTAAAGGGGAATATATTTATGGGAGAATTTGAAGATCTTTCACCATGATTAGAAGATTATGTTCTGAGTTTCCAAAGACACTAAACTAATATGATCATTGGGTGTCTATTTTTGTTATGTATTATGTATTCAAAAAAAGTAATGTAATGTCCATGTACGTCAAGAATCTGTCTCTACAATTGGTGTTAGAGCGAAGGTTTAGTGAACCTTTAGAAACTAGGTTGCGAAAACTTTAGTGAGATCCCTAGAGATATTTCAAAGGTATCTCTAGGGATGTCCCTAATGTTAAGTATAAGTATAGGTTACAATAATAGAATTATGATAACGATTATGAATAACCTAGGATTAAACCTAATAAGTTAGATATTTAAATTACACCCCTTGATTATGTAGTTTTCCTAGTATGATTTTTTACTCTCGTGCTATTCTTTTTGGGATTTAGATAATGGATGGAACCAGAAGGATCTGTGTTAATAATTAATGCACTGGGCAATGTAATGATTGTTCTCTTGAACAACCAAATGTTATGGGAGATGGAGTGAAAATCATATTTCTATACTTACACAAGCTATGAACCATTCTGGACTTCCGAATGATCAAATAAAATAACAATATTCTATTGATTTCTTCATAAGGTAATGTTCACCTCCCTTAAATGGCTATTCTGATCTACTTATTACTGAACAATGGATCGATAAAATTGAAAAGATATTTTCCATTGTTCTCTGTTCAGAACATGAAAAATTCATTCTAGCTATTTACCATTTAAAAGGTGAAGTAGACCAGTGGTGGACTCTAATTAAGAATACAAGGCCCCAAGATGAAATTGAATCCATGGAATGGTATGAGTTTAAGAACTTATTTCATTAATTTCTTTCCTCATATTCTTTGAATGGTGATGGAAAAGGAGTTCCTTGTGCTTAATAAAAAGGATGATGAATCTGTTGGTATATATGAGGTGAATTATACAAGGCTTTTAAGGTATACATCTGGATTTATCATCCAATGTGAATGTAAAGTTGATTGATTCTTCAGTGGATTAAAACCAAGTATTTGAAGGGAATTTGATATAAGAGACTTTCGAAGCTATGAAGAGATTGTGAGTTGTTCTATCAAGGTAGAACTGGAAGTTGGTGTTACATATCCATCTCATGGTTTTGAGAAGAAATGAAAGATGGAGTTCAAGGAAAAAATCTCAAAAAAATGGTGAAAAGTAGACGAATGTTTCGTTATGCTCAATGTGTGGAAAAAAGCATGGTGAATATTGTCTTAATGAGACAAGAAAATGTTTTATGTGTGGAAAAAAAGTTCACGAGTAGCTGAGTGCTGAAATAATGGGAAAAGGTAGCTAATTATGTGAATAGAGAAAAGACTACATAGAACACACCACCAACAATTAAATGCTACATGTGCAAGTAAATGGGGAATTATAATAACCAATTCCCTAATTCAAGGGCTAATGATGATCGAAATCAACAACGACTTAATGAAAAATATAAAGGGAAGTCATATGCTCTCACTATTGGTGATGTTTAGTATGAAAACAAAGTAGTGGAATGATTAAATATTTATCTAATGAGATTTCAAAATAGTATTGTGGAATATCATTTATTGTATTATGGAATGTTGGAATATCTATGTATTGGTCTATTATGGTTTTCCATAAGTATATTGTACTGGTAACCCTCAAATGTGATTGAAATATTTTTGGAAAGTAGATGATATGTGCATAATGAAGAGATAAAGAGATAAAGAGATGATTGATATTATTAATGAGATCATGACTGGTATAAGGACAAACTGATAACCTAGTTTGAGTATATAGATTTTTAAGACTTTATTATGTGGAAAGTGTTAACTTTTGATGACATTATTGTTTTCACTAAGGTTTTATGGTAATTAATGTTTCAAAAGAATAAATGATTAAGGTATTCACATGTTTGGAATGTGACCAAAAAGATATATCTTATGATATATAGTAGTATTCACACGCATGTTATATGACCTTTATGGTAATTTTATTCTTTGTACAGTGAGATTGGATAGAAATATTTTGAATAACCCTAAAGTTTGGAATGGATTAAGTTGGAAATTAGATATTATTGTTTAAGGCTAGAACTTTTTAATTATTTTTTCAAGAATGTTATAATAGTATAGTTTGAGAAAAAGGACAACCTGCAGGATGGGAAACAACTTGTCACGCCAGACAAGGATGTGGGAATCAAAACCACAACCAAAGTGTGACATGACTTTATCACCTACTATTATCCTACTAGAAGACCCTGGTTAGTAGAAATTAGTTTTATTTATTAAGTGGTATTATATATGAAGTATAATTCCATTTTTGGAACCATATATGATTAATCTCACCATAGATGGACTTATGTATATTTAATAACTTGTGCTAACCTTTTTGTGATAGAGACATATGGAAGGACCTATCATTCTATCAGATGATATACTAACAATTCATGAAATGACAAATTCAAATTCATTTAATTAAATAAGAGATGAATTGGAAATTTTTCAAGGTACAAACAATAGTGAGATTTTACCAAGATCATGTAAGTATTTATTCTCCTAAAAATTTATACAACTTTAGGGAAAGGATCGTCAAAACCAAAAAAGTTATCCTAGTACCTTATTATCCAATTAATCAGATGGTCTCTAAAATCATCATAGAGTTATGGCTTTGTGATTTTTGACTTTTTTCTTAGCCATGTTCTCTACCACTCTCCATCAGAACTTGATGGTTAGATTTCTCTTTCATATCTATGTTTTCACTTCCCACCCATGTTCTCATATATAGAAACCCAATTATGAGTTAATTTGGGTAACCACTGTGTTTCTTACATTACCTTTTAAAATTAAGATTTAGTATTCCATTTTATGATGTGGATTTCTATGAATGAAACTTTCATGTATTAAACCATTTGTAACCCCAATGAATTTTGGGGGGAAATTTCATTTTAAGGAGGGTAGAGTGTAACACCCAGAGATTTAATGAGATAAATTCTATTAATTTCATTTATTTCTTGTGTTGTATGATACAATAAGATTTGGTTTCACTATACCCAACACCATATTAGCTTGTAGTATAGGCAACACTATTCTTGTCTTGTGTTGCACAAAATTCCATGTTCTTTTGATAGAATTCATTCCACATAACACCAAGTATAGAGTTTGTACAATATATAAATAAACTATGTTTTGATTATGTTATAAACAACAGCAAAGGAAGATTTCACTACACACAACATGGACTTGTCTTGCATTACATGCAAGAACAACCTTCCTCGATAGGTTGCATTGTATGCGATTCCGAGTTTCACTAAACAATGATATATTAATAATTATTATTATTTAATGGAATATAAAATAGACATTATAAATAGTATTAACCACGTTTTTAATTATATATCATTCATATTACACATTTTATAGAACATTAAATTAGAAAAAATCAATTTTTCGGATAAAAGAAGTTTTTTTAAAAAATTACAGTTTTACCGTCTTTTGATGGCGCACCAATTTTAAATATTTTTTTTGACATATTAAAAATTCCAATTTGAAAAAATAAAATTTTTAATTGGAATTATGATATAAAAATTTACTTTGGATAAATTTTTGATATTTTTCTGATAACTTTTTTATTTTGATGAATATTAAAAATACACTAAAATCTAATTAAAAAACATGTTTTTTCATCGAGATAATTTATATAATTAAATTATAATATTGAATAAATTTAAAGTATAAATAGAATTTATTTTTACCATTTAATATAATTTATTTCATTAGCATTCATTTTACACTGAATTCATATGTAAAATCATTTCAATCTTTTGCAATGTTTTAACTTTTGAAACACGTTTTTCTCAATAATGAGATTAATTTTAAATTAATTAATGTAACTAATGTTTCTTGAATTTGGAAAAATGGATTCCGTATTTAGAATAATTATGTACAAATTATATTAATCAGCTTCATTTATTTTTGGTCATTATAAATAGTAACTACGGTAAATTTTATTTACCACAGTTAAAGGTAAATCAGTTAATTAAGGGTAAAAATAATATTATAAAATTATCCTAAAACTTGTATTAATATAATTTGATGATTATATTTAGTCCTAAAACATACTTGGGTTTAAATGGTATCTATTGTAACCCACTTGGATGAGATTAAGATAACTAATTTATTTTATTTAAAGAAAATTGAAATATGTCTCACTCAAACATTAATAATTAATTTTTTTAATATAATGTTATACAATATATAAATTCGATTATAAATACTTATTTGAAAGCTAATTTTTTTTATTTATAATGGTAATTTATTTTAAATTTTTAATAAATATATAGTTACTTTAATAGATTATACATTAATGATGCAGAAATTAGTTATTTAGTGAATAATCAATAATATAGTATTTATTAAACTAATAATACCCGTAAAAGGCCAAAAAACTTGACCAAACCTTATTGGTAGAGAATATATAAACCATAAGGATCCTATGGTCAACGTTTTACCATTTGGAGGCTTAAAAAATAGATTACAACACTTATATTATTTTATTTTAAATGATGTGAAAGTTGTCACCTTCATAATTTAATAAATATAGCATTTTAAATGTTGCGTTATTTAGAGGATAAATTAGACTAAAAGGATTCTTATGAAATATATTACATTTAAATTAATCATAGTATTTTATTTTGAATTTCTATGCAAAAAATAAGTATATTAACTAATTATACAAAAATGTTGTAGTAATTATTTTTTTAAGAGAAATATCAAATAAATGGTTTTAAAAATATTAAAATAAAAATTATATGAACTAATTAATGTTCCCCACAAATTTTATAGATTAATATGACTTGTTAGTAATGTATTAAATATTTTTGTTTGAATCTATCTTCTGTATGGATTTTATTTAAATTCAAATACTGAATAGTGTCAAAATTGACACTATTGATATTTTATAAAAATAACATATTATTAAATAGTTTAAAAATCACTAAAATATTTAGAAAATATAAATTCAAAATTATAGGGTCTAAAAGTTCCTAAATTATCCAATTATGTACAATTAACGACACATAAGTAAGTATTTATAACCATTTAAAATTTAAAATATTATTACCACAAATAAAATTAAATAGATTAAAAAGGTAAAATAAAAATGATAAGGATTAAAAAAAGTCAAAACATGTCTATATATTATTTTTTGATAATATTACAACCATTTATCATCTCATATTCTATTTTTATTCATTTTTGAGGTTTTTAAGTGGCGTTTGAGTTTATTATAAATTAATATTTTTGAGGTTTCCAAAAGAGCCCATCTCCTATCATAAAAAAGGGAACCTCCTCCCTCTCCCCTTCCCTTCATTTTTAGCCTTAAAACTAGTCCAAACCTTGTAAATGTATCTTATCCAATTTCCTAGAAACAAACTAGAGGTACTGGTCTTTTTCAAAGAACATCTTTAGTTCCCTAAGAGGTGGTTTAGAAGAGGCGCGTCGAAGAAGAGGTAATATTTTTTTCCGATTCATTCAAACATATTTCTTTTTATACTTTTTCTATATGAGTTATTTCATTAATAATTAATAAATATTTTATAAATTGTACATTAATATGTTATTCTGAATATGAAACAACCATATTCAATCTTCTATCCATCTTATGAAAAATGAAATCACCATGCGTGCGTACGTACGACCTACCGTCTCCACGCTATGGTATAATCTGTTATTCATCACCAGCATACTTGGATGTGTATAATGGAGGAAGAAATAAATATATATGATTATTTTAAAATTATATTTATTCTAAAATATTATACATCATACACTTCAATACAATTCCACAATCATTGGAATGATATCTCCGCTCGTGCATACATACGGGCTACCGTATCCAAGATATGATGTGATTTGTTCTACATGGCATTCATTGAAGAATGATTATATGAATGAATTGAATGAATAAATATGATATATATTATAATAATACCATTATTCAAATTATATAACTATAACCTAAAAATATGAATAGTAATTTATTCGACAAAACATGTATAAGAACATAAAGGAGTTAACACCTGAATAGCAAGTAACAATGAAATGTTACTAATAAACAGATAAAAATATAACCATATATGATATAATAAAAATGACTATGATTCTGTAATAAGTAAATGAAATTATTTAAATCATTATATAATAGGTTTGGATACATACAAATCATATCCAACCTAAGGTAAGTGATAATTTTTCCATTATCGTTTTTATCTGAGATTGTTAGTTCGTAAGTTTTTATTGGGGTTATATTTATCATCCATGTCCATGTTTTCTAAAAAATGTTTTTTAAAAAATGTTTTCATAAAATGTTTAATATTATTACATGTATTTTTTAAAGTCATTTTAACCCTTTTTTACTTTTACCACATGTTATGGAAGGATTCTTTCATCTATTTACCATACGAGGTACTTCTTGACTTTTCTGGAAAAAGTACGAGGAGAATGTTTTTTTGACTTATATGGAATGAATGGATTTTTAAAATTTCATAACACCTTATTTCCATGAAGCTTCCACTACATGTTTTCTTGAAAATATTAAAAAAAATATTTTCTTTTAAAATTGCATGGCATTTTGAGAAAATAAAATGATTTTGAAGAAGTAGGGATATTTTCTTGAAGAATTTATTTCATGTGTTTTATTAAAACTATTTTCCATATAAGATGACATTATTTAGTATGGTTATGTTTCTAAAATAATGTCTATATTATTTATATGGTTTTATTTTTTTTATTATGAAACGATATCCACTATTTTATATGGATTGTGTTATGATGGGATGATGTTTATGAAGCCCATTTTATTCAATGGGTTATAATGAATGATTTCTGTTTATTTTTTGGCCCACATAAGAATAATTTCATTAAGAGATTTGTGGGACCTATATATCCCTCCAATGTATTAGGTAAAGATTTATATCTCATGATATAGACATGGATGGAATGGAAATTAAATCCGTTTCAGTAATACATGGCTAGAATGGAAAGTAAAACCAGTTTAGTAATGGACTCCGTCCACTATAATGGTCTTGGCAGAAATGCCTTGGCTACTATGGAAATCATAATATGTGATTATTATTTTTCCACAATTAAATGTTTTATACCAATTCTATTCTTTCATGGTTAATGTTCCTTTTTGATCCATGCCTTACATAAGGTCAAGATTTATGTCATTGCCCAAGATTTTGATGTTTAAATTTTATGATCAAGTTTTTACATTCAAATTTTTATGGTTTGTTTTATGTTCTCCATGTTTACCCTTGATGAGAATTCGAGCTCACCCTTTCTATGTTTTGTTTTCCCTATGATATAAAGAAATGTTTTAGGTAGGAAAAGAAAAGGGGAAGATCTTAATGGGAGATGTTGAAGATCTTTCACCATGATTAGAATATTATGTTCCGAGTTTCCAAGCACACTAAAACAATATGGTCTCTAGTTGTCTATTTTTATTATGTATTAGGTATTCCTCAATAGTAATATAATGTCCATGTATGTCAAGCTTGGGTCACTACAATAACACAAAGAAGACTGCCTTTTATAATAATAGTAAATCCATGAATTACCAATACTGTTCTTTACGAGATGGAAGAGTTTAATCAAATTTTTGCACGTAAAAAAACCCATGAAATTTGGGATAATTTATCTCTTTCACATGAAGGAACCTCTATTGTTAAGGAAATGAGACTTAAAACATATACTATTAAATATTATAACTTTTAAATAAAGATTTAAGATCCTTTTTCTGACATGTGTCTTAGGATTAATTAAATTTTGAAAACTATGATCTCTTTGGGAAGAGATGTTACAACCAAGGGAAAAATTATGAGAATAATAAGATGCTTTCTAGATAGATGGATAGGGACCTCTATCTCAATTAGAGAATCTTGTGATATTAGCAATCTTCATATCAAGGACCTCATTGGAAAGTTTATGATGTATGTGGAATAAAAAAAAGTAAAAAAGGATGAGGAATATGAACCAAAGAGAATGTTAGTGGCCTTAAAAACCACTGCATCGATAAATAAAGAAAATGAGAAAAGAGAAATTACAAGCCCCTGTAGAAAGTTCCAGTAGTGAAAAATCATCATGAGATAATGGTGAATAAATTGCTCAATTAGCTAGATGATTTATGGAATTTTATAGAAGAAATAATTTTTTCAGAAATCCCAACTTCAAACGAAGATATTATCATAAGGGAAATTAGATTAAGGATTGGAAAAGAAGTGAAAAATCTGATGATATAGTATGTTATGAATTATATAGAAAAGGACATGGAAAGGATGATTGTCCCAACATAAAATATAGGAAGTGGTTTTAGGACAAAGATAAAAAGTATAAAAAAGAAATGAAAGTAACATGGAGTGCTTCTGATGATAGTTCATGTGACTCAGAGTCTTCACATGATGAAAATGATAACAAGGCCAATATGTGTTTTATGAAAAACCCATCTGAGGTAACCCTTGAGTATCCTATACAAAATCCATATTATTATGGAGATGAAAGTTATTATAAAAATATGATAAATTTTTAAATGTTTGAATACTGAAAAATGAAAGAAGACATATGTAATGAACTAAAAGGAAAATAAAAATCTTTAAAAAAAATCATGCTTTGACTGCCACTTCTAAATCGGAACATTCTATAGAGAAAGGGAAAATTGTTCAATTAATCGAATAGAAAAATGAACTTAAGTTATATAATGAGAAATTGAAAAAGGATATAGAGAAATTTACCAATGGAAAAAATATTATTACACAAATTATTAGTAAACAAATTTCCCCTAGATACACTACTAGTATTGGATAACAACTAGGGTAAGAAATCTCACAAATAACAAGTTTATAAACAAATTTAAAAAATCTGTTTTCTACCAAAAAATGAAAATTCTATTACTAGTTATATTTCGGAAAAATATTTTACTACCCCTAGTTTTTATGTTCCAAATAGATTCTATATTTCAAATAAGTTACAAAATTATTATAAGAAACCCATAAAGTATATGTGGGTTCCTAAAACACTGATTACTAATGTTACGAGACCCAAAAAAATCTGGGAACCAAAATTTGTTTTTGTTTGATTATTATGTAGGAAAGATATTTTAAGAGATCCTGTAAAAGATTATGGTTCTTGGATAGTGTATTTTCAAGACACATGATAAGAGATTACTCATGCTTCATGACTTTAATAATGATCGATGGTGGCCATGTCACCTTTGGTGACAATGCTAAAGGAAAAATAATTGGCCTCGACCAGATTGGTAACTCTAACTCAGTTTTAATTTCTAAAGTACTTTTTGTTGATGAACTAAAATATAATCTTCTTAGTATTTCATAACTATTTGATGATGGTTTTCATGTTAATTTTTAAAATGATGCTTGTAATGTTTTTAACTCTAAAAATGAATTAGTATTTTCTGCATTTAGAAATGAAATTTTTTATTCTCTTAACATAGATTCTTTTGTTTCTCAATTTGTTTCATACTTAAGTGTATTTCACATTGATTCTTGGTTTTGGCATAGAAGACTAGGAAAATACAATATACACTCCCTTAAGAAGGTTACTATAAAAGGTCTAGTCAATGATCTACCCAAACATGAGTTTCCAAATGATAAAGTCTGTAATCTTTGTCAAAAGAGTAAACAACACAAAATATCTTTCAAACCAATGAAATAAGTTTCAACTTATAATCCTCTTGAGTTGGTTTACATGGATTGTTTTGGACCATCTAGAATCTAAAGTCTTAATGGGAAGCAATATGTCTATGTTCTTTTAGATGACTATTGTAGATATACTTGGACCTTCTTCTTGGCTTACAAAAGTAAAGCCTGCTCTAATTTTACCAAGTATGCTAGGACTGTAGAAAATCTTAGTGGTCTTAGAATTAAATCTATAAGAAGTGACCTTGGTCGTGAGTTTGAAAACAAAGAGTTTTAATCCTTATTCTTACAAAATGGCTATAGTCAAAACAAATTATCCCCTAGAACACCTCAACAAAATGGAGTTTTAGAAAGAAAGAATTGAACTTTTCAAGAAATTGCAAGAACAATTCTTAGTGAGTATGACCTACCTTTTTACTTTTGGGATGATGTTATAAATACAACATGATATATTATTAATAGATTGTTAATCATACCCATTCATAAAATAACACCTTATGAGTTGTGGAATAATAGAAACCCCAAGGTTAATTACTTATATGTTTTTGGTTGCAAAGTATATATTTTTAATACCAAGGATAATATTCATAAGTTTTCATCCAGTAGTAATGATGGAATTTTTCTAGGATATTCAATATCTATTAAAACTTATAGACTCTTTAACAAAGAAACCAAATGTGTGGAAGAATACGTACATGTCATATTTGATCAAATAGATGAACATGAACCAAAGACCTCCCTAGAGAATTGTGAGGATGCTATTTCAAATCCATAAATTAATGATAAATCTTCTTAATATCTTATAAAGAAATCTATTAAAACTTCCAGTCATGAAAATTCTTCAGATTCTAGCCATAATTAACTCAAAACTGTTGAATAATCTAAAATAACTATCCCTTCTTTTTCTAGATCTGTTAGAACCCTTAAGAACCATCCTTTAGATGCAATATTTATAGACTTATATAAAGGAACACAAACTAGAGATTCTCTAAGAAACTAGGTTGAGAATCAAAATTTATTATCACTACTTGAACCTAAAAGAATCAATGAGGAAATAAATAATGAATTTTGGGTGATAGTTATGCAGGAGTATATAATTAGTTTGAAAGGAATAAATTTTGGAAACTTGTGGATAGACATAGACACCTTGATCATAGGCACTAAATGGGGGTTTAGTTACAAAGTAAATAAAGATGGTAACATAGTTAGAAACAAAGCTAGATTAGTTTCATGAGGTTATAGTCAAGAATAATGAATTGACTATAAAGAAATTTTTCAATAGTTTCTAGACTTGAGGACATTAGAATCTTTCTTGCATATCCATCACATCTAGATTTAAAAATTTATCAAATGGATGTCAATATTGCATTCCTAAATGGTTATATAGTTGATAATGTTTTTTGTTAAACAAACCCCTAGTTTTACAAACCCTCATTTTCCAAATAATGTTTTTAAATTAACTAAATCATTATATGATTTAAAACAAGATCCAAGAGCTTGGTATGATAGATTAAGTAGTTTTCTTATTTATAAATGTTTTAGAAAAGGTATATCTGATCCTATATTTTTATAACATGAATTTATAAAGATATTCTAATTGTTCAAATCCATGTAGATGACATTATTTTTGGATCTTCAAGAAATTCAATATGTACTGATTTTTCAAAAATGATGAAAAATGAAAAATGAATTGATTTTAATGGGTGAACTAAAATTATTTATTGGATTTGAAATTTTTCAAAACAAAGAAGGTATTATCATGAGTTAAAGAAAATATAAAAAAGATCTTATAAAACATTTTTTCTTGGATAGCACTAAAAGTAGTGATACTCCAATGAGCACTACCTATAAGTTGGTTCATGATGAAAATGGTAAATATGTTGATCAAACCACTTATATAGTAATTATTGGAAGTTTAATCTACTTAACTGATAGTCGACCTGATATTATGTTTAATTTTTTCATGTGTGCATTTTTTCCATAAAAACCCAAGGAGTCTCATTTAAATGTTGTTAAAATAATTTTCAAATACCTCAAACATACATTGAATTTAGGAATGTTCTATTGTAGAGGAAAATCATTTAATTTGGTTATCTATTCAAATGCTGATTTTTGTGGTTGTAAGTTTTATAGAAAAACACCTCTGGAACATGTCACCTTTTAAGGCAAGTTGCTAGTATTATGGTGTAGTAAAAAGCATAATTCTATTGAATTATCTACTGATGAAGCTAAATACATAGCTACAGGTTGTTGTTGGGCACAAATTTTGTGGATGAAACACAATTTACTAGATTATGGAAATCAATTCAGACATATACCTATAAATTGTGACAATACAAGTTCTATTAATATTTTAATGAATCCTATTCTATATTCCAGGACTAAATATATTGATGTAAGACATCACTTTTTGAGATATCATTATCAAAATGGTTATATCACTTTGGAATTAATTGGAAATTAACATCATCTTGCTGAAATATTCACTAAGCCATTAAATTATTAAAGGATAAATTACATCATACATGAATTAGGTATGATAAGTCTTAAGTGAAAAATTTAATATTTTATAGTTTACGGTTTCAAAAGTTACAATCTTATAGTTACTATCTCACACTTATGGTATCATAGCTACTGTCTCTCAGTTTTGGTCTCAAACTTTTTGTCTCAATGATATAGTCTCACCATTCGAGTCACTCAATAATGTTGACACTGTGAGGACATGTTCCGATCTCATCGCAATGAATCAAACTTCTATTTTTGAAATGTATATTTATTTTATCATTTTATTGATTTCTTTATTGATTTTATATCATGTATTTGTGTTTATGACTTTTTAAATCCCTAAATGATAAAAACCCAATATTTTTCACTCCACTCTTCACATGGGCTCTCTTATCACAAAACCAAATCCCTTCTCTCTCAAACCATTAGCCCCATTTCAACCTTTATTTTTTCTCAAACCCACATTGGATTCTCAGAATGAATTTTCCATATTTATCGACTCTTAATAAGTGTCAATCTTTGAATAAAGTGAAAAATGCTCCAAAAATAATGCATGAGAAACCGCTGAATCCAGGCCTTACTGATCAAATAGTAGTACCAAATAAAGAAGTTTCTTTGAAGTGGATGTTGAAAAGTAAGTCACTTGTTTGGAATGTATTGGATGAACATATATGGTTGGACTAGTTCCCAAAAGTGAAAAGACCCCTTTATCCAAATCCAGTTTCTTTGTTTTATTAGTATGTTCAGTTCTCGTTCAACTCTAAAGATGATTCTGTAGTAAAAAGATTAGTAAATATTCAATGGTGTACCTTCTCTTTGAGGATATGGGATGCCTAATTCAGAATACCTCATGAAGGAATTTTTAAGTATTATCAATGAGGACCTCTTCCTCATAGTGATATTTTTGGCCTAGAAGAGGCCCTGGAATGTTTAACTAGAAATATGAATAAGTGAAGTGAAATTGCTGCTGAGCTTGATGGCGAGACAAGGTTACTGTTTGAGTTTATTCAATATTTTATTATCCCAAGAAAAGGGTATTTTCTACCCTTAAGTATCAAGATGTGTTCTCAATACATATTATGAATAATGGAAAAAATATCAATCTATATAAGTATATTATACTTCACATGTGTGAAATGACCAAGACAACATAAAAATCAACATCTTTGATTTATTTAAGGTGAATTTCTGCAATGTTTTCAGCCAAGGGATTAGTTTAATCAAATGAAGAATTATTTTAAGGTTATGCATGTTTTATCTCAAAGGATACAATTAGAATGATGAAAATTAGCAGGAACCCATGGAAGGAATATTGGGTTGAAGATAATGAAAGTATTTATGAAAGTTTCAACCCAGTTGGAAACCCTTCAGGACCTAAGAATATATATGTCCCTGGTCTGGAACCTGATGAAGTTGTTGAATATTCAAGTGAAGAGATAGAAGATGCAGAAGTTGCACCTGAGGAAGGAACTTTCATAGACAAAGAAGACAATGTCCTACCTATTCCTTAAGAAGTAGTTTCAAAAAATGTATCTCCTTCTAAAATAAGTGTTGAGGAAAATACTTCTATTGAGTAAGATCCTACTGTTAAGAAAGAGGTTGTTATTGAGGAAGAACCTGTTGCTGTGGAACAGTTAGAAAAACAGGTTGAAACTAAAATAATATTATCTATTGAGGAAAGAATGGAACAATATTTTTAGCTAGCTATAAAAGAGATGGGTGAGCCTGACATATCTGGGAATCTGGAAATGATTCAATAGATTGAATCTTGTAGTCCAAGAAGATATGAACCTATTGAGGTGGAGCATAACCCTATTTTGGAAATAATTTAAGTAACCAACCCTAGGTATTTATGTTTAGTGGATACTTGGTATAGATTTTCAGAGTACTTTGATGTTACTGATTCTCAAAGAGTACTAGTTAAATCTATTTATCCATCCATAGTGTTTAATCTCAAACCAATCATTTCCATATAAGTTTTACCTTCCATAGAATCAGAACTTGTATCAGTTCTTATTTCTAAACCTACCAAATATACTTGTTCTTATGTAAGTAAAGACTACTTAAAATACTTTGGAAACACCTTGATATCTAGATTTGAAAAGGTCATGAAGTCACATCCCTTGTGACTAATCTCAGTTTAAGATATTATGCCTTGCTGTTAGAGATAATTATATGTAAGATTCAACCAAAGATGCTTCGTGAAATTCAACAAGTTAGGATTGAGAACAAACAATTTAGTGATGAGGTGAAGTCTCTAAAATCTATTGTTGAAGATATGAAAAAATATTGAAATCTAGTCAAACTCCTATTTCTCATCTTATTGAGGATGTAGATGATCAATTTCCACAACATGTTGTATCTCTGATTCAACCAAACCTAGCTATAGTTTATGAAAAAGTGGATGAGAGGAACACCAAGATAGTCAATGAGAGGTTTTTGATTGTTGTTAGACTTAATAGGCTATTTGATTAATATAAAGGTTGTTTAAAAAAGGTTATAAATCAGCTTAAGTCTCTCACATCCTCTTTTATAGCTTCAACAACCTATGGACAACCATCTTAGCCTATGGATAGTGACTTAATCAGAACAGTTTTCAAAGAAGTGCTTCAGTTAGTGTTTAGTGAAGTTGATAAGGAAATTTTCTATATTGTTATCAAGAATAGTGATTATGTGCTTGATTTGGAAAGGATACTTTAAAAAATATCCAATTATTCTCCAGAAAAAATATCAAATAAATTGGACTTCTACTTTAACCGAATTTATTCTAAGCATGATCTGAAAAATCACATCAAGTATCTTGTACAGAATATGAAAATTCCTCCTATCACTCAAGACTTCATGGGTCATGTTCAGAATCTAAAATAAGTCACTCTTATATTTGACAAGTTTGTGAAAAAAAAATATGACTAGGAGAAGGCTATGCATTAAAGAGGTGATACCATCACTAATTTCATTAAGTTTTTGAATCCTTTTATACATGTGCAATGTTCTGCCATTGTGGCTCCTGCAACTTCCCCTTTATGGCCTGGTCCAACCCCTTCCCCCTCCACTACCTTTGATCTTGAAACAATTTTTGTATCTTAGGCTTAGAGCTATATCAGACTTGTTATTATTAAGAAAAAATTTCCTCAGTCTTCCTCCAGACCATCTCTTACACCCTCTATATTTGAAGAAGTGCCTTTTCTTTCTCTCATAGTTTGATCAATACCTTCCACCACTTCTAATTCTTCTCCTATTGCTCCTCTTGATGTATCTTTCAAGGGAAAAGAAAATACCTTTCACTCTAATGGGAAGTCAAGGATATATTTTGATAGGGATGTTTTGTATTTTTCATCATAATTTTAATGAACTCTATCATTCTATTAAATCCAATGTGCACTATTGTTTTTTATTCTCTTACTTTCTTTCATTAAATGTTTCTATTTTTTTAAATTTTTTATAATCCGAAAATGGGGAGAAATAAGTTAGGAATTTATAGAAGTATTTATGGACAAAGGATCTTCATTAGAGAAGAATAGTTTTTATACAGCCTATCACATATATACTAACATATCTTGTCTTTACTAAAATATATAGCTTATAAATGCCATGATTTGTGATCATGAAAAAGGAAGAGATTGTTGGACTCCTCATGTTTTAATGATCAAAAATTATGTTTGGGTATTTTAGGACTACTCGTGTTTTAATGCTTAGAAATCACGTTTAACATATCACAAATCCTGTATGAATATAGTAAACTATGTTAAATCTAGTTCAATTACATTTTATTGTGCTTATTCATAAGTATAATAAATTATGTGAGTATTTATTATTAAGTCATATTATAGATATTTAGCTATGTTTGTTAAACTGTATGTTTTCTACCGGTTCCAAATTCTCACAATGGACTTGACCCGTTTCCTTGCTATCATTTCCAAGACACTGTAATAAGACACCAGTAAGAATTTTGACAAAGGACTAGACACTGTTACATGAGAAACCATTTATCTGACATTGTATTCTTTCAACTTATTCCGAAATCCACAAAGGAACAAACATTGTGACTGTGCTAATAGTTTCAAATTTCAAAAAGGATTATCTACAGTAATCTAGCTACTGTAACCACATGCTACCGGTTCTATAATTCTCAAAGGACCAGACACCGTAACTATGATACCAGTTTCAAATCTCAACAAAACTATGGAATCATAACTGTATCACCACTCAAAGGAAAAGGAGAATAAAACATTCCAAGTGAAACCGTTTCAAGACACAAATTGTGACACCATTCTATAATTAACAATTTTTATGTCTGTTTCAATTTAATTTAAAAGTTATATCTAAAGGTCATATTTGAGACATTTAATGACACTAACATAATTAATTATTTTTTGTATACATTTCACCATACATTATATGGTATAAGGTGTAGAAATCATGATTCATGTCTACTCTAACACAAGCACCTGAAATAAAAATAAAATAATGGAATTAGACATACAAGTTCGATAAGTGGATTGCATGCAAAAGATAAGAAAACCTATACACTGAAGAACACATGAAGAACTCTTTATTCCTAGTAGATGAACTACTATGGATTATAACCTCAAATATCCTCACAGTAAAATCTCTATAAAGAAAAAGAGCTACATAGTACATCTCATTGAACTAGAAACTAGAACACGAGACTCACAATAATCTGTTTCCACAAGAGGAATTGAAAATCACATCTCATATATCCCATAAGTTCAGAGCTACATAGAAAAATCCTCATAGCATTTCTAATCCTTTATCCTTATATTTTTTTATTGTGTTTTATTTTTATTATATCTTTGCAGTGTGTGTATATGTATTTAAACACACACTGTCTCCTACAGCAAACTGGAGGATACAAGATAGTCTCATTTAAACATCTTTATACATATTGTTTCACCCAAGTATAACTATGGAAGAGGTATTTTGTGACATGGTCATTAGTTTTCCCACGTAGAATACTGGAAGAGGTATTGTAACCTAGACAGTCATGTGTACTAATTCTAAACCCAATAATGGGTGTGGATCAAAGATTATTTAATATAAATATTTCTTAGTGGAAGGTGATCACCAAGTGGAGTGGATTAAGTCTCATCTTGAGATTGAACCTCTTTTTTATCCGCTATCTCTTTCAATTGATTGTTTCTCTATTTTAACTCATATTTCAGAGAACTAAATTTTGCAATGATAGTTAATCTTGGAGAGTAATTATTAATGTTTTTCCTTATTAGATTATTTTAAAAAGTTGTATCAATATTTAATATTGTTATAACTGAGAATTAATAAATCTTCTAAGAAACTATTTGAATTGTCAAAATATTATAATTTTACTACCATGATTTACTGGCCTATTTTATTTTGATTGGTGGAATATTATTAAATAATATTTTTTAAAAAATATTGTATAGGAAATCAATTCACCCCATATTGGGTGTCCTACTCCGACAAATAGTTAATTTATCCCATGAGAAATATTATATAAAGTTATAAAAAATTTTGGTTATAAATGAATCTAGAGAGGTTTCATCTCACGTTTAAGTTCTAATAATGATGAGTAAGGGTGATAATGGGGTTAAGGTTGATCATTAATATTTTAGAAGATTCATTAGAAGCTGGACTTAATTAGAGGATTCATGAAATCAAATAACCTATATAGTTACACTTTTTAATCAATTTAAATGTGACCCAAGGGACTCAAAAATTATTACAGTAAGTATAGTATTAATATATGTGATAGGAACAATCCACCATATGGTAATATATGGTTTTAATGTAGATATGAACATGAAGGGATAATCTGATTTAGATTGGGAATGTGACTGTAGTATTAAAATATCCATTTTTTGTGGAGTTTTCTTTCATATTTAACATTTTGTAAACAATAACATAAGAAAAAAATATCAATGTCACATATCAAAGTTGAATCAATGTATGTGGGAGTTAAACAAATATTTATATATATTTTATGGATACAAATAAAACTGGATGATTTCATTGTTGAGACTAAGAGGCCAATAAAGATTTTCTATGATAATAAAATTTTTATTTATTTATTAAATTATCCTATGTAGTATTCCTAGTCAAATAAAAATGAATTATGGAATATTTTTTTAATTAGAACATTGATAATAAGGAGGTAAGACACAATTTTATTAGATCAAGAGATGAATTAATGATATCTCCATAAAAAATATTCCAAGAGAGAGGTTTGTTGATCTAAGGATAAAACTATATGTTCAAACATTTACTCTAACATTATTATGTATGACACCTTCACCCATTGGGATATTGATTGTGCTGACATAATGGGAGAATTAGTGGCACAACTCTTGAGAAAAATACTAGGGGATTCTACACTTTATTTCCATTTGAACAATTTATTACATCTAAATGGTGGGACTTTGTAAAGTGATAATTCAAATGGGAAAAGAATGTATGAATTAAGGGGGAGTTAATTTAATTTTATTTAATTACATTTATTTTTATTGGGGGACTAAATTCACTAAAAATCATAACTCTCTCTAGTTGTGTGTTGTTTAAATTATTTCATATGAGATATGTTGTGATTTTATGAATATTATGTGATTATTTCTCATATATATATTATTGAATATACAATATTTGAAATCATTTTCCAAGAAATTCAAAACTTGAAGATTGAAGTGACATTATAATTGTTAATAAATTATTAAAAATCTTTATTTTTCATCCATGTTTGAAGAGAATAAAATATTCATTTGATTCAATTGAGATACTAATGGATTTATTTGAGATTTTTTAGTCGATTATAGGTGGCTGGAGTTCAGTTTACAATATTAATATTATATTCCTAACTAATATAGAATATTGGTTTTGAGAATTGTAATTTGAGAAAATAAAAAAGGATACTTACCTATGTAGGATTGGAGTTGGAGTTTAAATTTGGTAATGAATTTATCATACGTGGGTCACCCATAAAATAATATACCTATGTATAGTGGTATTCTCAGCATGTACAATGTCTCGATCTATAAATGATATTTTATAAAATTATAAAAATTATTTCTCATATGAAGACTAGATATTTCCACTGTATAAATTATTTTTGATAAACATATGAATGTTGTGATAGACATTGAAGATCGGGCCATGTAATTTACTATATAAGGTAACCATGAAATTAAATTATCCATAATTTATGAAATTTGTGATTATATATTAATATGAGATTGGGAAATTTTTACATGTCTGAGTTAATATGATTTTTGTTAAGTCCATATGTGTTTTTACAAGGGCATATGAATTTTTAGAAAACTGAAGAGGTAATTCACCTAAGTGGAAGCGGAGTGGCCAAAACATATGATATTTCAATTTTTTGGAAATATATGTCGATATAAAATTTTAGGTACTCTTATTTGAAGTTTCCCTTAGTGAAAAATCATATTTCTTAAATAATTTCATTCTAATAAAGCAAACCGGGAAATGGAAGAGCCATTTTCTAAATATCATAAGATTATATTTAAAAGCTGACTCATGAAACATGAAGAATCATTATTCCCTCATCAATAAAAATGATCTTGTCAACCGGAAAAACAAAATAAGGTTGATATCAATTAATGTGAAATGTATTTATTTCAATTTGAATTATAACAAAATTTTTCCATTGCATGATTATTTTATATTCTTATTTTCCTATAATCAATCAAAAATATAACAATGATTCAACCATGGTTTTATATCCTTAGTTATTTTGAAGCTAATATTGAATGAGATTTTTACTTGTAAATTATTTATTATTTCAAAAGTAAATCTTATTTGGTATTCATGCATGGGGAATTGGGGGATGTTTCATACTGGTTAGTTTAGAGATTGAATGAGTTTCTTAGTGTTGAATTCAGATGAAAATAATGATAATGTAGTTAATTCAAGGAATAATAATAAATTATTAGTGTATTTTTTTTATAATCATCTCTTAAACCTATTTAACTATTAGTTTGGTGATTTTTTCACAATGATAGGGTTTGATGAAAATGTATTTTCATTTATGATACTTTTCTTTGGGAATCACGAGGAATCATATTTTATACCCCTTAAGGGTTGTGAAAAAGACACGTGAAATTAATGAGGAAGTTATATAATTTTTCCCTTGATGAAAACATGTAGAACCCCATGGATTTGTGAATTTTTTTAGAGACGATTGAATATCGCATTTATTTTGGTGAGTTTATACCATACTTAGTTTTTTATTTTATTTTTGGGAAACTATTTATTGAGGTGGTCATTGATTATGATCATGCTTGACCTAGATTATGTGTTGTATATATCATGGATGAGAGTTTCACGATGCTATTAAGTGTTTTTAGGTCGGACTGAATTTGAATGAAGAGAATCTATGTTAATTTGAGAATTATAGAATTTTACAGGATAATGTAACTAATTTCAAATATCTAAATGGTTCACATAAAAGATCCAGTGATGTAGAAAAACCCATGTAGCCCAATATACAATATAGCCAAATATGTGAAGTTAGGATTCAAATTATATAATAACATAATGAGATCATATACATAGGAATTTTGAATAGATTCATAAATTTGAACTTTCCATAGAAATGATTAAATTATCTTTGGGATTTATATATATCTAAAGAAATCCATGTAGGGAATTCCATCATTGTAACCAAATTCAACGTAGTCTATGTAAGACATATTTCATTGATATAGCTGATATGATCTATAGAGATAATGTGATTCACATTGGTGATTCTTGCTACATAAGAATTTTGAGAACCACATAAGGGGTTATTTTCTTATATTATAGAAAAGTGTCTCAAAATCTAAAATTATGAAAAATAAAAACTCCACTTGGTTGAGATTCATGAGCCTATTCATATAGAAATCTATGATTAATTTAAGGATGTAGTTTTTAGGGAATTTTCATTGATTTTAAAAAAACGTAGAGATCATATGGAATAATTAATCATGAGTCAACATGGGTTTTAAATAAATATTGAAATGAGAATTCAAAAGATGAAAAATTGTGTATTTATTCTAGAACCTGTTTACTTATTTTAATATAAATGAAAATATTTTGGTTTGAGAAGTTTTAGGTTCTAAATATAAGGTTGGATATTCTCTGTTCAACATATGAATCTCATAGTTTCATAAGTGTTTATTTTAGTATGAGATATTGTTTTATCAAAATTTATGTCTTCCCAATGGGATAAGTTTTATTTCAAAATTTTGAGTCTTTTATAATAAGTTCTTTATCTTTTATTTTTGAAGACGCATAGTTTATTTGATGATCGTATTAATATTGTATTCATCCATTCAAAATAAAAAATTAATATTTGATGTTTGTGTGACTCATGTAATGTGTTGTGTGGTTTCACATTAATTCTTACAAGAGTAACTGACTTTTTCTTATAATGAAGAGAATATGTTGTTTTAGAGGATAAACAGACACAGAAAGTAGTTGGATTCAATATTTGATCCAAAAAATGTAAAAAGTGTATGTTAGTTGTTCTTTTATTTATTTCATGATCTTGTGAGACTAAGTGATTTCTATTTTTAGTGATTCATAAATTAATTTGTTTCAAATTTTTTATTCTATAGAAAATAAATAATAAAACGTTTCCTCTATGGAGTAACCCCCATCTCAACAGAGAAAACAAAACATGTGAGGAATTTAAATTGATATTATATAAAGGTTACCATTCTTTGATCCAATAAGTTATCTTTTGAGAATGGATAGTATTAATTCCATCAATAAAAGGCGTGTACAAATATTCAATGAAAAAACATGTCATATTTAGAAGAATCACATATTGTCATATCTTTTATCACATGGAATTGATGTTCATTGTGAGGCTATAGTGGTATTTAAATACTTTTTAAATAAATTTAATATAGAATATTATGAAAATAGGAATATGGAAGAGGATTTAAAATAAGGAAATACCATTATCTTGTAATTATTATAGAAAATGTAGTATAATTTTTTTGGACTATAAACTACACAAAAATCATAGACAATATGGCGAGTAGTTAAAAATATAATGTGATAGTAAAAGAGGTAAAGTATAAATATGGAGAATAAAATTTGATGATATCCTAATGGGTGAAGATGAATGTGTTAATTATTTCCTTGGAAAAATGAAATTGTGAGTAGTATTCAAGGCTTGGGATAGAAAAATAATGATTCCATAATTTTGATGAAGTTCATGAGAAATATTCCAAATACATTTTATCTAAAGAAGTTTCTCTTGAAAATAGATAAGATATTTTTCTTGAGGATTTAGATAATATTCTCATTAATTATGTAATGAAAATAATTACAGTATTTAAATTAAATCGAAAGATGATATGAATTTTGAATCCATAATGAATATAAAATTTTTTACTGATGAAGTTGATGTAGACTAAAGTGGTTATATGAATGAAGATTAATACCATAGGGTGATTTAAATAATTTTATAATATTTTAGAAGTTAAAATGTAAGTAGTAAATTACATTATTTTGTAGTTTTTATAAATGTAACATTATTGGACACTATAAAGTAAATTTCTTTAAGAGGATATAGGAATAATATGAATCTGAATATTGTGAAATGAATCAAGGATTTAATGGTATTAAAAATTATAAAAAATCATTAAATGTATGTGTTTTTAAGAAGAGGTTTCAAAAAATATAAAGAAGATATTTGATTAGAAAATAAGTGGAATATGATCTTATCTTATGCAATTATTCCGATGAATAATCAAATGAAGAATTAAAAAATGGTTATATTTAGAAAACTATTAAAACATTAAACAATGTTAAAGATAATTCATAACCAATAGATTATGAATATATTTTCAAAGATAGAATAAAGTTATGTCCTGAGTAAAAAAATAATCAATAAAAAGAAAACAATGTTGGTAAAGGATGAAAATAATTTTAGGAATGAAAATTGTTAGAAAGTTAAAAAAGAGATAGCTTTTATTCAAGAAAAAAACTGAGGTTGAAAACTATTTAATATAAGAAGATGATAAAAGGACTTTATTTAGAGTTATATTTTAATGATAAATAATTATTAATGAAATAATAAAACTATCATTGATTATAAGAAGAACACATATAGATCCATAGTGGCCTCAAAAATTATATTTAGGTCAAGGGAGAATCCTCTAGATATTCTAATAAGAATCAGGTACCTCCTCTAAAAAATAATATTCTATAAAAATTATCACAAATAATATAGGCGTTAGTTTTAATTCTAGTAAAATATAGTAAAAGAAAAATGGATGGAATTTACTGCCAAAATATCATGATGAATTATAGAGGTTTAATGACACTTCTATTCCAAATCAAAGATAAATACAGACTATAATAAATCAGAAAATGTAAAATTATGAAGAACATATTTATGGATACAACTCATATATTTTTGAGAAAAAATATATTTTAGGGTTATTTATGGTGTTTTGGGATTTTCGAACATAAATAATGTATATGTTGGCACAACATGACATTAACCAAAGAATTAAACAATCCATGAGGATTATTTGTAATGAGATGGAAGACTATTCAAGAATAATGATTATTTAATGGGAAATTGGTTACATGTCAATAACTCAAAACATGTTTTATTATCTTGAATAGTTATGAGGAATGTTTGATCTAAAGGGAAATATAGAATATAAATTAATGACATGATTACATAGTCTGTTTCCTATCAAATATAAAGGTAATGAAATTCAAGTAGATAATAAAGAAAATTCTGGATTATCAAATGGTTCATTTAATGAATGTAAGAATACAATGGCATGTTTACTTAATAGTGGGTGTTCCTACAACAATATTTTTAATTATAAAATTCAACATAATATTTAAAATCATGTGGGAGTTAATATAAGGTTATGAAATGAATATCCCATGAGAATAAAATGTATTGTAATATCTCAATTTGAGAATAATAATTTGAAATCTGGTGATTTTATTCATGTTGATGGATAAAAGAACTTTTCGAGCGTTACAAAACGTTTTTATATTAGGGATGTTTTGATGTTCATTAAAATAAAATGCATCATTAAAAGCACCAATGATGGAAAATTTATTATTCGGTTTATTAGAACAAAAATAAAATTATTCTTGATCGGTGACCCTTTTATTACATTATATATGTTCTTGAAAGATAAGAACATTCCATAAAAAAGAATACTTCAGAATCATAGTCAAAATTTTCAAATAATGATTATGAAGAATTAATTTTTAAGAGATTTCCCAAAGTTGAAAAGAGATCATGATGGAATATTTGAAGCATTTTAGAAGCGAAAGATAACACTAAGACTTATAATAAATATGATATTACATCTATAATACCATTTTAACTAGTCAAAATAATCTATTGTGGGACCATGTGTAAAAAGTCTAATCATCCTGAAATTTAATTCATTACATTCATATATACCTTTAAATATATTACCAATGTTATTTTCATCAATCACAAGTTTGAATCTGCTATGGTACATTGAATATTTTGAAGTCAGGTTGAAAAAAAGCTTGTTTGGTGCACCAAAAAATAGAAATCTAATAATTGGATGGAAATCATAAGTGATATGTGGTAAATTTATCCTAGAAAATGTATTATTAAGCATAAATATAGAATACCTTATACACCAAAATAGACTAGTTTTTCAGGGTGGAAAAATATGATTATTCTAAAAATGTGTGGAATAATTCTAGATGAGAATAGTGATTCAAAATACTTCTATATTGTAGGTATGTGTATAATAGTGTATATTCAAAATAGATATCTTTTGAGACTCTAGAATCCATCTATCCATTATGAGATTTGGTATCAAATGACTCTTATAGTCAAATATTTCAGGTCATTATAAGTCCTTGTTATATTAAAATCAAAGGGACAAGGTTGATAATTCTTTTAGAAAAGGATTATGATGAAGTATTTATGGTATATTTATCTAATGGAAAGGGAAACACACACTGGAATAAGTGACATCATAAAATTATTATTATTTTTTATGTGAAAATTGTTGAAAGTTTTGAAAAAATAAGTTAGATAATCTAAGATGATTTTGATATTTTAAGGGAAAAAGTGAGTATAATCCATGAAATATTAGTTGAAATATTTTATCAAATCAAAAATTAAATATTTGATTATAATTAAAAAATTTATTTTAGCATTGAAGAAGATTTAAGTGGTAAATGAAAATTTAAATGTTTTTGTAGATATATAGAAACTGAGAATATCATTGGGAATCATAAATCACCATTTCATACCAGAAAGATATTGAAATTTGAGAATAAAATAAATATTATATCCAAAGTTTATCAAATAATGGTGGATGAGGATATTAGAGATAATGAATTGGTGAATTTTATTAGTAAATAAATCAATCAAATAGAGAATAACCTTATATGGGAAGTTTTTTACATAGAGAAAACTAAAAATTTGATTCGTAGAAATAGTTTTTTCATAACCAAAAGGAATGATAAAAGTATAGTAACATGGAATGAATGTAATTTTTTTTAAAATGGGTATTATCAAATAGAAGGAATATAATTTAATTTGAGTCTTTATCCAGTTCCTAAATATGAGACAATCAAAATGTTCTTGGAAGTGGAAAATCTTTAGCATTATATGGTATACCGAATGGATGTAAAGTATAAAGTTTAGGATGGTGACCATATTGAAGAAGTTTTTATTGTAAATATAGAAGGATTTATTCTAGAAAATGATGTTATAATTGTCTTCTGGATAATAAATTTTTTGTATGCCTTGAAATAGTCTCCATGGACTCGGTATTCTAAAATTGAACGCAGTTTGTGGAAATGGTGTTTTCCAATTTCATTATTAATAGAAACTAGTAATTAAATTGAATTTCGAATTTATAGACCCGTTATTGGTCATTATATATATGTATTAAATAATATTTACTATTAATAGTATTTTTGTGTGTGGGTAACTCACTAAAAATATGTAGAAGATGTTTGAGATTTCTATAGTGGGGGGGAGGAGTAAACTATTATTAGCATAAAAATTGAGTAGAACTCTGATTATATATTTATTTTAGAAGAAAAATATCCCAGAGAATTATTGAGAAAGTATGGGATGGAATATTAAAAATTAGTCTATACACCTGGGTCATTTGGTATAATGTTGAGCAATGATAGATAATGAAACATGGTGTATTAAAATAAATTTCTATGTACAATTGGAAACTTTTTTTATATTACAACATCAAGATAATATATTTCTAATGTGGTCACTCTGTGTGTAAGGAATAAATTCTTATTAAAGGAGTAAAAATTATTAAGTAAAGGGAACGTAGAACTATTATTTCAGACGCTTTCGCCAGGGTGCGTGCATCTATCTTGTTCGGGGACAAGGGACCTAGTTTTTGTTGCCCCGAATTCCCGCTTTCCAAATGCGGGCGACATCTGCTCCATATTAAGGGATGTCTGCTCTTTGATCGAAATGGGTTGATGGGATGTCGGTTCTTCCTTATGTGGATTCCTATTTGAAACTGGTCACCTAGTACGGGTCTCCCTGATAGACTAAAGACGTTGTTCATGAAACTCTTCCTAGCGCCATATCTTCATGGGTACAAGTTAATTACACTAATTCTATCAGGACATTCCAAGGGGTCTGGTCAGGGTATAAACCTTCATTTAGGGGAGTAGTCATGTTGGGCCTCACTGGCGTGCTTGTGTGTTGGGGGATTTGTGTGTTTATCTTCTGCCCCGTATTATAGGGCTTCTCAAGGGCACAAAAGCCCGAGGTATCCCACATAGAACGCGGGGAATTATTTTCCATGGGAATGTATCTGAGGTTTTCTTCAGCTTCCCATGTTTAACATAGGTTATGTCGCAATTTTAACATCCAGCAAAGACGGGTCGGGCTGATCAGAACACTGACTAGAGTGGATCAGATGGGTAAAACCCCTAGAGGGAACATCGATATTAGGGCCAACGTGTGGTTGAATTCCTGGTTATTGTTGAATGGAATGGGATAAGAGGTGGCATGATCCCACCGGGATGTGGCTTCTCGGGTAAGAATTGGGATGGATGATGGAGCAGTTGAATGAGTGGATTGTGAATGGGATGAAACCATCATGAGGATGATGATGGTTTTGGTCTTGAGCCTCGAAGAGACTTCTTATGTATCCACGTGGCAGGGAATCAAAGTCCACATAGTTAATATGATGATGGCATACTGCCGATTGGGGTTTTCAACAGCTTACTGATGATTGAGGTCACAACGGCTTATCACTAGATGGGGCAATCAGCAGATTACCACTGATGAGGTCGAGACAGCTTACCACTACATAGGGTCACAACGTCTTAGCACTGATTAAGGTCACAACGACTTACCTCTGAATGGAGTGAAAACATATTACCGCTGAATGGAGGTCCATAGTTTAACATCATGCGGGACGGGGGTGAACCGACGTGAAGGGGGTCAGAATTACTGGGATTTGGGCTTGAACCTCAGGGAGGCTTCCTACGTACCCTGCCTTCGAAAGGAGCAAATACCACGTAGTTAAAAATTGTGGATATATATTAAGGTCATGCGGGATGGGGCGAACCGACGTGAAGGAGGTCGGGGTGACCAGAGTGGTGGGCTTGAACCTCATGGAGGATTTCTGCATACCCTACCTTGGCGAGGATCAACGTCCACGTAGTTTAGGTTATGGAGGCATTTGGGGCTTACGCTCTGAGGCAACCCAAGGTGTTGGTGAACCAACGTGAAGGAGTGTTGGGACGACCGGTTGGTGGGATTGAACCTCGTGGAGGCTTCTTATGTACCCTACCTTGGCAAGGATCAAAGTCTACATAGTTCAGGTGGGTGGGAACCGATGTGAAGGTGGACCTGGGGTCCAATGGTTGTTGGGATTGAACCTCGTGGAGGCTTACTATTTACCCTGCCTTGGCAAGGATCAAAGACCTCATAGTTCAGAGGGTTGGGTGTGGGGCTTATGTTCTAGGCTACCCAAGGTGTTGGTGAATCGACGTGAAGATGGTTGGAACAACCAGGTGGTGTGCTTGAACCTCAAGGAGGATTCTTACGTACCTTGCCTCGACAAGGATCAAAGTCCTCATAGTTCAGGTGGCGAAGGTTCTATTGAACCAATGTGAAGGGTTGTCGGAACAACTGGGTGTTGGGATAGAACCTCGGGGAGGCTTCCTACGTACCTTTCCTTGGAAGGGATCAAAGACCTCGTAGTTCCAGTGGTGGCATGGGGCTTACACTCTAGGCTGCCCAGGGTGTATCTCATGGTTGGTGCTTGCTCTAATCCCACGTGATTCATGCTCAGTGTGAGAAACAAGAGACAGTAGAGACCTGACGATCACGTCATGAAAGGTGCGTCTGTGGGAAGTGGAGTGGGGCTTATTCGTGGTTAGTAGCCTAAAGAGGTTGGGACTTACTCCGGGAGGGAGGCCCGATGCGGCAAACTGCAGGGGGAGAGGGACTTGGGACCGAAGAAAGGAGAAGCATCGTTCCCCATCACGCCCTTCGCTGGCCCTGGGGACCGAAGATGAAAGGAGGAGCAACGATGCTGTAACACCCCAAACTTTCATGATACGCCTCTCTTTCAATAATGCAATAGCTTGTATTGTACGCAAGTTTGAGTTCTAACACACCGCGACTAATCAAAGTAGCCATTATGAATAGTAATTCCCACTATTTAAAATTATAGAAATTTTATATTTCAAAATGGACATCATTTTTGTATTCGGAATATCGAAATTAGCCTATGTTGAATTTTTGGTATTTTTTTGATAACTTCCAATTTTTTATGAATAGTGAAGAATACATAAAAACAACTTTTTTAATCAAAATAATTTATAGTGATAAATTATACTATTTAGTGGTTTTAAATTATAATTAGAATATATTTTTACCATTTTATCTAATGGTGTTCATTATAATTAATTTCACTTTGAAATTAGACATAAACAATTGTCAATCTTTTGATATATATTGTTTCTTAAAAACACGCTATTTGTTGTGATAGTGGGAATTAATTATAAAATTAACTAATGAAACTTATATGTTTGGAATTTTGTAAAATAGACATCATTTTTGAATTCAGAATATCAATTATAGATTAGGGTGAAATTTTGGCACTATTCTGAAAAACATCAATTTTTGATGAATAGTGAAACCACTAAGTGGTAGTTAAATAACTGATTTTTTTCATTTAAATGAAATATTACCACTTCTGTGATTTGATTTTCAAAAATACGATATACATGGTTGTCATTATGAAGTAAAATGTGGTTCAATGGGATTAAAATAATTTTTTTGGTGAATAGTAACTTTTAAGTTTAATTAATCGCGATTAAAGGTAATTAGTGAAATTTAAGGTAAAAATGATATTATAAAATTATGAAATGACATTGAAACCTGTCCTAAACCTATTGGATTAGTCATGGCCAACCAAGAAAATACATGGGTCAACTTGGGGACCCCATGGAGCCACTTTGGTAGGAAAATGACGTAAATAACTTTTATTTAAAGTTAAAATAAAAATGTCACAAACATAAGTTGTTTTACTAAAACAATTTTTAAATGGGGTTATACAAGTCATATTTCAGACTATAAATATTCATTAGAAATATAAAATTATTTCCTACATCATGATAATTTTTTTATAATTTTTAGACATTAAATAAATTAAATTATTTATGACACCATGATGATGTAGCGATTACCTCATTAATTAACGATTTAAATAAAATGAAAAGATAATGTAAAATCTAAGACTTACACTTGTCAAAAACCTATTGGATGAGTAGATTTCGAACCCTTATCACCTTATCCTCGAAATAAATAAGTGTCGTACCTTTAGAATCCGAAAAAACATTTCATAATAAAGTAACATTTCAATCTTTCCAAGAGTGCCCCTTCTCTCCTCTTGTAAAAGACCCCCACCACTACCACCTTACTCACACCATCAAAGCCTTTTGGCTCAGCCAACCTCTGCCCAAATACTCTCTCAACTTCCCTCCCTTACTCCTATAAGCCTCACTATTGGCAGAAGTCTTCCCAAGGAAGCCTTTGGCTCAAATCAAAAAGAGTTACCCGATTTTAAGGTAATGTTTTCTCTAATGTTGTTTTGTTTTATTTTTCTTCTCCAACCCCTTAAACTCTTTTTATTACTTTCTTTTGTAACAACACCAGTATCTAAAATATACTAGGATGTTGTTATTATAATTATTTGGTTTACACTTACACACACCTTCATCTAATGGTTAAAGAACATACTGTTTCTATGGGTGGCGAAATTCTGCCTCACGAAACGATGATTGTTCAATATTCTTTTAACACCTCTAATGGTGGCCATTTTGATGACACTATTTTCATATATGATATATATATTATGTTTATGTTTTTCTTATTCTTCTGTATTTCTCATTTATGGAATACCTTTATTGTTTCCATTATGGGTAAACGAGGTATTTTCTTTTTTGGAAGTGCAGACTACCGCCCCCTCAAAGTGATTTGAATCGTTAATGCCATATGTGGGATGTATAATGGATGGAGTAAATGATATTATATATGATATTATAATGGAATTATAATATACCTTTATATCATTATGATTTAATTAAATACGAAATAGAAATGAAAGTAGCGTTTATGCGTACGTACGGCTTACCGTCTCCATGAACGGTGCATTTCATTTCTTACCTTTAAACGTTATGGAATATTATAAATGCATGTATATACTGGATATATATGAGATATATGATATCTATATCATGAATATAATTCTGCATATAATGGATATTTCACCACATGAACAACTTGTAATTATAAGAAGTTTATTTTTGACTCAAGTACCAAAGATCGACAAAACGACCGTTATTAACTTAAATAATTACATAATGTTCATAACATGGTAATAAGTGATATAAAAGGAAAAAAACTTGAAAAAGGTTCTTAAGCAATTATAAATTAACTCTAGTTTATTATTCAGGAAGTTAAAGAATGGTCGAGTCAAGACAGGACGCAAGGTAAGGGAACTTCCTAACCCAATTTCTATTCTTTGGGTTAATCTCCTACTTTCAAATTATGTCATGATATTATTATATCCTATATTGTATTTGTTATTTCATTATGTTTACTTATAGTGAATACACATAATATATCTATTTTATTTAAAAAATGATCTTTGTAAGGTACTTTGTCTCAATCTCCATTCATTGAGGCATATTTTGTTTTATACACAAATTTCTTTTATACGGTGTATAAACCCCTTTGACTTTTACGTTTATTCAAAATGAATCTTTTTATACGAAGTGTTTTACTAAATAAAAAAAAGGAATGTTTTTCTTGTCATACGTATGCGGCGAAAACGACTTCTCCACCGCCGTAACCATTATTTGAGTTTCGGCATCCTCTACAAGCCATAACTTTTTTTAAATGAAAAATAAATACCAAGTTTTAATATTCTTTTATTTTGGTATTGAAAATGGTTTTGATAAGGTTTTTATTATATCAATGTGTTGTATTGATATCTTGTGATTGAAATGTGGAAATGTTATGTTTCCTTTATGCATGTTTTATGTGATACGATTATGTTATGGTTTATGATATGTTTAAACTTGTTCATATGAGGAATGCATTGGACTTAATAAGTGACGGGTGGAGCCTGCTATAGCTCCTCGATGCATCGGTAGGTCTCATGAGACAAACTAGTGTTTTGGCACGAGGCCTTGACAAAATATTATTTGTGGTCTTGGCACAAGGCCTTGGCTACGTGGTTATGATAGTCTGGCATTATGCATTCCATCATTATGAAAGTGGTTATTGATATTTCATGTGATTATTCGACTAGTATAATATCAATGTGAGTAAGTAAATGGCATTATTGCATTTTACTTTTCCCATATTATGCTAAATTTCAAGTTTAAAAGGATTTTTTTAGTTATACATTGACTTCAATGTTAATGTTTATTTATGAAAGCCTCCGTTATATTGTTATCCTTACTGAGCATCTGAGCTCACCCCTTTCAATGTTTTAATTTTTCCAGGATGTGAAGAAGTATATTATGAATGACCTACAGGGATAATATAATGGGATATGAAGAGAACATGTCGTAGTTTTGTTTTACTTTATGATTTAATGTAAGAATTATGAATGTATCTAGTGTTTCCAAGGCTACTAAACTAATCAGTCTTTCGAGACTTGATCTTTTGTGATCATGCCAATGCTACGCAATAATGCACCGACTCTGGGTAACTGGGGTCGGGTCGTTGTAGTTGGTATCAGAGGCAGTTTAGTACTAACCTTGGAAGCTATATTTAGATAAACTCTGATTAGAGAATATAACCCGAAGATAGACTTTGAGGATTAGTATAGATGAACTTCCTAGAATTTTGGTATTATAGAGATTTTGTGAGTTTTCCGAGCAATACATCCCTGTCTGGATACGAGCAGGTAGAGGCGGCTCTGGCACAGATGTACCTAGGGGTAAAACCCGAAAACACCGCTTTGAGCTAGACTCGAACGGGAACTGGTGCACGACAACGGGCCTTGCTGCACTCTTGGTGATGACACTCCCGGGGGATATGCTTAGGATAATTCTCATTTTCTTTAAAAACCACTATGAAGGGTTATGAGTATATACTTCCTCAAAGAAAACATTTCTTTTTATGATTATGGATTATATCCATAAATAGTTTAATTTATGTAAAGTGTTTTACAAGTATGGAATTATGTATTTTAATTCATAAACTAATCTAGTTTATGCCTTTGTTTAGAAATGGTTCCTAGTGGAAGGAATGGAAACTGTATCAATGCACACACTCCATGTAGGGATTTCCCTCCTACTCAAGATAATTATTGTGGAGTTGGAGATATAACTGGTGCTGATCAACTTATTACCATACTGGGACAACTCACTCAGGTTATGAATAATAACCTTACTCATATGGAGCACTGTAATCCGCAACGTGGAGGATCAATGTTAGACTGCTTCATGAGGAAACAAACGCAAACATTTTATGGGGGTACAAGTCCATTAGTAGCTGAGCAATGGATAAACTCCTTAGAGAAAATATTCCACGCCATGGGGAGTAGCGAAAGGGAGAAGGTTGTCATGGCAGTCTACTGCCTCACTGGAGATGCCGATCAATGGTGGTCACTGATTCAAAATAAAAAGGAAGATGAAGAAGTATCAAGTATGGAATGGAGAGAGTTCAAAGGTCTTTTCTTAGGAAAATACATTCCATGTGACCAGCGAGCAGATATGGAAAGGCAATTTCTGAGTCTGAGGCAGAAGGAGGATGAGAATGTCACAAAGTATGAGGATAGCTTTACAAGGTTAGCGAGGCATGCTGCAGATTATATACATAACCCAAGAAGTAAAATTGATCATTTCTTTGATGGGTTAAAACCATTTCTCCGTCGAGCTTTAGTATCACAATCCTTCTCATCGTACAAAGATATTTTCTTGTGTGCTATCAAGACAGAAAAGGAATTATCTAAATCTTATGACAATAAAGTAAAGCAAGAGAATAAGATAACGGTGGAACAAGAGATAGATAAAGGGAAAAAGGGAAAGAAGGATTTTCCAGTATGTGATAATTGTGGGAAGAATCACCCTGGTACTTGCCTAAAAGGAATGAGATTTTGTTATAAATGTGGAGAAAAAGGTCACCATGAACGTGATTGCAAGGGAAAGAAAGATGCTATCAATGTTGAATGCTACAATTGTAGAGAAATGGGGCATTATTCAAATGAATGTGTTAAGCGTCAGGGAAACTTACCTCAGAAAAGGCCAGGGGATCAAGGCCAATCTTATGTTGTGACTACAGTTGAAGTGGAATAATTAATGTGTTGGTGCTTTTGGACTGATGGATTATATTCTGGTTATTAGAATAATGTGATATATATATAAGGATTGTACTACAGTACTTGTTGATTTCATTAAGGTTTTAATATGATGAAGGTAATCATGTTTTTGTATGTGACAATAAGAGAAACTTTACCTTGTTTGAGGAATCTGATGATACAATTGATTTTGGAATTTAAAGACCTTTTAGAGAATGTCTGGACAGAGGTATTTTGGATAACTATAAAGGTTGGAATGGATTAAGTTGATCTTTGGATAGTATTGTTTAAGGTTAAAACATATATGAAGATTATTTTTGGAATATTATAATACTATAGTTTTAGGAAAAGGACAACCTGCAGGGTGGGGTATAACCCGTCGCATCGGACAAAGCTGCAGGAATCGAACCCACAACCATAGTGCGACAGGTCTTTATTACCTACCACTAGCCTACAGGAATTCTCTGGTTATTACAAAATAGTTTTACTAATCTAAATGGTATGTGTTAATATTTGGAACCTTATACAATTAGGATAAATAGAATATTTTTGAGTTCTATTATCTTTTAGAGTGAAAGATTGGTTTGTGGTAAAAATTTATTAAAGAATGAAAGTCTACATGACAAGTATGTATATTCCCTTATGTTCTTAGTAAATCTCCTAAATAAATTCCTCAACTTTATAAAAGGTAACTTAAAACAAAAACGTTGTCGGTTAACTTTTCCAACTGGGGATTCAATGACTGTTTAACCAATCACAAGTTTGTGATTTTCTTATGGTTAACTTTCTCCTAATCAATTTTCTACAACTCTCCATCAGACCTTGATGGTTTGTTTTTCTTCCATATCCATATTTTCATAGAATCCTAGTATGGGCTATCTCGGGTGACCTTTGTACTTCTCTTTCATTATTTTAATGTTATATTCCTATTAACCCTATTTCCGATGTGGGTTTTCCACAAACGTATTTTCTATTTTCAACATTTTACTTTCAAAGACAAATTTCAAATTGCGAGGACGCAATTTATTGAAGGAGGGGAGAATGTAACACCCCAAGATTTCACGATACGCTTCTCTTTCAATAATGCAATAGCTTGCATTGTACGCAAGTTCGAGTTCTAACACACCACGACTAATCAAAGTAGCTGTTATGAATAGTAATACCCACTTTTTAAAATTATAGAAATTTTATATTTCAAAATGGACTTCATTTGTGTATTCGGAAAATCGAAATTAGCCTATGTTAATTTTTTGGTATTTTTCTGAGAACTTCCAATTTTTTATGAATAGTGAAGAATACATAAAAACAACTTTTTTAATCAAAATAATTTATAGTGATAAATTATACTATTGAGTGGTTTTAAAGTATAATTAGAATATATTTTTAACATTTTATCCAATGGTGTTCATTATAATTAGTTTAACTTTGAAATTAGACATAAACAGTTGTCAATCTTTTAATATATATCGTTTCTTAAAAACACGCTATTTGTTGTGACAGCGGGAATTAATTATAAAATTAATTAATGCAACTTATATGTTTGGAATTTTTTAAAATAGACATCATTTTTTAATTCGGAATATCAATTATATCTTAGGGGGAAATTTTGGCACTATTCTGAAAAACTTCAATTTTTGATGAATAGTGAAACCACTAAGTGGTAGTTAAATAACTGATTTTTTTCATTTAAATGAAATATTACCACTTCTGTGATTTTATTTTCAAAAATCTGACATACATGGTTGTCATTAGGAAGTAAAATGTTGTTCAATGGGATTAAAATAATTTTTTGGTGAATAGTAACTTTTAAGTTTAATTAATCGCGATTAAAGGTAATTAGTGAAATTTAAGGTAAAAATGATATTATAAAAATATGAAATGACCTTGAAACTTGTCCTAAACCTATTGGATGAGTCATGGCCGACCCAGACAATACATGGGTCAACTTGGGGACCCCATGGAGCCACTTTGGTAGGAAAATGACATAGATAACTTTTATTTAAAGTTAAAATAAAAATGTCACAAACATAAGTTGTTTTACTAAAAAAAAATTTAAATGGGGTTATACAAGTCATATTTTTGACTATAAATATTAATTAGAAATATAAAAATATTTCATACATCATGATAATTTTTTTATAATTTTTATACATTAAATAAATCAAATTATTTATAACACCATGATGATGCAGCGATTACCTCATTAATTAACGATTTAAATAAAATGAAATGATAATGTAAACTCTAAGACATAAACTTGTCAAAAACCTATTGGATGAGTAGATTTCGAACCCTTATCACCTTAACCTCTAAATATATTAGTTTGGGACCTTTATAATCCGAAAAAGCATTTCATAATAAAGTAACATTTCAATCTTTCCAAGAGTGCCCCTTCTCTCCTCTTATAAAAGGCCCCCACCACTACCACCTTACTAACACCTTCAAAGCCTTTTGTCTCGGCCAACCTCTACCCAAATACTCTCTCAACTTCCCTCCCTTACTCCAAGAAGCCTCACTTTTGGCAGAATTCTTCCCAAGGAAGCCTTTGGATCAAATCAAAAAGAGTTACCCGATTTTAAGGTAATGTCTTCTCTAATGTTGTTTTGTTTTATTTTGCTTCTCCAACCCCTTAAACTATTTTTATTCCTTTATTTTGTAACAACACCAGTATCTAAAATATACTAGGATGTTTTTATGATAAGGATTTGGTTTACACTTACACACACCTTCGTCTAATGGTTAAAGAAGATATTGTTTCTATGGGTGGCGAAATACTGCATCACGAAACGATGATTGTTCAATATTCTTTTAACACCTCTAATGGTGGCCATTTTGATGACACTATTTTCATATATGATATATATATTATTTTTATTTTTTCCTTATGATTTTGTATTTCTCATTTATGGAATACCTTTATTGTTTCCATTATTGGTAAACGTGATATTTTCATTTTAGGAAGTGCGGACTACCGCCCCCTCAAAGTGATTTGAATCGTTAATGCCATATGTGGGATGTATAAAGGATGGAGTAAATGATATTATATATGATATTATAATGGAATTATAATATACCTTTATATCATTATGATTTAATTAAATACGAAATAGAAATGAAAGTAGCGTTCATGCGTACGTACGGCTTACCGTCTCCATGAACGGTGCATTTCATTTCTTACCTCTAAAAGTTATGGAATATCATAAATGCATGTATATACTGGATATATATGATATATATGATATCTATATCATGAATATAATTCTGGATATAATGGATATTTCACCACATGAACAACTTGTAATTATAAGAAGTTTTTTTTTATTCAAGTACCAAAGATCGACAAAACGACCGTTATTAACTTAAGTAATTACATAATGTTCATAACATGGTAATAAGTGATATAAAAGGAATAAAGAACTTGAAAAAGGTTCTTAAGAAATTATAAATTAACTCTAGTTTATTATTCAGGAGGTTAATGAACGGTCGAGTCAAGACAGGACGCAAGGTATGGGAACTTCTTAACCCAATTTCTATTTTTTGGGTTAATCTCCTACTTTCAAATTATGTCATGATATTATTATATCCTATACTGTATTTGTAATTTCATTATGTTTAATTATATTGAATACACATAATATATCTATTTTATTTAAAAAATGATCTTTGTAAGGTACTTTGTCTCAATCTCCATTCATTGAGGCATATTTTGTTTTATACACAAATTTCTTTTATACGGTGTATAAACCCCTTTGAATTTTACGTTTATTCAAAAGGAATATTTTTATACGAAGCGTTTTACTAAACGACAAAAGGGAATGTTTTTCTTGTCGTATGTATGCAGCTACAACGACTTCTCCGCCGTCGTAACCATTATTTGAGTTTCAGCTTCCTCTACAAGCCATAACTTTTTTTAAATGAAAAATAAATACCAAGTTTTAATTTTCTTTTATTTTGGTATTGAAAATGGTTTTGATAAGGTTTTTATTATATCAATGTGTTGTATTGATATCTTGTGATTGAAATGTGGAAATGTTATGTTTCCTTTATGCATGGTTTATGTGATACGATTATGTTATGGTTTATGATATGTTTAAACCTGTTCATATGAGGAAGGCGTTGGACTTAATAAGTGACGGGTGGATCCCGCTATAGCTCCTCGATGCATTGGTAGGTCTCATGAGACAAACTAGTGTCTTGGCACGAGGCCTTGACAAAATCTTATTTGTGGTCTTGGCAGGAGGCCTTGGCTACGTGGTTATGATAGTCTGGCATTATGCATTCCATCATTATGAAAGTGGTTATTGATATTTCATGTGATTATTCTACTAGTAGAATATCCATGTGAGTAAGTAAATGGAATTATTTCATTTTACTTTTTCCATATTATGCTAAATTTCATGTTTAAAAGGCTTTTGTTTTAGTTATACATTGCCTTAAATGTTAATGTTTATTTATGAAAGCTTCCACTATATTGTTATCCTTACTGAGCATATGAGCTCACCCCTTTCAATGTTTTAATTTTTCTAGGATGTGAAGAAGTATATTATGAATGACCTACGGGGATAATATAAGGGGATATGAAGAGAAGATGTTGTAGTTTTGTTTTACGTTATGATGTAATGTAAGACTTATGAATGTATCTAGTGTTTCCAAGGCTAATAAACTAATCGGTCTTTCGAGAAATTGATCTTTTGTGATCATACCAATGCTACGCAATAATGCACCGACTCTGGGTAACTGGGGTCAGGGCGTTACAGATGCTGCCTCCTATAAGAAAGTTAGGGGATTACACTGAGATGGTTGCCCTTTCCCCACAGACAAACGCCACTCCATAAATAGGATATCATCCCCTGTGGAGACCAGTGGGCATAGAAAATGTCTAAGGTGGGGGTACCCCATGTGCGAGGCATGGGTTAAGGTCACAGTTTAACATCGTGTGCTGAGGATGAAGGTGCTTGGTAGTTTAACGTCATGTATCATGGATGAGGTGGGTTTACTCCACACCCCAAGGTCTTACATAACCGGTACCCTCTTCTCCTTGTTGCAGAGAGGGTACATGGAAAGCCGTGGTGAGGGTGTGTCATGGAGTGAACCATCGAGGGTCCCACGTTAGCATGGATATGCGAAGAAGCAATATCCATTAGTGTTCCTATGCAAAGAAGCATGAGGAGAAGCAACATAATGGGCAGTATCATCCAAGGGACTTTGAAGTCACATCTTTTAAACTTGGGGGGTCACACGTGAAAAGGAATTTCCATGCAGAGGGGTTCATAGGCAGGGGCATTGTGCAGCTCTGTTACTCCGCGTGGCGGAGGGAACTTGCGGAGGGGTTTTCTTCGCGAAGTGGGGTGCCTCAACAATTGCATAGGAAAGATGTGCATATGGGAGGTGCTTCACGAAGTGGAAAGGCATTCGCGGAGCACTGCCTCATGGAGCAAGGGTGCCTCGCGAATAAAGGTGTCACAAAGAAATGTGCTTTGTGAAGTACAGTGAACCTGCCTTAGCATGGGGATCATGTGTACATGAAGGGTGTTTCGTGAAGCATAAACGCTCTGCGATGACCCGAGTCCCCTTCTGGATCCCCTTCCTTCGCGAAGGCCCTTAGGCTTCCTGAAAGGTATCCCTCTCAGAAGAGGGGATCAAAAAAAGACAAAGAGGAGGCACTTCATAGAGCAGAAGTACCTCACACAGCTCATGGTTCCCAGAGCATAAGGTTGCTTCGCGATTCGGGAGATGGGAAGTCAAAAGGTTAGATTGTCCATCGTCTGGGCTCAGGGGGAGCCCGGTATTTATAGGCAAGAGGCGTCGTGAAGTGGAGCTTACATGGAACGAATAGGGACTTGGTTTCTTCACGACGGGCTCATGAACGTCAAATGCGTTTGTAGAGCATCCCGCCTCCTAGCTTTGTGGTGGTCTCGTGAACGTCAAATGCATTCGCAGAGCATCCCGCCTCCTTGCTTCGCGTCAGACTCGTGAATGTCAAATGTGTTCACGAAGCGTCCTGCCTCCTTGCTTCACGGCAGGCTCATGAACGTCAAATGAGTTCCTGGAGCGTCCTTCCTCCTTGCTTCGTGGTGGTCGCGGTGCTGAGGGGACTCCATGAAATAGCTTTGCGAGGTAGTCACGGTGCCTTAGTTTTGGGTTCTTCTCTGACCCGAATTTTGGCTCCAACAAATGCACCCCCTCAGACTTGGAGTTGTGGAGAGATCATGGGTCAAAGTATGGGGTAATCGCCAAAATCATCAGTCGTTCATGATGCTGTCTCACGAAGAGGGAATGCGAGGTGCATAAGGGATGTGCGGGCCGAGCGCACCGAGAAGCTCGACGCGAACTAGACACACCGCAAAGCTTCGAAGGTCGTCGCCTATAAATAGGGGACTTTCCCTCTATTTTTTCCTTTCCCTTCTCTGTGAATTTTTCCTTTTTCACTATTGATTTGCAAAGCTCCACCTACTCCATGAGTTTTCTCTACGAATCGAGTCTTTGCAGGATACAACAAGTCCTCGAATCCACATTTGCGCTCCGCGATGCGGTGCTTGAGTGCCTAGGTAGGGCTCTGCGAACAACCTTCACGAACAATCTTGGAGAATGCGCTCTACGAACGAGCTTCGCAAACCAACCCGAAAATCTTCCAAGTTTCAGAACTGAATGCCAACCAGGATGCTTCCTAGGGGGTCCTTGTGGAAGCTTCCCAGAGGGATGAGATGGCGAACAATATGGGACTAGGAGAGTTAGTCTGTTTCCACTCGGACCATAGTTCATTGGTGGAGCTACTATTAGAGATCCATAAGAACTACCCATTGTGTAAGTGGTTTCCCTTGTATGGATTCGGGCTGAGGGATGACATCTTCATCCCTGAAGCAAGTAGGGATGAGCCAGCTTACTGGTTCCGGAGCATACTGTGTCATCACCGATGGTTCAGGGAGGCCGATGGTCATGCCTGGGAGGACTTCACGCCGGTTGTTTCCAACTGGTTATACAACCATCTGAACAATGTCAACGAAAAGGCATTATAACCAGATACATCCCCTCCTCTATACCGAACTATCCTCAAGGCGGTGCGTGGGAACCCGAAGAAAGGGTGGTTTGAGGAATGGGACTTGTGCCGGGGTGGAAACTTCACAGATGATTGGACCTGGGCCTACTAGGTAAGCACCTCATGTGAGGAGTTCAGAGCAGATCTGAGAAGAGTGGGCCTGTATGAGGAAACTTGAACTTCCTAGTTTCACATCTACCAGCCAAAGCAGCTAATGTCGGAGTTGTTGAGCCGGTGGTCACCGGGGACCAATACCTTCCACCAGCATCAAGGGGAGGTTGGCATCAGCTTATGGGAAGTGCATCAGATCTCAAGGGTCCCGATACTAGGGAAGATGTACAACTAATTCATCCCTACTATGGGAGCATGGGAGGATTTAGAGTAGATGTCGCATTTGGTGATGGCATTGATAGAGCTTGTTCTAGGAGAGGATAAGGAGGCGGTGAGGGATGTCCACTTCAAGCATTGGTTCAAAAAGTTTCTAAACTTCCCGGTAGACCGTCAATTCCCAGCAATACCTTGAACTTTCCCAAAGGGGCCCCGGAGTAAGGAACACTCATACTCGTGGCTGTTCGAGAACAGCCAGTGGAAGACATGGGGGTTCAGTGTCAGCACTGAGCAACAACCAATAGTCAGGCTGGCGGCATTCATCTCAACTCTCATCTGTGGTTGGATCGTGCCGGTGAGGGATACCAACATAGGAGTGCGACCAATCACATTCATCATGGCATCCACATTGGAAACAAGAGGATGGGTGAACCTAGGAATCCTCGATGCTCTCCAAATTGTATAAGATGTTATGGCACATCAGTGAGGGGAATAGGACACCGAGGATATGCGGGTTGTTCCACCTTCTGTACGGGTGGATAGAGGCGCACATAAAGAGGATATATGAGTATCTAAACCCCATATTGCCTCCAGGGTCAAACTTCTACCCCTCTATTTTCAACATTGTGGGGAGTTTTCCGGCCAAGCTAACCGTACCATCGATATTAAATCGAGTCTGGAAGTTAGAAGAGTTCAATTTAAATCTATTCTCATTGTAAATGGGGGCCTTCACTTATGATGGTCGGGGAGTGGAAGAGCACTAGGACTACCTTTTGGTCTTTCGAGTTGGATTCCTAGTGGACAGGGTGGACTGCAAGCATCTATGCAAGCCATACACCCCACACCGGTTTGCAAGGCATTTCTAGTGCCTGCAGAGACTGACCCCATGGGTCTACTTAGAGGTGCTCCACGAGGAGCACCCATGTGTGACGAGGCAGATGTGGCTCATGTTCACATGGGAAGGCTGGAAGATGCGGAATGAACTACCTCCGCTGACCGTCATCCTCGGGCTGGTAAAGGAATATGCCCAGAGCTGGGAGGCAGCCTACCCGGGGGAGACGCTGATGCAGCCAACCATTCTAGTCGGTGATGGTGAGCTTCCCCAACATCGGTTCCAAGGCCGAAAGGCAGCAAGGGAATCCCATAGTGGTGGGGATACTGTAATAGCGAGGCCCACACCAGCTGAGGAGGATGTAGTGGTAGCAGATCTGGAAGCGGCATCAGACCCGATGGTCCTAGGAGAAAAGAGTCATCTAGAGGGGCGGCCACAGAGAGGATTTTGTAGGATTTATACTCAGGCTCCAAGGAAACGGCTACGCCATATTTACATGTTGTAGAATGCTATCTTCCTAGAGGCCTAGGACATCTGGGAGGTCAACCGGAAATTCCTTGGCCCATCTGAGTTATGGCAGTAACTTAACTGCCTCGGGATGGACTTGCTGGGGATTGTCCATATTAGAGACGGTTTTGCAGTATCCCAGGTGGAGGCGGAGCAATACCTGGCCAAACTGGAAGAATTTATCCACTATTGGGGTGTCCTACACTTGATGACAGACCATGTCAGAGTGCTGTTGGATCATATGGTCCCTCCACAACTGTCAGCTGCTGACCTGAGGAAGCGCTTCCCTCTGCCAAAAGAATCGGACGAGTCCTCCTGGGGAGAAGTGGCCGGTAGAGGGAGTCTGTTGGAGGAGGGTGAAGTGGTCGATCAGCCCTCGAGGTAAAATCACAAGTTCCTTCCTCGGAGTGTGCTCTTAGGTTACTATGGATTCCTTATCAGCATCTGTACTATGCAGGATAACCTTGTGCATAGACATAGTTCTCGCCCCTCAGTGGGTGCCGATGGGGGACCATCAGGATCCACACCCATGGCTACATCAAATTCTGTGTCTGGCGGGGGTAGGAATCTTGAGGCGGCTCCCCCAGAGTCTCTAGACCTTCCAACCATGTATTGGGGGGGGCACGTTTCGGGGTCCTGACAACATCATCTCAAGAGAAAGACCAGGGATTCATTCTATGTAGGTCCCTCTACTAAATTTATGACTGCCTTCCCCAGACCACATTAACTGAAATTCATGTGCCCTTTTTTGGAATATATAGTCCTTCAATTGGCATGGTCCGTTGTGGAGAAGTTAGTCAGGACATCTGGTAGCGCCCTTCCCAGAGGCATGCCAATGGTCATGGCGATGGACATCCAACCTGACTGAACTGCAGTGCTCCCGATCACTGGAGGGGATGCTAGTAGGACTACACGTGAGGTTATTGAGGTGGGATCTGATGATGAGGATCCACCAGATAGTTCAGGCCCCACCATGTGTAATCCCACACCAGAAGTGGACCCAGCTGAGGAGTTCCTGGGGGAATTCCTTGCATACGAGCCTGCCAACCGCGCCGACTGGGATGAGATGGCCTCTGACGAGGAGGACAACAAAATAGTCCATTGCCGATCGCGGAATCTGATCACGTGCTTTATCAATAACACCTCTGATTCAGTATGGTTGGATGATATTGATAGATTTCTCTTGCGGTTGTGTGAACTGTGCGTCGGGGTAGTGGATGCATAGCCCCCTCACATGTTCATCTGAGATCTCATCAAAGAAAAGATTCGGGAGTATGACCATGGCCTCAGTGTGGGCTATAAGTGGAGGAAGTCGATGAAAATCAAGAGGTTCTAGGACACCAAAAACAAGGTTGTACGGTTGCAGGCCAGGGCGGATGAGCATTCCAATTCTCTTGATGTGTAATCAAAGCTCGTCTTGCGACTGAAATCCCAGCTGCCGGAGGCCGAAGAGGGCATGAAGCGAGCCTCTGAGGAGATGGACATTATCTAAACCAGTGTGGAGCGGGCCTAGATTGTGGCTAATGAATTGTGCCCTCTCGCTACCGAGGAGGAGCAGTAGCTTAACAGGCGGCAACAACTCTTGTACACCACCAGCCAGAGGGTGGCGGAGTAATTACACTCTGTTGACGAGGTTAACCCATCCATGGGGGGAGTCGACCCCTGGGTGTTGTAATGATCACAAACCTTCAAACTTACTATCATGATTTTATTTTTTGATGCCATATAATGCATGAGTTCTGTTGTTTACATTGGTTTATTGCATCCTCGTGATGTTCATGGAGCATCCAGCGATCATTCCCTAAGCTCACGTGGGTTGGGCTCGATGTGAGAAACAAGGGATGACCACCTTATCACCCCAATTGAAATGTAGAAGTGAAAACCAAGATTTGGGAATCTGGCGTTTGAACAACTGGCCCAGATTTCTAAGTGGAAATGGGAGAGACCTAACTGGATAATGATGCCTTCAAAATAGACGAATTACCATTTTCCCAGTGTTCTCTTGTGCATGAACGGGGAAACGCCAGGGGCTCTGGAATCAATCTTAACAGATGGGATTGGAAGGTGTGAATCATGATACCTAGGATTCAGGACACTATGGAGGTGGCGTGATAATAAATAATAACTTTTCAGCGCATTCGAAACACAGTATCCTTATTGTGTTAGCCTGGAGTGGGGATAGAGAATGACGGCTGACCAATGACCATGTTCGAAACACGGGGCCTGACTCAAAATTTAATCTTTTAGTCTTCCAGAACATTGGCCCAGGACAATAGTTGGGCCATAGGCTGATAATATATATTGTTATGGGGTTTCCTAAGACATGAAAGGGGATGAGGTTTCGAATAAGGGGAACGTAAAGTGTGGAATGTGGTGTGATGGTTCGTTCGAATAGAATCTAACAATCTTAAAATTATGCCATCGTGGTGGGAGTATATTATATGGGCGCATCACTTTGATCATGGATCATTCCTTATTTTAGATAGGGCCTCTTTGGTGAGGGAACTATTGCTCCCCAATGTCATCGTGGTGCATCCTGAACTTGTTTGGGGCAAAGCTGCAGTTACATAGTTCCCCACAAGGGGTCAGGCCAGGGGGCGAAAATGAGGAGGAATAGGATTTCATATTCCTGGGGTTGGACCCTAGGAAAAATATCTGGGTGTCTCTATGTATCCCATGAGGATGGGTATCAAGCCATACGTAGTTCTGGAAGCACATTTTAACATCATGCGGGATGATGAAAAGCTTGGTTGCGCCAGTGCACATCCTACCAAAACTACTAAGCCCACGTGAGTCATGATCGATGTGGGAAACAATAAGTAGTGGTTGGAATTTCCCGGCACAGGAATGGAAAATGTTAGGGAGAAGGGACGCTCAGTGAATGTCATCCCAATGATGCTAATTTGTCCATGTAGTGCACCTAGATGTGCGAAGAAGTAAATTCGAGTATGTCAGAATTCCACTTTAACATGAGGAAGTGGAAATGTGGGAATCATGATGCTCGAAATTTGGATCACAATGATGGTGGCATGATGATGAGGGATAACTGTTGACCATATTCAAAACACAGTATCCATATCGTGTTAGCCTGGAATAGGGACAGACAAATGAGGGTCGATCGCTGACCCTGTTCGAAACACGGGACCTGTCACAAATTTCATCTGAGATCATTAGGGATGTTGGCATGAAATGGTAGGTGAGTCGAGGTGGCGTAACACGAGACCATGAAGGGGGGTACCCTCGGATGTGGAAGAGGATGAGGATCCAAATAGCGAGCTCATGAATCTTGAACATGGAATGAGGGGAATCTCCCCATGAAAATTCCACACTTATGGCTCTTTGTCAAAACACATCTGAATACGACAACGAGACATATTATATAGAGGGATTCGAGTCCCTTCCCATAGGGATATCTTAGTTTAGGTTCATAGAATTCAGACCATGGATGGTAGGAAACTTGGGAGACTCATGGTGGGGTAATTATAAAACCTGACGTGAATGGGAACCTGGGGTTCCAACCACCATGTGTTCCTTGGAGAGGTTTTAGGCCGAGGGACAGAAAACGATAGTTAAACTGGGCCCGAGGCAAAGTTCATGAGTGTTCCTACATACCCCATGAGTATGGGGATCAATCTATACATAGTTCTAGAGGTGGAATGGTAAGGTAACATTTCCAAGGATAAAATGGGTTTGCGGGTGTGGCCCTCGCACCAAAAAAAGAGGTATTTGATAAATCTTGTTTTTCCATTAGGGTGAATGGTTTGTCTTTTTTCTGTGAAGCGACAGGCCTAGGATGAGAAGTCCTGGAAGTTCCACAAGAATCAAGTTGTATGAAGGAATTGAAAAATATTATGGCATGTGACTGATACCAAACATGTTGTCCCTTTGAGTGAGGACATAATGATGCAGTGTTGTTTCTCATCGTGCGGCCAGGATGATAATGTCACGGTTTAGGGTCATGTGATGGGACCAGGAAGCATAGTTTAAAGTCATTTGTCCTAGATGAATATAGGAGGGATGAGTTTCAAGAGGATAATTTTCATGGTGTTGTAAAACATACCCAGCGTAGATGAGGACATAATCCCACATCACACCACATGTGATTCTATGAGGGAAGCCTCGGGCCGAGGAGCCAGGAAAAACTATAAGAAAAGGGGCAGGAGAAACTAGTTCTCCATTGAGCCGGGCCTAGAGACAAGATATCCGGGTGTTCCTACATATCCCATGAGAATGGGAATCAAGATGAATATAGTTCCAGAGGATATCCTAGTTTACGGTCTTAGATCTTGGACCAGAGAGGAGTGAAAACCTTTCAAGTAAGCGTAGACCTCAACCTGATTCCTAAGCCCACGTGAGTCAAACTCGGTGTGGGAAACAAGGGAGGAAGATGTTTATTATAATACCTGGAATGCACGTCAAAGGGAAACCGGTGTGGAGACCTGAATGACTCCCTTACCGCCAAGTTTTACTCCTAATGTGTGGATGCGTACTGAGGAATAGTTAAAAGAGTTTTAGAGGTCTACTTGGATACGATGTGGTGGAGAAGGATGTGAATCAAGTAACCGAAATTTTGGGCTTAATGGGGCTGGCGTGAAAATGGAGGATGACTGTTTACCGTGTTCGAAACACAACATCCATATTGTGTTAGGATGAAATCGGTACTATAAAATGAGCATCGTCCACTGACCATATTCAAAATGAGGGATTTGTATCAATTTCTTGTCTGCGACCCTGGAATATGATGGCCCATAATGGTTGGAGAGCCCTTAGGCCTACCATCCATGCCACTTGGGGGGTCCCTTTGGGTGTGAAAGGTGATGTAATCCCTAATGAAGGGGAACACGAAGCCTAAGAAACGGGTGAAAGCATGTCCAAGTAGAGTCCGGCATTCTAGGTACTAAACCAGAGTACCCTTAGGAACATTGGTGAATCACCGAAGAGGGTTGAAGAGGGTGCTCAACTTGAGAGTTACCGATTTGAAGGGATGAGTATAGAATAAAGGGATAGAGAACCCCCAGGAGGGAGAGGTACATGGCATTGTCATTACAAACCCGACGTGAATGAGGAAATAATCCCATACCACACCATATACTTCCCTCCCAGGAAAAGGTTAGGCCACAAGGCCAACGTGAAAGGGATATTTCTAAGAGATGGGGTTGGACCCGATGTCTAGACATCTAAGCAGTCCTATGTATCCCATGAGGGTGGGACTCAAGCCACACGTAGTTATTGATGGAGCATGGGGGTATGATAACCTAATAAGGGGGGTGTACGGTATAGTGAGTAACCCGATGTGAATGAGGACATAATCCCATACCACACCATACAACCCTAAATAGGAACTTGGGTTGGGGGCCAGAAAAGGCCAAGGGACCTAAGGCTGGGCCTCGGACGATAAGGCCCGACTATTTTGTAGTTTAACATCTTGTAGTGAGGATGAATAGAGGAGTAAGATACCTGAACAAGGGAGGTGTATGGCATGGTGCATAACTTGACGTGAATGAGGACATAATCCCATACCACACCGTACACTCTAGGTAAGAACTTGGGATGGGGCCCGAGAAGGCCATGTGGCCTGAGGCTGGGCCTCGGTCAGAAAGGCCTGACCAGTTTGCAGTTTAACGTCCTGTAGTGAGGATGAAAGAGGAGTAGGTATCTCATCCGAGGATGTGTAAAACACGAAGAGTAGCCCAACGTGAATGAGGACATAATCCCATACCACACCGAAAAATCCTGAATAAGAACTTGGGCTGAGGGCCCGAAGAGGCCAAGGGTCACGAGTCTGGTCCTCTAATGAGAAGACATATGTCCTCTTCTGTGGTTACCGCCTCATCACAACTCATAAGACCACGTGAGAAGTGCTCGGTGTGGGAAACAAGGAGTCGGTCTCGGCTCTCCCCATCATATGAGGTCTAATAGCTGGAATTTCCCGAAGGGAATTTGTTGCTTGGAGATATAACAGGGCATAATTAACCACTAAACTCAATTTTTGGGACATCTTGGGGTGGTTCTAACGACGTAGTATAGCTGTTGACCCTATTCAAAACACATCATCCCCATAGTGACCTGAAATGGGAATAACAAATAAGCATTGACCACAGACCATATTCACAACACGCGACTTGTATCGGATTGATGCTAAAAATTCGCAAGGGCGTTGGACCCAAGAGGTAAGAGATCCCTTAGGCCTAGCATCCATACCATTCGGGGGCCCTTCTAGATGGGGAAGATGATGGAGTCCCAATCGAAGGAGTGGGTGAAGCATAGTTGTACCCATCTATGAAAGAGGAGAACGTCTCCAGGGAGTGGGACATATAGCCAGATCGAGGTTAGCTTGACATGAATTGGGGAAAAGTCTACACCCCTACCATATGTCTTGATCTGAGGGGAAGATTTTGGCGTTTGGGCTAGGCCAACAGACGAAATGTCAAGGCGTTCCAACATATCCCATAGGGATGGGGGTCAAGCCATACGTAGTTCTGGAAGGCTATGTAGTTTAATGTCATGCAGTGAGGATGTAGGAGGACAGAAGAATGAGATTGGGCACATGGTGTGACCATTATAATCCTGGTATGACTGGGTCTAAGGAATCCTACACTATATCACGCAAGGATCCTCCAAGAGAACTATGTATGGGGGGGATAGTCAAAGAGAAGAGTTCGGGGGATGGGCTCAAGACGAGGCATCTAAATGTTCCAAATTATCCCATGAGGATAGGAATCAAGCCATACGTAGTCCTCAAAATGCGGTTTAACATCATGCAGGATGATGCACAGTTTAAAGTCATGTAGGACCAGATAGTTTAAGGTCAAGCGGGACCGGTGTGCAGTTTAGGGTCGTGCAGGACCATCCAATTTAAGGTTGTATAGGACCATCTAGTTTAAGGTTGTGCTAGACCAGTAGTGGCTTAGGAAAAGTATTTCTTGAAGAACTTGGAATTAGAGGGAGGAGTTATACACTCACCATCCATGGTCACCAGAGAGTATGCTCCATTGGGGTAAACCCTATGAATTATGTAAGGTCCTTCTCATTTGGGCTCCAACTTGGGTGGTTTCCTGCCAGAGATCATTGGGAACCTGAGGGCCAATACCAAGTCGCTATGAAGAAAAGATCATAGGCGATCTTTTTTGTTGAAGGCCCTAGATATCTTATTCTGATGCCTTTCCAGATTGTGCAGGGTACGTAGCCTATTCTCGTCAAGTGCTTCCAATTCAGCCAAACGAATTTCAGCTACCTTATATGGCACCTGCTAATCATAGAACATTGTGCTTAATGAGGGTAGTTGGATCTCGATGGGCAAGATGGCCTTAGCTCCATACACCAGGGAATATGGAGTCACCTGGGTGGAATTACGAGTCGTCGTACGATAGGACCAGGGGGCGTTGGGGAGCTTGTTCGGATAACTCTTCTTGTTCTGACCAACCATTTTTTGAAAAATGTTAGAGAGGGTTTTGTTGAATTCCTCGATCTTCCCATTTTAATGTGTGTGATAGTGGGAGGTATGGTTCGAATGGATGTTGTACTTTGCATACAATTTCTTTAACTCAACTACAAGGAAGTTGGTGTCGTTATTGGTGAGGACAACATGAGGGACTCCAAACCGATGGATGATGTTGGAGCTCATGAGTCAACTATAGAACGGGCCTTGATCCTCTTGAGTGGAACAACTTTTTCCCACTTTTAAAAGAAATATGTGGCGGTCAGGATGAACCTGCATTGGTGGGTTATCGCTGGTGGGTATGGTCCCACGACATTGAGTCCCCAAACTGAAAATGACCAAGAGTACTCGGTGGAGTGGATAGATTCTTGAGACCGATGAATAAAGTTAGCATGAATTTGGAATGCATGAAATCTCTTGGAGAACTCGACACAATCGTGGATCATAAAGGTCTAAAAGTACCTCAGTCTCTGGATCTGATGGGACAACTTCGGCCCAGCTTGGTGGGCATTGTAGGAATCAGCATGAACCTCTTGCATGACTTGAGAAATATCGACCCCTTGGATGAAATGAAAGAGAAAACCATCAAACCCACACTTTTAGAGGATCTGCTCAAGACTGAGATCACTCTGGAGGGTAAAATGCAGCGTGTGGCATCAGATTCACTCACGCTCGGCCCGATCAGTCTGGTGGAAACCATTTTGGAGATAATTGACAAAAGGGGCTCTGCAGTCGAGAGTTTCTTCAACCACTACATCTGAAGAACATGGGGGTCCTGACATGGAGGATCTAGTGGTAAGATGGCTTACTTGCAGGTCATCACCATAATCTGGGGTGACGGGAGAAATGACTCTCTGGTGTGCCATGTGTATAATTAGATCATCCTACTCAGGTTCTGCAAGCGATGCATCCAGGCCGTCCTGGGCATCATCTCGACCATTTTGGGATCGAGGGACATGAGTAACTTCCCGTCGAGGTGGAAAATAGGCCATTAGCTGGAGGTTTCTCTCCAACAATGGTATGATCTCTGAATTTCTGACAATATATCCACCGTTTACTTGCTTAATGGCTAGTTCGGAATCCCCTTTCACATGAAAATGGGGAACAACAATCTTGAGGGCTAGCTCGAGGCCAGTGATAAGTGCCTGATATTCTACCTCATTAATGGTGCAACCTTCAGACAACAGGAATGAATACGGAAGAATGGCTTGCACTGAGGTAGTAAAGATAATACCCAAGAATACTCTATTGAGTCCAGGATCATTGAGTCTCTTGCTGGTGGGGCTCCGGGAGGCACCATCAAAGTGCATCTACCAACATGGGATGACATGATATGCCGAGAGGATTGCCTCATCGGGAAAGTCCAAGTCCAGAGACTGGTTCACGGGGGTTGGATGGGCAGCAAGAAAGTCTTCCAATGCTTGTCCCTTGATAGCTTTTTATGGGACAAACCTGATGTCGAACTGCTGGAGAATTACTACCCACAGTACTAGTCAGCCTGTCAACATGGGGCGGTTCGGAATGTACTTCAGTGGGTCTACCTGAGACACCAGTTGTACCTCATGGTTCTCCAAGTAGTGTCACAACTTCTGTACTGTGAATACTAGTGCAAGGCAGCTCTTTTCGATGGGGGAGTATCTTGTCCCCGTGTCAGGGATCATGAGGATGAGTCAGTAGAGGCAATTTTTCATCCCTTCATTATTCTTCTGGGTGAGAAGGTCATCGAGAGATCGTTCCAGGGTAGCCACGTATAGGATTAGAGGCTTTCTGGGGATGGATCGCATGAAGACCGGAGGCTGGAGAAGATACTTATTGATTTCATTGAACACGGTCTTGCACTCTTAGTCCCATTCGTAGGCAGAGCCTTTCTTCATTAGTCGAGAAAATGTCTTACACTTTCCAGCTAGATTCACAATGAATCGGCGTATGTAGGCTAAGTGGCATTGAAAACCTCTAAACTCGCGAATATTTCTCGGGGGAGGCATCTGAATGATAGCCTTGATCTTATCTGGGTCGATCTCGATGCCTTGGTACCTGAAAACAAATCCAAGAAACTTCCTAGAGGTGACCTTGAAGGCACATTTCAGTGGGTTCATCTTTAGGTGGTGGGAACAGAGGAAGCCAAACAATTTCTCGAGGTCCTTGAGATTGTCTTGGAGCTGGAAAGATTTGAACACCAAATCTTCCACATAGCATTCCACCAACATTATGAGTATTGGCTTGAATATGTGGTTCATGTCCCGGTGATAGGTGTCACATGTATTCTTTAGGCCGAAGGGCATAACCTCGTAACAGAAAGTACCTTGGGGTGCCCTGAAAGCAGTGAACTATTCATCCTTGAGGGCCATCTGGATCTGATTATATCCATAGTAACCATACATGAAGGAGAGGTCTTGGAACCTAGCTATAGCGTTGATCAACAATTTTGTCAATGGAAGGGGAAAATCATCATTCAGACAGTGACGATTGAGATATCAAAAGTCGGTGCAGACTCTGATCTGTCTGTTCTTCTTCCTGACTGGAACAATGATGGCTAGCCACTTGGAATACTGGACCTCCTTGTTGAAGTTGGCACTAATGATCTTGTCAAATTCGGCCTCAACCATTTCACTGTGAGAAGAGCGCATCTTCCTGAGAGGTTTCTTGAACCAGTGATTATTTTTCGGAAGACCGAAGCAGTGGATGGCTACTGAAGGATCTAGTCCTGGAATTTAGTTGTAGCTCTAGGTGAATACATCATGGTGTTGTTTCAAGAAATATATGTACCATTGCTACTACTCAAGGGACATGGAGGCACTGATCAATGTGGGTCTCAGATCTACCTTGCTACCAAGGTTCACCTGTACCAGTTCATCGACTGTGGAAGAGACGCCTTCTTCAATGGTGGGGGGAGCATCCTCCAAATCCTCTTCATCAATTTCGGAAGAATCCCCAGCAGGAGGAGCATCCTCTAGGTTGGCAGATCTTGAAGGGGGGATGGTACCATCCTGGACAGCAGTGGACATCATATCAGGGGATTCACGTGCTGCTGAGACCATACCTATGAAGGCATTCTATCTGATCCCATTTGGTTTTCATCCCAAGGGTCCATGCTAGATGATATCAAATCAATATTGGCATGTCAGCATGAGACGGTTAATCCCATCCTGGTAGAATAGAAACATATGATGTATTGACATCACCATGGGGTGGACATTCTGATACTTTACGGGGGTAGGAGGATCCGGAATCATCTGAGTCTAGTTTGTGTAGGAGTACGAGGTGATTTTCTGTCATCGCTTGGACTTGGGAACATGCTTCCCTCTTATACCATAGAAAACAAAACATTTCCCAATGTCAGGGGTCGTGGCCTCAAATCGATGGATCAGGAAGATGTAGGGTTCATCCAGACCTACCAAGGGGTCAGTTATGACCATGGTGGGCTCAACCTCACTTGCCAGAATCGGCTTATCCTTGATCTTTTAATAGATTGCATCCATATAACGGGCTTCACAAGAGGCAAAAGGAGATGCATATCCTTAGAGCACACCTACTCAACCATTGAGGCAGTATTTGAGGAATTGGTGATACGATGAGGGGACCGCTACATGCAGGTGGAGCCATGGTCTACCCATCAATGCATTGTACGTAGTATCCTAGGAGACAACCATGAACTCGGTACTAGCAACTAGGCCACCGAACTGGGTCTTCAAGCAGATCTTACCAACTGGGGTCTGCTCGGTCCTGTCATATCCCTGGATCCTTAAATCTGAGGGAGTCAGGTCATCTTTAGATAACCCCATCTTCTGCAATGTCCGCGTCGGGATAATGTTGATCCCAGTGCCGGTGTCAATAAGACAGCAGCAAAACTCCACACCATTAAATTGTCCAGTGATGTACAATGGGAGGAGCTTCCCTTGTATGGGGGAGCCTTCATCCTCTATAGATAATGAAATGATGGCCTGACATTCATCATTCTCGATTGCTTCTGCATGAAAGTCTTCTACAGCTGCTACCTCCGTCTCAAACTGGAGGGAGCTTCTTAAAGCCTCAGTGAGGGCCTCACATATATCTGATGACAAGCAAAGGGCTTTAAGGTTGGAAAACCTCATTGGGAGGCCGGAGAGTTTCTTGAGAACTTCATACTTCCACGCATGGCACAAACTTCTTCTTACAGGAGGCCTCTCTACGATTGGAGGTAGGGCGGGCCCTGCCGGCTGGACCAACGACTGACTAGTGCTGGGAATATCATGCTGATCACTAGTCGAAGCCTAAAGAGTAGCTGTTTGATGAAGACCAAACGACTGAGATCAGCTTGTAGCCAGGCGAGGCTGGTCTCAGCCTGGATGAGGTAGCTATGCCTGATCCAGTAGCACAAACAGTGGTAGAGGCTGTCCTGACGACACCGGATAAAGAGGCTGCGCATGCTGGGTTCTGCGTTGGGCCTGCTATTTGGTCTTAGTGGCATGCACGGCTTGGCTGGAGTTTCCAACTGATGCACCTCAATGACCCATATGGCCATAGATCTTCCAACATTGGTGTCGTCTAGGGATGTTGGGGAGATTCGTCTGGCGCTCCCCCTCGCTGGGAGTCATATATAGATTTATCAACTCCAATATATTAACCAAATCATACCCTTTACTATCACATGAAGAGTAAACGACTACTGGGAAGATTCTGGGAGGTATCCCCATCTCAGGGGGCATGAAGTTGATGAGAGTGAGGGACAACAATGGAATTTGAGGGGAACATTTCTTTTTCTTGCGTCGCTGATGCTTTCTCTCCTAGGAAGAGGCTGGCTGAGATGATAATGCAGAAGTGGTGGCCGCAGCTTCTGAAGGCTCCAGTTGATTTAAGAGAGCCCGAATGATTCCATGGGCACGAGCAACTGTCTTGTGATCCAGCCAATCATTGTACTTATGGGACCCGTAGTTAGAAACCTACTTCCACACGCCTTCGCTGTCTCTACTACTATCCGGCCTAAGAAAAACACCCACCACTTGTGTCGGGGTTGGGCCCAGCCTGACTATGTTGTTATCGACATGGTCTTGGAGCCAGTCTTTAAACACATAGCACTGCTTGAGGGTGTGCCCCAGAATCTGATGATAGGGCCAGTAGTTGGGGCAATCAGTGATATTTGCCTCTTTCGGCCTTCTTCACTCAGTCAAGTGTACAATCACTTGTTCCAAGGTGCTATGGAAGTAACCAAGGACCTGATTCTCACTGAATGAGTAGGTCCAGTTTATTATATACTTGAAGGAGGGCCTTGGAGCCTGGACCTAGCGAGGATCCAAAGGGGCCTGTCGAAGAGGAAGACCCTGATTATCCCACCTGGGCGGTGGCGGCGCATTCCGCAGGGGCGCTTGCCGATTCTATGGACGCTGCTAAGTCGGAGGCTGCACCTAAGGTGGAGGTCCTATGCGAGGCTGTAGGACCGGTGCTTCTAGTAGCAACTCTAGTTTCCTAGGGGCTTCTATTTGGGTCACCGCAGTGGGTTCGGCTCTGGAAGCTCTCCGGACTGGGATTACAGGGGGAAATGGACGTGCCTGGCTGGCCTATTGCAAGGCTTCCTCCAAGTGATGGGCCTTATCAAAGAAGTCTCAGAATCCTCCAGGTTAATTCTGGGTGATCAGAGAAGGAACCAATTCCACCTTGACATTCCCTACACACATCGTCAATAATTTCTCTTGAGTCAGTGGCGTGTCAAGGGAGTATGTAAGCCCCTTCCACCGAGGGATAAAGTCCGCAACTCCTTCATCAGGCCTTTTCTTGCATTTAAAGATGGCTGCGATGCTGGTTTTCTAGGTGGTAGAGCTGAACTAGTAGAGTAATTACCTACGAAGTTCATCCTAGCTTGTCACAGATCCGACAGGGAGCTGGTTATACTAGATGAATGCCATCCCCTCCACTGTCTGAACAAAACAACGGAGCTTGGCAGCCTCCTGCTACACTGGAGTCCCTAACATGGGCCCACATCTTGAGTTGAAGTGGGTCAGGTGCTGCAGCGGGTCCCCCATCCCGTTAAAGGGGGATAAGGTGGGATTCCGAAAACCCGGAGGCACCGACATATCATCCACCCATGCTGGGTATGGCATACCATCTGGTGGGATTTCCACCTGTCACGTTTCCAATTCCACAAGGCGGGCTATGAGCATTGACATAGGATCATCTGGGTGGGGGACCCTATCTTGATGGGGATCCCTAAACACGAGCACATTTTTGGGCTCTTCAACATGGTAGACAGGCTCAGCGGCTCGTGGAGCGACCCTTGGGGCTGCCGTGGGAGCCTGAGCGGGGTTCCTTGGGTTTTCGCGCCATTCAGGAGGATTTGGAGAGACATTTCACACCCTCTTTCCATGAGCTCCGGTTTTAGCCCTGTCTGTAAGAGCTCCGGTTGGCCAACTCCTGTGTAGCAGAAACACTCAACTTCTTCCGGAGTGAGGGATTCCAGTATGCAGAAATTTTTCACTGCCACGGGCCCAAACTTCTTGGGGATGTGATGTAACACCCGAGACTTTTATGTTATATAAATCATCAAACGAATCTTTTTCTACACAACACTTGCTTGACTTGCTTTACACGCAATCGCGACCTTCCTCGATAGCTTGCGTCGTACGCAATACCGAGTTTCACTAAACAACAATATGCTATTAAAACTAGCCGTTATGATTAGTAATAACCACTTTTTGAAATTTTATAAATTTTATTTTTTAAAATGGACTTCATTTTTGGACTCAAAATATCGAAATTAGCCTAGGGTGAAATTTTGGTATTTTTCTAAAAACTTTCAATTTTTTATGAATAGTGAAACCACTAAGTGGTAGGTTAAAAACTGAATTTTGCATAAAACTTAATTTTACCGCTTCTGTGAATGGAATTTCAAAAATCCGACAGACACGGTTGATATCAGTAAGTAAAATGTGGTTCAATGAGATAAAAATAATTTTTTGGTGAATAGTAACTTTTTTCTTTTTTTACCGCGATTAATAGTAAATAGGGTAACTAAGGGTAAATATGATATTAATATTACCCTAACACATGTCCTAATTCTATTGGATAAGTGTAATTCGACCAAAAACAACCTTATGAATAAAATATGACCATTTAGGCCCACTTGGATTAGATTAGGACATTTATTATTAATTTATTTAAAGAAGGGTTAAAATAGTTAAAATCAAAGTTTAATAAGTAAATCATTTTTAATATGGGGTTATACATAAGATAAATTAGACTATAAATATTCATTTGAAATCTAAAATGATTTCCTACATGATGGTATTTTATTTGTAATTTTTGGACATCAAATAATTTAATTTATTTATGACACAAAGATGATGCAGTAATTATCTTATTAATGAAATTTTGACATAATTGATAATATAAATACCAATAAATGTAATTTAAGACTTTTTATGAATTCCACTAATTTTATAGGTTACTATGATATATTAGTGTTGATTTAATCAACTTGGTTCGAACATATAATTATGTTATGACTTTCAGAAAAATCATATATCAAATAGTGTCAAAATTGACACAAAATAGTTTTTAAATAAAATATTATATTATTAATTGTTATTTTATTCCTAAAAATCTAAGTTTCGGCCAAATGAATTAGATAAGGATATATATATTAATAATAAACAATTTGGGGTTCGTTTGGCATGTTATAGTAAGTGTATTAACCATATAGTGAAAGAAAGAAAAAAGACACGGTAAAAGTTAAATTATTTAACTTGGAGTTAAATCTAATTGATAAGGTTAAAATAATATCCTAAACTTGTCTAAATCCTATTGGTTGATAGGCGTTCGACGCTTCCCCACTTTAGCCTTGAAATAAGACCCTTTGGAACCATTATAAACCGATTTTGACTTTAATATAAAATAATATTTTGAGATATTCCTAAGGTGCCCCTCTCCTCCCTTATAAAAGGGAACCTCCTCCCCCTCCTCCTCACACCAATTTGAGCACTCAAGCTCGGCCAACCCCTGCCATTTTCTCCTCTACACTTCCCTAGAATAATCCTAGAGGTCTTGGTCTTCTTCAAAGACCAATCTTAGTTCCCTAAGTGGAGTATTCAAAGAAGAGTTCCAAAGAAGAGGTAATATCCATTACCGATCTTTTCAATTTCTTTCTTCTTCAACTTCTTCTTCTTTAGTTGTTTCATGATAAAGTAATAACATCAGTATTACTTACATACTGATATGTTATTATAAATATGAAACAACCTTAATTCACCTTCTATCCATCCTACGGAAAAATGAAATCACCGCGTGTGCGTACGTACGGAATACCGTCTCCACGCCGTGGTGTAATCTATTTTCCACCACCACCTTACAAGGATGGGTATAATGGTGTAATGAGTAACTATTTATGATTATTATAAAGTAATATTGATACTGAAATAATATATATATATACTCCAATACAGTTCCACGATCATAGGAACGATATCATCACTCGTGCGTACGTACGGAATACCGTCTCCACGATGTGATGCGACTCGTTCTACATGATCATCATTACATAGTAATTATATAAATTGAATGAATAAATATGATATATGTTACACTAATACCATTATGGATATAAGGTATCGATAACCTTAAAAGAAGAATAAGGATGTATTCGGCAAAACACGCATAAGAACAAAAGGCAATAAAGACCCGAGTAACAAGTAACAATGAAATATTACTATCAAGAAGCTAAGAATATTACCATATATGATATCATATCAATATGTATGATTCTGGAATAAGTCAATAACATTATTTAAACCATTATACAAGAGCTTCGGACACGTACAAAGCAAATTGGACCTAAGGTAAGGGAAATATCACAATCTCATTTTTATCCGAGATTGTTTATTCGTAAGTATTTACTGGGGTGTATTTTATCATCCACATCCATGTTTCATCAAAATGTAATATTATTTCCATCCACCTAAAATTGTTTAAATCCATTTTTACCCTTCGGTGAGTTTTAGTAATATGTATGAAAGGAATCTTTTATCGTACGAGGTACTTTTTGACTTTTCCGACAAAAGTACGAAGAATGTTTTTTTTAACTTATACGGCATGAATGGATTTTTAAAACATTATTTCCAAGAAGCTTCCTTTACAAGTTTTCAAGTTTATTTTTAATCAACTTCTTTTATTTTAAAGTTGTATGACATGTTATGAAAGGAAAAATGTTTTTGAAGAAGAAAGGATATTTTCCTCAAGAATGGAGTTCAAGTGTTTTATCAAAATTATTTTCCATCTAAGATAATAAAGGGTTCTGTTTTTATCCCTATTATTACATGGATTTGATTATGTTGTGATGGAAACATTTTTATGAATTCCTTTATCTTATATGAATTGTTTTATGATGTCATGTTGTTTAAGAATCCCATTTTTTATTACATGGGTTATGCGATGAAGTATGATTTATGATTATGTGGCACACATAAGAAAGGATTCATTATAAGATGGGTGGGACCTATATCTCCCTCCAATGCATTGGGTAAAGATTTTATATCTCATGAGATAGATAGGGCTGGAACGGTAGGTTATACCGATTCAGTGAAACAGGACTGAAACGAGGGTTACTCGATTCAGAAAGGGACTTTGTCCACTAAGATAGTCTTGGCAATGAGTCATGACTAACAAGAAATGATTTTCCATGATTATGTGTGCATGCCACAAAGTTTCAAGTTTTATGTTATGATTATGGGGATCTCATTTTCACTTCTATGATTTATTCAATGTTAAGATATTATGATCTCTTTTGCAGGTTTTGATTTTCAAAAAGATATGATATGATTTTTATTTCATTTATTTTCCCTTGATGAGCATTTGAGCTCACCCTTTTATGTTTTCTTTTCCCCAGGTCAGGAAGATGGATATTAAGTAGAATATGCTAAAATGGACCCTAGATATGATGAAATAATTGGGAGACACTGTAGAAGATTTATGAACTAGTTGTTTATGTTTCCCAGTTTCTAAAGACACTATACCTATACGGTCCTTTGTGGTTTTGTCATATGTTGTAATAAGTGTGCTTAAATTTTGAAGTATTAACAATGTATGTAAAGTATGGGTCGTTATAGTTGGTATCAGAGGAAAGGTATATTCAACCTTTGGAAACTAGGATGTGAAAGCCTTAGTAAGAACCCTAAGGATAAGTCTAAGCATAGAACACAATCTTAGTGTTTTAGAAATGTCCTTGAATAACCTAGGATAATACCTTAAGCATGAAAATTGTATTCTTATGTGGTTTTCCTATTATAATTAGTGTTGCTCACACTATTCTTATTGGTTTTAGTCAATGGCTAGAACCCGAAGGAACCGTGTTAATGCGGAATGCGATGGGCAATGCAATGATTGTCCCCCTGAGCAACCAAACGATATGGGAGCTGGAATGCAAAATCTTGTAGCCATGCTCTCACAACTTTCTCAAGCTATGAATCATGCAGGACTTCCAAACGAGCAAAGGAAGGAGCAACATTCTGTTGAATCATTCATGAGGCAGCGTCCACCTTATTTCAGCGGGTCTACTGATCCATTAGTTGCTGAACAATGGATTAGTACTACTGAAAAGATATTTTCAGTTCTTCAATGTTCTGAGCATGATAAAGTCATCCTAGCAGTGTATCGTTTGGAAGGAGATGCTGATCAATGGTGGAATCTTATTAAGAATACGAGGCAAAGGGATGAAATTGAGTCCATGGAATGGGACGAGTTCAAGAACTTATTTTTCAATAAGTACTTCCCTCGTATTCTCCGAACAAAGATGGAGAAAGAGTTCCTTGAACTGAAGCAAAGGGATGATGAATCTGTTAGTACCTATGAAGAAAATTTTACAAGACTTGAAAGGTACGCTTCTGGTATTATTATCCAACCTGAGAGTAAGATCGATCGATTCTTTAGTGGCTTAAAACCAAGTCTTCGAAGGGCGTTAGCCATAAGGGACTTCAATAGCTACGAGGAAATCGTTCGATGTGCTCTCAAAGTCGAGATGGAGATTTGAGTAACCCATCAGTCACATGGGTTTGATAAGAAGAGGAAGATGGAATTCAAAGAAAAATCTAAAGAGCACACTGAAAAGAAGATGAACTTTCCATTATGCTCAAAGTGTGGAAAGAAACATGGAAGGACTTGTCTTAAAGGGACAAGTAAATGTTTTAAATGTGGAAAGGAAGGTCATCGGGCATTTGAATGCCGCGATAATGGGAAGAATATGTCTAATGATGCAAACAAAGGAAGGGATACACAGAATGAACCTACTACACTTCAATGTTTCAAGTGCAAGGAGATGGGGCATTATGCCAATCAATGCCCAAATCCAAGGGTTGATGATGATGGTCGACGTCAACAAAATCTTAAGGCTAAAGACAAAGGAAAGTCACATGCAATTTCTATCAGTGATGTGGAATACGATAACGAAGTGGTGAAAGGTACACTTACCATCCACTCTAAAGTAGCAAATGTTCTATTTGATTCTGGATCCACCCACTCTTTTATTTCTAAAGAATTTTCTAAGGGTATCACTGTATTACCTCAACAATTAGATGTTGAGTTAGCTGTGACAACACCTAATGGCACAACAGTCGCATCAAAAGTTTATAATTCTTCTCCGATCGAAGTTTCTGGGAAAGTGCTTCCTGCAAATCTTGTGATCCTTCCTTTAGTGGAATTTGATGTGATTCTTGGCATGGATTGGCTTTCTCTACAAGGAGCTCATATCAATTTCCAAAGAAGGGAAGTCACATTTCATATTCCAGATCAATCTACGATCGTCTATCAATGCAAGGATGAACATAACCTTCCGGTGGAAATTCCTTCCATCTTATGGGTCATGATTCCACTAAATGAAGGTTATTTATCTCAAATGGTTGGTGAGAAAATCACGATTAAGAATATTCCCATTGTACGGGAGTTTGATGATGTCTTTCCGGAGGAATTACCGGTTCTTCCACCAAATCGTGAAGTTGAGTTTTCAATAGAACTCGTACCGGGTGCTTTGCCTATTTCAAAGACACCTTATAGAATGGCCCCAATTGAGTTGCAGGAATTGAAGAAGCAACTCCAAGAGAATCTTGATAAGGGATTCATACGCCCTAGTGCGTCACCTTGGGGAGCACCTGTTCTATTTGTTAAGAAGAAAGATGGATCAATGAGACTCTGCATTGATTATCGAGAACTTAACAAGATCACTATCAAGAACAAATATCCTCTCCCACGCATTGATGACTTATTTGACCAACTACGCGGAGCTCAATAATTTTCCAAGATTGATCTTCATTTAGGGTATCATCAATTAAGGGTCAAAAGGGAGGATATACCAAAGACGGCTTTCCGTACAAGGTATGGACACTATGAATTTATAGTGATGCCATTTGGTCTTACTAATGCCCCTGCTATCTTCATGGATCTAATGAATAGAGTCTTTAGAAACTATCTTGATCAATTTGTGGAAGTCTTTATAGACGATATTCTTGTCTATTCAAAGAGCAAGGAAGAGCATGAAGATCACTTGAGAATTATATTGAAGACCCTGAGAAAGGATAAGCTTTATGCCAAATTTACCAAGTGTGAATTTTGGCTTCAAAAAGTTGCATTTTTGGGTCACATAATCTCAAAAGAGGGGATATCTGTGGATCCAGCAAAAATAGAGGTTATCGAAAGATGGTCAAGACCAACAATAGTAACTGAGATCCGAAGTTTTCTTGGTTTGGCTAGATATTATCGACGTTTTGTAAAATATTTTTCACGATTATCTAATCCACTCACCAAGCTGACTCGGAAAGGAGTTAAGTTTGTCTGGACAGAGGAATGTGAAGAGAATTTCAAGGAGTTGAAAAGAAGGTTATCCAGTGCACCTGTGCTCACACTGCCTTGTAGTGGATAAAGGTTTGTGATCTATAGTGATGCATCCAAGAAGGGATTGGGGTGTGTTCTTATGAAAAATGATATGGTGATAGCTTATGCCTCACGACAGTTGAAAATCCATGAGCAAAATTACCCAACACATGATTTGGAGTTGGCTGCGGTAATCTTTGCATTAAAGATTTGGAGGCATTACCTTTATGGTTAAAGGTGTGATATTTATACTGATCATAAAAGTTTAAAGTATATTTTCACACAAAAGGAGCTGAATATGCGTCAAAGAAGGTGGTTGGAGATGATTAAGGATTATGACTGCTCAATCCATTACCACCCTGGGAAAGCAAACAAGGTGGCAGATGCATTAAGTCGACAAGACCATGCTAGTTTATCCATGATGAGGATCACAAAAGATCCAATATTTATGGATTTACAAAGGATGGATCTTGGAATTATAATGGAAGGGGAAAAATCTTATCTTTCTCAAATGAATGTTCAACCATCTATACATGTGAAGATTAAAGAGGCAAAGAAAGAAGATGTCGAGTTAAAAAAGAAGGTGAGAAATGTTCCTGAATTCAACCTTGATTGTGATGGGATAATAAAGTTCAGGAATCGGGTTTGTGTTCCTTCCATCCCCGAATTAAAGAAGGAGCTGCTGGATGAGGCTCATAGTTCATCATTCTCTATTCATCCTGGAAGCTCGAAGATGTATAGGGACCTGAAAGAGTACTTCTGGTGGGATGGCATGAAAAGAGATGTTGCTGAATATGTCTCTCGATGCTTGGTTTGTCAACAAGTTAAAGCTGAGAGACAAAAGTCTAAGGGGATGTTACAACCATTACCCATACCCGAATGGAAATGGGAAAACATCACTATGGACTTTGTCACAGGACTTTCTAAAACATCCAAAGGCAATAATGCTATCTGGGTCATAGTTGATCGTCTTACAAAGTCTGCACACTTCATTCCCATTAGGGAGGATTTCTCTCTAGATCAGCTTTCCAGGATATATGTAAAGGAAGTGGTAAGATTGCATGGAGTACCACTTTCTACTATATCTGATCGGGATCCGAGATTTACCTCGAAGTTCTGGCGAAGTCTTCAGCATACTCTGGATACAAAGTTGAGTTTCAGCACTGCTTATCATCCCCAGACAGACGGTCAGTCTGAGAGAACAATTCAAACCCTAGAAGATATGTTGAGATCTTGCTCTATGGATTTCAAAGGAGGTTGGGATCAACACCTACCTTTGGTGGGATTTTCTTATAATAATAGCTTTCACTCCAGTATTCAGATGGCTCCTTATGAAGCTCTCTATGGAAAGAAATGCAGGACTCCAACTTACTGGGATGAAGTTGGGGAAAGAAAGCTATTAGGACCTGATCTCGTTGATGAAATGGCAGAAAAAGTCAGATCTATTCAACAACACATAAGAGCAGCTCAGAGTCGACAGAAAAGTTATGCCGACAACCGAAGAAAAGACCAAGAGTTTGAAGTGGGTGATAAAGTGTTCTTACGAATATCTCCCTGGAAAAGGGTTATGAGATTTGGAAAGAAGGGGAAGTTGAGCCCTAGATATATCGGTCCTTTCGAAATACTAGATCGTGTTGGGAAGGTAGCTTACCGATTGGCGCTTCCACCGAATCTCTCTCAAGTTCACGATGTGTTCCATGTATCTCTCCTGAGAAAGTACATACCTGATCCTTCACATGTACTCAGCTCAGAAGTTGTACCGCTGGAGCAAGATCTTTCTTATGAAGAACAGCCGATAGAGAGTCTGGATCGTAGCGAAAAAGTCCTACGAAACAAGACCACTCGCTTGGTGAAAGTTTTATGGAGGAACCACCAACTTGAAGAAGCTACATGGGAGCTTGAGGATATGATGAGGGAGAAGTATCCTCATCTATTTGTTACAAAGTGACGAATTTCGAGGGCAAAATTCTTTTTAAGGGGGGTATAATGTAACACCCGAGACTTTTATGTTATATAAATCATCAAAGGAATCTTTTTCTACACAACACTTGCTTGGCTTGCTTTACACGCAATCGCGACCTTCCTCGATAGCTTGCGTCGTACGCAATACCGAGTTTCACTAAACAACAATATGCTATTAAAACTAGCCGTTATGAATAGTAATAACCACTTTTTGAAATTTTATAAATTTTATTTTTTAAAATGGACTTCATTTTTGGACTCAGAATATCGAAATTAGCATAGGGTGAAATTTTGGTATTTTTCTAAAAACTTTCAATTTTTGATGAATAGTGAAACCACTAAGTGGTAGGTTAAAAACTGAATTTTGCATAAAACTTAATTTTACCGCTTCTGTGAATGGAATTTCAAAAATCCGACAGACACGGTTGATATTAGTAAGTAAAATGTGGTTCAATGAGATAAAAATAATTTTTTGGTGAATAGTAACTTTTTACTTTTTTTACCGCGGTTAATAGTAAATAGGGTAACTAAGGGTAAATATGATATTAATATTACCCTAACACATGTCCTAATTCTATTGGATAAGTGTAATTCGACCAAAAACAACCTTATGAATAAAATATGACCATTTTGGCCCACTTGGACTAGATTAGGACATTTATTATTAATTTATTTAAAGAAGGGTTAAAATAGTTAAAATCAAAGTTTAATAAGTAAATCATTTTTAATATGGGGTTATACATAAGATAAATTCGACTATAAATATTCATTAGAAAGATAAAAAGATTTCCTACATGATGGTATTTTATTTGTAATTTTTGGACATCAAATAATTTAATTTATTTATGACACAAAGATGATGCAGTAATTATCTTATTAATGAAATATTGACATAATTGATAATATAAATACCAAAATAAATGTAATTTAAGACTTTTTATGAATTCCACTAATTTTCTAGGTTACTATTATATATTATTGTTGATTTAATAAACTTGGTTCGAACATATAATACTGTTATGACTTTCAGAAAAATCATATATCAAATAGTGTCAAAATTGACACAAAATAGTTTTTAAATCAAATATTATATTATTAATTGTTATTTTATTCCTAAAAATCTAAGGTTCGGCCAAATGTCTTAGATAAGGATATATATATTAATAATAAACAATTTGGGGTTCGTTTGGCATGTTATAGTAAGTGTATTAACTATATAGTGAAAGAAATCAAAAAGACACGGTAAAAGTTAAATTATTTAACTTGGAGTTAAATCTAATTGATAAGGTTAAAATAATATCCTAAACTTGTCTAAATCCTATTGGTTGATAGGAGTTCTACCCTTCCCCACTTTAGCCTCGAAATAAGACCCTTTGGAACCATTATAAACCGATTTTGACTTTAATATAAAATAATATTTTGAGATATTCCTAAGGTGCCCCTCTCCTCCCTTATAAAAGGGAACCTCCACCCCCTCCTCCTCACACCAATTTGAGCACTCAAGCTCGGCCAAACCCTGCCATTTTCTCCTCTCCACTTCCCTAGAATAATCCTAGAGGTCCTGGTCTTCTTCAAAGACCAATCTTAGTTCCCTAAGTGGAGGATTCAAAGAAGAGTTCCAAAGAAGAGGTAATATCCATTACCGATCTTTTCAATTTCTTTCTTCTTAAACTTCTTCTTCTTTAGTTGTTTCATGATAAAGTAATAACATCAGTATTACTTACATACTGATATGTTATTATAAATATGAAAAAACCCTAATTCACCTTCTATCCATCCTACGGAAAAAATGAAATCACCGCGCGTGAGTACGTACGGAATACCGTCTCCACGCCGTGGTGTAATCTATTTTCCACCACCACCTTACAAGGATGGGTATAATGGTGTAATGAGTAACTATTTATGATTATTATAAAGTAATATTGATACTGAAATAATATATATATATACTCCAATACATTTCCACGATCATAGGAACGATATCATTACTCGTGCGTACGTACGGAATACCGTCTCCACGATGTGATGCGACTCGTTCTACATGATCATCATTACATAGTAATTATATAAATTGAATGAATAAATATGATATATGTTACACTAATACCATTCTGGATATAAGGTATTGATAACCTTAAAAGAAGAATAAGAATGTATTCGGCAAAACACGCATAAGAACAAAAGGCAATAAAGACCCGAGTAACAAGTAACAATGAAATATTACTATCAAGAAGCTAAGAATATGACCATATATGATATCATATCAATATGTATGATTCTGGAATAAGTCAATAACATTATTTAAACCATTATACAGGAGCTTCGGACACGTACAAAGCAAATTGGACCTAAGGTAAGGGAAATATCACAATCTCATTTTTATCCGAGATTGTTTATTCGTAAGTATTTACTGGGGTGTATTTTATCATCCACATCCATGTTTCATCAAAATGTAATATTATTTCCATCCACCTACAATTTTTTAAATCCATTTTTACCCTTCGGTGATTTTTAGTAATATGTATTAAAGGAATCTTTTATCGTACGAGGTACTTTTTGACTTTTCCGACAAAAGTACGAAGAATGTTTTTTTTAACTTATACGGCATGAATGGATTTTTAAAACATTATTTCCAAGAAGCTTCTTTTACAAGTTTTCAAGTTTATTTTTAATCAACTTCTTTTATTTTAAAGTTGTATGACATGTTATGAAAGGAAAAATGTTTTTGAAGAAGAAAGGATATTTTCCTCAAGAATGGAGTTCAAGTGTTTTATCAAAATTATTTTCCATCTAAGATAATAAAGGGTTCTGTTTTTATCCCTATTATTACATTGATTTGATTATGTTGTGATGGAAATATTTTTATGAATTCCTTTATCTTATATGAATTGTTTTATGATTTCATGTTGTTTAAGAATCCCATTTTTTATTACATGGGTTATGCGATGATGTATGATTTATGATTATGTGGCACACATAAGAAAGGATTCATTATAAGATGGGTGGGACCTATATCTCCCTCCAATGCATTGGGTAAAGATTTTATATCTCATGAGATAGACAGGGCTGGAACGGTAGGTTATACCGGTTCAGTGAAACGGGACTGAAACAAGGGTTACTCGATTCAGAAAGGGACTTTGTCCACTAAGATAGTCTTGGCAATGAGTCATGACTAACAAGAAATGATTTTCCATGATTATGTGTGCATGCCACAAAGTTTCAAGTTTTATGTTATGATTATGGGGATCTCATTTTCACTTCTATGATTTATTCCATGTTAAGATATTATGATCTCTTTTGCAGGTTTTGATTTTCAAAAAGATATGATATGATTTTTATTTTCTTTATTTTCCCTTGCTGAGCATTTGAGCTCACCCTTTTATGTTTTCTTTTCCCCAGGTCAGGAAGATGGATATTAAGTAGAATATGCTAAAAGGGACCCTAGATATGATGAAATAAATGGGAGACACTGTAGAAGATTTATGAACCAATTGTTTATGTTTCCCAGTTTATAAAGACACTATACCTATACGGTCCTTTTTGGTTTTGTCATATGTTGTAATAAGTGTGCTTCAATTTTGAAGTATTAACAATGTATGTAAAGTATGGGTCGTTATATGTGATTTGCTGCGAGGATTATCCAGAAGATCCTTGGGTCAAATTAAGGTTATGGCCCTTGATTTCCCAACTCACCAACTGGGGGAGGTTGAGGAACCGGTAGCAGTACTGAGGCAGACCGTTGGGACAGCAGGTCGGTCGGTGGAGAATATGGTGAACGGGCTGACAGGCCGCCATATCTCAAGCCTTCTTCCGAAGAGTGTAGCAACCTGGCCTCTACATCGTGATAGGATGGGCTGACATCTGTAGTTTCTAAATCAGGGTCTAGGGAAACTGGCGATGGCTTTCACTACTACTCACCCACCATTTGTCCCCAGAATAGCTCTATGTGATCTCCTGTGGAGGTAGAAAGCACTTCCGGCAACAGTGGTGGTGATTGCACAACCATAACCTACGGGGTTTCCAGATTTTCATCCTCTTAGATATACCTATGGAGGGAGGAGGTAATCCTATTAACCCCACATTTCGTAAGTACTAGTCCGATATGCCTTATTCCGACCCCTACCCTTGACTCATATGAGTGAGGGGACGGTTCCCGAGCTGAGAGGTAATCCGCTTTAGAGTCTGAGAAGTGGAGCAGTTTGATCTTCGTTCATAATTTCACAGAATTCTTCTTATGGAACCGACTACCCGCCTTCCTACCCCTAGGTGGCTCCTCGGGATAGGGCTGATTTTTGAGACGGGGTCCTTTGGCCACACTGGTGCTGGGGCGGAGAAGGTTTCCACCCGAAAAAGCCGGGGTGTGAGGATCACTGGGACAAATATCGAGGTAGACATGGGGAGGACATCCATGAATAGCACCAGAGCAGGCAAAACCTCCACTGGGACCGGTAGAAGCATCGGGAGGACCTCCATGCTTGGTGTGGGTGGAGCGAGGCAGGCCTTCACCCCTCTGGTTTCCGGGGAAAGGATGAACATCATCTGCTTCTGATAGGATGTAGGAAGGATCCCCACATTGAAGAGAGACCGGATGTGCAATGTCCCTGCACTGGCAGTCAGAAGAAGCAGGAACGACTCCATATCCAGTGTAATGGGCACTCGAGAGGCTTTCGTGCGGAGCATCACTGCCATGGGGAAGACCTTCATTCGGATTGGGGGTGGCACGAGGCAGACCTTCATGCCAAGCCTCGAAGCGGGGAAGGCCCACACTCCCTATGGTAGTGGTATGAGTGGGACCTCTGTATGGGGTGGCATCACTGTGGGTTGGTTCGCGGTGACCACTGCTCGTGCATGCGACTAGGAGAGTCGACCCAGCCTGCCCGTGGGGCGGTTGGGGCCTCGATCTCGATTGGGCGTATAATCAACCCTGCTCAGTGTATATAGGGACTTGATGATATGTGTCGGAGGTCACTCGGGCCATAGTAGTCGTCGACATTAACGCCCCTTTGTGGGCGTCCTCCTCAGCTTGCGCCCAACGCTGGCGTCGGGTCGGACGAACCGGGGCTGGTGGTGCAGGTGAATGGCTTTCCTTATCCTCATCCAATAAAACTGGGCGGCGGTGCTGACATGGCCAGGTGGGAGCCCTCACTGGAATCCCCTAGATTGGGACTCTGACCGGGCTTGGCCGGACATCACCAACCTCATCATCATAAGACAGAGAGTCATCGAGGCACTCCAGGGACAGGCTCCCAAAGCGGTTGTATGTTGGGGTGGGGAGAAATGGCTCCCTGTGCGGCCCTCGGGGGTGCTGTTGATGGTGAGGCGCAGACGCCTCCATATGCGGTGGTCCAAATCCTAGGTTGGTATTATGCCCTCCTCTTCATAACGATGCATGAGGTCATTAATTATCCTTCGTTAAATAACTTATGATGGGGAGAAGTGGCATGGGTGCCCCACGGTCGTGGAAGTAGAGGTCGTCGCGGAAGTGGTGAAGCCACGCAGAGCGGCTGTGCTGGCGTTTCCCCTGCCCTAGCGTAGACGGGTGGGCGGTGATCGCATTCCTGAGGCAACAACCTTATTTCTGAAAAGTATGGAGATTATCTCATCATTGTTGTAAGAAAAAGAAATTGATATCCAATGCCCCATCTCTATCCCATCTCTTGTGATCAGTAAGAGGGATCCACGCTGACAACATTGCAGAACAGGATGTCCAACATTTTACTGCCCCAGCTTCTGGTGGGTTTCACGCCAGACCCGATATTTTCTTGGTGGGACTCGGTGCTGGATATCTGGATATGGTGATACATCAATCCATTGATTCCCCGAGCGCTACTAATATCCATATTGAGGAGAATATATTCACATCGGTTTCACCTTTTTTGTTTCTGATGCTTTCTCCAGGGCACGCGCATCCGTCTTGTTTGGGGACAAGGGACGCGGTTTTTGTTGCCCTGCATTCCAACTTTCCAAAGGCGGGTGGCATCCACTCCTTTTTCAGGTACGTCTTCTCCTTGATCCAAATGGGATTATGGGATGTCGGTTCTTACTTTTGTGCATTCCTCCTCAGAACTTGTCACATAGTTCGGGTCTCCCTCAAATACTTAAGATGTTGTTTCTAAAACTCTTCATGGTGCCATATCTTCATGGGTACCAGTTAATTACACTACTCCTGTCAGGACATTCCAAGGGTTCCGGTCAGGGCAGCAACCTTTGGTTAGGGGAGTTGTCACGTTGGGCATCACTGGCGTGTCTGGACGCAAGGGGATTGGCATGTCTATCTTCTATCCCTTATTATAGGGCTTCTCGAGGGCGTGAAATCCCGAGGCATCCCACATCGAACACAAGGAATCATATTCCATGGGCATGTATCTGAGGTTTTTCTCAGCTTCCCATGTTTAACACAGGGTATGTCACAAGTTTAACGTCCAACGAAGACGGATCGGTCTGATCAGAACACTAAATAGAGTGGATCAGATGGGTGCAACCCCTAGAGGGAACACCGATATTGGGTCAACACATGGTTGACATCGTGGTTACAATTGAAGGGAATGGGATATGAGGTGGCATGATCCCACCGGGATGTGGCGGCCTGGGTATGAATCAGGATAGATGATGGAGCGGTTGAAAGAAGTGGATGGTGAATGGGATGGAACCGTCATGAGGATGATAATGGTTTTGGGATTGATCCTAAAAGAGACTTCCTACATATCCCCGTGGTATGGAATCAATGTCCACGTAGTTCATATGATGACGACTTACCACCTATTGGGGTTTCAAACGGCTTACCACTGATTGAGGTCACAACAGCTTACCGCTGGACGAGGATGTCAGTGGCTTACCCATGATGAGGTCACAATGTCTTACTGCTGCATAGGGTCACAATGACTTACCACTGATTAAGGTCACAACGAATTACCGCTGAATGGAGTGACAACGGATTACTGTTGAATGGAGGTCCACAGTTTAACATCATGCGGGACGGGGGTGAACCGACATGAAGGGGGTCGGAACTGTTGGGTGTTGGAATTCAACCTCAGGGAGGTTGTTTACTTACCCTACCTTGGCAAGGATCAAAGACCACGTAGCTAAACTGGTGGATACCATTTAACGTCATACGAGACATGGGCGATCCGACGTGATGGAGGTCGGAGCGACCAGAGTGGTGGGATTGAACCTATGGAGGCTTCCTATGCACTCTGCCCTGGTGATGATCAAAGTCCACATAGTTCAGGTTATGGGGGAATTTGAGACTTACGCTCTGAGGCAGCCCAAGGTGTTGGTGAACTGATGTGAAGGATTGTCGGGATGACCGGGTGGTGGGATTGAACCTCATCGAGGCTTCCTATGTACCCTGCCTTGGGAAGGATCAAATTCCCCAAAGTTCAGGTGGGTGGTAACCGACGTGAAGGTGGACCTGGGGTCCAATGGTTGTTGGGATTTAACCTCGTGGAGTCTCCCTACGTACCTTTCCTTGGGAAGGATCAAAGACCACATAGTTTAGATGGTTGGGTGTGTGGCTTATGCTCTAGGCTGCCTAGGGTGTTGGTGAACCGACGCGAAGACGGTCGGAATGACCGGGTGGTGGGCTTGAACCTCAGGGAGGCTTCCTACATACCTTTTCTTGACAAGGATCAAAGTGTTCGTAGTTCGAGTGGAAAAGGGGATGTTGAACTGACGTGAAGGTGTGTCGTAACAACTGGGTGCTGGGATTGAACCTCAGGAAGGCTTCCTGCGTAGCTTACCTTGGCAAGGATCAAAGACCTCATAGTTCTGGTGGTGGCATGGGGATTACACTCTAGGCTGTCTAGGGTGTATGTGATGGTCGGTGGTTGCTCTAATCCCACGTAATTCATTCTCGGTGTGAGAAACAAGAGACTGTAGAGACCTGACGATCACGTTGCGAAAGGCGTGTCTCTGGGAAGTGGAGTGGGTCTTATGCATGGTTAGCATCCAGAAGAGGTTGGGACTTACTCCATGAGGGAGGCCCAATGGCGACAAAGAGTAGCGGGAGAGGGACTTGGGACCGAAGAAAGGAGAATCACCATTCCCCATCACACCCTTCGCTAGCCCTGGGGACCGAAGATGAAATGAGGACCAGGGGTGTTGCCTCCTATAAGAAAGCTAGGGGCTTACACCGAGATGGTCACCCTTTCCCCGCAGACAAACACTACTACATAAGGAGGATATTATCCCCTCTGTAGACCAGTGGCCATGGAGAATGTCCAAGGTGTGGGTACCCCATGTGTGAGGCATGGGGTGAGGTCACAGTTTAAAGTCATGTACTGAGGACGAAGGTGCTTGACAGCTTAACGTCTTGCAACTCGGATGAGGTGGGTTTGCTCCACACCCCTATGACATACATAACCAGTACTCTCTGCTCCTTGGTGCGGATAGGTTATATGCAAAGTTTTGGTGAGGGGGTGTCATGGAGAAAACCATCAAGGGGCCCACTTTAGCGTGGCTATGTGAAAAACAATAGCCATTAGCATGCCTATGTGAAGAAGCATGATGTGAAGCAACGCAATCGGTAGTATCATCCAAGGGACATTGAAGTCGCATCGTGCAGACCTAGAGGGTCACACGGGGAATGGAATTTCCAAGAAGATGTGTTTATAGGTAGGGGCCTTGTGAAGCTCTATTGCTCTGCGTGGTGGAGGGAACTTTCATAGGGGTGTGCTTCGCGAAGTGGGGTGTCTCATCCTAATCATAGGGAATATGTGCATATGGGAGGTTTTTTGTGAAGAGGAATGACATTCATGGAGCAAAGGTGCCTTGTGAAGCAAGCTATAGTGAAGCAATGTGCTTGACGAAGTATAGTGACCCTACCTTAGCATGGAGATCATGTGTACATGAAGGATGTTACAAGAAGCATAAATGCTCCGCAACAAATTGGGTCCCCATGGGGATCCCCTTCCTTCATGAAGGCCCTTAGGCTTCGCGAAAGGCATCCCTCTTGGAAGAGGGGATCAAAATGAGACAAAGGGGATGCACTTTATAGAGCATAAGTACCTCGCACAGCTCATGGTTCACAGAGCAGAAGGGTTCTTCCCCATTCGGGAGCAGAGAAGTCAAAAGGTCGGACTTTCCATCATCTGGGCTCAAGGGGAGCCCGATATTTATAGGCAAGAGGCGCCGCGAAGTAGAACTTACGCGGCATGAAGAGGGGATTTGTTACTTCACGGTGGGCTCGTGAATGTCAAATGTGTTCACGAAGCGTCCTACCTCCTAGCTTCGCGACGAACTCGTGAACGTCAAATGAATTTGTGGAGCATCCCGCCTCCTTTCTTTGTGGAGGACTCGTGAACGTCTAATGCGTTTGTGAAGCGTCCTGCCTCCTTGCTTCGCGGTGGGATCACGAATGTCAAATGAGATCGCGGAGCATCCCACCTCCTTACATTGTGGCATCCGCGGTGCTGAGGGGACTCCATGAAATAGCTTCACGAGGCAGTCAATGGTGCCTTCGTTTTGGCTTCTTATCTGTCCCGAATTTTGGCACCAACAACTATGTATTGATTTATATATTTATTTTAGATATTTACTTTCTTAGTAACACTAATTCAATTTTCATAGTAGGGTATAATTATCATATATATACACATCAGTTGTTGTGTTCATTAATGGGGATGGTTATGTTAGCTAGTACAGTAAGAAGAAGAGTTTAGTTAACTTGAGTAAAACGTAATTATAGTATGTGGTGGCTACCCATGTAGTTACATGTTCTCTATAAAGGTAGGTACATGTAGTATATTTATGGGTTTTTTCTGATGGATCGTTGAAGATTCATTCGTAAAATAATTTTTTATTCATCTCTTGAAAAATTAAAATCAACAATCCTAGTTTAAACATATTGACATTAGATATAATTTTATCATATAGAAGGTGGATTTAGGTGACAAAATTTGTTTATTTATGGTATTAAAAGAGAAAAAATTTATTTATTTATTTCTTTAAGAAAGGTATACAACAAGAGATATATTTTAAGTTAGGATAGAAATTTCATGTTCATCCATCCGTTCAAACATGTTTTTTTTTGTTCTTTGAAATACAGAAAGAACCATTTAATTATGTTTCAAAATTTTGATAGAAGTCCAACGTATTTCTATGATAAAAGGAATGTGTAAGTTATTGGGTAGTTTGAGAATCAAATTCATTTGAATTACCTGGCTTCACCATGCTTACAACTGAGGTATAAAAACCTCTCAGAATACTACATTATCCTATAGTGTGGTATCATGATATATATCTTTGAGATTGGTTATTATTAAATGATTTCTCTATAGAGGGATGTTAAGTCATCAGGTTCTATATTTTGTTTCAACAAATTCAATTTTGGAGATTGAAGGACTCCATGGATTTGTGGCTTTATGAGAAGATGGATGAAGATCCCAAAACTATTGATGATTTTGGGTCTTGGTGAGTTTATGTTGTTGTATTTTTTAGAAACCATCAATTGAGGTTATCACTGATACTGATGGTGCCCAATCTAGTTTTTATGTCCTATATATCATAGAAGATAGTTTCATGATTCTAGTAACTGTTTTTAAGGTTAAATAGATATTGGATAAAGAATATGTTAGTTAATTTGGTATGTCTAGAACCTTGTAACTAATTTAACATATCAAAATGGTTTACATAAATAAACCAGTGATATATCCAAATCCACATAGACAAATGTAACAACTAGTAAAATATGTGAAGTATAAATCCACATAGTCGAATCACAAAACTGAATTTTATAAATGGGAATTTTGGAAAGATTCATTAAGTAAAAAATCCCACAATGATGATTAAATGATGCATATTATTTATATATATATATATATATATATATATGAAGTAATACATATATGGAATTATAGAATTTCAATAAAAATTGGTATAGCCTAAGTGAGCCTTGATTCACTGATGTTACAGATATAATCCAAAAAGATGGTGTGATTCACATATATGATTCCTGCCATATAATTATGTTGAGAATCATGTAAGGGGTTATTTTCATATTTATTGGATGATAGTCTCTAATTAAGATTTTTGGAAAAAGATAATATCCACATGGCTATGATTCATGAGGCATTTCAAAAATAAAAATCAGATGATGTTGAAGAGGATTTTTTTGGGGAATTTTTAGTGAGTTTAAAAGAATTGTAGAGATCATGAGGAAAATGAATACTATGTATACAAGGGATTTAAATAAATATTTAAACATGCATTCAAAAGATGGAAAAATAAATATTTAATTCATATTATGATGACTTATTTAAGTATAAAATAAAATTTCATTATTGGAAGATATAGAGCCTAAATGACGGGATGGATATGCATTCTTAAACTTGTGACAAATATCATAGTGTCAGAAGGTTTTATTTTAGTTAGATATTAATTTTATAGATCAATTATATTCTACGACATGGGTAACTAATTATTTCAAATTTTGGTGGCTTTATAAAAATATAATTATCATTTATTATAGAAGAAACCTAGTTAATTTGGAGATTTTATTTTTCTTATAATCATCCTTTCCTACTGCACCATGATGCTTTATTTTTTGGTCTAAATCTTAAAATTTGAGTCATGATGTCACACAAATTCTTGTTAGACGTGCTCACTTGTGATCATATTAAAGGGAATCTATAATCGGGGAGGATAACAAGACACTTGATTTAATTAGATTCGAATTTTTTATCCTAACCATGTAAAATTATATGCTCCTAGTTGTTTTAATTTCTAGTATGATTGTGTGTCATAGAGTGATATATATTGTTAGTGAATCATACTTTAATAAGTTTAAATTTGTTAATTCTATTGAAATTAAATAATAAAACAGTCCCTCTACTATGTCAACCACCATCTTAGTTGAGAAAACTAATATTATTTATCACTTCAATTGATATTTAACCAATGTTACCTTTATTGGATCCAATATGTTCACTTTTTAGAATGGATAATTTTAATTCAACCAACATTAGGGTTATAACAATATAAAATATAAAAATTATCATTGTTGTAAGAATATAATGTTGTGATATCTTTTATCTCTTGTACATGAAGATAATGATGCCTATACAGTAGGATTTAAACTCATTTCAAATGATTTTTAGATGAAATTTCATGATATCAGGAATATAAAAGTGGATAGAAAATAATTAAATACTATTCTTATTTACTTATCATATAAAGCATATTCTATTGTTATTGGACTTGAAAAATACAAAGAAATCACAGAAAAACTGGACTATAGTTATAAATGTAATGTGACAGTAAAAGAAATAAAGATATATTTATGGAGAATAAAATTTTAAGACATCAAAATTGAATAATAGGATTGTGTTGATTATTTCCCTACTTAGATAAATAAAATTTTGAGTAATATTCAAGGATCTGGTGAGAAACATGGTAATTGTACAATTGTAAGGATGTTGATGAGAAAATTTTCCACTAGAATTGATCCCAATATCTTAGCTCTTGAATATAGTAAATATCATTTTCTTGATTAGTTACATAATATTCTCATTGAATATGAAATTATAATTCATCCAAAATTATAATATAAAGTGAAAAATGAAATGAATTTTGAGGAGGTTGGGAATTAATAAAGTTAACGATGAAGATGATGTAGAATAATGTTTATTTTTTGAAAATGATGAAGAATATAAAAGTGTTAATTAATTTATAAGATATTTAGGAAGGTAAAATGTTTTAAAAAGTTACATTATCTTATAGAAGTTATAAATACAATTTCAATGGGAACAATATTATTAATTTTTAAAGAATAATGACGCTGATTTTGAATCTAAAAATGATGAAATGACTCAAGGAAAGAAGGAAAGAGAAAATTATTATTAATAATAAAATTTTGGTGGATGTATGTAAAGGTTTCAAAGAACCAAAATAATAAATTATATGACCAAATTAGTGGAATTTTACATTATCTCATGTAGTTATTTTGATGAATAAACTAATGGGAAATTTTTTTAAAAAAAATTCATGTTCGGAAACCCATTGATGCATCAACTAGTTTTATGGATAATTTATAATGAATATATTATAAATTCATGATAAATTATTAACTAGAGGGATTTATTAATAAAAACACTTTTCTTAATAAAGTGTAGAATAAATGTGTAAAATGGAACATAAATTTTTTGGATGAAAAGGGTGAGAGAGTTAAAAGGTATATAACACTTATAGATGAAAAACACATTGGTTAAATGATATTGGATATATTTATATGTTGAATAATCAATATGAAAACCCCTCTTTGAATAATGAGTGATTATTAATGAAATAATAATATTTTATTGATGATAGAAAAAAATAGAAAAATAGAAAGAGGGGTGTCAAAAGTTATGTTTATGTTAATAAGGAATCCTTAATAAGTTCTAACAATAATTAGGTAAAATCTTCATATCAAAAAGTTATTCCTAAAACTTTTATAACTAAAAATTATTTATTAAATATTAATCCTATTGAAACATAGATCAATAAAAATGAAGAGAGCATACCAAAAAAAGATATTTTGGAATAAAGGAGCATGAATAACACTTCTCTTCAAAATCACGTACAAACACAGACCCTAATAGTTCAATGAATTTCAAATTATGAATAGAAAATTTCTGGATACAACCCATACATTTTTGAGAAAATTCATTTTTCAAGGTTCTTTATGGTGTTGTGGAATGATTATATGTAAATCATATAAATGTTTTTACAACATATCGTTACCTAAAGAATGTAAGAATCCATGAATACCATTTCCAATGAGAAATAAGCATATTATGGGAGAAATAATATAGATGGAAACTGGTTACAAGTTAAAAAAAGGTTTGATTTTCTTGAGGTTCTTTGTGGAAGGTGTGATAAAAATGGACATATATCATATAAATTAAGGAAAATATTACATGGTCATGTCCCTATAAAATATAAAGGGAATCAATTTCATGTCTACAAAGATGAAAAATCATTATTTATAAAAGTTTATTTAAAATCACATTAGATGATAAAAGAATGTATTCATGATAGTGGTTGTTCCACTCACATTATTGATGATGCTAAAATTATAAATAATGTTGAGAAACATGTAGGAGGTGTAGTAATGTTTGTTAATTAATATTCCTTTTAAATAAAAGCTTTAGGAGAATAAGAAATTGAGAATAAGAATTCAGAATCTGGTGACGTTAGTTAAGGTGACGGCTAAAGCTTAACTTTTTGAGCATTAACCCAAATTGTGATAAAGGGGATGTGGTGAAATTTCATAAAATAAAATGAATCATAAAATTCAAAAATATGGTTAAATTATTACTCAAATTAGTTGAAAAAAGTGAAATAAAATTATATGGAATAGTGACCCTTCTAATACATGTTATATGTGCTAGAAAGATGAGAACATTCCATTCCATAAATTAATTTGGAATTTTGTACAAATAATCCTTGGAAATATTGTGAACAATGAAGTGGTAAGATATTTTCACAAGATAAAAAGATATTACTATAGAATATTTTCAACTATCAATAGGGAAATATAACTTGGAGGATCATAAGAAGGTGGTTATTACATCTATATGACCACTAGAACTATTCCAAATAAATCACAGTTAGCCCAAGAGAAAAAATTTGTCTTAATGTGATATTTATTTCATTAATTTCATATAATAATTCACTTGAATGACCCATGTTTTTTTAATCATGCACAAGTATGAGGTAGATATGATTCTTAAAATCTATAGAGGTTATGTTAAAATGAAGAATTGTTTATGTATCAAAAAATTGGAATTTAATTATGCGATGGAAAAAAATTGATAGGTTTAAAATTTATATTATAAAAAATATAATTAGTAAATATTTTTATCACACCATAAACACCATAATAAGATATTATTACCAGGAGGAATAATATTAGTATTGTAAAAATTTGAGAAAAAATGATGGTATAGAATAATGTTTCAAAATACTTCTAGATATAATTAGGGTTTAAAATAGTGCATATTCAAAATAAATTTATTTTATGATTGAAGACACGATCTAAAAATTATGATATGTTGTATCAATATAATCCTACAGAAAAATATTTCTAGGTCTTTTGAAGTACTTTCTATATTAAAATTGAAGGGACCGAACTGAAAATGTTTGATGAAAATAATGATGATAGGGTTTTTATGATTTATTTTTCTAATGTAAATTGATACATACACTGGAATAATAGATATCGTAATTTTTTTTTAGAATTTAGATGTTAAAATTGATGATATTTTGGGAAAATATATCAGAAAATTCAAGTTTAATTTGAGTTTCCAAGAGAAAACATAGAGTATATTTATGAAAAAAAGATATAAAATGTTACTAAAGTTATTCCAGAAATAGTTGATGCAAATTTCGAATGGATTAGTGGTGATGAAAATAATTCTTTTGGTGAAAATTAGTTTTATATGTTTATGAAACATATAGAAACTGATAATATCATTAGATATCATAATACAATAGTTCATAGTATAAAGTGGTTAAGATTTGATAACAAAAGAAATATTTAATCACAATTCGATCCTATAATGGTTGTTGAGGGTGTTTAGATTTCTGAATTTTATGAATATATGAATTAATAACATAATAAAATTTTGAAAAACATTACATGGGATCTTTTTCCTCGACTTAAATCGAAAAATCTAACACATACAAATTCTTCTTCTGGGAAACAAGTGAATATGAATGCTCATGTAACATAGAAAAAGATATAATTTTATAAAATTATATTATTAAATGGAAGAAAAAAATGTTTATGAAGAAATTTTTCGCTGACAAGACTTGAGAAAAATTCAATTTTCTTCTTAATGGAAACATAGAATCATTACTGGGTATATCAAATGGATGTAATGCCTACGCTTAAAATGGTGACCCTTAAAAAGAAGTATTTTTCGAACAAATAAATGGTTTCATTCCTTCTAATTATGTTAGAATGGTATTCATATTGATAAATGTGTCGTAGTGATTGAAATAATCTCTATGGGCCCTGAATTATAAACATGATTATTTTATTGGAAAAATGGGGTTTTCTAGTGTAACTCTTAATATAAAAATATACATAAATAATGATTTCTTAGCCACAATAATGGTCTTTGTATATATGGATGGCATAATTTTAACTAGTAATATTAGTTATGTGTGTGTATAACTTACTATAAAGATACAGATGTTGTTTGAGATGCCTATATATTGGGAACTAAACTATTTTCTTGGGTTATAAATTGAGTAGAACTAAAATTATATCATTATTTTACAAGAAAAATATTACATTGAATTATTGAGAAGGCTTGGAATGGAATATTTGAAATTAGTCTCTATATTAGTATCACTTAGTATAATTTTGATTAAATATAAATAGGGAAACCAATTTTATCAAAATAAATTCATAGGTACGATTGTTCACTTCATGTATATTATAACATCTAGACAAAACTCTTCTAATGTGGTGTCTATTTCTGAGGTATCAATGTGAAATTAAGGATTCACATATCATTTGTATTAAAATAATGTTGAGATATTTATTGATGGATGATTTATATATTTATATATATATTCAGTGTAGATATGGATATTATTATTTACATTAATTCAAATTGGGTAGGTGAATATATGGATCATGTATCCACATTAATTGTCTTGGTCATTTTTCGATGGTTTTGTTAAGTGGTATAGTTATAATAATAGTTTAGTGACATTGAGTATAGATTAAATAGATTATGTAGTGTCTACTCTTGCAGTTACCTAGGATTTTTAGATATGAGTACATCTAGCAAATTTATTGGTTGATGCTCTGAGACCCTTAAAGATTCATTGTGATAATTAAAGTTCTATGGATCTTATGAATAAAATCCCTCAACACTATGGGTCTATACATATTGAATTTTGATATAATTTTATCAAATAGAAAGTGGATTTAGATGAAATAAAACTTTTATTTATAGGATAAAAATAGAAACTTATCAATATCATTAAAAAATCAATGCAACCTGAGAGGTTTTGGATTTAAGACTAAAATTTCTTATTCATAAATCCTTACACACATGATATTTTGGTCCATTGAGATCCCATGTGAAACTTTATATTAGGTTTCTAAAGAGTTAGATAAGTCCAAATGAAGTCTATGGTGAAGTGTAGGTGTATGAGAAATGGGGGTATGATAATTAGTGTCACATGATTTACAAAATCTAAATATTATTTTCACTGAGGGATTAAAGTATCTTAAATCACTACATTGTAATATTTTGTGGTCTCAAGATACATCTCATTGTCATTGCACATGATTTACTGATTCTTCTATTGAGGAATGTTAATTTAGGAGGTTTATAGTTTTATCAGTAAACTAAAGTTGGATATTGATGAATCCCATGGATCCACAGCTTTGTGTCAAGATGTTTGAATATCCAATGGATTGTATTTATTTTATATATTAGTGAGTTTGGGAGGTTCTCTTAATTAACATTAATATTTTTAGGTTCTTAATAATATTGATGGTGCTTGATCTGATATATATGTATTATATATCATGGAATAGGGTTTCATGATTCCATCACGTGTGTTTGAGGTTGGAAATAATTTTGTTGATGAGGGTCTGAGTTAAATTCATATGTTCATAATACTTCAAATCTATATAACATGTTTAACTTATCAATATGTTTCATGTATCTGATCTAAAGAAAACTCCAAGTCCACCCATCTGAATAAACCATGCGTCCGAATATGTAATGTGAAAATATACATAGTTTAATCTTGTAGTAGAATATATTGCATTGGTTTTTTGGATAGATTCATGTAGCCTAGCTTCCCACATAAAAGATTCAACGATTTAAGATATTTATATATAGCCAAATTTATTCATGTTGGAAATTCCGTAAAATGTATCCAAAATTAATGTAAATGAGTGAGCCACAATAATTTTATGTATCTAATATAATCCAAATTACCAATGTGATTCACATAGCATATACATGATATGATAGAGTTTTCTAGGTTCACATTAGGGACTATTTTCTTACATACGGGGTGAGAGTTTTAGAATCCTAAATTCAGAAAAAACAATGTTCAAAATGGTTGAGTTTCATAAATTCATGGTTGATTATGAGGAAGTGAGATTTGATAAATTTTCATTGATTTTGGAAATAACTATTGAGATCCTGAAATTTAAATTAACACATGGAAAAATGAATCCTAAGACTTTATGGGTTTTTAATAATTATTTAAAAAGGAATCAAAAAGAAAAAATGAGGATTTAATCTAGCATATGTTGACTATTTCATATATATAAGAAATTATCATGTTTTGAAAAGTTGTAGAGTCCAAGGATGAAGATTGATATTTAGTGATCAACTTCTGATGAATCTCATAGTACCATGATATTTTATTTGATTATAATATTATTTTAATATCACAATTCAATTATTCTCCATGGGTGATTCTTTCATGCATATTCTAGAGGATGGTGGAAGATGATATTTATCTTTTTTTTGAAGAAACCTAGTTTATTTGGTGATCATATTCATCTAATAATCATTGTTTCATAATATAGTATGATATTATGATTTTTGGTGTGAATATTTACATGTGTGGTGTGATACCATGTAAATTATTCTAAGGGGAACTCACTTGTTCTTATTTTGAATAGAATCTATTGTTGGGGAGGATAACTAACCGTAACATGGAGTATGGTTCCACAATGGATCTAAATATTGTTAAAATTATGAGTTTCCTATTATTCTATTTCTTTTATGATCTTAGGAGAATGTGTTATTTTAATTTTTAGAGTGTTATACTCTAACTAGTTGTAGATGACTAATTATGTATAAGTTTTTTAAAACAACTCTCCTACTAATTCACCCCCTATTAGTGGAGGAAATCATTCATATTATGTACTTAAATGTATAATATGGGTGTTGTATAATATGTAAAAAATAATGTATAAAAATAAAAGAGATATGATATTTAGGAAATGTGAGTTAAACATAGTATAGTAGTGGAGTTTAGTGTATGGTACCTGAATCTCATAACCTATCATCTACATTAGTTTAAGAATGACCATTAAGTGAATTTATTGGAGTTTTGATATGGAGAATAAGTTCTATTTTAGGATATTCTTGAAGTGAGTAGCTATTTTTTAATATCCATAAGGGTCATTGAGGATGATCTATTTTTGTTCTTTTTAAATTATCCAAAATCTCAAGATATTTCTCATTCTAGAGTTTTATCCTTGTATTGAAATTTGATGAAGTGAGGTCTAGTAAAACTATTTACATGTATGATTTCAAAGTTTTTATATGTTTTAAGGTGTGTATTGACAAGTAATTATAGTGAGTGAATTCATATTTGGGATGCTAACCAACCCTGACAAGGAGTATGAATTCTAAGAAAGAAGTGATCCTTGTAAAATTTCTTCTGTTCCATCTACTTTATTTATTTTCAAACTTGAGTGAGGATGAGATTTTATATTTGAGTGGATCAGAATCCAACAGGTCATAGAAGTGAACTTTAGATGTGAAATAAATCATACAAAATTGTTCACCACTGATTCATCCCACATTTCCTAGAAGATAATCCTGACCCGAGAAAATAACATAAATAAATAACCTAATTAAATAACATTTAATTATCAAATTCCCCTTTCATCAAAAGTTTTCCTTTAAATTAGATGTAATTTCTACCTTACAGCTCTCCCTTTATACTAAATGTTATTTCCATGATAGAAATATCAATAAAGCACAACTTATCCCCTAGTTAATTTGATGTGTTTATACTCTTTACATAATAACACTTCTTAAATTCTATTTTTATTTACCACAATATATCACAATTAAATCCTCAATATAATTAGACAAGAAAATTATTGTCCATGAAAAAAACTAAAGTAACTACCAATAATAGTAATCTCATTTTCATACTTTGAAACATTAATTATAGGAACTCATTTAAAATTATAAATCACGAATATTCCATGAAAAATAGTCCACAAACTCTAGAACAATCCATCTATAATATTAAGTGTGGTAACCCCTTATGAACAAATATTTTATCATTTAAATATACTCCTTATTGAGGAATGTAGGGTGTCTAAACACACATAATATCACAAATATTTTTCACAACAATTAAAAATATTTCATATATTCATTACATGAATATAAAAAGTTGAGAAATATTTTTTAACACAACAAAACAATGTCAAATAATTAATTTCATTATTTTTTCACAATTTATCTATTTATATTTATTATTTTATGAAAATATTAAACAAGTAATTTCCCAATTTCAACAGTTAAGCATCACTATAAAAATGTGTGTGATACATAAAAAATCATGAAACATTATTATATAATTTTATAACTAATATTTCACATTAAAAAGACTTTAAAATTATTATGTCACTGAAATATGAACATGTTATGTAAAATCGTAATCTAAACCACCATGAAATGAAAGTTTTCCCCTACTATATATTTGGTGGTAAATTCCCCAAAATAAATGATACCAAAAGAATCTAAAATCACTAAAATCCACATATAATATTATAAATGAATAAAATTAATATTGAATTAAATCTATAAAATTAACCATGACACATTCAAAAACAAACTTAGGCATTACATTATACTTGTTATGATGAGTATGAAACCCTCAACCATGAATCATTTAGATCATAAATGGATGTGATATCTATGATAGAAGTCCAAATATTCTTTATAGGGGGAGATAATAAAAGAGAAAATATGGGGGATTAAGAGAAGGAACCAACACCCATTATTTTTGAAATATTATTCCCTCCATACATTAATTTAATATTTACACAGTTTGACACATTTTCTCTAGTCCCATAAATCATTAGACATCACCCACTAATATATCCATATAGAGAATAATTCAATAAGATCAACCATATAGATAGAGACATTTTTCAATTACTTTTCACCTCATCGCCTATCTATAAATTCCCCCATGCAGCTCTACCCTATCATCGCCTCCCTTTTATATTAAAAAATACACCATTAGTTATTTTCTTCAAACAGAGTATCTCCCCATCCAATGAAAAATAACATGATAATATTTATTAAACTCATTAAACAATAATAACCCGCGCATTTACATTTCCTTTTTAAAATCAATAATAATAACAAATCCAATATTTTTTTATTATCCACTTATCAATTAATAATATTTAATATATCAATTATAGTGAATTAAAATATTAATTTAAACATTAAAAGAACAAAATTTTTCTAATTTAAATTAAAAAACAATAATTATTTATAATTTAAAAACATGAGATGATAAACACTTTGAAGTATAATTATTGTCACTATTGATAAGTGTCTTAGTTCATGAAACTACTATTTCATACTCGAAATAAAGATATATAAATGTTTCAAAATTAAATCCCTTAAGTCCTTATACAAAATTCCACTCATGGTTCTTACCACCATAGGAGATCCTACACAACTAATCAAAACACACAAATGAATATTTTGGAACTCAAACAAACTAAAGAAACCCACATTGGATGATACAAACCCACCTGGCCCATCCCTTATTGGAGAACTTGATCCTTCCCATGACATATTAGAGGAACAAACTTGATTTCCCATATAAATAAACTAGTTATAAGGGCATCATATTGAGTCTAGTGGGAATGGATTCTCTTAGGGAATAAATAATTGGTCTAGTACTTCCACTTAGATGTTATACACGACCATTCTAAACATTAGAGTAAAATTACATCGAAATTAGGATTTCAAAAACAAAATTAAATCCACAAAATAATAATGAATAAATAAAAAGAAAAAAAATATATATAAACAAAATGAGTAAAAATCATACTAAAAAGATAAAAGATATAGTGTAGAATTTAAGAATTTGATGTGGATGAGACATCAAAGATGTGAAACTAAAATAAGAAAACTAAATACCCAATTGTTTCCTCCATACATCAAGTGAAACAACTTTACAAGGTGACATTCATAATCAAATAGTGAATCTGAGAACAAAATGCCATGTACATGCCTAATCGGCTAAACTTATAATAATTGTATTTGTGAAGTACACAAATCTGTAGTTAACCAAAAACTAATCCATGGAATCCATTTAAAAATTAAATCTATTTCATGCTAGTTCAAAATTAAATATAAAAATTTGTTTTTCTTTTTTTCATAATAAGTTATATGGAAATGTATTTAAAATAAATTTCCCTTACTAACTTTAAATAATAATATTTTATGTAAATCCATTATAAAATCATTAAAATAAATGTATCAATGATATAATGAAATCCTTTAAAATGGATGTGTGGGTAAAAATAACATGAAATACCATTCAAAATGTAGATTTACAAGGAAATATAAAATATAGCACACACAAAAAAATCATCATGGGAACCTTGGAGTGTGGAGGATACTATAGAAAATATATATCATAACTAAACTATAAGAATAATAACTTCGAAAAACAAATAACCTCCCCCAACACTTAGTATCGCCATCTTGATTCTATATAAGGGGAATAATCCCATAAGAAGAATAAAATCAATCTTAGGTTCTCTAGAAATAGAGTGATCATGAACAAGTGTATCATGTGTCTCTAAGATTCCCACCTATAAACCCTTATATTCTCATAACAGGTAAAATGGGGGTGAGTTCATAAAATAATTCATAAAAAATATATATTCAATGAAAAATTGTCACACCCTCACCACTGACAACATCTTAAGAACGATACCACATTCTATCAAGGAATAACATAAAATATAAAGGCCTCTCCACTACGTACCATTATATATATATTATAATTAAAAGTAAATCATTTTTTATTTGTGGGGAATGTTTCCCGGGATTTTAATTTTATGTATAAATAATTTTTAAATATCGTTTTTGGCCACATGAGTCTTTCATAGAAAACTAAACCACAAAACATGTTTATAAATCCAATCACCCTTCACAAACAAATAATAATTTTCAATGAGCCAACTGTACATTTATAAAAACACTTTTGAAGCTTGTATATCTAAAACTGGCTTTTTATTTTGAATAAAAAGTGACATCCCATGTGAATATGATGAAACTCGTAATGAGAGGCCTTATTTTTTGAAATTGTACCAGTTATAAATTATAAATTTTAAGGAACATAAATGATGTATTTAAAATAACTAATCAGAGTTATAAATTTAATGTTCTACACAAAGGACACACAATCACCATTTTAATTCGGAGTGATAAGTCACATAAATGAGACCTATATTGGTCTATAGGACAAAGAATAACTTTCATGAACCCCAAAAAATAAAATCACTCAGTTAAATATCAATCCACAAGGAACATTATGTCTCCTTGACCCTGCTATGCAAATAAACGAATAAAAAATAGATAATATGGATGTATGAAGAGTCTTAGAGTTGTTTAACTTGAAGATTCATCATTGAATATAGAATAATAGAATTAAACCACAAAGGGGAGAGGAAAAATCATTACAGATAGGGTTTGGGTGTCACAAACCTAAACGATGGAAGCGGGGTTCGATTTACAGTAAAACTTGATTATGGGTAAAATTGATAACTTTAATTTTTAAGGATATAGACATAATTCATTATTTTCCACATAGTTGTCCAAAACATACACTAATAATGCACTACTTAATGGATTATTAAGGAACCTACAAGGCCAAGCCACACAATTTGATTAACCATGCACCAACCCTGTAGTTTTCCACCTAGATATATTTTATTATTATCACTAGTTTTCTTCATGGTTTTTACTAATCATGCGAAATAACCATGAGACATGAATTTTAACCCAAATACACGAAAATATATGAATAGTTAACCACAATTTAGAGAGATATATATAATAAAGACTCAAAAATACAAATAAAACAATAGTGTAAAGAGAGGTAGGGGTGTGAAAATTCTCCACACCATACTTCATTCTCTCCCTATAATGTTTTGGAAGATTAGTTTGATAAATACAAATAATTGAGGTGAAACTCCAACATGATGAGCCAAACTAAAAGATAAGTATTATAAAACCAAAGGGTTATATTTAAAAACATTTTTTGACCACTATCATATGAAAATTTAAAATAACAAATGAACATAATTATTTAATACAAAGGCCATCCCAAGAGATTGAAAATCAACACACCTATGATTTAATAAGAAGAGAAATAAGAGATCATAAAGGTAAATGATAATCCTATCAAAAGATATCTAAAAAATAAGGGGGTCCCTGGAATGTTCATAATAATTCTGAATGGAACATACTATAACATGATCAAAATTTGATGGATTATCTAATGCACAATCCATGAACTAAATCTATCCAAATAGATAAATGTAGGTTTGTTCCAGGAATGGATTAGGGACGTACCCAAAAACTAGATACTAATACCCAATTTGAATGATATGGAGGGGGGGGAATGGACTCCTCCTGAGGTAATTATATAGTGATATTCCCACAATATTAAGAATTATTATTGAAGTCCATCCTTTATATTAATGAATCTTAATAATCCCATGTACTTAAATAATATAGGAACAACATAAAAAACACACTATATACCAATATTAAAATATATAAATAACAATAAGGAGTTTCCATTATGAACAAATTCCCATAAAACCATAAGAACCATTATCCAAAAAAATGTTACTTGGATGAAAAATAATGACAAATAATGAAAAATCAAGTATATGACACACCAAAAGAGATTGTCAATGATTACCTGACTTAGATCATGTATCCTATCCTTCGTCAAAGCATACTCCCCCACTCTTAGGGATGGATGGAATAACAATCAATTCATACTACCCTAAAAAGACATCCTAAATTTTAATAGACTTCTTTACTATGTATTAATATGTTATAAGGCCAAGAAAATCCACTACTAATAAAAGATATTGCCAAAGATCCCTTTCAAAATACTAATCAATCAAATTTTCATCCATGTCCATGTAAATATGGAATGTTACCAACTTGGTGAATCTATATGACTTATAAAATAAAAATTTGTCACCTTACTGGAGGAAATAAAATTCCATAGCCATAATTATTTTCCTGGCCTCGAGGAAGCACTATGGAATGACCGTAAGTTAAAAAATTTCATTGATAGGTATTTATATATTATTTCATAAGTAATATACTTCCTCTACCACAAACTCATACTCTCTATTTTCAATGTTGGGAATATGATCCCATGATTCCTAGTGACATCAAGATGCATGTAGATCAGCTCAACATCCCACAAATAATAATATACTCTATTGGAGTATTTATGTCTATGTGAATTAGTCGGATTAGAATATAAGAAAAACCAAACATAATACTAATGATGAGGATGAAGAGAAAGGCCAATAGGCTCTATGACTAGAGAAAAAGGTAGAATATACTCTAATGATTATTGATCATCCAAAAGATTCACTGGTGAAAAAACCCTTATCAAATTCCTCACAATAATCCATTGAATGTATAAGGGGAATGCACTAAAACAAATAAACAAAAAAATCAAAACACATCATAAATATCAATTATAAAAAAATAACAGGTAATTAATTATATTAACCATTTCTGAAAATTCTAAAATCTCATAACATTAAAAAACCAAATATGAAAAAAGTGTTTTTCTTGAAAAAACTTTTGTATCATCATACCAACACCCAACCATCAAGATCTTCAGACTCTGAAAAATTTCTATGATTTCATTATAAACCACATTAATTATTTATTTTAAAAAAATACATTTAAAAAAAAATCTACATAATAATTTTATAAAAATTTACACAACACTTTCTCAAAATGTTCTCAATCCATCAATTTTTGAAATATATTAAAAGTAATTTATTAAAAATATTCAAAAAAAATCTTAAAACATTTTGAATGATTGAAAATGAAATCCCTCTATCATTTGTAAAATTTATGATCCCCCCAAAAAAATTAGCTTAAAAAATTATAAAAAATAATCTAATAATTTTTAAATTCCCAGTATTTTTTAAGACAAACCTATGTTTTTATTTTGAAATTTAATTTAAATTTTGAAAAATACTTTTATAATACATAATAAACATCCAAAATCATTAAAATAAAATACTAATATTGAATAAGGGAAATCAAAGTCTTAAGGAATATAAATTTTTTTGAAGAAGTAATAACCATGCAATGTTTAGATACACAATTTTGATAACTGTGAGTTAGCCAAGAAAATATCATTCAGAGATATTTAAGGGGGACTCCATAGTCAATACACCATTTTAAAAACCATGAAAATTAACCCTATAACATATGAAGTCCATCAAAGTTTTACTCAAATTACTATAGATTCATAAAAAAGATTATTAGTATAGTAAAAACCATATAAATACCCAAAAAAGTATAAACTATCTCTAAAATGTCAAATTACTGAGCTCAAATTTGAGACCAACTCATCCCATAACACCTAGGTAACTCATGAATTTTCCAAAAAAGGTGGTGATATATCCCCTTCACATTTCCATCAACTCAAATTCAAATTGTCCTATATATAATCTACCAAAATTTTCAAATAAAAATGGTGGCTTAGAAACATAGAATTTCTCAAGAACAAAGGTTGTGATACTATTTTTTCACAAACCAACATCAACCACCCTTCATCCGGGAACCCAAGTTGGACCATGATATATCCAAGTAACATTATAGATCACGATGACCTAGAAACTACTTTAACAAAATCCCTTAATTTAAATAAGAATCCATGGAATTCGAACCAACAATATAATATGATTATTCCATAAGTTGGAGTGACAACTTAAAAAATAATCATTTAAAAAATACTAATAAATAAAAATATTTATAATAAATAAAAAATAATGAATAATAATAAAAAAACATAAAAAGTGAGTAAATATTTATAAAAAAAATATTAAAAAAGATTTATGATACATAGTATACCACATGAGCCTGAGTATCCATAAACATAAAGAATTAAAAATAAAATGAAATAACTAATGGTAATGCAATAATATTTATGTTTCAAGTAAAAAAATTTAACAAGTCATCATTTGAACCCAAAAAATGGGCCCAGACCATCCCTCCACATCAATTCCAAACTAGATAAACCTATAATGATTTCGGGAATTCAATAAACAACTGAAAAGGTAACCACTTGAAGATCCATGCATGCACTTTTGAAAGTAAAATTACTTCATTATAGTTCAAAAATACATATACAATTTAGGTTTTCTAATTTATTGAAATAAATGTAACTTGTGATTATTTTTCAAACCATCTTCCCTTTATAAAATGAAATAGTTAATTTTTTAGAATCAAATAATGGAGTATATAAAAAAAAGTTGAATGTAAAACAATGACAAACATTAAAAGGGGATAATAGTAACACCCCAAGGTTTTCTAAAAATAAATTGAAATTCTTGAAATTTTATTTAATGTAGATATTTATAAGTAGCCCTTAAAAATAATTTTACTGCTTCTATGTCTTGAATTTCTAAAAATGGTCATCTACAATTTCATTCAGTATGTTACTTGGAGTCTATTGGAACCAACTTGTTTTTTTGGTGAATAGTAAGATACCCTAATGAATAGTAATATGAATAGTAAAATGACCTTAATGAATAGTAAATTTTATTATTATTTTATTGTCTTAAGGCTTTAATATAATGACATCTTGAATAATTTTTAAATATGATATAAAAGCAGCTATAGTTTTAAAATTATTAATTTTTGAATTAAGTATAATTTTATTTAAAAATTAATTTAAAAATATTTAGAAAAGTATTTTCAAAAAATGGACTTCATTTTTTAATTCAACATGTTGATAAATGGATAGGTTGAATTTTGGGGATTTTTTCGAAACAGTTGATTTTTCAGTGAATACTAAAAAAAATACAGTTTTGAGTTTCAATGTGTTAATGACATCATTAATGATGTAATAATTATGTAATAAATCTATTAAACATGTGTATATAGTAAAATAAGTTATGAGGTGTCCTAAGTGGACTATACCATGGGAAAATACAATGGGCAAGCCCATGGTTTTTCAAATACCAATAATGAGGTGTCCCTTGTAAATTATTAAAATAATCCCTCACTTTTGCTATAAATACCATCCCGTTACTTCATTAACATCATTCCAAATACCTCATCAACAAATATCTGGCCACCTTACCTCCCTATTATCCCTCCCAAGGTTTCCTCAAGCCCCCAAGGTTCCAAACTTCATGTTCTAGTAGATACTCTACAAGGTAAGAAAATTATCAATTTCTTTCTTTTTCCATTCAAGTTCTCTTTTATGTGGTATAACTTTCATGTTTCTATACCATGTTCTTATTTACTTATTATTCTTGATCTATTATGTATTATGATTCATTTCTGTATGGGTGACACTTTTCCCCTCTCTTTTTAATATTTTCTAAAACCATGCTGCATAGCCGTTAGGCTGCCAAATTTTTGTAAGTGATTTCTCAATTATTCTTTTATTTTTAGTTCCTTTATTTTATTATTATTTCCTCATCTATTATTACTCATGTGGAATGAAATATCCAGGAATCATGAATATTATATATTTTCTCATGATCATGTAAAATTCCTCATCCCTATTCTTCAACTCTTCGACTTATTCAAGGATTAAAAACATTATTCGTGATGTGTCGAATTACCGACATCATTGACAATGTGATTTCAATTTCCATTAATATTGTAAAGTTTGTTTATTAAACCATTTATATGGTTGAACCATGTTATAATATATGTATTATGTTTCATCCATGGTTTTTTAATTCTTTTTTACTCATGGTTATAATTTATAAGACAAAATGAAGTTGTTATTAACAAAGAACCACTAAAATGATCTAAACGAACATCATTAATGTTTTAAATTATAAATTATCCTCATATAAAACATAAAAAATGATAAATGGTATAAATTATGTTACTAGAAATATATAAATAACTTTACATTCTAATTCTATAGTTTCACTTCCAATCGACAAGAACATCCATCATGAACCAATATCATAAATCATGTAAAGAACGATCCCTAAACAATGAAAAGGAAAAAATACTAACAATTAAAGGGTGAAATGAGGTTATGAAATTATAATAAAAATTTTTATAAACATGAACATGTTTCTGTGAAATTATAATAACACTCTTTTAACCATTATTCAATAAGGTTAAACAAGTTTTAAGTAAGACAAGCCTAAGGTAAGAGAATTCTTAACCTGATTTCCATTCTTTGGGTTAAACTTATTATTCATTATTTATGTGGTATTTAAATTGTTTGTGTTATTACTTCTGATTATAATATGTTTAATAATTTATATTTATAGATTATATACATATTCCATCCACTCTATTAAGTATCACTTCAATTATATGAAATTTATAAGGGAGTTTTATTTTAAAATCCTCTTTTGAAATTCTATTTTAAAAAATTCAAAAGCCATGTTTTTATACTAATATTCATGATGTTTGATTATGTTCTGTATATTGGGCATTGTTTATGATGAAGGTTGGGACCTATATTTCCCTACAATTCATTGGGTATGCGTAAGTTGGAGGTCTTATATATGGTTACTCCAAGTATAACTACGATGGTTACACGAATAGTAAAGTAGCTGTGAGGGTTACAAATTATAAGGTAGTCGAGAGGCTTGCAAGATTATGTAATTAATGCCCCAAGATATCATTATGTTTATACTTATGTTCTTAGTTATTGTGGAAATATCATGTTTTATAATGTAAGTATATATATACTGGTGATAAGTATGTGTTATGAAAATGATTTCATACGTTACAAGTATTCATAGACTAATGTGTTCTTTCCTTATTTTTATATCCCTTACTGAGTTTTTGGGCTCATCCCAATCTTTAAATTATTTTTCATAGGGTAATGGATGTGTAAGGAAAATAAGTAATCCATGTTAAATGTTGAATAATTTTCAAGGAATCATGTTTTAAGTTTTAATGTATTTATTTTTGAAAAAAATGGAAACTGTTTTTACGGTATCTACTATGTAACAATGTGTAATGCTATCAATGTATTATGTACCAATTATCTAAAGCTATAAACTATAAAAGATCCTCAATGTAAAAGGATGTGTTTTCTTGACTAAATTCTAGATTATATATGTAATAAAGCCAGGTCTTTATAGTGGGTATTAGAGGATGGTTTAAATAACTTTAGGGGTTAGGATGATGTAAGAAGAATACTATAAATGATTTTTACTCTATCATTAATTGGAAATGATATAAAATTTAAAGATTTCCATCTTGCTTTATCTAAGATTTTTTTATTCAGAATGGTTGTCCGTATAAGGATCAGGAATGATGAAGAGGAGAGGCGCCAACGAAACGACATCCTTCCAGATCTATATCCTAGAATGGAAGGGATTGGAACCAAGAAGTTTGTGACAGTAATGGATCAACTAATGCAGGAAATAAATGGTGGTGGAATCCATGCAAAATAAAAAATAGAGGTACCGCAATGGAACATGACAGTATTGCAACATTTTATGAGACAATAGCCTCCTTGATTCAATGGATCTTCTGACCGAGTAGCAGTTGAAGGATGGATCAAATCCCTTAAAAAGATATTCAATGTTATGGGATGTTTAGAAACTCAAAAGGTATGTCTTTCCATTTATCGTTTTGAATGTGAATCTGATTAGTGGTGGTCAATGGTATGGAATATCATGTGTAGAGAGGATTTTTATGTCTTAGAGTGGGATGAATTTAAAATTATTTTCCTATAAAAATATTTTCCTAAGGTGGTGAGACTTAGGATGGAGAAGAAATTCCTTGAATTAAAGAAAAAGGAGGAGGATTCATTAGCTGGGTATAAAGAGAACTTCGCCTAACAGGAGAGTTATGCACCAAATCTTATTCTGGATATTGATAGAAAAATCATCCATTTTTACTCAGGACTAAAGCCAACATATCGAAGAGTGTTGGCCTCCTGTGAATTAAAAAGTTATGAGAAACTTTTCAGATTTTCTGAGAGGGTAGAGATGGATTTTTCTGATGATCACATTCATTTTGGCAACAAGGAGAAGAATATTTCCACGTGGAAAGTTATGGGTAAGAATCAACCAAAGAAATCTGAGGGTAAGAAAATATAGTTTCTAGTTTGTAAAAAGTGTGGCAAGAAACACCCTAGGTAATGTCTTAGAAATACTAAGAAGTGTTTTAAATGTGGTAAGTTTGGACATATGTACTGAGATTGAAATTAAAATGATCATAAGAATAATCCTGATAAGAAAACTGTAAAGTGTTTTAAAGGTGGTGAGATGATTCATTACGCAAATGCCTGCCCAAAGAGAGATCCAAATGATGCAAAAAATCTAGACTATAAGAAGAAAGGTGTAGTGTGATACTTTGTGACTACGTCAGCAGATATCGTTCCATCCAATGAAGTTGTATCAGGTACTTTGTTTGTTCACTCAGGTTTTTTTATTGTTTTTTTTTTGATATGGGATCTACACATTCCTTCATCTCTAAGAAATTTTCAGGTTAATTGGAAATATCAACTAAAAAAATAATACCTGAACTTGTTGTTAAAACACCAGGTGGAATATTAGAGAAAAGAGGAATTATAAGAATTTTTCTATTTTTGTCTATGGAAAGACTATACCTGCAAACCTTATTATTTTACCCTTAGTCTAGTTTGATGTTATTCTAGGAATGGATTGGATTTCTATTTATCATGTTATGATTCACTCTGGATCTAAAGAATTTGTTTTTCAGAAAGAGTTTCAGTTTCTATAGAAGAATGAACCCATACAATTGATTACATATCAGGAACATGAGAAACTATTGAAATATGGAAATGAAAGTTATCTTGATCATATTGTTGAAAACAATGGAACTGTTTAGATTGATTATGTGCCTGTGGTAAATGAATAACTTGATGTTTTTTTTGATGAGTTACCTGGTGCCATACCAAATCGGGAAGTCGAATTAACAATTGACTTAGTTCCTGATGCTAAGACACTTTCAAAACCCCCATTTCATATGGCTCAAATAGAACTTCTTGAATTGAAAAATCAATTGCAAGATTTTCTTGAAATAGGAATCATTCTTCCTAGCACTTCACCATGGGGAGATTCTATTTTGTTTTGATAAAGAGAAAGATGGTTCCATGATACTTTGCATTGATTATAGAGCTTTGAATAACATCACTGTTGAAGACAAGTATCCTTGGCCTCATATTGATGAATTGTTTGATCAACTCCAGGGAGTTTAGTAATTTCTCAAGATTAAATTGAGATCTGTATACCATCATCTAAAGGTGAAGAAGGATTACATCCCGAAAATAGCCTTTCGTACAAGATATGGAAATTTTTAATTTGTTGTTATGCCATTTGGGTTAACTAATACAACTGTTGTATTCTGGAATCTTATGAATAAAGTATTTCATTTTGTCTTGGATATGTTTGTGGTTGTATTTATTGATGACATTCTGGTATTCTCTAAAATTAAAGAGGAGCATGAAAAACAAATAAGGGTTGTTTTACAAATATTAAAAGAAAAGAAACTATATGGAAAATTCCACAAGTGTTATTTTTGGATGCAACATATTTCTTTTCTTGGGAACATTGTAAATAAGGATGGAATAATAGTTGATCCTGCCAAAAAAAGTGGTTGTTGAAAGGCCAAGACCCACAAATTTTACAAAGATTCATAGTTTTCTTGGATTAGAAGATTATTACCGACATTTTGTTAACAAATTTTCTCGGTTATCTATCCCAATAATGAAGTTAACATGTAAAGGGGTTAAATTTGTTTGCATAGAATAATGTGATGTTTGTTTTCAGGAACTGGAGAAGAGATTGTTATATGCTCTATTTTTGGCCTTTCCTTCTCAAAATGGTGATTTCGTCATCTACAATGATGCTTCGTTGAAGGGACATGGTTGTGTTTTGATGCAGAATGATCAGGTAATTGCTTATGCTTCAAGACAACCAAAACCTCATAAGTTAAATTATCCCACACATGATTTGGAATTGGAATCTTTGGTTTTTTCATTTAAAATTTTGGGGCATCATTTATACAGAGCCAAAATATCAAATATATACAGACTATAAAAGTCTTAAGTATATATTCACTCAGAAGGAATTAAACATGAAGAAGAGAAGATGTATTGAACTGATAAAGGATTGTGATTTCATGATCAATTACCATCCTAGAGAAGGAAACAAAGTGGAAGATTCCTTGAGTCTAAAACATCATGCATCATTAACCATGTTAAGTTTGGAACATGATCCCTTGATTAATAATTTGATGAATTTTGGATTAGAAGTTGTTGGTGTAGGGAATACATCTGTTTTGTTTTAGGTTTCAGTTCAGCCTTCTTTGTCAGATAGAATTAAGTAAGCTTAGCAGGAAGACCGTGAGCTATAGAGAAAGGTAGAATTGGTTAAAATGGGTAATTTTCTGGAATTTAACCTTGATAAGGATTGTGTTTTAAGATTTAGTAAAAAGTTATGTGTGCCTTGTGATTCCTAGTTGAAGAAATAATTGTCTTGTGAAGATCATAGTTCTCTATTTTTAGTTCATCATGGAAAATACTAAAATATACAGAGACCATCGGTAGTATTATTGGTGGGATGGAATGAAAAGAAATATTGCGGATTTTACCATGAAATGTTTGACATGTCAACAGATTGAAGAAGAGATAATGTTACCGAAGGGGATGCTTCAGTCTTTTCCAGTTCCTGAGTGGAAATGGGAGAATGTATCCATGGACTTTATAGTTTTACAACCAAAGACTTATCTAGATAACAATGCAATTTGGGTTATTATGGATCAGATGAAAAAATATGCACATTTTCTTTCTATTTGAGATACAATGTCTTTGGATCAGTTTTCCTAATTTTACCTAAAGGAGATTGTCAGGTTATATGGAATGCCTTTTTCTATTATATCTGATTGGGATCCAAGGATCACTTATAACTTTTTTAAGGGAATTCAGAAGTCGTTAGGCAAAAAGTTAAATTTCAGTATAGCTTTTCATCCTCAATCAGAAGGGCAGTAATAACGAACGATTCAAACATTGGAAGATATGCTTCGAGCATGTTAAATGTACTACCAGGGAAGTTGGGATCCACATCATTATTTAGTTGAGTTTTCTTATAATAACAGTTTTCATTACAGTATACATATGGCACCTTTTGAGTCTTTGTATGGAAAGCGGTGTCAGACTCTAGCATTTTGGGATGAAGTTGGTGAAAGAAAGTGGATAGGTCCAGAATTAGTAGAGGAAGTGGATGAGAAAGTGAAGATGATCCAGCAGCACATGAGGACAGCGCAGAGCAGGCAGAAAAGTTATGCAGATAAAAAAAGGAAAGACTTTTCTTTTGAGGTAAGTGACCATGTTTTTCTTAAAATCCCTACTTGAAAAAATTCGATTTGTTTTGGTAAGAAAAGAAAGCTAAGTCTGTGGTTCATCAGTCCTTTTGAAATCATGTAAAATGTTGTACCAGTTCCATACCGAGTAGCTTTGCATCCGAGTTTGTCTCAAGTACACAATTTTTTTCATGTTTTGATTTTGAGGAAGTATGTACCAGATTCCACTCATGTTTTGAGACCATAAGTAGTTTAGCTAGAGAAGAACCTTTCATATGAAGAGAAACTAGTTCAGATTCTTGATCGAAGGGAACTGGTATTTCGGAATAAGGTAGTCCCCCATGTAAAGGTTTTGTGGAGAAACCACATGGTTCAAGAAGCAACATGGGAGTCTGAAAATTCTATGAGGTAAAGGTACCCTAACTTGTTTAATAAGTATATAAAATTATAAGAATGCAATTTCCAGAAGGTGGGGATAATGTAACACCCCAAGGTTTTCTAAAAATAAATTAAAATGCTTGAAATTTTGTTTAATGTAAATATTTATAAGTAGCCTTTAAACATAATTTTACGGCTTCTATGTTTTGAATTTTGAAAAATGGTTATCTAAAATTGTGACCAGTATGTTATTTAGAGTCTATTAGAACCAACTTGTTTTTTAGTGAATAGTAACATACCCTTATGAATAGTAATATGAACAGTAATATGACCCTAATGAATAGTAAATTGTATTATTATTTTATTTTATTAAGGCTTTAAGATAATGACATCTTCATTAATTTTTAAATGTGATATAAAAACATTTATAGTCATAAAATTATTAATTTTTGAATTTAGTATGTTATTATTTAAAAATTAAATTAAAAATATTTAGAAAATTATTTTCAAAAAATTTAATTCATTTTTGAATTCTACACATCAATAAATGTTTAGAGTGAATTTTGGGGATTTTTCTAAAACAGATGATTTTTTTAGTGAATAGTAAAAAATGAAGTTTTGAGTTTCTGTGTGTTAATGACATCATTAATGATGTAATAATGATGTAATAAATCAGGTCAACTTTTGCACAGTAAAATAATTTATGAGGTTTCCCAATTGGCTTATAATATGGGAAAATACCATGATAAAGACCATGGTTTTGCAAATACCCCTAATGAGGTGTCCCTTGAAAATTATTAAAATAATCCCTTACATTCGCTATAAATACCGACACATTCCTTCATTAACTTCATCCAAAATTCTTCATCACTGAAGATCTGGCCTCCTTACCTCCCTAGTATCCCTTCCAGGGTTTCCTCAGGCCCCCAAGTTCCCAACCTTCATGTTCTAGGAGTTACTCTACAAGGTAAGAAAAATCACAATTTCTTTCTTTTTCTATTAAAGTTCTCTTTTATGTGGTATAACATTCAAGTTTAAATAACATGTTCTTATTTTTTTATTATTAATGATTTAGTCTATATTATTATTCATTTATATATATGTGACACTTTTCCCCTCCCTTTTTAATATTTTCTAAAACTATAGTGCATAGTCGTTAGGCTGCCAAATTTTTGTAAGTGGTTTCTCAATTATTATTTCATTTTGAGTTCCTTTATTTTCTTATTATTTCTTCATCTCTTCTTACCCAAGATGCATTAAATCTCTTGGAATCATGTATATTCTGGATGTTTTCATTTTCATGGAAAATTCATCATCACTATTCTTCTCCTCTCCTACTTATTCAAGGAATAAAAACATTGTCCGTGATGTGTCGAATTACCGACATCATGGACGATGTGATTTCAATTCCCATTAATTATATAAAGTCTGGTCATGAAACCATTTATATTGTTGAACCAGGTTATAATATATGTATTATTTCTCATCCATGGTTTTGTAATTCTTTTGTACTTGTGGTTTTAATTTAAAAGGATAAATGAGTTTGTTATTAACAAAGAACCACTAAAATGATCTAAATGAACATCATTAATGTTTTAACTTATGAATCATCCTAATATAAAACATCAAAAATAATAAAGTGTATACATTATGGTACTGTAAATATGTAAATACATTTCTATTCCAATTCTGGAGTTTCACTTCCAATCGACAAGAACATCTATCATGAACCAATCATGAAAATCATGTAAAGGCACATGAGCCTCAGCCTAGTTGGTGAGGTCTCTCGAAGTGAATCCATGAGACCTAGGTTCAATACCAGGAAGAGGCATAATTTTGGGCACTTTATCATCACAGTAGAAGCATTGTAGTAGTTACTATAGCAGGTATTGTTCGGTACTGTAGCAGTTGGAAATATTCACATTGGGCCACCGATTTTGGATTAGAGTCCTTAAGGCCTTCGGGCCACCTAGGCCTTCGGGTTAGTATGGATTTTGAGACATCTCATGGACTTTGTGACACCTAAATTCCTTCAGGTCCACCTAATTTTCCATTTCAAAAATAGATCCTACAAGGAACTGCTCCAGAGGAGGAAAGAGAAAGGCCCATTCACTAGTGTAGGGCTAAACAGACTTTGGAATAATGAGAGGGTATGGAATTTTCCATCGGTACTATGACTGTGCACCTATTCACATGTACATTCTAGTCAAACATTCATGAAAAGGTGGAGAGCTGATCACAATGCAGATGTTGGGGAGGAGCAGTTTCAAGTAGTCATAATCTGTATGATTTTCTTAAGACCTACGGGTCATGTAATGTCTTCAAACCTACGGGAAATGTAATTCCTAAGCCTACGGGCCTTGTAAGGGTTCCCCATCATCCCTTTAAAGGGGTTTTATTAGAAAATAAATAAAAAATAAGGCCTTCGGGGCATTCAGCCATGTAAAGAACGACCCCTAAAAACTGCAAGGGAAAAATACTAACAATTAAATGGTGAAATCAGGTTACGTAATGGTCATACAAGATGTTATAGACATGAACATGTTTCATTAAAATACTAATAACACTCTTTTAACCATTATACGTGAATTTTATACAACTTTTAAGTAAGACAAGTCTAAGGTTAGGGAATTCTTAACCGAATTTCCATCCTTTGGGTTAACCTTATTCTTCATTATTTATGTGGTATTTAAATTGTTTATGTGATGTCGTCTGATTTTACTATGTTTAATTATGGATATTTACATAGTATATACATATTCCATCCACTCTATTAAGTCTCACTTTAATTATATGATATTTATAATGTACTTTTCTTTTAAAGTCATTTTTTTAAATTGTATTTTACAAAATTCAAAATCAATGTTTTTATGCTAATATTCTTGTTGTATGATTATGTTCTAGATCTTGGGCGTTGTTTATGATGAAGTTTGGGACCTATAGTTCGCTCATGTTCATTGGGTATGTGTAATTTGGAGGTTTTATGTATGGTTACTCGATGTGTAACTATGATGGTTACATAAATAGTAAGCTAGTTGTGAGGGTTAAAAATTATACGGTAGCCAAGAGGGTTACAAGATTATGTAAGTAATATCTCAAGATACCTTTATGGTTCTACTTATGTTCTTTGGTATTTGGGAAATCTCATGTTTCATAAATTAAGTATATATATACAGGTGATAAGTATGTCTTATGAAAATGATTTTATACGTTATAAGTACTCATGGACTAATGTGTTCTTTCCTTATTTTTATATCCCTTACTGAGTATTTGTGCTCATCCCAAGTTTAAAATTATTTTTCACAAGTTAATGGATGTGTAAGATAAAGAAGTAAGTTGTGTTAAATATTGATGATTTTTCAAGGAATCATGTTTTAAGTGTTAATGTTTTTAATTTGGAAAAAATAGAAAGTGTTTTTATGGTATCCACTCTGTAACAATGTGTAATTCTATAAATGTATTATGTCCAAATTATCTAAAGCTCTAAACATAAAACTATCCTCAATGTAAAAGGATGTTTTTTCCTAACTAAATTCAAGATTATGTATATAATAAGGCCGAGCCTTTATAATATTGAGTGGAATAATATGAATGATTATTTCGAAAATAGTGTTAAAAGGAAATTGTAAATATAACACACACAAAACATTCATTATGGAACCTAGGATATCTAGGGAAATTATGGGATGTACGTAAAATAAAAAACATAAAGGGGGATTGGTGTTACATAAAAAAATTACTATAACTAAAATTCGGTATCACCCTTACTAGTTTAATTTAAAGGCATAATCCCATAAGATGAATAAAAATTTTCTTATTTCCACTAGCTAGAGAATTATTTTTAACTAATGTAACAAGTGTCTCCAGACATATAAACTTGCTTCCTAGGTGTCCCATTCCACATAACATGGTCTTGAGATTAAATAATACTACATGGAAATAATTCTATATAAACTAAAACAATTAAAAAACTTAACTCTGATTCCCTCAAAAGAAACATGACAAATTATATTAAGATTAGATATAAAATAAATAATTTCCTTCCTCGAGAACCATCACATACACAATTTAATTTGGAATTAATTTTTAATATTTTTTATGCATGTTATAATAGGTTTTGATTTTATGAATTAATCACTTTTAAAGGGACATTCTAGACACATGATTCCTTCCTAGAAATAATTTTCAAAAAATATTTTCCCAAAACCACAAACGTTTTTCAAAAAAACTTTCATTTTCAATAATCCAACTAAGAATTTATAAAAACACTTGATAAACATGGATTTTAAAAAATATAATTTATAATTTGAAAACAATTTAAATCCCCATGTGGAGTTGATAAAACTCAAAAGGAGGAACCCTATTCTATTAGAAATAATTTTATAGATTATATTTTTTTAAATACTTAACACATGAATTTAAACCAATATGAAATCATAGTTCTAAATTTAAAGAGCTATAAAAAAGACCACATGACTATTATGTAATTTCTTCTGAAACTGGTGGTGATAACTCACCTCAACAGGACCAAAGAATCTCCAAAAAAATAAGAACCATCCTGAGCCCTAAATAATCTAAAACCACAATTACAAATCATGAAACATAGAGATCTAGGTCTTCATCACCTTTCAAGAGAAGTGGAAAAGTTTGAATAAGGAATTAAGGAGAGGACATTATTGATTTCACTTGAAAAACCCTCCTATAATTGTAAAGGACACTAAGAATCAACCGTGATAAGAGGAAAAATTGAGAGGTAGAGTGAATAGGAGTCACATGGTCTATATAAGAATATGGGTGAGATTTGGGGTACAAACAAAATCAGTGTAGAAGAGTAAGCCTATATTTTTAATGAGCTAGAAACATCACATGGTTTTCCCTCATAGTTCGAAAAATTCTATAGGACACTGCAGGCTCATTGGATGATTTGGGAACCCATATGGTGTGACTAAACTTGTTACAACCGTGCAATATGGTACATATATAATTTATAGGCCTATCACATGGTTTTTCATGGATAGTACTAACCATTTTCCTTAATATTGTGACATAAAATACATCAAAAAAAACTCCAAAATTCAATAAATTCTAAACACCAAAAGGTAGAGAAAAAATATTAAAAAATAAATAAAACAATAGAATAAAGAGATTTCAGGGGGTGGAATCACATCAATAATAACATACAATATTTATTATTATCAATTTTAATCCAAAAAAAATTAATTAAGTGATAATATTCATTAAAATATCTTCATCCTTTAACACATAAAAACAAGGAATAACATGTAATTTATTTCGTCTACACACAATAAATAATTAACTCAGACACGTCAATGAAAAAACACATGTAAAATTTAAAATATTGTTCTCTAAAAAAATAATATCTTTTCAAAACATTTAGGAAACAGCCTTAAATTCCAATCAATGTCGAATGAATCTTTTAATATCAAATAAAAATTAAAACGAAATTAATTTTTTTTTGAAAACCACATTTTATTACCTCCTGATACGAGGTTTTTTTTATAAAAAACATGGTATTAGTCTCAAAAAAAATATTTTAAACAATTTTTATTTCCAAAAACAAAATAAAAATAATTACAAAATTTTGAAAACACCAAAGGTTACTCAAATATAGAAACCACTTAAATATTCACTATTTTATCAACCATATACACCTTTTTCTCATTTAGAATTATTTAAAAAATTCATTAACTCAATTTATCAAGAATTCTAAAAAACAAAACCCATTCATTTTATTCACTTCATTGCATATATTTTTTCTCAAATGAATACTAAGATAAAAAATTATTTTTAATAATACACTATATCATACAATAATTATTCCAATTTAAACCATTATATCATTCACTCCTATAAAACAAACCCATGTTTCAATAGACCTTCACTATTATAATCCATTTCATTTTACCAACTTTAGTAATAGAAATGTTTCCACTTATTTATTTTCAAGATTAATAAAATTATCATGGAGAAAGATATTAACAATAAAATATACTCATCAAATACAAGGTATAAATTTCAAACAATGTGTTCAGTCCACACACAATAATTTATTTGATGATACATTCAAATTAAACAATATCATCAACATTGTTTCATACAGACATATCAACACATTTGAAAAAAACTTAAATACCCATAACAACACTATTATTTCACCCATTAAACATAAAACCAAAACATAAATTAGTAAAAATCATATAAATTTTATTCCAAAATCCCATTATTTTATAAAATGCCTTTAAATTAAAATATAGAAATTTTTATATAAAAATATTTTCCCCTCTAAAATTATCATAACATTAAATATACTCATACATATTCCATGTAACAATAACTTAATAAATCATTTCACACTCAATTTTCTTCATACTCATAATATATCATTCACTAATAGTTTAAAAATTATGTTACTACCCAAAAAATATCCCATTTTTTATTCTCTCATCAAGATTCAATCATTATATTACCATAAGCATGCTTTCAAAATAATCACAAAAAGTTAGTACACAAAACACAGTTCTCAGTGGTAGATTTATTTTAACATAACATTATCATAATAATAATAATATCATGAAAATAATGGTAAAACACATTTTTATTATTTTAGTCATTCAAGATCATTCAAATAATTAATCAAATTTGGAAACATTTTCGATGATAAAAAAATCACTTCCCTCCAAAAAAACTTTTTACCAAACAAAAACACTAAGAAAATGAAGATTTTATTATGTCAATAGTAATTAAATTACAAATTTTTCATGATTTTAACATTTTAAAACTTATTTTTTCTTGTTCAAATAATAATAAAATGAAAAATCATACAAATTAAACATTTAACACATGTCATAATATACTATTATGACTATACTCCAAGCTCAATAAGTATCATTATTCCTATGTTACATAATCTAATCTATTAAGTTCAATTTTAATTTTATTTTTATGTTTACATGAATAATTTACATACATATATATATTCTCAATTTTCAGAAAATACTAGGAATAAATAGAAATAAACCCTATTATTTTTTTAGGAAAAAAAGATAATGATGAAATTATAGATAATGTTTACACAATCTAAAGTGCACATCACTCTGGGCATCTAAATCCAAAAAGGGTTCAAAACAATTGGAGTGATAAAAGACCATATTGAATCTATTTCCATAATCCACCTCTTTGAAAAGGCATAAAAAACTTGGTTAACCTCTCTATAAACATATGAAATTTAAATGCACATATCTTCAATATCATAAAAGAACTAAATCTACAATTTAAGAAGTCTCTACAAAACATAAAAACATCTACTCCTCAATTTATTTACTATAATGATTGAGTGAGACTCTATCAAAAGGAAATTAAAAAATATATGACCAATATAATGGATTACATAAATTATTTCCCTTGATTTTATTTCCATGGGAAATGTAGTTCCAATTTATATATATAATCGCCCTGTAAAAAATCCTCAATATTTTGGAAATACACCTCAACAGGAAATAATACCTGAAGCCCTAACATCCTCCTTATATATGGAAACCTTAAACCAACTTAGAAATGGTGGAATCTAGCAAATACACTACAAAACCAAATAATTTAATCTCTTCCAATCACATAAAGAATATTCATGAGGTATAAATCAACTAAATCAATATGCATAGTGTCTATTTTATAAAATAATACACATTAAAAATGTAATTTACATTATCAGGATTTTAAGAATTTATTAAAAACCAAACTGATCACTATAAAATTTTGATGAAAAAATATTCCTTAAATTTACTTTGACCACTTGTAAAAATGACTCCATAATTTCATAATCATTTTAACATTGAAACTACTCTTTGAATATGTTAATTTAAACATAACATGAAATAAATGAAAATCATTTTCATTCATTTCGAAATAAACACATTAATCCTCATTTAATTTATATCTATAAATATTTTATAACCATGAAAATTTTACCATTATTTTCTTTATTTTTTACACATCGAAAATATATGAAAACATTATATAAGTAACCAATCAAATAATAATTTGACATAAATCCTCGCTATGAGTTTATTATACTACTCATCTATCGTGTCATTTTTATTTTCTAAATCATAAATTTCTATTACCATAATAATTTTTAGTAATGTTAATTGAAATTAAAAAAAACATTACACATTAAATTCCACATACAGTTACCTCATTAAATAATTATTTAATTATATTATAAATTTTCCTATTTCATCTCATAATGTTCTTTTTTGAATATAATTTTATATCACATTATCAAAAACCCATCAAAAATAAATTAATATATACCACATCATAAAATACAACCATTCAATATTTGTAACCAAATCATTATTAACAACCTATAATGGGAAACAACGTTAATCTGATTAAAAATTCAATTAATTAGATAAATTAAATTACTTAATATTTATGCATGTTAAGAACAATTACATAAATTTCATATATCTATGTGCCAATATTATGTAGGAAAACCCTAATACTAACTCTAAATTTATTGAGTTTCATTCACCTATATATTATTGGTAAATATAAAAAATATAATCCATTACATTCTTATAATTTTTGAATTCCACTATGATTTTGTTTTTCTAGTCACCAATACATAACATCCATACCAGAAAATGACTCTTAATATGCAACCTACCAACTTCCCAAATATCATGAATAAGTAAATAAAAAATTCCTACACATTTTGGAACAATATTTACTATATAAGATCATGAAGTTGTGGATATATGTAAAATGTTCTCAATTATCCTCACTGATCACAAAACACAATCAATAAGAAAAGATAATTGAAGGATGTCTCTTAGTGAGCGATTTACCCATAAATGATCCATCGCATTAATCTAACAAAAAATATACCACCAAAAAACATACTAATAAAATAAAATAATAATAACTCATATATATCATTAAAATATCCCAAAATTCCTACTTGTATTATAAATCCAAAAATTACCTAAAGTTAAATTTCTTGTACTAAAATTAAACATCATAAAAGAAAATGAATAAATTATAATGTTTAAAAAATTCCTTCCATCTGGTAGAAAATTTCCCTAAGTCAAATTCAATGTGTCTCTCAAATAATCCTTGATTCTATAAAGGCCTCCTTACACAACCTGAAACAAATTTTATATAATTTATATAGATACACACACGACTGTGAGGTATATAGATATAGGGTGTGAGAATATAATCCCCAGTAAAATCCTCTACAACCTATAACATCCAAATGAGTTAATTTTGAATATGTATATATATTGTGCAAAGGTAAAATTATTCAACAATTATAATTTCAACAATATATTTAAATATAACTTGCAAACATATCACCTAGACAAATCATACGAACTTCAGCCAATACCATTACATGAAGATCATGGAATTCAAGCCCATTGATCATTATGTATCCTCATCCTCACCCTGGGATAACCATGAATAAAGAAAATAACATATCTATTGAACTAAAACCCCTTATATTTGAAAATATAATTTTTATATAACCTATATAGGCTAGTTATTTCATATCAGGGAATATCACATATCAAAACTCTCATGGCCAACTATGTAATTTCATGGAAAATCTCATATCAACCTACAATAGGCAACTATTAATTGGACATAAATAAAGATGGTTCATAATAAAAACCCATTAGGGATGATCTTCTCGTTGATTATTTCAATTCCATCACTATAAATCAATATTGATCCATAAAATATATTACTTTTATTACTCAAACACCTTGAAAACTAATATACAAGTACCAAAAATCACAAACACACATACGTAGTTTTGTATATAAAATTTATTACAATTTTATCATAAGAAATACACATTTTATCACATGAATCAATCACATAATGACTCAAAATTATTTAACGAATTCAAATTTTCTCGTGAAATTTAATTTTCCTTAAATTAAAATTTTATCTTTTCACAACCCCTTATACACAATGTGCTTCACTGAAAATATTATCTAGAACACCAAAAAATACATTAGTTTAGTTAATGTGTTTATACTCTTTAATTAATCACTTTACTCAAATACAGTACGTATTTTACACACCATATAACTATCCAATTTCAAAATGTTCTACATAACCAGATCACTAGCCTTGAAAAAACACATTCAAGTACCCATAACCTAAACCCCATTTTCTTAATTTCACACAATTATTTGGGTAAATTATTTCACACTAAATAGACAAAAAACATGAAAAACATTTACTAAATACTATGTTATCTCTGATAGTATTTTATGTGTGGTTACCCTTTATTAACACATTTTTATCATGTGAATTTTTTCATTTAAGAAAAATCATCAATTCTAAATGAAAATAATATCATTAAATATTATCTCGACATTAAACAAAAATTCATATATTTTCTACATGATAATATAAAGCAGTTAAAATTTATTGGACATAATAAAACAATATCAAACCACCAATTTAAACCCATATTTAAAATCAATTATTACTTATTATTTTTTATAACATTTTCACAATTTATCAATTCTTATTTTTCAGTAAATCACTTACATAGACATGTAATTTCCAAAATTTTCACTTACAAATAATTATAATTATGTATATGACTCTTAAATAATCATTATATATTAACTTATAATAATAGAACTAATATTTCATGTTAAAAAATCTATAAAATTAATATATAACTTAAATAATGCTCACATTTTATAAATTGACAGTCTAAAACACCAAGAAATCCAAGAGTTTGGACATCAGATACTAGGTATAATTCATGAGACCCATAGACATTAATCAAATTACATAAAAGTATTTTATAAATTCCATATTTGATACCGAATGAAATAAACCAAATTAAACTATCCATAATTACAATATCAATATTTTGTTTTGAGTCACTTACCCAGTTCATTTTAGTTTTATATATTTAGAGAATTAAAAAACAACTTATATATATAAAAAATTAATATTCAATCCAAATGGGAATTTTTTCTAACATACCATGATTTTATTATTTTATATGAAGTTCGTAACATCTCTAACAAAATTCTACATTCATGATTCAATTTTAAAAATATCATACAAATACTAAACCTCATAGCATGGGTAAATAGAGACATAAAAATGGTGAGTACAAGACCAAAATAAGGGTAAATATAAGAATCATAATTCAGATATTATAACTGATCATAATATCATCATGTTGGTATGATAACATAATCAACATTCATGAACATAGAAATAGATAATCCTAAAAATAAAACATGGATTATAAATTATGAGTCATAACATAATGATTTCAAAAAGAAATTTTTATAGCTAGTTTGAAATAATTAGTTAACAATCCTAATACATGAAAACATTACATGGATATGTTTTGACTTCATAGATCAAGAATTCATTAAAACATCATCATATAAAATCATTAAATACATATAATGATCCTAAAGGTCCCATGGAATGTAATATTCATATCACCCTTTTAATGGAATAATTTTACCTATTAGTTATACCAACACAAACATATATAAGAATAACATAACTATTTATTTCCAAAAAAAATGTATCCATAGAATAAATCATTACTTAAAGAATTAGAGAGATGGATCTCAGGATCATCTATTTTCATCTATAATTTGAATGAACTATATCTTATATACATCACATAAAGGCTTTTCTTTTTTCCATTTGATGAATAAAAACATGAATTTAAACTCATAAAAACAAGACTATGATAGAATTCATCATCTCTTAATTAACACATGTAAAAATTGGTTTCAGGATAATTTATTTAAAAAATCCACAAAATATATCCATTGAAAATAGATGGAAACATTAGTGCATATCCCCAGTGAATCAAAATAATCATAAAAGTATTTTGGCATATATGATAAATACTTTTATGAAATAATTATAAATATTCTTTCAAAACCAACAAAAAATATCATGTTGTTTTAGTATCCTTCAACAAAAATGAATAATTCACATAAAAATGATCAAAAGAATTTCTATGATAAAATATATGAACATGTAATAGGAAATTGATAAATAATAATTTAAATAACAACACGAAAAAAATCGAGAAGTAATTTTTAAAAATATTCATTGAAACCCATTATAAAAAATTCAAAAGTGACCCATGTAGAATTTTTTTTGAATATTCCATTAAAAACATTTTATTAAATGTAAAAGGTATTAAAAATTGTTGTTAGGTAATAATTTAAAGGAATATTTTAAGATTATGGAAAACATATAATGAATTTTGACATGAAAGAAAAAAATTATAGATAACTTTAAAAACATTTAATGCAATTTTTTAAATAATACCCTTCAATTATTTTGAAATCAAAACTCTATTAAAAGAAAGAACTTGAAAAGTATCATTAAATAAACTGAATAAAGAAAAACATGATCTAATTTTTTCATGAGGAAGTATATAAACTTTATAAATGAATATAATTTCATAATAACAAACATGTCTCAAATAAAAAATCATTTAAAAACCCCTACAGGTATGGTAACCTTTGACTCAGAACCCCTTAAAAAAGATAACATAAAATAAATCATTACATACCATGAGTAAATTTATAATCATTATATATAATGTAAGATAGTTATTAAATACACCATGTATACTAAAATAAGTTAATATTGAAAAACGTTTCACAAAGAATGTAATTTGATATAGGAAACCCTTATATATTTTATAACTCTTGAATCAAAAGGAAATTTAAGAAATATTATTATTTGTATTCTAAAATCCCATGAATTGTAATAAAAATATGTTATATTAAATCTATGGTTTAGTGTTAACCTCCCTAACCCGGGATCCACTAAACCCTTACACTGAGCTGGTGGACCACATGGCCTTAAGCACACCTCGTATGCTAAAGGATGTTGGCCACCAGTGAGGGTGTAAAGGTAGTATAGTGGGATATTGTATCCTCTTATCAGAATGGAACATCAAATACAATCAATAATAACTAAAAATATAAAAAAATACAATAAAAAGATAGAATAAATAATGAAATGTGGAAGTGTAAACCAGTGGACAATTGACAATATAATCAAAAGCCTCCATAGAAATGTTTTATACATGGATGCATGGAATGCTGAAAAAAATGGATCTTGGGATTGGAATACAAGCATGATATATAAAAATAAAAAAAATAAAAAAAATCATCTCCACAAGAATCTCAAGTGAGAGCTTGGACCTCTACTCCTAAGCTCCAACTATAAGTAAGAATATCAAAAACTTGTTGAAGGAATATTTCCCTTTTCAATTCAACTATATAGACAATATTCTTGAGTACCAAAGGAAACCTGAGTATAGTGTGAGATATAAATATCTATAGGGAACCACCAATGGTGTCTATGTGTAATTCAATCTATTATCATAACTAAACAGTGTGCAACTATAATATAATAATAATATAATGCGAGATAAATAGACAAGTAGGGCATTTACATTCTGAAGGGACACCTGAAGGCTCTACCATCCTCAGCTCATCGCCGAGAGGAGTTTCTAATCATATAACATATATATATAGTAATATTATATATATTATAATATATGTATATATATATATATTATCCACCTATATGAACCAAGTACATGCAGAGGTAAGTGGCCATATACCTAGAATACAAGTTGTTGACTGAATCAGGGCTTAACTCAGACATCCATGACAATTCTAATGAGCCTATAAGCTCAAGACAAAGGGTACGTGACCGACATACCGAGAATAGTGTGAGATATCTTGCAACAACACTCAGGATGGTGAGTGATCTATCATGTCATCAGTCTAATCATGGAACACAACACATAAATCCCAACACCCATATAGTATCAATGGTGTGAGAGTCCATACTCAAAACCCAATGTAAGGGAGTGTGATTTTCCACCTTTCTCAATATACCATACAATTTTACACAACACAAATAAGGGATTCATTGAAATTATAATAAAATTCATGAGGCAATATCATTCATGATTCTAAATAGTTGTGTTCAACTATAATAAAGAATTTCGATTCTCAATGAGCACTCATATAATCATAAACATAAGGTGTGGTCTTACAATCCCATACATACCATTTCATTAAATATATGAAATTCATATAAGGAATGGAATCCATCATGTATAATCCATTATAAATTATTAAATCATTTCAAATAGTCATTTTATTTACTAAAGGAAAACATCCCACCATGATGAAGTCGATCCATCTTACTCATTCAAGTTAAAGAACCATCATTTATAATCTGTCCAATATAATCAATTCCATTTAACTCATTATGACATTGAAAATACACTCATATGTCTCAAGGTTTCAATTGGATGGTGTCATGGTAATGTGGAAAAAATACTACACGAAAATTTCTTAAATTCGGTTGGGACAACATCTTAAGAGGTGATTTTCATCCTATAAACACACACACAGATATATATATGTGTGTGTGTGTAATTTTCATTTTAAGACTATGATGCATACAAGGAGGAAATATCTTCATAAGTGAATTTATCAAAAAGTATAAATTCCACTTAACACACCGATGGGGTTCCCATAAACAAGGAAACTAACCTTTAACTGACCAAAAATGAATCAATCGAAATGTGTTATTATGAAATGGATGATTTGAAATGAAGGAACCAAATCAAAGGAGACACTTGAAAAAAGCTGGTATGAAGCACAATAGAATAACAATGACGTGAAAAAACTCAAAGGGAAAAAATGTTACCACATACCTCAATACTATTGATGAAACCTCACTGAATATCAACCTCAGATTGGAAGCATGTTGTAAGGGATTTATGAAATGTTCCAATGCCCCTACAATAGGGAAAATGGGCATTCACCTAAATATAACAATGTATTCAAAGAAAAAAAATGAGATAGTAAGGGAGAGTTTTAGAAGAGGGATTGAGAAGAATTCATTACTTCAAATGGATAAAGAATAAAATATTGGATTAGAGAGATGTTTCAAGGCCAATGTGGAGAATATTTTGAGCTCAAAGGGAGGAGAAACCTATGTTGTGGCCACTGGAGAAATAAATAAGAAGAAGAAATAGGATAAGGATTATGGGGGTGGAAAATAATATTTTCACCCATACTTTTGGGATGAACGGTTTAGGCACACATTTTTTAAAATGTACGCAAATTGTGCGACAACCCACCATTTTAAAACATGAAATCATCGCACAACCATGCACCTCGAGTCGCACGACCATGTTCCTAGGGTCCACTACTACAAAACTGTGTTTCTGTAGTGTCTCCCTTTAACAGCGCTAAAAAAAGCACTGATAAATGGGGTGCCTTTATCAGCACTAAAAAAATCTATTAAAAGTACCCCTTTATAAGCACTTTTTTAGCACTCATAAAAGCACCCCTTTATCAGTTCTTTTTTTAGGACTGCTAAAGGGGTCCCCTTTATCATTGTTTTTTTAGAAGTGTTAATAGGGGGGTTTATCAACATTTTTTTCCTACTACTGATAAAGTGTATATTTCAAAAAAAATATTTCATAAAAAATAATATATTGATATATAAATATATACATATATTGATATTGATATATAAATATATACATATATTGATATTGATATAAATATAATATATATTTTATAAATATGTTTTAGATAAGTATAAATAAAAATTGGCACTAAATATATGATATATGCAGTGAAAATGAATTATAAAATATCTTAAAAAGTTATTAATTAATAATATGCTAATTATCATCAACTAATAATCATTTAATAAAAATTTTATGTCACAAAAAATAAAAAAAATTAATAAAAGATCTAAAATAAGTTGAAAACGTAACTCAAACTTCAAACGACCATAACTTTTGATCCGAGTGTCCGTTTGATATCTACAACATGTCAAATCAAAGCCAAAAATGAGATATATGCACTAACAACCAAATAGAACGTTTTTTATGATTGTTTTAGACCAAAAATGCCCATAAGGTCTCGAAAACTAAGTTTGTAGTCCTAATACCCACATTATTTTACATTTGATGGAGTTTCAACCACGTTTAAGGGGGGATTTTTCCCTTTTTCAGTGGGGAATGAATTTATTTCAATGGATTACATTCATATTCATATTATAGCATTTAAATATTATCATTTTTCATAATGTAATTTTATTTGTAATCAAATATATAACAATATATACAAAAAAATTTATATATTCACACATAAAAATTTAATTTTATAAATAAATAATTAAACATTTTTACATATAAAATATATTTCCCAATATATAATCCTTATCTAAATAAAAAATAACAACCATTTTATTTAAAATAAAAATATATGAATATTTATATACGTATATAATGTGTACATGTATATATATATTTGTGTGTCTGTATTGACAAACTGATATATTTTAGGTATATATTCTAAACATATGTATATACATATTAATATATAATATTTGTAAATATATATAAATATGTATAATTATACTTATAGATACATATATAATATGTGTGTGTGTGTGTGTGTTGTATATGTTTATTTATTTATTTATAAGCACACATAAAAAGAATATTTTATAAATGCATTCAAAACTGATCTTATAAATATATATTAATATACGAATAAATATACAGATAAAAAATATAAATCTTTATAAATAAATATATATTAATATATGAATAAATATATAAATATATAAATGTAACTATATATGTATATATATATATATTAATATACGAATGTATATGTATATATATATTAATATGACTAAATATATATATTAATATATATATATATATGTTAATATATATATATATTAAAATATGACTAAATATAACAATATATATATATATAAATAGATATATTATTAAATGTAGAGTAAAGTAATATAGTAGAGTGTTAAATGTTAGGCACGCTGGCAAGAGGTTCTAGGTTCAAATCTAGGGGGAGGCAGGGCGTGCACTCAAGTGGAAATGGGGTTAAGTGCTGTTAAAGGATGTGGGTGGCTTGGGTGTGTGGGATAGGGTGGGTGGGGGCACTGTTGAAGGGGGATTCAAGCACTGTTGAAGCCCATCCCTGAATTTCATTAAATATTTATTTATTTATTTTTTATGTTTTTTAAATTTTATTTGTGTTAAAAAAAGAACTGATAAAGGACCCATTTATTGGTGCTTTTTTTTATCGTTGATAAAAGGGGTCTTTATCAGCACTTTTTTAGCGATGGTAAAAGGGGCCCCCTTTATATTCACCGAGATTAACAATTCTTTTTTAGCTATGTAAATGGACTTTTCTAGCACTTTTAAAGTCCATATTTGTAGTAGTTGTCACAGGGTTACAGACAAACCATATGACCTACAGGTTCCCACAATATGATATCACACGATTAAAACTAACCGTGTGGCCTAGGTTGCACAGTTTAAATAAATCATGTGGCTTAGTTATTTAGTCAATTTTTCGAAACATCGTTCCCCAAATAAGACCCAGATGCTCCTTAGACCTTCCTGGGATATAGTACACATTTAATATGATTATATAAATGATTCAAATTCAAAAAACAAACAACCTGTACCTTTATGAAAAGAATGCTCATTACATAGTGAAGAAAATTAAATCAATGTAAAAGGAAAAATAGATTATAATATGAACCATGTATCATGAAATTGAAATTGAGACCAAGAAACCCATACCACAGATTTCTTCTTAACTAGACATTGTATAACATTTCAGTCTAATAAATTTAGGATTATTATTTATATTAATAAGAAACATAACAATAAAAAATTAAATTTAGACCATGCATTTATAATTCTTTATTACCCATATATTAATTTTCATGTAAAAATTACCATTTAGGTGTTTACTGCTCTATTTATCTTACGTGATTCTCATTGGAAGTTCTAGTCCTTGAGTATTGTTCAAGTTTTCATCATCTTTCTATAGTTAATCTTAATGTTATAATTGTGTATAATATAATTAAAGAGTCTAATAACCATTTCATGGAACAAATGATGAAGGTTTGTATGGGTTGCTTAAAAATTCCATTTTTAGTTACTATTTAGTTAATAATAAATTGAATTTATTGTTAAAACTACTTATGAATATATCCACATTGGATTATTAAAACATATTAAATTCATCATTAATATATCTTTACACAAATATTAATATATTCTAAATCATTCATGATATAATCCTTATTACATCAATATTATTGGTGGTAAACTGAACCAAAGATGAACATGTAAAAAAAATTGAACGAGAAATAACATTATTTTTCCCCAAATATCATGGATAAATTAATACATAAGAAATATTTGATCTCATATTCTCATTAAGGTAAAAAATAAAATCAAATCTTATCAGGGTTAAAAAATGGGGCATAACATAAGAATTTGAACAAGTACATGAGGTATACCAAGATCATAAGTACATGAAACATATCTTTGAAATGTGGATACAACAAAATTTTGATGCATTCAAAAGAATATCATAAGGTTAATCATTAAAGTGTTTTAAAATAATTTTACCATAGCTATTTTCCAAGGTGTCATGAAACATTACCAATTAATACTATAAATGTATCATCAGCATGTCATATCTAGAGATTAATTCATTACCAAAAGAATTAGAGAGATATTAAGGAACAACATTTATATATCTAACATTATTTATGAAAGATAAAGAAATTATTCAAAATTCAATCAAATCATAATTAACCCAATAATGAAATGGTCTACATGATAAACCAATATATAATCATGGGCCATTTAGAGAAAGAAGGTGGATGAAATCATAAGATATTATTATAGTAATTAATTTAGGGTGTTAACATATATAAAAAATTCCCAATTAGGGGCATTAAGAAACTTTCATTGGAAATAAGAAATATACTTTAACATTGAAATTTTTTATTTATTTATCTAAGAGTGTAAGAATTTCATTTAGAAACCATGAAATAATAGAGAGGAACTTTCTCAAAAAAGAAAAGAAAAAATATTGGAAATATATGTGCCCATAGAATAAAATCATAAAAATTATATGTTAGAAAAAAATTATAATATAATCAGAAAAAGATAAATTTCTGCGTCAAATTCAAAAGTTATTTAGAAAATGGTGATGTTATGTAACACCCGAAGAATCAAAAGTAAGAACCTTGTATTCGATAGTGTGTATGACACATGAAAGAAAGTTCATAAGGGAATAAAATATCTGAATACTTTATAATATATTTACTACATAAAATATATTCAATATATTATATCTATTTCAATTCATGAAATACTGAGTTTTCATGCCTTATATACAATAACAAGTTTCTTAAATAGCTTTTTTTATAGGCAAGTCCACGTTTTACTAAATAATAATATAATATTTAAAAAAATATTATTTCATATAATAAGATATAATAAAGTATACTTTATGGACAAAATTAATAGTATTATTAAAATCTATGGTTTATACAACTAATTCATTGATTAAAAATTAATTATAAATGAATATAACAACAAAATTAATATAAAAAGAATAATTTTATTGAAAACATTTTTTATTCCCACAAGGATGTTGAACCATAATAAATTAAATTAATTAAAATTAATAAGTGATATTAATTTAATATATATTATATATTCAGTCAAATATTTTTTATATTCATCCAATAAATTTTACAATCCTACGATTTAAAAAAACCTAATTCTACACATAAAAATCGATATTTTTATTAAGGCATTTTCCTCTTTTTTAAGAAGATCCTATTTTAAATTAATTTTTTTTAATTTAATAGATAATTTATTTCAAAATAAGAATAAATTTTTATATCAAAATATAAAAATTACATAACGGTGATTTTTTGGTATTTGTTTGTAAAGTTCTGTTTTTAATGAATAGTGAAAATGCTGAAATTTAATTCAAAACTGGGTTTTCATATAATTATTTTATAAGGTTTAATTATAATTTTAATTCGTTTTATTGTTTTATTATATCATATTTTAATAAATTAATTAAAAATAGGTCATTGGAATCAATATCACTTTGAAATTGACTCCAAAAAATAGCAAACATTGAGACCTTTTATACATTAAAACCTCGCGTTATCATCTCATCTATGGGATTACATTTAAAATAACATCTAACTCTTATATTATTGGAATTTTGAAAAATGGATTCAATATATGGAATCATAAAAAATCAAAATTTTAAATAAGTTAAACATCTTTTTTGTAAAAAAGTATTAGTGAAAGTAATTAAATTAATTACAACAATTATGGTAAAATTAATCTTAATAAGGGAATAAACCTTAATCTTTAGGCACCAAATGACCTAGAAAATTATAAAAAAATCCATTTAATGGTCCTATTTATACACTATAACCTATTTTATCTAATTGGTTCTATAATTTTATCCACTTTAAATGTGAAAAAATTGAAGGGAATTTCTTTGTCAAAATATTACAAGAGTGTCACTCCTCCTCTAGTATAAAAAGGCATCATTTCCTCCCACTTCCTCACACCTATCAAGAAAATTTGGATTGAAAATTATCTGAATAAATATATCTTAAAACTACATAACCTTATTCTAGAATCCTCACATTGCCATGGAATAAATCCAAGGAAGCCCTTTGGTGAAAATGAAAAGGAGTTACCCGATTAAGATGTATCATCTTTCATTACACTCTATAATGTTATTTACTTTATCCACTCATCGAATAATATTTATTACATGTTTATATAATAACACATGTATCCTAAATATACTTGGAATTATTTTTTCTAATCATTTGACATACACTTACGCACACATCTAACTAAGGCGTAACTAACATATTGATTATGCGTACGACGAACTACCACCACATGAAATAATGATTGTTCGTTTTTCCTTTACCACATATCATGAAAAAAATTATGATGGACACTATGCTTATAAATTATATTAATGATATTTATTATTCCTTTAATATTATGTAATTATTTTTCATCTCATATCTTTCTACATTCCATTTTTTGTTAAAATGATAACATAGTTTGTGGAAGAGTGGACTACCATCCCTCAATGCGATTTGATTCATTCACAGAATTCTAGGAAAGTTAAGGGATGAGTTTAATTGAAAATATAAAACATAAAATAAATATATTTTATATTCTTGAAATAAATCCCATTCTGAAAATATAATATATATCAATTTCATTATTACCCTTTTGTACACTTAAAAAGTGAGAACGTTTTTTGTGGACGTGTGGACTACCGCCTCCTCAGCATGATGTGATTCCTTTTACATCACAAAAATTATATATATATATATAACTATATATGTATAAATAATATGGTATTCATGATATATGTATCATTCTATAAAGATATAATATTACATACCTTCCATTAATAATGATTACTTAAAAATGGGAACATTCTTAATGCGTAGGTACGACCAACCGTCTCTGTGATTGTAATGTTGGTTCATATTTCATACCCTTATTTAATAATTTGAATTAATAGTATAATTTATGTATAAATATAGTAATTTTTTCCTGATTATTAATCAGGATATGTTATATAATGTCCCCTTTTACCACTACGAACCTATAGAAGTAATTTTTGATACATAAATTGAATGTGGTCAAAACAGACGACATAAACATAATTGTTTAATTAGTTTTATACAATATTGTAATAATTAAAATAAAAATAATTATAAACATGAAAATGGTTCTTCATAAATTTTATAATTAACATTATTTTATTATACATGAATATAATGGACTTTCACCTAAAAGGAAACACATGGTAAGTTATTTTCATCTCACTTTTTTTACTTTTGTGATATAAATGTCATGTTCACCACTAACTTACTTTGTGTGGTGTATGTACTACCCATTTTTATATATTATATCATGAATTCCATTATATTAATGGTATTTAAAAAATTCATTTAATTTTATTCCCTTATGAGTTTTATGATTTAAAATGTTTCAAAGTGGTATAGGACACTTTGGAATTTTTAAATAATATTTTACTCAATAATAACATTAATGATCTTTTAATGGAATTTAAATTCAAGGAAATTATTTGACCAGAGTTCCATAATCTATTTAATTTTAATCTCCTCTATTTATTCATGAACTTATTTAAGTATTCATACCATTCCACTACTATTTTGCACTCAAAATGTTTTAGAAAATGCTTTTAAGAAAACATGACTTCATTTGTATCTTTAGTCAGATAACCTGTTTTCTTCTAAGACCTATATTTTATTAAAAAAATTTCAAAAATATTTATAAAAATTCCAAATTTTTGAATCAATGTAAGGTTTACCATTTAATTTTTTAAAAAAATTTACTTTCAAAGAAATTTTTTTCAAATGGTTTTTTAATATAAAAAGATATTTTCCAAAAAAATGATTTTAAAGTTATTATTCTATTTAAACAATGAAAAAAATTCTCATTATTACTCTAATTGATATGTTTCATATTTATACCATCTTTAATCTTCATAAGGATTTTTTTTAATTGATTTTTCCAAGGATAATATTCACATTCACTTCATTGGTTCCTTTTAGTCCCCTTGAAATATTCAATTTCCTATGATCATTGAACATTGAATTTTACCTAATTATCCATATCTTTCATCATGGAAATGTTAATTTCATAAAACATATAACATTATTTATACGGTTTTTATATTGAATTTTATTTGATTATTTGTGTAAATATTGATAAATCTGTAAATCTTATTCAATACAAATATTTGATATGGTGTATTTTTTATTCAATAGAGGAATGATTGGGATATATAAAACATGGGTTGGGTAATATTTAAGGTAATCCCCATGGGTGTGGGACTGGTTAATGAAATCCCCTAGATTCACCAATAGCCTAATGAGGGGAAATTATATGGTGAAAACCCATTCAAGTTTGTTTCCAATTAGTTTAAATGGGTTTTAACCCATAGTTTTTTACTGAATTGTCAAAGGTCATGATGGTATAGGTTTTCATGTTCTTTAGAAATGATGTACAATAATTAAGAATTTCAATCATTTAGTTTCAGTTATTATTCATCCATGAGATTTTACGTCAGTATATCTATGAATACATTTCATTTCAGTCCATTAATTAAATGGCATGTGTTTTAGTTTCTTACATTTCCATATTTATTTTTCCTTATCTAGTTATTTAAATGGAATGTATTTCCAATTATTACCTTTCCATTCAATTTATTAACTTTCTTCTCAGTTTTTTTATTATGTGGTGTGTGGGTTCATTTATTTACCATTCCGTAATTATTACTCTCATTTATTCATTATTTATTATTCTATATTATTCCATTACTAAGTATTTTAGATCACCCCTATTATGTATCATTTCCCCAGGAATACAAGAAGTAAGATATATATGAATCGATATAATAGATGGAATTTTATTCTCCTCGAATTTATTTAGAAAGAGGAAAAAATTATGTTTTAATTAGTGTATTCCTATGTAATACAAGACACATTAATGCATCTAGTTTACCAAGAATAATAAACACTCAGTACTTTGGGATTTGATTCCTTGTAATCATGACAATGTAATTAATAGAAGACACTGACTCTAGGATATCTAGGGTTAGGTTTCTACTATTGGTATCAAAGGAATTTTAGTAGAATCCTTAAGAACTAGATTTAGGAAAACATATATTAGAAAAATTTCCATAATGTATAATTTGAGGATAAGTATTGAATAACACCATAGAACTTTTGTAAAGTAGACATTATGTGGGTCTTCCTACCAATACATATATGTCTAGATACAATAAGTAGACATAATTCTAGAACAAATGTAGCTAGGAGTAACAAATTCAACAAGTCATAGTAGAACTGACTCGTCATAACTGGGGAAATGACAACAGGTCTTACTGTGCACCTATTTTGACACTCCCTGGGTATATTGTTTGGATAAATCATATTTTCTTTATAAAAAATTATGAATGATTTTAATAGATAATGAAAATGAATCACCTAGGTTATACATGTGGTGTTTTAGATTAAATATATGGTGTCATGATTTAGAAATAAAACTGATGATATTATGGATAATCCCTAGAACAATGAAGTACGTATGTGAAAAAAATGGATATAGTATTAATGTATTAAGTTTGTATTAAAACCCCTAGTTAAGAAGATATTTAATGATTAAGTTAATTTCAAGGAAGTAAATTATATTTATTTTGAAAATTATATTAATTTTGTTTTAGTAAAGGGTTACTTGTTTTCTGGGTGACAACCAATCAAGTTTGGTAAGGCCATGGGTCTTGAACCCTTGACTGAAGGATGATAAGGGTTTCACATCAACGACTGACCTACACAATTTTCTGGTTAATATGTCATTTTTTTAGTTATACAAATTGGATGAATAAATATTAATGATGAAACTATAGGGTTTTTTATAGGTTTAGTGATTAATGTTATAACTATTTTGAATTTGGAGAATAGTTAGAGACAAATAGTTGTTGGGAATGTTTTGTCTCAACAATACTCTATAAATATTATTAATTTTGATGCTTGCAAATACCATTTCTGTTTTAATAATGATATTAATTTAATTGTATTTCATGAAATTAATATTCTTTATATTTCTTATTTTAGAATTATATTCAAGCTTATTATTCATGTGGAATATTCTTCAATGTGTTTGGAATGCTCTTAAGTGTATTCTGGAAACACTGTTCACACGGTACATTTCAAAACATAACGTAAATAACAAATCCTAAATTTGTATTAAAACTTATGTTGAAAGATTAGTATGTTTGGTTAATCAACCCTACATTGATAGAAATGCATGGATAAATAAACATACGTTTGGATGAAACCTTACGTTTGAAAAAGAGAAAAATTATGGTAAAGAAACCCTTTGTAAGTATGAAGCCTTACATTTGAGAAGCAAATATATGGATCATGAACCCTACTTTTGTGATAAAATTTATGTTTTCAACCTTAAATTCTAAGAATGAATGCTTTGTAGTTGAACCCTAATTTTGGTATTTTGTCATTTTGTAAAGGAACCTTATGTTTGACTTTTCATCAATGGAGATTTGAATTTATGATTTTATTAAATTTCATGCAATGGATTTTGCATTATATCAGGCCGATTTAAATCTCATTTGTGAATGATTTAAATCTTGTTATGACTGATTCAAAGAATCATATTAAGTAGATAAATTATATCCTATTCTTAGGGAAATTTGTGACTTCTCTGAGCTGTCACAGGAATTTGAATTCTTACGATTCTTCAGAAGATTTTCTTGGTTCAGGAATTAAAAAACAGGTTCTCTTTTTTATTTATTCTATTAGTGTATTTGTTCTATGTACGTATGATTGATTCAAAGAAGAATATATATATTGAGATATATATTGATCAATAAATTGTGACACATATTTTTCAATTGAAACTACATTCTTGTGAATATCTTTTACAGATCTACTATATCAATCAGTCAGCCATTGTATTTCAATATAAGAGGCTATATTGGAGATATAATTTTTATAAATCTAGTATTTTCTATAATTCTATTGTGGCTATTCATTGTTGTCTTTATTAATAGATATAATGCGACCAGATCGCTTTAGAACTACTCTTTCTTGAAGAAACTATTTTCCAAAGAAGAAGATCCATCTACTGTCATTTTCTTTTTCAACTATAATGTTCAATCAGCACATTTTTTAATCAATATATTTTTACTGAGAGTTTAAGCTACTCATACTCAGTTGTGGTGGTGTATCATCTTCTCGATCTAAGTAGTGGTTTTATGGTTTTATGTTAAAGAATAAGAAGGCTCTATTTTTAGCCTTATTTATAAAGGTGTCAACTGTTTGCACTCAGTTGTGGATTGGTCTTATGATATGAGGACCTGACTAGTGAAATTCACCAAACTCATACAGAGAGTAATTGGTGGAGTGGATTAGGGGATCTTTAAGCCCCTGAACCATTATAAATAGTCATGTTTCAGTATTTCTGTTTTTATCCACTGCTCATACTTTGATACGGAAGATAAACACTGTTTATCAACATAATCATCAGTCAACCTGAAAAGGCAAAATTGTGAATGATTTTAAAAAGACATAATTCACACCCTCTTGTATATATTTATAAATTCCTATCTAACAATTGGTATATTTGGAATATATTTTTAAAAATATATAATAAGATAAAAATATAAGTTCTATACAAAGATGGAAATCACTAATCAGGGAGAAGGAATGTCAATGGTTTGTGGTCCTTATTTCAATGGTGAAAACTATAGATGTTTTAAATCATAGATTATTATTTATTTTAAGAATCTAGGCTTCAATTAATACTCTAAAATCATTACTCCTTATATAATTCCTAAAAATTCTACAACGTGGACTGATGTTATAGAGGCAGAGTATGAGATGATTTATAAACTAATAAATTATATTATATATGGATTAGACTTGAAGAATTAAACAATGTCTCATAGTGTCCCACTGATTATAAAATGTGGAAAACCATTTTATTTTCTTATAATGTAATAGAAAATGTAAGACAAATGAGGTACACAACCAAAAAACTAAAATTTGACACATTAAGAATGTTTGATGGAGAAATTATCACTCGGATGAATTGAAGGCTTACATAGATTATTAATAATATTACAGCATTAAGTGATCCTATAAAACTATCAGATCAATATTTAAACATACTAAGAGTACTACATATGAAATAGAATTGTATATCAGCTTCAATTAGACAATTATTGCATGTCAAAAATCTGATAATGAGAGAATTTATTGAGACATTGATGATGTATGAAGGTTAAATGCAATATGAAGATGAATATCATAAAGTTTTAGTGAAAAAGAATGATATTTCTCTAAAGGTAACATATCAGAGTCAAAGAAAAAGAATAATATAATAATTCATCGAAGAAAAGATTTTAGATACATATGATTCTGAAATGGAACCAGATCAATTACCTAGAAATTATCAAGTTTTATAAGAATAATATTAGATTAAAAAAACCATTCAAGGGGGATGAGAAAGACTCTATTGAATTCGGATGCTATGAATGAAAAAAATGAGGTCATATAACACCTTATTGTACTCTGATAGAAGGTGAAAATAGAAAGATAGAAAAGGCATGTCAGAAATATGTTGATTATGAACATAAAGGCAGAAGAGAAATGAAGGCTACTTAGAGTATTTTTGAAGACTCTAGCAGCTCATCAAAATTTGATTCAGAAAAGGAAGAATAAAATTTGAAATCCAATATGTGCTTCATGGAAGAAGAAGATAAGGTACAAACCTATTATTCATCTAATTCTAATAATGATTCTGATTCAAATTATCCAAATAATAAATTGGGTTCCTACTGAAAAATGACTGAAGGAAAATGTGAATCCTTATTTAAGAAACACAAATATTTAAATAATATTCACAATGTTATTTTATGAGAAATAGATTCCTTAATTAAACAACATCATGAGTTAATTGAAAAATTAAACTCATCTACTAAAAACAGTGGTGATCATGAAAATTAGACTAATTCATTACAAGTTGAAGTGTAAACCAAAAAAAGTGATGCTATCTTATTCAAAAAAAGATAAAATATTATGAATGAAATTCTGAGTAAAGATGTAATTAGAAAAAAAAATTTGGTATGGCTATTAAGGGTGAAAAATATAAACTGCATAAGAATTATTTTTCTCTCAACTCAAAAACTGTTACATTTCATTTTTGTGGAACAGAAGGAAGTATAACAAAAAGCTGTTATTTAAGAAATCCTCAAATAAGTGGAATTAAAAAGGATTTTATTTCAAATAACTTATCTGAAGAAAATGATATATGAGTTACAAAAAAACAAGGCAGATCTAGATTCTCAAATCTTTTCTAGCTAACACTGCTGGACCTAAGAGAATATGGGTACCGAAACAAACTCTTGTTTAAAATGCCTTTGAAAGAAATATGTCATATAATAAGAAAATATATATGGTATACAGACAGTGGTTACTCTAGGAATATGAGTAGGAACTCATAAAACTTCAATACACTGGCTCAAATAGATTGAGGTCTCATCATTTTTTGTGATAATTCCAAAAGAAAGATAATTGGAATTGGAACTATTGGAGATCTAAAAACAGTCTCAATAAACAAATTATTGTATGTACAAGGGTTAAAAAATAACTTGATAAGTATCTCCTAACTCTATGATGATGGATAATAAGTTGATTTTTCATAAAATTCTTTATCTATATATAATGATAAATTAGTTATGTTTAGAGAACCTTGAACTGATAATGTTTATACTTTAGATTTATATTCCTTGTTTGAATAGAAAGTGAATTGTTTAACTACTAAGATAAATGAGTCTTGGATATGGAATATGAGGCTTGGTCATTGTACTATTTATACTTTACATAAAATATCATTGAAACAGATAGTTTCTGATTTACTTAGTCTTAGGTTTCGTAGTGACAGATTTTGTGATACATGCCAAATTGGCAAGCCACACAAATCTTCCTTTAAATATATTAACACAATTTCTACATCAAAACCTCTAGAACATATCCACATGGATATTTTTAGAACATCAGGAGCATAAAGTTTCGTTGTAAAATTATATGTATATGTTTTAGTTGATGATTATTCTAGATTTATATGGGTCTATTTTCTAAAACATTAAAGTGAAGCTTTTACTATTTTTGAATGTTTCTGTAAAATTTATCTAAATGAAAAAGGTTTTTCATTAAAAATTGGTCATGGTAGAGAATTTAAGAATCAGGAATTCAGTTTCTTTTGTTCAAATCTTGGAATTAAGAACACCTTTTATTCACAAAGAACAACTCAACAAAAAATAATTGTTGAAAGAAGAAACCGAACTATTAAACAAATGTCTAGTACTATGCTAAATGAATACAGTCTACTTATCTACATTTGGGAAAAATATGTAAGAACATCCTACTATATCATGAATACATTTTTAATTCGTCCTATTGTCAAAAAGACACCTTATGAACATTCGAATAACTGAAAACCTAGAGTAAAGTACTTTAATGTTTTTGGATTCAAGGTGTATATCCTAAACACCAAGGATAATCTTGGTAAGTTCGATCCAAAAGCTAATGATGGAGTATTTTTAGGATATTCTGGTACCTCTAAAACCTATAGAGTGTTTAATAAAAAGTAAAGTATTGTTGAAGAATCAGTTCATGTGAAGTTTGGTGAAAATGACCCTTTTATTAAAAAAATATCAAACTTATGAAATTACTGACTCTTTTGACAACATGAGACTTGAAAACCAGAAAAATGATTTTGAAAATAACATAAATAAAATTTAGTCAAGTTCAGAGTAACATGATAATGATGAACCAAAAAGTGTTTTACATAGATATTCTAGAACCCTAAAGAATAATCCTTTAGAAACTATTACAAGAGATCTAAACATAAAAAAAAGAACTAGAAGAAATACATGAAACCAAGTTCAATTATCTACCTTTCTATCTCAACTAGGACCTAAATCTTTTGAAGATGCCTTAGAATATGAGAGTTGGATGTTAGAAATGCTAGATGACATAAACTAATTTAAAAGGAATGAATTTTGGGTATTACATAAAAGACCCTCAAATTATCTAGTTATAGAAACTAAATGGGTCTTTAGAAATAAACATGATTATCAAGGGATTATAGCTAGAAAAAAGATAGATTGGTAGCTGAAGGATATAATCAGGAATAAGGTATAGATTATGATGAAACCTTTTCCTATGTATCATGATTTTATGTAATTATAATTCTTTTAGTTTATGCATCTTATATGAACGTTAAATTATATAAGATAGATGTTAAATCTACCTGTTTAAATGGTTGTTTAATGGAAGAAGTTTATGTTGAACAACCTCATGCTTTTGAAAATTCTAAAAAACTGGATTCTATTTTTAAACTTTTTAAATCTCTCTATGGTCTTAAATAAGGTCCTAGAGCTTCATATGAAATATTAAGTACTTTTATTCTGAAAAAGGGTTTTACTATTGGAATGGAACATCCAACTCTTTTTAAGAGAACCATTTTTTGCTGATGTTATTTTTGGTTCAACCAATAAAAAACATTGTAATGGTTTTTCATAACTTATGAAAAAATAATTTGAAATGAGTATAATGGGACAATTGAACTTCTTTTTAGGACTTCAAATATATTAAAAAGACTATGGAACTATTTTAAAACAAATTAAATATATTACTAATTTATTGAAAAAATAATTTCTTGAGAACAACAAGACATATAAAACTCCCTTGTGTACCAATATAAAACTTGATTTGGATAAAGATGGAAAACCAGTGGACAAAAAGTTATATAGAGGTACGATTGGTAGTTTATTATATCTTACTACTAGCGGGCCTGATATTATGTTTTCTATATTTTTATTTTCAATATTAGAAACAAATCCTAAAGAATATCAGTTTATTCCTATAAAAGGATTTTGAGATATTTAAAGGGAACTATTTTTTAATACCTCATTTATCCAAAAACTTATGATTCTAATTTAATATCATATTTAGATGCTGGTTTTAGAGGTTCTAGATTAGAAAGAAAGAGTCCCTCAAGAACATATCACTTTTTAGGAAAATATTTAGTATCACAGTCGAGTAATAAACAACACTCAGTTGGCCTATAAATGGCCGAGGAAGAATATGTATCTACAGGCAGTTGCAATGCACAAGTATTGTGGATGAAAAACACACTAATGGGATTTGGATTAAATTTTGATAGTACACATATTTTTTATAATACAAGTGATATAAATAATTAAAAAAAATCTAATAAGTCATTCATGAACTAAGCATAATGATCTGAGACAAAATTTTATAAGAGATCACATTCTTAAAAAGGATATATCTTTAGAATTTGTCAATACTGAATATCAACGACCTGATATTTTTACTAAACCACTTCCCAATCTATGTTTTGATTTTATTAAGGGGTAGTTAGGTTTCTTTAATTTTTAAATAAATGTCAATATTTTTAAACTTTTTAATTTTTAATTTTCAATTTATTCTATTTTTTTCTCTTTTATTCATGTTAAAATTATTTACTAATTACTTTAAATCTTATTTATTTTAATATTTTTTTCACCTTCACTATATATTTTAGTTAGTTTATTTTATGTTAAATTTATTTGCATCCTGTGTTTTCAAAGTTTTTAATAATTATCTTTCATAACAACCTGGGAAACAAGGCACCGTCAGAAACATTTTGAAAATCTAACATTTTCATCTCTCAAAAACCTTTTCAAATAATGAAACCTTAATTTACCTATGTTTTCTTTTGAAACCCTAGATCCTGAAATCCTTTAAGATTTTATTTCTCAAAAATTATGAAAACTAAGAGAATCGAAGAAGGTGAATATAGTAACCCGAAGCATCAAAAAAAATTCGAAATAAATATTTTTCACGGAAATGTAGTTGATTTCGAATGGATCTATCAAAAAAATATACTCTTAAATCAAGTGCTCTATTTTAATGTATTGGAATCTATGTTCAATGTGGCGAACTCAGAGTTCATTTATAAGGTAGAACGGAAATTTTTCTACAATAGTGTTCAGATTAGTTTTCGCGATTCTAAAGATATAGTTTTTTCAAGAATAGATGATAAGGACTTTACAGTTTCCTCGATTGAAAATTATCATATTTTGAACTATCCTCATGAGGGAATTTTTCATTTTAATATAAGGTCTTTCATAGAGAAGGACCATAATTCTGAAGACATTATGTATTTTATGTTTGGTTTAACAAACATTAGAAATTTTTTTTTCAAGGATCTCTTGGAAGATTAGAAAATCATGGTTAATTTTATTCAAATAGGAATGTCTCTAAGGATGGATGAGATGGAGAAGAATCTATATCCAGATATCTCTATCATGTTTCTATTTTTGAGTGAAATAAAGATGAATTTTCCAAGGTATATGTTCATATATTTGTGTTACTGTTGTCAACTAGATGCTAGGATAACTTTTTATCCTTATAGAAGGATAATCTCTCATTTTTTAAGAAGGGAATCATTCATTTAATAGATTATCAAATCAAATGTCCTCATAGAAATGTACTCAATGCAGAAACATTGAGGAAGTTAGGTTTTTAATAGAGTAAAGTCAATGGAAAACTCTTGCCAGTTGGTGCAGATGACCGACAAAGATCAGGATCTTTTGCTCAGCGGGGAAAAGGGAAATTGAAGGTGAAGGAATTGGTGAAACCTGAGGTGAAGGACCTTCCAAAACAACCCACGGAAAATTGGGATTTATTAATGAAGAAGAGGAATAAGAGGTTGTGAAAACAGAATTGGTAGTAAAACAAAAAAAAGAGTAGATCCACCTACTAAAGAATTAGTGTTGGGTTCAGGTGAGGGTACTAGATCAGTACATTTGGAATAAAAATTTCTTGGGGAAGATCAATAGGTTAAAATCCAAATAAGAGATCTATCTAATGTTGATTTACTAGTTGTCTATGAAGAAGAACCAGTTGTTCAAGAAGAGAAACAATTGATCAAATTTGAAAATGTGTCTATTGTAATTATTGTGAATCTACATTTATTAGTTTTTGATCATGTAGATGAGAGACCATAATCTAAAACTAAATACAAAATATAATTTCAAGATAGTTTTTCTTGTTCGATTGAAAAATCAATTGCAAAACTAGTGGATAAGTCTATGAAAATGTCTCCCTCAAGATCTTTAGAAATTGTGGTAGTTGTTCAGTCACAACATCCAAATGAAAGGACATCTGATTCACTAAAAAATCTGGTTGAGGTGATTTTAATTATGTCTAATAAGTCTTAGGAAAAGAATGTAAATATTGGTAAAGAGTGGGAAGTTGCAATGAAAACGTTACAAGATCTTAAAGAAAACTCGGCTTCCAAGAATGAATTTGATGCTTTCAAGAGATATATGATGAATTAAGTTGGAATGATTTAGTCAGAAGTTGTTTCTAAATCAGACTTTTCATATCTAAAGTAGTATTTAGAGAGTTAGTTTGAATCAGGTAAGAGTAGTGTTGGTCAGTCTGGTACATCTACCTCTTCTCCTACTACCAGTCAAGATCTAATTCAAAGATTTCAATAAATCAACTCTTTCATGGTAGATATGAATGATAGAATTCAAAATATTCAATGAAATATTTCTCCTCTATCAATTTTATTGGAAAATCAAAATTTTCTAGTTGACTAACTAACATAGAATGAACCATGTATCATATTTCTTCTGAACAAATTCATAGAAATGTTAGATCATTTTATGCAGCAAGAGTAATGTTTTATGAATTTTTGAAATTCAATCTTGTTGAGAATTTTTATATCATTCAATATTCCAGAGTATTGATTATGCAGTTGGGGGATAGTCTTATGATAACGTTACGGTTACATATGGGAGAATTGAATGATATGTTTAAAGCTGTTCAGAATCCTTAGAACCTTAACCGAGCCAACTCCTATCCAATATTTTGTACCCTAACCATTTTAGCTGACTAAAATTGTTTTCTACTCATACTAATTATTGTACCTATAAAATTTTTAATCAATAAATTTTCTTATTTTTATTTTTTCATACTTTATTTTATATTCTTATATGTTTATGTCTCAAGAAAAAAATCCAGTCTTGTTTATTTAAGTAGATTTTTATAACATTCACTTACAGATTTGTGAAAAAATAAACATGTTTTAATCATTTTCTATGCTTTCTTTTTGATCTCACAAAAGGGGGAGAAATTTGGATAAACACAACATTTTTATTTATTGAAATAATTCTATAAAATAAATAATCAAATTATTTTCTTTTAATTGTTTTCAAAATTATAAATTCAGTTATTAATATTATGGGTTTTGTGATCATCAAAAAGTAGGATATTGTTCATAATGTATAGTATCAACAATACACTATACATATTATTGATTTTGATGGTCACAAATACCCTTTCTTTAATAATTATTTTACATTAAGTGTATTTCAAAAAAATTATTATTCTTAATATTCTTTATTATGGAATTATATTAAATCTTACTATTCATGTGGAATATTCTTCAAAGTGTTCATAATTATCTTAAGTGTATTATGGAAACAAAATTCAAACCATATGTTGCAAATCATAATGTAACGAATAAACCCTACATTTTTATTAAACCTTATACTGGAAGACTAGAATGTACAGTTAATCAACCATACATTGACAGAAACATTTGGATAAAGTACCTTATGTTTAGATGAAACCTTATTTTTGAAAAAGAGAAAATGTATGGTTAAATAACCCTACTTATGTATGGAACCTTACTTTTGAGAAGAAAACGTATGGATCATCAACCTTACTTTTGTGATCAACCTTACATTCATTGAATGAACTCTGCATTGTTGAACTCTACATGTAGTACCCCCGGTTTCTGGTATATAACATGTATTTGATTCTTTTAATGGTTTTAATGTTAAGGGTAATGAATGGGAGAGTCAGGATAACTTTGAATGATGTTATGAGGCAAATGGGAAGTCGCACGGATGGCGCACAGTTTGTCTAAACCATGCGGCAAAACCATGTGTAGTTGGTCTTGGAGGCAGTAGCTTCCGCATGGTTGGCATGAAGTTTGTCTAACCATGCAGCCAAACCATGTGTTGAGGGTCTGCCGAGGTAGTGGCCAACTCACGTTTGGCGCACGGTTTGTCTAACCATGCGAGCAAACTGTGCGGCCACTTAAATAAGATCCTATAAAGGTGGATCTCACACATTTTTTTCCCCTAAGTGTCTTGTTTTTCTCCTAATCATCCCTAACTTGTTATTTTTTCTTCTCCTAAGGCCAAAGAGGGTTCTACCATCATCTTAAAGGTGATCTAAAGGCTTCTCTTGGCGAATCGAATCCATATTCTTGAGGTATGTGGTCATTCTTCATCGTTCTTGTTTGGTTTCTTAGATCTACTTAGATCTTCTTCTCCTCTTATCTCGGTTTGTAGATCTACACCCTTTATGAGAATATCTAAGTTTTTAGATACCAAATATGATGAGATTTGGTCCTGGTCTTGCTAGGAGAAGAGATCTAAGGTGGGTTTTTGAAGAAGCAACCTAGTTTTCTTGTGCGTTCTTCGTTTGTTGTGGTTTTAACCGGAACCCTAAAGGTAAGAGGCTTCACTCTGGACTCCTCTTGTTAGAATTGATTGTCATAGTTTCAAATTGGGTTATTTGAATGGAATTGATTATTAAAATAATATTATAAATCTTATTTAGTGATGATTTATGGTTTAGTGAAATTGTGAAATCTTGGTGAATTGTTGTGCATGTGATTTGTCTTCTTGAATTTAAAATGTTGATTTTAAATTATGGATTTGATGAAATTGTAAATCGTTTGATTAAAAATGGGTTTTCAATAAAAAGGGAGTTTTATTGAAATGATCAGAGATTGAAATGACTTTGATGGAATTTTTTTTCAACAAAAAGGGAGTTTTATTGAAATGGTTTGGAATTGAAATTGTTTGGCATTGAAATGGGTTTGATGGAAATGTTTTTCAATAAAAATGTGTTTTTATTGAAAGGGTGTTTTGGCGTGATTGATGAGAATATGTGGTGAGTTTTCATGTTGCATGTGCGAGGCTTGGTTGAAATATGACCTTGTGCTCGGTTCCAAAGGTGTAATGGCACATGGTAACTATATGTACGAGACTTGGTTGAAATATGACCTTGTGCTCAGTTCCAAACATTTAATGGAACATGGTAACTATATGTATGAGGATTTGTTGAAATATGACCTTTTCTCAGTGCGAAATGTGTTATGGATCATGGTAACCAATTACCTTGTGATGACTTGGTAGATTGACGAGAAACTGCTCATTAGTATGGAATTGTTATAACGAAGCATGCATGGTTGGTTGCATGGGTTGGGAAATGGTTGAGTATTCCAAAATGGGATGTTTGTATAATGGTTCTAAATCTTGTTTAGTTATTTTTCAGAAAAAATAACTCACTATAAAATTGGTTTCTTTTTCATTGAATGATTTTGGTTATAAGTGGTTTTGGGAAACTGTTTTATAGTTAGTTATAAAATGCTTTTGGGAAAATGTTTTATATAAACTATTTTTATATAAATGTTGCTAACTCTTCTGTACTAGTGGCATGAGTAGGGAAGTCATTGGAGAAACCTACTGAGTTTTATACTCACCCCTGCGTTGGCACTTTCGTGTTTTTGCGGATGTCATGTTCTGGGATACACGTAAAGGTAAAGCATCTTATTGTTAGTGGATCCTAGTGATGCTTGGGAGATTTTTTAGAGCTTGGAGCTTATGGATCACGGAATCGTGGTGTCTTTTGAGAGTCTTGAGTTATTCATCCAATGTGTACTTTGATTCTTGGTTTTATCTTCCGCTTTTGTGTACTTGATGTGGTTTGACATAAATGATATTTTTTAGTTGTCATTCATTTTTTCATTCATTATACAGGGAATGTTTGGTTTTTCTTGGTTGGTTTATGGGTTATTTATTAAAGGGTAAATCATCCCCCAACTTGTATTTGAAACCCTTCGGAATTTATTACCTTCCGTTGGATTCTTGGGAATTTCAATTAAGGACAAGTAACCCTCACTGGCTCCTCAAGCCAATGAGGTAGGGGAGGGGTGTTTCAAATGGTATTAGCTTATTCTGTCCTTGCATAACAAGTAGTCATCAATGTTCCTAGTCTTGGAGTTGAAATTTTCTCTTTCCTATTCCTTGGGTCAAAATCTTAGACAGGAGTAGGATTGTTGGAACATGAAATGTATAGCATAAAAGGACCTAGCTAACCGATTTATGCTGAACTTTAAGTTACCAGGGTGTTGGGTACATAAGTGTTTTGGATACACATCTAGAATGTTGGAAATATCATTGTCATGGGTTTAGCCAATGAGATGAGCATGGCATTCATTGTAGAGGAATGACTTCCCACTAGGATTGCATATCTCATTGTGAGGAATGACTTATAATTTTCTACAAGGTGCTAATTTTTTAATAGAAAAAAATACAGAAATTGTTTGACGAGAAAGATATTGAAAACATGAAATTTGGTGTATTTTGAAAAATGGGTTGATTTTCAAAAAGGCATGTTGAATGATTTAAAAAATATTTGAAAATGGAAAAAATATGTTTTGAAAAACAATGTTGTGATAGTATATGTGATATATTTTGAAATGCTAAGCCATCAGTTGCTAGAGAGTGAGATTGACGAAGGATGTTGTTGGTTTAGAAAATGGCACCCAGTAGGCGTTGTTAAAACCAACCCAAGGAAGCTGTAGAGAATGTGGTTGCACCTGATCCATGGGTGAACCAAGAGTTTGGTTAGAGTATTTTATAGGCTTTTCATGCTATGAATATGGGGAACCAAAGGAATGAACCAAGTCTTGTGGATCATACCATCCAGTTCATGAAGTAGAATCCACCAAACTTTCAGGGTGACGTTGAACCTGAAAAGGTGGAGGTGTGGCTAAGTAGGATGAATTGTATCTTCGATTTCATCGTCACACCATCAGGGCTCAAGGTTAAGTTGGTGACATAGATGATCATGCACGTCAATGGAAGGATTTAGTGGTGCATTCTAAATTGGATGAAGGCCTTACATGGGAGGATTTTGAAGAATTGTTCAACAAAAAATTCTATCCTCACACATTCAAAATCAAAAAAACAACGGAATTTTTTAGCCTAAAATAGGAGAACCTCTCTGTCATAGATTATGCGGATATGTTCATGAATTTAGTCCATTTTCACAAGAGGTTGCAGTAAGTGCGTCCTTGAAGGCACGCATCTTTGAATCGGGGCTAAGGTAGGAGATTCAATCGAAGATTGTGGTGCTATGTATTACGGATTATATAGAAATGGTGAACCGAGTGACTTTGTTTGAGCATGATATCTTGGGATCGATAGGAGGAGGAATGATGATACCTACCGGAAATGGTGGAACTCTACCGCTGGGAATAAGAGGAAAAGGGACACCTATTTCCATGGTGAAAGTGGAAATCAGAACCAGACTGCAGGATCAGTGAACCTTCCTCCACGACCCCAGAGCAAAGCAGGTTTTTTTCAATGTGGTTCACAAGACCACATAAAGAGGGACTGTCTGGCACAACCTCAATCATTTCATAATTGCAAGAAAATAGGGCATCTATAGCGCTATTGTAGGAATGCTCTGAGGTCAGGTGCACGTGACACTTCCCAGGCGTCGCAAGCATTGTATGCTTCGACAGGATGAGGACAGAAAAGTGAGTGTCGTCAGCATAACAGAGCTATCCATGGTGATTCTCAAAATACCATGACTTCTCCATCAGGGAAACCCCTGCAAGGAAACAAGGAGAATAGTATAGTGAAGAAGCAATTATATGGAGCTGAGAAGATGATTGTTAATGATCAGGCTGGACCATCTACAATAAGAGGTATGATTATTTTTAATTCTAACATTGTGAAAGTGTTGTTTGATACTTGTGAATCACATTCCTTCATTTATTCTTGTTTTATTGACTTGCTATGTTTAAAACTAGAAATTATGCCTTCTTCTTTGAAACTGCAAACTCCTCTTGGTGAAAGAGAATGTCATGACTTTGTGTGTAAAGCATGTGCTATAACTATTGATGGAGCTGCATTAAGATGGGACTTCTCAATGTTGGAGATGGATGTCTATGATGTAATCTTGGGTATGGATTGGCTGAAAATTTTCAAGTCTCAAATCGACTGTTATAGGAGAATAGTGAGTTTCATGATGGAGGACGACATCAAGTATCTCTTTAGAGGAGAAAGGATTGTAAAGAAGGGTTAAAAGAGCTTCTTGACACCAATGGTGGGAATGATATCTTACCAATTGGAAGCTTTGAATTTAGCATCAATGGAATATATCGAGGAAAATAGTTTTCCAACTGTCATAGAACAATTTCCAGATGTCTTTCCCAAGAACTTCTCAGGATTACCACCTCTAAGGGAAGTGGATTTTACGATTGATCTTCTTCCAGGAACCAATCCTATTTCCCTTCCATCTTATAGGATGGAACCAATACAGCTTCAGGAATTGAATGTGCAATTATAGGAGTTATAAAGCAAAGGGTTTATTCGACCAAGTACGTCTCCATGGGCAGCACCGGTTTTTTTTGTGAATACAGTAGATGGAACTCTTCAGCTCTGTGTTGATTATCGTAAGCTTATCCAAGTTACGATAAAGAATAGATACCCACTTCCACGCACTGATTATATGTTCGATCAATTAAGGGGAGCTAAGTGGTTCTCTAAGATTAACTTACGATCAGGATATCACCAATTTTGAGTTCGGAAGGAGAATATTCCAAAGATAGATTTCAGAAGTAGATATGGCCACTATGAATATGTAGTCCTTCCTTTCGGTCTAAAAAATGCACCAGTAGTCTTCATGGCATTGATGAATCAGATATTTCAACAATATCTGGATTCTTTTGTTGTGGTCTTTGTGGATCACATTTTGGTCTATTCAAAAACAAGGGTTGGTCATGAGGTGCACCAGGAAACAGTGTTAAAAATTTTGAGAGATCATCACTTGTATGCCAAATTATCAAAGTGTGATTTTTGGATACAGGAAGTATGTTTCCTTGGCCAATTCATTTCTGATAAAGGCGTTTCTGTTGATCCTGAAAAGATATAAGCCGTTATCTCTTGGAAACCACTGAAGAATTGTTTTGAGATACGATGTTTTATTGGACTAGTTGGTTACTACAGACGCTTTGTGTGTGATTTATCACGACTAGACTCACCAATGACAGCTCTAACAAAGAAGAATTCTCCATTCCTATGGACAAAAGAATGTCAGAAGTATTTCCATGAACTTAAATTTTGGCTTACATCATCACCTATCTTGATTTTACCAGAATCAGGACAGGGGTATGTGGTGTATTGTGATGCTTTGGGATCAGGGTTGAGTTGTGTTCTCATGTAGGGAAACCATGTGGTTTCTTATGGTTCAAGGCAGTTGACGATGCAAGAAAATAATTACCCAACACATGATTTGGAGTTAGTTGTAGTCGTCCATGCTTTGAAAACATGGAGACATTATCTCTTTGGTGAGAAATTTACTGTGTTTACAGATCAAAAAAGCTTCAAACACATTTTCTCAAAGCAAGATTTGAATATGAGGCAAAGTAGATGGATGTAGTATCTCCAAATGATTGACTTTGACTAACGTACACACTGGGGAAAGTAAATTCGATGGCGGATGCATTGAGTTGGAAGTCATATGCTCAGTTGGTGAAAGAAGCATCAGATGAATGGTAGTTGATGTCGGGAACAACTCCTTCATGCTTACCACCATTCAAGATGGGTTGTACATCCAGGTACATAGAAGGCGTATAAGGCGTTTAAAGTGTAGTGTTTGTGGAGAGACATGAAAAGGAAGGTAGTTGAGTTTGTCTCACGGTGCTTAACTTGTCAGCAGGTTAAAGCAGAGCATCAAAGACCATATGGTATGTTATATTCTTTGTCCATCCTAGTGTGTAAATGGGATTAGATAGAAATGGATTTTGTTATGGGTCTTCTAAGAATGTCCTGGAAACACGATGTCATTTGGGTGATAGTGGATCGTCTAACCGAGTTGGCCCATTCCATCCCTATTCGTAAAACTCACACGGTAGAGGATATTTCAAAAATTTATATCCGAGAAGTGGTAAAGAGGCATGGTATACCAGTGTCTACAGTCTCAAATAGAGATCTGAGGTTCCCATCTCGTTTCTGGAAATCATTACAATAAGCCCTTGGAACGCAGTTGACTATGAGCACGACGTATCATCCACAGATGGATGGGCAATCCGAAGGGAAGAAAAAAACATTGGAAGACATGTTGTGGGCTTGTGTAATGGATTTCAGTGGCTCATTAGAGGATCATATATCCTTAGTGTATTTCTAATACAATAACAGCTATCAAGCCTTGATACGCATGGCTTCGTTTGAAGCATTGTATGGGCATCCTTGTCGTTCTCCACTATGCTGGGTGGAAATGGGTGAAACATCAATAGTCGGGCCAGGCCTTATTCAAGAAACAACAGAGAATATCCAGTTGATTATAAAAAGGATGGATACAGCTCAGAGTCGTCAGAAATCTTATGCAGATCACTATCGAACTCCGTTGTCGTTCGTTGTGGGTGATCATGTCTTCTTGAGGATCTCTACAAGGCATGGACATCATCGTTTTGGGAAGCAGGGAAAGTTATCTCCTAGATACATTGGCCCATTTGAGATACTAGAATAGATTGGAGAGGTGGCATATCAGTTGGAATTACCACCACAGTTTAGTTTGGTGCATAATGTGTTCCATGTATCTCAGTTAAAAAAGTATCAGCCTGATCCTAACCATGTGATAAGATTGGATCACGTTGACCTAGATCCAGATGCTTCGTTGATACATATCCCGATATGGATTATAAATAGGAAAGAGAAAGTCTTGGGTGGAAAAAGAATCGGTCTAGTGTGAGTTTTATGGCAGCATTGTCAGATTCAGGAAGAGACTTGGAAACGTGAAAAGGAAATGAAAGAGCAGTGGCCAGAACTCTTTCAGTTGGGTGAACGTTTTCTACTTTCCAAGGATGGAAAGACCAATGTGGGGAGAGTTTAGTACCCCTGGTTTCCAGAATTTAACCCATATTTGATGCTTTTCATGGTTTTAAAGTTAAGGGTAATGAATGGGAGAGTTGGGAGAACTTTGAATGATGTTTTGAGGCAAAGGGGAAGTCGCACGGACAGCGCACAGTTTGTCTAAATTGTGTGGTAAAACTGTGTGTAGTTGGTCTTGGAGTCAGTAGCTTCCACATGGGCAGCGCACAGTTTGCCTAACCGTGCATCCAAACCCTGCATGGAGGGTCTGCTAAGGTAGTGACTAATGCACGGTTAGTGCAGGGTTTGTCTAACCGTGCGCGAAAACCATGCGGCCAATTAAATGACATCCAACAAAGGTGGATCTCACGCATTTTTGCTGCTAAGTGGCTCGTTTTTTCTCCTAAGAAGCCCTAACTCCGTATTTTTCTTCTCCTAAGGACAAATATGGTTCTACCATTTACTCAGAGGCGATATAAAGTCTTCTCTTAGCGAATTGAAACCAGATTTTTGAGGAATGCGGTTTTTCTTCATCGTTCTTGTTTGGTTTCTTATATCTACTTAGATATGCTTCTCCTCTTGTCTCAGTTTCTTAGATATATGACTGTTATGGGTATATGTAAGTGTGTGGATGCCAAATATTATGATATTTGGTCTTGTTCTTTCTAGGAGAAGAGATCTAAGGTGGGTTTTTGAAGAAGCAACCTGGTTTTCTTGTGTGTTCTTCATTCGTTGTGGTTTTCGCCAGAACCCTAAAGGTTGGAGGCTTCGCTCTCGACTCCTATTGTTATAATTGATTGGATTAGTTTTAAATTGTGTTATTTGAATGGAATTTATTGTGAAAAGAATAGAATATATCCATTTTAGTGATGATTTATGGTTTTAGTGAAATTGTGAAATCTTTGTGAATTGTTGTGCAAGTGATTTGGCTTCTTGAATTTAAAATATTGATTTTAAATTATGGATTTGATTTTATTGTAAAAGGTTTGATGAAAAATGGGTTTTCAATAAAAATGGAATTTTATTGAAATGCTTTGACACTAAAATGACTTTGATGGAATTGGTTTTCAATAAAAAGGTAAATTTATTGAAGTTGTTTGGAATTGAAATGGTTTGGCATTGAAACGGTTTTTATGAAAATGGTTTTCAATAAAATTGTGTTTTTATTGAAAGGGTTTTTTGGAATGATTTATGGGCATATGTGGTGTGTGTTTAGGTTTCATGTATGAGGCTTGGTCGAAATATGACCATGTGCTTGGTGCCAAAGGTGTAATGGAACATGGTAACTATATATACGAGGCTTGGTTGAAATATGACCTTGTTCTCGGTGCCAAAGGTGTAATGGAACATGGGAAAAATTATCTTGTGAAAACATGGTAGATCAACGAGAAACCGCTCATGAGTATGGAACTTCCATAATGAAGCATGCATGGTTGGTTGCTTGGATTGGGAAATGGTTGGGTATGCCAAAATGGGATGTTTGTACAATGGTTATAAAGCTTGTTTATTTATTTTTTTGGAAAAATAACTCACTGGAAAATTGGTTTTTTTTTTCATTGAATGCTTTTGGTTATAAGTGGTTTTGGGATACTTGTTTATATTTAGTTATAAACAGCTTTTGGGAAAATGTTTTATATAAACTGTTTTTATATAAATATTGCTAACTCTTCTATCCTAGTGGCATGAGTAGGGAAGTCATTGGGGAAACCTATTGAGTTTTATACTCACCCCAGCATTGGCACTTTGGTTCTTTTTCATATGTCATGTTCCGAAATACAGGTAAAGGTAAAGTATCTTATTGTTAGTGGCTCATGGTGATACTTGGGAGATGTTGAGGATCTTGGATCTTATGGAGGAAAGAGTCGTGGTGTCTTTTGAGAGTCTTGAGTTGTTCATCCACTGTGTACTTTGATGCTTGGTTTGGTCTTCTGCTATTGTGTACTTGATGTGGTTTGACATAAATGATGTTTTTTAGTTGTCATTCATTTGTTCATACATCATATAGTGAATGTTTGGTTATTCTTGGTTTGTTTATGGGTTATTTATTAAAGGGTAAATCGTCCCCCAACTTGTATTTGAAACCCTTCGACATTTATTGCCAGCCTTTGGCATCTTGGGGATGTTTCTTAAGGCCAAGTAACCCTCACCGCCTCCTTATGACAATGAGGTTGGTGCGGGGTGTTACACTACATTTGGTATTTTTTTCATTTTTTGAAGGAACCTTATGTTTGACTTTTCATCACCGGAGATTTGAATTTGCGATTTTATTGAAGTTTCATGCAACAGTCTCTGCAGAATATCATCCCAATTTAAAGATCATTTTAGAAAAATTCAATGCTAGTTATGATTGATTCAAAGAATCATATTAAGTAGAGAAATTCCCTCCTATTATTAATGGATGTTATGACTACTATGATCTGTCTTAGGAATTTTAATCCTTAAGATTTATTAGGTGATTTTCTTGGATATGGAATTAAAAAATAGGTTCTCTACTTTGTTTATTCTATCAGTGTACTTGTTCTATATATGTGTGTTTGATTCAAATAAGAATATATATATTGAAATATATACTGATCCATAAATTGTGACACGTATTTTTTGAGTGAATCTACTTTCTTGTGAATATCTTTTACAAATCTACTACAATAATTAGTCTGACTCTGTTTTTATATAGAATAGCCTATAGTGGAGATATACGTGTTATGAATCTAGTATTTGCTATATGTATACTACTGTTATTAGTTTCTATTTTGATTGAAAGATCTATTGAAAACTGACCTCTTTGGAACTATTCCTTATTAAAGAAAATCTTTTCTGGAGAAGAAGATCCATCTACTTCTAGTTTTGGTTTCAACTGTGAAGGTTAATAAGAAACTTTTTTAATCAAAATCTTTTTACTGAGAGTTTAAACTTCTCGTACTCAATTTTGGTAGGGTATCAACTTCTTGATATAAGATGTGGTATTTTAGTTCCCTATTAAAGAACCAAAAGGATCCATTTTTAGCCTTATTAGTAAAGGTTTCAACTACTTTCACTCAGTTGTGGATTGGTTTTATGATATGAGGACCAGACTAGTGAAATTAACCTACCTATAAGAGAGATTAATTGGTGGAGTGTACTAGGGGATATTTATGCCCAAAACCACTATAAACAGTTGTGTTCTGTGTTTTTTATCCACTGCTCAAACTTTGATACAGAAGATAAACACTACTTATCAAAATAATCATCAGTTGACATCAAAAGGAATAATTGTGAAAGTTTTTGAAAATACATGATTCACCACCTCTTGTGTATATTTTTATATTCTGACCTAACAATGGTTATACTTGTGACTCTTTTATAGGCCTTACAAACAATTAAATGTTTATTTTAGTGCTCCATGAATCAAAGTTAATTTTTAGATACCCATTTCATGAAGTAATGGATGAATTTGAAATTCATCAAAGAAAAACCATATGATAAAATAGTGTTTATAGAAATATATCAAGTATGTATATTTCTATATATTATCAGGTAGTAAAATAATTACCCAACATTAGTAAAATGAATCCGAAAATTACATGTTGTCCTGATACTTAAATTTATTTGAACTGATGGTCTTCTAATTCATCACAGATTTATGGATTTGAGGCCTTGAAAATTCCATTTATCATTCACTTGTTTGTGATTGACGACCAAAATAACTACCTATAAATATTTACACTTTTCCCCCATGTACATATCTCTACCTGACACTAATTTTATCCAACTTATAGACATATTTTTTTGTTTATCCATGTGACCTTTGTGCATCCCATTCCCTCTTTTATAGAGGATACCTTCGAATACCTTATCATGATGTGTGATTTAAAAATAGGAAATAAAAATAAATCTATTACCAAGATTGTGTTTAAATTATGAGGATGAAATTTTATTAATGTGTGGAGAATGTAATGCCTGGAAAATCTAAAGTAGGAACCCTATATTCAATAGCGTGTATGAAACATTACCCCAATCACTTAAGGGGATATAGTATGAAAATACATTATAATATATTTAATATTTAAAATAGATTCAATATATTATATATATTTTAATTCATGAAACATCGAGTTAGCATTCATTACATGCGACAATGAGTTTCCTCAATGGATTGTGATACATGCAAGACCGAGTTTTACCGAACAATAATATATTATTTAAAATATTATTATTTAATATAATAAGATACAATAAACTAGCCGTTATGAATAATAATAACTATGTTATGAAATTATATGGTTTGCATAACTAATTCATTAAATAGAAATTAATTAGAAATGAATATAACAAGCAATTCAATATAAAAGGAATCTTTTTATAGAAAACTATTTATATGCTCAAAAAGTTATTTTACACCAATAAATTAAAATAATTAGAATTTCTTAGTGATATTACTTTAATATATATAATATATATAAAATAAAATATTTTTGATATTCATCCAATATATTTGATAAGCATAAGATAAGAACTAAAACAATTTTAGACATAAACAACTATATTTTTTTAAGACATATTACCTCTTTTTAACGGAGAACCTATTTTAAATTCATTTTTTTGAAAATTTTATATGTTATATATGTCAAATAAACACAATATTTTAAATAAAAACATAAAAATTATGTCATGGGGAATTTTTGGTATTTTTCAGAATAGTTTCAATTTTTAATGAATAATAAAAATACTAAAATTTAATTCATAACTATGTTTTCATCATATTTATATATAAGGTTAATTATAAATATTATTGGTTTTAAAGTTTAATTTTTTAAAATTTCTAAAAATTAATCGAAATTAGATCATTTGATAAAAATTTAATTTGAAATTGACTATAAAAAAAGCAAACATTCAGATGTTTTTTACTTTAAAAACCTGCATTGTCGTCATGTCTTAAGAATTAAATTTAAATTATTTTCTACCACTAATATGATTGGAATTTGGATAAAAGGATTCTATATTTTTAATCTTCATAATTTATAATGTCTAACATGGTCAAATTAGTTTTTTACAAATAAATATTACTGAAAGTAATTAAAATTAATTACAACGATTAATGTAAAATTAAGCATAATAAGGGACTAAAACTTAATGTTAAGGGTCAAAATGGCCTAGAAACCAGTCCAAAAACCCCTGTCTATTCATATTTCTACCCTATAAGCCCTTTTCTCTAATTTTTTCCAATATTGGTTCCAATTTCAATGTGATAAAATTTTAATGAATTGCATTGTCAAAATATTAAAAGAGTGCCACTCCTTCTCCACTATAAAAGGCCTCTTCTCCTCTAAAATAATTACACCTCTCATGACACTTTTTTTCAAGTAATATCTACCAAAATATCTCATGAAATTTCCTCCCCTTATAATAGAAACCTAATCTTGATTAGGAAGCAATCCATGGAATCCCTTTGGTGAAAACTAAAAGGAGTTACCTGATTAAGAGGTAACATCTTTCCTTAAGCTTTCTAGTGTTATTTTCTTTCTCCACTCCTACAAATATTCATATTCCATTTTTATATAAAACCAGTATCCCAAATATACCATTATGTTTTTATGTTAATATTTCTATATAAACATACACACACTTAAATCTAATGGGTAATTAACATAATGTTTACGTGTACAATGAACTACCACCTCACGAAACTATGGTTATTCATTTTCCATTTACCAAATATCATAGTGAAAATTATGATGTAAACTATGTTTATATATGATATATATTATTTTTATTATTCCTTTAAGCTTCTTTAATTCTTTTACAACTCATATCATTATAATTTTTTTTTGTAAAAGTGATAACATCGTTTCTGGAGATGTGGACTATCGCCCCATCAAAGCGATGTGATTTTTTAAAACTATAAATGGTATGTATAATGGATGGTTTTAATTAAAGAAATATAACATAAAAAATATATTATATTCATTAATAATTAAATTTTATAAAATAAAATATATATCATTTTCTTTATTACCCTTTCACACACTTAGAAGGTGATAACGTCATTCGTGGGCATGTGGACTACCATCTTCTTGACACGATGTGATTCCTCTTACATAACAATAATTATATAAATAAGTATCAATTATTATATAATATGGTATTTATGATATAATTATCCTTATGAAATGATATAATATTACTTACCTTCCTTCTTTAAAGAACATTGAAAAATGGGAATGTTACTCATGCATACCTATGACCTACCATATTCATGATTGTATGTTGGTTCATTTTTTATAACCATATTTAATTATTGGTTTTAAAAGAATAATATTTTTATAAATACTGTAATTATATTGTGATTATTAATTTGGATATGTTATTTAATGACCCATTTGACCATAGTTGACCTACCAAAGTTATTTCTGACACATTAACTGAATTTGGTCAAAACACACGACGCAAAAATAATTGTTTAAGAAGTTTGTTACAGCATGGTAATAAGTGATATAAAAGTAATGAAAAATATAAAAACTTTGCTGAGTAAAGTATATAATTAGCACAGTTTTATTATATATGAAGTTCAAGGATGTTCACCCAAAAGGAAACATAAGTTAAGGTATTTTCATCTCACTTTTTACTTCTATGAGATAAATGTCATATTCACCAATTACTTACTTTGTGTGGTGTATATTATAGAAATTTATATATATTATATCATGAATTTATTTATCTTAATTATATTTAAAACCTTTATATAATATTATTCTTCATGATTTTTATGATTTATATTGTTTCAAGGTTTTATGGACACTTTGGAATGTTTAAGCATTATTTTTATCAATAATAACTTTGATAATCTTATAATTTTATTTCAATTTGAGTAAATTACATGAAAATTTTCCTATAATCCCTTTAATTTTCCTATACTTTTTTTATTAATGAAAATTTTCATGTATTAGTATAATTTCTCCACTCTTTGGTACTCAAAATATTTTGGAAAATGTTTTTAAGAAAATCAGACTTCATTTATCTCTTTAGTCAGAGAACCTATTTTCTTATAAAACCCATTTTGTATTAAAATGTTTGTAAACATTCCATAATTCTCTATCAAAGATATTTTTATGCTTAAAAAATATTTTAATTTTAACATTGATTTTTAAAGATTTTTTTTTCAAAATTGGTTCAACAATAAAAGGATATTTCGCTCAAATTTTTTTTAAGGTTCTTATTCTATTTCATCAATCACATCAACACTTATTCTTACTACAATAGATATATATAATATTAATACAATACATAATATTATTGTGGATGGTTTTTAATTGATTTAGAAAAGGATATTATTAACATTCACTTCCTTGATTCCTTTTTGACCCCTTGAAATTTTCAATTTCTTGTGATCATTGAACATTGAATTTCCCCTAATTATCCATATCAATTTTCATGTATATGTTCATTACCTAAACCATATACCATTTTTCATATGGTTTTTACATTTCATTTTATTTGATTATTTGGGAAACTATTGATAAACCTATATACTTTATTTAATATGTATATTTGATAAGGAATATTGTTTATTCGAAATGAGGAACGCTTTGGAAATGTAAGAAATGGGTTAGAACCCATTTAAGGTAATCACTAATAGTTGGGGACCAATTAATTATATCCCCTCGATGCATCAGTAGTCTCGTGAGGTGAAATTTTTTATAAAACAACCGTTCTATTTTTTATCCATGCAGTATAGAAGAGTTTCTACCTCTAGATTTGAATCATATTATGAATTATATTGATGGTATAGGTTTTCATGTTCCATAGACCTGACATCCAATAGTTAATAATTTTCCTCATTTAGTTTCAATTATTTTTTATAAATGAGATTTAACATTGACATGTTTATGGATAAATTTTATTTCAGTTCATTGATTAAATGGAATTTTTTTTTCAGTTTTGTACCTTTCCATATTTATATTATCTTATATAGTTATTTGAATAGAATTTGTTTCCAGTTATTACCTTTCCACATTTTTATGCACTTCCCTTTCAGTTTTCTGATTATGTTCTATGTGGGATTAGTTATTTACGAATACATAATTATTACTCTCATTTATTAATTATTACTGCCACTATATTTTGACATTACAAAGCATTTGAGATCACACTTATTATGGATCCATTCCCAAATAATCCATGATTTATGAAATATATGAGAGCATATACTATATGGAATGTTATTATCCTGGAATATATTTAGAAATAAGAAAACAAATTAGTATATGGTTTACCAAGACTACTATACTCTCGGTCCTTTGGGATTAGATTCCTTGTAATCATGACAATTTAATTGATAGAAGACATAAAATCTAACCTCTATTGGCATGGGTCTCTACATGTGAATACTTTAGAATAATTTTTTATTTTAAAATACCATCAATAATGTTTCCTTGAAAATTCTTAGAAATTATCCAATGGAAATATAAAGTGGAAGATAAAACAATCATCATGGAAGAAAAACTATTTTAATGTTTTTAAATGTATTTAATTAAATAAAACAATGTATAAGGAGTAATAAAACATATTTCCAAAAATATAATAAGAAAAATATGAAGGTTACAAGAGATGAAAAAAATTGACTCCGTATATAAAGGTGACCAATGGAGGTAAGGAAAATATGGACAATGAGGGTAAACCATAGTTAAAGAGGATGAGAATTACTCTTAACAATGATATACATTTTGAAAAAGTGTTATACCAAAGTAACATAATTGAATTAAAAATATTTATATCCATAGAGGATTAAAAGTACCATCAATTAACATATTTATGTAGATGAAACAAATAAAAGAATAAAAAATTTCAAGAGGAGGCATTATAAATCAACAAATGGGTTTTAGTTAACAATGATACTTTCATCATTGTTTACTTTTGAATAAAGATAAATTAAAATAAATAACATGAAATAAATCTTCAAACCCCATTAATTTCATGAATATGGTAAAATTCATTAAATATCCACCAATCACACTATATAGATATTATGGTCCATAATAAGAAAAATATCTCAAGGTCTTAAATATGAAAAAAAGAACATGTTACATTGATTCTTAAAATACAACAATGTGTTTGAATCTTTAATATAAAAAATTAACAATTTTAATAACTAGGTAATAATATTTTTCAAATCAATAACCTTTTATAATCATTACTTATAATTATTATATACATGTATATTAGTCAATTATCTACTATCAATATGGGTGTGAGTGATCTTGACAATACGAAACATGTTTTATAATATTAGTATTATTATAAATTATACTCCGAGTGTTTAACATTCTTATATCATAAAAGGTTCTAGAATTAATATTTTATAATTATTTAATATGTTATAAATTAAATTTATAATTATATTAGTTATCATTAATGAAAATGAAGAGGATGAAGAGTTGGTTTTTAAAATTTATAATGAATTAATGTTATTTTCTTAATTAATGATGTTGAAGCTTATATTACCACTTCAGAACCACAAAAAAATAATTATTTTCTTATTAAAATCTAATATAATGAATACAAATTCATCCTTGATAGAAATTTATAGCATTGTTCTTGTACGAATTTAAACCGACCCAACAAGAACATGCTATAATATATGTGTGAGTATGGCTATTAACATATTATTTTGTAAAAATATATTTATAAAAAAAATATAAAGAAATTATTTATATGATATTAAAGTGGTGAATCAGAAATGGGAAGAGTTATAAGAAGAATCTAAATGAAAAATATGTTTCCACTTATGTAAAATAACTTTTTAAAATGATATGTTTGTTTTTTGAGGTTATTTTTTCACAAATCACATATTATAATATTATATATTCATAATTAATATATCAAAAGTAAATTTTTGGAATTAAATAACATATATATTCACTCATCCCATTTATAGAACCATATGTGAATGGTAGTGATTAAATGTGAAACACAACATTCATAGAGCTGGTTGTCATCACACACAAATTAGCATCAATTTTCATTTTTTTTAATAAAAGTAGGGATAAAGGTCATGGTTATGTCATAAATATAATAACATTTTTGGGTTTTTATACTGATGAAATTATAAAAAGTTGGTTAGAATGTGTTTGTAAGAGGGTGGATGAGAGGGATAATGATAAGATGTTAAAGAGTATGTAATGCATACATTGATAATATTAATGTTCTTTAATGTGTCCTCCGTATATAGAGGACATGAGAAAATATTTTGAGTCTAGAGGATTCCAAACGTGTATAGGGAATCTAGATGATGTAAATTGGGGAGAGTTTCATGGTGATTTTAAACAAAGGTTGTGTCCTGAAATTATTATAAGTAACCTTCTTTTATAGGTGAAAGAGAGGGACGTGTGTTTGTAAAAGAATGTTAGGTATGTGGTATGAATGGAATTTTAGAGTATTTTGGTGAGAAATGTATGTATGGATTTAAAACCTAAAAAAAGAAATCTAATGGGTTTGTGTAAAAAATATGACATAGTAAAATTAATTCCATATTGAATTACTCATATTTATAAATATTAATCTTGATTAAATGTTAACCGTGGATATTATTTTATTACCAAAAAATATAATATGAACATTCATACCAAATTTCAACATGTTAAATATAAATTTTAACTCAATTTAATCTAATTCAATTTTTAAATATAATAAAATTAGCTTTTAAATTGAAAAAATAATTTGTTCAAAAACAATATATAGAAACATCTCATTTTAATCATTACATTTTCTTAATATTATATAATATGGATCACAAAATAAATGGGTGATAATTTAATTATATAAATATATATATATTTAAACATCATATTAGAGTTTTTATTATAAGATAGATAAATTTAATTTAAAATCATAATATTGGGAAAAGTATCATTCCTTTAAAAATATTTTTTTACCATGGTAAGATATATTTACATTGCTGATATAAATTTATACATAGAAATGAAATTTATCCATTCAGATAATTTGAAAAATATGAATAAAAATATTCAAATAATATTATATTATTCTATTTCTAAAAGTGATAAAAATAAATTATAATATAAGTGCACATAACTCAAAAATACATCTTTAAGAAACATGAATCTTCTTAGAATTAAATAAAATTATTACATGTTGATTAATAAGTATCGGATGAATGATAAAATATTTCATTTTATATTATCAATAATTTCCAATTACCAAATTATTAAACCATTATATAATAATATTCATAGTAAATGAAAATAATTTTTTAAGAAAATATATTTTTTATATAAAAAAATGCTTAAATTTTTTATTTAGAAATAATAATTGAAATTTTTTAAGTAATTAATATTAAAAAATAAAATCTATTTATAATTCTATATATATTTCATTATTCACTAATCTATATATTTACTCACATATTCAGTAAATATAATTTTATGTTTATGTAATGTTCAACGATTCCTTTTACTTTGGTCTTGTGTGTGAAGCAAGTTATAAAGTGCATTGCACTTTAAAGGAAAAATATATATATTTAAATATAAATTTGTAACATTCTCCTCTAGAGAGGACTAGTTTCTGATATACCTAACACTGAGCCAGGGGGTGAAGGAGTGTTGGGGGATTCTTAAATCAATTCCAACTTTTATCCCTGTACCTCTTGACCTCTTAGAATCTTGATTCTCTTATTCTCTTTTCCCTGTCACATGCAATAATAGAATACAGTAAAAATATGAACATGATATTTTTACAAGGTTCACCACTCAATAAAAGTATCTATGTCATTTCCATGCATGGGGATGACTAGTGCATAGATTCTCCACTATAATGTGATATGTTGTTATAGTGGATAGGAAAAAAATCCTTTATTCAGTGTGAGTCCCTACACTTTAGAGGGGGTGGGAAACAATCCTCTTTCCCAGACTGATGATAACCTAGTCCAACTTGCAGCCTCAAGCTGGTTCTTTATACTACCTATGGAGACAGTCTTCTTCCTTCTTCAAATTTAGGTTCTTCCTTGGCCTTCTTTAATTCTATTCACTTGATTACTTGCAAAGAAATAGGCAAGTAATTCTCCCTTATTTCTTTCTCTTCTTCTCAAGTGCAACACCAATTGCACTAGACCTCTTCATTGTTCTTCTTCAGTGCAAAACCAGCTACACTAAAACCATCTCTTCTTAACACTTTCCCTTTTAGTGCAAAACCAACTGCACTGAACTCTTATTCTTGTTCCTGCTATAATCACAAGTTCTCTTTGTGATTGTTAAATCACTGAAGTCTAGCTCAACTTAGCATCATCATAGTTGATATGGCCTGAATTATGGAATATAAATTGGACACTCTCTTCTTCTTTATCTCTTCCTTCTGATTGACACAGAATGATATGAAGTAGTGCAGTAGTGACTTATACTCTTTCTTCAATTCTCAATACCAACACATGAGTGTATCGGTATACTATATTCTTCCATTGTGAATACGTGAGTTTAGTTTCACATCTATTTATTCTTCACTTCACAAAGCACAATGAGGGTGATAAACACTAGTCATGTGAGTGAGGTACAATTTTTCTTTGTGAAACTGAATGGTTTACAGTTGTTCTTTTTATCACCAATCCAGTTCGAGAGTGTTATGCACCTCTCAAAGGCCTGTGGGACCCTAATCTTTCAAGCACCCCTTTTGGGAGACTTTCATGCAACCTTAACGACTTGCACACAACATTCAACTTTGGTCGTGGAAGACCTCTTGCATTGAACTTCAATCTTTCACGGTGCGCAACTCTCTTCTTGCACACAACTTCTCCTTCTTGTGCGCAACTCTCTTCTTGTGCATAACTTCTCCTTCTTGCCTGAAATTCAAGTTCTTTCACACACTCTTTTTTTCTTAAAATATTCACCCACATCAGAGCTTGCGATTTATCTAAGTGTCGTGATTTTTCATTTGGAGGGGGTCACCTCTTATTGATAGACCCCATTGACCCCTGCACACAAAAACACCAATGCATCGCGCAAGATCCTGATGGGTCGCGAAAAACCCCATTTGACGTCGCCTTGGGTGTGTAAGTCATGCAACGCAAAAAACCCCATTGGACATATCCTTGGGCGCATAAGCCTCTTTCGTTCTAACCTCATCTTTTTCACACTTCATAGAATCTTCCGCGCACTTCATGCCTTTACCATTTATCAATGTTTGGACCTCAAATCGTGCCTCGCCCGCAAAACCCAATTTTGTGTCTCCTTTTGTGTTTAAGTCTCTTTCGCGCCAACCTATTCTTTCGCGCACTTATTGAATCTTTCATATGCTTCCTTCCTTTTCCATTTTTCAATGTTTGGACTTTGAATCATGCTTTGCGCACAAGATTCTAATCTACCTTCAATATTGCGCACAAAAAGCAATCATGCGCACAAAACCCCAATCTTTCGTGCAGGCCTCTCCTTTTCCATATTTTGATGTTCGGATCATTGAACACCACTTTCACACAAAAAAATGATCCATCTTAAAACATGTTCACAACATCCTTTTCCAAAACACATTTTTTTCTCTCCTGATTTTCAGGCCCTAAAATTTGGCAAACACTGGAAAATGACGGCACCTTAGAACGTTCTTTTGTGCCTTCGACATATCATCAGTTCCTTTGTCATGTTCTCTCTTCACCGAATCTTATAAACATTCTACATATTTCATCACTAAGTCCACTATCTTCATATGTATCCTTTTATTGATCAGCTTTAGCGTCGTCAGATTTTCTACGGGAAGTACTAAAACTTCACTATGTTCCAGCAGCATCATCTGTTTCACTCAAAACTTCATATGACTTGCATAACCTTTACTCTCCCTTTCTTCATAATGATTGAATCACAAGTTATCCAAACTTATTATATTTTTTAAATACATATCATAAAATCATCATTTGATTAGGATTCAATGTGAAATGAATGGCTACCTCAGAATTCCAAGCCCTTCCACATTCTCTCTTCTTCTTCAACCGTCATTCTAAACTTCTTGCAAAGCATTTGATTATATTCTTAAAGTAAGATCTTGAATGGTTCTCATGAAATCATGAAGCATTTCATGGTCTTATTCAAATCCTTATTCTTCTTCAATCAAACTCATATGAATGATACTTTACCATTTTCCATTATTGTAAACAATGTGTCACCTTTGACACAATTTCTTTGAACTTAGGATCAGTTCAACAATCGTCTGAATTGTATTCTCTATTTCACATACGAGAGTGTCTTTAACCGTCATTGACATTGACTGACCTCATTGACAACAAATACAACCCAATTACTAAAGTGGTCCCAACACCTCCAACTTAAAATTAAAATTTTCCACCATAATATCAATCATTACTCACTAATAAAAATATAAAAGGGTATCTAATGGATAACGATAACTCATGATATATTTTAAGGTATATATCTTAATATATAAGGTACCAACTAGGAAAAAAATATTTTCCATTAACCATGATATAATATTGGTTTAGTTTTCCTCCATAACTTGTTTATCTTTTCCCTCATTTTCTACACATAAATCATCTTTTAGTTTGTTTGAGACATTCCCTTGGGTTCTCTTTGCACATTCTTAACATGTAGGGAATTGAATCTAATTTCTTTTATCTTCTGTGTCACCCAAACATCCATAACACTACATCATTATCTTATTTAATTTTTTTTGGAATGAAAATATGTTCATGTTTTTAATTATAATTGTTGAAATATTATTTAGACGAATTATAATATTTCTCAATTTAGTTATTGTCTCATTATGTCTCTCACTGGGACATTATCTTTATTTTTTATGGTACCAATCATTAATTTGATTCCTTTGGGCATCAGGTATTTATAAAAAAAAAGTAGTTTACATGAGTGATGCCCAATTTATACCATTTTGATGTTACTATAATATATCTATTATGAGTAATGTATTTAATTATTTTTATATGGATTTCAATAAATAAATTTCCACTAATTTTACACTTTTAGTTAACTTGCACCAATTAATTTTCCAAATACATTTTAAAATTTTCAATGAAAATGTATTAATTAATTATATTTAATTATTTTATTCATTTTTTAATAAAATGATCAAGACATGCCTTTTTTAATTCTATGAAATTTTTGGAAGATTTGGTTTTTTAAAAAATTTGGATAAATCTTGAGCATGATGCTTGATACTAATACTTGATGGTAAGTCTTATAAACAAGAGTATATCACTGGTCCCCATCATAGACATCAAAAAAGTTTCTAAATACTCCAAAATCATCATTGTAATGCTTCTTAATTCATCACAAGATTTTCAATTTGATTTTTATACTCTTCTATATTTCCCTAATGAGTATACATAAATATTTAATACAAATATATAATTTTTGATAATCATAAACCCAAAAATATAAGGAATATTACACCCTAACTATAAATAGATGAACTCAAATATAAGTATTCGAAGCCCCGTGATATAGAAAGTCATATGAAAATTGTTCTAAAGCTTCACGCTTAAAAAAAATTATAAAATTTACAGAAATATAGAGAATATAAAAAAACTTCTAGGCTATTAAATGACCACAGAAATTGATTAATTAAAGGAGAAGATGGATATTCACTACTTTTTGGAGAAGAAGAACCATTGAGTAAAATTCCATTCAATGCACAATAATATTTAATGTTTCCAACTCATATGAATATACAAAATGAGATATTGTTTTTACTACCTACTGGAAAATTCATGTATATGTTAATGCATGTGTTAGAAGCTTTCCAATATGTGATTTAAGTATGGAATCTTATTTAATATATCTTTCGTAAATTTTTACCTTGGAAGATGGCTATAAGAATTTAATAGTTTCTTAGAGAAATGTATTCATATAATAAAAAATGAAAAAACATAGTGCTAGTATTGTGTGGTATTCATTATAAAATAATAACATGGGAACTAAATTATCCATACTCAGCTAAACTCATGAGTGTTTATGGTAGTGATATCTAAGGAAAATCCCTTTTGAGTTTACATTTTTTCTATACCTCTTTATTATTTCATGGGATCTATGTTTTTGAATAAATGGTTTCTTCTCCTTTTTTTAATTCCTATATTAGAAAATATTCCTTGTACATAATCAATTTATAAAATTATACTAGGAATTATCACTATTTAAACTTCTTTTGACAAGTAATTTTAATTTATAATAGGGAGTTCAGTTAGGTTTATTTTCAGGGAGGCCGTTTATATTTTTAATCAATTTCATAAAAGGAACAATAACTATACCGATTTAATACTAATGTGTTTACAAATATTTATATTCTTACATAATGTTATTTGGGTAAAAAAATTAGTTAATCATTTTAGATAAGGAAAAAAAGAAAATTCTACAGGATTAACACTTTATGTAACTATAGATTAAAAAAAAGATTTTCCTCTCCATTTTCACCAGATTATGGTCTTAATGTTTTTTATACTATTTTGGTTTTAATTATATTAAAATAAAAAATTACAATTTTTGTATTGATTTTATTTGAGAAATAAATTATTATTCAATAGTAATATTTTTAGATTTAGGCCAAACAACATCTTTGAGAGACAACTAGAGGGCCTACTTCACTACATTATTTAAGATATAAATATTTTATAAAATACTCACAATATATGTAACAAACTGAGATTTTATGATAACTATTCATTTTAATTTCATTGATGTCTTATGTTATACGCTACATCAAAATTAGCTTGTGCTATACGCAAATCCGTATTAGCTTGCAGTATATGCAACACTATTTTTGGCTCGTGTTACACACAATTTCAAGTTCGCAACATTAAGTATAGATTTTTTTTAATGTTTAAATGAAATAAGTTTTGAATTATTTTATCCGCAACACCAAAGGGAGCTTGCACTACACGCATCCCTGACTTGGCTTGCATTACACGCAATCACGACCTTTCTCGATAGCGTGTGTAGTACGCAATACCGGATTTCCCTAAGCAACGATATATTGTTAATATGGACTAGCTGTTAGGAATATTATTAACTAAATTATGAAATTTATAACATTATTATTTATCTTACACATTTTCTAGAACATGGTATGAGAACAAAATAATTTTTTTCATGTAAAATATGTATTTTTTTTAATTCATTTTTGTCGCCTTTTGATGGCGCACCCACTTTAAATCTATTTTTTGACATGTTTATAAGTTCAATTTGACAAAATAAAATTATTATTTGGAATCAGGATAAAAAAATTTACTGTGGATAAATTTTTCATATTATTTTGATAACTTTTATATTTTAATGAATAGTAAAAACGCGCTATATTTTAATTAAAAACAAATTTTTTCATTGTAATAATTTATATGGATAAATTATAATATTGAATGGTTTTAAATTATAAATAGAATATATTTTTACCATTTAATATAATGTATTTCATTAGCATTGATTTTACATTTAATTCGTAGCTTAAATCAATTCAATCTTTTACAATGTTTTAAACAAAAACCCGTTTTCTTTTGACAACGGGATTAATTTTAATTTAATTTCTGAAACTTCTATGTATTGAATTTGGAAAAATTTATTCCATATTTATATTTAGTGGGTCCAAATTATATTAATAGACTATTTTTTTTTTGTTCATTATGAATAGTAACTATGGTAAATTTTATTTACCATCGTTAAAGGTAAATCAGGTAATTAAGGGTAAATATATTACTATAAAATTACCCTAACACTTGTATTAATTCAATTGGATGCCTATATTTCGTCCTAAGTCATATTTTGGACGAAAGTAAATCCATTTTAACCCACTTGGATGTGATTAAGACCATTAGTTTATTTTATTTAAAGGAAAGTGAAATATGTCTCACTCAAACTTTAATAATTAAAGTATTTTTAAAATAAGGTTAAACAGAATATAAACTCTGTTATAAATACTCATTTTAAATCTAATTTTTTTTATTTCTCATGGTAATTTATTTTTAATTTTTAATAGTTATTTAATTACCTTATTAGATTATACATTAATGATGCAGAACTTATTTATTTAGTAAAAAATCAATAATATTATTTTCATTGAAATGTTAATACATATTAAAGGGCCCAAAAACCTGATCAAAACCTATTGGTAATGTATATCTACACCATAACCATCCAATGAACGAATATATGACCGTTTTGAGTCTTATAAAAGTTATCATGACACTTATATTATTTTATTTAAAATGATGTCAAAGTTGTCACCTTCGTAATTGAATAAATATAACATTTTAAAATTTGGGTGTTTTAGAAGATAAATCTGACTAAATGTATTATTATGAAATATATAAGATTTATCTTCATTATAGTATTTTATTTTTAATTTTTATGCAAAAAATAAGTATATTTAAAAATTATACAAAAATGTTTTAGTAATTATTTTATTAAGATAAATATCAAATAAATGGTTTTACAAATAGTAAAATAAAACTTATATGAGCTATTTAATGTGCTCCACTAATTTTCTAGATTACTATGACATGTTAGGAACCTATTCAATATTTTAGTTCAAATATATCCTCTCTTTGGATGTTATGTAAATTCAAATAAATAAATTGTGTCAAAATTGACACTATTGTTATTTTATAAAAATAACATATTATTAAATTATTTAAAAATCAAAAAAATAATATTTAAAAATTATAAATTGAAATTTATATAATCTAGAATGTCATAAATTATCCATTTATGGAAAATTCACAACACATAAGTGATTATTTATAACCATTTAAAATTTAGTATTTTATTACCACAAATAAAATTAAATAGATTAAATAAGGATAAATCAAAATGATAAGGTTTAATATAAAATCAAAACATGTCTAAATTTTATTGGTTGATGATATTACAACCATATCACATCTTATCTTCGAATTGAGTAATTTTTTGAGGTTTTTATCTGGGGTTTGAATTTATATTAAACTAATATTTTTGGGGATTCCAAAGGTGCCTCTCTCCTCTCTTATAAAAGGGCACCTCCTCCCTCTTCTCTTTACACAACTTTGAGCCTTAAATATCATCAAACCCCTGACCATTTCCCTTCTCAACTTCCCTAGAAACATACTAGAGGTCCTGGTCTTCTTCAAAGACCAATTTTAGTATCCTGAGAGGAGGTTTCAAAGAGGCGTGTCGAAGAAGAGGTAATATCCTTTACCGATTCTTTAAAATTCATTTCTTCTTCTACTTCCTCTTATTTTGTTGTTTCATAATAAAGTAATAACATAATTATCAATAATATAATGATATTTTATTATAAATATGAAACAACCCCATTTCACTTTCTATCCATCCTACGGAAAATGAAATCATCGCGCGTGTGTACGTACAGAATATCGTCTCCATGCCGTGGTGTTATCTGTTTTTCCACCACCACCATACATGGATGGGTATAATGGTTTAAATAATAACTATATATGGTTATTATAACATCATTATTATTCTGATATATTATCCAATTCTATTAAATAATTATGGGAATGATATCATTGCTCGTGTGTACGTACGGACTACTGCCTCCACAAACGCGACGAGATTCATTCTTCATGGTAACCATTTATGAATGATTATAAAGTATATATAATGAATAATAATGAAATATATGAAATAATAATGCTACTTTATTTATTTATATATATATTTATGTCATCTACTTAATTAAATTCAATTCAATATGGAAACGAAAACAACGTTCATGCGTTCGTATGACCTACCGTCTCCATGAACGGTGTATTTCATTCCATTTATTGATCTATCATATATATGTATATACTGAATATATATTATATATAAATCATGTTTTACATTCTAGAATTAGGTAAATCTGGATATAAGTAATAATATCGAGAACAACAAGTCGAAACATGTACGATAACTGAAACGATTTTACCCAAAATGCTGCTTTAACATGGAATTGACAAATGAACGGGTAATATAAATACCTAAGTGAACCATATATGATATAATAACAATTAATATGATTATTTAATAACTCAATGACATTATTTAAATCATTATATAGGAGGTTCAGATACATACGAAGCATATCAGACATAAGGTAAGGGATAACATTTCTAATCTCGTTTTTATTCGAGATTGTTTATTCGTAAGTATTTACTGGGGTTATATTTTTCATCCATGTCCATAAAAATGTTTTTCATAAAATGTTTAATATCCTTCCATGTGTTTATAAAGTCATGTTTACCCCACTTTGACTTTTACATTGTGTTATGGAAGGAATCTTTCTTTTGTCTACCATACGAGAACTTTTTTGAATTTTCCGGAAAAAGTACGAGGAGAATGTTTTTTTAACTTATACGGCAGGAATGGATTTTTATAGTTTCATAACACCTTATTTTCATGAATATTACTCTACAAAATTTCATGAATATTTTCAAAAAAATCATTTTCTTTTAAAATTGCATGGAAATTTGTGAAAAGATAATGATTTTGAAGAAGAAAGGATATTTTCTTCAAGAATTCATTTCAAATGTTTTATCAAAACCATTTTCCATCTAAGATGACATTATTTCCTATGTGTATGTTTCAAGTATAATGTATCTATGATTTACATGGTTTCAATTTTCTTATGATTAAATTATATACATTTGTTTTATATGGATTATGTTATGATGGGATGATGTTTATGAAACCCATTTTATTCTTTCAGTTATGATGAATGATTTATGTTGATGTTGTGGAACATATAAGAATGATTTCATTATGAGATGGGTGGGACCTATATCTCCCTCCAATGAATTGGATAAAGATTTATATCTCATAAGATAGATATGTTTGGAACGATAAGTTAATCCGGTTCAGTGTTACAGGACTGGAACGAGGAGTGAACTCGATTCAGAAAGGGACTTTGTCCACTAAGATGGTCTTGGTAGCATTGCCTTGGCTACTATGGAAATCATAACATGTGCTTAATGGATGACACAATTACATGTTTTATTACCATGCTAGTTTATCATGATTAATGTTCCTTTATGATCTATGCCTTATATAATTCCATGATTTATGTCGTTGCTCATGATTTTGATGTTTAGATTCTATGTTCAAGTTTTTGCATTAAAATGTTTATAGATTGTTTTATATTCTCTATGCTTACCCTTACTGAGCATTTGAGCTCACCCTTTATATTTTTTCTTTTCCCCAGGATTTAAATAAATGTTTTAGGTAAGAAAACAAAAGGGGAAGATATTTATGGTAGATGTTCAAGATATTTCACCATGATTAGAAGATTATTTTCCGAGTTTCCAAAGACACTAAACTATTATGGTCCTTGTGTGTCTGTTTTTGTTATGTATTAAGTATTACGAAAAAGTAATGTAATTTCCATGTACATAAAGATTTGGGTCTCTACAATTGGTATTATAGGAAAAGGAGGTAAGAAAGAATCTGATCCTTGGGAACTCTCACATGTGAGCATTGGACAAAGCATGGCTCTCCACCCAAGGGCTTCATGAGGAAATGGCTGCCACTAGGGATGGTGGTGTGTCCCTCCCAGGGGATGTAGCCGCCCATGGAGTGCCCTGATAGGTATCAATTATTGTCCACTGGAAGTAATTCCTGACTGCAATAGTTGGTATCAGAGGAAAGGTTTAGTTAACCTTTAGAAACTAGGGCGCAAAAACATTATTGGGATCCCTAGAGATATTTCTAAGGTATTTATAGGGATTTTCCTAAGGTTACGTATAAGTATAGGTTATAGTCCTAGAATTATGGTAACGATCATATAATTTAACCTAAGATGTTAGATATTAAAGGTACCCCCCTTGATTATGATTTTTTTCCACTCACACTATTCTTTTTGGGTTTTAGAAAATGGTTGGAAACACGAATATTCACAATAATGGAGGATATAATGGACAATGGAATGATATTCTTCATGAGAAACCAAATGAAATTGGATTTGGGATTCCACATATCGTTATTATGCCTAATCAGCAATCTCATAATATGATTAATAATCTCAACTTTGGTAAGTCTCCCGACTCCTCTAATAAGTGAAAGATAGAGTTTCATGATGATAATAAAGGAAAGAAAGTTCAATTTCCCTCATGTAAGCCATGTGGGAAGAGGCATCAAGGAGAATGTTTCAAAGGAACTGGAAGATGCTTTGGGTGTAGAAAAGAAGGACACAAAGCCAGTAATTTCAAAGGAAAAGGATCAGTTAACACAATGGACAACGATAATGGTATTGCTAATACATCAACAATGGTTAAATGCTTTAAATGTGGAATGTACGGGCATTATGAAAATCGATGTCCTAAGGGAAAATCTCATGAAGAGAATCAGCATGGTTGTATGGGTAGTATTTATGTTGATGATGATGAAGAGACTACAAATGATATATGAGATGAAAGAAGTATTGAGGAATAAAATGATGAAGCTCGATCAATGTTTTATGAAGTTATTGGAATGATTGTATGTTTATCAAGAGTTATGTTGTATAGGTAATTTAATGGTACTATGGAATAAAGAAACATCTACGGATTGTTACACTATTATTTTTCCTAAAGTATTTAAAAGTATATGTTGAATGGTACTGGTAACCATGAATGGTTATTCAGATGTTTTTGGAAAGAAGATGATATGCCCATGATGAAAGCATACGGAGAAAATAATATGTTTGATAGTATTCACGAGCTCATGACTAATATTAGGACAAAGTGATATCATGGTTTGAGTATATAGAAATTTTGGGATTTTGGTATGTGGAAAGAGATAACTTTTGAAATCATTCATGTTTTCACTAAGGTTCTATGGTAATTCATGTTGCAAGATAATGCAAGGTTAAGGTATTCACATGTTTGTAATGAGATCAACAAGATATATCTTGTTATATATGAAGGATAAATGATGGTATTCACATGCTCGGTAGATGAAATTTCTAGTAATTGTTTTCTTTATACTATAAGAAGTATTTTAGATAAGCCTAAAGATTTGAAATGGATTATGTTGGAAATAAGTTAGTATTGTTTAAGGCTAGAATTGTTTTCGATTTTATTGATGGAATGTTATAATTATGTAGTTTTAGAAAAAGGAAAACCTGCAGGACGGGTGACAACCTGTCGCGTTGGACAAGGCTTTGGGAATTGAACCCACAACTGAAGTGCGATAGGCCTTTATCGCCTACCACTGGCCTACATGAAGTCCCTGGATAGTAGAAACTAGTTTAATTTTATTAAGTGGTGTGATAAAAGTATAATTCCATTTTTGGAACCATATACGATTAATCTCGACATAAGATGGGATTTTGTATACAAATTTTACTAACCTTATGTTTGAGACAGATGGAATGAGCCATCATTCTATCGCATGATCTGCTAACACTTCACGAATAACAAATTAAACTTCATTTCTTTAAGAGATGAATTGGAAATTGTTCAAGGCACGAACAACAGTGAGGTTGTGCCAAAATCATGTAAGTATTTATTTTAATTCATCAACTTTAGGGAAATGATCTTGAAAACCAAAACTTTTGTCCTAGTGCCCTCATACCCGATTAATCTGATGTTACCTTAGATCATCACAAATGTATGGTGTTGTGATTGTTGGCTTTTTCATAGCCATGTCCTATACAACTCTTCATCAGAACATTACGGTTATATTTTTCTTCCATATCCATATTTTCACCTATGTTATCCTATGTGGAAACCCAGTGATGAGTTAATTTTGGTAACCGTTATGTTTCTTACTTTACTTTTTAAAATTAAGTTTTAGTATTCCTTTTTAGGATGTGGGTTTCTATGAAAGAAACTTTCAAGTAGTAAACCATTTATAACCCCGATGAATCTCGAGGGTGAAATTCATTTTAAGGGGGGTAGAATGTAACAACCCGAGATTTTGTGATAATTACTCATTTTAATTTCATTGATTTATTGTGTTATATGCTACATCAAAATTAGCTTGTGCTATACGCAACTCCGTATTAGCTTACAGTATAAGCAACACTATTCTTGGCTCGTGTTACACAAAATTTCAAATTTGAAACATTAAGTATAGATTTTTTTTAATGTGTAAATGAAATAATTTTTTGAATTATTTTTTACGCAACACCAATGGGATCTTTCACTACACGCATCCCTGACTTGGCTTGCATTACATGCAATCACGACCTTTCTCGATAGCGTGTGTAGTACGCAATACCAGATTTCCCTAAACAACGATATATTGTTAATATGGACTAGCCATTATGAATATTATTAATTAATTTTCAATTTTATAACATTATTGTTAATCTTACACATTTTCTATAACATGGTATGAGAACAAAATAATATTTTTCATGTAAAATATGTATTTTTTAAAAAATGTAGTTTTGTCGCCTTTTGATGGCGCACCCACTTTAAATCTAGTTTTTGACAAGTTTATAAGTTTAATTTGAAAAAATAAAATTATTCTTTGGAATCAGGATATAAAAATTTACTTTGGATAAAATTTTCATATTATTCTAATAACTTTCATATTTTCATGAATAGTAAAAACACAATATATTTTAATTAAAAACAACTTTTTTCATCGTAATAATTTATATGGATAAAATATAATATTTAATGGTTTTAAATTATAAATATAATAAATTTTTACCATTTAATATATTAAATTTCATTAGCATTGATTTTACATTGAATTTGTAGGTTAAATCAATTCAATCTTTTCCAATGTTTTAAACAAAAACCCGTTTTCTTTCGACAACGGGATTAATTTTAATTTAATTTCTGAAACCTTTATGTATTGAATTTGGAAAATTGGATTCCATATTTATAATTAGTGTGTCGAAATTATATTAATATACTACTTTTTATTTTTGGGCATTATGAATAGTAACTATGGTAAAATTTATTTACCATCGTTAAAGGTAAATCGTGTAATTAAGGGTAAATATATTATTATAAAATTACCCTAACACTTGTTTTAAAACAATTGTATGATTATATTTCGTCCTAAGTCATATTTGGGTTGAACGTAAATCCATTAGAACCCACTTCTATGTGATTAAGACCTTTAGTTTGTTTTATTTAAAGGAAAGTCAAATATGTCTCACTCAAACTTTAATAATTAAAGTATTTTTAATATAAGGTTATATAGAATATAAATTCGGTTATAAATACTAATTTGAAAGATAAAATTTTTTTATTTATCATGGTAATTTATTTGTAATTTTTACTAGTTATTTAATTACCTTATTAGCTTATACATTAATGATGCAGAAATTATTTATTTTGTAAAAAATAAATTATATTGTTTTTATTGAAATGGTAATACATATTAAAGGGCCCAAAAACCTAATAAAAACTTATTTTTAATTTATATCTACACCATAATCATCTAATTACCAAATATATGACTGTTTGGAGTCTTATAAAAGTGATTATGACACTTATATTATTTTATTTTAAATGATGTAAAAGTTGTCACCTTCATAATTTAATAAATATAACATTTTGAAATTTGGGTGTTTTTGAAGATAAATCCTAATAAATGTATTATTATGAAATCTATAAGATATATATTTATCCTAGTATTTTATTTTTAATTTTTATGCAACAAATAAGTATATTTAATAATTATACAAAAATTTTGTATTAATTATTTTATTAAGAGAAATATCAAATAAATGGTTTTACAAATAGTAAACTAAATATTATATGAACTATTTAATGTGATCCACTAATTTTATAGATTAATATGACATGTTAGGAAACTATTAAATATTTTAGTTCAAATATATCCTCTGTTCGGATTTTATTTAAATTCAAATAAATGAATAGTGTCAAAATTGACACTATTGTTATTTTATAAAAATATCATATTATTAAATTTTTTAAAAATCATAAAAATATTTAAAAATTATAAATTGAAATTTATATAGTCTCCAATGTCATATAGTATCCAATTATGTAAAATTCACAACACATAAGTGATTATTTATAACCATTTAAAATTTAGAATTTTATTACCACAAATAAAATTAAAAAGATTAAAAAAGGATAAATCAAAATGATAAGGTTTAATATAAAATCAAAACACTTATAAATTTGATTGGTTGATTATATTAAAACCCTATCACATCTTATATTCTAATTGAGTCATTTTTTATGGTTTTTATGTGGGGTTTGAATTTATATTAAACTAATATTTTTGGGCATTCCAAAGGTGCCCCTCTCCTCCCTTATAAATGGGAAACTCCTCCCTCTTCCTTTTACACAACTTTGAGCCTTCAATATCGTCCAAAACATGCCCATTTCCCTTCTCAACTTCCCTAGAAACATACTAGAGGTCATGGTCTTCTTCAAAGAAAAAATTTAGAATCCTAATAGGAGGTTTTAAAGAGGCGTGTTGAAGAAGAGGTAATATCTATTACCGATTCTTTCAAATTCATTTCTTCTTCTACTTACTCTTCTTTTTTTGTTTCATAATAAACTAATAACATCAGTATCACTAATATACTGATATGTTATTATAAATATGAAACAATCCCATTTCACCTTCTATCCATCCTATAGAAAATGAAATGACCGCGTGTGCGTACGTACGGAATACCGTCTCCACGCCGTGGTGTAATCCGTTTTTCCACCACCACCATACTTAGATGGGTATAATGGTGTAAAGAATAACTATATATGGTTATTATAACTTCATACTTATTCTGAGATATTATACAATTCTATTAAATAATTATGGGAATGATATCATTGCTCGTGTGTACGTACGGACTACTGTCTCCACGAACGCGATGAGATTCATTCTTCATGGTAACCATTTATGAATGATTATAAAGTATATATAATGAATAATAATGAAATATATGACATAATAATGCTAATGGATTTATATATATATATATATATATATGTATTTCATCTACTTAATGTCATTCAATTCAATAAGGAAACGAAAACAGTGTTCATGCGTACGTACGACCTACCGTCTCCATGAACGGTGTATTCCATTACATTTATTGATCTACCATATATATGTATATTCTGAATATATACTATATATAAATCATGTTTTACATTTTGTAATTAAGTAAATTATGATATAAGTAATAATATCAAGAGCAACAAGTCGAAACACGTACGATAAATGAAACGATTTTACCCAAAACGCTGCTTTAACATGGAATTGACAAATGAACTGGTAATATAAATACCCAAGTGAGCCATATATGATATAATAACAATTAATATGATTCTGTAATAACTCAATGACATTATTTAAATCATTATACAGGAGGTTCATATACATACGAAGCATATCAGACATAAGGTAATGGATAACTTTTCAAATCTCGTTTTTATCTGATATTGTTTATTCGTAAGTATTTACTGGGGTTATATTTTTCATCCATGTCCATAAAAATGTTTTTAATAAAGTGTTTAATATTCTTACATCTGTTTTTAAAGTCATGTTTACCCCTCTTTGACTTTTACATTGTGTTATGGAAGGAATTTTTTTTTTGTTTACCATACGAGAACTTTTTTGACTTTTCCGGCAAAAGTACGAGGAGAATGTTTTTTTAACTTATACGGCATGAAAGGATTTTTACAGTTTCATAACACCTTATTTTCATGAATCTTACTCGACAATATTTCATTACTATTTTCAACAAAATCATTTTCTTTCAAAATTTCATGGCATTTTGTGAAAAGAAAATGATTTTGAAGAAGAAAGGATATTTTCCTCAAGAATTCATTTCAAATGTTTTATCAAAACCATTTTCCATCTAAGATGACATTATTTCCTATGTGTATGTTTCAAGTATAATGTATCTATGATTTACATGGTTTCAATTTTCTTAGGATGAAATGATATCCATTTTTTTTATATGTATTATGTTGTGATGGGATGATTTTTATGAAACCCATTTTATTCTTTCGGTTATGATGAATGATTTATGTTTATGTTGTGGCACAAATAAGAATGATTTCATTATGAGATGGGTGGGACATATATCTCCCTCCAATGAATTGGGTAAATATTTATATCTCATGAGATAGACATGGCTGGAATGGTAAGTTAATCTGGTTCATTTTTATAGGACTGGAACGAGGAGTGAACTCGATTCGGAAAGAGACTTTTTCTACTAAGATGGTCTTGGCAGCATTTCCTTGGCTACTATGGAAATCATAACATGTGATTAATGGATGCCACAATTACACTTTTTATTTCGATGCTATTTTATCATGATTAATGTTCCTTTATGATCTATTCCTTATGTACTTCCCAGATTTATGTCATTGCTCATGATTTTTATGTTTAGATTTTATGTTCATGTTTTTGCATTCAAATGTTTATGGATTGTTTTATATTCTCTATGCTTACCCTTACTGACCATTTAAGCTCACCCTTTATATGTTTTCTTTTCCCCAGGATTTAAAGAAAGGTTTTAGGTAATAAAACAAATGGGGAAGATCTTTATGGGAGATGTTGAATATCTTTCACCACGATTAGAAGATTATTTTCCTAGTTTCCAAAGACACTAAACTATTACAGTCCTTGTGTGTCTGTTTTCGTTATGTATTAACTATTCTGAAAAAGTAATGTAATGTACAAGTACGTCAAGCTTTGGGTCTCTACAGTTGTTCTCTTAAAAACATATGTAGTTTATAAGGTGGTTTCTTAGGATTAATTTTATTTTTTGTTTTCTTTTTTATGTATTGATATTTTTACCAAAATATGATAAATTTAGATTTTTAAATTGATAGGACTTACCATTATATGGCTAAAACTGTTATAAAATCAATTGTTCATAATAGTTATTCTACAACTAAAAAACCTAGAATAAACATTTATAAACATGAAATTATAATTTATGACAATATAACCTTAAAACAGTGTCCCCAACATATGAAAAATGTCAAACAACCTAAATAGAATACCTTGATACCCCTTACTGTTTTGAAATTAAACATGGATTATTTTACTAACTACCCAAAATAAATGGACTGCCTAGTAAAGATCCATATAATAATAATAATGAATTATGTTTTTTATATTTTAACATGTGATAACATTGAATAGTGGAAAATACAATTTATTTGAGTGAATTTAGTTTTTTTAGAATTTGTTTCTAAATAATGGTTAATTTGTGAACATTTTTCTTTAATATGTGATTGGAATGAATTAAAAAATAATTCTCCTTAAATATGTTCCTTACCTTTACAATATATTCTACTAGAAATGAAATTTGTGGAATTTAAAATAATAAAGAAGAGTAATTAAATGAATAATCGGAAATATTCATGATAACTTATTGTTTTTCCATATAACAAATAAATTAAACAACTTTTCATCTAATATTTTGATAATGGATTGCATTTTTTTGATCGTAGTATGATTGATTTATCTATTATATGGCATTTACATGGAAAAAATCTAATGATACAAGAACATTAATTTCAAACATGTCCTAACGTGATCTATAGATTGGAATAATAGGCATGTTATATATTAACTTTTCTCAAGAATTATGGACTCCTAATTTTAAATATGACATGATTATAATCCAACATAGTGTTATTTCTTCCATTGTTAAGTTGATGATTTTCTTCAATATTTGACAATCCCAAAAAAATGTATGGGAAAAAAATTAAATTATAAGTTCATTATATAATTTATTCTTATAATAATCCATTTAGTGACATGTTACCTAAAATGCAATAGCCTACTAAAAACTGAAATGATGAATTTCTTGAAAGGACATTTCACTCCAACCAAAAAAAGCAATTTTCAATCTTATCATAATTATGACCAATGATATAAAAATAAAACTCAATAATGTTGTAGGGTACCTAAACAATTGAACTTATTTTTCATGTTGAGTCAATTAATTAAAAATTTATATACTTTAATGAGGAATCCAATGCTCAACCTAGGAGGAATTTCCAACCTTTTCATCATGTAAATTTTTTTGAAAACCATATTAATGAAGCTATGTGAAAAAATTGGCATTACCAAGAAAATTAAATACTATAATAGAATTTAAAGAATAAATTAACGGATAAAATGAGACAACTTGATATTGTTATGGGTACTATTAAAAATCAAACAAGTTGTGGATTATATTTATAATCTCATGTAAACCCCCAATATAATGGAAAGGAAAATGAAAGCTCTAATGAGCTTATTAGATAAACCAATTTGAACTTATTAGATAAGCTCTAATGAACTTATTAGATAAGCTCTAATGAACTTATTAGAAAATTCAAAACTATAATAGAATTTAAAGAATAAATTAATGGATAAAATGAGACAACTTGATATTGTTATGGGTACTATTAAAAATCAAACAAGTTGTGGATTATATTTATAATATCATGTAAACCCCCAATATAATGGAAAGGAAAATGAAAGATCTAATGAACTTATTAGATAAACCATGTTGTGTATCAAGACTGAATCCAATTTAAAATTACAAAGGTGGAATAATTTCTAAACTACCCCACCTAAAAACTATTATATATTTCATATTGTTCTTTATTTATATTTGTTTCTATAGGAGATTCCAGAAAGACATTAATAATACATTTTTACATTATCTTGGTTTATTAAAATAGAATTAATTTGTGACATTGATGAGAATTATAAATATCATTTTTAATATTTGAAACAAAAAATAAAAACAAAAACTATAGTCCAACCAAAAAACTAGAACTTACCCATTCTAATCATGAATGATTCTTTTAGTTTTTTCCTTTCAAGTTGTTTCAAGTCAACGGATTGAAAATAAATCCAATTTCATTAATTTTACTTATATTAAATTAGAATGGGGAAAATATAATTACAAAACTACTAATAAAGTGATTTTTATTGTATTTTCATTGGATAAGTTAAGATTTTAGTTGATAGGTTTTAATCTCATTGTCTTCATTGATCATTTAAAAAAATATTTAATAATGAATCATGATTCTAAACCATGAATTTTGATATATGTATTACTATAATAATAATTTTATATTGAAATTATGGATACGATAGGAACTAAAATTATTTGTGAATTCCAATCTAAGGTATTTACTAGTTGTTTTTGGATTAAAATCTTCAGATTTGTCAATACATGGTGGAAACATTTCTAGAGTACAATTTTTATGCTGTTAAGAAAGAGAAACCTTAGATTTCAAAGTTATTGAATTATCTCAGTACTATTAAAATACCCTATTAGGGTTTTTGAATAAAAAATTACTTTTATTTTGAGTGATCCAATGATTTTGATTTGTGATGATCCTTACCTATGGCGTGTTGGTTGTGGCTATATGATTAGAAGATGTATTCCTAATTAAAAACTCCAATAATTCAAAAAATTTGTTCACAGTTTAAGCTATGAAGGTCGCATTAGATATCAAAGCAATTTTAAAAAATTGAAATATTCTAGTTTATGTTCTCCCTATATTTTCAACTAGGCTTTTGAATTCATTAAATAAATCTAGTGCTACTAGTTTCAAGTAAATATTTCAATTATAAATAAAATTCTATAATAACCCCTATTTTTTATGTATTTGATGTATGGGGTATGTATTTCAGGGTCCTATCATAATTATTTTAGATAAAATTATATTATAATTGTTATGTAATATATATCTAAATGGATAGAATCCATCCCAATAACATATGATGACATAAAATTGGTTGAAATTTTTTTAGAGAATATTTTTTAGAATTGGTCAGCCCAAGATCATAATCACTTATCAAGGCACCAACTTATGTAATAGGACTTTGGAATTTGTGATAAATAAATATACATTGGATAAAACTGTTCAAAAAACCTATCATCCCGAAAATAATGGAATGGATGAACTATGATGTAGAGAAATCAATCAAATTTCTGATAAAATTATTCATCCAAACAAAACAAAACTAGTGTTTCTGATAGATAGTGTACTCTAGGTATATAGAACTACTTTAAAACCCCCAATTGTAATGTCACCCTTTATATTAGAAACTTTAAATGAATTTCACATGCCTATTAATTTGGGGAAAAAATAATCTTCAGATGTAAAATGTTGGAAAATAATTTTTTTTTCTTTTGGAAGGGAAGTAAAAATTTTCTTATATGATATATATGAAATATGAAATAATTATTATTAATGTTTTTGGTTTTTCATAGAGAAAACCAATATTTTTCAATATCAAAGTATAATTATATAAACCATTCTCTTTATTACACATTAGAATATGATTTATTACATAATATTTCACTTACTAAAACCATGAATATCGAGAAGTCTAGTCTCTTTGAGAATTAGTTAAATTACAAAAAAAACATAAAATAGGAAATAAATCATCATTATTGAAATTTTTCTTCACATGATCATAATATTCCATAAAACATAAAACTACATGGGATAACCTTAGAAGATAAATAAGAAATGTGTGAGCTATAAATCCTATTAAGGGAATAAACAAGGCATAACATGATGATATTAATACATGTTATACAATAGGCATATCAATGGAGCATAAAAGTGGTAAGAATCATTAACACGAACAATAAGACATGATATAGAATGATAACATGGGAAATATGAAAACATTTTGAAACAATGCATCTTAACCATAGGTCAATGATAACTATAAATACATCATGATGAGAAAAGTCTCATTAAGGAATTAGGTTCACTCCATATCCCAACATGATGTCTCATGAGACTAAACACTACCTAATTTATTAGAGCACTATATAATTTCAGGCACACCCATCAAATTCATTTTATTCTAATGTTTATGTGTTCCACATAGATCATACATCATGTATTAATTCATCACCATAATTTATTACATGATCAAGGAGTGTAGAATAAATACACGTAATTATAGGTGTATAAAGGTGGTCTCCCATTATAGGAAATGGGTATGGTATTCACTACGCAATTTTTTTGGAATGAAAAATTGGGGTGAAATTTCGGCCTCATAACCATGTTAGATAAAAATTAATTCCATGGGTTGATGAGAGAAAAATGCGTATCTCATCATTTTGACATCAAAAGGGAAGTAATAGGGACATTGAAATATATATCCCAACTTTTCTAATTTAAAATTGGAGGCATAATATAATAAATAAACATTAATTAAGAGAGGGTTGAGAGGATCCCTTACCTTCAGAGTGTGACATAAAATGCTTATGAGGAGATTATAAAGAGCATGAGGGAACCATGGAAGGACTCTAGAGAGGGGAGAATATATTAGGGATTTGATCTAAGGAATTTGAGTGAATAGAAATGGGAGCTTGGACTCATTTATTATAGCGACCTGTTTTTGTTATATAAGGCATTGAAATATTTCTATATATATTTCTAGATCTAAGCTATGAGAAGGCGTGAAATTATATGGCATGATGCTTCTAGAATTAATTTTATTAAAATATTTTATATATTTTATATTTCACATTAACGATACCTTAAAGAAAAGTGGAGAAATTCTAAATAGTCAATCGGATCAGAAATATGAGACCACAATTGCGTACATAGAGTGATATTCACCCTAGGATTGACATAAAATGAATTAGTGTGGGACGTTTGGACCCCAAGCTCTATGGTAGTTCATTAAGTGGATATATTTAATTATTTAATTAAATAAAAAAATTCATTTAACCTAAAATAAATAGTTATAAATTTTTTTCTTTGTCTCTTCAGACATAGTTAGCTAAAAATTCACCATTCAACGTAGAATCTCGCCTCCCATCATCTTTTATAGAATCCATTTGATGAACAACAACAACCCTCTGGATCAAGGGGAATTTAAGCATGATAAATGAATTGGCTTCTTGTAATTGTCACTTGAGCACATTCTTCACAAACAATCAATCCAAAATATTTGTTGAACTCATCTGTTGTTATTTTATTCCCTTATATTAAATGATTTATAAGATATAGAATTTTTTATTGAATCTTAACTAATTACAATATTTTCATGTTCTCTACTATTGGAATTTAATTACTTTCCTACTTGTTCTTCTAACCCCGGTGCTCCATTATTGATCGTCGACCAAGAACGATTTTCCTATGATTCTTAAAACCTTATTTTTTGTTCCTTTATCCCATAAATTCTTTGTGTTATTCACCATTATAATCCCCATGGTTTTGATTCCGACAATTTTTGGGTGACCTGAGCTCAATCGGGTACCCAGATTCATGGAAGATTGATGAAACAATGACATTTTTGCAATAGAAGAATATACCAGGAATCGTTATTGAATAATATGCATGATATGTTGGTTTGAGATCAAGAAATTGATCAATGAAGGAATTTCGGCATGTGGAACATCCTATAAAACCCCCATGCAAGACAATAACTGATCTCTAATGAGCAGTGGCTCAGAATCTCAACTAATGGTTAGATACACCTTTTTATCCATAGATTGTGTCTAGTCTAAAATGGTTTGACCGGATTTGATTAACGGATAAAAATATGGAAAACCTAGACTTCCTAGGGAAAGATAGACAACACACCTTGTGTAAGATGAAAACATGCCGTGTAGCCTCCCTCAATGATGGCACTAGGGGTTAGGAAAATGATATGGTAACATGGCTTGTAACCCTCCCTCACATGTTGTGCACCCCTTGGTTGGACAACCCATGTGATGGTCCACACAGGTGGGGACTCCATGTAATAGTACATAGACAAGGGTTATACACATGGGCAATATCCTAGGTGTACCGACACACTATGTACCAGATTACATAGACATGTGGTCCAAGTACATGGAAACATCCATAAGACACTACCTTGATCCCATTTAATCAGTACATGATGTGTATTCCACCTACACAGCATGTTATCATACATGGGATTAATCCATGTACCGATTAGAGACACATATGTGTTATAAAGTGTGACAACAAGTCATGTGGGTCCCCCACATGTCGTGTTCTACTTTACCTCCTTTTAGGAGACTTTGAATGTTTGTATATCCTTTGTTTGAACTCTTATTTGTTCCCACTAGTAGCATATTTGGAGTTTTTTTTGTTATTGAACATGATGGTTACATAGGTAATGTCTTTCAAGATATGATGTGAAATGTTTTCATCATGGATCTTTTCTAGGTGATGCCTGAGGGTGACATCGATTGTCAAGGATCCCCATAGTTTTCGGGCTTACCTTCCAATAAGGTTGGACAATGGAGTTCCCTGGTGATCTCCTTTTGGGCTTATGATCTAGTAGATCTTGGTAGTGGTATTCCTTGATAATCTTTTTCAGTTACCTTCCAGTATGGATGGGTATTAGAGTTCTTCAATGTTATGGGATTACCCTACATAGGGGCTAGGGAGTCAAGTTCCCTAAAGACTTTACTGGGCTTACTGTTCAGAAGGGTTGAGCAATGGAGTTCTGAGATGACCTTATCGAGATACCCTCCAGCAGGGATGGGTAGTGGAGTTCCCCAATAGATTCTACCAGTTGTTACCCTCTAGATGGGTTGGGTATTGGAGTTACCCAATGGATTCTACCATGCATTACCCTCCAGTAGGGTAGGTAATTGGATTTCCCTAATGACATTCCTGAGCATAACCCTCCAATAGGGCTGGGAAGTGGAGTTCCTCAGGGACTAGAAAAGTTGGACCCTCTTGTCATACTAGGGAATGAGATCCTTACTAAGAAAATGTGTCCAATCAACTGTACATCATAGTGATGAGATGTGGTTTTACATAGGCTTGGATTCACGAGGAAGGAAAATGCTTTCCCCACTAAGACAAATCCTTGTGAGGTGACCAAAAACCACGCAGGAGAGTGATTACTTCCCAAAGAGGATAGTATCAAGGTGTGGTGATTTAGTTCCGCAGATATGTTTGTTTAGGGAAGACATGTGGAATGATAGGAATCATTGATGGGATTTATTTTGGAACTATTAGCTACTATTATTCTTTGGCTAAGCTGTAAGATAGAGATCCCCTAACAATCTCATTTGGGAATCTTTTACTGAGCATATATATATACTTCTTCCTCTATATTCATTCATTGGATTTGAATACTCTCCTTTCAGGAGAGATGAATACACCTGAGATATTCCATGTGATTTCTGTGTTTATAATTTTATGGTTGGATAAGCATACTCTCCTAATAAAGGTGGTGAAGGCTCGATAGGTAGTTCATCTACTTACCATGATTAGCCACTTGTTCTTGGACGATCTTACCTTCACTCTCTTTTTGGGTTGAGTTGTACTCTTTCACTATACCTTATTCTATATAATAAATTCCCCTTATACTTTGTCTCTTATTCCCCTTCCTCCTTTAGGGGAATTTTATTGGGTATGTATATACTGACCCATGCATGGGATTCTCCCACACACATCATGTCTTTTGAAAACAACAGATAGGTCAACCATGACTTCAAAGGATATTATAGATACTTGGTGCTTGGACCATGTATGGTGGTTTTATTTTGGGATACAAGATCTAGATCTCTCATCTATTTACTCTTTTCTAGTTTTTTTAGGTTGGGACACATTTTTGGTTAGTGTATATTTTCCCCTTTTAAATTAAATTTACACTATTGTACCATTTTATTGTTTAGTGGTTCATTCATGTTTGGTTAAATTTATTGTAGTGTTTCATCTTTTCTTTTATCCCTCTACAATTTATCAATGATTTGGTTGTGTCCGTGTCTACAATTTCTTAAGAAAATTCCTCCCCATGTTAGTTATGCATTCAATGCTTGTCTCGACCCCTAGCCTATGGAGGCCGACATGGGGTAGTTTCATCTCGAGCCCAATCTTGGGACGAGTCATGACAGATTAATATCAGACCGAGTTCATTCATTGGGATGTTTTATTGGATATATACACTTAATATGATTGGTTTGGTTTAGGGAAATAGTGTCAATGTGTATCGATTATGGCTCTCAAGAAAGGGAGTCTAGTGATGGTGCGGGCGACGAATGTATCCATTCACCAGGACCAGAATAACTACTTATCGACTCGATATGATGAGACATTTGATGCATGGATTAAAGGTACATGAATAATATAGGATTGATCCTTTGATTTTCCTTCTTGAGTTATCTCCCCATTATTGTTGATGTGTGTGTGTTTGTGCTCATCTGACTAAAGTACTCCTTAATAACTTTCAGAATGCCTCTATGATGACATCTGACTAGTATACTAGCTTCGGTTTGTGATGACAGACCTATGAGTGACACGACCTTAGTTCAGGGTCCATAATATGACCCCTTCCTTCAGGTGGATAGATATAATAACCACCACCTATAGAGAAGAAGATCATCCTAGTAGAACATGATGAGGATTCTCGCAGGCTTAGTATGCTCCATGAGTTCTAGTGTCAAAGACATATAAGGATCTACGGCAAGCCACATTCTCAGGTGGTAGGGGATTGGTTAGTGTTAGTGGTCCATATATTTCAGCTTATTCGATCACTAATAGATCATTTAGATTCCCTATAATCCAATATTTTCCATTTAGAATCTAGGAGAAGGTGGAACCTAGTTACAGAGATGCATGATTGGTCAACACTCTCATGGGATGAATTTTATTGACTATTCCATGAGGAGTAATACCCCTCATGCTTACATTCTGTCAGGGTAAAGGATATTTTGGAGCTTCATAAGGGAGGTATAGTGGTGTTAAGTACATGTAATGGTTCACAAACCTTATGTGATACTTCTTTTACATGATCTGGGATAACTACTTCTGATAACAGAAGTTTCAGTATGGACTTCGTAGAGTGATTCAAGCCAATGTTGTTACCTTGTGCATCCTCAACTATGGTGGGGTGCTGGTTCAAGAACTAATGATAAAGAGATTTATCATATAGGGGATCCAGGTAGTTGGATCTGGTAGTGAGCATCCCAAAGTTGAGTCATTTTCAGCAGCTAGTAGGCGTAGGACGATAGGATCTCAGAGTAGGAGACCCTTCCATGGGCAGGCTTAGGTATGAAAACGTATGAGGACAAGGTTGCACAGACGAATAGAGTATACCAGGGATGGGTGGTACATTACCTATTATGGGTGAGGTCACATAGCATGATATTTACCAACATGACATGTATAACAACCTAGGAAGATACCTGACGGACCACAACTATAGAGGCAACACCATGACTAGGGATCTCATAGGGGCATACAGGGTGGTCCCTAGGGAGGAGAAGCTGGAAGAGGAGAATGAGGAGATATGGGGGTCATTATCATTATTATAACCTTCAACCACCACCATATGGTATCCCATGTCCAACTCAGGGAGTGGCGGTCGGGCCTGCGGACTGGTGCGGGCTTTGGATGTCAACGATCCCGCAACACATGAGATGATTTGAGGTAAGATCTATGTTTATTATACTCTTTCCTTAGTATTAATAGACACATGTTCCTATCATTATTTTATCTCTTTACATCTATAGTTAGATCTGTATCTCCCAATTGAGGTGCTAGCACAACATCTTTGTCTTGAAGTTCTTATAGGGAACTCTTCTTTTTTTTATCTTTCATCTACCAGTAGTGTGAGCTTTCCCTTGGTGAAGAGAGGTTCATGTGGGACCTTTTTGTCATAACTATGGAACCCTATGATGTCATATTCAGAATTTATTTTCATTACATATTCCTATCATTTATTGATTTTCTCCACAGATAACTCAGATGCCTATGTGATGATGGGATGAAATTCTCTTTTTCTGGCGAGAGAGATCTCATGGTGGGATATGTGGATGCTACAAGTGGAAGGATGTAGGTTGTAACCCATCATTTGGAGAGTTTATCCATTTTAGAAGCATTCTCTTCAAGAATATGGGTTTGTTTAGTTTTGGAGGATTTTATAAACCCCATCAACAAGGACGTTTTAGGACTACCTCTGATGCGGGAGATGGAGTTTTTCATTGACATGAATCCAAGGAGAACCTTAATATCTTTTGTAGAAAATCAGATCAAACCTATCAAGATATAGGAGCTATGGTTGTAGTTGGAGGAACTTCATGAGAAATTTTTTATTATACCTAATGTGACCCCTTGGATATCTCCAATTTGTTTGTGAAATAGGTAGATGGGAGCTTACAACTTTTTGTGGATTAAAATCACCTGAATCGGGCCATGATAAATAATAGGTGCCCAATTAAATGGATGTAAACCCACTTGTATTAGTTATGGGGTATGAAATGGTTCTCTAAGATCAATATAATTTCTAACTACCACTAGTTGAAGGTTCGTGAGGCTAATATTGCAATTTTGGCATTTCGATTTCTCTAAGGATACTATGAGTTCCTATTGATTCCCTTTAGTGGGAAAAATGACCCCACTATTTTCATGGATTTGATGAACCATGTATTGTAGACATATATGGACCAGTTTTTTTCTTCATAGATGATATACTAGTCTACTCTAAGTTGGAGGAGGAGTATTTAGATCACTTGAGGATGGTTCTTAATTTCCTTCTAGAGCACTAGTTTTTCTGAAATTTTTCAAAGTGTTATTTTTGGATACATGATGTTCATATTCAAGGGAATTTCATTTCTAAATAAGGTCTACATTTAGATATATTGAATATCGGTGCAATGCTTACAAGGAATCCACCCAAGAATGTGTTTGAGGTGCAGAGCTTTCTTTCCTTAGTGGGGTCCTACAGGATATTTTTGGAATACGTTTCTAGAATAACAACCCATTTGACTACCCTGATATAGAAAGGGAAGTTTTTCTATATTATGAATAGTACCACATATCATTTAAGGAGTTGAGCCATAGGATAAAGAGATCTCCGGTTTTTAGACTACCATAGGAGGGTGTAGAGTTCATAGTGTATTCTGATTCCATAAGAGATGGGCTCAGTTGCATGTTTATAAAACATCATGAAGTCAGTGCGTATGGGTTGAGGTAGTTGAGAGACCATAAATAGAACCACGCAACTCATAATATAGAGCTGGAAGTGTCAGTCTTCTCCCTGAGGATGTGGATGCACTATCTTCTGGGTGAGTGGTTTGAGTTTTACTCAGACCACCAGAGTCTCATGTATGCCTTCACATAGAGAGACCTTAACCTAAGATAGAGGCGTTGGTTGGATTTTATGTAGGAATATAACTTAATGGTAGCTTATACTTCAGGTAATGACAATGTTCTAAAATATTTCTTTAGTAGGAAGTCCCAGGATCACTTAGTATAGGATGGTTCAGAGAAGTTATCTTTTTGATAGCTGACCTAGGTGGAGAAAGAGGGTATAACCTATCTTCAGTCGATGGTGTTGAATCCTATTCTCCTCGAGTGTTTGAGAGAGTACCAGCATGGAGACATCGACTTTGAGGTATTGCATGATCATATATCCATATTCAATACACTGAATGGATATTTTGAAGGAGGGAATCACGCCATCTTGTTCTAGGGGAAAACAATGGTTCCAATCACATTTCAGGAGAAGATGATAAGGGATTTCCAAACTCTCATAGCTATAAATAAAAATCTGTGAATGATTTAGATATATCTTTAGAAGTAGTTTTGGTGGTCCTACTTGAGATGAAGCGTATCTGAGTTCATCTCTCAGTGCCTCACTTGTTAGCAAGAGAAGGATGAGCACCACATTCCAAAAATCTTTATTACATCTCCTTGATATGGTAGAGTGGAAATGTGACGTAATATCAATGGATATAGATATAGGGAATTCTCACACAATAAAGGGACATGAGTCCATCTAGGTGATCGTAGTCCAACTCAAAATGTCATTTCACTTCTTTTTAATTAATGACCAATGTTCTATGGAGATTTTAGTGAAACTGTATATATAGTAGATCATTCTCCTTCATGGGGTACCCTTGAGGATTGTTTCCAATCATGACACATGGTTTATATCTAGATTTGGGAGAGACCTCGAGGAGGAATTTGGGACCCATATGTGGATTCATACAACCTTTCACCTCGGGAGCGATGGGTAGACCAAGAGCACTATCATGGTGTTGGGTGATTTTTTGAGGGATTCTATGTTGGACTTTAGATGGCATCAGGAGGATCACCTGAACTTGGTATAGTTTTCATATAACAATATCTACCACACTACCATCAGTATAAAACATTTTGTGGACCTATATGGGAGATCCTGTAGGTTTCCTATATGCTTGATAGAGATCACATAGAAATATCCAGTGGAAAAAGAGTTGGTGCAGGTGACAACAAAGAAGGTAAAGGTCTTATGTTAGTGGATGAGGATAGACCATAGCTAAAAATAAAATAATATATATCACCATCATATTCAATTTGTATTTTGAGCAAGGAGACTATGTTTTCTTAAAAAAATTCCCATGATGAAGAATGTAGAGGTTTCCCTAGGGAAGCAAGCTATCCCTAAGGTTTATCAAGCAGTTTGAGATCATAAAGGGGGTTGTAGAGGTTTCATACCACCTATCCCTACCTCCACAGCTTGAGAAGGTGACTGATATATTCCAAATGTCACAGGTGTGGAGATACCAACATAACCAAACACACATCATTGACTGGGGAGAGATGGACATTGAGTATGGATCGAACTTTGTGAACAACCTGATGGTGATCAAGGATTAGAATTAGATGACCATTCATAGACGAACCATCCATTTGGTTTACATGTTTTTCCAACACTGAAATGTGTAGGAGAGTTACCGGGAGCGGGAGATCTATATGTGGGCTCAGTATCCTGAGTTATTTTCCTAGTTTTTTCAGGTATGAAATATTCAAGGATGGAATGATTTAGAGACATGGTTTTCCTTTTATAGATTTAAAATATTTCAATATATATTTACATAGTTAGGAACTGATATGGCGTGTGATTCCTTAGTAATTGGTTCCCAGAATTAAATTTTTAAAAATATTAAAAATATTTTATATTGTGTTCCCATGACACCTCAAAGAGAATGGGATAACTCTTTAAATGGTTGTTCAGATCCGAAATGTTATAAAATAGTTGGGTTTGGAATGTGGTGTTTACCCTAGGTGAGACATAAAATGAGTTGGTGTGGGACTTTTAGAACCCTATATTCGTGGTGGGGCGTTAAGTTGATTTATTTAATTTTTTAATTAATTAAATAAATCATTTAACTTAGAACTAAATAGTCATAAATATGTTTATATGGATCTTTATCCAGTGTTGAATCATAATTCACCATTTTTTGGTGAATAGGTTCTCCCCTCCTTCATTTAATACCTTTGATAGACAACATCACACCTCTGGATGAGGGAAAACCGAAGCACGATGAAGGCATCAACTTCTTCAAATAGCTGCACGAGCCCATTATTCACCAATTATTGAGCCAAAACATATATTGGACTCATCTAATGGTGTCTTACTCCATTAGATTAAATTATTTAGTATATCCAACCTTTTTTTGTATGTATTCTAATTTAAACCATTACATGTACTCGAGTATTGTAATTTAATTATGTTTGTACTTGTTTATATAACATGTGTTCCCCATTCTTGATTGTCATCCAAGAACACTTGTTCGATGAGGTTTCAAACATGTTTTTGGTTCTTTATCACATTAATTATTTGTGCTTTTCAATGTTGTAAAATATATGGTTCCTGGTTTAATAATTATCTGAAAACCCGAGCTTAATCAGGAATATAGATTCCTAGAAGATTGATGAAACAATGACAGTTTTTTGAGAGTATCATAGATTTGGAATCATTAAGGGTCTAGGATACTTGATAAGATGGTTTGAAATCAAGAACATAATTGATAAGTGAATGGAGGTGTGTATAAAACCTTACGTAACCCTCATGCGTGAAGTCGATTGATCTCCAAAAAGCAGTGGCTCATAATCATGATATCTGGTTTGATTCAGACTTTTTAGCCTTATATATCACAAGATATGAACCGATTTGACCATATTTGAAGAACAAACACAGATATGGAAAATTTGGTCTTCATGAAAAAAACATGACATCTTTTCTTGTGTATGATGAACAACATGGTGTGTAGCCTCCCTCAGTGGTGGCACTAGGTTTTGGGATAATTTCAAGGTAACATGACATGTAACCCTCCCTCACACATCGTGTACCACTTACCTAGTTGGACAACCCATGTGATTGGAAACACAAGAAGGGACTCCGTGTAAGGTGACAAAGACATGAGATAATAGCATGAGCAACATCCCGTATGGACAAACATTCAGTGTAACAAAGTACACAGACACGGTCACTGGACATGACCTCGATCCAGGTTATTCAGGACACAGTATTTAGTCCACCTATATGGTGTAATATAATATATGGGATGAAGCCTTGTACCGTCTAGAGACATGACCATGTTGTGAAGTGGGACCATATGCCATGTGGGTCCCCCTACATGTTTTGTTCTACTTGATCTCATTTTAGGAGACTTCGACAATCCATATCTCCTTTGATTGAACTCATATTTTGGCCTATGAGTAGCCTATCATATGTGTTTTTCTTCATCGAATGTGATGTTTCCCATAGTAGTGTATTTAAGATGTGAAATGTTCTAGACATGGATCTTGGCTAGGGGACAACTGATAATGACGGTGATCATGAATGATCACAAGATTGTTCAAGTCGTACCCTCTAGTAGGGCTGGACAGTGGAGTTCCTCGACTACCTATTTCTAACCTTACCCTCTAGAATGTCTCAGTATTATAATTCCCTGATTATATTTCCGATTTAACCTCCAGTAGGGCTGGGTAGTGGAGTTCCTCAACGTTCTAGTCTTAACCTCCAATAGGGCTAGCCAGTGGAGTTCCTCAACCACATTTCAAATCTTACGCTCCTGAAATGCTTGGAATTGGAGTTCCCCAATAACCATACTGGTCTTACACTCTAGGAGGGCTAGGAAGTGGAGTTCCCTAATGACTTATAATGAGTGTTACCCTCCAGCAAGGATTGGTGGTGGATTTCTCTAATGGATTCTACCAGGTGTTACCCCCATTTGGGTTATGTAGTGGAGTTCCTTGATCTCTTCTATTAGTTATTACCCTCTTGTTAGGATGGGAAGTGAATTTCCCCAATGAAATTCCCAAGTGTTTCCCTCTTATGGGTATGGGAAGTGGAATTCCTTGGTGAAAGGAAACATTAGACACTCTTATCCTACCAGGTCACAAGATCCTTACTAAGAAATTATGGCTCCTCGACTATGTGTTATAGTGAAGGGATGTGGTTTGACATAGCCATGGGCTCACGAGAAAGAGGAACACTTTCCCCGCTGAGATGAGTCCTTGTGACCCAACCTAAAACTATGCGGGAGAGTCAGTTATGCCCAAAGTGGACAGTATAAAGGTATGGTGATTGACTTACATATACTTATGTTTTCAATGAAGATGTATGAGATGCTTGGAATCATTTCCTAACTTTGTTTTGAAACTGTTGTCTAGTCTTCTTCTTGGACAAAGTTTTGATATGGAGATCCCCTTACTCACTCATTTGGTATTATTTGACTAGACACACACACACACATATATATATATATATATTCTTTCCTTTGGACTCATACCTTGGATTCATATTCTCTCCTTCTAAGAGAGGCGAAGATATGTGGGGTATGACACATGCATTCCATGATTAGTTTCTCATGGTTGGATGAGCCTACTCTCTTGATATAGGTGGAGAAGGATTGACGGGTATTTTATATACTCTCAATTTTTATCCCCTTGTGCTTCGACAAGCTTACCTTTAATATCATATTGGGTTGAGTTTTTCTCTTTCACAATACCATGTTCTATCTACTTCTTTAATCCTCTGTTTTATCTCTTACTGCTCAACCTTCACCCTTTTGGGGTGTTCTACTATGTATCCATATACGAACCCCTTCATGGGATTCACCCACACATGTCTTGTCTTTTATATATGATGGATACATCAATTTTAACTTTATATAATCTTAAAAAATAATTGCTTCTTGGACAGCGTATGATGGTCGTATCATAGGATATATGAGATAGTCTCTCTCAGCTTTTTACACTTTTCCAGTTTTTTCAAGTTGGGACAAATTTCGGGTTGGGCATGTATTTTTTACCTTTTACTTTCAATTTACACTACCGTACCTTTTACTATTTAGAGCTTCATGCATGTTTGGTCTATTTTATAGTAGTGTTTCCAATTTTCTTCTTTCTCTATTCACTTTTTCATTGTTTTGGTTGTGTTTGTGTGTGTATGTGTGTGTTCTTAAGCAATTTCCTCCCAGAGTTAGTTATTCCTTTGGTTCTTGTCTCCACCCTCTATCCTATAGAGGTGAATTTGCATTAGTTGTAGCTTTAGCCCTGGAATGGGTCGGGTCATGACAATTATATAGAAAATGAGTGATGTATTATTTATTATTTCTTAAACATAGGTTTTGGAATCAATATAATAATATAAGGAAAAACAAAAACTATCCAATGGTTTTTCCCATAGATTCTTTTAATGAAGGTGACTTTATTTCTTTTATTATGAAAAGTTCCAAACATATTGAAATAATACCATTTCTAATGTGAAATTGATTCATCTCTTTAAAGAAATTATTTTAAAACATTAAAATATATTATAGGTTTTGGAGGATTAATAAAGGATTAATAAAATTAATAAAATAAACATAAAATCACATTATTTTAAATTTTATTCATATATTTTTTCATGTATAACCTTTATAGTATTTATTACGTCACTTTTGGGTCATTGCGTTATCATAATACACAAAGTACATTTATATAGTATTTAATTTTTTACCTGAAAATTCTTCTTTCTCAGAAAATTATGAAAAATTAATTGTTGTATAATTTCAAATTTTTTATTCCAAAAATTATATTTTTTTATCTAAATAATTTTCTAAATATGTGAATTTTCACTTATAAAATAAAATTTTCATTTATTAAAAATGTGGGGTTTTTTATTATAAACGTTTTAAAAACCTTATTAAAAATACATATGATTTCATAAAACTTATTGGATCATTTATATTTAATAAAAATTATTTAATAATAATATTTGGTTAAAATATTATTTATTTAAAAAATCCATTAATTCATAAATTCTCTAATTGAAACCAAAATACTATTTAAGTTTTATTACATCAAAATAAAATAATTTTTAAAGTAATAATAATAGGATGAAAATATATTAATTATTCTATAAAAACTAATTTACATACTCCTATCGGTTGGTTATTGATATTTATCCCTTTAATACCCATGAAAATTCCATAAGAGTAAGGTGTTCTATATTGATACTTTCATGGGGTGGTTCGGCGTACATGGTTTGGGATGTGATATCTATGATCTTGAACTTCTCCAATAAAAGGTTTCCCTCATGATAAAGTTATAAGATCCAAGATTGGGCATGGTCAGGGGATACCCACAGTGATTATATCTCCCATATAAGCTCAAATAAATAGGATTCATAAAGTATGATCCTACTGATTGAGTCCATAACTTCCTTTTTCTGTGTCAATTGAATTTGTTAAAAACCTATATTTATAATAATTATAAGATCATTTTTCAATGGATATATTACCAAAAGTAATGATAAATAATGATTTTTTAATTAAAATTGGATATAATAAAATCAAATAAGTTAATGTGTTTTCTATCACCATATTACACGATAAGACATTTAACTAAATCAGAAGGTAAATTTTTTCTATAACAGTTTCTGTCATTAAAATCATCCCCCCATTAGAAATTTCACCCTTAAAATTTACATTTCCCACACTAAAACTGATGATGGAAAATCTATCTCATCACCTCATACAGTTCCCACGTAGCTTCTTCAAACATGTGGTTTCTCCATAGTACTTTTACAAGTTAGATTGTATTATTTTATAGAACTTTGTCTCTATGATATAATATTTTCACCCACTACACTTAATTGGAAATATCATTCTCCAAAAACACCACCTCTTGATTGATTACATGTTTGGGGTTTGGTATGTACTTCCTCAAAATGGATATATAGAATAAATCATGTACTCAAGATAGGTTAGGTGAAAGTGATAGTCAATGTGACACTTCATCAATGTAATCAAGGAATTCAAAGGGGCTAATGTATCATGGAATAATTTTTTCCTTCTTCCCAAATCTCTTGACCTTCTTCCATGGATATATATGGATGAATACCATGTATCCAAAATAAAAAAAATTAGATCTGGTCAATGATTGGAAAGATAACTCTTCTATCAACTCTGAGAATCATTTATGTGTTATTAAATGTTCTTAAACTTTTCTACCATTTCCTCGACCATTTTAGAACCTATATGTTTTTCTTCCCTAAAATCATCCCAACATGCAGATGTTATGAACCTATTCCCATAAAGGGCATCATAGAGATTCATTTGGATGCTTGAGTGGAATATGTTGTATTAAGAGAACTTAGTCAGAGGAATATTTTTATCCCATCCTTCTTTGAAGTTAATTGAGCATGCTCTGAACATATCCTTAAGCTTTTGGACAGTCTGATTATATTTTCATTTATTTTGGGAGTGATAAGTCGTAATGAATCTTGGCTTAGTGTTTGTATCATTTTGGATACTTTTCTAGAACAAGGAGGTGAATCTTAGATATTGACCAGATACAATCTATAGTGTTACTCCATGAATCCTTGCAAATTTTTTGATGTATATGTGTGTATGTTGATCTAGTGATAAACCATCTCGAATCTCAATGATGTGTTCATTATGTTTAAGCTGATCCACCAAAACTCATAGGTAATTTTATCCACGATTATCCTTTCTAAATAATTTGAGTTCCATTATATATTTATAAAAAAATACCATGAAACCATGGTAAATACCCATTATTATAGTTCCCCTAGGATGAACCTATTTATCACTTTATACATATATATATTCTGACTAATTTTAGGCACCATTTTAGACTAATCTCTATAAATCCTCATATCTAGTATGATGGGTACATCACATGTGACTTTTATTGAGAATCCACATATCAATCATATTATTATTGAATATAATATTGGGAAATTTTTTTATATCATAAATGTGACATCCATATAAAACACCAAAAATTCTACAATACTCCCTTTAATCCACTTGTATAAATAACAATCATCCATGGTCTTATTAAAATTATATTTTTTTATTTCATCATGAATTTAGATACTCCAACTCTAAGTAGCATTATTTGATCTATTAATGTTACAGTACAACTGTCAATATTTAATAATATCATTTGGATCATAAAAACTATTATAGTGTATATCATAAATGTACCATAATAAATTATCATTTACAAAATAATATTTAATATCTATTTTATTATCTCAAAATCATAATAAAATATATTAGAAATAAATATTGGAAAATACTATATCATTGTCCAAAGTGAAAACATATCTTACTATTTAACACCATGAATTTCGTTATAACCCTTTATGAACAAGAGATATTTATAGGTAGACACTATACTATCCATGACAATTTTTATATAGATAAACCAATTGAACACTATGTATCTCAAACATTTAATTTCATACAAAAAGTTATATACATGATTAGTGTATATGAATTTCATCTTAGATCTCATGGGCCATATACATTTCTTTGTAATCAATAAAGTCATCGTTTATCAATATCAGGTCATCAATAGTTTCTATTGGAAATCCATAACCATTAGGCTATAGAGGATTCCTTCCAATCCTATAAGGATTTTTTTAACCTATGTTAATTCTATATATACAACCCCTTTTGCAACTAAATTTATTTCTATATTAGGAATCATTCAAATTTTTTGGTATTTAACATCATTATGTTCAACATTACTCAATTATATTGCTTCAAAAATGTGATCCTTATCAAAGTAAATAGTGAATTAGAATATTAACACATTGTTACCACTATTATTATAAATGAAATATACCACTATATTTTTGGTATGACCAATAAAATGAAATTCCTCTTATTTAGGCCCATTTTTTATTTTATGTGCCTTATATATTCTTCACCACTACCATAGGGTCCATCTCGTTTAGTAGCGTCTCTATGGGGGGTCGATGAGGTCTTGGGATCGAGTCTCCTAGAGTTCCTACCTATTGGTTTAGAATTTTTTTTGTTTTATTTCTCCCCCTCCACCAAATAGTTGTAATATATATTCTTTAAAACCCCAAGTAGTCATAAAATATATATTGTGAAGCTTCCTATTTTATATCACATATGGTTCTTTAGGAATTCCTTTTATGGAATGTGATTAAAGTGAAATATGTTTCTTCGTGACCATATCCACATAATTTTATAAGAAGGCCATAAATTCTCATCATTTATTTAACCATGACTATAATATATGATTCCTCCTCTCAAATAAACTATTTTGCTACCTTTTTCCTAGATAAATAATCAATGAAACAATTCTACAATCTTAATGATGATATTAAATTATTTTCACAAGTATTCACAACCCTGATATAATTATTGATTATTATCAATTTTTCCTAGTTGAGTTTGAGCATAAATTTTAAAAAAATTATTCTTTTTAAATGTTTTTAAAATGACTCTCAGTGTAAACATGTTTCTATAATGAAGGAAATCATCAATAAATGTTATGAATTACCTATACCCACCACATTCTTATATACTCATTGGTCAATATTCATTACCATATATTAGACCTTAGAGTCTAAAAACCCTGTCAACTTTTCAAATAAAATGTTCCTTGTTCCTTATTTTAATAAAAAAATATTCAAAATTATCAAACAATTCAAAAATAAATGATTCTAGTAATCAATCTATTTAGATTAAATGATTGAGTCTCTCATATATATAACCATTGTGAAAATTCCAAAGAAAATGTTATTTTGAATCAAAATCAACCTTATAATAATGAATATTATTAGTCTTACTATCCATTTTCCGTATTTATAAAAAAATTCATAATATTCTAAATTTAGTTAAATATTTTATTCATGTCTATAGAATAACTTTTATTCATTATTATGAACAAGAATCCTTTATTTTATAAATAGGATATAAAAATAAAATATATATTTATGGTAAGAACATATTAATATTTTTTCATTTCTATAACATATCCACTATGAATACAAAGATCAAATATACTAAATTCTAATACAAAAACTCATTCACATTTTCTAACACATAGATCTACATATACTTTCACCAATTTCCACATATTTCTGAATTTATTACCATCAAAACAAATGTATGATATACATCTAGTATCAGATACCCATGATTTATAATTAGATAACATTATTTCAATAACTTTCATACCCATATGCATTGAATTCTTCACATTGAGAAAACTTCTCAACCATATATATGAATATATTAAATTATAGGTCCATACTATAATTGATCTCAAAACCATGTTCATGACATATGTTTTTATCTATAAAAAACTAATATTTAGAAAAGAATAATTTTTTATATATGTTTAATAATGATGTTTATTGAAGTTTATCCTCTTAAAATGACAAACCCATACATCATGTCTATTTTATAGGATAAGATCAATATTTTATCAGGATATAACCCATCGATACTCGTACCTTAACCATTGATTATATCTAATAGATAATAATACCAATGAAATCATATATTTCTATTTTATAGTTATGAGGGATACTCTTTTCCCTATTTATTAAATGTATTATATTATCCCCATTCCCATAAAAACATAAAATCTATGGTCAAAAAATTATATCTAAACCAAATTGAACACAATACTTAGCCACCTAATGCTTAGGGTAACCTATAATATCCTTTCCTTACTAAAGATTATTCATGGGAACCAAACAGTTAGGATCACCCTAACTAAATTATCTGGGTCTTAGTAAGTGTTTTTTAAAATGAATCTAACATTTATTATTTCTATGGTTTTTAGTAACATTTTTTCTAGATGGATCATATAAATATCATAAATAACTATTTATTCACATGATATTTTTAAATCGCACAAAATCATGATATGTATATATGACATTAGTTATTTATTTTTTAATCATCTTCCATTAAAAAATTAATATACTCTAAATATATTAATGTAAAACACTATATAAAGTAAAAAAATATTTATTACTTACCCTCTTATGACCCTGACCCCATTATCTCAGAGTTAGTTCCTACTACCATTATACTAAAATAAGATACATGGAATTGCCTATCGAAGAACAAATACTTTAGTATTCTTGGTAAAATGGATATATTCAGGACTTAAATATTACATTTTAATATAATAATTCCAATATAAATTTTTTCTCTTCACGGATAACTTTATTTTATCTAGAATATTCCTTCATATTAGTCATTGTAAACTTTATGGATTAATATGGAATGGAAACAAAATACGGGTAATATAAAGTCATTAGTAAGGATTTTGTAAAGTGGAAACAATAAATAATCAATGAGCATAATCAACAAGTCTAGTTAAATAACTCCTCACACATTTAATTTAAATATATAGATATAGAAAAAATTGACATGGAAAGGTAAATAATAAAAAATACATGCCATTTAATTAATTAACAGAAAATTAAATACATCCAAAGATAATATCATAGAAAAATATCCTAGATAATAAAAACTGAACTCTTAGTGATGAAAATTCATAATTATTTAGTGTTATGTTTCCTACGAACATGATACCTCTACCTTGATGATCGACCCTCAAGAAATATTAAAACAAAATTAGTGAAAACAAATTTAGTTAAAGCTAGCCAACTGATTCTTACCATGATTATAGGGACCTAGCCTTAAACATTACATAATATTGAATTAATTTAATAATTCACATTGAGGATATTTTCAGGTTTATGGTTTTAGAGAATTAGGACATAAATATTACATCTCAAAAGATTACAAAGTAAACACTTCTACATAGTTTCCATTTTTTTCATAAAATAAAAACTCTTGAAAAAAAGTTTCATGTCTAGTTCCAGGTTTTAGACATTATGACTTTTCCTTGATCACATATTTGACCCTATTTATCTTTAGGTCCTATGAAAACATTTCAAAACATGGGATGAGCATAAAAAGCTCAGTAAGGGTTATAAAACAAAGAAAGAAAACATTTGTTAATAAATACATACAAAACCTGAACTATTTTACTTACCTCATGAAATCATAAGATTTTATGAATAACACAAATAAATCATAAATCATAAAGGTAACTTTTGGTATCCATATCATACTTACATTGTAGCTATCACAGCTACACAGGGAGTTACTTTGGAATACCCATCACAGTATATTCCCTAAATCTCTTAGTAGAAACATTCACGTTTACCTCCATCATGTTACCCAATGCATTGGAGAGCTATATCGGGCTCACCCTCCCTAAGTTTATCACAGAACCACCCGTATACATAAATAATGTCCATGAACCATAACATGATCATAACACCTAACATAAGCATAAAGGAAAGATAAAATTTCCACATTGCAATAAATAAATATCATTTCAAGATATTGAAATAATAAATCCATTCTCAAAATCATTTTCAATACCAAAATACATAAAAAGAGTATATGGTATTTATTTTTCCTTTTAAAAACATTACGGCTTGTTAAGGAAGCCAAAGATCAAATAATACTCATGGCGGCTGAAAGGTCGTTGTCACAGCTTATGTTAAAAAAACATTCCTTTTTGTTGTTTAGTAAAATTCGTCATATAAAAAGATTACCTTTGAATGAAATGAAAAGTCAAAGGGGGTTTATACAGCGTATAAAATAATGTTCTGTATAAAACTAAATATGCCTTAATGAAAGGAGATTGAGACGAAGTCCCTTACCTCGTGTCCGACTTGACTCGATCATTTTTTAATCTCCTGAATAATAAACTAAAGTTAATTTATACTTGTTTAAGAACCTTTTTCAATTTTATTATTCCTTTTATATCACTTATTACCATGTTATAAACATTATGTAATCATTTAAGTTAATAACATCCATTTTGTCGATATTTGGTACTTGAGTCAAAAATGAACACCTTATATTTACAAGTTGTCCATTTGGTAAATATTAAATTATATCCAGAATGATATTCATGATTTATATATCATATATATCATATATATCTATTATATACATGTATTTATAATAGTACATAACATTTGGATGTAAGAAATGAAATGCACCCTTCATGGAGATGGTAAGTCGTACGTACGCATGAACGCTACTTTCATTTCTATTTCGTATTTTAATGGAATTTAAAACATAAATATACATAGTTATATTATAATTATAGTATAATATCATATATAATATCATTAACTCTATCCTTTATACATCCCACATAAGGAATTAACAGGTCACTCCACTTCGAGGGGGCGGTAGTCCGCACTTCCTCAAATGAGATTATCGTATTTACCTACTATGGAAACCATAATGGATTGATATAATTGGGAAGTATAGAAGCATAAGGAAATCTGAAACATAATATATATCATATATAAATATAGTTCTGTCATAATGGCCACCATGAGAGGTAGTAAGATGTAATTGAACAATCATCGTTTCGCGAGGCGTTAGTTTTCCATCCACAGAAACATTATGTTCTTCATCAATTATATAGAGGTGTGTGTAAGTGTAGTTCGAGTAATTCTCATAAAAACATCCTAGTATATTTATGATACTGGTGTTTTTACAAAAGAAAATAATAAAATGATTTTAGGGGTTGGAGAATTAAAATAAAAGAAAATAATTTAAGAGAAACTGTTACCTTTAATTTGGGTAACTCCCTTTGGTTTGAACCAAAGGACTTCTGGAAGTGCCTTCTGACTAGGGTAAGGCTTCTAGGGGGAGTATAGAGATGTTGGGAGGTTAATTGGGCAGAGTTTGGATGAGACAAAAGGCTTGAGAGGTGTGTGTAATTGGTTAGAAGTGGTCTCCTTTTATAAGGGGGAGGAGGGGCTCTTTAGGAAAGTGTGAAAACATTATTTTATTATAAACATATAGTCGGTTTCAAAAGGTCCAAAAATCATTATAGTTAAATATATGATGACTAATGGTCGAAATAAAATCATCCAATAGGAATTGTACAGGTTTTGGATAATATTTTGATCAGTATAATCTTATTTATTTAAATAATTTATTAATGAGGTAAATACTGCATCATTATTATGTCATAAATAATTTATTTTATTTGATGTCTAAAAATTATAAAAAAATACCATGACGTAGTAAATATTTTTATCTTTAAAATTAATATTTATAGTAAAAAATATAATTTATATAACCCCTTGTAAAAATTAATTTGCTAAAAGATATTTTCTTTTGTCATTTTTGCCTTTACTTTAAGTTAATTAATTTAAATTGTCATTATCACTCACAAGTGGCTCAATGGGGTCCCAAAATAGTCCCAAAGATGAAAATGGTCGTTAATGACTCAACCAATAAGTTATGGACAAGTTTTAAGGTAATTTATAATTATTATAATATTCTTTTTACCTTGAATTACCCTATTTACCTTTAACTGCGGTAAATAAAAGTCAAAAGTTACTATAAAAAAAATTATTTTCATCTTATTGAACCACATTTTACAACCTAATAACAACCATGTATGTCAGATTTTTGAAATTCAATTCACAGAAGTAGTAAAATTTCATTTAAATGAAAAAGTCAGTTTTTTTAAAACTACTAAGTGGTTTCACTATTCATTAAAAAATGAAGTTTTTCAGAAAAATACCAAAAATTCAGCTTAAGCATTATTTGATATTCAGAATTCAAAAATTATGTTTATTTTTCCAAATTTGAAACATAAAAGTGTCATTAATTAATTTTAAAATTAATTCCCATTGTTAAAACAAATAGTGTGTTTTTAAGAAACAATAACTATCAAAATGTTGACACTTGTTTATGTCCGATTTCAAAGTGAAATTAATTCCAATGATGATCATTGGATTAAATGGTAAAAATATATTATAATTACACTTTAAACCCAATTAAAAATATAATCTAACCATATAAATAAATTAGATTAAATGGAAATTTTGAAATAAAATACAATATTTTCACTATTCATTAAAAAATGAACTTTATCGGAAAAATCGCAAAAAATTACACAAAGTAAATTTTTGATGTCCCCATTCTAAATAAGGATTTTATTTGGTCAATTACAATGTTTTAATGTGACCAAAATTATATTTAAAGAGGGTTCTCCATTAAAAGGTGGTAAATCGACATTTTAATGTAAATTATGCTTAAAATTAGATTCATTCACATTTTTTCCTCTAATGTTTTATAGGATAAATTTAAATACATTTAATAATATTTTATAATCATATTGTAGTTTTTTTTTTCATTCCATCCAATAGAACGGCTAGGAGTTAACTTCCATTTAAAATAATAATATTATATTATTATGTGCAACGTAAGATTTCAAAGAAACACGTTGTTGCGTATCGGGTACACTATCAAACATAGAAACCCCTTTAAAGTAAAATTAATATTTAATTCACAAATATTAATAAATATGAATATCGCTTATTCTTCATTTACCTGGGATGTTACATCCTTCCCCAGTTTTGGGAATTGCGTCCCCGCCATTTTTATTCACTTAACAAAATAATTGGGGGTATTTATCCCTCATATTATTTTCAGATTCCCACGTTGCCTCTTCAACCATATGGTCTTTCCACAAAACCATTACTTGGTGAATTACCTTATTCCGCAACACTTGCTCTCTACGGTCAAGAATCTGAACTGGTTGTTCTTTATAAGAGAGATTCTCTTCCAACTGAACTACCTATGGGCTCAAAACATGAGATAGATCTGGCATATACTTTCTCATAATCAAAATATGAAAAACTTTGTGTACTTGGGATAAACTTGGAGGTAAATCCACTTTGAACGCAACTGATCCCACATTCTTGAGAATCTCATAAGGTCCAATAAACCACGGACTCAACTTTCCCTTCTTACCAAAACGCATCACACTTTTCCATGAAGAAACTTTGAGAAAGACATGATCACCTACCTCAAAGGAATGATCCTTCCTCCGGTTATCTGCATAACTTTTCTATCTGCTCTGAGCTATTCTCATGTGCTTTTGAATCAACTGAACTTTCTCTGCCATTTCTTCTACCAATTCTACTCCCATCAGCTTCCTTTCACCTACTTCATCCTAAAAAGTTGGAGTTCGACAATGCTTTCCATATAATGGCTCAAATGGAGCCATCTGTATGCTAGAATGGAATATGTTATTATATGAAAATTTAACCAAAGAAAGATGTTGGTCCCAACATCCCTGATAATCCTGTAAACAGGAACATAGAATATCCTCTAAGGTATGAATTGTTCGTTCTGACTTCCCATCTGATTGAGGATGAAAAGCTATACTAAAATTTAATTCAGTACCCAACGATTTCTGAAGGCCTTTCCAAAAGTTATAAGTAAATCAGGGGTCATGATTAGATACAATGGAGAGGGGAACTCCATGCAACCTGACTATCTCTTCAACATAAAATCAAGAAAGTTGATCTAGAGGCAATGTATCTTGAATAGGAAGGAAATGAGCAGATTTAGTCAATCGATCAACTATAACCCATATTGCATTATTACCTCGAGATGTCTTTGGTAATCCCACAATGAAGTCCATAGATATATTTTCCCATTTCCACTTTGGCACCGGTAGAGGCTGAAGCATACCTTTTGGTAACTGTCGCTCTACTTTAACCTATTAACAAGTCAAATACTTCACAATAAAATCAGCAAAATCTCTTTTCATTCCATCCCAACAGTAATACTCCCAAAGATCTCTGTATATCTTAGTACTACAAGGATGAACTGAAAACGGGGAACTATGAGCTTCACATAACAACTCATTCTTCAACTGTGAATCACAATAAACACATAATCTCTTTCAAAATATCAAAATACAATCATTATCAATGTTAAATTAAGGCAACTTACCCTTCAGAACCAACTCAACCTTTTTCTGCAACTCACTGTCTTCTTTCTGCGCTTGCTTTATTCTGTCTGATAGAGATGATTTCACTCATGGATGAAACAAAACCGAAGAATTTCCTACACCAACAAATTTTATGCCAAAGTTCATTAAATGAAAAACCAAAGCATCTTGTTCCAAATGTAACATGGTTAATAAAGCATTACTTTTTCGACTCAAAGCATCATCCACTTTATTTTCTTTTCCTGGATGGTAATGGATCATGCAGTCATAATCCTTGATTAATTCTAGCCATCTCCTCTGTATCATGTTCAATTCTTTCTAAGTGAATATATACTTCAAAATTTTGTGATCAGTATATATTTCACATTTTACTCCATACAAATGATGCCTCAAAATTTTTAAAGCAAAAAAACAGCAGCTAATTCCAAATCATGTGTAGGGTAATTTAACTCATGTGGTTTTAACTGAAATGAAGCATAACCAACTACCTTATCATTATCCATTATGACACATCCCATTCTTTTTAATGAAGCATCACTATAGATAACAAATTCACCATTTCTGGATGGTAGTTCCAAAACTGGAGCATTCACCGATCTCTTTTTCAATTCATGAAAACAATCATCACATTCTTTTGTCCAGATGAACTTAACACCATTTTGAGTTAACTTAGTCATTGGACTAGATAATCGTGCAAAATTTTCAACAAACCTCTGATAATAACCTGCCAAACCAAGAAAACTATGAATCTCGGTTATATTTGTGGGTCTTGGCCATTCTTCAACAACTTTTTCTTTAATAGAATCAATAGTTATGCCATTTTTTGAAACAATGTGACCAAGGAAAGAAATTTGTTGTAACCAAAACTCGCACTTGCCGAATTTCCCATAAACTTTATTTTCATTTAAGGTTTTCAAGATGACCCTTAAATGACTTTCATGCTCCTATTTACTTTTAGAATAAACCAAAATATCATCAATGAACACAACCATAAACTTATCCAAGAACTCATGGAAAATGCTATTCATAAGATCCTTTAATACAGAAGGTGCATTGGTTAACCCAAAAGGCATAACTACAAATTAATAATGGCCATATCTTGTACGAAACGCAGTCTTAGGAATGTCTGATTCCTTTACTTTCAACTGATGGTACCCTGATCTCAAATCAAAATTCGAAAAATACTGAGCTCCCTGAAGCTGATCAAACAAATCATCAATATGAGGCAAAGGATACTTATTCATAACAGTGATGTTATTCAATGCTCTATAATTAATGAAAAGTATCATTGAACAATATTTCTTTTTAACAAACAAAACAGGAGCACCACTTGGTGATGTGCTAGGTCGAATGAAACCTTTATCTAATAACTCCTGCAATTTCTTATTTAGCTCTAAAAGTTCAATTTGAGCCATTCGATAAGGGGGTTTTGAAATTGTCTTAGCATTAGGAACTAAGTCAACAGTAAATTCAACTTTCCAATCAGGTATAATACCATGCAACTCATTAGGAAAAAACATCAAGGTACTCGTTTACCAATGGCACATCATTAATCTGAACAGTTCCTTTGTTTTCAACAATATGTGCAAGGTAACATTCATTTCCATCTTTTTCTAGTTTCTCAGTTTCCTGATATGTTATCAAAATAATGGTTTCATTTTTTTATTCAAACAGAAAATATTTCTGAAAAGAAACATCTTTAGATCTGTAGTAAATCTTAGAATGATAAATAGAAAGTCAATCCATGCCCAAAATAACATCAAAATCTACTAGAGGAAAAACAATAAGGTTTGCAGGTAGATTCTTTCCGCACACATGGAAATGAATGTTCTTATGTTTTCTTTTTGTCTCAACATTTTCTCTAGGTGTTTTTACCATAAGTACTGTATTCATATCTTGAGATGTAATTCCCAATTTACTAGAACACATATTAGAAATGAAAGAGTGTGTAGACCCTGAATCAAACAACACATTGGAATAATCTAAAAAAATAAACAGTGTACCTAATACAACTTCATTTGATGGCCCAACATCTGCTGAAGTAGTTGGAAAGGATTTCACCACACCTTTCTTCTTGTATTTTGGATGCATTCCTTCAGTTGAGTTCTTTTTTGGACACTCATTTTCATAATGACCCATTTCATTGCACTTAAAACATTCTACTGACTGCAAATCAGGTTTTTTCTTACCATTACCCTGATCTTTTTTAGTGCAATTACGTGCCTTATGTCCCATTTTACCACATTGGTAGCACTTACCAGAATCCAAAATACATTCCCCAGCATTTTTTTACCACAATTCTCACAAACTGCAAACTTAAGATTCTTACCATTAGACTTTTTTGAAGAGTTATTCCTTTTTGTCTTCCACCTCGACCTCTTATTCTGTTGTTTTTCAAAGAACACCTGCTCATCGGAAAATTCCATTTCCACCATCTCCGCACAACGAACAATTTTTTCATAACTTTTGAACTCATGAGAATATAAATCCCTTCGATAATTTGGCTTTAATCCTGAGTAAAAATGGTTGATTTTACTATCAAGATCTCATATGAAATTTGGAGCATACTTTTCCAGTCGAGTGAATTTTTCTTCATAAGCAGCCACTATGTCATCCTTCTGCCTCAATTCCAAGAATTGTTTCTCTATTCGAAGATGAACCACCTTAGTAAATTATTTCTCAAGAAACATAAATTTTAACTCATCCCAGTCAAGACCATAAATCTCCTCACTATCCCTGATATTATTCACCATCGACCACCACTGATCAGCTTCACCTTCAAAACGGTAAATAGCGAGACTAACCTTTTGATGTTTAGAAAAACCCATGACATCGAAAAGATTTTATAGTGCTTTAATCCACCCTTCTACTAGCACCGGATCAAATTATCCTTTGAATTATGGGGGATGTTTCCTCATGAAATTCTCCACTACTGACATGTTCTTCTGTGGTTGATCTGGCTGATCTCATACATGGATACCACCACCATTTATAGCCTGAGTCAACTATCCCATCACTAAAAAAACTATTCAGTTATGATTCTGACCATCTCAGGTTGCTGATTTGGAATGTTGTCTTCCTCCTGATGTCATCCCAACATAGCTACCCTGTTTCCTCTACGGAAAACCATTCTGAACACAAAAATATCTTAGGTGAAGAAACATGGTAATCTGGAAATGCTATATGAATTCAATATTAACATAAATTACTTTATGGATATTAATTTAACGATACCCTAACTCTTAAAGTTATATAAACCGACCCCTAATACCAACTATAGGGACATAGCCTTAAACATTACATAATATTGAATTAAATGAATAATTTACATTCAGGATATTTTCAGGTTTAGAGTTTTAGAGAATTAGGATATAACTATTACATCTCAAAATATTACAAAGTAGAAACTTCTACACAGTTTCCATTTTTTTCATAAAACAAAAACTCTTGAAAAAAAGAGTCATGTCTAGTTCTAGGTTTTAGACAGCATGACTATTCCTTGATACCATCTTTGACCCTATTCTTCTTTAGGTCCTGTGAAAACATTTCAAAACATGGGATGATCATAAAAATCTCAGTAAGGGTTATAAAACAAAGAAAGAAAACAATTATTCATAAATACATAAAAAACATGAATTCTTTTACTTACCTCATGAAATCATAAGAGTTTATGAATAACACATAGAAATCATAAATCATAAATGTAACTTGTCGCATCCATATCATACTTACATTGTAGCTATCACAGCTACATAGAGAGTTACTTTGGAATACCCATCATAGTATATTCCCTAAATCTATTAGGAGAAACATTCACATTTACCTCCATCACATTACCCAATGCATTGGATTGCTATCTCGGGCTCACCTGCCCTAAGTTTATCATGGTACCACCCATATACATAAATAATGCCCAAGAACCATAACATGATCATAACACATAACCTAAGCATAAAGGAAAGATAACTTTTCCACATTGCAATAACAAAATATCAGTTCAATATATTGAAATAATAAATCCATTCTCAAATTAATTTTCAATACCAAATTACGTAAAAAGAATATATGCTATTTATTTTTCCTTTTAAAAACATTATGGCTTGTTAAGGAATCCAAAGATCAAATAATACTCGCGGCGGCGGAAAGGTCATTGTCACTGCTAACGTTAAAAAAACATTCTTTTTTTTCATTTAGTAAAATGCTTCGTATAAAAGGATTCCCTTTGAATGAAATGAAAATTCAAATGGTTTTATACACCATATAAAATAAAGTTGTGTATAAAACTAAATATGACTCAATAAAAGGAGATTGAGACGAAGTCCCTTACCTCGTGTCTGACATGACTCGATCATTCATTAATCTCATGAATAATAAACTAAAGTTAATTTATTCTTGCTTAAGAACTTTTTTCAAATTAATATTCCTTTTATATTACTTATTACCATGTTATAAACATTATTTAATTATTTAAGTTAATAACATCCATTTTGTCGATATTTGGTACTTGAGTCAAAAATGAACACCTTATATTTACAAGTTGTCCATGTGGTCAATAAGACATTATATCCAGAATGATATTCATGATTTAGATATCATATATGTCATATATATCTATTATATACATGTATTTATAATAGTACATAACATTTGGATGTATGAAATGAAATGCACCGTTCATGGAGACGGTAAGTCGTACGTACGCATGAATGCTACTTTCATTTCTATTTCGTATTTTAATGAAATTTAAAACATAACTATACAAAGGTATATTATAATTACAGTATAATATAATATATAATATCATTAACACTATACTTTATACATCCCACATAAGTCATTAACGAGTCACATCACTTTGAGGGGGCGATAGTCCGCACTTCCTCAAATGAGATTATCGTATTTACCCACTATGGAAACCATAAAGTATTGAAATAATTGGAAAGTACAGAATCATAAGGAAATCATAAACATAATATATATCATATATAAATACGGTTCCATCATAATGGCCACCATGAGAGGTGTTAAGATGTAATTTAACAATCATCGTTTCATAAGGCATTAGTTTTCTATCCACAGAAACATTATGTTTTTCATCCATTATATGGAGGTGTGTGTAAGTTTAGTTTGAATCTTTATCATAACATCATACTAGTATATTTAGGATACTGGTTTTGTTGCAAAATAAAGTAATAAAAAGAGTTTAGGGGTTGGAGAAGTAAAATAAAAGAAAACAATTTAAGAGAAACTGTTACCTTTAATTTGGGTAACTCTCTTTGGTTTGAACCAAAGGACTTATTTATATGCCTTATTCCTATGGTAATGCTTCTAGGTGGAGGATAAGGATGTTGAGAGATTAATTGGGTAGGGTTTGGATGAGCCAAAAGGCTTTAGAGGTGTCTGGAATTGGTTAGAAGTGGTCTCTTTTTATAAGGGGGAGGAGGGGCTCTTTAGGAAAGTGTGAAACAATTATTTTATTATAAACATATATTCAGTTTCAAAAGGTCCAAAAATCTTTATAGTCTAATATAAGATGAAAAATGGTCGAAATAAAATCATTCAATAGGAATTTGACAGGTTTTGGATAATATTTTAATCATTATAATCTTATTTATTTAAATCATTTATAAATGAGGTAAATATTGCATCATTATTGTGTCATAAATAATTTAATTTATTTTATGTATAAATAGTTTAAAAAAAATTCCCATGATTTAGGAAATATTTTTATCTTTCCGGTGGATATTTATAGTCAAAACGATAATTAATACAACCCCTTTTAAAAATTAATTTACTAAAAGATATTTGCTTTTGTCATTTTTGCATTTAATTTAAGTTAATTAATCTAAATTGTCATTATCACTCCCAAGTGGCTCAATGGGGTCCCAAAATCAACCCAAAGCTGCCCATGGTCGTTAATTATTCAACAAATAAGGTATGGACAAGTGTTAAGGTAATTTTTAATAATTATAATATTCTTTTTACCTTGAATTACCCTATTTACCTTTAATTGCGGTAAATAAAAGTCAAAAGTTACTATTCACCAAAAAAATATTTTCATCTTATTGATCCACATTTTACAACCTAATAAAAACCATTTATGTTGTATTTTTTCAATTCAATTCACAAAAGTTTTAAAATTTCATTTAAATGAAAAAGTCAGTTTTTTAACTATTAATAAGTGGTTTCACTACTCATCAAAAATTGAAGTTTTTCAGAAAAATACCAAAAAATCAGCTTAAGAATTATTTGATATTCTGAATTCAAAAATGATGCTTATTTTTTCAAATTAAAAACATAAAAGTTTCATTAATAAATTTTAAAATTAATTCTCGTTGTTAAAACAAATGGCGTGTTTTTAGGAAACAATAACTATCAAAAGATTGACACTTGTTTATGCCCAATTTCAAAGTTAAATTAATTACAATGACCAAAATTGGATTAAATTGTAAAAATATATTCTAATTAAACTTTAAAAACAATTAAAAGTATAATATAACCATATAAATAAATTAGATTAAATAGAACTTTTGAAATAAAATACAATATTTTCACTATTCATTAAAAAATGGACTTTTTTCAGAAAAATCCCAAAAATTTACACAAAGTAAATTTTGATGTCACCATTATAAATAATGATTTTATTTAGTCAATTAGAATGTATTAAAGTGACCAAAACTATATTTAAATAGGGCTCTCCATTGAAAGGCGGTAAATCGACATTTTAATGTAAATTATGCTAAAAATTAGATTCACTCACATTTTAAGCCTCTAAATTTTTATTAGATAAATGTAAATACATTTAACAATAATGTATAATCATATTGTAGTTTTTTTTGTTCATTCCCTCCAATACAATGGATAGGAGTTAACTAACATTTAAAATAATAATAATATTTTATTAGTGTGCAACGTAAGGTTTCAAAGAAACCTATTGTTGCGTATTGCGTACGCTATCGAACATAGAAACCCCTTTAAAGTAAAATTAATATTTAATTCACAAATAATAATAAATATAAAAGTATATTATACTTCATTTACCTATGATGTTACAATGATACCATCGATGCTTCAAGGGGATTTCATTAACTAGTCCCCAACACATGTATTGCACGTCCAAAATATTCATCATATATCTAATAATAAATTTAACTAACAAACAATATTTCTTATCACAATGTATCTAATTTTGGAAAATGATATATATTTATCAATGATTCCCGCAAATATAAAATAACTTTCAAAGTAGTACACCTTTTATAGAAATGATATATGTTTTAAAAAATAAACATATCCATGATAAAAAATGATATTTAGGGGAAATTTAACTTCCATTTATAATAGGAAAGTGAAAATTTCAATGTAAAGTTACTGAATACAAAAATGAATCATGGGAGTGAATTTCAATACCTTCATTAGTAAAAATTATCATAAACCATCCAATGGAAGAGTAGGATGGTATTAATACAACATATACCCATTTGTGAACGAATAAAATTGTTACTTCCATTCCTGAATCTAAAAACTATAAAAAATATCTCTACAGTCATTCTTGAATAAATATACTTTTAAATATTAAAAACATTTTGAATATATTATTCTTTGAAAATAACTTTTTAATATATTTCCATTGAAAATATATTCATACACTAGTAATGGGAGCTTCAAATAAATTTTAGTTATGATGGTAGGTAAATTTATTCATTCCATAAAATAAAATAAAAATATTCCCTTTTCACGATAAAAGGTTAGGAATGTGTCTTATTCATAAAATGACAAGAATATTTCCTTAACAATTTCAATACAATCCAAATGAGATTTTTTTTGAAATCAAAATATGTTTCTATTGAAAAAAAATTTAAATATAAAAAAGGGGTAACAATTACTTTGACAAATAATTTTTAAAAGTTATAAATATTTTCAAAAATAGTTTTTGAAAACCTGTTTCTGGAAGAAAACATATATCCGGACGATGAGATATCAAATCAGATTATATTAAAAATATTTTATGTATAAAAGAGTTGGAAAATTGTTTTATTTAATAAAACTATCAAGAATATCCATATAAGAAGAAGAAAAAGGGTTTATTAAACAATGGTAATTTAATTTACTTAAATGAAAACTCATAAATAAATAATTATGATTAGAATGAAATTGTAAAATAAATCATTATTATGATCATGACATTGACGAGAGTATTAATCAAAGAATTTATTATGGGTTTTAACTGTAAATTCACATAAAATAATTTGATGTAAAAAATTATATATTTAAATTTAATTATACAAATAATCCTTGAATATCAATGATAATGAATAATTAATATAATCCAATGAAAATAAAACGATTTATGAAATTTATTTACCACATGGAAACATTATGTTCAAATCCCCTTAGATAAAATAATTCAAATTGAAACATAATATACCATGAATAATGAATTATTCATGATATTTATTGTTAAAGGGGTAGTATATAAACCATATAAAAGAAATTAGGTTCATATCATTATAATATACCTCAATCAAATGAAATTGAGAAGAAATATCTTACATTCTGCTTCCTTTTGGTTGAATGTGATTTGGCCACCTATATAGTGGTTTTAAAAATGTTTTTAACCTATTAAATAATTATAATAATATTTATTATATCATTTATTATCATTTAATATTATTTTCTATTTTTATAATCATTCATTATTTTCATGTGTAAATCCCCTTGTTTTCTCATGGATGTTTCATTTTGAATGTTCATATTCTTTCCCATATTATATCATTATATCAACTCAAGAATAAAAATAATGACATAATGATCTATTTTTAAATTATTTTTACTTTTAAAACCAATAATTAATGATGGTTATGAAAAATAATGTAAGTTATAATCCTCGAGAGCGTTGGAACTACGTATGCATGAGTAACATTTACATTTTTCATCAGTCATAATGGAAAGGAGGTAAGTATTATATTGACATCAAATAATTTACATGATATAATATATACCATATTTTCTTCTTATATTTTTTATCCACGTGGTTTGGTGATGAGAAAAGAGTCACATCACATTATGAAAGCTATAGTCCAAATGAAGACAAATGATGTTATCATCATCAAGGGAGTGAACAGGAAAGGAAGAAAATGATATATAAATTATATTTCCATAATTTTACGTATATAATTAATATCATAATTATTTATTTTATATCACATATAACTATTTACATTATATTTATCACCTTACATGTGAATCATTAGTGAGATACAAATCGCGTTGCTTGGCAAGACTATAGTCCATTGTACACACTAGCCTGAGTCTCGTGTATCCTATAGAGTGGAAGATAATAAGTTATATATGGTATAATGACTCCATAGGTATAATAATTTTTTAAATATCATATATATAATTTTATTCCATCATCATTCCCAATAACGAGAGTTTGAATGAAAAAAATAAATGATATCGGTTCGCAAGGCGGTAGTCTACCGTACACACAAATGACATTTTTATTACCAATTTTATACGAGTGGAGGGGGTTGTAGGTGTTGACACTCCTTTTCTTCATAGAGTCTAAAGATTGGAAAAGGGAAATACCTTAGTTCAAATTGATTCATCCTTCGAAGAAATATCAAAAAATCAACAAAGGGATGAACAAAGAGAACATTGCCCATGGGTCGCACAAGTTCCCTCATGGTTGCGCAGGTATACTTGTGCACCGCCTAGTGGTTGCGCAAGTGACTTGCGCGACCTAAGTGATAACTGCCCAGGTCTTCTCCAGCCTATAAATAGACCCTGTGCACCCCCCATTGGAGGAGGATTTTTTTTTCCAGAAACTCATATTTGAGCTCCCGACGCCCTAGTCTCTTCTCAAAGCTTCCGAAACACTTCTAAGGTAATTTCTTACCTAGAAAGGAAGATCTAAAGAGGGGGAGGAATGCATAAGTGTTGAAACTCATCAACACTAGCGCGCCTGAGTGGCCAGCCCTTAAGGGAAATGGCCACACTTGTGTGCTGCCTAAAATCCTTCAATAGAACTTGTGTGCCGCCTAAACTCATTCAATAGAACTTGCACCCCACTATTCTGGAAGAACCTCAAGATGATTCTAAAGGCTTTAAACAAGAGTGGCTCAAGTATTACCCTACTGGTTAACCATCGCGCAAGTACCCATGTGTCGCGTAGGTATACCTACGCGACCAGGACTTGCACGCCCACGTAGTACCTGCGCGCCTACTAGGACTTGCACGCCCCTGCCTTTTTGGGTTCCCTTCTTGCCCATTTAACCCCTATTAAGCCATTACACCTCTCCTATTCAAGATTCAGTCTTCAAGACACTATTAAAATCCATTTATGGTATGATTTCATTATTTTAATTCCTTATCTGAAAGGAATTCTGTGGAATATCTCTCAAAACCTAGTGATTTACACATCTTTCTGTCACTAAATATTGAGATTTCATTCATTCAACCTCATCCTTTATGATGAGAGAACTCATTACCCTGGGCCTCCTTTTCAAGAGTAATCCCCAGTCCCCTAGTATGGGCATCCTCCTTAAGAGAAAGCCCCAACCATAATTCTCTTAATCTGGGCCTCCTTTTCAGGAGTAAGCCCCAGTCTCAAATATGGGCATCCTCTTCAAGAGTAAGCCCCAGTCATAACTCCATTAACTTGGGCCTCCTTTTCAAGAGTAAGCCCTGGTCTCAAATATGGGCATCCTCTTCATGAGTAAGCCCTAGGTCCCTTAGTTTTTCAAGTCTCTTAACCTGGGCCTCTTTTTCAGGAGTAAGCCCCAGTCTTAATTCCTCTTAACCAGTCCTAATTTACCTTTGATCTGGGATTCCTTCTTAGGAGTAAAAACCCAATCATAAGCCCTCTCCTAATTTGGGCCTCCTTTTCAGGAGTAAGCCCCAAGTTAGATTATTCAAATCTCCTTGAAGCACATATACCTTTATGGACCCTGTTCATGGATTTCACCCCTGAAGTAAATCCAAATCTTCATTTATCTGGGTAGTCACACATACATAAGTCCCTCATTATTTTTTATGATTGTATCTTTCACGGCACAATTGTCTGATTTTTACCAATACCTCTTGTTTCTCACACTGAGCATGACTCACATGAGCTTAGAGTGTAAAAGTAATTATGAAATCCTACTTTGATCCATCAATCATGAACATCATACTCACTTACTCTAACTACGTGGGTTCTGATTCCTTTTCTAAAATAAAGGATACGTAGGTAGCCCATCTGCGGGTTCGATCCCAACTCTAAAATAATCCATGCCCTTCTGAATGACAATAAACTTCAAGTGCCCCACTAAGTGTCTTTAAAACCAGCATGGTCATCATAATGACCAAGAGACTTCTATATAAATGTGTCGAAGGATACCATTGTTCAAGAATCTATAAATAAATACGGATGATTCTCTATCGATGAAGAACCTTGAATACATTTAAAAGATTCTCTAAATTTCTTACATATATAATCATTGATTGTCAGATCTGAAGTAAATCTCATTTTATACTTGGTAATGTAATAAAGATTCAAGAACATAACTTAAATCTATAAAGAGAGTCCCGGAGTAGACAACAATTCCCCTCAAAAAGGTGTGATGAGTCCGACCTCCCATCCTCCAGACCAATGCAAATTCCTAAGCCTCATCAGTCCACAAACTAATGAGCACCTAACTTTGGATAGTAGGTCCATATGGATGTGGAATCATTGGATGTTTCTGGTTCTACGAACAAACCCGTTAGAAACCGATCAGAATTTTTGAACCTCCCATCAAGGAGGTCATCCCCTAATTCCGAGGGAAAAAAAATGGTGAACCCAACGTGAATCCTTAACCAAGTTAAAATGATGTTTTGCCTATTTGTTAGGCCCCTATTTAAAACGCAATGAAAGGGCCAACAAAAAAAACAATCATTGACATATGTGCTCATCCAAAAGATGTTGTGGCTGAATTTATCTTGATTACGTATGTCATATCAAATAGGCACTCTTTTCCAAGATCTTCTACATTTCTAATAATGGATGCTCTAAAATTCACACTTGTGAATACCGCTGCAGCAAATGCTACTGCTGCTACTCCTTCTAGGTCATCGTCTGCTCTGAGGATGACATCACCTACTCAGCGTCTTCAATGCTGGGTATCAAATGCGTTGGTTAAGGAGAACCGTCAACACGGTACCATCCCAACTCTGGAGGCTTTCCGACAAGCCCTCCAAGTGAAAAAATCACACCGGTCGTCTAAACAACGATGACCAGTGATCAAGAAACAGGCGGTTCTAACCACCGTATCCAACCGTTTCGGGTCGTTATCCCCGGAACGCAATCACCATTCACTCCCATATTCTGGGGAGGTGAATGAGCAGGTCCCTTAGGTCTTTAATTCAAAGAATCATGAGTCCTTCCTAAGGGCTCCTATCAACAATAGTCGCCAAACTCATGAGGAAGTACACCCTCAACATGATGAGGGTACCAACTCCAGGCGTTTGGCTCAGGTTCCTCGAACCCGAGCAGGCAAGACGAACCAACAGAGGCGGAATCTGGTCAACAGTGAGCAGGTTCTCATCTCTGCCATCTCCAGAGAAGTCCACCAACCTAACTTGGTGGCAAGAAATGAGCGGGCACATACACCTGCCTGTTTTAGTTCCTCTGTCCAGCAAACTCGTCTGGAAGCATCACGCCAATCCCGCCAGGAAATTTCGTCGGAGTACTATAGGCAGGAACATACACCTGTTTATACATCATCAGTTAGTCAGCAGGCTCATCTGACTACATATGATGAAGCTCATCAACCACGTTCGGCGAAGTGAAATCAACAGGCACATACACCTTCTAGTATTAATCAATCCTACCAATGGTCTCGCTTGGTAGCACACAGAGAAGTCATTCAGAAAGCTCCGGTGACAAACAGGAGGCAGACTCAACTCTCTACCCCCAAACTTGAGTACTGTCAGGATTCACTGACATGAAAAGGAGGACAGGAGCAGGCACATACACCTATTCTAAGCATGGAATGGAAGTATTTCCCCGTTCTGGTAGCTGAAGTCATCAAGCATATTCTATCAATGGTGAAAGAGAAGAAGCAAATCCCTGCTCATATTCTGGATGCTTGCCAGGATATTATAACAACATCAGCGTCATCTTAGGGAAAGAAACATAAATATATCCCTACCAGTGGAGTGACACATCAATAATTCACTCCGGAACAGACACACACATCTGTTCCAGTCTAAGAGGGTTGTGGGACATACTCCCCCATATCATACGGACAACCAAGTCAGGCACATGCACCTGATTTGAGTGGAGATCGTCATCCTAACCTAGCCATCTTTCTTGATCAGGAACATACACCTGCTCAGAGCAGCCACTTTCATCAACAAGTGGTTTCCAAGGTGACTAAGAAGGCGTCTAAGAAAAAGACCCACCCATCACAGTCAGGAGATCAAGATCCAATCTATAACAAGGCCTTGCTCGATGCTGGAGTTCTTGAATCCCTCAAACAGTTATCTGTTGGAATTCAAGATTCTACTACCTCATTTCCCAATAGTGGGAACATTAATTCCGAAGGTCTTCAATAGACACTTCCTCATGAAGGCTTGTTTCATGAGAATTCGATCGATCTCAAAGTTTCATCTTCAGATGAGAGCCACAAGAACCCTCTGTGTGGTCAGAAGACCAAAGAGCAAGAGATATCATCTTTTGTTGCAACCCACCATGGTGGTCCTCACCATGATGATGAATTTCACTGCGAAATTCCTCTCTGCAGTAGTGATAAACATTTCCCGGAAAATGCTCCAGTGAACAATGTAGTGCCGAGAAAGCCCTCTTATCTTGAGGCACTTGAAAATGAGAAACCAGTCATGTCTAATGCTTCATCGCTAGCAGGTGAAATACTTTCTCAATCAGAAGATAGCCCAGGGTGTAGGTCATTCTCCGAACCACCCTAAGTCATGCATCTTCTAGTTTGATCAGTGATTTCTTTACCAATCCTATTGAATCCAATGATGCAACAAGGAAGCACCAGCTCTAGTCAAAACAGGTAGAATAATCTTCATCAAATGATAAAGAGGAAATGCTGAACATGAGAAAACAACTGGTGAAAGGTGAAGTGCCAGTCATGTTTTGGCCTCTGGCTGACTCTCAGTATGACATTCCAGAAATTTTGACGGAAGATTGAATTCATGATATTCGTCTCAACATATGGAAAACTCTTTTTCAGTTGAAAAAGAAAGTATTATCTTATGATTAATATGAAAATCATCTTAAGATAATAGAAGGGTTACAACGTCAGATTTATTTGGCATCTCTATCAGTCTCTCGATATCTGAACACTGAATAGAAACAGAGATCCCTTCAATATTCATGCCTTGGCGCACTAAGAAGATTACGTCAGTTAATTTCCAATTCCCCATCTGGTATTCATGTCAGAGGATGGGGTGTTCATGGAGTACTACATTTCACAGTGCTCTCCAGTCAGCAAAGCCCGCTGAAAATGGAATCATGCAATGTTATTTCCCATGGTCGGCCACAAATAACAGGCTTTGTTTGTAATCAAAATATTTCCCAATAACATGCTTCAACTATTTCCTCTCAAAATCAATCATACAGAGAACAATTTGTTGAATTACTCCTGCATCAAGCAAACGAGAATATGGAACATGCCTCTCATTTAGAGCAAGCACATCACCAAGTGACAGAAGTGTCAGAAATCATCCAACGGTCTTTTGAACCAAGTGATAAAAGTGGATATAGTTTAATGCATCCAGCTAATTTCCAGACTAAGGTTCACAAGATCAGGAGAGATTTTAAGAAAGTCTCAGACATATCATGTCAAGAGCCATCCCAGCTTTCCAGACTGGGGACTCTTTTAAACCAACCCTCGGAATCAACAAATAGGATTCAAGGAGTTGAGCGGGAACAGCAGAAATAGCCCCAGTCCACCGGACTGGGGCCTTTTTCAAATCATCAAACCCCTACTCAGAGAAAGTCGGTCTTTTCTCGAATGGGGAAGAATCCTGAAGAGGAACTAAGAGACAAATTATCAGGAGATTCCCTCCAAATTACGGTTCGTCAAGAAGTTCCTGAGGGGTCGAATCAACAAAAGGCAATGTCTCATCAAAGACATGGAAGAAGACAATATCACAAAAATGCTGATTGAAGGGATGCGATGTGTTATGCATCAATCAATGTCATCAATGTCATTGTTGCTGATCCAGCAGATGAGGCTCACTCAGGGGGCTCAGATGAAGAGGTTCCTACTCAAGAAGATGTACGCACCGACACAAATGAAGAAGGTGTGCGTACACGAAATCAAAGGGTTACTTAGAAACTAGGTAATCCTTTGACTACCCCACTTCCCCCTCCCCGAAAAGGATCTAATAAAGGGAGGGGAAAGAATCAGGTTACATATCCTTCCTCTGGAGAAGGCCAATCACTCTCACTAGAGCAAAGGTTTGCACAACAGGAGGAAGAAATGAAGGAATTAAGAAGGTTGAATGCAGAACTACTTCAGAGTAGTCTTATTCTTAAGCATGCTGGAGTTAGTTAGCCAAAGGAATTTATTGCAGCTATTGAGATGGATCACGAATATCCTCCTCTATCAGTACACCCTCAGAGGTATAATTCTACGGGTCAAGTGCAACAACAGTTGGCAGTGCTACCATCTGTTGCAGAACCAACCACCACATCTGTCCAAGCTCCAATCATTGCACCTACCCAAGTCTGAGTTCAATCTAATGTCTCTCAAAAGTTAATAACTATTATTGAGTCATTAACAGCTCGGTTAGAAACTATGGAAGGGAAACGTGAACAGGTTCAACCGGAAAATAAAGTTTACCCTAAATGGGTAGACTCAATCTCTCCTCCATCCATGTTTGGAAACCCTGTATTCCCTATTTTCAATGGATTAGGCGACCCTAAACAGCATTTTACACATTACGTGTCTTGTTGTGATCCTATGATGGGAACTCCAGAGCAGCAAGAAGCAGTAAAACTCAATTGCTTTGTACAGACCTTGCAAGGACCAGCCTTTTTCTGGTATACAAGCTTGCAATCCCGGTAAATTACTGGATGGGAAGATCTTCGTCAACAATTCCTTCTTCATTTCAGCTCAACATTTCCAAAGACAACAGTTTTTGATATTACAAATTTTAAGCAAAGGGAGAATGAAAGGGTCTCATATTTCATTGCTCGCTGGAAGGGATTAACATATTCCATAAGATTAGCACTCCCTCAAGAAGAATTTTTGCCAATCTGTGTGGCAAATCTACGTGACGAATTATGCATGACATTAATCCCTGTGAAATACACAGAAGGGTTTTGAGACCTTAATTCAATCGCTCAGAATATTGAAGACTCCCTTATACAGGCTAAGGCTAAATCTCGTGTAATTCAATCAGCTCCAGGAAGGAGAATGGGTAAAGAAAAAACTACTACAGTTATGCTTAAACAAGCACCTGTACCTGTTTCTACCTCAAAGCCTTCATCTTCTCGAAGGGCTCCACCTCTTGAGCACCAAAAACAAAGACCGTTTCGTTCAGATGATCAAAGAGATCAAAGACAAAAACAATTTGAGGATCTGAAGATCAAAACATACTCTTTCCAAATTGAAAAAGTTCTTGGTTACTTCATTTCGGCCCTAGAGAATAATCTGGTTCAATTGCCAAGGCCCAAAAGGCCAAATAAGGAAGTAGATGAAGACCATCCCAATTATTTCCCTTTTCATCAAATGTTAGGGCATCCCATCCAGGAGTGTTTTGTCTTCAAAGACCTCCTGCAAAAGATGGTCGAATCGGGACAAGTCAAACTGAAAGGTTCTTCAGCTCATGTAGCATGTGTTACTGCTACAGTTCCAGAGGAGGAAGGTGAATGGCAAGAAGTCAAAAGAAAAAATTCAAAGAAGTATGATGATTGGATGGTAAGAAAGACAATCAACCAAACTCATGCTATTTTGCGAACACAATTAAAGAAATGGATTGTGTCTTCTTCCAAGAATGTTGCGGAAAAACCCTCTTCGTCAGAGGGAAAGTCCTCAAAGAAACGGCATGATTCAATGAAAGAAAAAGAATCAGAAGAAGATGAGTATGTGTCAAATCCTAAGTTGTCTTTGACTCTGGAGGAATTCATGCCATCTACTTCAAATCCACGGGAACCGCCCCACCAAACGGCGCAGCCTAAACAGGCTAATCAGGTAGAGTCTTTATCAGACGAAGAGTTAATCTTCGATTCTATTAATATGATTGAATTAATAGATCCATATGCCAGTCGCAGTTTCAATTTCGATGAGCCAGAATTCATTTTATCAAACAGGGGAATCAGAGGAAGTTCCAGAGGCTCGGGATACAAGGGAAGACGTGGATCTTTCAGAAGCCACTATTCTAATTCTACCCCTGCTAGAACTGTGTACGCAGCAGAAACTCGTGGTAGAGCCCTTCAGCGAGCTCAGCAAGAACAAGAAAGTTCTTCTACCAATAGCAAATTCATTCCTAGAACAGTTATTTTGGAAGACTGTTTGAAGGTTCCATCCTCTTCCTCTCAGCAATTAAATGGATCTAATCGGTCTAATCTTCCAAAACCAGGGATATTGACAACTCCTATCCCGATACAAGATGCATCAACTTCCAAAACATCTTCTTCCAAGGTACCTGCTAAACCACATATTCATGTTGGGAAATGCAGACCTCTGGATCAAAAGTATGATGTATTGAAACACTTGGACCAAGTACCAGCCAAGTTATCAATTTTGGATGATCTAAATCTGTCAAAAGATCTTCGAGAAGCACTCATCGAGGCTTTGTCAAGTCCTCAGGAGTTTGAAACTGAAATTGTTGCAGCTGAAGTCTATCACATGGAGAATAATCCTGCAGAATGCCATGCAGTAATATCTTTTACTGATGAAGATGAAGATGATGTTGTGCATGGGTATATTATACCTTTGTAGTTATCTGGAAAGTTCAATGACATAGACGTCCGAAAAACTTTCATTAACAATGGTTCAGGAGTTAACCGCATGCCCATTCGTACACTTCGTTGATTGGGCCTCACAGAATATGATTTATCTCCTTCTACCATGATGTTACAAGGATATGATAAAAATGAACAAGAACCACTAAGAGAAGTTACACTCAGAACTCAGTTTGGAGATCTTGTATCCAATTCAGATTTCATGGTTGTTAATCAAGACTCAGCCTTCAACATCTTTCTTAGAAGACCCTGGCTACATCAACATGCGGCTATCCCTTCATCCTACCATAAATGTCTCAAATATTGTTTCGATGGTCAATTTGGGACATTGTATGGTGATAAGTCCCCATTCAAGACATGTGAGTCTCAATACATTGAGGCGGAATTCCATCACATGAAGGGAAGGGAGAAATCCACAATAAAGGAGATTACCAAAGTTAAAGCTCTATATGGTTTGGAGAAGATTCCAGTAAATCCATTTACACATGTGAGTACAGATTATGTGTTGCCTATCAGTCAAATTGACAAGATAGACCCAAATCAAAATACTCTTATGGAAAGATCTATAATGTCAGTTACGGCAATCGAGCCATACAACATGGGAGAAATTGGTAAGCCACCAAGCAGTAATGAAAGAACAACTGGTGACGTCTTCATTTAATCTACTGAAATCCAACAAGTCTACACTTCTCCAATTAGGCCAGAAGAAGTTATAGCAACATCGTAGGTAAACAATGATGTTGATTCTCAATCCATCATCTCCTCTTTATTACCCAAAGAAGACCCTTCATCATCAATCAGGTCGGAAATGGAAGCTTCTTCTTCAAGATATGAAAATTTTGATATCTCTTCTGATCATGAAAATTATACTTTATCATCTACTATGCAAGTAGAAACAGAGGAAATAACACATGATGAAGAAGAAAAGGAAGATCTCAGAGATGCTCCTCCAACATTTGAAGTGGGTATCTCTACCTCTGTGGATGAACTCAGAGAAATAAATCTGGGTACAAAATAAGATCCACGCCCCACTTTAATCAGTGAGGCCATGACTATTGAAGAGCAAGAGATGTATATTTATTTTCCTAATAAAAATAGAGATATATTTTCTTGGAACTATATAGAAATTCCCGGGCTTGATCCTAATGTTTCTACTCATCATTTGGGTTTATCAGAAGAACATCAAGGATTTAAGGAAGCCGCGAGAAGAACACACCCAACTTATGCTTCCAAAATTGAGGCTGAAGTGGATAAGATTATCAAAGATAACTTCATCAGGGAAGTTCAATATACCAATTGGTTGGCTAATATTGTCCATTTAAAGAAGAAGAACGGACAAATTAGAGTTTTCATCGATTTCATAGATCTTAATCGGCATTATCCTACGGATGATTTCCCAGTTCTGATTACAGAACTTTTAATTGATGCAACAGCTGGCTATGAAGCACTTTCCTTAATGGATGGATATTCTAGATATAATGAGATCTGAATGGCCCCAGAAGACGAGAAATCCACACCCTTGAGATCCCCTCACGGTGTGTTTTGCTACCGGGTAATACCCTTTGGATTAAAGAATACAGGTTCAACATATCAGCGTGCCATGCATCGTATCTTCAAACCCTTCTTAGGGAAGTTTGTTGAATTCTATGTAGATGAATTGGTAGTTAAATCCAAACAACGTTCTAATCACTTGGATGATTTGGAAGTCATATTCTGCAAGCTTCGACAACATAATTTGAAGATGAACCCCTTAAATTATGATTTTGGGGTAACCTCAGGAAAATTTCTCAGCTTTTTTGTACGCCATCGTGGTATTGAAGTCAATCCTGAGAAGACCAAGTCAATACTTGGTATGTAACCTCCTAAAAATTTGAAATAATTAAGAGGAATTCAAGGACACTTAGCCTATATTCGGCGTTTTTATCGCCAATTTAGCAGGGAAAAGTTTACCCTTCACCAAATTGATGAAGAAGGGATTCACTTACCAGTGGACTGAAGAATGTCAAGAAGCATTCGATATTCTCAAGAAATACCTCTTGAGTCCACCGGTACTCATGCCACCTATTTAAGGAAGACCACTTATCCTCTACATAACAGCTCTAGAGAGATCATTGGGTGCCTTTCTTGCTCAAAAGAACGAAGCTGGGAATGAAAACAGCCTCTACTATCTCAGTCGAACTATTCTTGAAGCAGAAACCTGGTATTCCATTATTGAGAAGTGTTGTATGGCATTAATCTTTGCAGTTCAGAAGTTGAGACACTACCTACAACATCACGAGGTCAAATTGGTATCTCGCAATAACCCACTCAAATTCATCCTTACTCGTCCAATGCTTACAGGACGTCTGGAAAAGTGGGTAGTTATTTTGCAGCAATTCGACATTATGTATGTGTCTCAAAAGGCGATAAAGGTCCAAGCTCTGGCTGATTTCCTGGCTGAACACCCTTCAGTGGAAGACACATCTTCAGATATTGAACTCCCTGATGAGGAAGTCTTCTATATTAAAGAAAGCCCTCAGGCATGGGAAATGTATTTTGATGGTGCTTCCATAAGTCCAACAGGGAGGAAAATGGAAAATCCTAAATTCAAGAAAGTTGGCTTAGTAATTGTGCTCATTTCTCCAGAAAAAGCAATGTTAACTTATTCCTTCTTATTGTGGGAAGGTGGTACCAATAATGAAGCCAAATACCAAGCTCGCATCGCCGGCTTGGAATTAGCGCTTCAAGCATAAGTGAATCACTTAAAGGTGAAAGGTGATTCAATCCTGGTAATCAAACAAGTCAATGGGGATTATGCCATCAGAAAAGAATAACTAATCCCTTTGTATGATTACATCAGAGAGTTAATGGTGTAATTCCCTTTGGAACCGACATTTTCTTATGTCCCAAGATCACAAAATGCTCAAGCTGATGCACTGGCTAATATAGCCACAGCTCTGGAAGATCCAAATCGGGATGAGACAACCATCAGTATTTCCCACCATCGTGCAATTTCAGCTTATGTTCGAATTAGAAAAGAGGAAATTAATGAAATTAGTCCCATTCCTGAACCGTATGGTCATACTACAGGATGGATGTCACCTATCAGGGAATACCTTCAAAATGGAATACTTCCACCTGATAGAGTCGAGAAAGAACAAATCCGGCGACGTGTGGTCAATTTTACTCTATATGATATCCCAGATCACCTAGAGAAAATTCTCTACAAACGTGGTATTGGAGTTATCTTCAGATGCATTGATGGGGAAGAGACAATGGCTATCATGAAAGAAGTGCATGCAAGAGTCTGTGGTTCCCACCAGTCTGGACATAGACTGTCTGATCAGATTCGAAGGCTTGGATACTTTTGTCCTTCAATGATACAAGATTGTGTCGATTTCACAAAGAAGTGTCATTCATGCCAAGTACATTCCAACTTCATTCATCAATCTCCAGAGTTGCTTCATACAGCTAAATACTCATGGCCATTTTCCACATGGGGAATGGATGTGGTGGGACCTTACCCTTCGACTACGGTCATGCATTTTAAGTACATTTTTACTACTACTAACTTCTTTTCCAAATGGGTAGAGGTAATACCTCTCAAGGAAGTCAGTTCTAAATGCGTTGTTAGCGTCATCATGTCTAACATCAATACCAGATTTGGTGTCCCTCATACCATATTGACGGACAATGGCACCAACTTCTGTTCATCTGAGGTGAAGAAGTTGTATCAAGAATACAACATCAAATCCAACCATTCATCTCAGTATCATGCAGCGGCCAACGGCCAGATAGAATCCTTTAACAAGACTCTTTCAAATATACTAAAAAAGATCATGGATAAAGATAAGAGGTCATGGACTGATAAACTCTTTCATGCTTTATGGGCTTATCGGACTACCACCCGCACTGCAACTCGGTCTACTCTATATTCACTGGTATATGGAACGGAAGCCATCTTGCCCATTGAATCTCAATTTACTTCGCTCAGAGTAGCAATTTGTGATCATTCATCTACATATGAACAATCTCAAAAGCGATTGAATGAATTGTAACGGTTAGATGAGAATATATTGTTCACTTTTCACCACTTGGAAGTTTATCAGAATCGAATAGCACGAGTTTTAACAAAAAAGTTTGTCTTCGTTCATTCGCTCAGGGAGAATTGGTATTAGTTCTCAGAACTCCAATGATACCAAGAAATAAACCTCCCAAGTTTGATCAAAAATCGGAAGGACCTTACTCAATACATAGGGTCTACTCCAATGGAGCTTATTCATTAATCTCGATGGATGGAGAACTCATCACTACTCCAACCAATGCCAGATTTTTTAAGAAGTATTTTGTATAAACACAAAATATATCATCTACGGTCCATACATATGACCTTAAACTATATTTACTTTTGTCCCACATGACGTTAAACTGTGAAAAAGTTCCTTAAATGGTCCAGTATGACCTTAAACTGCAACTAGGTCCTGTATGACCTTAAACTACATCCATGGTCCAGTATGACCTTAAACTACAACTAGGTCTTGTATGACCTTAAACTGCATCATCAACGGTCCATACATATGACCTTAAACTATTTTTACTTTCGTCCCACATGACGTTAAACTGTGAAAAAGTTCCCTAAATGGTCTAGTATGACCTTAAACTGCAACTAGGTCCTGTATGACCTTAAACTACATCCATGGTCCAGTATGACCTTAAACTGCAACTAGGTATTGTATGACCTTAAACTGCATCATCAACGGTCCATGCATATAAACCTAAACTATTTGCAAGTCCCTTACGTCCAGCAAGATGTTAAACTGTGAAGTCCTAACTACATGACGCTAAACTGTATAAAAGTCCCTTACGTTCGGAAAGACGTTAAACTACATAATCATCAAAGGTCTTGTATGACCTTAAACTACACCACCATCCAGCATGACATTAAACTGCACCATCCATGGTCCATGCATATGTCCTTAAACTATTCACACTTTCACCCAACATGACGCTAAACAGTATCATCCATTTTTCATCCAACAAGACGTTAAACTGTGAAAAAAAAGTCCCCAATGTGTCTGACATGATGTTAAATGGTGTACTCTTTTGTCCTCACTACATGACATTAAACTGCACAGTCCCCCTTTCGTCCAACATGACGTTAAACTATATTGTCCCCATCGTCCTAACTACATGACGGTAAACTGTACAGAAATTCCTTGATACGTCCTACATGACATTAAACTGTACTTTGTCCCTACTACATGACACTGAACTGTGTAACACCAATAGTCCTAACTGCAAAACATTAAACTGCATAGTCCCTTTATATGTCCTACATGACATTAAACTATGCATCGTTATGGTTGTTGTTACCTCTTGTTTCTCACACAGTGTATGACTCACGTGAGCTTAGAGAAAACCTCAACCATAACACTCTCTCTGGGCTACTAACCATGTGTAAGTCCCAACATCATTTTTTAGGTCGTTGTACCCAAGAAAAACTTGATCATTAATTCATTATTTAATTGAACTACGTATACTTTGATCCTTGCCTTCCAGGCTGGGTACATCGGAAACCTCCCAAGGTTCAAGCCCAAAATCAATCTCTTCACATTGGTTCACCTCCATCTCATACGATTTTGATTTGTGAAACCTCCCCTAGAATAAATATCTTTACATTGGATCACTTTTGTCCTTTTTATATGATGTTAAACTATACAACACTTTTGTCCAGTATGACAATAAACTACAATATTCTTTGATACCCTCACCTAAGAGGGAACCATTATTTACACTGATTTTTTAATCATGTTTCATTTCAAAGACTATGTGCATACATGGAAATGCCTAAACCTTTTATCTTGGGTTAAACCATCATTGTACTAAAGTCCCCTTTCACCCTTCACATGTACGAACCAAATTTTTTCAGAGGGTATTTCTAAAACTACGTGGGCTTGATTCCCATCCTTATGGGACACGTAGGAACGTTCGGGTGTCCCTCAAATCCAGCCCCAAGTCTTTGGACCTAACCCCAAATTCCACTTTTAGTCCCTTGGCTGAAAAGTCCCCATGAAAACACACACTATGCATTTCTTATAATGGTCCAAGCTCTATGACCCTAAACTAAGATCTCTAATCCTTTTGTCCCACATGACGTTAAAATGTAGTTTATGAACTACGTATGGCTTGATTCTCATCCTTATGGGATACGTAGTGAAGTACAACATTTCAATTAAGGACCTAGTCACAACATGATTATGGTTAGCATTGATCTGTGTATCGCTGTATACATTGTATAATACCCATCATTATGTGTCATAATCCTACCCTTAAATATTTTCAGATCTTCATAACCCTTTTCAGGACTTCTAGTCAGAAAAATGTCAAACTTATGAGAATTGTTTTTCCTGAATATGCAGCACATGGCCTTAGGTGGCCTTGCATAAACAGTCTACATAACGGACTTGTTAGCTAAAAGATACTATTTCATTTAACTATGCAGCCAATGCCCTTAGGTGGCCCTGCATAATTCAACCCCCTAACGGGTTTGTCAGATAGTGGTAACTTCATTCTTTGGAAGAATGCCTCTTTTGTCCTTATTTGTCTTAAATGACAGTATGTAGGGATCCGAAAAAATAGCCATCCTTAACATATTTGTCTCATATCCTTTTTCATGATCTGAAAAGTATTCAAGTCTATGGTTTATATTCTTTATCCCTGCATTTGGGTTAGACCTTCGTAGGAGTGATATCTATTCAGTTCTTCGATAATCTTGTTTGGAAATATCTTCTCCATATTCAAGTACCTTTTCCATACAACAAACTTTATACTTTGGAAAATTTGAATCTCCATAAACATTCACTGGCTTTTAGCACTTGGAAAGTAAATTTCTGAGAGTTCTTTTTCCTGACTATGCAGCACGTGCCAATAGGTGTCCTTGCATAAACATTCTAGATAACAGACTTGTTATCCAAAAGATACTATTTTATTTAACTATGCATCCAATGCCCTTAGGTGGCCCTACATAATTCAACCCCCTAACGGGTTTGTTAAATAATGGTAACTTCATTCTTGGGAACTACTTCTTCTAATTCCTTTTAGCTCTTTTTCATATCATTCCTTGGATTCAAATATTCTTAAGTCATAGTTTGCATATTTTTCCCTCATACTTGAGTATGGTACTATGTTTTCAGATAAATTGTCAAGGAATTGAGTCAATTCTAATTCATTCGGTCAAAACTATTTCGACCTTAAACATTAGCCTTTTTATGTCTGACATGCATGACTTTAAACTGCCCACAAAATAAAATAAAACTCTAAATAAAAGTCAAGTTCCAAGCTCACTAAACATAAATTTTGTATGATTTAGGTAATATTGAGAAATTAAAAGATTCAAAGATTGTAGGGTTATTTATATTAATCCTAGTAAAAAAATAAAACTATGCTTACTAGGCCCATTTTCTTAGGTAAAATCTAAAGAATGTAGCAAAAGAGAATGCAGGTACAAATGAGTGAAGGTGAAAGTGTTTTTCATTGATGCACAAGAGTTAAAAGGACATCCACAGATTGGAGTCTCTTCTCTTATCCAAGGAATTACAAAAGACTGTCAACATATGTCTTCATTTGATGTACAGCATCCCGAGCTTCATCAGCAACTACTTGAAGCTCATGCACTCGACCAGCTTCACTCTTCTCAGCTTGATGGACTGCCTTCTTGGCATCTGAAATGGCTTTCATACCATTCGTTTGAGCTCCCTACAATGAATTATTGAGCTGATCAAGTTCCCCAGTAATAGCATCTAACTGTTGCTGGAGCTACACCTGCTGGACGACTTTTTCTTTGATTTTATGCTTCAGCTACTTCATCTTGGCAGCATAATCATCCTCATCTTGGGATACCGTAGCCTCAAATTCACGGATTTAACTGACAGTTTCACCCTGGTCAGATCTTCGCGACACTTTTTCTCCTACTCCCTCCTGAAGATGACCTGTTTCACCGTGGCATGGATCTTTTCATATCCAAAATCGCCAAGTCCTAGCATGAAAAATTGGGATGACAATTGAGGGATCTTCGATGATATCTCTTCTAAAGGAACCTCAGATATGATTTTCCATATGTTGTTCCATCCCTTGCATCGTGAAAAGTTGAACGCTTTAAGCACCTTTGGGTCTGATTCAACATCATCATCACAGGGGGGCATGTAATGTGGGATTAATTAACTTAAGGAAGTGCCATGTTCTACTCTTTCCCCCCTGACCTATGCTTCTTCTCTTTCAATTCCCATTAGGTCAAAGGTTGAGGCCTCACCTCCAGATCTAGCCACTGCAGTTGACGGCCCTTCATGATTAATTGAAAGCTTTGGTTAGGTTCAAAGGATAAAAAAAGAATCAATTGTCTTGCAAATTAAGTACAATCACAAATATTGTTATCCCTTACTCGACGGTGGATTAGCAACCTGAGAAGACTCCTCCCCATCATTCCCAGTCTCAACAGGATCTTCAAGATGGGTCTCAGAAGGGTTTACTGGGTTTATCTCTACTTGATCTAATGTTTCTACAATGGTAGGGTTGAAATCAATGTCCACACCCTCTTAAAGCATTGGCAGTTCAGCAGTTTCTATGGATGGAACTGAATATCATTTTCAGTCATGATTAGAAGTGTAAATTATAAGAAAATTTACTGGGCGAAGGATAACACTCACACCCAAGTTCTTCTAAATCACATGACAACTTAGCATGATCATAAAATTCTTCGAAAGACCTGCCATGATTCATTATTTCATCCAATGATATTTCAAAATCCTGGTTAGTCTCACCAGTGGGAGCATTTGATGTGTCTTCTTGACGACTTACGTCCTACAACCCCTGACCCTGGACAACATCTTCGGGTAAAATCACAGCATCAGTTGCATCAGTTGCAACAGTCTCCAGAAGCTCTAATTCAGGAGTTGAACCTGAAGCATCACAGAATGGAAGTCAGTCGGTGTTTCATTCAACATTTTTATGAAGCATTGTTGACTTACCAAAAACAGGTTCTTCTCTTCTTACAACAGCAGCAGGAGGGATACTAGGAATAGATGCTAGCTCTTCTCCAGAAGCAGCCAAGTTAGCTTGGATCTGTGATTGTTCCACATCACCCTCCATGGTCTTTGAAGGAGGATTAGTCCTTTCCCTCAGAAGGGAAATTGAAGAAGCCCCTACAATCCCCAGAAATATGAGTAACCATGTGGTCATGGGTATAAACTTATGATTACCTGAAGGACTTACCGCTGCTAATGAAGCGTTTCGTTGTGGACTTCCTCCTTCGTTTCCTTTGATTCTTTGGTTTTTTGGGAGTATTGGTTGTATCCCTTTTTGACACTTGGATTGGTGAATGGAAGGCTATGTCCAACGCCTCATTCATGGCCTACTGGACTAGAGATATCTCTCCCAGTTCGCGAGGAGAATTAGCAGCAGCCCCGATGGCAGTACCACCAGGGCTATACTGTGGCGAAGGAACCTCGATTCCTTTCTTTGCAAGATGCAAGATGAAGAAAATAACTTCCTTAAGTAACAAATCTTTGACTGGAATCAAGTTGCAAAGCAAATAAGTAAAGAAAACTTACATCTTCAGGAGCCACATACTCATGAAACTCTTCATCTCCAGAACAACCAACCCCCTCAGTGGCGCCATGATCAATCATTTCCTTCACCCGCCTGGTGACAGGAACGGACTCATCAGTGGCGTATATGAGAATTTCTATCTCTCTGATGTAATACCTCACTTCATTGGGGTTATCCTCGTATTGGAGATTTGTAGAATCCAGAAGATTCCCTATTCCAGGAAGTTGTAGGCCCTCACACAAATCCAGCCAGGCGATCTCAGTACCATAGTATAAGCTCTGCCATAACTGGACAACCTCTGGTCTTAGATATGAAGGCTGTGAGTAAGGTCCTACAATCTTTGATTTCAATTTCTTCCAAGATCCTGCAACTACAGATAGAGAATAAGAAAATAAGACTTATTACTTTATAAAGTAGAAATGATTGAATTACCACAATGAAGTAACTCACCAGGAGTTGATGGAGTGGGTCTTTTAATTCTGGTCGGAGGATTATATCGGGCACGAAACCACTTTGCCGCTGGTTGTGCCTCATCATCCCCATCATGGGAATCTGGTGAATCAGTTCTAGAGGAGGAGTCTATTGAATCAACTTCAGGTAGGGAAGCATCACCTTCATGAGGGAGGGTTTCTTTCTCTACAGTCCTCTTCCTTTTCTCCACTTGATAAATTGGGTGATTCAATATCCCTTTGGGGTATGATGCTATCCAGCGTTCGGCATAATATGTTGTCAAATTATGTGCCACTTTTTCAACTGGTAGATCAAATACTGCCCCAGTCTTCTTCCTTGACGTCAACAACCATAGTTGTTGAGAAAGCATCGGATGTTGCTCTAACCTGACATGTACTGGAGGAGATACGAAAATATTTTGCAAACATTTGAATTGATGTGCAAATCTATATGGAGAATAGGCCTCACATATAATTTCTCCCTCAATCCTGGCAACTAGCACCCCATCCCTGTAAGCTAGCATGTATGCCCTCAAATCCAAATTGGTTATTCCATCATAAACAAACCGCCCGGTTGGTGGACTTCCATAGGGAAAGAAGTTGAATTCCTTAAACATGCCCAGACTTACTTTCATGTCATAGGCATTAACATCTAATGGATAAACTCTAGAGAATGCCTACACTGATGGCCTGAAAGAACTTCCAGGAATTTGTAATCCATTCTGTACATTTTAAGTCTGGAAGTGAGTGGCAATCCATCCCCATAAAACTTGGAATGGACCCACTATTCTTAAAGGAGATTTACCCATGAAGACATGAAGTAAACTCCTGTGAATCTTTTCTAAAATGGGGGTAGCCAACCCAACCATTTTTTCCTCAGCTAACTTTGCTGCAATGACGAAGGTCCCTGGCCTAACGCCTCCCTTCGAATCCCTGACTGGCAAGAGATAAACGTTGAGCCACATTGCTAAGAAGTCTGCCAGACGAGTCTTCTTTGGGATCCTTTGATTCACCTCATATGCTCACTTCTCCAACTCTCATTCTTCTAGAGTTGGCCAGAATGTGCCAAGAGAACCCCTCTTCTCAGGTTTTGGGCAGGTGGTACGACATTTGGGCCTCTTATCCTTGGATTTCTTTTTCTTTGATCCTTTTTCTTTCGGATCCTTCTCCTTTGTCTCCCTCTCTTTCTTCTCAATAATAAATATATTCATCCATTCCTCCGGATGAATATCCTTTCTAGAATGATTTAATGAAGTCTCTTAACTTTTGAGCCTATGGAAGATCTTAAATAATTCTTAAGCTAAAGCAGGAGTCTTCTCTGAATCATTCAAAGTTACCTTGGGTGGAATGAATTCCTCATACATGTCACCAAAAGTTGGAGCCCATGAGATCTTGTGGACATCCCACAGACTGATGCCTACTTTTCCATGAGTCAGATGGACAGAATTAGTTGTTGGACTCCAGTGGCTGAGTATCTCTCGCATGAATTTATCATGTCTGTAAACATATGTTTTTCCAACCCAGACAGCTTCGTATATCGCCACTCCTTTCAGATCCTCGACAAACTCTGCACAGGTTTATCGCACCCAGTATGCCCACATCCAAGTTGGATTCACGCCTCCCCCAGGATGGAAGTCCCAACTTTTCTTACAGCCTTTGGATTGATCTGTAACACCCCGAGATTTTATGAAAAATATTCTTTTTAATTTCATTAATGTCTTGTGTTATACGCTACACCAAAAGGATCTTTCACAACACACATCTCTAACCTGGCTTGAATTAGACGCAATCGCGACCTTCCACGATAGCGTGTGTTGTACGCAACACCAAGTTTCGCTAAACAACGATATGCTATTAAGATATTATTAAAACTAGCCGTTATGAATAGTAATAACCACTTTTTGAAATTTTGTAAATTTTATTTTTCAAAATGGACTTCATTTATGGATTCGGAGTATCGAATTTAGCCTAAGGTGAAATTTTTGTACTTTTCGGATAACTTTCATATTCTGATGAATAGTGAAAATTACTAAATTTTAATTAAAAACAACTTTTTTAATCGAAATAATTAATAGTGATAAATTGTTAATTTGAGTGGTTTTAAAGTATATTTATAATATATTTTTAGAATTTAATACAATGTTGGTCATGGGATGTAATTTCACATTTAAACCAGTTATAAACAAGTGTCAATCTTTTGATAGTTATTATCTCTTAAAAACACGCTATTTGTTGTGATAGCGGAAATTAATTATAAAATTAATTAATGCAACCTATATGTTGGGAATTTTGTAAAATAGAAATCATTTTTGAATTCGAAATATCAATTATAGCTTAGGGTGAAATGTTGGCATTTTTCTGAAAAACTTCAATTTTTGATGAATAGTGAAACCACTAAGTGGTAGGTTAAAAACTGAATTTTGCATAAAACTTAATTTTACCGCTTCTGTGAATGGAATTTCAGAAATCCGACAGACACGGTTGATATCAGTAAGTAAAATGTGGTTCAATGAGATAAAAATAATATTTTGGTGAATAGTAACTTTTTACTTTTTTACCACGGTTAATAGTAAATAGGGTAACTAAGGGTAAATATGATATTACTATTACCCTAACACATGTCCTAATTCTATTGGATAAGTTTAATTAGACCAAAAACAACCTTATGAATATAATATGACCATTTAGGTCCACTTGGATTAGATTATGACATTTAATATTATTTTATTTAATGAATTGTTAAAATAGTTAAAATCAAAGTTTAATAAGTAAATCATTTTTAATATGGGTTTATACATAAGATAAATTCGACTATAAATATTAATTAGAAAGATAAAAAGATTTCCTATATAATGGTATTTTATTTGTAATTTTTAGACCTTAAATAATTTAATTTATTTATGACACAATGATGATGCAGTAATTATCTTATTAATGAAATATTGACAAAATTGATGTTATAAACACAAAAATAAATGGAATTTAAGACTTTTAATGAATTCCACTAATTTTATAGGTTACTATGATATATTATTGTTGAGTTAATCAACTTTTTTCGAACATATAATTCTGTTATGACTTTCACAAAAATCATATATCAAATAGTGTCAAAACTGACACAAAATAGTTTTTAAATCAAATATTATATTATTAATTGTTATTTTATTCCTAAAAATCTAAGGTTCGGCAAAATGACTTAGATAAGGATATATATATTAATAATAAACACTTTGGGGTTCGTTTGGAATGTTATAGTAAGTTTATTAACCATATAGTGTAAGAAAACAAAAAGACACGGTAAAAGTTAAATTATTTAACTTAGAGTTAAATCTAATTGATAAGGTTAAAATAATAACCTAAACTTGTCTAAATCCTATTGTTTGATATTATTTTGACCCATCCTTACTTTAGCTTCGAAATAATACCCTTTGTAACCATTATAAACCGATTTTTACTTTAATATAAAATAATATTTTGAGATATTCCTAAGGTGCCCCTCTCCTCCCTTATAAAAGGACACCTCCTCCCCCTCCTCCTCACACCAATTTGAGCACTCAAGCTCGGCCAACCCCTGCCAAAATCCCTTCTCCACTTCCCTAGAATAATCCTAGAGGTCCTGGACTTCTTCAAAGACCAATATTAGTTCCCTATGTGGAGGATTCAAAGAGGCGTTTCAAAGAAGAGGTAATATCCATTACCGATCTTTTCAATTTCTTTCTTCTTCAACTTCTTCTTCTTTAGTTGTTTCATGACAATGTAATAACATCGGTATTACTTAAATAATGATATGTTATTATAAATATGAAACAACCCTAATTCACCTTCTATCCATCATACGGAAAAATGAAATCACCGCGTGTGCGTACGTACGGAATACCGTCTCCACGCCGTGGTGTAATCTATTTTCCACCACCACCTTAATAGGATGGGTATAATGGTGTAATGAGTATCTATATATGATTATTATAAAGTGATATTGATACTGAAATAGTCTACATACACTTCAACACAATTCCACGACCATGGGAACGATATCATCACTCGTGCGTACGTACGGACTACCGTCTCCACGACGCGATGAGATTCATTCTCAATGATTAACCATTCATGAATGATTATAAAGTATATATAATAAGTACTAATGAAATATATGAAATAATAATGATACTGTATTTATGTAAATTTATATGTATGTCATATACTTAATTCCATTCACTTCAATAAGGAAACGAAAACAGCGTTCATGCGTACGTACGGACTACCGTCTCCATGAACGGTGCATTTCATTCCATTTATCGATATTATATATATATATATATATATATTCTGAATATATATTATATATAAATAATTTTTTACATTCTGGATATAAGTAATCATGATCCAAGTAATCATATTAATAATTACAAGTTAAAAACGCGAACGACAAATGAGACGATTTTACCCAAAACGCTACTTTAACATGAATTTACAAAAGAACGGGTAATATAAAGTCATAAGTGGACCATATATGATATAATAACAATGAATATGATTCTTGAATAAGTCAATAACATGATTTAAATCATTATACAGGAGGTTCGGACACTTACAAAGCAAGTCGGACCTAAGGTAAGGGAATATCACAATCTCATTTTTATCCGAGATTATTTATACTTTGGTATTTACTGGGGTGTATTTTATCATCCACATACATGTTTCATCAATATTTAATATTATTTCCATCCACCTAAAATTGTTTAAATCCAATTTTACCCTTCGGTGAGTTTTTAGTAAAAGATATGAAAGGAATATTTTGTCGTTTTTCGTACGAGGTACTTTTTGACTTTTCCGACAAAAGTACGAGAAGAATGTTTTCTTTTAACTTATACGGAATGAATGGATTTTTAAAACATTATTTCCAAGAAGCTTCCTTTAAAAAATTTCAAGTTTATTATTAATCAACTTCTTTTAGTTTAAAGTTGTATGACATGTTAAGAAAGGAAAAATGTTTTTGAAGCAGAAAGGATATTTTCCTCAAGAATGGAGTTCAAGTGTTTTATCAAAATTATTTTCCATCTAAGATAATAAAGGGTTATGTTTTTACCCCTATTATTAAATTGATTTGATTATGTTATGATGGAATTATTTTTATGAATTCCTTTATCGTATATGAATTGTTTTATGATGTCATGATGTTTAAGATTCCCATTTTTATTACATGGGTTATGCAATGATGTATGGTTTATGATTTTGTGGAACACATAAGAATGGTATCATTATGAGATGGGTGGGACCTATATCTCCCTCCAATTCATTGGGTAAAGATTTTATATCTAATGAGATAGACAGGGCTGGAACGATAGGTTATACCGTTCCAGTGAAATAGGACTGGAACGAAGGTGACTCGGTTCAGAAAGGGACTTTGTCCACTAAGATAGTCTTGGCAATGAGTCTTGACTAACAAGAAAAGATTCTCTATGATTATTTGTGTATGCCACAAAGTTTCATGTTTTAAGTTATGATTATTGTGATTACATTTCACTGCCATGATTTATCCCATGTTATGAAATTATGATCTCTTTTGCAGGTTAAGATTTCCAAAAGTTATGTGCTTGTGTATACGATGAGATTTATATTTCTTTTGTTTACCCTTACTGAGCATTTGAGATCACCGTTTTATGTTTTATTTTTCCCAGGATATAAAGAAAGGTTTTAGGTAAAAAAAAAGGAAGATCTTTATGGGAGATGTTGAAGATCTTTCACCATGATTAGAAGATTACGTTCCGAGTTTCCAAAGACACTAAACTATTACGATCCTTGTGTGTGTGTTTTTGTTATGTACTAAGTATTCCGCAAAAGTAATGTAATGTTCGTGTACGTTAATCTTAGGGTCTCTACAGTTGGTATCAGAGGAAAGGTTTAGTCAAACTTTGGAAACTAGGATGCGAAAACGTTAGTGAGATCCCTAGAGATATTTCTAAGGTATGTCAAGGGATGTCCCTAAGGTTAAGTATACGTATAGGTTATAGTACTAGAATTATTCTAACGATCATAGAATTAAACCTAAGATGTTAGATATTGAAGGCACTCCCCCTTTATTATGTTGTTTTCCCCTAGCATGATTTTTGTCTCTCACACTATTCTTTTTGGGTTTTAGAAAATGGCTGGAAAGAAGATGATTCACGATAATGGAGAATATGATGGACAATGGAATGATATTCTTCATAATAAAATGGGATGTGGAAGTCCAAACATCATTATTATGCTGAATCAGCAATCTCATAATATGATCAATAAAGTAAAATTTGGTAAGTTTCCTGACTCGGCTAATAAGAGAAAGATGGAGTTTCATGATGATCATAGAGGAAAGAAAGTTCAATTTCCCCTATGTAAATCATGTGGGAAGAGGCATCAAGGAGAATGTTTCAAAGGAACTGGAAGATGCTTTGGGTGTGGAAAAGAAGGACACAAATCAAGTAAGTGCAAAGGAAAAGGTTCAGTTAACACCATGGATGAGGATAATGGTATTGCTACGACATCAAAAATGGTTAAATGTTTTAAATGTGGAATGTATGGGCATTATGCAAACCAATGCCCTAAGGGAAAGTCTCATGAAGAGAATCAGTACGGTCGTATGGGAAGTATTTATGTTTATGATGATGAAGAGACTACAAATGATATGTGAGATGAAAGAATTGTTGAAGCTCGGTCAATGGTTTAGGAAGGTAGTGGAATGATTACATGTTTATCAAGTGTAATATTGTATAAGTAATCTCATGGTACTATGGAATAAAGAGACATCTAAGGATTGTTACACTATTGTCTTTCCTAAGTTTTTAAAGTGTATGATTAATGGTACTAGTAACCATGAAATGTTATTCAGATATTTTTTGGAAAGTAGATGATATGCGCATAATGAAGGAATAATAAGATAATGAGGTATTTGATTGTATTCATGAGCTCATGACTGATATAAGGAGAAGGTTATATCATGGTTTGAGTATATAGAATTTTTGGATTTTGGTATGTGGAAAGATTTAACTTTTAACTGCATTCATGTTTTCACTAAGGTTCAATGGGTATTCAAGAGAATACGTGATTAAGGCCTTTTAATGTTTGGAATGTGACCAACAAGACATATCTTATGATATATGGGGATCAACGACAGTATTAAATCTCTGGTAATCGTTTTCACTATATTATGAGAGTGGACTGCAGTATTATGGATAAGCCTAAAGATTAGAATGGATTATGTTGGTCATAAGTTAGTATTGTTTAAGGATAGAAGATTTTCGATATTATTGATGGGATGTTATAGTAATGTAGTTTTAGAAAAAGGAAAACCTGCAGGACGGGCAAAATCCCATCGCGTCGGACAAGGATGAGGGAATCAAACCCACAACCGAAGTGCGACTGGCCTTTATCGCCTACCACTGGCCTACAGGAAGTCCCTGTTTAGTAGAAACTAGTTTTATTATATTAAGCAGTATGATATATGAAGTATAAGTTCATTTTAGGAACCATATATCATTAATCTCACTATAGATGGACTTATGTATTTTTTGATAACTTTTATAACCTTTTGAGATAGATGGAATGACCCATCATTCTATCACATGATCTGCTAACACATCATGAATGACAAATTCAACTTCATTTCTTTAAGAGATGAAGTAGAAATTGTCCAAAGAACGACAAACAGTGAGACTATACCAAAATCACGAAAGTATTTCTTCTAATTCCAATTTCATCAACTTTAGGGAAATGATCTTGAAAACCAAAAATGTTTTCCTAGTGCTCTTATATCTGATTAATCAGATGGTAGCTTAGATCGTCTCAAATTTATGGATTTGTGATTGCTAGCGTTTCCATAGACATGTTCTCTACCACTCTCCATCAGAACATGATGGTTATATTTCTCTTCCATATTCATATTTTCACATATGTGGAAACCCAGTGATTAGTTTATTTGGGTAACCGTTACGTTTCATACTTTTGTTTTTAAAGATTGGTTTTGGTATTCCTTTTCACGATGTGGGTTTCGATTAAAGAAACTTTCGAATAGTAAACCATTTATAACCCCGACGAATTTCGAGGGCGAAATTCATTTTAAGGGGGGTAGAATGTAACACCCCGAGATTTTTTGAAAAATATTCTTTTTAATTTCATTAATGTCTTGTGTTATATGCTACACCAAAAGGAGCTTTCACAACACACATCTCTGACCTGGCTTGAATTAGATGCAATCGCGACCTTCCACGATAGCATGTGTTGTACGCAACACCAAGTTTCGCTAAACAACGATATGCTATTAATATATTATTAAAACTAGTTGTTATGAATAGTAATAACCACCTTTTGAAATTTTGTAAATTTTATTTTTTAAAATGGACTTCATTTATGGATTCGGAGTATCTAATTTAGCCTAAGGTGAAATTTTGGTACTTTTCGGATAACTTTCATATTCTGATGAATAGTGAAAATTAATAAATTTTAATTAAAAACAACTTTTTTAATTGAAATAATTAATAGTGATAAATTATTAATTTGAGTGGTTTTAATATATATTTAGAATATATTTTTACAATTTAATACAATGTTGGTCATTGGATGTAATTTCACATTTAAACCAGTTATAAACAAGTGTCAATCTTTTGATAGTTATTACCTCTTAAAAACACGCTATTTGTTGTGACAGCGGAAATTAATTATAAAATTAATTAATGCAACTTATATGTTGGGAATTCTGTAAAATAGAAATCATTTTTGAATTCGGAATATTAATTATATCTTAGGGTAAAATTTTGGCATTTTACTGAAAAACATCAATTTTTGATGAATAGTGAAACCACTAAGTGGTAGGTTAAAAACTAAATTTTGCATAAAACTTAATTTTACCGCTTCTGTGAATGGAATTTCGAAAATCCGACAGACACGGTTGATATCAGTAAGTAAAATGTGGTTCAATGAGATAAAAATAATTTTTTGGTGAATAGTAATTTTTTACTTTTTTTACCGCGGTTAATAGTAAATAGGGTAACTAAGGGTAAATATGATATTACTATTACCCTAACACATGTCCTAATTCTATTAGATAAGTGTAATTCGACCAAAAACAACCTTATAAATATAATATGACCATTTAGGTCCACTTGGATTAGATTATGACATTTAATATTATTTTATTTAATGAATAGTTAAAATAGTTAAAAGCAAAGTTTAATAAGTAAATCATTCTTAATATGGGGTTATACATAAGATAAATTCAACTATAAATATTCATTAGAAAGATAAAAAGATTTCCCATATAATGGTATTTTATTTGTAATTTTTAGAGATTAAATAATTTAAGTTATTTATGACACAATGATGATGCAACAATTATCTTATTAATGAAATATTGACATAATTGATGTTATAAACACCAAAATAAATGGAATTTGAGACTTTTTATGAATTCCACTAATTCTATAGGTTACTATGCTATATTAGTGTTGATTTAATCAACTTGTTTCGAACATATAATTCTGTTATGACTTTCACAAAAATCATATATCAAATAGTGTCAAAATTGACACAAAATAGTATTTAAATCAAATATTATATTATTAATTGTTATTTTATTCTTAAAAATCTAAGTTTCAGCCAAATGACTTAGATAAGGATATATATATTAATAATAAACAATTTTGCGTTCGTTTGGCATGTTATAGTAAGTTTATTAACCATATAGTGTAAGAAAACAAAAAGACACGGTAAAAGTTAAATTATTTAACTTAGAGTTAAATCTAATTGATAAGGTTAAAATAATAACCTAAACTTGTCTAAATCCTATTGGTTGATAGGATTTAGACCCATCCCCACTTTAGCTTCGAAATAAGACCCTTTGGAACCATTATAAACCGATTTTGACTTTAATATAAAATAATATTTTGAGATATTCCTAAGGTGCCCCTCTCCTCCCTTATAAAAGGACACCTCCTCCCCCTCCTCCTCATACCAATTTGAGCACTCAAGCTCTGACAACCCCTACCAAAATCCCTTCTCCACTTCCCTAGAATAATCCTAGAGGTCCTGGACTTCTTCAAAGACCAATCTTAGTTCTCTAAGTGGAGGATTCAAAGAGGCGTTTCAAAGAAGAGGTAATATCCATTACCGATCTTTTCAATTTCTTTCTTCTTCAACTTTTTATTCTTTAGTTGTTTCATGGAAATGTAATAACATCAGTATTACTTAAATACTGATATGTTATTATAAATATAAAACAACCTTAATTCACCTTCTATCCATCATACGAAAAAATGAAATCACCGCGCGTGCGTACGTACGGAATACTGTCTCCACGCCGTGGTGTAATCTATTTTCCACCACCACCTTAATAGGATGGGTATAATGGTGTAATGAGTATCTATATATGATTATTATAAAGTGATATTGATACTGAAATATTCTACATACACTTCAACACAATTCCACGACCATTGGAACGATATCATCGCTCGTGCGTACGTACGGACTACCGTCTCCACGACGCGATGAGATTCATTCTCAATGATTAACCATTCATGAATGATTATAAAGTATATATAATAAGTACTAATTAAATATATGACATAATAATGATACTGTATTTATGTAAATTTATATGTATGTCATCTACTTAATTCCATTCACTTCAATAAGGAAACGAAAACAACGTTCATGCGTACGTACGGACTACCGTCTCCATGAACGGTGCATTTCATTCCATTTATCGATATTATATATATATATATATATATATATTCTGAATATATATTATATATAAATCATGTTTTACATTCTGGATATAAGTAATCATGATCCAAGTAATCATATTAATAATTACAAGTTAAAAACACAAACGACAAATGAGACGATTTTACCCAAAACGCTACTTTAACATGAATTTACAAAAGAACGGGTAATATAAAGTCATAAGTGGACCATATATGATATAATAACAATGAATATGATTCTGGAATAAGTCAATAACATGATTTAAATCATTATACAGGAGGTTCGGACACTTACAAAGCAAGTCGGACCTAAGGTAAGGGAATATCACAATCTCATTTTTATCCGAGATTGTTTATACTTTGGTATTTACTGGGGTGTATTTTATCATCCACATCCATGTTTCCTCAATATTTAATATTATTTCCATCCACCTAAAATTTTTTAAATCCAATTTTACCCTTCGATGAGTTTTTAGTAAAAGATATGAAAGGAATATTTTGTCGTTTTTCGTACGAGGTACTTTTTGACTTTTCCGAAAAAAGTACGAGAAGAATGTTTTCTTTTAACTTATACGGAATGAATGGATTTTTAAAACATTATTTCCAAGTAGCTTCCTTTAAAAATTTTCAAGTTTATTTTTAATCAACTTCTTTTAGTTTAAAGTTGTATGACATGTTAAGAAAGGAAAAATGTTTTTGAAGCAGAAAGGATATTTTCCTCAAGAATGGAGTTCAAGTGTTTTATCAAAATTATTTTCCATCTAAGATAGTAAAGGGTTCTGTTTTTACCCCTATTATTAAATTGATTTGATTATGTTATGATGGAATTATTTTTATGAATTCCTTTATCGTATATGAATTGTTTTATGATGTCATGATGTTTAAGATTCCCATTTTTATTACATGGGTTATGCAATGATGTATGGTTTATGATTTTGTGGCACACATAAGAATGGTATCATTATGATATGGGTGGGACCTATATCTCCCTCCAATGCATTGGGTAAAGATTTTATATCTCATGAGATAGACAGGGCTGGAACGGTAAGTTATACCGGTTCAGTGAAACAGGACTGGAACGAAGGTGACTCGGTTCAGAAAGGGACTTTGTCCACTAAGATAGTCTTGGAAATGAGTCTTGAATAACAAGAAAAAATTCTCTATTATTATGTGTGTATGCCACAAAGTTTCATGTTTTAAGTTATGATTATTGTGATTACATTTCACTGCCATGATTTATCCCATGTTATGAAATTATGATCTCTTTTGCAGGTTAAGATTTCCAAAAGTTATGTGCTTGTGTATACGATGAGATTTATATTTCTTTTGTTTACCCTTTCTGAGCATTTGAGCTCACCGTTTTATGTTTTCTTTTCCCCAGGATATAAAGAAATGTTTTAGGTAAAAAAAGGAAGATCTTTATGGGAGATGTTGAAGATCTTTCACCATGATTAGAAGATTACGTTCCGAGTTTCCAAAGACACTAAACTATTACGATCCTTGTGTGTGTGTTTTTGTTATGTACTAAGTATTCTGCAAAAGTAATGTAATGTTCGTGTACGTTAAGATTAGGGTCTCTACAGTTTTTATCAGAGGAAAGGTTTAGTCAACCTTTGGAAACTAGGATGCGAAAACGTTAGTGAGATCCCTAGAGATATTTCTAAGGTATGTCAAGGTATGTCCCTAAGGTTAAGTATACGTATAGGTTATAGTACAATAATTACGCTAACGATCATAGAATTAAACCTAAGATGTTAGATATTGAAGGTAATCCCCATTTATTATGTTGTTTTCCCCTAGCATGATTTTTGCCTCTCACACTATTCTTTTTGGGTTTTAGAAAATGGCTGGAAAGAAGATGATTCACGATAATGGAGAATATGATGGACAATGGAATGATATTCTTCATAATGAAATGGGATTTGGAAGTCCAAACATCATTATTATGCCGAATCAGAAATCTCATAATATGATCAATAAAGTAAAATTTGGTAAGTTTCTTGACTCGGCTAATAAGAGAAAGATGGAGTTTCATGATGATCATAGAGGAAAGAAAGTTCAATTTCCCCTATGTAAATCATGTGGGAAGAGGCATCAAGGATAATGTTTCAAAGGAACTGGAAGATGCTTTGGGTGTGGAAAAGAAGGACACAAAGCAAGTAAGTGCAAAGGAAAAGGTTCAGTTAACACCATGGATGAGGATAATGGTATTGCTACGACATCAAAAATGGTTAAATGTTTTAAATGTGGAATGTATGGGCATTATGAAAACCAATTCCCTAAGGGAAAGTCTCTTGAAGAGAATCAGTATGGTCGTATGGGAAGTATTTATGTTGATGATGATGAAGAGACTACAAATGATATGTGAGATGAAAGAATTGTTGAAGCTCGGTCAATGGTTTAAGAAGGTAGTGGAATGATTACATGTTTATCAAGTGTAATGTTGTATAAGTAATCTCATGGTACTATGGAATAAAGAGACATCTAAGGATTGTTACACTATTGTCTTTCCTATGTTTTTAAAGTGTATGATTAATGGTACTAGTAACCATGAAATGTTATTCAGATATTTTTTGGAAAGTAGATGATATGCGCATAATGAAGGAATAATAAGATAATGAGGTATTTGATTGTATTCATGAGATCATGACTGATATAAGGAGAAGGTTATATCATGGTTTGAGTATATAGAATTTTTGGATTTTGGTATGTGGAAAGATTTAACTTTTAACAGCATTCATGTTTTCACTAAGGTTCAATGGGTATTCAAGAGAATACGTGATTAAGGCCTTTTAATGTTTGGAATGTGACCAACAAGACATATCTTATGATATATGGGGATCAACGACAGTATTAAATCTCTGGTAATCGTTTTCACTATATTATGAGAGTGGACTGCAGTATTATGGATAATCCTAAAGATTAGAATGGATTATGTTGTTCATAAGTTAGTATTGTTTAAGGATAGAATATTTTCGATATTATTGATGGGATGTTATAGAAATGTAGTTTTAGAAAAAGGACAACCTGCAGGGCGGGCAACATCCCATCGCGTCGGACAAGGATGTGGGAATCAAACCCACAACCGAAGTGCGACTGGCCTTTATCGCCTACCACTGGCCTACAGGAAGTCCATGTTTATTAGAAACTAGTTTTATTATATTAAGCAGTATGATATATGAAGTATAAGTTCATTTTAGGAACCATATATCATTAATCTCACTATAGATGGACTTATGTATTTTTTGATAACTTTTATAACCTTTTGAGACAGATGGAATGACCCATCATTCTATCACATGATCTGCTAACACATCATGAATGACAAATTCAACTTCATTTCTTTAAGAGATGAAGTAGAAATTGTCCAAAGAACGACAAACAGTGAGACTATACCAAAATCACGAAAGTATTTCTTCTAATTCCAATTTCATCAACTTTAGGGAAATGATATTGAAAACCAAAAATGTTATCCTAGTGCTCTTATATCTGATTAATCAGATGGTACCTTATATCATCACAAATTTATGGATTTGTGATTGCTAGCGTTTCCATATACATGTTCTCTACCACTCTCCATCAGAACATGATGGTTATATTTCTCTTCCATATTCATATTTTCACCTATGTGGAAACCCAGTGATTAGTTTATTTGGGTAACCGTTACGTTTCATACTTTTGTTTTTAAATATTGGTTTTGGTATTCCTTTTCACGATGTGGGTTTCGATTAAAGAAACTTTCGAATAGTAAACCATTTATAACCCCGACGAATTTTGAGGGCGAAATTCATTTTAAGGGGGGTAGAATGTAACACCCCGAGATTTTATGAAAAATATTCTTTTTAATTTCATTAATTTCTTGTGTTATACGCTACACCAAAAGGAGCTTTCACAACACACATCTCTGACCTGGCTTGAATTAGACGCAATCGCGACCTTCCACGATAGCGTGTGTTGTACGCAACACCAAGTTTCGCTAAACAACGATATGCAATTAATATATTATTAAAACTAGTTGTTATGAATAGTAATAACCACCTTTTGAAATTTTGTAAATTTGATTTTTCAAAATGGACTTCATTTATGGATTCGGAGTATCGAATTTAGCCTAAGGTGAAATTTTGGTACTTTTCGGATAACTTTCATATTCTGATGAATAGTGAAAATTACTAAATTTTAATTAAAAACAACTTTTTTAATCGAAATAATTAATAGTGATAAATTATTAATTTGAGTGGTTTTCATGTATATTTAGAATATATTTTTACAATTTAATACAATTTTGGTCATTGGATGTAATTTCACATTTAAACCAGTTATAAACAAGTGTCAATCTTTTGATAGTTATTACCTCTTAAAAACACGCTATTTGTTGTGACAGCGGAAATTAATTATAAAATTAATTAACGAAACTTATATTTTGGGAATTTTGTAAAAGAGAAATCATTTTTGAATTCAGAATATTAATTATATCTTAGGGTGAAATTTTGGCATTTTTCTGAAAAACTTCAATTTTTGATGAATAGTGAAACCACTAAGTGGTAGGTTAAAAACTAAATTTTGCATAAAACTTAATTTTACCGCTTCTGTGAATGGAATTTCGAAAATCCGACAGACACGGTTGATATCATTAAGTAAAATGTGGTTCAATGAGATAAAAATAATTTTTTGGTGAATAGTAATTTTTTACTTTTTTTACCGCGGTTAATAGTAAATAGGGTAAATAAGGGTAAATATGATATTACTATTACTCTAACACATGTCCTAATTCTATTGGATAAGTGTAATTCGACCAAAAACAACCTTATGAATATAATATGACCATTTAGGTCCACTTGGATTAGATTATGACATTTAATATTATTTTATTTAATGAATAGTTAAAATAGTTAAAATCCAAGTTTAATAAGTAAATCATTTTTAATATGGGGTTATACATAAGATAAATTAGACTATAAATATTCATTAGAAAGATAAAAAGATTTCATATATAATGGTATTTTATTTGTAATTTTTAAACATTAAATAATTTAAGTTATTTATGACACAATGATGATGCAGGAATTATCTTATTAATGAAATATTGACATAATTGATGTTATAAACACCAAAATAAATGGAATTTGAGACTTTTTATAAATTACACTAATTTTCTAGGTTACTATGATATATTAGTGTTGATTTAATCAACTTGGTTCGAACATATAATTCTGTTATGACTTTCACAAAAATCATATATCAAATAGTGTCAAAATTGACACAAAATAGTTTTTAAATCAAATATTATATTATTATTTGTTATTTTATTCTTAAAAATCTAAGGTTCTGCCAAATGACTTAGATAAGGATATATATATTAACAATAAACAATTTGGAGTTCGTTTGGCATGTTATAGTAAGTGTATTAACCATATAGTGTAAGAAAACAAAAAGACACGGTAAAAGTTAAATTATTTAACTTAGAGTTAAATCTAATTGATAAGGTTAAAATAATAACCTAAACTTGTCTAAATCCTATTGGTTTATAGGATTTCGACCCATACCCACTTTATCTTCGAAATAAGACCCTTTGGAACCATTATAAACCGATTTTGACTTTAATATAAAATAATATTTTGAGATATTCCTAAGGTGCCCCTCTCCTCCCTTATAAAAGGACACCTCCTCCCCCTCCTCCTCACACCAATTTGAGCACTCAAGCTCGGCCAACCCCTGCCAAAATCCCTTCTCCACTTCCCTAGAATAATCCTATAGTTCTTGGTCCTCTTCAAAGACCAATCTTAGTTCCCTAAGTGGAGGATTCAAAGAGGCGTTTCAAAGAAGAGGTAATATCCATTACCGATCTTTTCAATTTCTTTCTTCTTCAACTTCTTCTTCTTTAGTTGTTTCATTACAAAGTAATAACATAAGTATTAATTACATACTGATAAGTAATTATAAATTTGAAACAACCCTAATTCACCTTCTATCCATCCTACGGAAAAATGAAATCATTGTGCGTGCGTACGTACGAAATACCGTCTCCACGCCGTGGTGTAATCTATTTTCCACCACCACCTTAATAGGATGGGTATAATGGTGTAATGAGTAACTATATATGATTATTATAAAGTGATATTGATACTGAAATAGTCTACATACACTTCAACACAATTCCACGACCATGGGAATGATATCATCGCTCGTGCGTACGTACGGACTACCGTCTCCACGACCCGATGAGATTCATTCTCAATGATTAACCATTCATGAATGATTATAAAGTATATATAATAAGTACTAATGAAATATATTACATAATAATGATACTGGATTTATGTAAATTTATATGTATGTCATCTACTTAATTCCATTCACTTCAATAAGGAAACGAAAACAGCGTTCATGCGTACGTACGGACTACCGTCTCCATGAATGGTGTATTTCATTCCATTTATCGATATATTATATATATATATATATATTCTGAATATATATTATATATAAATCATGTTTTACATTCTGGATATAATTAATCATGATCCAAGTAATCATATTAATAATTACAAGTTAAAAACACGAACGACAAATGAGACGATTTTACCCAAAACGCTACTTTAACATGAATTTACAAAAGAACGGGTAATATAAAGTCATAAGTGGACCATATATGATATAATAACAATGAATATGATTCTGGAATAAGTCAATAACATGATTTTTATCATTATACAGGAGGTTCGAACACTTACAAAGCAAGTCGGACCTAAGGTAAGGGAATATCACAATCTCATTTTTATCCGAGATTGTTTATACTTTGGTATTTACTGGGGTGTATTTTATCATACACATCCATGTTTCCTCAATATGTAATATTATTTCCATCCACCTAAAATTGTTTAAATCCAATTTTACCCTTCGGTGAGTTTTTAGTAAAAGATATGAAAGGAATCTTTTGTCGTTTTTCGTACAAGGTACTTTTTGACTTTTCCGACAAAAGTACGAGAAGAATGTTTTCATTTAACTTATACGGAATGAATGAATTTTTAAATCATTATTTCCAAGAAGCTTCCTTTAAAAAATTTCAAGTTTATTTTTAATCAACTTCTTTTAGTTTAAAGTTGTATGACATGTTAAGAAAGGAAAAATGTTTTTGAAGCAGAAAGGATATTTTCCTCAAGAATGGAGTTCAAGTGTTTTATCAAAATTATTTTCCATCTAAGATAATAAAGGGTTCTGTTTTTACCCCTATTATTACATTGATTTGATTATGTTATGATGGAATTATTTTTATGAATTCCTTTATCGTATATGAATTGTTTTATGATGTCATGATGTTTAAGATTCCCATTTTTATTACATGGGTTATGCAATGATGTATGGTTTATGATTTTGTGGCACACATAAGAATGGTATCATTATGAGATGGGTGGGACCTATATCTCCCTCCAATGAATTGGGTAAAGATTTTATATCTCATGAGAGAGACAGGGCTGGAACGGTAGGTTATACCGGTTCAGTGAAACAGGACTGGAACGAGGGTGACTCGGTTCAGAAAGGGACTTTGTCCACTAAGATAGTCATGGCAATGAGTCTTGACTAATAAGAAAAGATTCTCTATGATTATTTGTGTATACCAAAAAGTTTCATGTTTTAATTGATGATTATTGTGATTACATTTCACTGCCATGATTTATCCCATGTTATGAAATTATGAACTCTTTTGTAGGTTAAGATTTCCAAAAATTATGTGCTTGTGTATACGATGAGATTTATATTTCTTTTGTTTACCCTTACTGAGCATTTGAGCTCACCCTTTTATGTTTTCTTTTCCCCAGGATATAAAGAAAGGTTTTAGGTAAAAAAAAGGAAGATCTTTATAGGAGATGTTGAAGATCTTTCACCACGATTAGAAGATTACGTTCCGAGTTTCCAAAGACACTAAACTATTACAATCCTTGTGTGTGTGTTTTTGTTATGTACTAATTATTCCGCAAAAGTAATTTAATGTTCATGTATGTTAAGCTTAGGGTCTCTACATGATCCATCTGAGCATTTTGGAAGACTGAAGGATGACAATGTGGTTGCAACTCAGGTGTATGATCTTTCAGATCTGGTGTACAAGAGCTATGATGCATCATGTGGGCCTTCTCCACTGTTCCAGCATTTAGAAATACTCCTCCACCTGAGATATTTACAGATGCAATGTTGTTGTAATTCTGAAACCACGAAAATGGAAGATAGTTCTTTTCTTCTGGAATGGTAACTTCTCGCAGATGACCATAGCCAAGCAAAGGCAAATAAGTGCTCTGTGGGAAGTCACGATGATATTTCTTCAGATACTTAGCCAAATCCGGAAGAGTGCTATCTTTGACAGTATAATAATCATGGCCAATGATGTTCATCATATCATCAATCCACTTGCTATCCAGTTCATCAACTATTACGGGTCTAAGATACATTGATTCTGCACAAAAGTTGAATAAATTAACTTTTAAGTAAATTGATTTTTCATATAATTTGTGAAAGAATTCGAAAAAAATGGCTAAGGAATTAAGGTGCGCAAGTATGGATGTGTCGCGCAAGTACGTATGTGTCGCGCAAGTGTTAATGTGCCGCACAAGTTTTTGTCACACAGGTGTCACCGCGCAAGTCCTATTACCTTGACAGCAGTGCGGCGGCGAAGAAACAGCGGAAAGAAGAGACTTGTATGGCGAAGGTGACTTGCATGATGAGAGCTCGAGAATCCAGAATCAGATGATATGAATGGAAAATGACCGTGTATTTATAGGTCAGGCGGCCCATCTGCGCGCCTACACCCTGTGCGCTCCAGCCCTGCGCAACTCGAACCTGCGCGCCCAGTGTTGCACACCGAAAGACTTGCGTGCCTCCTTTCCTTTGGTTTTCTTCTTTTCCTCAGAGTCAAATCCTCATTTCTTTTGGATCCAACTCTGAGGGGGGCTTTTTTTGACACTCCTTTTCATCACAGAGTCTAATGATTGGAAAAGGGAAATACCTTAGTCCAAATTGATTCATCCTTTGAAGAAACATCAAAAAATCGACAAATGGATGAACAGAGAGAGCATTGCCCATAGGTCGTGCAAGTTCCCTCATGGTTGCGCAGGTATACTTGCGCGCCGCCTAGTGGTCGCGAAAGTGACTTGGGCGACCTAAGTGATAACTGCCCGAGTCTTCTCCAGCCTATAAATAGACCCTATGGGCCCCCCATTGGAGGAGGATTTTTTTTCAGAAACTCAGATTTGAGCTCCTGGCACCCTAGTCTCTTCTCAAAGCTTTCGAAACACTTCTAAGGTAATTTCTTACCTAGAACGGAAGATATAAAGAGGGGGAGGAAGGCCTAAGTGTTGAAACTCATCAACACTTGTGCGCCTGAGTGGCCAGCCCTTAAGGGAAATGGCCACACTTGTGCGCCACCTAAACTCCATCAATAGAACTTGTGCGCCGCCTAAACTACTTCAATAGAACTTGCGTGCAACTATTCTGGAAGAACCTCAAGATGATTCTAAAGGCTTTAAATAAGATTCGTTCAAGTATTACCCTGTTGGTTAACCGTCACGCAAGTACCCATGTGTCACGCAGGTATACCTGCGCGACCAGGACTTGCGCGCCCACGCAGTACCTGTGCACCTGCTAGGACTTGTGCGCCCCTGCCTTTTTGGGTGCCCTCCTTGCCCATTTCACCCCTCTTAAGCCATTCCGCCTCTCCTATTCAAGATTCAGTCTTCAGAACACTCTTCAAAGCCATTTATGGCATGATTTCTTGATTTTACTTCCTTATCTGAAAGGAATTCAGTGGAATATCTCTCAAAACCTAGTGATTTACACATCTTTATGTCACTAAAGATTGAGATTTCATTCATTCAACCTCATCCTTTATGATGAGATAACTCATTAACTTGGGCCTCCTTTTCAGGAGTAATCCCCAATACCCTAATATGGGCATCCTCCTTAGGAGTAAGACCCAACCATAATTCTCTTAACATGGGCCTCCTTTTCAGGAGTAAGCCCCAGTCTCAAATATGGGCATCCTCTTCAAGAGTAATCCCCAGTCATAACTCCATTAACCTGGGCCTTCTTTTCAGGAGTAAGCCCTAGTCTCAAATATGGGCATCCTCTTCAGGAGTAAGCCCCAAGTCCCTTAATTTTTCAAGTCTCTTAACCCGGGCCTCCTTTTCAGGAGTAAGCCCAGTCTTAATTCCTCGTAACCATTCCTAATTTACCTTTGATCTGGGATTCCTTCTCAGGAGTAAAAACCCAATCATATGTCCTCTCCTAATTTGGGCCTCCTTTTTAGGAGTAAGCCCCATGTTAGAGTATTCAAATCTCCGTGAAGCACATATACCTTTATGGACCCTCTTCCTGGATTTCTTCCCTGAAGTAAATCCAAATCTTCATTTATCTAGGCAGTCATACATACATAAGTCCCACCTTATTTTTTATGATTGCATCTTTCATGGAACAATTGAATGATTTTTACCAATACCTCTTGTTTCTCACACCGAGCATGACTCACGTGATCTTAGAGTGTAAAAGTAATTATGACATCCTTCTTTATGCCATCAATCATAAACATCATACACCCTTACTCGAACTACGTGGGTTCTGATTCTTTTTCTAAAACAAAGGATGCGTAGGTAGCCCATCTGTGGGTTCGATCCCAACTCTGAAATAATCCATGTCCTTCTGAATGACAATAAACTTCAAGTTCCCCAATTAGTGGCTTTAAAACCAGCATGGTCATTATAATGACCAAGAGACTTCTATATAAATGTGTCGAAGGATACCATGGATAAAGAATCTCTAAATAAATATGGATGATTCTCTATCGATGAAGAACCTAGAATACATATAAAAGATTCTCTAAATTTCCTACATATATAATCATTGATTTTCAGATCTGAAGGAAATCTCATTTTATACTTGGTAATGTAATAAGGATTCATGAACATAACTTAAATCTATAAAGCGAGTCCCGGAGTAGACAACAATTCCCCTCAAAAAGGTGTGATGAGTCCGACCTCCCATCCTCTCAACCAATGCAAATTCCTAAGCCTCACCAGTCCACAAACTAATGAGCACCTACCTTTGGAAAGTAGGCCCAAATGGATGTGGAATCATTGGATGTTTCCGGTTCTACGAACAAACCTATTAGAAACCGATCAGAATGTTTCAACCTCCCCTCAAGGAGGACATCCCCTAATTCTAAGGGAAACAGTAGGTAATTAACTTTTTGTAATATAATACCATGATATGGAATATACTATGTTCATTATATCATTATTTTTCCGGAAAATTTAAGGATTTGGAGAAATAAGTAAAATAAGGATGCTTTTTGAAGAACATTACCTCTTCTTCAGGTATCCTCCTTAGGTATACAATAAAGCCTTCAAAGGATATATTTATTCCCAACATAAGGTTTATAGGATGTGTTTAAGTATTTTTGGAAGTTATTTTGATATATCTAGGGTGTAACAATGTGATTTGATGGTGTAAAGTAGAGATGAGAGGTGGTGGCCTTTTATAAGTGGGGTGAATGGAACACTGGTAATCTTTTGAAAGAGTAAATTACACCCGTGTTTATTTCCAATCAAAAAATTCAATAATGTTCCATTATTAATAATATATGGGATAGGGTGAAAAAAATTTCATCCAATGTGTGGTGTAAAAGTTTTTGGGAAATTCTTACACCTTATATTCTAAGTTTAATCACTGAGTAAACTATCTTTGACCTTAACCACTGCAATACATTTTAACTATTTTCACTAAAAATTGTGGTAAAATTAAGTAGAAAATATTATATAATATAAAAAAATTTATTCCAAATATGGGATCCATTTTTTCAAATTCTACTAAAAAAATTTATGAATTTGATTTAAATTTAATCCCAAAAAATTTGACAACAAAGCAGGTTTTTAAAGTGAAAATGCTCAAATGTTTACAATGTTTTTATATAAAAACTCAATATTAAAATTATTCCAATGAACAAAATTGGATTTATGGATATATAATTGAACTATTTTGACTTAAATAACAATTCAAAATATATTTAAGCATTACAAATTATTTTGACAAAAATAAGTTTTCAATTAAAATTCTATATTTTTCACTATTCAACAAAAAAATATACTTCTCAGAAAAAACACTAAAATTAACCCTATGAAAATTTTAGTACTCTTATAAAAAAATGAAGATAATTTTTTAAAATAATTATAAAATAATTTTTAAAATTTAACATAAAATTATGTGTGCAAGGAGTTATTAAATCGCCTTTTAGAAAAAAGTATTTTTTGGAAGAAATTTATTTTTATTCTTAATGATTCTTATATTATTTAAAATAAATATATCTTTAATAAAATTGTGTAAACTATATAATTTCTTATGTTTTTAATCTAATTAATACATTACATTACAACATATCTTTTTTAATAATTATATAATAATATTTATAGTACGTTTTTATTTTATAAAACTTATTCTTATGTGTAACACATCCTATCGAATAAACTTGTTGTTTCAAGTAAGAAAAGATAAAACCATAATTTAATTAATTTCAAGTTATATAATGTATTTATTTAATTTAAAATAGTAAATATATTGTAAATTATCAAGAATTTTATATTCTTTTCATTGTCTGTAATTTCATATCATACATACTATCAAATATGATGTTCATATTTTAAAATTTAGAGATGTTACATTATAAAAACTAGTAATAAATTGTGTTCTAACAATTTAAACTTGATCATGGTAATAAAGGGTCTAACATTTATAAATACCATTTTTGAAAACTCCACATCATAAAATAGTTATTAATTCATACTCTTAATAATAGAGAAAAGGATGTATGAAGGCCATATGGAATAAAAAAATAACTTGGTTTCCAAGAAGGAGAACATTGGTGGAAAGTGAAGATGTGGACATGGGATAAAATTGTAAATATTTATTGAGAGTTATATTTTTCATTGATCATAACAAGATTAATGATCAATGTAATGTTAAGGGATTTAGAACCATAAATTTGTAATGATTTAAAATACCACATAATTCCTTAGATATGAATTTAATATGGTAACATTTTGACTAAAGATCCATTTACTAATGTTTGGTAATTATTTTAATGTCTATAAATATAATGGAAAAAATTCAACCCTCCGGTTTTTCTTCTATGAATTTATAATTCATCACTTATGCTACGAAATAAATATCTAAAAATTAGTTTTTAATCCTAAAGCACTATAAATTAATTTTAACAGATTGTAATATCCATAATAGTGTGAAAAGTCTCTCCTTTTTGTCTCTAACTATTTTTTAAAACCAATATGGTTAACACATTAATCTCAAAATCTCAATAGTAAAACTACATGTATATCATTAATATTTATTAATCTAATTATTTAATTAAAAATAATGTTATATTATCTAGTACATTAGGTAGGCCGATGGTAAGTACGAAACCCATTCATCTTTCAGTCATGGGTTCAAGCCCACTACCTTGCCAGATGTGATGATTTTTCATCCTGCATACAGGGTTTCCTTATTATAAAATATATTAATATAATTTCTATAATGATCCTAAAAATATGGTGTACGATCTTAAAATAAATTTAATCATCAAATTACCTTTTTACTAGCAGTTTCTACCTATATATTTTTTAGTTTATTTAAAATGTCTTATAATTTTATTTGACTATTATTACAATTTCATTAATGATCATATCAACCCCAATGGTAATAGATGACCTTAATTATATGTCAATAATTTTTGAAATCATTATTCTTTAAATAAAATTTTCAGAAGAATATTTTTTTACAGTAAATGTTTCTAAAAATATCCTTAATCTTAGTAGACTCCCACCACATAAACCTAAAAATAGGTGTTTAATAACTCTTACTTATGATCAATATTAACCTCATCAACCCATGATGTCATCCATAAATATTATTTTAATGAAAGTAAATTTTTTTCTAAAATTTAATATAATCCTTATATGTTTCGTAGTTCTTATATCCAGAACAACATTGGTAAAATACTTCTACAATTTAATTTTTTAAAATCATAATACATAAATACCCCCCATCAATTTTATTTCCACATAGGTCCTTCCATGGTATATGGATTATTCTATGTCATTCACTATTTATATATATTAAAATTTATAAAAATATATGTTTTTAAAGAAAATATATATTATGATAATTATATATCCCAAAAATGCCTTATATGGTGAAAAATAAGAACCATTTTTGTGTAACAAGTAACGATCAAGTCAAGACTGACACTGAATTTTTGGTGTTGTTACCCCTAGGTTCACTTTTTCTTGAACCACATCAATATGTAGTATCCAGAAAAGGATGTATTATTAGGAATACCACATTAATATCTATCTATCCAACACATTAAAATGTTCTTCTATACTAATACTTAAATTATAACAGATGTTTATGTTCCATAGTATATGTTTTTCCTAGATATACTTCCCTAGGATTCTACTAAACATTATCTGATATCATTTATAGATACCCTGACCTCAGTTTCCCAAAGTTGATTCCTGCTACCATGAAATTGGAAAACGATATATAGAATCACATCTTGAAGGACTGAATATTTTATTAGTCTTTTTATGATAGATACAAACATGATTCACATATTACAATTGAATAAAAAAAATTAACATATTTTTTCTATGAGAATAAAATTTTTTAATACATAATATCATACATATCAGTCATATAAATATTTTTGAATTATTTGGGAATTGAAAAAAAAATACAGATGTGCTCAAATGATTAGTAAAGGTTAACTATAATATAAGAAATACTAAATCAATGAGAATAATCAAAATGTATAGGTAAATAAATGAGCACACCGACCATTTAAAAAAACTATATGAGAAAAAATCAATATGGGAATGTAAATAACATAAACCACATTATATTTAATCAATGAACTGGAAATAAAATGCATTGAGAGATAATATCATAGTGAAAATCTTCTGGATAATAATAAATCGACTCTTAATAAAAGAAATTATTAATTATCTGACATAATATTTCACAAGAAATGATACCTTTATCATCACGATCTCTGTGGAAGAAATTTTAAAACATATGGATTGAAAACCGATTAAGATAAGGCTATCCAACTAATTCATCTCATTAGACCATTAATGTGTCATTGGGATTTCATTAATAGTTCACTGACCCATGTCTTTCATGTAAAAATATTTCCTCATATATTATATAATTTATTTCACTCATAAAAAATGTTCTTTATCATACAGTATCTGATTAGAGTAAAGGATACAAATTTATCAATATTTCTTCAAATATAAAATAATATTAAATGTAATAAATTATATATAGGAATTATATAAGGTTTAATTAATAAAATTATGCAGGATAAATAATATTTATATTTATGAGAAATCTAATATCCAATGATCATAAGAATGTGATCATTTAAATGGGATTTTATTAACTACCAAAACTAATCATTAGAGTGAATTTTAATACTTGTGTTAGTAAAAATGATCATAAACTATACAGAGAAAGAATAAGGATGATATCAATTAAAAATATACACATTTTTGTAATAATAATTTTTTTTCATTGAAGAATAAAAATACTAAAAAATATCTTTAAAAACCTTCTTGAGGAAAATATCCTTTTCATTTTGGAAAACATTTTAAAAATTATTTTCATTGAAAACAACTTCTCAAAATATTTCCATTAAAATTATCTTCCTAAAATTTCAAGGTAGGTTTCATATAAATGACATTCATGATGATGGTTAGTTCCATACATGTTGTAAAAGTAAAAAAGGATCATTCCTTCTACACTGTAAAAAGGATATGAAAGTGCCTTGTTTGGAAATTGAAAATAATATTCCTTTCACTTTTTATTTGAAATCTAAAGTGAAATGTTTTTAAAATGACATAATCTTCCTTTGAAAACATTATTTAAAAAATATAAATGGTTTTAAATTCCTTTTATAAACCATTTATAATAGCTAAAAACATTTTCGATTTCTTTAAACATGGTTTTTAAAGAAAATTTATTTATGACTGAAATGATAAATAATGTTAGATTTTCATAAAAAAAATTCTAAAACATTTTATGTACCAAATTGTGGGAAAATTGTTGTATGAACTCAAAATATCATGAATAACTAGAGGATTAGAAAATTAAATGATTTATTAAAAAATTATCAAACAATTTCCTATCATGTAAATTCAACAACAAACAATCTCAATTAGAATGGGGTTGTGAAATAAATAATCAAAATTATCATAACATTTAAGTGATAATCAATCAATGAATATATTATGTGTATAAACTATAAATATAGTTAAAAATTTGAAAATTTAATAAGTAAATAGTAAAAAGTGAGTGAACAAATAATCATATTATATCAATGACAAAAAAAGGTAATATAACTCAATGAAATGAAATTGAGTTATAATTTAATTTAAGACTTGGTAATTTCAAGTTATAATCCACATAGATAAAATAAATAAATTGGAAACATATTATAACATGAATAATGAAGTTTTTTATGATATTAAATGTTAAAGGGGAAGTATATAATGTAATGTCCCAACCCAAGTGCCACATGTCGGTGCCCTGAGCCATTTAGTCACATGACCTTAGGCATTCCTCCTTGAATTCTAGAGGCTACCAACTAGCACTGGGGGTCTAATAAAGATCATGAGCGAACTATACCCTATTTTTCAAAGTATCACAAAAAAAGAAATAAATAAAAATAGAAAATTTATATAACCAATTATCGGAGAAAACAAGTTTCACATGATGACCAAAATAGGAATACAATATCTAATACTAAACAATAGATATGTCATGAAACAAATGTAGCATGTGTCAAATGATAATCCAAAAGGAAAACACACTGACACTCCCAAGTAGGTCCTAACACCATTTCCAGTTCCATCATCCATGCTCATTCCCAACTTATCAATCTGACATAGGGATATTACCCTTGACCTATACTGAAAACATGAAGTCTATTCAGGTACCGATTAGGCAGCTCGAGTAGGGTGTGAGTACAACTCATTAATTCACCACCAAAAGAATGTAAAAAAATATTCAGTATATAATATCATATTATTTTTTAATTAATAAAATAAAATCAAGTAAACAACATTTATATATTCAAATATTCTTTATTTAACCACATAGACTCTCAGGCTCTTAAGGAAATACGAATCTCAATACATGCTTTGACCAGTGTTGGAGTATGAACTATCCCCAATGTATATCACATATCATAATACCATTATCTTTTATCATATCATTTCAATCATATCACTTCTTATTGAAACCATAGTCCAATAACAACTCATGGGTATTGAACATCATTTCTAAAACCTTGTGGGTATTTGGAGCCTCAGTCCCTATCCCACACTCTTATATCACATATGTGTATTTGGAACAATAGTCCTTTTACCAAACTCATTTATCACATATAGGAATTTGTATCCTCAGTCTCTATCCCAAACTCATATATCACATATATAACATAAATCATGTTTAATCAAAATTATCCCTCTTATCATAGTTGAAATAAATTAGTATACCATTTTATCTTTGAAATAATATCATTGTTAAATACTTTAATAATGTTGAATTTTATGATAAATTCACCATTAACTATTACTCAATAATCAGTTCAAATAATCCATTAACCGATTAAGGTCATGTGAACCATATCATAATCACCAAAGGCAATTAATTCACAATCACATTAATTGACTGACTACACAATCCCAACTTCCCATAAATTCCACAATAACAAAATTCCACTGATTAATTAACCAATTAATTAATCCAATTCCACCAATTACATAATCAAACATACCCAATTTAGTTTTCCGAAATTTAACTCATCTCATAATCACATGGAAACTCAATTAATAAATTTCATGAATCTATAAATTAATTATTTAATGAATTTTTTAAATTCATTATTCAATTTCCAATCATTCCATTTGAAATTTTATAAAACATGCTCGTAATTGGAATTCAAGACTATGGAAATTGAATTTATACCACCTACCTCATGATCATTTAATTTCACTCATAAAAGGAAACCCCCAATTGAAGAGGAAGAACCGTGATTTTAAATAATAATAAGATCTTAATCTAAATAATAGATCCATTATCAAATATATTAGATCAATGGAAGCTTAGATTTAGATCCACTTCCAGTGGATGAAATAATATCCTTTCAAATGATTAGAGAAATATATGAGAGAGAGGGTAATCTACTCAGGATGGGAATATATTACCAAGAGAGGCACAAATCTTCAATCTAGACTTCCACTTTTCATGAAAGGATATTATAATTCAATATAATCTATCTAGGAACCAAAAAAATGATTATAAATGGGTTAGGATTGATATGGGTTGACTTAGAGTTAATTTATGAAGTTTTGGAAGTTTTTATCTAATTTTTGAGGGATTAAATTTTTTAACACACATTTTCTTATATGGGTTGAATAGTTTAGAATATTCATGGAACTTAATAATGAACCTCACCTAGGGGTGTCTTATTGTTACTACTAATAGGTTTTGAAATTTAAAAAATGGTGTGTCACTCATGTGAATACACGCTATTTGGGTTATGAGGGTTTCCTGGGATGGGTGCATGGTCTGGGAAAACTGTTCGCGAACAGTTTGCTTCCCATATTCCTACCAAAATTATACAATTTCACCCCAAAACTCTCCAATGTAAAAAACAGCCAATATAAGATAAAAAAAGTCTACCTGTAAATGAGCTTGAGAGATGTTTATAAAAGTTCTAGATCATACAATCTCCCCACCATATAACATCTCATCCCTGATATGTAATACCATTCTTATCTAAGATTTTGATTCAAAAATACTGGTCCCATGGGCCCACATTTCATCCTCTTCGTCCAATGATTCTTTTTGAACGTGACCCTATTGTAACAATACATGAACTATTTACACAGTCTTTCCCCACAACACTTTCTCACTGTAATCCAACACATGTATCGAATGATCCTCAAAGGACACATTAGTCTCAAGAACAACATCATCCAAACTAGTCAGATGAATAGGGTTGATTGATATTTCCGAATATGTGACAAATGAAATACATCATGAATGAAACTATACCTCTATAGAAGATCCAATCAGTATGTCACCATCCCAATTCTCTCCAAAACATAAAACTGTCCAACAATCTTGGGCCCCAAAATTCCATGTCTCCAATTCCTACGGTGACCCAACCTAGGTGACACCCGAGGGAACACATGATAACCCACTATAAACTAAATGGGTCATCATCATCTATCTAGATACAACTTATGTATTCTCTAATCCATATCCATATGATACTAAATCAACTGAACGTGCTCCGATTTCTCCTGTATTATAATTGGTCCAAATATCTCTAACTCACGTACCTCCATCCAACAAAGAGGTGATATTTATGTACTACCATAAAGAGCCACATATGGTGCTATCTGTATAGTTTTCTAATAACTATTATTATTGGAAAACTTCATTAATTCTAGTTGATTCTCCTAATTCCATCCAAAATATAGGACACACTCCCGAATCAAATCCTCAATAACTTGTATAGTACTTTTGACTACCCATCTGTCTTTGGGTGGAAATTCATACTCAATAAAAATCTTGTACTAAGCGGCTTCTACAGGCCCTTCCAGAAGCATGATGTAATACACATTTTACGGTCAAAAACTATACTATGTGGAACCTCATGCAGATGTACAATATTCTAAACATACAGAACTCCCAAATGAACCACAAGTAATTTATCTTTTATAGGCATGAAATGTGATACTTTCATTAATTGGTCCATAACCGCCAAATTAGCATTATTATTTTGAGGTTCCCTTGGGTGAACCACCACATATTCCATAGTAATATCATCCAAACATTATTCTATAATGGATAATGGTTGTAGACCACCAAGTGATTTATGCTTTGCCTTCACCTATTGGAGGGTGTAGCATCGTCTCACAAAACTTGTAATATCCATTTTCATTCCTTGCCACCAATACTACCAACATAATTCACAAAATTTTTTTGTCAAACCCTAGATGCACCACCTACTTCAAGGAAATGAATTCATGCATTGGATCCTCCTGCATAATTATAGGTACAACAACCCCATTCTTGACATAGATGATATCATCCTTATATATGCTCCAATCGGAAGGTGACTCAACACCTTCAAGGAATCCCCTAAGGCCAAACACTGAAGATCTGCATATTATCTATCTCTAATATCTAAAAAAAGGGTATTATCCACTAAGAATGATATTATATTAATCTTCTCATGACCCACCTAAGCCACAATATGCATTTCATCCATCATAGTCATCTTTTTTCACTCAAAACTATTCTCCTAAACTTCCTAAGTCTATATTTTCCTTCATATGGAATAAACAAAAATGTTTACGATACCTGGTGTATACAATTTCTCAAAATCAAATGACCTCATATTCTCAACCCATATAAACTTAAATAGATTCAAATCTAATTGTGAAAAGATATATTTTTGTATCTTATGATCGTTATACACAACAATATTTTATCACAAAAGATAATGCCACCAAAACAAAAAAAGAATAAACCAGTACAAATAATTTTAGTTCATTTTCATGGTAGTCCATTCATGTGACCTCCAATATGATGGACAATAGTCCATAACTTGATCTCCCTCCATCAACACTACTCTAAGCCTGATCCTAGATGCATCATAAAACTACATATATACCTCACTGGTCTTGGGTAGGATAAAGATTGGTGTAATTGTAAAAAAAGTATTCTACTCACGGAATAAATTACCAGATGTTCCAAACCATTCAATCTTTATCCCCATTTTGGTTATAACCCAAAGAGTTTCTTCTAAAGATTAAAAGTGTTGGATGGACCTCCAATAATATCCCACTAACCCTAGAAGCTACAGATGTAAAAAACATTCCTGAGATGCTCCCAAGAAATCACTTCTTGAAAATTATCTGGGTCTACTGACACATCTTTATTTGAGATGATGTCACCAAATAAGTGTTATGAGTTTTAGAGTACAATGATATTTCATCCAAAAACAATAGAACAAACTTATCTAGATACAGGTGGAATATTAAGTTCATCAAGGTCATAAACACTACGGGTGCGTTCATCACCCCAAACTGCACCATGTTGAACTCATAAAGTCCATACCGGCTTCTAAAATCATTCCTCAGTATATTAGAAAGATGAACTATCAATTGATGATACCCTCATCTCAAGTCAATCATGGATAAAAAACAAACTTCCCTATAAGGATACAAGTTTTTGTTTGTACCCTTAAGCGGATATTGGTTCTTTACTTTCTTCAAGTTCAACTAATATTAGTAAAAACATAAGAATAGGGTCCTAACATCATTCTTTTCAAACAATGCAAGAGAAACCCATGGAGACAAACTTGGATAGATAAACCCCTTCTCCATAACATCCTATAATGGATTATTAATCTCTTAATGATCTATTGTTAGTATTCGGTTTGGTAAAATATAAAATATCTCAACTAATGGTATGAGATCAATTGTAAAAATCACATCTCTCTTAGGTGGAATCTATAAGAATTATTCAGGGAAAAATTCCAAAATCATTCAACTATGGGTGGAAAAAAATCATTATTAACAACTAAATAATTTAGTAAAAGACTTGCATCCCAGGAAGTGTTCTCCCCCAGTTGCTAATGAAGTGGCACCAGATAGCTCTTCTAGATATCCCAATATCTACAAGGAATATAAATTTCACCCTCATGATACATAAAATTCACTCTTCTGGGGTAACAATATTTGTGGTATTAGAATGATACTAAAAAATAAATAGCCATTATTAGGTCAAATATTCACATATATAGAATGTAAACATCTAGAATAAAATGATACTCCCCAACCTCGAGAGAAATCCATTTTCATAAATAGTTTTTCCTCAATCATACTACCAATCATGTGTCGGTCATCATAACCCTACCAATGAAATCAACCAATAGGCTTGAACCATTCAAAATTTATGCATATATAAGTGATTAAGAAGAACCAATACCAAATAATCGACTAGATTGTATAGAACCTACTATAATAGTACCTCACACTATTGACGGTGCAACCTCGTTATCCACCAGTGTAAGATGAAATATGTGTAACTGTTATGACCCACTTCCCTATTATAAAGATCGATTACCATGAGCTTCACCACTCTACTGATATGGTCTCTCTTTCCCAAAACCACAATGTCCACCACCTCTACCAAAATGGCTAGTATAACTCCATATGATATACTCATACCATGTAAAAGATCCCATTACCACACTCTGATTCTTCTTAGCTACTCCATCACTACTCATCTATAATGGGCTCTGGCAGAATGTCTATAGATGTTGCATAATTCCAAATTCTCATAACTCTACTGGTGGTCGGGGAATTTTTTTATAAAAGTGTCCTAGCCTACTGCACTTGTAGAAAAGAACTAGGGTAAGAGCTAGAGTAACTGATTATTCCTCCAAGACACCATTTCTTCCCAAGAACAAGTCTACTTTCTCATAAACTCACTTCCTACCCCCATAAGACGTACCACCTGATCATCTAGAAGAAACTTCCTGGAATCCAATGGATGTTTTCTTCAGGTTCCCCTAAGATGTGATAACCTGATCAACCGATTCAAAAAAACTTCTCTTTCTTAAATATATTGTAATGGAACTTAATCTCACACATAAGCCCATCTGGGAAACTTTTTTCTATAACTGTCTCATCCCATACTAGTGATGGAGGAAATCACTACAAGTTAGTAAAGAGACCAACATATTTAATCATAGACATAATTACTTGATTCAAATACATGAACTCAAATTCCTTCTATCATCTCAGTGTCTCTGGATAAAAGTTCTCTTGGAAATTCTACAAAAAAAATTGCATACAATTTTATATTTCTTCCTAGTGTGAACTTGAACATACCACTAGTGATTTCTCTATATTTATAACATATAAGAATCCATTATATCCCTATTCTCATCCAGAGTCTCTAAATGTTCATGTATAGTATGGATGGACTTTATCCAAAACTCTACTACTTCAGGTCCACCCTCTCTAGTGAAAGGAAGAGGGTATAATAATTGAAACACCCTTGTGAGTTCAGATATAATTTTCACCACCCTCTCTAGGTATCTATCCATAAACTACATGAAGAGATAAATTTTCTCATGGATATAATCTCCATCCCCTTCTCCCGAACTATATTGGTGCTTCAGGTTCCACTACTGGAGGATCATTTCAAGTAATATCCTTATGTTGTCCTTTCAAAAATAATTTTCCTAGAGAGATTAATCTATAATTAAAAACACATCTACTATGAAAAATTTCAAAACATTAATAAAAATACGAGGATTCACAAGAATCCATAACAAGTCATCCCCCAAATCCCACCATACAGTCAAAATCAGGGCACTGTCACCACCCTTAGCCATTCCTCATCTAGGTCATGGATCACATAGTGTAAAACACATTATCATTTACCAATTTTCGTTAGACAACCTTGTTTTCACATCTTTCATCATTTTATAAATTTTATTCCATATTTGGAACCATTTTCAGTGCAATTACAAAAGAAATGAAAAAAATAATCTTCGACAACAAACCCAAAACATATTTTTTTCCATTAGTACCTAAAAACGATTCATGTCACAATAATTCATATGTTCTTAGATTGATTTGTGTATACTCAACTCTCGCTCCATTCCGATCCACAAGTAAAATACCAAAAAATCTAAAAAATAATGATCCTATCACACATAAATTGAATCACATGAGGTAGAATAACATCCAATGGAAACAACACACACCAATAATAACAGCCCCAACTTGGGAACTTTGTTTGTCCTCCCGTACATGTGTTAGCTTCTCTAATTCATGATCTTGTGTCTATGTCCTGACTCATCCTATTATCCTGTATACATTTCTCAAATAATATGTTAAAATAAAATGAAAGAAACCCTACTTTGAAATAACTTTGTAATGTCTCAACCTAGGTGCCACATACCGGTGCCCCAAGCCAGTCTATCACACAACCTCATGCGTGCCTCTCCGCATGCTACATGCTATTGAGTAATAGTGACAGTCTAGCATCAATCATGGAGATACTATACCTTCATTATCAAATTTTTTGGATATCCATGCTAAACATGAATATCCAAATTAAATATGCAATATATAGAAAAAACCAGCATTAACTAATGACCAAAATAGGAATACAATATACAAAAATAAATCATTTCATATGTCTTGCTAAAAATGTGTTAATTAAATAATGAAAAAACAAAAGAAATGCACACTAAAAGTCCCATGTAGGCCTCAACACCATGTTTTGTTCCTTCATCTATACTTCAACCCAACTCAACCACCTATCATGGGGCTCTTTCCCTTATCATGTCCTGTAAACATGAACTCAATTTGGGTAATGAAAAGAAATATCTAGTAGGGTGTGTGTACAACTATGTTTTCCTCCACCAACGGCGTCAATATATAGTCAATAACAGTTTATGAAGCTGTATAAAGAATAAAATACATGTAATAAAGTAAACATTTTACATATATTCAATAATTATTTATTTAACTACATAATCCCATGGTGTTATCAAGGACACTCGAACCTCAATACATGATTCAGCCCATGCTATAGTCTAAACTATCCCTAGGGGATATTACATATCACAATACCATGGTTATCATTTATCATTTCATTTTAATCATATCAAGGCCTATTGGAACCATATTCCAACACAAACGTATATTTATAGAACATCATGTCTAACACCCCAAGGGTATTTGGGGCCTATATGCCCATCACACACCTCAATTTCAGATATGATTATTTCCAGCCTTAGTCCCTATCCCACACTCATATATCACATAAGTTAATTTTGATCCTTATTCCCTATCCTAATTATTTTTATCACATATGGGTAGTCGGCTCCTTAGCCCCTGCCCCAAACTCATATATCTCATATAAAAAATGTATCACATATATCACATAAATAAAGGTAAATCAACATTACTTCTCTTATCACATTTTAAATTAATTAATATACCATTTCAACTATTAAAACCATTCATGGTTCAATACCTTAGTCACATGGAATAATATGAGAAATTCACCATTAAACCATTTTTCAATAATAAATTTGTATAACCCATTTACCCATTATGGCCAAGTAAATCATCTCACAATACCTATTTTTAATTAATTTATGATCACATTAATTTAAAATTTTCACAATCCCAATTTACCATAAATTCCATAGTCACAGCATTCCATTTATTAATTAACCAATTAATTATTCCAATTCCAACAATTTCATAATCACAATTACCTAATTAAATTTTCCCATGTTCAACTCATCTAATATTCACATGGAATCTATATTAAAAAATTCCAAAAATCTATAAATTAATTAATCTATTTATTTATTCAATACAATAATCAAATTCTATATATGAAAAATAAAATTTCAAAACACATAAAAGTAATTGGAATTTACAACTATGGAAATTTAATTTAAACCACATACCTCATGATCAATGAAGGATACTCACCAATTAAAACCCCCAATTGAAGAAGAAAAACCATGATTATGATGAATAATGAGTTCTAGATATTAAATATAGATCCAAGACAAAACAAAATAATACATGGATACATGTATCAAGATCCATGGAAAATGGAGGAGAAGTATCCTTCTAATAGAAACAAGAAAGGCGGTAGAGATAGTGGAAACCAAAAAGGATGAGAATTTATTACCAAGAGAGGTGCATATATTTAATCCAGGGATCTATTCTTGGTGAATAGAGGTTATAATTTTTTGTAATCCATCTGACATCCTCCAAAAAATGAGAGAAAATGGTTTAGGATTGAGGGGGGTCAACCTATAGATAATTCCAGGGGTTAGGTAATTTTTAATATATTTTTCAAAGGATAAAATTTCCGCACACACGGTTTCTTATACGGGGACACGATTTACCATAACTGAGCTCCCTAACCATTCACCTCAGTTTGGAGTGTATCACAGTTACTACTAAGAGGGTACATGGTTTTAAAAATGATGTGTCAGCCATGTGAATACCCTCTATTTGTGTTTTCACAATTATCTTGGTTGGTCGCATATTTTGGGAAAACCTTTCTCAAATGCCCCAACCCCAGTTACCTAGATTCGGTGCATTATTACATAACATTGGTATAATACAAGGAATCATGTCCTGAAAGACCGATCAGTTTAGTAGCCTTGTGAGTACTAGATACATTCATAAGTTTTACATTATATCATTAAATAAAAACATCAACAACATTTTACCCTTTTGAACACACTTATATCCTTAGCCTATCCCAACAAGTCAACCATAAAATACTTCTTCACATCCTTGGAAAAATAAAACATAGAAAGGGATGAGCTCAGATGCTCAGTAAGGATAACAATATACTGGAAACTTTTGTAAATAAGCATAAACATTTAAGGCAATGTATAAGACTAAAACAAAAGACTTTTAAACTTAAAATTCATTATAATATGGAAAATATAAAATCCAATAATACCACTTATTTATACATATTGATATTATACAAGTCGAATAATCACATGCAATATCAATAGCCACTTTCATAATGATGGAATGCATAATTCCAAACTTCATAACCACATAGTCAAGGACTTGTGCCAAGACTACAAATAATATTTTGTCAAGTTCTTATTCCAAGAAACTATTTTGTCTCAAGAGACCTACCGATACATCAATTAGCTATAGTGGGATCCACCCATCACTTTCTAAATCCAATGCATTCCTAATATGAAATGGTTTAAACATAACATAAACATTCGTATTAAAACTAGCATATTAATTGCCAATACTTTATCTATAAACCATGAATGGTGTAAAAAAACATGCCCATGGTCAAACATATCACAAAACCTTCAATTCAATATGGAATATTTGTATCATAATAAATCAACTTCAAACAAGTTTAGAATCCATCAAAGGATGTTGACATAGATGAAATGAAAACTATTTGAAATAAAAACCTCTTTCTATTTTGAAATCATTAAAAAGATACATAATTATAAAATAAAACATTTATTTTGAAAATATTCTTATAATCATGTATTGGAAGCTTCGATGATGATATAACGGTAAAAAATAGCTTCACCCACCGTATAAGTTAAAAAATATTCTTACCTTAATTTTTTCGAAAGAGGTCATAAAGTACCTCGTTTGGAAAACGACGGAAAGAATACTTTCAAAACATATAAGGTAAAATAAGGGTATAAATGAATTTAACCCATTGTTTTGTAGATAGTAAAAAAAAATTGAAATATATTTTTAAGAAAACACAGATGTGGATGATGAAGAGGTCCCAGTAGATACTTACGTAAAAACAACCTCGGATAATAAAGAGATTGTGAAATTAACATTTACCTTGTACTTTTCCTTAGTCGATGGTATGTTAAATTCATGTATAATAGTTAAAAATTTGTTATTAAATTATAAATGAACTAAATACATAAATATGATATCATATATAATCTTATAATATTAATTTGTTAATAATATTTTAGTAGTATCATCGTTTTCGGTGTTAACTGATTCGTTTTCCTTTATATTCTTGGTTACATAAGCCATGTTTTTTATGGATATGATGTATTTGATTCTTATATATAATGATATTATTTTAATAAACATTATTTTTAATCATAAAATGAAAATTATTCCTGAATGATTATGATGGGGAATAAATCTCATGGAGTTTGTGGAGACGGTAATCCATACATATGCACGAGCGACAATATCATTATTTTGATGGAAAATTGTATGTAATTGGATGTTATATCATATATAAAGAATCATTAAAATTTTATATTTATTATCTACATCATTTATACTCATTATTATACCCATCCAAATAATGAATTGTTTGAATAACAAACTACACCACGACGTGGAGACGATAATTCGTACGTACACATGTTTGGTGACTTTGTCATTTATAGGATGTATAGAATAATGAATATGGTTGTACCATTTTTATAATAACATCAAAGTATGTATAAGATAATGGATTCATTATTTTAGAATGGAAACAACAAATAAAGAGGAAGTGGAAGAAGAAAAGAACTTTAAAGAGGTGATGAAATATTTACCTCTTTTTCGGGTTCTTCCTTTTGATTTGTTCAAAAGGGCTCCTCAAGATGACTTTCTCACCAAAGGATGACATCTAGGATTAATGAAGGAAAGTTGAGAGGATATTTGGGCAGTTTTTGGCCAATACAAAAGGATTTTGAGGTGTTAAATTAAGATAAGTGGAAGTGACCTTTTATTAGAGAGGTGAGGGTCACTTTAGGAAAAATTGAAATATTATTTTATAATAAAATAATTTTCTATTTTTAATGTATCCAAAATGAATTATTTAATGGATAAGGTGGGGATGGGTCGAAAACCCTTGAACAAACAGGTTTTATACAGGTTTAGGCCATTATATTAACCTTGTCTTTTAGATTTAACTCTTAGTTCAATAGTTTGACATTTTCCATGTCTCTCTGTATCTTTATATTATATGGTTGATAAAATTAATATAACAAGCCAAGAGAACCCCATGTGGTTAATTATTAATATATATATAACCTTATCTAATTAATTTTTCCAAATATTTTATTTTTAAGAATATTATATCAATTAATAATATAATATATTTTTTTAAAAACTCAATTATGTCAATTTTGACACTATTTAGTATTGAATTTTTTTTGAAAGCCATAAAAACTTTATCACTTAGAATGAAATTTAATTAACAAACCCTAAAATTTCATATTAACCCATAAAATTATTGTAATTCATCAGAAGTCTCAATTTACATTTATTGGGATATTTATAATATCAATTATTTAAATAATTCATTAATAAAGTAATTATTGCAACATCATTAAGTCATAAATAAATAAATTATATAATGTCTGAAAATTATAAATAAAATAACATTATGTAGGAAATATTTTTATCTTTCTAATGAATATTTATTGGTGAATTTATATTTTGTGTAACCCTATATTAAAAATGGTTTAGTTATTAATCATTGAATTTAACTCTTTTAACTCTTCTTTAAATAAAATAATAATAAAAGTCCTAATCTAATCCAAGTGGACCAAAGGGGATCATATATTATTCCTAAGGTTGTTTTTGGTCGAATTATACTTATCCAATAGAATTAGGACATGTGTTAGGGTAATTATGATATCATTTTTACCCTTAATTACCATATTTACTTTTAACAGTGGTAAATCAAAGTCAAAAGTTACTATTCACGAAAAAAATTGTTTTTGTCTTATTGAACCAAATTTTACTTACTGATATTAATTGTGTTTCTCAGATTTTTTAAATTCAACTCACAGAAGCGGTAAAATTTTGTTATATACAAATTTTCAAATGCACCTTGGAGGTGGGTAAAAGAGGGTAAAAAGTTCGATAAAATTTTATATATCTAAACTTATTATAAAATGACTCCAATGAATTACGTTGAACATATATAGGTATTATGTATCTATTTTGACCTAAAATAAATTAAAATAAAATAACTAATTATTTAAATAAAAAAGTCAATTTTAAACAATAATAGTGTTTTTTTCACTATTGATAAAAAATTGAAGGTTTTTAGAAAAATACCAAAAAATCACCCTAAGATAATTTAAATATTCCAAATCCAAAAATTAATTACATTTTGAAAGATAAAATTTATTAAATTTTAAAAAGAGGGCATTACTATTCATAATTGCAAGTTTGGTTGGTTCTGGTGTGTTTGAAGTCGATGTTGCGTACAACACAAGATATTGTATTATTCAAAGGGAAACGTACCATGGATGTTTGGGGTGTTACATTCTCCCCTCCTTAAAATAATTTCTACTCAGAAATTTCTAGAATATTACTGCATAAAATGATTCGGGTGGTTCTTCGTCATAAGTTATTCGGGTTCCCATGTTGCATCTTCCATTTTATGGTTTCTCCATTGAACTTTTACCAGAAGAGTCGTCCGGTTTCTCATCACTTGTTCTCTTGTATCAAGAATCTGGATAGGATCTTCATAATAAGATAGATCAGGTTCCCATTCAATTTCATCATAGGTGAGTACATGGGTTTGGTCAGGCATGTAATTTCTTAATAGTGACACGTGGAACACATTGTGATATTTGGAGAGACATGGTGGCATTACCAAACGGTAAGCCACAACCCCAATTCGTTCTAGAATTTCGAAAGGTCCGATATACCTGGGACTTAATTTACCCTTCTTACTGAATCGTATAACTCCCTTCTTTGGAGATATCATCAATAAAACATGATCTCCTACCTGAAATTCCAAATCCTTCCATTGGTTATCGGCATAGCTCTTCTACATACTTCGATTTGATTTGATGTGGGTTTGGATAACCTTCACCTTTTCCATCGTTTCCTCAAAAAGTTTTGGGCCTACGAGTTTTGTTTCACCAACATCATCCCAACAAGTTGGTGTGTGATATCTCTTTCCATATAATGCTTCATATGGTGCCATTTGAATACTTGAATGGAAGCTATTGTTATAAGAAATTTCTACCATAGGTAAATATTGATCCCATATACCTTGAAAGTCAAGTGAGAAAGATCTCAACATGTCATCTAAGGTTTGAATAGTCTGTTCTGATTGCCCATTGGTTTGAGGGTGGTAGGCAGTGCTCAAAAGAAGTTCAGTATCCAGGGATTTCTGAAGAATTTTCCAAAATCTTGATGTAAAATGGGGATCACGATAAAAAACAATCGATAGGGGTACTCCATGAAGTCTTAAAACTTCATTAATATATAGTCTTGCTAAATGTTCAAGTGGTAAATCCTCTCTTATAGCACGAAAATGTGTTGACTTGGTAAGATTATCAACAATGACCAATATTTCATCATTCGTTTTAGGAGTTTTTGGTAGTCCCATCACAAAGTCCATCATAATATCATCCCATTACCACTTAGGTATGAAAAGAGGTTGCATGACTCCTTTAGGATGTTGTCTTCCAACTTTCACTTGTTGGAAAACCATACATCTCAACACAAAATCAGCGATCTCTCTCTTCATGTTGTCCCACCAAAAATGTTCCTTTAAATCTCTATACAATTTAGTGCTACCAGGGTGTATAGAGAAATTAGAGCTATGAGAATCATCCAACAATTCCCTTTTTAGATCAGGTATGTTAGGAACACCAAGTCTCTTCCAAAACTTCAATATCACGTCTTCATATATGAAGTCGATCAATCTATCATCGTTCACAACATTAATTTTCTTTTGAAACTCCTCATCATCAGTTGGAGATATTTCTATCCTTTCTAGTAAATATGGTTTGGAAAAAATTTGAAAATGTATTGATGTTTCACCTCCCATGATTATTCCCATATAAATATTTCCTAGATCCATTAAAATAGGATCCCTTTCAACTCTCATCTTGTTCAATACTCCATGATCCTTTCTAATCAAAGCATCTGCCACTTTATTTTTCTTCCCCAAGTGGTAGTGTATTGTGCAATAATAATCCTTGAGTAGATCAATCCATCTCCTTTGCCTCATGTTGAGTTCTTTTTATGATAAAATATACTTCAAACTCTTGTGGTCAGTATAAATCTCACATTTTTTATCATAGAGATAGTGTCTCCATATTTTCAGAGAAAATATTACAACTGCTAACTCAAGATCATGAGTGGGATAGTTTTTCTCAGGAATGTTTAGCTATCATGATGCATAGGCAATAACTCTATCATTCTACATAAGGAGACAACCAAGTCCTTTCTTCGAAGAATCACTATAAATAACAAACCCATCATTCCCCGATGGTAGAGTCAATATGGGAGCATTAACTAATCTTCTCTTCAGTTCTTCAAAACATTCTTCACACTCTTTGGTCCAAAAAAATTTAACCCCTTTACGTGTGATCTTGGTTAATGGGTTATCCAATTGAACAAAATTATAGACAAAATGCCGATAATAACCTACTAAATCATTAAAACTATGTACCTCAGTTATACTTGTTGGTACTGGCTATTCTTGAATTTCCTTTGTCTTAGAAGGATCAACAGAGATTCCATCATTAGAGACAATATGGCCAAGAAAAGAAATCTCCTAAATCCAGAATTCATACTTACCAAACATCCCATATAATTAATTTATTCTAAGAGTCTTTAAGATAATGCGTAAGTGATTTTCGTGATCTTTGTAGCTTTTTTAGTATACCAATATATCATTAATAAATACCACTACAAAGTCATCAAGATATTCCTTGAAAACTCTAGTCATTAAATCCTTGAAAACAAAGGGTGCATTAGTCATCCCAAAAGGCATTACTATAAACTATTAATGCACGTACCTGGTTCGAAATGCTATTTTTGAAATTTCTTCCTTCTTCACACAAAACTGATGATATCCAGATCTAAGGTTAATATTTGAAAAATATTGAGCTCCATGAAGTTGGTCAAATAAATCATCAATGTGAGGTATGGGATACTTGTTCTTTATTTTTATAGCATTGTTCTCCCTGTAGTTAATGCACAACCTCATAGATCTGCCTTTCTTCTTATCAAAAAGGACTGGGGCTCCCCATGGAGAAAAACTAGGGAATATAAATCCCTTATTACTCAATTATTCTAGTTGTTTCTTTAGTTACACTAATTCCATAGTGGACATTCTATAAGTTGTCTTTGATATGGGCCTTGAACCAGGAATTAAGTCAATGGAAAACTCAATTTCTCATTCTGGAGGATGTCTAGATAAATCCTCGGGAAACACATCAACATATTATTGCACAATAGGTATGTCCTCTATTGGAACATTCTTTTTATCATCCATAGTTATTTAATTCTCTTCTTCCCCAATAATTGAATTTAGTTGAGCTAATGGGGGTGGATCTAGATAAGAATCAGATTGTGAAGTTTCTACTCTAAAAATAAGGTACCCCTTATCATCATTAAAAATTGTAACCTCTTTCTTCTTACAACAAATTTTCACATCATGGTCTGAAATCCAATCCATTCCGAAAATTATATCAAATTCAATCATGGGTATGACGATGAGATAAGCAGATAAAGAACATTTATATGCCCTAATGGGAACTGATTCACAAAAAATTATTGTTATGATAATTCCCTTAGTTGTTTTTACTGACAACTCCCTTGTTAAGTCAAATTGAAATTATCTAATTTTCTTATCAAACTGGAAAGATATGAAACAATGTGATGATCTAGAGTCAAATAATCCATTGTCTAAACTTGAGGAAACCATTAAATTACCTGCCACAACATCTTTCAGAGATTCAACCTCAGCAGTAGTGATCACATAAGCTTGGCCTTACTCCCTTAGCCTTTTCTAAGGTAAGTTGCCTTGGTTTTTAGGACATTCATTTGAATAATTCCCCTTTTCTCTATAATTGTTGCATTCAACATTGACATCCACTTTCTCCCCCTTGTAATCACGAGCTTGGTGGACTTTTTTACCACACTTGTAATAGACTCTCATTCCTTTCAAGAAAGTACTGGGGTGTTTCTTCCTACATTTACCACATGATGTATATTCAACTTTTCCCTTATTCACCTTATTACTATTTCTAGAGTTTTTAGCAGATCTCTTCTTCTCCTGTTTTTCTTTAAAGTCGTAAGACTTATAGAATTATTTTTCAGTCTTGATAGCATATGAGACAATTTCTTTGTATGATAATAAGGATTATGAGACTAATGATCACCAGATAAATTTTTTTAACCCATCAAAGAATCGATCAATATTACTCCTTGGGTTGTGTATATAATAAACAGAATGCCTTGCTAACCTTGTAAAGTTAGCCTCATATTTTGCGACATTCTCATTCTCCTTTTGTCTCAGACTCAAAAATTGCCTTTCCATATCTGCTAGATGGTCATGAGGAATGTATTTTTCTATGAAAATCTCTTTAAACTCACTCCATTCCATATTTTATACTTCATCATCTTCCGTTGTGTTTTGAATCAATGACCACCATTGATCTGCATCTCCCGTGAGGCGATAAAATGTAATGACAACTTTTTCACTTTCGCTACTCCTCAAAGCATGAATTATTTTCTCTAAGTATTACTATGATACTAATGGATTTGTACCCCTATTGAATTTTTCTAGTTGTTTCCTCATGAATCATTCTAACATGGATCTTCCGCGTTGTGGATCAGGGTGATCCATATGGGTAAAGTTATTATTCATAACCGGAGTGAGTTGTCCCAGTATGGTGATTAGATAATTAGTACCAGTTGCTTCACCAGCTCCACTATAATTACCTTGAGTAGGATGGAAATCTCTACATGGATTACATTAATTGATATAGTTTCTATTCCTTACACTAGGCGCAATTTCTAAACAATGGAATATAGTAGATTAGTTTATGGATCACAATACATAATTCCAAACTTGAAAAACAGTTAACATAAATTGAACAGTATATGGATATAATCCATAATCATAAAAATGTTTTATTTGAGTAAGTATATACTCATAAACCCTTCATAATGGTTTTTAAAGAAAATGAGATGTATCTTAAGCATATCCCCTGGGAGTGTTGTAACCAAGAGTGCAACAAGGCCCATTGTTGTGCACCACTTCCCGTTTGAGTATAGCTCAAAGCGGTGTTTTCGGGTCTTACCCCTTGGTACATCTGTGTGAGAGCCGCCTCTACCTACACATATCCAGACAGGGATTTATTTCTTGGAAATCTCACAAAATCTCTACAGTATGAAAATTCTAGGAAGTTATTCTATACTAATCTTCAAAGTCTATCTTAGGGTAATGTTTTCAAATCATTTTTTTTATAAATCTAGCTACCAAGGTTTGTACTAAACTTCCTCTAATACCAACTGTAACACGATGACCCTATTTACCTAGAATTGGTGCATTATTACATAACATTGGCATGATACAAGGAATCATGTCTTGAAAAACGGATCAGTTCAGTAGCCTTTTAAGTACTAGATAAATTCATAAGTTTTACATTATATCATGAAATAAAAACATCAACAACATTTTTTTCCCTTTTGAGCACACTTATATCCTTATCATATCCCTATAGTTCAACTATAAAATACTTCTACACATCTTGGTAAAAATAAAAAATAGAAAGGGGTGAGCTCATATGCTTATTAAGGATAACAATATAGTAGAAATTTTCATAAATAAGCATAAAAATTTAAGGCAATGTATAAGAGTAAAACAAAAGCCTTTTAAACTTAAAATTAAACATAATATGGAAACAATAAAATCAAATAATTCCATTTACTTATTCACATATATATTATACTATTCTAATAATCACATGAAATATCAATAGCCACTTTCATAATTATGTAATGCATAATGCCAGACTTTATAACCACATAGTCAAGGCCTTGTGCCAAGACTAAAAATAAGATTTTGTCAAGGTCTTATGCCAAGACACTATTTTGTCTCATGAGACCTACCGATGCATCGAGGAGTGATATCGGGCTCCACCTGTCACTTACTAAGTCCAATACATTTCTCATATGAAAAGGTTTAAACATAACATAATTCGTATTAAAACTAGCATATGGAATGTCAATACCTTATCCATAAACCATGAATGGTGTAAAAATAACACATTCATAGTCAAACATATCAAAAAACCTTCAATAAAATATGGATGATTTTTATCATAATAAATCAACTTCAAACATGTTTAAAATCAATAAAAGGATGTTGACATATATGAAATGAAAACTATTTGAAATAAAAACCTCTTTATTTTTTGAAATAATTAAAAAGTCACATTTTATAAAAGAAAAAATTTCTTTTGAAAATATTTTTGTAATCTTGTATGGGAAGCATCGACAATGATATAATGGTGGAGAATAATTGCACTCGCCGTATAAGTTAAAAAAACATTCTTACCTTTATTTTTTCAAAAAGGTCATAAAGTACCCTGTTGGAAAATGAAAAAAAGATTCCTTTATAAACATATAAGGTAAAATAAGGGTATAAATGACTTTAAACCATTGTCTAATAAATAGTAAAAATTATTTGAAATACATTTTTAATAAAACACAGATGTGGATGATAAAGAAGTCCTAGTTGATACTTATGTAAAAACAACCTCGGATAATAAAGAGATTGTGAAATTAACCCTCACCTGATACTTTTCCTTCATTGATGGTATGTTAACCTCATATATAATAGTTAAAACATTGTTATTAAATTATATAAGAACTATATACATCAATATGATGTCATATATGATCTTATAATATTGCTTTGTTAATAATATTTTAGTAGTATCATCGTTTCGGGTGTTAACTGATTTGTTTTCCTTTATATGATTGGTTATGTAAGCCATATTTTTTATGTATAGGATGTAATTGATTCATATACAGAATTATATTATTTTCATAAAAATTATTTTTCATTATAAAATTAAAATTATTCCTAAATGATTACGATGGGGAATGAATCTCATCACGTTCGTGGAGACGGTAATCCGTACGTACGAACGAGCGATAATATCATTATATTGATTTTGAAATCATATGAAATTTGATGTTATATCATATATACATAATCTTTAACATGTTATATTTATTATTTACATCAGTTATAGTCATTATTATACATATCTAAATAATGAAGTGTTTGAATAACAAACTACACCATGACGTGGAGACGGTAATCCATACGTACGCACGTATGGTGACTTTGTCATTTATAGGATGGATATAATAATTACTATGGTTGTAAAAATTTTATAATAACAACACAGTATATATAAGTTACTGGAGTTTTTATTTTATAATGGAAAAAACAAAGAATGTATAAGTGGAAGAAGAAAATAACTTGAAATAGGTGATAAAATATTTACATCTTCTTCTGGTTCTTCCTTTTGATTTGATCAAAATGGATCCTTAGGTTGGATTTATGACCAAAGGAAGACCTCCATGATGAAGGGAAGAAAATTGGGGGGAAATTTGGGTAGGTTTTGGCTGATTCAAAAGGCATCGTAGGTTTGAAATTAAGAGAAGGGGAAGTTCCCTTTTATAAGAGAGGTGAGGTCCACTTTTGAAAAATATTGAAATATTATTTTATAATAAACTCATTTCAGGTTTAAAATGGCTCAAAAATGAATATTTTAAAGTCTAAGGTGGGTATGAGTCGAAAACCACTCAACCAATAGGTTTTAGATAGGGTTTGGTCATCTTATTAACCATATCTATTAGATTTAACTTTTAGTTAAAAAGTTTGACATTTACCATGTCTCTTTGTATTTTTATATTATATGGTTAATAAACATACTATAAAAATCCAAGAGAACCCCATGTGGTTAATCATTAATATATAACCTTATCTAAGTCCTTTATAAGAACCTCAGATTTTTATAAATACTATATCAATTAATAATAAAATATTTGTTTTAAAAACTCAATTATTTCAATTTTGAGACTATTTAGTATTTGATATTTTTGAAAGCCATAAAAACTTTATCACTTAGAATAAATTGTATTTACCAACCCAAAAATATCATATTAACCTATAAAATTATTTTAATTCATCAGAAGTCCCAATTTACATTTATTTGGATATTTTTAATAACAATTAACTTAATATTTCATTAATAAGGTAATTATTGCATCATCATTGTGTCATAAATAAATTAAAATATATAATGTCTAAAAATTATAAATAAAATTATTTATGAAATCTTTTTATATTTCTAATGAATATTTATAGTCAAATTTATATTGTGTGTAACCCGATATTAAAAATGGTTTAGTTATTAAACTTTGAATATAACTATTTTAACTCTTCTTTAAATAAGATAATAATAAATGTCCTAATATAATCCCAATGAACCAAAGGGGATCATATTTTATTCTTAAGGTTTTTCTTGGTCGAATTATACTTATCCAATAGAATTAGGACATGTTTTAGGGTAATTATGATATCATTTTTACCCTTAATTACCCTATTTACTTTTAACTGTGGTATATAAAAGTCAAAAGTTACTATTCACAAAAAAAATTATTTTCATCTTATTGAACCAAATTTTAATTACTGATATTAACCATGTGTCTCGAATTTTTGAAATTCAACCAAAAAAAGTTGTAAAATTATGTTTTATACAAATTTGCAAATGCTCCTAGGAGGTGGATAAAAGATGGTGAAAAGTTCGATAAAATTTTATATATCTAAACTAATTATAAAATGACTCCAATGAATTACGTTGAAAATATATAGGTATTATGTATCTATTTTTACCTAAAATAAATTAAAATAAAATAACTAATTATTTAAATAAAAAGATGGTTTTAACCAATAACGCAGTGTTTTTTTCACTATTCATCAAAAATTGAATGTTTTCAAAAAAATACCCAAAATTCACCCTAATCTAATTTCAATATTCCAAATCCAAAAATGAAGTCCATTTTGAAAGATAAAATTTATAAAATTTTAAAAAGTGGGTATTAATATTCATAACTACTAGTTTTATTGGTTGTGGTGTGTTTAAACTCGAAGTTGCATACAACACAAGATATTGTATTATTCAAAAGGAAAAATATCATTGAAGCTTGGGGTGTTACACTTTCCCCTACCATGAACTACCCCTCTTCCTTCTAAAATTCTCCAATTTCAACCCCAAACTCCCCAAAGTAAAAGCCAAAAAATATAAAATCAAATAAATGAAAATATTTACCTATAATTGAACTCGATATGTCTTCAAAAAAGTTCTGGATATTACATATACTCCATATAAATGTAATTAGATTTATAACATTACAATATGCCTCAATTAAATGAAATTGAGACGAAATCCCATAAATTATTATTCCATTGGGTTGAACGTGCTTGAAACTTCTATATAGTGGTTTTAAACATATTATTATATAATTATATAACTATATTAATATTTATGATATCATATATAATCCTTTTATATATTTATCCATTCGTTAATAGCCATTAATTATTTTCATTGTTTTGGGTGTTAATCACATTGTTTTCTCATGCAATTATTGTTGTTAAAGTTATGATTATTTCCCATATTGTATAGTACTATCATTTCTAGAATATTAATCATGAAATAATTATAATGTATTTAAATCATCTGTACTTCTGAAACAAATAATGAATGTCGGTTAAGAAAAATGAATTATTCTATGACTATGGAGACGGTAGTCCATACATACGCATGAGTAATGTTTCAATTTTTTACTGATCATTTGGAAAATGTGGTAAGTAGTATATTAACTTTTGATAATGAATATTATTTTTTATATACCATACTTTAAAATTATATATTTTATCCATATATTGTGGCAATTAAAGGAGAGTCACATAACTTCATGGAAGTACTTGTCCACACATACATGAATGATGTCGTCATCATTATGTGAGTTAAAAGGGAAAAAATATAATGATATATATACTATAATTAAATAATGATAAATACAAAATTAATATCATAATTATTTAATCTATATCACATAATTTAACTAACATTATCTTTATCTCCATCTTGGTGAAGCATTAGTGAAAGATGAATCACATCGCTTCGTGGGGCGATAGTCCACTACAAGAGCAACATTATAATGTCTCCAACAAAATGGAATATAATATATATTTATAAAATATAATTAAAATATATATATAATTTTTTTAAAAATATCATATTTATTTATTTATTTAATCCATCATCATACCCATCCTTGATAGTTGGAAATGGAAATATGAACTATATTCATTCGCAAGGCAGTAGTCCATCGTACACACGAACGATAATTTCATAACTTATTTCATGGAAATAAATGGGGTTTTACATCAGAAACTTATTAAAATAACCTAAAATTATATAGAAGATACTGAAGTCTTCATATAATACATTTTTAATAAAAATGACAGATTTAGAGAAATAATTTAAACAAGGATGCTCATTGAAGAACATTACCTCTTCTACGGGAATCCTTCTTAGGTTTTCACTAAAGCCTTCAAATATTGGATTTATTCCCATAATAATATATTTATGATGAGTGAATTTATTTTGAGAATTTATTTTGGGTATTTCTTATAAAAAATTATTTTAAAGGTGAGAAGTGGAGAGGAGAGTGGATGACCATTTATTAGTGGGGTTAGTAGCACACATGTAATTTTTTTAAAGAGTGAATTCCAAATGTGTTTTTTTATTTCACCAAGACCCATTAGTGATATATTCTTTAAAATATAAGTAATAAGTTATAAATATGGAAATAATGGGTTTTGTACTCATTTGGGTTATTCGTACACCTTATATTATATGTATAACAACAAAGTAAATTTGTTTTCAACTTAATTACTATAATTAATATTAACTATTTTCACTAATCATTATGTTCAAAAATAATTTTACATTTTCAGATACTATAAATTATGGTGATTGAAAATATGGAATCATTTTGGCCAAATTAAACTCATAGAAGTAGATGAATATAATTTAAAATTAATCCCACAATCATGATAAGAAAGAGGGTCTTTAATGTAATAATGTTCAAAAGTTTACAATGTATTAATATATTAATTAAATATTAAAATCATTAAAATGAGATAAATTGAATAAATATATTAAAAATTGAAATTTTTTGACTTTTAAACTAATTAAAAAATATGTTTTAATTATAAATTATGTATATGAAAAGGCACTTTTCTATTAAAATATAGATTTTTTCACTATTTAGTAAAAAATGAATCATCTCTGATAAATACAAAAAAAAATATTCCTAAGAAAATTTTGGTATTACTATTTCAAAAAAAGATTATTTTTTCAAATAAATTATCTAAAAGTGGTAAAAGTTAATATTAAATTTTTTTCAAAGCGTGATTACATAGTCTTTTTGAAAAAAAAATACATTTTTATGAAAATATTCACCATACTTTTAAATGCTTTTTACATTATTTATCATAAATAGGTCAATAATAAATGTGTCTATAATATATATTTTCAGATTATAATTAATCATTTTCATACCATCTATCCCAATGTCTAGGATATAACTCTCATATAATAATATTAATAATATATTATTGTTTTATAAAACTCAATCTTGTGTGTAATTAAATTTAACTAAGAAACATTTTATTTGTGTGAAACACAAGATAAAAACAGTGTTTCATGAATTGAAAGATATAGAATGTATTTATTTTATTTAAAATAGTAAAATATCATAATGTCTCAGGATGGTATATTTCTCTCTTCTCTTGGTGTTGTGTGTCATACACGCAATCGAATATGATGTTCATATTTTAAAATTTCAGGGTGTTATATACCGAATAATAAAATATAATTATACCCCAACATATGAAAATATATTTGATGATTAATGTATTTGAAACGAATAAAAGAAAATTTATTGCATCACCCCAAAAAATAATTGAGTTTGATCTGGAGTAAGTAAATGACCTTATGCAAACCTTTTTATAAGTAAGAGGTTGTTAACTAGTGTGGAGGTCCAAAAAAAACATTGGGGAGACTATACCCATATAATTATGTCAAATATTATTTATATAGTATAAATAGAAAAAAAATTAATGAATATTAAAATATCAAATATAATTTTAATTGATAACTTAGAAATAATATCACATGTAATAATAAAATGAACCCATGATAATGTCCATCATTTCTTAAAACAATGATCAACACTGGTTGAAGATCATTTCCTATAAATTATTAATGAAAAAATAGTAAAGGGTTACTTCCTATAAATTATCCTAGAAGATGTCTGGTATCACCTCCAACTTTATGCCAAACACTTCATATTTGGTCTTTCATCTAATCCTTGGAATTACATGTTCAGCTTTGTAATCAAACCAAAAGTGTGTGATTTTTATACATGTGAATGTACTTTATACTGTTTCATTTGATTAAATTATATATTTTTTATTAAATTAATTAATTAATTATTATTATTATTATTATTATTAAAATTTCATGGATGAGGTGATTTATATTTTTTTATATAATTAAGTTTATGCGATGTATATTATTTAATATACATTATTTTTAAATGTGGCTACATTATTACATGAACTATCTTACTTTCTTTTTATTTATTCATTTTTATTAATGTTTTATATAGTTTGAACAAATGTTTTTACATTGTTTATCATGGTAAAGGTTTTTTAAATAATATTAATTTCCTATAAATCATGTTATATGTTTATTTATTGGTTTAAATAGATTTATTATATTTTATATATATATCGATATAAACATATTTATATATATATAATGTATTTATTAATTATTCTCCATGGATATTGAGTCCAATAGCTTCATCATTCTTGTTATTTTATGTGTTTTGAAAACACTACCATTAAGATCTATCACTTTAATGAATGTTTATCTATGCGCATTAGGAAGACCAGCATCAAAGGCTTTATTGACCCATCACACGCTTGGCCAATTCTTCCACAGCAATAATACAATACTTAAAAAGAACAAAAATGATGGTATCACTTCATTTGGTTCACATGGAAATATTTTCATGATCATCCATACATGTCTTAAACACACTAGTAAAATTGAACATCTTTAGCAATTTCACCACTATGCTCTACCATCATCCGAAAAACCTTGGTAGCAGCATGCCTCATCCACTACCCTCATGTGAATCGATAGTATGACTTAGCTTGACCAGTGATAGTAAAATGTTTTATTTGTTCATTGATGGAATTCATTGAGTGGTATCGAAGGCATGGTTCTATTGTTAATAGTTATACACAGAATATTTTTATTGTAACATGATTAAAATGTTGGCCTTAAGGAAATTATACTGATGAATTTTCTTTTATGTTCCATCAATCTCTTCAAATAAATATATTTTATATTTCTTAAAACTATCTTCACATGTACCTAATAATAAATATTTTAAATCATCTTGGTTACCAAAAAATTATGATACTAACCCAATAACACACAAAACATTATGGGTTCGAAAAGGTCTTTGTGTTTTATTTTTAAATGAAGATTTCACATTTTTTTCAATGTTTTATAGAGTGTTGGATGATTTATATATAATTTTTCATTTTATGAAGCTATACTTAACCAATAAAATAAGTATTTAAATATTTTTTATATTATCTAACTGTTTTATACTAGTTGAGATCCTTTAAAAACACAATTTCAAGGGAATATACATTAATTATAAAAAAATGATCTTTTTGTGGGATATTTACGTATTTTATTCTTTTTTTTGTAATTTACTTAATATTTTTATCATCGAACGTTTATAGGGGGATTTTATGTTTTTATTATGATCTCACTATGCTTGGAGTTAATTAATTAATTAATGTTTTCATCTATTTGAATTTATAAAGGGTGATAATTAGTTAATATTTTAAAATAATATTTGTTTGTTACCTTTTTTTAATGTAAAAAATAAGGATATTATTTTGTTATACAAGTTTGAATCTGAAATAAAAAGAGGGTAAATTCTATACATATGCATGTATTATGTTTTGTTTTGTTATATTACATTAAATATTGTTTGATTACATTGTTTAATGTTATTTATTGATTAATGTTTAAAGTATGACGTGATTTATTCTATTTAATACAATCACATTTATATAACATGTATTATTTTATATGATTTATTTTTTAAATTTAGTAACATTATTACATGTATAATATTAGTGATTTTTTTCCTTATTCATTTATCATAAAGTGTGAATATGGATTACAAACATTTAAATACTTTGTTTAGCACGGTTATATTCTTTATATAATATTAATATCTTATAGATATTGTTATATGAATGTTTATTTTTCAAATATATTTGATATATTTTACATATATGTCATTATATATAGAGAGTATATAAATATAAATATAAATATATAAAAACATTGTGCATTTTTTCTTATACACCATGCATTGTGACTCAAGAAGCTTCATTATTCATGGGCTTCAACAGGTCTTCAAATCACAGTCTTTGTGCTCCTTCACTTTCACAAATGTTCATATCCTCACAAAAGAAAGTAAATAATTTCTAGCTCTATCAACTCCCCCACACAGTTTTCCTCTTCATCCTTGATATAAACCCAATCCTTGCAAATAAAAACAATAATGGTAATACATGATATGGTTCACATGATGTTAGTTTAATGTTCAACCATGCATTCCTTCAACACACTAGTAACATTTCACATAATCAAAAGATAAAAAATCATTCCCTTATTTCAACCTCATGAAACTTATATCGGAATGCATCATCCTCTTCCTTCATATGAATTGATATTAGAATTTAAATCAGTATGTACTAGTATCATGATTTATCTATTCCATTGTATAAAGCATCGAGTGGAAGCAAAAGAAAGATTCCTCCATCCTGAAATGGTAGCACTAGACCTCACCTCCAATGGTAGTATTAGATATCCTTATAAACAAAATCAAAGTCATGTTTCAAAACTCCACAAGTGGCAGTATTAGGGTTTCTATCATCTATTATAATAGAATCACCTTGGTACATCGTCCTAGTAGAACCATCTCTAACAGTCTCACTAGTTGCACCTCATTTGTTTTTCAACAGTAAAAGATTCCTTGAAGTGGAGGGATCTCCAAATTTCTTATGCTAGAACATGGTTTGATAGTAAAATTCATAGTGCCTCTTCAATTTGAGTGGTAACATGAACTCTGATAGTATAACTTGGTGGTGGCTAAAACTTCTTTTTTTGAGATAGCTCTATTTCAATGACATTAGACTATAGTTAACCTACTTATCACTCGATGGATTCATCTCCCACATCAATAGTGGATCCTATATTTATACATTAACAGTATTAGTAGAAGATTATTTTTATTTTTATGTAAAAATTTAAAACTATCAGTTAAAATTATGAAACCATCAACTTTTATTTTTGTGACAATCATATGTAACCATTAGTTATTTTTTATACTAATAAATATAAATAAAAATTATACCGTCAGTTCAAAAATCATGTTACCATTGTTATGTTTATATTAATTTTATTTTTTAAAAAAATTGGTACTTTTATTATATTTATAATTTTTTATTTTTATAAGTTTATTTTAATTTTTTTTTTATTTTTTTTTTCTATAATTGATGTTTGATTATTTTTTGTCTATGAATATTATTTTGAATTATTTTAAACTTATTTTAAATATTATTTTTATGTTTCATTCAAACATGAAACATCATTTTTTCTTAATTTGGAAAACTTTATTATTTATTAAATTCTTGGTTTTAATTTTATTTGAATATTTTTATTAACATGGTAACATATTTTCGAATTGTATTAAATATATTAAATACATGTTAAAAGGGTTTTTAGAGTTTATTCATTCATACAAATTACATATTTATATTTTAATTATCACTCAATATGTATTGTAATTTTCATGGAAATCCTTGACCAAGTATTATGGAATGTAATTGAACTATACATTTAATTTATTTATTGGCTCATTTATACTTATTCAAACTTTGTGTTTAATTCAAATAAAATTCCTCATAAAAATTCGATAATATTTTTCTTGTCCATCAGATTTATGGTTGTCTCTATTTTTATTATATTCAATTGTTTTGATCATTTACTTGAGTTTTTATCCCATATATCACTGTATATAAAGAAGTTGAGGATGAATGTAATTAATAAATGATTAAATATGATAATACTTGATATACTACAAATATGTCTTACATTATGAACCTTAGAATGGTCATGGTCTCAACTGTTTAAATAATTCGTGAAAAACTCTCAATGTAGGAATAAATATTCATAAAATTTATAACACCATGGATCCTTGATCAATATATTTTCTTGAACACCCATAGTGCACTATCTATATCATTCTAAAGGGGCTTCATCGACTATATAATCATCATCAATATTTATTCTTCTATCCAATTATAATATTTTATTTATCTTTTTTTTAGATTGAGTACTACAAAAATATAATATTTCACATGGGATATACTACATATAAAATCTATTCCATTGATTATTCTTAGCTGAAAAAATAATACCCCATAGGTTGGGGTTAATCCTTATACAAAAGCATGGGTTCTATTTCCTCTAATAAAAGGTTGTATTGTTAGGTTTGGGTATCTCATTATAGAGTCCATGGTTGGTATTCTTCCTATTATAAAAGTATGGGTTTATATTTATCTCATTGTAAAATTATCTCTCCCGTTCATAGTGGGTTCCATGCTTCATCAGTTGTGCTATAAAGAGTGGACTATGTTGATTACCCCAAACAACTATAAAATTTTATGTGTTCAATTTCATTATATTTTCCATTTTTATGACTTAATATTAATTATTTTGATATTTTTAATAAATATCTATTCAAAGCCTCTATAAAATCATCAATTACCTTTTTGAACTAACACAAGGGCATGTTTTACCATTAAACCTATGGTGTTACCAATGAGTAGTGCTACCGTAGAAGGAAATGCTTCCACTAACACACAAAATATTGGATATGGTGTGTAATACTATCATGTGAAATGATGGTTCTTCCATACATAGTAGTGGGATATGTGCTATCTATGTCCCAAATATAAAGGATGATCTTTCTTTGGAAATTACTAAATATGTGCAGTTTTGTGGATGCTATGAGGATTTTCATGACTAAGCATGAAACAGGCACTGCATGAATTGATTGAGTTGATACAACTATAGCTATTCATTGGAATCATCACGCTGCTATTATGGGAGAATTTTACAAGAATGTAATGAGATGATAAAGCTAGATACAAAGGTCTTGAAAATTTATAGAGATTAAAATTCTTGTGAGGGATGAAGTATGAAAGTAGTTCTATGAAGACCTGTTGAATCCCAAGTGTGCTAAAGATGTTGGAGTCACAACACATGTAGAAAAAGAGACAAATTCCAAATATATATATATATATATATATATATTGTATGTGTATATATATGACAATATATATGTGAAATATATTAATATATTTTAAGAGTATATATACATATAACATGATATATAATACATTACTACTTTTTTAAAAAAAATCATAAAAATTTCTAAAAAGCATATATATATTTTTTAATCCATATCACACTCTAATAAAAATGATTAAATAAAAAATATATAGAATAACACAAGTAATATTGTAACAAGATTTAAAAAGAATTCATCTAAAATAATACATGTTACATAATCCTGATTGTATTAAACAACTTAAATCATTTCATGATAAAAATTATAGTCAAACAATAATAATAATAATAATAATCAATTCAGTCAAAAAATATTTAATGTAATAAAAAAATAGAAAAAAATACATTCACAAGTATAATACTTCATGTTGAGCCTATTGATATTGGGGAATTCCCTTTACATAGATAATTGATAATAATGTATACATTACCACCAAGGATCATGAGTAATGTCTAGGTTTGAAGAATAGTATTAAACCATCAATGTTCCCTTAATATAATTCCAAAATATATGTGAGTGTATATATTGAATGTTAAAAAAATTAATTAAAAATTTCACTAATGTTAGGTCATCATGTGCTAACCAAGCCTCCATCACCTCTAAACATTCTTATTTTGGCCAATGCTAGTGGAAAGAGTTTTCATATACTAGGGAGAAGTAACAAAGGGTATAATAGGAAATATATAGTAATTATGGAATGACATATAAAAACATATGCATATAAAATGGATAATTTGGAATAAGTAACACATCTCACCTAATTTATAGGAAACATATCATGAGGAAGATATGATATATCTATCCTCCCATATGGGAAATGAATCACTGGGAGGGAATGACATATCCAACCTCTCATATAGGAAATGAATAATTAGGTATATCTAATGTATCCAATATCCCTTATATAACACATAAAAGGATTCATATCAAAATTCCCATTACCAATAACAAAAAAATACCTCCATGGAATAACTTTATTTCAAATATGGAATGCTAAATCACAATATGAAATAACTGTATTCAAGCTCACCATTATTGTAAAGGTTAATTCTACACTTATAATGATATATCACATAAAGCAATCACTCATAAAAGAGTTTATCTCATAGGAAACTCTGATATCATTTAATATCCCACCATTAACTAATTTCACACTTCCTGATGTTCACCCCTTATCACATAAGGAATTCCATACCCTAAAACCATGTGCAATGAAAAAAACACTATGGTATCATCAACAAGTTTATAAAACTCAAGAAAATACAAATAAATGAATGAAATAAAACCTAAACAAAATAACCAAAACTACCCTAGGATAGACCCATTAATGTTGGAAAAACATAAACTCATCACCTAAGGGTTAATTATATCACAATGAACCTAACTATGATCACATATATATTATGAAAAACAATCACATACACACCATATAACTCAAATGTATATCTGACTATGTGATCCTATATAAATGATAAAACATGTTAAGTACCATATACCTTGATCTACTTGGATTAACCCTGGGAAGCGAATTCATTTGATTCAATATGAATCAATACAAATTAAAAAAGAAACATAATTAAAACAATCATAATTATGGATTTGAGGTTCAAGAGAAATTAACAGTGGGTAAAAACATAATGACATTGATCATGGGGTTTGACTTAATAACTATAGATAAAAAATCAATAATACTTATATCTATAAATAAATGAGGCCACATGGGATATTTTAACCATGGAGGAACCAAATGATGGTTCCCTATTCATGTTTTGGTCATGTTGAAGAAGAATAAAAAAATAAATTATGATTTATAATGGAAATAGACAAACTTAACTCAAGTCATAATAAGTGGATGACCATCAGGAACCCATTCTACCGACATTAGGTACCTTGTGTCCTTCTGACCACCTGATATTGGACCACTATGACTCTAATGGGTATCCAGGGGAAACATGTTTCTAGATTAAATCACTAGGTATCGAGTGGTTCATTTTGTTTTATATCATCAATAGGACCCCATACTTTGACCTTCATCCCCTACCAATTCCTATAACTTCTCTAACTCCCATACAAAATCATTCACCACTATTACATTAAAAACTAAAAAAAGTCTTTAAAACATACCTCAAAATTTTAGGATCTTAACTACCCCCATTGATCACTCATCTTTTAGAAGCATCCACGATGATACTTTCTAAAAAATATTTTTACATTTAGATATTATATGAAATTATATCTCTCATATATCCCCATGAATAAGACTATAATACCACAAATCATATACTAGAGGTACTATCTTTAACAAATTCACATTATCACCCTTGTATATAAAATGAACTCGTCTCTCCTTAAATGAAGTATATTCTTCTAATTTTACATTCTTATTATCAATTATATAAATGTGATCTATCTCATACCTCTATAGTTATGATGCATGAAATACATCATGCAAAGGTGAATTTATTGGTGTAAGTTATAACTAATAATAAACAACACCAATTAGTCCCACTATCTCAAAAGTCCCAACAAACCATGGCATGGGATACCCTTCCATCCTTAATCGAGGACGACCTAAGAAAAGTGATACCAATGATAACATAGGTTCGTCATTGATGAATTACAAGGTTCATCATAATTAGTTGTAATATATGTGTTTTGTTCTTAGATAAGTTAATATATTCTTCTAGATCAATTACATAATATCATTTATCTATTTCCTCTTACTTTGGTGATCATCATCCTAATCACCTCTAACCAGTATACAGGTGAGTGAAAAATAACAATAAAATATCATATAGGGAGTAATTTCTAACAAAGCATGGAAATTTTTCGATATACAAACTTTTACAAATCCAAATGGTTATCATACTCTTGAAAAAGTTCAAAAACACATTAACTTTAAATATCATTAAATATCATAATATTACTCTCATATTTACCATCTATTTGTAGATAATATGTTTTTTTCATATTCATATAAGAACTTGTGGCCTTATACACCCTTTTGAAGGACAATACATGAAATGGAAGTGTAATTATAATATTATTATTAGGTGTATAGCATTTAAATGAACTATAAGCCACATGTACATATTTCCCATCTCATTCACTAATTAGTCCTCTTTAATAGGTATAAAATCTTAGAATATTGTTAAATGGTGCACTCTAACCAATTCAACATCCTGAACTATCATTTTTATTGAAATACCATTAAAAAACGTGATGTTCACCTCATCCATCATCGAAGTGGGTATTTGCTGTGTTTGAATTAGAAATCATGGACTTCGGTGGGCTGTCTTGACCCATTAATAAGAGAGAAAAGTATCCACATAACCATTTATATCATTCAATAGACCGAGCAGCAAGAATTGGTAGTTGATATCCTGGTACCCATTCATCAAACCTAAATTTATAACCCATCAATAGTTCTTGAGTCCCTTACCAAATCCACTACCATATGAGATAATACTACCAGAATTCTATATATGTATATCACACCATCCCTTTTATAGGTTCATCATGTAAAGGGTTATGCAATAATGATTATTCCCCCATAATTATGAAATACAAATCTTAATCCCAAAAAACATTTAATCATCCCAATAATGAAGAAGTGATGGAAAATGAGAAAACATCACTATATTAATCCGCTTAGTCATGTCTATTTTCATTATGGGAATAGACTCATAAACATCTATTCCACACTATATTCTCTAAACACGTACTCCTAGTTCTTCCTATTACGATTTTCCACCAAGATTCTCCCCTCCCAAGGGTATAATCAATATCAAAATTAAAAATAAAGAGGCAATCCACCAAGTGAATATACTTTATCATTTAGTCTATTTATAAAAAGGCATATCGTAGGCTCTCAATGTTTATCTAGATGAACAAAATCTATCCAATGTGATAGTTGTAATTTAAAATTAGGGTGTGTGCCACGCCATCAAGATCAAAAACATGGTTTGGTTCAGTAGCTCCTCAATTATGACTCACATATAATGATAGTATGATTATAGATATATCTTGAAGATCTAGTAGGATACACTCAACTAATCAAAATGGTACACTATCCATGGGAAAGGCAACTTGTTCTTTATAGTAACCATATTTAAACTCTTGTAGAATCTAAAAATTATCAATTGGTCATTGAAAATCAAGGAGAACCAAACTAGAGAACCTTAATAATTGGTACTGATATGTATGTAACCATTCACCTCAATATCCTCATGTTTCTCCTTTACCTACTCTATCTTGATCGATTCGATATTCTGAGATTGTATCTATATAGGCTCTACACTAGGTACGAGGTCAATCGAAAGCTCTATATCACTCTCAGGTTTCAAGAATAATAAATAATTTAATAATATGTTTTGAAAACTAGACAAAACTATAAAAAAGTAGGTGGAACCCTCACATATTCAACTGTGAAAACAATCATGGCCATTTGAGTGATTATTACCCCCCAACTAACTAATCTCGGGTCTAGTATGTCCTACTTGAAAATACCATTTGTCTGAGAAATTATATTGTTATTTTATTACATAGGTGAATTACACATGCTTTTAGTAACAATCAAAATGATCCTAAATTAACATCCACTAATCCATACACCATGATAAGTTCAAAATATGATTTATCTATAACAAAGATGTCACATGGGTGGATATAACCTCTAACCACTATGAAACAACAAAAAATCCTAACATGATCTAATAATATTCCCAAAATAATACTTAGAGTCAAATTAAAATAAATTTTTTCCATTATAATCCTTAAATAATATATGATAAACTTATAGATAAAAGTTCGGTCCCTCATGTGTGAAATAAGTCATCAGATAGCATAAAAGAAACTATAATTGTACCTCTAACCATCGAAGGTCCTTCAACCCCATTATCTAAAATATACTATATTATAGAATATCCCCATGAATTAGATACATGACCTTATCCTCGTAATCTAAATTTATCCTATTGAAATTAAACTCGAGGCATCTATAAGTATTGTCCCCGTTTTACTCAACTACCTCAATCCTTAAATGTATGAGGAAGCACTATTGTCTATATGTTATGGTCCCCCTATACATTTTTTTGAATATTGGGCCTAACCCAATAAATTACCTTAACCCTATTATGGTATCCTTATATAGAAGTGATATAAGTGTCCCACTCTATAATAAGTGTTACACTACTTTAGATGATTGGGACAAGTAATGAAGAAACGATCATGACCACCATATTGATACCATATAATCATATAATCTATTAAATGAGTAAGAAAAACACATTTGGACTCTCTTTAATACTTATCACTTCTCTATTATATCTAGTAAATTCCAATTCCTATCAACATAATTGGAACCAATATATCTAGAAATGGGAAAACAATATAATTTATAATGAAAGAAAAATTTCAAGTTACACCACCTTCTACTATGATATTATTTATAAAGAGATCCATATAGACTACCTTAGGAAATAATTTCAAACTAAAAATTCTATAACAATACCTAAGGTATGGTAAAAGGTAAATCTATAACCTATGTTCCTTTTAGGATTCGTTCATATCTATTAAAGGATAAACCTAAAAAACATATATAATCATGTAACATTAACTATAAATAATATATCTTTTTGATGGATATCTATAACTCTTAGGCATGATAATGATTCAACATATTAAAATAGATATTCTATAAATATTTAAACTCATATAATGTATTTTTTCCCCATCATATTGTACTATATTTTTATATTGTTGGCTATGATATTACAATATCACAACCACTACATTCACATAGAAGTTGAGTGTTTTAATCTAAAGTTTGAATCCCATTCCAAATAATCTGTCAATAATACAAAATTTTGATATGATGAAACTTATAGGTATTTTTCCTAGAAAATAAGTTCCAATATTCTTGAAAATATTGATGATTACACACATGTCAATGAAACACATTAGTTAATGCATGCAACAAATTTTGAGTTTTCTCAAGCACTATATTAATAGTCATTGCCAATTTATTAAGGGTGTTATACTATTGCATGTAGTATTTACACTTATTTCACATTATCATGTTCTTTACCAAATTTTACCTTTACATTACAAGGAACTATCATTTGATGAGATGTGATAGGGTATTTCCTTTGTATTGGGTGATTCATAAATCCCTTGGAAAATCTATGTAGTAGTGATTTCCTTTTACTACCTATTTTGATCTTTATCAATCTGATATGATTGAAGAATATGTATTAACTCACCATTGTAATGTAGAAATATAATTGGTTTATTAATAATGTAGATTATTATGATTTTATATTTTCTTTCAAGGTAATCCTCATTTTATGATTTCTTATTAAATCCACTATGTTTAATGAGTGACATTAGATCCTAAGAAACATAGAAATTTTATCTAATCTTAATCATGTAATTTTTTTCTTTAAATAATTTTCATAATAAATTATTTATGATATTATAAAAAAAATTATTATATCATTATTATGATATTTTTGGTATTATAAGTCACTCGAGGATTTTATACAATATAGGTTCCTAATATACTTGATGAATCTTACATAACATAATACAATGTAGAACTATTATATGCATGATTAATAATACAAATACATGTATTTTAATATCATGTAGGCCTCATGAGTTACATAATACTCATAGGCATATGATTTATCCTTCTTACACAATCTAGGGATATGGGGTTTAATCTGACATTGGACATGCATCAGACTCTTACATAATAGATTATCGTATGCCAATAATATTTGAGTTGAAAGATGTTATGACTATAAATGTTTTTACTTATTAGTTAAATTTCATGTAGTACTTATTTTAATAATACATTTATATCATTCCACATTGTATCAATCCTACACTTTCATAGAGTTATTCTCATACAGTACTTTGTCGCATGAGTTTTTCTTCCACGTGATAATTATTTCATCTTTTTTAAACTTATGATAGGCCTTTTATTTTATCTTATGATATATAATGTGATATTTAATAAATATTAATTCTATGTAGTGTATATCATAAGGTGAATCTTTTTATTCTACTAGGATTAACTTATACATCCAATCTGACGAATTTTAATCCTATAGAGGGAAAATTAATGAAAAGAAAATTCTGAAAGTTCGATTATGAACTAAATTGTATTATGTATAATATGTTTAAAACTTGTAGAAAAGGGTAAAATAAGATATTTATTTCCTAAAAAAATTACTTTAATAAGTCAACTATAAAATTGAAATAGTTGATTATTTATTTTTTTTAAACTTTTTTTAAATATCCCCTAATATTTATTCTTAATATTTAAAAAATACATATTTCAAGTTACATGAAATGAATTAGAAAATGTATAAAAATAATTTATATGAAAATTATAATGGTGGTCTATAAGATGAAAATAAATTATAAAATAAGATTGAAATATAAATGTGTTTATATTTAATTAGGAATTGTTCATAAATAAATAATTTGAATTTCTAAAATCAAATGAATTTTTTGAGAAATTATCCAAATAAAATAAATATGGGATTTGATTATTAATTTGATAAATTATTAAATAATACTAAATATTTGATATTTATGTTATGAAAATTGTTTATAAAATTGATTCAGAATATAAAATGTTTATATTGTATATAACATAATATGTAAAAGTTAAATTTCATAAAATAAATATTATTAAGGGGTTAATATTAGGAATAAATAAAAATAAAAACATTTATTTTAATTACATAATGTCCATAATTCATGAAATGTTATAAAATGATTTTAAATCTTTTATTTATTAATGGTTCAAAAATAATTCATCCTATAATTAAATTTATGAATTTTTCATTTAATTAAATTATTTACCCAATTATAATTCGTTAATAAAAATTATCTATTATGAACAGATGTTTGATTTGGTTTAAATTTATAAAAAAAATATAAATTTTTAAATAGTCATCTAAGGATTTACTACTAGGTTTAAAAATTGAAGTAGTTTTCATCTACCATGACATTGACTTATACTGGGTTATGAACTTAAATTATCGAGTTAATTATGTTTTATAAATTAAATTAAAGTCTTTTATATTCCATAGGCATAATATTCATTTATATTTGTGTAAGTATAATTGGATTTTAATTTTTTTGGGTAAGATAATCTATGAACTGTGTAAATGGTTACAAATAATATGGTTTGAACTTACTAATTTTGTGGAAAGAATAAAATTCTAAACTATTTTTTTAAGAATGCATATATTTAATTGGAATAACATGATATAATATGGTGATATATAAAATATTATTTAAAACCTACTAAGGGTTTTATTCAATCCTAAGAAAGAACATGAAAAAATCTTCTATATTCAACCATATAGTTTCTGCCAAAGTAGGGAACCCATGGAATATCTTATGTAAAGGATGGCACAAAAAATACTAAGGTTTAGGTAAAAAATTCACACTATGAGAGTTGTGTAACACTTAGCTAGTAAAACCTAATAATTATGATATAATATGATTGGTGTTGAGTTTATTCATATGATGAATTGGACAAAGTTTCCCTCTCAACTATCCATGATTAATATATGATATGATTGGGAAGATTCACTACCTACATAGATATTTGTAGATATGAATCCCAAAAAATACTATTTTCTTTTTGAAATATATATAATTTCCCACTAACGGATTTTATGAGTTCAAAATTAGTCTACATTTTAGTGGGATAACATTTAATAAAATTACTTATTAAATTGTTATAGACAATGATACTCATCTAATAAAATCTTGTGTTTTCAATGAATAACATCATAATTACAAAAAATAACATTGATATTAAAATTTTAAAAGGGTAACCTTAATTTAATAATCTCATAACTCTTATAAATTAATAAATTTTCTTATGTAAAATAAATTCTATTTGTTAGAGTAACAACTTCATGGACAGAAAAAAATATTCATTTTGATAAAAAAAAAGTGAATCTAGATTCTTATAAGAAGTATATATTGATTCACCTATGATTTCAAAGGAATTATATATAAAACTAACCTAAGTAACACTATTCTCCCCTCATATAAATAATATAATTTTGTATGGTTTTGACTTAGTGACATTGAAGGATTTTTATTTATAATATTGTAGTTTTTAAATTTAATATGTTATCATAATTGTAAAGGTTCTGAGAATTAATATGTATGTATTAAAAAAACATACCATATTTTCTCATTGTATTAATAAATGATATTCTATGCATGTGATATCTATGTTCTAGTTATATGTAGATATTTCAATTTATTGTAATTTGAATATATATGAAAAAACTAAATTTAGAAAGATGAATTATATTTCTTCAAGCAACACGTAACTGACATTGAAACCTAAAAGGTAGTTTCAAGAATGACTATTAATTGATTCCATAGGATGGAATTATATGTAATATAATAATGAGTTTATGAAACTCCATAAAGTATTTATGTTAGGTATTGGTGTTAAAGAAATTAATTATTTATTTTCTAAGGGAATATAATACAAACGTAAATTATAATTTATTTTAAAAATATAATGATGTTCAAAAACCATATGATTTAATTGATCTTGTAATTTATATTAAAAATATAAAGTATAGTGTCTTTGAATCAGGGAATTTATTGCAATGGAATATATCAAGTGTCTATGAACAAATGATAATAGTTCTTTAATTTCACTAGTATAATAACATAAGTTGTTTATTAACAATGTGTTTTCATAAAAAATATGAGATAAAACAAACATGGTTTCTGATTCAATGAATTTTAAAACATATTTAAAAAAAATAAAATGTTAAAAAAATACATGATAAAAAATTTTATCCATATTTTTATTAAAATATTAAAAATAATAATTAACCACCATTAATGGAATATTTCAATGAATAAATGATTATTTTTTTTAAAAGTTCAACAAACACATAAAATACCATATAACATATGGATATAATAGTTCCTATTTAAAGTATTATTACTAAAAGCGTCATTTGGGGGATTACCCAAGTGGTAAAGGTTCCCCATAATCCTACATCATACTTGGGTTCAAATCCCAATGGGAGAAAATTTTCACAGGAACACGGTGCCATAGGCAGGAAACATGACTTTGGAAAGTAGTGAAAGAGGAGGATGACCTGCTCCCTGGGGATTCACAACACCCAGCAGACACTTCAGGTTTCTAAACTCGTCATCAAAGACAATTTATTGTCCTTCTTAAACATTATGCATCATTTTCCATTGGTTGGAACACTAATAATGAAAAAACAACACTAGGGCCCTTATTCCCTTTGATCCATTTAGTTTAATAGCAAAAACAGAGGATGATCCTAATGAGGTCACATTTCCCCAACATATTACAGAATATAAGAATATCACTGAAGAGATCCTCACTGATCACCTTGAGAAACAATGTCAAGACTATGGTGATCCTCAGTATGATCTTATCCACCCACCACTGGGCAACAGGGGCAGCCACAAGTTCTTTCTGATGAGTGGCATCTTTTTTATCCCAGAAACACTGCACATCCCATCAAATTATAGTCTATATCTTATGGAAAATGACCATAGGTGGTTTCTTAGATTATTCCCCCAGTGGGTCCACCAGCATCTCTCATTACTCCTCGAGCCACTGAGAATGCCTGTCATGTTGAATATCCTACTAACACATTAGTGATAAATAATCCCCACCAAGGTGATCCGTTGGCCACTCTCATTTCCCACCATGAGGCCCTTGAGACATGATAGGTGGTGATTCATCCTAATGACATGATTTAACCATAATGGGTTGATGATATTCTGGAACCCCCATATTTCAGGAACCCTACATTTCCCCTTTAAATTGTCCGGGTGACCCGTTGCAACATCTTTCTCACTTTATATCATGGTTTGGACCTATACTAGGCACTCCATCGTAGCAGGAAGCTTCCAATCTCTGGTTTTTTGTACAGACATTTGAAGGGAATGTGTTTGTCTGGTATAAAAAGTTACCCATTGGGTCTATAAGTGATTGGGAGGATCTCCATGGACAGTTTCTTTCTCAATTTAGCTCCAAAAATCACAAGACCAATATTGTTGACCTATTCAAGAGAAAACAATGATCAGATGATCAAGGAAAAGACTTTGTCACCTGGTGGAAGGGCCTCATGTATTCACTCGATATGTCACTGACTCAAGAACAACTTCTAAAAATGTGTGTGGGGAATGTAAATATTGAATTGGTTCCCTACATAATCACTCATAACTTCCCAGTTGGATTTTGGTATTTTACAATCAAGGTTCAGTGCTTGGTGAAGGCCCTACTGCAGGATAAACAAGCACGCTCATTACCTCCACCACCTCCTGCAAGAAGAGCCTCCAAGGCTGAGACTGATTCTGTCGCATAGGTAGAGGCCCCTAGACTACTATAATTATTACCTACATATCCTCATCTATAGCCTCACTGAGGAAAAATATAGTATTCCCAACCTCATATCCAATATTCCCTACCTCTAAATTGTCCTACACAACCCTAGTAAGAACTGCCACCTAGGCAAGAAAACTAGGCTTTTCCCCGGCTAGGCTCCAGTCCCTCGTCAGGGCCAGGCTCCCAAATTTTATTTTCCAGATAAGATAAATTAGACCTAGTCATTTAATAATTCTTAGGTCCCTAGTTATTTTTTAATTTCTTGGGATTAGGGAATTTTTAAATTTAAAAAATGTAAGAATCCCTTGGAGGCTGGTCTCACTGATCACACCAAACAAATCCCCTTACCACAGTATCCTTGGACACACCATCAAGAAATGTTTCATGTTTAATGACTAGATTTAATAGCATCTTGACATCAATGTAGTCAAATTAGGTCATTACCTAACATATGTGGTTTGTGTTTCTACGAATCCTAGCAGAAAAATCAATGGTGAATGAAAGAAGGTCCCCAGCCGTGGGTCTTAGATGTATGATGACTGGTCAGACCTCAAAGTAGTAACTTGTACCCGTGGGTTCATTTGTGCCTATTTGAATCATACTAAGCCTCTTGATGTTTACACACCCTCTCCCAGTACCACTTCCCATCCACATCTCATCTTTTCACTTCTCATAAGAGCAGGCACTGATGGTGCAAGGGAAAGTAGATCCTCCCCACAGAAGTTGAACCTATCCAACACTCTTGGAGATTTCATGACCCCAGATATGAGAATCACCCGCATAATTTTTCTAGCATTGGTGGATTCCTCTGGAGATGATCATGACTATTACTCATTAAATAATGTTGAATTAGTGGACCCATACATGGTTCTTGGTGATGATGGGCATTAGGCAAGTCCTCCTAATGTACCCGCTAGATGTCATCGTCGGTGATTCCATAACAATGTGAATCGTCAGAATGTTTAGGTTGGTTCTTTTATGGAAATCCATTCAAAATACCCAGACTAGAAAATAGGATAAGTGAAGGGATAATCATGTACAATCCTCTCACCCTAACCTATTAGATCCACCACCACATCCATTCATTATGATAGACTAGGAAGAGCCTCTATGACCGTGTTGTGATCAACAACATCTAATCATGGCCAAAACTCAGTCATCTAGCATTCATATGGTGGTATTATTTCATTGTTAATCTAGTGAAAAACATGATATTCCAACAACCAGTCATAACCCACTGGTTTGACTAATAGCACCCTTCATACCTCCGGCCATATAGAAACTTCCTAGAAATAGAAATGTGCATATAGCACAGAAGTACGATGTGCTTAATCATCTTTCAAGCATTCATAAAAATCTCTCAATCCTCAAGGCCCTCTTCCCATCAAAATATATGTGTGAATACATCACATAGGCTTTGATAATACCTCTTTAGTTGGAAATAAAGGTGAGAGCTATGGAATCCTTCCATGCTGAGAATACTGAGTGAGCATAATGGAAAACCATAATCACTTTATTGGGAGAAGATGAAGGATCCCCTATAATGAGGAACATCCAACCATTGTACATTACTAGATATCTTAATGGCATTGAAGTCCATGATTTTCTTGTTGACACAGTTTATGGGATCAATCTCATCCTAACATAGACACTCCACAATCTAGAACTATATAAAGCAAATTTTAGTCCCTCTAACCTGAAAATTCAGGGTTATGAAAGAACTGAGCAGAGGCTGTGTGAAAAGATTCACTTAAAGACCCAATTTGGTGGCCATATTTCTATCACTGAATTCATGTTTTTCTCATAGGAAACATCTTACAATGCATTGATGGTTAGAACCTGGCTCTATCTACATTCACTAGTTCTTTCCTCGTATCACCAATGCCTCAAATACTCTCTTAATGGTCGAGTGGGTGTCATTCAAGGTGATTCGTATCCCTTTTTCACTTATGAATCCCACTATTTAGAAATCTAATATTATAAGATCAAGGAAAAGAATGTTCAAACCAATGAGGTTAAGCATGCTATTACTCTGTCAGACCCATGGAGATATTTGGATGATGCCTTCATTATCCTGATTCACCAGTTGAATCCCAAAACCCAAGACATGGGACACTACGTTTTCATTTCCATGATTAGGGTAAGTCACATTTCCATGTATAAGGAATTTTGAAATGTTACCTCATACTCCTATACAGACTATAGTGATATTGAATTCTCTTACCCTTATTAGGTATTGGTATGTTTTCCCCATGGATATAGCAGTACACCCTACTTGCTCATTCACCGGTTCGGGCTAAGACGACATAGACTAACATTCCACCACTACATTGATATAATAAATCTTGGGCCCCTGATCTAAGTCCTGATGTAATAGGGTCTATATCTTTCAACATCTTGGTCTCAATAGTGCAGGGGTATCTTGGTGAATATTCCACCTTGGCTAAAGTCTGCACTATAATTCCTTCTATGTCGGTTGGCTTAGAATATTTTTCTTTAGATATACCTATCTCAAACAATAAGTAAGACCTGAAATATTCTACTCCTTAATTTTAAGAGGGTGTCTCCACCGTTGTCGATGAGTTGGTACAGGCAAATCTTGATACAGAGGTAGACTAGAGGCTGACACTGATCAGTGTAGCTATGCCCGCATAAGAACAATAGAAGTATGTAAATTTCCAAAAGCAGTATCTTGATTTATTCCCCTATATTTTTGAAAATATAATAGGAATAGACCCTTAGTTCTCTATCAACTACATCGGTCTCTCGGTAAGTCATTACAGGTTCAAACAACCTCCCAAAAGATTCACCCCTTTCATGGGTTAATGGTTGTGGTAGAGGTTGATAATCTCATCAAAGCCAATTTTTTAAAGGAATTTTAGTACCCCTAGTGGTTAGCTATCATAGTCATTATTATAAATAAGAATTAATAGAAAAGAGTCTAAACTGACTTAAAAGATAACAATTTTCACTATCTTGAGGGAAGTTTTACCCTCCATGTGACAGAGCTATTGATCGATGCCACCACTGGATTCTAATCCATCTCTGTCTAGGATGGATTCTAATGGTATAATGAGAACTATTTGGACCATTAAGATGATGAGCCTTCTTCTTTCAAGTCATGGCATGTAACCTTATGCTATCAAGTAATGCCCATATGTTTGAAGAATGTTGGATCCACTTATCAGTATGATATGAACCACATATTCAAATCAATCCTCTAGACGCTAGTGGAATGATACATGGATAATCTGGTGGTCAAATATCACCAGCATCAGGACCATCATAGATAACTTGAGAATGTTTAGCTTCCTCCTCTCCCACTATCTGCAGATGAACCCCATGAAGTGTTCCTTGTGGGTTACCTCTAGGAATTTCCTTATCTTCATTGTCAGATATATGTGCATCAAGATCGACCCGGAGAAGTTCACAACCATCATTCAGATTCCTCCTCTGAGAAAACATCAATAGATATGGGGGTTTCAAGGCCAATTAACCTACATTCACTAATTTATTTCAAATATGGATGGAAATTTCAAGAACATTTCAAGACTCATGAAGAAATGTAACATCTATTAGTGGGATGAAGAGTGTTATACCACATTTGAGAAGATAAAGCAGTATATGTTGTAGCCTTTAGTTCTAATGCCACCCATTTTTTAAAATTCCAAGTAATTTATATGACTTCCTTGTAATGATCCCTCTGTTCCCTTCTCACCCATAAGAATAATGAAGGTTCACAGAACATTTTTTACTATCTCAGTAGCATGCTCTTTAACATGGAGGTCGTCTATTCTTCCATCGAGAAGAACTTCCTCATGCTAGATTTAAAAGTTAAAAAGTTATTGCAATATCTACATCATCATGAGTTATAGTTGGATTCTTGTATGGATCTGCTAAAGTGTATTTTGAGCTTCCCCATGTTGTTAGGTAATCAATCTTGTTGGGCAGTGATCCTTTAGTAGTTCAACATATAGTTTATCCTGTGGAAGGCCATCAAGGGTTAGGTGATCAAAAAATTGTTGGCCACCCATCTAGCCTCAATAAAGGAGTCCATGTATCTTGACTTTTTAGACAAGTCCATCCTCTATGTGGATAAATCCATGCCATGTTGGAAGATGCACTTTGATGGTGCCTCACAAAACCCAACCAGAAAAAGACTCAATGATCCCAATTTCAACAGAGTAGGTATGGATATTGACTTCTTTATGCCTGCACATGTTATTTTCCTTATTCATTATTATTTAAAGAAGTCTAAAAAACAATGAGGTAGATTATCAATCTATAATCACTGGTCTCGATCTATCCCCCGAGGATAATGTTCCACACATATATGTGATGGGGGACTCTAAGAAAGTCATAAAAACATATCAATGGTGAATATGTCGTTAAGAATCCAGAGCTCATCCCCTGGTTAAAGAACACTCACCATCTATTGGCCTAATTACCTTCTCAACAAGTGATGACTTATGTTACCCATTCATATAATTTTTGAGTTGATTCCCTGGCCAGTTTATCTTCTTTTATCATAGAACCTAGCCAAGAAGATTTTTTTATCCATGTGGCGCATCGAAGGGTCATCACCCCTATCTCCCTAGACGATGATGGTACCTATAAGGTAATTCACCTTACAGAAAATGTTTCCACGTTGAGACCTTCATATCCCATGATCTGGAAGATGAAACCTTAGATTGGAAAACTCTTTTCATCAATTATCTCCAACATGACAATCTCTCGAGAGACATAGATGGGTGTGATTGAATCCAATGGCGTGTAGCGTAGTTCACCCTCTTGATCAGTCCTAGACTTGAACATATCCTCTAAAAATATGGGTTTTATGAAATTATACTCCATTACATTAGGGAGACTAGATTACCTAGGTTATGCTGGAATTTCACACCAGTTTGTGTGGAGCCTGTCATATAGGGTCAAAAATCTCCCACTTGATTCAATGTTTGGGATAATTTTGGCCCACCATGTCCCATGACTATATTATTTTCTCTAAGAGGTTATTGGATTATCAAATCCATTCCAAATTTGTGCATCGGCCACCAAAGTGCCAATACAACTAAGTATTCTGGCTTATTAAAGTTAGGGGGATTGATGTTGGGGGACCATATCTGCCAGTGAAAGCTCACCAGTGCAGGTTTTGTTTGACTACAACAGATTTATTTTCCATGTGAGAATAATTAATTATTATCAAGGAATTCAAGGCCCGTTCTATTGTTGAATTCATGAGCTCTAATATCATCCATTGATTCAGAGTCCCTCATGTTATTATCATCAATAACAATATGAAAATCTGATTAGGTGAGATGATGAAACTATACACCAAGTATAACATCCAATCCAATCATTCTTCTGGCTACCATGCACAGGAAAATGGGAAGACCAAGGCATTCAAAATAACCATATCAAACATTCTAGAAAATTTGGCTGGTTAGAATATTAAAAGTTTCCTAGAAAGGATCCCCAATGCTCTATGGGCTTATTGGATGATGACACAAAACTATATCTAGATGACTCCATATTTCCTGGTGTACATAAAAGATATAGTCCTACCCATTGAGATTCAGTCTCCATCACATCATATAACTGTTTTCAATCAATAGACAATATAAGGAGTAGTATAAGTCCATCGGGGTGAGTTGAATCCCTCAATGAGAATAGGCTCTGGGCCTTGCATAATCTAGAGAGGCACCGAACCATGATATCCAGAGCTTTTAATAAGAAAATTTTTCTTCTCTATTTTATTTGAAGCGATATGGTATTGAATTTGAGGACATTAAAGATACATTGAAGGAAGATACCGAAGCTGGATCCCAAAAGAGAGGAACCTTATATCAATCACAAGGTGTACCATAACGGTGCATACTATTTGGTCACCATTTATGGCAAGCGATTCACTCCTCCAACCAATTCCATGTTCCTCATTCATTACTTTTCATAAGATCTGCTGCATCCCAATTTCATGATGTTAAACTGCATAACAGCTGATATCCTGTATGATGTAAAACTACTTTTATGTCTTGCCTGATGATAAACTACGCATGGTCTGAGCTCTATGATAGTAAACTAAGATCCACCTCATCCTTACCACTTGACAATAAACTACATGAAGTTCAAGTACTACATAGGGCTTGATTATTATCCTTATTGGATATGTAGGAACACTAAGACATTTTTTCATTGGGACTAGCCATATTTTCATCCATTGGACCCCTTTTTCTATGATCCCTATTAGGAGTGCACAATGTGGTGTGGATTTTTGTGATCGTCATTCATGTTTGGAATATTTCTCCCTGTCATGTGCATCCCTTTTGGGATACCTTTCCCCCAACGTCCTAGTAGCATGACGTTAATCTGAGTAACAACCTTCATCCTTATCATATGATGTTAATATACATGAATTTCAATAAATATGTATGGCTAGTTTCCAATCCTTAGGGGATACGTTGTGACTCCTAGATATTATTTCTATGAACCAAATACTAGAGTCTTTTGAATTCTTGGTCTAGGTTCTTCTTGGGAGTGTTTAGTGTGATCCTAAGACCTATTTTGTCCTCATTCACATCGGGCTATAACACTAAATGATGACCTCCCTTAGGAATGCCTCTCCATTCCTCGTCCTTACATCATGACATTAACCAGCACATGGTTCAAGAACTATGTATGACTTGATTCCCACCAATATAGGATACGTAGGAATGTCCTGAAATTTTATCTTCGGGCCCATCCCCTATTAAACTACCCTTCACTTGGGCATATGTATCATGGCGATGGACCTCCTTTTCCATTAATCACGTTGGGTTCATTACATCATCATGCCACATATATCAATCAAGAGGGACTTATTACCTTGTCTAAGATTTATGAACAAAACTAAGATCCTAGTGTCCTTGTCGCATAATGGTAAATAGTGTGACACCTTTATACTTACCGCATGATGTTAAACTATATGTGATTTGAGAACTATGTGTTGCTTGATTACCATCCTCATGGGATATGTACGAATTATGATATATTTTTTCATCAGGTCCAGCCCCTAGTTTTTTAAAGCCTCTTTTGTTTCTCCACGTATTCTTCATTTGGAATTTGTCCATTACTGTGTCATGTCTGAGAACCCTCTCGCTGCTTCTTCACTTATAAATGGGTTCAGATCCCTCTATCTGATATGCCTCGTCAACGTGTTCAAATGTGATGTGGTGTAAGATTGAGAGTGATGGGTTCTATATGGACACTACCTCATTCAATATATATGCTTCACATGCCCCTTATTATAGGTCTCCATCATCTTTTACATCTGAAGCCCCCCCAACAGCATGGTGCTTGGCATCATGGATCACCTACCATCTTGGGCTAACACCATGGAAGATTTTGAACAACATTTTGATGCATGTTCCACATTTCAAACACGGTCAATGACTAGGGATCATTTCTATACTCCCGTTCTAGGTTACATGATACAAATGTTTTGCTTCGAAAAAGTTCAGTGATTATCCTTCATTGTTACGCCACCCCCATTGTTTCCAAAATATTAGATGTTGTGATTCACATCCCTTTACATATTGTTATGTCCATACAGAACTTCAAAACTCTCAGTGTTATCCCTCTATATACCTTTTCCCATTGAGAAGGATGATTGACATCATTGGGAAATATTTAACCTAACTTCCCCATTCCCATGATACATGTCTCCATGTGTCATAAGAATCCTCTCATCCCCTTTATTCCCATGCCAAGAATAGAACTCATGGGATTTGGGTTCGTGGTAGGGTTTGAACCCATATAGAAAAGTCAAACCATCTTATGGTCCAAACTCTATGACTGTAAACTAGGAGTTCACATCCTAAGATCATGACATTAAACTAAGAATCTGAGTCCAAGAATCTAGAATTTTAACTATATACAAGTTTTCATAGGAATGCATATGTGGAGCGTGTAAGCCTCTTGTGGCTCTTTCACGTTCAGTTTTTTATGCCACTACCTTACGTATATTCTTCTTGAGGAACCCCTCTATGGTCCAAACTCTATGACAATAAATAAATAGAATATGAATTTTATTATCTTTGGGATATGATCTATGGTGTGGACCTCTTTTGTCATCATTTACATCAGGTCTATCAGGATGTCATGTGAGGTATACCCATTACGAGATTCTTTAAGGTCTAAGTTCTAAGCCCTTAAACTAAGATCTCTTTCATCCATGAAATATGAAGATTAACTATGTTGACCCATGCCACATGACATTAAATTGTTGTTCCCTTACTAAATGATGTTAAAATTAATAGGTTATTCCTGTCATTCCACCTTAAAATAAGGCATCATCATCTATGATGCACGATGAAAAACTGCACAACATTGTGGCATTCTCCCTTGAGATATCATCACAATTGGAACTAGTCACCTACCATGACACTTTTTAAGACCTTTAAACAAATTTATTCTTGTAGTAACACCTATTATTTTTGTCCTAGTACAAACACTCAAAAAAAAGAGAAATAATAACAAAAAAAATGAAAATGAAATATCTAATGCCTCTTCTCTATGTGCATGGGTCAGACACGCATGGGTAAATTACTCTTTAAGAACAACATGTGGAATGATTCCCATACTTATAGGATATGTAGTTACACCCATATCACTGGTAATAGGTACCACCAAAACATTATTCCCCTTTTTCACGTCGATCCATCTCCATTATTACCTCATGACATTAAACTACATGGGATTCCAGAACTACGTGCGGCTCAATTCCCCTCCTTACGAGATATATAGTGATGTCTAGTCAGTTTTTCTTTGGGAATAGTCACAAAATCAATGATTTAAACTCTATGACCTTAAAATATGATCCCTATGGTCCAAACTCTATTACTATAAACTAAGATCTAATTTCTTCAATACATGAAATTAAACTACAACCCTACCCTAAGAAAGTTCTGGATTCCCATGAATTATGGGATTCTTTAGCTTCTCTTCCAGAGATGATTACCCCCACCTATGATGGTATCTCACCATGATGTTCTTAAAAACTATGTCTGACATGATTCCCATCCTTTTGAGATACGTAGTTATGCCCAGGAATATTGTCTATAGGCCCAACCACATCTTCATTAACCTATTTAGCCCTAGTTACAGTCCAAAATCTAGGACCATAAAATAGGATCCTCAAAGGGATATTTGGTTCTGAGGCAGGTCTTCTTATCCTTAGTTCATGTTAGGTTTTATCCCTTGCTACATGAAATATACATCCTTTCCATCTGTTCATTGGTATTTATATAGTTCACAAGCCTCATTTGGCTCATTCACGTCAGGTTCAGCTCCTCCGTTCCATGAAAAAATTATTGTAATTTACATCATATTCCATGTAACCAACTATTTTCAATGGTCTAGGCATTATGATCTTAAACTATGTGCAATGTCCTTGTCATATGATGTTTAATTATGTCATGCATCGTCCTCACTGTATGATGTTAGACTACATGTTCATCCTCTTCACCGTATGATGTTAAACTACATGTTAACCATCATTATTTTCATGATGAAATATTTCAAGAAATCTATGACCAAATTGGAGGGGTTTTATTTCTAGAGTTTGGTTTTATCTCTATTCATACCAATTCACTTTCACTGATGTGCACTCAGTCACAGTGGCGTAATTTCAAGAGTGTTAGAATCCTTTCAAACATTTCATCACTCCACTTCACACATTACATACCCCTAGTTTGTATCCTCATCCTCTGTCATGTTAGAAAGGACCCCTGATAGAATGGTCATTTTCCATTTTGGGTCTCCTAATATTCTTGGCCAATTCCCTGGAAGTCTTTGGATTACACTTCACATTTGGAAATGTGTTTTTTAATGTTGTCAGCAGTTAGCACTCATTTGTTTTTTCCATCCCAAGAAAACATTGTGAGGATGATATGTATCCAATACAGTCATTATTTATCCATCATCATCATTCCTCCCTCATTTTCTTCAGAATTTTGGGCATTTGATTCACACTTTTTCATTCGCCTTTCTACAGATTGATTCTAACAACCTTGGAATTGTCCTGTTGGTGCACCAGCGCACATTGGTAAAATCAAATTTTTTGTTCCAAGAGCCCTATTATTTGTCCAAAACCTTTCTTATCCCAAATTATTTGGGAGGTTAGTCAATAATTGTAGACACCTAGTACTTGATGTTTGTCTGGCACTCTCATAACAAAATAAAAAATTGTGTGGTTGTCCCTAGTTTCTCACAATGGGCATAACCCACGTGCACTTAGGGATTTATCATCAGTTTTTTCATAGATATGATGGAGATGTGATAATTAAAAACAAGAAAAAAATGTTTGTGTAGTTTAAACTAAACAAGAAATCATGATATATGTTTTATGAGTTCGAAAAAACACAACCCATATGGATTGGACCCTTCAATAGAGAATTTTAGCTCATCCACCATTCAACGTGCGCCATCCAGGATATTCTGTCATCATCTAATCTCCATTTCTTCCTCATTAGACTCAAGGTAATTCCCATCGACCATAATATTTACTTGGTCCTACTTAGCTCTATGATTGACTACTTCATGAGATTTTTGCCTCAGTTACTTTTCGGCATCATCCAATTGGACCCTAAATTGTGATATGAATTATAATTGTGTGTTAGTGAAGGAAGAGAACTCTTTCATACACTATTCCAAGCACTAGACCTCTTCTTCAACCACCTAGAGTTTCTGAGTGTTGACAGACTTATTCTGGTTCTAGGAAACATCCAAGAGACAATATCTCTCCCATATTCATTCGGCGAGGTAATCCTAGAAACCATATGTAGACCTCATTCATCCAACCCTCCAACACATAGATCGCAAAGACAAAAGCGAATAAATCCCATCCGACTTAACCAATCTAATTTAGGGTTGTCCTAGATGAAGTGATTTATCAATATCCATAACAAAAAATAGACAACTCATTTTTCCTCCACATCCTAATTAGGCTCATCTAGCTCCTCTGGGTTAATAGGTTCATACTCTAGAAATACATCTAGGAGATCCGTGGTGGGATCCTCATATGGTATTCTATCATACGGTCTGGGCTCCATATCATGTGGTTGATCTTCATCACTTGATCCCACTTTTATGATATTGTTTCTATGAGCTTCAGGTTCTACCCTACAAATTTCTCTACTCGTACCCATGATAGTCATGGTCAGATTATATTGGGCACTTGGTTCGATGTAAATAAACATTCTTATCTAGAAATGATCCTTGGGACCCTCGTCCATCCTCACTAGAAGCACCCCAAATGCTTCAAGAATTGTCCAGATAAAGACTATGTCAGTTGACCTAGTTTAGAAAACAACAGGTATGGATATCTGGGGTAGGAATATTATATAGTTCAAGTGATAATAACTCTCATCCTCAAGATGTTATTATTAGAATCCAAGGATGTGGCCCCCATATATGGCTAGGAGCTTTGAAAATTTCAGAGAAGCCACCCTGGTTTCCCCAACACTGCTGGTCTCTATAGCCCCTGAATATTGGTCCTCTACACCCATCATCACATGTTTTTTCCTATGGGAGGGGGTCCATAAAACAAGGCTCTGTATTATAGAACAAATTTCAATTTATAAACCTGGATAATCATGAGAGATATCATACAAGGTAATAATTTAGAGCATACGATAAGAGCTTAACTGAATCTTCCCAAAGAGGATTCATGTAAGGCTCTAACCTTGCATTCCTCTAGAGGACTCCCTCTATTAGAATCTTCTCCATATGATCCTTTATATTACTTAGTTAGAGGAAAGAACTCTACTAGATTGGAAGAAGGAAATTATGTTTGAGATGTAAAATATAAATTTATCTTCACCCAATCCATCATTAGATGCGAAGTGCCCCGAGAGTGCACTAAGTCCTCCAGCTCAGCCACATATCTCTACCCCTCTATCTAAGGTTCTAAAAACCATTCCAAGGAATGACCAATGCCTAGAATATCTATTATAAATTGTTTAAGATGATCCCAAATTTTGGAAGGAATGAAAAATTTATTATTGATTTCCCAAGACTCCCAAGCCCCAAGGTAGACAGTATCCTCAGGCATATCCATGAAATGCAGCTACTTCTGTGATCTTGGGAAGGTATTCTATAGAACCATATGGATGTTCCCCTTCCTCTTGATCCTATCCAGCTTGAGTTATTGGGTTTACTACCATTGTTTTTATTCTGACTCTGACTAGCACATGCCTTAGAATTATCGTCCCCACTGTTATAGATCTGTCACTGTGATGTGTAGCACCACTACCATCAGGGCATGCACTTTTTGTTTTCTGTCTCAAACCACTTGGTTGATGGGGCACTTCATTGATAGCCCATGTAGTCTATTTTTTAGCATATCTTCTATATATGCTTTCTCCCATATGTTCACATACTCTTAAACTATCCCATAATTAGTGGTAGGTGGAGTTTTCTCGTTCTACATATTCTCATCCTTCTATGTGAACATGAGCCACAATTTCCTCATCATGCATGGGTGATCTTCATGACGTATCCTCAGATAGACTTTTGGGGTCAATCTCTATAGACACTGGCAAAGCCTTGAAATTTGATGTGGGGTGTATGGTTCACAGATAGGATCAAAATCCACCCGTGCGATACATACTCTGCCTCAAAAGTCTAAGAGATACAACATCTTCCCTTCAGTTCCCTAGCCATCATCAGTGAACACTCCCATTGGAAAAAGGAATGGATGAATGTTGAATTCATCTTCCCTCCAAATCTAGTTCAGCGCCACCATGAGGTTTATCTTGAAGGGGAATCATCTTACTGCATTAAAAACTTACAATCAAAAGTCTAACTAAGGAGGTGAGATGTGATTCAGGTATTCATATCCTCCCATGTGTGCCATAATCCATCTATATACAAAATTTAATGGTATACATATGGATTGGGGGTTCTTCCCCTCACTGATATTCCAAATAACCTTATATAGATTTTCTAACACTATAACCCCAAGGTTGATACACTTCCCCATTTCCAACATGGATTCTATAATGAATTTTCTTGGCCCCACACCCATGAGAACTTCTTTGACTAGAAACATCTATCCACAAATGAGTGCTAATATGAATCTATCCAACCTAACTACCTGTTGATGATCATTATTGATGTTTTAACCCAATAGTTTTATTGTATATCCTCCCAAACTTTCCAATTAGAATCATCCTTGTTGTGTTGAGTCCCTATTTGTAAGTTATGAGGCCACACAGGAAGTTTCATAGTTGCCTCCACCCCCTCGGTGGGACTCTCCCAAATGAAATTTAGAATATAGCTAAACCACTTCTTGAAGTGGACATCCCTCACCAACTTCTTATATTTATATTCACTAGACACCAAGTCCAACAATTCATTCACCAACAGTGGAATATGCTTTGGATCTTCCCATGAATTCTCCATGGGGAGAAATTCATCGTACATTACCCCCTGAATTTGAATCCCAAAAAATATGGTGGAGGTCCCCGAGGTTGATTTTGACCTCCCAATGATGGAGATGAAAGGTATTGGTCATCGACAACCACCAACTCCATAGCATAGGCATGATTTCCTTCGATTTATTGAGGTGGAATTAAGAATCCCACACATCCTTATATAGGCCTACTCACCTCATATCCACTCGAAAATCATTATAGGATGAACATACCCAGTAGTCCCATTCCCATTATTACATGAATTTTCTGCCCTAGCATAAGACCCAATTATCATTCCATCTTTTTTCGGGGTTCCCCAAACCTGCCATGATGATGTTGTGATGCTATAGTGAAGATACCTCATGTTGTAGTTCATTACCATAAATGTTGTTGGTATGTTTGTAAATTAATTTGTTGGTTATGTATGTGTGATCCTTCTAATTATAGCTGGTGGAAGCTATGAACCACGGGTATTGATACGGTGTGCCCCTGAACTAGTAATCTAGTTCATCCCTACTTTCTTCGGCGATGAAAAGATCGTCTCTCAAACTGAAGCTGTGAAATAAAAATCACATTCATATGGGGTAATCATTTTTCACTTCCTCCAATAGCTCTAGAAAAGATTCGGGATCATAATAACTCCATAAATTCTCCCTGATCAAGATGTTGTTCATCATATCTTCTATACATGTGGCATCTGCCAGAACCTCTCTGGCAGCTTCCTGATTAGACATTAGTCTAGGAGTTAGTTTCTTTTTCTTCTCTTTTTGAAAGTATAATTCCTAAATATCATTCATAGATCACCACATCATGGATCATTGATGGACTCAGTGTGTTTTGTAGAGGAATAAGGGATCATGATGCACCGGGTCACATACTATCTTTCATAGAGTACCGGTCTGAGGAATCTGGTTCACATAGAGTGTTCATAGGGGTGATAGAGCTTGATGATTCACGAGCTCTACCAAAGTATTTCTGAAGGATAGAGGAAAACAATGGGGGACCCTTGTACCAAATTTATAGGTGGTGACCCTTTGAGCTTCGTGGTTCCCTTGAAAGTCACAATCCTCTCTGTGATCTTTCCCCTGTGCTTCGCACAACATCATCGCAATTCGTCTTCATGATTAGCATGTTATCAGTGATATACCTCCAAAATCTGACCATGCATTTCCCCCCAACTCCAATTATGAGGGGGAATCGGTTGGCACCTAAATTGTTTATTAGGATGGTCTAAATGAGTTCAAGACCAATTAAAGAAAAATTACAGGCTTAAGAGTAAAAAATAAGCAATGGGTCTTGCTTCTCAAAGCCCCTTCGTTATGCCCATCACCACTGAGAATGGCTTGAAGATGATTGACAGATAGATTTGTGTGTTAGATGACCTCAGAAAACACTGTGAAGATCAGTTTATGGATAGATTATCATGTCTGAAGGCCTCCATAAATGCTGAAAATCAGGTTGATGGAAGCATTCATGAGTCCAACGTGCTCCACGACCATAGCGAAGCCACTTTATGGAACACTTCATATGTTCGAACGATCATCCTCCATTAGAAAAGATCAATTTCATTTATAGTTAACATTGGAGCATCACGATGCCGAGTACCAATAAATATATAGCTCGCCCCCACCTCAAAACATCACTACCCTAGCCTTTCACCTTATGAGCTCCCATTTCAAAAATCTCCTTATACTCTATGAACCAGTAAAAAACGGCATCTCCCAAGTTATTTGATAATTGAAAAGAAGCTTTTTGTTTGTTAATATTTTCCTTTACATACGGTGGAAATGCCCTTCTTGAAGTTCCTTGGCCATGGAGAATTTCGGAGTCCCTCTTGGAAAATTAGGGCTTCTCAAAGAATTCATCCTTCACGAAGGACCCCCCCCCCAATAATTAAATACCATCTATATTCCCTTGGTTTACAAGCTTAATGAATCACGTCCCTTCATTAATATCTCTTTCTTCATGAATCTCCTCTCAGTGAGGCCTCCTGCTTAACTATCCCCTGCCCCATGTAGCCCTCAATGCTTGTGTGTAGTGATTTCCAGATTCCCCATGTGGTGTCCATTATCGCATTATCCCAATTCTTTATTTTTTGAATAGGTATGAAAATGGATCTTTATTTTTGGAATATACACACTAACATGGACCCTAAAATTGATCATTTTACCACACCCCTCGTATCGATCCCTGCTGATGACTTCTTATCCCCAAGTGAGGGAATGTATCTATTATGTATGTCTGGGGGTAGGGAGTGAATCCTCCCTGTTCGAGCTATGTGATGTTAAACTACCAAGAACCATCATCCTTATCACAATACATTAAACTATATTCTTTCCCCATGCAATTCCCAAGGGGTGTTCCATTTGGGTCAATCTACCCACCCACTAGTCTCTACGGGAGGAAGATCTTCCTTTCCATACTGGCATGGAATGATATCCTCCTATCATGGGAATAGATCCTCCATGATATTCTCGCTTGAGTAAGTCACAATCTCTATCTCCTTGGGCCTCTAGTCATGCATAATCTCCACACCATCTCCCATGGCTGCACATTTCGTGACACGAATTCTAGGTCTACTACTACTTCTTTTATCTCACACCAAGCATGACTCATGTGGGATTATTGTAACAATGACCATGAAATCATCTTTGGGAGTATATCCATGTGTAATCCCCAAATATCTTTGGGTTGTTAACCACTCGTAATACCCAACATGTTCCTAGGAAACTGGCTATGTGTTTTCCCGGATTTCATGCCCCCACTTACCAAACTAGGTGGAATTTGATCCCTACCATCTCAGAAGGGTATGTATGAAGCTTCAGTTCAAGACCATAACTCCCTAAAACCTATTTGTTCCACCTATTTCACATCGTTGCACTCGTCCTGCATGACATTAAACTGCATTCTATGAACTATAAAGGTTTTTATCCCTTTTGGGTATGTAGGAAGACTCTTTTTTTGTTCAATCCCAACCAATGGTAAGCTCATGTTATCCCTCCTATGGATGTACCCTCATAGTGTTCCATATTCCCTTTATGGGATAGATCTCTCAGATCCACCCTTTGAGGTGTCCTAATCCATCCACCCAGACCACTAACCATGCGTAAGACCCACATATATCAAATCCATCCAAACAAGAGTGTTCCTCTTACAAAGGGCCACTAACCCTGCATAATCCCCTGGTACATCTTCAGGTTATTTTCCATGTGTACGCCTTGATTCTCTAACTCCATCTTGAACTACATGGACTTTTATTCCCAGCCACTGGGATACATAGGAAGCCTCCCTAAGGTTCAATCCCATAATCCATTCCCATATTGACCTTTCCCATGGGTTGCTATGTCTCAAGAGGGTCATACACTAACCAAGAGGTCCCTTTTCATCTACATCCCTATCCATACATTCATTCTCATAGGCCTCCTCCTTAGTTGACTCACCAACCCACTTCCCAAACTACATGGAATTTTAATCCTAGACACTAAGATATCTAGGAAACCTTTCTGAGGTTCAAGCCCATCACATTCCACACTCCATCTATTTCATCATCATTTTCTTACTTGGGCCATCACATCCCAGTTATATCATGTCATCTACATCATCACTAAATTTATCAATACCTTGGTAGAGAACAATGCATAATCCCCACAAAGTTCATATTCATCTAATGAAGAGTGATCCTCTTGCGAAGGGCCGATAGCCATGTATAATCCCCAAACCATACCCCTTAAAAATACTTGGGTTTTTATCCCTATCCTCTACATAGGGTATATAATAATCCTTTCTAGGGTTCAATCCTAGCCAATGGTAAACCTTGGCATCATTATATTTGGTAACCACCTCCCTGTTCCACCCTTTGTGGTGCCCAGATAAGCCTTCATGGTGTGAAACCTTATCTTCATGAGACGCACCACCTCAGATCTGCTCTCGTTAGACATTCAGATCTATCCATATTGTGTTTCCATATTTGGGGTCCACCTCCCTAATCCACATGTAGTGGTGTCCATATTAGCCTTCATGGTGTGACATATTACCTTTATGGGACACACCACCCTAGGTCCTCTCTCATTGTTCATTTTAATCCACTCCTCTGGTAAACCTTCCAGGTGATCCATCCTAGGGATATACCTATTTGATCCAACAATTTAGTTGTTCTGATCATTACATTCCATATCTGATATGCATTAAACTCGCGACATACCCCATGTCGAAAATGGGAATCTAAGGAAAAACAAGGATAAATTCCTCTGGGAAAAGATACCCCATGATCAATGTGTGAAGCCTCTAGTTTATTCACCTTTGAGAAGCCCTATAATGAGGAAGAATATTGGTGTTCCAATGATTCAGTGTTCAGACATGCCATCAATTCTTGCATGGCTTATCTCCTAACTAAAGGTTACTACCCTGACATGACCCCTTGGAATTTCCTAGCACATACATCGTAATTAACCAGTGTCCTCAAAGTGATGGTACCAGGAACTGGATTTACAAGAAATGACATAATCTATAAGGGAGACCCAGACTAGGCAATAAATTTCGACGAGGAATCCATAAAAGGAGGAACTGACATCCCCTCATCCTTTTTTTATCACAAAGTAGTCATCCATGAAAAAATTATGAATATCACATGCCTTTAGAAAGAGATAATGAAAGGTACAATGCACCAGTTAGAGAGTGTCGATGACGATGACCCCGGCAGGAACACCCCTGTAAAAAGTGTCAAAATAGTGAAATCATAGTTTTATTATGACCAAAAAAATAAGGTCATATATAGTAATAAAAAGATTAAATAGTAACTTATGATGTCGATCAATTTATTGATCCCCAATTCAAAAATATTAATAAAAAAATAAAAAATAGAGGTGGAATAAAGGATGATATTTAGTTATTGATCTTAAATTATGTCCTGGTATCAACTCCATATTTATACTAACCACATCATTCAGAAACAAAAAACATTGTGGCCTTATCTTTACCAAGATCATTGATAGTAATGTCTATAAACCCACAAAATTACTTATGTAGAGGGTGAGACTGTAACTTAATAAGACACCACTAACATGACCCTAAGATAATTCAATGATATATGTGAGTACATGTATTTAATGGTAAATACATAAATAAAACAAAAAAACACCCATGATAGGTCATCATCTACTAACCAATATATCATGAACCCTCACCAAACCTACATAGCCAATACATTTTGAAAGATTCATCGTATACCTGGTAGAATCCAACATAAGCCATAATAGGAAGTAGAAACTATTGAAGGAGTAACATATCCAACCTCTTATATAAGAAATAGAGAATGAGGAAGGTGTATCATTACAAACCTCTCATATTTGAAATTAATCATGGAAGAATTCATAAAATATCCATCATCCTATATAGGTAACATATAATGAGGAAGGAATAACATAAAAAAACATCCATATGAGAAATGGATTATAAGGAAGGCTTAAGATAGCCAAACACATATATATAATACTCAAATGGTTTCACATCAAAGATCACATTTCAAATGAAAAAACATGTCCAAACATTATAATACCTCATACCTAACATAGAATTTTAACCCCAACATAGACTAACAATACTCAATGCCACCATTGTTTTGTGTGATATATCCTCTCTTATCAAGGTCTTTCACCATCAATCATCACTTATATTAGATTTTATCACATTTTAATATCTTACATCATAACACATATAATATTATTATAATATAACACTTATAAATCATAACCACTTCAAACATATAGATTACCAACCCTCATACCCATATGTAATGAAAAATAAACTATGGTATCATTAATAAGAATATAACAATAAATCAATGATTAATAAATAATGGAAGAAACCCCAAACCAATGTCTCCTTTATTAACCTTATTTTGCTTCCCAGAAATTTAAAATGATTAAACAATTTTTATTAGAATTATTTACACTATATTAATGCTACATAAGCTTAATAATAAATTAAGAGGTAGAATCAAATGAATTCCAATACATCCACATGCATAACAGCCAATTTAATCCAATATAAATAAATAAACATTATATAAATCACCTACCTTGAGATACTATGAGTAACCTCACAAAATTATTTTATCATATTAAATGTCAATGAACTGAAATTTCAAAGAAATATAAAAATAGACACAATTAATGATTTTGATAGAAGGGGAAGTAAAAAACTAACATAAACCACAATGAAAACATAATTGGGGTTTACATAATAAGAGTAGATAAATATAACTACAATTACTTCAATAATGTATGAAGTGATACATAGGGAGCTCTTTTAATCAAGTAAAGACTAATAGAGTGTGCTCTAATCTCGGATTGGTTGAGTGGATAAAGAAAAGTTGTTAAATATGTATTAAAATTAAGAATTACAAAATTTCCCAAAGGAATTACAAGTAGGAAGTCCAATGGGGACACATTCCACATGTATTGAAGACTCTGTTCCCTTACGGAAACCCATTATAAGAACATTGACTAACTAGTGTGAATCTTAGTGCTACCACCCAAATAGTCTATTTCCATGAACCCAAAGGCCTAGTACCTAGCACAAAGTTATTCTAGGAACATTGTTTTAGTACCAGGACCCTCAAACACAAACCTAGACATTCTATCATGAACCAGCACCACTTAACCACATCCATTATTATAAATCATTATAAAATTTAATACTAAAAATTATCTTTAAAATATACTTAAATATTTCAAGTTTTTCAGATTCCTTGAATCATAAAATATAAAAATCTGTAAAAAATTATATGGTGTAACAGATAGCCTACCAAATAATTTTCAAAACATATCCTCATCTCCCATGCTAATGAGATATCTAACCCAAAATCAAATTATTCATTGATCAATACTTAGTACATAAATTTTTTTCAATATAACTCTAACACAAAATATGATTAAATCATATCAAACCATTATGAAGGAATTCATAATTATAATAAAAATTCATATTCCTTATTAAACTAAAATTAAATATTTTATATAATTCATATAATTATCTCATATATGAATGTAATTCCAATTATAAGTCGTTGTTTTAATAATATATAATAAAGAATAAAATGTTAATATTATAAAAATTTATATACCTGAATAGTTCATTAATAAATAAATGAACATTTCAAATAATAAAATGATATATAGTAACCTTAGATATATTTAACAATCTGAACCAATTTTGAAAAATTCTAATTTTATATAGATTCAACATGGTCCCTGACCATGTTGGTGTAGTTTTTAGAGAAATACATTTTTTAAAATTTTCTTCAAAGTATGGAAAATAACCATAACATGTTTCATCTACCAAATACATTTTAGAAAGGTGGTTTTCCAGTGTTCTCACCTTATACCCTGTACTAGTTTACAAAAGAAAGATTCTTTTTTCTGTAACTATACCATAAACCATGACCAAGTAAAGCTTTCAAGGTCAAGTGTTTTCTTCATAAAAATAAAATTTATATAAATAATTACAATTTTGGTTTAGAAACCATAATAAAAAATATAAAAAATATTGAAAATAAATTTTATGAAAATAAAAAAATGAATCTGTTTTTATTGAAATGTAAATTTCATAGATGTTTTCATAATCCATGATATGATTTTATAGGGCGCATCTTTTTTTGAAACGAATTTTATACCACAACATAGTTTTTATTGACTGGAGAAAAAAATAATATTAATGTTTTCCATTATATTCATCATATTTATTACTAATAGAAAATTTATTATAAACTAAAAAATATTTTTTTGGATGAATATATTCCCAAAATAAGATATCAAAAACCCCAAAAACATGCACAATAACTATAATAATATAAATAAATAAAACAAAATAAAAAACATTTAAAAATATTCTTCTCACTATCCATGATGAATACATGATAATAATTTGGTTAATTATGAACCATTAACCAAAAAAATTTAGAGTGGAAAAAACATGTGTTTGGTAAAATTTTAAAAATGTTAATAATTATGAATTGGTAGTTTTTTTGGATTAGGCTAATTCAAGAATATCATTAAAAAATTTATAGTGTATGGAAAACTTGTGTTTGGTAACATTAATAGTGTATGATTCTTAAAAGTATCAGTAATCAAGAAAATTATTTTCTATTTTCCTTACCTTTGCATCTTAACACATAGAATCTATTTGGAGATTTTCATTGAATACATATCTAGGTATGGGTAAATACTTTGTTTTTTTAATTTAACTAATTATTATTGGTAATGAATAATTTTCAACCATTATGTATTTTTTCGCCCCTATATAATATTCCATGGAACTCTTGACCATTGTTCTTATTCCAAACACATTTCAACTTTCCACCTTTATAGTCTACATACCTATCAGCCTTTCCACCTTCCTGAATAAGGTTTATTCCATTATTTTTGCTAACAATATAATGTCTTTACTTCCAAAAATAATCTATAAAGTTAAGATAACATTTATTAAAGAGAAACAAATTATTGATCATATTATTTTACCTAATGAGATGATTTATGAGATGGAAAATAGTAATTGAATTCAATGTGTCCATTAATCTTGACATAGACAAGGACATTGATCGACTTTTGTGAAGATTTCTTCAATTGAATATAATTAGGTTTAGTTTCTCCATATAATCAGTTATTTTTATGATGTATATTATCTATGAATCATTCATCTATGTTAGATTGAATGGGAAGAGTTATGCTTTCTTTTATCCTTGAAGTTGTGAAAATGAAGGGGTTTCCCCTTTCCATTTTCTTTTTCTCACCAAATATGAGTTGTTTAATAAGGAAAAAAATTATCTTTTTGATGAGGGTGACATAAATCACGTTTTTGTTAAAAGATGTGTTAAATGAATTTATCAACATATCTTTATTAGTGACCTCATTCTCATCTCTAAAGAAAGGCCTCATTATTTTATTCCCAATGTGGATTTGAGTAAAGATACCATGAGAGTGGGGGGGGTCAGTGAATGGAATGTCTCTCAAAATTAAATATTTTTCCTTAAACTATAACTTCATTTATAGATCATTACCTTTTTACTACATTGCTAACTGTTTTTTTATTTAATTTATGTTGATTGATATACTTAATCAACAAATTTTATCACTTTATCTTTTAATAATTATAATGAACATTTTCATATAGTTTCATAAACATGTAATGGAAATTAAGTACCCCTGACATATAGATTTTTACATGGATCATCACTCTAGAATAATTGAAGGGGATAGTAATAGATTGTGTTTCCATGCACAACAATATCAAAGATCACTAATTGTGGGGTTTTTGATGGGTTAATCATTCCTAGGGTTAATCCACTTTAAAAAATTCATGGTGATTCCCCATCACCAAAAGATCACTACCCCCACAATTCCCTATAATACTCCCTACTCAAAAAGTAACAAAATTTGGCATGTAGTGTAAAGTAAAATATCTCCAATTGTTATATGTTGCACCAAGTATATATTAGTGCACTTTGAATCATTAGTTTTCTCCTTCATAGGTATAATTTGAAACACTCTACAAACAACATCTCTATTACGTGAGATGCCATGGAGAACACCTTATCGTATAGTTTCTTCTTCTTTCCAGACACTACTAAAAAAAATTCCTTTAACAGTTCTCGAATATTCCTTTATCAGCACTATAAAAGAATTGACTACCTCAACGAGGTCAAAAGTCCATGGATTTTATCAGTGCTAAAAAAACTATGATAAATGGTATCTTTATTAGTGAAAAAAATCACTAATAAATCATACATTTATCAATTAATTTAAAATAACTACTAAATGACCCCATTTATTAGCGCTTTTATTTAGCATGGAAAAATAGATCCTTTATCAGTGATTTCAAAAGTGTTGATAAAAGTATGATTTATCAATGCTTTTAAATGTGCTTCTAAAAATATAATTTATCAAAACCTATGTTAGAATTGATAAAGGTAAAAACTGCACTATGATGATGTAGCACACTACATCACTAGAAACAGGTGCAGCGTGCTGAAACAACACACTAAATCACCAGAAATAGAAACATAAATTACCAAAATAAGATTAAAATACTGAATTTTAAAGAAATAATGTTTCTGATACAATTATAAGAAAAAAATCAAAATTATAGAGTATTTCAGTTCTTTTTTTACTGTAATTACTGAAAATATTGAATAAAAAGCACAATTTGAGTCATACCGGTCACACCTTCAGTCTAATTAAGGTGTGACTGGTTATTACACATTAAAAATGACTTATGTATATTTTTCATAATAAAAAAAATTAGAATATGTTTTATTGGTTTTGAGTATGTCAATTGTTTATAATCTCAGTTTTGTAGAAAAAGACACACTTTGAGTCATATCGGTCACAATATCTGTCAAATTAAGGTGTGACTGATCCGTACATTTCACAAATGACATATGGATTGTTTTTCTAAAGTAAAAAAACATTATGAATGTTTTTTCTTGGTTTTGAGTATGTCAGGTGTTTTTTTACTGAAATTAATGTCAATTTTGAATAAAATGATGCACTTAGTGTCATACTAGTCACACTGTGCGTCGAATTGTGGTAATACTGAATGCTACACATCCCAAATGACTCATGGATAATTTTTTTTAAAGTATAAAAATAATTGGAATCTATTTTCTTTGTTTTGAGTATTCCATAGGTTTTTTTTTACTAAAATGTCATTTTAAACTAGAAACAGACACTTTGAGCCATATAGGTGGAATCATGTGTGGTTTTGACATGAGGCTAATTCATACAAAAAAAATTAATATTTAATCATTGTCTCAAATTTTGAAGACAACCTGAGAATTGTACCTCGGTTTTCAGTGAGTGACACTTTTTTGTATTAAAATGTCAATTTGAAACTCATAACAGACATTTGGAGTCATAATGGTCACACCATGCATTAGATTTAGTTGTAACTAATTATTACACAAAAAAATTACATATGGATCATTTTTTAATGTACAAAAAGAATTCAAATGCATTTTCGCATTTTTTTTATTATGTCAGTTGTATTTTTCACAAAAAAATAGTGTCAATTTTGAATAAAAGGATGCATATGGAGTCATACTAGTCACACCATGCATTAAATTGTGGTGTGACTAATTGATACATGTTCCAAATGACTCATGGATCATTTTCCTAAATAATCAATACAATCATAATTCTTTTCCTCAGTTTTGAGTACGTCGCATGTGTTTTTTTTACTAAAATGTCATTTTAAACTAGAAACACAAACTTTGAGACATATAGGTGTCATCTTGGGTGGGTTTGACATGAGACTGATTAACACACATCAAAAATAAATTATGAATCATTTTAACAAATTTTTAATACAGTCTGAGCATGTTTTTTTGGGTTTCACTGTGTGACACTTTTTTTTAAATGTCTATTTTAAAATGATAACTGATACTTTGAGTCATACCAGTCACACCATGCATCATATTGACGTACATTTGATCCCTAAACTTCAAAAATGATATATTGATCTTTTTAATAAAGTAAAAAAACAATCCGAATGTTTATCCTTAGTTTTGAGTATGTCACTTGTTTTTTCACAAAAAATATACTGTCAATTTTGAATAAAAAGGCTCACTTGGAGTTATACCGGTCACACTGTGCATCAGATTGAGGAACTTCTTATTTATACACATCTCAAATGAATCCTCGATCATTTTAGTAAAGTTTCAAAATAATTAGAATGTGTTTTCTAAGTTTTGAGTAAGCCACATGTGTTTTTTACTAAATTTTTATTTTAAACTAGAAAGACACACTTTGAGCTATACAGGAGGCATAGTGTGTGGTTTTGAAATGATACTGATTATCACACATAAAAAAGGAATTATGAATCTTTTTTTAAAAATTATCAAGATAATCTTAGTGAATTTTCACAATTTTTGGTGACTGACAGGTTTTTGTATTAAAATGTCAATTTTAAACTAATAACGAACCCTTGGAGTCATACCGGTCAAACCATGCATCATATTGATGTTTGTATACTCCCTACATGTCACAAAAAATTCATGGATTGTTTTCCTAAAGTACCAAAACAATATAAATGTGTTTTATCCGTTTTTAGTATGTCTGTTGTTTTGTTTCACTAAAATTAATGTCAATTTTGAATAAAAAGACCCACTTGGTGTCATACTGGTCACACCATGCATCACATTGATCTCCATATTAAAGATGCATATATAAAATTACTCATAAATAATTTTTTAAAAATAAAAAAATAATCAAATTGTGTTTCCTCTGTTTTGAGTACACCACACATGCCTTTTACTAAAATGCCATTTTAAACTAGAAACATGCACTTTAATCCATACAGGTGGAATCATGTGTGGTTTTTACATGAGACTAATTCATAAATATATTAAATTAATTATTAATAATTGTACCAAATTATCAAGACGATCCAACTGTATTATCTTAGTTTTCAATGAGTGACACTTTTTGGTATTAAAATGCCAATTTTATAGTTATAACCGGCACTTGGAGTCATACCCGTCACACAATGCATCAGATTGAGGTATGGTTGATCCCTAAATGTCACAAATGATGTATGGATAATTTTTATAAAGTACCATAATAATAAAAATGGGTTTTCTTAGTTTTGAGTATGTTAGTTTTTTTCACTAAAATTAATGTCAATTTTGAATAAAAAGTTTCACTTTGAGTCATATTGGTCACATCATGCATCTGATTGAGGTCCAGATGATTCTTAACATCTCAAATGAATCATGGGTAGTTTTATAAAATTATCAAAACCATAGTAATGAATTTACTAGGTTATGAGTATGCCACACGTTTTATTTAAAAAAAATGTCTTTTCAAACTGAAAAGATGCACTTTGAGCCATATAGGTGGTATCATCTGTGGGTTTGACATGAGACTAATTCATACATATAAAACTGAATTATGAATCATTTTACCAAATTGTAAAGACAATCTGAGTGCATTTTATCATTTTTCAATGAGTGTTAACTTTTGTATTAAAATGTTAATTTTAAACTGATAACAGAAACTTTGATTCATATCAATCACACCCTGTGTCGGATTGAGGTCTGACTGATCCCAACATGTCACAAATGATTTACGGATCAATTTACTAAAGTACCAAAACAATATGAATGATTTTTCTCAGTTTAGAGAATGGAAGTTGTTTTTTCACTAAAATTAATGTCAATTTTAAAAAAAAAGATGTATATGGAGTCATACTAGTCACAACATGCATCAGATTGAGGTGAGGATAAATGATACATGTCCTAAATGACTCATGGATTGGGTTTTTAAAGTATCAAAATAACCGGAATGCGTTTCCTTGGTTTTCAGTATTCCACATTAGTTTTTTTACTAAAATGTCATTTTAAACTGGAAACATACACTTTGACCCATACGAATGGCATCAAGTGTGGGTTTGACATGAGAAAGATTCTTAAACATACAAAATGTATTATTAATCATTGTCCCAAATTATCTATACAATCTATGAACATTTTATCTATTTTTATTGAGTGTCACTTGTTGTATTAAAATGTCAATTTTGAACATATAACGGGCACTTGGAGTCAGACCAGTCACACAGTGCTTTGAATTGAGGTGCAGATGATACCTACACAACAACAACAATGTATTTATATTTTTTATAACGTACCAAAACAATTAAAATTCTTTTTATCAGTTTGGAGTGTTTCATTTTTTGTTTGACTAAAATTAAAATCAATTTTGAATAAAAAGATGCACTTGGAGTCATAACGGTCACACCGTGCAACGGATTGAGGTGTGACTAATCCCTACATATCGAAACTAATGAATATATCATCTTCCTAAAGTACTCATACAATATGAATGTGTTTTATTAGTTTTGAGTATGTGAGTTTTTATTTTTCACTAAAATTAATGTCATTTTTTTAATAAAAAGACACACTTTGAGTTATATTGATCACATTGTGCATATGATTGAGGAATATCATATTTCTACAAGTCCCAAAGACTCGTGGATCATTTTCCAAAAGTATCAAACAATTGGAATGAATTTCCTTATATTTGAGTATGTCACATGTGGTTTTTACTAAAATGTCATTTTAAACTAGAAACACACACAATAGATCTTATCTTAAGTAACAAGTGTTGGGTGAACTTTTATATGAATTTTCTCAAACAAAATCTTGGTATGCTCCTTATTCTACTTCATTTACCAACAATTTTATTATTTTCAAGCCAACACTTCTTATCCTCCTCTGCCTTGATCTATTCATCGGTCTTCGACTATGCCTCCAACTCAAAGTTGGTCTCTATCTTCAGTTAAACCTCCACCTTCTCCTCTTCCTCTATGATTTCCCAAACATTTTTATTGTTTATAGTTTAGAACCTCTAAAAAAATTATTTCCTCCATTATTATTCTCCATGATAAATAGATCAAAACTAATATATAAGCATTCCTACACTAATTCTTCATAAGAAAAATGTCTTTCAAATGTCATAACTTGCACTAGATCAAAAATATAGTAGTTAATCACCTAAACTTGCTATCGGTACACATTTTGACAAAAAATACACTACCCACATGTATCTAAATAAATTGATTTCTTCTTTTGTGTAAATTTATTTTTTTAAATCTTGATAGTACTAAGAAAATATAAACAAAAAAATTATTATGAAATATATTTAATAAAATTGTATTTATGTTTGGGTTTTACCTTTTGGGGGATGCTGGCCTTTTCAGGCTTTTAGATTTTTCTTATAAATTTTCAAACATAATATCCACAATTGATTTCATTATCTTATTTTGGACACTATAGAAACATTGACCAAAATAAGAAAAAAAAATTGAAATATTTTTATAGTTAAATATTTTTATATATACCATATTTTTTTCCATTTGTTGTAATCCAGAAGCCTTACTCCCTTAGACACCGACTTCATGCCAGGATCTTGCATGTATTGAGTGACTTCCCTATCATAAAAAAATCTCATTAAAACATAGACTTGACATATAATTCAAAGTTTATCTAAAAAATAATTATTATAGTATATTAAATATTCACAATACACAGCATGTTTGGTTGATTGGTTTCATATGCAGGCATTGAATCCAAAAAATAAATATTTTTGGTGCCCATATTGGCTGCTATCAACATCTAGTGTCTTCTAAAAAATAAAAACAATTAAGTAATGAAAAATTTTAAATTACATTTTATATTATTAGATCATGGAGTTTTAACCATGAAATGTAGGAATCATAAAGATTCTGTCATCTAATGATTTTTTATTAAATGCTTCGAGTACTCATTTTTTTCTTCTTAATTACTTCCTCCTTAGAAGTAATTTCTAGAATATAAATGATATAGGGATTAAGGAATCCAAATTGGGCTTCACACGATATTCCCTTTATATATTTGTAATATAAAATCCAATAAAAAATATGAATAGTAATAAACATTAAAAAACATATTTTGCTCACTATTTTTAGAGTCATATTATGAAAATGTAAATTATGTATGTATTCACAACTGAGACACCCAACCATTCATGCTTGAGAATATCAGTTAGAGCCTCAAGACCAATTACATCCATGAAGTAATATCCATATAATTTTTCTTAATATTCAATGAAATACAAAGTTTTCTCTTTAAATGTGGTCTACGCATGAAGTTGTTATGATAATAAATGTTTCTCTAGAACTGGCGGGGAGAAGGTACTCTCAGAAGGTCATTTTGATTTCTTGGTCGAATAACTATATTTTCTTGATTCAGCCTTTCGTTTTTCCTCTTCTTTATTCATCTTTAATATCACACCTCACTTCATACATTTTATCATCAGTTGTTACATGTTTTTCATACGATTTTTTTTAATATGTAACTCATGTATATTTATAATATTAGATATCCATGCTATGAAATATCTAATATTAGATTCAACCACTATATTATCATGACCATCAAGTGGAACATGTAACATAGAAGTCATCTCATAAGCTACCTCATTCTCCACTCCCATTTGATTTTCTGGGGTGGGTTGACTATGTATCTAGTCTCCCGTGATATTTTACATTGTACCCATCACAAAATGACAATACATTGGTGCTGAAAGATAAAAATGAAATACAACTATACCCTACATAATTTTAGTAATATAAAGTTATTATAAGTTGTTTGATTCACATTTAAGAGAAATAGTAATAAAAAATTGATTACCCTAAGTAAGTTATGTGTTTGGGGAGTAAACTATCCTTAAATATTGTGGGATCATTTGGTTCATGTGTAGATCTTTTCTCCACCACCGATTCACATTGATCTATTCTTATACATCGGTCTTCCAAATGAGACAGAAAAATATTATTTTACAGTGAGTTTATTTATGCCTACAATTGTATCACAATATTATATGTATCTTCATGTGGTTTTATTTTCTTAAAATACTTTCTAGGAGAGACTCCAAAACCTAATCCCCTAATGCTACCATGTTGTTTGGGCCACTTAAAAGATTATAAAAGTCATTTTTCATCTAGTATAATCGTTTCCAATTATTTTTTCTAAATTATATAAAAAAATATGAACATATCTATTTTTTTGTAATATTGTTATAAATCATAATGAATTATAATTATTTCATACTTACACAAGATTCCCATACTCCTTTTTTATTTTCATTAAATAATTTAACCTTCTTATTTACGTGAGTCTCCGTCCATAGCACATGATTTGGGTGGAAGTGGATTCAGATTTGGATGCATCAATCTGCATATAAACAAATGAACATTTGTTGTTTACATGACATAATTAAAATTTTATTTTTGATTTAAAATAAATACCAATTTCTTCTCTAATGAAGTATACCCCATCCTTCCTTTGAGATAGGGGTATATTGGCTTTAATGCACGTTCTTTATTTCAACACAATTTTTCCGTTTCATAAATTAATAATTTTGAATCGTGTTGGAAAAAAAATGATGTAAAATAATATATTATCGACCATAATGCACCAGGAATGATTTTTCATTGTGATGATTTGTGAAAACATTTCATGTTTCCTAATTTATAATTTGTGCATAACTAAGTGGTGGGAGGTGATTTATTTTCCTCTCAACATTCCTAAGATGTAACTTCATCAGAAGAGTCCTAAAACATTTATGGCTTTTGCAATAGATATTAAAACAAATTATTACGAAAATATTCTAAAATAAATGAAGTATTCATAGAATAATGAAAACTAAATCAATGTGTCATTATATAATTTTTCATTAAAATGTAGAAATTATATGGTAACATTACCTTCATATCTTCCCAAAGTATTTCCTTCATTATAGTTTGAACACGACACCATGATTCAATATCTTTTGTCACATTCATCCTTATTGTGACCCCAAGATAACTAATGAACCTTTACTTGTTGGGGTGAATAGGTTGTCCGCGTTGATTCCAACAAACCTCAAATTGTTTACCCTGACTTCTTACCTTGATAATATTATTCATAACTATGATGTTGTGTCGTTGTTTTTTTTTCATCAACATGTTGTTGATCCCCTAATAATTCTGCAGTTTCATTATCAGCAGTCTCTTATTCTTTATGATTGGTAACATCATCATTTCCAGAAGACATTGTCTGCATGATTATTCAAACATTTTTTTTCTTGAATAACAATAATACAATACACTTTATGCCTAAAAGTCCACAATTTAATGCATCTTTCATGAAAATTGTTTCTATCTTGTATAAAGATATAACACTTCAATACTATAGTTCAACTAAGCTTCACTACCTTTATTTAATACATCCTCAGACACTTGATTTCATTCCATCTCTTAATGATGGATATAAGGATACTTAATCCCTCTTTCAAACTAGCCTTACTCTCATCACTGTTCAGGAGGTATGTCGTCAATGAACTTTGGAACGAAAATGATGAGAGGAAGGATAGATTGAAAGAGGGAATCCAATATATCATCAAGTGATGGAAGACAATCAAGAATATAAGGATTAATGTTTTCTAGGAACCTACACTAATGGAATCACAAAAAAAGTGTCCTCAATTAAAGAGGAATTGTAATACCTCCACTCTAATGGTCCTGAAGAAATGAATCTCACCCCACCTACATTTCAAATCACTTCTGTACACTCAAGGATTCCTCAACTTCCAATTTTGGATGTTTTTTTAATCCACCGCAAGATCCCTCCAATAACATACATCCATTGAAAGGGTGAATTTTTTAGCTTATGCTAAGTATTGATCTAGAATTTCTTTAACCTTATAAATGAAATGAATCTATTTATGAAATCTTAAATTTGTTATTGTGATATAGTAAAATAACATCAATGAGGAACCATATATACTTCCAATCATTCAAAATTATACCACATATCTTGAAGTAGATCTATACATACCTCTACGACATGAGTATCAATATAAATTCTAGTATATAGATGATGTTCATTGTCTAATTCATATAGAGATCTAGGGGTCAGAGTGTTGACATATTATATATTAATATAGATATTTACATAATTTTCCCCTTCTAAAAAATACTAATCTTTCAGAAATAGAAACAAAATAATCTACATTAAATGTGAACCCCCCGCCCCTCTCTAGCATTCATTTACTTTTTAAAAAGTCTTTTAAAACATTATATATAATTTAAAAGATTTTAGATGAATTATTTTAAATATAAGTCTGAAATAGATAAAATATAGTATCGATAAATGGGGTTAATGAATATAATAAATCAATTAATAAGATATATATACTTAATCATCATTAATAAGTAAATATTAATGAACTATTTATTTACCTTTTGTGATTCTATTAATATAAATTTATAATTTATTTTTAAAAAAAGATACATAAGAATACGACATTTCATATATTATTACATATTTCTACCTGTAAACTCTAAAATAAGAGGCTTGATAATCAATGTGATATGTCAAGGAAAAAAATAAACCAAAAACAAACTAGAATTAATATGGTAACTTAAGTGTCCAATATAATTATGTTATCCATAAATATTTATGGATTACTTATAATGTTGGGAAAGTTTTTTCTTTTTTGGATGTAATCAATATTAATATCCCTAGTTTCACTTTTATTCCATTTTATAATATTGTTGACATAATATACACATATAGTTCACAATTTAGTCCAGAACATCACCTTAGATGCACTTCTCGATCACTAATGTCATGTTTCAATGATAAGGGATATAGATAACATATTTGATAAATGGGTTAACCTCTTCAATGTTTAACCAAACTCAATTTTATAATGTTATAAATACATCATTACCTTTCCAGTATAGTGCAGCGCAATATCTATTTTATCTATCCATATAGGCCCATACACATATGTTGACTAACATTTCCATATGAAAAAATAATTCTCTTTCTTTGAGACCGATGTATATGGAAGAAAATGATGAAATAGAACTACTCATTGTATTTAAGTAGTGGGGAGAAGAGATATAAGTTTGTTCATGGTTAATAAAAATAAAAAAAATGCAAAACACGGAACCCAAAACATCAAAAAATTATAGAGGGAAAGTATTAAATAACATACCTTGGATTCTATTCTTGATTAATATGTGGGAACATAGAGGAGTCGTGCAAAGAGTAGAGGGGTTCTGTGAGAGCTTGATAAACGAAAGTGAATAAGTCGTGGTTAAGGTTTTTTTAAATAGACCGAGGTCAATTTTACTGATGATTTCAGAAAAGTGATAATAAAGATCCCTTTTATCACTGCTAAATTTATAAGCACTGATAAAAGGAATATTTATCAACTCTTTTTTAGTACTAATGAATATGGAGATCTATCAGTGCTAAAAAAACACTGATAAAAGACATATTTATTAGAGATAATATTTTAGTACTATTTGAAGTTTTGTAATTACAATTATTTAAATAAATTTACTATAATTTTCTAATTATTTAAATATATATATTAATTTATTTATAATTATCTAAATACTTATTTAAAAAATAATAATCATTTATTTATTATAATTATAATTATATAAATTTATGAATATATAATAAATATACATTTATAGATTTATTTATTAATAAATATTTATTTAAAAATATATATTTAACATATAAATGGATATATAATATTAAATACATGAATTTTAAAATTAAGAGAAATTGAATAATTCAAAATGAGTACACTTTATGAATATTGAAAATTGTATAATTTTTATTAATTAAATATAAGTTTGTTAAACCAATATGAATATATATATATATTGAAGTGGATGAATACATATTTAAATTATTAAAACATAGTATATATATATATATTATTAATAATTCTCAAATTCAAAAAAAATATATCAAAAATGAATACCCTAACTATAGTTTTAAAAACAAGTAAATAAAATTGACCAATTAAAAACATAATATATATTAAATGTATCATGTAATAATGAAATTATAAAATGAAGAAGACAAAAATATGTTTTTAATTAACATTTTATAAATATCATAAATAATAATTTAATATATATTTATTTAATATATATTATTTATTAATATTTATAATCTCTATATATTCATATTAAATCTATTCATTTTTATCAATAATTATTTATTTAATAAAATGTTTCATATTTTTCTTAATTTACTCATTTATTTATTTTTTTTAACATTATTTTATTCTGGACCTTTACCAACACTAAAAAAGCACTCATAAAGGGAAACTTTTATTAGCACTAAAAACACACTAGTAAATCTAACCTTTTCTCAGGGAAAAAAACACTAATAAAGGTTTCCTTTATTAGCACTAAAATAAAGTTTTGATAAAAGTTACCTTTTATCAGTGGTAAACAAAAGAACTGACAATGGTTCCCATTTATCAGTTCTTTTTTTAGTGTTGATCAAGGGATTCATTTATTAGTGCTTATTTTAGTGATGATAATGATTGAATTTATGATTGAATTTTTCTAGTGCTGATAAATTCTCATGCTATTGAATATGTGTTTTTTAGTAGTTAAAAATATTTCTGGAATCCATTTCGTATTAAATTTTTTAAACTAGAATTCCCCCACCTTTCGACAATATAGAAATTATTCTCCATTTCAATGCCTTGGAGGTGTTACTAATTTGTTTCTTTATTTTTTTATTCAGAAATAGATATCCCCTTCTACCCTTTATGTGAAAAATGTTTCAAGGAATAATATGTAGATATCTACATATTTCCTTATGTGGATATATCGATATAGTTTTCCCTTCTCTTTCCTTCTCCTAATATCTCAATATAGTATTCCTTTTTCCCTTTATTTAAAAATATATCAATGTTTCACTTCCTTCACAAAATTTATTGGTGATATATCTACTCCCCCATCTCTCATCATTTTATATTCTTATACCTCCATGATATTATCACTTCTGGTATATATCCTCAATAAGATTCAATATTGACTCCAAAATTAACTCCTTATTTCGGTTTAAATTTTATCAAATATCAATATATGGAAATATTTTCAAATTCAGAAATATCAAAAATCCCCAAAAAATTAACATTGATGGAGTTTACATTTATATTTATAATGATATTAACATTCAAACCAACTTTATTTATGATTTTTATATATTCATTTCAATGTAACTTCAACCAAACATTCCTCTAATGCACCAGAATACAGAGGAATAATTATTTATTTTAAAACTCCAAGAATAACATGATAAAGATTCATCATTTTGGAATCTGAATAATATGAAAGAGTTATTTCCATTTTTAACTTTCTATTTATGATCTGAATATTTCTCTTAATGATTATAAAATACTCACACCTTTAAAATTTTGGTTTGGAATCTTTATAAAATCCTGGATGTAAGGAATCCACTCATACATTGATCCTTAATGAAATCATATTATATCATTAATATATAGCTGGTGAAGACTCATAAAAAATCTAAAATGAATCATATGTAAAATTTGGAAAACTACACTGTCTATATTTTCATCATTATAATGAAGAAAATTTATCCTTATGTAAACAATTCCTGATCCTTATGGGATATTCCATTATTCTTTAAATGAATATTTAATAACAAACATTTTCCTTATGAAAGAGAATATTTTAATTTTATGCCTCATGAAATTTTTCATAGACCTTGGTTTATATCTGTGCAATATATATGGGATCACAAGAATTTTAGGATTGAAAAAATCGTTGGAATTTTAGAAGTTGTCATGTTTGATGCAGCATAATATACATATATGTAATAAAAAACTCACATGCGTGTAGACCTATATGATAAAGGTATAAAATTAGGAATAAAAAAACATTTTAGGAATTCAATATTTTTTCTTAAATGGATTATTAATACCACATTCCATAGTCCTACATCGAATGATTGTACTAGACGTGGCTGTAGAATGACTTGGAACATGTTTTAACCCATTGTTAAAATATATTATTCATTATACTATTTGGTAGGTCACCGTAAATCCCCATATAATGTTCAAATCCTTTCCTTCAAACATTTCAATTCCAACCCACACTATTAATCACCATCACAATTCCCCCTCTAGCCATGATTGGTTATTAATGTTTATTTCCACCTTGATTGTCACTTTCATTATCCATCCAACATGAGGTAGGTCCAATTTTTTTCACTGACACATTTAAATTTTCCCTTCCTGGATAAAGTATATCTAATTGAAATTATTATCTAATCATGACTCACAAAAAAGGAATAAAACCTTTTTAGTTCATTATGAATTGTCATTATAACTCAAAATTTGACATAATTTTATTTCATTTCATTTGGAAACTAATCCTCATAATTCACTCATAAAAATATATTACATATTATTGAATAAAAATAATATAATAATTACCACAACAAATCCATTATCCACATATTTTCAACAACTCCATAGCACCAAAAATAACAAATTATTAAAAAAGAAAAAAACCCATAAGTGTTAAAAAATCAACCCCTTTAGATTTTATATTCAATGTACCCTTATATCTATGTCCATCAAATATGCACCAAATCCAATTACTCATGTCACATTAAAACAAATATGTATTTATGAAATATCTCTCCCCCTTCATCGATATAATAGAAATTGTAACATTCGGTTACCATATTTTTGGTATTTCCCTTATCTTTACTTGTTTTCCTCTTTAATTGGGAACATCAAGGTACTACCGAGTATGGAGCTAATTTTCTATTGGAAATGTCATAAATTTCTGGTATTTATGTTTGTTTGAATTAATAGAGTCTGGGTATAAACATAATGTGGATTACTAGGGATCTCCATGAGTCCAGAAAACACCTGATGGTGTTTTGTTTTTCATGTAAGAATCTATTGTTTTTTATTTATTCTAGAAATTTATATTCTATGTAATCAGTGTACCTGATGTGTAATATTTGATAGGATCATGTTAGGAGTTCCGTATATAGCGTGATGTTTTACACATAATGTTATAAAAATAAATAGTATTTTTAGAAAAGGGTGGTAGGTTTTTTGGAATATATGTTTTCCATGGTTTACATGATGTGTATAGGGGTCACATGCCATGTATGATTTGAAGAGAGGGATTTTAGTGTGTCATAACAGTGACTTTTTTTTTCATTAAACGTATAGACTCCTTTATCTCAACCTAGAGTTGTCGTCTAGTGATTTTTAGGACCTCCACACTATATGAACTAATTTTCTCAATGACTGTTCTTCATTTTTGTTGGGTTTCTTTTCTCTGCATGAGTAATCCTTCCTTCTTCTTCATTACCTTTCATTATTGTAGAATTTTTTCATGGAGTTATGAGATCCACTAAACTATGGTGATGAATCCCATGTAAATTTCTAGGCAATTTGTTTGATCTTATTATATGGGTAGATTCATTTTTGGTTTTGGTGTTATGGGTGTGTGTTCTTAAGTAATTTTTGTGATCTTTTATCATCGATGATACTTTTTTAAGGTGTATCAATTCTAATATCTGTGTATTGATTCTAAGGCCTCCATTGTCATCATTGTGTGTTCTCTCTATTAGTGGATCCGGCTATGGGCATGTGAAACCCATGTTTTCATGTAAGTGGTTTCATCTATAGCCTATATTAGTGAACTGTATTTCTCATGTTTTTGATGAATTTTTTTTATTAATTAAATGGTATCATTGAATGATTTTATTTTTGTTCATGGAAAGGGTTTTTTATAAAATAGTAATTTCCCAAAATTCTGGTAAATAAAATTTGTTATTAAATCATTGTGAAATGATTTTGTGAATTTATTTTAAATGAATGGTGTCATTAAAATGGATTAAAGAATTGGTATAGAAAATAGATCACATGGGAAGCCATGGGTACTTAGGTTTATAGTGTAGTAATAGTCCTCGTATGTTGTTAGGGAGGTTTAACTTGGGGATTTCCTATTCTCCCTAGCAATGATGTTCTAGGGAATTTCTAAACCTATTGGGGGTTCACATTATGGTGTTTTTCACTTCTCTCTAGAGCAATTCATATTTATAGAGGATTGAATCATTCAAAATTGTATATGTTAGGTACGTGTGTCCTAGAAATCCTAATCTAGTGTGATCCTTGGCATGATGTAACATGTGGTTTGGATTGTTTTGGTTTGGTTTTACTTCCATGGAGTTGATATGATATATGATAAATTCTTTAGATTATTTTGATACACCTGCATTGATATATGTATTTGAAATGCTCGGGAACTCATTTACCTCCTTTATTTTTAAATGAGGAAAAGGGGAAATTAAATTGTTTTAACATGATTTTTATATAAAAATTATAAACTGCATATCATGCCTTGGTTTCCTTAATGTTTAGAATTCAGCGGTAAATGTACAAAGAATTATTATGGGACACCTATGTTAGATCTTACTAATCCTATTAGCTCACACCCAATGAACCCCTTCGGCGCTATATAGACCTTGTTATGTCTTTTGATGCTGGTAAAGGAATGGTGCCACAATGATTCGGTGATGTTTTTTCATCTAGGTTTTGGGTAGGGGTGGTGAGATGGTGTGAGTTTTCACATGATTTCACAAAGAGATGTTGGAGTAGTTGTTTTAGTTGTTTAATAATTTATAGTTGTACTTGTCTATTGGAGATTCTTTTGTATCCTTTTTAGTTATATCACTTATGTTGTTCCTTATCATTTATGTAATATATTTATCTCTTCCACTATTTTTCTCTTCTTTGTGTATATATGCCATTTTATTTGTTTTAGGTTTGGAGAAATGGTTCCCTCTAGTTGTTGTATGATGATCAGGTTCTCGTCCGCAGCCCATGGAAATCTAGAATGCCCTTCAGGTATTGGAAAATCAGGTTGGGTGGAATTAATGAGAGGGTATCTAGTTCAGTTCATTATAAAATGGTATAAAAGTGTTTTTTTAATTAAGATTCATTTCCTTGGGACATTTGAGAGAATATAATATGATTTTTGGGACTTGATAGGTAGCTAATAGCGAGTTCTTGGCCATCTATTACCATGATGAGACTCAACTTACCATGTGATGTTGGTATTTGTATCTTCATTTCTATGTTCTTCATCTTTTGTATCAATTTTTATAATGGTTTTCTGATTTGAAGTGAGATTATCCCCTTTTATTTTTGTTTTCTTATTTTGGTGTGTAGAAGTTTTCCCCTGAGATGAGTTCTGTAGGTTCCATAAAAGGGCACAGCTAATTCCCCCCTAAAATAATCCTCTTATGGATAAGAATTATATCGAGGCTTTCATTTGGTTAGTCTGTGTTATAGATCATAATGTACCGAAATTATAGAATGCATTCATTGAGGTATGTAGATGATCTTTAGGTGATAAAGATCTATCAAGGGAATTATTGAATGAGAATATACCATCCATTAAACCTATGAATGATCCTTAAGAGATGTAGGATTGGATTGAAAAGATTGATAAAATATTCAACCTCTTAGACACGCCTGAGAGTATCTAGGTGAATTGAAATGTGTTTAAATTATAGCATCCCAATAAGCACTGGTGGGTTCCCATGATATGGGAAGATAGGTATGTGGGATTATATTAGAATGATTTCAATACTCTCTTCTTCAATTAGTTTTGTCCAAAATTGCTAACGATGGTGAAGACTCTGCAGTTCCTTTCATTATAATAAGGAGAAAACTTGATTTATGTGTACACTAATCAGTTTTTTTGAGATTGTTTTTTCTCTTGAGGTGGTATATAATGGCCATCTAAAAGATTAAAAGTATATGCACAGTTTTTGACTATATATCAAATTATAGGTATTTATATTGAATATTTAAACCTATAAAAATATTGTGGATATGGCTATGATGGAAGAAATTAATATATCAATACATCTTTGATATTCCAACCCTTCACTTTCACCTAGTGGATGCTTCAGTAGTTCTCTAGGTAAAAAAATGAATTGAACAGATCAACATCATAGTTGTGGACATGGTTCTCAGCAACAGGAATCTTTGGCACCTCTAGTTATAGCTAGTGGTGTCCCTATGACCGATCATAATTGTGGAATGGTAGAACAAATATGGTATTCTTTTCCTTTACCTAAAAATATGTGCAATAGTTGTAGATGTTATGGTCACCTATAAATCTTCTATCAAGATATGTCTACTATTTGATATCACCCTAGATCATCAGATCCAAAGGCTATTGTGCCACAGTCTGATGATTCAATGACTATAGGGCTCTAGCCACGGTCCTCATGAGTTAAGTACCATTACATAGTAAATTAGTATCCAAATAAGGTATATGCGGGTCTAATGATCAGGAATGGTGCCATATTGATTTCATCTTCAGTACTGGTTTCTTTATTTGATATTTGTTTTTCCCACTCATTTATGTATGGTCATTGTTTTGAAACTCTTAAAATTACAATGTATCTCATGTCATTTTTTATGAAGTTAGATATACCTCTTTGGAAGAGGAAAGAGAAAGAGTTTTATTGTCCTTCTTCTATGATATCGATAGTTAATGTCATGTTTATTTGGGGTTTTCTTATTCTGGATCTATATTTGTTTGACAATATCATTAGGATGGATTGGATTATTTATCATCGTGGCGAGATTTATTATTATTATCATTGGGGTGTCTTGTTTGATGTGACCGATGGGAGGCTATGGTTGTTTTAGGGAGAGTGGGATCCATGTTTTGGTCATGCAGGACCTTATCCCCTAGAGCTTATGAGTTTTGTTGTCTGTTGTAGCAGTCATGATTGATGAATTTTATTCTAATATTGATCTACATGTTTTTGTTTGGGATTTTCCTACAATTTTACCAAATGATTTATTTATGATTTTTCTAGATAGGGGTAGAGTTTACGATTGACCTAGTGCCTGGTGCCCAGCCAATTTTGATACATTCTTATCATGTGGAACCAGCAGAACATAAGGATCTCAAGAATTAGTTGGAATACCTATTGGTGATGGTTTTGGTTCTCCCTAGTATTTTTTCATAGGTAATCCCAAGTGCTCTTTTCCAAGAAGGTATATGGTTCACTCCAATTGTGTGTGGACTATCATAATATGAATTGAGAAATAGTTAATAATATGTATATGTTTCATCAAGTGGATGATTTGATTTTTTAGTTAACAAGGGTAATGCAGTTTTCGAATATTGATATTCGATCAGGATATCATCAACTCAATGTCTAGGATTTTAAATGTTGAAGACATATTTTTTGTGAATGAATTTCCATTTCAAATATCTTTTGAAGATATTTGGTCTAAATAATGGTCATGATGTCTTTATGGGTATGATAAATATGATATTTCCTCAGTATATTGATTTATTTTTTGTATTCCTTATGGTAGATATTTTGGTTTTGTCTAGATTTGATCACAAGCATGAGAACCATTTGAATTTGGTTTTGGAAATATCGAGGAGTCACCATTTTTATGGAAATATTTGAAATAGGATTTTTTGGATTTAATAAGTGAAGTTCTTGGGGAAAACGATTTCATAGAATATCTTATCAATTGATCTTGAGAAGGTGAAGGATGTTTTCTCATGGGAAGAACCACAAAACGTTTTTGAGATTCAGAGATTCCTTGGTCTTGCTGGATACCACCAAAGGTTCATTGAGTATTTATCAAATTTTTCATCTCTTTGGAAAACTCTTACCATCAAGGGAGTAAAATTACCATGGGATAAAACATTTAATTCTTATTTCAATGAATTAAAATGAATTCTAGCATCAACTCCTTTTAAGATATTAACTAATCCTAATAAAGTGTATATTGTTTTTTGTGATGCTTTTCACACTAAATTTGGTTGTGTACTCGTGTAGGATGATCAGGTGGTATATTATGATTTTTTTCAGCTTCAAAATCATGAGAAGAATTACCCACCTCTTGATTTAGAGATTTTGGTAGTTATGAATGTGCTTAAATGTCTATAGAACTATCTTTTTGGGGAGAAGTTCACAATCTTTTTTGACCATAAGAGTTTGATCTATATATTGTTTTGTAATTAATTTAATATCAAATAGAGGTGGGGGTTAGAATACCTTAATATGTTTGAATTCAATATGTATTACACCTTGGCGAAGGAGAATGTAATTGTAGATGGTTGCAGTAGTAGTGTTCCATCAGAAGATGTTTTGGAATTGACAGAAGGGTGGAACTGTATGAGGCTCTTCACTCATTTACATCCATATGGTCAAGAGGATGTTTCAAGTATCATTGTTTCAGTGTTTTGTTATGATCACCTCTCATTGATTCTGTTCTCGAGAGTCATCTACATGATGATGAGTTCAGTGGAATTTGAGAAACCTGATGTTGTGGGGATACTATTTATGGTTGGTCTCTCTCTTTAGATGATATTAATTATTTTAAAGATCAGGTTTTCTTCCTAGAATCACTGGGGAGATCGGCTTTGTTTGATTGTTATATTTCAACATAGGTATGTCATCTAGGAAATATAAAGATGCATTATGACATGAGACAATGATTTTGGTGTTCGGGAATAATGTGTGACATTGTGGGTTATACATCCTGATGGTACACCAGCTAATAGATAAAGGTAGATAACATAAAACCTTCTTGTTTTCTCCATCCTCCTTCGATTCTAGTTTGGAAATGGGACTAGGTATTCATGTATTTTATTGATATATTACCATAGAATCTTAGAGTGATTAATTCAATCTTATTGGTGAATGGTCGGCTGACAATTTCAACTCACTTCATTTGGATCAAAACCACTACAAAGTTGAAGATCTAGGTATGTTGTATGTGTTAGATATTGTGAGGTTACATGGGTTTGATTTTATTATTTTCTTAAATAGGGATAATAGGTTTACATTAAGTTTCTAAAGGAGTCTCCCTATATCGATGGGGACTCAGGTCAGACTGAGTATAACATATCATCCACATACATATGGTTAGAAAAAGTATTCTATTTTGGTACTATAGGATAGTCTCCATGCTTGTGTCTTGGATTTAAGTGGATCCTAGGATAACCATGTTAGATTGGTTGAGTTTTATTATAACAACTATTATCATTAATTGATCAAAATAGATGATTTCAAGGATTTATATGGTATATCATGAAAATCAACTCTTTGTTGGAAAGACGTGGGTGATGCATCTTTCATGGGACCAAGTTTAATTCAGCAGAAGTCGTTGAGGATTCATGATATACGTCAGTACTAGGTTAAATATCAGAGTTGAATGAAATATTATATTGATTAGCAGTGCCATACTTTGGGGTTTTCATGAGGTTATTGGGTTTTCTTGAATGTTTCTCCTCACTTGGGTAACCATCGGCATGGAAAACATATAATGTTGGATCTGAGATATGTAATATTGATTGAGGTCACTAAGAGGCTTTTCTAGGATTCTTATTAGATATAATTACTGGTTCAGTGGATAGGAATTCAAAATATATTCCACATATCACATCCTAGAAAATACTATACATTTCTATCTCATGTTATGAGTTGGGAAGAGTATGAGTTAGAGCTAGATGTTTCTATTTAGAAACAATCAGTAGTGATCATTGACTCTCAAGAGAATGTCTTTCATGGGAAGTTGATTCAATGTGTAATATTTTTATGGATGAGAATATTAGACTCTCATGATAATTTTCTATGTGAGTTGTTGATAAAAAAGCAATGTATCCCCTATTTACCATAATTCATTAATCCACGTGACTTCCCGGGTATGGAAATTCTTATGGTGGGGAGTTTTTAACATCTCTATATCTTCTTTCTAGTATTTCCCTTGTCCTTACATGTTTTCTTATTTGATTTGGCACATCATGATACTTCTGAGGATGAAGATCATTTTTATAAAAAATGACTGAATTTTAAGGGATGTTTTTTGTATTAATTAATGGAGTCTTGGTATAAAAATGTAATATCATAGTGGGGTTCTACTCGAGTTCAGAGAATAATCAAAGTTGTTTGGGTTTTCATGTAATAATAAATTATTTTCACCATTTATTGGAAATTTAAACACCATTTAATGGAGGTGCATGTGGAATAATTTATTATAGGATCATATCCTGAGATAAGTACATAATGTTAATGTTTTACACGTAATTTATTGAAATACATTACATGTAAAATAAAAACTCATATTTTTAGTAAAAAATAAACTGATTTTTCAGCCTATGCCAACTTCATTGATTACCTGACATGTAAAGGGGTAACACATTACGTATGTTTCATGGACAAGTATTTTATGTAATCTTATGGGTGATTTTTTATTTATTCAATATGAATCCCCCATTCTCTTGATATATATCGCTCATTCAGTGATTTATGGGGACATCCACCCATCTAAATTATTTATTTCAACGATAGATCTCTATTTCAGTTGGGTTTCATGTCTCCAAGAGTGTATTCCTTTCTTCTTCTTCATTTCCTTTTATCATGGTTTCACAGTTACATTTAGATACTAGATCAATTGACAAGTGGTGATGATTATATTGTTTCCTTTCTGAATTTTTTGTGCGATCTTGTTCTGGGGTATGGTTCATTATTGGTTTTGGTGTGGTGGGTGTGCGTTCTTTAAGTATGTTATGACCTTTCCACTTTACTAACCCTATTGTTAAATTGAATCAATTTTGAGATATTTTGTTTGATTATATTTCCCATGTTTTATTCATTGTGTGTTCTCTCTGTTGATTGACCTTGTTGTGGGTGTGTGTGACATGAGTTTTAAGGTAGGTGGTTCTATCTCTATCCTGTTTTGGGATTCTATGTTTCTCCTATTTTTGATAAATTGTCTTATTAATGAAATTTAATGATTGGATGATTTTATTTGTGTGTTTGGAAATGGGGTTTTGAAAAATTTTGGTTTCAACCTAGTTTTGTTAAATGAAATGGTCTTTTCAAAGAATTGTGAAATCATTTTGTTAAATGATTTTAAAATTATTATTTGATGAAAATGGTTTAATTAATTGGTTTTGAAAATAGATACCATGGGAATACTTGGGTACTTAGGTGGAATGTGTATTAATAGGTCTCATCCATTTTGGAGGGGTTTATCATGGGGATTTGTTCTACTCCCTATCCTTATTGTCCTAGGGACATTTTTTTACCTGTTGGGGGTTCACTTGTTGATTTGTTCCCCTACTCTATTGACTTGTTGCAAATTTCTAGAGGTTTGATGCATGCATGATTTTTTTATTATATACAAGTGTCCAAACTATCCAGACCAGGTTTGATCCTTGGTGTGATGTTACCTATTCTTTATATTGTTTTGTTTTTGTTATACTGATAGGGATTTGATACGACATGTGATACATGCTTTGGTTTGTGTTTTTATATCTTCATTTATATTCATATATGGAATTCATTGAAACTAATTTAACTTCATTATTTGAAAATGTTGAAAAGGGGAAATTAAATTTTTTTTCAATGTTTTTTTATAAAAAATAATAAATTGTATATCATTCCATGTTTATTTAAATTTTAGAATTCATGGATTATTGTATATATAATTATTATGGAACACTTGGGTGAGATTATACGAATCTTGTTAGTGCTCACCATATGAAACCCTTCAGTGGTGCGTAGACCTTGTTATGGGTATTGATTCTGGGAAATACAAATACCCATAGTGAGGTGATGAGGTTTTATGTTATTTGGGTTTTGGGTAGCTAGATGTGAGATGGTAGAAGTTTTCATATGATATCATATGGATTTGTTGGGGTATCGGTTTTAGTTTTTTCATCCTTTGAGTTAGACTTGTCTATTGGAATTTTATTTCAACCTGTTCATTTGTATTTCTTTGGTTGTTCCTTTTAGTTATTGAATATATTAATCTCATTCACATTTTCTCTCTTCTATGTGTTTATAGGACATTTTTTTCTTTAGGTTGGGGGAAATCCTTCCCTTTGGTTGTTATTTGATGCTCAGGAGATAGTCTCCAATCCGTGGGGATGTGGAATGCCTTTGGGTATGTGGATGATCAGGTTTGGTGTCAGTATTGAGATGGTATCCAGGCCAATTTATCACTAAAAAGTGAAAATTAAAATCCAACTCTATCAAATCCATCAAATTTCTATGTGAAAAATATAAACATTTTCACCCCATTACGCTTGAATTTAATAATAATTGTTCTTTATCAACTCCTCCTTGTTAATAAAATATAAGAGGGTTGCCTTTATTATTACTCAACCTTTTTCAATATAATATAAAGGGTATTATTAATGAGAAACTACACCCAATAAAGATCTAAATTCTATGGGGAAGTATCCATTAGTGCATTGTAATTTTTGACCCATCATTAACAGTTCCTCTACACTAACCAAAAATCATCATTTTTGGGTTGTACTATCCAAATATTGAAACCAATTCATTGAAAGATCTAAAATCACATTATTTACAAAAAATAACATATATTTAAATAGTTAGTGAAGTTACCACAAAGAATTTTATGTGGAGGAAAAACCCTCTAAGCATAGTGATTTGAGGCTTGGTATAGGAAACAATAGTCTATGCTAACGCACACAATGTTGTGTATGTCACTCACTTGACTAATTAAATCCAAAGAAACTATATATATATTCATTTTCATAATAGTTCCCATGATCACAATAAAAATCACATCAAACTATATGTATTTAAAAGAAGAAGAAAAATTTATGACATAATAAATTTAAAATCAGTTGATTCCATTTTTTAGCATCAAATTGATATATTTTTTGACATAAATGTTATAAACAACTCACATGTCCTTTAATGAAAATATGATGCTGAAAAACATTCAAAAATTCATATTTAACTCCCCCTTAAATTTCATAAGCATATCTTTGAAGTATTATCCAATCATGGGGACTCTAATTATTGGGAACTAATTTTTTTATATTGTACCTTTAATATCCAGAGAAGATAAGAAACAATAACCAATTGTTAAAATATAGATAAATGATTACAATTTCCATTCTTTTTTACATTCCAAATTTTATTCCTCATTTACTAAACTAATTCCACTAATCACGTAGCTTCAAGAGACTTTTTTTAGGAAAACTCAGAATAAAATAACGTATTACATCATATTATGATTTAAGTAAAATATTTAATCCAAATAATTATTTTCTTCATCAATTTCAATAATAATCATCAATATAACATGTACCTTTATTCTTGACACTATGATAGATTTTAATTACCTCAAACCCCATTTGTTACATTCACATTTCAGGTTTAAATCATATTTTTTCATCTCTAAAAAGTTATTTTTGATGATAGTTACCAAATTTATTGTATCTGTACACGAGTTCTACACCTCATTAAACTATTTATAAACATTTAAATCATATGAGGAGATGAGTACCTACCATTTTCCTCACATTTATTAAGATGGTGAGGCACAATGGAAAACCATTCTACCTATATGCTTAATCATGGAATCTATTTTTATATCTAAATTTTATTTAATAGAATAAAATATCTTTTCTACTTCATTCAGATTTTTCTATTCTATACAACCCAGAACAGAACATGTTTTCCCTTTGATAACATTACAACCATGGATTTTACAACCCACTGTAGGTCTATATTTCTTACTTCATACGACCATGCTACTTTGACTCCCCGTGTAAGTATTATTATGTATTTAAGCACATCACCTACCTTAGTACAACCCTTTCACATGTTCATTTTTAGTTTTAGCAACATGTGAACTCTTCCCATGTTTTCAATTTATATTTTTGTATCCATGAAATTTTTTATTTAGAAACAGTTTTTGATAACTTACTCACATCAATTTAAACAAATGATTACTCTTCATGTAGCCTCTAAAATATGTCTATAAAAGGAACTTATTTTTCATTTCATACATACTAATTTCTTCCATTAATCCATATTGTGAATCTTTTAAAATTTCCGCTTGATACATGTTTATTATAGTAACATTATTGAAATGATATCTACCCCTCCCTCTATATTCAGGGTGACTAGGTATTTAAAATTTCCTACCATATTCAAAAAAATGATTGTATTCTAATACTTAAATATAAAACACTATGAATTTGTACATGAGTCCGACTCAAAATAACACATGTCTCCATACCTACATTGATTGTTCATCTAGTGAACATTAATTATTTTAGGGACTTTCTTAGATCATTTCCCATCACCTATAAAACTTAACCCCTTCATTATATTTTCCATAGATTTCCTTTTCTCATTATTAAGATAGGGTTAATAATACAAAATAATATATTTTTTCCTTTGAACTAGTCTTTTCAAATATGAAAACACATTCATTATTATCCTTTTATATTGAACACTTATCCTTCCTTTCATAATCACTAATAGTAATAAAAAAACTAAAAATCATACTTCAATATTTCCATACATTTTTTATATTTATTTATGTACTTATTTATTGAATAAGATTAGTTATTCATCCTATTTTTGTATCATTTTCTTCCTTGATTCAATTTTTATGGTATGTTCTTCCTTGAAAGTCTGCCTTCTAGACATATCATCCTCCAATGCATCGGAATTTTTTTCCAAAGCTTCCATCTTCTCCTATATCATATAATTAATCTGAGTAATATACCTTCTCTTTTTTACCTTTAGGAATAGTTTTAATAGTTATGTTATGTGCTTATATTTCTTGTATTTAAAATTATAAAATTATATTTAATTTATTCTCATTCCCCTTGTATCAGTTCTGGGTTTTTCCACATTTGTGAAAATCACCTCATATTCATCAGCTCGTGATTTATTTTTCTCACTTAGGATGGATTAAAAATCAACAATTCATTATTTATGATCTTAAACTTGTTAAATTTTACTCCCATCACTTTGATCTAGATCTCATCGGAACTCTTCTCCTCCTTATTATTTATATTTTATTTATTTAACTATAAAGCCATCTCCATTGAAAAGTGGTAATCTTTAACATTAGACCTTCTTGGGATATCATCATCATTATTGGATCCAACATCATATGTAATATAAACCTCTCAATTCGTTCACATATAATCATTTAAAAATTAACAGGTCCATAATCTGAATTTTACATACCTTTCTCCTCAGTGTTTCTAAAAAGCTTCAATTAAATTTCAATATTCTTATAAATTGTTCTATAATTTGTAATTCCTCCAAATATTTGTTTTCTATTTTTATTTTCTAACATTTATTTATAATAAAAAATTCTTGATAAAAATTTAACATCAATTAAAGATATATATTAGATCATGTTAGATAAAAAATCCCATAAAAATTAAACATATTATTTGATACAATTTTATTAGACCAAAGGGGCTTAGGTGAGAGAAACCCTGAGAGTGGGTGAATCCGGTTATGATATCTTTTATAATATTAAAATATTTTTCCAAACCTATAACTTCCCCAATGTACCATAACCTATTAATTATAAGGATCACTACGTTTTATTTTTAGTTTGTGTTGATCCAAATTTTGGACCTTCCTCTTTTATCAATTTTAATTATGATAATTGTTACCCAAAATATTACATGGTTTCACTCCTAAATAAAAGTCATTCGAAAAGACACATATATTTCTATGTGTTTTGTTACTAAGAGATAATTCATGAAGCATGTAGTTGACAATGTAAGGATATAACCCAATCACTAACATGGCTGCTCATGGGGATTTGGTCAGGTCAGCCCTAGCTGGGATTTCCCTCTCTACATAATTTTAGGTTTGATACATCATCACCCCATGAATATATCCCCTCTTAATTCCCTCTAAATATCACTTATTTAAATTTAATAAATAACTAATCACACATTCCAAATAAAAAACACTTATTTTTTGTGATTTTTATCATGTCTAGGTTGGTACACTTTTTAAACCTCAAAGATAATTCTCTAATAGTATAATATAAAACACTTAACTAATAACATATTCATTCCATAGGAAATCAGAGATATAACATTCTCCTTCATATTTTTATTTATTCTATGAGACATGATACTGAACACCTCCCACAAAAAATTTCTTGATGTTTCATTCCCTTCTCTATTTTTTTGCCTATATCTCAATGTTACAATTCCTTTGAAAAAATAATTTGGTGAAACAACATCCTCTCCTCATTTATTTATTTATTTATTCTTATATCTACATGTTATAATAAAATATTTTATATCCCCACATTATGAAATAATAAGGACAAGTAAATTATCTCTGATTTTCAATTATATTTTTTCTCAAATATAACACTATAGACATATTTTCTTATTCAAAAATATAATGATCCAAAGAAAATTATAACATGATGAATCTCTGTTTAAATTCACTGTGATGTTCCTATTCAAATGATTGATATTTAATCTTTACAAATTTTCACTGATGAGTGATTATAATAAAACATTAATTATGATCTAGAGCACAGTGTAATAATTCCATATTTTTTAACTCCATGAATATATAAATGGGAATTTTTTTTAATACTCAGAATGTCAGGAAGAATTTATTTTGATTTTAAATATTTGATTTAAGATTTGAATATTTTTCTTCACTCTTCTGAGTATCATACACCTTTAAAATTTGAGCTTTATCTCTCCATGAAATCCACATAGAAATGAGGCCACTCATTCATATATTCCTAAAGGAATCTAATGATTTCACTCATACGTAGTACATGATGACTTAGAAAAAAATAAAAAATGACTCATTTGAAACCTTTATATGACTGTTATGTAGTTGGTTTCTTCACCCTAATAAAGATGAAAAATATTCTATATAAAAACATTTGATGGTCCTTATGAGTTGTTCCATGCATCCATACAATATTGTTATAGAACAAAAAATTCCCTAAAACATTCCCTCCATCGTTTTTAGATTTCATGAAATTATTTATACACTTTATTTGGTTTCATGGGAACAATGATGTCATCATGGGAATTTTTTATTAAAAAAAAGTTTTTTGAATATTCGCTTCACACTTTTATATTATGGTGTATATATATAGATACAATGTAAACCCCCCATGTATGCAGACCCATGCCCATAAGGTAAATACTAAATAATACATCATTGTTTTTGGAATTATCTATGTGTTTTTATATATATGAATAATAACTTACATTTCACAATCCCACATTGAAAAATAATTCAGGATCTGGATTCATAGTAACCTTAGATGTTCTATCACACATCGTTCATATCCTTTATTCCATACCCTATCTATTGGGTCATTGTGCCCCCACCTACACAGTATTCTACTCCTTTCATTCACACATTTTAGTTTTTTCCCATACTGGGAATCACCATTAAAACATCACATGTAGTCTATATTGGGTATTGAAGATTTATTACACCTAAAGTGTACCTTTCTACAGCTATCCATCTAATGATTGACCACATTTCTTCTCTCGAACATTTAAAATTCCCCTTTTCTAACAACTCTAATGAAAATGCATGTTGATTCCATATAAGAATCATACTATTAGAGACCATAAATTATATTTCTTCCATAAATTTTTTCATAACTCCTCATATCACATATAAAATGGTTCATTTTAATAGGAAAATAATTTTTATAATAAACTTCAAGAAATATATTATGTTTTAATATGTTACAATTTTCAAATCACCACAACAATAAATCCATAATTCACATACATTAAACAACTCAAGAACACTGACAATCACATTTTTTCAACAAATCCAAAAAATATTTAGGGGTTCAACCCAATATATTATATCATAAAATTTATTTCTTTAATGATATAAAAAATATTCTAGTCGAGCCAATAATTTCAATAAAAGAACCATTTTCTTTGGTAACACAAATTATCTTTTAATGAAGGGGTTTTTAGAGATTTTCCTTAACATCAATGTCTTAGATATCCCTATTTACTCCATCGGAGTTTCCCTTCACAAGGTTATATGAGGACTCTCTAACTATTCTCACATCCTCGACTCTATTGTATCTGTGTTTTCATCTCTAAATGGAAAACTATTCAATAAAATAGGAATATTCATTATGATAAATCATGTTTTTATTTTTATTCTTGTCAAACTCTTGGATATTCCAAATCCTCCAAAAGTTTTTATGAGAATATATGAAAAGTAAAATATATATTTCTTTTTGAGGTTATCCAATAATTAAAAAAAGTATGACTGGTTGAGAAAGAAAAACTTATACAGGCACAATGATCTGGTGTTTTGGAATTAGGGACCTCCACACATTATAAAATTCATACTAAATTAAAACAACGTGGGATTGAAATGTGGGTAATTCGTATTGGGTATCTTTTATAAAATATTGGTATCCTAAAAAAGGGAACATTTCCCTAAAACCTACAAATTCATCAAATTTGAGAAGAATATCCTTTCTTAATGAGATGGATTCCAACCATTTTTTTCCAATTCATATGGATAAATATAATAGTTAGAGGAATCTAAGTGGAAATTGACTATTAAATTTCTATCCACATTATGATCCCCCTCTATATATTCTACCATATTTTCTTTTAATCACCTCTAGAACTCCAAAAAAATTGAAAATGAAAAACCTTATATATATGAACATCACTAATTATTTTTCCAAGAAAACATAATGAGGTTTAAAATATATTCATCCTGTGTATTCCCTTTCTATAGGAAACAACATGTTGGTATAGTTTACATTCTGTTGGAATATAATCATATTAAGGATTTTTTGACCTAATTTATTAATCTGTTCTATCTCATACCACTGAACACCTCCTCAGTCTAAATAATATTTTTCTTCTATTGGTTAATAAGTATAAACATTATTGATGGACTTATTATATCTATCAGTAATTGATATATCACTTTTCATATGTGGATATATTATTATAAATCATTATTTGATGAATTCTTTTCCAAGAAACTCTATAAAAATACATATTACTAACTACTTGGACTATTATAGGTTGGGAATTATTGTACCCTCACTATTAGGGATTAAAATTCTAGTCATTTTGTAGTGGGAGGGATAGTCTGAAATCCTCATGCCCAGAAATAAAAAAAATCAGTATATTTCATAGAGGCTTGTAGATCAAGGTCTCATGTTAAACAGGTTAACTCCTTTTAATCCATATTCATATTAGGGATTAAACTTCTCATATATTTTTGGTCGTAATTATAGTCTAAAATAATTATACCAAGAAATGAAAAACTTAGTATGTTTCATAAAGGTTATTAGATCAAGGTATCATGTTAAACATGGTAACTCCTTTTAATCCATATTCAACCGCAAGTGGCCTAATTATCAAAATCTCGAGGAGTGTGCTTATTGTATCTTGAATCATCAAAATATCATCATTACTAAAATTTATAGAGGACTCATAATCCTTCAAAGGTAGTTCAGAGACTATGATAAACATTGGCTTCTTTGAGTTTACTATTGAAATATCTTACAATGTACTAATATAACTGATAATGTAAATGATTCATTCATCCCCATTCACCAATAATTTTTTAACATGATGAATTTAGATGCATTTGATATTTTGTCTACTTTCACGAGACTAATCAATCCGAATACAATATGTTTATGATATAAATTAATGATCACACTTCTATTTTTTAACATTAATTTTATCGATCTTCCATCCATTGTTAAGGATGTAATCAATCAGTATGATAATTATATAAAACTAAATCAATGTATAATATATTAATTTCATTTTTTAAATAATAAAAACTATGAATTATTGATCCCATATCTTCTATGGAATCACTATCCAAAACTATTATTATTCATTTCATCTATTAGTAATTGTAATAGTTCTAAACTCTATCGATTGGAACCACCAAAAATATTTAGGTCCAAGCCCATGAAGTTTATATCAATATTTAGATCATATATAATTAATTTAGGAGTAATTTTGATTATTTTAGTAATTATAAATTTTTCATTGTTTCATAATTATTTTACCTTATAGTTATTGGGATTGATATGATGTTTTTCATTGCTATATGAGTTTGGTAATATCTTTATGGATCAAATAAATTTATATGATATACCTAGTGTTATGATTTGATAATTTCATGTAATTTTTTCTATTTAATTTAATATATAGCGAATCATATTGATATATGTGAATTAGAATTAAAAAAATTGAAATACTACATTTTTTTCAGAATTAAAATGGCGATGTTATATGAATTTTTAGAATGGTTGGTACTGTTGGATCTGGGTGCATCAAAAGTGTCTGATGGGTCATACCAATCATTAAATTTTTTCATCATCGAAGATCAATTATATATTTACATGATGATAAACACTATGATCAACAAAATTGAATCAATGAAAATAAAAATGAGATAGAATGACAGAACCAAGAGCAAGGTCATTTCGTATTTTGTATAATTAATTTAATCAATTAATGAAATATGTCACATGAATTATTTCTTTATTGATTTATTTCAAAACATATCTAAATTTTATTTTCATTTCATTTTAGTAATCTAGAGTATATTCCCTCTAGTGGTGATCAAAAAGTGTTCAAAAAATATCCAAACATTTACACAAGAATATCAGGTTGCTAGCATGGTAGATCCTATCACCTGATTCATTCACCTTTTATCTCTATGAGTATTGATTCCACTGATTCCACTTTATCTCTTTTAACTCAAGATTGGATGGTAGATAATGACAACTCTCCATTATTTGGAGTGTTAATAGAGAAGCAAGCTCTAAGGGCTTGAGAAGACTCTTTTGATTCATTGTCCACAACAAAATCAATGAATTATATCTCTTTGAAAATAATATAATTAGGTTTATATATTTATAGGGTTTGAAATAAATAATTTCACAAGTTCCATTTATTATTTATTAGTCCATTGTGGAATCCCATGTTTATAATATTATTATTATTATTATTATTTCCCAACATGGGCCTATCATAGAAATTGAATGTAAATATTATTTATTAAAATAATATTCAATATATATTAAATATCACCAAACCATTATAATTAGTCCTCCATTCCTCCAAAATATTTATCGGTCCTTGAATATGTTAGTTTATTAATTAAATTATTATCACACCATTATTATCCAATAAATAAATAAATATTATATTCACTAAATAGAAAATAAATATTTACTATATATTTTGATTGCATAATATTTTATTGAATAACTACTGATAAAATATATACAATCAAGAAAACAGGTATAATTATTAACCCATTTATGGTAATAATATTTATTCAACTGATTATATAATAAATAATAATATATTATTTAACTATGATTCTAGATACACTGAGTATGTGATCCTCTAGGCCTCTTTATTTGTTCCATTTGGAAAAGTAGACTAAATCCAAGTTCAGCATCTAGAAACATGCCAAAGATCTCATATAGAAATAACATAACATCCATAGGACTTAATACCTCACACTAATGTTCACAGTAAAATATAATCCCTTTATCATGAAACATCTAATCAAGAAGGTTTCACATTAGTGCAATCAACCTATGTGCTCAATGTATCTTTCATTTACATTATCAAAATTGAATATTTGTAAAGACGTGGAATTTACGTGGAATTTTGTTTTTAAATACATGGGAATTTTACGAGTCCACTAAAGTTTACGGCGCTTGATTCTGAGGCCGGTGTGCCCAGAATCAATTTCTGAAGTTTTGTTCAGGTACGTTCAGTAAAGGTACGAGTAGGATTTTATATCTTTTGAACTGGTGCTCTGAATTGAAATCTTAGGGCATCGTTGAACTCGTAGCGTCAGTGATTTCTTAGTGAGACCTTCACCGCAGTTGCGTTCTAATGAGAATGAAAGTTAGTTTTTGAGGTTTTTAAATAATTTAAATAAAAATAAGGTGTGAAACTTATTTTTATTTTGGTGGTTAAAAGCTCTAAGAGGAGGTTAGTGGTGGGGGCCACCACACCATAACCTCCCATGAGAGGTTATGGATGTGGGGCCCACCTGCACATAACCTCCCTTGGGAGGATCTTCCATGGTGGGGAACACCCGCGGGTTGTAACCCCTTGGAACCCCCAATTAAGTGGAGAGCCTCTTCACCTTCCTCCGCCATTTATTTGAGCCAACCCACTTCATTTATTTGGTAAAGTTTCACCAATTAATTTAACTCCACCTTTTTAAATCTTTTGAATTATTTCCAACAATTAAATAATAGACAAACCTATTATTTTATTTTGGTTGGAAACTTTCATTTGGGTGGGACTTTGATAGAGGACTTGGAAGAATTTGGAGAACTTCATCTTCTCAACAAAGAACTGTCGCCCACGAAGAACGCCTCTTCATCATCCACTGAAGAACGAAGAACTCTTTCTTCAATATTCGACTGAGCCAAAAGAAAAGGATACAACCATGAAGAATGTTGGCGACGCAAGGCCTCTGGGTCTCCAAGAGGGCGTGGTACTGCCATGCTTCATGGAAGGAGAGTCGTAGCCAGGGTGGGCCGTGGCGGAGGCGCGCGATGCCATTGAGCCGCACGGAGGCCAGCAGAGGTCCACAGCTAGGGCGGGCTGCGGAGGAGGGGTGAGGTGCCATCGCGCCGTGCGGTGGTGTAGAACAGTGGCCAAGCTGGGCCGTGGAACCATCGCGCCATGCCGGTGGTGCGGAGCGGCTAGTCTCTCGGCCAGTTGGGAGGAGCAGGACCCTGTCGGGTCTCGCGTGTGTTGGACCGGTGCCACCTGGCGCCGATTAGAGCTCCACCCGAATGTCAGGGCTATTCAGGTGCCAGGGGACGCGCGGCTTCCCCCACCTAGCTGTGGCTTAGGTGGACCCCGCGAGATGTCAGGCCGCTGGGCTGCCAGGCCGCCTATTCGGGTCGGGCCGCCAGGTTCGGCTGCCTTCAGGCCAGACAACCCATCCGGGCCGGGCCGCCATCGGGTCGGGCCGCCTTCTGGCCAGGCCACCCTTACGGGCCGGACCATTCCCTCGGACCAGGTCAGACCCACGGACCGGTTCGGACCCCTGTCTGGACTGGGTTAGGCCAGGACGATTCGATTGGGTCGGACTGGACCCGGACCCACTATGTCCAGTTTACACCCTTTCGCCCATATCTTGGGTTACGGGTGTCCGATCGACGAACCGTCTATGGCGACGGAATTTTTAGAGATAGATTGTACTTTTGGAATATTCCACATGAGTTTTGGACACAGTTGGGATACGTTTAGGTTGGTTTGAACCTAAAAACCAACCGGGACCCTAGAACGGAAATGTCAATAACTCACAGACCGGGCGTCTGATTGACGCGCCGTCTGTTGGGTTGAGACCCCTATGACGAGGCATGCCTTTGAGACACTTATACTTGGGACTTCCTGATGGTTGGATTATCGACCAGTAGCTCATGGAGTGGATCCTCCCGGATACGAGCATGTGGAGTTCGGAGACCTAGTAGCTGGCTGAGACCTGACGACTGCTGACCTTTCGACTCGGAGTATATCGACTAATCTAGTGGGAAGTGCCTTTGTGTGACGCGGGAGACCCACAGTGGAGAGTTCCTCTATGTGACGCGGCAGACCCACGACACTCAACAGGAGGAGTACCTCAGCAGGCTACAAGGGGGAGCGCCTCTGTGTGAGCGCGGAAGACCCATAGTGGGGAGCGCATCTCTGTGACGCAGCAGACCCACAGTACTCGACAGGAGGAGTACCACAGAAGTCCAGGAAAGTGGGAAGCGCCTTTTTGTGACGCGGCAGGTCCACTGTACTCGATAGAGGAGTACACCATCATCTGAGGTTCTGACAGTGTGACTAGGGTTGTTACTTGATACAACCGCCTAGAATTAAAATCTTGGTTTTGAGCTGAGTCAATGACTTTTGTGTTTTCCTCATGATTGAGATGGGTTACTAAATAATTTAGGTATATGTGTGGTCATATACCTAAGTAATGGTTATCCATTGAATCCATACATTGTGGTTATCCTTGTTGTATTTTTTGATACCTTGAGGGTCTCGAGGTCCCTATTGAGTATCGTTATACTCACCCCTGCATGAGATATGTCCGCACCTCATTGTGTTGGTTGCAGACGACGGACAATGATAATCAGGGTAGAGGGTAGCAGTAATGGACGGTACCCGGAGGTGGACCACTCGACGTGACATACACGGAGAAGAAGGGCGGATGTGGAGTGCTGAGGAGGCCATCTTTACCCACCCCTCAGGTGGGAACCCTGGAGGACGACCCAGTAGCTTCCTTACTACTTTTCTTTAGTTGTACTAGAATTTCAGATGTATTTTACTTTACTATTGGGATTGTATTTCCGGCCCCTTTTACTTTCAACACACTCTTTTTTATGTAGTTTTACTTAGTGTTTTACTTCCAGTTAGGTACTCTGTTTTGTGTGTTCAGTGTATAAAGTAAATGCCTTACCAGTTTAGGGATTTATGCATTCGGTGCTAGTCTCCATCCCCTGGCCTATGGAAGGTGGGCTTGGGGTAGTCACGATACAGGCCTCGGGGGACGGGTCATGACAAATTGGTTTCAGAGGAGTCGGTTCTACCGCAGAACATAGAACTCTGATCTTTATTTTCTATGAAGAAATAGTTTTAAGGGTACTAAGTGTGGTTTTCAGTTCATAGAGTCAAGTGTTGGTGTAGAAGCCGACGTATCCATACACCAGAACCCTGATTACTGATTTCCGACTCAGTGCACGAAAGCACTGATTGCGTATGTGTTTTCAAAAGTTTTTCTTTAAGTCAGCTCAACCAAGTCAGCTCACTAGGTATAATATTTTGATAGTGTCGCAACTATTTTTTTTTCAGGATGCCTCCCCACAAAGCCCCGATAGTGATACGCTCTAACAGCCCACAGAGCGACGAGGCCTCAGTGCAGGGCCCTTTACCAGCAGCGGTACTGGAGGTACCACTTTCTGTTGGGCCACCGATGCCAACATCCCCAGCAGCAGACAATGCATGCCACTTGAGCGTGTTGCATGAGTTCCAGCATTAAAGGCCATCCAGGTTCTTGGGAGAGATTGACCCACAAGCGGCTGAGGATTGGATGGAGGTTGTGGTGAGAGTCTTCAAGCTGGTAGGGACACCAGCAGACCTTATGGTGATCCTTATTGTGAGCCTCCTTCAGGAAGCAACAGGCAGATGGTGGAGCCTGATGCTTCAGGTCCACAATGAGGCGACTTTACTCTGGACAAACATTGAGAGCCTGTATCGGGCAGAGTTTATACCAGCCACCCTTCGTGTGGTGCGGATACAAGAGATACTTCATCTACAGCAGGGCAGCATGACAGTAGCACATTACTCAATGAGCTTGACCGAACTCTCGCGCTACTGCATAGATATGGTGCGGGACCCATTCTTTAGGGTCCAGACCTTCGAGCAGGGGTTCAAATGAGAGATCAGGGCAACGATGATCTCCATCATCATCCCGACACAGGGAGGGGTGTTAGAGAGATCCCTCCTAGTGGAGAGTTTCTTTGCTGAGCAGTCACCAGCAGCAAGACCCAATACTAGTCGACATGCAGGGGAGTCTTCTGCAACTGGCAGTAGACAGATGACACAGAGGTCCAAGAGGACCAGACCCACGGGTGGATGACTGCAGGACTTAGGATCTGTTGTGTGGGGCACCCGAGGTAGTGACTTACCTACCAGGAGTAGGCAATGTTACTCATGTGGTAGGCTTGGTCACATGGCTCATGACTGTCCGACCCGCCATTCAGATGATCAGCAGACAGTTGAGGGACCTCCCAGGCAGAGGCAGAGGTTTGATCGAGGTGGTCCGCAGGGTGTAGGCGGACGTCGCAGAGGAGCTGGTCGAGAATCTGTAGGTGGATGATGTTACGAGTTGCTACCACCACCACCACCAGGAGGTCCACCCAGACCTCAGGGAGCATGTGGATAGGAGAGAGCTTAGCTTCAGGCAGTTGGGGCATATGACCATGGCGCTCTGGAGATGATTCGAGGTACTATCTGTGTCGACTACACCTTAGCTTCAAATCTTATAGACACAGGTGTCAGTCATTTTTTCATTTCCACTACCCTTGTTCGGAGCTCAGAGATTTCAACGGATCCATTGGATCGATCCTTACGGCTAGAGACTCCTACGGGAGTAGACTCGATGATTACACACTAGTGTCGGCGTATGAGATTACTTTAGGAGGCGAGATATTTGGCTGGGATCTCCTCGTAGCAGCGTTGAGGCCTTACGACGTCATCTTGGGTATGGAATGGTTATCTACAGTCCATGCTCAGATCGAATGTATAAGGCGCAAAGTGCGGTATGTCCACATGGATGGGACTAGGTTTACCTTCACCAGCAAGAAGGGAACCTTTGCAGCACAGGATGGAATTACTTGGAGGAGGGTGCAACCGATCACTCACCAGTTGGCTTGCCTTACCCTTGTAGAAGTAGATGTGGAGAGTCTGATTTATCCTGTAGTGGTGGACTAGTATGCGGATGTTTTCCCTACTGATGTTCCAGGACTACCTCCTCGTAGAGAGGTGGACTTCCAGATTGACCTGTACCCCAGGACGACACTGATATCTACTCCAACATATCGGACGGCTCCCACTGAGCTTTGTGAGATATGGGTACATCTAGAGGAATTGCAGGGGAATGGATTCATCTGGCCTAGTGTTTCTCCCTGGGTAGCCTCGATTCTCTTCGCCAAGAAGGCAGATGGGAGCTTGAGGCTCTGTTTCGACTACCGTCGCCTGAACCAGGTGAGTGTGAAGAACATTTAACCACTCCCGAGGATTGAAGACCTCTTTGACTAGCTGAAGGGAGCACGATGGTTCTCAAAGGTAGAACTCAGATCAATCTATCACCAGCTCAGAGTTCGAGATGAGAATGTGAATAAAATGACCTTCAGGTGTCGGTATGACCACTATAATTTCTTGGTTATTCCCTTCGGCATAACCAACGCTCCAGAAGTTTTCATGTGTCTCATGAATAGGATCTTCCATCCATACCTCGATCGCTTTGTCGTAGTCTTCATCGACGACATTCTGATATACTCGTCAACTGAGGAGGAGCATGCCTACCATTTTCAGATAGTACTGGACACACTCCGAGAGAACCAGATTTATGGTAAGCTCTCGAAGTGCCAGTTTTGGATTCGAGAGGTTCTCTTTTTGAGACATGTCATCTCGGAGGCTGGAGTTGTATTAGACCCAGTGAAGATTGAGGAGATACTTTCTTGGGAGCCACCCAGGAGTGTGATGGAGGTACAGAGTTTCCTAGGCTTGGATGGATACTACCAGAGATTCGTTTTAGACTTCTCCAGAGTTACATCACCACTTTCATCTTTGACAAAGAAAGGGAAACCCTTAGTGTGGTCAGAGAGATTCTAGTAGAGCTTCCAGGAGATGAGGAAGATGTTGACTAGTAACCCCATATTGAGGCTTCCAGAGGAAGGTGTAGGATACGTAGTCTACTGCAACGCATCAGGGACCAGACCTGGGTGTGTCCTAATGCAGGAGTGAGCAGTGATCACATATGGTTCTTAGCAGCTAAGACAGGATGAGATGAACTATTCTACCCATGAAATGGAGTTATCAGCATTGGCCTTTCCCTTGAAGATGTGGAGACACTATCTGATGGGCGAATGTTTTACCATGTACTCTAATCACAAGAGTCTCTGGTATATCTTCTCTCAAAAGGAACTGAACCTAAGACAGTGACGTTGGCTTGAGTTCCTCATGGACCATGACTTTGAGATAGTCTATACACCTGGGAAGGGGAATTTTGTAGAAGATGCTCTCAGTAGGAGATCTGGTATACAGCTTCTAGGAGAGGCGACAGAGAAGTTGGCTACCTTACAGATATCCATTGTGGATAGGGAAGAAGCAGCCTATCTATAGTCTCTTACAGTCACTCCTCCACTTCTTCAGTAAGTCACGGAGGCACATCATGGAGAAGATGACTGTGAGACACGACGTGCTCAGATATCCACAGGTCAGGCACCTGATGGATTTTATGAAGGTGGGGATCACATCATCTTCTTCAGAGGACGTACCATGGTACTAGTAGCACTTCTGGAAGATGTGTTGAGAGAGGTTCACACTTCCCCTTTAGCGGTACATCTAGGAGTGGCGAAGATGTACCAGGACCTCAGAAGACAGCACTGGTGGCTAGGTATGAAGAAGGTAGTAGTTGAGTTTGTCTCATGATGCCTCACTTATCAGCAAGTGAAGGAGGAGAACTAGGTACTAGCAGGCTTGGTTCATCCCTTAGAGGTCCTAGAGTGGAAGTGGTATGGGATATCCATGGACTTCGTGACGGGTCTTCCATGAAAATATAGGGAACATGATTCGATATGGGTGATCACTGACCGACTCACCAAGTCATCCCACTTCTTACTGATTAGAGAGCAGGGATCAGTAGAGAGCTTGGGACGCCTCTATGTGCAGGAGATTGTGAGTTTTCATGGAGTACCTTATTCTGTTGTCTCTGACTGTGACACACGATTTTCTTCCCGGCTATGGAAGGGGTTGCAGGAGGATTTTGGGATGCAGTTACGTATGAGCACCGCCTTCCATCCTCAGACAGATGGCTAGACTGATCAAACAATCCAGACCCTCGAGGACAAGCTCCACGCATGTGTCCTCAACTTCGGTCGTAGCTTGGAGGATCACTTGACTTTTGTGGAGTTTGTATAAAACAACAGCTATCACTCCACCATCGGTATGGAACCTTTTGAGGCCTTGTATGGTTGGCCTTATAGATCTCCACTGTGCTGGACAGAACCAAGGGAGTCATCACTAGTTGGACTAGAGATGGTACGAGCTACCATGGAGAAGAGGCAAGTCATCCAAGAGTGGATGATGACTGCATAGAGTAGGCAGAAGTCATATGCTGATAGGAGACAGAGGCCTCTGGAGTTTGAGTATGGTGACCACATCTTTCTATGGGTCTCACCTCAAAGAGGTCTACAGATATTTGGCCGAGGCGGCAAGTTATCTCCGTGATTCATCGGACCTTTCTAGTTCCTCAGCAGTGTAGGAGAGGTGGCTTACCACTTATCTCTTCCACCTCAGTTTCACCAGGTGCACAAGGCCTTCCATGTATCTCAGCTGAGGAGATACGTGCATGACCCTCACCACATCATTGACCATGGGGAGCTGGACATCGACAATGGGACAACATTTATGGAGGTTCCAGTGGAGATCAAGGATCGACAGGAGCGGGTCCTTTGTGGACGGTTGATACCTCTGGTGCGCGTTCGCTGGCAGCACGGAAATATCCAGTAGAGAACATGGGAGAGGGAGGCTCAGATTCATGCTCAGTACTCCCATTTTTTCTCTTAGTTCTATTTGTATCTTACAGGGACATAAAGCCCTGAGGTGGGGAGAATGTAAAGACCCGGAATTTCTGTGTAATTTTTTTTAAAATACATGGGAATTTTACGAGTCTGTGAAAGTTTACGGTGCTTGATTCCGATTCCCGTTGTGCCTGGAATCAATTTCTGAAGTTGTGTTTGGGTACGTTCAATAAACGTACGAGTGGGATTTTATATCTTTTGAACTGGTGCTCGGAATTGAAATCATAGGGCACTGTTGAACACGCATTGTCGGTGATTTCTTAGTGAGATCTTCACCGCAGTTGTGTTCTAACAAAAATGAAAATTATTTTTTGGGGTTTTTAAATAATTTAAATAAAAATAAGGTGTGAAAATTATTTTTATTTTGGTGGTTAAAAGCTCCAAGAAGAGGTTAGTGGTGGGGTCCACCACACCATAACCTCCCATGAGAGGTTATGGAGGTGGAGCCCACCCACACATAACCTCCCTTAAGAGGATATTCCATTGTGGGGACCACCCAAGGGATGTAACCCCTTGGAACCCCCAATTAAGTGGAGAGCCTATTCACCTTCTTCCACCATTTATTTGAGCCAACCCACTTCATTTATTTGGTTAAGTTTCACCAATTAATTTAACTGCACCCTTTGTAATCTTTTGAATTCTTTCCAAAAATTAAATAATAGACAAACCTATTATTTTATTTTGGTTGGAAACTTTCATTTGGGTGGGAATTTGAGAGAGGACTTGGAAGAATTTGTAGAACTTCGTCTTCTCAATGAAGAACCATCACCCACGAAGAATGCCTCTTCATCATCCACCGAATAATGATGAACTCTTTCTTCAATATTAGACCGAGCCAAAAGAGGATTCGACCGCGAAGAAGGCCAAGGATGCTTCTTCCTCGATCTTCTACCCCGGACGCTTCCCGGTGTCAATAAATCGACGTTCACCATTCATCTTCTTCCACAGTCAACGAATGACAAGCGAGTTAGGGGGATTTGAGTTAACTTTGTACTCATTCTACGTCGTTGAATTTATGGATTGAAAAATGCCGAATGATACCACTATAATGAGGAGGGATCGGACAACATGAACACGGACCGACCCTCCCGCTTTTTTGTTCTTGTTTGTTGATGATGGTGGTGGCGTAACACTACCTCCAGAGGAACGGACTGTGGAAAAACGATGGCGGCTGGCGATGGGCCGGCCGCAAAGAAACTGGTGGCGCAAGGCCGTTGGGCCGCCAAGAGGGCACAGTACCGTCGTGCCGCGCGGAAGGAGAGATTCGGTCAGGGCGGTCCACAGTAGAGGCACGCAACACCGTCGCTCCGTGAAGAGGCCAACAGAGGGCCGCAGCCAGGGCGGGTCGCGACGGAGGGGCGCAGCGCCGTCGCACCGCGTGTTGGTGTAGAACTATGGCTGGGGAGGGCTGCGACAAAGTGGCATGGCGCCGTCACGCCACACTGGTGGTGCAAAGTGGCTTGCCTCTTGGATATTTGGGAGGAGCGGGACCTCGTCGGGTCCCGCGTGTGCTGGATCGGCGCCACCTGGTGCCAGTTGGATCTCCACCTGAACGACAGAGCCATTCGGGTGCCAGTGGGGAATGAAGCTTCCCCCCCTGGCCAGGGCTTAGGTGGACCCCGTGAGCCACCGGACCGGTCTTCCCTCAGGTCGGGCCACCAAGCCGAGCCACCAGGCTAGGCTTCCCATTCGTGTCGGGCCGCCCTCAGGTCGGGCCGCCCATCCGGGTCGGGCCACCCCCACGGGCCGGACCATTTCCTAGGACCGGGTCGGACCCCGGTCCGGACTGGGTCGAGCTAGGACGATCCAACTGGGTCAGACCGGACTCGGACCCACTACGGCTAGTTTACACCCTTTCATCCATATCTTTGGTTACGGGTGTCTGATCGACAAATGGTCTATGGAGACAGAAAGCTTAGAGTGATATAGTTCTTTTGGAATATTCCACTTGAGGTTTGGACATAGTTGGAATATGGTCGGGTTAATTTGAACCTAAAAACCAACCCGGCCCCTAGAACGGAAATGCCAATAACTCACAGACCGGGCGGACGATTGACGTGTTGTATGTTGCGTTGAGAGCCCTATGACGAGGTGGACCTTTGGGAGACTTCTACATCTGAATTTGTGATATTTGGAGTATCAAACAGTAGCTCGTGGAGCGGATCCTCCCAGAGACGAGCATGTGGAGTTTGGAGACCTAGTAGCTGGATAAGACCTGATGACTGTTAACCTTTCGACTCAGAGTGTTTCGATTAGACCAGTGGGAAGCGCCTCTGTGTGAAGCGGTAGGACCATAGTGGAGAGTGCCTCTGTGTGATGCGGCAGACCCATGGTACTTGACAGGAGGAGTACCTCAACAGGATATGAGGGGGGGCGCCTCTATGTTTGCGCAACAGACCCACAGTGGGGAGGACCTCTGTGTGACGCAGCAAACCCACGATACTCGATAGGAGGAGTACCATAGCAGTCCAGGAAAGTGGGAAGTGCCTCTGTGTGATGCGGTAGGCCCACTGTACTCGATAGAGGAGGAGTACACCATCAGATGAGGTTCTGATAGTGTGACTGGGGTTGTTACTTGATACTACCCCCTAGAATAAAAATCCTAGTTTTGAGCTGAGTCAATGACTTTCATGTTTTCCTCATGATTGAGATGGGTTACTAAATAACTTAGGTATATGTATAGGAGTATACCTAAGTAATGGTTATCCATTGAATCCATACTTTTTGGTTATCCTTGTTGAATTATTTGAGACCTTGAGAGTCTCTAAGTCCCTACTAAGTATCGTTATACTCACCCCTGCACGGGCTATGCTCGCACCCTGTTTTGTTGGTTGCAGATGACAGACAACGCTAATCAAGGAAAAGGGTAGCAGGACTAGACGGTACCCTGGGGTGGACCACTCGACGAGACGTACACAGAGTGGACGGGCGGATGTGGAGTTTCGAGGAGGCCATCTTTACCTACCCCTTAGGTGGGAACCCCGGAGGACGACCCAGTAGATGCCTTACTACTTTTCTTCAGTTGTACTAGCATTTTAGTTGTGTTGTACTTTACTATTGGGCTTGTATTTCTGGACCCTTTGACTTTCAGCACACTCTTTTGTATTCAGTTTTACTTAGTGTTTTACTTCTAGTTGTGTACTATGTTGTGTGTGTTCAGTTTACAAAGGCAATGCCTTCCCAGTTTAGGGATTTACGCCTTTAGTGCCAGTTTCCAGCCCCTGGCCTATAGAAGGTGGGCTTGGGGTAGTCACGATACGGGGCTCGAGGGACGGGTCGTGACAATATTACTATAGACCACCATGAAAATATATTTATTTAGGATCTACCATTTCCATCAAAGGGATTGAGATATCAACTTCTGTTAAAGAACAGAATGGAAAAATTATTTCTTTCATTATTCATTAATTCAATATTATTCATGATGCTCTGAACATATCCAACCTCACCACTAACATATGTTGTCATAGTTTCCATTAATACATCAAAGTGTGTGATTTATAATATTCATTAACAATAATCTTAAAGTCTAAATATGAACCCATAGGTCCACATATTGGAAAATCCAATGACACATTTGAATGTTGATTTCTAACTAGTGAGTATCATTCTCATAATATCCTATATTAGTTATTACCTTGGGAACGCACCATGAGAATGTTCCTCAAATTCCTATGAGTCTCCACCTCTAATAACTTCTTTCATTTGTGTCCCTTAAATGATATCATATGTCTATATAACATATATTTAATAACAATATCATACCACTTCTAAGTTCACATCATAGCAGGGAACTACTATGACCATTTAGTGCAACAACTACTATATGAAAATTATCACATACTATGTTATATATATGAAAAATCATGATGTGATAAAGAGCTTGTTAATATTTAAATCAATTAATATAGGTTATCAAAAAGTTGAAAAATGTTGGTTCTTGGGTACCAACTTCAAAATACTCTCACTTGAAAAAGTATGAACTACTAACGAACTTAATTCAATTAGCTATCACATGGTACTTATGCTTATGAAAAGATATTACATTACTCATGGGTTCCACCACATTATCTTATGTGGTCACTTATCTTAATAAAAATTCACTCGTTTGAAAAAAATGCCTCAATAATTGATACTTGATAAGTATATTATTTGTCCATTGGCATAACCTTGGATCTTTTGAAAGAGTTTCCTTTGCAGTATTATCACAATACAATGTGGTTGGGTCCTTACTTCAAGTTGCTACTTAGTGATCTTGGACATAGTTTAATATCCAAATGGATTCCTTAGCTACATCTGAAGCCTATATATATTCAAACTCCACTGTTTAATCAATGAAAAATGGATGTTTTGAAGTCTTCCATCTAACAAAACCTCTTTTGATATAGGAAACATATCCTGAATATAACTTCATATCATTCTGATCCATTTGAAAACTAGAATATGCATAACCCCTGATAACCAGCTCCTCATATACTCCATTCACTAGGAAAATATTCTTATTTATCTACAGATACTTGAGGATAACCTTATGAGTATACCACTATTGTTCTCTTAGATATTTTTCATATCAGCCTTTGATTTTCAATGCATAGGTGGAAAATTCTTGTACATAACAAGTAATTCATGATTGATCGTACTACTAAAGTGTATGAAATCTTACTCTTTCTCTATTTCTCATGTTGTGACTGAGGACATATTTTCTTAGAAAGATGTATAACATGTGACACTAGAAAAAATACCCCTTAGAATATTCTATACTAATCCTTTTTAGTATATGATAAATTTATGTAAATTCAATTATTCCATGTATCCTCTCGGATCTATCATATTTGATCTTGATCCCTAGAATATAGTATTCTTCACCTATGTCCTTCATGGAAAACCAATTATTTTACCAGTATTTAACAAACTGTATGACTGGTATGTAATTTCCAAAATGTAATATAACAACATCATGTACTACTAGTATAATGAATTCATTTTCACTAAACCTATTGTAAACACATGGAAAAAATTTGTTAGAAATGAAACCAAATTATTTTATAGTGTCATCTAATCACATGTTCCCTGAAATAGATGTTTTCTTCAATCCATAAATTGGTCTATCAAAATTTTAACTTTTTTTGACATCATCTAGAGTCATAAACCATTCTGTTTGTGTCATATAGATATCTTCTTGAAGGTTCCCATTAAGTTATATTGTTTGTACATTCATCTTCCAAATTTCATATTCATGGAAATATGTTATAGCTTATAGAATTATGACATAAATATACATGTAAAATGGTGAAAAAATTTCATCATATTAAATTAATTAATTTAATTCAATACCTTTTTCATTTGGAATTGATTTATAGGTATTTACATTACCTTCTATGTCTAGTTTTCCATTGAATAATCATTTTCACACTTTAGGCTTCACAACAACTAGCACATCAACCAAAACTCAAACATGGTTCTAACACATGAAATCCATTTCGGAATTCATGGATTCTTTGTATGTTATAGCTTTTGAGATTTATGATTCCCCTTTGTAGGATTGAATTTCATCTTTTTCATCCAATAATTAGTCCTCGTCTTCCGTAAATAGAAACCCATATCTCTCTAGTCCTCTTACCTATTTTGTTCTCATACATAGTACATTTGTTTTAGGAACTAATTCTTCCATGGTGCCCTATGGATTTTGTTCCTCTACCAACACTTATGTATCATGAGAATCAACTTCATCGAAATCAATCCAGATCTCTCTATATTTTTTGAGTATTTTATCCCCCTCAAGAAGGATAGCTTTTCTGAAAATAGTCACATTCTTATATGAGGTATTTTATATGTTTTAGCCCTTTCGTTCCTTGGGATACCCTATAAAGATACACTTTGTTTCCCAGGGTGTTAGTTTCCTTCCTAAGAAGGACTTAACAAATTTCTCAAAACCCCATACGTGTGTATGTGACAAAACAAATTTCATTTTACTCTTTAACTCAAAGGAAAATATGTTTTCACTTTAGTAGGTACTCGGTTTAATTTGTATGTTGTAATTCGTAATGGATATCACAAAAAGGATAATGGATGATCTTTATGACTCATCATAAACCTTATAATTTCTAACAAGTTATAATTCCTCATTTTACTAACACCATTACACTATTGTGTGTAAGGTGGAGTGAGTTGAGATATAATCTCAAAATCCCATAGAAAGTTGATACACTCTTTGTTAAGATATTCAGAACCTCGAACTGATCAAAGATTCATTATCTTATTTCGATGTTGATTCTATAATTCATTCTTTAATTCCTTGAATTTATGAAAGGAATCAAACTTATAACTCATCATGTATAGATAACCCTATCTACTCAAGTAATTAGTAAAAGTTATGAAGTATGAATACCCACCTATAGATTCTACTGGAAATTGTCTGAACACATTAGTGTGTACAAATTGTAGGTGATTTTTTTCCTTTTCACCCTTTGCACCAAATGGAGGTTTGGTAATTTTTATTTATAAGAATGTATGACATAATTCATGTGTTTTTATCTCATATGAGTATAAATAATCATATTGACATATATTTTTCAACACATATTTTTTACATGACCATGATGACAATGTCAAAGCTGGGTGTTATATGACTCATGTAAACATGATTCATTATTAATTTTCAATACATTTTTTGTAATTTAATACATAGAGACCATTATTTAAATGTTACATACTATCATATTTGTTGTCTTTATAAAAGAAACAACTTTTTTTCAAAACATGAAAATAATCCCAGTTGCATCTAGGCATGATATATAAAAAAATTTTGGGTAATAGTTAGTACATTATGTCAATATTTTAAAACCAAAACCATTACCATTAGAAATGAAAGGTGGTTGTTGCCAATGGAGATAGAATTCATCCTTTCACCATTAGTATCTTATAGATCCACCTCTTTTATAGAAGTATTTCAAAATCTATATGATTCCAAAATTTTGATAGAAATGTCACACTAAAAGATGTTTCTAATTTCTAATGTATAGATACTGAAATAAATCACTTAATAAAAAACACACCATTATCCTCCCATTTCTTATGGGTGTTGTTATTATTTTATTATCCTTTCTTTCCATATGAAAAATATACCATCTATTTTTCCTTGCTCTGCCTCTGGATATTTTTCTTAGTGGAAGGACATTGTTCGGGTGATTTAGACTTGTTGTGAGTCTTGGGATCCTTTCCCTTGTTATTCATTTTCCTATTCACCATAATGAACATGGGTTTATCATGTACTATCTTCTTACCCACTTGAAGAACAAAATTAAGTAGTTATGAAATAATATTCTTAATGTTTCTGATATTGTAATTAATAATAAAACATGAGAAGTTCTTGGGTAGTGATCATAGTGTGATACTTATGCCCAAGTCACATAGTAATTTAATCCCCAATATATATAATCATTTAATATATCCCATAATATTGACTATATGTGGAACAACTAGCACATAATCTCGCATACTAGTTCTAAAAAATCATTGGATAACCCATATCTCTATGGTCTTGTCTTCTCTTGATAGAGATCCCAATGATTAGAAATCATGCTATATGAATCCATGGGAACATGTTTCTTTAAAATATAATTGGTCATGGATGATTTCATGAATCATTGGATATCTATACAGTCATTCAAATGTTTCTCAAAGAGTGACAACTCTTCATCAATTACCTTAATTATAGGAACATCTGTAATTGTTTCTTCCAATACATACAATTTAATTTCACGGGGAATGATGATGTGTAAGCACCTTTTCTTTTCTTGGAAATTTGTCCTAGTGAGAAGGTTATACTTCTCAAGTATGGATCATAGTGATATAATTCAAGTCATTTTTTATTATTTTTTATATAAATTAGATTATAATAACATTATTACTTTGTCTGATAAATTTTATATAGATAAATAAATATTATATTTATTAATCTCACAATATTTTATTGAAACCCAATATCAGTCACCATTGGCTTCAGAATAACCTGTTTCTTGGACATTGTAGTAGAAAGAATCCATATTCCCCTTACTGTTACCCCAAATTTGGTTGGTCAATCAATATTAATGGTTTTAGGTATGCATTAAAATTTTTTACTAGATTAACTCACAGTTCAAGGATATGTTGAGTGGAACCTCCAATCCTAAAATCATTAAATATAATTTCCTCAACCCTTGCCTCATATTTACACAAATTCCTTACTTTAAAGTCAACACTTGATGTTTTCTATGTCAATTCAACCTAATTAATAATATTGTAATTCCTTGATAATTAAATTCACCCCAACATTAAGTGATCATGTATGTTGAATTATGGTTCAATTTTAACTGATGTAGTGGAAGGATGTACAAACTTAATATATATAATTGAGTAATTTTTCTATTTTATAAATAAATTACAATTTGTAATGTTTATATTATTCTTGTTAATATTTAGTGAATTTAATTATGTGATTAACCATATCTTTGATAATATTTACACATTCTCCAATTTAGTTTAGTTATATATTTCATGTTTGTTAATTTCATTAAATCATGTGATCAAAACAGGACATCCATAATGAAATAACCATGAAACTTGTACAAAATAAATTAATAAATAAGTTTGGTCATGGGATTTTACTAATGGTTCATTTATCTAGAGGATGATAATCTATTCATCGACATTGGCGGAAAACCCTTGATTAAATTAAGTTTCATGTTACAACTTCTCACCTATCCACCATTTTATATTGCTTGGATTGGTTTATCCTCAGATCCAAACTTGAAAAACCTTCAATATATTTGGATCTCCAACCATTACATATTCTTTTTCTCACATCCATGTTAGGGGGAAAGGGTTTACATTATAGAAACCATGGACATGCATGCCCTTAATTAATGGGGTGAGATATGAAAAACATGCCAATAATTTATCTTAATAATAAATTAAATGAAACCTATAACATACAAAGTCCTTTGTCTAATCTCATGATCATCTATTATAATGCCTCTAATTATGAATTTAATAAAAGTATCATTAAATTTAAAAACTTCTTATTTAAGATAAATAGTTCCCAAATCAGTTAATTATCTTCATTAATTAATCAATTATTTTATTTTAATTCTCATCAAATTTACTTGAGATTATCATCCATAATAATTTTAAATAATTTATATAACTTTGTTTAAAATCAACTATATACATAAATATATTGTTTAAGAAACACGGTGATTACCCGTCAAAATGTACCCAACATATATTATACTCATACATTGCTTTCAGTTGTAACATATGGAATACATGACTTATCACATAATTTTATGATGTGATCTATAGACATGATGATTACATGAATTACATAATTTTTATTTCATGTTTTATTATTCATTGAATGTAGAGTAATAACCATAACACGACTCACACATTATATGTTGATCTAATTTTTTTAGAGATTAATTAAACATATATATATATATATATTAAAAAACATCACATGGTGTTCCCTATAAACATAATGACTACACATAGGTATATATGGATAAGGTTTCCATGTAATAATAAATTAATTTTAATTCTACCTAAATCTTTATAAGTTCAAATTAGTACAAGAGAGCTACATGGAAATTTTCCTTTATCACCGTCTAGTTATGGTACACTCCTAGAGACTCAATATGTAAACTGTGAAATGGAAAATTTTGAGTAAATGGTGTGTAAAAGGGCTACATGACATGTGGTCTTCAATTCACAAAATCACTAGTAAAATAGGATGTGTAAGAAGATACACGGCCCCTCTATGACCATTGGTCTACACGCTGTGTACGTGACCTATACGACATGTACTCCGGCTGTCCGTGCTCTAGGATGTACCCGTCAACACAAAGTATATAATTAAAGGCATGTTGTGTATTAAATTCACTTGGTTTGAATTAATTCTAAATTAATTCTTGGTGAATTGAATAATAGTACACAACATGTACCTCTGGGTATATAGTGTGTACTCTTGTGTGATCTTTCCAAAAATCTCGACACCTCTGGAAGAGATCCTCAACTTTATTTCTTCCATAAAATTAATCAATTAGATTATATCAATGAAAAAGGAATGTGGAATAATAAGACCTAAAAATTTGGTTTAAATAATTAATAAACATGAATTGAAAACTAAATGAAAAATTTTTACATCAACCAACAATCTGTAAATAATTATAAATAATATTGTGGACACTCTGATACCGCTTGGAGGTTTTGGGTGCTGAGGAAGTGTGTGATGGGTTGTGACAAAAAATGTTTATTTCCATGATTGATGATCAATATGAGATTCACATAATGATTAATATCGTGATAAACAAAATTTAATAATAGAAAATAGATAACTGATATAATGTTAGAACCAAGAAGAAGATCAATAATTATTATTTATAATTAATTTAATAAAATTAAATAATTTACTTGAATAAATTAAATATTTATTGATGGATCTGACAACAGATCTATGTTATACTATCATTTCATTATAGTAATCAATAGAAAATCCCCTCTAGTAGTGATCCACGTGTTGTCCTACAATCTTGAAGCATCATCATAGAAATTTCTGGGTGCTATCATGACAGATCCTATTTTTTGTGATGTATTCATTTGATAAAAAAAATAATTAATTCCAAAGGATTATCCTTGATATCTCTTGAATTGAGAGTAGATGGTGGGGGAAGATCACTCTCTATTCATCAGAGTGTTCTTTGAGAAGGGATCTCTGTAGGCATTGAGAAGATTCTCTAGATTCATTGTGAATAATAAACCAAATGAATTGGATATCTTTGAAAATAATATAATTTAGTTTATATATCACTTGGGTTAGAAATAAATAATGTCATAAGATCCACTTTTTATTTATTTAATACCTTATGGAACCGTATTTCTATATTAATAATATTATTATTATTTCTCAACAGGAACATAAATTAAAAATGAAAATTAAATATTTTTATTAATATATTATTTCTCACCGGACCATTAAACCCGGTCCCCTATTCCTCCACAATATTTCTCAGACTTTTAATAATTTATATTTATATATTAAATAAATATCACTTTATTATTCAACAATAAATAAATAAATCTTATATTTAATAAATATAAAATAAATATTTATTAAATATTCCACTCACATAATATTCTTTTGAATATCTGGTGACAGAATATATATGATCAAGAAAAATTGAATTATTATTAAACCACACATGGGAATAATATTTATTCATGTTGTTAAATTATAAATAATTATATATTATTCAACTGAGATTCTGGATACACTTTTTGATTACCCATGTCTTGATCGAATGTGAAATATCAAGGGAATTTGAATTTTTTATTTTACTATACAGACCATTCTTTGAATCTATCTTCAGAACTTATTTCCAAGAGTTAAAACACATCAAAAGGTTTTTTATTCTTGGGTAATGGCTTGATAGGTTTTGTGGATGTCTAATTGAGTTTTGGGAGCACCGAACCCCAAAAAGCAATGGTTTTGGTGGATTGAACAGAGTATATGGTTTTTTGAAAACCATGAAGACCCTCAGCAGCAAACTATCCAGAATCAGCAAGGGAGTAGAAACACCCTTCCTGGGTTGTGCACATTTATCCCAAATTTTGTGCCTAGACCACATGGTTAGTGTCACTTAGGTATTACAAATTAATTATTCACTAGATGGTTGGTGCATGTTTTGGTCATACAATGCATGTAAACCATGCGAGGTGGGTTTCTAATGTAGGGGTGTCACACAAAAGGCTCATGGTTTAGCCAAACTGGGCAGCCAAAATGTGTGACCCATTTTTGAGGGAAAAATTTCATTTTCTCACTTAATGAAACATTATGTTTCATTTCTTTTTCTTTCCTCATCTAGCACCCACATAAGGCTCCTCCATGGGGCTTGTGGATTCTTCCTCAATCCTATTACAGGATTTGAGGTATCTCCTCCATCCAAATATGGAATCAAACATCATCGATCTATATGGTCCATAATAATAATTGTTTGATTCTTTTGAATTGTTCTGTGTTTAATCTTATCTTGATTAAGGTATCGAGGTGCAAGATTTTTTTCTATATTTTCATGTTGGGTCTTGATTTATTAGATTTATTCCAAATCTGATCAAATTAAGACTTTATATTGTATGAGTGTATTGTATTATGCATGAGGTGGGTGTTCTATTATTATTTCCTCATTTTCTGTGATTTTATAAATATCATCGTTGCTCCGTACACTAGTTTTTTCATTCATTTATTAATTATTGGTTCCTTAATATTATATTGATCTATTAACCATGTATTACTCTCCTTGATCATTGTTATGTAGTTTGAGGATTTTAACCTTGACCGCAGACACCTTATGGGGGTTCCAACTTAAATATCCCCATTATAATTAATTTTATAATTTCCTGGAATGTCTTATAAGAATTCAACTTGGATTTATAAAGGATTTCCACTTGTTGTTAGATATTTTAAATTCAAATATTGTGAATTGAATTTTTATTCTGGATTATGAGGCTTGTTAATTATTAAATGAAATGTTGATAAACAATTTAATGTTTCCATTACAAAACCCCTCAAATGAGGTTTGATGACTTTGAAAATTACAAAGGGGTAATTAGTGATTGTATCTTTCATGTACATTTTTCTTTTTTACTAATTATATACTTGATTTCATTTTTAGGGATATGGTTTGTTGAAGAATGGCCTTGATTTATGTTATGAAATGGGGTGTCCCTTCTTTTATAAAAATGTTTGTTTGAACCAAGCTCCTCCAAAGGTAATGGATTGTTTGGTAAAAGGGTTTACCAATGTAGGTAATTTCCCAATGAAGCATGGTACCTTCGAGTACCTATTTGATCCCTTTTAATTGAATTTACCATATTAATAAATTTAGTGGAATATCATTAATTAAATAGTTATTCATGATGGTTGTATCTTAAAAATGAGTTGTTTGATATAAATGAAATAGATTGACAGTATCGGTTTCCTTGATTGAAAGTTTTTGTTGTTTTAAATATTATTTATTGCATATAATGAATGGAATGATTCATGATGGTTTGAATTAAATGAATTAATTAAATGGTTTAATTGAAATGAAATTTAAAGGGTGGTAAGGCCACACCTTTCATTGCTTTTACAGTACATATTTTTAATAATATGTGATACCCTCAATGTTAATTGGGCTTAATAAATGTAAAGCATGAGAGGGAATGCCTCATGTATCTTGTTATTTTAATAAATGTTTTGATGCCTTGATATAGGCTATGGAATGTTGTTAAGGGTTCTATTGAGCATGGTGGAAACACGCTCCATTATATCAGGTGTTTAGAATGATTTCTCTCATTAGTGATACTATGTTGTGGTTGGTATTTAATCATCACATTCCATGATTAGAGTCTTTCTATGGAAGATATCTCACCATCTTGAGTTTTATTGCATGGAATATCATAATCTATTAGGATGTAGTGCATGTACCTTATTACTTTATCTTATAGGCTCGTTTGGGCTGGTTATGGATGTTTGAGTTATGGCATGGTTCTCTTAGTAACTAGTATTCGAGATATATGACCATCAACTTCCACACACACTTTGTTCATATAAGTGGATGAAGCATATAACTAGACTATATATATATAATACTACTATATATACAGTACATGTTTAAACTCTTTTTTGGCCATGATCCGAAGTAGGTAGAGCCACCTGGTGTGCATTAGGAACCTGAGTGGGATGGTATATATTTATTTTAGTATTTTTTACTTATTCATATTACCGGAACACTACTTTACATTATATTCACATACTATATTCAGCCATAAAAATCATGGGTGGTAACCTACTTGGATTTATATCTCACAACCTACTTGGTCCGCCATTGTAAAAGGGTACCCGGGTAGACCTTCTGTTTTTTGGACCAAGGTTGTTTTCTTTTGTTGTATACCTGAAATGCATGGCCTATTGTCACCTATCGACTGGTCAAGGTTCCGGTTCTCTACTAATGTGTATAGCATCACTCGGGTCGAATCCTCGGCGATGATACTTTGTAATAGTCGTTTGTTTTTAGTTAATTGTATTCTGATTGGGGGGTTTGTTTGCAGAGCTTATGAAATAATTTATGAATGATGTTTGATTTAAAAAATTGATAAAGATTGAGGTGAGTTCATTATTGGGGATTTAAGCTTGTGATATCCTTGATCCTTACTTTTTATTGCATTAAATTAACACCCATGTCATAAGTTGACATTGATTGGAATTCCTAAGTGTTAAGGCTTTAATCAAAGCCTTAACTTAACTTAGGGTTCTAATATCAATCAAAACTTATTTATGGTAGTGTATTTATGGTTCCAATAATCCATGGAAACCACTCGTTAAACAAAACATATCATTAATCCATGACATATTAAGTTTAACATACACAATATTAATTTAAAGAATACTCATCGAGCAAAACTCTCAATCACTTAACATCCCCGAATTATAACTCACCCCAATGAGAGATTTACTCATCCATTTGGGTGTTTAATAATATGGTTATAATTATAATGATTATAAATTAAGAAGAGAAGAAAAATAAAGGGATAAGAAAAGAGTGGTACGTCGACACACACACACGAACAATGATGATAATTAAAAATAAACTTTCGATTGAATGATGAAGCAAAAGAAGGGTTGGGGATTTAACTGTATTTAAACTATTTTAAGAACATAAATATTAAACTACAGAAGGTGGATTAGAATAAAATATATTGAAGAAGTAACTTTCATTAAAACAGAATTACAAAGAAAGAGACTTACAAAATTACAAAAACGAAGAACACGAAATTAAGTGAAAACAAAGAGAGGAGGAAAGGTCTCTCAAGTGAAAAATTGAGTATTTCTGGTCCTCCCAAGCCTTTGGAAAGGCTTTGTTCTTTCCAATATAATCTTCTCTCTTCTGAAATTCCAACCCCTCTCAAAGAGAGAAGGGGAGAGTATTTATAGCCCAAGGAGTGGACTGTTTGCATTCCCAATCTGTCCCTCTACTTTCATCGCCAATTTGGCTATTCGGACAGCCGAATATCCAAATATTCCCTTATTAAAAGTTGTATATAATAAAGATGGACGACTACTGTCAAAATTTTAAGTCATTTGGACAAGTTGATCCAATGTTATGGTTGTTTTATTAAACAAAGGTAAACTGTCCATTTCTATCCATTCCTTTTCGATGGCCAAAATTTGAATGGATTTTGGAACAGGAAGATGCCTTCAAATCTAAATGATTTTTTAAACAAAGTCGGCCTCCTATATCTCCTATTTCACACTGCAAAATCTCAGCTTGATTTAATGCATAAATCATGATATATGTCATGAATACTGTACTGATTTTATTTCTCGTCCAGAATGGTGGGCTGGACTTCAAAGCATATGTTGGGCCCCTTTTTTTGGAGTTGGGCCTTGAAATATTTATCCAAGACTCCTTACATTTTCCCCCAAACTATGGTAGAGAATAATGGAATTTGGACTTCTGTATTTATCCCATTAAATCAATCTTCATGAATAGTCCAGTTTCTTCACAGATTCTTTGGTCTTGTTTGTGAGGCCCATATGACCCTTCAAATGGCAGAATTGGCTCATGGTACCTTCTAATGAAATGTTTTATATTGAAATTATAATCCTAAAAAACAAGAACTACACCATGTGGATCAGTATATGGATATTTATTATTAAAAAAGTAAACTGACTCAATTGGACTACTTCTAAAAATGCTCAAAAATTATACTTAATATTAAAACATTAATATTTCACACAAATTATGCACATTTCATATAAAATCAGTAAAGGTAGTATATAATAAGACATGAAAATATTAACAATATCAAATCCCCCACACTTAGTCTTGTGCATGTCCTCATGTGCAAAAAATATAAAAACATGACAAAATCATTTTTACTCACCAACAAATATTAAAATTTTTTTTTATCCAATCAGGGGAGGTTAGACTATTTCACTCATCCATTTTGAATTCCACCAAAAGTTGTTATAGAAATAATTTTCGAAAACTAATTCATTTTTTCATGATAAAATTTAGAAATAGAAAATGTGGACGCTCAAAACTCACACATCTGAAGATGATAAAATTCATTTGTGGAGGTTCACTCTTTCACCAACCAAAAGTGAAAATCTTAGAGTTTGAAAAGAGCTCTTAGCTTCCAATACCTATACAAAGTGAACAATAATAAATAGGTATTTTTAAGGGGTTTTTCTATGGATATGGGATGGTAGGAATATAATGTCCAAGAGAGAGAAGAAGAGGGTTAAAATACCAACATTGAAAAAGCAATGCACATTTTTTTGAAATAAAACATGGAAGGAAATGAAAACACATATTTATAAGGGAATTATTGTGTGAATAAAGACACAATAGAGGAAGAAAATATGAAGGTAACGAGAAGATGAAATATTTATGAAACTTAGAACTTCTTCCAATAATATAAGAATATAATGCAAGTGTTCTTTTTTTTCTTTTCCTTTTTTTCTTTGTTTTTTGGAAAGTTGACCTTGAAACAGATCTCACACTCATATCCCAACCCATGTTTGATCTCCTCAAAACACTAATTTTAATATTTATAACAAGATCAAAGGCTGAGAAATAGTGATTTTTTACCTATCCAAGACACAATCCATTCTTATTTTTATTTTATTTTTGATTTTTTTTCATCATTTTTGATTTTTTTGAATTTTTTTTGTTTTTTAGAACACTTTTCAATACCATTTCTACAATACATTCCCAAATACCACCGAATGACAACCTCCACCCCACACTAAAATGGATGCTTGCCCTCAAGCATATTATGACACACCGAAAAGTAAGGAAATGATACCCAAAAATGAAATACATCCCCCCCCATACTTAAATTTGAAAAACTTATGCAATGAAAATCCATGTTGATATTGAGTGAGATAAGGTATTGGGCTTGTAATGTGGCTATAAAAGAAAAGGTTTTCATAGGCTTGAAGGGGATTTCAAAAGGAGGATTAATGTAAGAAAAATAGAAGGCTATTTGGCTATTGTAATTCTCAAGTGGTTCAGAAAATGCCTCTATCATATTAATGCACGCTAAGGTAGGAAATTCAGCTCGAAGGTCCAAAAACTCGAGACTCACAAATGGGGGTGAAAACACACATTTTGAAAAGATGGTTATAGGAGGACTTGGCATGAAATCAAATGATGTCCCTCACGATTCGGGAAAAGCATTTTCCAAATCAAAAATTGAGCATTCAAAATCTGTTAATTTTGACACAAAATTATTTATCCAAAGTCATGATGAAAATACAAAAAATTTTAGATGAAAACATGTCTGCTAACTCCCCAAAATGGTTGGACAAAATTTCAAAACTCGATGGGGAGTAAGCATGACTCTTTTTTTTATTTTTTTAAGTGATTGTGTTTTTTGGTATTTTTTTATTTTTTAAGGATTTTTTAAAATAAACACCCACAAAAGAAAGAAAAAAAAGGTTTGATGAAGAAAGTGGTAAAAATTTAAAGAGAGAGGAAGAAGAAGAAAGAGGTAGAGAGAGGAAGAGATAGAGAGAGTTAAAGGGAAAGAGGTGACCCTGGTTTAATTTTGGTGGGTGGCCATCTCCATCCATTGGTGGGTCTACTGTGGATCCAATGGAAGTTGATGTTGTTCCAGGATTTCATTTCCTCTCATGGTGATGTTTCAACCGATGTCCATTTACCATAAATGTCCTTTTGGAGGAGGGTTCTTGGACTTGCACTACACCAAATGGGTAAACATTAGTGATAATAAAAGGACCTTCCCAATGAGAATTAAGCTTACCTAGGTGAATCCGAAATAGAGAATTGAAGAGCATTACCTTTTCACCTTCATGAAATACCTTTCTCAGGATGTGTTTGTCATGGAGTACCTTAGCCTTCTCTTTGTACAGATTGGAATTCTCATAGGATTCAAGTTGAATCTCTTCTAGTTCATCCAATTTCAACAATATTTCTTCACCAAATTTTTCACAATCAAAATTACAGGTTTTCACAGCCCAAAAAGACTTATGTTGGATTTCAACTGGTAGATGACATGATTTACCAAAAACTATCCTAAAAGGAGACATCCCAATGGGTGTTTTATATGCAGTTCGATAAGCCCAAAGTGCTTCACCAAGTCTTTCAGGCCAGTCTTTTCTGGTGGGTTTTACAGTTCTCTCAAGCACTCTTTTCACTTCTCTATTAGAAATTTCATCCATTCCATTTGTTTGGGGGTGATATGAAGTTGAAGTTTTATGTACAACCCCATTCTTTTTCAAAAGTGATTCCATGGTTATATTAAAAAAAATGGGTTTCTAAGTCCCTGATCAAGGCACGATGCATTCCAAATCTGTGGAAGATGTGTGTCTTTAGAAACTCACTAATAGTATGTGAATCATCCTATCTAGTGGGTTTGGCCTCGACCCACCTAAAAACATAATCAACCACAAGAACGATGTATGAGAATACATTGGAAGGGGGAAATGGTCCCATGAAATTGATTCCCCAAACATCGAATATTTCACAAAATATTAAGGGATTTTTTGTAATTTCATTTATTTTGGAGATTGTTCTAAACATTTGGCAAGTGGGACATGATTGAAAGAACTCATGTGAGTCCTTGAAGAGTGAAGGCCAGAAGAATCCAGAGTCTAGGACCTTTCGAGAGGTCCTTTGTGGTCCAAAGTGGCCACCTCTAGGAAGTGAGTGATAAAATTATAATATGGAAGAATGTTCATCTTTATCAACACATCTCCTAATTACCATGTTAGGCCCAGTTTTCCAAAGTTTATTTTCTTTCCAAAAATAGTATTTTGAGCCACTTTTCAACTTCATCTTCTTGTTCTTTTGAAAAATTTTCAGGAAAAACACCAGAAACCAAGTAATTTACAATTGGGGCATACCATGGTATTTTTGGAGTGAGAGATGAAAGGTACTCAGTGGGGAATTCAGGATCGATGATTTCAGAATGATAAGAATTAGAAATTCTACTCAAGTGATCAGCCATTGGGTTTTTTCCCTGGTCTATCTTTTATTTCAAGGTCAAACTCTTGGAGCAGTTGGATCCATCTTATTAGCCTCGGTTTGGAATCACTTTTCTTGAGTAATAACTTTATTGCAGAATGGTCTATGAAGATGATGATTTTGGCACCTAAGAGATAGGACCAGAATTTTAATGCAAAAAAACTGCTAAAAGATCTTTTTCAGTGACAGTGTAGTGAGATTGAGTTTCATCCAATGTTTTTGAGGAATAATAGATGAAATGAGGAATTATTTCCCTTCTTTGACCAAGAACAGCCCCAACAACTCTATCAGAAGCATCACACATCAATTCAAAGGGTAAGGACCAATCAGGGGGTTGGATTATCAGGGCAGATGTGAGAGCAGTTTTGAGTTCAAGTAAGGCTCTCTTGAAAACCTCATCTAAATGGAAAGTGACATCATTTTGGAGCAAATGAGTGAGTGGGATGGAAGTTTTACTGAAGTTATGGATGAATATCTGATAAAAACCAGCATGACCGAGAAATGAATGGATGTCTCGAACAGATTTGGGTTCAGGAAGTGATTTGATCACTTCAATTATGGTAGGATTGACTTCAATACCATCTTTTGAAACTATGTTCCCTAGAACAATCCCATTTTCAACCATGAAGTGGCATTTTTCAAAATTTAACACAAGGTTACACTTGACACACTTTTGAAGGACTAGAGAGAGTGAATGCAAACAAGATTAAAATGACTCACCATAAATGGTGAAGTCATCCATGAATACTTCCATGTAGTGTTCAATGAATTTGGAGAAGATACTCATCATACACCTCTGAAATGTTGCAGGATCATTGAAAAGTACAAAAGGCATTCTTCTATATGCAAATGTTCCAAAGGGGCATGTGAAAGTAGTCTTTTCTTGGTCCCGAGGTGCGATTGGGATTTGGAAGAATTTGGTGTATCCATCAAAAAAGCAATAGTGTGACTTTTCGGCTAATCGTTCCAGCATTTGATCAAGGAATGGAAGAGGGTAGTGATCTTTTCTTGTTTCCACATTCAATTTCTTATAGTCGATGCACACACGGCATTTGTTCTTCACTCGAGTTGTGACTACCTCTCCATGTTCATTTGTGACAATAGTTATCCCACCCTTCTTAGGTACAACTTGAATTGGACTAACCCATTCACTATCATAAATTGGGTAGATAATACCATCTTTAAGAAGCTTGATGATCTCTTCCCTAACTACCTCAAGTATGAGTGGATTGAGTCTTCTTTGTGGTTGTCAAATTGGTTTGGATGATTCCTCAAGATGGATGTGATTCATGCAAAGGGCAGGATTGATTCCTGGTATGTCATCTAGGGTCCACCCTAAGGCCTTTTTGTTTTCCTCTAACAATTGAACATGTTTGGAATCCTCATTTTCGGTAAGTGAAGAAGAGATAATGACATGATAAGAGTCATCATGGAAAAGGAATGCATATTTCAGGTGTTCGGGATAAGGTTTGAGATCAGTATCATCTTTTATTTTTGGGTTAGACATCTCAGGAATGGATGAAGGGAGTTCAGTTGCTTCAGATTCATTCTCCTTAATACTGTCCAAGGTAGAGCAGTACATATCAGAGTTGATGTGGGATTCAAGAGAGTTTTCAAGTTCTTCTAGATTGATGGAGTCTATGAATGAGAGGTCCACATCAAGTTCACCATTTATGACTTGGTTAATCATGGTGCAGATTTCACAAGATCCTTTGTCATTAGAACATGAAGAACATGGTGGATTGGGGTTCGATTGACTCTTAGAAGTGTCCTCAAAAGCATGGATTGAGAATGCATAGTGATCCTCAGATGGGTATCGCATGGATTGGAAAATGTTGAACTTGACCAGTTGGTCACTGAATTCCATGGATAAGATTCCTGAATGGACATAAATATTGGTTTTTTCAGTCATGAGGAATGGTCTTCCTAGAATTAGGGGAGATCGAGAAGAGTTTGTATCACCTTCCATGACAAGGACATAGAAATCAGCAGGGAAGATAAGATCATTGACTCGGACAAGGACATCCTCAATTATTCCCTCAGGACTGGATGTGCTTCGATTGGCTAACTTAATGACAACACTCGTTGGATTTAAGGGACCTAGACCATGGTTGGAGAATATGGATTTGGGCATGACATTAATTGAGGCTCCTAAGTCTATGAGTGCATCATCAAAGTTGGAACTTCCAATTTGGCATGGAACTGTAAAGGTCCCTGGATCTTTTCACTTTATGGGAATAGACTGCTGGGTGGAAACATTTTCGAAGGTCCTAAGTTGCCTCTTGTGGGTGCACAATTCCTTAAGAAACTTGGCATACTTAAGAATTTGTTTGATGGAATCTAATAGAGTAATGTTGACTTCAACACGTCTAAACATGTCAAGAATTCCAGGATCATGTTCAAATGACTTCTTTGGCTTAGAGATAGCTTGTGGAAAAGGAATTGGATTCCTAAGTGGAATGGAAGGAGGTGAGGCAATGGTTTTAGGTTTCTTTTCAAGTTTCTTTTTCTTTTCATTTTCTAGGTCAACATTTAAAGGAGGGTTGGAGGACTTATCTTGAGGCATAGCAAATTTCTTTCCCAATCTAAGTGCAATTGCACTTACATTACCCTTGGGGTTGGGTAATGGTTGAGCTAGAAGTTGGGAAGAATTGGATGGTTGCTGCTGACATAGGTGGGATGCAAGTTGACCAATTTGGGTTTCAATATTTTTAAGGCTAGAACAGATGAAAGAGGAAAGATCTTCTACAGCACTTTCCCATGGTTTCTTGAAAGAAGAGGCTTGTCCCAGATTGCGATTACATTGATTTTGGTTCTTGGTAAAGCGATTGAATTGGTTTGAGAATTGGTAAGTCTCACTAGGATAGTGGAATCCAGGAGGTGGAAGAGTAGGATTGATCCTTTGAGGTTGAGGGACAAAAGGATAAAGTTGTTGGAAGTTACCAACACCATGACCATATTTAAAATGGTTTGGGTTTTGAGGAGGGAATTGAGGGGGATGAGAGATGGGATTAACATACCTCATGCCTTGGTTATGGGAAGAAGAGAAGGGCTCAGAGTAAGGTTGGTTGAAGTTTCTAACAAACTGACCTGATAGTTGAGGATTGGTGTTTTGCTGAGCATATGCTGCATTGAGCTCCATTGGTTCAGATGAATCGGATTGATCCTCTTGAAGTTGTGGACATGTGTCTGTTGGATGAGATGGAGAGTTAAAAATTCCATGGTTTTTGACAGGTCCAGGAAACATTGATTGTGGAGAATACGAGGTTGGTGATTTTGTAGCCACAACTAGTTGTCGCACAAGACCTATAAGTTCACTCATCCACTCGGTCATCTTGTTCGGCTCAATTGATTGATTATCTTGGGCTTGTTTGACTTCAGCATGTGCTCGAGTATGGAATTGTTGTGTGTTTGCAGCCATGTTACTTATGAGATCTCTTACAGCTGCGGGAGTTTTATCAACAAGAGCACCGCCACTTGCGGCATCAGTGAGTGTTCTCTCCATAGCCAATAACCCCTCATAGAAGTATTGGATCAAGAGTTGGTCAGGAATTTGGTGGTGTGGATAGGTTGCAATAAGATTTTTGAACCTCTCCCAGTACTCATGGAGTGATTCACTTGGGAATTGACGGATCCCACTTATTTCCTTTCGGATAGAAGTAGTATGAGAAGCAGGAAAGAATTTTTCGAAGAAAATTATCTTCATGTCATTCCATGTGGTTATGGAACCAAGAGGTAGGTAGTAAATCCATGACTTAGTAGTGTCATCTAGGGATAAAGGTAATGCTCGAATCTTGATTTGTTCTTTAGAAACCCCTTGAGGCTTCATGGTAGAGCACACTACTTGAAACTCTTTAAGGTGGAGATGTGGATCTTCACCATCTAGCCCGTGGAAATGAGGGAGAAGATGAATCACACTCGATTTGAGTTCGAAGTCAGCCTCTATGTTTGGATATTGGATACCAAAAGGTTGGTAATTCATATTAGGGGAAGCGAGTTTTTTAAGGTTTTTTCCCCTAGGATTGGCCATTTCAAATTCAACTGGTTGGATGAGGACTGGTTCTTGAATGAGTTGATTATCTCTTATGTTCCTCCTAAGTTGGCAAAGTGTTCGCTCAATTTCAGGGTCAAAAAAATCCGAGGGATTGTTTGGGAGGATATGGAGCATTCAAAGAAATGTTGGAAGAAAGAGGAAGATGGGTTTTTCTTTGTATTTTTTCAGTTTATGATTTTTATGAGAAGACGGGTTTTTCTTTGTGTTTTTTTTTTTCAATTTTTTTTTAAATTTTTTTTTTGTGTGTTTTTTACAATAACTAGAAAATAATGACTACTTTAAGCACCATCCCCGGAGACGGTTCCATTTGAAACACACAGCCAATTTTCGCCTATTGACCGGTCAAGGTTCCGGTGCTCTGCTAATGTGTATTGCAGCACACGGGTTGAATCCTCGGCGATGATACTTTGTAATAGTCATTTGTTTTTAGTTAATTGTATTCTGATTGGGGGGTTTGTTTGCAGAGCTTATGAAATAATTTATGTATGATTTTTGATTTAACAAATTGATAAATATTGGGGTGAGTTCATTATTGGGGAGTTAAGCTTGTGATATCCTTGATCCTTACTTTGTGTTGCATTAAATTAACACCCATGTCATAAGTTGACGTTGATTGGAATTCCAAAGTGTTAAGGCTATAATCCAAGCCTTAACTTAACTTAGGGTTCTAATATCAATCAGAAATTATTTATGGTAGTGTATTTATGGTTCCAATAATCCATGGAAACCACTCGTTAAACAAAACCTATCATTACTCCATGACATATTAAGTTTAACATACACAATATTAATTTAAAGAATACTCATTGAGAAAAACTCTCAATCACTTAACATCCCCGAATTATAACTCACCCCAATTAGAGATTTAATCATCAATTTGGGTGTTTAATAATCTGGTTATAATTATAATGATTATAAATTAATAAGAGAAGAAAAAGAAAGGGATAAGAAAAGAGTGATGCGTCGACACACACACACGAACAATGATGATAATTAAAAACAAACTTTCAATTGAATGAGGAAGAAAAATAAGGGATGGGGATTTAACTGTATTTAAACTATTTTAAGAACATAAATATTAAACTATAGAAGGTGGATGAGAATAAGATATATTGAAGAAGTAACTTGCATTAAAACAGAATTACAAATAAAGAGACTTACAAAATTACAAAAACGAAGAACACGAAATTAAGTGAAAACAAAGAGAGGAGGAAAGGTATCTCAAGTGAAAACTTGAGTGTGGAAGGTCCTCCCAAGACTTTGGAAAGGATTTGGTCATGACAATATAATCTCCTCTCTTCTGAAATGACAACCCCTCTCAAGGAGAGAAGGGGAGAGTATTTATAGCCGAAGGAGTGGACTGTTTGCATTCCCAATCTGTCCCTCCACTTGAATCACCAATTTGGCTATACAGATAGAAAAATATCCGAATATATCCTTATTAAAAGTTTTATATAATAAATATGGACGACTATTGTCAAAATTTGGAGTCATTTGGACAATTTGAGCCAAAGTTATGGTTGTTTAATTAAACAAAGTTAAACTATCTATTTCTATCCATGCTTTTTCGATGGCCAAAATGTGAATGGATTTTGGAAAAAAAAGATGCCTTCAAATCCGAATGATTTCTTCAACAACATCTTCCACCTATATCTCCTCTTTCACACTGAAAAATCTAAGCGTGATTTGATGCTTACAACATGAGATAAGTCATGATTACGGTACTGATTTTATTTCTCAGCCAGAATGGTGGGATGGACTTCAAAGCATATGTTGGGCCCCTTGTTTTTGGATTTGGGCCTTTAAATTTTTATCCAAGACTCCTTAAATTGTCCCCAAAACTATGGTAGAGAATAATGGAATTTTCACTTCTTTATTTATCCCATTAAATCAATCTTCATGAATAGTCCATTGTCTTCACAGATTCTTTGGTCTTGTTTGTGAGGACCATATGGCCCTTCAAATGGAATAATTGGCTCATGGTATCTTCTAATTAAATGTTTTATATTGAAATTATAATCCTACAAAACAAAAACCACCCAATTTGGATCATTATAGTGATATTTATTATTAAAACAGTAAACTGACTCAATTGGACTACTTCTAAAAATGCTAAAAAATTATACTTAATATTAAAACATTAATATTTCACACAAATTATGCACATTTCATATAAAATCAGTAAAGGGAGTATATAATAAGACATGCAAATATTAACAATATCAATACCTATACATGGGAGTTAGGAAAATAAGAATGAATGGAGATTAGGAAGCATGTAGAGATCACCCGTGGGGATTTTAGTTTCTTTTTTCTATTCATGTATTATATTGTATATTTCTGCCTATTGTTTTTTTTTTAGTTAATGTATCATCATTTTTACATAAATGTATTGTATATGTTGGAATTGGCCATATGTTGTATTCAATTTATATTATTATTCTTCTACTGCCCTATCTTTCATTTAATATTGATTCCTCTATGGTTTTTTTATTCCTTAATTTATTATATTCTTCTTCTACATTGATCATGAGTGTAAAGTCTCCCAATTATCACCTCCTCACACACATGTTGTTTTTTTGTAGCCTTGGGTGTATGTATAGGTGCACTTAAAGCAATGTGACCACCATTCTGACAACTAGTTTAGCGGTAAGTCATACCAGGACGACAAAAAGTTATTTTAAAGATCTAATTTTTCCATTGTATTCATATTTTTGGATGGTATACAGGAGACAAGTAATTTATCATCACTTGGTAAATAGTTGTGTCTAGGACTGATCACCCCACCTATGGGTAAAAGATCAAGTGACCATGGATGGGATTATTGTTCATATTGTTTTATATTACATTTGATTCTCATTTCACCTAAAGTTAATGGTTTAATTTCCTTTACTTATTGATTTATGAAAAGGATGAATCATTACATGAATCATTATAGGGACATTTAAATTCACATATCATGCACATCCCATTCTATGTAGTTGAATTTGTAGGTTTACTTCTCTACAAGATAATGTTCCTTCAGTGTTATGCTAGGCTTTTTCTTTGTTTAGAATTCCCATTTATAGAAAATGTTTAGCTGATAATATGCCATGATGCCTATTCATTTAGAATTCCTTGCTTGTGTGTCATGATTTTGTGCTTATTATAATGCTTATGTGTTTGCTTCTTATTATAGCATTCCTGTTTTTCTTTTGATATTCAATTTGTTTCATGGGATAAATTTTATTGGTTTCAATTAAACATGAACCAGTTTTTAGTTGTAAGGTGTATGGGTACCTTATGATTGGGAAAGATAACCCATATAATCAAACCATCTTTTTGATAATTTTTATATATTTAGAGAGGGTTATTAAAATTTAATGGATTGTTAATGTTCAAATTTATGTTAATGTAAGATTAATTCAGTTAAATGAGAGCTAATATGCAATCTATAAAGTGAATGGGTTATTTATAAATTGGATAAGGAAACCCAAATAATTGAACTATTATTTAAAAAGAATGATATATCTTAAAGTAGTTAAATATAAAATCTATTTAATTTTGAATTTTAATGAAAAGGATTGTGACTAAATCACATTGGAAAGGTGATCTATTGGTGACCATTTTAAAGGCATAGTTGGACCCATGTAGGTTGGTTGGTGAAATATTATTATGAGGCAACACTCAAAGAATGTTTACAAATTTAATAATGTATCAACTACTATTGGTTAGCATTTTGATGAAATTAGTTTGGTTTAATGGTACCCTGGTAGGTTTCCTTACCTATTAAAAAAGAATTATATGATGAATTTCCTAATAAATACAACATGTCAATGAATGTATGATGATTTAAGAGAAATTATTATAAGACTATCTGGTTTTTCATTGGGATGTTAGTTAAATAAAGTGATTTTTCCTTTTTTTTTTTAAAAATGGGTACATAATGTTTTGTTTTAAATCATTTAATTATTAAATTTTGATGTGAATCAATGAAATTTCCTTTAAAATGGAACATGTAGTCGTTTCCTTTTTTTAAAACCTCTTTTATGGGTGTTTTAAACATTCTTTGATTTTCCATTGAATAAAAACATGAGAATTTACCATAGGCCTTTTGTCTTTTTTTCTCATGGTATTTAATGATTGGTGTGGGGCCTAGTGACTCTTCATATGTGCGACCATTTATAGATTAATGGTTTTTTGTTTTGTTAGGGGCTGACCCTTGGTAGGTAACACCCTTATAGATTAAATGCCTTGTTATATCCTATGAATTTTTTGACATTTGGTGTCATTTAATTGTTTTTATCCCTAGTAGGACTCTTATATCTTGAGTGAAACACTTGTTGATATGGGTGGTCATGATATCCTTGACCCTTGTTATGAGTGTGAGAATCGAGTAATGACTGGTTTCAGTAGGTTAGACATTCGTAGGGAATGGTTGGCCTCTTTATAGGTTTGGTAACCTTGTTTCTCTTTCCTTAGGAGACTTAGGAGTTCATAAGTCTATTTTGTAGTCATTTGGAATGATGCACCTTCGAGATAGTTTTCTACGTGAGTCATCTAGTACTGGGATGCATAGAAAAGGAATCCTATTGATAGTAACAATGTTGTACCATCTTTCTTATAAAACCCTATGGTAGTTTTCATTCATGTATGAAGTGCCTACTGAGTGTTAAATGATGTAGCTAACCAGTTGATTTTGGTGAAATCGTTGATCCTTGTGATATTTAGTTTGTTATGGGGTTATTTCCATAGTAGGGTTAACTAAGATTTAATGAATTCATGTTCATCCCAATTCTCGAGATGAATTCCTAGATACTCTAGTTTTTTGACACAACGATTAGTTTGGTTTTTGTCTTCATGTGAAATGCTAATGTTTTCATTCAGGGTGAATCTAGATCAAGCACGATTATGATTTTTTCATCTATCTCTTATATCAGTGACTATGATACTTCTAAGATAGGGTGCATCGCATTAGTTTGAGTGATTTCATGCCCTTCCAAGTTTAATGAAGACTACTGTGAAATTACCTTTTGTAAATTCTCAAACATACTTGAATAACCATGAATCTTGTGATTTTTATAAATGTCAGTGCTTTCTTTGTAGCATAATTTAAATGTGGTTGGCCTTCAATCCATATTTTTATTTTCTAATGACACTTTTATGGGTAAGTTTGAACCAAATACGTATCAAACCAGTGACAAGTCCAAGTCAAGTAAACCAAAACCCACTACTAGAGTCCTGCCCACAACAAAATTTGAAATTCAAATGACCGATATTTCCAAATTCAAAATTCTAACTTCATCATTTTTCTTAGTCCACGAGCCACCAAGCATTGTGTGATCCCTTTATTCATGCACCTTGTCACCTCACATCCTTATTGTCGCTTCATGCCAATCATTGCTTCATACCAAATCATTGGCAAGCCCTTCAACCAGATTCTATCGTCGCCATCGTACAATCTTCCGCATATCTACCCTTACCTGAGACATGATACCAGTTATTTGCATCAAAATACCATTAAGTCATCACTCTACCTTCACCATTAGCATCAACACCAGTGACCAACACCAACCAATGATACCAGAAACCCAAAGAAAATATGCTACGTCAAGAGCCCCTAATGTCGCCCAACCACACTTTCCAAAACCTCAAACCATCCACTGCTCCATTTCTGACTGGGAGAGGCGCTGAGGAAATCTAGGTCAGAGTAGGGTTTGGCATATGGGAACTCCGAGCAATGCCAGTGTGGAGAAGATCACCGGTGATGTCCAACCCCACCAGAGCCGGAGACGCAGCACGAACCACCGACGCCAAAAGAAAATTCAACCATCATTGTCAACACCGCAATCAACCACCATCTCAGAGAAAATATCCTCAACAAAACATAACCAACATCGGCGCGTCACCAAAATATCACCAACAACTTTGCCACAACCAGAAGCAAACATACCCATAACCAGAACCAAACATAAATCGAACACAGAAACTTAGCAACAAAGAATCGTTTCCAACCCAGATCATCACCAATGATGAAGAAAACACGACTAGAAGAGTGATGGATTCCAAACCACACAACCCAAAACCTTGTAGTTACAACCACTACAGATCTAACCTGGATAGGAGCTACAGAACATGAGGTTATATTAGGGATGAGTGGTCGAGAACTCCAAGCGATGGCATCAATGACGAGGGTAAAGACTCGATCAGCGCCTTGAAACCCATCTACCACTGACCACAAATCCCAAAACCCCTTTGTTACCCATGCTCCGTTTCCGACTTGGAGAGGCACCAGGTGACGACGAGATTCTTTTAAGGGGTTTTGAACAGTAGTGGTTTGAATGATATTCTTAATAATCATCAGTGTCCTCTTAGTTTACTCTTGACCTTTGATGAGAATGTACCCTATCTTAATTTCATCCATGATATACTAAGAGAGAATTATACATAATCCATTGCAAACGTTTTGAGGGTTTGGGATATTATATAGGTGGTTTTCCATGTTTTTCACACTAATGAGTGGTTCTTATCGAGGCATGGTTAGTCTTGAGTGATACGAGAGTTCCCAAGTAAGATTTCATTAGACAAAATCTTCAACACCAAATGTTTCCTTTGACTTGTCCACCTTGAAGATACTGCTCTAGGTTCAACCAATTATCTAATGTGGATGTCTTTTCTTTGTACCAACTTTTCACTTGTGAATTCATAGTACAAAATTCTGTGTTTAGTTCCTTAGACTCCCATCATTTCAATACAAAGTTAAACTGGACTTATTTCAGGCTCGGAGGGGAGGTGTTAAGGGTAATGATGCCAATGGGATGGATTTGGATTATGCCTCTTATTCTTACTGTGGCATGATGAATTAAATGATCAAGTGATTTTTTTATCATGGAATGTAATTACAAGTCATGTATGGATTTCATTGAGCATGATCATAATAAACACATTATTCTTTGGAGGAAGGATTTGTAGTTGGGTGTAATACGTCGGCCACCTCAGTTGAGCATTTGAAAATGATCTTTCAGATGTGGCCTGACTTGTATCCTCTTATTCAAAAGTTACGATCATTGAGGATATATTTTAAAAAAATCAAAAGTTTTAGGAGGGTGTGGTTTAAATTTTTTCTATGTCTTTCATGGAAATCTTGCATGATCGGTTCCTCTTAGGTCGAACGAATGTAATCATTTCTTTTAGTGAGTTCTCTAATATTACCTCATGTGTAATTAGTTTAATTATTCTAAAATAATTAATTCATGGAGCATATCTAGAATGCATGAAGGTGTGATTTTTATATAAATTTTAATGTTTGAGGTATCATGACTTAGAATGTTTCCCTTTCTAATGTTAATAACTATGGTGGGGAGCATTGTTAGCCAGATGTTTAAGGAGATGATGACATGGTCGTGTGTTTGGATAAACAAGCTAGAGTAAGCTCAATTTTGGGATTTGAATCAGAAATCATGTATTGGATAATGTTATAATGTCATAAGATCCATATACTTAAGAAATGATGGAGGTGAGTTGGGAGGTTGGAAAATGAAGCATGATCATTTGAATGAGACTTCATGACCCTTGTTGGTCGGGTGATGTTTTCATTATTCCCAAACGATTCATAGGGATGATAATTTCTAAGGTGGAGATGTTTTAATAACTCGTGTCTTGAGACAAGTTGAAATTAAAAGGTAATTTTAATTTTTTTCATTTACTGGAAGATATGTTCTTTGAAGTGAGATTTAAAACATAATTCTGAAAGTTGAAACACTTCATAGGGTTGTTTTCAGTATAGGGTAAAGGCTTGAGAGGTTTCCTGAAGGTCTCATTGAGTTTTGGGAGTATCGAACCCCAAAAATAAATGGTTTGTATTTTTTGAAAAGGTCGCATGATTTCCCTAAAACTGTGAGGCCCCTCCACAAAAATTTGTGTGGCCTTATCGAGGGAGCTAAAATGCTTCACACTAGTTGTGTATGGTTATCCCAAACGATGTGCATAGACTATACATTTTTTGAAATATAGGTAGTATGTAATAACTATTCATCACATTTTTGGCACATGTTTAAGTCAAATGTTGTGGGTAAACCATGTGAGGTTGGTTTCTCTAAGAGTGGGTGCTTCTTGGTTGGCACACGGTATGGCCAAACCATACATCGAAACCATGAGACACATTTTTTGGGTAAAAATTGTATTTTCTTTCCCCTTAATGAAACTTTATGTTTCATTTCTTCCTATTTCCTCTTCTAGAACCCATTTGTGGCTCCTCCATTGAGCATGTGTCTTCCTCCCCAAGCCTATTCTAGGCTTTGAAGAATCCCATATCACGAACCAACCCAGGTCGACCCTGAACCGGTCACCCGAGTTGATCCGCAACAAGAACGAACTGCGTTCCCGATCCCCATGGGCTGGCACAAGTTCATGGGTATTAAATAAAAAATGTTGGAAATATTTAACTAAATTTAAAGTATTAGAATAACCCACAAAAACTAATTATCTAGATTTGAAAAATCCAAACCAAACATTCCATTAACTATTTCCATATTAAAAGGTTTAGAACTTTAGACCAAACCCCAAAATTACCACGATTGGAGGGAACCAAAACTCTATATTAATCTTTGAAGAAAATGAGGAGACATATCCACTAACCCTCCCACCAAGATCAAAAAATTTAAACCATGAGATAGCAAACTGCCCCTACTAAACACCTTTCCCGTATATAGAATAAACAGATGAAAAAATCTACAAACACCCAATGTTGTGTGTAGCGTGTGAGACAAAGCCTCGTAGGATGCCACCAAAAATAGATTACATTCTCTGAACATTAAATAAAAAATAACATTCATGTTTTATAATTATATGAAAATAAAGGAACAATTTTAAGGGAAATAACTTTAAAATAAAAAACATTAAATGAAATCAACATCAAATGAAAACCTACTTTATTTTGGAATTACCAACCATGTCATACTGTATTCTGACGGTATGTGTGATACAAAAAAAGAGTAATAATATTGTGGGAGTCACTATAGGTTCTAGTTAGCAATGGGACACTAAAAACTTTTGTCTTAGGGAAAAGTGGATTTGAAACCATGACCATCATCTCTCTCTTGCATGAGCCACTAGTAGGTTCCACCCCCATAACCTAGTTGTCTCTAATCATTATCCATGTTTAGTTAAATTTTTATCTTCAATCTTGATAAGTTAAATCGGGTTGTATCCACTTTCTTATCACTAACACAATAGTCCTAGTCCCCCCACCTAGTTACATTGTCTTTCCTTTTGTACTCAAACAAGTTTCAAATATCACATAACACCATTAATACATTTCATTAATCAAAAAAGGAATTACACCTTACATGTAACCAATTACACACCTAAAAACACATTTTATAATCATACACACACCAAAACTCTTCCCAAGAATGTTTTACACCTTTAATATAATTTAATAAACTCTTAAAAAAAAATTTATAAACTCTTTTAGGATTTTAAACAAAAAAATCTCCAAAAATACTCTTTTATAGCTAACCAAACATCAACGCCTTATCAAAACATAATTTTTACCCCACACATAATTTAGTAAACATGTTTCATGATTATTAAAATCATAAAAAATGACACAATAAGTGTTTAAAAATGAAAAACACAAAATTTCACAGAAAATTTCCACTTTAAAATTAAACTCATGTTTAATCCCATCAAATACCACTTTCGTACCACACATATAATTTAATAAATCAATCATACACATAATAAAACATTTCCAAGATGGACAACAAGGATTTAACCGAAAAAATACTCAAATTCATATCTTTAAAATAAAACACACACTAAAACATTTTTCAAACATGGTTCACATCACATTCACAATTAAATAAATCATTTAATAAATTTACCAAACAATTTCAAGAATTCCAATAAGGATTTCCACCAAGAACATACCCAATTTCACATGAAATATCCATTTTGAAACCAAGTGCATAACCAATCATTTTGAAAACCACTTTTTCACCCCACAAATATTTCATAAATCATGATAAAGAACACAAGAAAGAATAAAAATTTATCCAACAATGTTTAAGCATGAAATCTCTTACCTCATATGGAGAAATTTCTGTAATATGGTGTGAAACTGCAACCACACCTCAATTGCACCATCAAGAGGCAATAAAAAACCCTAAACGTGATGATCGAACCCTATTAAACAATAACATACCCTAAACTGAACACCCTACCCACTAGAAAATAGAAATTATAAAGAGGGAGAAGTAAAACCCTAAAAATGAGAATGGGGGACTTACTCGAAGGGGAAGGGGAGTTTTTCCATCAGAGTGAGGTGGTGTGACAGAGGAGGGTCGCTGATAAGAGGTGCACAAGCAGGCGGGTCATGAGAGGGAGAGAAAGGTGCCAGTGGGGTCGCACGAGAGAGAGCGGGGTGATGGCGGGGTAGTACAAGGGAGGGTATATAGAGGCATGCTCGATGGAGGAAGGTCGCTATAAGGGAGGTGCGCCCAACAGGGGGTTGTGTGAGTAGACATGGAAGGGGTGAAGGGGGTTCGTGAGAGGAGGGGGAAGAGAATAGGGGGGAAGAAGAAACCCTAAAAACTGAATGAGAAGAAGAAAAATAACAATAATAATAATAGTGATAACATAATTAATAATAATAATAATAAGTTAATAATAATCATAACCATAATAATAAAAATAATAACATTTTTAATAATAATATTACCATTATTAGTATTATTAAAACAATTCTTTTAATTTCATCTTACATTGATTATTTTATTTTATTTCCATTTAAATAATCATTTGATTACTATTTTATTTATTTTAAATATCGAGCAGGACGTACGGTGACCTTGGAAAACCCCCATGGTTTCCAAATCATACTCTGCCCGTGGGCCATATGCCACCAAGACCAAAGCACACATTTTTAAATAAAAACTCAAAAAATCAAATTGAAACTCAACCCAAACCCTGACAATATTTTCAAAAGCCAATAAAATAATAATATAAATTAATTTCAAAAATTATGGGGGTGAAAATTTTCCCCACATAATGCTTTCCGCCCCAGGAAATACTAACCAATATTGTTTAGAAATCAAGAATGGGTACCCCTTCTCAGTTCATAGAGATTCCCAATGAACAATAAGTGATAGGAGTCAAAAACACTCCCAACCAAGCTAAAGACTTACAAATTGAACTCAGAGACCCAAAATGGACACCCTACTAAGTGTCGCCCACTCCCAAAAGCTAAGACACCTCAAGTTGATAATAAAATGTTTAGAACTTTCAAAACACACCATTCAACATCTCGAGACAAAACACATTAAACATTCCCATAGAGCCTCATGCATTTTACCAGAAACAAATGATGAAATCAAATAAGGCTACCATAACCTTTCTTCATAACACTGTGGGCACACTTCGACCCCAAAGTTTTACTAAAGATATAGGATTGGGGTTATATATCTATGAATGAGACCACCTATCTCCAATTCTACACCAATAACATAACCAAATTATTGACATGAGGATGCCCGAACAGATGCCCCACTATAAGAACAAACCAACACCCCAGACAGAGCCGGAGGACCAACACGGGGTGGCCCGAATGGACTCCCCGCCATAAGAAAGAGTCCAAAACCATATTAATTCATAGGAAACCTAGCAAGTCCCACTTTGGGTCTCCCAAAAATAAGTAATAACAAATTCAACACACTATCACATGATGACAAAAGAACCCATCAAGGGCTAACTCGGAAGCTTCCCACAACAACTAGATCCCCTATCACAATGGATTCAATGAGATATGTCTCTAGGATCAATAGAAACAAAAAACATAGTTATCTTTTTCTAAGGGGTATCACCATCCTCAGATGATCCCAAACCAAAAATGAGGTCGATTCACAAGGATGGTTCTACAAGTTCCACCAAATGGAGACTCACATCTAGTGAATCACAACCACTGAAGTTTTAAGCAAACGGGGTGGTTATAGCTCTTTATAATCCAAGAGAAACTCTTCCACCCATGTGGCATGCAATGAAGAAACATGATCCCCATGCCTATTTTCACCAAAATGGGCCACTCAAAATGAGATAGCTATAAAGGATGTTTAAACTATCTTTATTTTCCATACTGAAGATAGACACTAGTCCAATGTACTTTACATCACCTAGGGGTACCTGACTGCATTCCAACTTCACTCTAAGTCCTATGGATAGAGCTCTAGTGATTGAACCATATCCCGCCTCATAGTCAGGTATCAAGCACCCTAAAATAGGACTTCTCCTACTAGTTCCACAAGAAAATACACTGTAATCCAAAAAACACTAAAAACACTTCCCAAGACTCACTTGGTTTCAACATGATACTTCACCACAATAAGAACAAAAAGGATCATCCCTTTCACCCTAAAAAAGAAACAACTGAAAAAGGATCACATAGAAGGTACCTTAATTTAGAATAGAAAATTTTAGGAATGCATGAAAGAAGAACACACATTTGATAGAACAAAAGCTCTTTAATGGTTCCACGACATCAACCTTTCCATATACAAGTGAACATAACTATGTAAGACACCACCAAATAAGACCCTTGTAACTAACAGAAACATTACAAGGAGAGCGTCCTTAAACTCAGTCCCAATTAGTACATGATTCGGACATACAACCATGACATCCTCTTAAATCCAAATATTCCACACTAGTGGCCAAGCATGAAACCTTTCTTAAACAAAACAAATGAATGGTCTAAAGGCCCTTTAAGATAATATAATTCACCAACAACCCAAACCACTTTCTACTTTACTCACGATAATTCCCTTTACCACTTCCCAGAAGTACCTTCAGGATTAAAGATGCCCAAATTCACCTTTTCTGATTCAATAAACACAAGAAACTATGATTTATTTCAACTCTTTCCACGTCTACTTTTTCCCTCTGAGAGGATCTGATTAATCTGACAAAAAAGAGAGGTAAATTCACTCCTAAAACCCAATAAGATAGTTTTTAATTTGATAAATAGAGGACCTTCTAGGGGAGAAAAACCATGGCTAGATATATAATATTCATCAATTATTTATGGGGTCCTTCACTAGACAACAATGGAAATCCAAGGACCTAATAAAACTGGCCTGTTGGCCAAAACATACCACAAACAAACACGAAAAGCATAAAAGGGAACCTACTCAAAGGTATCCCAAAAAAATTCTAGAAAAACCCCATCATCCATTATATCAAACATACTCACTAAAGAAACATGACTTGGAACATCTTCTGAACAAGAAGAGTTTTCAAACTCAAAATACCTCACTACAACATTTCAAAAAATACAAAAGACACACCACACATTTTATTTAATCACTCTTGTAAATAAAGTAAGACTCATGGGTTACACATTTACCATTGGTATCTCATGAAGCCTCACAAATTCATTTCCTTGGGCTCATCATGTTCACCATCCATATATAAGCCATGTGTTTGGTCACCCATGAAAATACCAAATATTAACACAAAAATCTTTTCCATTTTTCAAAATGAAAATTTAACCAACACCTCATCTTCTCAAAACCCCCAGTCACCAAATTAAACACATTTTGAATCTCAAAAAACATTTAAAGAGAACCCCGATCATTAAAAAAAATCAATTTCAACCCTTACAAATAAACTTTAAAACAATCCACTTAAATTTAAAACCTCCATGGTTTCACAACAAACTCCACACATAATTTTCAAAACCATTAATTTTCTTGATAACACTTTTCAATAGTTTAGAAAATTAAATTTAGAAAAAGACCTTCCAAAACTCTCTTTATTACAGTTCATTATTTCCAAAATATTGATTTCATTAAACCGTGAGATCAAATTTTGAAAATCTGATCCTAATAAACTCTACCCTGCTCACTCAAACCCATTTCATAAAAAATCCACCATTCTAAAACTTCATTCAAAAAGTTTCAGACAAACCCCATTATTTACCTTTTGAAAATAACACCATTTACTCTTTGAAAATCCAAATTTATAAAATTTTCAAACAAGGTATTTTGGATTAAATTCCATAACCCAAAAAGATATCGAACAAATTAAGAGGAAACTAGGGATGGTGGGTGACCCAGACATATGGTTGGTGGCCATACGCCAGTCGCACCACTGTCATGGAGAGTGTTCCAGGACCATGTATTCAGCACCACATGACTTTCTAGGCTTGATTTCTCACTCATACCATTTAACCAAATCCCATTTCATTTCCCCAAACATAAAAAAACCACAAGAACCAAAGAACATAGATAAAACCCAAATTCCTCTGGTGACTTGAATCCCTCAAGAGGTGTGATGGCTAGGAACCACACTCGTATCCAGAACATCATGTCCTGAAAATACTATCTCATGTATACTCAGAATCTTCCCCAATAAAAATTACCAAAAAGAGTGTAACCTACTATCATACCATTTATTGACAAACCAACTCGGGTTAACCCTGAACTGATCACCCTATTCGATCCGCGACAAGGCCCGAAGGGCATTCCCAAACTTTAAAAGTTGGCACAAGTGCACAGGTATCAAAAAACATGTGAGAATGATTTGCCTGAATTTAAAATATTAGAATAACCAACAAAAACTAATGAAACAGATATTAAAAATCCAAACCAAACAATCCCTTAACAATTTTTAGATTTAAAGGTTTACAACTTTAAAAAAACTCTAAAGGTACCGTGATAGGAGGGAACGAAAAATCAATACCAAAACATCAAGAACGTGATGATTCACATCCTCTAACCCCACCACCAATATAAATAAAAGAATCCATTGGAAACCAAACCACCACTACTAAACACCTTTCCTTTACCTGGAACAAAGAGATGACAAAATCTACATACACCCAAAGGTGTATGTAGGGTGTGAGTCAAAGCCCTATAAGATGCCACACAAAAAAGATTCTTTTCTCTAAACATTAAATGAAAAATAACTTTAATGTTTAATAAGTAATGGAAAATTTAGGAACAATTTTTAAGGAAACCACTTTCAAACAAAGCAACTTTAAAAGAAATCAACTTTCAATAAAAACAAGATTACTTCTGGAATTTTCAACCAATTCGTATCGTATACCAATGGTATCTGAGATATAACCAAATATCACTAATCATGGGGGATTTCCTATTGGTACTAGCTATCAATGGGACACTAGAACCTCTTATCATGTTGAAATTTGGATTATAAACCATGATAATTAGCTTTCTCATGCATGAGCCACTAGTATAGGATACCCCATAACCTAGTGGTCTCCCATCACCATCCATGTTTAGTTAGAGTTTTATTATCAAACCCGCAAAGTGAAACTGATCCATATCTACTTCTGTGTCACTAGCACACTAGTCTTAGTCGACCCACCAAGTTACTCAGGCTTCCATTTTGTGCTCAAACAAGTTTCCCATATCACATAGTACGACTTTCACATTTCATTAATCAAACAAGTCATTACACCTTAAATTTCACCACTTGTACACTCAAAAACCCATTTCAAAATCATACGCACACCAAAACTCTCCCCGATCATTTTTCACCTTTTATATAATTTAATAAACCATTTAAACAATTTGTAAAAAAAAATCAATAAACACCCAAATGATTTTACACCAAAAGGGCTCCCAAAATCCTATTTTAAAATCAACCCCACGTCAACACCTTATTGAAACGTAATTTTCATCCCACACATAACTTATTAAAACACTTACATGATTTATAAAATAATATAAAATAACACAACAAGTGTTTCCACATGAAAAACACCCAATTTCACATAAAAACTTCACTTTAAAATTATATGCATATTTAATACCATCATGTACCACTTTTTCACTAATAAAATAATTTAATAAATCAATCAAACACATAATAGAACATTTCCAAGATGCATGACAAGGATTTACCCCCAAAACATACTCAAATTCCTCTATTTAAAATTAAACACACAATAATTTTTTTCCCAAACATTTTTTTCATCACATTCAATATTCAATATATTATTTTAAAAAATTACCAAAAAAATAAAGAATTCCAATAAGGCCTTACACCAAGAACATACCCAACTTCACATGAAATATCCATTTTGAAACCAAATGAATAGCTAATCATTTTGAAAACCACTATCACACCAAATGTAGTTTATAATGTAACATCCCGGTTCCGAGTACCACTCAATGGGTTCCCCGAACCCGGTTTTCCACATGACCTTAAGCGCATTTCCCCAAATTCCAGAGGCTTCCGACTAGTATCGAGGGACTAGGTCTGATAGTGGGGAAACTATGCCCTCATTTGTCAAAGTGTAGTACAACGGAATGAAATAAAACATACAACGAACAGCGGAAGCGGTAAACCATACACAACTGAAATAAACAACTGTAGTGGATACCACCAACAATATATAAATAATTATGCTACATGTCTCAAGTTCTATGAAAACATCTAGAACATGTTATACATCAACAAATTACAAAAAAATGCAGAGTACAGCAAAACAAAGCAAAACAGCTGGCAGCGGCATCACAAGCCTAGGCTCGGTCCCATGCCCTCCTACTCCTTAGCAACAGTCAAGTACCTGTATAGGGACTCTTGCCCCTATCCACACATACAGAAACGTAATCTGTTTGGGCCGAAAAGCATGACCCAAACAGGGTGTGAGAAATATATCTCAGTAGGCACCCACCAAAGGCCCGTGCTCAACTGTGTGTAAAACATGAAACAAGTGTGCAGTAGTATAATGAAATAAACTAACCAGTACTAAAAAGTAACTAACTTACCAGTTATATTTCCATTTAATTATTCATTTAACCATTCAATTTAGTAACATTCTGTGCTCAACAGCACCAAGCCCTCAGGCCAACCAGAACCATGCCCTCAGGCCATACAGAATCTCGCCCTCAGGCATTACCCTCAGGCGTATCAGAATCTCACCCTCAGGCATACGAAGTGTCGACCTCAGGCATAGAAGTCAAGCCCTCAGGCACAAAAGGTTTCCCTTAGGTGAAATAGACCGTTTCCCTTAGTCTAATACAGTCACACCCTCATGCTAATATTGTACAGTGCCCGCAGGCTAATCACAACTACGCCATCAGGATAACAGGTAACTGGGCCATGCCCAACAGGTAAACAAGCAGTAACAAGCAATTCCTCTCAAGGTAATTCTACAATTACTACTGTAAAGGAATACCCTCGGGTAGCATGTCCAAATGTTTAAACAGAGGAACACACCCCTGGGGTGGTTTCGGATCCAAGCAATGATCCCAACCAGAATTTTAATATCATAATTAAATACCTAATTAGTTATAGGTGTTTATTATAGCAATGGCCTCAGCCACACAACACCCCAACATGGGTTCGTGGCACAAAAACGCACCAAACACATGACAGTTGGAAAAATTAACACCAAGACACCTACCTTATATTCCAACGAGCGCTATACCTGAACGCCGATCCAAGAAACGCCCAAGAATGACGTAGATCTGACGAAGAAGAAACTTGCTTAACCTCAAATAACTTCCCTTAGGAGAAGAATTGGTAAGCAACACGCTAGGAGAAGATAGGGATTACCCGTGCGGTTCCAACGAGATCGTCTGAAGCGGAATCGGATTCCAGAAAAACACTCGGTGGATCTTCAATGGTTCGGCCATCCCTCCTGAGCTCCCTCTTCCATTCTAAGCCTTCCCTGTGAACAGGGTTGGCTACTTCCTGTTTTAAGCGAAAAAAACAAAGCGGCGTGTACTTCCTTCATTTAATCGTTCCCCTGGCGGCACCGCCACACTGTTCATCCGCCGACATGAGTACACGACATGTACTCCTGAGTACACGACGTGTACTGTTTCCTAGCTGGTGGTTGCTCCACCGCCTTACTGTTTTGGCATGCCGATAGACTACACAGCCTGTAAAGTACCACTACATGGCGTGTAGTCGTTTCCTACACCCTTCGTCGTTGACATGGCTACACGCCCCGTGTACTCATCCCTACACGGCCAAAAGTACATGGCGTGTACTTCCAAAATTTAGGATTTTTCCCCATTTTTCAAAAACACTTAATGAAAAGAGAAAGGAAGAAACCCATACCTCAAAAAAAGAACCGGGATCTTACAAACTTCCCCCCTTATAACAATTAGTCCCCGAATTTCCCTTCCAAGGGTGGTGAAGATATAACTGTGAACAACTCCGGCCACTGAGCACATACGTCGGCCTCCCGCTCCTAGGTCTCATCCTGCACTCGACCATGATGCCATAGCACACGTACGAGAGGAACTGACCGGCCTCAGAGAACCTTCGTGCTCCTATCAATGATACGGATCAGATGCTCCTCAAAGGACGCATATGCCTCCAGATCAACCTCCTCGGGCTGAAAGATGTGAGACGGGTCCGAATGATAGTGACACAACTGAGATACGTGGAAGACGTCATGCATGGCTCGGTACCGTTGCGGTAACCACAACCGATAGGCAACCAGTACGACTCTATTGAGAATCTCAAATAGCCCCACATACCTCGGTGAAAGCTTACCCTGTCTTTTGATCCGCTTGTGTCCCAGCATCAGCGAAACACGCAAGAAAACATGGTCCCCGAAAATGAACTCTAAAGGTCGTCTGCGGCGATCAGCATAAGATTTCTGATGAGACTGTGCAGTAGACATCCGATTCTGAATCAAATGGACCTTCTCAGATGTCTCATTCACGAGCTGTGGCCCCAGTAATGTTGTCTCACATGCGTCTATCTAGTACAAGGGTGATCGACATGGCCTACCATATAAAGCCTCGTATGGTTCCATATGAATAGTCTCCTGAAATCTATTGTTATAGGTGAACTAGACTAAGGGTATATGCTTCTCCCAAGAATCCCCAAAGTCTAGGGTGCATGCACGCAGCATGTCCTCTAGCACGTGTATTGTATTCTCTGACTGGCCATCGGTCTGAGGGTGGTAAGTTGTGCTCAGAAGCACCTGTGTACCCAGCACCCTCTGAAAACTCTTCCAGAAACGAGATGTAAAGCGGGCGTCCCTATCATAAATGATAGAACGAGGGACCCCATGAAGACGTACGATCTCTCGGATATACAGCCTTTCGAGCTTGTCAACACCAAAGGTCACCTTGATCGGAAATAAGTGAGCTACCTTCGTGAGTCTGTCCACAACAACCCACACGGCGTCATAGCCCCTAGGTGACCTCAGTAATCCAGTCACGAAATCCATCACGACATCATCCCATTTCCACTCCGGAATGGGTAACTGCTATAATAGTCCAGATGGTCTCTGATGCACTTCCTTTACTTACTGATAGTTGGAACACCTAGTAACATAACCAGCTACATCTCTCTTCATACCCGGCCACTAGTACTAACGTCTCAAGTCATGGTACATCTTGGTAACCTCAGGATGAACTGCCCAAGCTGAATCATGAAACTTCTGCATCATCTCCTCGCGTATATCCCCTGGAACCCATACGCATCCATGGAAATGAAAAACTTCATCACCGCCTATCGTCCAACTAGGAGGAGGGTCCACACTTTCCACCGACTCCCATAGAACTAGGCCTTCTGAATCAGATAGTTGTCTCATCCTCACTCTATTCAGGATGGTAGATGTCATAGCTAACCAGGAAAGATAAGTCTGCCCCTGACTGTCATGCACCTCCAGATGCATCTCAGAGAACAAATCCATAAGCTTCCACTCACCACTAGCCTCCTGCACAACCTTTATCTGAGTCTTCCTGCTCAGTGCATCAGCCACTGCATTACCTTTACCAAGTGTGTAGGCAAGCTCAAAATCGAAGGACTGTAGGTACTTGACCCACCTTCGCTGCCTCAGATTCAATTCATGCTGAGTAAAGATACAATTGAGGCTTTTGTGGTCAGTGAAAACCACAAAATGCTCTCCCAGTAGATAATGTCTCCAACAGCACAACACATGCACAACTTCAGCCAACTCGAGATCATGCGTCGGGTAATTCCACTCATGTGGCCTCAACTACTGAGACCCGTATGCAACAACTCGGTCGCCTTGCATCAACACTGCTCCCATCCCAATACCTGATGCATCACAGTAAACTGTATAGCTCTTCCCCTGCTCTGGGAGTATCAGGATCGGTGCTGATGTCAACCTTCCCTTCATGTCCTAAAAAGCTGTCTCGCAAGCTTCTAACCAAACAAACTTCACACCCTTCTTAGTCAGACCCATCAATGGTGCTTCTAAGCGGGAGAAGTCCTGTATGAAACATCTGTAGTAACCGGCCAGCCCTAAGAAACTCCGTATCTCAAACACGTTCTTAGGATACTCCCAAGAAACTATTGTTCTCACCTTCTCTGGATCCACTACAACTCCTGCCTCCAAGATGATATGACCTAGGAAGTGAATCTGGTCCATCCAAAAGTGGCACTTTGAGAGCTTAGAATATAGCTGATTCTCTCTCAGTGTACTGAATGCGATATCAAGATGGGTGGCATGGTCGTGTCGAGTGTGAGAGTACACAAATATATCGTCCACAAATACTACCACAAAAGAATCAAGATATGGATGGAACAAACGATTCATCAGATCCATGAAAATTGTTGGTGCGTTCGTGAGTCCGAACGGCATAACCAAGTACTCATACAGACCATATCTGCTATGAAAATCTGTAAGTGGTATATCCGATGGTCTCACACATAGCTGATGATATCCTAACCTCTGGTCAATCTTTGAGAACACTCGTGCTCCACGAAGCTGATAAAAAAGATCATCTATCCTTGGCAAGGGATATCATTTCTTAACCGTCAACTGGTTCAGCTTCCCATAATCCACGCGAAGTCTAAGGGTACCATCCACCTTCTTCACAAAAAGGACCGGAGAACCCTAAGGAGAAGTACTAGGTCAGATAAATCCCTTTGCTTGTAACTCCTCTAACTACCTCTTGAGCTTCTGCAGCTTAGGTGTAGCCATCCTATAAGGAGGAATGGACACTGGTGCTACTCCTAGCACAAGCTCGATAGAGAAATCCACCTCATGCATCAGTGGTAGACCCGAAAAGTCGTCTGAGAATACATCCCTGAAACGATCAAAAACTGGAGGGAAATCTATCTGACAAGTCCCCTGGTCATCCAGATACAAGCTCGCAATCTGGGCTGTGACCCCACCTCGCCCATGATGCTCTGGTCCAGCTCAACTTTCCTGAACATCCCACTCGCCTTTGTATAGAAACTCTCCACCCTCTGGTGACGTGAAACACACCCTGCGACGATAGAAGTCTACAAAGGCTCGAAAGGGAACCAAACATTCCATCACGATAATGACGTCATATCTTGTCATCTCTAAGACATAGAGGTCCCAAAGAAAGTGACACCCACCAAACTCAAGGGGGCACTCCTTGCACTGACGCACACCAGTCGTCCTAGTCCCCAACAGAGTGTATAGTGTCATGATATCGGAATAAGTAAAAACACAGAGCCCAAGGCTCTCCACAACGGGCACAGATATGAAACTATGTGTATCACCCGTGTCAAAAAGTACTGAAGATAAGACAGAAGGTACTAGAATAGTACCTCTGACTGTAGAAGGTCCGGGATCCTGCTCTTGTTGGGTTTGTTGCACTGCACATGCCTGCCCAGTGTCGCGGCCCTGTGACACAGCCTAGCTACCCTGAGCTATCCCGCCCTGCTGCCTCTGAGATCCGGGTGTCTGGCTACCACATCCACGACCACCATCTCTGCCTGTACGCCCTGACGTATTCCAGTTCCCCAACTGGTAAGAAGCCACTAGTCCTACTGCCACATGTGGAGTCTGCACAGAACCCTTCTCACTAGCCACTGGTAGAAACGCCCTGCAAAAACGCTGCAGATGACCCATCTTGTCGCAAGTTCGGCACTCCACTGGGTCTTGTGGACACTGCGGTCTCTTGTTCCCCTCTCTGCCACACTGGTAGCACCTGATCGGGCCACCAGAAGAAATTGTCTGGCTGGTACTACTACCCTGATAGAAATCCATCTGTCTCTTCCTCTTTCTAGTAGAAATAGTACCAGTAACTGGTGTTGAACCGCCCTATCCCACACCACTAGCTTCCCGCAGGTTCCTCTCTAAAATTATCGCCTGATTAACAATAGTGTGTACTGAAGGCAACCTGAAAACATTCACCAGCACTCGGATGTCATAACGAAGACCATCCTAGAAACTTTTGGCTCTTAATTTCTCATCACCCAACAACACGGGTGCCAAGCGCTGAAGCTTGGTAAAACGTGTCGAATAGTCCATCACCGACATAGCACCCTGCTGCAGATTCATGAACTATCGAGCTCTGTCTGCCTGCAGCATCTCTGGGAAGAAGAAATCATAAAAGACTACCTGAAAATCTTCCCACGCCATGTCCCTGTGATGATCTTACTGGGTGGTAACATCCCACCACCTCTTGGTGGAATCACACAGCATGTATGTCGCGAGCTTGACCCTCCGCCCTGGAGGCATCTCAAGATGCTCGAAAATAGTTTTCATCGATCCTATCCAAGACTCCACATCCTGAGGTCTGTCATCCCTTGAAAACATAGGCAAATGCTGCTGCTGAAAGATACATGTCCTCTCGGCCATAGATATGGCAGCCTGCGGTGCTCCCTGAAAGGTCTACATGAACCGCATAAAGCCTTCATGGAACTGCGCCTCCACGCATGTGTCTGATATAGCAGATGGTGTCGCATCTGGCTCTGCTGGAGGATCCACTAGTAGCCCATGGCCCACCATCTCTAGAGTATAGTCATTGCCGCTCTCCTGGAAAACAACATGCAGTCGTCTTGGCGGCATGACACTACAAGGTCAAAAGCACGCCTTAGATCAAGATTTATCGAAATTGAAAAGTGAAGGAACCACAAAGGGAACAAGAGGAAGAAGACATTTCAAGATTTGAAAAACAAGACTACACTGTGTGTATACTGACTACACGGAAAGTACTTGACCCCCCTTCCCCTGCCCAGGTCCTTCGACACGGCTAATCCACACATCTCCCGTTGAACAAAACTACATGGCATGTATATAATCTACATGGCGTGTATGGTGTTATTTTCCAACTGCCTGTGTCGTTTGTGACATGGCCGACTACTCGTCTTGAAACTACACGGCGTGTTAAACCCGAACACGGCGTGTACATCACCCAGTTTCCCTGCCCCACGGCTAAGTCCACACGGTCTGTCCTTGGACTAGACTACACGGCGTGTCCCAAAGTTACATGGCATGTTCAAGGAATGGTGACATCGACCCGTGTTGTTAGTTACACGGCCGAGTCCCTAGGTCACACTACATGGCGTGTCCATCATTGAAACAGCGTGTTCTGTAAAGGAGTTAATTGATCTGTGTTTTTAGTTACACGGCTGGACTCCGGGTCAATAATACACAGAGTGTATATCTGGTACACGGCGTGTTTTACCAAAGATCTTCCCTACCCTGTGTCGCCACCCACACAGTTTGTGACACGGGAAGAGACTACACGGTGTGTACTCAGAGTACACGGCGTGTACTTAAAAAGTTCATTTTTCTTTCGGAATAGACGGCCATACACGGCGTGTTTAAAAATACTACATGGCGTGTATACTGGGTTTCCGGACAGTATGCCTTAGAAACTTTCCCGGAACCTATAAAATATCGAAAACCAACACCTAAGTGTGAAATTCTGACCCGTGAGGGACCATACTCCCCATGAATCAAAGATTGACATTTTATCTCTGTTATAACTAATAAACAGTCAATGGTCCACCAAATTCTGGTCAATGGGGGCCCATACTCCCCAAAAACCAAAGTTTGCTGTCCATTCTATGAACAGCTCACACAAAAATTACCCTATCATAAGGCAGGTATTTTATCAGAGTAGCTATCACAACCGCATGCTTTTCTAGAACAGCAAATATCACAACAACATGCAATTTCTAATGCACCTACATGGCATAGAATTATTCATGGCATGTGATTTCTAGCATGTACCTAAATGATTCATGAGACGGCATACCCTCATCTCATCGAGTTGCAACTAAATAGAACCCATGGATAAAATATAACAGCACAACACCAAGTGCGTCACCCAATGGTGAAATCAAATCAACTATAAAATGCAAAATCAATAAAATTGAAATACGAGGTAAATTGGCTTTTTCTTGTACACGGGTTAGCTACACCCAGGCACAACTTATTACCAACTACCATTCTTGTCCTATCCCTGACTACGTCTCCAAATAGTAAGTCAAAGAAAAGAACACCCTTTGATACCACTTTGTAACGTCCCGGTTCCGGGTGCCACTCAACGGGTGCCCCAAACCCGGTTCACCACATGACCTCAAGTGCATTTCCCCAAACGCCAGAGGCTGCCGACTAGCAGCGAGGGCCCAGGTCTGATAGTGGGGAAACCATGCCCTCATTTTTCAATGTGTAGCACAACGGAATGAAATAAAACATACAATGAACATCAGAAGTGTTAAACCATACACAACTGAAATAAACAACTGTAGTGGATACCACCGACAGTATATAAATAATGATGTTATATGTCTCAAGCTCTAAGAAAACAGCCAGAACATGTTATACATCAATACAGTACAACAAAATTTAGAGTACAACAAAACAAAGAAAAATAGCTGGCAGCGGCATCACGAGCCTAGGCTCAGTCCCATGCCCTCATACTCCTCAGCAATAGTCAAGTACCTGTATAGGGACTCTTGCCCATATCCACACCTGCAGAAACATAATCTGTTTAGGCCGAAAAGCATGACCCAAATAGGGTGTGAGAAATATATCTCGGTAGGCACCCACCAAAGGCTCGTGCTCAATTGTGTGTAAAACATGCAACAAGTGTGCAGTAGTATAATGCAATAAACTAAGCAGTACTAAAAAGTAACTAACTTACCAGTTATATTTCCATTTAATTATTCATTTAACCATTCAATTTAGTAACATTATGTGCTCAACAGCACCAAGCCCTCAGGCCAGCCAGAACATTTCCCTCCGGCCATACAGAATCTCGCCCTTAGGCATTGCCCTCAGGCATATCAGAATCTCGCCCTCAGGTATACGAAGTGTCTCCCTTAGGCACAGAATTCAAGCCCTCAGGAACAAAAGGTTTCCCTCAGGCGAAATAGAATGTTTCCCTCATGCTAATACAGTCATGCCCTCAGGATAATACAGTACAGTTCCTGTAGGCTAATCACAACTACGCCCTCAGGCTAACAGGTAACCAGGCCATGCCCAACAGGTAGCCAAGCAGTAACAAGTAATTCCTCTCAAGGAAATTCTACAATTACTATGGTAAAGGCATACCCTTGGGTAGCCTGGCCAAATGGATAAACAGTGGAACACACCCCCGGGGTAGTTCTGGATCCAAGAAACGATCCCAACCAGCATTTTAATATCATAATTAAATACCCAAACAATTCTAGGTGTTTATTATAGCAACAACCTCAGCCACACGACACCCCAACATGGGTTTGTGGAAAAAAACGCACAAAACACATGATAATTGGAAAAATTAACATAAAGCCACCTACCTTATACTCCAACGAGTGCTATACCTGAACGCCGATCCAAGAAACGCCCAAGAACGACGTAGATCTGATGAAGAAGAAACTTGTTTAACTTCAAATAACTTATTTTAGGAGAAGAATTGGTAAGCAACACTCTAGGAGAAGAGAGGGATTACCCGTGTGGTTCCAACGAGATCATCCAAAGCGGAATCGGATTTCAGACGAACACTCGGTGGATATTCAAAGGTTCGGTCATACCTCCTGAGCTCCCTCTTATGTTCTAAGATTTCCCTGTGAACAGGGTTGGCTACTACCCGTTTTAAGTGAAAAAAAAAACAAAGTACACGGCGTGTACTTCCAAGTACACGGCGTGTACTTCCAATTACACGGTGTGTACTTACTTTATTTAACTATTCCCCTAGTGGCACCGCCACACTGTTCATCCACCGACATGAGTACACGGCATGTACTCTTGAGTACATGGCGTGTACTATCTCCCAGCTGGCGGTTGCTCCACCGCCTTACTGTTTTGGCCTGCCGACTGACTACATGACATGTAAAGTACCACTACACAGCATGTAGTTGGTTCCTACACCCTTCATTGCCGACATGGCTACACGCCCCGTGTACTCATCCCTACACATCCAAAAGTACACGGCATGTACTTCCAAAATTTAGGATTTTTCCCCATTTTTCATATTTTTCAAAAACACTTAAGGAAAAGAGAAAGGAAGAAACCCATACGTCAAAAAAAGAACCGGGTTCTTACATATAAATCATGCTAAAGTACACAAGAAATCATAAAAATTTAATAAATAATGTTTATGCATGAAATCACTTACCACAGGTGGAGAAATCACCATAAAATGGTGCAAAACTGAAACTACACCTCAATTACACCATCAAGAGACAAGAAATATCCATAAACATGAAGCTCGAACCCTATTAAATAATAATGAACCCTAAATTGAACACCCTACCCACTGTAAAACTGAAACCCTAAAGAGGGAGAAGAAAAACACTAAAAAGGAGAAAGGGGAATTACCTGTTGGGGAAGGGGATGTGGTCACTGGAGTGTGGGGGTGCGTTAGAGGATGGTCACCAGCAGGAGGCACACATGTAGGGGGTTGTGTGGGGTGATGAGGGATCATGTGTGGGAAAGTGGGGTGCATGTGTGGTCACGTGAGGGATGGTATCCGAAGGTGTGCTCGTCGAAGGGAGGTAACCGAAAGGGAGGCGCTTCTAGCAAGGGGTTGTGTGAGAGGACATGGAGGGGGGAGGGGTGTATGAGAGGAGGGGGAAGGAAAGAGTGGGGAAGGAGAAACCCTAAAACACCTATGAATAATAATAATAATAATAATAATAAATAAAAACATAATTAATAATTATTATTATAAAAACTTAATAATAATCCTAACTATACTAATAATAATAATAATAACATTTTTAAAAATAATATTATCATCATTATTATTATTAAAATTATGTTAATTTCATATTACCTTTGTTATTTTATTTTATGTACATTTTACTAATCATTTAATTCTTAATTTATTTATTTTGAACATCGGGCAGGTCCCACAGTGACCTTGGTGAAGCCACATGATTTTTGAACCATTCTCTTCCCATGCGCCAGATGATACTAAGCCCAACACATACCTTTATCAATAAAATCTCAAAAATTCAAACTAGGACTCAACTTGAACCATAAAAATATTTTCTAAATCCAAGAGAATAATAAAATAAATTAATTTCAAAAGATTGGGGTGTGGTATCCCCTCCGTCTGAAGACAGAATTAGTCTCCAATGGTATCTATAGATTCACAACGGTAAGCTCTCAATTCATTTTGAATCATTCTTCGTTAAATATTATATCGATTAATTTGTAGAGGTGAAAGCTATTCACCCTATTTTAAGGTGGATCTTCATTTCTTATATTTCTTATAAAACAGCTCGAATCAGGCCTTGATATTGGATGAGTGTATCTTCCTAAGCATGAGGTAGGTGGTCTGTGACTTTTTCCTCATTTTCCATCATTTTATAAATAGCATCATTACACTGCACACCTGTCATTGCCAGGTGTTTCTTAATAATTGTTTCCATCATAATAAATTCATCTCAAACCCTTTTATTACTCCCCTTGATCATTATTATATAGTTTGAGGATGTCAAATGTGATCGCGGACACCACATGGGTGTGTCGGCTTAAATTTCTCATTTATAATTAATTAAATAAACACCTAAAATGTCTTCTATGAATTAATCTTGGATTAATAATGGATATTAACATTGTTGGTAGATATTTTAAATGCGTCTTTAGTGATTTAAATTCTAAATCTTGATTATGATGCATTTTATGATTAAATGAATGGTTGATGAACAAGGTAATGTTTTTATAATAAATCCCCTCAGATGACTTTCATTGTCATTAAAAATTAAAAAGAGGTATTTAGTTATTGTATCTTTCTTTGACGTTTTTCTTTGGTCTTATTTTTATTCTTGATTTCATGTTTAGAGATATTTCATGTTGGGTATCTCCATGATTTGTGTTATGAAATGATGTTTCTCCTGTATTATATTAATTTTTTGAACCTAGGTCCTCTTAAGGCCTTGGGTTTTTTAGTAAATGGTATTACCCATGTAAGTAATTTCTCAATGGATCATGGTGCCTTATTGTACCTTTTTTAGCCCTTTTAAATGAATTGACCTGATTGATAGATTCAATGGAATGCCATTAATTTAAATAGTTATTCATGATTTTATTCTTATAAATGAGTTGTTAAATATAAATTGAATGGATTGACGAGATGGGTTGCCTTCCTTGATGGTTTTTTTATGTTTTAAATGTTATGTCTTTCGTATATTCAATGAAATTCTATAGGATGGTTTTATTGACTTGAAAGAATTAAGTGGTTAAATTTAATTGATATGTAAATGGTGTTAAGGCTACGCCATTCATTGCATTCTTAGTACATGTTTTTATTAAATGTGATTCCCTTAATGTTAATTTGGATTAATAAATGTAGAGTATGAGAGGTAATGCCTCATTGCTTATATTATTATTATAAGTGTGATTATGTCTTTATATAGGTTATAGAATGACAGTAAGGGTTCTATTGAGAATGGTTGTATAATATTCCCTTATATTGGGTGTTGAGCATGCTGTCTTAGAGTAGTGATACTATATGAGCATTGTGCTTTACATACCACATTCCATGATTAGATTGTTCCCATGGTAGCTCACTCACCATATCGAGTGATGTTGCATAGAGTCTCACACTCTATTGGGTTGTAGGGAGTTCACCCTATTTCATGAGCTTATAGGTTCATTTAGACTAGTTAAGGATGTATGTGTTATGTCCCAGCCCAACCAAAAACTAGTATTCTAGTTATATGTCCATCGTCGCCTACATAAACATGGTTTATATAGGTGGATACAATATATAACTATAATATATATATTAATACTAAATATATAGTTCATTTTTAGACTCTTCCTGGCTATAATTTGATGTAGTTAGATCCACCAAGTGTCCTTTAGGAAGCTGAGTGTGTTGATATTTATTTATTTCAGTATTGTTTACTTATTAGTATTACGTGCACACTTCATTACTTTATATTCACAGACTGGATTCATACATAGACACTGTGGGTGGTAACCTACTAGGATTTATATATCATATCCTTCTTGTCCCACAATTGCACCAGGGTACCCGATTATACCTTATCTTCATAGGACCAGGGTTGTTTTCTTGTGTTGTATGCTTATACCTGGGAGTTAGGAGTACAGAACTGAGCAGGGGCTCTAGATGCTCCTGGAGATCTCACTTGGGGGTTTTATATTCTTTTCTTTCTTCATGTATTATATTCTTTATTAATTATTATTGTATCTATTTTGTTTTAGTTTATGTATCATGATATGTAAATGCACAAATTTTATATATTGGTGTTGGCAATATATTGTATTGATTTTATATTATTATTCTTCTACTGCTCTTTCTTTCATTTATTATTTCTTCTAATGTGGTCTGTTGCTTTCTTTATCTATTATATGGTTGTGATACTCTGATCATGAGTGTATAGTATTCCCACTATCACCTCCTCACACCCTTGATTCTAGTTTGAATCCTTTAGCATAAGAGGAGGTGCGCTCAAGGCCATGCGACCCACCGATCCGACTATCGGTTTAGTATTAAGTTGGGCTAGGATATTACAAACTATGTGTGGGACCCTCTAGGCCACTTTCTTAGAGGCGTTAGATGAGTAATCCTATAGTCCAAGTTTACCATCTAGAAACACACCAAGTCACCCATGGAGATATAACTTAATTTCACAATGACATAATACCTCATACCGATGTTCACTGTATAATATAATCCCTTTGTCATGATATCTATAATTATGAAGGTTACATGCTGGTTCATCAACCTATTTTCTCAATGTATCTTTATTTGGAATTTAGAAATCAAACTTTCATGTTGAAAACCATGTCCATTGGATTATATATGTTATATCATTTTCATCAAAGGTCCTAAGATATCAAATTTTTCTAAAGAAAGGAAGGGAGAAATCCATTCTTGTATTGTTCATTAATTCAATACTCTTTATGCCCCCAACATATCCTCCCTCACCAAGAACATATGTCATGAATATTTTCATCAATAAATAAAATTACATGACTTATAATATTCATTTATAATAATAATAATGTCTATGGACCAATACACATGTCAACAGAAAGAAATATCCAATGATTCATATGAATGTGGATTTCCTAATAGCGTGGCTCATTCTTATAATATCCTACACTGGATATTACCAAGGGATTACACCATGAGAATGTTCCTTAAACACCTACAAGTATCCACCCATGATATCCTATATAATTTATTTCCATCAAATGATATAATCTGGCTATAGAACATATATTTAATAATACTATCGTAGCACTTCTAGGTTCTCATCATAGTGGGGAACTAATATGAACTTTTAGGTTAACACATACTCTTAGAACATTATCGCATACTATGTTACAGAGAAGAACAATAATGATGTGACAATGAGTTTATTAATATTCAAAAATATGAATACACGTTACCATAAAGTACATCAAACTTGGTTATAGGGAACTAAATCCAACAAGTACTTGTTATTAATTTTCACATTTATACTAATTACCTTATTATACCTAATATTAAAACTATAATAGAAAAGTTTAAAAATGAAATATATAATTTTTATTAATTTATAATGAGTTAGTTGATGAATTTTTCCATGGTTTCACTGATTTCATAAATTATTAGAATAGTTGTGCTTTATTTTGTATGATATTCATAGGGTTCTGTGATATCATACACTCTAGATGCTTATTAATTATTTTATGTGTTATTATGAGAAATATGGTAATGTTATTAATTATTAAATGATAGTTTTTATGTCTTATTGTGTGTATTTAGTGTGATTTTGTATTGACATAGTTATTTTCCCTCTTTCAATATCCCGTGATATATTTGAAAGATGAAAAATCGGACTATTTACTTTGTGTATGGCCAATAATGATGAACAACATTTTCATTTTTCCACCAATTAACTCCCCATAAAGATAAGATTTATCCATTGAGTCAAATTTCCCCATAGGGTATGAATAGTGGATATATCTCCAATGGTATTTTCCATCTAGGATAGAATCATTGGTATTATTCCAACAACGAGATATTTTACAAGAAAATATTGAATAGGGTATGTTCTTCTAGGATAGGTATAATAGATTGTATGTTGATTACACCAGTGCTTTATTTTCTGAGTGATGCTTTGGTTTTTTGATATGTTATATTATATTGGTTAAGATGTGTTTGGAAATGTATTCACTATAACAAACCTTACCCTTGTATTGCATAGCTTTTGGTTAATTTATTACATTAACACTAGATATAGGATATCACATCATGAGGGATTAAATAGTTTAGTAGTCCTAAAAAAATAGATACATGATCGAATCTCACATTGCATTAGAAAACATAAAATGAAATATAGTATTTTATCAAAGAATAATATTTATTTATTTATTATGTACTTGAATATAAATCATAGTACACTTATTTGAATAATGGGGAAAAGTTATAAAATAAAATCATGAGATCTGATGCTCAAAAATTGAATGTGTATAGTAGAATATACCATAGAATAACTAAATAATAAATAATACGGAAATAACAAATGATGAACAAGTCATTACAAAAAATTAATCACATGATATTGATACTTATTGAGGCTTGTTACAACTATAATCACATGATGTAATAATAACAAACTCACACATCCATATTTGGTGATAAAAATATTATTTATATTTATAGATTGATACTGATAAATGTGACTCAATTTCAACCATAAAAAAACATACAAAATAAAAAATAAAATATTTGATCACTTACATACAAATATACAATTTATATGTTTCGATATTTTGAAAAATTTTATAAACATTTACATAAAAATATCAATGTCTTTATGTGGTCATATTTTCCACTTCAACCCATCTTTTATTATTTGAAATTCTGTCATCAAGATATCGTATAAAATTATCCAAATAGGAAACCATTCTATAGAAACATAATTTAATTCCATTATTCATAACTTGTGGAAAAGGAAACATAAGAAGGATGATCTCAGATTCTCAGTATGGGTAAGAATATTCATTATTAATCAAATTTCACTAGTAATTATAACATGAGAATATGTGTATGATAAAATTATTAAAGTGAATGAACATAAGAAAATTAAAACCCAATAATACTTTTATGATGAATCAAGAAACTTTTTAAAAAGGTTTAATTAAGGTCATATTTATAGGAATAAATAATCAGGATCAGTGTAGTGGTACTGTAGTAGCGAAGGTACTGTAGATCGGCGGGTATTGTAGCGGCAGCATGGCACTGTAGTGGCGGTGGTACTGTGCGGGTATTGTAGAAGGTGGGTTATTATTCACAGAATGGGCATTGGGCCAAAAAATTGGGCCTATGGGCTATGTAATGGGATACAAGCCCACTGGGCCTTCGGGCTATGTAATGGGTCCTCCTCTACCCAGTTAAAATAGGTCTTTGCTATGCATTATTAATAAAAATGATGCTTCGGCCCCAACCTTTAAAAAAAATAATCAGGATCAGTGTGATGACTTTCTAGATCAAAGAAATCATTTAAAACCCGTATATTGCATAAATAAAACATGTTGGTATCTTGGAACATCATCTTCATAACACATGTCAAAAATAAATGGAACCTAGTTAAATCCATAGCCAAAACCACCCTAATATACTTCTTCCTTCTTGATTATAAAGATAATAAATATTACCCAATTAATTTGAGAGATATATTGGGGCTCCCCTATGAAATAATCTATATCAGGCTCACCCATTCACCATGAGATATAATTGATATCAACTAGAAATATAAGACGAATCTAGACCACCCATTCATTGTTAGGTATAATTTGGTTCAAACCTTATTATAAGCTATATCATTCTCACCTCACGTCATCAATAATTTCCATGTACCATTAATGAATAAAACATTTATAAACATTTACTTTTCAATATAACAAGAATCATTGTTCATTAATTTCTTGATTAACATGTGGAAAATAAATTATTTACATGAAAATAAAATAATATATACATAGAAAGAATAATTATTCTCTTACTACTACATGTTTCTTATGGAGGGTATATAACATCAAGGGTTGTTGATGACAATGAATTTAAATTTCAGTAAAAGATCATGAAAACATTATTTAGAAAAATTAAATTTTTCAATAGAAATATTTTTATAAATTAATAATTCACACAATATTGTAAATGAATATCATTAAAAATAATATTGGAAACATATAAAAGATGATTAATGGTAAATAATTTTCATTATGGTGTGGAAATCCGTTCATATTGTAAATTTTAAAAATAAACATTCATTCCAAACATTTTTTAAAGGGACAAAAAAGTGGCCCATTTGAAAAATATTATGAAATTTAAATTTAAATAATTTTAAAAGAATTAAGAATTTCATGTGAAATATATTTAGTCAATCATTACTGTTAATAAAATAATTTAAAACATGTTAGATAATAAGGATATGAAAGAGATATATTCTCTATCTAAAACAAGATACAACTTCGGTATCATATAAAATTTAATTTCTTGATGTTTATTCAGTAAATAATTAAGGAAACAAAAAATAAACAAGTATACCAAATTAATATATAGATTATTATATTTTAAAGTTTATTTAAGAAAATAAGATCACATGATTACCTTCAAAGTAACCTTGGGCATAATCAAACCTGAAAATATATAAGATTGTAACATAAATCCTTTATCACTGGTAAAAATTCAATCAAAAGTTATTTAATGTGAGAATATGATATTTATCCATAAATATTAGAAATTAAATTAATGAAATTGTCTAAATTCATTCAAGATTTAGTAAGAAAACTATATTAAAAAATTATTGTGTAAAAAAAATAAGTCTCCAGAAATTAATACTGAGATAATGAAAGCCCTTACAAGGTTCATATAATTGAATTGAGAGTTAATCAATAGAAATATTTTTTGTAACTAATTTACGTACAAAAAAATAAATTCACAACAAATCAATTTATATATCAAATAACAAATAATTTGGGCATAAAATTTCAATGATGAATCGTTACAACCTAAGAAAGGAAGTTGAGTTAAGAATCCATTTACCCCTTGGTAACTTGTGAGTCAAATAACCTTGGATGATGTAATTAAAATTGTTCCATAAAATATCTTTAAGTATGAATTAAGCATGATATAACAAGTTAAATAGGAATTATATACACCAAACAAAATAAATTATGTCAATAACAATAATGTATGCCTCAATGAAGGAAAATTGAGACAAAATCCCTTACCTCAAGCCCATACATTTTATTTATAACCTTTAACACATATACAATGAACATATATTAATTATTTTAATTTATATTAATATTTTAATCTATTAATAACTTATATTTATATAATTTATTTCAATAATTTTAATGAAATATTTAAATACATAGTCGAGTAATTACATATCGTGTGTTTTGAGGATGTTTGGTATATAATATCAATATAGATTTGATTAGTTTATTATGGTCATATAGGCCATTATTACATAATATCTAGAATTAATATCACTAAATAATTATCATTTTAAATATAAATTATACTTTTATAACAAACCATTAAATATTGTTATGAAAAATTAACTACGTTACAATCCTGGGGATGGTCCGCTTTATGTATGTTTGAGAAAAGTGTCCATTTTCAACAATCATTATAGAAATAAAGTCATTATCATATTATATTTATATAATAATAATTTTATCACAAATAACATATTAATTTTTCAAATTTACTTACACATATAATCAATGTGAAGCGGTAATGAAAAATGAATTACAACACATTTTGGATATGTTAGTCCACATGCACGCACAAATGATGTTGTAATTTTTTGTTGAGTAAAAAGGTAAAAAATTTAAAACATATATTATATTTTACGAATGATAATTAAGTATTTAATATTATATATATAAATTAAATCCACCATTCTAACCATCCATTAGTGGAGGTTATGGAAAATGAATCACATCGGTTTGTAAGATAGTAGTCGGTTATACACACGAACAATGATTTCGGTTCCCATTAGATGGTAAGGTAGATGGTTATAGGTCATTGAATAAATATAATAACATACTAGTTTATTCAATATATTGGTGTTATTATTTATTCATATTTTTGATATATTTTAAATAGTTAAAATAAAAAAACGAAAATGCTCGGTTAAGTACAATGCCTCTTCTTTGGACAACCTAGTATGCTTTAAAAATACATACCACTAAGGTAGGTATTATACCCAAAATAATACCTCTAGAATTTATAGTGTAATTTTAGGATGGTATTTGGTAGGGATTTTCCAATCCAAAAGGCTTTTATGTGTGAATAAAATAGAATATTAAGTGCCCTCTTATAAGAGAGGGGAGGGGAACACATGGAATTTCATAAATTATTAAATTAATATAAATTAATTTTCAATAAAAAAGTCTTCTGATCATATAATTAGTATATTGGATGATTATTGGTAGAAACCATCTCATAAAATTAAATTTGTAAAATCTTAGATTATGGTTTTAACTTTATCTCATTGTTTTAACCCGCTATAACCTGTTTGACAATTAATGCGATAATGATAGTTTTACTATTTAGTAGTCAATATAATTACTATAAATGAGTAATTGTCTCATAAATGGATAATATTTGATATTTACAACCATATAAAAATCCATTGTATTAATATCTGGTTGTATTTTTTATTTTGGGTCCTTTAATAAAATATTATTCATTATAAAATATTATTAATGGCAAGTTTGGAACTATTCATTTAATTTGACATTTAAACCTATAAAACAACAATGGAATTATAATCTAGTGAATTAAAACTTATATAATTTTTTATATTTATCTATTAAAATCATGAAATAGAAAAATTTATTCAAATAATATCACTTATAAAATATTTAATTCATTTATTCTATTCCTCTTTTAATAGGATAAATAATGTATTAGTGCTGGGAAGGAATTTAAGGTAAATATTTCTTTACAAAAAAATTAGAAATAAATTTTAATTATAAATAAAAACAACTAATCTTAATAATTAATATTTATAATCTAACATACCTTTCATTTATCCCTATTTCAAAAAATTATAGATAATAAAACAAAGAGAATGAAAATTTTATCTTCTCTTTGGATAAATAAATATGGATGTTAGAATCATAGTTAGATGAAAAAAGGCTATATATTTAACTTATAAATTATTATTTATGAGATATAATAATCCAATACAATAATGGAACATTTTATGGTAAATTTAACTTCTAAATAAATTTATTGTTAATATTAATTACCAAATATCCCCTTTACTATGGTAATATAAATTATTGAGGTTATTATTAATAATGAACTAAAGAAAAATAGGCCAATTTACTAAATTTGGACATAATTATTCCAAATATGGATTATTGTTTTGACGATTCAAAATATATAAGTGTTACAATTTTATTTGAAAATTAAACCGGAAAAACATGATGAAAATGGGTCGTTAAAAAATTGCATTATAAGTATAAAAGTGTATTTATACTAAATTAAAGTATAAATTTAATTTTAAAGACCATAATTGGATTATTTTTAACAAAAATAAAATCATTAATCTTTAAAACTATTCTCAAATAGAAATTTAATGTATAAATATGTTAAAATATAAAACATTTTGAAATAAATATCTGTATTTTAACTATTCAATGGAAAATTAATATTTTCAAATAAATCTCAAAATTAACCTTAAGTTACTTTTTATATGAATCTTTCAAAAATGAATTTATTTTTAATAAATAAACTTTCACAATTTTCTAGAAATAATTATAATATTTTCTCACAATATTAAATAAAAATTATTTTTGAAGGAAACATTTTTTTAAAGGATAAATGAATTTAATAAAAAATGAGTGTTTATTTCCTTATAATTAATCAATAAATTTATATTTAGTATGAAAATTATTTTTATTTTTTAAATTTTATAACACTATTTATATACACTCATTTATCAACTAGATTATAATAGTAATATAATAATATTTCATGGTTCTATTAAGCTCGGTGTTGCATACCATGTACACTATTGAATAGTGTAGTTGTTTTTAAATCTCAAGATATTACAATCCCTCCACACTTTAATAAAATTCATCCTCAAAATTTGAAATTATTCTTAGTGGTCAGTGGTTAAAAAGATTAAAATTCCTTTTTTGAATTACCACATCAAAAAAAGGGTTACGAAAACATACATTTGAAGAGAGTGAATGGAAAATAAGAAGGTCATCTTGAGTGACACATACTAGTTTTCCAAATTGAAAAACCCTAGTGGGAAGTGAATATGTAGATATGGAGGTGAAAACTAGTGCCCATGGACTAATAGAGAGTGAAATAGAACATGGTTAAGAGAAATATAACAACCCAAAAACCATAAATCTATGTTTGATTAAAATACTATTTATTCATCGAAAATGAACATAGTAGGAAAACATTTTTGTTACAAGATCCTTTTCCAAGAGTTGAAGAATTAATTTCCCATCTAGAAAAATAACATAAGGAAATATACTAACATGAAAAATATATTTTCAACCATTAATCAAATTCCACAAAAAAACTCATCTTGCATTCTAACCAATGAATAATAAATATGATTTTCTCATATCTGAGGAACTAAAATAAAGATCCAATGAATCACATAATCTATTAGATAATATAAATATATTAATCTTTTGTTTAGATATAACCAAAGATGAACTAGTTATCACAGGGAAAGATAATTACCAAAATTAATAAATGTTCAAATGATGAAATACAACATCTATCTCCAAAAATAAAAAATAACACCCATGGTTCAACATGGATCAATCAAAAAATAACTAAAATTAAAATTATTAGAATTATTTGTGCCCATTTTATAAACAACAAATCAGTAGGATGTGACCACATAATATTACTAGGATAATTTAACAATTATCTCCAAATAATATCAAAATATTATAAGTTGTATACCAAAAAATGTATATCCCTATTCATATAATCTTCCAAAATATCATTAGTCCCCGTAAAAATTCCATATATATAATACCTCAAAAGGGGTGTCTAAGACATTAAAAATGATAAAAACTTAAAATTATAAACCCATTATGGTATTCATAACTCATAAGATATCCTCATATAAGAACATCCTAATTTACAATTCTATTTAATCATTGTTCTAATACCAACTATAAAATCCTCGAACCATCACCCCCAGTCCTTAAGCTAAAAAAGTAATATTTATATTTATAGATTGATACAGATAAACATGACCAAAATTTAGTCATTAAATTCTTATAAATTCAAATGTAAATATTTAATCACTTTCATACCCAAATACCTCGATATGTTTAGAGTTTTATAGAATTTTTGAAAACTCTTACATGTCAATATCTATGTCTTTACATGCTCATTATTCACACACACTTAACTTTTCTAATTTAAAAACAGGTCATCATATTCTCCCATAATATTATCCATAGAAGAATAATTTATAGAAAAAAATAATTTAACATCATTCATTACAACCTAGGAAAAAGGAAATATAAGAATTATTATCTCAGATTGTTAGTAAGTTTAAATAAGATCATTGGTAATTGAATGTCACTAGTGAGAATAAGATAAGAATAAGGGTATGATGAGATAATCAATGTGCATGAACAAAAGATAATTCATACCCATAAATACCTGGATCAACAATCATGAACAATTGAATAAAATTTTAACAAAATTAATATTCATAGGAATGAATACTAATGATATTTTTCATGTCATTCCTTATGAAATGAACCACTATATACCACTAAAATGCATAAAGAAAATGTGTTGGTAGCTTGGTACATTATCTTCATAACTAATTTATAAAATAACAAGATCCTAGTTAAATATATAGGAGAAACCACACTTGTTTACTCCATTATTAATACTTATAAATAAATTGAACATTACCCAATCTATTAGAGATTATAATAGAGCTTACCCTTCGTATAAGCTATATCAGGATCGCTCGTTCATCCTAATATACTATGGAGCTCAACCTGTTGTATAAGATATTTCAGGTTCACAAGTTCATCATGATATATAATGGGTATTAACCTTTTTTATGAGCTATATCAGTCTCTCATTTCCTCATCAATAATATACAAGTTCCATTCATAAATAAAACATTTCAAAAATTTCACTTTTCAATATAACAATAATCATTATTCTTTTTTTCTGGATTCACCCATGGAAAAGAAACAGGTCTCATATTAATCTCATAATCTATTCAAATAAATAATAAGGATTACATGATTACTTCAAGTCCCAAGTAGAGTGTATTTAACATCAAGTTTTATTGATGTTGATAAAGGGAAATACCATTAAAATATCATTAATAACATATTTGAATAATATACCATTTTGCAAAAACAATATCACATTAAAAACATAAAATTCACAATATAATTTTAAAATAATTTTCATTAAAAATAAAAATTAAATGTATTAAAGGAAATATATAGTATATTAATTTTCATGATTGATGAAAGATCTATTCATGATTTAAATATTAAAAATAAACATCTTCTCAAATATTTTTAAAAGGGAGTTAAAAGTTACCGTTTGGAAAAATATTTTAAAGTTACTATTAATAACATTTAAAATATGGGAAAATATCATTTAAAATAGATTTTTTAAATCATTTAGGTTTATAAAATTAAATTTTATTAAAAATATTGGAAAACATGGATTTTGAAGATAAATAAGATTAATTTAAAAGAACATTTAAGATCGATATCACCTACAAAATATTGTCATGATTTTTCATTAATCGATATAATAGAAAATATAAATTAAACACATTAAGAAATATAGGAGAATAAAATATATGTGGTTAAAGAAATAAGAGAACATGATTTCATTCAATGGAACCTTTTTCATAAATGATCCCAAAAAGAAAGGAGATTGTATCAGAAAACCTTTACTGATTTGGTAACTTTTCAATAAAAAGTTAGTGAATTTGATAAAATGATATTAATATTTAAATGTAATTAATTAAATGAATTAATATGTGAAAATTAATTCATGAGTAATTAGTTATACAAAACAATGAAATAATGGTGTGTAATAGAAAACTTGTCTCATGAAAATGTGATTGAGACAACGAAAACCCTTGCAATGTTCATTTTATTGAATTGATAATTAATAAATAGAAATAATACATATATAAAATTAAAATATACAAAAACAAATTTCAATACATATGAAATCAGTTTATCAGTCAATTTACACATAATTTGGGAACAAAAAAGTCAATTAATAAGAGTTATAACCCAATTAATGAAAATTGTGTTCATAATACTTTTACTACGTAAAAACATTCAAACAAAATCCCATTGGATGGATAAATTAAAATTTCAAAAAAAAATACCATGATTTATTATGTTTTCATTATGTAAAATCTAAAGTATTCACTATATACACCATATAAAAAATTTAGGTGAATAAAAATAATGTATTCCTCAATTAAGGAAAAATGTGATAAAATACCTTACCTCAAGTCCAAACTATATATGTATACCCTTTAACACCTACATTATAAAATTATATCAATTATTTTATTTCATAATAACCATTTAAAATATTACTATCATATATTTTAATCCATTATTTCATTTTTTTTCATGTCTTATTTATGTACTTAGTTGGTTAAGTCCACATCGGGTGTTTTGAGGATGATGGGTCCATAATTTCAAAACACCTTTGGTATGGTGACTATGGTCAAAGGGGTAATTATTCCATCATATCTAGAATAATAATCAGTGCATAGTTATAATTATTTTATAAAAACAATACTTTTAAAATCAATAATGATATATGGTTATGAAAAATTAACTATGTTACAATCATGGAGACGGTAGGTCGTATGTTCACATGAGTAACATTTGAATTTTTCAACGATCATTATAGAAAGAAGTTAATTATTATTTAAAAATTATTTAATGATAATTATATCATAAATAAAATTTTAATTCTTTAAATATACATATATATATCTTCCATGTTATTTGGTAATGAAAATAAGAATCATGTATCTATATGGAGGGGGTACTCCACACGTATGCATAAGTGATGATACAATTTTTATGTGAATGGAATGTCAATAAAGAAAATAATATATTTTCTTTTAAAAATTATAAATATGTCATGAATATAATATATATTTATATATATTAAATCCATATTTACAACCATCCATAAGAGGAGGTATTGGAAAATGAATTGCATCGGTTCATGAGGTGGTAGTCCGTATTAGAAACAAAATATGGTTTCATTCCTTAATTGATATAAAGGGAGATGGATATAGGTTATTACATTAAAATATTAGCATCATAGTCAATGTAAGTTTTTTTTTTTTGTATTTTTTCATGTTTTAATTATATTTTAATGAAGAAAAATAATAAATTAAACTAAAATTATTTCTTAGGAACAATACCTCTTCTTCAGATGACCACCTTTTATTTACACCATAAGACCACTGATGTAGGAATTCTGCCCAAAATAATTCTTCTATAATTTTGGGATGAATTTTAGTAAGCTATTTGGGTAGGGGTTCAGATAATCTAAAATCATATATACATTTTTCTGTCATTTCATTAAGTATCATCCATTTTTTACTCAATAGAGCACTAGGTATGCACTGTTTATTGTAGGAAATATGCTTTCATAGTCTCCAAGTAAAAGATATAGAAACTAACCAAAAATGATAATTACACATTTTGGAACTCCATTACAGGATGTGTATTCATATTTCACTATATATGAAAAGTCATGAAGCAAGTTGTGAAAGAGTTACAATCCATGAAACCATTACGCAATATGAGTCACCAATACACATTGTGTAACGTTCAAATTACAATTACCACTATGAAGATATAACTGATGTAAGAAAAAAGTTGTGAAGAACTATTACACATCATTATAAGATCCAAATTTACAAATCTAAAAGATTTTAGACATGATTAATGCGAGATTTTCACAGATTCAAAATTTGATAAGAAAAAATTTGATCAGAATTACACCACTCGAATACCCATTACATATTGTGTAATATCCCTATTATTTTCCTATAATAGGCACATTTTAGATAGAACATGATGATACTAATGAAATTTATAGGGTTTTTATGGTTTTTATCTCTCTATTTTTGTCCACCATTTCTCCCTAAACTCATTTTTCATCAATTCCCTTTATTTTTTTACATTTATTCAAGCCCCGTCAATCGATTTCTGAATCATTCTTCATCCTTTTTTTATCTCCACCACCATGATATGTGCATTATTCATCCCAATCATTAATATACAATGAATCCTTACTATTTTATTTCATGTTATTTTTTATGTAATTAATTGCTTAAAATTGTGATTGGTTCAAGGATTACATTTATTATTCTTGAATTATTAGTCATTAATTGACTAATATCAATCCTTGCATGTTTTTTAATTACGTAATCTCAATTTCTATTGATTTGTTAATTATTTTTTAAATTATTTATCTATTATTAATCGATTCTACCATGAGCGGCTAAACCACTTAGTGTGGGGATTGAGAGTAGAGGTGTTAAAATTTAATTAATCATAAAATCTCAACATGGTAACCTTAAGGATTGTAATCAGATCAAACAAAAAAATATCAATTTATTTTAAGTGACCCTGACCATGGGAATTTTGAATGAATGACCCTAACCTAATTGGATTGGAACAGGTTTTGACCAAGATCCTATGACACTTTCTTCTATAGAATCTAAGCTTAATGAATCTAGTTTAAATATATCACGAGAACCAAAAGTATGTGTCCTTTTGATAGATCAAGTTGGATTGACCATATCTAAATAGTAACCTTTTCTTACTTTAAAACCTTAACCTTAGGACCATACCCATTTATAATTAAGATTATACTTTTTCCTGAACCCCAAAATTGTTTTAGAACCCTTGGTTATCTCTAATCTTAATAAAAATCCCTTGGCATTCATTATTTCCCCAGCTCAATCCCCATGTGAGGACTCCCTCCCAAAGAGTTCTAAGTTTTAGTTCCTTCCATCCAATCCAAATCCACATAGGAACAACCCCACAATTCCACTATATTATTCCCTAGTAGAAAGTGTAGTTTGGGAAAAATAAATCTAATATGACTGAAGCCTGCACGAATTAAACTTTGTGTAACGGTGCGTCAAATATTTTCACCATAATCGGGGATAAAATAGATTATGATTAGGTACAGAAATCTATATAAAGATCCTAGGATTACCTCTCCAATTCCACTTTCTATTTTTATTTATTTCTTCTTCATTTTTGGATGCCACTATTTCCATCTTCTCATGTGGCCCAGTGTATGCATCAGGGCCCTTGGAATTTTTCAAAGAGCCTTGACACACAAGAATAGATTACCTTCGAGCCTAAAATCGAAAGGTATTTATTTGTATGAATCCCTTCAAAAATGGATGACTATTATAATAATGCAGGTTAGAACCCACCAAATGTAAAAAAAACATGCAACCTATACAATATGAAGAGTATCCAGTGCAGCAAGAACACACAATCTTTGATTGCATATTATCGTTAATCCATGGTGATGTGTGTAGTATTGTATGAAATCATATATAGGAACATATAGTTGAACGTAAACATGGAATCATTCATATGATATGTAATGTGATCCAGTTTAGTTGGCATCAATGTGAAGACCTCATGAACATATCTATAACTTCTTGGATTTCTATGATACCTTTCGAAACTAGGGATTATTTTCTAATTCCATAAGACATAGATTATTTCCCCTTTATCTATGATACCAAGCCAATGATTGGGTCAAAATTAGAGCACTCAAATCCATCATGACTTAAGATGATTTATCCATTAAATTTCATGACAAGTACATCCTGCCAATCCTCACATGGAAATTACATAATAGCATCCCGAATGATTCTCAACTATATAGAGAGTCAGCATGAAAAGCATGGGAATGTATTGAGGAATGAACTAAGAAGTTCCCACATCACCTACTTGATGTGTGAATACAACTCCCGACATTCTATCAAGGCATCTAACTAGATGATTTCATAGTTTTTGATGTATCCACTGATGGAGGGTTAATGTTTAAAACACCCGAGGTTGGCTAAGAAATTCTAGAAGAAGTATCTCATAATGTATGTCTGTGGAAGAGTTATCATGTACCACCCCAATGTGAAATTCAAAAAGTTAAAGAGAATACATGACTAGATGCACAAGTCTAGGCCTTAAACAAGATATTGGAATCCTTTAAAATACCAGCTACATCACCTCCACTTCCTTCTCCTTTCATGTAAACCCATTCATGCTACATGTTCAATGTCCCACACATTTATCAGGACTGTACATCAGGTGTTGATGAATAACTAATTCAAGATTTTAATTTCATTAATTACAATTATCCAAATCAAAAAATTCAGCATACAACACATATTTTAAACAAAGATCAGTCCAAAATAACAACAAAACAATCAAGGATACTACCAGTAAAGGGGTGATCAGACACCACTTAGGAAATAAGTACCCCCATGATATCTTCCAATGAATCTTGTGCCTCAAAAACCACAAAAACAAACACAAAAACCCTTCCCTCCTAGAGCACATAAAAAATTCAGCCATATCCACCAAGACATCCACAAATGGTCACCCCCCCCCCCTCAGAAAAATCTATAAAATCTACTTTCAACCTTTTTTGAAAAGTCAGACCAGAAGATGAAAACCCAAGAGATGGAAATGAAGAACCTGAATGGTAACACTTCATAACCTTGAGCATAAAATGGGTCAGATCTCAAAGACATTTCTATAGATATTTCCATGTACTCTACTTGGTAATACATATAAATACCCATTGGAAGAGGAAAAGGTAGTAGTTATGAAGAATAGAAAAGTGTTGGATTTTTAAAAACCATGTGGAAGAGAAGGAATAAATGTTTAGGATCCCAAAAAGCATACAACAGTTATAGAAGAAGAATTTTATGAAAATAAAAATGGAATTTCTCAAGTGTTACCTCAAGAAGTTCCACTATCTACCAAAGACACAGTATGAGATAAATCCAAGGAAGAAGTAAATATTGATCAACCACCTTATAAGTCATCTATTTGTTTTCTAAAAAGTGCGAGATAATGAATAATTGAAGGTGAATACAATTTTTTTGGAGATTTTCAAAAAACTACACATCTATAACCCTTTTTTGGGGGCAATCACTCAAATTACTACCTATGAAAAATTTCATAAGGAACTACTTTCTATAAAAATAATAACAGACAACCAATGATCCATCTCAAAAAATGATTAATTCTCTCCTATTGTTTAGAAGAAAAATCCTCTGAAAATGAGTGATCCTATAACTTTGTAAATCCCATTCACAAAAGGAGATTATTACTTCAGAGGATCCTTGTGTTATTTAAGAGCTATCATCAACCTCATTCTGATGAGTGTATTCCAAAAACTAGGACTCCAAGAACTCAAATCAACTATAGTATCACCACAATTGTCCACTAGATCAGTAAAATATTCCCAAGGGTGAAATCTAGTAAGTTCATTTTTTTAGTTTAATTCCTTGTTCTAGACATGAAAGAAGAAAGAGATATTCCAATCAACTTAGGATGACCATTTCTAGCCACTATGAAGGAACTGGTTAATGAAAATGAAGGAATACTTATATTCTGAGTAGGTGAAGAACATGTTTTGTTCGACATGGACAAGGAATCACAACAAATAGATGATTCTTTTTACTTACAAGGTATCTTTCTCATAGATAAATGATATGGATACTTAAAAATTATAGAAGAGAGTAATAAAATACCCCCTGATGAGAATGAGGAATATTGAATTGAATAATTAATCTACATAGAACATCTAAAATGGTACAACATTTCACATTTCATGATCTCAATCATCCTTCCACTGAAACCAAAACTGGATCCCCTCCCTAGTACACTCAGTTATTTCTTTCAATAGATTGTTGTTGCACTACCAGTTATTATCATTATATAACTAACACAATAAAAATATAAAAAATTAGTTAACGTCATGAAAATACATAATAATTCAATTTCCTTGCGATTGTATGACATCAAAGGGATCAATATATCTTTATGTAGTCATAATATTTTGTTAAAATAATTTGAAAAACCCAAACAACAACCACATAGGCAATTCACTGCACCGATAAAGGAGGATGTTAAAAAATAAGTTCTTAAAATTCTTGATGTTGGAATATTTTTTCATTCTTTGATAGTTAGTGGGTGATATGGATATAGTTAGTTACCAAGAAAGGTAGTCTCATAGTATAAAATAATGATGAAGATGAACTGATATCAATTCACACCATAACTGGATGGAGATTGTGTGTGTGCTACAGAAACCTAAATGTAAAAACCTGGAAAGTTCATTTCCCCTACCTTTCATGGATAAAATATTGGATAGAATACTAATACATGAATTATATTGTTTCTCCGATGGATATTCAGGATACAATTAGATTTCAGTTAACCCAGCTAAATACTCTAAAACAATATTCACATGTCCATTTAGTACCTTCGCTAGCATGAGTATGTCATTCAATTTGTGTAATTAACCATCAATCATTGAATTGTGAATAACACGTGTATTTCATGATATGGTGGAGTAATTATTATAAGTTTTCATGGAATGATTTTCAGTTTATGGAATATCATTTGAGGTATATCTAATAAGTCCTGAGTTAGTCCTACAATGTTATAAAGAAAAGTGCCTAGTTTTAATCTTGGAAAAATTTCATTTTATATCCCAAGGAGTTAGAGTCCTTGGACACAAAATTTCCATGTATTTCATGTAAGTTTATCCTGCCAAGATAAAAGTGATCCAAGATTTACCTTTTCTTTCAATAGTTAAAGGTATATTGATCTTTTTAGTCTGTGTCAAATTCTATCGGTGATTCGTGAAAGATTTTATGAATGTTTCCCACTATATGATGCACATATTATCAGAAGAAACTCCATTTTTATTCATTTAATAACGTCAATAGGAATTAAATTCATTAAAGAAAATCATGGTAGCCACTCTTGTAATCATTTCACCAGATTGGTAAAAATAATTTGAGTTGATGTGCAACACCATCGATTTTTCTTTTGGTGTTATCATAGGATAGTGATTCAATCACATATTCTGGACCATATACTATTCTAATCACACAATGAGTGAAGACAATGTAATATACACAAATATAGAGAAGGATATCTTAATAGTATTTTTTTTGTTCAATAAATTTCTCTCTTATCTATTTTTGTCAAATGTGATTGTGCACACATATCATACTGCCCTAAAATATTTGATGAAAAAAGGATTCCAAGAAAAGTCTGATATAATAAATCATATTTCTTAAATAATTTGACATTTTTATAAAATATACAAAGGTTAAATAAAATAAATTTGGTCATTATCATGACCTCCATTGACCCTTATAAAAGACAATGATAATCTCGACATTGAATTTGACTTCCCCGATGAAACACTTTTTAGCATAAATTAAAAGTCACAACTAGTGGTTTATGACATTTCAAACAATCTCACCATAGGATATCAATACCCAAATCTCTACTACCAGAAAATAAGAATATTTTTTGTTCAAGATTCACACTACTATTGGGATTAACCAATACTTTTTAAGTAAAGTGTTAATGATTTTGCAAGTCACTGCATTCCAGAGGATAAAATCCAAAAATATTTAGACATGTGTCAAGCATCAAAAATAGGAGTGAATCAAGGACTAGTATGAAAAGTAAAAAAACGTCATATTGGTATTTTATATCCAACATTACACCAAGATGCAATAATTTTTTTCAATGTTGTGATAAGTGCCGATGGAATGTAACCATAGGATATAAGAATGAAATTCCACAAAACCCAATCATGGAAGTAGAAATGTTCAACATGTGGTAAATAGATTTCATGGTACAATTTACCAATTAATGTGGAAATATCTATGTTATTTTTGGTATTGAATATGTTTCCAAGTGTGTAGAAGCTGAAGCAATAACTCGTTACATTGCAGAGCTGGAAATGAATTTCTTAAAGAAAAATGTGTTTTCATGATTTGGATTTCCTAGACTAGTCATTAGTGATTGGGTAAAACATTTCACTTATATTGTTGTAAAAGTATTTAATAGAAACTACGGAACCTAGTAAAACATAGTAACTCCATACCACCCCTAAAAAAGTGGGAAAGATGAATTATAAAACAAAGAAATAAAAAAATCCTGGAAAAGGTTGTTAACACAAGTTGAAGAGACTAGAACCCAGAATTATATGATCTACTCTGTGAGTACCAAAAATATGTAAAAAACACCCATTAGTACCACATATTTCCAATTGATATATGAAAATCTATTTAATTTTCTACCTGTAGTTGGGGTTTGACTTAGTGGTAAGCACACCATAAATCTACATGGATAATAGGGGTTCAAAACCCATTGGGCACAGGTACTGTAGCAGCACTGTAGTGCTACTGTAGCAGGTGAGATACTGTTGCAACGACGGCACTGTAGCGGCGGCAGGGGAACTGTAGCGGCGGCGGGTACTGTAGCAGAGCGGGTACTGTAGCAGTACTATTCACAGACTGGGCTTTAGGCCAAAAAATTGGGCCTATGGGCTATGTAATGGGATAAATGCCCACTGGGTCTTCAGGCTATGTTATGGGTCTCCCTCTACCCAGTTAAAGAGGTCTTTGCTTTGTTTCAATAATAAAAATGAGGCTTCGGCCCCAACCTTTAAAAAAAATTAATTTTCTACCTGAACTATAACATCACTCATATTGTAAAATTAATAAACTCAATCTGGATTCTCAAGAAGGATTGTAACCAAGGATGTTGCAATTTTATGAATTGGAAGAAATAAGAAATAATGGTTATGAAAATACAAATATCTATAAATAAATAATAAAAAAATCATGATGAACACATTGTGACAAACAATTTTTTCCAAGGGAGTAAAATTTTCTTATTAAACTCTCATTTGAAATTGTTAGCTTAGAAGCTAAAATATAGATGGCTAAGATTATTTGTGTTCATTTGAGTATTTCCTTATGGGATGATCAAGATTCATAAAGAAGGCACATGAGTATGAACCTTACCCTTGTTGCTGGGATTCTATGCCTTATTTGATTACATTTCCATGATTACAAGAAAGTTGTATCCCAAAGGAACAAATAGTTTAGTATTTTTGTAAAACCATATAAATACATAAGTACAACAATACAACTTGAATTGAAATACAACATATCAAATTCTTTTGAATCACACATAATCTCTTAGAATACCTTTACAATTCATTCATAATATACCTTTTCACAAGTTGGGGAAAATAAAACATGTGAAAGGGTTGATTTTAGATTCTTATTAAGGTTAAGTAATACAGAAGAATAAATTATAAACATAAACACTAGGCATGAAGAATAACTAAAAATGAATGCCTTTAAAAATATACCTGAGCATACTATGGTTGGAATAAAAACTGATTAAATTTTTCCATAAATCATAACCATGGATATTTTACTAGTCGAATAATCACATAGACTATCAATATCTAGTTTCATAATGAGGGGATGCATAATTTTGGACACCATATTCACACCGTCTAGGCCTCGTGTCAATACCATAATAACCATTCGGTCAAGGCCTCGGGCCAAGACCCTAGTTTTTATCATGTGACCTATCGATGCATCAAGGGAATATAGTTAGACCCACCCATCATGTAATAAGTCCAATGAATTCCTCATATGAATTGGGATAACATAACAACATATGCATTCATATTGAAACTAATATATGAAATGTAAATAACTTTCCCCAATGATTAAATATGAACACTGAACATTCAGAGTATTATTGTGAATGTTATCAATATAGAATATCCATAGTTTAACTAATAATAAACCAATCAATAAAATATGGTATATTATATCATAAAATATTAATCCCAATTGAACATAATAATCAACAAGGGTGTTTAAATAGGTGAAAATAGTCCTATAAAATCATCGAGTAATTATTGAGATAAATACTCTTTTACTTTGAAAAGAAGAGTTCTTTTAGAAAAATATTTGTATAAAACCATAAGTGAATTAAGGTAGTATTTTATAATAAAAACACTGATTTTATAAAAATAAATTTTTCTGAAAATAGATTATATAGTGACCTTGAAAATGGGTAAGAATTCGAGAAATTCCTTTAAATCGGGCTAGTATTCTGGAATAATTTTAGAAAGATCCTTCTATAATATGTAACAACCCATAAAATAAATAGGGATTATAATTGGAACACATATATATAAAATTTTCACATAATTTATGAGGAGTAAAAAATAATAAATAATAATTTCATTGAGGTAAGTAGAGAATAAGAGTAACCTGAATTAAAATGGAGGTTCAGGTAGAAAATCCTTACCTTATGTCCGAAAATGTTTCGCTCTTGAACTTAAGGTCCTATAATATGAAATTTGACTTATTAATAACTTAATTTATAATCTATTAGATATTTATTTTATTTATTTTAATTTTTTTATGTTCATTTGTGGTTGTTTTATGGGTTAAGAGATTCAATATCACTGTTTGTGAGTGCTCATTTCGTTAGTTTTCATGATCAGTTCGTTTGTATGGAAGTTAATGTAAAATGAGAATTGAATTAAAGAATTTATTTTAGATGTTATTATTTTTCATATGGGAGTTTAAATGATAATATAAGTAATTTTATTACTATGGGTGAGGATGATTAATTAGACAAAATTTTAATTATAAATGCTTGGATTAATTTGGTGGTATTTTGATGACCACAAACTCATTTTATATTATAAATTTATACCATGTGAAAAAAGTGATTACAAAAAAATTTATAAGATATATTACATATCTTATGATCTATTTAGACCATAAAATTTTTTCAAGAAATGAATTGAATATGGTAATATAAGTTGAAAACCCCTCGTCTTTGAATGTGATAAATTAACACATCTCAGATGGTGTTTTCATTTCTGTTATAAAAGGAGGGGAAATGAGGGATGATGATGAATTATTCCATTACCATAACAAAATTATATTAAATGTATGGTACTGGATTTATCATAACATTTTGAGGAAAGGATTCAAGGAAATAAAAATAAAGAAAGGAACTTGAAAGAAAATAAAATAAATGAAGAGGAATTTACCTCTTAAATCTATCTTCATTAAGAGCCTCTTTATGGGATAGGATTTAGACTTTTGAAGAGACCAAGGACTGATAGAAGTGGGTAACAGTTTTGTAGGGTATTTTAGGAGAATTTAGACAAGGCACAAGGCTTGAGAGGAGTGAAGAGATGAGGGAGTGATGGGTGGCTTTTATAATTGAGAGGAGTTATTTCCCATTATTTTAATCATTATTTTATTATTTGGCTCAAAACAATGAATAGTATTGATTATTGCGACTAAAATATTAATAATTGAATGTGAGTTTGAAAAAATTGTGCTTACATTAGCCTTACATCACCTGTGACTCAATAAATCATGTATTTATCATTTATCGTAAATTACAATATTTTACTATTCATGAAAAATCCAAGTATTTTGGAAAAGTCTCAAAAACTCACCCTATCCATTTATGGATTTGTAGAGTTAAAAAATAAAATCAATTTTATAAAAATGATTTTTTAAATAAGAGAAAATTAATTTTTAAATAAAAGCAATATTTATTGAAAAATACATATTTTAAATTTAAAACTAATTTTATAATAATTTCAAAAATTAACTAAGGTCTCTTAAATTTATCCTAAAATATTAGGATAAAAAAATATTTATTGAAGAATACATTTTAAGAAAATTAATTTTATTTTAAATAAATTTATTAATTTAAAATTTCAATTAAGTATTTATTACTCACAAAAATTCCAACACATAATTATTAATTTCTAAAATACTCTATTTAATTTATAAGGAGTCAAAATTTTATTTATAACTTCATGGTTGAGGTTACTATTTCTAAGGGTCAAATTACTATTCATAAGGATACATTACTATTAATGATGGTACATTACTATTCCTAAGTGTACATTATTATTCACCAAAAAATGTAAGTTGTTCCTATCAGACTCTAGATATCTTTCTAAACTCAAACCATGTATGTCAGTTTTATGAATTTCAAATCATAAAGGTATAAAAATTATGTTTACTATATATATTATAACAAAGTGGTGTTTTGTAGAGACTCAGTGTTTCATTCATTTAATATTAAATTTATTTATAAATCCTTAGGTTGTCACATTCTCTTCCCCCTACAAAAATTCCATCCTTTAAATTCCAGAATGTTACCTCATAAAAAGATTTGGGTAGTTCTTCATCATAAACTCCTCAGGCTCCCCTGTTGCTTATTCAATTTTATGAATTTTCCAAAGTACCTTTACCATCTATTTCAACTGATTCCTCAAAAATTATTCCTTAGTGTCTAGAATTTAGATAGTCTCTTCATAGTAAGATAATTAAGGTTCCAATTCTATACCTTTAGAAGTGAGGACATGTGTTGGGTCTGGCATGTACTTTCTCAAAAATGAGACATGGAACACATTTTGTACTTTATACAAGCTAGGCGGCATTACCAAATGATATGCCACAACTCCAATTCCCTCTAGAATTTCAAATGGGCCAATGTTCCTGGGGATCATTTTCCTTTTCACCCCAAATCTTATAACACCCTTCCATGGAGATACTTTCAAGAAAACATGATCTCCCACATGAAATTTGAAATCCGCCCTTTGATTACCATCATAGCTCTTTTTACTGCTATGAGATTCTTTGATATGGGTTTGAATAGTATTTACCTTCATTATAGTTTCCTCTACAAGTTCTGGTCCCACAAGCTTCCTTTCACCATCTTCATCCCAACATGTTGGTGTACGACATCGCTTTTCATACAATGCTTCATATTGTGACATTTGAATACCTGAATGGAAACTGTTATTATATTAAAAATCCACAATAGGTAAATACTTATCCCCCATGCCTTGAAAATAAAGTGAGCAATATCTCAACATTTCATCTAACGTTTAGATCATCCTTCCTAATTTCCCATCAATTTGATGGTGATAAGAAGTACTCAAAAAAATCTTAGTATCTAAATATTTTTGAATAATTTTCGAGAATTTTGATGTGAATCGTGAATCACAAGTGGACACAATTGAGAGAGGTGCTCTATGAAGTCTCACAACATCATTGATATAGAGTCGTACAAGGTGATCTAGTAGAAAATCCTCCCTTATAATGAGAAAATGTGTAGATTTCAAATGTCAATCCAAAATTACCCATATTTCATCATTATTTATTAGAGTTTTGGGTAATCCATTTACAAAATATATGGTGATTTCATCCTATTTCCATGTGGGAATAGGTAGAGGTTACATGACTTCTCTAGAATGTTGTCATCTGACCTTCACTTGTTGGCAGACTAAACATCTTGGTACATAATTAGAAATTTCCCTCTTCATGTTATCCCACTATATTGTTATTTCAAATCTCTATACATATTATTTCTACCAGGATGTATAGAGAAATTCATACTATGGTCATCATCCAGTAACTCCCTTTTTAGCTCAGGTATAGCTAGAACACAAATCCTCTTCCCAAATTTTAGAATTCCATCTTCATATATGATGTCTTGTAACTTCCCATCATTCACAACATTAATTTTCTTTTGAAGATTATCATCATGAGGCTGAGAACATTTAATTATTTCCAATAAAGATAGTTGGGAAAAAAATTGGAATAGTAATGTTGTTTCACCTTATTTGATAATTCTCATACCAATCCTTAATAGATCAATAAATATAATATCCCTTTCAATCCTCATTTTGTTTAAAACTCCATGATCCTTCCAACTCAATACATTAGTTACCTTATTTTCCTTTCTTGGGTGGTAGTGTATAGAACAATCATAATCCTTGAGTAGTTCGAACCATCGTATTTTCCTCATGTTGAGTTATTTCAATGAGAAGATATATTTCAAGCTCTTATGATCCATATATATCTCACATATTTCTCTATAGAGATAATGTCTACATATCTTTCGAAAAAATATTACAGCTTCTAACTCAATATCATGAGTAATACAGCTTTTTTCACAAATTTTTAACTACCATGATGCACATGCAATAACTCTATCCTTTTTTAAAGGGAAACAACCAAGTCCTTTCTTTGATGCATCACTATCAATCACAAACCCATCATTCCCTAATGGTAGAGTTAGGAATAGAGAATTCACTAATCTACACTTTAATTATTCAAAAATTTCTTCACATTCTTTTGTACATACGAACATAACCCATTTATGAGTAATCTTCGTTAATGGGTTAGCTAATCAAGAAAAGTTATGTAGGAAACACCTATAATATCCTGCTAAACCAATAAAACTATGTACCTTAGTGATGTTCGTTGGTGTAGTCCATTCTTAAAAAACCTTTGTCTTTACATGATCAATGGATATTAAATCCTTAGAGACAATAATCCCATGAAAAGAAACTGATTGAAGACAAAATTCACACCTCTTAAACTTCCCATATAATTAATTTCTTCTAAGATTCTTATGAATAATGCACATGTGATTTTCATGATTTTAGTAACATTTTGATTATTCCATGATATCATCAATAAATATAACAAAAAATTCACTGAGATGTTCCTTAAAAAACATATTCATTAGATCCATGAAAATAGGGGGTTCATTAGTCAATCCAAAAGGCATTACTATAAAATCGTAATGCCCATACATGGTTTGAAATGATTTATTTGGAATATATTCCTTCCTCTCACACAACTGATGATATCCAGATTGAAGGTCAATCTTCAAAAAATATTGGAATCTATGAATTTGATAAAATAAATCATCAATGTTGAGAATAAGATACTTGTTGATTATCATAATACTATTGATCTCTCTATAGTTAATGCAGGACCTCAAATATCCATATTTGTTTCTTAACAAAAAAAACAAGAGCAACCCATAGAGAAACACTAGGTTGAATAAACCCCTTATTACTTAACTACTTTAGTTGTTTCTTCAGTTCCACTAACTCCAATAGAGACATGCTATAAGGATTCTTTGATATAGGTCTTGAACTATGAATTAAATACCTAGAGAACTCAACTTCTTACTCTAGAGGATTTGTAGGTAAATGCTATAGAAACACATCAACATATTCTTTCACAAAATCAAAATCCTCTATTTGAAAATTCCTTTCCCCACCCATAGATATTATGTTCTCTTCACCCCCCCCCCCCCACCCCCACCCCCCAGTAATTGAATTCAATAGATCTACTGGGGGTGGATGTAGATGAGAATTAGATAGTGAGGTTTTCTACTCTAATGATAAGTGATTCTACACAATTATCAAAAATCGTAACCTTGTTCTTATTGTAATAGATTATTGCATAATAATTTGAAAGCCTATTCATACTGATAATTATATCTAAGTTAATCATGGGTTTGACAATAATTTCAGTAACTAAAGCACATTTATGTGTTATAAAGGGGATTGACTAGCACATCATTGTTGCAATGATACTTCCCTTAGTAGTTTTGACTGAAAACTAATTTATTAAATCAAATTGAAAATGTATAATTATCTTGGAAAACTATGAAGGTATAAAATAATGCAATGATACATAATAAAATAATGCAATGGATAAGTTTGAGGAAATAATTAAAGTACTGGTCACCACATCATTAGGAACTTTAACCTAAGAATTTGTGACATCATAATCTTGACCTCCATACCTTTTCCTTCTTTGGGGAATGTTTCTTTGACACATAGGACGTTGATTTTCATTATTTACCATTTCCATGAAATTGTAGTATTGAACATTAGTTGCTTCTTTCTTCCCCTTTCAATGAAGTGAGTGGTAAAAATTTTCTCCGAACTTGTAACAAACACCCTAAAACTTCAAGTAAGTATCAGGGTGTTTGTTACCACACTTATCAAAGGGTGGAAAGTCAAATCTTCCCTTCTTCCCAATTTCCTTATTTCCATTTCCAGAATTTTTATTAGCCCTCTTGTTCTCTTTATTTCCTTTAAAGTTGTAAGACTTAGAAAAAAAAATTTCGTCCTAATATCACATTAGACTATATCTTCATGTGGTGAGAAACTTTTGGAGACTAATTCCCTTTAAAGGAATGGTTTTAAACCATAAAATAATTGAAAAATCATGCTCCTTGGATTACATATATAGTCTGCGACATGTTCTTCTAACCTTGGGAGGTTAGCTTCATACATTCCAACATTCTCATTTTCTTTTTGCCTATAATTCAGAAACTATCTTTCCATGTCTTCTCACTGTTCATGAGGGAAGTATTTTTCTAAAAATATTTCCTTAAAATCCCTCCATTCCATTTCTTCTACTTCCTCCTCCTCCTTTGTGTTATGAATTAAAGAGCACTATTGATCTGCATCTCTCAATAGACGATATACTACCATGACAGCCTTCTCTCTTTCATTACATCTCAAATCGAGAAATATCATCTCTAAAGAACTTATCCACTACTCCGTTATGAATGGGTTTGTAGTTCCATTGAATGATGGGTGCAATTGTCAAATAAAGCGGTCTAACAATGCTCCTCCATATTTGGGATCTAGATTCTCTATATAGGTAAGGTTATTATTCATAACCTGAGTCATCTGGCCTAGTATAGTTATAAGTTTCTCAGTACTGGACACAAAACCTGAGCCAACATCATTATCATTCATCAAGGGGAAATCCTTACATAGGATACATGTGCTCATGCAGTTTCCATTCCTTCCACAATGTTCTATTTCTAAATAATTTCATACAATAGATTAGGTTATGAATCATAATGTATAATCACAACTTTGAAAAAATACATATCATAAATTGAAATCCTATCCATAGATAATCTCATAATTATAAACATGGTTTCTTTAAAGAAAAATTCACATTTAATTCCTTCACAATGGTTTGTAAAGAAAATGTGAATTTTACAAAGCATATCCCACTAGTAGTGTTAAACCAGGTGCGTAGTAAGATCTGTTGTCATGTATCAGGATAATCCACATCAATACCAAAACTCCTTATCAGAGTTATTACTCCTAGGTACATCTGTGCCAGAACAACATCCACTTGTAGTATCCAGACAGGGATGTATTGGCTAAAAAGATCCACAAAATATATTCCTTACCAAAATTCTAGGATAAACTTGTATGGTTATCCTCAATGACTATATTAGGGTTTTTTTCCCTAATCAACGTTTTCTAAATCTATTTTCTATGTTTTCTACTAAACATCCTTTGATACCAACTGTAAGGACACAACCCCAGTTTCCTAGTGTTAGTGCTTTATTTGATTACATTGGTATGATTACAATGAAGTCGTATCCCGAAGGAATGAATAGTTTAACTATTTTAGAAAACTAGATACATACATAATTTCAACATTACCACTTGAACGGAAATAGAAAATATCAACTTCTTTTGAATCACATGTAATCTCCTAGATTACCCTTAAAATTCAATCATAATATACTCTTCACAACCTGGGGAAAATAAAGCATGTGAAAGGGGTGAGATCATATACTTAGTAAGGGTATGTAATACAGTGGAAGAAATTACAAACATAAACACAAGTCATGAAGAATACCTAAAAATGCATGACTTTAAAAATACAATTGAGCTTAATATGGCAGAAATAAAAACTGACTAAATAATGCCATAAAACATAACCATTGATATTCTACTAGTCGAATAATCACATGAAAGATAAATATATAGTTTTATAATGAGGGAATGCATAATTTCAGACATCATAATCATACTTTCAAGGCCTCGTTATAAGGTCATAATAATCATTTTATCAAGGCCTCATTCCAAGACACTAGTTTGTCTCATGAGACCTATCGATGCATCGAGGGGCTATAGCGGGGCCCACTTATCATGTACTAAGTCTAATGAATTCCTAATATGAATGGGGATAAACATAACAAAATATAAATTCAATAAAAAATGATAGATGATATCATAAAATATTAATCCCAATTGAACATAATAATCTACAAGGGTGTTGAAATAGGTGAAAATACTCTTATAAAATCATCGAGTAATTCTTGATATAAATACTCTTTTACTTTTAAAGGAAGAGTTCTTTTGGAAAAATATCTGTATAAAACCAGAAGTGAATTAAATTATCTTTTCTTAATAAAAATACTATATTATTAAAAAAAATTCTAAAAATATATTATAGAGTGACCTTGAAAATAGGCAAGTATTCAAGAAATTCCCTTGAACCAGACATGTATTTTAGGAAGAATTTTTGAAATATCCTTTTAAAATATGTGAATCCCCATAAAATAAATAAGTATTATGATTGGTAAAAATATATAGAAAATTAAAAAAATTATGATGCGTAAATAATAAATAATAATAATTTCATTGTGGTTAGTAGAAAATAATAGTAACCCGAATGAAAAATGGAGGTTTAGGTAGAAAACCCTTACCTTAAGTCCAAATATGTTCCACTCTTGAAGTTAAAGTCCAAGAATGTGAAATTAGACTTATTAATAACTTAATTAAGAACCTATTATACATTTATTTGACTTATTATAATTTTACTATGTTAATTTATGGTCGTTTTATGGTTTAAGAGATTCAAAATCATTGTTTGTGAGTGCTCGTTTCATTAGTTTTGATGATCTGTTTGTTTTTGTGGAAGTTAATTTAAAATGAGAATTGAATTATAGAATTGATATTATATGTTTTTAATGATCATACAAAATGTTAAATGATCATATAAGTCATATGGTTACTTTGGGTGAGGATGAATCATTAGATAAAATTTTAATGATAAACGCTGGGATTAATTTGGTTGTTTTTTGATCACCACAAAATCATTTTGTTTTATAAATTAATGAAAAGTGTAAAAAATTATTCCTGAACATTAAATTGGATATATTAAATATATTTTGATTTGGTTCAACCATAAAAATAGTTTCATGACCAGAATTGAATATAGTAATAGAAGTTGAAAACATGTCATCCTCAAATGTGATAAGATAACACATATCAGATGGTGTTTTCATTTCTAGTATAGAAGGAGCAGAAATGAGAGATAATGATGAACTATTAGATTATCATAAAATATTATAGTCCATGTAAGGTAATGGATTTATCATAACATTTGGAGGAAAGTAGGTGAGTAATGAAAAATAGAGAAAGGAACTTGAAATAAAATAAAGAAATGAAAAGAGAGATTTACCTCTTGAATCTATCTTCCATGAGAGACTTTTTAGGGGAGAGTATTTGGACTTTTAAAGAGACCAAGGGCTGATGGAATTGGTTAGGAGATTGGGAGGAAATTTTATCATAATTTAGACAAGGCATAAGTCTTGATATGAGTGAAGAGAATAGGGAGTGATGGGTGGCATTTATAGTGGAGAAGAGGAATTATTTCCCATTATTTTAATCATTATTTTATTATTTTGCTTTATGACTATGAATTGTCTTGATTATTGTAACTCAAATACTAAATATTGCATGTTAGTTTAAACCCTGTGTGCTTACATTAGCCTTACATCACCTATAACTCAATAAATTGGGTATTTAGCATTTATCGTAAATTACCGTACTTTATTATTCACCAAATAATCAAGTATTTTAGATAAATCCCGAAAATTCACCCTAACCATTTTTCTATGTGTAGAATTCAAAAATGAACTCAATTTTATTAAAATAATTTTTTAAATAATATCAATTTAATTTTTAAATAAATTCATTATTTACCTGAAAAATATAAATTTTAAATTTAAAAATGATTTTATAATACTTTCCAAATTTAAATGAGGTCTCATAAAATTATCCTAAAATATCAGGATAGAAAAACATTATTAAATAATACATTTAATGAAAATGTATTTTATTCAAAATAAATTTTTTAATTTAAATTTTTAATTAAATATTTATTCCTCAAAAAAATACAAACACTTAATTATTAATTTCTAAAATAATCTATTTCATTTATAAATGGTATAAATTTTATTTATACATTCATGGGTGAGGTTACTATTCATAAATATCATATTACTATTCATAAGGGTACATTACTATTCATAAGGGTGCATTACTATTCACCAAAAATGTATAACAATCCTATCAAACTCTAAATATCTTACTGAATGCAATCATGTATGTCAGTTTTTCAAAATCCAAACCACAGAGGTGGAAAAATTATGTTTAATGACTTGCTTATGAAAACGTGGGGTTTTATAGAGACTTGGTGTTTCATTAATTCAATATCAAATTTATTTATAAATCCTTGGGGTGTCACAACACCACTATTTAAATTCAATGGTCAAAGGTTGAAAATCTTTCCAAAACCCTTCCAAAAATGGTGTGTTGTTAGCTTGAGATTCATGTGAGAATCAAAGTGTCAAGCTATCAACATTAAAAGAAGTGACAAATGGGAGGAAAACTAGGTTATTCCACTCTAGGGTAAAATAGGTTATAATAATCTTAGCTTAGGATGGGGAATTCCATGAGAAATATAAAGTGGTTAGAGTTATTTTGGAGAAAAAATAAAAATTACATGGAATGTCATACAAAGTCATGAAATGTACCTTTCACTTACAAATTTAATAAAATGATTGAATTACACATCGTGAATCTAATATACATGTTGTTTAATTCCAAATATTTTTGGTATTTAACCCTAAATTTTTATTTCAGGAGCCCCCCTACTGGTCATGTTCAACCCAACCCCCTTCCTCTCCCTTCCTCAAGCCTCCCCTTCCTCATTATCCTATTTGTTCACCTATTTGAATCCAACCCTATGACCAAAATGGTCTAAATGAAAACCATATGATCTCATCCTTCTAATCTTGTACCTTAACGGGATTATTCACCACCATCCAAATACTGACTGGGAGCTACAACCCTATCACCTCAGGAAGGTACCTCCTCGAGCTCTACTGCGGTGCTTGAACAACCCACTATCTTGAAGGAGACCCACTCAATCTCCAATGAGTCATTTTATGGTGAAAATCCTCATCTGTACCATATTCTCCACTTTTAAGACCCAAAAAACCATGTGGTACTCAACTATTTGTAGGTGAATCTGATGAGGACCAAAAAAATGTCTATATTGTCATCCATTCTCACCTAAATATCATCCATGAGATACTCCTACTCCTAGAGAACCTACATGTTTCATATATTATTGTGGTACATGGGAATAAATATCGAAAGCTATTTTTGGATTTTCTCACTACTTTTGAGTTCTATATTGAAGGCCACTTCTTCGGACAAAGTGAAAGACCTCTTGATCTTTCCTTTATGGAATTCAGCATAGGCATCAAGATTTATACTAAAGATTTCACCACATCTAATGTATTCTTTACCCTGATGCTTGATCCATTAATGTCAGATTTGAAGTGGCTCTGGAGGATGATTGTGTGTGATGAGCCCACTGAGTATGATCCTATGATTATGAAGTCCACCCATCTCTGAGATCCAACACTCTGAATTCTACATAGGACCTTGGAAAATGCCTTGTTTTCTCAAGATGTGTCTCACGATAGTGTTAGTCGGATGGATTTTATCATACTGACTGTTGTAATGGGTGACCATGCTATCCACATGGCCTCTCAGTTCATGTTTTACTATTAATCCATAAATAGATTACATGAGGCAAGGTGATGGGGGGGATCTTTCATCACACATTTGGCCAGTCATCTCGGTGTTTTTGACGCCACCCTTCAACTCACCTTCCTCGATATAATGGAATCCATTGATTTTCTTTTTCTTCATAAGATAAAGCTACTTACCAAGGATGGAGACCTCTACTGGTGGGAACCAAGAGTAGTTAAGGCTACTGACAAGGTTCCCAAAGAACTTGCTGCCTGCACTACCTACAACACTCACCTCCACCCAATATCCTACAGCTTCCATACCCACACCCAACCCAACCCATGTCCATATATCTACTACCACCTATAGCACTGCTCCGCCCACCCTTTCCCTCCCTACAGATCTCCGGGTTATGCATCTTTTCATTCTAGATATTCTGTATCAGATCTCTGAGAATCTGCACATCCATTTTGCAGCTCTACACCATTTCACCACCCCTCCTTTGACATCGTCTCCTGTAATATTTTAACAAACACTGACCTATGTCATCCCATCATCATCTACCACTCTTTCCCCAAACGTAACCTCAGCTAACATTCCTTCAGATCTGACAGACCAAAATGCCCAGCAAGATTATATGAAAAAGAAGTCCTAGAGGGGAAAGGGACCTACAACAAACCTATCCATTGAAGTTCCTTTCATTATGTCAGCATCCAAACCCACAGCCAGACTTCGGATCCATAACTCCCCACCACTCAAATTTCTAATAGATTCCAATACTATGACCCCAACATTAGCATATGACCACACATACCCTTCTACCATTACATCAATTGACCAAGAGGGGAAGTTCTTGCTACATTCTATTTTGGAGTGGATTATCGATGATTTCATTACTAACATGTATTTTTCCTATTCTACCCAAGTCCCCTCCCCCATTTTTGGTTTACAATCAGACTACACATTTTTTTGTACTATCTTCATTAACTTTCCTTGTTATATGGCTAAACATTATATATATGAGATGTTGATTTTTCTCTATTTTTCTTGGATTATCTTTCAATTCATTACCCTATTATATTATCCATGTCTAGCTACTCTATTTCATCTATGGTCATCGATACACATGTTCCACTATCTACCATTGTTCTATGAGTGTCTTAGCACATGGATGATTTTGAGCGCCACCTTCAAGAAGCTATCACTTTTGATTTGTGCTTAGCAGCAGCCACCACAAGCACAAATATATTTCCTAACACATCATATCCATTCTAGGTATGCTCCTGAAGAGATAAATTCTAATAAATGACCATAAGATATAGAGGACACTACCATGAGTATCTCTAGAAGATATAGAATATTTGACCAGATGGACTATAATGACTAATACATTGGTCCATCTGTCTCGATGATGACATCATATTTTTCTCTTTATGATAGGAAACCCATATTTCATCTAGTTTTCTCATATTTTTAGTTATATGTTTGTCCTAGTCATCCTTTTATCTATTTATCTTTTTTTATGAGTCACTTTGAGCTTTATGGTATACACATACCTACATTCATATCAAATATATTTCATTTCTATTTTCTATGTGCACCTTCTATTTTACTACTTACAAAATATTTAACTGCTATGGAATAATGGTTTATTTAGTGATGGATTTTTATTTCTAACCAATTTTGTAGGTATCCCAGTTCAAAAACCAAGATTGTTCAAAATTTTCCCATGGAACGCCACTCATTATAGGGAGATCTCAAATCCTTAATATTTCTTTTTCAAAATTTCCATTTCCATAATATTCACATTAACTATCATCTCCCTCCCATGGTACATTCACGGATAGTGTGTACGATGTCTTATTTTATGTGTAGATCGGTAATTATCGAGTTTCAATTTTGATACACTTGAATTATAGATTTTATTTATTTATCTAGGAGATTTTTTTCATTTGAAAGAATTCATTAAACATGAACCTCATTACACCCATTAAAATAAAAGAGAATTTTATGTTGGAAATCATTAGACATCCATGTTTTGATCCTGTTTATATTTTTAGAATTATTTCTGAGTTTAGTAATTTAACTCAAATTAAAAAAAATTGAAATTAATTTTAATTTACTTATTGCATGATTTTATACCCTCAGTGATTTCCAATTTTCTATATTTACCCCCATTATAGAGAGGATTATGAGCCTATGATTTCATATTCATTACTGAGCATATTTCTCGAATGCACATGGGACATGTAAACATATCAAAACTTGTATTGAGATATTTTTGAGTCTATGACAAAATATATTCAATTTTAGTAATATTGAGTAAATATTTGTTGAGAAATTGTTCCTGAGACCCACCTGACATCTTTCCTTCATTAAGACCTTAGTTTCCATAAAATACTTTAAGAGGATGTAGTTATTATAAGCCTAGTATCCCTTCATTCCATGCTCTTTGTATAATTTTTGAAATTGCATTGAACAAGTGTGGGGGATTTTTTTAGACAGCACACATGAGATGATTTATCAAATTAGATGTATTGTGGTTCATACTACACTTTTTTATTATGATCCATGTGTATTTTTTGATATCCTATGATATAGTATTCCTTTGAAGGATATAAAAGAAAAAAATATGATTGGTATGTGTATTAGGAATGTAAAAAAACATCATTTCTAGACCGATAAATCCCCCAAGAGATCATATTTTGTTTGTGGATGGATGTGAGATATTTCCTGAACAAGAATTTAGAAAAATAAAAAAAACAAGAAAAGAAAAGAAAAGGAACATGGTGCATTTTGGTTTTTCTTGTTATATTCATGGATATAATATGAGATACTGGGAGAAATAATTTTATTTTCTATAGTAGGAGTTATATATTTACATTGTTCATGACATTCATTTTAACACCCCAAGCTTCCACGAAACACTTCTCTTTGAATAATACAGTAGTGTGTGTTGTACGCAACTTCGAGTTCTAAAACACCACAACCAATCAAAATAGTCGTTATCAATAGTAATACCTAATTTTTGAAATTATATAAATTTTATATTTTAAAATAGACTTCATTTTTGGATTTGTAATATCAAAATTATCCTAGGGTGAAATTTTGGTATTTTTCTGAAAACTTTCAATTTTTGATGAATAGTGAAAAACACTAAGTTATAGTTTAAAACCGAATTTTTATTTAAATAATTATTTATTTTATTTAAATTTATTTTAGGTCAAAATAGATACATAATACCTATATAAGTTCAATTTAATTCATTGATTCAGATTATAATAATTTTAGATATATAAAAATTTTATTGAACTTTTCACTGTCTTTTACCCATCTCCTAAGAGAATTAGAAAATTCACATAAAACTTAATTTTACTGCTTCTGTGAGTGGAATTTTGAAACTCAGAGAGATATGGTTAATATAAAGGAGTAAAATGTGGTTCAATAAGATAAAAATAATTTTTATTGAATAGTAACTTTTTACTTTTATTTACCACACTTAAAAGTAAATAGGGTAATTAAGGGTAAAAATGATATTATTATTACCCTAACACATGTCCTAATTATATTTTCTAAGAATAATTCGACCCAAAAAAACCTTAGGAAGAAAATATGAACCTATTTGGTCCACTTAAATTATATTAGGATATTTATTATTATATAATTCAAAGAAGAGTTAAAAGAGATAAAATCAAAGTTAAATAACAAAAACATTTTTCATATAGGGTTATACATAAGATAAATTAGATTATAAATATTCATTATAAAGATAAATATATTTCATACATAATTATATTTTACTTATAATTTTTATACATTAAATAATTTAATTTATTTATGACACAATGGAAATGCAGTAATTACCTAATTAATGAAATATTAAAATAATTGATATTATAAATATAAAAATAAATGTAATTTGAGACTTTTTATGAATTAAACTAATTTTATAGGTTAATATAACATATTAGGGTTGGTTATATAAACTTTATTTGAAGTAATAATGTTGTTATAAATTTAGAAAAAACAAAATACCAAATAGTGTCAAAATTGATAGAAAAGAGTTTTTAAAACAAATATTATATTATTAATTCATATTATATTTTTAGAAATCTAAAGTTCATCCAAAGGACTTATATAATTATAGTTGTATCATTAATTAACCACTTGGGGTTCTCTTGGAAGTATATAGTATGTTTATTAACCATATAATATAAAAATACAAAGAGACATGGTAAATGTCAAACTATTTGACTAAGAGTTAAATATAAATGATAAGGTTAATATAGTGACCCAAAATTGTCTAAAATATATTGGTTAAAATTATTTCGACCCATCCCCACCTTTTACACGAAATAAGTCACTTTTGAGCCATTATAAACTGAATATAAATTTATTATAAAATAATATTTTATGTTTTTTCTAAGGTTCCCCTCACCCCTCTTATAAAAGGGAACTCCCCCTTTTCTCAAATTCATACCTTAAAAGCCTTTTGGATCGGCAAAACCCTACCCAAATATTCTCTAAACGACCCTCAATTCAACCTAAAGGCCTTAGTTTGATTATAAATTCAACCTAAGGATCCCTTTTGATCAAATCAAAAGGAAGAACCCGAAGAAGAGGTAATGTTTTCACCACCCTCTTTGAGGTTCCTTTCTTCTTCCACTTCTTCTTTCTTTGTTATTTCCATTCTAAAATAATAACTCCAGTATCTTCTATATATTGTGATGTTATTATAAATATTTCACAACTATATTCATTATTCTATCTATCTTATGAATAATAATGTCACCATGCGTGTGTACGTACGACTTACCGTCTCCACGTCGTGGTGTAATTTGTTATTCAAAACTATGTTATTTGGATGGATATAATGATGAGTAATATGTGTATAAATAATAAAAATAACATTATAATGTCTCTTTAAAATTAATATACCATCCAATTCCACACCTTTAAAGAAATTATATTGTCTCTCGTGCATACGTATGGATTACCGTCTCCACGATACGATGAGATTCATTTCTACATTCACCATTCATCGACGATTATAAAAATATATATTACTAATATGTTTATAATATATGACATAATAATGATACTGAAGATATATATATATATATATGTTTTTGTGTACTTACATATATTTTATTCACTTTGTTCCGTTCAATAGGTTATGAAAATGGAAACAGCGTTTATGCGTACGAACAGACTACCGTCTCCATAAACAGTGTTTTCCATTTTATATATATGTCTATTATACATAATTATATTCTAAATATATATGATATATAAATCATGTTTTATATTCTGGAATTATTTAAATCATGATCTAAGTGATACAATCAAGAGTAACAAGTTAAAATGCGTTCAATAAAGAAAGCGATTATTACCCGAAATGTTAATTTAACGTGGAAATTGTTATTAAATGGGTAGTATAATGTCATAAATGATAATGTATGATATCATAAATATCAATCTGGTTTTGGTATAATTTAATAACATACTATGGTATTCATATAGGAGGTTAAACATACCCTCGACTAAAGAAACATGTGAGGTAAGGGGTTTTCATCTCACTCCTTATTCCCGTGAGATTCGTACCATATAGCCACTATTACCTTTTGTGTGGTGTATATACTGCCCATAATTGTATTATTTGTGAAATAAACTTTAATTTATGTGTATTTACATATTCATTGTATGATACCTCTTTCATGGGGTGTTTGTTTCGTAAGTTATCAAATTGGTAAGGGTTAATTTCACAATCTCTTTATTATCCGAGGTTGTTTTACGTAAGTATCTACTGGGACATATCTATTATCCTTGTCCATGTTTCATAAAATTATTTTCAAAGGGATTATTTTTAAGGGACTTTTTACTAAAACATCATTTTAAATGTTTTAAAGATTTATCTTTCTACACCCTTTTAATTAATGTTCGTGATTTCCAAATGATTTTTAAGGATTTATTTATATGGACATGAATTCTTTGAAATGATAATTATTTTCAAAATTTTCAAAGTGGTATGAGACACTTTGATTCAAAAATATCTTTTAAATTAATTCCTTTATAAATTTTGAGACTTTTAAATGATTTCATGAAAAAGGGGTATTTTTATCAAATCATTTTACTGATCATTTTAATCTATGTCAACATCCTTTGATGGATTTCAAGCTTATTTGAAGTTGATTTATTATGATACAAAACTTACATGTTGTGCTGAAGGTTTTGTGATATGTTTGACTGTGGATGTGTTATTTTTATACCATTCATGGTTTATGGAGAAGGTATATACATTTCGTATTCTAGTTTTGATACGAATGTTTATGTTATGTTTAAACCTATTCATGCGAGGAATGCATTGGACTTAATAAGTGATTAGTGGAGCCCGCTATATCTCCTCAATGCATAGGTAGGTCTCATGAGACAAACTAGTGTCTTGGCACAAGGCCTTGACTAAATCTTATTTGTATTCTTGGAACAAGGCCTTGACTATGTGGTTATGATAGTCTGGCATTATGCATTCCATCATTTTGAAAGTGGTTATTGATATTGCATGTGATTATTCAACTAGTAGAATATCTATATAAATAAGTAAATGGAATTACATCATTTTATTTTTTCCATATTATGCTAAAGTTCAAGTTTCAAAGGCTTTTTTTAGTTATACTCTGATTAGAGCACATAGACCTAAGATAGACTTTGAGGATTAGTATAGAAGAAATTCCTAAAATTTTGTTAATGTAGAGATTTTGTGAGTTTTCCAAGCAAATACATCCCTGTCTGGATACGAGCAGGTAGAGGCGGTTCTGGCACAGATGTACCTAGGGTTAAAACCCGAAAACACCACTTTGAGCTAGATTCAAACAAGAACTGGTGCACGACAACAGGTCTTGCTACACTCTTGGTTACGACACTCCTGGGGGATATGCTTAGGATAATTATCATTTTCTTTACAAATCATAAAGAAGGGTTTGTGAGTATATACTTCCTCAATAAAAACATCTTTATGATTATGGATTATATCCATAAACCATTCAATTTACGTTAGTTATTTTACATGTTTGGAATTATTCATTGCAATTCATAAACTGACCTATTTTATGTCATTGTATAGAAATGGAGCCCAATAGAAGGAATGTGAACTCCTACAATACGTATGATCCAAAGAGTAAGAAGGATCATATATTTCACGATATTAATCCAACATTTATAAGGGAAATAGTCTTCCATGTATTCTCAACATATGACGAAATAGCATCATGTGTTAATAAGATATGTAAAGAGTTCTCTGAGTCCTATGCATTTGAAGGGAAGCAAGGGAAGAAAAGGATGGAATAGAGAAATATGGATAAAGGGAAGAGGGAAAAGAAGAATTTTCCCATATGTGATAACTGTGGGAAGAAACACCCTAGAAATTGCCTGAAGGGAATTGGAGTTTGTTATAAGTGTGGAGAAAAAGGACACTATGTACGTGACTGTGGGGGTAAGAAAAAGGTTTCAAATGTACAATGCTTCATCTGAAAGGAGTTGGGACACTATGTGAACCAATGTCCAAATCATCAGAGTATTCCCCAAATGATGCTATTGGATAATAATCAAGTTATGATATTACCACAGACGAGGAGGAATGATTATAGTTCTTATGTTTTTATTAGACAATTATGTCATTTGAGTGTTGTATCAATAATGTACTGATTATAATAATTATGGAGTATATAAGGATTGTACTACAGTACTATTTAATTAAGGACTTAAGATTGTGTGGAACCAAGAAAAGTGACTCAATATTAGGTTAAATTTTTGGAAAATATATGGTTGAGATAGAGATAAACCATAATATGGTTTTGATACCGAAGTAGTGATTTTGGAATAATAAATGATTGATTTTGATAAATTATATTGGATATTCTTGACTACCTTGAAACTGATTAATGATTTGTATATTCCATCATTGTTGTAGTTTACAAAATTTTTGGATAGAAGGAGTATATCCAGTATTCTATAAGTAATAAGGGATCATGAATGTAATCAATAAGGTTTTATGGTAATTTAGGATGTTGCAGTGTTTTAAAAGAATACATGATGAAGGTGTTCACATGTTATTAAGTGGAAAAAAAGGATCTTCATTGCGTTTAACTTCCTTATAAATTTTGGACTGTGAGTTTGGATAGAATTATTTTGGATAATTCAAGTTTCAGATTATTTTTTGATTGCCACTAATGGAAAACCTGGAGTTCGGGCGGCAACCTGTCACGTCCAGCAAGGCCGCAAGACTTGAACCCACAACCGAAGGGCAACAAGGGTGTATCACCTACCACTAGCCCACGTGATGTCCTGGATTGATTAATGTAGTCTTTTTTAAAAAAAAAATTGGTAGATGAATTATAAATTAATTTTTTTAACCCTATACGAATAGGATAAATAGAATATTATTTTTAAGTTCTGTTATCTTTTAGAGTGAAAAATGAGTTTGTGGTAGAAATTAGTTAAAGGATAGGACTCTACTTGTCAATTATATATTTTTCTTCTTCTCTTATTCTATGAATAAATTAATTCTTAGACTTTAGTGAAGGTATCTTAAAACCAAAAATGTGTTATCCTAATACCATTTGTTTTGTTGAACCAATGGTATTTTAAATCATCATAGATTGATGAATTTAAGGCCCTCAATTTTACACTTGTTTGTGATTGATGACCTCAATCACTACATATAAATATTTACATTTTTTCTAAAATTATATTTCTCTAATTTCAACCAATTTTCTCCTAATAAAGATCATAATTTGGTGGTGACCCTTTCATTTCTCTTTTCCTCTTATTAAGACTAAATTTTATTAACCTAATTTCTGATGTGGGTTTTTCAAAAGGTATTTTCTATTTTCAAACTTTTATTTTTGAAATATAATCTCAAATTATGAGTATGCAATTTATTTAATGAGTGGAGAATGTAACACCCCATGCTTCTATGGTACGCTTCTCTTTTAATAATATAGTAGTGTGTGTTGTTCGCAACTTCGAGTTCTAACACACCACAACAAATCAAACTAGCAGTTATCAATAGTAATACCCAATTTTTGAAATTATATAAATTTTATCTTTTAAAATGGACTTTATTTTTGGATTTGGAATATTGAAATTAGCCTAGGGTGAAATTTTGGTATTTTTCTGAAAACTTTCAATTTTTGATGAATAGTGAAAAACAATGAGTTATAGTTTAAAACTGAATTTTTATTTAAATAATTATTTATTTTATTTAAATTTATTTTAGGTCCAAATAGATACATAATACCTATTTAATTTCAATGTAATTAATTGAAGTCGGTTTATAATAGTTTTAGATATATAAAAAATTTATTGAACTTGTCACCGTCTTTTACCCATCTCCTAGGAGAATTAGCAAATTCACATAAAACTTAATTTTACCACTTCTGTGAGTTAAATTTTGAAATTATGAGAGACATGGTTAATATAGAGGATTAAAATGTGGTTAAATGATATAAAAATAATTTTTGGTGAATAGTAACTTTTTACTTTTATTTACCACGGTTAAAAGTAAAAAGGGTAATTAAGGGTAAAAATGATATTATTATTACCCTAACACATGTCCTGATTCTATTGGATAAGTATAATTCGTCCAAAAAAAACCTTAGGAATAAAATATTAACCTCTTTGGTCCACTTGTATTAGATTAGGAAATTTATTATTATTTAATTCAAAGAAGAGTTAAAAGAGATAAAATCAAAGTTAAATAACTAAAGCATTTTTAATATAGGGTTATACATAAGATAAATTAGATTATAATTATTAGTTAGAAAGATAAAAATATTTACTACATAATGATATTTTATTTATAATTTTTAGACATTAAATAATTTAATTTATTTATGATACAATGGTAATGTAGTAATTACCTAATTAATGAAATATTAAAATAATTGATATTTTAATTAACAAAATAAATGTAATTTGAGACTTTTTATGAATTCCACTCATTTTATAGGTTAATATAACATATTAGGGTTTGTTAGATGAATTTTTTTGAAGTAATAGTTCTGTTATAAATTTAGAATAAACAAAATACCAAATAGTGTCAAAATTGACATAAAAGAGTTTTTAAAACAAATATTATATTATTAATTCATATTCTATTCTTAAAAATATAAGTTTTGGTCAAAGTACTTATATAATGATAGTTGTATCATTAATGAACCACTTGGGGTTCTCTTGGAAGTATATAATAAGTTTATTAACCATATAATATAAAAATAAAAAGAGACATGGTAAATGTCAAACTATTTAACTAAGAGATAGATATAAATGATAAAGTTAATATATTGACCCAAAACTGTCTAAAATATATTGGTTGAAATTATTTTGACCCATAACCACCTTATCCTAGAAATAATTCACTTTTTAGCCATTATAAACCGAATATAAATTTATTATAAAATAATATTTTAAGTTTTTCCTAAGGTTCCCCTCACCCCTCTTATAAAAGGGAACTCCCCCTTCTCTCAAATTCATACCTTCAAACCCTTTTGGCTTGGCCAAACCCTAACCAAATATTCTCTCAACTTCCCTCAATTCAACCTAAAATCCTTAGTTTGATCATAAATCAAACCTAATGATTCCTTTTGATCAAATTAAAAGGAATAACCCGAAGAAGAGGTAATGTTTTCACCACCCTCTTTCAGGTTCCTTTCTTCTTCCACTTCTTCTTTCTTTGTTATTTCCATTCTAAAATAATATAACCAGTATCTTATATATACTTTGATGTTATTATGAATATTGCACAACTATATTCATTCTTCTATCCATCTTATAAATGATAATGTCACCATGCATGCATATGTACGGCTTACCGTCTTCACGCCGTGGTGTAATTTGTTATTCAACACTATGTTATTTTGATGGATATAATGATGATTAATATGTATATAAATAATAAAAATAACATGATAATTCCTATGTAAAATTAATGTACCATCCAATTCCACACCTTTAAGGAAATGATATTGTCCCTCGTGCGTACGTACGGATTACCGTCTCCACAACGCGATGAGATTCATTTCCACATTCACCATTCATCGACGATTATAAAAATATATATTACTAATATGTTTTTAATATATGACATAATAATGATAATGGATATATATATATATATACTTATATAAATATTATTCTCTTAGTTACGTTCAATATGTTATGAAAACGGAAATAGTGTTTATGTGTACGTGCGGACTACCGTCTTCATAAACAGTGTTTTCCATTTCATATATATGTCAATTATACATAATTATATTCTAAATATATGTGATATATAAGTAATGTTTTATATTATGGAGGTATTTAAATCATGATCTAAATGATATAACCAAGAGTAACAAGTTAAAACACATTTGATAAAGAAAGTAATTATTACCTGAAATGTTAATTTAACATGGAAATTATTATTAAATGGGTAGTATAAAGTAATAAATGAATAATGTATGATATCATAAATATGAATATGGTTCTGTTATAATTTAATAACATAATATGGTCTTCATACAGGAGGTTAAACGTACCCTCGACTAAAGTAAATTGCAAGGTAAGGGGTTTTCATCTCACTCCTTATTCCCGTGAGATTCATACCAAATTGCCACTATTACCTTTTGTGTGGTGTATATACTGCCCATAATTGTATTCTTTGTGTAATACACTTTAATTTATGTGTATTTACATATTCATTGTATGATACCTCTTTCATGGAGTGTATGTTTCGTAAGTTACAAATTGGTAAGGGTTAATTTCACAATATCTTTATTAACCGAGGTTGTTCTACGTAAGTATCTACTAGGAAATATTTATTATCCATGTCTATGTTTCATAAAAGGGTTTTCAAAGGGATTCTTTTTAAGGGACTTTTTACTAAAACATCATTTTAAATGTTTTAAATATTTATCTTTCTAAACCATTTTAATTAATGTCCATGATTTCAAAATGATTTTTAAATATTTATTTATATGGATATGAATTCTTTGAAATGATAATTCTTTTCAAAAGTTTCAAATTTCTATGGGACACTTTGATTCAAAAATATCTTTTAAATTACTTCCTTTATAAATTGTGATACTTTTAAATGATTTCATGAAAAAGGGGTATTTTTATCAAATAATTTTACTGCTCATTTTCATCTATGTCAACATCCTTTTATAGATTTTAAGCTTATTTGAAGTTGATTTATTATGATACAAAACTTACATGTTGTATTGAAGGTTTTGTGATATTTTTGACTATGGATGTGTTATTTTTATACCATTCATGTTTTATGGAGAAATTATTGACATTTCGTATGCTAGTTTTGATACGAATGTTTATGTTATGTTTAAACCTATTCATATGAGGAATGCATTGGACTTAATAAGTGATGGGTGGAGCCCGTTATAGCTCCTCGATGCATCGGTAGGTCTCATGAGACAAACTAGTGTCTTGGAAAAAGGCCTTGACAAAATCTTATTTGTAGTCTTGGAACAATTCCTTGACTATGTGGTTATGATAGTCTGGCATTATGCATTCCATCATTATGAAAGTGGTTATTGATATGGCATGTGATTATTTGACTAGTAGAATATCCATGTTAATAAGTAAATGGAATTAATTCATTTTATTTTTGTCATATTATGCTAAAGTTCAAGTTTAAAAGGCTTTTGTTGTAGTTATACATTGCCTTAAATGTTTATTCTTATTTATGAAAGTTTTTGCTGTATTGTTATCCTTACTGAGCGTCTGAGCTCACCCCTTTCTATGTTTTATTTTTCCCAGGATTCCAAGAAGTGTATTGTGATTGATATACAGGGTTAAGCCAAGGGAATAATGGCATTCATAAAGGATTATTTATGTTGTTTTGTATGTTATGAAGTGTAATGTAATATTAATGTATGTAATCTATTTTCCAAGACTGCTAAACCGATCGGTCCTCCAGGACTTGATTCCTTGTAATCATGACAATGTATTAAAATAATTCACCGACTCTGGGTAACTGGGGTTGGGGCATTAAATTTATTCATTATAATTTAAATCTTAAAATCCTTTTGGGTCTTGTTTATTTCACTTTATACCCAACTTCCCATAGACTCTGATTCATTTGAACCTATTTTCTAATATCTTCATGATTAATATTGAATTTCACTTTACAAAGTAGAGATGATAGAACCGGTGAAAGCCTATGGTTTAGAACATGTATTCAAGGTATGATTATAACTCTATTTTTATTTTTCCTAGAGTAATGAGATAAAATTCATTGTGAGGTAAATTGAAAATTGGTATATAATTTAAGGAACACTTATGAGATTGTAAAAAAAGATTATGAATATTTTTAAAGAACTAAACTATGTGGAATGACTGATTTTATATACCGGGATAATTATAGATACTGAATCTTTCTACTTTCATATTGTTTTATTTTCCTGGTTTTAATGAATGTTTAATTTTTTAAAGGTTCCTTAACTTTTGAAATCCCAATTGAGATTTTTTTCTTGAGGGTAAGAAATTGTTCAATGAGGGGGTAATTTGATAAGTTGAAATCATATATACATTTTGATGTCATTTTATTCAGGATTATCCATGTTTTACCCAATAATTCACCAGGTATGTGTTGTTTATTTCAAGAAATAGGCTTTCAATGTTTCGAAGGAAAAGATGGGAAAACTGGCTAAATATGATCATTACACATCATTAAACTCTATTACATGATGTGTTTTCATCTTTCATAGCATATGAAAAGTCATGAAGCATGTCTTGAAATAGTTAAAATACAGAAAATTATTACACTAGGTGACTCACCAAAAGAAATTTGGTAACATTATAATTTCAATTCCCAATTTGAAGATCTTTCTGAAGGAAGGCACAAGTCGTGAAGCCCAATTACATGTCGTGATAAGAGTAAAATTTCCAAATCAAGAAGATTTCAGATGATATTTACAATAGATTCACAGAGATTCAAAATTTATGGAGAAAACCATTTATTTGAATTACACATCACAAATACCCTTTACATATCATGTACTATCTCATTTATTTACCAATATCATTCTCACATCGGACAAAATTGGACAAGACTTCGGAAAATTTTCTCATTTATCTTTTTATTATTTCTCGATTTTCTTCCTCCCTTTCTTCCTAAACTAATTTTTCATAAATTCTATATATATATTTACATTTATTAATTACCCATTGATCAATTTGAGAATATTTCTTCATCCTTTTTTCATCTCCACCACTATGTTGTGTGTGTTCTTTTCCCCAATCATCAATCTACGATGAATCCTTTCTATTTTCTTTGTTATTCCTATTTCAAGTAAGTAATTGATTATAATTTTTGATTTGTTTGAGGATTACATTTTTTAATCATGATTTTATTCTCTTTAATTGATTAATCTCAACTATTTCATGTTTTTTAATTTCTTAATCTCAATTTATGTTTGTTTGTTATTTATGATTGTAATTATATATCAATTCATAGTTAATTCTACCATGAGAGGCTCAACCACTTAAGGTAGGGATTGAGAGTATGGGTGTTTTAATTTAATTAATTTTTAATTCTTAACTTCATAAACTTAAGGACTATAATATGGTTAAATAAATTTTGTATCCAATTATTTTTAGTGACCCTGACCATTGGGTGTTGAATGAATGGCCCAGACCAGATTGGAGTAGAATAGGTTATAACCAATAGCCAATGAATCATTATGCCTAAGAAGCTGCAGTTAATGCATCCAAGTTGAAGATATATCGAGACCAAGGAATATTTTCCCCTGGATATATCTAGTTGCCTTGGATGTATCCAACCTGTGACCTTTTCTTTCTTCGCAACCTAAACATTAGGGACATACTAAGTTAGAATTAAGATTAACGTATTTCCATATTCCCAAAATTGATCCTGATCACATATTTATCTATGATATTAATCCAAATAGGTTTGCATTAGTAATTTCCAAATCTCCATCCCCTTATGAGGACTCATCCAAAAAGGGTTCTAAGTCTTAGTTCCTATCATCCAATCCAAATCCTTGTGGGACAGACCTCGCAATACCACTATACTATGACATAATAGAAACTATAGATTTGGAAAAAAATATATTTTATTCATAGACCATGTGAATTAAATGAAAAGTGTAAGAATGTCATATTTCATGATCAAGAATTATTTTTAAATGTGATGAAATGTGAAGAGTTGTACACTTTTATAAGAGAGAGGAGGGGAAATTTTTTTATTTCTTAAAATATTAAGTTAGTGTAAATTAGTTTACATATAAAAAAGGACATAAACTCATATAATAAGGTTACAAGATGAGGATGGGTTGATATACACACACCCAAATAAATTTTAGAAAGTGATGATTTGGATTTTACCCTTATCTCTTTTTTTAACCAGCTTTAATTTTTTGGGAAATTACCTTGATAATGATGTTTTTAGTATCTAAGGGTCAATATAGTTTTTTTAAAAGGAAAATTTGACCATAAATGTGGCATGGTTTATTTTTCAACTATATCACAACCACATGGCCTAAGATATGATATTTATGAATTTTAAATCATTTAATAAAACAACATTTATTGTAAAATATAATTAATGTCAATTTTTTTACTATTCATTTAATTTGAATTTAGAACTAAAAAAATAATATAATTGTAAGATAGTTAAATAAAATATCTATAATATTTCATTTTTATCTAAAAAACAATGGAAAAAATCACTTAAATATTATCAGTTTTAACATTTTTAAATCAATTATTTTGTTATCAGTTTATTAGATAAATATTTTATCAATGTTTCATAAGAATTTAATGTAAATATAACTTCACTGAAAATAGAAATAAATATACATGATAAATAAAAAATATATATATTCCAAATTAATATATATAATCAAACATTCCTTCTTTCTATCCCTATTTAAAATACATATAGTTGATAAAAGAAGGGTAATGAAACTTTTTGATTTTATTTTTGTGAAATAATATAGTTGTTAAAATCATCAAAAAATGAAAAAATTACATATATTATACTTTTGGGATAATATAGATGATGTATTATCATATAATAAAACTAATTTAAGTGTTAGGGTTATTTTTTAATCATTATCACTTTATTTTTAACCTTAATTACAAAATTTACCCTTTACCCTGATTACAAAAATTACTATGTTTACTCTTCATAATGACCAAAAATAAAAGTGAAAATTTTACCAAATTTAGAGTAAATGGTTTCAAATATGAATTACATTTCTCAATACTCTATAAATAGTGGTGCGTGGATTTAATTTAAAATAAAACTGAAAAAAGGTGACAAAAATGGTTTTTCAAAAAAATGCCTTTTAAGTGTAATTTTTTTAATAACAAATTCATGTAGAAAATAAATTTTAATGACCATTGTTTATTTTTTCTAACCAAAAAAATTATTATCTTTTAAAACTAATCCAAAATAGAATTTTTATAAATGAATACTTTTAATAAAAGAAATTCAATAAAAATAATTATTTTCAATATTCATTGTAAAATAAAACAATTCCACAAAATTTCAAATTTTTATATTAAGATAATTTTAATATTATTATTTCAAACTAAATTTTATTTTATCAAATAAATTGTCTAAAAATTTGTGAGATTAATAAAAACATTTTATCCCAAAAACACTAAAAATAATTTTTGATGGGGACGTATTTTTTGTGCATAAAATGACTTTTAAAAAAATGAGTTCTTTATTCCTAAGAATTGATAAATAAATTTTTATTTATTAGGATAATTATATTTATTTCATAATTATTTTAATCCAACTCATACCTACAAATTTAAAAGCTAGGTTATAATGAAAATTTAATAATACTTTATGTTTTGTTCAAGCTTGGTGTTGTGTACATTATATGATATTGAACATAGTCATTTTTTTAGAAAATATGGATGTTACACATGATCATCAATAAATGATTTCATAATTGTGGAATTAATAATGATGTAAATTTGAAAATTACTTTCAAGGCCTTGAGCCAAGACATCTTACATTAATAGCTAATGAGTAAGCCAAATACTTGAAATGTTTTGTTTCATGGGAACTATCAATGCGTTAAGGGACTATATAATTTTAGTCCCCACCCTTCACTTAATATGTAAAATTCACACATCGTATGAATAGTAAATACAACTTATTCATCACACATTAATAATCAATAAATATTTTTATTTGAAGAACCATTGTACCGAATGTCAATACTTTCCCCATTCAAAATAGTCAAAATACATCTTGTGAAATATGGTTGATGATATAATTTGAGAAAATACTCAATAAATAATAATATTTTTTGAAGGATATTTAAATAAATGAATATTCTTTTAAAATAACACTAAAAATTTTATTGGAAAATTTTATTTCCGTTTTGAAATTACTTTATTGAAATCTAATGATTTCAAAAATATGACAGAAAACATATTGTTGAAAAGATCCATGGGAACCTCAAAATTAATATTAAATGAGAAAATAGTTCTCATGAAGGAAAAATTCAATTGGAATATAAATTTTTAATCAGTTGTTTCATTCAAACCTTTAGTAAAAAGTATCTCATTCAGAAAACAATAAGAAAATTCATTTTAAACGTTTTTATATAAAGTCAAAAATTGGTTAATATAAAATTAATAAATCATTTTATATTATTAGAAATATTATTTAAATAATTTTTAATAAAATTACATGGATGAAAAAATTGTTACCAAATATAAAGAAGAATTTTTTCCCATAAAAATATTATTTCTGTCTACAGAGTACATAAAAAGTGAAAATTGAGGGTAAAATTTTTAATTTCTAGAAATAACCTTAGGAGAAGAAAATATATGGTGTTTGATATATAAATATCATATAATTAACTCAGTGGAAACATAAATATATATGATCCTGAATAAGGATGAGATTATGAAATAAACTCTTACCTCAAATCTGACAGGACTTATTAGTGCTATTAACCTCATGTATAATAAATTTAAATTTACTATAATTATATAAAAGAACAATATACATACTTATAATATCTTATATGATCTAATTAAAATATTTCCACACTAATTTAATAATAATTAAAAATTAAAATCATTGTTTCAAAGTATTACCTATTTCATTTTTCATGTATGTTTCGGTTTGGCAGTTTTGATCCTTGCATCTTGATGGTGGTAGTAGTCCACATATACACATGACCAAAACTATTATCCTTTAATAGGTGGAAGAGTTAGAAGTTGAATGATATTTAATATTTAAAAACGGATTAATATTTAAAAGGTATCATATATATTCATTAGTTCTGTCTTTATAACCATCCAATTAAAATGGTCATGAATAATGAATGACACCCTACATGGGGATGGTAATCCATAAAAATGCACATGTGATTTTTTTCTCTTTCAGTTTGATGAAAAAGATGTAAAAAATGGTTTATAATTAATCATGATAACATATAATTATATTTATGATATTTTAGTCATCATTTTGAAATGGATACCATATATTTAGAGGATCTATAAGAAGAAATAAAATTTAAAGTACCTTGTTAAGAGTTATACCTTGTCATTGAGAAACCTCCTTTATCTTACACCTTATTCTAGTAAAGGATAACAATTTGGAAATAATAGAATCTATAAGACAAGTAAATGGTATCTAATATGGTATTAGGGAAGGGATCTTCTAATATAGAGTGCTCAAAATCTTCAAATAAGGGAGGAGAGGAGGTACCATTTTTTAAGTGAGGGGAGCAGCACCATTGGGAGTACTAAAAGTATTAAATTAATATAAATTCATTTTAAATTTAATGTGGATAATATTTGATATATATTGAATATAGGTTAAGGATAGCTATAAATAATCTCATGAAATAATAATTATACAATTTTACGTTAATTTTTAACCCCTATATCTTAGTTTTAACCCCCATTAATCCATTTGATAAGTACAATAGTATATGATTTTTTTTATTCTTTATGAGTTTATAACGTTACTATAAGTTGAAATGTGATCCATATGTGGAAAATGAAAAATAATATTGAAAATATCTCATTCATGTCTTCAAATATAAGATTTAGATGAATTTTAATTCATTTATTAAAACATTTCCTAACATAACAGACCATTAAAGTCATTCTTGGTAGTATTCATGTAGTTGAATTATAAAAACTATAATATTGAAATGGAATTAAAATATAAACATTTAACACATCACTAATGTATTTAATTTTTTTATAAAATCCTTCGAAAATGATAATTTATCCAAAAAAAATTCCTTTAAGTATTATTATAATATTTTTTTTAATTTTTCTATTACTTGAACAAGCACCATGATTGTATTATGTATGAAATTAAGGTAATTATTTAATAACTAAAAATTATAAATCAAATACCATGATAAAAAATAATTCATATTTTAAACAAATATTTAGAATCAAACATAACCAATTTTTATCCCTAAATATAATATTAGATATATTTAAATAAAGGGAGGGACCTTTTCATTTTATTCATTACATAAAATAATATTAATGTCATTATTAATGGAAAATGGGAATAAGTTTCCATATCTTATAATATTCGATGAATTTTTTTGAAATAAATTCATAAAATAGAAAAAAATGAATGTTTTAGATATCTTTTTAAAGCCTTATCACATTATTTTTACCCAAAATTATACAATAAATGTATACATATGTAGGAATTATTTACAATTATTACTATTCATAGAGTGAAAAAAATATTAGAGGCCTATTTACCAAATTTGGACCTCTTAATTCCAAACATTGAATCTATTTTTGAATATTTAATTTATAAAAGTGTAAAAAATATATTTTAAAATAACTGTGAAAAATAAAATGAAAAACATTTTGAGAAAAATATGTTATAATAATAACAATGGATTTAAAAAAATAAAATAAAATGGATTTGGTCTTATCCCATACATAGTAAACACAAGTAGATGAATGTAAAGAAACTTTACTAAATATATAATCTAAAAATTCCATTTAAATACCTTATCAATTATTATTAATTTTACTTATTAAGATAAAAACACATTTCATCCATAAAATTTGTTTTTTAGAAAAAAAATCTCTTTTACTAAAATGTGATTATATTTTCATTTCAAATCAATTGATAAAAAATAAATTCATTTTTAATATATGTGTAAAAAATATTTTAAAATAATTTAGTTATTTATATTAATTCCTAAAAAACTAGTGGTTAGATGATAACTATCACATTTAATTATATTAATTAAATTATATATAGTAGTTTTTTTAAACTTCATGTTGCATGAAATCTAAGCAGTTAAAGAAATAAAATATATTTAAAGAAAAATATTTTATAAAATATAATGTGTTACATTCACTATTATAGAAACACATTAAAATATTTCCTTATATATTATAGTTCTTAGTGGGACATCATATATTTTTAATTGTAGTTGAGAATTTAAATATTATATGATGTTATTGTATAATTTTTTTATATTCCTTTTTTGGAATATAGATATGTAAATGAACATATAATCTTGTTTCAGAAAATATATAATGATTTATTAAAAAAATTAATACATTATATCAATATATATATAAGAGTATTTGGTAAAAAAAGGTCAATATATTCATATCTTTTTCATAATTGAATAGAAAAATATGTAATGATTTTTGAAAAAAAATATATCATTTATTTTTTTATGAATAGGTTTTACGAATCCATCATATATTATCATATATAATGGGAATCTATTAAAATCAAGATATATTATTTTTAAATATATTATATAATTTTCTAACTTTATTTCACACTTTTTCTCCCAATCTATAACCCTAGGTAATTCTCTTTCTCAACCAACCACCACGTTCTCCATAATTTAATATTTTTCTATAGGATGCCACTCTATCAATGTCTTCCTTTAAAACTGATTCCTCCTAATCATTCCATTATACTACTATTTTTTATGTTTACTTCTTTAATATCTTCACTACTACCTCATATTATATTATATTTCTCTATAAAGTGTTCAAGACCTTGGGTGTTTTCTGATTTTTTGTAAAAAAATTATATTTTTGAATATGTATGAGTGTATGTGTGTGTGCATTTTTTGAATGATATTACCTTTTTTGAGTTTATGTGTCTATGTTATTTCGTGTGTGTGTGTGAATTCACCCAAGTGTGTTTGATTTTTTGAATTTATATTTTTGTGTGTATGTGTGTTTTGAACGTGTGTGGTTGATTTTTTTTAATATTAAAAAAATCAAATAATTTTCATTGATTTTCATATAATGGACATGTAATATATCCCTTACAATTGATTAAAATAATATGATTTTATTGGATTGGAATAATTCATTAAATTATTACTAGAATATAAGGAATTATAAGAGAATATCTCATTTCTTTATGTGAAATATTGTTTGTTAATATAGGTTACAATATGAAATATTAAAGATCATCTTGAATGTCATGTAATTGATCAAAATTACATGTGTTGTCATTGTTATCAACACATCCACATATAATTTTAGTTCGTATGTGGACCCACATTCTATTGATGTATGGCCTTTAGAATTGACTTATGATGCTTTTAATTGCACATAAATATTGAGAGAGTGGAAGGTCAACTCATGTCATGAATGGTCTTGTTTACTACCTTGAGGAACCAATATAGATTTAAGATCTATTAAAATAATTCTTACCCATATCAATAATTTTTTATTCATTCATAAATGATATTGATTGATACTGTGAATCTATGTGAAAAGTTATATGTATCATAGGTTTACCATATGCATGTATAAGAGGTTCTCTATCTTGGATCATTATTGGTTGGTTACACTTTAGTTTAATTCCATGTAGTTGATCACTGTGTAATTTTCACCATCTTGGGAGGTCGTTGGTGTTTTTGATATGGGATTGAACCCATAAGAATGGATACATATGTACCCATGTGATGGGAATCAAAATCCACATATTTTAGTGTAGTTAAATTATAAATGTTTTAGATTTTAAGGGCATGTTCAATTACTATGGCAGTTTTTAAGGTTATAGTTCCATAACCAATGATGTTACTATCAAGTTTATACATCTAGGACCAATGATGTGTGTTTTATGTTCCAAAATCCATGACCAATGATGTATCTTTTAGGGTATCTCTTCCATTACTATGGTAGTTCATGTTATGTTCATGCATACAGGACCATTATATCATGATATTTAATGTTTTTTTACTGGAATATATTTTAAGTAGATTAATTCCATGTAGAATAGACTGTTGGGTCTAGATACCTTGGAATGATTTGCGTGGAACTTATGAAAGTGGGACCCTTTTTAGATTAACAAAAAAAATGGGTCAAGTGAAGGTGTTTTGGTGTTTGGAAAATATTAGAAAATTTATATTAATGGATAATTTATTAGTAAAGGATTTATAATTAAACAATCAATCAAGTTCCTAACATGCATGATAATGGTTCAAAACAGTCAATTACAATGATGTGTTAGTGTCGATCCATATAGATTTTCACTGGAACTTGGAATAGGAAAATCCTTTTTATCTGGGTAATTATTCATGGAAAATATCACAAGGATCTTATCATTTTGGATTGAAAAATAAATAGAATATCCTATAGGTTTCTCGATCCCTATTAGGGAAGGAATACATGATCAAAAGTTAGAACATTGTTTTGTATAAAAAAAATCATGTTTCTTAGGAGGTTATGGAAGAGGCCAAGGTGGGTGAGTCTTTTTGAATGTCGATTATAGAAAAAGTATTTTCTAAAGGGGGTTTTCAACAACCAACCTATCATATGTAGTTAAACCAAGTAAATGGGCACCTGGATATGTTTTGTATAGGCCAGGGAAAGGCCTCCTTTGAGAAGTAAACATAGATATCACAATGAATAAATATTTGGAGTTAGGAAAGTCTAATAGTGGGATATTTGGGAAAAGGCATGCCCAAGCTGGTGAATGGAAAAAAATGATTCCTAGTAGGGTGAGATAGGAGAATGGGAACTGAGTTAATTAAACTGGGCATGACCCCAATTATGAAGATCTATGTGCAATATTAAGGATACCTAAAGAGGTGAGTGTGATCTTAGATAGGATGCATGAGGGAATGTACACCATGTTTTAGCCTATGAAGAATGGGAATGAGTCCATTTAAGGACAACTAGAGAACTGTGAAACTATATCATATACTCCAAAAAATATTACTAGGGAAGGGTCCTTCACCCTAGTGTTATTGATGACATTAGTGAAGTACACTATTCTGATGGTCAAAAACATTAATGGGAAAAATTAACCTTTAATATCCCATATTTTTTCCAATGTTTCTTATTTCAAAATTTCCAAAAAAATATTTTGGAAGGCCTAGATATATAATTTTGAATATTAATAGACATTTTTTGGGTGTAATGTTCACAGACCTTCCAAAATTCATCTCAATTGATTTTTGAATAAAAATATAGTGTAAAATAATAGAAGTTAATTATTACTTATTCCATTGGATGGTGTTAATTATTTAAAGATAATACCTTTCCAATGTCAATAATAAGACATGGGTAAAGGACCTTTATTAAAGAGTGGTATTAGGAAAATTGGGCACATACTTATGGTGCTCAATAAATCCTTCAAAGAACCTCTACCCAGTCCAATAAGGTTATAATTGGCCACCCATTCCCATACACATCCAATTTAATATCCCACTCAAACCTAATTCATTTCAATATATCACCTAGATATTCACAATTACAATCACAACCAATTCAACAAAATGGGTTCCCATTCAGATGGATCATTCAACTAGAATCCAATCCACCTCATTCACCAAATGTGGAACACATTTTCACATATAAAAATTTATTTCATACAAAATTTTAATATTTATCAATTATTTTATCCAAATTTATGTTAAATCCCAAAAAATTATGTGGAATTTGATAAGATGGGGTGAAATTTCATTAAAATGTTTTCGTTGGTGTAACTTATATTATATTTTTCATTTGATAAGAATTAAAACAAATCAAAAACATGTTTGAAGAAATAGTGTGATTAGAAATATAAATGAGATTCTAGATGAATTATCTAGTAGTTTAAATCATGAAGGATCATAAGTATACTCTCTAATTATCTATATATATCAAGAGAAATTAAGCACAAAATTAAATATTCCCTATCAATGGGTTCTGGTAAAACCCTATTTTATTATATGAGTTTCGATAAAACATAATATATTATAATGGATATAACTAACATATGACTTATTCTAGAGGTGTAAAAATAATCTACTCATTCAAGGAATAAGACTCAAGCTATTACTTTTGGTAGGTTCACGTACAATTGATGGATTTTCCATATAAAAAGGTGGGAAGAACCATCATGGTACCTTTATATTTATTTTATAGATCAATGTGAACATTATATTATAGAAAAATAAATACAATGAAAGGGTCTGACAAATGAAACTAAGAAAGAGGTATAAAAGAGGTTTCTAGGTTAGTAAAGTGATTGTTTTCCCTTCCTAGAATGAGTTGGAAAATTCACTTCATGAAATATAGTAGTACAATAAATAAATTATTATATTAATATTATAGATTTCAATGTTTCATCATATAAGAAACTTTGAATAGAATCATGTAGCGATCTATTTGCTTCAACATCTATTTTTACAAAAATTTCAATAACTAATTTCTTTATCAAAAACTCGATGATATATATTCACATGTGTGGTTCCTAAATCATAATTATATATATCAATGGATATAATAATATAAAAATTAAAATGTAACTATTACCATCATTTTAATATTTCACACATTCTGACTAATGCAATCTAATGCTTTAACTTCATATTGCATTATCATATTGTCGTAATATAAAAAAATCATCATGATAATATGTTCTCCATATCATATAATTCTGATAAAACCTAATAAAATGGTTTGTGTGCAACATAGATTTATGATAAGCATCCTGAAAATGTTTTCACATTAAAGTGTTGTTCACAAATATTCTTAATATTGTATTGGCTGTTATAAAATGTTAACCTTATTGTAATAAAGTAAGAGTATCCATGATAATAAATTTTGTGATACTAAATCAAACTATTGAAAGAGAATAAAATTAAATTTGTAATATTTATGATTACTGTAGAAAATTATTAAATAATTAGGTTAAACTAGATAAAATAATAGAAAATAGAAATAAAAAACTGTAATAAAACAAAGTTCTGTGATGTTTGGTGTGTTAGAATGAAAATTATATTCTCATCATGATTATTTAGACAGAATTTATTCCTTGTAAATTAAATATTTCATAAAAATTGATATCCAGATGTTGTAGAACTCAAAAATTTTAATTCATATATTTCACATGAGGATTCCTGGAAAAGTTTTATATGTTTATTCAGTACGAGTCACAGATTTCTTATATTGCATTATATACTACATGTATCAAGATACATTACATGTTCTAGTAGTATTTTTTATTCTTCTCATGAAATAAATATCATAAATTCAGTTCATTATGAACTTTATTTTATGTGAATGTTACTTCCTCCATAAAGTTCAAAATGTAATCCTTAATATATAGGTTCCCCAATGGAACACACCGCTTACTTAGGGTAATGTACCCAAATGAACTCACAAAATCCATGTATTCCAAAATGAATTCCTTTAAATTTTACATCAAAATCATTATTTCTTGAAACATTTACACCAAACACCTTGTCTATATAAAAACCATTCTATAATTTCAATACCATCATTTTTAAATTATAATTAATAGGGTTTTTACCAAAAATAATCCTATTTCTAATAATTTTAAAAGACATAACCAAAAGTTATTTTAATCAAAGAACACACAATGATTTGAATAATAAATAAATAAATAAAATTATCAAAAAAATCCTTCATGTTATAACACATTGGATATGAGAGAGAAGCCATCAACCTCCCAATAGATGGTAAAAATGAAGAACGGTACTAAGATCATCTTGATCTATCCTTGTAAATTCATTCCATAAATATATTCAATAATATCTCATCAATATTCTCATAATAAAAAATATATATATCCCTAACATACTATATATATGTGTGAGGGAGATATAAGAAGAGAATATAATAGAATAATGGGAAAGGAAGATAACTTATCAAGTATTGTGGATCTCTAATAGGAATTTATTTGAAAAAATACATCTCCTGATAAAAAATAATTTCCAGAGGATCCTTGTAAGAAAAAATAATTTTGGAACTTTTGATATTAGTGGATTAATGAGGGATAAGGTATTGAATTCATATTAAAGAAAAAATTCATGTAATTAATATCACATCACATGGTTTATCAAATTATGCACAAACCATTAATGTACTACTTGATAATCCAAGCATCCACATGGTTTGGGCTGAATAGTTATTTAAATGGTGTTTCAAAAATGAAGTTACACTATCTTAATCCCACACCCCACATAGTTTTCATTCATTCTTAGAGATACTATGCATCAGCCATGATTTTTGCTATTTTTTCCTATGTAAGGTTTCCCCTAGGCAATCACACGGTTTGGCCAAACTATATGCTAATTTTAAAACATCTCTTTAACCCAAAAAATATATTTCATAGTTTCATGGATCTGGTACACATTTTCTACTAACAATTCATAGACTGTGCTCCTTGATAAATGCTTTCAAAACATTACAAAACCTTCCTGAACCTCAAAAAACACAACACAATCATTATATAATCTCAAATTTCATAAAAATTATTAATTAACTAAAAAGGGGTGATATATTCTCCCACATTGGTAATTCTATCCCTAGAATTAAGATAACCAATGTTTTCTCGGTAGATTTTGGTCCATTGTAGCAAAATTTCCTTTTCACACTCACATGTCTCTTCCTGAATCAAACCAAGATATAATAAAACCCATGCCCAAATGATTATTTTTCAATTAATGATATTATATTTCCTATCTTCAACCCATATCATTACACGAATAAACATAAAATTGTTTCAATATCCACATGGTCTCATCAAATGAAATGGTTAGAATCATTCTTTTACTTCTTTAATTGAGAAACATGAAACATGTTATGCACTGAACTGAACATTAATGGTTTCTCTAACCAATAAGACGCATCACAAACACATTCAAGTACCTTATGAGGGGTGATGTAATGAAGAGAAGACATTCTTATATTTTCAATATGATGAAATCTAAGCCTTAGATATAATCTTATGAAAAAAATACCTAATACGTAAAACAATAATGGTCAATGATGGTGATCCACATAAAATTCCTAATGGATATGATCCATTTTAAATCTATTTCTGGTCTTCTGAATCATCACCATTTTCTCACACACAAAACAAGGCCAAATAAGTGTATTATATCCTATTTCCTCTCAAAAAAGTGGATAATGAATGGGATGATTACATATTTCTTTGAATATATATATATATATATATCAAGTCCTGATAACTAATATTTTTAGAGAACTCCACTAAATGTATATTTTCTTCCCTTGATCCGCCAAAATCCTTCATACAATCCCTAATAATTTCATCTAATGTTTGGATCATCCTCTTTGATTATCCATCAATTTAAGGATTATATGTTGTACTCATATTCAATTAGGTTCCAAGGGATTGTTGTAAGTATTTCAAAAACTGATATGTAAATATGGGATCCTAAAAGGACACTACTAAAAATAGAACCCCAAGAATAATTAAAATTTCCTAAATATAGATTTTATAAATATTTTCCACCATATTGGATTCATAAATAGGGATATAGTGATCCATCTTTGTGTTTCTATCCACAATCACCCATATGGTTTCACATTTTCAAACCATTCTTGGGAGACCTATTAAATAATAAATTGTTATTTACTTCAATTTATACATGATAATTTGTAAAGAATGAAAAATACTAGCTAGTTATTGGTGCTCTTCCTTGACCTGCTGATAGGTGAGGCATTTAGATACAAACACATCAACCTTTATCTTCACGCCTTTTCAAAAATAACTATATTATTAATGCCTCATACAGCTTTTTTATAGCAAGATAAATATCCCATTTTTAGTGCTGGTTGGAATTAAGATGTTAATCATGATAAATTAAGGAATGAAAATATGATATCTAAACCAAAACATATATTTCACATACAACATAGATCCCGTAATGGTCTCCCCGCATTTGATTATTGAACTTATGGTCAGACTTTCTAAATCATATTTCAGAATATCCCATTCATGTGAAACTAATTCAAGAACCAAAAATACTATAATGAATATCACCATGTTACCTTTCTTTTCACAATATATAATAATGTCAGCTATAATTGAAATTATCTTCCATTGATATAAATTTTTTTTAGCCAACTGGTTATAAGACTTCCTTTTCAAGGAATCTACCAAAAAATTCTGCTTACCAGGTGTATACATCAAGGATAAGGAAAACATCTAAAGATATTCCATCCATCATCATTGAATTAAGTTCATGTATCTTTGTGGTAAAATTTGATTCGATATATTTTGTTATAAAAATAATTTAAATTTATCAATAGATAGATAATGATGACATGTCTTCAATGAATAGACTACAGAAGTCGATTCCAATTTATGTTTTAGGTAATTATTCTAATTCAACCACAATTGTGATGATCCATAAGTTGTGACATGATCTACCTGTATAATAAGACCCCCAACACCTAATTTCTTTATCATAATATAGTACGGGAAATTGTACTTCTTTAGAAAATGTAATGATATTTGTTGACATATGGTGGACCTTGAGTTCAAGGAATGTTTTCTAGAAATTATTTCTCTATTGGAATTGAAGACAATTCCTTGTAAAATATATCACTGATCAGTAAATTCGTAAAAAACAATGTATGAAATGTCTCTAGTGTCTTGTTATGTTAAGAAAAATGTGTATCTCAAAAAACTTCTTCAGTGGTTTCTATAATATAACTACATATATATTTTTAGGATCCATATATTCTCTATTTTTAGAGATTAAGTGACCAAGGAAGCATACATATTATATCCATAAATAAATTTGGATTATTTATCATAAATTTTATACTACCTAAAGATTCATAAAACTATATACAAGGGTTTCTTATGATCAACTTTTGACATTGAATAACCAAGATTTAATTAATGGACACCACTACAAAGGAATTATGATATCTTCAAACTATTCGATTAATGAATTCCATAAACATGTCTGGTGAATTCATTAGAAAAAGAGTCATAACCAAATATTCTTAATAGACATAAATACATTTAAAATATGTTTTCTGAATTTCCTCCTTTTCAAGTAACAATAGTTGATAACTCGAACATATGTCAATTTTAGAGAACCACTAGGTTCCCTTAAATTAATAAAAAAGGCTTCCAATTAATGGAAAATGATATTAGTTCTTTATCATAACCAGGTTAAGAATACAAGAATATAAACAAGCCTAATTTTTCTATCTTCCTTCTTCATAAAAAGGTCAAATGCTTCCCATGGGGACTTGTTTGAAAAAATGATTCAATTTTTTCTCTAAATCCAACTTTTGGGTTTTAAATTCCATCAATTCTATTTGTTCTATATAGTAAGAACAATGTGATATAGGATTTTTCCCTGGTGGGAGATAAATTATGAATTCAACATTTCTTTTGGGTGGTAACCATTATAAGTTATTAAGAAAAACATCAAGGAATTGGTCCACTATGGTTGGAAACTCTCTATTTTTTATCCCATAAACTTATTATTGGGTAATTGATTCCAAATTATAAGATATGGTTCCTTCCACCAATACCAAAGATCCTACTCTATTTTGATTTTCATATCATTCTCCATTAAAAAGTTTCTCAACAACATCAGATAACATGAAACTTACTTGTTGTGCATAAAAATTGATATGGACATTAAACTTTATCAACCAATCCATCCACAATATCACATCAGTGAAGACCTTATCAAGGAAGGATAAGTCCAAAACTAATTCCACCACATTGATTTTCATCATTCATGATGAAAACATAAAATCTTCACACTTTTATTGGCCAATTTGAGTTTGAAATTTCAAAGTAGAAGGAATCATCTCAACATGAAAACCCATTAGATCAAAAAAATAGAAGAAATAAATTTTTGGGGCATGATCGTATCAAACGTGGCATGTATAAGTGTTTAAATCTCAATAATCACACCTCATACTATTGAATAAAAACATTTATCATATGTGATCACCTTCTTAGCACCATATTGTTTCTTAATCATGGTCCTCTGGTCTTTATTTCTCCATTGATAGTTCCTTTACTGTTGATCCATGGTGTTTTTAGAATCACCTTACCTCTCTTGGTTATGAGAACATGGTTTATTCTGAAGAGATCACACCCCTGAATCATACTATGTTAGAGAATAATTTGATGACTTTTCAACATATGACTACGGAGTAATTTAACAATAATAGTGTGAATTCCCAATCTAGTTGTAGTTGTGACATTATCTAGTTTGTTTTGTGAAATCAAACTTGATATGCTGAATAGAACCACACTAAAAACACTCAGGCATACTATTTAGACATTTATGAAAATCAACTAACCCTATGGTATTATTCTGAGATGATCTGCTAATTTATAAGTAGGTGTCTCTCTTCATCTTATTCATTAAATATTATTTCACTCCTATCCTTGTGGTGATAAACACACCTCCTACAACATGATTCTATGAAAAATAACTTTCTGTCATTGTTGTTTGATTTACCATCACTTTATAATAAATTATAAAAAGTAATGTTATATTTAATCATTTTTTGTAGTATTGACTGATTTTTTTTTAATTTTCATGATTCACATGAAATAAATTCATTATAAAAAATTACATAGTTCATAAATTTATCCACATGGTCTATTACTAATAGATACTCTTTATTTATGCTAAAAACTATTTTTCTTGATATTTTGAATAAGTGAGCATTGAATTATTTTTAATAATTCCTCAAAATCCTCATATATAATTCCTAGGTGAGCTTTATCCTGAACTTCTATATCCTTAAAATTGTGTTCCAAATCCCCAAGAATGTACATTTCAAACATGAAATTTAGCGCAATTGGTGTTTCAAAAAATATTATATTCCACTCATACTATTCATCCTTATATCCACGTTCTCAGGTTATGAATCTCCCTGAATAGTAAGTGGATTCTACTTTTGAAACTGACCAGATTAGTCCACCTATCAAGTTTTATCGAACTATTTTTCTTTATCCACTGCTTGAAAAGCATGAATGATTCTCTGTACAAACTCTTTGTTCAAAAATCACTCAGGTGAAACCAATTTATTTATAGCCTACACTTTTTTATTTCTATATTGTCTTCCATGTTCCATTTCTAAAACCAATACAATGAAACTCTTCGTCAACAGACACTAGAAACTAAAGGCTTTAAAATTTTCAAATCATAATTATTATTAAACATTACATTTTTCCTTTTCAAAATACTACCATTATTACCATGTTAAACATTTTCTATAAATCGTAAAATACTAAATGAACAATTTTATCTTGGTGGGAAGTCTCAATACTAATTCATGATATGATACACTCATCAGATAAAAACATGATGATATGGTTACTACAAACCTAGAAGTGTCTTAAAACACTTCAGTACCTAAACCACCATACAAAATGAAGTTCAACATAAAAAAATCGATATATATTTTTATTCTATAAATTTCATGTTATGATGATATTAACTCCTTTCTAACTACCCAAGACAAAATATAGACTAACCATGATTGATAAAAATACTAACTAAAGGAATAAACACATTTAATACAATTTTCAAATTAAGGGTTGAACAAAACTGAAATAATTTGTAACATATCACCCTCTTTTATTGTCTTGGGAAGTGAAGACGTTTCTAGTAGCCTTAGGTGACATCCCCAAGACACCAAAGTTTGGAACTAAGTGAAAAAGTATTAAAATAATAATGGGTGGATTATTTTCCCTTAATGATAAAATAAAATGTTATCAATAAATAATAAACTTATAATAAAATAAATATGATTCATGAAAAAAACAACATAATATCAAATATAACCCAAACACTCACAAAAATCAGAGTGAGAATGAAAATATAAAAAACAACTAATAAGACCAAAGTGGTAATAAGAAGAAAACAAATAAAAGACCTTATATATCCAAATCCAATATCTAACTACACCTTCTAAGACTAATGTTTCAAGATGTTTCACTATAGAAATATGATACATATCCCTTTCCTTTGTCTAAATAGATGAAATTTGAAAATTCACCATAGTTTCCAAGAAGGGGGTGAGTATAAACTTAATAGTATTTCTTCAAAGACATCCCAACTCAAGCTACCAAGATAAGAAAAGTTTATCCAACTTATATAAAACCATTTAAATAAAATATATTAAGTACTTTGTATTAAACCCAAAAGAATTTAAAAGGAAAATAAAATATAATCCCTTAAATAATTTCTCATATTTTGGTATACCCATTCATATCTTTCTACACCCACACACACACACCCTGATAAGCATTCAAAATTATAGTCCAATACTTAAGACCAATATCTCTTTGATCCTACAAGTCATCACAAGGTGATCGATATATAGGTTCCCTAATGCATCACACCCCTTAATCAGGGTAATATCCAAAAATGAACTCACACAAACCAAGTTTAACATAATTAATGCCATTATATTTCACATAAAAGTAAATCTTCCTTGAAAAAATTCCATAAAACATGTTGTGTGCATCTAGACTGTACAATAATTTTAATACCATCACTATAAAATTATAAATAAGGGGGGTTTTGCAAAAAATATTACACTTGCATAAAATTTAAAAACCCATAACCAAATGGTATTTCCATCAATTACCATAAACATATTTTACATAATGAGAACAATAATGAATTACATGGGAGTATTTTTAAGAATTATTTAAAAAATTACCATGATAACATAATAAGAATGTAAAATCCCTATAAATATTTTTTTTATTAAAAATAAATACATAGATAAAAATATAATGTCACATTTAATTAAAATTATCTTCCATTTTGATTTTTTTAACAATTACTATCAATAATTTAAAAACATAAACTTGAATAATGAGTAAAAAAACCATAGAGAGCCAAAAATATTTGGTTAAATGTTAATTAAGAAATATATATGTATATAAAATGAATAAAAAAATTAACATGTAAGGTTAAAGCTAGTAATCCATGCAATGAAATAGTAATATCATGATCACTAGAAAAAATATAAAACATACATATTAAATCACATGTTAACAAACCTTATGAAAAAACTAGATGGGTATACATACTAGACAAAAAAATATAATTACTTAGCCATTGAGATAAGATTGGGTTAAATAAGATTCATGAATTAACCTTTATGAACCATTGTTAGATAAGGATTGGACTTTTTATCTCTAACATAATATTTAGAAATAAATTTATTCCTATGTGAAAGATAATGAAAAAACCGTAATGAGAAATCCCTTATGTAGGGACTTAATAAACCACATTTAAAACAAGTTTCAGAAAAAATACCTTCATTTTAATTGTAAATAAATTAATTTGTATAAATGTTTTGTAATCTCAAAAAAAAGACAATATTTATTTATTTTTATCTATAGTTTTTTTTAATCTCATAAACATATCCATATTTTAACTTTTAATGGTGAACATAGACAATAATTCCTTCAAACTCTCAACCTAAACCTTAATTCTTACTTTTTTCCTTTTGTACAACTTCAAAATCATCACATATTATATCTTTAGAACATGAAGAATAATATTATATAATTTCATTTTCTATTTAAATATTATAAATATTATCTTTAATAATAATTAATTTATCATTATCATCATCATATATAGAAATAATAACATTTAGCTATTCATTTTCTAAAATAATATTTTTATTTTATCTTTTAAATTTATGAGATTATTAATTAATTTTGTTGTACTTTGTAGATATATTTTTAGTTATATCATGATAGTTATCATAGATAACATTTAACTCTTTAATACTAGTATTTTCAAAACTAGAATTAGAAAAGGGATGAGAATCTGAATCAGAATTTATTTTCATAGTAAATTATGGGTGAAAAACTATATGAGGGGGATGAACTATAGTAAAAAAATAATATAATTTATTTACACCACGTTTTTTTATTTTATCATAAATTCAATATTATGATAAAATCATAATTCATAAGCGGAAAAATATTAATTTTGAGGAAATGAAACCTATCAGAAGATAAAACTACCTAACTAGATCAATAAGCACATCGAAAATTATGGTTCTTGGAAATTCCAAAAATCTGAAATATGTAAAAACATAGTGGGAATTTAAAACTTATCATTGTTTTATAAAAATCCTTGGACTAATTATTAAAATCACTAAAATCCAAAAGATTATTACTACCATACCTCATTTTAATCTAATGTGTAAGGAAGATCGATAATGTAAATCCAAGGTATCATGTATCCCTATCCTCAAAGGCCCTAAACTATAACCCTATTGGATGGTTTATTTGCTTTATTATCCCTATAATCCCTTTATCAAGATATTTGGAATAAAATATATCTTCTTATCCCTAGAATCCACTGATCATATAGTATTTTTAAAATACATTATCTTCTTAACCCCAGAAGCCTACAATCAAAACAACTAAAATCAGAGTGATACAAGAGAACTTCAAGATTTATATAGAATAACCTCAAACAAATATATCTATTACTAGAACCCTATAAAAAAAATATTTGTCGATATGATCTTCTCTGAGAAACAATAAGTTTCTTATATTCAAAATGAATAAAAAAATTTAGATTTTCATAATTTATATTCTATTCCTCAAAGCTACAATCTCATTTATAGATGAAGTTTTAACTATATCTAGATATCTGATTACACATTTTTTCAAATTAGATTTGGATTTATCAGAATCCTATTTGTCAACCATTAATGAACTCATCGTAACTCTTTATCTTTTGATGAAGGTGATTTAACATAAATATATTGCTTTTATATCCAATGAATGTAATCAAGTATAAAACATTAGTTCATAGAATTTTAAAAATTTTCATTTTATTCATAAGATCTCTAGAATTTAATTTACCATATTTCAAGAATTATAAAAGAATGTATCTTAAAGTTATGTTAGGATCATATAAAGGGTATTTTGATTTAGAAAAAAAATGTATCTAAAGCAATCATTGACTGAATAATTTCCCTCTTTTTGGAAAGCATAAGTAAAGCAATGAAAATTGATATGTTTGAAATTATTCAAAAAAATACTCCATGTATGTTATAATGAAATAAAAAACTTTCCCTTTACTTATAAAAAATAAAAACAACTCAATATTCATAAATGAGATAAGTAGAATTAGTCTCCCTTATTTTTTGAACAATGGCACAAACTTATAATTTCATAAATTTATAATAATTTTTATATAATAAAATATAAACGAAAATTAACATATCATATACTTTAATAGAAACAAACTAAATATAAAATTTAATACCCCATGTATTTTTAATATATGTTTCCTTTCATAATAAATTTAATTTTGTTGATAACCTGAAATGCATGCACCACCCAGTTTAAACAAAGAATTGTTTAGTCAAACTTTTCTCACTTAATTTAAAATAAAATTTTAAAACTATTATAAAATTTTCATTATTAAATTTAAATCATTTTTGAAATTGGAATATCAAAATATTTTTAGTGAAATATTTTGGTAATTTTTATAAAATCTTCATTTTGTTGTTGAATAGTGATAAATGATGAATTTTAATTGAGAAATTACTTTTCATTTAAATAATTTATAATATTAAATTATATATTTAGTTTTTTAAAGTATAAATAGTTATATAGTAAATATATTAATCCAAATTATTTCATTTTGAATCATTTTCATATTGAATTTACATATACAAACTTTGTAAACTTTTGAACATTTTCACTTTGAAAAAACATTCTTTCTTAAAACGTCTATGGGATAAATATTAAATTAAATTCTACAACTTATGTGGATTTAATTTTTGAAAATAGATTATATATTTGGAATCATCATAAAATATAATACCAAATATATCAACTTAATGTTTTATCAAAATGAATAGTGAAATAGTTAAAATTAATTACTGTGATTAAGGTAAAAATGAGTTTATATAGTTGTTAAAAATATAATATAAGATTTAATAATGACTAAAAACATGTCAAAAACTAATTATATGTACATATGTTTACCTTAACCCTTATTTTATTGAATATATAGCATTATTGGGGACTGGTGGCATGAAACAAATGTGGGCATACTTCACTCTTTAAAAAAATAACAAATGTTCCACTCTCCCCTTTATAAATGGCTAAAACTCTCCCCTATTATTAGTACCTTAAAACACTTTGGATTATGCAAGAAAAACCTAAATAAATCCCCATAATCCCTATACTCATAATAGAATCCTTATTTTTTGCAAGAAATCTATAACCTCCTAGACCTGAATGCCACTAAAAGGTGCCCCGAGCCAGGTGGGTAACATAGCCTCAAGCCCATCTCCCCAAATGCCAGAGGCTGTAGACTAGCAGCAAGGGCTTAGATGAGTTTTTGAGTAGAATATTCCCTCATCATCAGAGTGTATCACAATGGAATATCAATAACGGATACAAGTAGTGGAAGTAGTAGTAAAATACAATAGAGACAAATAGTGGAAACTAATAAATGACAACAGTAGAATATGTCTCATTTATAGGATAATGATTAATGTCATATGTCTCTAATAAATCATCCAAAATAGGAATAAAATGAAAATGTTCAATCCATTTAACAAAATTACATAAAGGTAAAATTAATCACAATAGAAACACAAGCCTCAGCTTGGTCACATGATCTCCTACTCCTAAGGAGAATATCAAGTACATGTAGGAGTGATATTTCAAATATCATTACCCATAATCATATAATCAATTTGGTTCCAAAAAGGTGGCCCAAATAGAGTGTTCGATATTATCTTAGTAGTAAAACACCCAAGGTATGTTCCAGTTAGTCATGGAACATATATAGTTGGTAGTGTGCAATAAGAAACGCAATAATCAAGGAAGAACTCAAAATTAAACATCCTTCATGCACTAGTTTTCATTTAAAATTTAAAATATGTCTAAATTTATAATTGTTGATATCTCTCTCAAACCCGACATCCCCTGTGAAACTGTTAGTACAACGGATTCTCATAAGTTCAACTAAACAATACAATTCATGTATGAATCCTAGAATGTGTTTTGTCTTGGAAGATGCATCATAATTCATTTCATTTATAATTCAATTCATTACCCAATAACGTCCTTGAAATTATTGTGTTCAAATTTAAGTATCACTCTAGGTAAAATATGAACCAACACCCAATAATCCCATCCTTGGTGAACCTCTTAGGAACCTAGTATTGCTTTAGGTGAGGTATAACATCCCAACCAATAGAGTCTATCCTCGATTCTCATCAATATAAGCCCAAGTATCACCTGTTTTTATAATTTTCAAATTCCAATTGATTTCATCCATGTAATTCTCATAAAAATCTACGTATCACTCAACATATAATTCCAGCCTCAATGAGCCCGTCTATTTCATATCTCAATGGATCCATGTACCAATCATGGTTTAATCACATTTAAACATTGAGTCCATCCATGGAATCATAAGGTTGATCCTTGTATCACCCAAGGTATAAATTTCAATAGTCGCATTATTTTTTCCAAGGAATTAAAATTTGAATCCATGTATCACCCAAGTCTATTTATCATTTGACCAATTCTATTCCATATAAAATTTTCTTTTAAATTTCCAAGGTAAAAACCAAGAGAATCATCTAACAAGATCACCTAAAAAGGTGTATCAAGACTTGACCAACCCCAAAGGGCTTGGCCTTTTAATTTATCATGTGGTAATTTTTTATAATAGGGTTCACAGGAATAACAAGCCACTACATGGCTTGGTTATCCTATAACTCACATGGGAAAAGAAATCAAAGGTGGAATTCAATCCTTTTAAGAAAATAACTATACAAGGACAATCTCAAGGGGATTTTCTTCAAATACTCACATTGATAATTTTTGTTATAATAATCCTAACAAGCCTAAAATGTGCTCAAAGGGATTAGTTATAATATATCTCATGTGGTAAAAAACTATTTGATCAGTTCTATCCTATGGAATCAAGTCCAGTTATTTCCATTACTTTACTCACATCAGAAAGGAAAACTTGATTTTAAAAAAGAATAATTGGTTCAAGGGTAAATTCATCTATCCCATACACTTAATTCATTTCAATTACAATTAAAAACATTTTTATTTAATTCATAAACCAATTCACATTTTGACATCCCATGACATAGGTAAAAACTGCAAGCCTGGAAGAGAAAATTTATGTGCATATTTTTAATCAGATAAAGAATATTTTTTAGTTTTTTTAAATGATAAAACCCATTTATTTAATTTTTTATAAAAATAATGGGTAATTTTAACTTTAGAATGAAAATAGTCTAAATTTTGTAAAGTGCTTAATGTTGGATTTTTGACAGATTTTTACTTCAAGGGTATTTTGGTTATTTCTTTAAAAATATAATTCCAAATTGAGTGATTATTTTTTTAGAACCTTTATTTTATATCCTATAACGTTTTCATCTGGACTAGGGTCTGATTGGACCATCTATAGTCCCTAATAAATCAATGAATTTGAAGAATTTTCTGGGCAGACAGCGTGGACCTCACCACCATAACGGAAGCCCATCTCGACCTTCACACCTCTAATTGAGGTGATTACACTTTGATTAGAATGATAAAACATAGGTTCATCTAAAAAATAAATATTAAGGAGTTTTAAGGTCATTAAAATTTCCATTGGATGTTATACTTTTGATGTAATCTTCCTGAAATTTTTATCCAAAAAGATAAATAGTCAATTAAAAATTCATAACTCATACATTCAGTGTCCAAATGAGCTGAAATTTTGAGAGACGTAGAAGACAATGGAAAAAAACATTGATGAATGGGTAAAATCATGAATCTTTCATTTATTGGGTCAAAAATGCACAATGTTTTAGTGGAATAATTCTATCTATAAAAGGACGCCCTCTCCCCCTTCCCAAATCACCAGCTCGAAGCTCACATCCAAGGAGGGATCCCACCAATATCCAAACACCGTTGATACTCCAATCTCCCCTAATTTATTCATTTTATTCTATTTTCATTTTAGTTTGGTATTATTTTTCAATTATAATTTAAATTTTACGTTTATTAATATATTCATTTGTGTTTCTTCATCCATCCCATAATTTTTTCTCACAATTATATTATTTTAATAATAAGTATTATTATCATTATTATTAGTATTAATATTAATAATATTATTATTAATAATATTATTATTATTATAATCATAATTATTATCATTATCACATTCTTATTTTAAGAGTATTTTATTCTCTCCCTCTTTCCTTTGTCAAAAACTATTTTCTTAATTATAATAATATTATTATTAATATTATTATTATTATTATTTTAACAACCAGAATAAATAATTTATTCTTCTTCTATCTCTCATTTCACTCTCTATCTCATCATTTATCCACTATTGTGATCTTCTACTCTCGTAAATAAGAGGAAAACCCCGAGACTTGGCCTAGGGGGAGGACAAGGTGTTCTTGAATTTTCTTTAATTTTTATTTTAATTTTTTGGTAGATTTGAGTAGCATGAATTGGTGAGGTGAATTTCCATGATGTAGTGATGGACCCTAATGATAAGCAATTTAAAGAGTTTCTATTCAGGAAAATAATAGTTATTCAAACATTAGATTTCATTTTTGGATTATCAAAAAGAAATCAATATATAAAGGAGAATAATGATTATAAGTAAGACTAAACCCCAAAACCAAGTTCTTTCTTCGTTAACCAATTATTTTTACATTAATGATATTTAATATTTTTCATATCAAAAAAAAATATTTTCATTTCTTTTATTTAAATAAAAAACAACAAAAAATTGATAGTTTAGGTGATATAGAATAAATTAAGTGAACCACACTGAAAGGATTTTCAAGAGAGATGTCCTTGTTCATACACTATATTGAACTAGGAAAAATATAATTGTTTTTATCCACACCCACCGACACGTGTGCATCAAAACTGGCATCATTTCTGAGGAGACAATCAATAGTTCATTTCATTTTAATATTTTAACATGTAAGGTAGATTTCATTTTTTTTTAACTAAAAAAACCTCCACAATGTATCCAAATTCCGAATATTTTGCATGGAAAAATTACTCATAGGTGAAGAAATAACTACAACAACAAATATCTCAGGTTCTAGAACATATATAAAGAATTGAAAAACTGATAAGAAAAGTTGAAAGAGCATTGGATTATATTCATTCATTAATGGAGAAACCCAACCCTGAGTCGGATCAAGAACTTGAGGTGGAAAAGGGGGAAGACGTACTTGCTGAGCTACAAGTTGGAGATCAACAAATATTAGATGAATTCCTGATTAAATGTGAGGAACTAACTGATATCCCCATAAAATAAAAATAATAATTATCAACACCACTTAATGAAGAAATCACCCAAGTGGTGGAATTTGAATTCAAGATATAGGAGCCCAACTACCTACCTCCATCCTCATAGATTCTACTCAAAGAGGCACTTACCACTGAGGTAGATATTGAAGCTGAACTGACTCTGAGAGTTGAACCATTATTTGACTCTATCTATTATAATTTTGTTGAATCTGAATTATAAATCACTCCATATGGTTTGGATTATATATAATCATACAATCTCTACTATTCCTTCGAGGATGAAGAAGAATATGGATGTGAACCTATTTTAGAACATATAGATCTCCTTGGGCATGTTGAATATTTATTGAAAGAAGTTCATAAGGAGATTCAACTGGATTTTCCTTAAGAAATCATACTAAAAGATACTTACTTCGATGGGGAAAATTTTGATCTTGATGCTTCATGTTTTAATTTTATTCAAATAGAATTACACTCTGACTTTCCCTTTGACTATTATTTTGATGCAGCATAACTTGAGAAACCACTGGATAGTGATGAAGAGGTTTCACAAGTATAAACCAAAAAATAGGATGATCCATACTTCATATTACACCTTCCATGCAATCTATACCTCACTGTGAAGGGGGGGAGCTAGTGTACTATATATATGGATCATTACTCACCCAGAAGGATGAATCACTAGCTGAGAAAATCCACATGTGGTGGTTCAAATCAAAGAAGTTTCATCCACCATATGACATTGGATAACAACTGGTACTTCCCTCTATATTTAGTAATAATTCAGATCCCACTTGGGGGATCATACCAAGATTTATCTTTACGTACTTTCTAGAAATTTATATTCCAATTCCTTTTCATAGAAGTAGTGAAGCATGCATCCCACTCTCTCTATCTTTTTTGAGCATAAATGACATGATCCTTGTGCTTAATTGATTTTTTTCTTTTATAGGTTCATGATGGTATAAGTAAGCCCTAAATGGTGGAAGGTAAAGGACTGAGCTTCATATAAAAATGGAGTTTAATTTTATTGTTTCATCTTTTAAACTCTCTACATTTTTTTACACATCATGATTTGAGATTTAAAGATAAAATTGCATGCCCACGCTTGAATTAATGTTTTACTCAACTTATCTAGGAGACATAAGTTTTTTTTAATACTATTATTCTAGGTTTTTTATTTCAATGTTATTTAGATTGAATGAGTAAAATGTAGAATTAAAATTTTAACGTGAAGCCTGTATATTAAAAGGAATACTTGTGATTTTAGGGAACAAATTGATTCATGTAAATGAAATTTCCCAATCATTTTCATGATATGAATTTCTAAAATTAATATGAATTGATTTGTTATTATTAATCATGTATTGAGTGATTGTACCAAATAATATATCTCATTCATGAGAGGATTTATAGACCATGTAATTCCTATTAATTCTTGAGCATATTTATTGAGTTATCTTAGAACATATAACTAACCAAAACTTGTATTGAAACATGTCAAAGCTATGACTATGAAAAAACAAATTTAAAATGATTGAGGAATCCTTAAAAAACTCGCTTATCCTTAAAATACCTCCTTTACAAAAATCCTTATTTTATCCCATAGATTCCATGAATGACCTTGTTAGGGATGATCCATGTCTCAAACCATTTTTATCCATTCCTTCCCTCCTCTTAGTATTTGCATGATATTTTAATGATGAAGTGTGGGTGTAAAGGGAATCATGGTGGAAGAGATGATATACATTGTAAGTAAGAAGTGTGGAGTGATATTTTGGGAATTATAAATGTTTGTGGAATCATTCATTATACTCTATTTTCCCCCTCCTGAATTAAAACAAATTAAAAAAATGACAAAGTTAACCAAAAAAAAGTGAAAAATGGTTTGTCATTTGGGAGAACCAAAAATCACCATTTCCCAGACCGACAACCCTATGATCATATATAGTTAGTAGATGGATATGAGGTTTGATCTAATCATAACTTTAGAAAAAATAAAAAAAATTACAAAAGTAAGAAAATATTCAAGAGGGTGCACAAATCATTTATTAAGTATAATTTGATCATGACCATACTTTGAGTTTTGGGGAAATAGTTGTTGCTACTTTGAAGGGGAGAATTTAATTACACTTTTTTATATCATGCATTGTAATTAAGAGATAAACCTCCTCCTTTTGCATTAATTTTTAAAAAATCAAATCCTAACAACCTTAAGCCTCAGAGTTATTTGAACCTTTATTGAAAGTCCTCATGATTTTATGTGTCTGTTTTATTTACAAAGTGGAGAAAGTAGTTCATTTATAATCCTATAGATAAGGAGCATGTTATCATGATATGAGAATAAATATACTTGATTTTTATCATGACTTATGAGAGAAAAGATTTAAAAGTGTGATAGATCATAATTTGGAAGGTTTAATAATAATGAGTTGAGGATTTTGAATGAATGAAAGGGGAAGTTCCATAATTCTCCAAAGGGAAAAAGTAAAATACATTATTTGATTGTTTCTTTGAAAAATGGGAAATTAAATTGATATTTTTTGTGGTTTTTTGAATGTTTTATTTCACAATTTTTTTATTGCATTGTAATTTGAATATTGGAAACATCGTTGTCCTCTGATTTCCATGTTGAGATTTTATGCTTAAGTACAACCATGGTTTATGTGTGGGGGTATTTGATAAAGAAAATTTATGTGAATATTTTTAATCAAATAATGAATATTTTTTACTTTTTTTCAATGATAAAACTAATTTATTTATTTGTATTATAAAAATAATTATTAATTTTAATTTTATAATGAAAATGGTCTAAATTGTGGAAAGTGATTAATTCTGGATTTTTGTTAGATTTTTACGTCAAAGGTATTTTGGTCATTTATTTAAAAATATAATTCCAAATTGGGTTGTTATTATTTTTTATAAAAAATATTTTATTTCCTCTAACTTTTTATTTTGGACCAGGGGTGGATTCGACCATCTAGAGGCCTTAAAATCAATGAAGTTGAATAGTTTTCCAGGAAGATAGTGTAAACCCCACCACCATAACGAAAGACCATATAAGACAAGACACCTCCAATTGAGGTGATTATAAATGTATTAGAACGAGCACACATATTCATGTCTCTAAAATAAATATGAAGGGTTTTTTAATTCATTAATGTTTTCATTGGATGTTATACTTTTGAAGGGATCTTCTTGGAAACTTTATCCAGAATAAGTAAGAGTCGATTAAAATTTCATAACTCATACAATCGATGTCCAAATGAGCTGAAATTTTGAGACGAGACGTGGAAGAAAATGGGAAAAAACATTGATGAAGGGTTTCACACATGAATCCTCCATTTATTGGGTCAAAACTGCGAAATGTTTCAAAGGAAGAATTATTCCTATAAAAGGAGGACCTCACCTCCTTCCCAAATTATCAGCTCAGAGCTCACAGCTAAGGAGAGATCTCACCAAGTGTTGGGCACCACTACTACTCCTCTTTCCCCCCTGTCATTTCTTCTTTTTATTTTATTTTCATTTTATTTTTGTCTTATTTTTCAATTGAAATTTAAATTTTAGTTTTATTAATCCATGCATTTGTGTTTCTCCATACATCCCACAATCCTTTTTCTCAATTATATTTTTTTAATAATAATAATTATTATTATTATTATTATTATTATTATTTTATTCATATTCTTAAACTATTTTATTTTCTCCCTCTCTCATTTTTCAAAAAAAATTCTTAATAATAATATTATTATTAATTAATTAATTAATTAATAATATAATTATTATTATTTTAACAACAATAATAAATTATTTATTCTTATTATCTCTCTACTTTCTCTCTCTATCTCCTCAACCATCCACCATTGTGATCTCCCACTCTTAGAAATGAGATGCTAACCTCGAGACTTGGCCTGAGTGGAGGTCAAGGTGTTCTTGAATTTTCTTTAATGTTTATTTTAAGTTTGTGGTAGATTTGAGTAGCATACATTGGTGATGTGAATGTCCCCAATGTGGTGATGGACCCCAATTACATGCAACTTAAACTATTCCTATTATGGAGAAGAATAGTGATTCAATCATGATATTTCATGTTTGGATTATCAAAATGAAATCCACATATAAAGGAGAATAATGGTTGAACCTAAGACTAAACCCTAAAACTAATTTCTTTCTTCATTAACTAGTTTTATTTACATTGTATGATAGTTTAGATTTTTCATATCAAAAACTCAAAAATATTTTCATCGCTTTAATTTAAATACAAAACAAAAAAAGTGATAGTTTAGATGATATAGAATAAAGTAAGTGAATCACATTGAAAGGCTCATCCAATGAGTTGACCCTGGTTAGTCACTATGTTGCATTAGAAAAAATATAATTGCTTTTTTCCATGCCCCATGAAATGCGTGCATCAAAACTGGTTCCTTTACCATGGAATCAATCAATAGTTTATTTACTTTTACTATTTTCACATCTTAGGTAGATTTCATTTTTTAATTAAAAAAACAAAAAAAAAACTTCCATGATGAATCCAAATTCAGAATATTTTTCATGGGAAAATTACACATAGGTGCAGCAACAACAATAACAAGAAGAATATTTTAGAAGATCTCGGGTGAAAGAACATAGAGAAAGCATTGAACAAATAGCAAGAAAATCTGAAATATTATTTGATTATGATCATGAATTAATGGAGCAACCCAACCCTAAGACAGAGAAATAACCTAAGGTGGAAAAGGGGGTAGAGGTACCTGCTGATATACAAGTGGGAGATCAACAAAGATTGGATGAATTCTTTATTAAATGTGAGGAACATCATGATCTCCCCATACAAAAAAAATGAAGAAGATCCCACACCAATGAAGGAAGAAACCACCCAAGTGGTGGAATTTTATTTCAAGATAGAAGATCCTGACTACCTGCCTCCATACTCATAGAGTCTACTCCAAGAGGCACTTACCACTAAGGAAAAGATTGAAGCTGAACTGACTTATGGATTTAAACCATTATTTGACTCTATCTCTTCTAATTTTATTGAATCTGAATTCTACATCACTCATTGTGGTTTTGATTATATAGAATTATAAAATATCTTATATGCCTTAGAGGAAGAAAAAGAACATGGATGTGCACATTTTGAGGAACATATTGAGCTACCTCAACATTTTGAATATTTGTTTAAGGAAGTTCATAAGGATATTCAAGTGGATTTTTCTAAAGAAACCACACCAAAAGATGCTTACTTTTATGGGGAATAATTTGATCTTGATTCACCATATTTTAATTTTATTCAATTAGAATTACACTCTGACTTTACCTTTGACTGTTATTTTGATGAAATATACCTTGAGAAACCATTAGATAGAGAATAAGAGGTTGCACAAGTAGAAACTAAGAAAGAGGATGATCCATACTTCATCCTACTCCCTCAATGAAATTTATACATAATTGTGATGGGGGGAGCTAGTGTACTCTATACATGGATCATTAATCACCTAGAAGGATGAAGAACAAGCTAAGAAAATCCACATGTGTTATTTCAAATCAAAGAAGCTTTATCCACCATCTGTCTTTGGATTACCGCTACTACTGCCCTCTGAAGGTAGTAAAAATTCGAGGCCCACTTGGGGGATCATACCAAGATTTATCTTTACTTGATTTCTATGAATTTACACGTAAATTATTTTTCATATAAGTAGTGTAATATGAATCCCACTCCCTCAGTATTTTTTTAGCATAAATGACATAATCCTTGTGATTAATTAATTTATTTTATTTTAAAGGTTCATGATGGTATAAGGAAGCCTCAAACGGTGGAAGGGGAAGGACCAAGTTTCATAGAAAAAGGGAGTTCACTTTTAGTGTTTTATCTTTTAAACTCTCTACATTTTTTCCCACAACATGATTTTAGATTTAAAGATAAAATTGCATTCCCACACTTGAATTCATGTTTTACTCGACTTATCTAGGAGACATACATTTTTTTAGGAATCGTGTGATTCCATGTTTTATATTTTAATGTTAATGAGATCGAATGAGTAAAGTGTAAAATAAAATTTTAAAATGAAGCATAAATATTAAAAGGACTTGTAATTTGGGGGAACAAATTGATTCATGTAAATGAAATTTCCCAATCATTTTCATTCTTTGAATTTTTCAAATTCATTTGAATTGATTTGTTATTATTAATTATTCCTTGAGTGATTTTCCCAAATCATATGTCTCATTCCTAAGAGAATTTATAGACAATGTAATTCTTATTTATTCTTGATCATATTTCTTGAGTGATCATGGGACATGTAACTGACCAGAACATGTATTGAAACTTGTCAAAGCAATGACTGTGAAAAAAATACATTTAAAATTATTAAGTCATCCTTTGAAAATTCACTTATACATAAAATACCACCTTTACATCAATCATTCTTTTATCCCATCGAGACAATGAATGACCTTGTTAGGGATGATCCATGTTTCAAACCTTTTTATCCATTCCTACACTTCTCTTAGTATTTTCATGATATTTTAAAGTTTAACTGTGGGGTAAAGGGAATCATGGTGTATAGGATGATGTACATTGTAAAGAATAATTCTTGGGGTTATATTGTGGTAATTGGAAAATTTTGAAGAATCATTCATTATACTCTATTATTTTCCCCTCTTGATATAAAAAATGACAAAATGAAAAAAGGAACCAAAAAAGAGAAAAATGGGTTGTGATTTGGGAGAACAAAAAATCACCATTTTTCAGATCGACGGTCTTCTGATCGTAGGTTATTATGTGGTAGATGTAAGGTTAGATCTATTAATTACTTTGGAAAAAATAATAAAGTACAAAATTAAAAAAAATTAATAGTGTGCACAAATCATTCATTATGCATAATTTTATCATGACCTTACATTGAGTTTTGGGGAAGTGAGTGTGGCTACTTTGAAGGGGAGAATTTCATTACACTTTTTGATTTACTTAAGAGATAAAGATCCTCCTTAATCCTTAATTTTTAAAGCATCAAATCCTACCAACCTTAAGCCTTAAATTCATTTGAACCTTTACTGCAAGTCCTCATGATTTTATTTGTATTTTGTTTTTAAAAAGTGGATAAAGTAGTTCATTTAAAATCCTCTGGATAAGAAGCATGTTATCATGATATGAGTGTAAATATACTTGATTTGTATCATGATTTTTGAGAGAAAATATTTAAAATTGAGGTAGATCATGATTTGAAAAGTTTAATAATAATGAATTGAGGAGATTTAATGAATGAAAGTAGAAGTTCCATCATTTTTCAAAGGGAACAATTAAAATACATGATTTTATTATTTCTTTGAAAAATAGAAAATTAAATTTATATTTTATGTAGACTTTTGAAAGTTTTATTTCACATTGAAATTTGTTTGATTTTATTGCATATGAATTTGAATATTGGTAACATTGGTTTCCTTTGATTTCCATGTTGTGATTTTATACTTGAGGACAAGCATGGTTTAAGTGTGGGTGTATTTGACAGATAAAATTTATGTGTATATTTTTAATAAAATAATGAATATTTTTTAATTTTTTTCAATTATAAAACCCATGTATTTAATTGTTTTATAAAAACAATGGGTAATTTTAATTTTAGATTAAAAATAGTCTAAATTGTGGAAAGTGCTTAATTCTGGATTTTTGACAGATTTTTACGTCAAGGGTATTTTAGTCATTTACATAAAAATATAATTCTTAATTGAGTTATTTTTTTAGAATACCTATTTTATTTCCTCTAACATTATATTCTGGACCAGGAGTCGATTCAACCATCTAGAGGCCTTAAAAATCAATTAAGTTGAATAATGTTCCAGGCAGACAGTATAGACCCCACCACCATAACAAAATCCCATCTCGGCCTACGCACCTCCAATTGAGGTGATTCTTCCTATATTAGAATAATAAAAAATAAGTGCATCTATAAAAAAAATATAAAGGAGTTTTTAAGTCATTAAAGTTTCCATTGGATGTTATACTTTTGACGGAATCTTCCTAGAACCTTCATCGGGAAAAAGTATCAGTCAATTAAAAATTAATAACACATACATTCGGTGGGAAAATGAGATGAAATTTTTATAGAAGACGCAAAATACAATGGGTAACATCATTAATGAAGTTTTCTACACATGAATCATCCATTTATTAGTTAAACAACTCTCAATGTTTTTGAGGAAGAATTCTGCCTATAAAAGGAGGCCCTCAAATCCTTCCCAAATCATCAACTCGGAGCTCCCAGCCAAGGAGGGATCCCCCCAGGAGCTGGGAACCACTACTAATCCTCTATATATCCCTCATTTCTTCTTTTTATTTTATTTTTATTTTGGTTTTGTCAAATTTTTAAATTTTAATTTAATATTTAGTTTTATTAATCCATGTATTTGTGTTTCTCCAACTATCTCGCAATTCTTTTTCTCAATTATATTATTTTAATAATAAGTATTATTATCATTATTATTAGTATTAATATTAATAATATTATTATTATTATTATTATTATCATTTTCCTATTTTAAAACTATTTTATTTTCTCCCTCTCTCCTTTTTCAAAAACTATTTCATTAATTATAATTATAATAATATTAATTATTATTATTATTATTATTATTATTTTAACAACTAGAATATATTATTTATTCTTCTTCTCTCTCTCCTTTGTCTCTCTATCTCCTCATTAATCCACAATTGGGATCTCCTACTCTATAAATAAGATGCTAACCCCGAGACTTATCCCGGGGGGAGGTCAAGGTGTTCTTGAATTTATTTAACATTTATTTTATGTTTATGGGAGATTTGAGTAGCATGCATTGGGGAGGAGAATTTCCCTGATGTGGTGATGGCCCCTAATGACATGAAACTTAAACTATTACTATTATAGAAAGGAATAGTGATGCAAACATGAGATTTCATGTTTGGATTATCAAAATGAAATCAACATATAAAGGAGAATAATGATTGAACCTAAGACTAAACACCAAAACCAAGTTCTTTCTTCATTAACTTGTACTTTTTTCATTTCATGATAGTTTAGATTTTTCATATCTAAAACAAAAAAAATATTTTCATCTCTTTCATTTAAATACCAAATAATAAAAAATGATATTTTAGGTGATGTAGAATAAAGTAAGTGAACCACACTAAAAGGATCCTCAAGAGAGATGACCCTGGTCATCCACTATGCTGCACTAGGAAAAATATAATTGTTTTTTCCACTTCCCATGATTGGAATGCTTCAATTCCTCATAGTTATCCTAGGAAAAAAGCCATAAATGGTATATTTAATAGAAAATAACCAAATAGGTTGTTTAGTTAGGGTATACAACATATAATATTCAAGATAAAACCTCTTTAACTAGATATGGGATACCTATCAATTCTAGGATTAAAATTCAACTTAGGTGATTCCTAAAAATTGAGTGCATGAAATGCTATAATATATTAATGATCAGAAATTCAACAAAAATCAAATGACCCTTAGTTCCGTGCTAGATGGGTCATCCAGTATCAGGGTCAGATACATCTTGGTTTTAGAGAAATATGAATAAAAACAAATAATAAAAAATTAGGGAATATGTGCATAAATTAAAATAACGTATTTGATGTCTAGAATAATTGAGAATGGATAAAAAGGGATTAAGGCCTTACTGTTATGGATCCAAGGAGATAAAACACATTTGAATCAGACTCCAGATGGAGAATGGATTTGAATTCCTGGTTTAAGCCCAAGGATGGATCTATAATGGTTTACCATGTTGTGCAAAGAATAATGGAGAAAAGTATTTTATGTTATATAAAATTTCAGAGGGTAAATTGTCATTTTACCCAAAAAACTGGACCCCATGGTTTAGCCTCATGGTTTTTTAAACCATGTGCTAAGTCGCACGATTGATTATAGGAAGAAGGGGAGCTCGCACGATTTACTGGAATGGTTTAAAATTCATGTGAAAACTGTGATAAATGCCACTATTAATGTCTTCTAAAAATAAAGACATGTCTGCGGTTTTCACTAAACATGTGACCTCCTCTTTTCACCAAAAACATGGGTTCTGGGCTCCAGAACAGATCAGAACACCCTTGAGACCTCTTTGACATCAACATACACTCATATTAGGCCATATTTAAGCAATTAAACTATGAATTGAATGAGAAAAAAAAGATACATACCTCAAAGATGAACTGGGTTATTATAGACATCCCCCTTAAAGAAATTCTTCCTTAAAATTCTCCCTCAAGGGTGATCAAGAATGTAAAAAAATCTCTAGCCACTATGATCATACATCGACCTCCCTCTACCAAGTCTCATCTTGTACCCAATCATGCTACCATAGCACCCGTAGTAATGGAACAAAATGACCTCAGAGAACATTCGTGCTATAATCCTTAATCTGTATTGGATGCTTCTCGAAGGACACATATCCCTGTAACTCAACCTACTTGGACTGAAAGGCATGATATGGGTGTGAATAGTAATATTAAAGATGAAAAACATGGAAGATGTCATGCATATCCTGGTACCTCTGAGGTAAATGTAGATGATAGAAAACCAGACCGACTCTCTCTAGAATCTCAAATGACCCAATGTATCTTGGAGAAAGCTTACACCATATCATGATCCTTTTGTTTCCTAGCCTTGGTGGAACACAGAGGAAAACATGATCCCCAACCTCAAACACTTAAATTTGTCTATGAAAATTAGAATATGATTTATGATGAGACTATGCAGAATCCATCCACTTCCGAATTAACTACACCTGCTTTGTGGTCTCCTAGACAAGACAAGGTCCACGCATAGCTGCATCTCCTACCTCCAATAAACATAGGGGAGATCGGAATAGACTACCATAAAAAACCTCATATGAAACTATCTAAATAGTGTCCTAGAAGCTATTATTATGTTAAAAATCAACCCAGATTATATGCCTCTCCCAAGATCCCTCAAATTCTAAGACGCATTTCTATAGCATGTCTTTAAGCACCTGACTCATGTTCTCTGATTGGACATCTATTTGGGGGTGGTATGTTGTGCTTAGAAGTACCTATGTACCCAGATCACTTTGTATCCATTTCCATAATTTAGAAGTAAATTAGGCATCCCTATCTAAAATGATAGAATGTGTGACCCAATGTAGTCATACAATATCACAAATGTACAACCTTACAAGATCATCAATAGTGAATGTTTCTTTTATTGGAAGGAAATGTGAAACCTTCGTGAGCCTGTCCACAACAACCCATACAACATCATTACCTTGATATGACCCCAAAAAATCTATCACAAAACACAAAACAACATCATTCTATTTCAACTTAGGAAAGGGTAGCTACTGTAAAATTATGGAGGGTAATTGGTGTTCTGCATCCACCTACTGATAGGTGGAACACCCCATGATAGAACTAGCTACATATCTTTTGATACACATCCACCAATACTGATGTTTTAAATCTTGATACATATTGGTGACACTAGGATGCACTTCCCACACAGAGTCTTGCAAATCCCACATCATCTCCTTTCAAATGTCTAAAGTGGACCATATGAATCCATGTACATGCAGGATCTCATCCTTGCCTACAGTATAACAAGGATGAGTTTCCTTACCTTCCACACTATCTTATATAACTAGGCCTTCATAATCTGATATCTACCACATTCTCAATCTATCCAATACGGTAATGTTAAGATCTAGGGATGATAGAAACCTCTTCTTATTACTATTGTGAATGTCCAAGTGCATCCTATAGAACAATTACACAAGCTACCACTCACTACTAGCTTGTTTCACAACCTGTATCTGAGTCCTCTTACTTTTTGCATCAGCCACTTCATTTCCTTTACAATGTGTGTAGGTGAGATCAATGTTAAAAGGATGAAGATACTCCATCCACCTTAACTACCTCAGATTCAGATCATTCTATGTAAATATATACTTGATGATTTTTTGGTCCATTTACACCAAAAAAAATCTATCCTAGTGAGTAATGTCTCCAACAGCGCAATGCGTGAACAACCGGAGCAAACTTCAGATCATGTGTCAGGTAATACATCTCATGTGGCCTCAACTATTGAGACTTGTATTCCATGACTCTATCCCCCTAAATAAAAATTGCTCCTATACTAATACCTGATACAACATAGTACATAGTGTAACTCCTACCTCACTCTAAAAAAATTAATAGCAGTTTTGAAGTCAATCTCTCATTCAGCCCCCTAAATTTTTCATCATAGGAATTTCATTATACATACATCACATCCTTTTTATTCAAGCCCTTCAGCGGCACTGATAAGCATGATAATTTTTATATGAAGTTCTTATAGTAACCAACCAACCCTAAGAAACTTCACACCTCAAAGATTTTATTAGGATTCTACTAGGAAACTAATTCTCTCACCTTCTCTAGGTCCATTAATACTATTTTCTTTGAGATGATGTGACACAATATGTGAATCTGATCCATTAAGAAGTGGAATAATTTGAGATTATAAAATAAATTATGATCCCTAAGAGTATTCAAAATGATCACAGGATGTTTTTCATGGTTGTGTCAATTGTGAGAATACAAAAAGATATCATCCAATAAAACCATAACAAACGAGTCTAGATAAATATGGAACACTTGGCTCATCAGTTCCATAAAGACCACTGGCACATTCATGAGACCAAATTTCATAACCAAATATTCATACTAACCAACCCTGCTTTGAAATGCTATGAGAGGTATGTTTGATGGTCTAACATGCACTAGATGATATCTGGATCTCAATCAATCTTTTAGAGGAACTGAGATCCTCAGAGATGTTTGAATAGGTAATTTTTCCTCTATAGAGGATACCAGTTCTTAACCATCAACTAGTTCAATTTTCAGTAATCCACAAATAGCATGAGGTTACTATCCTCCTTTTTCATAAAAATGGCCAGCAAATCCCATAGAGAAGCACTGGTTCAGATGAAACCCTTTACCTATAAATCCTCAATCTTCCTGTAATGCTCTTGAAACTTAGTGGTAGCAATCCTATAAGGAGGAATGGATATAGGTGCAGCTCTTGGGACTAGATCAATAGAGAAATCTACCTCTCTCACCATAGTTAATCATGAAATGTCATCCAAAAAGATATCCCTAAAACAATCAACCACTATAGGTAAATCAATCTGATGCATTCCATAATCATCCACATATAAACTAGAAATCTTGGATGTCATATTTCCCAACCCAAGATACTTGGGTCCATCTCAGCTTGTCTAGACATCCCATTTACTTTTTTGAAGAAAATATCTTCCCTCTATTGATGTGAAACTTACCCTACAGTGATAGAAATAAACAAAGGCTAAAAAGGGAACCAAACAATCCATCCTGAGAATGATATAAAAGCCTATAATCTTGAATACATAGAGGTCCCATATGAAGTGTCACCCACCAACCTCATGGGAGAACTCCCTACACTGCGGCACACCTTCTATCCTGATCCCAAACAGAGTTTCTCATTTCCTAATGCCACCAAAAGTATAAACAAAAATCCCAAGGATCTCCAAAATGGGAACATATATGAATCTATGTGAATGACCTATATCAAAAAGTACAAAAGCTAAAACAATGTCTAACAGAATAGTACATCCAATAGTAGAATGCATGTGATCATTATACTTCTAGTTTTGTTGCACTATATATTCATGGCTTGTACTATGACCCTGCAACATTTCCTAGATACCCTAAGCTGATCCACAATGTTGTAACTTTGAACCTAGTGTCTATCTACCACAACCATGACCACCACCATGTCCTGATCAATCTGTTGTACCCAAGCTACCAATGTAGTGAGAATCTACTGACCCTGATTCTGACCATGGAGTCATTGTAGACCCTCTCTCACTAGATATGGGTGGAAACATTTGGAAGAAGCACTATAGATATCCCATCTTTCCAAAATATTGGCACTCGAATGGGTCCCTCATACAATGTGGCCTCATATGTCCTATCCTAATTCACTTGTAGGACCTCACATGGATACTTTAAGAGGTGTTTTGATTTCTAATATCACATCATGGAAGCTCCGTATGACACATCCTATTGTAGGTCGATGTAGTACCAGTCCTAGGTGCCAACCACCCTAGCTCACACATCTATATTCCTTCAGGTTATGCTATGTAATCATCACCCGGTACACTATCCCAGGTATATTAGTCATATGGAATACATTTACCTATGATCAGATGTCATACTTGATACCATCCTCAAATCACTTGACCTTGGATAACTCGACACCCATCAGAATAGGTGAGAAACAATGGAGCTCAGTAAAACTATCCAAGAAATCCATAACTAATAGAACTCCCTGATATATATGTAAGAATTCCTAGGATCAATCGGCACTCAATGTCTCTAGATAAAAATTATCATAGAAGTCCATCTATAAATACCTCTAATCCATCTTCTGATGACGTTCCTTTTGATTGATAACATCCCACCATCTCTTGGTGGAGTCATGTTGCATATAAGTAGTGATATTTACCCTCCTCTCAGGAGGCATCTCTAAGTGATTTAAGATAGAAAACACGACCTCGATCTATAAATAATCAGCCTATGGTCTGACATCCCCCAAAAATGTGGGTGGATTCTTCTACTAAAACTCATGTGTCTACTCTTCCATAGTCAGGGAAGGTCACAGTGCTCCCTGGATAGTCTGTAAGAACTGCATAAAACCTTCACATAACTATGCCTCATCACCTATGTCCAGCATAAAATCTGATTCCATAGATAAAACTACTAGAGGACCCATGGGTAGCCCATTTCCCACCCCCTTTGAAGAGAGATCATTTCCACTCTCCTAGCATACAACTATAGGTCATCATGGAGGCATAGCTCTAAAATTCCAAACACATTCCTCTATTTTTGATCATTAATGATTTCACTACTCAAAAGTGCAAAAACATAGATAGTATAGGTACAAGACCCCCTAAATAAGAACGCGCCCAAATGACTATCCCATGGTTCAGGTCTGAACATTAGACAAAAGGGTGACACTACTAAATTCCCACTACTAGGGTTGGTCCTGGTCAAGTTCTTTATCAAGAAATATTAATTTCATGTGTCTTCATATTAATTTTATTTAAAAATAAGTTCACATTTACATTCACTGAATTGATACTCAATAAATGTTTGTCACATTCCCTTTGGAAAGGAACTTTACTGGAACATCAAAATTTTGATCTATGGGAGCTCATACATCCCAAGAATAAAATCTTGTCATCCACCTATGAAACATTATAACATAATTCACTTTAAAGATGAATCATGATCCACCAAATTCCAATCCATATGGGCCCATACACCTTAGGTACCAATTATTGGTTTCCATCTATTTCACACCATAATATATCACAATATACCTAACATAATAGTAGGCATATATATACCACATCATCTATCACAAAAAAACATGCAATCAGTAATGCATCCTAAATAGCATAGCAGAATGCATGGCATGTGAAATCTAAGAAGTGCCTATATGATGAATGAGATGTTATACCCTCATTGAATTAGTTTTTAACCCAATGAAACCCAAAATAATATCATCAATAATAATATAAATCAAGTGCATCACCTAATGGTGGAATCAATTAAACTGTAATATTCAAAATCTAGAAAATAGTTATTCAATTCGAAGGAATTTGGCATTTTCTAGTACAAAGGTTATCTATTAAAATATATAGTTCATTATAAAATTCATATTCCTTCATATCCCTTTTTGTTTTCACTAAATAGTAATTCAAACTAGATATTAATCCCTCGAATATATTTTTTTAAAGTCACTAGCCCAGATTCCACTAAAAGGTGCCTCGAGCCTGGTGGGTCACATGCCCTCAATTGTATCTCTCAAAATGACAGGGGATTCCAACTAGCAGTGAGGGACTGGATGAGTGTGTGAGGAGACTATGACTTCATTATTAGAGTGTATCACAATTGAATATCAATAATGGATACAAGTAGAAAAGGTAGTAATATAATATAACATATACAAATAGTGGAATATTGATAAATGAAAAAAAAACAGAATATTTCTAATATACAGGATGATTCTACATGTCATATGTCTCTAATAGAGAATCCAAACTATGAATACAAGTTACATACAAAATCCATAAAACAAAAGTAAAAAATTCCAAAAGAATCCCAGTAGCATCGCAAGCCTCAGCCTAGTCCCAAACTCTTATGCTCTTAAGTGGAATATAATGTACCTATATAAGTGTTCTTTCCCATATCATTACATTTAATCATATAATATATTTGGTTCTAAAAAGGTGATCCAAATAGAGTTTGAGATATAATCCTAGTAGGAAACCACCCATGGTGTGTGCCAATCAGCCAGTGAATATATATAGCAGTTAGTGTGCAATAAGAAATGTCCTAAGAAATGAAGAACTAAAAAGTAATAAACATAAATGAAATAGTTTTAATTTACATTAATTTACCATTTAAATTATATTTAAATTTATATATCTCAGGATATGGCTCAATCTCAACATCCATGAACGCCTCAAAAGGACATCTGAACAACACAAGTCAAGTGTGAATCGAAGCCTATTTTTTGTCTTGGAACATGCATCACAAGTCATTTCATTTATAATTCAATTCATAACATCATCCCATCCATCACATTCCTAAGTTGTAATTCATGTATCACTCTAGGTTAAATTTTAACCAACACCCTACAAGCTCGTCCCTGGTGATCCTCTCAGGAACCTGATATCACTATAGGTGAGGTATAACATCAGATCCAATTGAGTCCATCCTCGGTGCTCCTCAATATAAGCTTGAGTGTCACCCCTTAGAATAATAATAAAATTTCATTTGATTCCATCCATTTCATTCTCATAAGAATCCATGTATCAATCAGTATTTATTTTTATACTCAATTTGTTCATCCATGGCATTTCTCAATGGATCCATGTATCACCTATAGATTTATCACATTTAACCATTGAGTTTGGCCATGGAATCCTAAGGTGGATCCAAGTATCACCCAATGTATAAAGGTCAATAGTAACATAATTTCATCCATGGAATTATAATTTGAATCCATGTGTCACCTAATTAAATTTATCATTTAACTAATTCCATTCCATTTAAAATTTCATTTAACATGCCAAGGTCCAAACCAATAGCATCCTCTAACAATATCAACTCAAAAGGTGTATAAATCCTTGGCCAACCTCAAAGGTCACAGCCTTTCAAATTCTCACATGGGCATATCATTGATAATAGGGTTCAAAGGCATAATAAATGTAAGATCCCAGCCATTTCTAGAGTTATATCAGACACATTTTTGGGTACTTTTTTATGATTTTAAGTAACTTTTATTTGGAGTAGTGGCTTGGAGTGCGGTTGGGTGAATTTTTAAGGAAAACTAATGGAAAATGGTTTGTTCATGGTTTGCGCATGGTTTGACAAACTGTGTGACCAAACAGCACCAAGAATGAAAAACTGGACAGAAAGGTCTGCACAGTTTGTGCACGGTTAGATAAATCATGCGACCAAACCATTCCAACCTTGAAAAACTAGATAGTGGAGTCTGCATGATTGGTTCATAGTTTTCCCTAACCATTCGCCTCTACCCAAAAAACTGTGCACACATGATTTTAATTCCAAAAATCCTTTTTAAAACCACCTGAACCCCCGGGACTTCCATATTTTCAACATTGGGTCAGGCTTGAAAAATTATAGGTGTTTCCAAATCCCCCCATAGAGATTATAAGTAGAACCTAACACTGTTATTCGAGATCAAAATCCCAGATTAAAGATCTGATCTCCTATCGATAAGTGGATTTCATCTCATTGCTTATCTCGTTCATTCCCCTATAATTCCTTGATCTTCTCATGGAAGATTTCCACTATTTTTCATGGATCTAACCCTATGAGTTAATATCTAGATCTAGTATTGTATATCTAGATGTAGATTTTCATGATCTTTATGCATTTGATCTTAATTTTGGTTTTAGGGATTTAGATTCGAAGCTTGATCGATGACATTGTGCCGCTTGGATTTTGGGGATTTTTGTTGGGATAACATCCATCAATAAACTGAGGTAGGTGTTCTAAATCAAACTCCCATTTTCATGTTTTATGATATGTGAATGTGAGTTTATGATTGCTAGATTCACTTGATGATTGATTTCCTAAATTGGGGTAATTAGGAATGTGGAATTGAAATTGAGTTTCCTTGGTGATTTAATTGGTAATTGAATCACAGAACAAACGATGGGAGGTTTCCCAAATAGATCTTTTGGAGATTTGATTTTTTATTTGATATATTGATGTGATTGTGATAAGATAATTAATTAGGGGAAATTAATTATGGAACTATGTTAGGTCATGTAAGATAATTAATTGTGAGAATTGATTATGTGCCATGATGTGATCTAAGATAATTAATTTTGAGAATAAATTATGACATTTTGGGTTTTGATTTGGATAATTAATTGTGAAGAATTAAATATAGAAAGAGAATTTTATTGATTGATTAGTTAATTGATGTACTAATTAATGGGTTATATGCTTATTTATATGTTGAATTAACTAATGGAATTTGAAATGTTTAACTAATCGTTGGATTAGTAAATAAATAATGTGGTAAATCTTATGGATTAAAGAATGATTAAATGGATGTGATTTTTTGGTGCTAGGAATGGCGTCCTAGACTGATTAGAAGTTGGGACTTTTATATGGCATTCCTCCCCAATAGTTATCCAATAATGAGATTATGGGGTTCTAGGCATGACGACCTACACGAAATGAGAATTGGAGTGCTAGGCATGATAACCTACACTCAATGAGATTTGTGGTGATATGCATGACTACCTACACCAAATGATTCATGATAATAATGAATAATGATTCAACTGAGAATTGGGGTGCTAGGAATGACGACCTACACCAAATGATTTATGAAAATAAATGTTGATTCAAAAGGGAAACATGAATTGAAATTGGCCTAATGTGTTGATTAAAGATTAAATGATAATGTGATAACTATTTAAATTATGCATTGTATTTATTACTTCATAAAACTGCATGCACTATCTTTTGACTGGACTCGTTTTAGACATCGTTGGTGGTGGCCTAATTAGTTGTACTCACACCCTATTTAGGCCACTTGATCGGCACTTTAGCAGACTTTATTATTGCAGGATAGGATAAGTTCAAGGCCCTGTGATAGGTTGTTGTTTGGGTTAGAGCATGGGAGAGGAAACCATATGCATTTTGATACCCTTTCTGGAGTTGTTGTGTCTTTACATTAAGTTTCATTGTAGAAAATTGGCACTTTCATTATCATAGGATGCTTTACCTGTCAGTTGAGTATTGTATTTTATGGTTTTGACTATCATATTTCATGGTATTGTTCTGGTTATTTATATTCTTTTGTACATGGTTATTTTTATTTTCTTCCGCTTGTATTTTATCCTAATAACAGAGGGTATAGTCTCCCCTAGACTGAATTACCTGACCCTCACTACTAGTCGGCACCCTCTGGTGTACGGGGTGGCGTGCTTGAGTTCATGTGGCCAACTGGCTCGGGGCACAGTTTAGTGGCTCCTGGGTCGAGACATCACAAAGTGGTATCAAAGGTGTTTTCTTTTCTTTCTTATTTTTTTTGTCTTTCTATTTTTGGGAAAAGGTAGATAGAAGACTAGGAAGAGTCGAGGCTTAGTAATGAGATCGTGCATGGGATTTTCAAACCCATGTACGGGGGAAAATCCAAGTACTTAGGGTGGGATTGTTGTGATTGTTGTTTGTTGTTACAATGGTATATTATTTCACCTTTGGTTACGCACTTGTGGTGTGATGTGATATTTTTTTGAAAATTGTTGAAATTTTATTTGTGGCCTAAAGAGGCACGATAGTTGAGTTTTCATGCATCATTCTTGGCACTCAGGGTTTCTGTGACATGCATCATTCTAGGTACTCATGGGAAAGTGGGTTGTGGGAATATTGTTGAACTTGAACTATTTTTCCTTATTGTTAGAGTGGAATAATGATGAAAAATGAGAATAAAGGGGTGTCTAATGAGAACCTTTATTGATGAAATCGGAATGATTAATTAATTAATTATTGAATTGATTAATTTTAGATAATGTGATTAATTATTGGTTGATTAATTAATGAGAATGAATGTACCCTAGTTAACCAAGACCTAGGAGTAAGATGGTTACGGGTAGTGATAAGGCCTCGGTGTTGACCGTGTGGTGAAAAAAATGGTGGAAAAGACCTATGGAAACTTTTTGTGTTAGTTTATTCCCTTATATAAATGTTATAAGGTTACGTTATAAGACCTAATAAGTTTTTTTGTCTTTGTAGAGATATGCCTCCACAACGCTTGTTGAGGGAGAGACCGAGGGGTATGGCCTGGAACGAACTTCCAGATATGACGCATGATGTACCATTGGTGTAAGATGATAAGGAAGGAGAATAGTTCTAAGAGAAATTTGCTCGTTTCATTCAATTCCTAGACAGAGAACTAGGACAGGTTCAGAAAATCATGTCTGAGTTGACAAGGGAGTTTCAACTGTAGCACCCTCCTACTTTTACTAGAAAGGGTGGAAATGAGGGAGGTAAATTCTATATTGAATCCATAAAGATGATAATTGACCATTTGGAGACTTTGGATGATAGGAGGGTAAATTTGGCTGTGTATATGTTGTGCGGTTCTGAAAATCACTGGTGGGATATTCAGGTACGATTGGGATAGACTAATGATATGTTATGGAATGAATTTTTGGAAAAGTTATTATAGAACTTCTATCCAGACACGCTGAGGAAAGATAAGGCTGCAAAGTTTATTCAACGGACACAAGGGATCATGTCCATAATGGAGTATGCTGAATGTTTCATATATTTACAGTGTTTTGCTCTATCTTTGGCAGCAGATGAGGATTCTTCGGCAAAATTATTTCTGGATGGACTTATGTGTGAAATTAAGTCCCATGTGAATATATTTAGGCTGAAGAAATTTTTAGAAGTGGTTAATCAGGATCTCATTTCAGAGGGGAACCTAAAGGAGTCTTCCAGTACTGGATAGGTATCTGAATGATCTGGTAGTGTGCCTTCCGAGAGAAAGAAGTGATATCACGAGAATCATAGTCAGGGTAGTGGAAAGCAAGGTGGATAGTCAGGAGGTACAGTTACATCAGATCTTTCTCATGTTCTTTTCCACTGGTGGGGTAGGTAGGGACACTATCATACACATTGTCCTAAACCACCAGTGGAGTTCCGGTTTTGTGGAAATATGGGATACCTACAAAAGTTTTGCAGGAAGCAGCGGAAAGCTGGTGCTGAGGGAGAAGCTTTACAGAGTTAGAGTGTGGGAAGGTAGTCTTCTACACCATATAGGTCTAGAAGCTAGAGTTCTAATAGAAGAGGCAGTAGAGGAAGTGGTTCCAGTGCTTTAGGGTATGAGCTCCCATATCAACATAATGGTGCTACTCAGGGGAGTTAGATGACACCGCAGGGAAGAGGGGCATGACAGATACATGCAGTGAAACCTACACTTGTTGAGAGAAAGGTTGGTCCATCGATAGTGAGAGGTACTATCCAAGTTTCTTCTACTTTAGCTACTTCCTTGTTTGATATTTTTGCCTCATGTTCCTTTATATTTGAAAACCTTATTAATGGCTTGAGCTTAGAGGTGTAGTTTGTAAGCGGTATGATGAATATCGATACACCGTTGGGAACACGAACTAGGGATATCTGTTTATGTAGGGTATGTTCTCTAGATATCGAAGAGTATAGTTTCCTTTGGGATATATATTTCCTTGATATAGTAGGCTTTAACCTGATTATGGTTATGTACTAGCTAGTCGCATACTAATCCCACATAGATTGTTACCGCATGAGAGTGACCTTTCTATATCCTTAGGGTGGCCAGTATGTTCACCGTGGAGAATGGGATATCCATGAAGGCAGATCTAGGACAATTAATTAGCAACTGGGATAGCTCACGGAACAATTTTCTAGTCTTTTACTGCAAGATGGTAGTGGTTGCCAAGATTTCCTTGCACCAGTAGTATAACTATTTCATGATGTATTTCCTGAAGACTTTTTAGGGTGTCCACCTAAGATAGATGTGGAATTCACAATTGACCTCATGTAGGAGGCTGATCTAGTATCTATTCTACCCAATAGAATGGCACCGACTGAGCTTTAAGAGCTCAAAATGCATTTAGAGGATTTGGAGGATAAAGGGTTTATCCGTTCAAGTATGTCTCATTGGGGATCACCTTTTTTGTTTCCAAAGAAGGCCTACGGGAGTTTATGCATATTTTTTTATTACCGGAAGTTGAATAAAATTACTGTGAAGAACCAATATACTCTTCTGCATATCAATGATACATTTGACCAGCTGAAGGGGGCTAGTGTGTTCTCCAAGATCGATCTGAGATCAGGGTATCATCATGTGAGAGTTCGAACTTCTGATATACCAAGAACTACTTTCAGGAGAAGGTATGGCCTTTATGAGTTTTTTTGTAATACTATTTGGGTTGAATAATGATCTAGAAGTTTTTATGGACTTTATGAACATGATATTTCATCCGTACTTAGATTAGTTTGTGGTGTTGTTTGTGGAAAACATCTTAGTGTACTCTGAAACTCATGACGATCGTGCTAAAAATATTGACATCATCCTGAGTACACTAAGATATCATCAGCTATATTCCAAGATCTCTAAATTTCATTTTTGTATTGACGTGGTACACATTTTGGGGCACAACATCTTGGAAGAAGGTGTGGAAGTGGACCTAGAAAAAGTGCAGGCAATGATTTCTTGGGAGAAACCCAAGAATTTTTTTATTATTTGAAGATTTTTGGGATTAGATGGTTATTAAATGAGGTTTATCCAGGACTTTTCCCAAATGTTAGCACCACTTATTGGTTTGAAAAAGACATGGATAAAGTTTTTTTTAACAGAATCATGGGATAATTCTTTCATGGAGTTAAAGAAGCGCTTGACTTTGGCACCAATTTTGATCTTACCTGAGTCAGGTGAGGAATACATGGTGTTCTGTGATGCTTCTAGGGTCGGACTTAGAGCTATATTGATGCAAGGGGTAGGGTCATTGCTTATGGGTCTAGGCAGTCTAGGCCATATGAACAGAATTAGCCTATGCATGACCTTGAGTTAGAAGTACTATTTTATGATCTTAAGTGTTGGAGACACTATCTTTTGAGTGAAACATTTACTGTTTTTATGGATCACAAAAGTTTGAATTATATCTTTTCACAACATGACATGAATCTTTGGTAGCGAATATTGGTAGAGTATATGAAATACTTTGATTTTAAACAATAATATACACTATGGAAGGAGAATAGTGTGGTTGATTCCTTGACTAGAAAAACTCAGATTTAGTTGGTACATGAGTTGAGTGCAGAGTGGAATATGATAACTTTGCTGGAGGAAATGCACGTGGTAGTTCAGGAGAGTTAGGAGAGGATGACTCTAGTTTCTGTAGCAGTGGATTCTACACTCTTGATATGGATTAGGGATAGGAAGTACGAGGATCTAGAGTGTTTATCCTTGAGGGAAGTCCTTGAAGGTGGGGAGACACCTTCAGACTGAAAAAATGATGATGATAATGATGATGAGATCATCTATTAGAAAAATCCGGTTGTTGTGCCTATGAGTATGCAAGAGTAACTCATGTGGGAATTTCATGCTTCAAGGTGGGAGGAACATCCTGGGGTGATAAAAATGTATTGTGACCTTTGATGATAGTTTTGGTGGCCAGGTATGAAAAAGGGGATAGTAGGGTTTGTAACAAGATGTTTCACCTATCAACAGGTGAAAGCAGAGAATCAACGACCTGGAGGCCTATTGCAGCTGTTACCTATTCCAGAATAGAAGTGGGATGACCTGACTATGGAATTTGTGGTAGGACTTCCAAATAATCTTAGGAAGAATGATTTTATTTGGGTCTTTTTGGATGAACTAATGAAAGTAGAACATTTATTTCCTATCAATGAAACCATTACAGTAGAGAAGTTGGGAGAAATATACGTGAGAGAGATAGTTTGTTTGCATGGGGTGCCATGGAAAATAGTTTTATATCATGATTCGCGCTTTACTTAATGTTTCTGGCAGTGCATAGAGAAGGCGCTCGGTACACATGTTCTGTTAAGTATGGACTTCCACCCATAGACAGATGGTCAGTCGGAACTTACCATACAGGTGTTAGAGGATATACTGCGAGCATGTATGCTTGACTTTGGTGGTTCTTTGGAAAAGCACTTTTCTTTAGTGGACTGTGCCTATAACAATAGTTATCAGGAAATTATATAGAAGGAACCATATGTGGAACTTTATTGTAGACCTTTTAGATCACCACTATGTTGGTTATAGGTAGGTGAGTCAGATCTATTGGGACCGAGTCTCGTTCCGGAGACATTAGAACAGGTGCAGTTGATTCGGAAACGTATGGATACATATTAGAGTATAAAGAAGTTGTATGCTGATAGGTGGAGATGAACATTAGAGTTTACAGAGGTTGATCATGTATTCCTTTAGGTGTCTCTTATATTGGTCCACCATAGGGTATGAAGGTAGGGAAACTTAGGGCCTAGGTTTATGGGACTATTTGAGGTGCTGGAGAGAATCGGGCTGCTGGCATACGGATTAGGACTTCCACAGAAATTTAGCACAATGCATGATGTTTTCCTTGTGTCACAACTATGTCGGTATCACCCCAACCCTTCTCATGTTATTGATGTGGAAGAGGTTGATCTCGAGATAGATGTGTCCTTTGAAGAGCATCTGATACATCTACTGGGTTGTAGTGAGAAAGTTGTATAAAGAAAGATCATGTCATTAGTTCATGTGTTATGGTAACATAGAAATGTTCAAGAGGAAACATTGGAATGGGAAGCAGACATGAAGGCTCAATGGCCCAATATTTTTGTCTTGTAATCTTAGAGAAGTTCAGGAGTGCAGCTCAAGGATGAGCTGTTATAAGGTGGAGAGATTGTAAGATCCCAGACTTTTATGAAGTCATCTCAGGCACAATTTCATGTACTTTTTGATTTTTTTTTAGTACCTTTGATTTTTAACAGTGAATTGGGGTGATTTTGGGATAATTTTTAAGGAAAACTAATGGAAAGTGGGATATGCAAGTTTTGCGTACGGTTTGAAAAATTTTGTGACCAAACTGTGCCAAGCGTGCAAAAATGGATAGAGAGGTCTGCACAGTTTGTGAAGGGTTAGAAAAACTGTGCGACCAAACCATGCCAACCTTGCAAAACTGGATAGTGGATTTCACATAGTTGGTGCATAGTTTTCCCTAACAGTGCACCTCTACCCAGGAAATCGTGCGCCTGGGATTTTAATTTCGAAAATCCTTTTTAAAACCACTTGAACCCTTAGGAATTCCATATTATTTGACTTGGCTCAGTATTGACGAATTATAGGTGTTTTCAAATCCTCCCAGAGAGATTCCAAGGCAATATGAACACCGTTATTTGAGATCAAAAGCCCATGTTGAAGATATGATCTCCTCCCGGTAAGTGGATTTCATCCTGTTGCTTCTCCTGTTCATTACCCTATCTTTTCTTAATCTTATCTTGGAATATTTCCACCATTTTTCTTGGATCTAAACCTATGATTTAAGAACTAGATCAAGGATTTTAGATCTAGATCTATAATTTTAAGATCTTGATTCCTTGGATCTTAATTTTGGTTTTAGGGATTTAGATCTGAAACTTGATCGATGAATTTGTGTCGCTCAGATTTTGGGGATTTTCGTTTGGCAAACTTCTGTCAATAAACTAAGGTAGGTGGTCTAAATCGAACTCCCATAGTCATCTTTTATGATATGTGATTGTGATTTTATGATTTCTAGATTCACTTGATGATTGATTTCCTAAATTGGAGTAATTAGGAAGGTTGAATTCAAATTCAGTGTCCTTGGTGATTTAATTGATTATAGAATAACAGAAAAAATGATGGGGGGTTTCCCAAAGAGATCTATTAGAGATTTGACTTTGTATTTGAGATGTTGTTGTGATTGAGATAAGATAATTAATTGGGGGGAATTAATTATGGAACTATATTTGGTTATGTAAGATAGTTAATTGTGATAATTGATTATGTTCCATAATGTGATCTAAGATAATTAATTGTGAGAATTACTTATGATTTGTTGGTTTTTTATTTGGATAATTAATTGTGAAGAATTAATTATGGAAATAGAATTGTGTTGATTGATTAATTAATTTTTGAATTAATTAATGGGTTCTATGCTTAGTTAATTGTTAAATTAACTAATGGCCTTTGAAATGTTTAACTAATCATTAGATTTTTAAATGAATAATGTGGTAGATTCTTATGGATTAAATAATGATTAAATGGCTGGGATTTTGTAGTTTTATTCATGGAATCCTTGACTGACTAGATGTTGGGACTTGGACATGGCGTTCCACCCCAATATTTATCCAAGATTGAGATTATGGGGTGCTAGTCATGACGACCAACACAGAATGAGAATTGGAGTTCTAGGCATGACGATCTACACTCAAGGATATTTTTTGTTCTAGGCATGAAGACCTACACCAAATGATTAATGATAATAATGAATGATGATTCAACTAGGAATTGGGGTGCTAGGAATGACGACCTGCACCAAATGATTTATGATAATGAATGATGATTAAAATGGGAAACATGAATTGAAATTGGCCTAATTCATTGATTAAAGATTAAATGAAAATGTGATGACTGTTTAAATTATGCATTGTATTTATTTCTTCATAAAACTGCATGCACTATATTTTGACTAGAATCATTTTAGACATTTTCAGTGGTGGCCTACTGAGTTTTACTCACACCCTATTCATGTCGCCTGATCGGCACCCAAGAATACTTTTTTGTTGTAGGATAGGATAACAGAAAGGCCCTGTGATAGGATTTTGTTTGTGTTTAGAGCATGGGAGAGGGAACCGAATGCAGTTTGGGACTCTTTTTGGAGTCTTTGTGTCTTTACTTTGAGTTGCATTATAGAAACTTGGCACTTTCATTGTCATATCATGCTTTACCTTTATGTTGAGTATTGTATTTTCTGGTTTTGACTATCATATGTCATGGTATTGTTCTGGTTATTTATAATCTTCTGTACTTGGATATTTTTATTTACTTCTGCTAGTGTTTTATTCTGATAACAGAAGGTATAGTCTCCCCAAGACTGAATTACAAAACCCTCGCTGCTAGTTGGAACCCTCTGGCGTACGGGGAGTTGTGCTTGAGAGCATGCGGCCAACCAGATCGTGGCACCATTAAGTGGATCTCGGGTCAGGATGTCACAATAAACTACTACATGGCTTGGTTATCCTATAAGTCATATGGGAAAATATATAAAATGTGAAATTCATTCCTATTAAGGAAATATAAAAACAAGACTAAGCTCAAGGGGATAGTCTTCAAATACCCACAATAGAGTTTATAGCATAATAAGCCTAACAATCCTTCCAAGCTACCAAAGGTATTGGCTATTATATATCTCACATGAAAAAAAACAATTTGAGAAATTTGATCCAATTTAATCAATTCAAGTCATAGCCACTACTTTACTCACATGGGAAAGGAAAACATGCTTTAAATAACATTGGAATACATGTATGAAGGGGAAAATCATCCATCCCATACACTTAATTCATTTCAATTACAATTCACATCATTTCAATTTAATTCAGATACCACTACACATTTTTGACATCCAATGACCTAGGGAAAAATGGCATGCCTCCTAGGCATCCAAGGACAAAATCCATAAAAGGTCTATTTAATAGATAACATCCAAATGGGTGTTTTAGTCATGTCACACAACCTAAAACATGCAAGATAAATCCTCCTTAACTGAATAGTAATATCTATCAATTATAGGATTAAAATTTAATTTAGGTGATGCCTAAGAATTGGGTGTGTGACATGCCAACACATATAAATAATCTGACATTAAATGAAAATAAAATTAACACCTACCTTAGTTATATTCTAGATAGATCATTTAGAATCAGGCTCTGATTAATCCTAGTTTGGAAAAAAATATAAAGAACGGAATAATAACAAGAAATAATGACATATGATCCTAAATCCAAATAGTGAAATCAATTTTCAAAATAATCAAGAATATCAAAAAAAAGAATTAATGCCTTAAAATAAAAGATCCAAGGATAAGAATAATGTTTGAATTGGAGTCTGAATGGATATGGGATTTGAGTTCCTAGATTAGGCTCAAGGAGGGCTCTGAAATTTTTCACCTTACTATGAAACAAATGCAAGGGAAATGATTTTATCATATAAATTATTTTATGTGAAAAAAGTCATTTTACCAAAAAAAATGGGTCACGTAGTTTAAGTGCACGGTTTGTTAAACCGTGCACCAAATTTCATGGTCTAATATAGGAAGAAGTTCCACTCGCACGGTTTACCTACACGGTTTAAAAACCATGCACAAGCTGTGTGATATTCCTTTGTTAAATTCTACTAAAAATGAAGACCTGGTTGCATAGTCGTGAAGCCCTACCTGCACAGTTTTCACTAATAGTGTGACCTCCTATTTTCACCCAAAACATGGGTTTCGGGCTCTGAAACAGGAATGGACACCCCTGAGACCTCTGTGACCTCAATGGTCACTCACATAAGGACATATTTAAGCAATTAAACTATGAATTGATGGAAAATAAGAGATTTGTACCTCAAATAAGAACCAGATTCTTAAAAAATCCAACCTTGGAAGGGTTTAGTGCATTCCAAATGAAGATACCTGGATAAGAGGTAATATTATTCCATGGGCATCTTCGTTTTATTTCCTTTGACACCTCCTTAAATTTTATTAAACCATGATGATATAATAAACATGGTATATTCCATATAATGGAATTTTTTATAATAATTTCATGATCTAAAATCATCTCCACTTCCATCAAATGGGTTATAAAATCATCATTTTTTTATATGGAAGATTACCACCTCACGAACCGATGTCATTCATTTTTTCCATTCTCACCACACAAGGTTGGGAATGTGCTGAAACCCATAAGTGTTTGACATGAAATTTTTCATAAATGATTTTAGAAACTTGAATACTATGTAAGAATACCATTATGCTTTTCATAAAGACACAAAGGTATAATTCTTGAAGAATGTGGGATTGGGATTTTCTTTATAAGGGAATACACTTTTAGAATTTATTATTCATAAATACATAGAATATTGTTATATTTATTTATAAATTTATTAAAAGTATTCCCCTTATCCATAAATTTGTACGGATAAGCCAACCAGCTGACCAACTTAACCTGCACACTAGAGGGTGTCACCTTAACCGTGCCCAAGGATCCAGCTAACTAAGTGGTGTGGATATAGGAGAGAAGAGATCTTACAGTGTGCGCACGGGGGTGTGTATGTGTGTTCCTTGGGGTCCTTCAATATAAGGGTGTAGCTAGTGAGGGAGTGTGTGAAGGTGTTATGGGTACCAACCCCACTTCTAACTTGAGGAATGGATGTTGTAAGATTTTGTATTTATAACTCCCCCAATATGTGCCAAACTGATGTCAAACACAGAAGGAGGTGGCACATTTCCTCTATTTAAATTATTTTTGAAAATGTGGTGATCACCCAGTCAAACTGATCTTTAATGTTCAATCCCCCTCCCATGTCATCATTAGCCTATCACTCACCCACTTTCCCACCACACCTGGTCACTCATGGTTTGATGCTGCAAGTCACACCTGATTTTTTCCATATGATCCTGACACTTGATGACTGATATGACCTTCCCTCTATGACCCTCAATCTGATGTGAATAGGACTCAATCAATGTCCCTAATTTATGAAAGAAACTTTTTTTCATGAATGGGGTACTATGGAGGATCGATCCACAAGACGACATCACATGAGTCCATTCATGAGAACCAAAAGAATCCATCATATGAGTTTTTGAAGATCATGTAGTGATAAGATGATGCCAAGGAAAAGACAACTGAAATCATGAAATTAACATGAAATACATACATGAAATATCCCTCCACAACTAGAATTTTAATCATTAGTTTTCTATTGTTAATCCTTCATGCGGCCATCCATAAGATATTGAATTATCATGTAGGTTCCCCTATGTCAATCATGTGAATCCATTTTCAATTGTCTTCTACCCCATTGCATGAACGGTAGACAAGACAAGTTGATGAAAAAATTTAATACACGTGATGCTTAGGAAACAATGCCTCCACATGTAATCAATCATATGATCCTGAGATGTCATCGAAATATGAATCATAGATTTTATGGTAGAATTATTTCGATCATTCAAGGCCACCCACAATTTCAATTCAGTGCATGCATCATCCTCCCTTTATAAAGAGGAATCAACCATGACCATCATCAACCAGTATAAACTCCTTCCTCCACCATAAAAAACATAACCGATAGATGATGGGGATAAATAGAGATGAATAATTGATAATAGAAGGGAAGATCATGCCACTGCCTTCATAGTAATTATCTAGGTAATCAAATGATCCTTGATGATTTACCTCATGACATTTCCTCACAAGATTTCTCTAGGATTATGCAACTACCTAATGATTTAAACATCAAGAGGGATCACTTTTATGAAAAGTATCATGAAAAAAAATGCAAACATTTACCATTGGATAATTTAAATCCCCCATGAATCCTTGAAAAATGATTATGATGTCGGAATGAAGCACTAGACATACCTGCCTTTTCATACATGCCCCCATTGACATATTCCCTCAGTTATATGCTTGAATCATGTGCATGTTATCATGTGGTCTTAATACTAGGCTCTTGACCATAAAATTTCCTTAGGTTTTCATGACCCTGTTGAATATACCCCATACATGTAGAACAGGTTAACAATCCTTGGTCATACCCTATCATCCTTGCATGAAGAGGTTATGATACACAATACACATTTAGGATCATATAACTCATTATGATACCTTATAGATTCGTGTGATCATGTGAACAATATATCTCCTTACAAATCCATCATGTGGGAATTCCTCAACCCATGAAAGTAATTTCAATACAATAGATACCTTTTCTAGGACCTTCCATCACCATTAAAACCCAAGGAGGTGTAGTTATGAATAAAACCCTTAGTTATGAACCACCATTCATAGGTAAATTGATTACCATGTGGATGATTCATGATCCCTTTGAACATGAAACTCCAACACTTGGAAAGGAATGAGATTATCAACATGTTCTCAAGACCCCACTGTGTGATTAAACTTTGATCACATGATCGGAATATTATTCACTAGTCTTGTGATTTCTTTAGGTGGCATTAGAAATTTCACATTGATCAAGACAAGTGTTGTAAAAGTCTTATTAATCTTGCAACAAGACTTAGATAATTCTATTTTATCATGTGGAAACATATTGACATGTCATCAATGTCATGATACTATCCCTTGACATGTGACCATTGTTGTGCAACAACTTAAGAATAATCCAAGATGGTCATGTGAAAACATAAATATAAGTCAAATGATCATGAAAAAATATCCTAGACAATTCAGTTGATCATGAAAAATACATTGAATGTGTCTACATTGATCATGAGAAGAATTTATAAAAAAAGTTATATTGATCATCCTAAGACATCCCAGAAAATTCACTTTGATCATGTGAATATATCCTGGAAAAGTCGCATTGATCATGAGAAGACATATGAGATGAGTTAGTTGCTGATGCAAAAGACCTTGGACATGTTTACATTGATCATGTGGGGGACCATAAACACGTCAAATTCAATCATGTAAAGTATCTTGGATATTTCATGAAAACACCCTTGGATGTTTTTTCTATGTTTGACTGACACCCAAAACATGACTAGTAGACATTAAATACAAGTCTAGTAGACAATCAAGATATATTGGGTAGATCTCCTAGTACACGTAAACTTCTTCTAATAGACAAAATAGAACTTATGCCATGTGGACCCTTATCCTGGAACCTTCGCCCACATTCCTCCTTTATATGGAGAGAATCCATAATGGGTCAGAGATAAACACTCATGCGACCATGTTACTATCATTATCTTGGATGGTCCCTCTATGTAATTTTGTTCATATTCAGCAGCCCTTTGTGGTCATTGCCTCTCTTTATTTGTCAGAAGATAGAGAATGAATATGAAAATTTTCATCCATCTATGTATAATTCCCAATATTTCCTAAAACCACAGGGGTAACCAAAATGTCTCTGATTTTGATCACCCACCCTAACCCATCAATGGGTTAGGGGGTAATTGAACTATGAGAAATCTTATTTCTTCCATAACTATGATATGAAACACGCCTTCCTAAGCCCCGATCTCTGATGGGAATCCAATAAAATTTATGTTCCTTTACATCCCAAACATTATAAACTTCTGTGGATAAATTTTCCAATGAGTAAAAAATCCTTCATAATCCATCAAAATATAAGAAGAGGTCTCACACACAGGAATACTCATATGTGTATGGCCTAACATGCCTTAAAATATTTCAAACCCATCATCGGGATAGGGATGTATCGAACAATGAGGACTCTAATTCTGGTTATAAAAAGAATATGTTGGAGTCCTTCCTAAGGACCAATCTCTATAACATATACTTCATAAGACCAGTAATCATAACTCTTAAAGATAAACATTAATGTGTAATCCATGTGCAAATATTCTCTCATGAAATTTTTCTGATCTCACATATTAACTTGTTTCTAACACCAAGGATGGCTCACATGGTCTTAGAAAATGGAAATGGTTGTACCAATATACTAATGATAATTCCCCTAGTGTGGGACCATCATTTGGATGTAAGTATGATTATTTATCTTCTTCACTCAAAGGGACATACTCTTGATGAGGTAATTCTGGGAAACCTTATATGAATATGTCCCACCCAATTCCTATGATGTTGTATCTTTTACAAAAAAGAAACAAAATACATAGAATCTGATTCCTTTCTCAATACTATATATAGTATTCCTCTCCTCGGGTTCTATATTTATGTATTTACCACATTATGTTAAAATTTATGTATTAGTCCACAAACATGAATTTAAACTTTGTAAAATGAGTTATGTTGATTTTCAAACTTGTTCTAAAAGGATTCATAAGATGCCTCACAGAGGTTCAATCCATTCTCCAAGACACCAACTAACTCCCTATTTAGCAATACACATCAAAGTGTATGAACATGGCTATAAAAATATAATCATAAATAAATATGATAATGATGGAGAATAAATGATATGAATGCAATAATTCCTATCAATACATGATATTAGTAAAGTTGTTGACACTAGGGTAACCTGTCCTGTATCCGGTCTTGAGAAGGATTTCATGAGAATATCTTAAATCCATAAGAGATTCCTAAGCTATTTAATAATTCCCCCAAAAGGGTTTGATGATCCTAACATCCCAACCTCTCAACTAATGTGATTTCCTATGTTTTTTTGTGTCTGAATCCTCAAAGAACCACCTTCCATTAGAAATTAGGTATATATTGTGTTATTGATTTGGGAACCATTGATAGTTTAAATTAGGTACAAATCTTATGAACCCAAAAAAAATATTGTTCAACCACAGTCAATCACCCACAACCATGTGTCAGAAAAAAAAATAGTTCCATCTTTTTCAGGAAAAAAATGGTTAAGTCGACATGAATTACTATAGAAATGTAATCCCTTTCATGGGATAAATAGTATAGACTACTATGTCCACATCATACCATTTTTCTCCTTGATTGTCATGAAACAAAACTATGAACATAAAATGTTTTTTTCTCAGATGAATCTTTCATAAAATGAAGGGACCACTTTTCTATCCTTAAATTGTGAACATAATTGATCAAACATATACTATTATATATTATGTTTCAATAATGAGGATCCTTTTTCACTTTCCAAGACTTCTTAGACTCCATATAATCAAAATTCCATCATCAAACATGCCAATAGATTCTGAGACCACTAGGAAAGCTGCTTTAACCCCAAGGCCCCAGTGTATGATGTCACCAACATGACACCTCTATTTCTAGTTGTTAAAAATATTGGTCCATGTGTACCAAATAAATGGATCCATACTGGATTTGGAATTTTCTCAAAAAAAATTTCATAGTATGAATCCTCATGGATGGACCATCCTTCCAATACTATGTCATAGAATAGGAAGTGCCCCTTGTTTCTAAATTAAATCACCTTGGAAGCCTATCACTAGAGAGGAGAAACAAATAGATTCCTCCACAAGGGACGTGGATGAGTATAGTCAACATGTTAACTCATCCACTGGGGAGATGCCAAAGAGTGCCCCTATTTTTTATGGTCATTATTTTCAACATGTGATTCTGACTCCACAGGGAGATAAAGAATTTATTGTTCCTACCCCAAAAATAAAAAATGGTGCACCCAGTAAGAGGGCCCCCTTAGGAGTATTTAAATGTTGTAACTACGGATCAGGATTATATCCCTATTACCTCCAATATTTCAAAGGCCCGCCTATGTATCCAGATAGAGGCCAAGAATCGGTCTCATTTCATCGTTATCCATGAGCCCATGACTTCATAATAGGTAGCCTTAGATAATTGGAATCCCAGGGAGCACCCCAGTCTATAGGGATGGGGGAATTTTTATCATATTTACCTTAGGACCGTCTTCCATATGTGTTCTGACCAAGAAAATTGTACTATGGGAACTAACTGCACAAATGGTACTATGGGAACTAACCCATTAAATAGTAAAGTGGGAACCATATAACCAAATGGAATATTGAGAACTGACACATCAAATAAGATACTCCACTGAGGAGGGGAACCAGCCCACTTATATCTCCACCTATATGATATCATTTGAATATAAAGACTTCTCAATAGATCAAGACAATAAAAATCCTAAAAATTATAATCATACCCTCCAATAGTAATCTATTTCATAGTAGGTTGGCCTACCTTATACCTATAGCACATGAAAAGAATAGATTGATGGTATCTTTTAGTAATCTACAGAAATTTTTACCAACCATGTTGGTACATCAAAGTGTAATGAAAATAGATCAAATATGAAATGTGGAAATAGTATATCCAGTCTCTAGGGTCCAAATCAAAACTCCCTTCATCATCCACTCACCCTATCATCGATAGTGGAAATGGTGTTGTTCTGGATCCTTCCAATCTTCCCCTTGAGGATGATAAGTCAATTTATACAGAAAAATAGATCACTAAAATCCAATGAGAGAATTGCAGTATCTAGAAAATAACTAGGAGAATTATCCTAGGATATCATCCATAGAATTATGTACTAGAACATTCCTATAGAATCCCATATTAAAATGAAGTTCCCCAACACACAGGTCTAGGGGAATTATCATATTTTTCATCCCTTCAATGGGTGAAATCCAAATATTGTTCCACCACACCCCATACCATAGGGATGGGGAACTTTCATATTTTCAAGACCCCAACCCATAGGGATGAGGGTGTTCCAATATTTCCCACCTCCTCATCAGGGTTATTCTATAACCTATATATCATCTACTATTTCAACAAATCCTCCAAGTGATTCAGGAGCTTTTATTTGGTGGGAAGTGTCTTCATCATCCAAGGCCCCAAATGCTTCAAAAACTTCTCCCAAACCAATAAACACTTAGAATCGACACTGGTTAAAAAAAAATATGTGAACCTATGCCAACATAGGTATAGGTATCATGTTGGAGAAGCAGCATGGTTTCCCATCTCTGGATGACATACAACAAAAATTTTATTCCTTCTGATCAAATCATCTCCCTAGGTACACTGATTATGAAATGAAAAATAGGTTAATAGATCTCCTAATAATGATAAAGTAAAGTGAGGAATGTATTATGGGACATGAAAATCTTTCCCCCATTCAATGGAATCTCAAAAATACGATAGAGAGTTTATATAGCATTATAGACTAGTTTCAGGAGCAGATGGATGAGGAGTGTTGAAACCACTGAAATCTAAATCCCTACTCCATTCACTTCATAACTCTAAACAGAAGACACAAGTGTTTTAGTGGATAATGATCCACATACCACCCAAGTATAGGCAACCATATTTTAGGAAAATAATTAACAAAGCATATTCCTTCCCAAAAAAATTTGTTCCCAGGTATTTTAATATTACATGGAGAATGGTTTGATTGAACTCCCAACAATAGGGAATTTGATTTTGTAAGGGTTGATAGTCTATAAATACAATTTCTTATACCTTTTATGTCTTGGGTACAAAATAAATAGCTACATTGTCTTTAATGATTGTAAGTAGAAACATGTAAATGAAATATTGATATAGTTAAAAGATCCTGAAACTCATGAAACATTCATAAGATTTATCCAAGCTCCTTTATAAGAGTCACAATCTGGATAGGTTATTCACTATCATCTTTACCACATGACGTTAAAGTATATATTTTTTATCCTATTCTCATGACATTAAACTACATGACCAAGTCCTAGTCACATGACATTAAACTGCACAATATTTCCTTGTTGAACGACATTAAACCACATAACATCATCCTTACCATATGATGTCAAAATGTGAAGAACACATCCTAATCATACAATAGTAAATTTTGTGACCTATCAATATATTATAGATATCTTCTGCATCAGTTTGTAATTACAATTTCCAAAAGTGACACTAATGAGGTAGAATCTCGATCCGAGCTATATCACAAAATCGCCAATAGCCCTAAGTCACCTTCTGAGTGTGTTATTTAACATTCCACCTCCCTGAACAATTAGATCTAGGCATCAAGCACATAATTTTTAATACAGAATGTTTTGGATTAGTTGGAGAAAGCCCATATCCATTTTGTTTCAAAAAAAATCTCATATCATATCTAAAAAGAAAGCATGGAAAGAGAATATGTCTATTCCCCCTTGCATAAAGTTGATTTTTTTATTATGATTTAACAAGGAGGGTTGTAGTGGGCATACATACCCAATTTAATAAAAGGCATTGAACAACATATCCTGGTAAATGATACTTTAAAAGTATATGTTCTTGTACATACCCTATCGAAGGTTCAGTGCTTTGTGACAAAAATAGAGGAGCTTTGTTGGTACATTTTGGTGAGGATACATGAATAATAATATATTCCCATCCTAACATCCAGAGTATCATAACACTCTAATTAGTAGGAATAAGCGGATACTACATAGAAATATCATATTATTTCTAATGTTTAGGAGGATTATAGGCATATCCTAGTAAAGGAAGCGACATATGACCATATTCATATCCCTTTTCTAACTAGGGGTCACCAAGTGAGAGCATCACATGCCTTAGGATAGGCTTATGATCATATTGAAAAAGGCTTGAGGCATACTCCAAAGGTACAAGACTAAAGTTATATCCTTGTTTTGACTGTGGATCAACAAGTGATAGTGGCACAAGCCTCGGGACATGCTCTTATTGATTTTGAAAAATGACCATAGACATACTCTAAAAGAAAAGGATCAGGCCCATACCCCATTCTGATTTGTGCTCACTGGGTGAGATCAAAACATTCCTAAAGTCAAGCTCATATTCTTTTAAAAAAACCAACAACATAATCCAAAGGAACTTGAGTCCAGGCCTATATTCAAATTCAGACTAGAAATCACCAGGTGAGAGTGGAACATGCCTCGGTATAGGATCATATTTCTATCAATGAAACTAGTTAAAATATTCCAGTAGCTTATAAGAGGAGGATAAGACCCATTCTCCAATTCTAGAGGCCAGTCGGTATATTTAAATAGGGAATATATATATATATGATCTGAGCTCATGTCCCCACATTATCCATGATTGATCAGCATATTCCAGTAGCCACTGAGAGGAAGGATCATATTCCTTCCAAAAATATAGAATCCCATTATCATAATCACTTAACTTATCAGTAGTTGGATCATATCCCTACAGCACCAGATATTTATTAATATATTCTGGAATCCATCATACTACATGCTCATATCCCTACTAAATCTTAAAAGGTTTGTTGGTATATTCTGACCATGACACCAAATGAGGTTCATATCCCTAATATACTTACTTATAGAGTCCTTTTGATTGTTTGATACATATTTACAACACCCCAAGGGTGCTTCAAATCTTCAACCGAATCAGAAGGCAATCAATATCAGAACAGTACTCCTTGTGGTAGTTTGGAGATGGATAATAGGGAATATACTTCTGACATCTACAATGGTAAACTTACTCACGATGATATCTCCCTGGTACAAATAAATAATCCCCACATCCATTAACCTCTCTATATAGAGTTTCCTAAAACTCAAACACCTTTTCATAGAGAGGTTCATGAGAAAATAGGTTTACCATATATAGTTACCCTTCAACAATCAGCAACACTTCACTACGTTTAACATGTGACCATGGGAAGAAACCCATACAGTATGACCCGGTAAATACATATATCTCTGATAAATAAGTGGTTGACATGTATATATGGAGAGAATTGTCCAAAAAACCTCCTAAACAAGATCAGACCCATTAACACTTCTGATTATGAGATCTTGAACTGGTCAAACAGGGAGTGTATGATTTACATTTTCTTGAATATATACCAGAATAGATAGATATTAGAGGATATGAACCTCTATTATTTGGTATATGAGGATCACCTCCAAATCATAATTATACTCCATTATCATAATGACATGATCGCGTACTATGTGGCTCAAATCCCAGGATCATAAGATCATAACAAATGCTTATGGCATGTTTTCACTACATCATGAAAACACTATGACTATTTAAACATGTTTAGTCAGAAAGTTGTATTTGGATATGGGTAAAGTATAAATGTAATCCCATATGTCTAGGTTTCTCCTCTCACCATTTATTCCATATGAGAAAATATTCATCTCTAAAATTTCATTTCAATGGCATTGATAATTCTTGATGATAATGTCTCTTCCTATGGCCTCTCTTTCCTTGATATTGAAATAGATTTTATTTGATTTTCATCCACATTAAAAAATGTATCAACATACTCATTAATAGAAGAATAAGATTATAACAGTAGAAACACCCCTCCTATATCATAGTAAGTCATCTCTACCATCATCAATGAGCTCAGATAGGTGAATTTAGGAATAGAAGAAGAGTCACAACCTACATCATTTGGTGTCCCCATTATTCTCAGAGAGTAAGTGGTGTATATTGAATTCCTAAAGCTACATCATTATGTGTTATCATAGAATCACACAATAATTCATGTTCTGAACCCTGAAATGGCTATACACTATCTAGTATTACTTGATGAACTTAAAGGTTTCAGGAAAACAATCAAGAGAATTGGCCCCTCTCATGTTATCATGTCCTTGTATAAAAACATTAAAGTTAATAGTATCCTGATGTTTTATTTTCATAATGTTAAACTGTACAACATGTCTTGTCCACATTACATTAAACTCTATATAAGAAGTTAGTAAAGAATGAATTTAAATTGAATATCATCATTCATCATGGTCAAAAGATATTAAAGTTCACAAATTCACCCTGGTTTCATGACTGTAAACTATAAAAAATCATCTCAACCCCATGATGATAAAATAAATAGAAAATTTCTTGGTATCATTATGTTTAAATTCTTAGTTAATTACGTCATATCAACATGATTCTAAATTGTATGGAAGATGTCCTAACCATATGATATTAAATTTCATGGTTGATATCCTCGCCACATGACACTAAATTAAATAATTTTCCCAAAACTGTGTGTATCCTAATTAATTCCATAAAAAGATACATATTGACACCCATACCCATTCTTGGGCCTAGTCATAATATTCCTCTTCTTTTACATCGAGTCACCTTTATCCTTACCACGTGATGTTAAAATACAAGGATGATTTCCTCACCACATGATACTAAATTCTATGGTTTTTCTAGAACTATATACAAATTTATTCTCTTTATAATTTTATATGTAGGGATTCATAGATCCTATATCTTAGCCCAACCACAACATGATACAAAATTACCACAAAGTTAATTACCTCTATTTCATGAGAGTAACATTTTCAATTCCAAGTTTATCAAAAAAAGAAAAGATCATGTGATATTATGATTTTTGATAAAGGATTTCCCGCATGATCAATACATATCATCTCATGACATGCTTTGTAAGGTTTTAGATGCAGGACCTTAAAAGGAACAACATGAGTCATTTTCATATGACATTAAAAAACATGTTTGTTTTTTATTACATGAAATGATATTGAACATGACCATAGACCTATCATGATTATACCATAATCATTGGTGTTATTATGCCACAACACCTCAATTAAAGGACAATTTTTTGATTGGTTTCTATCATCAAAGGATACGCAGTGATGTCTGGATCTCCAATATTGATCCCAACTAAAAAATCAATGGCATTAATTCCCCCTGTGTATGGTTCAAACATTCATATAGAGTTATCTATTCAATGACTATGTGTGGATTGATTCCTATCATCATAGGATATGTAGGGACACCCAAATCATTAAAATTTGGTCTAGCTATAATATTCCCTTCTCATGATGGAGAGACTGTGTACTCGCTACATAATGTTAAACTGCATGGTTTTTTAGGAAAAATGTGTGGCTTGATTCTTCTTATTACAGGGTATATAGTGGTGACTAGATCTCTGTATTTTTCTTAGCTAAAACAATCAAGGAAATTAATTTACCCATATACATATTGTTAAAACCTATGTATTGAATTTACAATTCAAGAACTATGTATGGATTGATTAGTGTCATTACAATATATATAGTGACTCAAAGATCATTGAATCTTGGTTCAATTCATGATCAATAAAACACATCCCCACATCCCTACACACAGTTCAGACATCCCAAAGAAACATTCATGTGTGAACTATATAGGGATTTATTTTTTTAATCACAAGATATGTATGGAAAACCATATCATAAACCGTGGGTTCATCCACAAAAAAATTAAAATATAATAATTCACCCATAATTACATATGGGTGGGACTAAAGAAATTATCTAAATAATACCCACTCTTTCATGACATAGTTTATCTCTCGGTTTCCCCTTATTTCTCATATATAGCATGGATCATGTGATCTTAGGGGACTTGGAAAGTTTTTATGTCCAATGTGATCAAGAAATATTTCATATCAGGGACCATGTCCTAGCAACAATAAATTAATCTACATAGATTATTTATTTCCTATACACATGACATCTAACTAAAAAGAAAGGTTAACATCTTTACAACATGATGTGAAACTAGAAGGAAAATGTTCTTATCGCATTATGTTAAAACTTCAGGAAAAATACATCTCTATTGAATGATATTAAAATGTGAAGGATATCATCAATCATCATACCTTAACAATGGACGAAAATAGACTAACACTAGTCAACCATATTACGGGGTGCTTCCATCCTCTTTTAAGAACCTCAATAAATAAATCACACCCCACGTATTGGGAACCTAGGGTTTCAACAAACCTTTCATGAACCTTGGGATAGAAACGAAATATCTCTTTCTAACCATCATAATAATCAATAAGGTCATTGACCTACTAACCAAAGACATATTTTCCTCTCATGAAGGGTTTTATAATCATTGTGATCCTGACTTCACTATGGTAGAACCCAACACTGTAGGGTGTTTTGGGTCATTATCGACATGATTATACCAAATCATTACTCATGGGTTGATAACCTTGGGATATGATTCACAAAATTTTTATCTCATGTTAAAAATTTTGTTGAATTAATCTTGACCCTGTTAATCCTAATTAAGATATTATACACTATTCCCCTCATAACAGGTTTGTGTACTTTATAACCTTAAACTACATGAACTATGGTCAAAGTTATATGAACATAAACATTATCCATTTATGGTCCAAATCAAAAGATCCAAAACTATATGTAAAAGATACAGAAATCTTCTCAAGATAAAAAACTAAAAATGGTGGCCTGAGAAAATGCAAAGTATCAGATCGCTCTACTCTTCATATCCAGACATTAAGAAAAGGTTAAATCATAGATGAATAATTCATAAACCTCATAGTGTATACTTTTTATCCCTCGTAAAATCCTAGACATGATCTCTACACTCCATGATATAGGAAAAAATTTAGATTAATGATTTTTCACATCTTCTTGATGTGATAACATGTTCATTAGGCAGAGAAATAATTTTTAGAGTTCTTGAACCCTTATTGAATCATATATTATATATAAATCACACTTCATGTTTTGAGAATCTATGGTTTCTGAAAACATTACATGTCCCTTCAAAAAGAAAATATATCTCTCTTTTTGATCATTATATCAATGCATAGTTTCTTTTACCTACCAACTAGATACATCGTGGCCCTACATGAAGGGCTTTCTGGTCCTTGTGAGCTTGACATAACCATGGCAGAACTCAACACCTGAGTGTCTTCTAGGCCATCCATGGAATGATTTTACCATACCATCCTCATGAAATAATCACATTAGACCTTGATTTTAAACCCCATTAACCATAAAATCCATGTAGATTTTACATTCATCACATTACATCACCCTATATTGTAGCCTTTCTCAATGTAGGAATGTGACACTCCATTCCCCATACATTTTATAGCCCACGCCACATGACTCAAAACAACATAGAATAGTTTCTAAGCCTCCCATAAAAAATTAAATATCCCTATGGTTCCCTAACCCTCATTGGATTGATTTCTCTCCACTTCAAAATTCATCATTCATGTGTCTTAATCTTCACAAATTTTCTAAACCCCTTGGAAATATGTGGGAATCTACTCTACATTACTATGCATGTAATACCTATGGGATCATTTATAAGCACTCTAAAATTACAATTAGAGTCATATCCTCCTTGTAGGAAATTATTTTTAATCCTCAATAGGCTCAATGACATCGTGGAGGAACTCAACAACTTAGGGTGTTTTTGGTTGTCCTCCTTATGTATTCCACATTACATGATTCGTCGATTCAAGATCCCAAACACATGATTTACACAACCCATACCCCATTAATCAAGATGAATTTGGATTCCATAATATTATTTTTAACTACCAATACCACCTCAAAAATCATTCATGACCATTGGAAATGACTGGGGAAACCTCTCTTTAACCATGTCGGTGATGCATAACTAGAGGTATCTCCTCCTTGAAGGAAATTAACTCCAATACTTGAAATACCTAGTGACACCGGGGTGGAACACGACACATTATGGTGTTTTGGGTTATACTCGCTGTGTTTTTTCCATTTCATTTTTAGAAATAAAGTACTGGAATCAATACATTAAACTACATGGAATATCAAGGTATGATATAAAAGAAAATAAAAAAACTTCCAAGCTAAAATAAAATAAAATACAAATAATAGATGGTATAATATATAATACCCAAAAATACAATACAATTATGGTCTAGTTTTCAAGACCTTAAAATATATAAGTGATGGATAAAAATTTATCACCATTTTGAAAAACAAAAATGAGAATCCTATGAAAAATTCCAGTCACTACTCATGTGATATACACTTTGTGTGATATTGGAAACATTAAGAATTTATAAATTGTAAGGCATAAAAAAATAGAACTAAAACCCCTAAGAGGGTTTCTTGAAAAAAATATAAATTTTCTCCCTGTATGTAAACCTCTATATGAATCTTAGAAATAAGTTAGGGAAATATAAGAAAAGAGATACAAATATTTTGGGTCCCATAGTATGGCCTCAGAAAAAATAAATCTAAGATCACTATATCCACCAACATAGACCAAAATTAGAGCATTCTTCCTTCTGGGTGTATATATTAACAAAATATTCTTTCTTAATAAGAATGTCAGGAGAAAAAATGGAGTATTCACGTCAATGATGAATCTCATGTTGGTCAGAATTCATGATATTTTTTCAAGAAAAAAAATATTTTCAAAGTTACCCAATCAAATCAAGGGATTTTGGGTCTATTTTGTATTACAAAAAGGATGTGTGTAACGACCCAAAAAAATTATTAATGAAAATTCATCTTTGTCTATTTAAATATATTCTTATGGTTATTTAAAAATTATACACTTATTTTGTTCTATGTTTTGGATTTTAAAATACCATTAAGAATTGTTATCGTTGCTAATATGTTCATTGAACAGTGATCACATGATTAGTATAAATATAGGGCTTTAACAAATCTAATTTACTTAGAAAAAGGAAGAGATGGCCTCATCCAATAGACTTTCCCCATGTGAATCCCATTTATAGGATCTCGAAAAGGAGGTGGCGTCATTGGGATTCTCTCTTGACCAAGCCCAATCCAAGCTTGAATACGTTAAGCTCGAGCAAAACCGCCTACGAGAGAAGTTGAAGTTAATAGAGATTAACACTTGAGAAATGTTATCTGAGCCACCCCAAGAGTGTGTCACCATCATGAACCTTACTCTAAGGTCTTATGAGGTTATTTTAAGGGGTTATGTAACAATACCCTATTACTACGATTATGTACATTTTTCTTTTATAGAGAATATTAATTCTTTTTATTATTGTTACTTTGTAAATAGTTTTTAAAGCACAAATAGTATTTTTAGTTAATATTCAACTAAGAAATCTATTTTGATGAATTAATTTATTTTTGAATTAAATAATATTTTAGTAAAATATTATTATTATTAAATTACTTTTTATTAAATATAAATGATTGTATAATTTTATAAATGCAATTGTAATTTTTATTAAGGTTTGAAAGTTGTTTTTGTCAAAAATCATGAATTTTCGATAAAAGTCGGTTTTTATTTTAAAAGTAAAAATTCACATATTTATAATATTATATAGATAAAAATATTATTATTTTTGGAATCAGGACATCGAAATTATCCAATGGTTAATTTTTCATAATTTTCTGAGACAGTTGAATTTTTGGGTAAAAATTAAATATCGTTTAAATATATAATGTGTTTTATGACATCATAATGACCCAATAGTGATTTAATAAAATATTATAAACATTAAGTTCGGCCAATATATGTTTTACCATTAATATAATGTGATTTTGGGTTTTTTTGATTTATTTTAAAAAGCTTTAGTGGACCCTTCAAGGCTTATAAAACATTTTGTCTTTTTAAATTGGTTTCCTTGAGAGTGTGACTCACCTCCACATAAGAAACACAATTATTTAAAGAATTTAGGCCATTTTACTTATGTAATATTTTCTTCCACTCCCATTTGGAAAAAACCATGGTCTGGTTTGTGGTTTTGATTAGTTTAAGGTGTGGTGTCCCAAACCTAAATAATAAAGAATCCCCTATCCTTTCCTATATAAACCCACCCAAACTCTCCCTTCCTATTCACTCAAAGCCTTGGGAGTTCTTCCAACTACTTCACTCATCTCTCTATAATCCTCTAAAGGATCCCCAAGCTCCCAAGAAGCCTCTCTCAAGACTCTCTCAAGCTTTTGGGATCACACTTCCAAGAAAGGGATTTCTTCCTTTCTCATTTTTTTCAAATTTCCTTTAAGTTGTTATGCCCTTTTGTTTTCAATTACAAATGTTGGGGTATGATTTCACACCTTTCCCATGCTTCTCTATTTATGTTTTAATGATGATAAACCCCTTTATCTCTCATTAATTCCTCCCATGTACACCCGTTACTATGCGGAAATTCGGAATGGAATTTCTTTCTCCTCATTTACATTCAAGAAAGTATTTTGTATCATGAATCTAAATTTCATTAAAATTATTGGGACACGTATATATATGAACCCATTACTGTCCATTTCATGTACATATTATGATATGCCCCTTTCTCTCTCATCAACCATTTTTATGAATTCTTATGTCACGCTATTATGCTGCCGAAAATTGCACAACGTTTTTCCAAGCCAAAGTCATTGTGTAGTGAATACCATGCCCATTTCTCTATCAAGGGTATTCACATTTATGCACATGCACATATTGATTATAGAGTTTCATGTATGAATTCCACATTCCTTTATCATAGAATAAATTATTATTTTTAATAAATCCATGTTTTATGATCCATGTGGCACACTTTTTCATGAAATGTAATGTTTAAAGAGGGTGCACCCTGATAGTGCTCCAATGCATTGGGTAAAGTATAGTATCATGATACGTCATGCGAAATGAGTGTTGAATCATTCTAATTCAATTTAAATTAGGGTTTACTCATGATTCATATGCAATTAGGGTTTACTCATGCTCCATGTGCAATGATCCTTGGCTCATGCTAATTCCATGTTAAGTGTTGTTGCCACATTTCCATATTATGATTATCATGATTTACCATGCATTTATATTCATGTTTCTATTGTGCTCCATTAATATTCCTATTGTCTAACATGTATTTTATTCCTCATGTTATTCTATGTTTATTCCCTTACTGGGCTTTATATCTCACCCTTTTTTATGCTTATCTTCAGGTTATCCTATGCAATGATAAGTACAAGGGAATGTAGTGGTCGTGTAAAGGATTTTTTCAATAAAGATGTTGTGTTTCATGTTTTAAGTTGTTATGTAATGTTCCTAATCCCCAAAGACACTAGACCTATCGATATTCCATGTTGTATCAAGTTAATAGTTTATGTAATAAATTGGTTTTAAGTGTGTAATAAAGAGTAGGGTTGTCATAATTTGTATCATGTATGATCTATGAAACATCACCACAAAAACAAGGGTATCTAACTAGTGTTTCATCACAGGAAATTGACATTCACTTTCTTTCATATGATCAAAATCCACATATGTACACTTATCATAGATTTCTTCATCTGTAAACCTGTGTTCCCAATGTACAAGTTGCATCTATAGAGTGGTATAATTCAAAACTACAAACTATTTGATTCTTGTTCTTATGAGATATATAGGGACATCCAAGTACCTTACACTGGAACTAGCCACTAGTTCCTTTTTACCCTATCCCTGTTCCAGCCTATAATTTTTTCACAATTCTATTTCTAGGTATCCATGACACAAGAAAAACCAACTTCCTATCTTGGATTCATCCAAACAGTCATGGTCATGAGTCTCCTCTTGATAACTCATAAAATATCACAGTAGACAAACTCTAGACAAATTCTATCATGTGGATTAATATAAAATCCCATTACATGTCCAGATATATGAAATATTAAGATATCTTTACCTGATATTAAAATTTCTTTTATTCCAAATGAATCTATTTCTAGGGATGTAATTTTCTTGATGCCCATAATTTTGTGATATTCAATTTCCATCGGTGACTTTAGTAGTGTGAATACTATGAAAATATATTGATATTCTTTGCACAAGGACTCAAAGGTAACATCATTCAATAATATGGGTTTTTGATTTTATTTACAAAGGAATATAATTTTGGACTTTTTTGTATTCATAAATACATAAAATATTATTCTATGTATTATGATGTTTTTTCATGTATCCCCGTTAGCCAAAAAATTGGCCAGAAAACTGAACCATCCACCCAACTCATCCTGATAGATTTTTGGAGTCACCACAACCATGCCTAGGAAGATAGCTAGCTATATATCAAGGTCGTGTGGATGTAGAGGATAGGAGAACAAGTAGTGTTCATAGGGTGTGTGTGATGGTGTTCCTATGTGGTTCATACAATGGGAGGGCATGGCCAAAGAGGTCTTGTGTGATAGTGTTGTGAGTGTATACCCCAATTTTATCTTGAGGATTGGATACTACGAGATTTTTTATTAATCACTCCCCAAATAGGATTCAGAATAATCTGGGAAACAGAATGAGGTGACATTGTTCATTCATTTAAAAACAAATGGATAAAATGGTGACCGCCTGATCAAACTAATCTTGATTGTCTATTCCTAATCCCATTTCATTTTTAAGCTCTTGGTCATCTACTCACCCATTTCACTCAGACACCCCTAGTTCAACACAGCAGGGCACACCCCATGCCATATGTATGATCTTAACACTCATTGACCTCCATGACCAACCCTATCCAATGCTCAAATTTATTTTAATAGGACTCACTAAATGTCTCTATGTCATACATGAAACTTTATTTTTAGGAATGTTTTAATTTGGGGGATTGAACCATGATATTCCATCAAATGAGTCAGTTCATGTGAACCACAAGAATCCAATGTGAGAGTTTCCAAAGAGGATGTAATGAAAAGATGACGATCTGGTATAGATAGCTAAAATCATTCAGTTTTCATGAATGAAATAAATGTAATATCCTTATACCTCTAGAATTTGATTCATTTATTTCACTACATGAATCCTTCATGTAGTAGCCCGCTGTATACTGCAAGATCATGCAGGAGACCCTAATTCAATCATGTGGATCCACTTTCAGTTGTTTGATACTCTATCATGTGAAGGAAATACAAGCCAGGGTGATGCATGCCTTGAAAATATGTGATGATAAAGAAACAATGCATCCACATGAAATGGATCATGTGATCATGAGAGGTTATCTCCAGAAGAATCATGGATCTTAGGGTCTCGTGATGTCGATCACATGAGACCAAAACCACCTAATGTCAGGGAACATATAGTCATCACCATGAAAAGAGTATCCATTAATGACCATACATGTACCTTATAAACCCCTTAATAACCCATAAAACACTCATGTGTTAGAGGAGGGGGAGAATCAGAGAAGAATTGCAGATAATGGAAGGGAAGATCGGGCCACAGGCTTTGGAGTAATTCCCAAGATAACTGTGAGATCATCCTCAAGTTCAGTCATGAAATTTCCTCACATAATTCCTTGGGGATCATGCGATCATATAATAATTTTAACATCATGATAGATTCATGTTATGTGAAGTTATAATTCGGTCAAAAACATATATATACCGGTGGATAGTGTGAACCCCCCATATAGCCTTGAATATTAGATCACATAGATACTTAATCCCATGATTTTAACATATATCCTTGTAATTTCATTCATCTATGTACATACCCATTTGACATATGACCTCAGTATTGGATGGATAAATAAAATTATGATCATATAGGATTAAATCCAGGCTCTCAACCACACAGCTCACTCAATTTTTCATGACCCTATTTTACGCACCCCATAAATGTAGAACAAGTTGAAAATCCTTGGTCATCCCCCTATTCCTTGAAAGAAGTATTTCTGATACACAACACCCATGCATGATCATATAACCCATCACGAGACCTCATTGAGGTCATGTCATCACATGAACAATATAGCTTCGTGTGACTCCATCATGCAAGCATTCCTCATATCATGAAAGGAATTAGCATACATGAGAACCCATGGATAGGACCTCCCAAATCCATGAAAACCCTAGGATGTGTAGTTATGATGAAAACCATTATCCATTCACCCCTCTTCCAATGGAAATTTCATAACATGTGGAAAGGCATGATCACTTTGAACATGAAACTCTAACACTTGAACTGGAACGAGATCATAAACATATACCCAAGACCCTAGATCATGATTAAATTAATATCCTTTGATCACAAGATTATTCACTAGTATCACGATGCTTTTAGGTGACATTATATGTGTCGCTATGATCATTACATAACACGGAAAAGTCATGTTGGTCAAATAAATGGACTTGGAAAATTAAGGTTGATCATACGACAACTTTCCAGCATGCCATAAATATTATGCAATAGTACCTTGACATGTCACCATTATCATGTGAAAACCTGCAGATATCTAGGTTGATCATGCTACAAACTATAGATAAGTAAACTTATCATTTGAAAGATCATTGAAATATATTATTTTTTCATTTAGGGACATATTGGATGAGTCAAATCATCTTGTGAAATAAACATAATATGTATGCTTTGATCATGTGGGGACATCCTGAAAATTTCACATTGATCATGTGAGGACATCCTAGAAAATTCACATTGATCATGTGAAGAAATCCAGAACAAGTCACATTTATCATATGATGACTTCTCAGATGACTCATTTGATCATCCGAAAGACCCTAGACATGTCCACTTTAATCATGTGGATGATCTTAAACATGTCAACTTTGATCATGTGAAACATCTTGGACATGTGTAGAATATACCATGTAAGTGTTCCACATTTCATATTCAAACCCAAAACATGTCTAGTAGATAGGAGAGACATGTTAAGGAGATGATCGATACATGTTGGGTAGATCCCCTATGACATGTCAACTTCATCTGGTAGACACACTTGAACTTATTCCATGTGGACCTCCGACCAGGAATCTTCAGATGCATACCCACTTTATAAAGGGAGTGTCCTTAATTGGTTAGGTATAATACACACTCATTCTACTTTTTTAGTGTCTTTCTCTTGGACAGGCCCTCCATGCCACACCTATCATATTTAACAGAAATTTCTTGTTTTATATCTCTATATAAATATTTGAATATAGTTATTGAATATAAATAAGGAAATCCATCCAAGAATATGTCCCATGAATTACAAAAACTATGGGTGTAACCACAATGTCTTTGAGTTTGATCACCCACCCCAACCCATTGATGGGTTAGGGTAAATCTGAACTATGAGAAACATGATTCATACAACAACCAGGATATGTAGGATGCCTTCCAAAGACCCAAGATCCAATGGAAATCCACAACAGTGTATGTCCATTCATATCCCAAACATTTATTACTTACAGGGATAAATTCTCCCATGATTATACCATATTTCCTCATCCATAAATGGATGGCAGGAGGGCACACACATGTGAATCCCTTTATGTGTAATCCTCAGCCATGACTTCAAATACATCAAACCAGTCAATGGGTTTGGGACATATCAAACTATTTTGACTTTGATTGCTATTATAAATAGGATACATAGGATTCCTTTTTTAATTCATTAACTCCATATCATATCATTCATGGTACTAGTAATCATACCACTCAAAGGGAAATATTAATATGTGAACCCTAGGAAAATAAGATCACGTGAAATATTTATGATCTCCTAGTATCTCTTGTTTCTCACACCCAGAATGGATTGCATTTTGTGTAGAGAATGTAAATGATTTTACCAATAGAATGATGAGAATTCCCATAAAGTGGGCCCATAAATTGGATGCAAGTCTAATTTTTTATCATACTCACTCAAATTGAGATATTCCTAATGAGGAAATTCAGGATATCCTTATATGCATAAGACTATATGAAGGATTCTATTTTTGTAACACCCCAATCTTCCACGGTATGCTTCTCTCTGAGTAATACAATAATGTGTGTTGTACGCAACATCGAGTTCTAACACACCACAACCAATCAAACTAGCTGTTATGAATAGTAATGCCCACTTTTTGAAATTTTATAAATTTTATCTTTAAAAATGGAATTCATTTTTGGATTCGGAATATCGAAATTACTTTAGGGTGAATTTTTGGTTTTTTTCTGAAAACTTTCAATTTTTGATGAATAGTGAAAATTACTAAATTTTAATTAAAAAAAAACTTTTTTAATCGAAATAATTAATAGTGATAAATTATGAATTTGAGTGATTTTAAAGTATAATTAGATTATATTTTTACCATTTAATCCAATGTTGGTCACTGGACATAATTTTACATTTAAACTGGACATAAGCAAGTGTCAATCTTTTGATAGTTATTATTTCTTAAAAACATGCTTTTTGTTTTGACAACGGGAATTAATTTTAAATTAATTTCTTCCACTTATGTGTTTTGAATTTAGAAAAATGGATTCCATATTTAGAATCAGTAGTTACAAATTGCATAAATAGGTAACTTTTATTTTTATACATTTTGAATAATTACTTCGGTAAATATTTTATTTACCATGGTTAAAGGGTATATCCGGTAAATAAGGGTAAAAAAATAATATTATAATAATATTAAATTACCCAAAAACGTATCGTAACCCTATTTTTTGATACATTTCCGACCATGGGAATCTTTGGATCGATTTTGGGACCCCTTGGAGCCACTTTAAAGTGATAATGACACTTTATATCAATTAAGTTAAAGTAAATACAAAAATGACATAAGCATATATATTTTAGAAAAACAATTTTTATATAGTGTTATATATGTTATATTTTTGACTATAAATATTCATTAGAAATATAAAAATATTTCATATATAATGGGATTTTATTTATAATTTTTAGAGGTTGAATAATTAAATTTATTTATGACACAATAATGATGCAGTATTTTCCTTATTAATGAAAGAATCAAATAATTGGTATTATAAATGTTAAAATAAATATAATTTCAAAGTTTTGATGACATACAAACATTTTATTGGTTAATATGACATTTTATGATTAATTAAATGAATTTTTTTCTAATTAATAAATTTTTTAAGACTTTAAAAAAAATTAATTATTAAATAGTGTGAAAATTGACATAAAAGAGTTCTTAAAATAAATATTATATTATTAATTGATATTATATTCCTAAAAATCTAAGGTTCGGCCAAAGTAATTATATAATGATAGGTGTATCATTAATGGACCACTTAGGGGTCTCTTTTAAGTATATAGTAAGTTTATTAACTATATAATATAAAAATACAAAGAGACATGGTAAATGTCAAACTATTTAACTAAAAGTTAAATCAAAACGATAAAGTTAATATAGTGACCCAAACTATCTAAAACCTATTGGTTGAGTGGTTTTCAACCTATTACCAACTTAACCTTTAAATAATCTACTTTGGAGCCATTATAAACTGAATATGAATTTATTATAAAATAATATTTCTAACTGTTCCTAAGGTTCTCATCACCCCTCTTATAAAAGGTCACTCCCCCTTCTCTCAAATTCATACCTTCAAATCCTTTTGGTTATACCAAACCCTACCCAAATATTCTCTCAACTTCCCTAACTTCAACCTGGAGGCCTTATTTTGATCATAAATCCAACCTAAGGAGCCCTTTTGATCAAATCAAAAAGAAGAACCTGAAGAAGAGGTAATAATTTCACCACACTCTTTCAAGTTTCTTTCTTCTTCCACTTCTTCTTTATTTTTATTTTCCATTATAAAATAATAAATCCAGTATATTATATATAATTTTATGTTATTATAAATATGGTACAACCATATTCAGTATTATATCTATCCTTTGAATGACATGTCACCATACGTGCGTACGTACGGCTTATCGTCTTCACATCGTGGTGTAATTGTAATTCAAAACATTATTATTTGGATGGGTATGATAATGATGTGTAATTAATGTAAATAATAAATATAACATGATAATGATTCTGTATATTTGATATAACATCAAATTATATATTATTTTAATATCAAAAGAATGATATTGTGGCTTGTGCGTACGTACGGACTACCGTCTCCACGAACGTGATGAGATTCATTCCCCATCATATCCATTCAAGTATAATTCTCATTTTATGATTAAAAATAATGATTAAGTACTTGATATAATTCTAGATATTAATAATATACAACTTATCCTTAACAAACATGGATTATTTAACAAAGCATATAAAAGAAAACGAATAAGTTAACACCCAAAACAATGATAATACTAAAATATTATTAACAAAACAATGTTAAAAGATCATATATGAAATCATATTTATATATATTATTCTTTTATAATTTAATAAAAATTATTTCACCATTATAAAGGAGATTAACCTACCCTCGACCAAGGAAAAGTACAAGGTAGGGGTTTATTTCACAATCTCTTCATTATCTGAGGTTGTTTATACATAATTATCTACTGGGGCCTCTTTATCATCCACATCCATGTTTGTTAAAATTATATTTCAAATCATTCTTACTATTTTTCAGAATATGGGTTAAAGTCATTTATACCTTTTTTTTACTTTTTATAAGATGTTTATAAAGGGATCTTTCCGTCGTTTTCTAAACAAGGTCCTTTTTAACCTTTTCGACGGAATTAAGATATGAATGTTTTTTTTAACTTATACAGTGGGTGCGGCTATTTTCCGCCATTCTAAAATCGTCAAAGCTTCCCTTAAAAGCTTATAAGAATATTTTCAAAGTAAATATTTTCTTTTATAATTATGTGACTTTTAAATTATTTAAAAAAAAAAAGAGATATTTCTCTCAAATAGTTTTGTTTTCATCTATGTCAACATCCTTTTATGGATTTTAATCTTATTTGAAATTGATTTATTATGATATAAAACATCCATATTGTATTTAATGTTTTTTGAAATGTTTGATTGTGGATGTGTTATTTTTATACCATTCATGGTTTATGGAGAAAGTATTTACATTTCCTATGCTAGTTTTAATACGAATATTTATGTTATGTTTAAACCTGTTCATATGAGGAATGCATTGGACTTAATAAGTGACAGGTGTAGCCCGCTATAGCTCCTCGATGTATCGGTAGATCTCATGAGACAAACTAGTGTCTTGGCAAAATTCCTTGACAAAATCTTATTTGTAGTCTTGGCACAAGGCCTTGACTATGTGGTTATGATAGTCTGTCATTAAGCATTCCATCATTATAAAAGTGGTTATTGATATTGCATGTGATTATTCGACTAGTAGAATATCCATGTGAATAAGTAAATGGAATTATTTCATTTTATTTTTTCCATATTACGATGAAGTTCAAGTTTAAAAATCTTTTGTTTTAGTTATACATTGCCTTAAATGTTTATACTTATTTATGACATTTTCTGCTATATTGTTATCATTACTGAGCATCTGAGCTCACCCCTTTCTATGTTTTATTTTTCCCAGGATGTGAAGAAGTATTTTATGACTGACCTGTAGGGATAGTATGAGGGGATATGAGTGTTTTCTATGTAGATAATATATTGTTGTAGTTTTTTCACTTTATGATGTAATATAAACTTTATGAATATATCTAGTGATTCCAAGGATACAAAACTAATCGGTATTTCAATACTTGATATTTTGTGATCATGCCAATGTTATATAATAATGAACCGACTCAGGGTAACTGGGGTCGGGGCATTACAGTTGGTATCAGTGGAAGTTTAGTAAAAACCTTGGAAGCTAGATTTAGATAAACTCCGATTAGAGCACATAGACCTAAGATGGAATTTGAGGATTAGTATAGAATAACTTACTAGAATTTTGGTATTGTAGAGATTTTGTGAGTTTTCCAAGAAATACATCCATGTCTGAATACGAGCAGGTATAGGTGGCTCTGGCACAGATGTACCTAGGGGTAAAACCGAAAAACACTGCTTTGAGCTAGACTTGAACGGGAACTGCTGCATGACAACGGGCCTTGCTGCACTCTTGGTTACGACACTCCTGGGGGATATGCTTAGGTTAATTCTCATTTTCTTTACAAACCATTATGAAGGGTTTATTAGTATATACTTCCTTAAAGAAAACATTTTTATGATTATGGATTATATCTATAACTGTTTAATTCATGTTAAGTGTTTTACAAGTTTGGATTTATGTATTGTGATTCATAAACTAATCTATTATATGCCATTGTTTAGAAATGGCACCTAATGGAAGAAATGGAAACCATATCAATTAACGCACTCCATGTAGGGATTTCCCTCCTTATCAAGATAATTATAGTGGAGCTGGTGATGCAACTGGTGATGATCAGCTAATCACCATACTGGGACTACTCACTGAGGTTATGAATAATAACCTTACCCATATAGAGCACCCAGATCCAAAGAATGGAGGATCAATTTTTGATTTCTTCATGAGTAAACAACCACCACCATTACATGGGGGTACAAATCCACTAGTATCTGAGAAATGGATAAATTATTTATAGAAAATATTTCATGCCTTGGGAGTAGTGAAAGGGAAAAAGTTATCATAGCAGTTTACCGCCTCACTGGAGATGTTGATCAATGGTGGTCATTTATTCAAAAAATTAAGGAATATAATGAAGTATCAAATATGGAATGGAGGTAATTTAAAGTGATTTTATTAGAAAAATACTTTCCTCGTGACCATTGAGCAGATATGGGAAGAAATTTTTTGAATATGAGGAAAAATGAGGATGAGAATGTTGCAAAGTATGAGGCTAACTTTACAAGGTTAGCAAGACATGTTGTAGATTATATACGTAACTCAAGAAGTAAGATTGATTGTTTCTTTGATGGGTTTAAACTGTTTCTCCATCGAGCATTAGTCTCACAATACTTCTCGTTGTAAGAAGATATTGTCTCATGTGATATCAAGACAGAAAAAGAATTCTCTAAGTCTTATGACTTTAAAGAAAAGCAAGAGAAGAAGATATTTGCTGATCACTCTGGGAATGGAAATAAAGGGAAGAATGGAAAAGTTGAATATCCATACTGCAGTAAATGTGGGAAGAAACACCCTGGTACTTTCTTGAAGGGAATGGGAGTCTGTTATAAGTGTGGTGAAAAAGGCCACCAAGCTCATGATTGTAAGGGGAATAAAGAAGCTACCGATGTTCAATGCTACAATTGCAGGTAGATGGGACATTATGAAAATGAATGTCCTAAGAGTTAGGGGAACTTACCTCAGAAAATCCCAAGGGATCAATTCCAAGCTTATGTTATCACTACTACTGTGGTAGAAGCTCTGAAAGACGTGGTGGAAGGTAATTTAATGGTTTTCTCAAGTTTATCAAATGCATTATTTTATTTTGGATCATCGCATTGTTTCATATCTTCCCAGTTTTCTAAGAAAATTAGATATTTCCAATTTGATTTAACAAGAGAGTTATGAGTCAAAAATCCTAAGGGAATTATCATCGCAACAAAGTTCTGTGAATCAGTTCCTATTAGGGCATATAAATGCTCTTTATCTGCTGATATCATCATCATACTCATGATTGAATTTGATATAATCCTTAGTATGGATTGGCTTTCGTACCATGATGCAAAAATTTATTGTAAGAAGGAGGATACTATTTTTTATGATGATGATAATGAACACCTTATCTTTTGAGTAGAATCGTCACCACCCGATTCTTATCTATATACACCCCTAGTAGCTCAAGTAAATTCAATTATCGGGGAGGAAGATAATGAAATAACTATGGGTAAGGAAATGAATGATAAAATATAGGATGTACCTATTGTGAAAGAATATGTAGATGTGTTTCCAAAAGATTTACCTGGACATCCTCCAGAATGAGAAATTGAGTTTTCTATTGATTTAATTCCTGGTTCAAGGCCTATATCAAAGACCCCTTATAGAATGTCCACTGTGGAATTAGTTGAACTAAAGAAAAAACTAGAGGAATTGAGTAATAAGGGATTTATTCACCCTAGTTTTTATCCATGGGGATCCCCTATCCTTTTTGTTAAAAAGAAATATGGATCTATGAGGTTATGTATCGACTATAGGGAAATCAATGCTATAAAAATAAATAACAAGTATCCCCTACCTCGCATTGATGATTTATTTTACCAACTGCATGGAGCTTAATACTTTTCAAAGATTTACCTTCGATCTGGATACCATCATTTGTGTGTGAGGAAGGAAGACATTCTGAAGACAGCATTTCAAACTAGGTACGGGCATTATGAGTTTACAGTAATTCCTTTTGGATTGACTAATTCACCCTCTGTATTCATGGATTTAATGAATAGAGTTTTCAAGGAATATCTTAATGACTTTGTAGTGGTATTTATTGATGATATCTTGGTATACTCCAAAATATATGAATCATGAAAATTACTTTCACATTATTCTAAAGACTCTTAGAAGACATGAATTATATGGGAAGTTTATCAAGTGTGAATTCTGGCTTCAGGAGATCTCTTTTCTTTGACATATTGCTTCTAAGGATAGAATTTTTGTTGATCCTTCTAAGACCAAGGAAACCCAAGAATGGCCAGCACCGACGAGTATAACTGAGGTATGCAGTTGTATTGGATTAACAGGTTATTATTGGCATTTCGTCCAGAATTTTTCCCAATTGGCTAACCCTTTAACGAAGCTCACACGTAAAGGGGTTAAATTTATTTAGACAAAAGAGTTTGAAAAATATTTTGAAGAACTGAAGAGAAGATTATTCAATGATCCTATATTGACTCTACAATTATGGAATGATGGGTTTGTTATTTATAGTGATGCTTCAAATAAAAGACTTGGTTGTGTCCTTATGAAGAATGATAGGGTCATTGCCTATACATCATGACAGCTAAAAATTCATGAGAAAAACTATCCTACTCAGGATCTAGAGTTAGCTATTGTAATATTTGCTTTGAAGATATGGAGACATTATATCTATGGTGAAAATTGTGAGATATATACCGATCACAAGAGTTTGAATTATATTTTCTCACAGAAAGAACTCAACATGAGGCAAAGGTGATGGATTGAACTACTCAAGGATTATGATTGCACGATACACTACCACCCGGGGAAGGCAAATAAGGTGGAAAATGCTTTGAGCAGAAAGGATCATGGAGTTTTGAACAAGATGAGAGTTGAAAGGTATCCTATTTTCATGGATCTAGTAAATATGGATATGGGAATAACCATTGAAGGTGAAACATCAATGATTTTCTAAATGGTGTCCAAACCATATTTACTAGAAAAGATAAAGAGTTATCAGACCGATGATGAAGAGTTTCAAAAGAATATTAAAGCTATGAATGATGGGAGATTGAGTGACTTTGTGTATGAAGATGGAATTTTGAAATTTGGGAAGAGACTTTATGTTCCCGATATACCTTATCTATAAAGGGGATTGTTGGACGATGCTCATAGTTCCAATTTCTCTATACACCCTGGAAGCACCAAAATGTATAGAGATTTGAAGGAACATTTTTGGTGGGACAACATGACCAGGGATATTGTTGATTTTGTATCAAGATGTATGGTTTTTTAACAAGTGAAAGATGGAAGACAATAGCCTGAAGGAGTTATGAAACCTCTTCCCATACCTGAGTGGAAATGGGATAATATTACGATGAACTTTTTCATGGGGCTACCAAACACTCCTAGAAGGAACGATGCAATATGGTTCATTATTGATCATCTTACCAAGTCAACACATTTTCTTACTATAATATAAGATCTACCACTTGAAAATATAGCAAGACTATATATTAATGAAGTTGTGAGACTTCATGGAGTACCCCTATCGATTGTTTCTGATCGTGATCACCGTTTTACTTCAATATTCTGGAAAAGTCTTCAGAAAGCTCTAGATACTGAACTTCGTTTGAGCATTGCTTACCACCCCCTAACTGATGGAAAATCAGAATGGACTATTCAAACCTTATAAGACATGTTGAGATCATGCGTACTTGACTTTCAAGGTATGTGGGATCAATATTTACCTCTGGTATAATTTTCCTATAACAATAGCTTCCATTCAAGTATTCAGATGGCACCATATGAAGCGTTAAATGGAAAGAGAAGTCGCACAAAAACTTGTTGGTTTAATGTTGGTGAAAGAAAACTTGTAGGCCCAGAACTTGTTGAGGAAACAATGTAAAAGGTGAAGGTAATCCAAACCCACATCAAAGCATCTCAAAGTAGGCAGAAGAACTATACTGACAACCAAATGAAGGATTTGGAATTTCATGTAGGAGATCATTTTTTCTTGAAGGTATCTCCATGGAAGGGTGTTATACGTTTCGGTAAGAAGGGTAAATTGAGTCCCAGGTACATAGGACCTTTCAAAATTCTAAAAATAATTGGGGTTTTAGCTTACCGTTTGGAAATGACACCAAGTCTCTACAAATTTCATGATGTGTTCCACGTATCACTGTTGATAAAATACATGCCTGACCCAACGCATGTACTCACCTATGAGGAAGTATAAATGGAACCCAATCTGTCTTATTGCGAAGAGCCCATCAGGATTCTTGATACCAGAGAACAAGTGATGAGAAACCGGACGACTCGTCTGGTAAAAGTTCTATAGAGAAACCATAAGATGGAAGAGGCAACGTGGGAACCCGAGGAACTTATGATGAAGAACCACCCGAGTCTTTTTATGCAGTAATATTATAGAAATTTCGAGGACAAAATTATTTGAAGGAGGGGAGAATTTAACACCCCAAGCTTCCACGGTACGCTTCTCTCTGAGTAATACAATAGCGTGTGTTGTACGCAACTTCGAGTTCTAACACACCACAACCAATCAAACTAGCTATTATGAATAGTAATACCCACTTTTTGAAATTTTATAAATTTTATCTTTTAAAATGGACTTCATTTTTGGATTCAAAATATTGAAATTATCTTAGGGTGATTTTTTGGTTTTTTTCTGAAAACTTTCAATTTTTGATGAATAATGAAAATTACTAAATTTTAATTAAAAAAACTTTTTTAATAGAAATAATTAATAGTGATAAATTATGAATTTTGGTGATTTTAAAGTATAATTAGATTATATTTTTACCATTTAATCCAATATTGTTCATTAGATATAATTTCACATTTAAACTGGACATAAGCAAGTGTCAATCTTTTGATAGTTATTATTTCTTAAAAACACGCTTTTTGTTTTGACTACGAGAATTAATTTTAAATTAATTTCTTCCACTTATGTGTTTTGATTTTAGAAAATTGGATTTCATATTTAGAATCATGAGATACAAATTGTGTAAATAGGTAAATTTTATTTTGAGACATTTTGAATAATTACTTCGGTAAATATTTTATTTACCATGGTTAAAGGGTAAATCCGGTAAATAAGGGTAAAAAGTAATATTATAATAATATTAAATTACCCTAAAACGTGTCCTAACCCTATTGGTTGATACATTTACAACAATGGGCATCTGTGGGTCAATTTTGGGACCCCATGGAGCCACTTTTAAGTGATAATGACACTTTATATTAATTAATTTAAAGTAAATACAAAAATCACATAAGCATATATCTTTTAGAAAAAAGAATTTACATAGGGTTATATATGTTATATTTTCGACTATAAATATTAATTAGAAAGATAAAAATATTTCCTATATAATTTAATTTTATTTATAATTTTTATACATTTAATAATTAAATTTATTTATGACACAATAATGATGCAGTATTTTCCATATTAATGAAAGAATCAAATAATTGGTATTATAAATGTTAAAATAAATATAATTTAAAGTTTTGATGACATCAACAAATTTTATTGGTTAATATGACATGTTAGGATTACTTAAATGAATTTGGTTCGAATAAATAAAGTTGTTAAGACTTTAACAAAAATCAATTATTAAATAGTGTCAAAATCGACATAAAGGAGTTCTTAAAACAAATATTATATTATTAATTGATATTATATTCCTAAAAATATAAGGTTCATCCAAAGGACTTATTAATGATAGGTGTATCATTAATGGACCACTTGGGTCTATCTTGGAATTATATAGTAAGTTTATTAACTATATAATATAAAGATACAAAGAGACGTGGTAAATGTCCAACTATTTAACTAAGAGTTAAATCAAAAAAGATAAAGTTAATATAGTGACCCAAACCAGTATAAAACCTATTCGTTGAGTGGTTTTAGACCTATACCCACCTTAACCTTTAAATAATCTACTTTGGATCCATTAGAAACTGAATATGAATTTATTATAAAATAATATTTCTAGCTTTTCCTAAGGTGCCCCTCACCCCTCTTATAAAAGGGAACTCCCCCTTATCTCAAATTCATACCTTCAAAGCATTTTGGTTCGTCCAACCCCTGAAAAAATATTCTCTCAACTTCCCTAAATTCATCCTAGAGGCCTTATGTTGTTCATAAAGCCAACCTAAGTATCCCTTTTGATCAAATCAAAAGGAAGAACCCGAAGAAGAGGTAATAATTTCACCACCCTCTTTCAAGTTCCTTTCTTCTTCCACTTCTTCTTTCTTTGTTATTTTCATTCTAAAATAATAACTCCAATATCTTATATATACTGTGATGTTATTATAAATATGGTACAACCCTATTCAGTATTCTATCCATCCTTTGAATGACATGTCACCATACGCACGTACGTACGGCTTACCGTCTCCACGTCGTGGTTAATTGTTATTCAATACATTATTATTTTGGATGGGTATGATAATGATGTGTAATTGATGTAAATAATAAATATAACAGGATAATAATTCTGTATATATGATATACTATCCAATTATATATTATTTTAATATCAAAAGAATGATATTGTCACTCGTGCGTGCGTACGGACTACAGTCTCCACGAACGCGATGAGATTCATTCCCCATCATATCCATTCAAGTATAATTCTCATTTTATGATTAAAAATAATGTTTAAGGACTTCATATCATTCTTTATATGAATAAGATGTTTAGTCGATAAGGTTTTCCTTATGAATTTTCCATTCCTTCTTGTTTTGAAAATCACAAACACCTTATCTTTAAGGAAAATCGCTTTTATAAGGAAAATTGCTTTTATAAGGAAAATCTCTTTTGTAAGAAAAATTATCCTTATCATATTTTCATCCATATTTTTATTAAGTATAAGATTTGGATTCATTTATATATTCTCAGAACTGTTTGAAACTTTGATATGAAGTATTCTGTTTTAGGATCCGAATTCTGGTTGAGAACTGTAATAAAGTTTCACTCCGAATTCAGATGAAAACTATGATGAAGTTTCATTCCGAATTCCAGATATGAACTCTGATTAAGTTCTACTCCAAATTCTAGATACGAATTCTCATGAAGTTCGACATCAAATTCTCATTACGAATTCTGATGACAAATTCTCATTCCGAATTCTCATTCCGAATTCCCATTCCGAATTCACCTATTAAACAGAATCTGATTATCTTTGTTTTATACACTCTGAACTTATTTAGACTCCGAAAATTATTTTTGTTACACTCCGAACTTTCACTCCGAACTTTTCAATTAGACTTAAAACGATGTCGTACATTCTGTTACACTTGTTTTGTTATAAAACGATGTCGTCTATTCTGTTATAAACTAACCGTTGGTTAAGTTACACGTGTATAGGTCCCTCCGATTTTTAAGGAAAATATGACCGTTGGGAAGGAGGCCGACCTTACCTATAAATAAGATCTCATTTGAAAGAGCTCGACACAGAGAAGTTGATCGATCTAGAGACCACACGCTTCTAAGGTGATTTCTAGAGAGAGAAATCTTTTCATGCCTTGTGCGTACTGAACCGTTCGTTCAGTTTTTGCTTCGTGCGACTCCGAATGTTGGTGATTACATTCGAGGACTTCCGGGGATAGGAAGACAGAGGTTTCCAAAACCTTGAAGTTGAGGGCTTCCTTGCTGAGGAAGACAGAGGTGGCCAACTACCTTGAAGTTGAGGGCTTGCGGGGATAGAAAGACAGAGACTCTGATCTTTGTATCGAGGGCTTACCCTGGTGTGGGTAAGACATACTTTCTTGAAAGTATAAATCAAGGTCCCTTTATCAAAGGTTATTGGATACCCTTCTCTTTGGGTTAAAATACTTATATCTTGTTACTCGTAGTTTTACTAATTGATTGTTTCTGCTGCATTCTATATTATAAGGAAAGTATAACTTTCTTATACTTACTTACTTGTACTCTGTTTCATTTAGATTCTATATGCTTTAAGGTAGAATCTCATATTTTAATCTTTTGTTAAGTTTCATTTTCCAGAACCATATTTCCGGAACCTACTTTCAAAATCTCTTTTCAAGTTTTCATTTGGTGTTAGAGGTGTTGTGAATTTTCTTAAGTTTAACTTTGTTAAACTTAGCCCTTTTCTTTTCTTAAGAAAACCATAGTTATTCATAACTAACTTTAAAGGTTCCAAAGGAATTTTTAAAGTATACAATTCACCCCCCCCCCCTCTTGTATATTGAGCATCTACATAATTATTTTGATCCTACATAAGATACAACCTATCCATAAAAACAAGGCTTATGTAACAAATCATATAAAAGAAAAACGAGTAAGTTAACACCCAAAACAACGATAATACTAAAATATTATTAACAAAGCAATGTTAAAAGATCATATATGATATCATATTAATGTATATGATTCTTGTATAATTTAATAACGATTATTTCACCATTATACAAGAGTTTAACCTACCCTCGACTAAGGAAAAGTACAAGGTAAGGGTTTATTTCACAATCTTTTCATTATCTGAGGTTGTTTATACGTATTTATCTACTGGGACTTCTTTATCATCCACATCCATGTTTCTTAAAAATGTATTTAAAATCATTCTTAATATTTTACAGACTATGGGTTAAATTCATTTATACCCTTGTTTTACTTTTTATAAGATGTTAATAAAGGAATCTTTCCATTGTTTTCTAAATTAGGTCCTTTTTAACCTTTTCGACAGAATTAAGGTAAAAAAAAAATTTAACTTATACGACGGGTGAGGCTATTTTCCACCGTTATAAAATCATCGAAGCTTCCCTTAAAATATTAGAAGAATGTTTTCAAATTAAATTTTTTATTTTATAATTATTTTACTTTTAAATGAATTAAAAATAAAATAGATATTTCTCTCAAATAGTTTTGTTTTCATCTATGTCAACATCCTTTGATGGATTTTAAGCTTATTTGAAGATGATTTATTATGATATAAAACTTCCATATTGTATTGAAGGTTTTGTGACATGTTTGACTATGGATGTGTTATTTTTATACCATTCATGGTTTATATAGAAAGTATTGACATTTCGTATGCTAGTTTTAATGCGAATGTTTATGTTATGTTTAAACCTGTTCATATGAGGAATGCATTGGACTTAATAAGTGACGGCTGGAGCCCGTTATAGATCCTTGATGCATTGGTAGGTCTTATAAGACAAACTAGGGTCTTGGCACAAGGCCTTGAAAAGTCTTATTTGTAGTCTTGGCACAAGGCCTTGACTAAGTGGTTATGATATTCTGGAATTATGCATTCAATCATTATGAAAGTTGTTATTGATATTTCATGTGATTATTCGACTAGTAGAATCTCCATGTGAATAAGTAAATGGAATTATTTCATTTTATTTTTTCCATATTATTCTGAAGTTTAAGTTTAAAAGGATTTTGTTTTAGTTATACATTTCCTTAAATGTTTATGATTATTTATGAAAGTTTCCGCTATATTTTTATCCTTACTGAGCATTTGAGCTCACCCATTTCTATGTTTTATTTTTTCCAGGATGTGAAGAAGTATTTTATGACTGACATGCAGGGATAGTATGAAGGGATATGGGTGTGGTATATGGAGACAATATGTTGTTTTAGTTTTTTCACTTTATGATGTAATATAAAATTTATGAATGTATGTAGTGATTCCAAGGCTACTAAACTAATCGGTCTTTCGAGACTTGATCTTTTGTGATCATGCCAATGTTATGTAATAATGCATCGACTCTGGGTAACTGGGGTCAGGGCATTACAATTGTAAAATAATTTATGACATAGAAATGAACTATGTAGAATCTTATTCCTCTCTTAATGGGATATGTATGATGCCTCTTTTAGGCATGAACCATATATTTACATCTTTACCACATAATGTTAAACAGCATGGATCGGTCCTATCACATGACCTTAATCTATGAAAAATGAACTACATGGGTTTTTATTCTTGTATCACATGATACATAGGATTCTTCGTATAGGTTCAATCCCTTATCTAAGATACCTACTTCCACCCTTTATGGAAATAAAATCTAGAGTTCCCAAACACAGCTATAAACTAAAGCATAATAAATAAATAAGAGAATGATAGAGAACCCATGATAGAGACACAATTTTTCCTATCAATACATGGTCTTAATAAAATTTCATACACTAGTTTTACTAGTCCCATATTGGGGCCAATTAAGGATTTCATGAGCATATCATAAATCTATAAGAGAGACCCATAATAGGAAATGACCCCCCCCCCCCCGCAGGGTGTGATGAGCCCAGACTACCCTCCTCTTGTTCAATGTGTGGTCCTAGTCATGGTTGTATTTAAAACCCTAAAAGACCACCTACATTTGGAAAGATGGTTTTTAATTAGTTATGGATGTGGGAACCATTGGGAAGTTATATTTAAGTCAAAAATGTTAAAATGGGCACAAACGATTGTGAAACCACCCTCAATCACCCACAACCAAGCATCGGGGAAAAGATCATACCATGTTTTTATTGAAACAGTATGGTGATGGGTCTAAATAATTCTTACTATATTTATAACATATTTATACATATATTTTAATTTTATCATATATCAATTTTTACCATCCATTCGGTAGGAGACACAATAACACCTCTTCTGTGTATTGAGGACTACCACCTCGTGAAGCGATGTGATTTTTCTTTCACTAATGATTCACATGGAAAGTGATAAAGATATATTTAATGATTATATATGATTTAAATTAAATAATAATTATATTTATGACATATTTATAATTCTATAAAGATATAACATAACATTTTTTTCATTTCTTTTAACTCGCATAAAGATGATAACATTGTTTGTGTATGTGTGGACTACCACAACCATGAAGCGATGTTACTCTCTTTTCATCATCACACCACATGGATGAAATATATAAATATATAACATGATATTTATGATATCATGATAATGATGGAAAGGTAATATATTAATTACCTACTTTACACAATTATCATTGAAAAATGGAAGTGTTACTCATGCATACGTATGACCTGTCATCCCCATGATCACAACATACTTCATTTTTCATAATCATCTTCCATGATTGTTTTAAAAGTATAATTAATGTATAAATATGATGATTGTGTAATAATTTTTATCTTATAGATGATTAATTTTTATATTATGTGAAATAACTGAATCTTTAATGAAAAAAATCATAAGAAAAAAATACAATTAACACTCAAAACTGTGAAAATAATGAACGATTATTAATGAATGAGTGAGAGGATGTGATAAAAATAACATATATGATATCTTAAACACTAATATGGTTTTTTAAAAGTTTAAAATATGTTTATAACCCCTATATAGGAAGTTATTTCACATTCACCCAAAAGGATATATGAGGTAAGGGATTTAAACTCAATTTTATTTGATTGAGGCATATTGTAATGTTATGCGCCTAATTTTTTTATAGTGTATATACTTCCCCATTAATGTGTAATATCATGAATACTTCATTAATAATTTTATTTTATGTTTCATTTTTAATTATTGCATATATTGGTATCTTATTTGGAAATTATCAAGTGCTAATAGTTATAGTGAACTCTCACTTCCTTTTTTTGATTGTTAACTTTCTCTTGAAACTATCACTTTATAAAAATAATTTTTCATTTTACATTAAATTTATATTAAATATACATGTTATTGTGTGATGGATATTATTATTTTTGAAACCATATACTATTTTGACATATTTTTTTCCTTAGAAATATATTTTATTAAGTTGGGAAGTATTGATAAATGTTTATACTTTAAACAATACATAGATTTGATGATAAGGTAGATTATTCATTAATTAAATAAATTATTTTATATATGATAAATTATTTGTAAATATAGTGATTGGTGGTTCCCAGACTTTATATAGCCCCTTGATACATCGAAAAGTCTCATGAGACAAATCAGTTTCCCAAATTAAACGGGTTTCTACCTGTAGTTTTAAACTATATAGAGGATAGATCTTAATAGTATAAATTTTTATGATTGTAATACATGATGTTTAATACTAAAGTAGTTCCTTCATTGATTATTTAGTGATTATTTTCTATGATATTTTCTCTATGATATTATTTTTTGGATGCATTCAATTCTTTTTTTATTAAATGGAATGTGTTTTTAATTATTTACCGTTCTATTTTGAATCTTCATTATCTATTTAAGAAGTCAAGTTATAAAAATGACATGTGTGTTCTGTTATTTACTATGAATTATTTTTTTATTATTTATTAATGATTTTATTATATGAACATAACCAATAATCTTCATTTGATCTCCACCTTATTTTTTTATATTCCCATGGATATGAAGATAATTTTATGGAATTAGATTCTAGGATGTTGATATATTATTGTAGTTATGATTTATTTTTATTTCCCAATGTAAAATCAGTATCATGTATCTAATATGTTTTTAAAAAAATGATAAACAATTGGGTCCTTTGGGATTTGAATCTTCTATCTATGAAAATGTAATAAATTTAGGTATAGTCTCTGGGTTTCTACAGTTATGGTTGTTACAGTTTATATCATAGAAATATTAGTATAATCCTAAGAAAATAAATATAGGGGAAAATATTAGGAAACATAACCCTAATATAGACTTTGAGGATAATTATTGAATAAGATCCTAATGTTTTGGTGTGGTAGTGATTATGTAGGTTCTCCAAGAAATACATCCCAGTCTAGATACTACAAGTGGAAGTGGTTCTAGAACAGAGGTTCATTGGGGTAATAACTCCCAAAAAGGTGCATTAATATAGACTCTAGAATTACCTAGTATCTGAAAATGGACCATTCTATTTAACCATTTTCAAAATCCTAAGGGATATGTATTGGATAATTTATATTTTCTTTAAAACCCATTATAAATGATTTGAATGTAATGATATCCCCAAAGAAACCAATGTTTATGATTATTATATTAAAAAAGAATAAATTTTTAATTTTTCTTAAGAGTTACACCATATTTGGAATTATAAATTATAAATTCATAATTTTATGAACTAATATAGTATATTCCATTGTTTATAAATGGATCCTAGAAGGAATAATGGTATCAATACTCATAAAAAATGTAGATATTTCCTTACTAAGGAATACAATACTACTGGTATTTGAATGGAGAAAATTGTGGCTATATTAGGTAATATTCAACTGGTTATGAAAAATAACCTTTCTCAGATGGATAAATCTGTTACAAAATGAGATTATCCTATGCTGGATCAATTTATGGGATAGAATCCCACATCGTTTAGTAGAACTACTAATCCAATTATTTCTGAGAAATAGAATATATCTCTATATAATATTTTTATAGCCTTGGGATTTAGTGAAAAGTAAAAGGTAACATTTGCATCATATTTTCTTGTAGATGATGTTGATCAATGGTGTTTGATGATCAAAAATAATATATGGGAAGAATAAATAGAACCCATTGAATGAAATGATTTTAAGGAGAAACTCTTTGAGAAATATTTCCCTCACAATCAACAAATTGAAATGAATATAAAGTTACTTATCCTAAATAAAAAATAAGAAAATATTATCATGGATTAAGAGGCTACCTTTACATGGTTATAAAGGTATGGAACAAACTACATACACAATATAGAGTGAACAATTGACATTTTCATTGAAGAGATTAAGAAATGTATTTGAAAGACATTGGTCTGTCAAAAAAAATTCATCAAATGATATAAAATTTTTAGTCACATCAAAAAGGATAAATAATTATCTAAATCATACATATTAAATGGGAACTAATAGAATAATATTACATATTAGCACCATGAATAAGGAAGTGTGTCAAAGAAGAAAAATAAAACACAACATTTTCCACCTTCTAAAAACTATGGATGAAGCACCTAATAAAATGTTTTAAGGTATTGTGAGTATGGTATAAGTTCTGAGAGAAAGGACACCGGGAAAGATAATGCCAACAGAAGAAGGGAAAAAAATTTATAGAGTTTCAACTATAGAGAGATGGTACACTGTGAAAATTAATTCCTCGGGCATCAAAGGAATATACTATAGAAGAGGACAAGGGGAGATTTCCAAGATTATGTGATCACTACATCTGATATAGAATTACCCAATGATGTGGTATTACATAAATTAATCCTATATTCAAATTTATCCAATGTTTTCTTTGATTCTAGAAGATCACACTCTTTTATAGATTCCTAGTTTTCTAAGAAAAATAGACATTTACATTTTTGATTTAATGAGGTATTTTTCATTCATAACTACTAAGGGATGTATCATTGAAATGTATATGTTTTGGTTAGTCCCCAATATGATAGATAAACGTGACTTATATGCTAACCATATTATCATACCCATTTTTGACATTGATATAATCCTCATAATGTAAATGGTTTAAAAATACGATGCATAAAAATAATGAAACAAGATTTAAATTATGATTTTTTATGAGGATGTAGAATTATATATATAGAGAGAAAAAACATCATCATTAGATTCATATATACATCCACCCCTGTAGCTTTATTGAATGATATTCTTGGGGAAGAATAAAAAACAAAATCTAGAGATGAAGAAGGTGATAATAACATTGAGGAAATACCTATTATACAATAATATATTGATTTATTTCCTTGGGAATTACATAGACGTACCTCATAGTGTAAATTTTATTTTTACATTGATTCAATCCCTAATGTGTGACCAATATCAAAAAATCCCTATAGAATGGCCATTGTGGAATTATTTTATATTAAGAAACTACTAGAGGAGTTGGTTGATATGGTATTTATTCTCCCTAGTGTTTTACAATCTGGATCCCATGTTCACTTTATTAAGAAGAAATATTGATTGACAGGGATGCATATTGATTATAGGAAATCAATTTTATTATAATAAAGAAAAACTATCCCCTACCATGCATTCATGACTTATTTAATCAACTTCACAGAGCCAAATATTTCTCAAATATTTGTCTTCGTTTTGGGTATCACTAACTATGAATAATTAAGGATTACATTCCAAAGAAATATTTACGAATGTGGTATGGAAATTATGAGTTTATAGTAATTCAATTTATATTGACTAAGGACCATATGTTTTTTTGGATCTAACAAATAGAATATTCGTGGAATATCTCTAATTTGTTTTGTATTCATTGATGATATTCTAGTATATTTTAAATACTATGAGCACCACGTTAATCACTTTAAAATAAATCTCAAGAATATTATAAGGAAAGTGTTATATGGGTAATTTAGTAAGCATGAAATCTATCTTCAGGGAGATTCCTTTTAGGGAAAAATTTTCTTTAAGGATGGGATCTTAGTTGGCCCTGCAAAGATAAAGGAAGTCATAGAATGACCTACACCAATGATCCTAATCTAGGTACATACATTCATTGGTTTATAAGGTTACCATTGGAAGTTCATTCATAATTTTTCATGATTTTCTAACCCATTAAAAAATCTTATATGAAAAGGGTTTAAATTTTCTTGGAAAAATGAATGTGAATAATGATTTGATGAACTAAAGAGGAGCTTGGTTAATGATCCAATTTTGACTCTACTATATATAAATGATGGTTTTGTGATATATATTTACAAATAAAATAAGGGAATTAGTTTTTTTCCTAATAAAAATTGATATGCATCTCAAAAATTGAAGATTCACGAATAGAACTACCCAACCCATGATCTTGAGTTTGAAGCTGTAATGTTTTCTTTGATGATGTGGATACATTATCTCTATGGTGAATTTTATGAGACATGCAAGGATAATAAATTCCTAAAATACATTTTTCATTGAAATATCTCAATATAAAAAAAGGTGATAGATCTAGCTACTAAAGTATTGTCATTTTTCAATACACTACCACTTAAGGAAAGTAATAAAGGCAGTGGATGCATTATGTAGGAATTATCATGGAATTATGACCCAAATATGATTGATAAGGATCCTTTGATCATGGATCATGTAAATATGGATATGGTAATTAAAAATGAATGGGATACATCAATCATTTTTCAAATTATTGAAAACTCATATTTATTTTGATATGATAATGAACACTCAATATGTAGATGATAACTTTTAGGATAAAATTAATGCAATGAACGATGGAAAATTATCAAACATCATTTTTGAAGATTGTTTTATGAAATTTGTAAATAGATTATATCTTATATCTATACTTATGCTAAAAATTGTAGTTTTGGATGACACACATTTCTGAAATTTCTCTATACACCCTGGTATCAAAAAGATGTATTGAGATTTGACAGAACATTTTTGGTGGGATAACATGAAGTGGAAATTGCGTATTATGTGTCAAGATGTCTGGTTTTTCAAAAAGTGGAAGTTTTGAGGCATCATCCTAGATTATTCGTGAAACCTCTTCTTATTCCTGTATAAAAATGGGAGGAAATCGCTATGGAATTTTTCATGGGAATACCAATGACTACTAGAAATAATGATTCAATATTGGTTATCATTGATCATCTAACCAAATCATCAAATTTCTTTACTATAAGAGAATATTTACCTCTTAATAACCTCAAAAATATCTATATTAACTAAGTTTTAAGACTTCATTGTGAATTCCTTTTAATCATTTACGATTGGGATCATTATTTTACATTGAAATTATAAAATAGACTTTATAAGGGCCTTGATACTGACCTTGACTTGAGCACTGTCGACCATCCTCAAATTGATGGATGGACTAAAAGGAAAATTAAAATATTGGAAGACATGTCGAGGTCATTCTCACTTGACTTTCAAGTAAAGTGGAATTATTATTTACCTCTGGTAGAGTTTTCCTACAACAATAGTTTCTATTCAAGTATTCAAATGGAATCATATAGAGCATTATATGGAAAGAGATGTCATACACCAACTTGTTGGAATTTATGTTGTGAAATAAAACTCATATGACTGGAACTTTTTGAGGATACATCAACTAAGGTAAAGTCTATTCAAGCTCACATTTAAGCATCTCAAAGTAGGAAAACAACTTTTCTAATAATTGGAGGAAGGATTTGGAATTTCAAGTTAGCAATCATGTTTTCCTAAAAGTATCACCCTATAAGGGTGTTATAAGGTTCAGTAAGAAAGGGAAACTAATCTCAAAGTATATTGGGACCTTTGAATTTCTTGAATATATTAGTGTTATTTCTAATCATTTGGAAATTCAACCAAACTATCAAAAGTACATGATGTCTTCTATATATCATTTATAAGGAACTACATACCAGACCCCATGAATGTGCTCACATATGATGGAATAGAATTGGAACATGATCAATCTTATTATGAAAAACCCATCCATATTCTTGATATCATAGATCAAGTTTTGAGGAATCATATGAATTGTTTGGGAAAGGTACTCTGGTCGAATCAGAAAATCAAGGAAGCCTCATGAGAATAAGAGTATAATATGAAGAAAAACTAGCCTCATCTGTTTAGATGGAAATATACATTAAATTTCAAGGATGAAATATTTTTAGGATATGTAAATGGAATAACCCATGTATTTACAATATTTCTTCCCTTTTATAATGAATTTAATTTTACTAATATCTTGCAATGCACACAACACTAGGTTTAAACAAAACAATGTTTAGTCCTACATTTCATAGTTAATTAAAAATTAAATTATAAAAAATTTAGAAACATTATTTGATGAAATAACGATAATTTTTGAAATTATAATATTAGAATTATCTTAGGGTGATTTTTTTTTATTTTTTTAAAATATTTCATTTTTTGATGAATATTGAAAAATACATCATTTTAATTGAAAAATTCCTTTTCGTATAAATAATTTATAATGATATATTATATTTTTTTATAAAGGTTTTAAACTAAAATTAGTTTAATTTCACATAAATTAATCCAATTTAGTCTATTATAATCATTTTCATATTGAATTTAGATATATAAACATTCTACAATTTTGAATATTTTCACTTCAAAAAAATCATCATTATCGACACTTATATGGGATTCATTTTAAATTAAATTATATCACTTATGTGAATTTAGTTTGGAAAATTTGAATCCATATTTGGAATAAATATAATTTAATATTTATTATATGTTTAATATTTTTTTTCTAAAATGATTAGTGAAAAAAATTAAAATTAATTATAGTGAGTGAGGTAAAAATGAGTTTACATAGTGGCTAATCTAAGAATATAAGGTGTAATAATGACCCAAAACATGTAAATAACCGATCGGATGGATATTTTTAAAAATCATACCTTATAGTGTCAAAAAATCCATTATTGAGGCCTAGTATCAAGAAAAAACATGGTTATAATTCACTCATTCAAAATCTTACAAGTGTGCAACTCACTGTACTTTTATTAGGTCACCCACTATCCCATATTCATAGCACATTAAAAAACATTAATTCAGAAAATACCTCCAAAGTTCACACTTAAACTTCCCTATACTAATATTATAATCCTTATTTTGGACATTAATCCAACCCATGAGGGGATTAGTGAAAACCAAAGGAAGATACTCGAAGAAGAGGTAATATTTTCCACAAGCATCTTCATTTTATTTCCTTTTACAAATAATTTTTTTATTAAACCATGATGATATAATAAAATAAATATATTCCATATATGGGAGTCTTTTCATAACATTTTCTTGATATAAAACTATCTCCACTTCCATCAAATGTTCTATGAAATCATCATTATTGTTTATGGAGGAGTACAACTTTACGATCTATTATTTTTCTCTTTTCAATTTCTACCTCAAATTGTTGGGTATGATAATGGTTATAAAGAATTTTTATGATATTTATAACATATTTATACCTCTTTATTCATTATATAATCTTTATATATTTACTATCTATTCTATAGGATACACGATAATGTCTCTTGTGTGTACAACAGACTACTGCCTCGCAATGTGATGTGATTCTTCTTTAAATAACACTTCACATGGAAGGTGATAAAGATAAATTTTACCATTACATATTATATAAAATAAATATTTATCATTATGGAAATATTTTATATATCATTTTATTTTATTCCTTTTCACTCATGTAAATATGATAAAATCATTCAAAAACTTATGGACTACCACCTTCACAAAACGATGTGACTATATTTTCATAACCATGCCACATGGATGAAATATATAAGTATAAAATATTGTATTTATGATATCATGATAATTTTTTAATTTTAATATATTACTTAACTCTTTTTTAAATAATTGTTGAAAAATGTAAGTGTCAATCATGCGTACATACAACCACCGTCTCCATGATCGTAACATACTTCATTTTTTATATAATTGATTCATGATTGGATTTGTATAATTGATGGATAAAAATGATAATTATGTCATGATTATTATTATTTAGATGAATAAATCCTATAATATATTCAAGAACCATATCTTTAATGACAACACCTACCTAAGAAAACAAGACAATTGACATCTGAAATAGATAAAAAATCAATGGTTATTAATGAATGGGTGATAAGATTATAGAAATTGACTATATATGATATCATAAATAATATTATAATGGTGTTATAAGTTTATTACATGTTATAAAACCCTATACAAATGGTTAAATAATGTTCAACCAAATTTACATTTGAGGAAATGGATTTTATCTAAATTTCATTTCATTGAAGCATATTGTAATGTTATGCACCTAATTTCTTTATTATGGTGTATATAAATCCCCTATGACATTTAATATCATGGGTAATTATTATTAATAGTATTTTTTGTATCATTTTTAGTTATTTTATCCAAAAGAGTATTTTATTTTTGAAATTACCAAGTGATAAAAGTTTTTGTGAAATCTCACTTTCTTTTGTGATTATCAACTTTCTCTTAAAGTAGTTTCCTTATTATAATCATTTTTCATTTAAAACTAAACTTACCTAAAATATATATGTTATTTTTAGATGTATATGATTATTTTCTAAACCATATACTAATTTTATATATGGTTTTTTACTTTGAAATGTATTTGATTAACTGTAAAAATATTGATAAATTTGTATCCTTTACTCAATAAGGATATTTGATGATAAAGCATATTTTTCATGAAGTAAATTGATTATTTGATATATATATATATAATGATTTTTAAATGTATTTAATGGTGTAACCATACTTTATATATCCCCTTGATGCATCAACAGGTCTCATGAGACAAATCAGTATGCCAAATTTAATGGGTTTTTACCTATAGTTTTAATCTTTCAAGAGGATAGAAATTGGGTATAGAGGTTTTCCTGATTTTATGACATGAATTACATTAATTAATAATTTCATTTATTGTAAATTAATTAATTATTATCCATTTGATTATTTGTATGATATTATCTGTAGATTTGTTTTATCTACAGTTTATTAAATGGAATGTGTTTTCATTATTTACCTTTCTAAATTAAATATGGATTATCTATTAAAGAAGAAAAAGTATTTAAATTTAATGTATGTTCAGTTAATTACCTTGATATATTTTTTATGCTTATTGATTCATGATTAATTTTTATGTAATTAACCCTTAATGAGCATTTTTTAAATCCCTTATTTTATTTCTTTTCCCCATGATATAGAGATTTAATTTTTTAAATGATTTTCAAGGATGCTAATATTTTACATTATTTATAATTTATTTTAATTTAAAAATTTAAAATGGGTATCATGTATGTAATATGGTTTTCTAAAACTACCAAACTATTTTTTATTTTTAGATTTAAATCTTGTATATATTCTAATGTAATAAAGTAGGGAACCAGCTCTAAACTACTAGGGTCAAGGTTATTATATGAAATTATTCTCAAATTTATCCCATTATGAAAACATGTAAAAAAAATTAATTTCTCACATACTAATAACTTATAAAATATTTCTCAATTTTCTACCCCTTTTTTGAAAAAATTATTATTCTTCATAACATAATTTTTTTTCTCAAATTTCAACAAAATTTTGTGAAAACATTTTGAAATGTCACATATTATAAATTTATTATAAAATTTCTCCACCTTAGTGATTTTATAAAAGAATCCCAAAAATAAAAAACATTAAATTTGTGTAGAAAAACAAAAAATATATTATGAAAATTAATTTTTAAAATGAAATCCCCATGGAATATACATATCTCTTCCTTGAATAATCAATAAATGAAAATGAATTAGGATGAAAAAACATTTTTTTGGATATATAAAAAGTCAATAATTAATTAAATAGAGAATAATAATAAAGATATTGAAACTTATCGATGTTATATTATATTAACTATGGATTATCTTCTTAATTTGAATATGGTTCCAAAAAATATTGAATTTGGGACATCATATCCTATGTATCATGTAAAATGGAAATCATCAATCTAAAAAATCACCCTTTTTGAAAAAAATACATTTGTTTCATCTGAAAATTTTAATTTTTTTATATGTAACTCTAGCGATATTTATTTTATTATGCCTTTGAAAAAAATAAAATATACAAAAAGAGTTTGTTTAAAAATTCTAATGAAAATTTCATCCCATTTTCTCAAGTACTTTTCAAATTTAGGAGATATGTTAAAATGAATTGATTTAAATATAATTTTAAGTGGATTGTTCCTAATTCATGTTTATTATATTCTAATTTATATGAATATAAAGTTTTTATTAAAATTTAATAAAGATAATTATAATTTTTGATAACGTCAAGAATAATATCAACATTTTTTGTGTGATCCCATAAGAAATCATTTCTTATATATATATACCATTAAAATGAGTAATATGTTTGGATTCTTAAAAGGAATGGCCCGAAGGCCTTACTTTTTTATTATTTTTGATAATCCACCTTTCAAGGGGTGAGGTGGAACCTGTACAAAGCCCAAAGGCTTAGAGAAAATTATATGACCTGTATGTCTTAGAGGGAATCACCCAGACAAGACACCATGTAACTGCTCCTCCCCAGCATATGTCATGATATCAACACTCCACCTTCGCAAGGATGGTTGGCTAGTTGTTCTATGAAAAGATGCATAGGCCCAGTACCGATGGCAAAGCCATACAATCTCATTCTTCCAATTATGGTTAGCTCTGCTCTAGTGAATGTGCTTGCCCTGAATCCTTCATATGAATCCTTATCCCTTGTATTTTGACTGGTAAAACTGCATTCATGTGTCCCTAAGGCCTTAGGGTGAACCTAAGACCTCAACTTGTCCTGAAGTCCCTGAGAAACAACTGGCGTGAAGGCCTTTGGTGGCCTGAAAATGACAAGTTTGTGAATTTCTCTTCCTAACAAACCAATAACATCCAAATTCAATATTTGAGTAACACATACATATTAAATAATTACTAGATGAATTAAATTTAATAGTTGTTGAAATACCTATAATATAAGAATTTATTTTAAGATTTTAAATTTTATTATTGTGAATTTTCTTGAAATCATACACATAAATTCAATAAAAACATAATTTCTAGACAACTAACTATTAAGTGTAGTAAACATCTAATCATCCCCCATTTAATATTTTGGATCAACCATTTTTCTTTATTTATTAATATTTATATTTATAAAGGTTACTTCCATATATCTTAAATTAAATTCATTATGAAAACCAAAATTCATTAATAAATATCTAATTTATTTGTGTTCTGTTAAAATAATTTCTTTCAGATATGGAGAAGTTTTCAAATGATGGAAACAATTTATCTCATCCATAATTCAAAATTCAAACAAAGATTTCATAGGTTTTAATAAACAATCATAATAAATTTTTTATTTGAGCCAAAATTTTCATCATTGACAAAAAAAATTCAACAATAATAGGGTTTTTAAAACCTACTTGATAAAAATATGTGAATAAAAATTTCTCTAAAAAATATATGTAAATGTAAAACCCTAGACTTAAATATATTAAGTGAAATTAAATTTTAATAAAACTAAAATACAATTAACATTTTAATATTTCATTGAAAAAATTCTAATTTGATAGGATGTATATATATTTTGAATATACTTGGTCGAATAATCTTTTTTTGAAATTTTCCCTTATAAATAATCTTTTATTAATAATTTAAAATTAAGTATTAAAATATTTTTTATTTTATTAATAATAATGTGTTATAATATTTTAACATAAAAACTTATTGACTGTAAATTTTATTGAAATGATGATAATACGAATATGGTGTAAAAATTGGATATTTTTCATAAAATCATTTTTTGAATAAACAATGTCTATCCATTTTAATTAATTAAAATAAAAAATAATGATGAATGGTTTAAATTAAAATTATATATTATATATATAAATATACGAATTTAAATCCATATGATTATGATTAATATTCATATATTTAATATAATATTATCTTATTCTTGAAAAATGAATTTCTAGAAAAATATTTTTTCGACAGGATTTGTGGGGTTATTTTTAAAAAAAATTAAGAATATTCTATGAATTAAATTTCAAAAACATTACACATATAGAATCCAAATAATTACTAGTAATTCATATGTTAAATTTATTTATTTTTCATAATGAAAATTAAAAAAAGTAAAAATAAATTACCACGTTAATTGTTAAAATAGGTCTACTGGGGGAGTGGGGGTTAAACCAAAATATAAAGATAATATTGTCAATAAAACTCACCAAAATAATATTTTTTGGCCATATTTATACCTTATATATCTCACCATAATATATAAGGTTATTTGGAATCTTTTGGTTTGAAAATTTCTTAATCATTTTGTATTCTTTTGAAAAATATCAATGTAGTTTCCAAGAATGTCTCTTCCCCCACTTATAAATAGAAACCTCCTCCTGTCATTTCATCACACATCATAAGAAATTTATCTCAAAAAAACCTATTAAAAACCCTCTACATCATCCTTATACACATTATATAGGTTCCTCTACTTCTATAATACCAATCATAGGGTTATTAATATGAAATCTAAAGGAGGTTTCTCTAAGATAATATAATCATCTTTACTGAGATCTTTCATTTTTTCCTTATTAATTTATTATCGTAAACTATGTATTACTAATTAAAATATAATAAAACCAATATCTACTATATAATTAGATGTTATTATTTTGATCTTGTAATCTTTATTTCATAATATTTATCCATATCCTTCTCCATAAAATTGGAAACAAAGCCCTCACTCATGTGTATGGAAGACTACCGCCTTGCGAAATGATGTAATTTTTTCCATTACTGAATCACATGGGTAGTCATAATTATGGAAATAATGAATATATATGAAAAATATGATGTGATATTACTTTTTTAAAATTAATATATTGTCAAATTCCTCACCCTTTCACTCATTTAGGGAATGATGTCGTCACTTAGCCATATGTAAGACTTACCGTCTCCGCGAAGCGATGCGATTCATTTTCAATATATAACATTAAATAAAGATTATAAAAATATAAATAATGTGTAAATATGATATTTTTAAAATTATTATCACTCTGGATATTTTGTAACTATATCCCATATGCTCGAACTAAAATTTTTATAATAGTCATGCATGAGAAATTAAGGAAATTAACACACAAAACAAGGATAAAAATGAAATAATATTAATATACCAGGGTATGATGTTATAAAATGGTCATATAGGTTATTATAAATATTAATATTTTACTTTTATAAAATAATAACTTTTTTAAAACAATTATACAAGGGTTTAAATCATGTTAAACTAAAGGGAATAATGAGGTAAGGTATTTCCTCCCAATTTACATTCTATTGAGACATATTTGTTATTATGAACATATTCACTTTTATGTAGTGTATATACTGACCCTTTTATGTATTAAAAATTAATACCTATTTATTTAGGAATATTTATTTTTCAATAAAAGTATATTATTTCATGGGGTAAAAGTTACCAATGTGGTAATAATATATTTTAAAATAACACATTATTTTGTGATTTCTTTTATTTTCATTGAAGGAATATTATCATTTATACTTCACAAGCTCCAAAAAAATATTATCCACTAAATATTTAAATGATTTTAAATGTTTTGATAAAAATATTCATCTCTTTGGTACTTGATTGAAGAAAATAAATATTTTATTGAAAAACCTATTTTATTTCCATTTTAATCAAATATATTTTTTCCCATGACCATGATTTTCAATACATAAAATTAATGATAAGGAATATTTTTCATGAATTAAATAAATTTTTTTATATATATGAAATTATTTGTACATACAGTGATGGGTGGGGACCAAAATATTATATCCCCCTAATGCATCAATAGTTCTCTTGAGACAAATTAGTTGGAAAAATTAATGGGGTTTTCCCATAGATTTAAAATTTCATGGTTCATTTTTTGGATGATATAGTTATCATGATTTCTGATATCATGATGCCCAATATTAATAATTTCCTTAATTTAGAATTTAGTTATTATTATCTATGATATAATTTCATTAATATTATCCATTGATGTATTTTATAAAACAATTTATTGACTAAAAGGAATATATTTAAAATTAATTAACTTGGATATTGATTATTCTTTATTCACTCAAGATATATTCCTTTTTACATAAGACGTATTAATAGTTTTATCTAACCATTATTTTTTTCCTTTCCCCAGGCTATGAATAATAATTCTTTGAATGAGTATAAGGATGTTTAATTTTTTCCATTATTATGTTTTGTATTCCTCTCCTAATGTAAAATGGGCATCATATATTTATCTAGTTCTCTTGGACTACTAAACTAATCGATCCTTGGACATTTGATCCCTTATATATATAACCAAATAATAAAGTTATCATTGAATTTGAGTTATTGGAATCTGGGTTTTTATAATAAACATATGTTTAGACTATCTTCATATGATCTTGGATCCTATTTTAGGTTATAGATTTATTAGGTATGTAAATTTTCATTTTTAAGAAAATTAGCATCTTCAATACCCTGAGATTCATCAACATAAACATCCTCCTTATCATATCTATTATGAAAATAAATTTTAACCTTCATTTTGAGTAAATTAATATTCAAATGGGTTGTAAAGGCTAGTAGAATTTAAATATCCTCAAACCTAGATATCAGTGAAATATTTTCTCTATAGTCTATTCATTCATCCTGAAAATGATCCTCAGAAACAAGACTTGATATATTCAGTACAACATTTCCATTTGCATCATAATTATTTTTAAAAAAACATTTTTCTCAAATTATCTAAATATATTTAGGTCATTCAATCATTTTCAAATATTGATTATGTTCAAGTTAATTATGATCTTATTACATGAACCTTATCCAACATTCACTGACATAAGAGTGAATTGTCTTGTTTAGTTTAAATTGAGATATGAATTCATGATGATGACATTGATTTTTAATGGAAAATTATGTTTTAAACCATTAGATTATATCTATAATAATATTATAAGTGGGATGACTTGTTATGGTCAATTAGTTTTTAAGTAAAAAATGAAAGTTGATCCTCAACTATCAATTTTATATCTTATACAGAAGAAGATTTTGGATGTTGAAAATCCATTGACCTAAAATATAGTTCATTTACTAAAAATGATTGTGGATTAGCATTATATATATGAAAAAAAAATTAATTCAGAACCATCATCTATAATATTAAATTATGGATGTTTTACAAAAACAAAAAGACCAGTTTAATTAAATTTTACATGAAACATTTCATCAAAAAAAATTCAGTTATTAAAAAACTAATTAGACTTATTATTTATAGAATAACCAAGAAAAATAATTTTATCGTCCTTTGGATCAAAATTATTTTATTATTATTTAGTATTCAAAATGAACACTTTATACCCAAATACAATAAAGTATTATATATTTAATTTTCTCTTGGTCTACAAGTAATTGCATACTTTATTAAGAAAATTAAGAAGTAAAGAATTATTTATTATATAACAATAAGTAATCAAGAATTTATGCTAAAAATGTCATAAAAATATAATAGTTACTCAGTAATGTTTTTTATCCCTCAAAATAGTTCTAAGTCTATATTTAAATACACCATCCGAATATGGTGTTCTAGGTTCTAAAAAGTTTTGATTAATACATTAATTACTATAAATAGTTTAAATAAAATAATTTAAAAATATAAACTATAATAACTATACAATGTAACCAAAATTATATTTGTTTTTTCATTTTGAATAGATATGTGAAAAAATTTGGAGAAAAATAAAGATTTTTATTTTTGTGTGGAAAAATAAGTCCACGTAAATTTAGTGTAATCATCAATTATGATTTACATAATTCTTTTCCCCAATGCTCCCAATTTCTATAAGACTAAATAAATAAATGTGCACTAACTGTAAAAAATTATAAGTTGAAACTTCTCTAAATGGTTTAAAACTAGACTTTATTTTCTCACCTAATTGATAAGGATCACAAAATCGAGAATAGTTAAACATAATTTTTTGATATATCTATAACATGACCCTTACATGATAATGTAGATAAATTACAATAATTTTAATGACCTAACATTACATTCCAATGTCAAGAAAAATATTTAGTATTACTTAAGTAGGGAATGTTCATGTGTCTAAGGTCATCTTGTTCTAGTGTTTAAACATTCTTATACTGAAAAAAAGATATAATAAATTTATCTTACAACATTGAACAATATATTTATCATTCTTGAAGTTCATATGATAACCCACATTGAATAGTTATCTAATGGTAATATGTTTTTTCACAAGTCTACAAAATATAAAAAATTAGAAATTAATTTTTTTAATAAATGATATATCAACGATTTTGATGAATTCACCCTATGAAATGTCTCTAATTTTGATTTATAAATCATTAAAAAAATTATATATCATAGGGTGAACTTGTATCCTATCATATTTTGAGAATAAAAACAATTCATGTACCACTTCTTTGAACAACTAGTACTCGTCCATTTTTTTTGAATGCTATAAAATTTTTACATTATACCCAATCATTATTGGGTATCGTTTTATTATAAAATAAAACTGTAAGAACCCTAGTATGTCTAAATCATATATGTTTAATAGATACTATAATATACAAAGGAAAACATCTTTGAAAATATAATGATTTAAATTTATTTAAAGAACAATGAATTTTTGAGTGACTTTCTCATTTACATTTAGTGGAAAAGGATTCACTTTTAAGGAAAAATGGTTCGAGTAAGAAATGATTTACCAGTAGTATAACATATTCCACTAGATGTTCTATATAGTTTTAATTTTTTTTTAAATTATAAAAAAATCGTTAAAGAAAGTAAATATAGTTAACATTTTATACAAACTAATGACTCTAGAATTTAGTCGCATAGTCAATTTTTTTCACTATAAGTTTAACAATGACATGATTTTATTTCTAATTATGATAAATTGTTTAAATTTTTTTATAATTTTTAAAATTACACTATTTCATTTACAATGGTTTTCCTTATTATTATCATAATTATTTTTCTAATTTTTATTTTCCTTTACCATAATATTGAAAAATATATCTATTGAATCAAACATAGTAAAATCATCTTCATATTATGTTGAAATAAATTTTTTTCCTCCAATGTAGTTCACTAATCATCATTTAAATTATAATAAAATTTTGTTTTTAATGTTTTCATTGAAATAGATTTAGTTGTTACATTGACCATGAAAAAATGTCCATTTGTAGTAATATTTTATAAAATATGACAATTATCTAACTCTCGTCACTATATTTCAATGAACCATTTGACGTATTATCTCCCCCACTTTCACTCCAAGTATCTAAAGAATTAATAATTTTTAATCCTTTTCTTTTAAAAATCTATTTAATTCCATTTTTTCTCTATAATTTAGTACAATCTATACTTATAAATATGACCTTATTATATTCATAACAAGTAACATATAAAGAGTAATTATTCTCATTTAATTCCCTTCTATCATTCAATTGATCATACCAGGTGTAATTATTTCCAATAATCTTATTCATTTACCTTATAAGTGGTAAAAATCATTCCAACTATCATTAATATCACTGTGATTGGAATGATGGAAACATTTCTTTTTATAATCGTTTAAAATATTATCTCTAGTATCAACTATATCCTAAGTATACAAAAAATAGAATTCATTATTCCTGTTCTTTTTCACACAATCTCTCGTCAATTTACTCTCATATATCATAAGTGTTTTAATTAAGTCATCAAGACCCATCTTTTTCAAATTCAAACTCTTATAAATCCCAATAATCTAAGACCCAAAATCCTATAAAAGTTTATCAATAATTTTATCAACCAATTGATCATATGATAATTACTTGTCCCTGAGGTATTGAAAAATATTAAATATATTCCTAAACCATTATTGAATTCCAGCAAGGGATTTTCTCGAAATAAAATAAATTTTTTGAAAATACACTCAAAACATTGCACTTTAGGTATCAATTACATTGGATGTTTTGAAGTGTGTAATCTTCATCTTCATAAAAATTCCATTTTCTATTTTAAAATAAGCTATATGAATATATTTCATCCCCATAATTGGATATAAAAAAGTATTTAGAACCTTAGAATTATCAATAAACTCAAGCTTCGTATCTTTGGTAAACATAGACACATATTTCTATTAAAAGTATCAATTTATTATCATCAATAAATAAATCTACACTTTTGTATTGATTAAAAAAGTATTCATTCGATCATTCCAGCAATAATAATCATTTCCATTAAAAAATGGTTTATTTATATTCTTATTAGAAATAGATCCAATAGGTATTATTTCTATCATAAACATAAATAGTCTTCTCTCTACCAATGTGCCAATGTAATAAAGCTAAGATATTTTCGATAAACCAATGGAAAAATGAATAAAATTAATAGCCCAGTAGATTTAATCTCTAATATATATTATTTGTATTATAAAGAAAAATATGTCAGTATCAATGATAGGTATATACTATCTTTAATACCATTTGTTGGCCTTGTAAAATTTGGCACATAAACTATATGAGATTGATGAATTATAGTAAAAAACATGACTTACAAATTACATCCAACTCATGTTTTAACTTGATAAGTAAATAAATATTCCATAAAATCACGATTTATTAGAGTAAAAGACTAAAAGAAGAGAAAATTTAATCTTACAAAAGATAAAACACCCCAACAAGATATGTAATCACTGTAAAAATTTTGTTTGTCAAAATATTAAAATTTAAGACAAATTTAAACAAAGTGGAAATTTAAAACATATAAAATCCTAAAAACAATTTTTGGACTTAGTATTATAATCCTAAATATCTAAAAAGGATATTATTTACAAATCACCATTTTAATACAAATTATAAGGAGGGTTAATAATATTAATCCAAGGTATCCTATATTCATATCCTTGAAAGTCCCAGACTATAATCCTATGGGAAAGTGTATTTATCTTGTTATACCTGAAATCCTTAGATCTTAATATAAGAAATATAATGATAACCAATGTAATAATATGTTAACAATTAAAACCCTCACAAAATAACATATTTTAGTAGACCTCTTAAAATGAAAATATCACAGTGATAAAAATTGATCTCATTAATAGGATGATTCAAAAAATCTCGATGACCCAAATATTTTAGAGTATAATTATTCAGTTATCAATCTTAAATTTTGTATACTTATGTAAAAACAACAATGTAACTAGATTATATGATTATATTACATATTCCTCTAGGTCATTTAGGACTACATGGATAGAGTTTTAATCATCTCCTCATTAAATCTTCATATCTCCTCATATTTTAATAATGTTAATACATCAATACTATAATGATTTTACATGTGGTGAATGCAATATAAAAATGAAATATCAATTATTTATATTTTTATGGTTTCTATATTAGTTATAAAATCTATAGAGTTTCATTTTTCATATTTTCATCCATAATAATTAAATGAACAGAAACATAACATAATAATAAGTAAACATATAATTACGTGTACTATGATTGTAAAAAATGAAATCCAATGATTAATTAACTTAACAAAATCATCACTAATCATACTCATAAATATAGCCATGATACATTTATTGGATGTATTCTTTTCACCTTATTACTCTTCACTCATATCAAAGTATTAAATAAAGATCCAACCACCAAATAATTCTTTCTTTTTTTCCTTATCCTTTTTCATTTATCCAATTTCATTATCAGTCCTATATATTCATATTTATTATGACTACACGTCCATTATTCATAAAAAACAATATCATAATTTGGATTACATTTCTTGACTTTTTGTTTATAGTCCTTATTATGCATATTCTTTTATTGAATATTAGAACCTTATATTTACTTCAATAAATATTTATATACATTTGAAAACATCTTCTAAATAATAACCAATATCAATGTTATAATAACCTACACTATCAACCTATGAATAAGAAAACGTATTTTTATATGATCTAAAATAATCTCCCCTTTTTAATTGAATTCATTATCAATACTCATTAACTTAATATCTTACTTAACTAATGATCCAATAATCTCATCTATGTTATATTCAAAAGATACAGTTTTTTCATTAATCAAATCCTTCTTGGAATTCCACTTATTAGGTAGTTCTCAAATTTTTATTTCAATTATCACTTCTTTCTTCATAGTCTCACCAAGAGTAGTCATGATGTATAAAATGTTAGTGAACCTATTGTCCATCTCATCATTCCTGATCAAACACCCCAAACTCATTAAATTAATCTTTTTTAATGCTTATCTTATTTATCGATAGTTATTCAATAACTTGATAAATGAATTTTAAAATCCTCTAAATTATAGATGTAGTTTTACAAGAAGAACTGTGACTATAATCACTTTTACTAGTATAATAATAAATAAAATTTATAAATTTATAATTTAAAGCATATTTACATGAATCATTTCTAACTTATGTATCATACTCGACTTCAAGTAATATTTAAAGTCTATATAAAATGGTCCATTAATAAATACATAAATTTATCAAAAATGATTTATTATTTTATTCCAATAACCATATCACTTCCACTGAATTAAATTATCCAAAGGGTATTTAAAATTTTAACATCTTAAATTACTATAACATAGAAATATATTTTTCCATTAGAATTTTTATTAAATAGGATATAGATTAATAAAAAAAATATCCAAAAATATGATGTTATATAATATAGTGTAATGGTATCATATAATATAATAACTTGTAACAATCAAAAAAATAATCTAAAATAACATTTTGTGATACCAAATGTAATATACCAACTAGGTAAATTTTTTATCATAAGTGTAGATTAATTTTCATTTTAATTAAATTACCGGATTGTAAAATATATTTTCAAATTTTTTTGGAAAATAGTAAACAAATTATGAAAATAAATATATAATAAGAGTAAGGGGAAATTTCAATAAGATATAATAATAATTTTAGAGTCATTTAAAGAAATATATATATTATTACTACTCTTAACATCTCTTTACTCAATAAGAGAAATGTCCATAGTTAGGAGGTATTAATTTACAGATGATGAAAGAAAAACCCAATATTTTTCTATAGAATTATATCTAACCTATTATATTATAAATGAAAGACCAAACATATTGATTTTTCATTAGTTGTAGTGAGAACCCAATAATTCTATAGAGTATTTCTAACCTATTACCTTTAGTAGGATCAATCATAACCTATGAATTTTTCTTTTTTTCTATTAGAAAAAATCAACTCACTGCTTTTTGATAGATTTTATAACCATGTGTGAAATTTATATTGTAGATAAGTAAATATAATGAAAGATACTGAGACAATAAAACCAAGTTAGATTCATAAAAGTGGTTGTAGAAAAGTAACAATTCATCCTACATAGAGGTAGTGTATCATTTCACTTTGTTAGATCCTATAGTTCCTTTTCAATTAGAAAATATAGGAACAATATGGATTTCAATGTTACACCAATTCTGTTACATTTAATGGAATCATGTAGTTCTCGGTTTTCGTTAGCCTCTATTTGTAAACAAATTGAAATGGACAATTACATCATTATGATCTCCGCGATCTTTATTATGGTGGTTGTTTCCTTAATTATAATCATTTAAAACATTGTCTATAATAATATAATCATAAAAATATAACTATCATATTCATTTAAAGAACTCGTTTATTTTTACATTTGTAATCTCATGTTTTAATTCCATATATCATACCCATATAATCGTAATCCTAGAAATCATCTTGGTATTATATTCTCCTGAATTTATACTTGTGTTAAAAATAATAATAAACTCTATATATAAGGTATCCATATTATAACAACCTAGGCTATACATTACTTTATCTTACAAAATTTCCATAAGTATAACATTAAATCTCTCAAATAATCACTCAATCTGAATAATCAAAGGATAGGTGTATTAGAGGACTATTTATATGAGAAATATATTTTACAACCCATGTAAAAATTTCTCCACAATTGGGACACATAATACTCCCTCTAATACTTCATATACATTAGACTCATCTTCATAACCTGGGGAAATTAAAACATTATAAAGGGGTGAACTCATATTCTTGATAAGGGTAAACATAAGTGATAACAATTGAATATCATAAGTTAAAAATAGATGATACAATAGGTATAGTGAAGATATGTATGAAAGTTCATACCAAACAATTTATTGATCATAAATCATAGAATATGAATTTGAATGACATAAGACATGAATCAAAAGATTACATAAAAATGATTCAATAAAAACGATCCCTTAGGGATTAAAATGGTTATGAGAATACTCATAAAACTATAAAAAAATATTCATATTTTAAAAAAAACATTAGTATAGGTAAAATTACTTTCATGAGACACACCATAAATTTTCATGCCTACGATCAACTGATTTTTACTTGTGAATAATAACCTCATGAAATATAAATTTTAAACAAATGCATTGGAGTGTGATATAGGACCCCACCCATCATTCATCTATACGTAAATGTTCCATAAGAAGTCAATTATTGATCATATAAAAATCAAATGTAAAATAAATTGGTTTCATTTAATACATAATAATGAACTCATGAAATGAAAAGGGGGTTTTAAATGGATTAAAATAATGAAATCATTATTAATTATATCAATAATCATAACTTTTTTTAAGGGTGGTGCCTCAGTAAAAGACCAAGGAACAATTTATTGATCAATAAAGAAAAGGAGTTACAAAAGTTTGAAAGACGGAATCTTATTACATTCCTTATTAAAAAAAGGGATCATATCACCAGAAAAATCATCCAGCTAGGTAATATCCGGGTTGACCCCCTTGTTGGCAAGGCTATCAGCAACCCTGTTTAGTCCACGGAAAATATGAGTGGTGATGAAGTTGAGATCCGTGAGCGAAGCAAGACAATTCATCCATCGAGAAGTGAGCATCCAGGCAAGGTGCACTACCCCCTTCCAAATAGCTTGGATAACAGTGGTTGAATCAGTTTCAATCCATAGATTGTTCCAACCTTTTTGTTTGGAAAAATCAATAGCATGAATCACTCCCAGTATTTCCGCCTCCAAGATCGAGGTCGTACCACATCCACTGAAGAAGCAGCCATGTCACCTACCCAGATAGTCTCTAAAAATGGCACCACAACCTGCCGAACCCGGGTTTCCACTCGAAGCACCATCGACATTGACTTTGATCCATCCCAGAAGCAAAGCCTACCAAAATACTTCAAAGGTGCGTCGAGGCTACCTGTAAGATCCCGTAATCCTAAGACGACGAAGGATCTCAAAATCACCAATAGTGTTGTCACAATGAGCTTTCTGAAGAGAGGCAGCATCCTTGATGGAAATAAGAATACGCGTTTTACCTGTAGTGAGACTGAATGAGCAATTATTTTGAAGAAAGTTATTTATATCATACAAGATCACATGCAGGAGTTCCACCACCATAGTCTGAAAAAGGATCTTAATTTTCAATGAATAATCCCAATTAACACAGTGCTATAATTGAGAGTTGATAGTATAAATAAGAGACCATATGCAACCAAAAATGTCAAGAGTGTAATTCCATAGAGCTGCAGCTGTAGCACAAGACAAAAACAAATGATTAGCATCTTTATGGTGTTGGTTGCACAGATGACATCTGGAGTAAAGAGGGCTCCCAAAATATTGAAGGCACACATCGTTGGGGACTCTATTATGATAAATACTCCAAATAAGAGTAAATATGGAGGGCTTTATCCAAGGTTTGTTGAAAGATTGCAACAAACTAAGGCTAGAATCAGAATTACTGAAATTGTTATTGTAGAAGATTTTTGAGCCAAGGACTCCATTAAAACCAGGCTCCCAAATGAGAAGATAATAGGTGTTGGAGAAAGGATAATTTTCAATTATATGACTGATATTATTAGGAAGGGTGATGTCATGGGAGCTAATGAAATCCCTAATAGTGGAGTTGGTGGTGCAAGGGGGAGTGGTTGAAGTCAGCATGGAGATTAAGGGGACACCCATCTAGTTATCCAACCGTAAATTCATTGAAGAATTAGTGCTAACCATCCATCTAGAGTTATTCATGATGTTAATGAAGGATTGTCTAATGGAAGGACAGATGGAAGACGTGATGTAGCTCATATTACCATTCTTAAGCTTGGTAATGAATCTTTTCTTGAGAAAGGCAGGGGAATTATTGTTGTTATGAATTAGCTTCTAAGTAATATTAGCCTGGAGAGATTAAAAATCTTAAGGTTTTTGATCCCAAGACCACCCTTGTCCAGAGGTTTACAATAAGTGCTCCAAGGTGTGTTCACAAGCTTTCTTTCAATTGTACTACCAGTCCAAAAAAAAATTTTATGTAAACATTGATTTTCTTGAGAATACAAGTAGGACAATTATAAACCATCATCGAGGAGACCATTTTGGAAACAATGGTATATTTAACAAGAAAAATTCTACCAGCCATGGTGAGAGATTTACCCTTCCAAGTCGAAAGTTGATTGGTAATTTGGTCAACAAAGATTTTAAAGTAGCTATATTTGGGACTTCCCCAAAAAATAGGAACACCAAGATAAGTAAAAGGGAAAGATCCCTCATTGATTCCTAAGTAATTAATGATATGACTTTTTCTGTTGGGGGAAAAATTCTTCCCAAAGAACACAAAATATTTGCTCCAATTTATATCTTGTCTAGAAATTTCCTCATAATGAGCCATGGCACTTTTGAGGTTTTGAATGTTCCTTATATCACCTTTTAAGAACAAAATAATATCATCAGCATATAAAAGATGGGTAGGAACATTTAAATTTCTAGAGGCCTAAATGGGGTTAATCTTGTTTTGATTCATGAGGCTCATGAGAAGTCTACTTAATTAGTGCTCGGAAATGGAAAATAGGATAGCAGAAAGAGGATCACCTTGCCTTACCCCCTTGGTGCATTTAAAGTAACCTTTGGGAGCCCCATTGACCACCATAGAAATGGAGGCCGAGTTGAATAAGGATCGTATCCAATCAGTAAAATAATCATTGAATCCAAAGTTTTTAAGAACCTTTAATATGAAACCCCAATCTGTGGTGTCAAAATCCTTCCTGATGTCTAATTTAATAGCAACACTACCTCCCCTAGTGGATTTATTCAAAATATTAGTGCATTCCGAAGTAAGGAAGATACAATCTTGAATAGATCTTCCTTTAATGAAGCCAAATTGGTTCTAAGAAACAATTTTATTACAGATTGAAGAGGGTTTGTTAGCAATGAGCTTGGGGATAATTTTGTAAATGATGTTGATGAGGGAAATAGGTCAGAAAAGGTGAATCTCCACAGCATTTACCACCTTAGGGATAAGAGTAAGAAATTGAGCATTTATCCAATGTGGGAGAGCACCAGTGGAGAAAAAAGATTTGACTAGTTTGCAAACATCCACATGAATGATTTCCCAGTGGTGTTGGAAGAAACCATGATTAAAACCATCAGGTCCTGAGGCACTCTCCCGGTTGAGGCTAAAAATAGTGTCCTTGATTTCATGATCCAGGGGTATACTTAAAATATGATCATTGTCTTCCACAGTAACTATATTTGGAATGATATCAGGAAGAAGACCTTTGACTATCTCTAGACCATTGAACAAATTATGAAAATAATCAAAAACATGACTAGAAATGGAATCCTCATATTCAAGAAGGGTGTCATCAACTCTAAGAAAGGCAAGTGGCCTATAGACTTTTCTGGTTTTTTGGAGAAAATTGTAGACCTTGGTATTCCTGTCTCTATCCAAAATCCATTTGGTTTCGAAAATTTTTTTGCACATGTTATCTTTGAGTTTTAGAAGGGAGTTGATCTTCAAGGAAATAGTAATTTCAGTTTGAGGATCTAGAGTGAAATCAGAGCAGGTGTTGGAGCTTTGAATGCGAATGAGGTCATTCTCTAGGGAGGAGATGTCCTTTTCAAGATGTTTTGTTTTAGAGCTACACCAACCCTTGAGACATTGTTTAAGGAGTTTTAATTTATTAATGCAAGAAAAAGCATCATTTTGATGAGTCATGCCAGCCCAGAAATATTTATCATGTTAGATAATTCAGGATCCTCATCCCAAGCATTGTTAAATTTAAAAGGAGTATGAAATTTAAAACCCTTGGTTAAAAAAATGACGAGAATGGGGTGATGGTCAGAATTGATCTTGGGCAAGGTAATTCTATATATGGATTCCCATTTATCAAGGGCAGCATGATTTGTGAAATACCTGTCAAGTTTTCTCACCACAACTCTACTGAGACACTTTCTATACCAAGTATACTTAGCACCAGTGAGGTTGATTTCTATATGATCACAGTTCTCAATAGAAGATTTGAATTCTCTTAAGGAGATAGAAGAGTGTGATGGCCCAATTTTTTCACTCAGAGAGAGTATTTCATTGAAATCACCTATTAGAAATCAGGGACCCTATATAACTCTAGAGAGAGAAAGAATTTCATGCCAAAGGGATCTTCTCTCTTGATATCTATTCTTAGCATAAACCATAGTGAAAAAAGCATGAGCATCATCATAAGAAAATTCACAAGTAAACATTTGATCTGAAAATTTAACAACATTAACAGATTTCAATGAAGAATGATAAAAAATCCAAAGTGTTTCAGTAGCAATTCCATCCTTGCAAACACCAAGGAAATTATAGGCAAAAGAGCACAAATGCAAATATTTCGAAGAGAAATTTATTTTAGGCTCAACAATAGAAAATAATTTTGGTTTGTGAGTCATAAAGAATATTTTAAGCACAATAAAAGTGTCAGAGTTTGCTATATCCTGACAGTTCCAAAATAAAAAATTCATTTAAACCTGTGTTTGGAGTTAGAACTCCCTTTTTTGAATCACCTGAGCCCTTCTTCCTTGTTGACCTTCTGGGTTCCTAAGAGGAGGTTGGGCTGAATTTCTGTCCCTGCTTAATCTTAGAAGATCTAATAGACAAATTAGAAACACATGTAATATCAGCATCTTGATTTTTTTCCAAGGGGATTGCAGACACATGTGGGGTCATTGGACAATCTCATGGAGGTAGAGAAACAGGTTCAGAAGAATCATTTGTGCCTGAAGAGACAATCACAGTGGCCATAGATCCCACTACCACTGTTAGGTCATTTGAGACTAGAACCTTGGAAGTGTTAGATATTTCATTGGCAGACAGAACCTGATCTAGAGCGTCACAATTGAGTTTTTCAGTTATAGTATCAGAGTTCATATCCATAGAGGAAACCTTTGAACTCAAATCAGGCTGGTCGAGATGGGCATGAGATCCACTAGGGAGGTCAACAGCCATGGCAGTGGATTGTAAACCCACTTCCTTTGTCAAATCCGTAGCAACACAGGGGTATGGTTTTGGGAAGATACCTGTAGCAGCAACCATGGAGTGCGTACGTGTATCATCAGGAGCAGCCTTACGAGACTCTTCCTGCAGTCCATCACCCGAGGATGCGTGATGACATGAGACGGGATCTCTATGAGCTACCTGCAATTGTTCGAATATGCTCTGCACCATCTGTTCGATCTCATCCATTATACTAACATCAACGTTAATAGATTCCTCCTCCTCAACCATATCAGACCATTTAGCACCGGAGTATTATCCCAGTTGAGGTAGGTTTTTCACCCATTTTTCAGCTTTTTTCACGGGAGCATCAAACTTTGTGGAGGAAGAAACCAGTTTCTTTTTTCTTTCTTCAAACCTACGTCCATTAATCGTCCTTTTACTGGTCCTCCTAGATTTTCACCCGTTTCTTCATCACGCGTCAATTCAACAGAGAATGTCCGACTATTTTGCACAGTTTTCATAATGGTGGATGGTGCTCATACTCAAAACGGACCTCTGTTTTGTAGTCATTTGCGCTGAAAGCTACTGCATCTGGCAGCTTGTGCTCTAGGTTGACCTCCACCATCACCCGTGCATACATCCCAAGTTCAGCATTCAAAGTCCGATGGTCAATTTTCAGCGGGGTTCCAATACAGTAGGCTATGTCGTTCAAAATTTTGGGATGCTAAAAAAAGAAATTCAACCCATGAATTATCACCCAAATCTTCGCCATTTTGTTCCTGTGAGTATGTGGGTTGAAGGTGAAATCCCATTCAGAGAGGCAGAGAAACCCTAGTTTCAGCTGAACATTACCTAGCTTCCAGACGCGGTCGAATTCCTCCTGCAAGCTTAACAAGATATGAAAATTACCACATCTGATAGGAACGAGCGCCTAATCACCGAATCCCCAAATATACAAGATCCTCAGTTTGAGCTCCATGGTTGACCATGGTTTTTCACCCTTCAAATACGAAACGCGACCCATGACTGAGTAGTTACAAAGATTCGATCATTGTTGCAGCGCCTCTGGATCTTCTTTATCCGTGAATTGATCATCGTCAAATTTCTTGAAGAACGAGGATTTCTTTAAGGTATCCGCGCACAGATCTGTGCTTCTAAGGGATTCCAGGAAAGAGATCGGCTTGGATTTTTCATTCAGTATAACTCCTTCATTCTTCGCCAATTTTCCGCTGTCCGTGCAGGATTTCTCCCATTCCCTGTCCGGAATAAAACCTTCCATGAAAAAAGAGGACTAAATATTTTCATCACATCGAGCGTATTCGAAGATGAGGAACCCTAACGGCTACAAAGGTCACTATTGAGAGATCCCAAGAGGCCTCCATCCTCATCAATAATCATAACATTATATACCCATTGAAAATAAATATGTATACAATGACATCATGTAACATTCAAGGTAAATTATATTCAATAAATATAATGGAGAATATTTTATTTACACTCTAAATATAAAGGTTATATAGTTATGAAAATAATTTCCCCAAATTGAATGATGTAATTAAGCTAAGTAAATACCATTCAATAAAATGAATAAAAAATAGGATTTTTAAAAAGGAAAAGAAATGGATGAAAATATAGGATATCCCATAGTAGGTGATTAGGAATGATAAAGGATTCAATGGTTAATTCCAAAAAAATAGAATGAAATTACATAGGTAATCTATATAAATAAGTTGGATGGATACATTAGAATAACATCCTTGATTAAACAAAATGTATTTCAAAATATTTGGATTTGAATGGATATAATTTTAAATTTAATTATAAAAAAATCAATTTGGAAATCTTAAACATCCAAATTTATTTTTAAAACATTTTAAAAAAATTATAAAAAATAGTGAATAAGATTTTCTTTATGGAAATCATTAAATATTATACAATAAGTATCATATAAATCAACAAAGATGTATGAAAGAGGTGTTCACAAAAAAAATGTTGAAAATATATTATTTTTACACTTTAAAAAAAATAACCCATATACCAAATGTTAAAAATTTCCTTAATAAATTTTCAATAAGATCCTGTAGAAGAAAATAAACTCAATCAATTAATAATGTATAGATAATTAAATTTTTCAAAATCATTTATGACATGGATAAAGGGGGGATCCCAACCTTCGCATATAATAAATACTTCAAGTTAAATATGAGGCAATGGGAAATGAAATCTAAATAGAATATATAAAACACTAAAAATATGAAATAAAAATGATGACAGTTTTAAAAAAAATTAACATTCCCCATATGTATTATCTATTTAAAATAAACTCAATTTGAAAATAAGATTTTAAATGAAACCCTTATGGTTTAAGTAACATTTTTATCAAAACTACTTTCATGTTGAAAATATTTTGAATTAATTTCCATTTAATTAAGGTATAGTGAATTTTTATTCAAAATCCAAGAATAAGGTAAAATACATTCATCAAATATTAATCACAAAATGTTAAATATACCATGGTTTATAATATAAAATAAGGCTTATGGAATTAAATTTGAGGCAAAGAACCCCTACCTTGATTCCTTGTTTAATTTAATTCACTCTAAGATCCTATAAAAAATTAACTATCTTAGTATAATATATTATAAACATATTCATACCTATTAATACTTAAAATTTTTATTTATAATCATTTTATACATGTATATTAGTTAGTTTTTTCTTATTTTCTTAAATCAAGTGTTTAGAGTTTTGACTATTTGTAATTGATTTGTAAGAGTGTCAATATTCTTTCTTCTTCTGAAGTTCATCATTCCAAGTTAATTAACATTATTATAATGGTTTAATTATAATTATTTAAGACATATAAATTACCCTTCCTTAGTAATATATTCTTTATAATAGAAAATGAATTCGGCAATGAACATTTTTAGTGATTTTTAACCAACAAAGTTTGTTTTCTTAATTAATTGGTTAACTATTGATATATATTTTACAAAACCAAAATATATATATATTTGTATTTTCATCATATAATAATATTAATTATGTTTTTATAATTATATATGATATAATTTCATATCATTTTTCAAGTAAGTGGACAAACATACCTAAATATGAAAAATATCATGATAATTGATGATTATGAGGTGATTTAGTTAAAATATCATTTAACCACTATAATAATTATATAATTAAGTTTTTATTAGTTTCAAATATTATATTTATAATAAGAATTAATGTATGGAAAAATATTACATAATTTGAATTATTGATTATCCTTTTAGTATGCTTGTATTAAATGATTGAATTAATAAAAATTGCTTATTGATCATATTATTAATTGAATCTATAATTTAAAAAATAATAACCTAAATGAATAAATTATCATCATATTTATCCATAAACCCCATTATTATTACTAACCATGTAATTGTGTTATGTAAAGGAAAATTTTAGTTAAACATCCCATGGAGAAGGTGGTCTGTACGTATGCATGGTTGAAAAATTCATTTTCCATGGAAGATGAGAAATGATGAATATGTTTTATCATTTCACAATATAAAATATTTTATAATTATCATAATTATTAATTAAATTCATAATTAGGACCAATCATGTAATGTGGTTGAGGAAAAAGAAATAGGTTGTTTTGTGGAGGTGGTAGTTCATGTACACACAAATGTCATTATTTATTTTATTAAAAGAAATGTAAGGGTGGTTAAATATTGTACCATAAATAAAATAACATAATAGTATAATAAATATACTGAAATTTTCATTTTTATATGGTGAAAATATATTTTATAATGAAGAAATGCATATGATGGAAAATAAAAGAGGTAGAATTATTTATAAATCATTATGTCGATGTTGGGGTTATTTCCTTTAATAAGAGGTTTAAACCATTGAAGGATAGACTTTTGATAAGATAAAAATATTTATAACATATATTGGAGTTTTTAGGATAAAATAAGAGTGTTTTTTATGTGGAGTGAAGATAGTATAGATCCTTTTATAAGTGAAAATGAGAGAAATTTTGTTAAATACCCAAAACGTTTCAATAATTGAAAGTTACTCTCAAATAAATAGATCTAAGATTGATAAATAAAATAGAGATTAAGTGATAAGGTATATTCAAACATCAAACACTAAATTAAAACATTTTTTTATATATTTTTCCATTTACTAATAATGATGTCCATTTTTACCATTAAGGTTTTCAACATCTAAACTAGTTTTTACCTATGTAATTTATCCTTTATTCACAAAATTAAAATGGTACTTATTAGATATTTTTTTCAAATGATTATAAATTCAATAAAAACTATAATTTGATTCAACTTTAAAAATTTATAATATTTAATTTTAAAATAATAATTATATATTTTAAGAAAATGTTTTTTGAAAAAATATAACAAAAATACATAAATGTTGTCATTTTTATTACCAGAAGGACAATGCGTAAGAAAAGACAACATCAATGTGGTATTAAGGATAGAATAATGAGGGAATATTCTCTAAAAATACTACCACGCATTTGTAAAAGATATCCTATGCAAAAAATAATAAAAATTTATTGTCATGTGAGGTACAAGAAATAAGGAAATCTACATCCTTATTCCCCTTTTGTCAAGTGTGGATCATGGAAACTTGAGAATCTAGAAGATTAGTGAATTTGCGTATAAGATAAATGATTCACCATGGGTATTGAATATTATTATATAGTGATTCATGTAAAATATATGAATTAGTTTACAACACCTCCAGGTTGATGTGGTGGGAATGGAACAGTTCAATACCTTTCAATATAACACAAGCCTTCGCCATGAGGGAATCCCCCTTACCATAGCCTTCACTAAAAGAAATTACCACTGATCAATGGTTGTCACAAAACACTCGATCCCCACATGAAACTATAAATGCAATAAAAATCAACATTATGCTCATAACCATTTACTGGGGGCTTCTATCTCACCCAACTACCATGCATGCTAGGATCTTATGAATAGATGGTTGAGAATTTGTCAGCCATGAGTTTTCTCAAGAAAGGTGAGAACTCCCAAAATATAAAACATGGATACAGATTGGTGATCAATGTTCGGGTTTTAATCAAAGTTCCTAGATAATAATTCTTGAAACCATCATGATTATTTTGATTCCATACACTTTAGATGATCTAGCAACAAGCCGCCAGGTGGATCAGTAAAATTATAAAATGTGTTTATAAAATAAAACTAATATTTTTTTAATTATTAATCCACTTATCAAATATATATTAAGTCCTAAAAAATAATTCTTAAATTTTTAATTCATACTTATATACTAATAATGTCATAAAAGTCATGTTGTATGTAAAAACGGAATTTTTTCATTATTCACCTAAAAGTAAATCATTTTGAAAAATCCAAAAAATAATAATGCTAAGATAATTTTGACATTATAAACAAAACAAATTTATTTATTTTTAACTAATTAAAATTATAAATTTTACAAATTTTCTTTCTAAATGATTTTTATATGAAAATATGTTTTTTTAAAATAGTGACTTTAAACATTATATGTTTTTAATATTAAATAATAATAATTTCTAATTTAAATGTTTTTAAAATTTTAGTTACTATATAAAAATATTTTTAAAATTTTCACATTAATCTATTAGGTTAAAACATTAATTTCTTAAAAATTAAATATTACTTTTATTCTAAATATTCTTTAAAAAAATCATTAAAATTAACTATTTATATCCTAAAATTTAAATTTTCTGCTACATTTTTTATTAATATATTTATTTGATTTTTTTAAATATTTCATATAATATTATAAAATTAATAACATTATTATTTATAAAAAATGAATAAATATATATTTATATTTATAATATTTGTTGTATTATCATTAAAATACATCAAATTTAATTATTTACAAATCTTATAAACTATGAGTATAGAAATGAGTAGGGTGTCTAACCCACAGGAAAGGAGAAATTATTTTGAAGACACGTGATTTGAAAAACAAAAAACAAGAAATAGTGTTGGATGATATATATTTTTAAAATATTTTTGTTTTATGAAAAAAAAATGAACGAATGAAGAAGTGATTTTAAATTAGATAAGGAAAGAATAAGATTCAGAAATGATGAATAAGACTAGAAAGTATATTGATAAGTAAAATAGAAATTTCAATTTCATGGTTGATAGTAAATTCTTTCTTTCAAGGTAAATTAATTACATATACATCAACAAAATTTAATAGGTAAATCTCTATAAACAAGAGAGTAACCAACATAGGGATTATTATTAAAGTTGTTCCTATTTACGAGTCATCCAAATAAATGAAAATGTAGTGAAATAGAATATAAATCAATCTCATAAAAAGATTCAAGTATTTTGAAAATTAATAAGATGATGTGGGATATAATTTTTATGTAAAATTACATGAAGTATTAAATGATTGAACTAAATAATATTATTCCAAATGAAAATAATTATCCAATCATATTCCATTCATTAACTTCAATAGAGTGTGTATCGAACAGAAAAATCATAGAAAAGATAATAGTGAATGAAATATTCCATGTGAGGATGATTATTTTTTCTCTATTTTTCTTCGTGTTCTTTGTTTTTTTATAAGTTTTCCTTCTACCTCTTCAAGTGTGTCCTCCTCACCAAAATCAATTGATTCCAACCCTCATAAAATCCACCATAAAATTAATTTTATTTTATTTCTATATCTCATAGAATTATACATCACCTAATTTTGTGAATACAAGATGGGAATATATGTTTTCTTTACCTTCAGTCGTAGTTATTATAACATTAACCAAACACACTAAAAATATTTAACTTTAATTAAATTAATTCTGATTTATATATGATAACCCATCATTCAATTTGTATAAGAAACATTTACATTTACAATAATTCAACTTATCTATCCCACAACAATCTTTTATAGCTAGATCAATGTATGTCCTCTTTAATTTTTTTTTTACCTTAAACTACCCATACTATATTCAAGGAGATTTTCATGGGCTCATTCAATAAACTTGATTCAGAACTGAACACTATATTACATTTCATTAATAAATTTTCACTATCATCCATGTTCATTATCACATCTATCTAGATGAAAATGTTCATTCTTGTATCCATAATCAAACCCAAAGCCTTGGAATCTCCAATTTAGAACAACTTTCATCAAGTAATTCATTGATAACTCTTGAACCCATACACAATGTACTCAATCTCCCCTAGGAAACCAATACATGTGAATAAATATTTACCCTAAGAAAATCTTCAAATACCTATTTTTCACAAAAAATCATTCTTGAAACCAAAGAATATGAGATTGTTGTGGCCTAATATTATTTAGAATCATCATCATGATACATGAAATCATTTTTTAAATAATAGTATTCTCATACCCACCCCCAACTGAGATAAAAAATTATCATTTTTACCTAATTAAACGATTCTTAAACATATCTTGGAAAACACCTTCTACAACCATTTATATTGAAATCTAAAGTAATATCCCATCCATTTCAATGTGTGTCTCACTTTGAGATTTTCATTAATCTTATTTCTATTGAGTTATGACTCATCTTTAGACCTTGGTGGTTGAGTCTTCATCATTGACGTATGTTTTTTTAAATAAACTTAGACATGGGTTGTGATGAAACATGAGAAAATTGGATAGATTCCGCATAGAGAACCTTTTTGGGGAAAATTAATTAATGTTTGGGGATTTATGTTTATTGGAATTAATGAATTCCAGTTATAAATGGTTTAAGTATAACCTAGTTATCTTTGTATGTTGATAAGTCTTAAAGGGGGGTCATTTTTTATCTGTAAAATGGGAAAAACCCATCTCTGGGACATTTACATGATATGTAAAGTCACACATCATGTAATGTTTGGGATAATATAATATTCAGTCAAGGTGATATGTTTTTTTCATATCCATCTAAAATGACTTACATAACATATAACTGAATTACACATCATATAATTTCCTAAATTTTAGTTTAAAGTGTGTTGTGCATTTGATATTTTTTTTATTCTCACATTTAGGTTTCTCTTCTAGACTGTAGGAAAACATCTGGGTGATTGTTGAGTGCCTCTCTTGATTCCAGACATCTTAATCTCACATATTATACCTAGAAACTTTTTGAGATCATTTGAACCTATGTATTTGTTAGATTTTTTCATTATAAGAATTTCATTCATCTATTGTTAAAGGTAGGGGTATAAACATGAACCCTTTTATTTAATATTCAAAATTTATGTGAATTGTTTAAATTGTGCCAATATAGTGTATTCCTATATTTACTAGATGATGAATTGGGTTATTCCTTGGTTTCCCTTTAGATCCAATTATATATAGACTTGTCTTGTGGATACCATTTATATTTATTATTATATAAATTTTTTAATGGACTAAATTACGACAAGGTATTTTATTGTTTGATTGATATAGATTCACCTTGGATTGACCTAGTTATTGAAATGATTTCCTTGTTGTTAGTTTATGACCAAAGGATAAATGAGATTTGAAATTGAAATATGAATAGAAAATTTCTTAATTAAAAATCAATCCATATGATGTGATATTGTGATATCCTTGTTTCTATTCCAATTGTTTTGATTTTACATATTGTAATTATTATATAGGGTGTTCTCCCAGTGATTCATACTAATATGATTATATATTAGGCTAGGACCTGAGTCATGGTAAAATTACTATATATCGATCTTAGACCTATAACATTCTGAAATTATTATATACTAGGCTTGACCATGATTTATTGTTGAAATGATTATATAACAGGCTATGCTTAGTGATTCTTACTAAAATTATTATTTAGCAGGGAATGCCCAATAATTCATGATGAAATGATTCTATAATGGGATTGGCCTTGATTGATTCCTATAATTCATATATAGTGCATTTTGACCTAGATTTTTAGGATTTATACCTTTTTTATAAGGTAATGTTTACCATGTTTATATGCCAATGGTTGGCAGGGTTTTAGGACATGCTCAGAGGCATTACATCATAGTAATGAGGAATTTTATGTTTTACCATGATTATATGGTAATGGTTAGAATGGTGGTGAGACATAATCATATATATCCTGACATGTTGCTGAAGTAGTATGATGTAGAATGAATTTAATTATTTAATATAATTATACACTATTTGTATCATTATTGCAAGAACGTTTTATTAGACTGGTTATATTTAGATATGATGTTATCAATCTACTATGATATACTCACATATTATTCCGGAAACCATTTGGTACTTAATTAGATTACATGAATACTATATTGGACATGGGAAAAAGAAATTGTTGTTGATTTTTTCTTACTTGAAGGGATGGAGTTTGGAGATGATACCGGAAAGGGGTTCGGGATTAGGGTCCTTTCTTTGTCTTTTAGTCTTTTATTTTTACTAATTATATCTTGATATTTAGGTACATTTATAATTTCATTAAATTGTCCCTTTGTTATTTACTAGAATGTTCATTTTTCTTTATTGTTGGGTTTCCACAGTATTGTAATGTTTACATTATTTATTCACTGTGATATTTATAAATTTAATTAAATTTAATTATTTTTTATATGTTGTAACTCTATAAACATGAAGTACAGTATCCCCACTATACTAATCACACCCACTCCAATATTTGAAAGCATCTGGTGTATGGGGAGGCACCCTTGGTATCTCATTACCAACCTCTTTCGGCCATGTGAGAGTGTTCCAAATCGTGGAAGGTTATAATACAGCTTCAAAGAACACTATATCTCTTTTCTATTTCTTTACTTTTGAGGAAAGGTAGAAAGGCGGCTAGTATTTCCTGAGACTAGGTAATGAGTTTGTGCATGGGAGTAGCTATCCATGTACGTGGTAAAATCTGAGTTCCTAGGGATGGGATTGTTTTTCATGATTTTCTCTTATTATACTCGATGTTATTTCACCATTGTTGATTCACTTGTTGTGTGGTGTTATCGTGTTATACTATTATTAATTATTGAGATAATTTTAGTGTCCTAGTATGGTGAGAGATATGTATGTATGCATCATAATAGGGATATATGGATATATATTGACATGAATTTTTTATGCTTAGAAAATATTTATTACATGTGATATATACATTTCTGTTGAACTTTGATATGAGATACCTCTTATATCTTATAAATGAAATAAATAAATTGTTATGTCATTCTAATAGACTTGTAAGATATGTTTTGAGAGATCATATGTCAGTAGTTTTCTATTTTTTCACCTATTGAGGTTAACCTAGTTTTTATAGCTAGTGTTCTATGGAGTGTGATTCTATTTTAGAGAAAATTCATTCTCATCATATTTGAGATGAGTGTTAGTAGAGTGGAAATTTTCACACTCCTAACACTACTAAACTGGAGCTTGTCATAGTTACTGAGGTTTATATAGATTTTCATCTTCACAACATATTCTTGATGGTCATGAGATCCATGGATAGAGGTAATGTTTGTATAATTCCTTTGATGTATGAGATCACAATAGAGTTATAGCTATAACATTAGCATGTGTTTAATAGGTAAGGAAGCCCCCAGGTAGCTAATTTCTAGATCTAATTAATATATACAATCTTTAAGTATCTTGAGACACCCATAGATAGGTAGGAGAATCTTACGACATATATTCTTCGTGGACCTGCCAAGTATCAATGGGAAGTTCTAGAGAAATCTAGGAAGATGGATGAGTTATCTTGAAATGACTTTGAGAAGTCGGTCCTTAGCCATTTATATACTGAGACATTGAGGGATGATAAATCTCATGTGTTCATTCACTTAACATAAGAGGGAATTTTAATAATGGAATAAATTTAACATTTCACTGACCTTCATCACTTTGTTTAGTCTTTGATAGGTGATACGATCTCCATGGAAATTCATTTTCACAATGTTCTTTTCTATTATACCAGGTTGTAGGTGAAAGTGTTCTATCTAACCAGTTTTTCATATGAGACGAATCAGGAACTCAAAAAGGTATGGAAACTAAGAGAGGCCCTGACTAGTAGTCAGGTTGTTTCAAGAGGGAAAATTTTTAACTCTTCTTCTAGTGGAAAGATGTGTAATTTTGACCATGTTCTCCAATGAAACAATGAGAAAATAAGTTAGGTAATTGGGTAAAAATATTAGTATCATGTTCTATTTCAGTTCTATTAGTGATGGAAAATGGGACACAAACAACCTCAATGTTTGTACCCTATATTATAGTATCATTCTTGTGGTATATTGCGCCACCTACAGAGGGTTTTTAGGGGAATTAAGTAGCAGGGTAGTGGTTGGGGAACATGGTAGTCACCAGAATCTAGGGAGAACTCAGTTAATCCTCATCATATATGTATCTAGAGTTCCACATGATATTCTGGTTGAGGTAGTGGATGTGGTACCCTCTATGCAATAGAAAACATACAATGTAGAGGCTACAGCTTAGGGGAGTCAGGCTAGAGCATGGGGTAGAGAGGATGTCCAGCTGCACGTTATATAGACTACTTAGGTAATTGTGGATGCATGAAGCTCTACTGTTAGAGGTATAATTCTTTTATACTCAAAACTTTATTTATTTATTTTTTGATATAGTATCATTTAATTCCTTTTTATTCATTATTTTTGTAAATAAATTTGGGATTGGATTTATAGATCATGGATGTTGTTTTGACTATCAACGCACCAATGAGAGTGCAGTCAAAGAATATCAAACATTGTAAGGCATGTTTTCTATAGATTTGTGTTTATAATTTATCTTGGAAACCATTCATTCTATAAATTAAAGGCATCAATTTTATTCTTTGTAGGGATGGTTTATAATATAGAGGGATCATATCGACTATTACCAGAGGAGAGTTACCTTTTTTCTCCATAAGGAGGCACCTATTCTCACCATGGTGAATGGTATATTCATGATTTTCAAGTGGGTCAATTTAGTTTATATTGGATTGTATCATGGCTCAAATATCTTATATTTATATAGATTATGGTGGAATTTAGGAATATTATTTTCACCAGTTGTAGAACTATTTCTAGATGTCTTTCTTAAACTGTTCTATGAATTAATGCCCGAGTGATAGATCAAGTTCATCGTTAACTTGGTGTTGGGAGTAGATCCAGTTTCTATCAATACTTATAGAATGTAACCAGTAGAGCTTAAGGAGTTGAATGTTTAGTTGTAAGATCTAGAATCTAAAATTTTCATATATCCTAAATCATATTGTCGTTGTTCTCTAGTTATCTTCAACAAGAAGGATGATGGTGCTTTATGCTTATGTGTGGATTATCAGTGATTGAAATGGGTGATATTCAAGAACTATATCTTCTTTGGAACATCAACAATCTATTTTATTAGGTGATATGTGTTTTGATCTTCTCCAATATCGATTTGAGATCAAGATACCATCAGTTCAGGGTGAGACCAATGGACATACCTCATATTTCTTTTAGGAGTATATATGGATTGTATGAGTTCGAAGTGATGTTGTTTGGTTTGAACAATGAACATAGACTATTCATAGAATTTATGAATAGGATCTTCTATACTTATTTGGATCACTTAGTGGTTGTTTTTTTTATGAAATATTAGTGTACTCTCAATCAGGGGATGATCATTCTAAACCTCTTGAAATCATCCTCGGTAAATTGAGAGAGCAACAGGTTTACTCCAATCTTAGCAAATGAATTTTATGGATTGATAAAGTGCACTTATTGGATCATGTCATACCATATGAAAAAGTTTCATTAGAACCAAAGAATTCTTCATCTGTGGTATTATGGTAGTAGTCCTATAATTTCATCAAGATTCAGATCTTTTTGGGTTTATCAGGTTATTATAGGTTATTTATCCAAGACATCTCCTATCTGGAAGCACTAATTCCATGACTGATAGAAAAGGGAGTAAATTTTTTTTTGGTCATATGACAGTGAGAAGTATTTTTAGGATATGAGAGGAAGGTTGACCTAAACATCTATCTTCACTTTACATATTCTTGGTAAACCTTATATCATATACTGTGACACATCTGGAGTTATAATCAAAGTAGTTCTGATAGAGAAGGATCAAGTGGTCGATTTTGGCTCGAGGCTACTGAGATAGAATGAGAAAAATTACTCTACTCATGATCAGTAGTTAGAAGATGCTAGCATAATTATCTCATGGGTGATTGGTTTTTTGGTATATACGATCCAAAAGAGCCTTAGGAAAATATTTTCTCAGAGGTATATAAACCTTTGATAGATGAATTGGGTAATGTATCTACAATATTTTGACATTGATTTGGTGTATACACATGAAACTGGAAATTTTTTTGTTGATGTATGGAGATGAATGAAATAGATAGGGGAATTATGAGAGTATTATGATGAGTGATGAATTATTTCTCTCCATCCAAAAAAGAATCAAGATGTCCAAGATTCAAAAGGATAATTATATTTGAATACGATATTGATTATACAAGTGCTTTTGGACCATATCAAGACCATTCTATTACCTTGTCCAGAATGATTAGTTCATAGAAAAAAATTATATGTTGGGGAGACACCATAGTGATGATATCGTATTAGTGTAAATTATTTTATTTTTTAAGGCTAAGTATGGGTTCCTATGGGAATGTGCAAGTAGCCGATAAGGGAGTTTCATTGTTATAGATGTTAATTACATCCTAGTTTGAAAAATGTATCGTAATCTATTAATAAAGTAATGGTGGTTAGGAATGGAGATGAAGATATCATGATATGTGGTGAGATGTTTCACCTATTAGTAGGTGAAAGCCGAGCATCAGAGGCCAACTGGGCTTTTTCATCTTTTTTCCATTCCATTGTGGAAATGGGATGATGTGACTATAGATTTTGTGATAAGACTTCCTAAGAAAAAAATTAAGAAAAATGACATATGGGTGATGTTGGATTGAATGATGAAGGTAGAACACTTATTTACCATTAGGTAGACCTTAAAAATTAATGATATGGGTAGTATTTATGTGTGTGAGCTTGTTTAGTTACATGGTATTCTGAGGAGTATCATTTCAGATAGAGATAATTTTTCCATGTCACAATTAGGGAATGTTACTAAAAAGTATCTAAGATCACATGTCATTTTGAGTAAGGCCTGTCATCAATAGACTGATGGTTAATATGAGAAAACAATTCATGTTCTAGAGGATATGTTGATATCCTATATTTTAGAATTTGGTTGTCTGTGGGAGTAACATATGGAATTTTTGGAGTTTTTATATAATTAATGGTTCTAAGAATATATCAAAATGGAGCCATTTAAGTATTTTTATATAATTATGTTTCATTAACCTTTTTTTTGTTAGAGTTTAGAGAGATAGTGATTTTTGGACATTGACTAATGTAAGTGATTTCTGAGTAGGTTCAGTTGACCAAGCAGTGGTTGGTTTCCATGCATAGAAGGTAGAAATCATATTCTAACAATAAAAGAGGACCTAGGGTGTTACATTTTGGTCATCATGATTTCCTGTTGGTTCCACCTTTATTGTGGAAACACTTTTTCATGAATAAAGGAAAGCTAGCACCATGGTTTTTCAATCCATTTGAGATAGTGGATATGGTCAGTCAAGTGGCATACCGATTAGACCTCCCACAATGCTTTAGTTCGATGCATGATGTGTTCTACAAGACATATATTTAGATATATTATCAATACCCTTCTCAGGTGATAGAAGTAGAATATTTAGAGCTTATTGATGACGTGTCATTTGATGAGAATTCATTACATATTGTGGACCGTAGTGAGAAGTACCTATAGGGTAGGGAAATTACATTGGTTCAGGTGTAGTGGCTGCATGGGAGAGTTCAAGAGGAGACCTGGGAGAGGGAGTCTAACATGAGAGAAAAATGGCTAGACATGTTCACTAAGATCCCATAGTGATGCTTGGAGTAGCTTGGGGATGAGTAGTTATATGGTGGGGAGGTTGTAAGATCCCATATTTTTTCAGAAATGTATCTCTCTTTTATTTTTTCATAAAACTTCATTTGGTTGAGATTTTCCATATCTTTAAACCATGGTGGTTGTGTTTGGGTCACAAATTTATGTTTTTTTTAATTTACATGGACTTGGGTTTCAAGGAAGCTTGAGAAAACTAGAGAGGATCAACACGAAGAGTCGTTATTGGGGTAAATGACATAAATTTCAGGGATGGTTGTTTATTTAAATTAATGGCATTTGGGTATAAATGGGTAAATTGTTACAAAGTATTATTTGTAAGTTAATAATATTTAATTGGGTTAATGATTTTTTTATAAGTAAAATTAGATGAAAACCATCTACAGTACATTTACACACAGTGTAAATGGGTTACACATCATGTAATGTTCGTTCAAATTTAATATTCATCCAAGGTGACGTGTTTTTTAGTGTATCCCAATAAAAAATAATTTTTAAATTAATTGATTTCCATATAATTTCTTGACCTATTGTTTTATGTGTATCATGTGTTTGATATTTTTCTCTTTCTCATTTCCTCTCAGCCCTTGGGCAGCTTCGAGATGATTTTGGAGAACTTCTCTTAATTCTGAACATCTCGATCCCACATCCAATGCCTAGAACCATCATGGAATCATCCAAACCTTTTCCTTTTTTGGAATTTTCTATTGGAAGTGTTGATTTCTTCACCAATTAATGGTAGGGGCTAAATTATAACCATATGGTTTAATAATTATTGCGTATATAAAATATTAAATTTTCACCAATATAGTATGCACCTAAATTCACTATATAATGAATTGGGTAATTCTTTGGTGTCCCTTTGGATCCAATTGAATATTTAACTATTTTATAGCTACCATTTGTGTGGGAGAACCCCTGATTATTAAATTAATTGATTAATGGGTTAAAGTGTGTTTAGAATGACATTGTATTTGGGTGTTTTCTTATTATAGACTCACCTTGGATTGGACTGATTAATAAAATGGTTGGATTGATGTTTTTCTATTTCCAAAGGATTAATGAAATGTACAATTTAATGATGAATGGTAATATTCATAATTAACCATTGATCCTTATGATGTGATATTGTGATATCGTTTTTTATGACATGCATTGTGATTTTCCATGTTGTAATTCTTACATAGGAAGTGGCCCACTTATTTATGATGAAATTATTATGTACCGAGATAGGCCCTGAGAAATGATGAATTTCTTATATTTAGGGATTTTCCCTAACACGTGATGAAACTCTTATATACCAGTCTCATCCCTGATTGATTGTTTAAATGCTTATAAACCATGTTATTCCCAGTGATTCATGCTGAAATTCTTATATAGAGTGTTATTCTGAGAGATTCATGTTGAAATGATTATATACCAGTATTAAATCCGATTGATTACTAAAATGAATATATTAGGCTTTGAACCATATTTTTTTTATTTTTTCTTTGGTTATAAGGTTATGTTTTACCATGTTTATATGTTTATGGTTGGAATGGTTGTGAGACATAATCATATAAATCCAGTCATGGATCTAAGGAATGTTATGTTTTACCATGGTTATATGGTTATGGTTAGCATGATTATGAAAAATGTTTCAAGATATATCGATATGGTCTAGAAGAAGGTTTTTTTGGTATTAAGTTAATTGTTTAATAAATTAGTACACTTGTTTATTACATTATTGCATAAACTTTTTATTTGAATGGTTATGTTTATACATGGTGGTGTTGGTCTACTAATTTATACAAACTTACTACGTGGGCCTCTGTTTAGTACCTAAGAATATTACATGGATGTGAGATTAGAAAAGGGAAAAGAACATTGTTTTTGATCATTACATGCTTGATGGGTTGGAGTTTGGTGACATGACCGACATGGGGTTCGGGGAAAGGGTAAATTTTGTGTCTGTTAGACTTTTATTTATACTAATTCGAACATAAAATTTTGTTACATTCCATCAGGTCATTAAATTATATCTTATTTATTTATTATATTATTTATTTTGTTTTAATGTTGTTTTTAAATTGTATTGTAATGTTTTCATTATTTCCACACTCGGCTATTTAATAATTTATTAATATTTTCTTATTTTCCATGAGTCGTAACTTTTTATCCATTGGATTTAGTCTCCCCAATATAATCATCACACACACACTACTAGTTACAAGCCTCTAGAATATGTGGGACATGCTTGAGGTTTCGTAACCAACCCATTTCATCCATGTGAGACAGTTCTAGATTTGGGGACATTACTTATTTAGTTCATGTAACAACCAGAATCATATTCTTCAACATCAAACAAATTATAAAAATCTCTCAACATGTGTTGTCAACTTTCTCAATTTGAATAACCTTCATCCTAGATTATAATCAAGCTTACATCCATTAATCAAATTAGATTCAAATCATCTTCATTCATTTAAACATTACTATACATGACATCACCAGTCTCCTGATCTATATTTCAATAGAAAAATCATTTATCTTCATTAACATTTATCATCACTAGTTACTAAACTAAACCATATATAAAGTTCAATTGAAAATTCAATTCATATGTATTGTTTTAATTTCAACCATACACTGTTAACAAATTCCTTGGGTTTTTAACCACAAACTTGAGTTTCTCAACTTTGATTATGCTCATGTTTTTATTCTTCAATAAAATGAAATAAATAATATATATTATATGTGATTCACTTCTTAGTTAATAAGGATAACCAAGATCCTTATCTTCTTTATTAAACTCACCTTTAGTTGAACCAGCGAACTCAGTATATTATTTTTTATTATAGGGGAGAATTAGGTTTTTAGTATTCACGTACTTGAAAAAAATTAATATATGGTCTCCTCTCCTAAAAATTTCCCTATGTGGATACTCATGAAAATAATCTATGTTTCCATCCTAGTTAATTTTGTATATGGAATTTTTTTTAATTTTTTGATGTGTGAATTATTCCTGAGAATTCTATAAATTAGTGTCTTCTATGATTTGGATTTGGGAATACAATAAGAAAATGGTATTCAAATCCCATTATTGAAATTTTAGATACATTAATCCTTCCATATTTGACTACGTGGTAAAATTATTATCTAGTAGAACTTAAAAAATTCATCTACGTGAATTCTCTTATCAAAAAAGTTCAACATTAATGAAAATTAAACTATTTTAATACTATAAAATGAAATTTCAATAATATAATTATTATAATATTTCCATATTAAAAATAATATTCATTCCAAAAATTTAATTATAAAAACAAAATCATGGAATTTGAAAATATTATCAGTAAGAAAAAAATACACTAAACTAATCCAAAAATATAATTTAAAAATTAAACCATAAATAACATGAAATTTTTTGTTATTAAAATATATAAGAAATTAAATCGAGAAAATTTATATAATTAACCATAATAAATAAAAAAATCATAAAAAAAATAAATCAGATGTTAACACAAAATGATGAATTTACATTAATTATCCAAAACAATTAATTTTTTTAAAAAAACATAGTTAAATCCACAAAAATATAAATGAAAAAATATAATAAAATGTGACTACTAAAAATTCCCCCACACTTAGTCCGTTACCTGACCTCAATAAATTATTTAGTCAAATTTAATTTTAAAAAAAAATATAACAAAATAAAAAAATTGAAATACTAGAGAGAATTGATTTTCAAATGATTTTATCTCATAGATTCTATCAAGTATATTATATAAATTCCCTTTCCAATTCAAAATTATCATTTAAAATTTAGTTATTACTTTATGAAAAATATTAAAATAAAAAAAATTGAAGTTAATTTTATCCACTTCAATTTGCATCCAAATGAATGTTCAAAAATCTATTCATCTATAGGATAAAATAATGATAATAATTAAAAAGGTATTGTAATTAGATCCAACTGAAGTGAAGGGTTAGAATAATAAATAAGAAAAATTAATAATTTTCCTATCAAACAGTCAAAAAAATAAATAATAAGACGTTTATCTTGGAATATTATTTTCAGTTCGTAATATTATTGGATGCATATATACTGATTCAAATTAAACTCAAAAATTTCATTGTATATAATTATTGTAAAAAAATACCAAATTTTACATAGTCCACATTTTTAAAATGTGGAAAATCTAATTTATGTAATTAAATCTATAAGAAAAAAAAGGATTTACCTCCTCTAAGTGTCCCAAAAACCTTTAAGTTTAAATTTTTTTTCATCTAGTGGAAATTATTATGACTATATTGATGAGGAGGGTTATTATTTTCATATATTGTCTTTTGTTTTCAAGGAATATTAATAAGAAAGAAAAATTACAAAGCTTTGTATTTTTTGAAAATATGACTGACCATCTAATTCGAGATATCAAACTCAAAAAGCATAGAAAGGAAGATTATATTGAGGAAGAATGTTACTAGAAGTAAAGGGTCCTCTGATATGCCTTGATTTTGGTCAGGATGGAGTGATCGTAATGTTGGAAAATAAAAGTCTGCATGACTATGATTTAAATATGAAGATGCTTTGCTGATCTTAGAATTCTCATAAATCACAAGTATTTAGGAAACATGTGATGGAATCTTGATAAAAGAAAGGGGTGTGAGAGATATTTTGTCAATAATATTTAGATTGATTTTATCTTGATGGGAAGGGGGAGAAAAAGTTACTAGAGATCATATTCAGTTTGATCATATTAATGACAATCAAACTCAAGCTGGGAAGATTTGTGGAAAATGTGAGAAATTGAAGGTGATGGTTTTCACTCAGAATAAAATAAAAAAGATATAAATATTTAGAGATTTATAATGATTGGTATCATATTCAAAAGAGAATTATAAACTCTAATTTTTTTCAAATTTGGTTAAGGGATATCGTATTGGAGTTGATTTCGAATCATCTTTGTTTTTTGAAGAAAAAGTATAATTTTTGGAATGGATTTTCAAAGGAGGTTGCTTGAAATTTGAAGAATAATTTTTGTTTGTTTATCTGATGAAGATCATCATAATGAAGTAATCATATTGAGAAATTATAATAGAGAAATAGAATTAGAATGATGTGTGTGAAGAAGATGAAAGAGGACTATTTCTTTAAGAATATATTAATGGTATTGAGCATTGTAATGAATAAATAATACTAAGGAAATCTGAATGGGAATTGGATTTGTGTTTGTGAAGACAGTATGAAGAGAGATGAAGTTATGAAGATGATTCAAGAAGGATTAGAAATTTTTGAATATTTAATAAATGCACATAAAATTCAATAAAACATTCAAATCCAAGTAATTTGGTTGATTAGGAAACAATTTAAGAGTCCCACCAAAACCTCTTTGGGAAAACTATAAAAGGTGAACTTACTTTGTACTTTTCTAACTAGAGTAATATTCATGAAAGGGAATAGAGAAGGTGGAGTGCTAAATAATTTTAGATATATAAGAATAATTTTCCATATTGAGCTTTTTTGAAGAAGTTTTGATGGATAAAAGTGAAAGGAAAAGAGATAAAATAACAATGTATTTAACTAATCATCATGTTTAGTGGATCATTGTATTCAACTAATTTCTACATTCTTCTTTCCATTATATTAGGATGGTCATCGCATCAGGTTGATCGGATTGGGGAATCGTATATGGTTTTCTAGAATGTAGAAGAAGTTGTTCTGAATTGTCTCAATTGTATTTTATAGAGATATATTTCGATATTGATCTATTGGATTTGAAGAATAAGATTGGGCAAATTAGACTAGAGAATTAGACTAAGTTCAATAACAATTTCATTGAAGTTCTTACCAACTTCTGGGTAAAAAAAATAGGGGAATTTTGTTTAAAAGAATAAATTTGTGGAAGTTTTTTTAGAATAAAAATTAACATGTTTTGTTACAAAAATATTATATTACACCATTTTTCAATAGGGAGAACATGCACTATTGGGTTATTTACATAATTATATACATCTGAAAGGGTATATCCTTCTCATTGTATTCCATACAAAATTATAGTTTTCTAGTGGATTGTGTGGTATTAAATTATTTCCAAACTATAATAAGGATGTATCTATTCTTATTAAATAGTGAACTTGTAAATACTTGTTTTCCTATGGATCTTTGTTTGATTTTGTTCAGCAGTGAATGAAATATTTAACATGAGGAAAATGTTGTTTCATTTTCAAGTAAACATAACAAAACATATCATTAATTTACCCCCACCACTATCAGTGATACTTGAATCCTCACTGGGCACTTTCAACTATTATTAGATCCAAGGTTTTCCTTCACTTATTCTTTATAGATGTTTTGAAGATAATTTTAAGTTGAATTTAAATTTCATGAACAGTAAATGTATTCTTGTTTTCCATGGTAAAAATTATCAGATATAGAAAGATAAATTATTTCCTTATCTTATGTGTATTGGGTATTATGTTCATGAATCTTTACCATATGGGACTCCTCCTATTGATGATAAAGTTCCTCTTACATCTCTTTATAATAGGAATCATTAGAATGATGTAAGGGGCAAGAATTCATTACTATCATCAAATTCTGAATGTTAATTCATAAATATGATGGGTATTTCCATAGCCAAAGGTATGTGGGATAAATTGAAAAACATATATTAAGTCAATTGAAAATTGAAGAAGGAGAAATTACAAATATATAGGCTAAAGTATGAAGATTTTTAATTGGGTGAGTATGAATCTGTTGGGGACATCTTTACCTAGGTAAATGATATTTTTCAACACTATCAGATGTCCTGGTGAAAAGTTATAAGATTCTACAATTTTTGAAAATATCTTTAGATTCCTTCATGATAAATTTGATGAAAATGTTTCTTCATTGGAATAAATAAATCATGAAACATTATATCTAGATGATTTTCATAGAACCCTCATAACTTATGAAATTTTAAGGGAGACAACTATGAAAAGGGAAAAAAGCTGTTAGAGAAATTTTTTTTCAAGTCTTCTAAAAAAGATAATTCGAATAAGATCTTTATAAAAGATAAAGATATTTAATTTGATTCCAAAAATTTGGTTTGTAAAAAATTTTATTATGTTTTATCCTTGTTTTGTAAAAATGTAAAAAGAGGTATAGGGAAATACAAATGGAAACATTCCTTGAAATGTTTTTAATGTGGAGTTTTTGGGAACTTTTCGGAAAATTTTCCTTAAAGAAAGAAATAATAAGATAGTGATAAAGATGAAAGAAGGCCAAGAAGATTTTAGAAGAAATAGGGAGATAAAGGAAAATTTTATTTCATGGGAAAATATAGAAAATTCATCAAAACCAAAAGGATAATTTTCTTATATAAAGATGAAGAATAAGAAAGAAGTGATATTGAATCTAAAAAATCTAATGATTATGGTGTTCATAATAAATTTTTTACAATAGATAGTGATGAAGAGTTTGGAATGAGTATTTATGAATAATAATAAACTCAACTTTAATTTTATTTGAAATAAGATTTAAAAGAATTTCTGAGAAAGATTAGATGGATTGAAAATAAAAAAAAAGGAAGTTGGAAGATGAATATTCCTAAAAAATAACGAATGTTTTCCTGATGAGAAGGTTAAGCTGGTGAAATAAATTGATTATTTGAGGAGATACATAAAGGAATAAAATAATCAAAATGATCATCTATATTTTAAGCTAAAGGAAAAATAATATGATTTGGAACTTGTTCAACAAAAACTTTCTAAAGATGAACAAAGAAATAAATGTTTGAAAAGTTCTATATATAAAGTTGTTTAAACTTATCATAATGATAAAACTAAGATGGTTCAACAAAATTTATATTCAATGGTTGATAATAAGGATGAAATTATTTCTAAAAATAAGAATAATGGAAAAATTATATATGTTTCTATGGCCAAAAATGTTTAGAATTTAGAGGCTTCAAAATATCATGATCCAGAAAAAGATTATAAACATTCTGAATATAGAAATATATCAATTAATTATGATTTTGATATGGTTGAAAATAAAAAAAAAATCAATTTATAACAAAAATGTTGGTGTTTCAGATAAAAAAGACAAAAAAATTATGAGTAACGTATTTATAATTATGGTCAGTATGGAAGTTTCAAAGGAAATTACTCATTCCATGGATACTGCTGGTATTGTGGTGGATTCAGACATAAAGAAAATATGTGTTCGTTCAAATGAAAACATTACTATTATTTCACGGGTTGTGAAAGATAATATTTTAGGGGGAGTCAATATCCTCAAAAAGAGAAGTCTGAGAATGACGTTTTAAAGAAACCTGGGATGGTTGGAGTAAATATTGAAAATTAGTTCCAACCATAAGAAACTATTTTTGAAATATGTGAGCAGCCTAGAAATCATACTAAGGGTTTATATGTTTTGTTACTAACATAACAAATGTTTCTTAAAAATTCTTCGAAGTCATAGGTGAAGGAAGAAAAGGGATAAGAAGAAGATATTTTTGTTGAAACCGGTTTGAAATCTACAAATTTAGAATAGCTGTGAAATGAAGATATTGGTTTTTATTTCCCTAGGACATAATATTATAAATTTATCAATATTTTTAAAGGCTTTATAGATGGAATTATGACATCTTTCATTGATGAATCCTTGAAAATAAAAGGTTTTGGATCAGTAATTGTTATTAAATAAATGATGGTATCTAAGAAAACATTGTATGTTGATGGACTGAAACACAATTTTCTAAGTGTGTCATAATTTTGTGATGAGGGTGACAAATTTATCTTCAGAAAAGATGGTTTTATTATGAAAAGTGAGTAAAATGGTAATATTGTTACAAGAGTCCAATGTAAAAAAATGAAACTTGTTCCAGGTTAGTGAAATACTAAACTCTTATTACTTGAGTTTGGTGGAAGAGAATCAATTATGGAATAAAAGGATTTGACACATGTGTCAAATAAACATCATAAAATTATCAAAATGAGATAGTGTCCAAGACATTCTTGATTTTACAAGAAGATATTTGAACTTCACTATTTTTCAAAAATAAAAGATTACAAATTCATTACATAAGAATGTTAAGATTTGTCCAAAACAACCCATAGAGATGATTCATTCCAATATTTTTAATCCAATGAGAAAACAATAAAAAAATGTAGATAAGTACTTCATTACTTTCATTGGTGATTTTATTCTTATTACATGTGTTGTGTATATGAAATATAAGTCAGATGTTTTGAAAATGTTTGAAAGTTTAAGCAGGAATGATTACAAGGAATGATAGTATTCAGTGAAAAAGTTATGAACATATAATGGTCGTGAGTATAAGAAAGGTAAATTTGAAAGTTATTTTGAGAATCATGGAATTCAACATGGGTATAGTTCCTTATACACTCCAAAAAAATGGGGTTTCTTAAAAAATAATATAAGTTTGGTGGAAATGGGAAGAACTATGTTTCTTGACCATGGTATGCATCATTAATATTGGAGGTAATCCATGGGTACTACTGTGTATATTTAAAACCAATGTTTCTATAGGATAAATTCATATATGACTACATACAATTTTTTTATGTAAAAAATCCAAGATTGAATCACTTAAGAGTTTTCGGGAGCCCATTTATTATAATTAATAAAGGTGTAAACTTTAGAAAGTTTTAGCAAAAAAGTGATAATAAATTTTTTTGACTATTCTATAAAAAGAATAGGATATATAGGTTTCAACAAAGAAACATATAGAATTATTGATTTTATTGATCTAAATGTTATTGAAAAGGAAAAATAAGGTAAACATACTCATATAGAAAAGTAAGTTGATAAGTATAAGGAAAACATTTTTGATAGGTATATAGAAAATTGTAATCTTATTCAAAGTGAATAATTAGACTAATCTATTTCTAGTGATAAGGAATATACTCGGTAATCTCATCCTATGATGAGGATAAAAGTGGATGATCAGAATATTATTGGTGATCAACATCAAAAGATTAAAATAGGAAGAACAATTTCACATACTTCATTTTATTCAAAAGTTGAGTCGAATGATGTGAATGAAGCCTTTGAATATCTAGAATGTGTTCAAGCCATGAATGAAGAGTTGGATCATATAATAAATAATTATAAATTGTAACTCATATCCAATCCAAGTAATAAAAATATTATTTGTGAAAAATGGGTTTTCAAGAACAAGATAAATGAAGAGGTGAAGTGATAAGAAACAAATAAAGATTAGTGTACAAAGGTTACTCTCAGATTTATGGAGTTGATTTTGATGAAACATTTTTCTGGTGGAAAGTTTAGAATCGATTAGAATTTTTTTCTATTGGTTCATAGTAATGTTACAAAATCTTTCAAATGGATGTGAATTCCGCATTTCTAAATGGGGATCATGATGGGGAAGTTTACCTTGAACAACCATGTGTGTTTGTTGTTGGGAAAGATTAAAGTTATGTATACAGATTAAAGAAATCCTTGCATGGGAAGAAAATATCTATAATTGAATGGTATTAAAAATTAGATACCTGATTAAGGATGATTAGTTTTATTAATGGAATAATAGAGAGAAATAATTACATTAGATAATATCAAGAGTATTCAATCATCGTAATGGTTTATTATCTTTACAGGGAATGATGAATGATCTTGTGAAATACTTCCTAAAGAAATGAAAAAGAAGTTTGTGATGTCCATGTTGGGGGAAATAATTTAATTTCTTGGTATAAAAATTCAATAAATAAAGAATAAAATTCTCAAGAAAAGTATTCTAAAGAACTTATTAAGAATTTCAGCATGGAAAACTAAATACCTGTTTCCACACTGATTTCATTGGGAACATATTTTCTAAATATGAGAAGGAAAAGAAGTTTCTTAGAAATAATTTCATATGTTGATTGGATGTTTTTTGTATTTGACTGCCTCAAGACCTGACATTGTTTATTCAATTACCTTATATGAATGATTTCATAGTGATCCTAAATAATCTCATTTATTCGATGGAAAAAATAATTATCAGATAAATCAAAGGCACAAAATTTTTTGGAATTAGATATGGTAGCTCAAATATTATTGGTTTTTTGGGTATTCAAATACTTATTGGGAAGTAAATGTTGATGATAAATGATCCACATCGAGTTGAGTATTATTTTTTGGAAATAATTATGTTAGTAGGCATACAAAAAAATAAAATTCCTTAAATCTCAATACCACTAAGGTTGATTATGTTGCTTCCACTCAAGATGCTACATAACTCATGTGTATGAAATCTCAATTAGAGGACCTACTTATTGAATTGAAGTTACCCTTTTTCTTGGGTTTTTATAATCAATTTACAATAAATCCCACCTGAAATTTTCTTCAATGTTATCATTCTAAAAATATTTATATCAAATATAATTTCATAAAAGATCATGTGGAGAAGAATGAATTGAATCTAGAGTTTTTTCATACATTGGAACAAGTTTCTGAAATTTTCATAAAACATTTACTGAAGGAATCCTTTACTAAATTGGGGATAAACATGTGTGTCTACACTCTTTTTCAAAAATGTTAAGATATGTGATTTTTCCTCTATCCCATTTTACCTTTGGATAGTTCTATCAAGGGAGAGAATTATTTCGTAAATCAATCCTTCTAAATTCATATAAAAGGAGGGGGTTATGGGTAATCTATGAATTTATAATTATACATGTGTGAACTATCCTAACTATTTGTTAGAGTGGTTGTAGGAAATGAAATTGTTTTATTCCATGAATATTGAAAGATTGAAAAAATATGAGAAAAGGTGAGAAGCTGAGAAAGAAATTTGAATATGTTTTCATAATCACTTATTTTTTACAACATGGTTATCCTAACAATGATTCTTATTTCCTACGTTGCTTTATCTCACATAGGTTTACAAGTTTTGATAAGTAATCCATAAATCAAGGATAAAAAGTTCAGTGATTTATAAAACATGGTTGAAAAAAAATAAAAAGGGAGATATTTCTAGGACCAAGATGATGAGGAAGGTGATTTTTTCGGTATTGTATTTTGTTATCAAGGGAGTTTAATAATAAAGGAAAATAACCTCAATTTGTATTTTTTTTAAATAGTAATAACTATCATATTTGAGAAATCTTAGTCAAAAAGATAGAAAATTTCAATCTTATTGAGGAAGAACCTGCTGGAAGTAAAGGGTCCTCAAACGCTCCCTGAGTTCGGTATGGAAGGATTGATCATAATGGTGGAGAATCGAATTCTACATGATTGTAATTTAAATGTGATGATTCTTTACTGATCATGGAATTCTCATATATCACAAGTATTTAGAAAAAATGTGATGTAATCTTGATGAAAGAAAGGGGTGTAAAATATATGATACTAATCATATTAATAATGATCATATCTAGATGGAAAGGGAGAAAAAAGGGTGTTGAAGATCATATTCAGTATGATCATATTCCTGAAAATTCTACTTGGGCTAAGAATATTTGTGGAAAATGTTAAAAATTGATGGTGCTGGTTTTTACTCAGACCAAAATCCAAAAGATATAAATCATTGGAGATTGAAGATGATGGGTATTGTATTTATAAGAGAAAGATGAACTCTGATTTTTTTTCAAAATGGGTAAAGGCCCATCATATTGGAGTTGATGTCGAATCATATTTTTATTGTGAAGAATAATTAGAAGTGGTTGAATGTATTTCCAAATGAGGGATCATGAAATTGGAAGAAGATGTTATGTTTCTTCATCTAATGCATATCATCATAATGAAGTAATCATATCGAGGGATCGGAATGGATAAACAAAATTAGGGTTAGGTGTGTGAAAAAGATGAAAGAGGTTTATTTATTCAAGAAACTATAACTAGTATAGAGCATCGTAATGAAGAAATAAGAGTGAGAAAATTGGAATGGGAATCAGAGTCGTGTGTGTGAAGAAATTATAAAGAGAGATAAAGTTGTGAATAAGATTCGTGAATGACCGATAAGCATTGAAGAATTCATAAATATACCTGAAATTCAAGGAAATATTAAAATTCTGATAATTTGGTTGAGTGGGAAACAATTTCATATTCCCACCTAAACCTCTTTGGGTAACCTATAAAAGTTGAAAGTGCTCTATACTTTTATAAAGAGGTTAATATTCATGAAAAGGAATACATAAGGTAGAGCACTATATAATTTTATAGATAGAAGAAAAATTTTATGAATTGAGATTTGTTGAAGAATTTTCGATAGATTGGCATTAGAGGAGAAGAGACAATTTTCAGTGTATTATGTTGATCATCATATTTATTGGATCATTGTATTCAGTTGATTATCACATTATTTTGTCATTGTATTCGACTGGTAATCATATCGAGCTGATCAGATCAGGGAATCATATTTGGTTTCTGGATTGAGGAAGAAGGTGTTTCAAATTTTATCAATTGTATTCTGTATAGATATATTTTCATATTGATTGATGAGATTTGAAGAATTAAACTGCCTAGATTGGACTGTAAAATTATATTAAGTTCTATATCAATGTCCTTAAATTTCTTACCATCTTCTAGGAAATAAAGTGACAGATTGTGTTTAAAATAATAAATTTATGTATTCTCATCAAGAAGCATAGGTAACTTGTTTTTTTAATGAAACATTTCATTATACCATCTGTTCTTGAGGGAGCATGCACAATATTCGATTGTTTACATAGTGCTACACAAGTGAAAGTGTATATTATACTCATTGTATTCCATGAAAAGGATTTTTTTATAATGAATATTGTGGTATTGGATTATTTCCAAACCATACTAAGGATGTAACTATTCTTATTTATTAGTGAAACTTTTAAATACTTTTGTTCATGTTGATGTGTGTATGCTTTTTTTCAGCATGGAATGAAGTCATTAACATGAGTTAAAGGTTGTTCCATTTTCAAAGATATATAAAAAGGAAAAATATATCACTGATTTAAACCTATCTATATAAATGATACTTGAATCTTCAATGGGAACTTTCAGAAATTCCTATGTGATCTTTGAAAACCTTAAATTTTAAGAAAAAAATAATATAATGCATTTATTATTAAATTTTACGAATAAAAAAGATATAAAATTCATCTTTGAAAATCAGGCACGTTCAACATAATGAATCAAGAAGCAGAATAATATCAATAACTATTATATTTTGATAGAAAAATAATGTTTCATCACTGAGAACAGTTTAAAGATAATTTAAAAATGATTTATAACTTCTTATATAAAATCATGCATAAAAACCTACAAAACAATTTTGATTCATGCATCATTCAGTTTAAATTTTAAGAAGCCCCCACCCCCTAACATACACACCTAATTTTCCTCCATGAGAATATTTTAAAGGTTGAATATAATCAAAAAATCTATAAATAGTTAAATAATGTGAGAATAAAAAAATCAATAATTTTGAATCTTCTAAAAAAATATGCAAAATTGGGGAACTTCCCTATAAAATGATATCTTAAAACAAGGCTGAAAATATATTCCTATATTCATGAAAATGAAATTTTCTATCAACCTTGAATCTAAATCCTGTAATATAATGAAATAAAAATATGATTCAATTAATATAATCAAATAAATAAATGGTACCAGTAGTAATAATTAAAATGGTATTTTATTAAGGATTAAACTATAATATTGATGAATTATTTCCTACAAGATTCATTTAGTAGGTGCATATTCAAAAGTATCCTAGAAAAAATAAATGTGAATTAAACAAAAGAAACCAATAGATTTTATTCATCTAAGGGAAAAAATAAAACCAATAAAAATAGTATAAAGAAACACGGGTTGAATCCCATGAAGCATTGAATTTAAAGTCAATAGATAGACTTCATGAAAAAATAATACTCAAGAACAAATATGGTAGTCAATATTTTTGGATAGCCATCAATGTAATGTTTGATCCTCTGACCATTAAAAAAAATCTTATTCAATCCTATAATAATTTCAAGATATCCAATTTAAATCACTTTTTTACTGGTGAAAGGATCAGACCACTTGGATTTTAATTTTCCTGGAAAAAGTTTTTATTAGGAATTAAATATAATAACCTTATGACCACCATTGAATTATCTATTTTGAATTATAAAATCATGTAAAACCTTATACATGTCTTTATAAATCCATAAATTTTTAGAAAACTTTATCCTAATTTCATTTAGATTGATAAAAAAGTAGTATCCTCTATCTCGAAGTTTTGAAATCAATGTTCAGGGCCATCAGTTAAAAGGAGAACTTGTATTGTAACTCCATATGTAAATGAAATGATTTTACAAAGAAATTTCCTACCTGGATTCATACTTATTAGGTTTTAAAATCATTTCTATTGGCCCATAATTTCCCATATAACATAAAATACCAATACTTCATCCAATTAGAGGCAGTTTTCATTAAAACATATTTAAGCTCTCTATTTGAAATTTGAACAAGTCTACTAGATTGTGGATTGTAAGGATTTCATGTTCTGTCAATACAACCATAATTTTCCATAAAATATTTGAACTCTAGATTTTAAATATGAGTTTCATTATCAATGATAAAATACTTGGGCACTAAAAACATTGTGAAAATGATCATTTTGATGAATTTGATCAAAATATTAGCTTTATAGTTGAGAAATTCCATAGTTTCATCCCACATTAAATCACCATAAATAGAAACAAAGTTGAAAACATTCCCATGAGAATCTAAAATTGGACCCATAAAATCTAACCCCCAATCATAAAAATTTCAATTTCTTGAATCCATTTATGAGGGAACTCTTGTTTTCTACCAACATTATATAATCTCTTACACTTATCAAATCCCAAAACTTAACTTCTAAAATAATTAAAAAATATAGCCTAATAGAAACCTTATTTTATGACTTTTTGGGTTTTACTCTCTTCTTTATAATGTTGACCCCAAAGTGGGGAGTGATAACAATCCAGAATAGGATAAATGAACTCTTTAGGAACACACCACGTTAAAATCCCATAAAAAATCTTCAAAATGGTATAATATCATATACAATATAATTATTATGTTCATTAATGAATGTATTACTTTTATTTTGATTAAAATCCATAGGGATATTTTCAGAAGCTAAAAGGTTTGTCAAATATGAATAATAAGAAGATTGTGTAATAGAAATAGTGAGGAGTGTTTGATTAGGAATAGAAGCGTTTATCTCACTATGATCATCAATTTTATTACATTACAGCCTAAAATAATGGTCCACCCTAAATTTTAAGTTCCATATATATATTCAATCTAAAAATTAATTTATTGATACAAAAATAATCTATCTAATGAGACTTTACATAGACTCCTTCTTGGACATTAGGTATTTGAGAGATGAATGGTTAATTAAAAAATAACCTTGGAACCTAATAAGTATTTCCTATACTTCTTAACACAAAACAAAATTATAGATAACAACTCCTTTTTCACAGTGGTTTAATTCTGTTAAGCATCATCTTGTTTCATAATAGCATAATACATCACATGAATCCTCTTATATTTCATTTTTCCTAAGATTACGCCTACATTCGCATCACTAGAATCATATAGGTTCAATTGGAACATTCCAATCAGGTGTAGTGATGATGGGTGAAGAATTATGTTTCTATTTATCAAGATTAAAAGATTCCATAAAATTTTCATAAAATAAAAATTGATTATTATTTACTAATAGTGAACATAGTGGGTTTATAGATTTTGAAAAGTCTTTTATAAACCTTTAGTAGAAATTGTATTTCCCTAAGAGACATCTAAAACAATCCCCTTAGTGAGAATGAATTGGTATGTCTCACAGTTATGAAAAATTTGGTATCTTAGAACCTCACTAAAAAAATCTAGGATTCTTAAAAAGTTATCAAATGTAATTCCTATAATGGATAAATTTTCTAGAAACACCTTTATAATCCTATCATTCATATCAAAAAAATTGAAATAATGTATCTTGGACAAATGGTCAGGGATCCACATAATCCAAATAAAATTCACTCATAAGAAAATTTATCAAAGTTGTAGGTGAATGTGTTTTCATCCTAATCATATTAGGATATTAGAATCAAATTATAAAAAGAATAAATATCTAGATAATAGAAAAAAAATATTCAGTTAACCTCATAATAATTTGATCAATTAATTTAATTGGAAAGTGATCATTTTAAGTGGATGAATTAATTTTACTATAATCATTATATACTCTCAATTCAATTTATTTTCTATCCTGAATTTGTTCATTTTTTTCATTATTAATAGTAGTGAAACCTCCCTTTTTGTGAACTACATGTACAAGACTAATCCAAATGCAATAATAAATGGGATATATGGTCCCAAAATCTAAATTATTTATAAAATATTCTATCAAAACCTCTTTCGTGTTTTTATTTAATATTATTTTCCCATAAATATTGGGGTTTATTTTAGTACCACATGTATCCAATGCATGTAAAAATTAGCATTGATCCCATTGATATCCGCTATAGACTAACCAATTGAAGTATTGACAAATTTTAGAATTCAAAACAAGTTTTCCTCTTAATTTTCATTGTGTTTATTAATGGTAATAATAGAATTTGTTGAATTTTCACTGAAAATTGATTATTTCAAATGTGTAGGAAAGGGAATTAGGAGGAAGACTCTTAGGTGGGGTGGTTCATGGTATTCTATATGTTTCCTAAAATGAAGCTGAAAACTAGAAATATTTTTTCCTTCAACACTACAAATGAGTTTTTATTCACTATTTTTTAAAGTGGAAATATTGAAACATTGATTGTATAAATATTATTTAAATATGTTTTCCATTGAAAAATTATCCATGTATTTTAATATATCTCCCTTATATGCATTGAAGTGCTTCTGGTATTTTTTTAAGTAAGGAAAAAATTAAATCTCACCTGAGAACTCTTTAATCTCAATAACAGAGTATCCATTTCATAAATAGTCTTTCGTAGCATGGAAAAGGATATTATCTATTATTTGAAAACTACTTATATTCTAATTTTTCACTATTTTATGGAGTTAAGAATCATATTAACCTCAATATTTTTTTCATTAGTTAAGGATTTTTTATCATATTCTTCATCACGGTCAAATGAATCTTCATGATATATCATATCTACTCTATAAAATTACTCTATAAAAATTGGTTCTTTGATATTTTCAATCACATTGAACTCCTCATCTTGTTCACTAAAAAAATAATTATACTACACATTTCAATAATAACAACAACTAATGTAGTATCTAGAAAGGGACAACCAAGTATGATAGGTACTTCCATATCACACTCCATATCAATAATAAGAAAATATAAATCCAATAAATATTTATTAAATACCAAAATAATATCATCAATTATAATTATAAGATGTGTGAAATATCATTCATCCAGTTATATGACCACAATGGTCAATTATAACTCTTATATTCTAAACTAATGAAAATTGAGAAAGGAAGAATATTGATGCTTTCCTAAATGTCATAGAGGGAATTCACATAACCATTATTCCAAAAGTCTCATGGATTGAAAAAATCACTATTTCATTGATTTTTTCAGATTTTATTTTGAATAAATGTCACGACCCATCCCCCGGGGCCCGTATCGTGACTACCCCAAGCCCACCTTCCATAGGCTAGGGGCTGGAGACTAGAAACAAAGGCGTAAATCCCTAAACTAGGAATACATTTCCTTTATAACTGTAAACAAACACATAAAAGTCCACAACTGGAAGCAAAACACTAAGTAAAATTGTATAAAAAATAAGTATTGGAAAGTAAAAGGGGCTAGAAATACAATCCCAGCAGGAAAGTACAAGTACAACTGAAAGAAAGTACAACTGAAGAAAAGTAAAGCAGCTAATGGGTCGTCCTCTGGGATTCCTACCTGAAGGGTGGGTACAGATGGTCTCCTCAGCACTCCCGTCAGTCTGTCTCCTCTGTGTATCTTCATTCCGTGTATTCCACCTCCGGGTACTGTCCAGTCCTGCTACTCTCTGCCTCATTCAATGATTTCTATCATTTGCAACCAACATAACGAGGTGAGGGCATAGCCCGTGCAGGGGTGAGTATATCGATACTCAGTAGGGACCCCGAGACCCTCAATGTCTCAAAAAAACCAACAAGGATAAACCAAAAAGTATGAAATAAATGGATAACCATTACTTTGGTATATGCTCATACATATACATAAGTTATCTAGTAACCCATCTCAATCATGAGGAAAACACAAAAGTCATTGACTCAGCTCAAACCAGGATTTTTATTCTAGGGGTAGTATCAATCTGATCCCTCGGCTGCTGGAGAACTCCTTCTCTATCGAGTACAGTGGGTATGCCGCGTCACACAGATGCACTTCCCACTAACTTGGACTGCTGAGGTACTCCTCCTGTCGAGTATCGTGGGTCTGTCACGCTCACACAGAGGCACTCCCCACCATGGGTCTGCTGTCCTCACATAGAGGCGCTCCCCCTGGTAGCCTGTTGAGGTACTCCATGTGTTGATTACCATGGGTCTTCTACACTCACACATAGGCGCTCCCCACCATGGGTCTACCGTGCTCACACAAAGGCGCACCCTACTAGGCTAGTCGAATCACTCTGAGTCGAATCGATCAGCATTCGTCAAGTCTCAGCCAACAACTAGGTTCCCGCACAAATGCATGCTCATCTATAGAAGGTCCACTCCACAAGATACTAGTCTATACTCCAACTATCACTAAGTCCCACGCAGAAGTATCTCAAAGGTCTGCCACGTCATAGGGGTCTCAACGCAACAGACAGAACGTCAATCGGACGCCCGATCTGTTAGTTATTATCTTTTTTGTCCTGGGGGCCCGGTTGGATTCATGTATGATCCAACCTGACCGTATCTCAAACTATACCCCGAACTCCAATGGGTTATTCTCAAAGGTATGGCTTCGCTCCAAGAAATCTAATGTCATTGACGTTTCGTCAAACGGACGTCTGGTGCCAAAGATATGGCCGAAGAAGGTAAAGGGGTCAGTAGTGGACCTAGGTCCGGTCCGACCCGGTCGGACAGACTCGGCCCAACCCAATCTGGGACAACCTGGTCTGAGTTGACCAAGTCAAACTCGCTGGGTCTGACCCGGACCATTGGGTGGGTCAACCCGCTAAGTTTGGCTCGGTCCACTAGGCCTAGCCCAGCGGACTGCGAGGGCGGTTCGTCCTGGATGTCGCCACGTAGGCGGCTCGGCCCGAAGGCCGGGGCCGGTTCGGTCAGTGCCATGATGGGCACGGCTCGGGCAACTCATCCTGGGATGCCGGTCGGCCAGGAGGCCAGCGAGAAGACCGCGATGGAGTGGGCTGGTCGCGGGCAGAGCGCGCGGGGCGGGGGCAGGCCGGTTGGACGTCGGGCAGTTCGTGGGTGCGCCGGGTAGGGTGTGGCAGGGGTCGGGCAGGCCGTGAGGGCACTGACAGGGCTCTGGGCAGGCCATGGGGGTGTCGGTAGGGCACTGGTCTAGGCACGGGGGTGTCGGGCAGGGCGTGGCATAGGTTGGGCAGTCCGTGAGGGCGCCGGTAGAGTGTTGGGATGGCCGCGGGGGCGGCGATAGAGTGCCGAGCAGGGCGAGAGGGTGCCGGGCAGGGCGTGGCAGCGGCCGGGCAGGCCGCGAGGGCGCCGGAAGGCAGGATGGGTGTCGGGCAGGGCGTCGAGAGGTCGTGGCCCACGCACTGGGTAGGGCGTCGGGAGGCCGCGGGCAGGGGGACCGCGAGCCGGGCAGGGCACCGGGAGGCCGTTGGCAGGCGGTCCGTGCGTCGGGTAGGGCGTCGGGCGGCCACGGTGAGGTGGGCTAGGCGCCGCTCGGGCCGGCGGTGTTTGGCTGGTAGCATCGGGGGGTGTCGCGATTCGCGGAGGCCGCGGGTAGCATGGCCTTCGTCGTTGCCGCCTTCATCGTCGTCGCCTCATCACCATGCCGTGGAACGTCACCACAAGGAAGAAAACTGACGGAGGGTGTCAGGCCATGTTAGGTTTTCCCGCACCCTCTGCGTTTAGGGAGGTATCATTTGGCTCATCAAGAAATGTAGATGATCAATAACACGTCCTCAACAATCTCTTCTTATCTGATGAAGAAGATAAGAAAAGGGTGTAACTTCAACAAGAAATAAACCCCTTACCTTTGATTTTTCGATCGATGTTCATCGTTCATTGATGGTGTTGCGGAAATAAGACGATGAAGTTCGTCGTTCGCCGCGTTCTTCATGCACTCCCAATCCTTAGCTACTTCGGCCGTGGAAGACACTCCATGTCGGTAGGATCTGAGGGAGGAAGTCGAAGAAGGTTGTTGGCGTTCTTCATTCTCCGTTGGAAGATGAGGTTCCTCATTCTTCATTGGGAGCTTTTCTCCCTAGCTCTCCTCTTCCTCCGTTCCACCAAAATGAATCATGCCAACAAAAATTATAGATTCGTTATCTATTATTCCATTAGCATAGAATTCCAAAAGGGAGAATAAATTAAGTGGCTCAACCTAATTAATGTATGAGGGTTGTTATGGATTAATTAGGGGAGGTCAAGGGGGTTTCTACCCACTTAATTGGGGAGTTGAGTAATCAAGAGGCTCTCCCTCATTAATGAGGGAGAGTTGAGAGGTTTTATCCTCCTCCATCAATAGGGGTTGGGTGGTCCCCACCCCTATTATTTAAAAGAGAGGTTATGCGGTCTTGGGTGGTCCCCACGTTGTAACCTCTCGCGGGAGGTTATGTTTAGGTGGGCCCCACCACCATAACCTCTCATGGGAGGTTAGGGTGTGGCGGTCCCACCTCCAACTCCCAAGTGGAGGTTTTAACCAACAACCACTCGCATGGCATCTTAAAATAAAATAAATTGTTGTGCACTTTATTTTATTATTTTTTTATAAAAACCCAAAAACTAACTTTTATTCTCAACCATATGTCGTCGAGGTGAAAGTCTTATTAAGCGAATACTAGTGCTGCAAGTTCAATGGTGCCATTATATTTCAATTCCGAGCACCGGTTAAAAAGTTATAAAATCTCGCTTGTACGTTTACTGAATGTACCCAAACAAAACTTCAGAAATTGATTTCGGGATCATCGGGCCTCGGAATTAAGCGCCGTAAATTTTCGTGGACTCGTAAAAAACCCATGTATTTAAGAAAAAAATTCCACGAAAATTATGGGTCTTTACATTCTTCCCACCTCAGGGATTTACGTCCCCATAAGCTACAACTCAAACTATGGGAACAAATGGGGGTACTGAGCATGCATCTGAGCCTCCCACTCCCATGTTCTCTCTGGGAGGTTCTTGTGCTACCAGCGAACGTGCACCAGAGGTATCGACCATCCACGAAGTACTTTCTCCTATCGATCCTCAATCTCCACTGGAACCTCTATAAAATTCACCCCATCATTGACGTCCAGCTCTCCATGGTCTATGATGTGGGAAGGGTCGTGCACGTATCCCCTCAGCTGAGATACATTGAAGACGTCATGCACCCAGTGCAACTGAGGTGGAAGAGTTAAGTGGTAAGCCACCGTCCTCGGCCAAATCTCCTTAGACCTCATCGAGATGAGACCCATAGAAAGACGTGGTCACCATCCTTGAACTCCAAAGGTCTCTGTCTCCTGTCATCATACGACTTATGTCGGCTCTGAGTAGTCTTCATCCACTCCTGGATGATCTGCACCTTCTTCGTAGTAGCCCGTACCATCTCTGGTCCCACTAGTGCTATCTCCCTTGGGTTAGTCCAGCACAATGGTGATCTACAAGGTCACCTGTACAATGCCTAGAAAGGTGCCATACTGATGGTGGAGTGATAACTGTTGTTAAAGGAAAACTCTCCCAAGGGTAAGTGATCCTACCAGCTACTACCAAAGTTGAGGACATAATCACGAAACATTTCCTCAAGGGTCTTAATGGTTCGCTCGGTCTGACCATCTGTCTGAGGATGGAAGGCGGTGCTCAAGTTAAGTTGTGTCCCGAAAGCCTCCTGTAACCCCTTCCATAGCCGGGAAGTAAAATGTGCATCATGATCGGAGACAATAGAAGAAGGTAATCCATGTAGCTGCACAATCTCCTATACATAGAGGCATCCCAAGATCTCTACTGAACCCTGCTCTCTAATCAGTAGGAAGTGGGCCAACTTGGTGAGTCGGTCAACGATCACCCAAATCGAGTCGTGACCCCTAGATATACATGGAAGACCCATCACGAAGTCCATGGATATCCCATCCCACTTCCACTATGGGACCTCTAAAGGCTGAACTAGGACTTCTGGTACCTGGTTCTATACCTTCACTTGCTGACAAGTGAGGCGCTATGAGACAAACTGTGCTACTGCCTTCTTTATACCTGGCCACTAGTGTTGTCATCGAATGTCCTGGTACATCTTCTCCACTCTTAGATGTACCGCTAGAGGGGATGTGTGGAACTCCCACAACACTTCCTCCTAAAGTGATACTGGTACCAAGGTACGTCCTTTGAAGAGGATGTCGTGCTCCCCACCTTCAGAAAATTCATTAGGTGTCTGCCCTGTGGATATCTGAGCATGTCGTGTCTCATAGTTAGAACCCCATGTTGTGCCTCCCTGACTCGCTGAAGAAGTAGGGGAGTGACCACAAGAGACTGTAGGAATGATGCTCCATCCCTATCCACAAAGGATATCTGTAAGGTAGCAAGTCGCTCTGTCGCCTCTCCTAGCAGTTGTATACCAGTCCTCCTGCTGAGTGCATCTGCAACAACGTTCCCCTTCCTAGGAGTATAGACTATCTCAAAGTCATAGTCCTGGAGGAACTCAAGCCAACGTTGTTGTCTCGGGTTTAGGTCCTTCTGAAATAAGATATACCTAAGACTCTTGTGATCAGAGTACACGGTAAAATGCTCACCCATCAGATAGTGTCGCCACATCTTCAAGGCGAAGACCACTGCTGCTAACTACAGGTAATGGGTAGAATAGTTCTACTAATGTTGTCTCAGCTACCGAGAACTATATGCGATCACTGCTTGCTCCTGCATCAGGACACACCTGAGTCTGGTCCCTGATGTGTCATAGTAAACTATGTACCCTACGCCTTCCTCTAGAAGCCTCAAGATGGGGGGCACTAATCTGCCTCTGCCTCAGCTCCTGAAAGCTCTGCTGGTATCTCTCTGACCACACAAAGAGTTTCCCCTTCTCTTTCAAGGATGATAGTGGTTCTGCAACTCTGGAGAAATCTGAAACAAACCTCCGATAGTATCCATCCAAACCCAAGAAACTTCATACCTCTGTCACACTTCTGGGTGGATTCCAAGCAAGTACCACCTCAATCTTCACTAGATCCACTGCAACTCCAGCCTCCGAGATGACATGTCCCAAGAAGTGAACCTCTCAAATCCAAAACTAGCACTTTGAGAGGTTACCATAAAGCTGGTGCTCTCAGAGTGTGTCCAGTACTACCTGCAAATGGTAGGCATGCTCCTCCTCAGTAGTCAAATAGATCAGAATGTTGTCAATGAAGACTACAACAAAGAGATTGAGGTATGGCTAGAAGATCTTGTTCATGAGTCCCATGAACATTACTGGAGTGTTGGTTACGTCGAAGGGCATAACCAAGAACTCGTAGTGGCCGTAACGAAACCTGAAGGCCATATTCTACACATCCTCATCTCGAACTATGATCTGGTGATAGTCTGATCTGAGGTCTATCTTAGAGAACCATCGAGATCCCTTTAGCTGATCAAAGAGGTCGTCAATCATCAGGAGTGGGTACTTGTTCTTCACGGTCACTTGGTTTAGGAGACGGTAGTCAACATAGAGTCTTAAGCTCCCATAAACCTTCTTGTCGAATAGAATCGGGGCTGCCCAGGGAGAAATACTAGGCCAGATGAATCCCTTCCCCTACAAGTCCTCCAGTTGTACCCACAGCTCACAAAGCTCAGTAGAAGTCATCCGATATGCTGGAGTAGATATCAGTGTCATCATGGGGTACAGGTCAATGTAGAAGTCCACCTCTCTGGGAGGAGGTAGTCCTGGAACATTGTCATGGAAAACATTTGCGTACTAGTCCACCACTACAGGATAGCTCAGACTCTCCACATCAACTGCTCCGAGGGGAAGGCAGGCTAACTGATGAGTGATCGGTTGCACCCTCCTCCGAGTAAGTCTGTCCTGTGCTGAAAAGGTTCCCTTCTCTCCAGTGAAGGTAAACCTGGTCCCATCCTTGCGAACACACCACACTTTTCTCCAAATACATTCAATCTAATCATGGACTATAGATAACCAGTCCATACCCAAGATAACGTCGTAAGGCCTCGATTCCACTACTAAGAGATCCCAGCCAAATCTCCTGCCTCCTATAGTAAGCTCACACTTCCGGCACCAGTGCGTAATCGTCGAATCAGCTCCCGTAGGAGTCTCTAGCTATAAGGATAAAACTAACAGCTCTTTCGGAATCTCCGAGATCCGAACGAGGGATGTGGCAATGAAAGAGTGACTGGAACCTGTGTCTATAAAAACTGCAGCTAAGGTGTATTAGACACAAATCGTACCATGAATCATCTCTAGAGCGCTATGATCATATGCCTCATCTTCTTGGAGCTGAGCTCTCCCCTGTCCACCCACTCCCTACGGTCGGGGTGGACCTCCTAGTGGTGGTGGTGGCAACACCTCGAAACTTCGTCCACCGCCAGCTGCACGGCCAGCTCCTCTGCCACGTCTGCCTGCTCCCTACAGACCACCTCGATCAAATCTTCGTCTCTTCCTAGGAGGTCCCTCAACTATATTTTGATCATCTGAATGGTGGTTTGGACAATCACGAGTCATGTCACCATGCCTGCCACATGAGTAACACTACCCGCTCTTGGCATGTGTGTCTCTACCTCGGGTGCCCCACACAAAATATCCTCAGTCCTATGGTCCTCCACCCATGGGTCTGGTTCTCTTGGACCTCTACGTCATCTGTCTACTTCCAGCTACAAAAGACTCTATTTCATGTCAACTAGTGGTGGGCCTCGCTGCTGGAGACTGCTCAGCAAGGAAAATCTCCACTATGAGGGCTCTCTCTAACACCCCCACCTGCGTCGGGATGCTGAGTGAGATCATCGATGCTCTGATCTCCCGTATGAGCCCCTTCTCGAAGGTTTGGGCCCTGAAGAAAGGGTCCTGCACCATATCTGTGGAGTAGCATGAGAGTTCGGTGAACCTCGCTGAGTATTGTGCTACTATCATGATTCCCTATTGTAGATGAAGGAGATCCTGTATCCATACGGCACTGAGAGTGACTGGGACAAACTCAACCCGAAATAGGCTCTCGAAGTCTTCCCAGAGTACCATCGCCTCGTCATGAACCTAGATCATCAGGCTCCACCATCTGTCTGTTGCCTGAAGGAGACTCGCCACAAGGATCACCATAAAGTTTGCTGGTGTCTCTACTAGCTTGAAGACTCTCACCCCAGCCTCCATCCAATCCTCATCTACCTGTGCGTTCATCTCTCCCTTGAACCTGGGTAGCCTTTGGCACTGGAACTTGTGAAACATGCTCAAACGGGATGCATCGTCTGCTGTTGGGGCTGGTGGAATTAGTGGACCAATGGTAAGTAGTACCGCTGGTGCCTCCACTGGTAAAGGGCTATGCACTGGGGCCTCGTCGCTCGGTGGGCTGTCAGTGCGTATGACTCTTGGGTATCTAATTGGTCATCCATGGGAAGGCATCCTGAAAGAAACAATTGCGACACAATCAAAAGATTATACCTGGTGAGCTGACCTGGTTGAGCTAACTTAAAGAAAACTTTTGAAACACACACGCAATCAGTGTTTTTGTGCACTTAGTTGGAAATCAATAGGTAGGGTCCTGGTTTATGGATACATCGGCCGCCCGCACCAACATTGGACCCCCTGAACTTAAAACCACACTAAGTACCCTTAACACTATTGCTTCACGAAAAAGAAAGATCAAAGTTCTAAGTTTTGCAGTAGAACTGACTCCTCTAATACCAATTTATCATGACCTGTCCCCCAGGGTCCATATCATGACTACCCCAAGCCCCTGGTCTATGGGAGGTGGGATTGGGGTAGTTACGATATGGCCCCTAGGGGACGGGTCGTGACAATAAAAGTGTTTCACTATTCAGTGAGTTTGTACATGGAAAATTCTTCTAATGTTTTATTATATAAAGAAATATTCTTGAGTGACTTAAAATATGAATAAATCTGAATCAGGGCATCGATAAATGGTATATTCACTTGGATCACATTGAAAATCCCAAAAAGATAGAAAAGTTCAATTTTATTTTATTTTTTTTCTTAAATTATCCATGGAAATGTATATTTGGATCATAATTCATAAGAATATATGGAATCTTCACAATTTCTTCTTTGATTTTCAACTTCGCTTTATTTTTATTTTTTAACATATTTTCGGCATTATTTTTTATTAGAACAGTGAAATTAATTATTATTTATTTCTTATTATCCACATTTACATAATACATATTACCCAATATTCTTAAATACCATTAGTTTGTTGATTCCCAAGACCATTCATAGCTTTATCAGGAGTTTTTAATCTAATTCTACTCACAGAAATAATGAAATTTTCCCTATGATAGATTTTAGTTGTTCCGTGAAGCTTAACTTTATCTCTAATGTCATGTTTCTTACTATAAAACCCATTTTAAGCTCAATTTTATGAATTTTAGAATCATTTTTAGCATTACCACAATCCCATTGATCCTTTTGTGTGTCATACATAGCCTCTTGAGAGTCAAATAAACTTACCATCTAATATATCCTAGTACAAAGTTATCACTAATTTTTCCATTTGGAAATAAATGAATAAAAACAGTATTGGTTTTGGAACTATTTTCTCGGTTGATTTTGGTAACCATGAGAATTAGATTGTATAAGAATTCTTTATTCTTTTAGGTGATATTAGTATAGTTCCTATATCAAAGATTTCAGTTATTTAAGAATTGAACATCATGAGTCGGCAACCTTGGAACATATCCTAAAAGGTTAAAATGTTCTTGTTTTCGGTATGGAATATATTATTACGTTAAAATGTTTCTAGTATGGGAAACAATACCACATTGGGAGAATTTTTCACTAGGGGTTCGGTTTTGGTTTTTATATCCTAACTTATTAGAACACTATTTGACATTTTTGTTAATTATAGATTGTAATTGATACATTATTTCAACCAATTGAGTATTCATATATATCCCTAACCCAAAATTGTTCCCTCCTATAATCACTCTTATTCTTATAGACTCCATGTCTTATGAATTCAAGGCAAGGTTAATAATAATCTATCTCAATTCATTATAAATATTTTCACTGTAATTTTCAACTGCTAACTAATCTATTATTTTTTGAATAGAAAAGGGAAAACCATCAAACAATATATCCGTAAGGACATGGGAATAGAACTGTTGGGAAGGGAACTATATAAAAAATCAATAAATCAATCCCAAGCCTAATGAAATGCTTCTTGATTATCTTGTAAAAACACTTATTACATGATTGATTATTTTTAATTTTAATATAAATTGGTAATATTTCATGAAAAATGATTTATATACCTATCTATAAGTCTCAAATATTCCTTTAAATAATCATAATAACTAGTTATTATAATTAAAGTTAGAAAAAATTGAATTATCCACATTTTTAGATAATATTCAGTGTGACCATTGAGTAATAACTATTGTACTATGTTTTAAAATCCTCTAATGAAGTCTTCTGAGTATTCATTGGATAAACCATAAAATGTGGGAAAAGATAAATATAATATTTTTTGACTCATAATTCCAAACTCTAGGAGAAGGCCTAAAGAAATGTTGATTGATAAACACTTGACGGTGTTAGAACTCCACTATCATAATCATTTCATTTTTCTATTATGATTTTAGTTTGGTACTCTTTTTTAATATTCAGGAAACTCTCTTTAACTATGGTTTTCTATTGCATATGTTCTATCCTTTTTAATGGATATCCAATGTACATTTATCTATGAAATTAATGTTTTTATGTTATAAGCCTTAGTCATAGTTTTCATTATCCATAATCGATTTTAAAATATTTTAAAATATATTCCAAGATCACATAATAGTATTTAGTATTTTAAATATTTTAAATATTCTATTTTTTATTTTAAACTTCTATTATATGTAGAAATTCTTCCCAAAAAATGAGGATAAAAACATATTTTACCATCTCTGATGAAAAAATTAACTATTTATAACTCCTATGAACTACTGCTATAGTGATGAGTAAGGTTTATAAGCCACAATGATGGGAAATTTTTTTTACTAACCTAAGAAAATAGAAACTCAAAAAATAGTTTTTGTTTATATTTTTAAAATATTTTTTACTTATGAAAAAATAATTGAAGGAATCATTAATTTTGAACTTGATAAAGAGAGAATAATATTTAAAAAATTGATGTTAATTGAAAACTACAATGATAATGTTCTAGGAGAATTTCAATTTCTTCATTTAAATTAAATTTATTCCTTTAAGGGAAATCATTTTTATGTACAGATAAAAAATTGATTAGGTCAATATCCTTCTCTAAGAGAGTAACCCATAAGGGGGTGATTACTACAGCTCACCACAATAAAGATTCATCCAACCACAATTAAATTGAATTAAATTTCCTCATAATTGATCTCACTAAAATATTCTTGTGTTTTGAAAGTGTATCATTAGTGGATCAATATTATTTTTATGAAAATGAGGTGAAAAAATAAATGAATGAACACATAATTTTATTTCCCAAGAAAATAAAAATCTAATCATCTTAAATTCAAGAACATAAACTGAATATGTATCCATATTCAAATATGATAACAAGTGAAGAATAAAATAAATATCCCACATCATATTGATTCTTCTTACTCCACTTTTCTCCACATTATTAATTTTTATCAATATGACTCTATATTTATTATTCCATTATTTCCTCCTCTCTAAAATCATTGTATTCCTACCCCTAATGTAGTCCCATATAATCTTATTTTTTTTATTTCTAGTTGATAGAATTATACACTGCCTCATTTAATAATAGCTAGATGAGATTTTTTTTTATTTTCCTTAAATCACAATTAGTGTGAATTTACTAAAACTCTCTAACAATATCCATCCCTTGAATTAAATTTCTTATTATATCAAAATGATAACGCAATATTCAATTTTTAAAAAAACATATCCATTTTCAATAATTCACCTTGGCTAGTTTATAACCTTCCTTAATTTCCAGCTCAATCAAATCCTCCTAATTTTTGGTTACCTTAAAATAGCCAATATATATGATGAAGATCTTCATGAGATTATCCACATAATCAGATTCATAAACCAACACTCTTTCATGATTCATTGAACTATGATTAACTATCATCCTAGTCTACTATATCATCTTACTCAATGAATATGTTCATACTAGTATCCATCATCAAACCTAATGAATGGATATCTCCAATTGGAAACTACTTTCATCTATTACTTTATTGGATGTGCTTAAACCATTATTCGATAAACATAATATCACTCAGAAAACTAGCCCATGTGACTATATATTGACCTAGTAATATTATCAATCATCTATTATGGACATAAAATCATCCTCAAAACCAAATAATTGGAAATGTTTTTAGACTTTCCATATTCATAATTGTTTTTATGTGTCATGAAATCATCACACTAGTCAATGTATTTTCATATCCACCGTCACCTACAATAGAAAATTTCAATTTTCCCATATTATTCAATTCCCAACCAATGATTATGTATCACTTTCTACATACATTGAGATCAAGATCCAAGATTTTTGTAACTTATAGAATATAAATCTGCAACCTCAATCACATCACAAAAGTTTATAGTAGATGGTGTTGAATTCAATAGTTTAAATCACATTTGGCACATATTGGTATTATTCATTCAACATCAATTTAGTTTAAAATATTCTAAAATTCCCAGTATAAATATTTCATATATTTCCAATAACCATTTTTTCAATACCCATATATTTAACAACCATATTTATAATGGCCATATTTCATTCCTACAAATTTACTTACTAAATATTTCAGTCATTCCACTCTCACTTCCCAAGGAATAATTCTTATTTAATATTATATATTTTTCATAAATTTTTTATCTTTAATGGATCTATTTCTAATTTTAGGATTTGTTTGGTTATTGGTATCCCTCAAGGTTAAAGATAAACTATGAGATATCCTATTCATATAAACATTATACTTTTCTATTTATTTTCCTATATTGATTAATTCACTTTTAATAGATATACTTTATCAGTGGTGAGTAACAATCAATGGTGTTCAGTATTTAGATTAATTTTTATTTATTGTAATATCCCACTTATGAATGAAAAAGGGGTATTTAGATTGGTTAATATATTGTAAGGCACATCTTTTAATAATGTTTTAATCTTTTGAATGAATGGATAAATGTTATTTAAAATTATTCAAGAAAATAATAACAATAATGGATCCTAAAAAATAGGGTTTCACATTCCCCCTCCCCTAAATAAATTTCATTATATAAATTGTAACTATCTCATAAAAATAAAGAAAACTAAGAGAAGCTAAATTATAGAAATGAATCAAGGTATAATTTTGAGAAAGATATCAACCATACATGTGTGAAAAAATATCTCTTTCATCAAAATAGTCTTATCCCTAATATTTTATTTTTATCCAAATATCTGGGCCAGTAGTCAACCATTATTTAGTTTCAAGTCCTAAATTGTATATTTTTTCCTTTTGGGTGTTTATAATTATCTTTTCATTGAATATGATAGGTAAATATGTAACGTGTTTTACAAACTCTAAATATTTTCCCCCCAAATAGAAGGCAAAAAATCCATTAATATAATCAAATTTAATTTATCTAGAATATAATAAACCAAGGTCACACATTATTTTTAGTGATTTTGTGTCTTTTTTCCACTTGGGGTTGGGGTTTCCTAAGTTAAAATTTTGAGTTTTTGATGTTTTTCTAGGGGTTTACTATAAGGCACGTGATATAAAAAAATGTGTAGCAGAAGTTGTTCCCTTATGTATTGGTTGATAAAGGGGATTATACGGTATGTGTATAGTTAGGGAAACCATGTGAGACAATCATAAATCCTTTGGGGTATAAGACAATAGTCAAAACATGGTCGGTGTACGGTTTGGAAAATTGTACAAGACAACTATGCAGCCTACCCAGTTTGGGGTGATTTTTATTTTTTCCTCTTTTTTAAATGGTAATTCCACGGTAAGCTGCCTTATTTATTCTCTAATGACCATGGAACCTATCCTTGGATTCTACCACCATCCTCAATCCCTTATAAGTTTATTTAGAGTGATTCTTATATGGTTCTTCATCCCGATCAAGAGGTTCGATCTTCTATTATCTTCCTCTAGTTTTCCATTTTTCTCTATGTTCCTGTTACCCTAATAGAAATGGGTGGATGATTTTATTGGTTAGGATTTTTATAAATTGGGGGTTTCAGTTTTTTTATGTTTTCAATCCATCTTAAGAGTACATTTCTAGTGTATTTTATCAAAGGAAACATGATTCTACCACGAATGGTAGGTATTTTAATTTTATTTCATTTTATTTAATATTTATATGGATGAGTGTTGTATTAAATGTGCTTTTGAGTTAAGGAAATTATGCATATAATATTTAGATTTCGTTTTTCATAGTTTTTATTTAAATAACTTTTTTTTAACTAGGATTGAAAGTGGTAAATTTATAATTAAGTTATGTTTGATGGAAATGGGTGTTTTATACATTCTACATGTTTGATAAAATGATAAGGATTGTATTCAGTAAGGAAAAAACATGTTCACTATGTTTTATGCCAAATGGGGTCTCCAATGTGGTTTTCCCTTTTTTGTGTTTAAAGTGTTTCCTTGTTTCAAAGGGGTGTTGCAGTTTTATAAAATAAAATAGTGATTCCCTCAGGTCATTTGTTTGTGATTGTTTAAAATAATGATTTACATTAGATTTTTTTTAGATTCCAAATGTTTTAAAAAGTTTAATTTCTGAATGAATATGTTATATGTGGTAAGATAAAGGCTAGGTTGTCACTTTGTAAAGTTTTTATTTATTGATTTGTGTTTTTGTTCCCTTGTTTATCCCACTTTTTCTCATTAATGATATTATGCTAATCCGTTTGATGTAGGTTTGAGATGTGACACATGTTCTTCTTATGTATTTGGGATCTTTTTAAGGGAATTATGTGAGGTGGGAAAGACATGATTCTAGTGTTATCCCTGGGGGATTTTTATTCTCATGTGATGAAATTTTAATATTTGTTTCCTACCTTCATTAGTTATTCCCTGAGAAACCTTAGGATACTAACATGATGATATTATGAAAAATATTTGATATTTGAATTTATACCATGGATAATCACCTCTAGTTTTATATAACACCTGGCTGGTGGGAGGGTCACCAAGGATACTAGTTAGTGTGATTTGGTTTGTGGATTTATGAGAATTAACCTATTAGAAGTGGGTCTACCATTGTATGTCTAATAATTTCCCATTAGTCCATGTGGAGTTTTCTCATGCTATCTATCATATTTTATGCCTTTTATTATTAATTTTCATATGATATGACTATTTCTAGATGAAATATCATAATATTATCAAAATTATAAGTTATAGTAATTATGTTGACTAGTTTGGTTGTATACATTTATTGGAACTAATTATGACCTTCTATGATTGTGTTTAAATTATTGTTTCCCATGTTTTCTTTCTTACAGTTTTTTTGTTTGTGTAAAATATTTTCAATGAAAAAGGGGGAATGGTTTCAATGTGAAAGTGTTGTTGGAAATGATTTTGAAACATTTTAAACCAACTGTGGGTTTGTTTTCAGAAGTTTAATTTTTTAAAATAAATGAGTGGCATTTTAATTGGAATTTCTTTTGTTAAAACCTTTTTATTAATTTTTTTAAAGTGGAAATCTTTGATAACATTATTGACATAGGTTTTTTTTACAATTATTTCATTTAAAGCAATAAAGTAAAAAAACTAAATTTTTCAATATTTTTAATCTAAAATTTTATTTTTCATTTATAAAATATGTGAAAAAAACTTAGGGAGGTATCCTACTAGAATTTAATTAAACCCCATATACTCATTTTTTATATAGTATTCATTACTTTGGTTAGTTTCTGTTGGCCTTGGATCTTAGGTTGGATCTGGTTCCATATTCTTCAGGGAAGTAGGTGGTTTTTGGATCATGGTGGTTACTTGTGAGTCACATGGGGATGGGGATTAGATATTCGGTTATATTGATCCAGTTTGATCAATTTTTTATTTTTTTATCTTTAGTATTCTATTCTATTTCATCAAACTTGTGTTTTAGTTTTGTAGTCTTGTATTAAAAATTTTAATATGAGGTGGTATTTGGGTTTTATCTTTATTTATTTATTATTATATCATTTATTGATGTTTATATTTGATTCCTTAAGGATGAAACAATCCCAAATGGTTATGTTTGATATCACTTCTCGTTAGCCTGAGGTGATCGAGGATTCTCTTGAAGCATGTGGTGGGTCAGTTCATTACAAAATACTATAAGAGCCTAGGTTAATTAAAAAGAGAATAGTTTATTAGGATTCACCATCTTTTTTTGGGTTAGTTTTATAAAGAATATATGACCTACGGGACATGGGTGGTAGGTCAGAGGAAGTGCCTGGATAGACATTCCCTATATTGGATCTTGAGTTTCCATGGGTGGTCTGGTGTTTTTTTATTTTGGGTTTTGTTGGTGGTTATTTTTTTGATATTTTGATTTGGTATAAACCTACTCTAAGTTATAGGGATATTTTTATAGACTTTCAAGTACCCTTATTTAGTATTGAAAATAGAAGGGGTCCTAAAGGAATATAGTTAAGAGACACAGTCTATCCACCCATAAGCAGACCATGGATACCATTATAGGTATCTTTTGTGGAATAAACATGGTTGGCACGTGGTATGAGAAATAATTCTTCCAAAATGTGTATAGTGGATAATATTTAGAAATTTTGGTGGTTTCTACCATTTGATTACTTTGGATTTATCATTAGTTGATGGTGATTGTTTTTGGAATTTGAATGGAGTTTCATTATTGTAATGTTTTTTAAATCACGTTTTAAAATCAATGTTCTAAAAAAGTGTGGTTGTGCTTGTTGGAAAAATATTGTTTTAGGTCTGTGAGGTCTTCATATGAAATGTTTTTTACCGTGTTATATTTTACTTGAGTTAAGAATGTTATTTTGGTTTTTTATTAGTTTTTAAAATGATTTTTGTGTATGGTGTGAAATTTTTCCATATATTTTTGCAAAAAAATTAAAACGGGTTTTTTTACCCTGATTTGTTTAATTTATTTATTTTTTGTTCCCTTATGAGAAGTTTTGAGGTGGTTTTGAAATGCTTATTTTTTGAGTTTTTTGTTATTCCCATTTTATTTATATTTAATGTTTATTGATTAAGTGTTTTTTATCTAATGTTTTAGAATAAGAACCCATGAAAGAAAATGCATGTCATGAAGGGGAAGCATTGGGTATTTTTTATAGTGATATAAAAGTTGACCTTCCCATTTATAACCCAACCCAGACTCATGGTGGAGTGTTAGAGTCGTATTATTATTAGATCATGGGTTGCCCATTAGAGTTCATGAACTAGTATCCTTTAGTATTTTATGGTTAACAAGGATCCCATGAGCCGATTGACTGGATAGCCATTATTGATGAAATTTTTATCTTTATACAAACTCCGGGAACCTCTAGGGTGAGGTGAAATATTCCCTTTTCCAAAGGTTTGGGTTTGGAATGGTGGAAGCTTTATATTCTAACATAAACATTTAAGGATCTCCCTTGGGGATATTTCAATGCCACCCTCCATCAGAGGTTTTATCCTAAAGAAGCAAGAGATAAGAAGTTGATGTTGTTTTTAGGTGTCCTCTAGGGTGACCAGTTAGTGGAAGTCCATGTTAAACCTTTCGCTGGTGTGGTCCCTTTCTCATTAGATTTTTATGTTCATGATTCAAAAAGTATTAGTTCTATTCTATAGGCCTTCATATGAAATTAGGTTCTGCAGTGCTTCTGGATGGACTGACTACCTATATGTAAGTGTTTTATAAAACCATCATTGTTGTATAAATATTATCTAGGAATCCTATAATGGGAGATTCTTTGATTCCTACTAGATCTAGTAAGGATGGTCCAACAAGCGATATTGGGAAATAGGGAAGTGATAAGGATTGGAATCCATCTTCACTTCCTAAAATTCCTATCTCAATAAAGTAGAAGTTTTTTGGGTTGTTATTATGTGTAAATTTAGTTCCTGATAGGAACTAATGTCCATTATCTATGATGATCTTTTATCATTACGTATATCTTATTAACATTAATAGATTTTCTAAGATGTTCGAGCATCATAATTAAAAGTCTTGAACCTAGTTTCAATATAGTCATTAATTTTTCATTTTCACATCCACTGGATAGTTGTAATCTTAGAATTATTTTGGTAGTATCATCTTTTGTAATATTTATTTTGTTTTGAGACCTATCCTATCTTTGGTGTTACCCTTTTTTTAATATATAATCGATTAAATTACTTTTGACCCTTTTTTAATATCTTTTTTCAGGTTATTGCCTCATTTATTTTTTATATTTTTTGTATTTTATAAAAGATATGGACCATGTGAGGATATTTTTTTGAAGTATGACATGGGTATGCCTTGGGTGTAGGATAAGGTAACACATATGTGTTATTGCCTTTAGGGTAGGATGTGAGAGCTAATAGTACAAGATTTTATTCAGGATCATCATTATTATATTTTGTCTTAGTTTATCTATGAGATTCAATCATTGTAGTTTCATGAACATAGTATAAAAACATGGAATTAATTATTATGGAAAGTTAATATTGGAGTGACTTTTCTTAGTGGTTGAGACTAGTTATATTTTGGTTGTTCTTGAGGATATGATATCTTATGTTGTTTTTTGTAGTTATTATTGTAAGAGGAATAAATTATTTGGTGTTGATTGTTCTTTTTGGTGGACCTATCTAATGTCTCACCATTATAGAAAAAATATATGTGATGGGGATACATGTGTGACACCTCTATGTGTTTTTTCATTCTTATAGAGTGGTTATTTGGAATGCCTTTGGTTGGGATGTAATGTTATTGGATTCTTGTAACCTCATATGGTCTAGAGGTGGAGTTTTTCCCCTCTAATATAGTTCATGAATCTAGAGGCTCCTTTGATTAGTTTTGGATATCTTGATGTACCTTATCTAAATGATGATTATAGGAGTGGCTATCACAACATTATCATTTATTAGCTATTCGCATTTTTTAGTGAGGAGACTGCTTCTTATTACCCATAAGGCATTCTTTATTGATTAATTATGAATATTTTAGAAGTGGTTATTTACAGGTTTTTATTTTTCATTCCTCGTGTTCTTGTTTTTTATGTATTACGAATAGGGTTCGTAATCAAGTCCTCATTATAGGGGATGTAGGCTTGGTATTTCTTCTTATCCTTACTTTCTATGTAAATAATGTGTGTATAAATTTTAATGGTGGGTTGTTTGTGATGACCAAAGTTGTCAATTTATTGGTATCAATATTATAGTTTTTTTCACTTTGTTTTAAGGTCTCCCAAGTTTAGATTTTGAGTTTTTGGTGGTTTTTCATGGGGTTCATGGTTAGGCATATGGTTTGGGAAAATATAAACTATAAAATATGCACCTTGTATGGTTTTGGATAGAGGGGATCACATTTCTTGCACATGGTTAGTGATATCATGAAAGATAATCATGTATCATCTGGGGTATTAGATAGTGGAAGATGCAAAGTCCATGCATAGTTTGAAAAATATTACGACCAGATCAATTTGGAGTATTTTTTATTTTTCACCTCCATTTTAATTGGGGAATCACTCCAAGAAACTTAATTTATTCTCTACTGACTATGGCACGTCTCTTTGTGTTCTCCCTCCTTATCCAAGAACCTCTATATTATTTTTTTAGTGATTAATGGATGGTTCTTCATCGGGATCAAGTAGTATGAGCTTCTCTTTAATTTTTCTCAGGATTTCTCTCTTCTTCACAAATGTCCTCTAACTCTACTTTCCATGGGTAACTAATTTTTTTCTACAGGATTTAGGAATTGTAGGTTTTAGTTTTTTTTAGCTTTTTTCCATCCAAGTAGTTTGTTTCGAATTTATTTCTTCATAGAAAACATGATTCCACCATAGGAGGTTAGTGTTTCCATTTCATTGCCTTTTATTTAATAGTTCCATCAATGAAACATGATTTATATGTGTTTTTGAGTTTTTTTAATCATATATAAAATATATAGGTTTTTTTATTAAGTTTTTAAAAGGAATCACTTGGTTTTCAATTTTCATAACAAGGGGTTTTTTAATTAATAAGTGTTTTATGGAAATGGGTGTTTTATTCATTCTACATGTTTGATAAAATGACAATGATGGTTTTCATAGAGAAAACACTTATTCACTATACATTAAGACAAATGGGGTTATAAATGTTGTTTTTCCTTTTGTTTTTAAAGGGTTTATTATTTAAATAGGGGGTATTGTTTTATAAAATTCAATATATATTCACTTTGTTCATTGGATTATGATTATTTATGATCATAAATTACTTTGGAATTATGTTTAGAGTCAAAGATGTTTAAAAAATGGATTTACAAATGTTATAGTTATATGGGGTAAATGAAAAACCTTATTTCAACATTATGAACTATTGATTGAATGATTTTGGTTGTTACGTTGTTAATCACCCATGTTATTGTTTATGGTGTTGTGTTAATCCATGGGGTGGAGGTTTGTGATGTTATTAATATTGTACTTATGTATTGGGGAAAATTCTAATGGAATTATGTGAGGTGGGAAGGATGTGATTATGGTGTTAGTCCTTGAAGAATTTGTATTTTCATGGGATGAAATTAGTTTGTTTATGTCCCACCTCCATTATAAATTAGATGAGGATCCATGGGATACTAAGGGAGAAGTAGAGGGACATTTCTAAGATAGTTGAGATTACATACTGGCTAATCCCCCTAGTTGTACATAACACCAGGCTAGTGGGAGGGTCACTAAGAAGAATTGTTAGAGTGGTCCAACTGATGGATTTGTAACCATTAACATACTATAAGTGGGTCTATATTTGTTTCTCTTATATGATTTTATTAGTTCTTGTGGAGTTTCACATGCTTTATATCATATGTTATTCCACGTAGTTTTTTACCATCATGTGAGATGATTATTATTGGATGAAATTTCATGATGTGTTGACTATCTTAAATTTTAGTATTGATGTTGACTAGATTTTTTATAAAAAATTATTTTCATTATTTGTGAAATTATATGATTGGCATATAGTTATTTTTTCCTTTATTCTTTGATTTCCTTTTAGTTATGTTTGTAAAATATTTTAATGGAAAAGGGGTAACTGGTTTCAATGTGCCTGTTTTTTTTTGAAAGACTTTTGAAAAGATCTAAAACATGAGAGGGTTTATTTTAAAATTTTTGATGTTTTAAGAGAATATATTAACATTAAAATTGGAATTACATTTCATAAAACCTATTTATAAATTTTTTTAAAAGTTGGTAATTTTAATAAATGAATAAACTATGTTTTATTAATGCTTATATCATCTAAAGGGAAAAACCTATTAGTTTACATTATATTAATAATAGATTTTTTGGTTTCTTTTATAAATTAAATGAAATATACCCGGGCTTGTATCTTAATGGGTTCAGATCACACCCTACATAGGTGGGGGTATGTAGTCTTCATGTCATCTATAGGTTCTTTAGGTCTTGGACATTAGTTTATGTCCAGTTTAGTCAATATTTGGGGAAGTAGATGGTTGTTGGATCATGGGGGTGACTTATAGGTCATATAGAGATGGTGATCAGGCCTTCGAGTACAATGAACTGATTGGATCAAGTTTTTTTTTTGACCTCTCTAATTTGCCATTTTATTTTCTTTTGGATTCTTTTGTAGTTTTGTATTATTTCATTAAAAATTTTCTATTTGAGATGCCCTATGGCGTTTATATTTTTTTATTTATCATTACTCAATGTTTGGATTTTTATAATAAGTTATTTGTGTGTGAAACCATCCCCAATGGTACGTTTGATACCCTTGATTCTTTTTTTTAGACTCGGGAGTTCTTGGATGCTCCTCGGCTATATGGAGGGATTGTTCAGGTGTCCATAAGATGGATTTTCTGAGCTAGTCCAATATATAAATTATGGATAATAATATTTCCACATAGAATACTCCTATAATACTCAAAATTGAATACAATAATTATAAAAATAATATATTTATTCAAAAATTGAATTATTGGATTTTTAATTTAATAATATTAGAATCCCTCATAGCTATAATAGATTTCTAAGAATCGAATTCCATCAATACATAAACAACTCTATATTGGAGGGTACACATATCTTAAATATTAAGATCCACATTGGGAGTATTGATTTCGTTTCCATTCCATTTTCCTCATGGTATTGGAGGTCAGTGATTATCTTTATCTTTAATAATCCTTGGATTATGTCATTGACTTGGATAATTCCCAATTTTTCCTCAGTTAATACATTGGACCATTAGTGGTTATTTTCGATGCACCATTTTCATTACCATCATAAAAACTGACCTATTTATTTTCCCATTATATATTTATGATTAATGAACCCATATTTCATAGATAAATCATATTAAAATCCCCTTGAGTATATTCTATTTATAGTGACCCAGGATTTTCATACATTGATATTACATATTTTTAGATGAATATTCATTATATTACACAAATACATGCCTGAGGACCATAATATTTTAGTTATATTGGAAATAAAGAACACAATATTATTAATTCATGGAAGATCTTAAATTTCTCCCATAAATATCTTCCCCATTAATACTCTACACTAGAATATCATACTTAAATCCTTTCTCAATAATATGAGGAAAGGAAACATAAGAAAGTGTAATCTCTAATACATAGTAAAGTTATACAAGGTAATACATAAGAATAACATTATCTCAAGGGAATGAGAACATTAGAATAAAATTTGAAAACTATACCCTTCATATCAAAGATTGTAATCTTGATTCATTGTATAATGATTGGATGTTCATAAGACATTGATCATAAGGGAATCAAATAACATGATCTATTGGAGCATAAAATTTCAATAAGACAAATATTTTTGGAATACACATAAGCATTTAAAATATTATTTCATTGCTATTGAACAAGGAATTCATAACATGATAGGATCAGGATAACCACCAATCTACCTTATTTGGGATTTGGATAACCTGTAGTGTACCCTTTTGGTATTGGGATAACCTCATGAGTGCCATATGAGCTCATATAACATTAGTAATTAATAAATCCATTGAAGGGAGATATAGGTTCTACACATCACATAATGAAAATAATACATATTGATTTAACAAGATCATTAAAAAATTTATCATATCTTAACCCATGAAATTATATGAGTTTCAAAAGAAATTAATGATTTTATAAAATATATAATAAATACAGGTTTCAAAATAATTTCACCATTTCATCATAGTTTAACCTGTGGAAAAATAAGTGGGTTTCATAAGAATTATATCATTTTTGAACCCATGGAGCAGAAATTGGTTTCATAAAAATAATTCCATCATAAACATAAATTGTTCCTAGAAACAATAAGAATGTTCACAATGAATAATATCCCCATTAAGGTATAGTTCACTCCTATGAATATCTTCATCAATGGAAAATTATTTTGATTGATCATTAAAAACATTTATTGAGGAAGATATCATTTTTAAATTGAAAAAACATTTTGAAGAGAATAGATTTTGAAAATAACCTTTAAAACTTGTAATGTAATCTTCAAGGAAAATAATGTTCTTGATGAAAGTATGATCCATTCAAGTTATATTCATTAAAAAAATATTAATTTTATATATTCTGTAAAATCAAAACTGTCATTTTTTGGAAAATTAAATGATGTTTCCTTTAAAAAAATTGAAAAAATTAAAAAATTGGTCAAATGTCTTTTAAAAATCATAGGATAAAAATTAAAACATTTTTATAAATCATGTATTTGGATTAAAACATATTTTCAATGGAATAAATAAATGATGGAAAATTTCTTAAAATAGTGTTTTGAATTATTGGGTAAATAAAGAGAGGAAAATGAAGGGAAAATGTATTCTCATGACATAACCATAGGAGTATAAAATTAATTATTTTATTCAATGAGGTAGAATAATATTTTATCTTAATAAATATAATTAAAAACAATCCTAATAAATGATGAGATTATAACATAAAATAATTACCACTTTCATAACATTGAATCGTAAATCCCATGAAGTAATAACATCAAATAGAACATAAAATATCATGAGGGTAAATAAATTTATTATATTACATTTCATATTGGATGTATACACACCATGTGAAATAATATATGAGAATAAAAAAATATACCTCTCAGAGAAGTAAAATTTAGAAAAAATCCCTTTGCGATTTGGTAAATTTTGAACCATAAACCCCATAAAAGATATATACTAAAATGGATATATAAATAAAAATAATTAATCAGATAATCATCATAAAATACCTTAAATTTTATTATACACACCACATAAAATAAATATGTGGTGAATATGGAATGTGTCTCGTGGAAGTAAAAAGTGAGACATAAATCCCTTACTACTCTAGTAATATTTTGAATTGTAATACCCTATAAATAATAACATAAAATGAAACATTAAATGTCATGAAATAGAGTATATTCATTATATAACATGTAAAGGGGGTATTATATACACTACAAAAAATTAAATGAGTGGTGAATCTGCATATTTCTATATGAAATAAAAGAGATTCTAGAAATCCCTTACCTAAAGTCTCAACATCGTTTATACATGTTCAAATCTAATATATGATAAATATAATATTATTATAATTCTACTAAAGATACATTATTATATATAATAACATATATGATATAATTATTAAATTTTATTACCCATTTATGACCCATTCCTTGTTAAAATAACAAGTTATTTATTTTCTACTTTATTTATTACATCCATTAACATGTTTTTCATATATGTTTTTATTTGTTATTTATGATCCTATTGAATTGATAATGGTTCATTTATCCATATAATAATAATCATTAAATATTTATCATATTTATATATTAATTATAATTTTATGACCATTCATGAAAGTTCGCATTGAGAAATGAAGTATGTTATGATCATGGAGATGGAAGACCGTACTTACACATGAGTAACATTTCCATTATTTCAACAATAAATATGGAAATTAGGTAATAATATATTATATTTATATAATTATAATAATATCACAAATACCATATTATTTCTTAAACATATCATTCATGTGGTTTGGTGATGAAAATATATCCACATCGCTTCGTGAAGGCAGTAGTCTACACATTTACAAATGGTGGTGTCTTCTTCTAAAGAGTGAAAAGGTAAGGAAAAAATGATACGTTATCCTTTAAAAATGATAAATATTTCCTGAATATCTTTATTAAGTTGTTTATATCATATATATTCATTAACATTACCCATTTTTATCACCAATGTAATGTGTTGGGGAAAATGAATCACATCACTTCGTGAGGCGGTAGTCCGTTAAACACACGATCGACGTTATCATATCCCCTAAAAATTTGAAATTAAAAAATTTATATATGATATAATGACTAAAAAAGTATAATTATGTTATAAATATCATATATATAATTTATATCTATCTTCATACCCAACCGTGAAAGGTGGTAATGGAAAAAACAAATGACATCGGTTCGTGAGGTGGTGGTCGTCCCTACACATGAATGGTGATTTAGTAACTAATTTGATGGAAGATTAGAAGTTTATAGGTTATTAACACAAAATAAAACATATCATTATATTTAATATAATTTTAATATTATATAATCATAATTTTATAATAATTTAAAGAGGTTTAGGAAGAAATAAAACCAAAATGCTCATTGAATAACGTTACCTCTTCTTCGGGTATCCTGCTTATATTTGCACCAAAATCAATATGTGGTTGTTATTATTCCTAAAATAAGGATTATAGGATGAGATGAGGGATTTTTTGAATGGATTTTGAATGTATATGGATGAACCAAAAAGGATTGATGGTGTGGAGAAGAGAGGAGGAAGGGTTTCCTTTTATAATTAAGGTGAGTGGCACACATGTAATGTTTTGAATAAAAGAAGTGTACCCACATTATTGAATTTAAAAAAGGTAAATAAATGGATAAAATTAGAACCATAGAAATTATATGGTCAAAATATATCCATAAATTAAATTTATCAATGTTTTTGGGTCATTTTAACCATTACCTTTTTAGTTTAACCCCACAGTAAATCCATTTTAACCTTAAATGCAGTAAATAATTTTTACAATTTTCATTATTCATGATGTCAAAAAATTAAGATTAACATATTATAAAATATATATTTTGATTATTTAAAATATGGAATTAATTTTTCCAAATTAAATTCACATATGTGGAAAAAATTATTTTAAAATTAATCATGCAGACACGATGTGAAATCAGGTTTTCAAAGATAAAAATTTTAAATGTTTACAAAGATTTTATATCAAAATTGAAAATGAATTTTCTTCAAATTAAATAAATTATATTAATAGAGATATAATTAAACTAATTATATATTAAAATATATTTAATATATAATTTATCTTTAGGAATAATTTAAATGAAAAGCAATTTGTAATTAAAATCCAGCATGTTTCACTATTCATAAAAAATAATCATTTTTTAAAATTATAAAAAAATTATTAATATAATTTTTATATTATTATGTAAATAAATAATTTTATATTTTAAAAAAAATATTCTAAAATTTTAAAAAATTAATTTTGAAAAAATTCACGCAAAGATGACAAAAAATCGATCTTTCGAGAAGTGTATTTTTGAATCATACATTGATTTTATATTAACTCCAAGACTGATAATAATCATTGTATGAATATTAATTAATAGTTATTGATATATAATATGTAAATTTTATTTTTAACATCCCTCATTTTGTATTATTTTAATTAATTAAAATAGATAAATTTTATGCACTTTAAAACACTTTTTAGAAAAAACTATTTTTTTAACCCAAAAATAAACCTATTATAAATTTCCGAATAAATTTGATTAAAAATTATTTAAATTGATTAAGTATAACTACCAAATACTTATGTTACATTAAAACAAAATTGGGAATTTATTTTACTTAATTTATTGAAAATATATTATTATTTAAAAAAAATCGGTATTTTTCACTATTCACTAAAAATGAATCTTTTCCAAAAAAAATCACAAAATCACATAATTAGATAATTTTGATATGGTGATTTAAAAAAAGAATTAAATTTTATCAAATAAATTTTCTAAAATATCTATAAATTAATTATAATATTTTCTCAAAAAAATAAATAAAAATCATTTTTCATGGAAACATTTTTTTAATATAATTACATTACTAAATATTGATTGATTATTTACTAAGAAATTATAAATAAATTTATATTAAGTATGACAATTATATTTTTTAATAAATTAGTTAATAATATTCATAAACACCTATTTAATGGCTATTTTATAATATTCATATTTAGAATAATATTATTTCATGGTTTGTTGATGCTTGTTGTCGCGTTTCATGCACGATATTGAAGAAACTCATTATTGTGTTTAATAAATGGTAAACTCTATGTTTAATACAAAAAAATATCTAAATGAATTTAATTTCATAAATAAAATTAAATTCCCATGATGTTACATTCTACCCCCTTTAAATTTATTTCACCCCCAAAATTCATCTCTATTATAAAGGGATTACCATTTGAAAATTACATCATAAAAACCCACATCATAGACATGAATACAAAAATCCATTAAAAAGGTAATTCTAGAATCATAGAGGTTACTAAAAGTAACTTATAACTAGGATTCCACATATGAGAACATAATTTTAAAATGAATATTTGGAGGTGGAAGAAAAGTGTATAATCATAAAGATTGGTAGAGATCACTGATTACAAGAATACAAGTGATCCAGAGAAGGTTAATGACCATAAAATCATAAACTAATGAGGTATGAAAAATTCCATTTATATCATAAAAAATAATAATAATATGAAAACATTTTATTTTAAGATCTATTTCATATCATTGTAGAATTTTCACAAGATGATATACTTTCTTTATTTCATTCCATTTCAGAAGAATATTATGAAGGCTCAGCCAAAGACAATGTCCCTGACCATTTATTAAAATAAAAGAAAAGTACACAAAGAAATCAACACAAGCCATAAAAACAGCTACATATCATAGAAATCATGCCCATCCCCATAACCATGATCTATTGCTTCATTTGTAGTACCAACTCCCACTCCGAGCTTTCATATTGTGCTAGAGTCTTGACATACTTCCTTCTAAGATTTAACTTTTCCAAATATAGGAACTCCTTAGAGGACTGCATTCATTTTCCTTTGCTGATAGAGGACCTAGTAGTCATCGTCTTCGGCATAGAAGAGTAATCCTTCCTCTGATTCCTTCTTGGAAGAGTAGTCCCGGCTTTCTCATTCCCCGAAACATTCTTTTTCCCTCCCAGAACAATATCACTGTAATAGAGTCGGGTCCTGCCACTAGTGTTCTCCTTCTCACTATCATATATATCTCCCCATTTTCCAAAGATTTGCACCTCCTGGTAACCGTCATTTTCTCCTCTCTCTTTCTCAAAATGACTATTTGTATCAATCCTTGCTAGATATTTCATGTTTCCCCACAATGAGGAATACTATGATCAACAAAAGACTCCCTCTCCACTATCTCCTCTACTTATCCTCCTTTGTTAGTGACTACATCCTACAAGACACCACCTTCAGTCACCTGGGGACCTTCCATCATCAGCGGCAGCTCCTCAGACTCCAAACTCTCAAACCGATTGTAGGTCATAACTCCATTGGAGCTAGGGGTATCCATATTCTTATAACCCAAAGCCGATTTGGCCAAAGACTCCTGAGATATAGGAACCAACTGCAGATGGCATGCCCCGTCCACTGCAGATCGGGACTCCACACCAAGGTTACCTTTCAGCCTTTGAAAAACCTGCAGCACAGTTGGGTTCATAGACACCTGCATTGCCTTCATACTACTAGCAGGACTCAGCACAAAAGCAATAAGACCTTGCCTCATCTCCCTCTCCAACTTCCCATTAGGATTATCCTTAACTAACGCCATAGCAGTCCAAGAAGCCTCCAACCGAGATCCCTTCCCAGAAGAATCTCCATCATTGGAACACACTGCAATTTCCATAGGAGAACTCAGATCCCCATTCACATTCCCAGACCCTACCAGATCCACCCCAAATCCACCCTTCACAACTTCCTGAGGCAACCTCTCATCAACACCAATATCACAGCCACCACTAAACTACATCTCCACCACCTGTGAGATAACACCAACCTTTCCAATGCGTCAAAAATCCTTCAGGTTCCCAAACCATCAACATCCTACACAGAACTTCATCCACGATTCAAAGAATACCTCCTACATCCAATGGAACTCCTTTCCATCAGTGATCTAGACACAATGCAAAGGCGTCTTGGCAACATCGACCTCAACACAGATCCTCGGGCAAATGGGGTGTGCCACAGACTCAGTCCATTGATCTGAGCATAAATACCGCCCAATCATGTTACCAATGGCACATAGAATAGAAGGATTTTGAAATGAAAGATAAAGACCAGGGAGACTTACCCAAGTTGAAACTGACGAAGGATCCTGCCACATATGGAATTCAAAGCTCCACCGGAATAAATAAAAGTAAGATTCACCGCACTTCAGAGGATCCCTGGACCAAGCAGAAACCAAATATTCCTCTGAGCTGAAACGCACCATTATGTGTCTTCATTTAAGCAACCTGACGACTGCTCACTCATGAAGCTTCCAAGAATCAGAGACAAACTGGGTAAACAATTATACCGAGGGTCGATGAGGATGAAATTGAGCCACCAAGGTATATTTGCATAGATCCTCAGCGCTATTAAGCTCTGCCGAAAGCAGAGATAATTGTGGTACCTCCCGGAAGAGATCTGGGACTTTTGAACAAATAGAGATCCTAGGGAAGGGTAGATAATGATAAGAAGATGGGTCATCCTCCCCAGACACCGATGAACGTGAGACTCCCCCCTCTAATCGGGAGGGGGAGCAGGACCCGACGGCATGGATCTAGGGCATCAGTGAGACAGCGAGCGCGACAGCGAGCATTAACTCATATGATCCAGCTACATCCATTTCAGAAGAATAATCACACCCTTTGGTTGTACCTTGATCAATTTCCAATTCATCTCATACTCAAATAAATGATGTTTAATTTTTTATACCTAAAGCACTAATGTTTCATAACATCCATGAATATAATAATAATTAATCCCATCAATCTCTAGTGAAACATGGTTTTAACTAGTTATCCAATATGGATAAATCTTTATATGGGGAAGTAATACATTAATATCTAAAACTCATACAAATTTCAACTTAAACCAATCCATAAATGGTTAACTTTATAGCCCATTCAAAATTAAAAATTAATATGGAAGGCTACTAAATTTGTCAAAATCACCTTAACTGTAATTCCTAATATATTATACAATAGCTCTTTATTGGATCATACCAAACATGTGAATATCATAGTCATATATTTTTATGAATCGTGGAACTAAACATAATTACTGTAACACATTATTGATAACATAAATTCTTCATTATTCCATGAATAAAACCACGTATTATTCAATATGTCCTATAAATCCAATAATTATGTTATCTCTAAATTAATCCACTTTTACCTCAAATAATTAATCATTTAAAAGGAAATGAATACTATCCAATATAATTTATTCCTATCAAACATCTCTTTTTCCCAAAATCATTATCATAAACATATTAAGGTTCATCCTTCCCTTAATAAAAATATCAATTTTCCATTAAATCATTTTCCTAGGCCATCAACACTATTCACTATATTTTTTAAAATCATTAATGAAAACTTATATAAAAAAATCCTTATATATTCCATTATTCATATAACATAATTCTTTAATTTTAATACAAAAATAATTCAATCATCCAACTTCCTTATAAAACAATTTACTAGTATTCTTCATCTTATTCCTTAATAACTCTTTACTTTTATATTTAAATCATAGCCTATTAATATTCAGAAATATAACCCTTAATTGTACAACCTTGTTGGTTCTCTTCATAATCATTACCCTTAGGACATAAATTTGTGTAATGTGTATACATTACACTTTTAAAACATTCAACATTTGATGATATCTTAGAGACACCAATATATCATTGAATTTCATTAACCAAAATTTTCATTTTCCTCTAAAATTACTTTCTTTGTGTCCTTATTTTCAACACTCAAAACATATTATTATTCTTTTAAAACATTCCCTGGATAAATTCTACCCACATTTTCGACTTATGTGAAATTGAATCATCTTCCCTCTATGGTATGTACTACCTAAAATATCATCGAACTTTATCCTTCTCTTATTTGGTGATTATGAGAGTTTGTTACGAGGTGCATTGTTAATAATTTTCCATGATAAATGATTAATCACAATCACAATATCATTCACTCATTCCATCACCCCATTTGGATTCTCATCAAAAAAAATCCATCACATTTAATGTTAGCCCAGTTCCTTTGGGTTCTCACCAGTGGCTAAGATAAAAAATAACTATGTAAGAAATATTAATCATGATGGGGAACCAAATAATTTTAAAAAATCACATATATGATGTATAAATAATGACACATTATTTAATTTATGACACCTTAGGTTTAATCCTATTTTATTCATGTTTATCATCTATTTAAATCCTTCATGATCATTTTTAATGTGTTTGTGTATTTCAAAAGAATATTCTCTAGTAGTATCAAAATAGGTGTGCATCATGGTTGGTTATAATTTATAAGTTGATTATTGAGTCCATTTCAATGTACCCTTTTTAGGGTTATTACCTCTAGGTAAATCTATGACAAAGAGACATCTAGTTGTAGAATCCAGAAAGGGCTATAATTTCTTGGACACCACTTTCTCTATCCTTTACAAAAACTCTATGAAAATTTCATAAAATTTGAGTCATCCGTAGGATTTATATTATAGAAATCCCTAGAAATATTTTTTAAAATATCAATAGGGATCTCACTAAATTTTATACATCATAGATTCTAATGGTTAATAAAACCTTTCCTCTTATACCATTTATAGTGACCAAGTATTTTCACAATATATATTACATATTTTTAGAGAAATATTAAATATATTATGGAAACACATGCATGGGGACTATAATAGTTTAGATAAATTGGTGACTATGTACCCAACCAATATAATTCATTTAAGATATTCATTGTATCCCAAAAAGATATTCTCCTTTAGTACTCTACACAAAAATATCCTACTAAAATATTTCTTCATAACATGATGAAAGGAATCAAAATAACATGTCATATCAGATTCTAATTAAGTTAAGTAAAAGGATATACATAATAATTACATGAACATGAGTGTATAATAACATAAGAATACAATTTTAAAACCATACCATGCATATAAAAGATCAAAACATCAAGTCTATACATAAGTGTTTGTAGTTCATAAGACATAGATCATAATAAAATAAAAGAACATGATCCATGAGATAATACCATTGGGATAAGACATATATTTGTGGAATACATAAAATTATAGGAAATATTATGTTAAGGATACCCTCCAAAATATTCATAAAATGTTATGGATGGGCTAACTACCCATGTACCTACTTCGGACTTGGGATGATCTCCCATGTTCCATTTTTTGGGATTGAGATAAACTATTGTGTGCCCTTTTATCTCATACAATAGTAATCATTTTATAATTCATTTGATGCTGATATAGGTCTCACCCATTAAAATAATTAAAATAATTCATATGTGTGCCACAGGATCATAGAAAATTTATCATATCATTACCCATGATATGAAATGGGTTTCATAATCATGTTCATGTATAATAACCTTTAAAAATATATATTTTTCCTATAAATTTCATCATTTCATCATGGCATATTCCGTGGAAAATGAATCGTATTTTATAAGAATTATATCATGGTATAACCCATGGGAGATAAACTGGTTTCGTAAACATCATACCATCATAAACATAAACCATTAAGGGAAATAATAATAATGGTATCCTTGTATCACATCACTAGTAAGGAATATGCAACATAAATGGATTTCATCTTATATGGAAAATGTTTTTGAATTATCCTTTAATAAATTTCTGAAATAAAATACCAATTACACTTTAAAAAAATAATTTTAAAAAATCATAACTTTTTTAAATCTATTTATTTAATAATAACATTTAAATTATATAAATTAATATTCATTGAAAATAATGGTAATGATGATGGGAAGTTTTTATCATTTCGTACATGTTAATAAATATATCCCTTTCAAGTTTTTTCTAAAATCCATATGGGAATTGTTTAGAAAACTGAATGAGTATTCCATAAAAACATATTGAAAAAAAATTAAAACATGGGTGAAAATTTATTTTAAAAATAATATAATAGTAATAAATAATTTTTGAAAACATTTTTATAAAACATGGTTGGGGGGGAAATATATTTTCAAATAAAAATAAAGACAATTTTCATAAAATCATTATTTTTAACTAATGGGTACATAGAGAGATAAAAATAAAGGGAAAACATATATTATCATGAAATAAACATAGGAGAATAAATTTAATGATATTATTGATAGATTAATCATATGGTTTTATCATCATAAATATAATCATAAACAATTCAGATTGATGATGAGATTGTGACATAAAATCATTGGCACTTCGGTAACTTTGAATCATAAGCCCCATAAAGAAATAACATAAAATGAAACATAAAATACCATTAGGATAATTAAATTCATGATATTAAATATCTATGGGGATTATATATACACCTTGGTAAGAATATATGTTCATAACATAATGTAATTCTAAATAAAATAAAATCTAGAAAAAATTCCTTTACCGATTTGGTGTTTTTTGAACTGTAAAACCCATGAATTATTAGTCTAAAAATGGATATGTAAACACCAATAATTATTTGTTTAATAATAATAAAATACATAAATTTTTATTATACACACAAAATATAATAAATAGGTGGTTATTGTAGCATGTATCTTGCAGAAGAAAAGAGTGAAACAGAAATCCACTACCGCTTTTCTAATTGTTTGAATCATTAGCCCAAATTATTAATAACATAAAATAAAATACTAAATATCATTAAAATGATTATAATATTGATATGAAATTCTAATGGATCGTTATATACATCACATAAATGAATCATGGGGTGAATTTTCATATGTCACCCAGAAATAAGAGAGAGACTGGAAATTCATTACCTTAGGTCGCAACTTCATGCATACATGTTCGAACTTATTGTATGATAAGTATAAGTTTATTATAAATATACTACAGAAACATAGATTCATACATATATATATCATATTATATATGATTTAATTATAACCTTTTATAATATTTTTATTAACAATTCATTATTAAAATCACGTTTTGGGTAATTTCTGCTTTGTTTTTTATATATGTTTTGATTTTTTGTTCTCAATATCCTTACAATGATAATGGGAAAAAATATCTAGAATAATAATATTTAAATAATTGTTATATATTTATAATATTTATAATTTTAGGAAAAATAATGAAACCTGTTTTTTATAAATTAAGTACATCAGGATCATGGAGACAGTAGGTTGTATGTACACATGAGTAACGTTTCCATTTATTCAACGATCATTATGGAAATGTGGTTAGTAATATATTATACTTAAATAATTATCATAATATCAAAAATAAAATATTATTTCTTATACATATCATCCATGAGGTTTTGTGATGACACTAGAGTCACATAACTTTGTGAAGATTGTAGTCCACACATTCACGAATGGTGTCATCATCATTCAGTGAATTAAAATATATGAAAGAAAATGATATATTATCCTTTAATAATTATATATTTTTAGTTAATATAAAAATTATATCATTTATATAATGTATAATAATTAAAATTTTCGCTTAGAATCTTCCATTTAAAGTGTTAGTTAAAAAAACATTGTTTTGCAAGGCCGTAGTCTGCCATACGTACAAGCGACATTATTGTATCCCATATGAAATGGAATGTAAGAATGTATATAAAATATAATGACTCAAAAGGTATAACAATTTTATAAATATCATATATATAAATATATACTTTTTATATATCATCATAACCAACTGATATAGGTGGTAATCGAAAACACAAATGACATCTGTTTGCAAGTCAACAGTCCTTCGTGCACAAGAATGATGATTTAGTAATGCATTTGATAAAAGAGGACATGGTTTTTGGTAATTACATCAACATAATAAAATATAAATATTTTTATGATTCATAAGATACTATATCATCATGTTTTAATTATTATTTTAGTAGTTTGAGGAAGAAATAAAACAAAAATTCTGATTGAAAAACATTACCACTTATTCGGGTATCCTCCTTAGGTTTTCACCAAAAGAATTTCTAGGATGTATTTATACCAAAAATAAGGTTTATAGGATTATAGGAGGTAATTTGGAAATTTATTTTTTCAGATCTTGGCTTAACCAAAATGTTGTGATGGAGAGAAGAAGAGGAGAGGTTGTGTCCATTTATAAGTGAGGTCAGTGGTACATTATTGATTTTTTTGAAAAAAAAGTTTTACATGTGTTTTTAACATGAAATAAGGGAAAATGGATAATATTATAACCTTAGGCACTATAAGATCAAAATAAAAGAATAAAATATATTTTAGATTACCTTTTAGGTCATTTTAACTCATATATATTTAGTTTAACACCCATTAAACTCATTTTTACTTTAACCATGGTAAATAATTTTTACTATTTTCACTATTCATTTATCTCAAAATTTAAGTTCGAAATATTATATTATATTAATTATCCTGATTAAAAATATGTAATTAATTTTATCAAATTAAATTCACATATATGGTGAAATGTAATTTAAAATTAATCATGTAGACGCAATAAGAAAGAAGATACATTTCTAAAGTTTAAAATGTTTTTAAATCAAAACTAAAATTGAAATTGATTCCAATGATCTAATTGGATAAATATATATATATATATTATTTTGACTAATTTTTCATAAAAACAATTCAAAATATAATTTTATTTTATAAATAATATAAATGAAAATGAAATTTTTAATTAAAATTCAGTATTTTTCATTATTCATCAAAAAAAATATTCTTTTTATAAAATTATCAAAAAAATCACAGTAATATAATTTTGAAATTATAATTTCAAAATTTATTTTTATATTTCTAAATAATGTGTCTAGAATAAGAAAAAACTAAATATAAAACAAAACCCGAAGAGGCGATGAAAAATCATGTTTTTTAGAAGTGAATTTTTCAAGAATAAGTTGATTTTATATTAACTCTATGTCTAATAATATTTATTTTATGAATATAATTTAAAATAAAATGATATATAAGATATAAATTTTATTTAAAACATTCCTCAATGGATATTTTTTTAATTAACTAAAATTGTGAAACACTGTGCACTTTAAAACATTTTTAAAAAACCCTTTTTGAATATACGAATAAACATATACTAAAATCTAGAATAAAGTTGTTTAAAAATTGATTATATAGAATAAATATAACTAAAGAATAATTGTGTTACTTAAATAAATAATTTTTCATTTAATTTATGTATTTTATTAAAAATAAAGGATAAATATACAAAAATCATAATTTTTTCAATATTCAATGAAAAATCAATATTTTCGAAAAAATCAAAAAAAATTAACCATAAGATAATATATATGTGTGTGTGTGATAATTTTAAAATTGAAATTAATTTTATTATATAAATTTTATATAATCTCTATAAATTAATCAAAACATTTTCTCATGAAAAATAAAAAACAATTTTGAAAAAAACATACTTTTGGTGAATGCAAATGTAATACTAAAAATTTAATAACTATTTAATAATATTTATAAATTAATTAATAGTTAGTAGGAAATTTTTATTTATATTTCATAATATAGATAATACAATCCATACCAATATATTTAATAACTAGGTTATAATGGTCACATTTAGAATAATTTTATTTCAATGTTTGTTGAAGCTCTCTATCGTGTGTCGTGTATGATATTGAAGAACCATATTGTTTCATGTAACACAATATAATATTATTATTGAGTACAACTCAAGAAATCTAAAATATGTATATATTTAAAAATAATTAATAAAATCTCAGGATGTTACACCCTTGTTGGTTCTTCCTAAATTTTTTATATATATAGAATTGAATATTTTTTACTTCAATATTTTCATCACATAATATTTTATGAGACTTGATCATTTTATTTGGTGTGTTTGATAATTTTACCATTTACTAAATTTTAATCATATTTCATGACAGCTGGTTTGTATTATTCATTATATTTCTCATTCCAACTCCAATTCTGATAGTTTTTCCATTCAGGTAATCATCGCATTGTCCCTTACACCAATGGTTCCTTCTTACTTCAGTAATTTATAGAGATAAAAGGTTATACCTGAGTGGAAAAATATAAAAAATATGTGGGAAAATCATAATAATAAAAGTAATTTCATCCAAAAAATTCATTTTTTTATTTGTATTATATTTTTGGCCTATAATTTTTTAGCTTAACTAATATCAATCTTTTCCTAACCTAAGTTACCTTATGTTGGGCTATCTTACACTTCTTAACCTATTACCTCAGAGTAACAAGGAAATAAATACATCATAGTGATTCTTAAAGAGCATGTGATGAACCAAAGTATATCCCTTGGGAGTGTCTAGAAAATTTTGAATTCATAGGCCCACTCATCATGCATCTATGTGATGATAAAGTCAATTATCAACCAACTATTTTCAGGTTCATTTCCCCATAGTGTGTCTATGACATGACTACATCTACATTCTAATATCCAACATGGGATGTTTCTCATAGAAACCCACATACTCACAATTTTACCCATATTTTAGGAAACCATTATATAATTAGACTCAACACTATGATTTTTTATATGTTACTCTCATATTAATCCCCAAAATAACTAAAATAATCCTAAAAATAACTAAAATCTACTCTAATACCAACTGTAACAACCTCATCTATTCATGAATTTGTCTTACAGCATTTCTATAGGTTAAACATTACATCTCAAAAATTTTCTATAAATCCTATAATGAAAGGATTAATGTATTTTAGAAATAGATACATAAATAACCTAATTTAACACCCTTGTGAACATTTTACCATAATTATTCCACACAAGACTCCCTCCTACACTTATTATATGTTACAGATGTATTCATAACTGAGGGAAATGAAAATTGAAGTAAGGGGTGAGCTCAGATTCTTGATAGTGCTAAACATAAGAGATAACAATTTAATATCATAAGTGAAAATAAGATAATAATATGAATATAATCAATATATATAAGATAATTGATACGCAACAACTAAAAGACAATAAATCATGAAATATAACTTGGCATAACTTAATTCATGAATCAAAAGTTTGCATAATCATGAGTCAAATAACATGATCTCTTATATCTTAACACAGTCATGAGAATAATTATACAATTGTGAAAAAGTTTAAGCCTTAGAAAAAACATTATTATACCAAAAATTACATTATTGAGCCACAACACCAGTTCACAAGCTTATCAAAAACATAAATGTTCAAGTGAATAATTATTTGATGTTATATAAAAATTAAAATAATGAATTAAAGAGTGATATAGTACTCCACCCATCATTCATATATACTTACATGTTCTATATGAATAAAAATTTTCATCATATCAAAAAGAACCTATGGAAAGGAAGTGGGTTCCATTCAACACATCATAAATAATCTATTGAAATAAAATGGGTTTTATATGTATTTATATAATGGAATCGCTAATCATTCCATTAATAATCCTAACATGAAAAACCCATGGAAAAGAAATGGGTATCTAATGATATCAAGTAGATTTCTAGGTAAATAAAATAAAATCTAAATAAAAAAGCATGTGGTATTTACATCATACGGATAAAGGGTATAAGTTTATGTCATTAATTTCAACAAATAAATAGATTTATTGAATCTAATTTAATAATATTAAATCAAATGAATCAAAAAATGGTATTGAAAAATTAATTTCATTAGGTGAAAAGATAATATCATACATAGTTGATGACTATGTATGATAAAGGTAGTGTTAGATCCTTCCTTCAAAAGGAAAGGAAATTATATATTCCATGATGAGAAGAAAGTTTTATGATTAAATTATATTGATATCCTTGATCAATAATAATGTATTTAAAACAATGTCAACTTATATGGAAACCATTTTTAGGAGCATTCATAAAAATCACATTGGAAATAAGAAAAATCCATGATATTTTTTTAAATAGTTTAGATATAAATAGTTTATAAATAAATAAGAATATTATTATTTTTATAAAACCACAAAATCTTATAAAGTAAGTATCTTATAAATTTAATAATATGGTGGAAAGTAGTGTTCACATTGAAAATATTAAATATGTATTCATTTTAAACTTTGATAAAAATGACCGATACTGAAAAAAGTAATGAATTATTTAAAAAAATATAAATAAGATAATGTTCTAGAAAATTACCTCAATATATATTTAATATATAGATAAGGAAATACTAAAAATAATCCAATGAATTAGGATATAGAAAAGGTAGTTTCCTGATTGAAAGGAAGAGATTAGGTCAGTTTCACCTATAAGAAACACATTAGGTAAAATATGAGTCAGGTGGAAATAAAATACAGAGGGAACATATAAAACTCCATTAATAAAAAATGGAAATTATGAGTTGTTTTTAAAGAATAAACATTCACCTTTCCTATCATATTAAAAAAAAATATTTTAAAATAAGATTAGCAATGAAACCCTTACAGTTTTAGTAACATTTTGATAAAAACAAAATTCAAGTTTGTTATCATTTGAATTGATGAAAATTTAAATTAGTTAAAGAATATTCCTATTAAAACACCATGAGTATGGTATAATAAACTTATTAGTTATTATTCACCTCATATAAAGGTTTCATGGTGCACATTAAGAAATAAATGTCAAGAAATTAAATTTTATACAATGTACCACTTACCTTATTTACCACCTTTGTTGAATGTAAAAACATATCTATTAAAAAAATATAAATATAATAATATACTATTTAATAATCATGTTCATACCTAAAAATATTTATATTTATAATTTTTAATAATTTTTTATAAGTATATTACTTAGTTTTTTCCTATTTTCTCACATCGAGTTCCTATAGTTTTGATCATTTGTACTAGTTTCATAGTAGCAATGTCAGTATTAATTCTTATACCATAGTTAATTATTAAAAGTAAACAAATGTTAATATAATAGAGGTCTTATAATTATTTATGATGTCTGAATTTCATTTCATGAGTACATTGGTCCTTATCCTAGAAGATGAAATCAAGAATAAACATTATTATTGTTTTTATTAATCTATGTTGGTTTTTTTCTGAATTAATGAGATAAATATTGGTATAGATATTCAAAACCCAAAATAAAATAATTATTTACATATTTATATCATAATATAATATTAATTATTTTTTCATAATGACCCATGATATTATTTTATAGCATTGATTAAAAAGGTGTTGAAACCATCTAAAACATGATCTTACCATGATTATTGATTATTGTTTGGTGATTGTATCATTACTAAATAAATATAATGATACCATTTAGTGTTTATTAGTATAAAATATTATAATTATAAAGTATTTAGAAGAAGAAATAATGGATATTAACATATTATTTAATTTGGATTAATGATTTTCTCTTTGTATTCCTGTTTTAAAAGATTAAATTAATGTCCATCATTTATTGATCATATCATTAATAGGATCCCCAATTTGTCATAAAAACATTAATTATATTATAAAAATCATATTTTTTTAATAAATTCATTATCAAAACCATCTATGTAATTCAATTATGGAATGGAAATGAGAAATCACTCGTCCAATGGGGGTGGTAGTCCACACATACGTATAGATGACAAATTCATTTTCCTTTGAACATGTGAAAATAATAATATGTTTTATAAATTAAGATTTTATAATATGTTATAAATATATTACTTATTTATTAAATTATAAATTATGACCAATCGTGTATGTAGGCTATGGGAAAAACATGATGTTTTGTGGAACCAGTAGTCTGCGCACATAGAAATGTCATTTTATATTTTCTAAGGGAAAAGGGGGAGGATGGTTAAATTTTTTAACATCATTATAATAATATAAAAATATAATATGGAAACTTATTTTAACATTTTTTATGGTGAAACTAAATTTTATAATTAATAAATTCAATAAGTACAAATGAAAAGTGGAATAATGAGTTATAAATATATACCTCACTTCTTGGGTTTTCTTTTTTTACCAAGGGGGTTAAACATTTTGAGGAATAATATTTTGAGAAGTCCAAAACCTCATTAATGTGGATAGGAGTTCTTATGAGATTTTTGGGATGATTTTTTGTCTAAATAATGGGGTTTTGTGTTAGGGAACTTGAGGATAAGAGAACCCATTTTATTAGTGAAAATGAGTGAAATTTTTGTAAATACCCTAAACCTTTCAAAAATTGAAAGTCACTATCAAGGAAAATGTCTAAAAAATGGATAAATAATATAATGGTGGAGATATAAGGTTGATTAAAACTTCATACAATCAATTAAAATGTTTCTTAACATGTTTGTCCCTTTACCTCTTAGGTTGCTCATTTTTACCACTTTGGTTTCACCACAGTAACTTTTTTTCATCTAGGTAATTCTTCCTTTATGCCCCAAAATAAAATGATCATTATTTTATAATTTGTACCTTATTAAATAAATTTGTTTTATTTAATTTTTAAAATTGATAAAAATTATTTTAAAATACTAAATTTATAATGTATTAAAAACAATTTTTTAAAAAATATAACTGAAACTTCGGAAATGTTAAATATGAGGTTATAAATTAAAAAAAACATTTTTTAAAATAATAATTAACTTATAAAATTACATAGTAATTATTATAAAATGGTTTCATAAATTCCAAATTCATACTTATATACTGAAAATTTCCTTAATGTCATGTTATTTGTAAAAATGATATTTTCACTAATCACCTAAAAATCAATATCTTTATAATAATTAAATAAGTTCATGAATTGATAATTTTAATATTAAAAATAATAAAAATTTTCAATTTTTATCTAATTAAAATTCTAAAATTTATAAATATAGATTTTAAATGAACATATAAATAATAATAAAAAACTAATTTTATTGAATAATTGTGTTTTTAAACATTAATTGTTATTAACATTGTTTTATATTAATTTATTATTTAATATATTTTAATATGTTATTTCATATATAATATTATTTTTAAATTTTTAAATTTATTTTATTATGATAAAATATACAATACTTAAAAAAATAAATATTATGTTTATACTACATACGATTTAAAATATGATTAAAATTCATTATTTATATTCTAAAATTTTATTTCAGTACATCCATGATGTTGAATTATTTATTTTAATTTTAAATATACAGCATATCATATAATAATATACATAATATAAATATTTTTACATAATCGATAAATATATATATCATTATAATATTTTTATATCATATCATTGTATCATTATGTGTTATTTTTTTAAATTTACTATATAACAATACAGTCATTCATTATACCTATTGTATATATGACTGAATATCATATTTTCAACTACTATATTTAAAATAAACATATTTCATTCCTATATATATACTTACTAAATCATTCATTCATTCCACTCTATCTTCTTAGGGAATAGTTCTCATTCCATATTATATATTTTTCATAATTATTTCTCTATTCATGGTTATCTTCCTCATTATTGGTTTTTTTGTAATCAATAATACTAAATATTGAATATGTTCCATGATATTTTATAGTCATGATGATTTTATTTTTTTCTATCTTTTCCCCCAGTTGATTTATGCACTTTTAATATATATACTTCATATTTGGTGAGTAATAATACATGGTGTGTAATATTTATTTCAATCTGATTCTATTGTAATGTCACACTTATGAATGAATAATTTTTCTTTATATGGTTTATAACTTATAGGGAACATTTTGTAATCATGTTTCCCCCTTTTTATAGAATAGATAAATTTAATTTAAAATTATAGATATTAATAATAATAATCAACATCATCATAATCATCATCATTATCATAATAATGGATTATAACTCTAGGGGTATAACACTTTTGGTACACTTCTTGACAATACGTTTTCAAAAAAAATTATTATTGTATAGAATTTAGAAAGTATGTTAGCCATAATTTAATACTAACAATTTTTAATAATGTATGAGTCTTACTTACAATAACATGATCAATCCTACATAAAACTTACTATATCCACATTGAATTTCATTATTATAATTTTTGATTAATTTATAAATTAATAAAATGGTTATAATAAACTAGTCAAAATTTCCTCAAATAAAAATATCAAAATTATAAAAAACAACATTTCACGATGATGGGTACAGTGGAACCAACTTTGCAATCTCACATTGAAACTTAATATGGAATTTTTTTCTCCATAACTGCAAGAGTTTATAACCTCTTACATTTGTATTTCATAAAAATCATATACTTCAATTCTTATACTGCATTTGTGACTTCACTACAAATCACTATATTTTTAGTCTATATGAGTCATGAATTTTTCATTTCACATATTATACCACATGTATCATGATCACTTGAAAGTTCGTGTCATATAAATTTTCTTAATCAAAACCTTAATAATTTAAAAATTGATCTTTATGTACTTTATTTTAAATAAAAGTTATTTACACTATATTACATCATCTTTAATACTCAATTTTCAAGATTATATATGATATAATCATATCATTCAATTAGTAGGAATGAATGTAATGAGTTTTGTTATCATAATTTTCAATTATATTACATTTGGAGAGATTTTTTGTACTACCCTCAGTTTCTAGTATATAACCCTTAATTTATTCTTTTTATGTTTATAATCTGTAAGGGTGAAGTTTGGGAGAGTTTGGTTAAATTTTAAAAAAATAGGCATAAATAAGATGTGCACGGGCTCAGTGCGGTTTTTATAAACCGTGTGGATATCCTAGGAGAAATCATGCACAGTTGCAGTTTTGAGGTAGTAGATTTGGCATGATTTGAGTAGGGTTAGGGAGACTATGTGATGAGTCTGTGTAGGGGTTTCCTTAAGATAGTAGCTAACACATGGTTAGCACACGGTTTGTCTAACCATGCATGGGAAAAAAGTAAGATCCTATTTTTTAAGATCTTACTCATATTTTATCCTACTTTTTAATTTTTGCTTTTAAAAGGCCCTAATTCGATATTTTTTCCATTGAAAGTTGGGGAACCTATCCCATGAGTTTTGGAACCAATCTGGAGTCATCCCTTGGTGTTTTCATGACCGATTCTCACGGTAAGTGGCGTTCCTCACCGTTCATGTCTCGTTTATTATATCTACTTATATCTACTTATCTTATCCTCTTTTTTTCAGGTCTGCATTTTTTATGGATATATTTATGTTGTGGGATGCCAAATATGATTATATTTTGGTTCTTTGATGGTAAAAGAAGATATCTAAGGCCGTTTTTGTAGAGTGTCAACCCAATTGTGTGATCGTTCTTTATCTGTTGTCAGTTTTCATCAAAACCTTCAAGGTAGGTGGCTTATCTCTCAACTCCTCTTGCTAGAATTAATTATCTTAGTTTAAAATTGGTTTATCTGAATGGAATTGATTGTTAAAATCATGGAATAAATCTTTTGTAGTGATGATTTATAGTTTGGGTTGAAATTGTGTGATCTTGGTGAATTGTCGTGCAAAGTGATTTAGTTTCATGAATTTAAAATGGTGATTTTAAATAATTTATTTTCTAGAATTTATAACTGTTGTGATGGAAAAAATGGTGTTTTCAATATAAAGGCTTCTTTATTGAAATGATTTTTGCATTGAAATGATTTTGATGCAAATGGTTTTTCAATAAAATGGTGTTTTTATTGAAAAGGTGTTTTTTCATGATCCTTTTGAATATTGGTGTATGAGTTCATATTGAATATATGGGGCTTGGTTGAAATATAACCTTATGCATGGTTCTAAAGGGTTAATGGAACATGGGATATAATTACCTTGTGAAGACTTGGAAGATCGATGAGAAACTGCCCATGAGTATAGAACTGTCACTACGTAGCATTCATGGTTTATTGTGTGGATGTATGGAATGGATTGTATATGGAAAAAATATTGATAAATGGTTTTAAATATTTTTTTAGTTATTTTTCTGGAAAAATAACTTTCTATAAAATTGGTTTCAATTTCACTTGTATGCTTTTGGTTATAAATGGTTTTGGAAACTTATTTATATGTAGTTATAAACTATTTTATATAAATTTTACTAACTCTTATATCATAGTGGAATGAGTAGGGAAGTCATTAAGGAAAACTTACTGAGTGTTATACTCACCCCTACTTTGACACCTTGGTGATTTTTCATATTTTATCTTCCAAGACATGGGAAAAAGTTAAAATATCACATGTTTTTAGTACCACCTCATGATACTTGGACTATTCGATGATTATAGAGCTTAGTGTTTGTAGAGCATGGAGTCTTGTGTTATTTTGGGAGTCTTTAGTTGTTCTTTAACTATTTACTTTGATAATTTTTTGGTCTTCTACTGTTGCATACTTTACAGTGGTTTTAATATGAAACCCATAAACATTTATTGCAAGACTTTAGGGTCTTTTGGGTGTCACTTAAGGCTAATTAACAACTTATTGTACTCTCATGCCAATGATAATTCATAGTTCATTACAAATTGTATCAGCTTGTTCAGTCCTTTCCCAACAAGTATTTTTCAGTTTATTTCTCTTGGAATTGAATTCATTCTTTTCTATTCCCTGGGTTGTGATATTAGAAAAGAGTAGGACTGTCGAGACTTGAAATGTATAGCATAAAAAGATATAGCTAATGTTTTTATGCTGACCTTCAAGTTACCAAGGAGTTGGGTACATAAGCGTATTGGAGACACTTATAGGATCTTGAAATCTTATTGTCATGGGTTTAGCCGGTGAGACAACCATGACATGCATTTTAGAGGAATGACTTTCCAATAGTATTACATATTTTATTTGGAGTAATGATTTATGATTTTTGTAAATGTATACATTTTTGAAAAATGAAGAAATTATTTTCAAATGAAAGTCTTTGAAAAATGGAATGATTCATGTATTTTAAAAATTGGTTGATTTTAAAAAGAAATAATGGTTTTTCAAAAATAGTTGAATGTGTAAAAGGTTGTGTTTGGAAAACAACGATGTGATAGTTGATGTGATAGAATTTGAAATGTTAAGACATCAATTTCTAGGGAGTAAGACTTACTGAGTTGTTGTTGTTTAGAAAATGGCATGTGGTAGGAATCATAGAAACCAACTGAAAGAATCTGCATTGATTGTGGTTGCACCTGGAACATGGGTGAACCAAGATCTGGTTCAAATTATCATCCAAGCATTTCAAGTTGTGGATACGGGGAACCAAAGGGATAAGCCAAGGCATGTGGATCATTCCATCAAATTCAGGAATCAGAAACCACCCATCATCTAGGATGATTTTGAACTAGAAAAGGCATAGGTGTGGCTGAATAGGATGAATCATATCTTCAACTTCATCAGCACACCATTAGAGCTGAAATTCAAGATAGCGACTTATATGCTCAAGGATCTTGCATGCCAGTGGTGGGAACTAGTGATGAATTCTAAAGGGGATCAAGGCATTACATGGGAGTATTTTGAGGAATTTTTTAACAAATAATTCTATCCTCACATGTTCAAGATCTAGAGTATGAAAAACTTCATTAGCATGAAGCAGGAGAATCTCTTTGTCATGGAATATGCAGCTAAATTCATGAATTTAGTGTGTTTCACACCAGGAGTTGTGGCAAGTGCATCCTTGAAGGAACGCATCTTCAAATTAGGGATAAGGAAATAAATTTTATTGAAGATTACAGTGATATGTATTACTGATTATATAGAGATGGTGACCAGAGCGGTAGTGGTAGAGAGGGACATATTAAGAGCTATGGGAAGAGGAAGTACGATGATCCCTTCAAGAAATGGTGTGAACTTGAATGATATGATCAATTAAAAAAGAGGGACACCTATTTCCTTGGTGGGAGTGGATATTAGAATTAGATAGCTAGATTAGTAAACCTTCTTCCATGACCAAATAGTTAAGAGGAATACTACCAATGTGGTTCCTTTGACCACCTGAAGTGGGAGTTTAAATCACCACCAAGATCATGCTATAATTGTAATAAAATGGGACACCTTGTGTGATTTTTTCATAGTGCTCTGAGGTCGGGTGCTCAATACACTTCTCAAGTGTCACAAGCATCGTATAATTCAATGGGAAGAGGTCAACAGAATCAGTCTCGTCAATAGAGAAGATCTATCCATGGTGATTCTCAAAATACCATGACTCCTCAAGAAGGGAAATCTCAGTAGGGAAACAAGGAGTAGAGTACAGCGATGAAGAAATTTTATGGAGCTGAGCAGATGATCTTGGATGATCAGGATGGACCATCTACAGTGATAGGTATAATGATTTTGAATTATACCCTTATTCAAGTGATGTTTGATATTGGTGCATCATATTCCTTCAATGATTCTCATTTTTTTGAACTACTATGTTTAAAACTTGAAATGATTCCTTCTATGTTAAAACTGAAAACTCCTCCTAGTGAAAGAGAGTGTCAATATTTTGTGTGTAGAGTATGTGTTATAACTGTTGATGGAGTTGATCTAAAATGAGACTTCTCGATGTTGTAGATGTACGACTATAATGTAATCTTGGGTATGGATTGGATGACAATGTTCGAGGCTCACATCACCTGTTATAGGAGGACTGTTAGTTTCATGAATGAGGATGGTGTCGAGCATCTCTTTAGAGGAGATAAGATTATAAAGAAAGGTGAAAAAAGTTTTTTGAAACCAACGGTGTGAAATATCTCTTATCTGTTGGCAGCGCTGAATTTGGAATCAATGTAAGAGAGCAAGGAAGATATTTTTCTAGCAACTATGGATCAATTTGTAGATGTATTTCCTAGTAACTTCTCAGGGTTACCACCTCTTTGGGAAATGAAGTTTATGATTGATCTTCTTATGGGTTCCATTCCTATTTCTCTTCCGTATTATAGGATGGCACCAACAAAATTATGGGAATTGAAAGTTTAGTTAGAGGAACTAGAAATCAATGGTTACATTCATCTAAATACGTCTCTATGGGTAGCACTGGTCTTGTTCGTGAAGAAATAATATGGAACTCTAAGGTTGTGTGTGGATTATATTATGTTTAACTAGGTTATGATAAATAATCGGTATCCAATTCCACACATTTATTATCTATTTTATCAATTGAGGGGAGCTCAGTGGTCCTCTAAAATTGATTTGTGATCAGGATATCATCAATTTTAAGTTTGGAAGGAAGATATTCTGAAGACAGCATTCAGAAGAAGATATGGACACTATGAATATGTAGTCATGCCTTTTGATCTTACAAATGCACCAATAGTCTTTATGGCATTGATGAATCAGATATTTCATAGATATTTGGATTCGTTTATTGTGGTTTTTGTAGATGACATATTATTGTATTCAAGGATAAGGGATGATCATGAGGAGAACTTGAAGCCAGTGTTTGGATCCTAAGAGACCATCTTTTTTATGAAAAATTATTAAAGTGTGATTTTTGGATATAAGTGGTATGCTTTCTTGGCCATGTAATTTCTAAAAAGGGTGTTTTAGTGGATCCATAAAAGATATAAGTTTTTATCTCATGGAAACCACCAAATAACTTCTTTGAAATATGATGTTTTCTTGGTCTAGCTGGTTATTACTGATGGTTTGTTTGTGATTTTTCATGTCTATATTTTCCAATAAAAACCTTGACAAAGAATAATACTCCATTCTAATATAATGAGAAATTCTATAAGTCTTTCCAAGAGATGAATGTTTGTATTACATCAGCACCTATCATGATTTGTCTAGAATTAGTATAGGGGTATGTGGTGTATAGTGATGCTTTGGGATCTGGTTTGGGATGTGTTCTCATGAAAGGAGACCGTGTTGTTGCTTATGGTTCAAGGATGTTGAGGGTTCATGAGAAGAATTACCCAACACGCAATTTGGATTTAACTATGGTCATCCATGAATTGAAGACATGGAGTAATTATCACATTGGTATGAAATTAACTGTGTTTATGGATCATAAAAACTTGAAACACATTTTATCATAACAAGATTTAAATCTGAGGAAAAGAAGATGGATGGAGTATCTTCAAATTTTTGACTTTGACTTTATGTATACACTGGGAAAAGGGAATTTGGTGGAAATGCATTGAGAAAAAATTCATATGCTTATTTGGTGAAATAAGCTTCAGATGAATGGTAGTTGTTGTCGGTCCTAGCTGATATGTATGTGGACTGTTAAGATCGAGGTGATGTTGCAGTTTTCTTTTTTATTTTTGTGGTTATAGATTTGGTAAATATGGTTAAAGAGGCACAAACATCTGATGCAGAATTCTTAGATATGAGTTCAAATCTCAATGGTGGGGTGAACATTGAAGGATGGAAACTTGATGAGAGTTCAGTGTTGTGGTTAAGAGATCGGATGGTTGTACCTATAGCTTGTTAGGAACAACTTCTTCATGATTACCACCATTCCAAATGGGATATAAATCTGGGTATACATAAGATTTATAATGTTTTGAAGGCATAGTTTTGGTGGAGAAGCATGAAAAGAAAGGTGTATGAGTTTGTTTCAAATTTCTTAACTTGTCTGCAAGTTAAGGCAGTGCATCTATAACCAGCTAGTATGTTGCAGTCATTACCTATTCCAATGTGTAAATTGGAGTAGATAGAAATGGATTTTTTTATAGGTCTCCCAAGAATGGTTCAAAAACACGATTCTATATGGTTGATAGTGGATCGGCTTACCAAGTCGGATCATTTCATTCCAATTCGTGAAACTCATACGGTGGAGGATTTATCCAAAATCTACATCCAAGAAGTGGTAAGGAGAAATGGCATAACGGTTTCGATCATTTAAGATAGATATCCTAGGTTTACATCTCATTTTTCAAAATCTTTATAGAAAGCCCAAGGGACTCGGTTGATTATGAGTTTGGTGTATCATCCTCAAATGGATGGGAAATTCGAATGGATGATACAGACATTAGAAGACATGTTTTAGGCTTGTGTAATGGATTTTAGTGGCTATTGGGAAGATCACATACCCTTAGTGGAGTTCTCGTATAATAACAACTATCAGGAATCAATACATATGGCTATGTTTGAAGATTTTTATGGGTGTCCTTGTCATTCTCCACTATGATGGGTGAAAATAGGGGAGACTTCACTAGTTGGGCCTAATATTGTCCAATAAATAATGGAAAAGATCCATTTGATTAGAAATAGGATGGATATGACTCACAGTTGTCAGAAATCTTATGTAGATCATCGACAAAGACCGTTGTCATTTGCAGTGAATGATCATGTGTTCTTGAGGATCTCTTCAAGGCTTGGACATCATCACTTTGGGAAACATGGAAAGTTATATCCTAAATATTTTAGCCCTTTTGAGATACTAGAATAGGTTTGAGAGGTGGCATATCAGTTTTCATTTCCATCGTGGTTTAATTTCGTGCATAATGTGTTCTACATATCTCAGTTTAAAACTATCAGCCCAATCCTAACCATGTGATCAAATGGGTTCATGTTGACCTAGAGCCAGATGCTTTATTGGTACATATCCCGGTGTGTATTGTGGATAAGAAAGAGAAAGTATTTCATGAAAAAATCATCAGTTTGGTGTGGGTTTTATGGAAACATGGTCAGATTCAGGAAGAGTCTTGGGAACTTGAGAAGGAAATGAAAGAGCTATGGATGGAAATCTTTAAGGGCAGTGAGGGTTTTCTACTTTCCAAGGATAGAAAGACCAATGGTGGGTTAAATGTAGTACCCCAGTTTTCTAGTATGTAACCCTTACTTTATGATTTTTATGTTTATAAATTTTAAGGGTGAAGGTTGGGAGATTTTGGTAATCTTTCAATAAGTTTTTTGTGCTAAAGTAGATGTGCACGGGCTGCACACGGTTTGTCTAGACTGTGCAGATATGCTTAGAGAAACTGTGTGCAATTGTAGTTTTGAGGTAGTATCTTCAGTACAATTTGATAATGTTTAGGGAGACCGTGCGAGGAGGTTGTGTAAGGGTTTCCTTAAGGAAGTATCTAATTTGCGGTTTGTCTAACCATGCGCAGGGAGAAAGTAAGATCTGATTTTTTAGGATCTTACTCATTTTTTCTCCTACTTACTCATTTTTCTCCTAAATGGACCTAATTTTATATTTATCTCTATTAAAGGTTTTAGAACCTCTCCCTAGATTTTTGGAACTAATTTGGATCCCTCCCTTGGTGTTTTCAATCCCAATTCTCATGGTAAGTGATGCTCTTCACCGTTCTTGCCTCGTTTTTTAGATATACTTAGATCTAATTCTCATATCCTATTTGTTTTTATATCTATTCCTTTTATAGGTAGATCTATGTTGGGGGGTTCCAAATTTGATGGCATTCGGGTTCTTTGATGGTGATAGAATATATCTAAGGTTATTTTTGTGGAGTTTCAACCCGGTTGTGTGAGAATTCTCCATTTGTTGTTAGTTTTTGTCAAAACCTTAGAGGTAGGTGTCTTCTCTCTCAAATAATATTTATATAATTGATTGTTTTAGTTTCAAATTGTTTTATTTTAATGTAATTTATTATGAAAATCATGGAATAAATCTTCTCTAGTGATGATTTATGGTTTGGGGTGAAATTATGTGATCTTGGTGAATTGTTGTGCAAATTGATTTAGTTTCTTGAATTTAAAATGGTGATTTTGAATTATGGATCTTCTGGAATTTCTAAATGGTTTATGTAAAAAGGATGATTTCAATAAAAATGGTTCTTATTGAATTTTTTTGACATTGAAATGGTTTTTATGGAAATAGTTTTCAACAAAAGGGTGTGTTTATTGAAAAGGTTTTTTGGAATGATCATTGGGAATATTGGTGTGTGAGTTCATATTGCATATGTGGGTCTTGGTTGAAATATGACCTTGTTCTCAATGTGAAAGGGTTAATGGAACATGGGATATAATTACCTTGTGATGACTAGGTAGATCAACAATAAACCACTCATGAGTATAGAACTTTCATTTCATAGCATGCATGGTTGGTTGTGTGGATGTGTGGAATGGATTGGGTATTCCAAAGTAATATTGATAAATGGTTTTAAAGCTCTATTTAGTTATTTTTCAGGAAAAATAACTTGTTGGAAAATTGGTTTCAATTGCACTTGAATGATTTTAGTTATAAATGGTTTTGGAAACTTGTTTATACATAGTTATAAAAAATTTATATAAATGTTACTAAATATTCTATCCTAGTTATGTGATTAGGAATTTCATTGGGGGAAACCTACTAAGTGTTATACTCACCCCTTAGTTGGCACCTTGGTTCTTTTGTAGATGCTATCTTCAAGGACACATGAAAAGGTAAAGTATCAAATGTTTTTTGGACCAACTCATGATACATAGGAAGTTCAATGATTATGGAGATTATATTTTGAGGATTATAAAGTCTTGTGATGTTTTGGGAGTCTTTATTTGTACTTTCACTATTTACTTTGATAATTTTTGGTCTTCCATTCTTTCATACATTGGAGTGGTTTTGATTTTAATAAAGTAGTTGTGTTCTCTTGATTTTGTTCATGCATCATTTGTGAACGGTTTAGTTATGGTTTGTTGGTTTAATGGTATATTTATTAAAAGGTAAATTGTACCCCACCTGTATTTGAAACACTTCGGCTTTTTTTCAGCCTTTGGCATCTTTGGGATGTCACTTAAGGCCGAGTAATGACTCATTATACTCTCAATCCAATGAGAATTCATGGGTCATTACATTTTTATCCAATTTATCCAAATAATATCTTAATAAATAGATAACATATGTGTTGTATTTTGAATCAAGGTTTATCCCACATTTTCCATGTATGATAATTTATTTTTCATGCATTGTTTTTATAAAATCCAATTAATGAAATTAACATCCATAAATAAACCAAGATTGTTGAGTTCACAATGTGGGATAAGTGGTTTGATGGATTAAAAAATTTAATGTGTTTTTATGATATTTATGAGTACACATGGAAATATATAACAATATATGGGAAAATATTTATATTGCATAATATGATAGACTCCATGAAAATAATGATATGTAATAAGATATAATAAACTCATATAGAAATATCATTTACATTCCTATGATATATAATATAATTCAACTATTTAATTTGTTGGTCATAAGAAGAAATCTAAAAATCATAAAACATAATAAATTTATGTCTATATTAATGATACATGTCTTGGAAAAATAGTCAATACTAAATATGTTTATAACACTTCCCTATATATAGATGAAGTGGATAAATCATCAAATTCTCACCAACCTTAATACATAAAATGTAATACTTAGGAAGAAAAAAAACATAAGTAATTCATAAGTCACAAAAATATATAATAAAAGAGTAATAATAATAAAAATACCATAATAATAAAGAATACAAAAGTAGGGATATTTTTAATTATCAAAACAAAATAAATAAGAGACAATGAGACACTCCCATTGTTTACTCCCCCTAGAATATGTCACACTGCATAAAAAGGCATATTTGGGTGCCCATTATCATAGATCAACTAGTCAGACTAGGTTGGATGCCCAAAATACCTTGTTAACTCTATTTTTCCCATACCAAAACATCAAGGACCATCAACCGTCTAGAAATACTCCATGACCTCCTAGGATATATGAGTTAAACCCACTAAAGGATGATATTGTATTTCTTGTCAATACATGAGGATGAATGTTGAGTCGGTTGTGAATACTTTCACATATAAATATATTTATATAATAATAGATAAATAATATAGTTAATATGTATCCATTACAATAAATTCATATAATTATTAATTATTATATTATGTCGTCAAAAGTGATTTTAAGTTTTCTAGGAGGCCTTGAGATGAATGAAATATGTTATGAGCTCAATTTTAGAATTTTATAATTCTTGAGTTGATGACTAAAAATGGATAATTTGAAAATATTTTATAAGGGTCAATCAATGGTGAGATTAACTGAAAATAGGGATTTGTATTGACAACCCTATACTTTATAAGATTCATACCAACTATAGAACAAAAAAAATTAAACAGTTTGCATTTGGAAGTGTATGAATATTACTTAGTGAATGCCACTACCTGATTTAAAAAAATTATTATTTTTTATGTGTATTATATGACATTAGAAGAGAAATTAGGACTTCAAAACAGTCACATCCAACATCACATGAGTCATGTGGGGTGTTTATAAAGGTAATTTTAGTCTTTTGAAGGGTTACATAAACATTTTTGTGTGATCTGAATTTCTATAAATGACATTTGAAAGTTTTTAAGGGTAACTTGTACATTGTAAGAGTAACCTAAAAAAATTAAGGTTTAACAATAGTTCTTAAGAGTAACCATTACTTATAAATGGTGGTTTCTTAAGGATTAGTAGTACAAAATTTTATGGCAAAGTTACACAATATAAGAGTTATTTACACTAACATAAAATCTTATTTGAATCTAAAAAATCAAAAATTCAGGAAAATAAAACATATATAATGTGATCTAAAAATTTAGAAATGTGAGAATTTATGAATATTAAACTAGTCAGAATAAGAACTATTCATCATGTATATTAATGACATAATTATTTTTAGGCGATTGTTATTCTAAATGATAATGAAAAATCATGAAGATGGTTTTTTTATGGGATGTGGTCATTATTTGAAGGATTTTTCTACTCCATGATTAGATATATACATGTGAACGTGTATTATAACATGGAATTATTTTAAATGATGATGGATTTTTTAAATAATATAATTAATATGTTTTTTTAATATTTTATAGAGAGTTTAAATACAAATTATTAGGTAATATTTGAAAAATAATAAATAATATGTTTCATGGAAATTTAAATAAAGTTATTTGATTGGGATATAAGAGATAATTATCAAAGGAATTTTTATTTTAATAATTCAAGGAAATATTTACATATTTAAATATATAAACCTTCACACATGGATCAAAATATAATAGGTATAGAATATTGAAGGGAAAAGGTTTCAACATTGTAGCATCCAAACTGAGGAGAATTTGTGAGAAAAGAACAACCTATGAGGATATCAGGGGAGATGAGATGAAGAGGATAAAAAACTTATTGAGTTCATATATATCTTTTTCATCCATAGGAAACCCAAATTTATAGGATTTTTTTGATTTATATATAAAAAATGTTCTTATATTTTTTTGGTTGTTGCTAGAATCTTATAATAGGTACAAGGTTATAACCTCCACTATAGCTATATATTAGAAATAGATGAATAAATTTGTGTTCAATAGATAAAAACAACCATACTTCAGGGATGTAGTATTCATATATAGAGGGGAACCATGTTATCTAATGTGTTTTTTCTTTATTTTATTATGCATTATGATGAGTGAAAGAGATCAGATTTAAATAATTGAATGGTATTTTTTGAGTTTGAAAAAGACCAATAACAAAAATTCCAACCTTATAAGTGTTTTATATTACTCATGTGATCCTATCAATTGGTATTAGTGAAGGAATACCCTTTAAGATCACTTTTTTTTATTTTAAATGAACTATCACATCTTGATCAATTAGAAAGGAGTCGTATTTTTTATGTTAAGGGTTTTTAATTATAGAAGAAGAGAGGGTTCCTTATGTTTTATCTCTAGGGTTTCATATTATTGATTCTATACTAAAAGGCTACATAATACCAAAGTATATTTTTCATTGTATTTATATTATAAGATGAATTTTTAAAATGATTGTAAGGATAAAAAATCACTATTATCCTCGTTATTTGAGAAATAATTAACTTAATTCATGAGATTTCATAATACCAAAGAGATTTGAGAAAAACTCATATCCTTTTTGAGGAAAATATTAGTGTGAATGAATAAAATATTCAAATTTATAAATATTTTTTTATATGAATTCTTGTAAATGAATATGTAAATGTGTATTACATAGTATTCAATTTTATTATAAATACCACCATAAGATATAAAGAGAAGATAAATGATTCAAATATGTTGAAGAAGATCAGGAAAATACTTCTGGAAAAAAATTAATGTCAATATCATAGCTATGAAATATAGATATCTCAATGATTTTATTATTGATGAAATGAGTAGTACACAGATTAATTATGATATGATAACTCTTAAGAAAAAACTCAAAATGGAGAATAAAATTTCCTTCAAAGAAATAAAGGAATTGAAAATTAAAGATGATTAGTTTTTTCCAAACAATGAGGTGGACATGGATGACTATATTAACACCCTCTCTCATGTCTAGGAACATTTCTAGAGGAAGAGGTAAATATAAATGGAAGATAAATTTTAAATTATTTAACTATAGAAATGATGCCCATTTCTCTGTGAATTTTTCCATAAAAGAAAAAAATAAACATGGTTTTCAATAAATTGATAATGTTTTCTCCATTAAAAATGGATTTCAGAAGATAATAAAATATGTAATAAAATATAATGACAATATATTATCAAAAAAATAGAAGAAAATTTCTATCATTTGAATAATGGGTTTTAACTAGGAATAAAGAAATGACTATGAGTAGAAAAATAAAAATGATTCTCAAATGATCTGTTTGGCTCAAGAAATTGAAGGAATAGATTCAAAAGTTGAATAATTTTTGGTAAAAAATAAGTATGTTTTTAAATAATGTGAATCTACCATTGAATACACTATGAGTATGGAAATCTAGATGTGTTTAAAATAGATAGGAAGTCTAAGATATGAGAAATCGCATATCAATAATATATATTACGAGCATAATCAAATTTAGATTAATAAGTAAATTATTTTTCAAATAAGAATAAAAATTAAAACAATGGAATATAGAAAAAATAATATTATTGATGATATGACCTCCATAGATATCCTTGGTGATAATGATGGTGAAAATTTTAATTATAAAATTATTGAGACTAAGAAGTAGAAAGAAAAATACAAATAAAACTACAAAGTCTATTGATCCAATAGTTGAATGTTCACGGTGGAATCCATCTTTCATCTTTTATGTTGAAGATGATGAACCTTAAATGAGTAAATCTTAATTTGTTTTACCTTAGAGGGAAATAATTTCCTCACAAGAAGATAGTGAAAAACTATAATATATTTAAACATTAAATTTATAAAAATATTCAAATCATACTCAAATCTAAAAAGAGATAATTCATAAGAATATGTTTAAGGAAATATGAAATACCAATAATATGAGATATGTTTTTCTCAGCCTCTAAAAACAATCCTCATTTTAGAGACTGCTCAGTTTGGTGTGAAATTTTTTTATTTGTTTTTTGGATAAGTTCCAAATATCTGGAGGTTCAATCACTTGAAGAAACACAAGGGTGAATCTGGTTTGAGATAATGTACCACAAAATGGTATGTTCAGGTTCTGGTAGCTGAATTCATATCACTCGAAGTTCATTAGGTGGATGAGTCAATTCATCGATGGTAGCATCAGTGTTAGTTGAATAGATTTTTTTGGGATCCTCATTTTTTTATTAAATGGATTCCCACTGAATGAGTATAGATTACTAGATGTTCAGATGAAGTAGTTTATAGGATGAATTTAGCTGATGAATCCTCTTAACACTAAGTGCCAAAAGGTGTGGTTCTAGAAGTAATTGAGGATTTCTTCATGAATCTAGAGGATGTGGTGAGGAAAATGGTAGTGGAAGCTACTAATAACTGAACGGATATTTGTCGGACCAGTGAATAATGTTTATGAGTTCATTAATTATAAAATTATAATTAAATATTTATGGCTTACAAAATACCAATAATTAATTAATGATTTTTAAAATATTCATTTACTTACAGTATGATATAATTATATCATAGTACCACTTATAAGATTCCTAAATTTTACTTATTGTTTCATAGGTGAGGATACTTTTCTAATGTGCATATTAATATTCTTAATGGTCACTTTATTATTACAATACTCACATTACTATTCATCAAAAATGAAACTTATTCGAAAATACAATAAAAAATAACAAAAGTAAATTTTGATATTACACATTAAAAATGATGTTTATTTTGTCAAATATAATTTATAAAAGTGATAAAATTTATATTTAAAAATTGTTATCCCTTAAAATTCATTAAAACTGCATTTAGAGAAATATAGCATTTTATGTGTAAAATTGGATTTATTCTTATAAAATTATTTTGGATGATATTAAGAATATTTGATTGAATATATAATATATATATTTCATTAATATAATTCAATAATAGTGTTTTATTTAATTTTATTTATATAAAAATTTATTTTGGGAAAAAATAGTTTTTATAAAACTATATCCTTTATATTAACCCAAATCACAAATAAAAGAAAAATTATTTTGAAATATAGGATCAGAACAATATTGTTTCCCAAAGAGAAATTAACCAAAAATAATATTCAAAATAAATTTTATTGCAAAAAAATCGTCATAGAAAAAACAACATAAATATATTTTAAGGAGGAATAAAATATTCTCTATCGATTTGATTGAAATTACCTTAAGATCCCTCATGATTATACATTTTCTCTATGTATTTTCTTAGGCCACTATTATACAGAAATTGAATCCCCTCTAAATCAATATCTATATTTTTTTAATTCACTCCAATCACTATCGAATCATTCATGGACTAATTGGTAACTTCACATGACTAAAAGAGTTTATTTTAATTTTAAAAGGTATTTCCTCACAATCACATGAGTTTATGTGAAAAACCCTTCAGTTTTACATTCAACACCTTTATTTTAATTGGTACATGAAAATATATTTCCCCTTATTACCAATTTTCTCTTGTAGGTGAATCCAACAAAACTATTTGTCAATATAAATATAGAGACTATTTTTTATATAGAATTCTTTACTTCACCTCTATTATATTGATCATAATAGAAGTGATAAAATATTATTCACCAAAAATTATACAACTCAAAACATCAATATAGTTACTAAAGGAAACTTCACCAAATACATGAACCATTAGACCATCATAAACAAACACCTTATCATTGACATAACTACAAAATACCAATTTATTTAATATTATTCAAATATTTTGTAAATCATATCACCTAGATACTCATATAAGACTATGTTATTGGATTATATTATTCATATTAGTTCATTGGACTTAGGTATACTTCAATGAATCAAAATTTCCATTATTCTGTTCATGGAATCTTTAATCAAATGCACCCTCATATACTGAGATTCACCATGCTACTCATAAGAACCTAAGATGAATATCTACTCAATCAACCACTTGTTCAATAGAATGCTTGGAGACTATGTGTCTCCTATCTCGAATAATATATTCAATCCACATAATACTACCCATATAAGACATCAGTTGGGTAAATCCAACTCAATCAAATATTGATCATTAATTATTCACATTGTGTATTGAAACTCAACCTTGACTCCAATCTACTAAGGCTCCCATTTTTCTTCTAGTGCATGGTTAACAAAAATCTGATTATTTAACACCTATATTGATATTTCTCAAACACTCTATGTTGGAAATGAATCCTTGTATATTTAATTAGACTTCCCTCCTCTGTCAAGTGAATCTCTAGCTCAACCTTGCTTCTCTAATGATCTTAATTGGAATCCCATTGATAATTGTTTTTTGTCACGACTCATCTTATTCCAAAGTTCACTATAAATATTTACAATTTCAAATCTTAGTTCATAGTCAAAAATCATTCTCCAAAATATTAGACTCAATTTATACATACATGATTTTCCTCCACTCATAAACTATTCCTTATTCACTAATGCACAACAGAAGTTTCCAATTATGAATATTTTATTCAACTACAAGAAAATAAATGGTATTTATCAAACATTTATAAAATTTAATTAAATTTTGTTTTTTAAAATGATGTGGTGGGTCATACACTTCCCCATAATCACTCGTACATGGTTGAAACATTTGACACATAGTTGTTTCATCTTCACTCTTGTGTTATTGTATGAGAAATAATTTTTTTTTATTATAGAAATACATAGTTAAGAACGGGAGAAAATTTATCAATTGAAGATGAAAATTTATACTTCAAGTAGAAATTAAATAAAAAATACATTTTAAAAAACTATTGAATTAGTTAAAATTCATGATAAAAATATAAAAATTGGAAATATTAGATTAAAACCCAAAATACACATTTAATAACCCATAAAAATATTGTTTCAATTTTATTTTTATCAAATTTAACTAATTTTTTTATAAAAAAATATATATAGAACTTAAAATAGAGAACACTTAATCAATTAGGAACTAGAAACACACATTTTCATTAAAGTATTGAAATAATTAAAATTTCAACTCAAAATGTTCCAAAATCCACTATTTTTTAATTAAATCATATAAGGGATACAAAATTGTAAAATTTTCATTAAAAATATGTGATAAACGTGTATTAAAATAATTCCTCTTTAAATTCCCTGGTACATAAATATATTTTTGTTCTCAACAAATAAGATTTTAATATTTAGTGGATGAAATTTCATCATAAAAATGAATGATTCGTAATGTAAACCAGGATGTGATTTTCACAAATTTTTTCCCACATTGACTCTCTCAGGTAAATATAAATAATTTTTCTCTCAAAAAGAAATTTTTTGGCTAAAATATGGTTTATATATATATATTAATTTGATAATTTGGAATGGATTTAAACCAAATTAACTTTTCATTCAATTTCAATTTCATGTCTCTCCTTTTTCCATAGTGAACAAATAATCATATTTTAGGATATCAACATATTTATACAAAATCTATGGATGAGTAAGTGTAAAAACTAATAGGATAGCATAATTAAATCATTCAAAAAAAATCAAAATAAAAAAAATCTGAACAATGATTACAGTTTTTCTTTTATTCCATTTGAATGAAACGTTTATTGGCTTAAATCAAACCAAAATATTCATATACAATTAAAATTATAAAACTTACTATCAAAATTTAACCAAAAATAGGGATTTGGAGAATGAAATTGAAAATATATTACCAACTATGTTAATGAAAAACTCAAATGATTGATCACCTCAAAGTGGAAAAATAATTTCAAATATATTGAAAAAAATTCAATGAATGAAAATGAAAACTAAAGCTTCAAAATAGAAATTTTGAAAAATTTTGAAGTTATATTTAATGTCTAATTCAATAAAATCGTTAAACGTATAAAAGTCCCCTCCCCCACATATAAAATTCAAAATTTTCCTATGTGTTTAACTTCATTGTGGAAGATATAATTTGATTAGTTTAAGTTCAAAAGATTTTGCAATTTGAGTAGTGAAAATCGTAAACAAGGGTTACAATCAAGTTAAAAAACATTGTTTCCACAAATTCCATGCATATTTATTGGGGAATTTTATATTTTACAATACTTTTCCTTATAGAAAAAATACATGAATTTTCAACAAAACATAGAAAAAAATAGAATTCTAAGAAATTATTATAGTATTAACTAACACTTCCATTAGTTTCAGATATTCTCAAACAATTAAAAAACATTTTAAGATGAATAATACAATATTTTAGTTCTGATTCATAATTATTTTCAACAAAATATATTAAATAAATCCTAACACCCATTATTTTTATCCTGTATTCAACATGTATTCACGTTGAAATAATTTAGAGAGTGATAACACCATACTTAATTTCCAGTATATAAACAATTTTAAATTGTTATTAACTACTTTTTTATTTTAATAAAACTACTGAGGTGGTGTTAACTAATATTTAAAGATTAAATGTTCATTGAAGAGTGAAAATATTAAACCCTCTTAACAACATTTTGATGTTTCCTTATTTCTCACCTTTAGGTAACTCTCTTTGAATAACAAAAAATCCACATGGATATTATTTTAAATTATCTGAAAGTGTAAAATAAGTTGACAATTAGATTCATCCATAAATTATCAATAAAATTAAACCAATTGAAACAAAAGTTAGAAGAAAATGTTATGGAAGATCTCTGGTTGATTATCAGGTTCTATTGATAATTTGGATTGGGAAAAATTTGAACGGGGGTGAGGGAACATTCATTGATAATATTTATGGCCATAACAGACAATAGTGAATGACATTTATTTAAAAATAAAATATTTTTTTTATTAAACCATTGGTTTCCTCCAATGTTGTGCTTGTTTTAATGTCCATATCCAGACATTCTCCCTTAAATGATAACCATGATCACTCAGCGTGAGTGATTTTTAATGATTATTATTTTATTATTTTTCAAGGAAACTTCATCATGATCTCTCAAAATTACCAAAAACACTAGAATCTATAAATTTCTTACAAAATTCATCAATGTCCATAGAAATATGATTTCTCTCTACAATATTTTCAATTCCCAAAATCTCATTAATAAGAATAGGAATATAATACATTGTAATGAAAAACATAATTATACACTCAACCCACCCAAATTACTAAAACTATCTGGATAAATAATATTAAAAACAATTGACTTTAAAAATACCATTAACCAAACAATCAACTACTTCTCCAAGATGGTCATGAGTATCATTATTTATTTTATTAACAAAAACCACTTAATCCACATTAATAATATTATAGCTCTCTAATATAATGAATCTACTAAAAATGTGGAACTTCACATGATCATCACTAACTTGAAAAATCATTTTTCCTTTTGAAACATCAATTACAACACCACTAATAGTAAGGAATGTTTTTTACAATTTATTAAGGACTATCTTGACATTATCAATTTCAAGCACTAGTAAAGTGAGATTTTACAAATTGAATATTTGGTCATGAACCCCTTTAATGGGTCAATTGATAGACTTAATAGCCAACTTTAGAGAAACATAAAGGGATTTCAACTCCCCAGGACCCAATTAAAAAATAAGTGTAAGGTATAAACGTCACAATAGCTTCCAGGTAACACAAAATATTTTTTTACCTAACCCTATTTAATTTTTTATGATATAATAATGCTTCCAAGGTATTATAATTTTGTTGATTATTTTCATTGAAGGATAGAACTACATTCCTCATTCAATTTAATTGTAGAAATTTTCTATAAATTCAACTATTTGGCCAAAAATATTTTTAGAAATTTTAAATATGAGGGTATTTTATTTACGTCCTCTACAATGGGATTTTTCATGTTTAATTACTTTAATATATCAAGGAATTTTAGATAATTGGGTTCATCATTTTTCCTCTTAACCATTCATGGGAATGGGATGGATGGTGAAAATTGGTCCGTACATTATTTTTCACCAACCACAACCTCTTTATCTCCTTATTTGATAATTTCTCATTTAATATTCCTTTATTACTTATTTATATCATGTGGATAATTGATTTACTACTTATTTTGGACCTTTTTATCCACTTTTATAGTGTTTTCTTCTGTATTTTTATTCCCCAATTCACTTGAAACATCAATATCAACTTCATTGGGTTATATACCAACATCCAAATTAGTTTTTAGACCACGTCATATGGTAAAAACCATTACAATTTCTATAGGATTATCTTATATGATACTATTTATATTTCCCTTATCATTTCCACCAAAATATTTTTCAATTTGTAAATTTTAATAAGTATATTTTTATTTTACACTACTACAAAAAACGGGCAATAACAGCGCTAAAATCGGGCTTTAACAGCGCTAGAAAAGCGCTGTAAAGCTCAGTGCTGATAAAGGGGGGGTCCTTTAACAGCGCTTTTTTAGCGCTGTTAAATGTCACCTTTAAGAGCGCTAAAAAAGCGCTGTTAAATGTCACCTTTAATGGCACTAAAAAAGCGCTGTTAAATGTCACCTTTAACAGCGCTAAAAAAGCGCTGTTATATGTTGCCTTTAACAACGCTTTTTTAGCACTGTTAAATATCTCCTTTAACAGCGCTTTTTTAGCGCTGTTAAATATCTCCTTTAACAGCGCTAAAAAAGCGCTGTTAAATCCCTGCCTGCTGCTAATAAAAAACCTGCACTAGTACAGCCAGCTGAGCAGACCTGCACAAAAACTAGTATATCAACCACAGACCTGCACAAAAACCAGTATATCAACCACAAGCATGTCATCAACCGATCACAACCCAACCAAACAGTGTTCTTACCATGAGTTAGATACCATCTACCCAGAAACCAAAACTACCTCATTACATAGTATCACAAAATATTCCTACACAACTCAGAAGATAAATACTAGAAAATTCCACTATGCATTGTTTCTCCTTGGATTGCCACTTGGTTTTGACAAATCGTGCAGAGCCCGTGCTCCTTGAATCATTCTTCAATACATAAAAAGGATATCCTAACTCTCCCAACCATCACCCTTAGTAATTATGTATATTAATACAAAAAAGGTAACATATCATAAATTGGGGGACTGTAATGAGACATCAAGATTAACATTCTATATATAGGATCGATGTCTGGTAGGATTGGTTGCGTTGATACATGACTCTACCTGGACCTCAAAAATAGATATATGATCTCACTCCAGGACTTTCAGAGAGACTCCAACTATGTCTAGGACGTCCTGCTGAAGCAATCGTACTACCGTAAGTCGGAAAAGATACCAAAACCATCCTAGGAAGGATCATGGGAGCCAACCCTAATGAAATATGTCCTTGATATAGTGTTCAAAGAGATCAATCATGGTACATAAAATTATGTGTCATTTAAAGGGTCACATGCCTTGTCGCTTTACCCTGGGTAACTCCAATGTTCAGCTGCCTGTGTGAATATACATGTCATATCAATAGGAAATTACATGGCATGTTAAAAAACATATACGTGTTACCCTTTGATCTTGCGTCCTCTTATGCACCCTTGCCCTATGTTAGTACATGACGTCAATCTCATGTGATTCTTCCTGTGTATCTGTACAAGGGATAAACTGCGTAGCTGGCTCATTAAAGACGTGTAGTGGGATATATTCCATGTAATCCACCCCAGGTTTGACTCTTACACGTCACATATGACCCATGGATCATTGTACTAAAGTTTTAACACAATCCTAAGGCGTTTGGTCGGTTTCCCGTATGTCAGTTGTTGATTTCACTTAAAAATAAATCCATTTTGAACAAAATAGAGGCACTTTGAGTGGTGTCGGCCACACCGGGCCTCGGATTGATGCGGTGTTGAATCGTACACGTCACACATGAGTCATTGATCGTTGTGAAAAAGTATCAACGCAATCAGAAGCCGTTAGATCGGTTTGGCGTATGTACGTAAAATATTGTCCATTTTAAACTAAATACATACACTTGGAGTGATACCGGTCACACCGCGGCTCTGATTGAGGCGGGGTTGACTCGTACACGTCACATTTGACCCATGGATCATTGTCCTTAAGTTTCAATAGAATCCCAATGCGTTTGGTCGGTTTGTCGTATGTCAGTTGTTGATTTCACTTAAAATTAAGTCCATTTTTAACAAAACAGTGACACTGTGAGTGGTGTCGGCCACACCGGGCCTCAGATTGATGCGGTGTTTAATCGTACACGTCACACATGAGTCATTGATTGTTGTGAAAAAGTATCAACGCAATCAGAAGCCGTTAGATCGGTTTGGCATATGTACGTAAAATATTGTCCATTTTAAACTAAATACATACACTTGGAGTGATACCGGTCACACCGCGCCTCTGATTGAGGCGGGGTTGAATCTTACACGTCACATTTGACCCATGGATAGTTGTCCTTAAGTTTCAATAGAATCACAATGTGTTTGGTCGGTTTTCCGTATGTCAGTTGTTGATTTCACTTAAAATTAAGTCCATTTTTAACAAAACAGTGACACTGTGAGTGGTGTCGGCCACACCGGGCCTTGGATTGATTCAGTGTTGAATCTTACACGTCACACATGAGTCATTGATCATTGTGAAAAAGTATCAATGCAATCAGAAGCCATTAGATCAGTTTGGCGTATGTACGTAAAATATTGTCCATTTTAAACTAAATACATACACTTGGAGTGATACCGGTCACACCGCGTCTCGGATTGAGGCGGGGTTGAGTCATACATGTCAGATATAACCCATGAATCGTTGTCCTAAAGTTTCAACATAATCCGAAGGCGTTTGGTCGGTTTCCCGTATGTCAGTTGTTGATTTCTCACTTAAAAATAAGTCCATTTTGAACAAAACAGAGGCACTTGGAATTGTGTCAGCCACAACAGGCCTCAGATTGAGGCGGGGTTGACTCGTACACGTCACATTTGAAGGTGAGTATGCATACACGATAGTTGACCTTCTTAGAGAAGGGTTTCTGGAAGAGTATAAAAGACATGAAGCAATGAAGATCATTAGAGTGTTGGAGCAAATGTGGTTGCTACAAACAATGTGGAAATCGGCTTGTGCAAAGCGACCTAAGTTACAACTTGCAGGTATTTTACTCTATTTTTTTCTGGAAGGTTTCAGTTTAAATATATTTTGGAATGATCATTTCTATCCATTGTCTTTTAGGTTTTTTTGACAGCCGAGGGGAAAGGGTGGGGTCTGAAGACATTGTAGGATATGTCAAAGGGTGATTTTGTGTGTGAATATGTTGGAGAAATGTTAACTCCCGCAGTTCTGAAAAGATTCACTATTTAAAAGAAAGTCACAATTTTAGATACATCGCAAGATGGTCAGTTTAAAGACATTTTGAGGGACACTACTAAAGACATGCTCAGATATGCACACATCCCCCACTTTTAGATCGTTGTCTACTACAATGATCTTCCAAACAAGATATGCATTAGAACGCTCAAGATACATAGAGAAATTCACTGGCCACCTTCGAGAATGATCTGAAGCACAAACCATGACAGCATTATGTTTTTAACTTCAGCACCTCAATTGAGAATGTGACACCTTTCAGGACTTGGCGCCATTGTATGTCGTTTCGTCCACTGAATGGGTCTATCCTTTTATTTAATTTTTTTAACTTCAGTCAAATATTATAGAAAGATGTCACGGCAGATCCTTCACCATTTTGTTTTGATGAACATCTCATTACATTGTTAAGATGTAGTGTCTTACAGATTCACAAACTCTATCATGTATGGTCGGTTTGATGGATATCCTAGCTTTGAATCCAGAAAATAAATCTTCGGAGTATCCAAGTTCACCGCAATTAGCAACCAATGTTGCCTAAAAACACAAAAAGGAATAAGTAATAAAAAAAGTGAAAATATAATTGATATGCTTTAATCGTAGAGTATTACCCCTGCATGGTTGGTATTAGGAAAAGTCTGTCATCTGTAATCTTGCGTTCAAATGTTTTCAGCAAGTCCTTCACTATTGCATCCCTTTTTGATGACTCTATTTTTGTTTGGTGTGTTGATGTGATATGAGGACTAACCAGTCCAAATCTTGGCTCATGGGAAAATCCCTTCAACTGTTTTTCATAAATGCGTCTGTCAACAATATAAAATGCATTTAGTCATAATTTGCACATTAGATCAGCTTTTAGAAAATCAATTCATGGAAACATACCTCATATATACATTTACAACAGTGACGCCTAACCAACCGTTTTCAAGGATTTCATTTACATTTTCAGCAGCAACGAAATCTTGACTTTCCTCTCCGTATATATTATCTTCGAAAATCACTATATGACTATTACCATCTTTTATCTTCGTATCCACATGAGTCTTCAATGCTAGTAAATGTGGAAAGAGAACAGGTGGTGTTATTGTGCTTTCAGTAGCTCCTTGGGATCGATTGGTCGATCCTTTAGATGGTTTCGAGCCGATGTTAGTCACCCCCTTTCCTTTCTCCGTCTATAACAACAATCATTGATTCAGACACTCTTTTCATTAATTGTTAAGGGTTTAGCTTGAAAATAAAAAGAAATAAATACCTTTTTGTCTGCATGTACTCTTACAAGTTTTTCCGGCCATGCAATGAATGTCCCAATAGCCTTTTCGACCGTATGAATATCATCGTCATCAAGTGGAATAGGTAGCATTGCATTTGGCTCATGAGCTACAGTAATCGTCACTTTCAGATGATCTTTTGAAAGTGGTCTATTATGCAGTGTGGCATCTGGGATATTGAACACTGTATCCCTCGCTACAAGGTGATAGGTGGGTGTTGACAGATATAAATCACAATCATTATCACCCTGTAGAAGATCAGTACAGATAAATTATCAGTGTTTGTCTGATTCATATTTCATGGGAACCGTTATTAGAATATTGATTACCACGGCTAAGACATTTTTTTTAGGTGAATGGCTCGCCTCAAAGCTGGTGGGGGGTGGGGCAGGATGTTCATGCGGTGGTTGTTCCTGAGTTGTGTCCTCCCTTTGCTTCCCACCCATAAAAGTTGCTAGCAACTCTCCCTGCCATTGCAATTGTTCTTCAAGGGTTGCTATTTTTTCGCTCATTTGTTCCAATTTTTTCTCTGTATCATCTATTTTTTTCTTCTTCTCAAAATATACTCGGGGTGTCACCCCAAACCCTGCACCTCTGACACGACCGTATTTTTCTGGCTGCTTCAAAGCCGTCGATAATAGGTCTGTATCAGCTACAGGAGTAGCTGATTCCTGTGACTGTCAGATATAGGAAAAAAACTAATTATTTTTATGTAATAGCAATTTTAAACAAATCTTTTTATCATCGTGTCATACTTACACATATTTCCCACACTTTTTGTGTGTTATCATCTATTAACTTCCCTTCTTTGTTCACACGTGCCTCCTTCCATAGCACATGACGTGGGATAGAAGTGCATTTGGTTTTAGATTCATCAATCTACATATAAACATAGAAAGATAATTATGATGTTGTTTATTGGCACCTAACAATATTACTGTAAATTTACAATACGTACCATTTTCTTTTCTAATGAAGTGTACCCCATCCTTGCTTTACGATAGGGGTATGTTGGATTTGATGCACGTTCCTTATTTTCAGTACAGAGTTTCTGTTTCATAAATGAAATATTGACAATCAAAGTGATGAATACAGGTATCCTCAAACAACGTATTATCACTCACAATGTACCTGAAACTTCTCATCCCCACGACGGCCAATAAATGCATCCCATGCTTCTTGGGATATCTGGTGCGCATAGACAATGGGTGGGTGAGGGTTTATTTTACCTTTAGAATCTTTCAGGTGATATCTTGTTAAAATAGTACGAAAACCTCGATGAATCTTTCCTGCAAGCCTTAGTACATAATCCTTGCGTGAGTCGTCTACTATAAATGTACTCTGCAAGAGATTGAGAAGAGTAAGACATTGTTTCATCATTTTATTTGCTAGTTAATTAAAGAAATAAATTCATAATGTTACCGTAATTTCTTCCCAGATCACAGCCTTCAACCCGGACACAACATGGTGCCATGAATCTATGTCAATCGGCACGCGTTGCCGAGTGACAACTCCAATGTAACTGCTAAACATAGCCTTGTTGGGATTCACATGTTGGCCTAGTGCATTCCATCCGACTTCAAATTTGATGCCTTTGCTTTTCGCCTTAAGAATTTTGGCTAACACTGTCAAACTACGACGCACCTGTGATTTCTGCGACGTCGGTCCTTCATTCCCGAACATTTCATCGATATCAACATCATCTATATGTTCATCTACTATGATATCAACGGCATGTGCTGATGGTTGTTGGACCTCAACACTAAGAGAAGGAGCCGCAACAGCAAGAGCAGCAGCAGGAGCAGTAGGAGCACCAGGAGCCGCAGCAGTAAGAGCAGCAGCAGGAGCAGTAGGAGCACCAGGAGCCACAGCAGGAGGAGGAGTAGGAGCCACAGCAGTAGGAGCAGCAGGAGCCGCATCAGGAGCAACAGTAGCAGCAGCATGAGCTGCAGGAGCAGCAGGAGCAGCAGCAGCCACAGCAGCAGCTGCTTGAGAGACTTGTTCAGTCTCAAGGTTAGGAGCACCAGAATGTGCAGAAGTCATTATCTGCAAAAGTGGTTGAACAGTTCATTCAAATTACATAAATTCTGTAATGATAAGATAATAACATGAGATAACAAGATCTATATTACAAACAAAATATAACATGTTTACTGAACTCTCTTTCTTTTTTTCAAAGGTTGAAGAGATTTGAAACCTCTATCGACAATCCAAATCCCTTCATTGTGGTCTCCTCTAACATACAAAACATCATCTGCATTGGGACCGCTCCGAATTGATTGTGACGTACCACTAAAAGGATCGTCCTCAACTGAATTTTCATCGGAACCCTCAATAGTTTTGGACGATAACATAACAATCGACCACTTTCGGTTTGCGGGATCTGGAACATAAAAAACTTGTACCGCTTGTGATGCCATTATAAACTGTTCGTCTTTGTACCCTTCTTTACTAAAATCAACTTTCACAAATCCCCATTCATCTATTTTAACACCACTATTGTTATCAATCCATTTGCATTGAAAAATCGGCAATTGAAATGTCGTATAATCCAACTCCCATATTAGTTTGATAATGCCAAAGTATGACATATTTGCATAAATTGGATTTCTATCCTTACTACCAGAAACATGCATCGCTTCAGCCACTAGTGTAACTCCACTATTTTGCATGGTACTCTCTTCATCATGTTCATCCGTATAGAATGTATAACCATTAATTACATACCCACTGTAAGATAATACATACACACTTGGTCCAGCGGCTAGCCATCGAAGTCGTTCTGAAATTGAATTCGGATTTTCATCCAACTGCTTAAAAATATGGTCCTGAAACCATCCTATAAACTGGTGATTATGTGTATCTGCTAACCATTTTTCAGCCCTCGATGGATTCAACTGCCTAAGAATTTCTTTGTGAGTTTCAATATATGGAGCAACCTCCCAACTGTTATGCAAAACATAAATTTGAGCCTGCTCCCGATCTGTAATACTGATTGTTACAACTTCTCTTCCAGAAATTCCCCCAACCTCAATGCGTCCAGTGTGACGAGATTTCGGGAGACCAATGCTTTCCACATCAGATAGGTATTCAATACAAAATTCAATGGCTTCCTCAACAATATATCGCTCCACTATACAACCCTCTGGCCGACTTCGATTTTTGACATATCCTTTAAAAATCTTCATATACCGTTCAACAGGATACATCCATCTATAGTGCACAGGACCACAAAGTCGAATCTCTCTCACTAAGTGAATCATCAAATGAACCATCATATCAAAGAATGTTGGCGGGAAGAACATTTCTAATTCACATAATATGATGACAATTTCTTTTTCCATAGCTGGCAATTTCCCCGGGTCTAAAACTTTGCTACATATAGCTTTGAAAAAGAAACAAAGTTTGGTTAACGTATGACGAACATTCTTGGGTAAAATGCAACGTAAAGCTATAGGAATTAGATCTTGCGTCAAAACATGGAAATCATGTGATTTCAAACCTTTTAACTTCAAATCATTCATTGACACAATGTTCTTGATATTTGATGAGTACCCCTCTGGAACCTTTACATCATTAAAGAAGTTGCAAAACTGATATCTCTCTGCCCTAGAAAGAGTATAAGCAGCAGGAGGAAGAAACATTCGATTTTCACCTTTCACAGGAGCCAACTCTTCTCGTATTCCCATGTCAACCATGTCCAACCTTGCCTTAATTCCATATTTTGTTTTGCCAGGGGCATTTAGCAACGTTCCAATAACACTATCACATACATTTTTTTACACATGCATCACATCAAGAAAATGTCTGACGTACAAACAATTCCAGTATGGTAATTCAAAAAAAACTGATCTCTTTTTCCAACCGATTTTCGTAAGGTTTTTCGAAAATGGTTTACCAAAAACAGTGTTCATATCTTTTACTTTCTCAAACAGCTGATCACCTGTTAGTGGAGACAGTGTTGTGCGTTTTTCTGAACTTCCATTGAATGATGTCGTCCAAGATCGGTACTTATGCCGACGAGGTAGAAATCTATGATGTCCTAGAAACACAGATTTCGATGAATGTTTCAACCTAATTGATTCTGTATCTTCTTCGCACACGGGACACCCTTGAGTTCCTTTAATGCTATAGCCTGACAAATTTCCATAAGCAGGGAAATCATTTATTGTCCCATACAACATCGCTCTCAACGTGAAGTATTCACTTTTATAAGCATCATACAACATTACACCTGAGTCCCACAATAACTTCAAATCCTCGATCAAAGGAGTCAGATAAACATCAATATCATTACCTGGTTGTTTTGGTCCTGATATAAGCATAGATAACATGATGAATTTTCGCTTCATGCATAACCAGGGTGGCAAGTTATAATTTAGCAACATAACAGGCCATGTACTATGAGTGCTGGTTTGAAAACCAAAAGGATTCACTCCATCTGTAGATAACGCAAGACGAAGGTTTCTCGGCTCTTTTCCAAATTCAGGATACTCATGATCAATTTTCTTCCATTGAGGAGAGTCGGCCGGATGACGTAATAACCCATCTTTATTTCTTTTATCTGCATGCCACGACAATTGTCTTGCAGTTTCTTCACTTCCATATAAACGCCTAAACCTTGGAATGATTGGAAAGTACCATAAAACTTTCGTAGGATTGGATTTATCTTTCTTGTATCGAGAAGCACCACACTTTGGGCATTCTGTAAGTGATTTGTTCTCCTTTCGAAATAATATACAGTCTTTCGGGCAGGCATGTATTCTTTCAGAAATCATTCCCATCGAGCGTAGCATTCGTCTAGCTTCATATGTCCGGCTTGGGAGCTCATTATCTTCCGGGAGCATGTCATTCAAGAGAGCAAGTAGTTCCGTAAAACTGACATCACTCCATCCATTGCCTGCTTTCAATTTATACAACTTCAGTACAGCTGACAATGTTGTATACTTAGTGCAAGCAGCATACAATGGCGTCTTTGCACAACTCTTTAACTTCTCAAACAATTTTGGGCAATCACGGGGTTCATCTTGAATTGTCTTTGTCATTTCCTCAATACGATCTTCATCATCATTGACATCTGTAATCACATCCTCCATACGGTCTTCTTCATTATCTATATTTGTATTCATATCTGACGATCCATAAAACTCAGTTTTATCCCAGCCAGTAGCTACATTCGCTTTTTCTCCGTGTTTATTCCAACATTTATAACTCCGATCTATTCCGTGACATATCAAATGTTCTTCCAACTCCTCTGGAGTAAGTAGTCTAGAATAACAACAACGTAAACACGGACAAAGGATTTGAGAAGGATCCTTTGTGTGATCCTTTGCAAACTTGATGAACTCTTTCACTCCGTTCTCGTACTCTATTGTTAAATGATTAGAATCCATCCAATCTTTATTCATCTTCATCCTATTTGAATCTCAAATATTAGTATTTATGGTTCAAGTACACAAAATAAGACTTCCAAATACAGTAGAAGGGAACCACTTCCTTGGAAGGAGATCAAGTAGTCTAACCTACAATCAAGATTCATAAAAAAGAATATTAGATTCACTAAAAAGATGATTATCTATCACTCTATAAGGAGGATATAACAAGAGATAGAGGATTTCCAATCGATGAGAGATACCTTTATCAGAGCACCGAATAGGGGAACCTAAAGGAGACTTGTAATAGGGGATCCTCTCATTATTTTATATCTTATCTCTTGGTAAATGGTTTCTGTTTTGTGTTAGAGTACTTTTGTGGGATCATGTTGGTCAACACACCATTGGGGTGTGATTAGAAGGCATCTGTCTTCGTAAGGGGTGTTCCCTCATGGTTTGTGAGTATTGTTTCATTTTGGATTTATACATGCTTGATATGATATGTATTGAATAGATAGTGATGATGTAATTTTTGGTATTTAATCAATATCACATTGATTGTTACCGTAGATGAGTGACCGTCATGCCTCATAAGGGTAGAGCCCATGTCTTTTATGGAGAATGGGATATCTTGGTAGACCATGTAGGACCAGTTCTTCCACAACTAGGTGAGAACATAGACCAGTTTACGAATATTTTTCTTGATGATAATGGATTGAAACAAGAAATATTTCCCCCAGTAGTAGACTGGTTATAGGATGTGTTTCATGAGAATTGATCAGGGCTACCACCTAAAAGAGACTTTGAGTTCATGATTGAGCTGATGCGTGGAGTTGAGCCATTTTATATAACGCCTTTCAGAATGAAACAAGAATAGATTCAGGAACATAAAACTCAATGAGAGGAGTTAGATTATGAAGGGTGCATCTGCTCGAGTATGTCACCTTGGGGATCTCATGTTTTATTTTCCAAGAAGGATGACAGAACATTACATATGTGTTTCTATTAATAGAATATGAATCAGATGAAAATTAAGAACAGATATCCACTTCTTTGTATTTTTGATCTATTTGACCAGCTGAGGGGTTCCATATTGTTCTCTAAGATTGATCTAAGGTTTGTTTATCATCATTTGAGGTTGAGAAATTCTGATATACTATAAACTAATTTTGAAATCATGTATAGTTTTTATGAATTCTTCATAATAAAATTTGTGTTGACGAATTCCCCATGGCATTTATTCTCTTGATGAGTTGAATATTTCACTTGTACCTAGACCAGATTGTAGTTGTTTTATGGATGACATATTGGTGTAATACCAAAATAATTATGATCATTCCCAACATCTGGACATCATCATGAGTACACTTAGAGAGAATCAGCTATACACAATCTATCTATATGAAAACATATACATCTTCTTCATAGATTGTTACCTTAAGGCGGCGGCCGAGGGCGTTGCGGGTTGCGGAAGGCGGCCGCGGAGGGCGACCGAGGGCGGCCGAGTGAGGCGGAGGGCAGCGGAGGCGGCGGAGAGCGGCCGAGGGCGGCGGAGGGCGGCTGAGGGTGGCAGAGAACGGCGGCCGAGGGCGTTGCGGGCAGCCGAGGGCGGCAGGCGGTGGAGGTCGGCCGAGGGTGTTGCGGGCGGCGGAGGACGGCGAGTGTACCGAGGGCGGCAAGCTCCGGCGAAGCGAACACAGCAACGGTATTCGGGAGAAGAGTAGCAGGGTTACGGTTCCGCGAGGGCTTTAGCTGCGATAAAACGAGGGCACTGTGCGACCGACTTTATAAAAAAGTCGACTAAGGTTTTATCAGTGCTAAAAAAACGCTGATAAAGGCTACCTTTATCAGCGCTAAAATTATAGCGCTGATAAAATCTAGCTTTATCAGCGCTTTTCTAGCGCTGATAATATTATGATTTATCAACGCTAGAAAAGCGCTGATAAAGATTCCCCGTATCAGCGCTACAATTATAGCGCTGATACAGGGTCTCTTTATCAGCGCTTTTTTAGCGCTGATAAAGATAATTTTTATCAGCGCTTTTTGAGCGCTGATAAAGGATACCCTATATCAGCGCTGAAATTTGAGCGCTGATAGAGGTGTTCTGTATCAGCGCTTTTTTAGCGCTTATATAGGCGAACCTTTATCAGCGCTTTTTGAGCGCTGATAAAGACCAACTGTATCAGCGCTAAAATTTTAGCGCTGATACAGATCATATTTATCAGCGCTTTTCTAACGCTGATAAATATTACTATTATCAGCGCTAAGAAAGCGCTGATAAACATTAGCTTTTTCAGCGCTGTAATTTTAGCGCTGATATAGGGTATCCTTTATCAGCGGTTTTTCTTAGCGCTGTTATAAGGGCGTGCTTCCCTTTCCCGTTTTTGTAGTATCGTTAGATTATATGAATGATTTTTGAGAGTTCATTTCAATATTATTTTTAATTACCTGAGGTCCCATTGTATCTATAATTATATCATCTTCATAGTCCATTTAAAAAAAATATGGTGTAGCAACAGTTCTAGATCCTATTGAAATTTTGAATTCTCATCCCAATACTGGTTTTAATATTCTGGTTTCAGCTATTGTGGAAATCTAGTGGTAGTAGACTATTTAATAACTCCTTAATCTCTCCATGATAGGTTAGTGATATTTTTCTTTCTAGGGTTATTATATTTTTATAATAGATGATTGTAATCTTATTTTCCTACCTTAAAATCCATAAAATGGAAAATTTCATCCTGATATAAAAGTAAATCAAATTTAGGAAAACAAATCCTCGTATGTCCAAACTTCCCACAATTATTACATTTTAATCCTAATGAACCCTCATGAAAATCATTTTAATGTCTTACAGATTTAGGATTGGAATCAGCCATTTGGATATTTATTTTACTAGAATATTTATTTTGGTATTTTTGGTCAATTTTATCAATTATTTTTTTCTATGATAAGCTATAAAATCATAAAAATCACAACCATATGATTTATTAACAATGGCTTGGTGGTAAGAAGGGATATCATTATAAAAAACATTAATCAGGAGGTGGGGGAAAAGTTGATGATTGGGGCACTACCTAATAAGAGCTCAAAAACATTCCCCCAGTCTCATAGTAAAGATCAACCTCATCATAGAAAAAACTTATGATATTTTACCTTACATCAATGGTTATGTTTGTAGGAAAAATCACAAATTTCACTAAGCTAATAGTCTTGGGTATCTAATATATCCTCATCTAAATTTTAGAACGAGCTCCTAACCTTCCACTTCATAAATAAAGGAAATCTCCATGCTTTATATCTACCTCACTCATTATATGTAAGGGAAGATGATATGTCACAATATAAAAGTCTCTAATAAGGTAAATAGACACTTCATTCAGTAACCCATTATAGGATGGAAGAAAAGAAATGTAGGAGAATTTTATTTCATTATTCTCAGACCAAAGAGTTTTCATAATGGAAGATAGATTGCATGAAACCTTATATAATTTGATCTCCCATTGTTAGTATAGCTCTATAAATTAATTTATAGGTAGAGATATAATGATGTTATCATGGTGATCGAATACTCTCCCTATGGTATTCCATTTATGTTTTGTTTTTTATTTTATAGTAGTTACATGTTTTTAATTTAATATATGAACGGATTTAATTTTTCATCTTATGGTCTAGTGTGCATATACTAGGTAGTTTTAGTTTGTTTTGAAATAGTTTTTGTTCTTATTTTTTGATTTTTATATTATCCATTGGTTGTATGAAGCCTTCCCCAACAACGATGAAAAATTATAATTTGAGTTCATTGACTCACTGAGAATATTAATTTATTTTCCTACTTAAAACGAGTAATGTAGAATATTGGTTTGAACACATAGGGAATGTAAAAAATTGTCTCTGAACCAATAGGATTGCAAGTGGAAAAAATTAAATAAAATGATAAATATAATGTAATTGGATACTTTTGAAAATAGTGTTAAAAAACAAGGAAATGTAAAATGGGGGAGTGAAACTATTTTCAAATGAATAAAACCCAACGTTAGAATTAGAAGTATTTATAGATTATTAATGGGGCTAAGAAACATTTAATTTTCAGATCATGAAATTATTCTCCATTTTTTATAAAAATTGATTTCTATCTATGATAACCTCCAAGAACTAATGTCAACACCTTCTATTATAGGGGTTAACTTTTTGTGGGTAGGGAATTGTAGATAATAACTACAAATCCAAACTCAACCATTAAACAACTAATTTTTTTTCCCAAATCAAGTTGTCGATTAATTTTTTTTTGAGCCACACATTGATGAATTAAAAAAAACACTTGTTGATACAAAATGTGATAACTGCCAGAGGAATAATTGTGAAAGGATGGATTTTGAATCTACTCTGATCACGGCTTTTGCAATAGCGTCTCCTCAGGCATTCCTCTTGTTTGATGCTCTGGTGTTGGTGTCAACTCTGATACCTGGTGATCCCTCCCAAAGTATACCTCCTTCAACCTCATCATTCAAGGAATATCTCTGTCAAAACCTCTCCTTTCTGAAATGTTTTGAAGCTTATCGAGAGGTTTCTGTGGGTTCTTCCTCTCGTTCGGAAGATGGCTCTCTGGTTAGTTGCTTTTATGGGTCTCGGCTCGAGTTCGAGTATCGCCGAGTTCATCCTTCTACTGTTCGTTTCATGGTTTTATTTGTACTATAGCCTCTTTCCCGAATAAATTGAGTCTTCGACCAAAACTTTTATATGGTACTATGGAACTCCTCCGATGGACTCTGGTAGAAAGGTTTGGACTTACAAGCCTCCTCTCCTTATATTCCATCTCTTCATCATCTCTTGACATATGGTCTCCCCGTGGAGGGTTTCCATGCCGAACAGTAAATCCTTATGCATTATTTTGTCCTGGCGGGAAGACTTCTTCTTGTCTTGGTGTCACAGCGCCCGATTTGTTGGTCATTGGAGATTTTCCTTGTTTTGATTGTCTGTGGATGTGAATTTGGGCAACGAATCCTTCATGGCAGTGGTGTGGATCTCTCTACTTGGGCTGCCTCTACCTTTCATGTCCCCTGGTTTCCTGAGCGGTATCGGGAACTCGTTGGGCTCCTTCCTAAGCGCCAATGAGAGATCGCTTCGTCTGGATGATTCAGTGACTACTTGTATGTGCGTTGAGATGGACTTATCGGTTCCTCTCCCATCCAAGATTCTACGCAGGGTTGAAGGGATTCTCATCTTTTCTCAATCTCTAGTGTTTCCTTTCCCGACGCTCTTTTTCTCAAACTGTCACTTTCAAGGACATGCTTTCCCCTTATGTCGTAAATCTCGGTAATCCCTTGCAGGAAGTGTGTAGGTGAATCCCACCAGAACCCTAAATCATCTCCTGGTGTGCCAAAGGTTTCTCCTCCCAGATCTGAGTTGGGTCCTAGAGATAGAGGAAAGGGAATTCATATATCGTCTTCCTCCTCGGAGCCAGTATCCTCTTCCTCTTGGGCAAGCTGTTTCTCGGTGGTGCCAGTTCCTGCAAGTTTGGTGTTAGCACCTCTCATCATTTCGTATCCCCTCTTGCCTCCAGATTCTATTAGTCTTCTTTTTCCACCCTTTCTTAGGGAGCATTTGTCTTAGGCTTCTCCCTTCCCGCTGGACCTATCTATCAAAGAACCTTCTACTGGAGACTCCTCTGATTCTCTTGTGCAGGTTTCCTCGCTAGTGATCAGGTCTCCTCCCTCCCCAATGGAGGTGAACCTTTTGGAACCCCTACCTAATGATAGCTTCCCCTCCACCCCGAAGGAGACGTTACTCAAATTTCTTTATCCTACATCTCCAATATTCACGTGATATTGTGGAGCTCGAACCAGATCTTAGTTAAGATCCAAGTAAAATACCACGTCTTCTATACAGTTTTAGGGACATGAGTCTTGGGCTAGTTCCAGACACCTCTTCTCTCGATGATTAATCTCCTCTTATGGAATTCCTGCAGTTTTGGATCACGGGTAAAGTCGGATTTTACTCCAATGAATATCATAATAACTCTATCTCATTGGTTGTAGTGTTAGAACCCCAGCAAGACACATTGAAAATTAAGGATTTTTCTCGTCGCTTACAAGTCCAAGGATTCCTCTCTGGTTTCCCCTCTTAACTCTCATATTTCTACTTTTTGGAAAGCTGGTTTTTCAGTTGATTCGCTCTCTATGTCAGATCAGTTTATCAATATCAAGGTTTTAGTGGGAAAAAATACTTTCCTTCTTTCTGTTGTTTATGAAAAATATGATGCGCAAGCTAGAATCTCACTTTGAGACCTGATCTCTTTCAATCCAGGAGATTTCTCTTGACTGGTTGGAGGTGAATTCAACATTATGGCTAGTCTAGAGGACAAAAAACATAGGGTTCCTTTCCCTAGGAGAGGAAGTCGGGAATTTGTGTTGTTCCGGGAAAACAATGGGCTCTTGGATGCTGGTTTTTCTGGAGATCTGTTTACCTGGTCCAATAATCAATATGGGATTTACCGATCTTGGAGCTTCCTGGATCATTGCCTTGTGAATAGAGTGGCTCTTTCTGTTTTTTCTATTATTAACATCTCTCATATGGTTCTTGGCCTATTGGATCACTCCCCTCTTTGCATAGCCATGAACTCCAGGAAGGTAAGTGAGGATTTCTTTCATTTTTCCTCCACTTTGGTGGATAATCCTAGTTTCTCAAACCTTGTGGGAAACTCTTTGGTTCATTCCTTTAGAGTTAATCCCGCTCTCACTCTATAATAATATAAGGCTTTCCAAGGGCCATCTTCGCTCCTATTCCAAGTCTTTTCCTTCAGGGGATCAAGAGTTGGAGGATCTCAATAGGGACATCCAACGACATGAATTTAGCCTTTAATATGCATGGGATGATGACGTCTTTAGTGTTTTTAGATGCAATAAGGGTCTCTTAGAAGAGGTATTTCTGAAGAAGGAGCATATAGCTAATGAGAAATCAAGTGTTAAATGGCTTCATGAAGGAGATAGAAATACCTGATTTTTCCATGCCGGCCTCAAAGAAAACGCAGGTATATAAACCCAAACATGCATCTAGAAGATGGATCACTATCCAATGAGATAGATGTTGTTAGAAATATGGAAGACTCCTTCCGATCGTTATTGGAGTCCCCTTACCTGAGAACTGTGGGGGGTCTTCTCGAGTAGGCATTTAGATATCCTTGATGTGATTCCCTGCATTGTGTCTGGTGAAGTGAATGATGCATTGAAAGCTATTCCAGATGAGGTAGAAATCAGAGAAGCGGTTTGGTCAATAAATCCTGATAGCGCTCCGGGGCCGAATACATTCCCTACTTCCTTTTACAGGATCTCAGGGGACATTGTTAAAGGGATTTTTATTAGTGCGGTGCAAAACTATTTTCATGGTGGTAATCTCCCTCGAGTGGAATGTGACAGTAAAATTGTTCTGGTTCCCTAAGTCAAAAATCCTAAGACTCTAAATCAGTATCATCTTATCATTTTGTTCAACGTTCCATATAATTTCATAGCTGGTGTTCTCAACAAAAGACTTTCACCCTTCCTTCCTAGTTGGGTGGCCAAGGAGCAACACGAATTTGTGAAAGGCATGTCAATACAAGGGGTTATTTCCTTGGCTCATGAAGAGATAAGTGATATGAACCTCAAGTCCTTTGGTAGAAATGTGGCCATTTAACTGGATATGAGTAAATCGTATGATAGAGTCAAATGGAGTTTCGTCAAAAAGGTCTTGGAATGCATGGGATTTTCAGGTTGGGTCATTGATATTCTCTTTTGTTGTTTTAGTTCTCCCTAGTTTTCTATCTCCTTTATGGGAAAACTGTTTGGTTTCTTTAAAGCTTCTAGAGGATTGTGACAGAGAGACCATCTTTCCCCCTCCTTATTTATCATTTCTCAAGATTCTCTCAGCCGCCAATTTATTCATTACATTTATTTTTTCATGATCTCCCCCTACCGGAATAAGTTCCAGGCTGGAGGTATTTCTCATCTTATATCTGTGGATGACACCATTCTCTTTGTCAATAATAGTAGTAGATCTATCCAAGGGGTTAATGAGGCCTTATAGGTGTGTTTCATTTGGAGTGGTCAAGTTTTCAACCGTGAGAAAAGAAACTTCCTTCTTCCTAAAAAATATTTGGAGAGGAGGATAAGGGTTTTGGTTTCCAGCATTGGTATGCTGAAAGGTTCTTTTCTTATGATATACATGGGTTCCCAAATGTGTCCCCAAACCCCCTTCTCATCAAGCACATTGATGGGGTCATTGAGAAAATCTATGGTCATATTCTCAACTGGAAGAATAGTTTTTTATCTTTAGGAGGGTGCATCACTTTGATTAACTCCATTCTCTCCTCCATTCCTATGCACATCCTGGATGCTCTAAAGGTACCGAAGAATGTGATTTCCAACATTGAGAAAATGTTTTCATCCTTCTTATGGGATGAGCACTTGGAAGGTAAATGTCATTGGGATTCTTGGACTAAGCTTGCCAAACCTATTAAGGGAGGGGCCTTTAACCTCAAGAGTATTTCAGATACCATGAATGGTCTCCAGGCCAAACTTTCCTGGGAAGTCATTGAGGGGAGATCTTTATGGGGTAACCACATGATTAATTCCTATGGCACTATTGGGTGCTCTTCCAGACATAGGTCCTCTAGGATTAAGAAGCTGATTCAGCCCTATATCCCCATCATACAGTGTCAATATCACTAGATAATTGGAAAGGGTGAAGTGATCTATTGGAATCATTAGTGGTCAGGGTCTCCTCTCGGATTCCCACACTGTCCCACCCCCAACATCAGTTTCAGGGAGGAAATAAATCATCCCACTCTCATTTGGGACCACACTGGATGATAACCATAGGAGTGTTTTTATAACATTAATCTCACTAATGAACAGAATCATCGTGTGTTGACTGGATCTACTTCAGGTAAGTTCGAAGTCAGGGACTTTTATAATTCTCAATCTGCATCTGATTTCTAGGATCCATGTTGAGATTTTTTATGGTGAAAATAAATACAGTTGAAGTTCCTTTTCTCACTGTGGCGCGTCCGGAACAATGCCCAACCAACTGATGAGAACATCCAGTGGGGAGAGATGTTTCTTGATTCTAAATGCTCATGTTGTAGGGAACCAAAATATGATTCCATGTTCCATCTATTCTTCAATAGAAACAGGGAAAAGGAGGTTTGGGGAGCCTTCAGCTAGTTTACAGATTGGTCTGGACAGTCTTCTTCAGTTGAGTCCTTTGTCCAATGGTTCCAAGGTGCTGTCAATCCCAGCTCTGAGAGAAAGGCCAGATTATTCATTCTCATTGTAGGCTATTGGGCCCTTTGGGCATCCAGGAATGAATCTCAGCATCAGTCTTCCTTGTGGTCTACTTTGGGTATTCTTTTTAAAACCAGGAACTTGGTTTTGAAATTTCAAAGGTCGTGGATGGTCCCTCTCTCACGGCCATTCATCCCGTGCTCTCCTCACTTCACATTGGATCACCTGTCCAGGGAAAATGGATCAAATGGAAACCCCCCCTCCTGGGGAAAAACATAATATAGATGGATCAAGCACCTTGGGATCTATGTGAGGCGTTGGAGTGATTAGAAACCCCAATGGATCTGTTGTAGCAGCTTTCTCAGCTTTCTTTGGAAACGGTGACTCCCTCCTAGAAGAAGCCCTTTCCATGCTCACGGGTCTTCTTCTATGTGTTCATAGGAACATTTTTATGAGGGAGATTGATACCGATTCTCTAACTATTTATAATTTAATATCAAGTAAGATTCCTACCCCCTGTGCAATTGAATACTTCATAATAAGGTGCAAGTGGCTTATGAACAACCACATGTGCATTCTTCATACATGGCGCGAGGTCAACATGGTGGCAGAATTTGTCTCTTCTCATGCATTTTCTTTTCTAGTTTGGGATCATCCCCCCCCCAGGGTGCTAAATTTGTACAGGCTGATGTTGTAGGGCTACATCACATCAAACCCCCTCAAGGGTATTTTTTTCGGCTCTTTTGTCTTTTCTCATTTAATAAAACAAAAAAGTCTTTTGGTAGTGAAAAAAAAGCAATTTATTAAATTATTTGAAGATGATATTGTTTTTAATATGGGTATTATTCAAAGGAAGTTCAACTATCACATAATCTTCATTGATTTAGAATATTATTTCATTCAATAAAATTATTAAAACCACTAACCTAGAGGAAAAATGATTGAAAATTCAATGAGAAATAAAATATCATAATAATATTTTTTTACCTTATAAAAACTAGCCAAATAATATTTTTTATAATATTTTCTCAAATATAATTCATTATAATCAAAAAATAATAAATCATAGAGATATTAGAATGAAGAAACAAATATTCTCTATCAATTAGAAATCCATTCCCTCAATATTCCTTACACTGGTACGGTTTCCCTATGTCACTGCTCATGCCACCGGTGTCTATGAATTGAATCCCCTATGAGAAAATATCCCTATTTTTTATTCCCACCAATTAATTACCAAACCTTCCCCCACCTAAATGTTCTATTTCTTGTGGCTCGATGTGTGTATTTTTTATTTTAAAATTTATTCACTCAGTCACTCGAGTCTAGGTGATAAATCCACATATTTTATTTTATTATTAATTTCTTCTAAAAATAATTTGACAATTGCTCCCCCCCCTCATACAAGTTTACTCTTTCACATTAAAACAAAAGATCTATTTCTTATTAGTAATCTAAACACCCTACAGTTCCCCATTCAGACTCAACTCACCTCCAACAACTTAAACCTAACAACAGTGAGAAAATATCATTATCCTAAATTCATACCTTTCAAATAATCAACATGGTCAAAACCATTAGACCATCTTGAACAACCACCTCAATATTGATATAGCTATAACATTCAAATTTCTTCAATCTTACACATATATATAGTTGATCATCTCAACCAAGTACTCACATAAGCCACTAATGAAGGCATTTATTTTTAAATAATGTTTATTGAACATGTGTAGGATCTTGAAACTCATAAAATTACACTAGTCTATTCATGGAAACTCTATTCAACAATGCTCTTATCTATTAAGATTTACTTGGGCACTCGCAACAACCGCATACGAGTATCAACTCGATTAACACTTTGGTCAACAACAACCCTGGTGTCTCGGTATCATAAATATCCAACCACATATTTAGTATCCATCATCTTCCCCTAGTTCATACTTTATTTATTCAAACTCTACCCAAGAAAAACTCGATCATTAGTTTTTTCACTATGTTCTTTAAATGCCATCATTGACTCTAATCTACTGAAGCTCACCCTTTTCTTCCAACATGGGGCCATTTTATATCATCTTTATTAGTACCTCTTTTTTCCTTCATCTAACACTCAACATTGGAAAATAATTATCACATCTTCAATCACATTACAATCCTCATTTCAGGGAAGCTACAACTTAACACCACTTTTCTATTGAGCTCCAATTGAATCCCTTCATCATAGTTTTTTAGTCATGACTTGTCCTCTTTCAAATTTCACCACTATCTTGTTAAAAAGTCAATGGTTAGTAATGGTCTAACATACATCTCACAAATCATGGGATGAAATTACCCATATGGGATTTAGATCCACTAATACACTATGGATTCTTCACTCATATGAAATAGTAGTTAACACTTACACACTTCTTCAATAATAAGCTACTACATGGGACAACTCAAAAATTGTTAAAATTAACATTGATATGTATACTTCTTCAAAAAACATTCAAAATAGTGGATGACTCATACATTACTTCATAATAACTCATAACATGGTGAAATATTTAACTCATTTTTTTTCTGAATATTCACTCTTATGTTGTTGCAGAAGCACTCATACACAATAGTTATGTTAAAATAGATTTAAGAACATAATACAATTTATCATAAAATGATATAAATTATAATATAAAAATAACTATATATCAAAAATCTATATATAAAAAATAAACATGAATTCCAACAATTGAATATTAAGAAATAAATATAGAAATTGAAAATATTTGGCTTCACATACCACAAAAACCCCAACCAAACCCTGTAAAAATATTGTTTCAATTAAAGTATAATAAAATAAATTCAAAATATTTTTTTAAAAAATAATTTTAATTTAAAATTGAGAATATTTAAGAAATTGAGAAACAAAAACAACCAACTTCACTTAAATATTATAGAATAAAAATATCCAATTGGTTAAATCCCAAAGAGACTATGGGTTAATTTGAGAAAATTTTAGATATAAAAACATAATAATTTTAATTAAAAATATATGGTAAACAAGTATTAAAATTAAGACTCATCATATTCCCCCATAATTAATGCATTTCTTATTTTTAGGCAATTAGTGCAATATTTTTAATGAAAGGAAATTATTCTTAAAATTGAAAGACTTGAAATGCGAACCAATTGGTAATTTTCAAAATAGTTTACCCCTTGGAATCTATTTTTTAAATGTGTATAATTTCTATCTCAGAATGAAATGTTTCATCCAAAATATAGATTTTAGTATTACGAAGATGATTGAATTTGTCACGGCCCATCTCAGAGGGGCCCATGTCGTGACTACCCTAATCCCTCCTCTAATAGGCCCGAGGCTGACGACCAGCACCGAGTAGGAATATCCCACAAATATGAGGCATTTTCATAAGTACCTCTACACACGCACACAATATCCATGCCCAAAATGATGAAATGTAAAAATATTGAGTAGACAATGCTTGCATACACTAAGATACCAACCAAAGAGTATGAAATCAGGAAACTGGAAAGTAAATGGGGGAAGAATACAATCCCACCAAAGAAAGAGTCTGCAAAAGCAAATACACAAGTTCCTGAAACTCATTTGTAGAAAACCCTACATGAAGGGTAGGTTATGATAGCTTCCTGAAGCCATAAGAACACCTCTTCTATTAGATCACTCTAAGCACCACCTAGTTTGGGTCCACCTAGAACTTCGTTAAAGTGTTGATCGTCTGCACAAGACACGACACGTGCGGGAAAAGCCTGTGCAAGGTGAGTGAAACAATACTCAGTTGGATACCCCAAAACCACAAAATAATGCCACTTAGAGATACACGAAGTACAACACAAAAAAAAGTAAGTATACCACAAATAAATACACGAATTATATCACAAAAAATACATAGTATACAGAAAAGAAATACACGTTATACCACAAAGAAATACACGGTATGCCACAAAGGAAACACATGAAGTACAGTTAGCTCACACAGGTATAAGTCTATAACATAAAAACAGTATTATCATATGTAGTCTATAGAACACCGGGTATTGGTAACACATGGAGTGTCAATCACACATGGAGTGTCGATAACACGCGAAGTGTCGATAACACATTGAGTGTCGATAACACACAGAGTGTCAATAACACATGGAGTGTCGATAAGTCATGCATCCCCTATGTCACGTAGTCATCAAGTCACATAGTATCATGATCACAGTCTTAAGATCACAGTCTCAAGATCACAGTCATCCATAAGATTTTTCTTGTATCATAGTTGTTCCTGAAGAACCTACTCCTCAAGACAATAGGTCGAAATCCAACTTCCAAAAAGACTCACTTAGAGAATCTCAAAAGGATCATCTTGTCGCAAGGGTCTGGATTCCACAAACGGATCATCAAACAGACACAAGGATTGAATGTTACGACTGTATTCATAAAAAGGTGTGACCCGGGTCTTGTCTGGGTCTGATCCGAGCCGACCCACTGCCCGACCCGATCTGAGCGACCCGAACCGACCTAGTTCAGCTGACCCAAACTAGCTCATCCAATTGGACCTGGTCTGGCTTGGTTCATTGGTTTGGGCTTGATAGGCCACTGTACCACAGGACTCAGCCCATCGGGCTACTAGAGCTGCCCGATCTGTCCAGCCTTACCTGCTGCATATAGGCCGAACCCCTTCTACGACACGCAGCTGACCCAGCCATGTGCACTCAATCAAGACGATTCTTCCATGGTCAATGCAGATGGCCACCGTTTTCCTCGACCTCCCATGTGGCCTCCACCACAACGAGCTCTGCATGGACCCAACCGAGTACACGACTCTTTGTCACCGCATCCCCGATCCCCTCCTATGGCCTCTGTCGCGATGGTCTCCCACGCTGTCCCACCTAGACCACATCCTCACGCCCCACCGATAGCCACCATGTAGGTAGACCCATTGGCCTTGCACTCCACCAGGCCTAGTCCCCCGCCGAGCCATGTGCCACCTCCACCATCGGCTGCCCACTATCCGTCTCACGCTCCACCTGAACCTGGCCATATCCACTACTCCAACCACTTCCTTGCATTGTTGTAAAGTGTTGCCTCAGGTGATTCGTACCATGCCTTTGCCTTCACAACTCTTTGATGTCGTTATGGTGTTGGATCCCTAGTATCGGATTATTGCGCCACAGATCGAAGATGCAATGATCCTTTGTTCATATTGCACAAAGCATGAGGATTATAGAAAGATTGGGGGGGGGAGAGATAAATGCACATGATCATCCAAAGAATATATCTTGCCCTTTTTCGTATCGGACTCGATCTGTTAATGTTATAATGAAGAATAGAGAGATAATAAATCGAATCTCTAAACAGAATCATCTTTGATAATCAACCTGCATAAATTATCCACCCCATAAGAATGATCAAACCGCGGATCAACCTGTTCATAAGTTGTTTAGTGTTCATTATTTAATTTTAAAAAGAATGGGGAAAATATCAATAAGAAAAAAAAATCTCTACCTAGAGTTTGGATCGGTCGTTGACGAAAGGATAATATGTGCCTTCGTCATTTGTTGATTCGTCGATCATAGATCCAAGATCCGATCTCTGATATGTCATCGCCGATTCTCGATCTGCTGACGTTCGTCAGAGAGAGCTATGACTCTTCTTGTTAGAGGAATTCCAGGGTTATGATGAAAACCCTAAATTCTCTAAAAAAGTTCATTTAAAAAAAGAACCCTTACCGTATCACAATAAAATATTTTTATTAAACATTTTATTATCGACACATCTAAAAACTAACTTTTTTGTTTGGCTACGCCAGATGATGTTAGGCCCTGCCTAAGGTAAAGTTACTATTCATAATGCAATGGTGCCCTCAGATTTCTGATCTAGGAACCTGTTTATAAGGTGTTCTAGTTTAATGAAAAGCCACCCATTCGCTTCATTTAAAATAGAACAAAATTCAACAAACCATTCCGGGCACACTGGGCCATGGAATCACACACTATATCAGCACTCGGTCTCATAATTTTCCCAATTAATTTATAAAAATAAAATCAGATAAAATAAGAGTCATTACATTCTCCCCAACTTAGGTTTTTATGTCCCTGAAATCCAAAATAGGGCTAGTCAAAAAAATGATGAGGGTACTGAGTAAAAATTGAGCCTCCCACTCCCAAGTGCTCTCCTAGAGATTCTCATGTTGTCACCCAATGCACACCAGAGGAATTGACCGCCCATGAAGGTTCCTTTCCTGTTGATCCTCAATCTCCACCGGGTACTCTGCAAAAGTTACTATATCATCAATTTCCAGCTTTCTCCAGTTGATGACGTGTGATGGATCATACACATACCTCCTCAGCTACGAAACATGGAATACATCATGCACTCGTAACTACAGGGGGTAGAGTTAGGCAGTATGCCACCTCACCAACTCTACTCAGAATATGAAAAGGTCTAATGTATCTTGGAGATAACTTTATGCCCCAACCAAATCATTGTAATCTCCATCGAGGTGGGAACAAAAGGAACACATGGTCTTCCTCCTCAAAATCTAGAGGCCTCTGTCTCCTATCATCATATGAATCCTGCTGGCTCTGTGCCATCCTCATCTACTCCTGTATGATCTGTACCTTCTCAGTGGTATCCTACACATACTCCAAACCGTTGAGTGCTGACTCTCCTGGGTCATTACAACAAAGTGGTGACCTTCACGGTCACCCGTACAAGGCCTTGAATGATGCCATACTAATGGTGGAGTGTTAGCTATTGTTGTATGAAAACTCCACCAGTGATAGGTGATCCTCCCAGCTACGACAAAAGTCTATGATGTCGGCCCACTGCATATCCTCAAGGACCTGAATGGTCCTCTCTGTCTGGCTATCCTTTTGGGGAGAAATTCCATCCTTAAGAGTAACTGAGTCCCAAATGCATCCTTCAATCCCTTCCACAGTCAGGATTTGAAATGAGCATCATGATCTAAAATGACCATTGATGGTACTCTATGAAGTCGAACTATCTCATGCACATAGAGGTGTCCTAAGCTCTCTACATAACTCTTCTCCCAGATATCTAGGAAGTGGGCCGACTTGGTGAGTTGGTCAACAATCACCCAGATGGTATCATGTCCCCCAGATGTGCATGGTAAACACATCACTAAGACCATCGATATACCATCCAACTTCCACTGTGACACCTCAAGAGGTTGGGTCAAGCCTACCAGAACCTGGTCCTCAACCTTCACTTGCTAGAAAATGAGGCATCGTGAAATAAACTCTTCCACCACAATCTTAATCCCCAATGACCAGAACTGGTGTCAGATGTCCTATATATCTTCACCACACCTAAATGTACCGATAAAGGTGATGCGTGGAACCCCCTCAGAACCTCCTCCCGCAACTCCACTGGTACAACTATGCACCCTATAAAAAGAATGACATGCTCCCCACCTATTGAAAATACGTTAGGGGCATGCCCTATGAAAACTGAGCATGTCGGGTCTCACAGTCGATATCCCAAATCAGTGCCTCCTTGACTCACTATAAGAGTGGAGGGGTGACAAGTATCGACTGGAGGTAAAATTCTCGATCTCCATCAAAAAATGATACCTGAAACGTGGACAAATGCTATGAAACCTCACTCAGCAACTTCAAGATGGATCTACTATTGAGAGCGCCTACCATTATGTTCCCCTTCCTAGGATTTTAGACAATATCAAAGTCATAGTCTTATAGTAACTCTATACATCACCTCTGTCTTGGGTTCAGATGCTTCTGAGAGAAGATGTGCTTAAGACTCTTTTGTTCAGAGCAGAAGGTAAACTGCTCTCCCATCAAGTAGTGTCACCACATCTTATATAAAAATATTCCCACCTCTAGATCTAGATCATGGGTCGTGTAGTTCTGATCATGCTGTCTCAACTGGCATGAATGATAGGCAATCACTTCTTTCCTCTGCATCAAGACACAACAAAGATCAGTCCCTGATGCACTGTAGAACACTACATACTTGAAACCCACCTATGGTAATCTCAAGATGGGAGCGCCCGTCAACCTCTTCCTCATCCCTTGAAATCACTGATGGTGCTTCTCTGTCCACAAGAAGGGATTAACATTCCTTTTCAAAGCCTTCAAGGGTGCTTCTACTCTGAAAAATTTGGGTACAAACTTCCGATAGTACCCAACCAAACCCAGGAAACTCCGCACCTCGGTAACACTCTTGGGTGGCTCCCAAGTAAGAAAAAATTCAATCTTCGCCAGATCCACAACAAATCCATCCTCTGAAATGATGTGTCCTAGAAATTGGACCTCTTGAATCCATAACTAACACTTTTAGATGTTCCCATAAATATGGTGTTCTCAGAGTGTGTCCAGGACCATCCTAAAGTGTATCATGTGCTCCTCCTCAGACATCGAGTACACCAAGATTTCATTAGCGAAGACCACCATGAATCACTGTAAATAAGGATGGAAGATCATGTTCATGAGTCCCATGAACATTGACGGGGAATTTTTCACACCAAACGGCATCACCAAGTAATCTTAGTGGTCATACCGACATATGGAAGTTGTCTTCAGTACATATCCATCCCATACATGAAGCTGTTGATATTCAGATCTAAAGTAAATATCTGAGAAACACCTCACTCCCTTTAGCTGATCGAAGAGTTCATCAATCCTTGGTAGTGGATACCTATTATTCATGGTCCCCTGATTTAGGCATCATATTTCCACACATAAACCCAAGCTCCCATCTGCCTTCATGGAAAACAAAACTGTGGCTACCTAGTGTGAAACACCGAGTCTCACAAATCCATTACTCTGTAGATCATCCAACTATACCCTTAGCCCATGAAGCTTAGTGGAAACCATACGATATGTAGGGGTTGATATCGGTGAGGTACCAGGGTATAGATCAATGTATAATTCTACCTCTCTGTGGGGTGGTAATCTGAATACATCTTTAGGAAAGACATCCTCATACTCCGCCACCACTATAGGAAATTGAGGACTACTATCATCCACTACACTGAGGGTGAGGCTAGCCAAATGATGAGTAATCAATTTCACCCTATTATGAGTTATTCCATTCTTCACTACATACATTTCCTTTTCACCAACAAAGGAAAACCTAGTCCCTTCACCACAGACACACCCCACACTGTGCTTAAAATAGTCAATCTAAGCATGGACTGTGGATAACCAGTCCATACCGAGAATGACGTCGTAAGGCCTCGATGCCACTACCAAGAGGTCCAAACCCAAACTCTAACCTCCAAGAGTAATCTCACCCTATCATCACTAGTGTGTGATCATCAAATCTCCTCCCGTAGGATTATTTAAGCGTAGTGATCAAGTCAACGGTTCTACTAGAATCTCTGAGTCTCAAACAAGGGTTGTGAAAAGAAAGGGAATACTAACACCTAAATCTATCAAAACTATAGATAAGGTGGAAAATAAATAGAAGGTACCTTTAATAATCCCTAGATTCCCAGGGTCATAAGCCTCCATTTCATGAAGCTAGCCTCGTCCCAATCCACTAGCTCCTTGAGCCTGTGGTGGACCACCTGGGGGTGGTGGTGGTAATACGTTGAACCTCCACCCACCTCCTACTACCCTACCTACTCCTCTTCCACGTCTTCCTCCATACGAATCACCCTTATCATGATTCATCCTCTTCCTCGGCGGTCCCTCTACTATCTCCTAATCATCTGTATAGCGGGTCAGGCAATCTCGTGCCATATATCCCCAACCGCTACACAAGTAACACAACCTATCCCCTTACTGACTCGATCTTCCCCGGGAGACCTACACTGTTGATCCCATGTCCTAGGGTCCTCCATGGAGTGATTTAACTTTTTGGGTCCCTGTGACTACTTTTAGCTTCTGACCATCAAAGACTCATCTTCCTTGTGCTTGCTGGTAGCTCCCACTACTAGCGTCTGCTCTACTAGAAAGTTCTCCAATAGTAGAGCTCGCTCCAGTACCCCATCATAAGTAGGAATACTAAGGGATATCATGGATTCCCTAATATCTATGCATAACCACTTCTTAATGGTATGATCCCTAAATAATGGGTCTTGTACCATATTCGTAGAATAGAAAAAAAAGACCAGTAAACCTCACTGAGTATTCCACCACAATCTAACTGCCATGCTACAGATGCCAGATCTCATGTATGCGCACTAAGCGTAACATAGCTGGGAAATAACTCCCATATAAAGAGTCACTCAAAGTCTTCCAATGAGAGAGTCTCCTCATAATGTGTCTGGGTCACTAAGCTCCACCACCATTCTGCTGAGCCCTGTATAAGACTCACAACTAGGACTGCAATCTGGTCGGCATGTTTCCTCACAAGGTAGAAGACTCCTATAACTGCCTCTAGCCAATAATTATATATTTGGGGGGTCTGTATCACCCCTAATAATAAGAGGTCATTGCCTATGTAACTCATGCAATTCAATCAACATGCGTTCATCCTCATCCAGTAGTGATGGTTGTAACTACTGCTTGACGGTTGGTGGTATCACTGGAAAACCACCCAGAGGTGTTATCCCCTGTGCATGGATTATCTCTGGTACATGACCCTTTACCAATGCCTCATCACTAGGAGGATCATCCTTGTGATTATGCAATAGAATCCTGGATGGCTGTCTATGGGCAGACATCTTGAAACAGATCAAGATGGTCCACATTCAATAGAGTATACCTAGTGAGCTGACTCAAGAAGGAAATGAGAACACACCCAAATCCTATATGATATATGTATCATTAATTTTCACTGAAACTAGTGTTTTAATGTACCTAGTCAAAAAGAATGTATCTAGAGTCCTAGTGTATGGATACGTCGACCGTCACACCAATACTGGATTCTCTGTCCTGAAATCCGAACTCGAAATAGTTGACACTGTTTCCCAAAACCATCCTTACAACTCTCAGACCTTAAGTTGAATCGACCAGCTCTGATACCACTCTATCATGAACCATCCTAGAGAAACCCATTTCATGACTAACCCAATCCCACCTCCAATAGGTCAAGGCCTTGAGACTAGCACTGAGATGGCATATACCACAAATGGGAGGCATTCGACTAAGTACATGTACACTCGCACACAATATCCAACCCAAAATGATGAAATGTAAAAAATCTGAGTAGATAATGCATGAATACATGAAGATACCAATGAAATAGTACAATAGTAGGAAACTAGAATGTAAATGGGGCTAGAATAAAATCCCACCAAAGAAAGAGTCTATAAAATTAAATACGCATTTTCCTGAAACTCGTCCGCAGAAAACCCTACCGAAAGGATAGGTGTAGGAAAGTTGTCTGAAGCCATAAGAGCACACCTCATCTATTCGATCACTCTAAGAACCACCAGGTCCTGGTCCACCTAGAACTCTGTCAAATCATCGATCGTTTTCATAAGACAGGACATGTGTGGGAAAATCCCATGCAAGGGTGAGTAAAACAATACTCAGTGGGGAACCCAGAAACTAGAAAAGAATACCACTAAGATATACACAATGTACACATCAAAGAAACAACCAAAGTATACCAAAAATAAATACATGAAGTATACAACAAGAAATACATGGTATACCACAAAGAAATACATGGTATACCATGAAGAAATACATTGTATAAAGGAAACACACAAAGTACAGTTATCACACATTGGTATAAGTGTACAACATGAAAAGAAGGATTATCAGACATAGTTTATAGAACAACCAATATCGGTAACACATGGAGTGTTAATAACAAACGGAGTGTCGATAATACACAGAGTGTCGGTAACATGCGGAGTGTCGATAACACATGAAGTATGGATTTCACATAGAGTGTAAATAATTTATACACCCCCATGTCATATAGTCATCAAGTCACATAGTCTTAAGATAATATTCTCGAGATCATAGTCTCAAGATCACAATCTGCCATAGGATCATGCTCATAGCATGCTTGTTCTAGAAGAACCTACTCCTCAAGAAAATAGGTTGTAATCCAAATTCCATAAATACATAATTAGAGTATATCAAAAGGATCATCTCTTTACAAGGTTCCCAAAGCTGCAAATGGATCATCAAACAGAATTAAAATTTTAAAGATATGGTTGTTTTCATAAAATGTTCTAACCCAGTCTAATCGACCCAGCCCAGCCCCATATGGAAAAACCGACCCGACCCGGTCCAGCATAGCTCATTGAGCCGTTGGGCCTACCCTAATGGGCCAATGGGTCGTGGTTTGCTGGATCGTATTACACAGCTCGCCGATCTGCTGGAGAGGCCTGATCCGTCCAACCTGGCCCACTGCATGTGGTTCGACCCCCTTCTTCCATATTCCATCGATCCAACAATGTATTCCATGTCAACTTGGTGCCACCAAAGTCTACGCAGACGACCACCACATCCCCAACCTCCCTCGAGGGCTTCGCTATGGGGTCTACGTGGACCCAACAACATATGCGGCTCCTCGCCATCATGTCCCCGGTCACCTCCCAAGGCCTCCACTACTACCAGCCTCACCACCGATGGCCCGTCAGCCTCGTGTTCCGCCTAGCCCATCCCCTCACCGAGCCGTGTGTCGCCTCTACAGCTGACCTCCATGTCGTCAGCCCACTATCTACTTCACACTTTTCCTAACACGACCAGAGCCATAAATCTGGGCAGCGACTTGTACCGTTGTAAACCAATGCCTCATGTGATTCATGTTGCACCTTCACTGTCGCACCTCCGTGATGAAGTTGCGGTTTTGGATCCCTTGTCTCAGATCTTTGTACCATAGATCTAAGGTGCAACGGTCATCTGTTCATATTTCGTGAAGAACGAGGAACCAAAAATTATTTATGGGAAAGAGATAAGTGAAAAGGAATTCCCAAATAATGGATCTTGGCACTTTTCATGTCGGTATCAATTCATTCCTATTAGAATTAAGAACAGAGAGGGAATAAAATGAATCTCTAAACAAAATCATCCTTGAAAATAAATCCCCATAAATTATCCATCCCGTAAGAATGATTGAACCACATATCAACCTGTTCGTGGGTTGTTCCGCATTCATCATTTAATTTTAAAAAGAATTTGGAAAATATCATTAAGAAAAAAAATGCCCTACCCGAGTTTGGATATGTGTCAAAGAAGGGTGAAGTTGTGTCATCGTTGTTTGTCGATCCGTCGATCTTCGATCCAAGATCCTCTCTTCAATACATCATTGGCGATTCTCAATCCACCAGTGTTCATTAGAGAGAGATCCTTCTTTTCTTTTCAAAGTAATTATAGGGTTATGATGATACCCCTGAATTCTCTTACAAAGTTCATTTGAAAAAAAAGAGCTCTTGTTTTGTCACAGTAAAATATTTCTATTAAATATTTTATTCCCGACACATCAAAAAACTAATGTTTTCATCTGGCCCGCACCAGATGATGTTAGGCCATGCATAAGGTAAATTTGATTCTCTAAACACAAAAGTGCCCTCATATTTCTGATTTAGGTATCCATTTGGAAGTTATTACAATTTAAAGAAAAAACATCCACACACTTTATTAAAAACTGAACATAATTCAATGAACTATTCTGGGCACACTAGACCTCAGAATGACATGCCGTCTAAGCACCTAGTCTTTGAATTTTCACAATTAATTATTAAAAATTAAACCAGAGAAAATCCGAGTTATTATAGAATTTGTAAATTTTATTTTTTTAACCAACATAACATTTCATTCATTTACACTTTCAAATATCTCCCTTAATCCATGGTGAAAAGATACCCACATTTTATTATCACATCATAATTATACACAATTGATGGAATTTTTGGTTTAATAATTAAAATAGAGTTATAATTAACTCCTATAATGGTTTCAAAAATTAATTAATGAGAAATAGGGTTAGAACTAAATTGGTGGTCTATATGAATGAAATGTTTTTCATTTAACATAAAAAATATTCAAATTTATTTAAAATTAAAAAACAAACTTCTAAAATATCACTAAAAATGAATGTTTTCATCAAATCAATAGAATACATGTTATCCAGTTAAATCATTGAAAGTATAGAAGTGCTTAGCCACCTCGAAATGGTAAAAAATATAAATATTAAGAGATATTATGTACTACTAAAAATGAATAGTAATTATTAAAAATAATCAATTTTTAAAATATTTGCTAGTTTTTAAGTGTACTTTATGAAATAACATTTAAAACATAAAAGAAACACTTTTAATCTTCTCACATCACCTTTTACATTATCTCATAAATAATTCTAGGTTTGTGCCTTCTAGTAATGCATAATCCTCTACTCTAGATGAAATCTACAAGAATGCATCAGTTAAATTCAGTTCTTTAAATCCATAATTTGTTCCCCATTTTTAATGAATTACTTATACCTACTTAAAATCATAACTTTGATTTATATTGAATCATAAAAATTATACTACTTTCACATGAATTATTTAATTATCAATATTACCTGATAGGATCCATTATATTCATCATGTAATTTTATTATAATTTATTATATCATTTTACTCCCATTATTTTAAAATTCACCTGTTAGATCCAATTAAACTTATTGGAATCATTCCATTTTCTATTCATTATTGACTCAATTTGAATAAGATGAAGTAAAAATTACTTTCAATGTATTTCAACATCATCAAAATCCAATGAAAACTTCTGAATAACTACCTTCATAAAAACCACATTGGGAAATATAGACTGAAAAGACACTATAAACTGGATACTGAGCTCCACCTAACATGACCTTGATGTGTCATAAAATAAAGTTTATCTTCAATAAATATTTATCATGCATGAATATTCAAACATATGTGAAACCTTATGAACATGTGAAACTATTCATTGGATAACATTATCACCCTTCCATGAATTTAATTTTTATAATGGGATTTCCCTAAAAAAATTTTGTGCATTGATCCCTATATTTGAATTTGAACTATTCAAAAACATCAAAACAAACAAAAATATCATCAATAGATTACAATATTCAACTCAAATTTCCTAAATTTAAATATTCATCATCTACCACTATCTCATAAATTCTTCATCAACTCAAATCAAGTGAAAATCAATCATCAATTTAGCACTTTATTCATCAATACTCAAAAACAAATCCAATCTACTAAGGTTCACCCTTTTCATCAATTGCAGGGTAAAAAATGATTAGATTTTTTAGTGCCTATAATGATAATCATTTCACCCTCAATTATAGAAAAGAATCCTCTCATATTAAATCACACTTCCCATGTTAGTTCGATAAGTCTCCATATCTTCCATACTCCTCTATTTAGTTCTGCTGGACATCCTTCTACATATTCATTTAATACTGAATCATATTCTTATAATTATCACCATAATCTCAATAAAATATCAAAATTAAGTTATAGTCATAATTTCTTCACATATAGAATAGGATATATTTAATAATCCATGAATTTTCTATACTTATATGACACACATACTTCATTAATTTGCAATGGTAGTTGAAAACTACTAATATCCTTCCTAACTCATAAATTTTTACTTAGGTTGGCTCCAACATTTCTAAAATTCACTTAAATATTTGTGTTTTTTTAAAAATAAATGGATTTTATTACTCATTTATTGAACAAAAATCACACATTTTCTTCTAGAATCATATGAATCCTAAATTTCCTCACATTCACTTCTATATAGCTGATGGAGAACTTATATTTAGTTATTATAGTAAAAAAAATCAATGACTTTAGAATATTTATCAATTTAAGATGAAAATTTATACAAAAAATATAAATGTACTAAAAAAATTCCAGATTTTGGAAAAAATAAAAAATGTATTCCAATGAATGAAATTCATGATAAAAACATATAAATTTAAAATATTATCTTCAAAAAATAAAAAATTGTTCAAACCCCAAAGAATAAATTATTTTAATTAATTTTTGACAAATTAATTTAAATCATTTTCTCTTATAAAATATTGCATATAAAATATATAAAATTTAAGTAATAATGAATTAATTACACTCATTTTAATTAAAATGTAGACAAAATTACAATATCCACTCAAAATGATCCAAAATAAACTATTTATTATTTTAAAAAAATTTAGAATAAAAAATTATAAAAAATTCAGTAAAAATATAAAAAATGTGTATTAATATAAATCTAAAGCCTTGATTCACCATTTTTATTATGAACACTTAGATGAAAGTGGTAATTTTAATAATTTAACTCTTCATTTCCACTCTTTGAATTTTTGGATTAATAAAATTTTCTTGTTATTCTTCCCACATCTCCCATAGATTAAAATGTGCCATAGAATTTTTTGAAATAGGTTGAAGGTCAACACAATTTTTATTTAGAAATGAAATGAAAGCATCATTTAAATTAGTTTGTGGGGGAAACCACAACAATCCCTATAGACCAAATGGTATATATGCATGACAAATACATTCCCCAATGGTCCTCTTCAGTACCTTATAGTATAATGGACACTTCCACTTTTTTCCTATTTTATTACACAAAACAATTCATAATTTTAAACTTGTGTTTCATTAAAAAGATGAAATATAGTGAGAAAATTATTATTTCATATAGTATAAATAATTTATAGATAGCTTATAATTATCCTGGGGATAGAAAAAATAGTAAAGGAAGAGCATAAATACTCGGTAAGGGAAAGAGTATAATAGAATATAATTTATAATTAATAAATCATGGATAATATAGAATATATAAGAAATAATCAAATATTTCATATAACTAATATCATAAAAGGTGAATATATCCATGGATGAGATAAAAAGAATCACATGGATAACAATAATAGATTTCACAATGATGAAATAAATAATGTCAAACATAATAATAATATCATCAAGGTATTTTCCCAAAACATCATAAAGATATAGTTAATACCTAAAGATAATACTTCATAAATAACAGGGCAGGGATACACCAAATACTCAGTCAAGTTTGTCAATTGAGACTTACCAAAGCACAGAGGGGACATATAATGTTAGGCCCCACCCATTACTTATGATGTCTAATATATTAATTATATAGAATAAATGAATAACCATTCAACAAATAATAAAAATTCCTTAATAATAACCATTAATATGTGAAAGATAACTATGAAATGTAAAAAATCACTGGTACATATTCAACCTTTTTATAAAATTAATAGTAATACATATAGAAGTAATGAGTACATGGTTAAGTAAATAATATAAATTATGTGGAATACAACCATGATAATGAAGAATAATAAAATTAATTTGAAAAAAAATTCATCATAAATGAAGCAGTTAAAGTATATACTGGTCCTCTGGAAAATTGAGGTGAAAATTGAAGTGAAACTTTTCCAAAAAATATCTTTTATGTTTTTCAAAAAATAAGTTATAAATAACATCAAATTTTTTTATGAGGATTAATTAAACCATTAAAATAGTGATTATATAATAGTATATAATAATTGATTATTGAAAATAAACTATAATTAGTTTAGGAAATTCAACGTAGAAGAAAAAAATTTATGTAAGTGGCGTAAAATCCCTTTCCAAAACATTTAAGAAAATATTAACCTTATTATTTGAAAAAATAATAGAATAATGGGAATATATATTTCTTTATAAAATCATAAAAATGTGAAAAGGAATATAAATAATGATGAAGGTTCATAATGGATGAAATCATTGTTCACACTTGAAATTTTTAAAAATAGATAATCTTCAAACTATTGTAAATAAATTAAAAAATGCTTTATTACGAAAGAATTAAAAGGATTCCTATGAAACATTTCAATAAAAATTCCATTTAACAAAATTGAACATGGGAAAAATATTTATGTATATATAACATATTTCTTTTAAAAAAATAAATAATATAGAAATGGAAGAGAAATGTTCCCAAAAAAATAGTGAAATAAGGTTGGATTTTAATCATTATAAATTAAAGCATAATAAAACCCTATAAAAAGTAATATTGTAACATAAAAACCTTACCACTTTGGAAACATATGAATCATAACCCTCTTGAAATAAATAACAACAAATGAAACTTATAATACAATGAATATAAAGAGATTCATGATATAAAATTTTTACACCCATTCTAACACCTTGAAATTATAAAGGAATAATATTTTATTTGAATGTGTATGTAAAACACAATAGAAATATTTAAAAACCCATGAAATGTATTTTTTTAAAATTAATCTCTTCTATATCGTGTGGAACATGGAATCCCAAGTCCAAATGAAATGAAATATATTATACCATTATAACATAGCCGTTAAATTGGTGTGTATGAATAATACTTTATAAATTTTTTTTTCCAGATTTATAAACAAATAAATTTGTTATCTATTGATTAGAAATAAAATTAGAATCATTTAAAAGGAAAAAAATGTTTTCTGAAAAACAATATTTTTTTCTAAAATATGGTTTTGCCACGCTTTTCACACATAACATGAAATTAATTTTTTCCACTTTAAGAAAATTTATTTGAAAAAATAAATTTCAATTTTAATCCAAATTTCAAAATTATCTTATGGTTGAGGTTTTTAATTTTTTCAAAAAAGTTTATTTTCTCAATTAATAGTAAAAGGTAATGATTTTTATTAAAAACTACCTATTCATTTAAATATTTTATTAGGATAAATTATATTTATAATTAGTTTTAAATTAAAATTAGTTCAACTATATAACAATTTAACTCATTTATTCCATTTTTATAAATTGTATATTGAATTTTGATATTAAAACCATCTATACTTATGATACTTTTATGTTTGGAAAATCACTTTTTCTTCACATTTGTAGGTATAACATTAAATTTTATTCTTCTAAATCTTTTAATTGAAATTGAAAAAATTGATTCCATATTTAAAATAATATAATTTAAATTATAAATTAATTTAAACATAATTTTTTACCTAAATTAATTGTCAAAACCATAAAAATTAATTACCATAGTTAAGGGAAAATGGGTTTACTGAGAGTTAAACTAAAAATATAAGGGTTCAAATTACTTAAAATTTGTCTAATATTTATTTTATGGACATATTATATCATATCATGTTTAATTATTGATAGAAATCCATTTTTTAACAATTTTTGAATATGAAAAATGCAAGTGTATCTTTTTCATTCAAAAAATTACATGTGTTCCACTCACCACACTTATAAAAGGCCACCCACTCCTCTCTTATTCAAACATTAATAACCTTTTGGTTCTACCATTTCCTTCCAAAATTACTCAAAAAATTCCATTACATCATCCTATAAGCCTTTATTTTTTAAATAAATTAATTCATGGAATACTTTATGTATAATCCTAAAGAGGTGGCCTGAGAATAGGTGAAATTCCAAACAATTCATGTTTGTTTTATTTTTTGATACACCTCCTTCAAATATTAATAATTTATATTGTATAATAAAAAATTATCTCCATATAATGATATGTTATCACATTATGGTAATGAAAATTATTCATCCCCTCTTCACTCATATGTGAAAAGATAATGTCACCCATGTGTATAGAAAACTATCGCCTCACGGACAGATGTAACATGTTTTCCCTAAACATCTCTCATAGTTGGGTATAATGATGGATTTAAAGTATATATATATGAAAATTATAACATAATTATACCTATTGATTCAATATATAATATATTCATCTTTTTTACATTCTATTATGTATGGGATACGATAGTGTCCCTCATGTGTGTGGTGGACTACCATCTCACGAAGCGATGTAATTCATTTTTCACTAACACTTTACATGGAAGGTAATAGGGAAAATTTTAGTCTATATATGTGATATAAATGAAATAAATATGATAATAATGATATATTAATGATTATGAAATGGTAATATATCATTTTATTTCCTACCTTTTCACTCACTAAAATATGATAATGTTTTTATGTACCTATAGACTACAACCATCATGAAGTGATGTAACTCCCTTTTCATAACCACACCATTTGAATGATATATATAATTATATTTAATGAAATAATATGGTATTTATGATATTATGATATTTCTATAAATATAATATATTAATTACCTATATTACATAATGATCTTTGAAAAATTTAAATGTTACTCATGCGCGACTATGACCTACCGTCTCTATTCGTAACATACTTAATTTCTCAAAACCATTCTTCATGATTAGTATTAAAAGTATAATTGATATATATATATATATAATAATAATTCCATGATCATTATTCTGAATATTATGTAACAATATAATATGAATAATAACCGAAACTCTCATGAAAAATCATAAATGAAAAAAATAAAATTAACACCCTTAAAAATAAAAATAATGAATGATTATTAATAAAAGGGTCATAAGATGTTATAAAATGACCAGATATGATATTATAAATAATAATATGGTTTTTTATAAGTTAATAATTTTTTTTGAACCACTATATAAAAGTTTAAATCGTGCTTATCAAAAAGAAGCGTGAGGTGAGGGACATAATATCAATTTTTATTCATTAAGGAATATTAAAATATGACACACCTAATCTATTTTATATTGTGTATATACAATATATTTGACATTTAATATCATTTTTTATTCATAAATAGTGTAATTTTATGTTTCATTTTGAGTTATTTCATCCAAGTGGATTTGACATGAAAATTTTTAAGTGGCGATGAGTTTAATATCTCTCTTTCTATTAATAGTGGTATATTACTTGTTCATTGTATTTGATATTATATGATTATGTATGTATTGAATTTTGAATATATTATGTTTTATATAATTTTTTATGTGGATTTACATTTTTTCACATAATCAATCCATTTATGAGTCTAAACTTTAACAATAAGATCATTTTATGGAATTTTGACTCAATTTTCATTTAATTGAGACATATATATTAATATGAGATTATTTAATTATATTTGGTGTGTATAATTTCCCTCTAATGTATCTAAAATTAATAAATATTTATTCATGATGATTAAATTTTTTTATGTATATTATTCAAGGGAATTCAATTTTAAAGTTACCAAAGGTAAAAATTATTTTAAAAACTTACTTTCATTTTTTATTATTTACTTTCTCTTGAAACAATCATGTTATTATGATTGTTTTTAATTAGAGATTAATTTTTTCATATATATCCATATTATTCTATTACTGATATGATTATTTACGAAATTATATACTATTTATAGATAGGTTGTTCTATATTTAATGTTATTTGATTATCTAGGGAAATAAAGATAAATATGCATTCATTACTCAGTAAATAATTTTTAGGATATGACCTTTTATTCATGAATTAAACCAAATATTTGATATATGAGGAATTCTTTGGACATGGAGTGAAGGGTGTGGCCAAAAATTATATATCCCCATGATGCATTAATAGTCTCATGAGGTGAATTAGTAAGCTAGAATTAAATGGATATCTACTTATATTTGTATAAAATCTTGTGAAATGTCATTTTATTTGAGGTATCATGTGTCTGATAGCATGACATTAAATGATTAATAATTTCCTTCATTACAAATTTAGTTATTATTATCCATGATATTTTCTCAACAATGTTATCTATATATTTATTTCCTTTTCTATTAATTTATTAAACTGAATGTATTTTTAATTATTTACATTTCTATATTTATTACTACTTATCCAATTATGATATTTATGTTATTGATAAAATGGAATGTTTTATAATTTATTTACCTTTCCATATTGATTAGGCTAGTCAATTTATTTAAATTTAATGTTTGTTCACATTTTTAATATTCCATTTTGATTATGCTTATTGATTCATTTTATATTACACTATACTTAACCATAAAAATCATTTGAGATCACCCTTATTTTTTTTACCTTCCCAAAAATGCATGCAGTGTACTATTATTTACATTATAGGATATAAAATAGGGAAAAAACTATTCTTGAAAAAAATGTGTTGTATTTTTTTTTCAAATGTAATGCAAGGCCTATCTATGTATCTAGATTCCAAGATTATTAAACTGTTAAGTATTTCAGAAAAAGATTGTTTATATATTATTCCAATTCCATAATGTAATACACCGAATCTGGGTAATTAGGGTAAGGATCTTTATATATGGTATCAAAAGAAGGTTAGTAGAAATCATGGAAACCATATTTAATAAAATATAGATTTGGGATATAAACCTCTAATAAAAGTTGAGGATAGGTATAGAATATCATCCTAATGTTTTGTTAAGAAATATATTTTTTCAATTTTTATAGAAATATATCCCTAAAAATATACTATTGTTGGACATGGTTCTAGCACAGTTATACCTAGGGGTAATAACTCTGAAAAATGAAAATTGGTTCTGACCTGATCATCACCTAGTGCATGAAAATGGGATTTACAACGCATCTAGTTTGACACTCCCTGGGGATATTTGTAGGATAATTAAAATTTTATTTACAAAACATTTTGAAAGATTTGAAAATATAATGACAATGAGTGACCTCAGTTATCCCTATGGTTACATAGTTTAAAAGAAAGGTGTTATGATTTAAACATCCTAAAAATATTTTATGATTTTGCCAAAATTATTATTATTTATCACACTATTATTGTTTGTTTTATTAAATTTTTGGAACCCAAAAAAATCATGTTAATGTTGAATATGAAGGAAAATGTGGGTTCTGTGTGCAACCATATGGGATGATGACATGAGTGAAAGATACAATGATAATATGTAATTAGTTATCTCAAAATATGATTAATATTATATAATTTTACCAAATCCTAAACTCACTAAATAATAGAATAATAGATTTCAATAAGATATCATGTGGTGGAGATCATGGAGGAAAGAAAGATCGATTTCCTTTGTGTCAAAAAAGTAGAAAGATACACCAAGTAAAGGGTATCAAAGGAACAAGAAAATACCATATGTGTTGGAATGAAGGGAATAAATCAAAAAATTATTAAGGAAAATATTATGTGTATGATGGAACAAAATAAATCTCATCATCGGGATCCATTAAATTTTTTTGTCTTAAATGTGGGATTCAAGGCATTAATCAAGTCAATGCCCTTATTTAAAGGTTAACCACTAGACCAAGTAAGGACCTATGTTGAAATAAAATAGTTGAAGTATTAATTTATTATTATTAAATAATAATTTTCAGTATTATTTTACCAATGATATTTTGGTTATAAAAATCATAAAAAATCTAAGGATTATGTTAAAATTTAGAAGAATGTGTGTTGTAATTATCTTAATAGTTTTGGATACCATCATGGGTTTATGAGTTTAAGTTAGATCAAATTTTCAATGTGATAAATGAAACATTTTTAAATTTTTATGCTATGAATATAACATGATTATGTATATTATTAGAAAAAAATTATAGTAATGAAAACCATTGGTTTATTGTATGTTTTATTGAAAAAGTTATTTATGGGGGAATGACCTCAATTTTTTTTATAATAAGATTAATGGTATTGGTAACCTTCAGTGTTTTTATTATCTATATGTTGAAGTAATTATGGGTCATTGTAATTTGGGAACCTTATCATAAATATATTAATATAGTTTTGGAAAAAGGACATCATGTTGTATTCAGTGAAGGTCATATGGATTGAACCTACAATTGAAGGAATAATAAGGTTTAACACCTAGCACCGGCCTACATGATGTACTGGGTAATATGTCATTTTTTTAGTTAAATGATATGATGAATACATATTTATAAAGAAATAGTGGTGTTACTATTGAGGTTTATAGATTCATTAATTATATTGGGAAACATTTTCTAAAAAAAATTATTATCAGAAAATAGTTAAGGATAGATGAAAAAACATTTCACTCATTTATGAATCTTATGATCCATTAAACGTGAAATTTAGTGCTTTATGATTAAAAAATATATTTTTGATATTCATTAATTTAATTAAGTGATGAATTGAAAATTTATCAGAGCCCAACTAGAGTATGAAATTGTTCTTATAAAATATAAATGTATCAAGTAAAAATATTTCTTTATAATATTAGATAGTAAATAAATTTCCCACCTTTAAGAAAATGGTCTTAAAAGAAAAATGTTATTCTATTACATTTATATCGTTTGAATAAAATGTTATTTTAAATCATCAAATATTTATGGTTTGTGAGTCCTTAATATAAAATTGATTATTCAATTTCTTATGATCAATTCCTTCTATCATTCTCTATAAAAATTTATGATTTTCATCCATGTAAACATCTTTAGATTCAACAAATGTTAAACTATATAGAAACTTAGCAATGTGTTATTAAATATGAACATTTTAATCACCTTTGATTCTTATTAAGAGGATATTTTATTAACACTTTTTACAAAGTGAGTTTTCAATTAGGTAATGTAAAAATATCATAAACTTCATTTCTGAGTGCAATATCAAATTGTGAGGAAGAAATTAATTTAAGGTGGGGAGAACGTAACACCCTTAAAATCTAATATAAGTACACTATATTTTAAATAATATTAAATAGAAAACAAAAATCATAAAAAAACCCATGAAATATATTTCTTTAATTATAATCTCTTAGATAATGTGAGGAACATACAATCCTGAGAGTAAATAAACCTCAATACATTATACCATTATAACCATGAAGTTAAATTGGTGGGTATAAATATTCATATATTAGTTATAAAATGTATTTTTTTTACATAGGTAAAAACTATTTTTAATCATTATAAATTTATTAAAAATAAAATAAGAATCATTTAAAAGAAAAGGAAATGTTTTCTAAAAAACAATTTTTTAAATGATAGTTTAGTCACACATTACACAAGTATTTTATAGTTAATTTTTACCATGTTTGGAAACATTAATTAAAAAAAAGAATTGTTTAAATAATCATATCTTGATTATAATATGATGAATCATTGGGATTATTATGTAAAGTGTCATTTTTCGATGAGTAGTGAAAAATATTGAATTTTATTGAAAACAAAATTTTTATTTAAATAATTTTTTATATTAAATTATATTTTAAATTGGTTTTAATGTAAAATTAGTTAGGTAAAATTAAATTTTTACTCATTTATGTAATTTTAATCAATTCCATATTTAATTTTTATATTAAAACCTTCTATAAATAAGATTTTTTTTATTTGTAAACCCCCATTTTCAACACGTCCGTATGTATAATATTAATTTGAACTATTCAATTTACTCAAATTAAATTTGAAAATTTTTATTCCATATTTGGAATCAGATTAATTTATACTATCTAATAATTTCAATATAATTTGTAACAAAAATTAATTGCGAAATTAATAAAAAATAATTTAAAATGGTTAAGATAGAGACAGGTTTACGAGGGGAAAGGTAAAAAGATAATGGATGAAATTATCTAAAAATTTGGGTAAATATATTTTATATAAATATTTAGGCCATATATTTTATTTTTATTGATAATAATCTTTTTTTGACCCTATTATAATGTAAAAATGGTGGGTACACCTTTTTCTTTTCAAAAATGAAAATTGTGCCACTCACCTCACTCATAAAATACTACCCATCTCCTCTCTTATTCAAACCTTAAACCCCTTTTATTTTAAACAATACCTTCTCAAATGAAATTCCAACTTCCATAATCTAATCATAGTTATATTAGATTTTATATAAATATATTCTATGAATAATTTTGGAATAACCCCAAAGAGGTGGTCTGAGAAGACGTAATATTCCTAACTATGAGTGTTTGTTTTATTTCATCTTCCAGCTCCATGAAATTTTATTCATTTATGATTATATAATAAAATTAGTATCTTACATATGAATATATGTTATTTAATTATTTTCATGATGTATATCCATATCATATTCCCTCAAATGTGAAACGATAATGCCGCTTAGGTGTACAACAGACTATGGCCTTGTGAATTGATGTGGCATGTTTTCCATCAACACATCTCACAGTTGAGTATGACGATGGATCTAAAGTAAATATATTCTATTTCTAAAATAATTATAACTATGGTATCATTATATCATATATAATTTTTAATTACTTTACATTATATAGGGTATACGGTAAGGTCGCTTGTGTGTAAGAAAGACTACCACCTTGTGAAGTGATGTGATTAGATTTTCACAAACGCTTTACATAGAAGGTAATATAGATAAAGTTAATAATTATAAGTGTTATAAATGAAATAGTTATGATATTAATAAAAAATTATTCGTTCTTAAATTAAAATATATCATTTCATTTATTTCCTTTAAGTCACTGAATAATGATAACGTCACTCTTGTATGTGTGAACTACCACCGATATAAAGCGATGTGGCTCTCTTTTCATCACCACACCACATGGATGATATATATAAGTATATATAAATAAATAATATTTTATTAATGATATTATTATCAATATTATAATAAAAAATATTACTTACCACCATTCCATAAAGACTATTAAAAATGGAACTGTTACTAATGTGTATGTATGGACTACCGTCTCCATGATCGTAATATACTCCATTTCTCAAAATCGTCGTTCATGATTGGTATTAAAATTATATTTGATGTATAACTATTATAAATATTTAATTAATATTAGTATGGATATGATGTAATTATATAATATCTGTCAGAACTGGAACATTCATAACAAATCATGAATGTGAAAACCAAGAAAATAACATCTTTATCAATGAAAATAATGAAATATTATTAACTAGTGGGTGATATGATGATATAAAAGTATCATATATGTTATAAAATTTATTAATTTATTTATTTTATAACTTAATAACATGTGTAAAACCACTATATAGGAGGTTAAATTACATTCAACCAAAATGAAGCATGAGGTAAGGGACTTCATCACAATTTCCATTCATTGAGGCATATTGAAATGTTATGCTCCTAATTTATTTTATACGATGAATATAAGTAACCATTGATTGTTAATATAATAAATCATTAAAAATTAATAATATTTTTTATTTCATATAGATTTATTTCATACAAGGGTATAAGACTTGAAAATTACCAAGTGGTAATGAATTTTATAACTCAAATTCTTTTCATTGGGCTATATTACTTCTTCATTGCATTTGATATTATATGAATATGTATATATTGACTATTGATTATATTATGTAGTATATCAAATTGTTTTATGTGTATTTAAATTTTATACACATGATTAATACATTGATTTATCCTCACCTCAATGGTATGGTCATTATAAGGGATTTTGTCTCAATTTCTCTTTCATTAGGACATATTTGTTAATATTAACCTATTCACTTTTATATCATATATATAATTCCCATTTGAGGTATTTAATATTAATATTTATTTATTCATTATTATAATCTTTTTCATGTTTATTCTTCAATGGGATATAATTTCAAAGTTACCAAAGAGGTAAAAATTATCGTACAACCCAACCTTATTTTGTGATTGTTTACTTTCTCATAAAATTATAACTTTATTGTGATCACATTTCATTGAAAATTAAAATTCTATAAAATATAAATATTATTGTATGATTTATATTATTATTTAATAAACCATATTACATTTCAACATATGGTGTTCTATTTTATATGTTATTTTATTATCCAGGAAAATGTTGATAAATTCGCATTCTTTACTCAATATGATTTTTTGATGATAATTCACATTAATCAAGAATTAAATTAATTATTTGATATATGAGGACTTATTTGGAAATAAATTAATGCATGGGTCCTAGAATTATATTCCTCTTTGATGAATCACTATTCTCATGAGGTGAATCAGTCAGTTTGCATTAAATGGTTTTCTACCTATTTTTTTAAACAGTCTTATAACTGGTCTTGATGGTAGAGCTATCATATTCACAAGAGCATGGTATGAAATGATTAATCATTTCCTTCATTAAGATTTTATTTATTCTTATCCATGATATTTTCACAATGATATTATCTCTATATGTATTCTATTCAAATATTATTAATTAAATGATTTTTTTAGTTATTTACCTTTCCATGTAGATTTTTCCTTTTCTAATTATGTTATTTATTTTATTGAATAATATCATTTGTTTTTAGTTGTTACCATTCCATAGTTATTAATCTAGTAAAAAAATTTAAATGGCATGTGTTTTCAGTTATTTAACATGCAGTGTGGATTATGCTTATTGATTCATGATTTATTCTATTATACGTAACCCTTGACAATTATTTGTTCTCACTCTTATTTTTTCATTTCCCAAGAACACATGAAGTGTACTATGATTTATATGAAAGTATATGATAAAGGGAATAATGTTATTCTCATAAAATGTATATTTTAATTTGTTTTCTCAAATGTATTGAAAGAATCAAGTATGTATCTAATTTACCAAGACTACTAGAACATTTGGTCCTTTGAGATGTGATTCCTCGTATCTTATGCAAATTTAATAAAGTAAGACACCAAATTTAGGTTATTGTGGTTAGGGTTTTTATAACTATAATGACCCAATATTTTCATTCATATATATTGTATAAAATTTTCAGAATATTTCATACATTATACAAACATATGCCTAAATACCGTATTAGTTTAGTGACCTTGGAATCTTGGAAGCATAAAAAATTGTATTATAAAACATTTAATTCTTATCCCACCTATTTCTATTAAAGTTGAACCTTTTTTGGCGTATCAAACTTCATACATTTCTTCGCATCCTAGGTAAACAAAAGATAATAATGGGTGAGCATGGATGCTTAGTAAATGTAAACAATTGAGAAAATTAAGAAAAATCATGAACATAATGTTTTGTGAACATGATATTAACAGTAGAAAATCATACTATACATATCAATGATAATATACATGAGTAATGTTATAAATAGTGGTAGTTTATATGACATGAATCATAATGTAATCAAATAACATAATCCATGACATCATAATATTAATATATGATAGGAAATTGTGCCATATAGAAAAACATGCAACTTTTTAAACATGTATAAAAAGTAACAGGTTCACTCATTGAATCAAGGACATGAAATCAGGCCCTTGAATTAAGATATAAATAAGAAAACTAGGTCCATTCATAATATTATGGACATAAAAACCAGGTCCATGAATAGAATTGTGAACATGAAATAAGGTTGACACATAACATATATACCTCACGAGTTATCCATATTTAACCAATGAATTGGAGGGAGATATAGGTCTTAACCATCACAAAATTAAAACCACACATATGTGTGCCATAAGAACAGAAGAGAAATCATTCATCGAATCAAAACCCATGGAATGAAGTGGATTTCATAAACATTATTTAATAGTAATATAACCCATGAAAATAAATGGGTTTCATAAATATCATTCCATTATAAACACAAACCATTCATAAAAAGAATAAGAATAGTAACATTAAATCCTATACCCAATTAAACAAAAGTAATATAAAATAATTTAATCTCAGATGGAAAATAATTTTGAGTGATCACTTAAAAATAATTCTTTGGGAAAATATCCTCTCTTATTATAAAGCATTTTTTTTCATAAATCGTCCCCCAATTTTAAAAGAAAAAATATTATTTGAAAATAACCTTATAATCTTATAAAGTAAGCTTCAGATCATTAAGGCTTAATAATGGAAGAAAATTATGTTCATGCAATATAAGTTAAAATGAAACATTCCTTTCATAATTTTTCTAGAAAATTCCCAAAGTACCTTATTTGGAAAATGATAAAATGATTCATTTAAAACTATGTAGTTTAAAGTAAAAAATGGGTAAAAATGACTTTAAACATCCATAAGAGAATATTAAAATATTTTTTTAAATATTTTTAGAAAAAATTGATGTGGAAGATAAGAACTCTCCATTAGAGACTGAAAATAAAATAATCCCAAATATTGATGAAATTGTGAAATAAACACCCATCATGTTTTAATCAGTAAAATTTTATGACCTATGAAGGAAATAGAATTATAAGGATTTGAAAATACCATAATATTTGGGATAAGACTCATAAAATAAATTCATGAGATGTATATACACCACCTATAAGAAACAAGTAGTGTAACAGGCATGTGTCTCATAGAAATAAAAGTGAGACATAAATCTCCTTTCTACTTTAGTAAAAATATAATTATGAACTATAGGAAATAATAACATCAATTAAAACATCAATATAATTAAATAAAATAAATTAATGATATAAAATTTCATATGTCAGTATATATATGACACACAATAAGAAAGTGGTAAATACATCATATATATAATGGAATTAAAAGTGAGGATGATGAAGTTATTATTTTATGATATATATCATAGATTTATAGGAGGAAATGAAGAGTAGAAAAAGAGAATGATATGTAAGAGCGATTACCTCTTCTTCAAAATGTATACTTTAAATCTCTTCTAAAGGACTCTCGAAGTTAGTACTTTGGGAAGCACATAACCACTATAATGTAGATATAGAAGTTTATATATTAAATGTTTTGGGTATTTTCCAGCTTGATGGTTCATGTGATGTAAGGAAGTAATGGAGGATGTGCCTTTTTATAATCGAGGGGAGGACACTTTAAGAAACACATAAAATATTATATAAATATAAATTAATTTTCTATTAAAAAAGGAACCAAAGATATTTATTTTAAAGCCATGATTAATATGGGTCTAAATCCTCTAAAATAATGTAAGTTAGAAAAGTTTTGATTACTTTTTAATCATTATCATTTTGTTTTAAACCATATTTTACACTTTTAACTCTTACCGTGACAACATGTAATTTACAATTTATAGTTAATATAATTACTATAACATTCCAAACAACCCATGAATGATCCATTTATGATATTTGAGGGCTTACCACAATTTTTTAGTGGAATATTGGTTTTTTATAAAATTTATATCATTTAACATAATATTATTTATTTTAAAAAATCAATAATAACAATTTTGACATTATTCATAACATAAAATTTTAAAAATTTCATAAAAACATGATATCTTTGAACAAAATAATTTAATATATCTTTAAAATGTCAAATTCATCTTGAAAATTTGTGGATGTCATTAATTATATAAACGTATATTTATTTTAATTTTTTTAATACGATTAATTTTATTCTTCCATTAATTGAATATTTATAGGATCATAATTGTGAAATAAATTAATTAGTTATTTGTTCTCTAAAAATTAAAAATAAATTATCATGATGAATTTAAACATTTTATCTTTAAAATTACTATTTATATTCAAAGGTATCCACTAAATACCCATATATAAAAAATGTAATACTGATTAAAACCAGAGTGTGACATATTAGACATCATTTATAATAAAATACTATAAAAGTGTTAAAGTAATAAAAGTGGCTCAAAGAGGCCATAAAATAGGCCCAAAGATGATTTTTTTCAAATATATCTTATCCAATAAAATTAGGACAACTATTAGGGTAATTTTTAATTTTATTTTTACCCTTAATTACCTGATTTACCCTTAACCATGGTAATTAAAATAATACTAAATTTAATATTTACATTCCCAAAAATAAAAGAATCCTATTTAAATAAATTCTAATAACTCATTCCAAATATGGAATCAATTTTTTAAAATTAAAATAACATAATTTGCAGTAATTAATTTCATATTAATCCCATTTACAGGGTGAGAAAAAATGTGATTAAAGTTTAAAAAAATGATTGAAACAATTATATAAGAAAATTCAATGTGAAATTGAATTAAATGACACAAATTAGATTAAATTATAAAAAATATATTATATTTATACTTAAAAAATAATTAATTTTTTTTAATATTAATCATTTTGATGAAAATTTTGTTTTTAATTAAAATTTTGTATTTTCATTATTCATCAAAATATGAAACTTATTAGAAAAATTCAAAAAACTCATCCAAAGTAAATTTTTATATTACTCTATAAAATTGGGAGTTTATTTTTTTCAAATAAAAAATATAAAATTGTCAAAAATTAGATTTAAAATAAGTTTTTTGGTAAAAGGTGGTAAAATTACCCTTTTGAAAAATATATAGTTTTATTCATAAAAAAGGGTTTGTTCTTATCATATGTATATAAAAGCTATTGGATAGATATCAAAAATATTTTATTGTATGTATAATATATATATTTCATTAATATCATTCACTAATTTTAATTAATTTAATTTATTAAGACAAAACAACTTTGGGAGCATAAAAATATAACTATTTCTATTATAATCAATTCGTATATATTTTCATTTCAAATTAATTGGTAACTACTAAATTCATATTATAATCCTTATATTTTTATAAGTTAGTTAATACTATTCATAACTACTAATTTAATGCCTAAGCTATATCTTACTATATTTAATAATAATATTTAAATAATATACTATTGTTCGGTAAAAATCAGTATTACGTGTAATGGAAGGTATAAAAAAACTCAACATTATGTGTAATACAAGACAATAATAGTGTTTCATATACCTCAAGAAAATATAAGATTTTTTGTAGTGAAATCTCGACTTGGTTTTGCGTATTCTGTAATCCAAACATATTTTTTTTCAGATAAAAAAAAATATATTAAGTATTTTGTGAAATAAAAAGTATCAAAAAAAAAACTAACTAAAAAATATATTTCAAAAAAAATCAGGGCATTATATTCTACCCCCCTTAAAATGAATTTTACCCTTTAAATTGATATGTGTTATCAATGGTTTAATACGTGAAACTTCCTTACATTGAAACCCACATTGTAAAAAGGAATTCAGAAACATACTTTTAAAAAAGGAATGTTGAAAGCTAAATGGTAACCCAAAGTAACTAATAACTGGGTTATCACATAGGATAACATAGGTGTCAAGTTAAAACATGGAAAATGATGAGAAATCCAACTATCACATTATGATGTAGAGTGATAGAGAACATGGTTAGGAGACAGTTAACAATCAAAAAGTTATAAATCTATGATGATCTAAGGGACCATTTGATTCAACAGAAAAGAAGGTAGTAAGATAAAAAAAATTCAAGATCCTTTCTAAAGAGTTGAATAATTTTCATGAGAAGATATACTTACTTTATTTCAGGAAAAAATCACCCTTTGTTGTTCCATGATCAATTTTCACTTCATCTCTTATTCCTTGAAATGATATTTAATTTTTCATTCCTGAAGCATTAATAGATCATGTGATCCATAAATAGAATTAAAGGTCAATCCATTTGTCTTTATCACAAAAAAATGTTAACACATGTTATCCAATATGCATAAATCCTCATTTGGTGAGATATTACATTAATATCATAGACTTCATCTGATGTTTAACTTAATCCCTTCCATAAATGGTTAACCTTATAACTCTTCTAGAAGATGAATATCCAAAACATTAGAAATAATGTCACAAAATTAGATAAACATTGACCCCCCATATATCATAAAGTAGATCTTGGTTTTCACATTCCAAACATGTTAATTCCCTCACTTTTAATTCTCTTAAAACATGGTAACAACCTGAATTCCCATAAATCATTTTAAAAAACATGCATGATTCCTTATTCCAAAGACTACTAGATAAATTCCTTTAATCCAATAATCATTAATGTTCATCTATGAGTACACAAACAATTTTTTAAAAAAATCATTTATTGGTTCCACAATCACTGATAATATCCAAATTACATTAACCAAATCAATCACCTCTTTATCAATGCTAAACACAATTTTATAAACATCTTGATCAAATTAAGGGTTAACCTACTTTAATCAAAATATCACTTTTATAAGTCTTCACCACCATTAAAAATATCATTTTCAATCCATGATGAAAAATTATATTGAAAATACTTATATATTTCATGATTTGTATAACATAATCCTTGAATTAGAAAACTTATATACTTCAATCATCAAACATTATTCTTAAACCATTACTTAGGCTTCATCATCTTATTCTTCAATAAGTTTTTACTAGAATATGAAATATGAATAATGTATTATGGTTCCTCAAACTTAATCTAATCATGATTCTTACATTTAAAGTAAATAATTCTAGAAGAGCATCCCAGACATTTCAGATTTCATTTTTGGTCTCTTTATCTTCATCAGTATAACCAATACTCTTGAACCTTCCAGATTCTATTTATGAGATTTCCAAATAGAAAACAAACTTCTATCATTCCTATACTTTCAACATCTGAAAAATTCAATTTTAACCCAGTTTATTCTAGTTCCCACTATTGATTAAAACTATAAAGCATATGGTGAGAAACACATATCATACCAGAAAACGAAATAATCATGAAAAATTACTTATAGGTTGTCTAGATCATGAAAAATAATTTTTAATTGACGAAACCTTAGGTTTATCCTAGTTTATTCATAACAAAATTTATTTAAATCCTTCATGATGATTCATGAAGAGTTTTTTAATTTCCAAAGAATATCCCATGGGAGTGTCAAACCAGGTGTCCATTAAGGCACATTTTCATGTACTAGATTACATTTGAGTCAGGCCTGACACACCTTTTCAGAGGTTATACCCCTAGGTAAATCTATACTAGATCCACATTAACTTGTAGAGTCTAAATAGGGATTCAATTTTAAGAAACTTCTTGATCTATCATTTACCAAAATTTTAAGACATTTTCCTATACTTTTCCTCATAATTATACTTATACTTAGAGACATCTATAGATATATCCTTAGAAACATCCAAAGGGACCTCCATAATATTTTCTCATCATAGTTTTCAAATGTTGAATAAACCTTTTCTCTAATACCGACTATAATGACAAGGGATTTTCATACATGGACATTACATCATTTTTTCATAACATTTCTTAAATTACACAAACACATACCCAAATAGTGTATTATTTTAGTGCATTTGGAAACCTAAAAAAAAACTAGCTCATAACACATATACTTCTTATCCTATATATTTCATCATAACCAAAACCCATTTTTCCTATCAAAATAAATACTTTTCTTCTTATCCTGGGGAAAAGAAACATACGAATGGGTGAGCTCGGATGCTCAGTAAGGGTAAAAAATTGAGATATATAAGAAAAATCATGATCATAAGGGTATGTGAACAAGATATTAACATTAGAAAATCATACCCTACATATAAAAGATCATATACATGATTCATAAAATAAATAATAGTAGTTCATAATACATGAATCAGAAGGGAATCAGAGAATATAATCCATGATATCTTAATGTTAACATAAGACATGAAATTGTGACATAAACATAAACATGTAACACTGTGAACATGTATAAATAGTAACAGGTTCACTCATTAAATTAAGGACATGAAATTATACCCTTTCATAAACATATATACATGAAAACTAGGTCCATTCATATAATTATTAACATGGAAACCAGTTACACATATAGAATTATGAACATGAAATAAAGTTCACACATAACATATATAACTCATGAGTTATCCATATTTACCCAATGATTGGAAGGGAGATATAGGTCTTACCCATCACATAATGAAAACCATATATATGTGTGCCATAAGAAAAAAAAAATTATTCATAATATCAGATACCATAGAATGGAATAAATTTCATAAACATCATTCAATCATAATGTAACCCATGAAAATAAATGGGTTTCATAAATTTCATTCCATCACAAAAAAACATTAATAGAAAGAAAAATAATGGTAGCATTGAGTCATATCCTTAGTTAAAAATAATTAACATAAAATAACATTATCTTATATGGAAAATAATTTTGAGTGATCACTTAAAAACAATTCTTGAGAAAAATGTCCATTCTTATTTGAAAATAATTTTTTTATAAAATGTCACTCAATTTTAAAATAAAAAATTTTATTTGAAAATAACATTGTAATCTTATAAAGGAATATTAAAATAATTTTGGAATTATCACAACATATTTTTTTTGATTATGTATAAGTTTAAAAGAAACATTCCTTTTGTACTTTTAAAAAAAAATCACAAAGTACCTCGTTTGGAAAACAACAAAAATATTCCTTTCAAACCATGTAGTAAGAAGTAAAAAATTAGTAAAAATGAAATTAAAAATACATAAAAAAATATTAAAATAGTTTTTGAAAACAATTATAGAAAAAATGGACATGGAAGATAATAATTCCTTAATAGATACTTAAAACTAAACAATCCCAATTATTGATGAAATTGTGAAATAAATACTCATCACATTATAATTAGTAAAATCATATGACCCATGAAATAAAAATAATTATATGGATATGAAAATACCCTAATATCTTGTATAATAGTGACCGTGTTGTCATGACACGTCAAATTGATTATATTTTTAAGATTGATTTATAGTCTAGGGTAAACCCTAGGTCGTCTCTCAAGGAGCGTTGGTAGGTTTAGAGTGTGTATTTTTGATAAAAATGTCTAAGAGAGGGGTGGTTTTGAAAACAGCTTAAAACAATGACTTAATTGAAATAGCTTAAAAGATGAGTGACCAAATGGATTTTGAGAAATATGAGATAAAAGGGTCGATGTGATTTCACTACACACATATCAAGTTCATTGTTCATAGAGATTCATCTTGGGTTTAGAGTAATCCTTTGGTTGGAGTTAATTGGAATCCCGATTAATTCCTAAGCTTTTATTTCAATACTTTACGAACCAAACCTTGACGTAACAATTGTATTGTCAAGGTCCAATACTTATGCATAGAATAAGAGCTTCCAAAGCATATTGAAATCTCAATAAGGTGGGTATGAAAAGGATTCTTGTGATGTCCAATCGGAACAACACAAGTCACGCACTCAAAACCTCACACCGATCGGTTAGAAATTAAGAGCATAACACTCACATGCATCAAATCAAGAATTAAAATCTGAAATAAAATAAGATACATGGAATGAAATGTTTAAACACCCAAATTAATCCAAACCAGTAGCTAATTTATGCATCGGAACTCCCTTGGCATGTGTGTAGCTCCCTCACAACGAACACCCAACTTTTAGCTCGACATCGGGAGGAGGAGGAAGCTCGGGTGGAACTCCTTCTTCATTGTTGATCTCCCTATGAGGATAGGGGACTCCAGAACCTCCAAGGTGATTAGGAGACTCTTCTAGGACTCCAAATTGGCAGCACTTCACTCCTTGGCCGAACTTCCAAATGAGGAGCCCAAGGTGCCCTTTTATAGGAAATGTGGGAGGTGGTTTTGGGAACACAGATTTCATCAATCCACTTGCAGGACGCGTTTAGGCATTCAGACAGTCTTATCTCGCTTTGGAGAAAATAGAAAAGTTGTAGCCCTACCTCTTGACTGTCTCCACCGAAAGTTTGGCACCGTTTGGACAAATAATTCTCGAGATATTGATAAAATACAGAACACCGAATTTGACTTGGTCCAAATTCGGTGGCTCGGACAGATCAGTTCGTATGGGCCCCATGCAATCCGAATCAGGATTGGGTTCCTTAATAGGAAATGTAGAATATTGAATTTTGGACAGGCCCACAAAATTTCAGCCCATTTGGATTCACGGATATTGTGTACTATTCAAAACAGTGGACAGATGTCCATGGATCCATGCAATTTTGGCCCAGTTTTCTTTCACTTCATCAAGAGCCCTCCAAATCACCTCCACCTACATTGTAATTTTCAAAACAAGTATCATTGCCCTATTTAATAGTGATAAACACTAAATTATTGAATCAAACATGAAGTACAATTTGATAATATTTTTATAATTTTTAATACAAAATATGTTTAGCACAGCGGTGTAAGGGTGAAAATGAAACAGTGAATCGTGGTACGATCACACCCCCACACCTAAACATTTGCACTCCTGGGCAAAGTCACATATTCAAATACAATGATTCATATATATATATATATATCCAACATCATAAAGATTTATCATTTGAGTAAATTTTATTTAAAGTAAAGTGATCAATGCACGAACCACACCAAGGAGTTCTTCCTAGTGAAAATAGAAAAAGATGTCTCATAAATCATATCATAGTGAAATTCAAAAAGATTCATGATACCCAATTGAGAAAGGAATTCAGAAGTAAACCATGACACTAAATATCCATGTGTGTGTGTGAAAACCATTCCATGCTATTCTTTCCACTTGATATCTAATAAATATATGTTATTTTAACATTTTTCAGCTTAAATGATTTTCTCACCGAACCTGTCCTACATCCTTTGCAATCATATTTCAAGACCCACTCATTTAAGCATTCCCAGAAGTCAAACCATAAGCTCCCGACCTAGATATCCCCATATGTTGCACATTTCATCACTCCCCTCATTTTTTTTTGAAGTTGCAATTGGAACAAATCTCACACTCATCTCTCAACCCTTGTTTGATCTCCTCACGACACTAATTGCAATAGTTATAACAAGATCAAAGGTTGAGGAGGAGTGGTTTTTGACCTGCCCAAGACACAACAATTTTTTTTTTTTTTTTTGAGGGCGTACAACAGTCGGACATTAGGTACACACGCATAGGTCAATCTGGTACAGTAATGAAACAGATCGGATAAGGAACGAACGTATGGAAATATCATTTAAAGCTGAAAAATATTAACCCAACATATATTTACCTTATATTAAGTAAGAAATAATCACACTTTGTGGTTTGGTGCAATATTTTTTTTTTGAAGATATTAGCGACATAGTTTTCTCAAAAACTACTCACACAATATGCATCAATCATCTCAAAGGTTTCACATAGATACGACCATTTATATCATTGACAGAAAACCAATTCACTAAAAATCACTCCCTGATGTTAAATTCATACAAATATTCTTTTTAGCCTTCGTTATGGTATTTTTACATTCCCCATTTTATGGTCGCCACATCATGGAATTTCGAAATTGTTGATGGGGAAAAATAAAAATACCATAAAGAAGGCCAAAAAGAGAAAACAAAAGGAGAAAATGGTGAAAAATCCTAACTAACCCAGGAATGTATCCACCCCCCCACACCTAGAGAATGCAGTGTCCTCACTGCAATAAAAGAGACTGTGTGAAGGAAGGATAAAACCTGGTGAGTGTTATTCATAGACCGCTTCTTGAACATGGAGTTCCTCCATTGGGGACTCCGGAATGGCTTCATGGAAGTGCTTCAGCCGCTGCCCATTGACAGTGAAGGTTTGCTTGGTGTCTTCATTTTGAACCTGGACAACACCAAATGGAGAGACATTAGTAACAATGTAAGGTCCAAACCAACGGGAACGAAGCTTACCTGGGTGCAACTTCAGCCTTGCATTGTAGAGGAGGACCTTCTGCCCAATTTGTAATTGACGATGAAGGATGAGACGGTCGTGGGCAGCCTTGGTTCGCTCTTTATAAATTCGGGAGTTCTCATATGAATCTCTTCTCATTTCCTCTAACTCCTGAATCTGTAACTTCCTTTGAATACCTGCACCAGAAAGATTAGAATTTCATTGTTTAATGGCCCAGTAGGCCCGGTGCTCTACCTCAACAGGGAGGTGACAACTCTTCCCAAAAACTAGCCGATATGGTGACATGCCAATTGGAGTTTTGAATGCAGTACGGTAAGCCCATAACGAATCATCGAGTCTAAGACTCCAGTCTTTTCTGTTTGGCTGAACCGTTTTCTCAAGAATCTGTTTTACCTCTCTATTTGATACTTCAGCTTGACCATTTGTTTGTGGGTGATAAGCAGTAGACACTCGATGCCCAACCCCGTACCTGCGCAAAAGAGATTGCATTGTGCGGTTGCAGAAATGAGAACCCTGATCACTGATGATAAACCTAGGTAATCCAAACCTACAGAATATTTGGGTTCTCAAAAATTCCACAACTGTCTTGGAATCATCTGTCCTCGTGGCTCGTGCCTCTACCCACTTTGAAACATAATCCACTGCCAGAAGAATGTAAAGGTTCCCAAATGAATTGGGGAATGGTCCCATAAAGTCAATGCCCCAAACATCAAAAATGTCATGGAAGAGTAAGGGTTGTTGGGGCATCTCATTTCTTTTAGAGACATTCCCCATTCTTTGACAGCGAGGACAAGATTTACAGAATTCGTGGGCATCCCTAAACAATGTGGGCCAAAAGAGACCAGAATCTAAGACCTTGCGAGCAGTCCGTTGGGGACCAAAGTGGCCCCCACAAGCAAGTGTGTGGCAGAACCTAAGGACAGATTGAAACTCACTATCGGGAACACAACGCCTAATAACTTGATCACTACATGTGCGCCAGAGGTAGGGGTCATCCCAAATGTACCAACGAGACTCATGTTTTAGACGGTCGGCCTGGTTTTTGGTGAAATCAGCAGGAATGCAAGACGCTACCAAATAATTTACAATTTCAGCATACCAAGGAATAACATCTTGCACTCGGTACAATTTCTCATCAGGAAACAATTCATTTATGGGAATACAGGGGGATGAGTCAATGTCCGAGGGTGGGAGAATCCTACTGATATGGTCAGCAACCACATTCTCTGCTCCTTTTTTATCCCTAATTTCTAGATCAAATTCTTGAAGGAGGAGCATCCAGCGAATGAGACGTGGTTTGGCTTCTGGTTTCTTTAGGAGATATCGGAGGGCTGCATGGTCTGAGAACACAACGACTTTGGACCCTATAAGGTATGGCCTGAATTTACCCAAGGCAAACACAATGGAAAGAAATTCTTTTTCAGTGGTGGTGTAGTTTGCTTGGGCAGGGTCCAAAGTACGTGAGGCATAGGCAATGACATGTGGAGCTCGATCGACCCTCTGTGACAAGACTGCCCCAACTGCATAGTTAGAGGCGTCACACATTAGCTCAAATGGTAAATCCCACCGAGGTGGTTGGATTACCGAGGGTGACGTGAGACTCCATTTTAACTTATTGAAAGCTTCCTCACATTTTTTATCAAAATCAAATTCTTTTTCTTTTTGGAGTAATCGGGAGAGGGGGAGTGCAATTTTACTAAAGTCACGAATGAAACGACGATAAAATCCAGCATGACCCAGGAAAGACCGCACATCCCGAACATTTTTAGGGAATGGTAGGGAGGAAATGATATCTACTTTTGATTTGTCCACTTGGATTCCTTCCCCAGAAATGACATGTCCCAAAACTATGCCTTGTCGCACCATGAAATGGCATTTCTCATAATTTAATACAAGATTATTTTCAATACAGCGACGTAGGACAGAACCAAGACTACTTAAACATTCATCAAAAGAGGATCCATAAACAGTAAAATCATCCATAAAAACCTCCATGCAATTCTCCAGGTAATCCGAAAAAATACTAACCATACATCGTTGGAAAGTACCTGGAGCATTGCACAGACCAAATGGCATCCTTCTATAAGCAAATGTACCAAAGGGGCAAGTAAAGGTTGTCTTTTCCTGATCCTCAGGGGCAATATGGATCTGAAAGTATCCAGAATACCCATCAAGGAAACAGTAATGGGACTTCCCTGCTAGCCTCTCTAGCATCTGGTCAATGAATGGCAATGGGAAATGGTCCTTCCTAGTGTGTTGGTTTAGTCGGCGATAGTCTATACAGACACGCCAACTATTCTGCACACGAGTTGGAACCAATTCATTATTTTCATTTTTAACTACAGTAAGGCCAGTTTTTTTAGGAACTACTTGAACAGGACTGACCCATTGGCTGTCAGAGATAGGGTAAATGATTCCAGCAGCCAACAATTTTGTTACTTCTTTTTTAACAACATAAAGTAGGTTTGGGTTCAATCGTCGTTGTGACTGCCTCACTGGTTTAGCATCATCATTTAATAAAATATGATGTGTACAAATTGATGGGCTAATGCCAGGGATGTCAGCAAGTGTCCATCCCAAAGCTTGTTTATACTTCCTCAAAAGATCAAGCAGTCGCAATTCATGCTCAGGAGGGAGTGAACTAGCAATGATGACGGGCAACTTGTTTCCATTCTCAAGATATGAGTATTTTAAATCTTGAGGCAGTTGTTTTAGTTCCAATTCTGGGGGATTTTGGATTGACAGAAGTGTGTGTGAAAGTGAGAAGTCACTGATCTCATCTAACTGCTCAATGGTAACATCCTCAGATGAGGAATGAGCTTTTACAAGCTTAGCAGTATTATCGATGGTCATGTGATCCTCTGTGTTCAAGAAATCATCAATTAACAAACATGCATGACATTTCTCTAAACCGCTACAACAATCAATGCATGATTCATTACCTAACATTTCAATCAATGAAGAAAACTCAGAAAGGGGATCAGGTGAATGAAAATAAGTTGTTTCAGGGGAAGGGAGAACATCAATTGAATTGACAAAGAGAGAGGAGTGTTCTTCTGAGGGGTGCTTCATGGCATCAAGGATATTGAAGTGGACAATATTACCACCAAACTCCATAGATAATGTACCATTATGGACATTAATTATGGTTTTGGCGGTTTTCAAGAAAGGTCTCCCCAATATAATTGGGGCATGTCCATTCATCCTATCATCTTCCATTTTAAGCACGTAAAAATCAGCAGGAAAAATTAAATTTTGCACCCTCACAAGAACATCCTCTAGCACACCAGAGGGGTGTGCCGTACTCCGATTTGCTAGCTGAACGACAATACCAGTGGGCTTCAGTTCACCGACCTGCAATGAAGAGTAAATAGAGTGAGGCATCACATTAATAGAAGCACCCAAATCAAGCATAGCATTGGAACACGAATACTCCCCTATGGTGCATGGAATCGAGAATGTCCCAGGATCATTGCACTTGGTAGGAAGTGATGACTCTATCAATGCTGAAACATTCCTCCCCAGGCTCACCTTCTCATCACCACGAAGCCTCCTTCGGTGTGTACACATCTCCTTCAGAAACTTGGCATATCTTGGAATTTGCTTCACAACATCAATCAAAGGAATGTTAACCTGTACTTTCTTGAAAGTTTCCAAGATTTCTTTATCAAGTTCGGTTTCTTTTTGTTTTCTAGGTTGGGCAGACCTTTGAGGAAATGGAAGAGGAATGGTTGGGATAGGTGGTTCATCAACAACCACCGTCTTTCCTTTGGAAGGGCTTCTCTCAGGAAAAGGGTTTTCTTCTCTTGGACCATTTTCAGCAGTTGGGATGGTGGTTTCCTTTGGATGGGAGGACTCTAATGGAGGGGTCATTTGGCTTTTGAGTTGTGTCCCACTCCTAAGGGTGATTGCACTAACATTTCCTTTATCCCTAGGGTTTACTACTGGTTGAGATGGTAGTTTACCCGACCCATGACTTTGGATTTCCCCCACCGAGTTGGCAAGTTGTCCTAGTTGGGTCTTTAGGTCTTGTATGGCTGCTTGGGTGGTTTGTTGGAATTGGAGATTATTGGCAGCCATTTGTTTCATCATATCTTCTAGGCTAGGATCGGTTTTTGGAGGGGGTGGTTGGAATGGCCTTTGAGGTGGTTGAGGATTTCTGGGTGGTGGTGGATGACTACTCTGACCTTGTTGGTTCCATTGCTGTTGAGGTTGGTTTGAATACCCCCCTTGCCTATAGGCTTGGTTGTCCTTCCAACCTTGGTTGGATGGATAGTATGGTTCTTGCCTAAAGGGTTGGTTAAAGGGGCGTCCTGGAAATATTGCCTCACAACTTTCAGAAGTTTCTCTCAATTGGGGGCATTGGTCAGAATAGTGGGTGTCAGAAGAGCAGATTCCACAATGGATGGGAGGAGGAGATTGATATTTCCCTTGGGAGAGAGCTAGTTGTCGCAGAAGGGTACTTACCTCTTCGAACTTCGTGTCCACCTTCTTCTCAAACTCAGTACTTTGCACCTCATGGACACCTCGAATGGGAACACTGGACCGTGTACCGAATTGTTGAGTGTTCTGTGCCATGTTCTCAATGAGGGTTCTTGCAGCGATTGGGGTCTTATCTACCAATGCACCACCTGCAGCAGCATCAATCATATTTCGATCAATAGGAATCAAACCTTCATAAAAATATTGAATTAAAAGTTGATCACTTATTTGGTGGTGTGGGCAACTTGAACATAACCTTTTAAAGCGTTCCCAATATTCATGTAATGTTTCCCCCTGAGATTGTCTTATACCACATATTTCTTTCCTTATAGTTGCAGTTCGAGAGGCTGGGAAGTATTTTTCAAGAAAAAGGCGTTTCATGTCTGCCCAGCCCCTAATTGGTGAATTGACATAGTATAACCAATCTTTTGCAGTGTCTTCTAATGAAAATGGGAATGCCCTAAGCTTCACTTGTTCTTCATCCACATTAGCAGGTTTTAAGGTTGAACACACAGTATGAAATTCTTTTAAATGCTTATGTGGATCTTCTCCTGGCAGTCCATGAAATCTTGGTAATAAATGAATTAAACCAGATTTTAGTTCAAAATTGGGTGCCTCACCTTGTAATTGAATGTAAGTGGGTTGGATATCAACATCAGGTGAGGTTAGTTCTTTTAGTGTTCTATTATTTTCAGCCATGTTATACAAGTTATGTTCAATTTTAACTTTGGTTTCAGAAGAAGAAGAAGGATCAAGAAGAATTTTAAGATTTGATGTCTCCTCCTTCAAAGTGTGGTCTTGTATGTCTCGGTTTCGTTGATGTAGGATCCTCTCCGGTTCGGGTTCGAAAGTTTGTAGGTCTCCCGGAGTAGAACGCGTCATACAAAGAACCTACACAATAAATAAATTAGAACACAAAAACAAATTCAAAGGTAGAAGATAAAACAAACAAATATTCACAAAAATTACAAAAAAAAAAATTTATCAAAAACACGCACAAAAAACCAAAGCGCTCCCCGGCAACGGCGCCAAAATTTGACCGTGTTGTCGTGACACGTCAAATTGATTATATTTTTAAGATTGATTTATAGTCTAGGGTAAACCCTAGGTCGTCTCTCAAGGAGCGTTGGTAGGTTTAGAGTGTGTATTTTTGATAAAAATGTCTAAGAGAGGGGTGGTTTTGAAAACAGCTTAAAACAATGACTTAATTGAAATAGCTTAAAAGATGAGTGACCAAATGGATTTTGAGAAATATGAGATAAAAGGGTCGATGTGATTTCACTACACACATATCAAGTTCATTGTTCATAGAGATTCATCTTGGGTTTAGAGTAATCCTTTGGTTGGAGTTAATTGGAATCCCGATTAATTCCTAAGCTTTTATTTCAATACTTTACGAACCAAACCTTGACGTAACAATTGTATTGTCAAGGTCCAATACTTATGCATAGAATAAGAGCTTCCAAAGCATATTGAAATCTCAATAAGGTGGGTATGAAAAGGATTCTTGTGATGTCCAATCGGAACAACACAAGTCACGCACTCAAAACCTCACACCGATCGGTTAGAAATTAAGAGCATAACACTCACATGCATCAAATCAAGAATTCAAATCTGAAATAAAATAAGATACATGGAATGAAATGTTTAAACACCCAAATTAATCCAAACCAGTAGCTAATTTATGCATCGGAACTCCCTTGGCATGTGTGTAGCTCCCTCACAACGAACACCCAACTTTTAGCTCGACATCGGGAGGAGGAGGAAGCTCGGGTGGAACTCCTTCTTCATTGTTGATCTCCCTATGAGGATAGGGGCCTCCAGAACCTCCAAGGTGATTAGGAGACTCTTCTAGGACTCCAAATTGGCAGCACTTCACTCCTTGGCCGAACTTCCAAATGAGGAGCCCAAGGTGCCCTTTTATAGGAAATGTGGGAGGTGGTTTTGGGAACACAGATTTCATCAATCCACTTGCAGGACGCGTTTCGGCATTCAGACAGTCTTATCTCGCTTTGGAGAAAATAGAAAAGTTGTAGCCCTACCTCTTGACTGTCTCCACCGAAAGTTTGGCACCGTTTGGACAAATAATTCTCGAGATATTGATAAAATACAGAACACCGAATTTGACTTGGTCCAAATTCGGTGGCTCGGACAGATCAGTTCGTATGGGCCCCATGAAATCCGAATCAGGATTGGGTTCCTTAATAGGAAATGTAGAATATTGAATTTTGGACAGGCCCACAAAATTTCAGCCCATTTGGATGCACGGATATTGTGTACTATTCAAAACAGTGGACAGATGTCCATGGATCCATGCAATTTTGGCCCAGTTTTCTTTCACTTCATCAAGAGCCCTCCAAATCACCTCCACCTACATTGTAATTTTCAAAACAAGTATCATTGCCCTATTTAATAGTGATAAACACTAAATTATTGAATCAAACATGAAGTACAATTTGATAATATTTTTATAATTTTTAATACAAAATATGTTTAGCACAGCGGTGTAAGGGTGAAAATGAAACAGTGAATCGTGGTACGATCAAATAGTCATAAAGTACATTAATGGGAAGTATATACACCACGTAAAAGAAATAAATGGTGTATATGGCATGTGTCTCACAAAAATAAAAGAGATACGTAAATCCCCTTACTACTTGAGTAAATTTATAGTTGTAAACCCCATGAAAGATTAACATTAATTTATGATTTTAATATCATTAAATAAATTAAATTAATGATCTGACATGTCATAGGTAAGTTCATTCACTAACAAAATATAAGCGAGTGGTGAATATGGCATGTATCTCATAGAAATAAGAGTGGGATGGAAATTCCCTTAATTTAAGTCTTGATTTATTTCACACATGTTAAAACATTATATATAATAAATATAAGTTTATTATAAATATAATAAAGAACCATTTTCATATATTTAAATCCATATATTATTTATGATTTTATATTACTCTCATTAAAAATTCCATGTTAATGTTATGTCTCGAGTAATAACAACTTTGTTTTTCATTCATATTTTGACATTTTATCTTTAGTACTCTTATATAGATCATGATTTTATAATCTACAGAATGATAATAATTATATAAATAGGATATACGTATTCATTATATATTTATTTTTGGTGATTCATAATAATTGGATATAGAAAATAAAATACACCCTTCTTGGAGATGGTAGGTTGTACGTGCGCATGAACGTTGTTTTTAATTTTCTTATTGAGTTAAAATAAATGAGTTTATATGATATATTAATAATCTAGAATCATTTTTATTTCATATATAACATATATGTTAATAAAATATATCTATATTACCATCCATGTGAAATATAGGTGAATAACGAATCAAATAGCATCGTGGAGATGGTAAGCCATATGTACACACGAGTAACATCATCATTTTCAGAAAATATTAGATGGTAAAAAATTAGACATGAAATTATCATTTTGAAGTATAATTATATCATAGATATCATATATAAATATTAAACCCATCATAATTATCACTCATAAAATATTGTGATGGAATATGAATTATATCGCTAAGTGGAGATGGTGAGCCATACATACGCACGAGCGGTACTTTTATTTTTTGTTTAAAAGGAAAGGGGTTGTATAATGGTGTTTTAATAATCATAATAAAATCTCAAAAATATTTATTATTATTAATTTATTATTCTATGATATATATCATAGATTTATAGGAGGTATAGAATATAAAATGCGAATGATTAGTTAGAGCGATTACTGCTTCTTCAGAACGAATCCTTTATATTTCCTCTAAAGGAATATAGAGTTGGTCCTTTGGGAAGACCATAACCTATAGAATGTGACTGTGGACTTTTATAAGGTAAATGGGTAGGGTATGTCTGATATTGATGGCTATAATTTATGTAATGAAGTGATGGTGGAGGTTCCCTTTTTTAATTGAGGTGAGGGGCACATTAGAAAACTCTGAAAATATTAAATTAATATAAATTAAATTTCATTTCCAAAATGATCCAAAGTTAGTTTTTTATAATATAATATGAATATGGGTTGAAATCCTCTAAAATAATGAAAATTATATATTTTTTAAATTATTTTATTATCCTTATCTTTTTTTAACCCATATTTTACCCTTTCAACTCTTACCATGTCATCATGTAATTTAAAAATTGAGGGTTAATAAAAGTACCATAACATCTAAAGCAACTGATAAATGATTTATTTATGAAATTTTAGGATGTATCAAAATTATTTTGGTCGAATCATTTATTTTTATAAATTTTATATCATTGAATAAAATATTATTTTTTTAAAATATGAATTTTTACACTATTCATTACTTGACTTATTAAAAATATCATAAAAACTAGATATCATAGAAAAAAACTAATTAAAAATATCAATAACAGGTTAAATTCATCCATAAAATTAGTGGATGAAATTACTTATATAGAATTATATTTATTTTAATATTTTTAATACCATTTATTTGATTCTTCCATTAATTAAATAATCACCACATCATCATTGTGCAATATTTTAATTTAATTACTTTATCAATAAAAATAAAAATAAAATATCATGATTAATATCAAAATTTATTATTTAATATAGCTATTTATAGTAAAATATGTGTTCTAAATACCCATATATAAAAAAATGTAATACTTATTAAAACAAGAGTGTGCCATATTGGACATCCCTTAGAATAGAATACTATAAAATCCATAAATTCACCCAAGTGGATCCAAGAGGCCATAAAATTGGTCTAAGAATAATTTTCATTGAAAATATCTCATCCAATAAAATTAAGAAAAGTGTTCGAGTAATTTTATAATTTTATTGTTACCCTAAATTTCCTGATTACCATTTCTATGGCAATTAAAATATTACTAAATTTACTATTCATATAAAAAAATAAAAGAAACATATTTAAATAATTTGGACTCACTGATTCCAAATATAGAATCCATTATTTAGAATTCAAAACATATATGTTTCAGTAATTGACTTGAAATTAATCCAGTTGATGGGGTGAGAAAACGAGTTATTAAAGTTTAAAACGTGAAAATGATTGAAATATTTTTATACCAAAATTCAATTTGAAATTGATTTAGTCATCATAAATTTGATTAAATTATAAAAAATTCATCTAACTATAATTTATAACCAAATAAAATTATAATTTGTCACTATAAATAATGTTGATGAAAAAATTTGTTTTCAATTAAAATTTAGTAATTTTCACTATTCATCAAAACAATAAAATTATCAAAAAACAAAAAACAAAAAATTAAACCAAAGCAAATTTTTATATTCCTCTTTAAAATAGGTAGTTAATATTTTCAAGAAGAATATATAAAATTTTCAAAATTTGGATTTAAAATCAGTTCACCATTAAAAAGTGGAAAATTACCCTTATGAAAAATATAAGGTGTTATGCATAAGATTAGGTTTGTTCTTATACATTGACTATAAAATATATTTGATCAATGTAAAAAATATTTTATCAAATATATAACACACATATTTATTTAATATCATTCACTAATTGTAATTAGTTTAATTTATTAAGATATAATGAATTTGGAAGCATAAAAATAAAACTATTTCCTTTATAATCAATTTATATATATTTTCATTTATAATTAATTTTTAGCTAATGAATTCATATTATAAACTTTATATTCTCATATTTTAGTTAATAGTATTCAGAAACCACTAATTTATCTACTAGGTTACATCTTTCTATATTAAATAATAATATTTTAATAATGTACCATTGTTCGGTAAAACTCAGTATTGTGTGCAATACAAGCTATAAAAAGAACTCGAAATTATGTGTAACTCAAGTCAAGAATAGTGTTTCATATACTATAAGGAAATCTATGTATTTCATGTAGCATAATATTTAATTTTTGATTCATATAATTCAAGTTAATCACAGTGTTTTTTGTATGAAAAAAAAAATTATATTGAGTATTTTGTGAAATGAAAAGTATAAAAATGATTAAATTAATTTGAAAAAAATATTTCACAAAATATCTGTGTGTTACAACACCCATGTTTCTTCGAACTGTGAAATTGAGTAGAAAGGTGATTTTTTTTTGTTTTTGGATGTTTATATGGGGTAAAATTTTCTTTTCCCCTAGAATGTTATCTCATATAATTTTTATGATCACTCTGTTAGTCATCGAATATAGCATTTACACTTGGATAAATGTTTGGTTGAATTCCAAGCTGTTTGAATTTTCACATAATAGTTAACATTTAACATTTAATTAATTAAATATTAATTTACTTGTTCTTTTTATTTCGATGATATTATATTAATGGGGAATTAGATTGAGATTCTTTATTTTAAACTAAGTTTAGAATTATGGGTGGGGGGTTCCAAGGTGAGGTGAAAACTCAAATCGGGTGTTGTGGTCAGGTGTTTTTTTCCTTTTCATTTTCTTTCTTAATTTTATTATTATCATTTTATTTTTTCCTTCCTAACCTTCTCACTTACTCCTAATTTTGGTATTTTTATTTCCATAAATAAGAGCATAGTGGGTGAGAGAGAGAGAGGGGGAAGAAGGAAGGTGCTGCCGCAGAGCACTGGAGGAGTCAGATCATCGTGCTGAAGCTATAGATCATGGGAATGAGTAAAGATTCAAAAAATTCCAACCAACAGATGGATTTTTTTCATAATTACTCATATATTTTCTATTTTTTTCTAAGGCCCTATTATGATAGTTAAGGACCCCCATGAGGCCATTATAAGATTAAATGTGGGAAAATATGAGTTTCTAGTCGATTATAGGGGTTCCCATTGCATAAATCTTGACCACACATTGTTTGGTAATTTTAAAACACACCATGTGATATTTCTATTTAGGGAAGACAACATTTTAGAACATAACATTTTGTAATAGCAGTGTATTTCGAGTAGTGTCTCTCAGTGTGTGGCTGGGAACGTTGCTAGACAGACCATGTAGGGGCACTTGGATGTGTAGGGTACATGGCCAGAACCATTATAGTATGTATGCTATGTAAAAGTATAAGGATAGGTAGAGACATATGTTCATTAAATTTGTGATACATGGGAAGGCACCCTATATAGAACACATGGGTTTTATCTTTTTTACACAACATGTACTAGGTGAAATACATAGATAACCTCTATGAGGTACATTGGTAAGTACCCCATGTAGGGTATATTCCATTTACTTGTTTTAGGAACCATGTAAATGGTTTTTACATGCCAATTCCAATTAACGAACATTTACATGTGTTGTTTTGAGAGTACATGCCATATACTTGGGTATACAGGTTATGTACTTCTCCCTTGCTACCCTTTGAGGATTTTTTATAATTTTATACTCTAGATTCAAAATTAGAATTAATATTAGTCAATATTGATAATTTCTCTATATATATCACAATGGTGGAACCCTTATGGTGATTGTATGACTCTTTAAAGTCATTTTTGGGGAATAAGATCCGAGATAGAGAGCTTCTTCCTCCAGTAAATGACTATCGTGGCCTCATATATGTGAGATATGGGATGAAACAAAATTGATTATTGTGAGAGTGTGTAGGGGAAATATAATGGGCTCATTAATGTCATCATATAATGTATTTTTAGATAGTCCATGGTTATAATGATTGAGACTTAAATTCATGAGGTATATTGGATTTTTTCTCAGACCAACCTAGAGAGATCCTCGATATTGGATGGGCCATGATCCATCTCCTATGACTAATGTGTATATTGATTTTTCCATGAAGAAATATACCTTTTGAAATATTTCATTTGTTCTAAAAATGTGTTTGTCATTAGAGACAGGGGTGTGGGATGTGAATAACCAGATATGCTAGCATTGGACTGAGGATCCCCTATGGGATGCCTCTATGTATGTTTCGATTTAGAGGATCCCGTGTAGGATGTCTCCACATTATTACTATTTCTAACGATCCCATGTGGGATTACTATGGTCAAATTCTAGCCTCAGATGCAAAGAGAGATTTATTTTATTGGATGTAGACCTTTAGGATCCTGAGTAGGATGTCTCTACTATGTTTGATTCATGGGACCCAGTTGATGACCATGTGTTTGACTGACCCTAATCTAGAGATTTACAGGTTTGGTTATAAATGGTAGTGGATGGAACCTTTAATTCATATCAAACATAAAAACCCAAGATTATATGGATTTACTGATGGGGTTGGGTTCCCATTTGACCTTACTCTCTTATTTTTTCCATTCACTAAATTTATATTGATACAATTTTGATTCTAGATATACTTCCTAAGATCTGACTTTAGATCCTTACATTTTAAATGTTTCTTTATTAATAATCATAGTGTTACTAGGATCATTCCCTACACAGGGTACACAGATGATGTTTCTGGGTGGTAATTTTTCCCCTAGCACTGGATTTGAGATATTCTCATGGATTGATGCTGATATCCTAAAGATATTGGAAGGATGATCCCTAAGATTGGTACATACAGACTATTGATATATTACCATGACATAATATAAATGGAACTCCAAATATATGAAGAAAATAGAGTAAATAGTTCCCATAGTTATAAAGATATTATTAGATATGGATATCCATAGATATGATGATATTAGAGTACATGGAGATCTATAGATATGATATGATTAGTGGACATAGAACTCTATATATATGATGAGATTGGTGGAAATGGAACTCCATAAATATAGATGATATTAGTGGACCCTAAGTTCTATAGATATGGATGAGGCATAAAACTATGGATCTGTGAACCATCGATGCTAATGTTTAGTTCGATATTGGATAGTTTCTCTAGGAAGTATCATTTATAATATGAGGGATAGATTTTCAGACAGATGCAATAGGTATAGGTAGTACTTTAACCCAGTTTGAGTACCTAGTACTAATATTTCTAGGAACAATGTAATAGATATTGAGTAATGTAATGAGTTTTTATTGAGGATTCTAGAAATGTGTATCCCATAGGTTAATTGAGATGAAAATTCATTGAGACTTGATCAATGACATCCCAGAAATAGTCGAAGTAAGTATTATTATTTGGGATTATGGACCGAAAGATCGAATATGGTTTTACTATATTTATTTTTTCTAGATGTGTCTCATATAGGATGAGCGTATTTCATAAACATACTCTTATTAAAGTAGATTATTGGTTCACCTTTTGGGGTGGAGTAATAATATTTATTTCACACACCCTTCACATACACCCCATTTTTAGTGAGGTCCTTATGTTGGTATTTTGGTTTAGAATGGTTTCATAATGTATAGAGTGTTGTCCTATGGTTTCATGATCAAGAAAATGCTCTTCTATTGATTAGGACGATCAGGCTCGAGGAAATCAGATGTGTCTTGAAGAACTAGTATATGGTTTGGGATGGATTTTATAGTAGAGTTTTGTACATTTGTTTTTATTCCATTATGTAGTATTATATATGTATGGGTATCCTAGTGGTTGATCAGTGTTTTATGTATGATATGGATATTCAATAATTTATTATATTCCATTTTATTACTTCCTTATTTATATTTATTACCTTTGGACAATAATTATTTACTAGTATAAATGATTCTTGGTTATTTATATTGCTTATTACTCTAATATGAGATAGTATTCTCCTCACATACACACCCTAGTCCCTCATTACAAGTTGGATGCCTCTAGTGTTTTGGGAGGCTTGTCTGAGTCCTTGTCTCCCACCAATATAGTTAATATTTACAGAGTGAGTCAGGTTGGGATGTGAAAAAGTGGCAATTGAACAATTTCCTTTCTTTTTTTATTACACTTTATTATATAGTAGATAATAGTATTATTAATGTGTTGAATCCAATGATGGATATCAAATTGGTGAATTAAGAATACCTCTTGTAGTAAGATTTCATGGTTTATAGGGATATGGGAATGATGTTCTTGATATGCGATGTTATATTTTTATATGATTATTTATTTTAGTGACACACATGTAATGTGAAGTTTATGATTTATTATGGATTTCTAAATCATGTGATGTTAGTGAAAGGCCAGTGATAGATTTTTATTCTTCATTGGAAAAGGAAATAGGTGTATATTACATCATATTTAACATGTATGGTCCATATTTTTAGGCATCATAGTGTGTGACATTACTATGTATAGTGATAAAAACTATTTAATATGTTTATAAAAACCAAAATTATGTTCAAACAAATTGGTTATTGGTAGTATTATACCCAGTTTGACCAAAATGTACATATATTTCCCTCCAATGGAAGTCATATGGATCTATAGTGATATTTTTGGAAATAAGGATGATTTCTTAGTCCTTATGTATAGAAGGTGAAATGACCATAGTAGGTTAATGGTACACAATTTTCCATGTTTTGGTCCCCTATTAGGGAATTACTTCATAAGATTGGTTATTTAAGTTGTCAGTGACAACCAATTTGGTGTTTCCTTAGATATCATGGAATGATGTTCAAATCAAACGAAATGTGATTGTATTGTACAACATAGATCATTGAGAAGATGTTGCGTTTTATTTTGGACCTTCATAGGTCAACATTGGTAGTTGATCACCTTCTAGTGGAAACATTTTTTGGTGTATCCTTCTCATGTGTGGTTAAATAATGGTCAATAAAAACCTACATTGAGTTTTCACATCATTATTTATATGATATTATACCAAACCAAACATTTTTATGGTTATCTAGTTATATTATTTTCTACGATTCTGATCGGTACATAAATTTTTACATTAAGCTGGAACCTAAAGGGTTATTACTATATAAATATGATTGATCATAGTTAGTTATTATCCTTTTACATGACATTGCGACCCTCTATTAAGTACCCCCCTTTGAGGATAATAATATAGGATTAGGGACTTGTAGTCCGATGCATTCCAAGTGACACCATTAGAGTCGTTCTAGGTTATTATTAATTAGATTTACAATTACAATATTTAGGGTGATTTATTCTATAACATGAAATTGTAAATATTTATAATTGAACCCAAGTTGATAGGGTTTGACCCTAGTATGCCTATGTAATACAGACCTCCATTAGCAAGGGACGACTGGTTCATTAGATGACTTATGTTGACATGGGTGTAGGGATGACGCCCCATGAGATGTGACCATGGAGAGAAATATAACCTATGAGCTATGTGGTAGGACCTAGTAGCCATAATGTTAGGATTTATTGGTAGGTCTATGTTGGAGACATATAGGACCTTATCTATAACTTAGAACCTAGAGAGTTATCATTTGGTTTGATTGATGGAAACATGTGAGAGGGTTTGGCCTTGGTTTGTGTTTTCCTTTCTCACAAGGACCCTGGATGTGAACTATTTTTGAGACCAATGCACATGAGGTAGTAAGTGTTTTTGATATAGAAATGATGATGCCTTTGGTTTCTTGTGAATAACCTATGGTTCTTATTTATCAGGATTGAGTTCGATGGGAAGGACTGCTCTATTTCTTAACACTATTGACCAGTGTTTTTATGGTTAACAATGTTGTTAGAGAGATACTATATGATCATGAATGGAATTAAATCATGTGAGGGGGTGGTTATAAAATAAATATTGGCCTAGATGAGGTTCCTTATTTTGAATAAGAGTTCAAATGGAGATTCTGGATTAATGATATTGGAATGATGTATAGCACTATTAGCTTTGATTTGACAATATGTGACTTATAGTAACGTGAGGAAGGTATTAAACTATTTGGTATAGAGTTGTGAAATAATAATTGTGGGTGATATTTGTACATATCAGATGTATGTGGTACTGAATAATCGTTAATCAGTGAGTAGTTATGTGCAATCCAAGGATTAATGGTTTTAATGAATGTTGTGGGCATGGTTGACCTATATTTGTAATAAATGTAGATTGTCCCTCTATGGTAGAGTATACATCATGTTTGTGTAATGTTATGTGTAATAAACAATTTGGCTCAATACTAGTTTGGTAGTAACATGACATGGAACATGGATAGACTTAAGAAAACTACTTTTGGTAATGGAACATGTTGGGAATTCTCTCAAGTAATGGTATAAGATAATCCATGTGGTGGGGAGTGCACCATTGGCTGTTTGAGGGTGTTCAGACTCATTATTTGTTGAATATGAATGTTTTCATGGAAACACTTATCTTGAAGAGGAAATAGGTGACATTTATTATTGATTCTCAAGAATGCGAATTTTTAGCATGTCGGTCATTGCATTCAGTGATTGATAGAGTGTTGGAAGTTAATCTTGGTGTTTTATTGTAGGGAACTGATAAGGGTACTCATGTGTTGAGGTGTACTAAATAAATCATAGTTGAATGTATTATTTTTTTGGGAGAGTAGTTAACTATATTATACCAGTCATTGGTTAGTCAAGAAATCATATTTTTGTAGATGTTTGGATAAGAGCATAGCTATTTTCTAACCACATGGGCTTCTTAGGGGTGACAAGGTTTATGGTGGCATGGTTTTAAAGACAAATGTTTTTCCAAACTGTGAAATTGAGATGAATTATTTTTTCTTTAGGATTATATTGAGTGGTAAAATGGTTTCCACCATATAAAATTATCTTATATAATTTTTATAACCACTCCATTCAACCCAGAGAAAGGTTTTTACCCTAATATCAGAGAGTGATAGAATTATGAGCTGATCAAATTTTCATGGAATAATTAGTAATTAATATTTATTTATTTTTGTTTGATAATTAGAATATATAATATGAATAGAGGATCAAATCGATATTATTTTTTCACCATTTAGCCCAGAATTGGGGGTTTTTCTAAGGTGAGGCAGAAACTCATGTCAGGAAATGGGGTCAAGCCAATGCTACCTTTTATTATTTCTTTTTTATCTTCTTGCTTTTGTTTTTCCCATTTTATTTCTTTTTAATCCCTTACTTATCATGTATTCCCCATTTGGGGCTTCTTAATTCCATGAATGAGATAGGATAGGGGGAGAAACATAGACGTAGGGGAAGGGAAGTGTCACTCCTGAGCTGGGAGGATCCAAATCATCATGTCGTAGTTGCAGATCATGAAAATGCGGGAAGCTTTAGATGATTCTACCCAATTGTAGGATATGTTTTTATTTTTTATGTAAATCCCCATATATTTACCACTTTTTAGTTTTAATTCCTTATTAGGATTTCTAAAGACCACCATGGGGTTGATATATGCATAAATGGGGAAAATCAAAGTTTCTATCCAAACATAGGGTTTCCCATTTGAGAAATCCCGATTACATGACATGTGGTTCCATGAATAGACATGGTGTTCTCTCCCTATTTTGGGAAAGTAATTTTTCAAAACTACATGTTGTGTACTTGGAGTGTATGCTACATAGTGTCACTCAACATGTGATTATATACATGCCCAGACTACCCTTATAGGGGAAATTGTCCTTGTATGTTACCCAATATAAACTCATGTGGGATGCACCTAGTGTATAAGTACTTAGAAAATAAAATATAAATGGTCATTCCATGTTATGTATAAGGGAAGGTACCCTATTTGGGATACATGTCATGTATAATCATTACACAACATTTACTAGGTGAAATACATGGGTGGGAAATGTGAGGTACACTTATAGGTAACCCATGTTGGGTTTATACTGTGTGAATGTATTAAATAGAATATAATTTGGATTTATATGAAAATTCTAGATGAATTACATTCCTAGGTGTGGATTTGAGAGTGAACATCATGTATTCGAGTATACATGTTGTGTACTTCTTCCTTTTTACCCTTTTGAGGGTATTGGATATCATTACACCTTAGAGTCAAAATTGGACATAAGTATAGTCTGTCATGAGAATTTTTTTCATGTATATCAGGATGGTGGAACAATTGGGGTGATTTAAGGACTCATGCAAGACATTTTGTTGAAAGAGATCTATGATAGAGAGGTTATTCCTATATTAAATGAAAACCACAGCCTCATGTAAGTGAGACATGTGAGGAGAACCATATGAGGGTATTTATAGTTATTAGTTGACATGGGTTTTCCAAAGTACTCATATGATGTATTTTGAGATATTACTTATTTAGTGGGACTGATATGTGACTTTATGAGATAGATTATATTAGTGTTTTGACTAACCCAGAGAGATACCTCAATCTGGGATGGGCCATGATCTATCTCCATTGACTGATGTGATAGTGGATTTTCCTAGGATGAAATATGCCTTGTGAGATATGTAGTTTTTCATAGAATTACATGAGTTTTTAGAGATGGGGATTTGGTATTTTTTACCATGAGATAATAGTGTGTGATGGAGGATTTCTGGGGTGATGCCTCCACTTATGTCTTGACATATATCATATCATGTAGGATGCCTCCACTTAATTTCTGGTTCCAAGGATACCAAGAGGGATGCCTCTAAATACATGCTTACTTTGGATCCCAATAGTGATGCATTCGATTATATGTGCACCTTGAGGATCTTATGTAGAATGGATCTCCCATGTTTGGTTTAGGGAAACCAGTGGATTCCATGGTGTTTGACCGACTCTAAGCTGTAGAAACACATATTTAGATAGATATAGTAGCTAATGGTACCCAAAACCCATACTAGTCATGGAATTCCATGTGGATATAGAAGTAGTAATAGGTTTATGTGATTGGATAACCTCACTCTATTATTTTATTTAGTCACTCAGTTACTATTTATGAAGATATAATTCCATATTTTCTTTCTTAAACTTGTCCCATGGGGCCTGATTTGATGTGAGGACAATATGGGGATTCCTAGAGGTACTTCATTTGATATATATTTTTAGTATTATTGATTAAATTTTTTGGTATAATGATTCCAAATGTCTTTAGGATCCTTACATTAAAATGGTATATAAAATATATTTTCTAGTGGTTGTTTCTCCCTGACCACTGAATTTGAGATATTATCAGGGATTCATGATAATATCCTTGAGATATTCCAAGGATACTCCCCTGGATCTAGGTGGACACACTGTTGCTGCATTACCCAGACAAATTGGACATGGAACTCCACAAATATGACAAGATTCTTTTACATGGAAGACCAAAAATATGATTATATTAGAAGATGTTGAACTCCACAAATATAATGAGATTAGTGGAAACATAACTTGATATATATGATAAGATTAGTTCAAATATAGAAACATATTTATGATGACATTAGAGGACATTTCACTCTATATATATAGACGAGATTAGGCGAAACAAAATTCCATATGGATGGAATATGAGTGAGACCGAGGTTCAATGAGCCATAAATTTTGATTTTTAGTTGGGTTCTAGACTGATGATCCTAGAACTATCATTTATAATACATGGGAAAGTGAAGTAACATTGTGATTTTTTGTTTCTAAAAAAGTTTTGTATTTGATGAAAACTAATCTTTTTTAAAAGAATGTTCTTGAAAAACAGGTGACTGTTTCTGAATGATTGAACCCAAAAATAAATGGTAGAAAAGTATTGTTTTTTAGAATGCTGTTTTTTACATAGAAGATCTTACTAAGTAGTACTGGCTGTAGAGTATCAGACTAAGCTGTATCGGTCATAGAATTCATCATAAATTTAATTTTTTTGATCAGACATATCATCTTCCTCAGATCCATTGGCACGTAGTTCAAGTTTCACTAGACTCAATGTTGGCTATAAATTCATAATATTATTAGAGATTTTTAAAGAAGAAAATAATGTCAATATTTATAATGTTCTTAAAATTTATAACCTTAATTCTGATGATGAATTTATGGTTTTTAATTCTCAAATATCCTATGTTTTTTAAAAACTTGTGATGAAAGCCTTATGATGAAATGGGGAGAATAGGTGAATCAAATATTATTTAGTTTTAGTTGAAAAAAGTAGGTTCTAAATGTAAGAAAGTCATAATACTTTCTTAATAATGTCAAAATATGATTTTTTGATAATTTTGTTTTCATAAAACAAGATAAAGTCACATGAAAAATAATTTTGAAAAATAGAAGCTATTGAAGGTCCTTAAATAGTTTGTATTGGTTATAGAAAATTAGACAGAGAAGATTAGATCTAGAAGTACTAGAAATAGAAGTTTTATAAAGTCTGAACGAGTTATAGATGATGAGGTTCAATGAATTTCAAGTTTGTAGAGTGGAGTTTCATTCATAATGGGAAATCCATCGTAATGAGAAACTCATCATTATGAGGATTCCATCGGATTGACTCTGAGGAGGAAAGTCAATCAAACTAACTATGATAAGGAAATTCAATCAGACTGAATTTGAGATGGAAAATAAACCATACTGAATATTATAATGAAAATCAATCATACTAACTTTGAAAAGGAAACTCAATTCGGAAAGATCAGAGGAATTTAAGTTGTAATAAGCTGAGAAAATTACATTATAAAGATATGAGGAATTTCCATTATAATGAACTATGGTAGTTCCATCATAATGATTTTAGGAAGTTACATTGTTCTATAGAATGGTTTGGTTTTTTGAGAAGGCTGATTAATAAAAAGACATGATACAAGTCAAGAAGATTCGAGAATATTACTTAATAGTTTAGGTGGTCAATCATGAAATTCAAAAATGTGTATATCTTATTATATTTTAATTTGAGTAAGTAGGAAAAGATTCCAATTTTTGGATTTTTTCATATCAGGATGCCTATAAATATAGGCCCAATACATTGGTAGTTTGAAACATTTTCACATCATCAAAAAAGGTGTAGAGCTACAGAATTTCTATTAATGTTTTCTTTCTGGATTGATACCTCATAAACAGTTAAAAGATCTGAAAGGTTTTTTTCAGACTGAGGAAGTTCAGACTGAGAATTTGAGTATAATTACAATAATAAAGATTGATAATTGGTTCATCAAACTATGTTTATTAGACTGGATTCATTGGACCAAGTCCATCTAACCCTGCCTCATCAAAATGAGAGAATCAGACCTAGACACATTGAACTAAGGATTCTAGAAATTAAATTTGTGGAGCAGTTTGAACAAATTTTTTATTATTTTTTTGGGATCAATTATTTGTATAAAAACTTTGTATTTTAACAGGATTCAGTATAATCATTCCTATCAGGATATAAAATGTGTCTAATATTAGTTGGCACAAGTTTTACTTATATTTTCATTGTAGTGAATTTCCATATACCCATAGGAGTGGATATGGAAGGGATGTAGGTTATCATATTGAGGCTAAACTTTTGAAATATCTTTTTGATTACTTTATTTCTTAATTTTTCATACATGAGTATTTAATAAATGAATAAAAGGATATAAACACTAACATGTTGTATGGGTTATGTTTTAAAAAAATAATTATACGTAAAAAAGTGAACAATTGATTCAACCCCCCCTCTAAATTTTAATTTAGTCCTTAGAAACATCAATTAGTATCATATCCAAGGTTCCCATAATCTTTATCATGGATAATATCAATTATTTAAATAGTAGATAAATTACTTCATTTTATGAAAGAAATATTATGGAAGGATAAATAGGATGATTCTTTATCTCATATCTCTTGTATTTGAAGTTATCGATGATGGTATAATTGGGTTTCCACCTATTGAGAAAGATTCACTGTTAAATTTTACTGATAAGAGAAATAATGATGTTTATTTAATAGCTAGGAATGATATTCTATGGTCTCTTTCAGAAAATGTTTTTATAATGGTGATGGGTCTCAAAACATCTAAGAGTATGTGGGACATGCTGCAAATCATTATAAAATTGAATAGTAATGTGAAGGAAAAAAATCTAAAACTATGGAATAGTTTGATTGAAGGAATAATAATGAGATATGAATAAACTATTGATGAATAAATCACTAGGGTTAATGAAATTTATTTCAACATTAGAATATTTGGAGAAGTTATGGAAGATTATACAATAGTGAAGAAACTTATGAGAAATTTTCCAGGCATGAATGATTCTAAAATTCCCTCTTTAGAAGATAAGGATGATTTATTTATTGATTAATTTTATAACTTTCTAATTTATTTTGAAATTAGGAATTCTACAATTTTCAAAACGATTAGGAAATGTTAAATGGATTTTGAAGCTATGAGAATAATTAAAATTCAAGATGCTAAATATGTAGATCCTTGGGATTATGAAGATAAAGATGATGATGAGTGAAATGATAAAATCATGTATCTCATCTCTAGGAAATATATAATATGGAGAGAAAATCATGGTGGAAAACTTCCTCTAATTTTTTTTTAGTGTGATAGAATAAAAAAAAAATCTTTAAATTTCTCCAAAAATAATGTTGGTGAGTATCAAGATGATTTTGATGAAACACCTTGATGGATGAAGTGGAAAAAAATCTATAAAGAAGAAAATCCATCCAAACAACAAAAAAATAAGTGTACTAGAATCAAAATAATTATGTTGTATAATAAATTTGAATCATAATCAACTAAAAATAATTACTCAGAAGATGAAAGTTCATAAAAATTATGAACCTTTATTGAAAAATATGAGAAAAAAATATTCCTCAGATAGTGAAGAAGGTGGTGAAGAATCATATAGAGAGAACCAAGTTAGAATAGAAATTTTTTCATGTTAGTATAAAAACAAAACTCATAAGAATGAAATATGTGTAATAATGAAATATTGTGAGAGATATACTAAATGAATAATAGATTCCATCAAACAAGAGGAAGAATACATTTATGAGATATTAATTTACAAATTTATAGTTTCTGAATATTGAAATATGGTTGAAGATCTCAGTAAGATGCTAACAGATAAGGAATAAGAAGTTAACAAGTTTTAATAAAAAATTCATGAATCTGAATATACCTTGAGAAAGATGAATGAAAAATTCCACAATTATTTAAAAAGTAAAACATGACACTTATAATGTTTCTAAGAAATCTCAGATCAAGAATTTAGTGAATTACTAACCCTCTAAAAATAATGTTTAATCTGAATTTTAAAACATTCTAGGTGATTATTAAAATATAGGGAAAGTTTTGTGTAGAAAATATGGGAGAAAACTATCACATCTTCAAATCTTGTAAACTCACTCTGATGTGAAGATGTTCCACACCCAGAGTATGTTAGAGGATGATGATGTTATCAGTATCAATAATGATTATACAGTGAAAGATCATAAATCAATATAAAATCATGATTTTATGGTTTCTATTGGTAATATGGAATCTATGGTAAGAGGGATTATAATTTTTGGCATAACATATCACTTATCAGAAGAAGGTTTGAAAGAGTGGAAGAAATAGTGAATGATAATGAGTAACTTTTCTAACACATAGAATGTTAGAAAATAAAAATCTCAAGATGTTAGAAAAATTCAAACAATAATCAATTTGAATGGATAGAATATTTTTGTGGAATAATTTACTAGATTTTCATTATTCCAAAATATTTATGAAACCCCTTCCAAAACTGGATTCTTACTAAAGGAAGGAAAAGGAAGGTGGAAAGAATAAAGTTGAGGAAATATATTTTGTTGTTGAGACTATCTTGAAAGAAAGTAAAAAATAAAAAACCACGTATACTTGATAGTGGTTCTTATTTAAACTTGATAAGTTATTTTAAATTTTTAAAACAAATTGAAAATCATGTTAGTGGTGTGGTTACCTTTGGGAATGATAGTTCATTAAAAATCAAAGGAATAGAAATTACTAAGATTAATGCAGAAAAGTTCAAATCTAAGGATGTTTTATTTTTTGATGGGCTAATACATAACATAATTAGTGTAATTAAACATTATAATGGTAGAAAATAAAGTTATTTTTTAAAATGATTAATGTGTTATCAATAACATGAAATGTGTAAAAGTTATTACAAAAAGAGAAAGATCTAGTGGGAATCGCTTCCAAATAAGGGAATTTAACAACACTTATTACTTTTGCGATGAAGATGAGAATAAGTTGTGGAACCAAAAAAGTGACCACCTTGGGAAGAAATAGATGAACAAACATTCTAAATTTTAAGATGTAATAACTTTAACAAAATTGAAAATAAGATGGGAATATTTCAGTGTTACTTTTTAGAAAGGGAAGATGACTAATAGAATTCATAAGAATGTTGATATTCAGTCTTCCAAATTCATTGAACATATAAATTTTGATTTATGTGGTCCAATGAGACATAAATAAACAAAATGAGGTTTATTTTTTTATCATTTTTATTGATGAATTAAAATGGATATAAAATATCATGTTTAAGAAACATAGGATAGAGGTTGTGGAAATGTTTAAGTTTTTTAGAAAATAAGTTGAGAAAAAAATGTGGGGTTTTATAAATAATTTGAGAATAGATTATAGTTCCTAATTTAAAATAAATACTTTTGAAACATATCTGAGAAATCATGGTAAAAAAACATCAGTATATTTCTCCCTATACTCTACAATAAAATGGAGTAATATAAAGAAAGAATAGTAGTTTGGTGGAAATATGAAGATGTATGTTAGTAGAATACAAAATTTCAATTTTCTACTGGAGATAAGCTATTAGTACGACTATAAATATTCAAAAAATATGTTTGTTAGGGCCTTAATCCAACATGAATTCTTATGAAATGTGTTGTAACAAAAAATATTCATTTAATTACTTCAATGTTTTTAGAATTACATGTTTACTTAAATTAAATAAATTAGTTCTAGGAAAGATTGATTAGAATTATGAGGAAGGAACCTTTATTGTTTATTCACCTAGTGGAATAAGATATAAATTATAGAACAAACTTTTATAAAAGTTGGTGGACTCATATGATGTTAATGTTATTGAGAATAAAACTTTTTTAACAAAATTTTATGGGAATATTGAGGAAGAATTATTTAAAGTTTCCAATGATAATGAAATTGATAAAGGTAATGTGAATAAAGATTCATATGAATATTTTGATGAGGATGGTAAAGAATAAAGAGGAACATTGGAATTTCCTACATTAAAAAAACATTTTGAGACCAAAAATATTATTTGGAATCAAATAGATACAATTTAGACCAGAAGAATGCTAAGATTAGAAAATCAAGCTTCACTAATCTCAAATGATGAATCAGAATCTATCGTAGAAGCTATTAAACACAAAGAATTAGTGAATTATATGAATTAAGATTTGGATAAAATTGAGAAAAATGAAACAAGGGAACTATTTCCATATCCAAAAGGTGAAAATTTTATCGAAACAAAATGGATATATATAAAAAGTTGAATGAACAACGAGATGTTTCCAAAAAAAATCAATTCTTGTTTTTAAAGGTTATTCATAGGTTGAAGGTGTGAATTTGGATGAATCATTTCCCCCCAATGTAAGCATAGAAACTATTAGAATGTTTCTAGTAGTGGATTCTCCCTGGAATTAAAAAAAATATCTGAGGGATTAAGAATAATTATTTATCATTAGAGAAATTGAATAAGAAGTTTGTATTGAACAAAATTGTGGGTATCTACTTTATAAGGATGAAAATAGTGTTTTTATATCGAAGAAATATTTGTATTGGTTGAAAAAATATCTACTTTCATGGTATTCCATGTTTGAAAATTGTTTTGAGAATGTTTAATTTTTCTAAAAGAAAAGTTAATAGAAACTTATATGTGAAAGATGTTGACTCTATAACTATAATTGTAATTTTTTATATGGATCATTTTTTTTTGTTGGGGATAAAAAATAATTTTATAAAAAATATTCTAAATAAATGAAATAGAACATTGAGATGTCTATGTTAGGGGAATTAACATTCTTCCTTTTTTATATATTCAATAAAAAGAAAAATATTATTCTGTATCTCAAGAAATGTATGTCATAGAATTGGTACAAAATATTGGCAAGGAGGAATCCAAAGATATTTCTAATCATATATTAGTGGGGATGAAGTTGATTAAATATGAGTCTAGTAAAATGGTGAATCTTATAGAATTTATGAAGATAGTTGGTATTTACTTTACCTTACACCCTCAAGGCCTGCCATTTTTATGATGTGTCTTTGTTTGATGGGTATGAAAGTAATTTGAAAGAATCACAAATGTTTGAAGAAAATAGAATTTTGAGATATTTCAAATGAAAAAATTCACATGGTTTTTTTATAAAAAAGAAATTTTAGATGATTTTTTATGGTTACAATGATGTCGATTTAGAAAAAGATTGTAATGATATAAAATTAACCAAATGAGGAAAATTTTTATTGGGTGAATGTTATGTGAGGTGGCATAGTAATAATAAAAATTCATTAACTTTGAACAAATAGAAATTAGAATTTGTTACGTCTTTTCAGGATTGAAATCAGATGTTATGGATGACTGTTCTGCTAGATGATTTGAAAGTAAATGTTTCTTGACCATTGAAGATACTTTGTGACAATAAAAGTTCAATTGATCTTTCTAAAAATCATTTCCAATATTCAAGACCAAAATGAATTGATATAAATTATAATTTATAAAATATAATGTTTCTAGTGTAGATGTTTTTATGGAATATATATTAGTGAAGTATCAAATTTTTTATATCTCCACAAAGGAAATGAAAAAAAAGGTTTGTTGAGTTGAGGCACAACATCATGTTCAGCCTCTTCTAATGACTTCCTAAATCTCATAAGGATGTCCCTGATTTTGATTCAGATTATATTCACATAGGGGTAAATAATATGTCAAATCAATAAATTTAAAAAAGTTTATAAATATAATTATTTTATTAATATAATGTTTTGGTTATCAAATAAAGGGGTATATTACAATCAAAAGAAAAAAAAAATAAATAATAATAAAAAAAGTGATTAAAATCCCAAGAGGTAGATTGAAGAACCATTGTGTTGTTTTTTTAAATGTTTTTTATTTTTTAACAACTAATATTTTTTATAAGAATGTTCTTGAAAAAATGTGAAATTTTATGAATGTTCGAACCCAATCATAATGGGGGAGAAAAGTTTTGTTCTTGATAATTTTTTTTCCAGTCATAGAGGATTAGACTGAGTAGCACTAGATGTAGAGTATTGGGATGAGTGTCACCGGTCACAAAATTCCTCAAAAAGTTAAATTTTTTATCAGACACATCATTGGTATCAAATCCATTAACATGTAGCTCATGATTCATAAAACTTGGTGTGGGTCAATATGTATGAATATTTATGGAGTGGTTTAATTAAGAAAATAATTTCAGGAGATAGAAAGTTATTAAACTTTCTAACCATAAACTAGGTGATGATTTTTTTTTCAGTTTTAAAATACCATAAGTTCTTAGTAAAACTTGTGATGCAATACTTCTGAAGAAAAGGGGTAAAATATGTTCACCCAATCATATTGAGTTTTGGTTGTAAGGAAATAATGTTTAGAAAATAAGGGAAGTTGTAATAATTTCTTATATATGTCAGACACTACTTTTATGGTCATGAAGTTCTTATAAATCCTGATAATGACTTGTGAAAAAAAAATTTAATAGTGAAAGTTGTTACATGTATCTAAATAGTTTGTATCAGTTCCTAAAACCCTGACATAGAAGAACAAATCCAAAAGTACCAGACATATAAGTTTTTATGTATTTGAATGGATTATAGTTTATGAGTTTTAATGAATTTTGATGTTGTAGATTGGATATTAAATTTTAATCAGAAATCCATCATAATTATAATTTCATAATTGTAAGGATTACTTCAGACTAAAAATGAAGATTAAAGTTAATCAAACTGAATCTAATAAGGAAAGTCAATTAGACTGACTCTGAGAATAAGAAACAATCAGACTGTCTCTAAGAAAAAAAATCAATCAAAATGACTCTAAGAAGAAAATGAATGAGTTGAGGAAGTTCCATCATAATGAGATGAAGAAGTTCTATTGTAATGAGATGAGGAATTTCTATTTTAATGAGATGAGAAAGTTCTATCATAATGATGTGAGGATTTTCAATCATAATGAAGAAATGTTAGGATTTTTGATAAGTCTAATTACTGAGAAGTCTCAGTATGACTCAAGAAGGTTCTAGAATATTAGTGAAGAGATTATATGGTCAAAATTCAAATTAAAATATGCGTTGATCGTATAGTTTTTTAATTTGAGTAAGCATGAATTTTTTTCCATTTCATACCTATTCCATTCTTGGATTACTATAAATAGAAGCACAATACATTAATACTTTGGAAAATTTTCACATGATTAGAAAAGATGGAGTGCTAAAACTTTCGTTTTAATGTTTTCTTTCCAAACTGAGACCTCATTATAAGGTTAGAAATATGATTTTTTTACCAAGATAAGGATGATTAGACTGTTCATTTGAGTAGTGTTTGAGTAATGTTGATTGATAATGTGTTTATCGTACTAAGTATATCAGTCTGAATTCATCAAACTGTGTCTATCAGACCCAGCCTTATTTGACTAAGATAATTAGACCCATCCACATCTGACCAAGGATTCCAGATTGAGTATTGATGGATTAGTTTGAAGAATTTTTTTTATTGGATCAATTTTTTGTAAGAAATCCATGTAAACTAGTAGGAGTTAGCATGATCATTCCTATTAGGATATAGAAGGTGTCTAATGGTATTTGGAAAAAATTTTATTCACTTTAACATTATAGTGAACTTCTATAGACCAACAAGAGTGGCTATAGAATGGATGTAGGTTCTCAAAATAAGGATGAAAATTATAAATATCACGGTCGTTACATTATTTACTATGTTTTCATGCATGATTATTTACTAAAGTTTGATAAGGGTATAAAATTTAATAGGTTGCAGGGGATATGTTTTTAGAAGTACTAAGTGAACAAATAATTCGACCCCCCTCTTTATTGTTATTCGATCCTTTGGAACTTCAGTTAGAATTTGGGACTAATTCTCTATGTACTAGTAGTGCTATGACTTGGTTTGAGTATCTAAGACTAATATGAATATGTATTAAGTAATATATAGTGACTAAACAAAAGAGTTTGGGTTTGGACTTCATTGGATGTGGATCCCATAGGTAACTTTTGATGCACAGTCATTGGAGCTTGCTCAGTGATATCTCACCAATAGAAAATGAAGATATGGTAAGTTGATATCATGTAACCAAGGATCGAGTATGTGTTTACTTTATTTATTTTATTCAATTTTTTCTCTATTATTCTAGGCATATTGAATGAGCATAAATTTATGGTAGCAAATTATTGGTCACCATTAGAAGTGGCCTACAGATATTTATTTCTCACCCTCTATACATGAACCTTTCTGTATATGTAGAATTTATATCTACCTTAAGGTTGAGCATAGTTTCATAATGAATATGGCTAAGGACAATGGTATCATTATTGATTCAATCAACTCAGTTGATTATGATGATTGGGCTAGAATATCTTGATAGTGGGTTGGAGACTAGGTATGTAGTTTAAATTATATTTTTGTGTAGATCGTTGTTATTTTATTTATGATCCTTTATGTACTGTGGTATATGTATGTTCAGCCTAGAGGGAGATAAATGTTGTATTTATGTAATGGATTTTTGGGAATTTACTAAATTATACTTTATTAATTCCTTTTTAATTTTTTTTATTTCTTCAATGCTATGATTATTTTATGATATTCATGATTTTTGGTTATTTCTGTTATTTCAAACTCTCACATGAGGTTATAGTCTCCCCAATAGCACACCCTTGGACCTCCCTTCTTGTATACAACCTTCAATGTAATAAGAGGCATGCTTTAGTCATAGTCACAAACTATTCTTATTAATATTTATAGATTTAATTAGGTGAGGACATTGAATAACATATCAAAGGGTTATTATATACACCACATAAATAAAACATGTGGTGAATATGATATACGTCTCTTAAAAACAATAGTGAGATGAGATTCCATTACAAATATTGTAACTTTGAAAAGATAATTAAGAAACAAAGTGATATTTACAAAAAATGTAAAAAAACATATGACATGTGTAAATAGAAAATTATTCATATCTATTTACACACATATTCTTAGAATAAAATATACATCGAAGAAGAAACATAACTAAATAAGAAGAAATTGATTTATGAAAGCCCTAACCTTGAGTTTGAATCACCAAATACATACTCCATCTCCTGTATAATAAAATTAAATTAATTTTATCCTTTATTAAGAACCATTATCAATTTTATTCCATTTTATTATCCATTTTATTTCAATTATTACCATTCCTTTTATAGTTATCAAATCGGCTAAGTTCATGTCATATATTTTGAGGATGTTTGGTTTATAAACACAAAACATATTTGGTTTCTTGACTATAGATAAATTTGTTTTGATTACATAGTCTATATAATATTAATAATTACATATCATTTATATGCATTAAATATAATTTTATAATCATCTATCAAAGGATGATATGGAAAAACAACCACATCACTTCTTGTAGGTGGCAGTCCACATGTACGCACGTGCGATGATATCATTATTAACTAGTGAAAGGGTAATAAGGAAAGTAATATAGTATCATTCTAGTGTTAAAATATTATCATGAATAAAATATATATTCATTACTTTCATTATAATAACCATCTTTATAGGATATTCCTGAAAAACAATACACATCGCTTCATCAAATTGGAAGTCTATAGGTATGAATGAGTGATGGTTTCATTTATTATAGGATGGATATGAAGATGGATATGGGTTATAAAATATAAATAATAAATTCTAATTATTTTTCATATACTAATGATATTATCTAAACAGTTTTATTATATAATTGAAGTAGTTACAAGAGGAAGAAAAATGATAGATCATAGTTAAGAGTTATATATCTTCTATGGAAACCACATTTTTATATCATATTAATCCTTATTGGTTGATATTATACTAAGAACATATCCTATAGGTCATGGGAAGGATGTAAGGTAATGGATTGTTGAAGAAAATAGTTTTTGTAAATTTCTCAAAATGTATGGGGAATAGAGGAGGGGGGGTTCCCTTTTATATATGAGGGGAGTGGAATACTTGTAAATATTAAGAACATTTAAATTGAAAAAATAATAATAATAAATTAAATTGTTTGTTAGTGGACATAATTTAGAAATCAGTACATGATAATTTCATAATACGTTCAACCAATAAAATTTATATGTGTTTCTGTTTCATTTTAAACCTTATATTTTGGTTAAACCACCTGAATAACCTTTTTATCATTAACCATGAAAAAATATTTTTCACTCATTAAAGGTTAGAAATTTAAATATAAGGTGGTAAATGGCCTTAAAATGGTCTATTTATGAACATGTATACCATTTACCTATACACTTTCCCACTTTTAATGTTTTTTAATTTTTAAATAATTTATTAAAATATTTTTAATATAAAATATCATTAATGAAATTTTTTTAACTATTAATTTATATTGAGAAAAAAGACACATTGAATGAAATTGAATTATTTTATGAACACATTTACTATTAAATATTATTTATAATTACTTATGAATTTCTTTAATGAGACAATTAATCCAAAAAATATTAATTATATTATTTTTAAAATTATTTATATTAAAATTTCTATCGATTGTACAAGAACTATGTCATTGTTTACAATTTTTTTTAAAGTAATTATACCATAAATAAAAATTAAAAATAAATTACTATCATAAAAAATGTATTTATATTACAAATACCAATTTATAACTCATTATAAAATATTTCTATCCTATTGAAAATATGTTTTATATATTAAATTAATGAGAGTAACATTTTCAATTTATTCATTACATAAAATAATATAAAGGTTTTAGTGAAAATAAAGAGGAAATTATAGAATCCCAACCCCATTAGCTTCAAGTCGGTGTCTAATTTTCTATATTTTCATAATATATAAGGAATCACCTCTTAGAGGACTGGATATTTTTTAGTCTTGTTAAAGTTGATACATACATGAAATTCACATTACATTTTAAAACATAAAATGCTAGAATAGTTTCATTTGATAGTACCATTATATCCCTTAGTGGATCCCTACATATCAAAAAAATATACATCCTCATATACTGGGGAAAATAAAACATAAGAAAGTCGTGAGCTCAGATGATTAGTAAGTGTAAGCGTACAATGAAAGCTATGAATATATAAGGTGTAATCAATATTAATGGGTAAATAACCGAGTCACATGCCATTTGATCAATAACATGAGCATAATTTAGTAGGAATAAATGATTATCAGATAATTGAATATAAATAATCACATGATATTTAAACATAACCATGGATATTATAAATAATTGAATAATATCATGGAATATATATAACTAAATTCATAATGATGGAATACATAATATTATACATCTAAAATATATCATAATCTCTTTATACTATGAAGTATAATACCATCGATGCATTGTTACAAGAAATATAAATAAATGGTAAGACCTATGACAAAAAAATCTAATTTTTCATGAGACCTAACAATACATCAAGTAGCTATAGAGGTAACCACCCATTAGTTACTAAGTCTAATTCATTCCTCATATAAAATGGGTGAGGTATAATGCACATAAATAATCATATTTACACTATCATACGAAATATAAATAATTTTGGAAATTAATAAGAATAATCCTAAACCATATAGAGTAAATTTAATGGTATCAATAGAACATATCCCTATAGGATTATATGTAAAATAAGGGGTTGTTTTTGTTGTCTAATATAAATACCATAAAAATATATTTATATACATTATGGAGGAAAATATTTGTTTTAGTTTGAAAGTAAAATTTTAAAGCTAAAATATCAAGAATCATTTTGGAATTTTTTTTATTAGATTATAACCTTTCAAACTTATAAATGATGTTTTAAAACATGGTTGGGTCATTACAATAGGGAATTATTTACATACTGAGTACGTTAAAACAAATATTCCTTTCAATTTTTGGTAAAATCCAAATGATACATGTTTTGAGAAGAACATGAAGATTCCTTAACATTGTTTTTATAAAAAATAAAAATGGGAAAATTTATTTGATAGTTAATTTTGAATATGGTTAAAATTATTTTTGAAAACATTATTATAAAACATGATTTTAGAGGAAAAGGTATTTCCGACTGCAAAGAGAAATGATATCAGATTTTATTAAAACATTTTGTCCATCATTTTAAGTACCAAAGGGTGGAAAAGTGGTATTTTTTGATGAAAAATACAGTTAATAACCATAATAGAAGAAAATATATTTATTTAAGATTTAAATATTAAATATTTACACCATGGGATACATAAACAAAAGCAATCTCAAATAGTGATGATCTTGTGAAATAAACCACTACCACTATGGTAACTTCTGTATCATAAGCCCCATTAAATAAATAATATTAAATGAAACATTAAATTACATTAAGATAAATTAAATTATGATATAAAAATTAAATTATAATTATATTCACTATATAAATGATATTTTTTGTGAATATGGAATATGTATCAAGAAAATAAAAGTGAGATGAGAAAAACATTCCTTGAGACTGAATCATCATGTATATTCTTTATCTTTATTAATAATAAACTTATTTAAAATATTTAATTTATTGATACCCTTTTTCATCATTATTATTATTATTATTTCACTTAATACCATTTTTAATATTATTATTTAGTAAATTAAATTTACATCAGATGTTTCAATCATATTTAGTTTATGTGTCAAAAATGAATTTGGAAGGATGACTATGGTCAATATGGTAATAATTTAAACATATTAAAATTATTAATAATTAAATATTTATAACATTTATACGTAAATTATTCTTTCAAAACCAATAATTATTTATTTTTATGAAAAATTAACTGTATTTCAATCATGGAGACGTTAGGTCGTACATACGTATGAGTAAAATTTATATTTTTAAATGATCATTATAGAAAGAAGTTAATTATTATGTTATCATTAAAAACATATAATAATGTCATAAATAAAATATTATTTATTTAAATATAGTTATATATATCATCCACTTTAATGGGAGATGAAAATAATTTCATGTTGCTTCAGGAAGGCAGTAGTCTACACATACATGATCGATTTTATCATTTTCAGTGTAAGAAATAAAATCATATATATAATCATATAATAATTATAAATATTTCATTATTATAATAATTATATCATTTATATAACATATACACACTAACATTATCCTTATTACTTTCCATATAGATCATTAGTGAAAGAAGAATCATATCGCTTCGTGAGGCGGTAGTCTACCACACACACAAGCGACGTTATCAAATCCCCTATAGAATAAAAAGTAAAAATGGTATATATGATATAATAAATCCATATATATAATTATGTTATAAATATCATATATATATACATATATTTTATCCATCATATTACATAATAGTGCGATGTGGTAATGGAAAAAATGAATGACATCAGTTCACGAGGCCATAGTCCACTTTACACATGAAGGATGATTACTTAATAAATTTTATATAAGTGGTAATGGTTGTAAGTCATTTCCTTAACCTAAAAAAAATTATGTATAGGGAATACAATGAGTTTATTATATTATAACGTTTTAATAGGAATTGAACTAGGTAGAGGAAAAAATAAAATAAAAATGATCGATGAAGAATGTTACGTATTTTTCGGGTATCCTCATTTGGTTTTCACCAAAATACATCCTATGTTATATTTATGATAAAAATATGGTCTCTAATATGATATGATTGTAGTTATTGAATTATTTTTTCAGGTATTGTCTAATCTGATAGGGTTTTGTGGTGTGAAGAAGAGATGAAAGGGGGTGACCTTTTATAACCGAGGTGAGTGGAACACTTGTAATTTTTGGAATGAAAAAGGTTTACCCCTGATTTTCATATGAAAAGGGTCCAAAATGAATTATTCTAGACATGTAGATATTATATAGTGTAAATATTTCTATAAAATATATTTTTGAAATTTTTTTTGGTCATTTTAATCCTAATATCTTTAGTTTAACCCCTCAGTAAACCAATTTTTACCTTAACCATGGTAAATAATTTTAACTATTTTAACTATTCATTATGGTAAAAAAGTTATGTTTTATTTATTATATAATATAAAATATGTTTATTATGAATATAGAATACATTTTTTAAAATTACATTCACTGACGTGGAAAATAATAATTTAAAATTAAGGCTGCAATGCGATGACAAAGTTTCTTTTGAAAGAGAAATTGCTCAAAGATTTTCAAATAATTTATGTAAAAATTCATTATAAAAATGATTAAATTGAAATTAATTGGATTAATATGTATATAATTATAAAAAATTTACTTTAATATAATTTTTAAATATTAATAAACTTTCTAAATAATTCAAATAAAATGGCTGCTTCCAATAAAAATTTAGTATTTCTCACTATTCATCGAAAAGTGAAACATTTTAAAAAAATACTAAATTTTACACAACATAATTTTTAAATGTAAATTTAAAAAATATGGTCTTTGTTTTATATTAATTTTTTTAAATGTGAAAAAATATTAATTTTAAATTACACACGCAAAGCATGACAGAGCCATCGTTTGGAAAAAATGACGTTTTCAGAAAACATTTATTTTTCTTTTAAATGGATCTTATTTTTTTATAATAAATATATAACCATGGTTTTCATACTATTTTTAGTAATATTCATACCATCAAATTTAATTTCTAGGTTATAATGGTAATTTTTAAATAATAATATTTCAATAGAGTACCATGTGTCATTCAATCCTGGTGTTGCATGAATTGCAAGTTATTAAATAGATAGAATTTATTTAAACATAAATATATCAAAAATTATAGAAATGTTATGTTCTCTTCTTTATGTGTTGTTGTGTTTCATACACACTGTTTATTATGATGTTAAAATTTATTAATCTTGTGGTGTTATATTAAACCCCCTTATATAAATTATGTCCTCACAATTTAATATTGATCTCGGTAATCATGGGTTTTACATTTGAAAATACCTTTATTGAAATATGACAATGTTATATGGTTTAATAAAACATACTGTTGATAAGATATAATATGAAGTACAATGGAAACACTTAGAGAAACATAACTAATATTATATTTAGGATAACATTAATTTCAAGTGAATATTTGGACATGGAATAAAAGTGTAAATAATTATAGAAGATGATAAAGGAAATTAATAATAAGAATGTAAATGATTAATAGAAAGTTAGGGACCTCAAAATCATAAATATAGGACGATTTAAAATTCCATCTAATTCATCAGATATGTAGGTAATGGGATATTTTTTTTTCATTCTCCTTTTTCTAAAGATTAGGAACTCTTTTACAATATATGAATATAAAGAAATATACTTACGTGAAATGTTTATATTTCATAAATACAATTTCATCCTTTGGATGTTCTTGGATAAATTTCAAATTCATTGCTTACTCTAAAAAAGTAATATCTAAAAATTAATTCTTTATTCTTGAAGCACTAAAATTAACTTTAAATGGTTTTTAAGATCCATAATATAATTATAATTATTTCCTTAGATCGCTAGTTTTTATCATAATAAAAGAATTAGTACAATTTATCCAATAAGAATGAATATTTAAATAGTTATGTAGTACAATAATATTTAAATTATAATTCAATATTCAACTTAAAAAATTTATTAAATGGTTAACCTTATGTTCCTTAAAAAAGATTTATATCCAAAAATTTATATAGAATGTAAAAAAATTTCAAAAATGAAATTATAATTTATCTTCCAAACAATATGATCTATCTCTTAATCATTACATACCAAACATGTGAATACATTCAACATCAATTCTCTTAAAACATGGTAATTACCTAAATTATAAAAAAACCATAAAAAACATGAATTCATCCTCATTCATTAAAGAGAACACAGATTATTAGATATGTTCCTTAAATACAAAAATCATGTTAACTCCATCAGTGATAGGATAAAAAACATTCTCAACAAGTCATTAATCACCTTTGAAGTAGTCAGTGGTATCCAATTTAAATTATCCATATCATCATCTCTTTATCCCAAAATCATTATCTCAACATCAGGAATATATTATGGGTCATCTTCCCCTCAGTCATGTTTTTTCCAAGAAGTTTAACTTTCCAATGAATCACTTTTCTTGGTCATATCGTCTATTCAACGTATTCTCTCAAATTATATTTAAAATATTAAAAAGTAAAATCCTTATACATTTCAATATTCTTATAATGATAATGTAATTAATAAAATAATTTTACAATATATTTATTGAATCCAAACACAAAACCATAGTAATCATTCCACTTTAGTTGTATCAATAGTATATGATTGACCTTGACCTATTAGATTATTTTGAGGTATATACCTTTTATGATTAGGTAATTTGTTTGTGTATTGCCTAATGACCTCATAATGGAATAATTGTAAATTGGAAGATTCTTTCTTTCCCTTCAAATCATGAGAGTTGTGTACTTTTACCGACACTTCAATAAAACTCATTTTCCCTTTAAGTATATACCAAGGTGTTTCCTTCCACAAGTATCACATGTTGGAAAATCATTCTTCCCCTTATTCTCATTATCATTATTTTAATCTACTATCCACTTCAATTGTTTATTCCCTTTCAACCCATAAGACATAGATAATTATTTCACCTTCTTCATAATACATGATACTATGACCTCATAAGATTAGAATGTTTTAGAGACTAGTTACCTTCATAGGATTGGATTAATCCCATAAAATAAATGTTCAATATTTATTTTTAGATTAAATACCTAGTCTGCAATATGCCTTTATATCCTTGTAAAGTTGGCATCATACTTAGAGAAATTTTCCTCTTCTTTTTTTCCTTAGACTCAAGAACTATCTCTCCATTTCTACTTGTTGCTCATGAGGAAAATATTTTTCCAAGTAGAGTAACTTAATAAACTTATATTCCATGTTTTCTATTTTTTATTCATCCTTACTATTTGGAATCAATGACGACCATCAATCTTCATCCCATTATATATGATAAAATCCCATGAAAAAATTCTCTATTTCACCACTTTCCATAGTGAAAAATATTATCACTATGGAACATATCAATTGATCATCTAAAAATGGTTATGTAGTCCCATTTAATGATGGTGGATGTTGACACATAATATGGTATGAAATTATTACACCATTTAGTGGATCAATAGGTTAATCCAGATCAAAATGTTTATTCCTCATAACTAGAGTCAACTTCCCCAATATTGTTATAATTTAATCAGTTCTAGCTATATCTCCAACTCCAAATTCATTATCTTACCTAGGTGGTAAATAAATACATGGAGTATGTGCATTGATATGGTTATCATTACTTCAATAAGGTTCCATTTATAAAAAATGTAATACACTAGATCATATCATAACATTATGAAATATAATTTATAATCCCAAAACAAGTGAAATACTTAAAAAAATTGAAAAAATTATACACATATTATAACATATTAATAAACATGTTTTATTTTGAGATATATTAATTTTCAAATAATTTAAAATGGTTTGTAAATAAAATATGAATTATAAAAAACATATCCATTAGTAGTGTCATAAAATTATACATTAATGCCCATTATCGTGAACTAGGTGATGATTGAGTCAAACCCAATTCACATTTTTTGTAGTTATTACACCTATGTATATATGTTTTAGAACGACTTCCACTTTTAGTACCTAGATAGGGATTTATTTTCAAGGAAAATCCACACAATTTATTCCTTATAAAAACTTTAGGATGTTATTCTATAATTATCATCAAATGCTATCATAGGGTAATGTTCCTCAATATATGTTTTCTTAAATATAGTTCCCAATGTTTCTTATAAACATCCTCTAATACCAACTACCTAAATTTGACACCAGTATCCTGAAACCAATGTCTACTTTTTTACATTTTCATATGATACAAGGAATCACATCCCAAAGGAAATAATATTTAGTATTCTTGGTAAAAAAATATACATTATTGAAATTCACATTAAATTTTAAAATAATAAATTCACAAATAATTTTATTCGTGATTTCTACTATTACACATTCTGTATATTTTCATATCAATCACTGAACACTATTTCATATCTAATAGAAATGAAAACGTAAGAAAGGGGTGAGATTAGATGCTCAGTAAGGGTAAACATATAGTAGAATACATGAATAAATAAGGAATAATCAATATGGAAAGGTAAATAATTGAAAAACATTCCATTTAATCAATAACACAAGCATAATATGGCTAGAATAATTGATGATGAATAATTCCATATAATTAATCACATGACCATGAAACTAAACCATTGATATTAAAACTAATCAAATAATCACACAAAATATTAATAACATAATTCCTAATGATGCAATGTATAATGATAAATATCTAAAACAAACAGTCGAGGCTTCATTCCAAGACATATAATATCATCAAGGCCTAATGCCAATACATCTATATTAATGGGAAAGTCCTCATCCAAAACTGATTCTATTTTGTATCATGATAACTACTAATGAATTGAGGGCGTATATAGGGCCCCACACTTCACTAACTATGTATAATGAATTACTTATATGAAATGGGTGAAACAAATTCACATAAACATTAATATTTAAACTAGATTATGAAATTTAAATAATTTCATGAATCAACTAAAATAATCAAACACCATGAAGAGTAAATTTAATGGTATCAAGATAACATATCCCCAGAGGAGTATATATATTATAAAGGGTTGTTTTCATTGACGAGTATAAATACCATAAAAATATATTTAAAATCATTATTGAGGAAAATATAATTTTTCATTTTGAAAATAACCTTTTAAAATATAACGATCTCAATTTTTTTTTTATTTTTTTGAAAATATCATTTGAAACATAAAAAATAAGTTTGTGAACATTTATTTTTCACGATGGAAGGAAATTATATACATGATGATTATGTAAAAATAAAGATTCCATTCACTTTTTAGTAAAATCCAAATGGGCCTTATTTTGAAAATAACGGAATGATTCCATTCAAAATATTTTGTAAAAATTTAAAATAAGTAATGATATATTTATAAAATCATTTGGAAAAGGGTTAAAAAAATTTGAAAACATTTTTATAGAACATGGTTTTGGAAGTAAAAGGATTTCTGATCAAAGAGAGAAATGAAGTCAGATTTTTTTAAAATAGTTTTATAATCATTTTAAGTACCAAACCGTGGAATGATGATACTATTAATTAAAAAAATTCCTGAATATTCATATGAGAATATAATTGATAGATTTTAAATAATGAAATATCACATAATTCTCCCAATGTATATTTAAATAAAAACAACCCTGAATAATGATGAGATGGTGAAATACACCATTACCACTTTGGAAAAATTTCTACCATAATATCCATAAATAAAATTAAATTAAATGGAACATTAAGTACTATGAATATAAATTAATTCATGATATATAATATCAAAAGAGTAGTATATAAACTTCATAAAGTAAATATGTCATGAGTATGACATATGTCTCTTGGATGTAAAAGTGAGATGAGAAACCCTTACCATGAGTCTGACTTATCACATTGGTTATTTATATTCTTGAATAAAAGAAATATGTTGATTATTTACTTTTTTAAGAAACTTTTTTATGTATATTATTATTTTTATTTCACTTATTACCATGTTATATATGAATAAAGTATCAATTTATTTTATGTCAGATGTTTTGATGAAATTTGGATTATGTGTTAAAAATTAATTTGGTAGGTTAAATATGGTGAAGTGGTCATTATTTGAACATATAAAAAATAATAATCATGAAATAATTTTCACTTTAATACACTAATTATAATTTCAAAACCAATCATGAAATATGGTTATGAAAAATGAAATACATTACAATCATGGATACGGTGGGCCATGTGTACACATGAGTAACGTTTACATTTTTCAATGATCATTATAGAAAGAAGATAAGTAATATTTTATCTTTAAATAATGATAATAATATCATAATTTCAGTATTATCTCATTAAATATACTTATATATATATATCATCCTTATGGTGTAGTGATGAATATTGAGTCACATCGCTCCCTGAAGGTGTTAGTCCACACATACATGAAGGATATTATCATCATTCAGTGTATAAAATAAAATGATATATATTATCTTCTCATATTAATAAATATTTAATAAATATAATAAATATTTAATATGTATAAAATATATTAATTAAAATTATCCCTATTAACTTCTATTTAAATCATTATAGAATGACAAATTACAACGCTTCATGAGGCGATAGTCCATTGTACACACGAGTGACGTTGTCATATCCCCGATTGAATGAAATGTAAAAATATATACACTATATAATGACTCCATAGTTATAATTAAGTTTTAAATATCATATATATACTTTCTACCCATTTTCATACCCAACCATGATATGTTGTAATGGAAAAATGAATGACACGGTTCGTGAGGTAGTAGTATGTTGTTCCCACAGATGATTATTTCATAACCCATTTGATGGGATTATTAATGGTTGTAGGTTATTAAATTATCATAACAACATCTATGTATATTTAATATACCGTGGTTTTTATATCATCATGGTTTAATAATAATTTAAAGACGTGGGGGAAGAAAAAAAATAAAAACACTCGTTGAAGAATAATACCTCTTCTTCGGGTATCCTACTTTGGTTTTCACCAAAATACTTACTAGGTTGGTTTTAAGAAAAAATTAAGGATTATAGAATGATTATATGGAATATGAGTTGTGATTTAGAATGGTCTTTTTTTAACCAAAATGTTTTTAAGGTCTGTATAAGAGAGAAGAGGGGTGGCCTTTTATAAGTGAGGTGAGCGACACTATTGTAATTTTTGGAAAAAAGGTCTACCCATGTTTTCCACATTACAAAAGTGTAAAAATGTATTATTCCCTATAATAATAAACTATAAGGTCTAATATGGCTATAAAATATATTTTTGACAACTTTTTTGGTCATTTTAATGTTTATCTTCTTAGTTAAACCCCTTAGTAAACCCATTTTTACCTTAATCGTTGAAAATAATTTTTACTAATTTTACTAATTATTATGGAGAAAAGTTAAGTTAACCATATTATATAATATAAAATAATATAATTCCAAATATGGAATACATTTTTCCAAATTCCATTAACATAAGTGAAGAAAAAATTAATTTAAAATAAATATCACCGACATGATGAGAAAGAGGGTTTTCAAAGAGAAAATGATCACACATTTACAAATTATTTATATCAAAATTCAACATGAAAATGATTCTAATAACCTAAATTTAATTAATAGATATATTACATAAGTAATTTTAAATTTAACAAAATTTATAATATAAATTTACTTTATAAATAATTTAAATGAAAAGATAGTTTTCAATTAAAATTCAATCATTTACACTATTCATCAAAAAATGAATCATTTCCAAAAGATCACAAAAAATATTCATAAAATAATTTTGAATTGTATATTTCAAAAATTAATTTTATTTTTTCATGTAAATTTTATAAATGTGGTCAAAATTAATTATAATTTTTTGTAAAGTGTGACTAACCCGTATTTTTTTAAAAATGATTTTTTTTAGAAACCATTTATTTTTATTTTAAAGGATTATTATTTTATTTTAAATAAATAGATATCAATAATTTTAAAAATTTGGATAGTGAAATTCATACCCTTCGATTTAAAGGGTAGGTTATAACTGTAATGTTTAAATAATAATATTATAATAGAGTATCATGTTTCGTTCAAACCCGGTGTTGCGTACAATGCATGTTATCAAATAGATTGAATTTATCTCAAAATAAATCTGTTGTAAAGTAATAGAATGTTATATTACTTTATACCTTTCACGTTTCATGTCATAAAAGCTATCAAATATGATATTCATATATTAAAATCTCATACTGATATAAAAATAAATTTCTATATTTTATATTATAGGTTGGTCTTGGTTGAATAAAACCTATAAAAAAAATAAAGACATGTGTTATATATATTTTTAGTCCTTATCTAATAGGTTTAACCCTATTTTACCCATTTAACCTTACCAGCATAAAATCATTTTTAATAAGGCTAATATTAATATTTGACAAAAATAAAAGAGAAATATTTACTAGATTTTAAACTAATGATTCAAAAAATTGAATAAAAGTTTCAAAAATTAATTTCTTTATGTGGATGAATTAAATATTAATATAAATTCATAAAATGGAACAAAAAATATTTTTAGAAAAACATGTTTTTAAGCATTAAAATGATACTATACTAAAATAAAATATTTACTAATTATTTTTTAATTAATTATATTGTTTCTAATTAAAATAGACTCATGTTATTTTATGACCAAATAAATAACATAATAGTGCAATTAAATTACATGATTTAATAAAAAAATTGATAGTTTTGTGAAAATGGACATTTTTCCTATTCACTCAAAAACAACCTTTTTCAAAAAATACAAAAAAACTTCAAATCCTATAATTAAATTCTAATTCTAAAAATTATTTCCATTTTTTCTAAAACAATATCTATGAGTTGATTAAATTTATTATAATAACCATAAAAAAATGTAATAAAATCCATTTTTAAAGAAAATTTATTTTTAATGAATAAAATGATTATATCCTCCTTCCTTTCCTAGTAACTACAATTAAATTATTTTTAATTAAATTTATTGGATATATAATATATAAATTTCATTACAATAAATTATCAATATTTATTAATTTAATATATTAATAAAAAATAGTCATTGTGCATATAAACTAATTTTTAATAAAAATAAACATAATTAGCTATAAAATATTTAATATGGATTTCTAACCAACTGAAAATAAATTTTTCATGGATTATTCATTTTATTAAGAAAAAACTCCCACATATATTTCATAACATGATTATTCCAATTCATAATCTTAAAAACCAATAGCTAAGTTATAATAGATGTATTTAATTAATAATATTTATATAATATATTATCTTTCATTTAAGATTAGCGTTTCATATACCACATTCTATCAAATATATTACAAAATGAAAATAATTTTAAAATCCTAAGGTCTCTCATAATAGAGAAATGATTCTTAATTTGAGTTCTACTTGATTTTTTTGTAACAGAGATAGTATGTTATCTTTTTAGTAAATTTTCCTTCAATCACAAGATTGTCATCATTCATATACATTTCTTAATTAATCCTATCATCCTCTCTAGAGACATGTTATTTTGGGGGGCTCAAAAAATTATTTTCAAATCTAATAAACCTATAATTAAATCTCTTCCATGTGAGAGTATGTTAATTGTTCATCATATAAGTAACTCATCATAAAAAAGTGGTAAATAAAACACTTACCTCTATGTCAACAATTATAATTTGAAGACCATTGTCACAAATTCTCTCAAAATATTTGTGCCTTTTACTATGTGTAGTATAAGGCTTACATAAGTCAATCCCATGAAGTCAAAATGAATTAAATATATCCTATTATGTTTGATGAAATCATGAAAATAAATGGAATGAGACTATATGATAGGTAGTTTTATTTATTTATTTTAGAACAAAATCATGAATGTAAGAAAAAAATTTATTTTTTAAAAAAAATATCATCTTATGGTAATTAACATGAAGGAAATATAGCAAGAAATTAACACCAGATTAATATCAATACATATAATCATGAAACTTAGATTTTATTTAGATCCAAAAACTGTCTTATGATTAGTGGATAATTATGATAGAATCTCGACTATGGAAATAATAATTATATGAGTTTGGGGATATGATTTTATCCATTTAATTATATACCTTTATTATTATATTTATATATTATAGTTTTTTTCAAATGATTAACAAAATATTTTCCTTACTATATAATAACTTATCATTAAAGTTCCTTATAAATTTGAGCAGAATTAATTGATCATATTTTACAAATTATAGCGTGTTCATGGATTAAAAAAAATAAGTTACAGGAGTAGAAATTTGAAAAAACTCTTCTATCGGTGGGGATGTCATATTTGAGATTATTTTCATAAGAATATGTTTGAAATTTTAATACCCAATTACATCTCAACACTAATATTCCATAAAAAAGAATCGAATTTAAAAATACATAAAAATAGGAACTAAGATATTTTATTGAAGTGGATGTGAGAATCCAAGTGAAGAAAAGAAAAATAATAAGATATGGGAGATGTGGATGAATTCCTTCTCAGAAGAGATCCTTATTATAGACTTCTATCAACTCAATGGATATAGAAGTAGAATAAGACTACAATCTTTAGTTGAAACTTCCTAAACCCATGACCATCCTTCTCCATGTGTGAAAAAAATTGAATAATTAGAGTGGTGGAGGAATTGGGTTTTAAATTTCAAGAATCATACACATGGAATTATACAAAAAATTTACCAAAATTGGATATTCCTTTTAAACTAACCTCCCTTGAAACCCAGTTATCCTTCCAATTAAATTAAATGATTGAAGTTGATTTATTTAACATATGAAGAAATTGTATCCCAACTTGAAAAAGTTATGTCTTAAATTTTTAGGTGAGGAACTATTTATCTTATCCAAAATAACTCTATTATTGTGGAAAAATTTTTTCCATAAAAATTGGGATATAATAAGAATTGACAGAATATTTTTTTTCCCAATTAGTATAGAATTATTCTATAATTTTTTTGGTCAAAATTATCCTAATAAATTTTTATTATAAAACCCTTAAAAGGATTTAAATGTGTAACAATATAATTATCATATAATTTCAAATTATAAATTTATATTAAATATTAACATAGATAAAAATTTATATAAATTAAATCAATTATTATCAAAACAAATATTCAATAAATACTTATTTTATCAACTTCCCCACCATAACTCAACCTCCCTACTAGGAAAATTCATATGTCATGTGTTTTAAGGAAATATTCATGTGGATATTTATCAATCCATGATAGATATATAACCAAATAAAGAGCCACAAAATTATTCAAATATCAATTAATTTGAAATTCATTGTCTCAAAAATTGTATCAAAATAAAATCTAGTGAGATTAATGGAACTAATCATCATAAAAGGTGTTATGAGTCCAATTTTCCATTTTTTTTCAACATGTGTTTTTTCCATCTATTTCAAGATTATATTTATACCATTTATTAAACATATTTTGGCAGAGTAAAACTTTTCTACATAAATGGTTCTTCTCCACTAATCTTATTATGTATGTTTTGTTTTCAAATTTTCAAGTCCACTCATGTTATTTTTCGACAGTTTCAAACCATATGTCCCCAAAATTCTTATCCAAATATGTTGAAAATTTTAGAACCCCCCTATTTATTTATTTTTACATTTTTAGGGTTTAAAATATTCAAATATCATGTACATGGACATACATAAATCTGATATAATAATTGTAATGTCCCGAACCAGGATGCCACTCAAATGTGCCCCTATACCGGTTGGCTACATGGACTAAAGAGAATCTCCCCAAACACTAGAGGCTATTGACTAGCATCGAGGGACTAGGTGATTCAATGGGGGGACTATTCCCTCATTACCACAGTATATCACAATAAAAGTCAAACACATTCAATTGTAGAAAAAGATAAAGTAGACAAGAAAATAGATGAAAAGTAAGGAAACAAAAGAATACATATATAATCCAAAAATTCCACAAATCCAATTTTGAATATGATACATATATCTAGAAAGAATCTTGAATAGTATATGATAATACTATATAATACAAGTTTCCAAAAAGAACCAAAAGACCATAAAGTCCCAGTAGCATCGCAAGCCTTAGCTCGGTCCCATGATCCCCCGATCCAAAGAAATATTCATCAACCTGTGTTTGAGGGATTTAAATTTATCATTTCCTTCAACATATAATCTGTTTGGATCCCCAAGGAGGCCCAAACAAGGTGTGAGATAATCATCCCAGTGGGTTTCCACCCAAATATATATATAGTTCTCAACAATAATATGCAACATTCTAGGAAGAATAAGTAAAGTAGTAACGTAAGTGTGAATTTCCATGGCATAAGTCTACTACAACAAGTAATACTAAATAGCCTCTCAAGGCTCCCTGAAACAATTGTTATCTCCTAACAAGGTATCTATAAACAAAGAAAACAAGTAACACGACATCACCGTTCATCAATCCATATTAAAAACCCATGGCCACGCTGTATAGAGGAGTGTATTAGAAACCCACCTCCATTCCATATAGTGAAGTGTACAACACGAATTCCCAGATCCAAGGTGTTTAATACCAAGTCATCCTTGTCAAGTCCCAGGAACATGTTGGTGGAAACTCGATCTAAGAACTGGTTGGAGTCCTAAGAGTATGTGTAGAGACATGTCCTATGCATGTCCAAGAAAGCCAGGTCTACGAGGTTTCAAGATTCGATACATCCCATGGAATCAATACCCAATGGGTATAATCAACCCAAGGCATATAATACCACATTCCAGATGCATGGAGATCCATCCATGTCATCTATCAAACCATTCATTCATTTCATACAATTTAAACATTTCAAATCCATATGAGTATACCTAGTGACATCACCCATTACATCACATGAGTATACCCACTCATGTATTCCACTTCACATTTAACATGTCACATGGGTATACCCACCCATTCATCACCATTTTCATAAAATCCATTCAAGAAATTTAAAAAAACCAATGCGTATACCCACTTGTTTATCCAAATCCACTTAAGCCATTTAATCAATATAATCATGGAATTAAATGACATGATTACACAAGTTAAGGAGTCATCACATCTCATGAACAAGACATTCCATTCCATTAAATTATAACTAGGATTACTCTAACTAGGAAATCATAAGAATGCACCCCTTGGGTGGTTTAATAAGGAATAAATAAGGAATTTCTAAAAGTTTCACCCCATGGGTGACCTTGGTTCAGGTCATGGATGCCAAATCACCACAACAAAACAAATGGGAATACTCACTAGGTCTGATTACATCTACTATAAGAAACCCACTGAAAAATAGGGCCTCTTTGAAAAGTTTAACATGAAGCATATCGATTGATCACTATAAAAAGAACCAAAAGTTAAAAGAAAAGTATATACCTCTTACCTTAGCTCGGTAGTAGAGTTCTATTCCAGTATGAAGTCCCGATTCACCTAAGTTTAGGAGAAATCTAAAGAGTAGAAAAATAATGAGAAATTAGGGCATATGAGCCTAAATCGAAATAGCGCTGCCATTGTACCGAAGAATGAAGATCATAAAAAAAGGAATCGAGCATATATCGATGTGGTTCTAATATGACAAATGATAGAAGAATCAGAGATCAGATGAGTGCTAGATCTGAAAAACTAGAATATATGGGTTTATACTTCAAAGAAGAAGAAGAAAATGATTCTGAGTGAAAAAATATAGGCTACTACCTCTATTTAAAAAAACTACTTGGTAATTACACAACGTGTAAGCCCATGACATGGTGTGTAATTCATGGATTTTACATCCTAAGGAAAATACCAAACATGTTGTGAAAGTTCTTTTAAAGACAATTACACATTTTGAAATGGGATTACATGATGTGTATCCCCCTTTCATGTCTTGTAATCAACCTATAGCCATCCCACCTCCTTCTAGAAACTTCATTCCCAAGCACAACCAACTAGACCATGGCCCGAATTAGGGACTATGCCATAAAGGTAAGGTCAACAAAAATTTAACCATAAAATAAAAGATTTGAACCTCAAGAAAAAACTAAGATATTACAATCTTTTCTTACTAAAGAAATTCATCCCTGAATTTCCCTCTCAAGGGTGGTCAAGATTCATATGAAAACAACTCTGGTCACTAAGCACATACTTCGGCCTCCTGCTCCCAAGTCTCGTATGATAAATGGTCATTCTTTAATAGCACCCATACTAGAGGAACCGACTTACATTGGAGAAACTTCATTCTTCTATCAACGATACTAATTGGATTCTCCTCAAAGGATTCATCAACATGAAACTCAACCTCATCAGGATGAAAAATATGAGACGAGTCTGAATGATAGTGGCATGGCTGGGATATGTGAAAGATATCGTGCATGGATTTGTATCATTGAGGTAACTGCAAATGATAGGCTACTGAAATGAATGTCCCCATAATATAGAACAGACCGACATATCATAGTGAAAGCGTATCCTTTCTCCCGATCTGTCTATGTCCCAACCTCGGTGAAACAAGAAATAAAACCTGATCCCCAACCTCAAACTCTAGAGGTCCTCTACGAAAATCATCATAAGATTTATAATGAGGATGTGTAGTAGCAATCTGTTTTTGAATTAACTGGACCTACATTGAAGTTGCCTGCATAAGACCTGGTCCCAATAAATATGTATCTCCCGCCTCTAACCATAATAGGGGTGATCAGCATGGCCTACCGTATAAATCCTCATAAGGTGCCATCTGTATAGTATCATGATAACTATTATTGTAGGAGAACTCAATCTGGGGTATATTCTTCTATCAATATCCCCAAAAATCAAGGATTCATGCTTGCATCATGTCCTCTAGAACATGTATCATATGCTCTGACTGACCATCAGTTTGAGGGTGGTATGCTATGCTCCGTAACACCTATATACCCAACGCCCTCTAAAAACTCTTCCAGAAATGATATGTAAAGTGGGATTCCATATCTGAGACAATATAATAAGGTGACCCATGAATTTAGACTACCTCTTGAATATACAACCTTCTGATCTCATCAAAACTGAAGGTCTCCTTGATCAGAAAGAAATGAGCGACCTTCGTAAACATGTTAACAAAGACAAACACTACATCATTACTTTGAGGTGACCTTAGTAAACCATTTATGAAATCCATTGTGAAATCATACCATTTACACTCTAGAATAGGTAACTGTTGTAAAATCCCAAATGGTTGTTGGTGTTCTGCCATCACCTGTTGATAGCTAGAACACCTCGTAACAAAACCAGTTACCTCACACTTTATTCCTGAACACCAGTACTGATGTCATAAGTCACAATACATCTTGATGACTCCGGGGAGAACTACCCAAGATAAATCATAAAACTCCTGCCTCATCTTCTCATGTATATCCTCTAGAACCCAAACACATCCATGGATTCGCAGGATCTTATCCTTTCCTACCGTCTAACCAGGAGGTGGATCCTCACTTGTCACACTCTTTTGTAGAACTAGCCTCTCATAATTTGATAGATTCTTCATCTTTACACTGTCTAATAGGGTAGATATCATAGATAAAGATGATAGATAAGTTTGTCCCTACCTATCGGGAACCTCCAGATTCATCTCATAGAACAACTCCATAAGATGCCACTCGCTACTGGCCTGTTTCACTGCTTGATCTGAGTACTCCTTCTCAGTGAATTGTCCACTACATTGTCTTTACTAGGAATGTAGGGATTCTAAAAGTAAAAGGATTGTAGGTAATCCACCCACTTCCACTACCTCATATTCAGATCACACTGTGTAAAAATATACTTGAGGCTCTTGTGGTTTGTGTATGACACAATACACTCCCCTAGTAAATAGTGTCTCCAACAATGCAATGCGTGAACAACAACAACAAACTCAAGATCATGTGTTCGGTAATTCCTTTTGTGTGTCCTTAGATACTGAGATCTTTACACCACGAATTTATCTTCATACATCAGCACTAATCCCATCTTAATACATGATGTGTCATAGTACATAGTGTAGCTCTTTCCCTATTCTTGGAGTATCAGGACTGGTGCTGATGTCAACCTTATTTCAACTCAAGAAAGGATGTCTCGTAAGAATCTATCCAGGAAAAATCCACACCCTTCTTAGTCAAGCCTATCAATGGCACTACTGAGTGTAATAATTCATGTTTAAAATTCCTATAGTAACCAGCTAACCCCAAGAAACTTCATATGTCAAAAATGTCTGTGGTCTATTCCCAAGAAACTATAAATCTCACCTTATTTGGGTCCATTGACACACTTATCTTCGAGATGATGTGAGCCATGAAGTGAATCAGATCCATCCAAAAGTGTCCCTTGGTGAGCTTACCATATAATTGATGTTATCTCAGTATATCCAAAATGATGTCAAGATGGTTGGAATGGTCATGTCGATTATGATAATATAACAAGATATAATCCATGAAAACCATCACAAAAGAATCCATGTAAGGATGGAACACTCAGTTCATCAAAGACATGAAAAATTCTGGTTCATTCATGAGACAGAATGGCATAAACGGATACTAATATTGTCCATACCTACTATAAAATGCTATACGAGGAATGTCTATAGGTCAAACACCTACCTGGTGATAACTGGACCTCAAATAGATTTTCTAAAACACTTGAGATCCTCGAAGATGATTGAACATGTCATCTATCCATGTCAAGGGATATCACTTTTCAACCATCAACTATTTTAGTTTATGATAATTCATAGATAACCTAAGTTTTTTGTCAACCTTTTTTGAAAAAAGGACTAGCGAACCCCATAGACAAGTATAGGTTCGAATAAACCCCTTCTCTTCCAAATACTATAGCTGCCTCTTGAGATCCTTCAATTCTACCATACCCATCCTATAAGGATGAATGAATACTGGTGAATCTCCTCACACTATTTCAATGGAGAACTCAACCTCTCTCTTAAAAATTAGACTAGAAAACACATCCAGGAACACATCCTTGGAACGATACACCACTGTAGGAAATTATTCCTCACTCACTCCCTAATCATCCAAAAACAAACTAGCGATTTACATTTTCTTCCCACCCTACCCACGATGCTCTAATATATCTCTACTCACTTATAAATCCCACACACCCTTTTCAGTAAACACTTCACCTTCTGGTGATTTGAAAGTCACCCTCTGGTGATAGAAGTCAACATATGCTCAATAAGCTACTAGCCAGTTCATCCTGAAAATGATTTCATAGCCTATCATCTCGAGTACATAAAAACTCTAAAAGAAGTGACACCCACCAACCTCAATGGAAACTCCATAAACTAGAACACATCATCCATTATGATTCCCAATGGTGTGTCTAGCATCAAAAAACCCTCAGAAGAACAAAAAATAAGCCCAAGGATTTTCACCATAGGTGTAGATATGAAACAATGCGATGCACCTGAATCAAAAGTGTAGATGTAATATTAGAGGATACTAAGATCGTATCCCTCACTATAGATGTTCCAACACCTTTCTCCTTGAGGGTAGGCTACACAGAATTTAATTGGAATGCACCACATCACTGGGACACAACCTCACTACCCATAGTAGGCCCACTCTAATTTCTAGCTGTAACTAGCATTTGGATTACTCTTCCATGACCACCACTTCCTTGGACTAACTAGCCATCACTGTTCTAGCTCCCAACCTGATGTAGAGCTAAGGAACCTGCTCTTGAACCTGATGCTAGAGTAGACCCCCTACCACTCACAGCAAGAGGGAAGGTCTTGAAAAACCACTACATGTTCCCCATTACATAGCAAGCTTGGCACTCGACTGGGTTACATTCACACTAATTATTCATGTAGCCTCATCTACTATACTGATGAAAGAATAGAATGCTACCAGTACTCAAAACCTAACCAGAACTCGTCATATGGGAAGCCTCAAAACCACACTTCCTTCCTCAAGATGTAGATCCACTGGGTTGAGATGCATCACTCCCCTTCTCTTCACTCCTATATTCCCTCAGGTTCTACTATGTAATTAGTTCTTGATTTACAATATCAATGATAAAAGTCAATATGAACATGTTTACATGAGATTTTATAGCATTTATGATACCTTCATTGAATCATATCACTCTATAAATCTCATAAGCAAGGTACATCTGTGAAAAACACTGAAACTCTGTAAAGCATTCTAAATACTCCATAACTATCATCACGCCCTGCTTCAGATGCATGAAATCAGTAGCCCACTTTTCCTGTAGTGTCTTGGGGGAAAAGTAGTAGTTTAACAAGGTCTTGAAAATAGTCCAACTCATATCTCACAACCCGTCACCCTAGTTCAGTGCATCCCACTAGTTATTTGCTACTCCACGTAGCATATAATCCGCAATCTTGACCCTCCTCTCAAGAGGAATCTTCAGATGCTTGAAAATTTCAAACATGGTCTCAAGCCAAAGCACTTCATCCTATGGACTGACATCCCCCAAAAACATGGGAGGATGCTACTGTAGGAGCACACACATCAGCTCATCCATACTCAAGGAAGGCTTTGGTGCACCCTGAAAAGTCTACATATAGCAACAAAAGTCTTCATGGAGCAGTGGCTCATCACCTATATCTGGAATAGCCCCTGGTACTGAATCTGTCCCTAAAAGAGGATAAACTATTAACCCATAAAATACCTCCTCCAAAGTTTGGTCGCCGCCACCTACCTCGCATACCAATGGAGGTCGTTGTGGTGGCATGCCTTTATAATACCAAAAAAGACACCTCATAAAACAGCGATTTCAAATTTTTATAGCTCAAAAGCATAGGACTGGTCAAAACCCTCCTAAAACCAATTCATAACCCACAATCTACTCCTAAATCCAGGGTTTCATAAAGAATATTCACCAAACCACAAGAAACTCTACCTCTTTTTCACTCAAAATTTGGGCCTAGGTCAAGTCTTTATTTTCCATTTCATTTTCACATTTCAATTATTCGGAAAATTAAACCCAAGGTTTACCAATCCCAAATCCATGAGGGCCCATAACAACTCATCAACCCAAAACATAGTTCCCATTAAATTCACACATTTCAGATTCATTTCAAAATTTTCATTTAATTGGTGCGCGATTTCCCAATCCATAAGGGACCACACTCCTTATTAATTGAAAGATGAAGTCACTCCTCTATTAAATAAACCAAATCTATCACAACGGTAGGAAAAACTATCACATAATATATCACAACAACATGAAATAAGTAATGCATCCAAAATGGAATGGCATAATGCATTGCATGTGATTTCTAACATGTGCTTATATGATGCATGATATGGAATACTCTCATATCATTAGGTTGAAACTGAAATAGAAACCAAATCATATCAATATTAATAACATAAATCATTTTTGTCTCCCACCAGTGAAATCAAATTGACAGTAATAGTCAAAATCTAGAAAATTATAATTTCATTCGAGGCAATTCAGCTTTTCCCTGTATGGGGGGTAGCTACTCCCAGGAATAGCTTATTACTAAATACCATTTCCTTTATATCCCTATCCATCGATTCCAAATAGTAATTCAAACTAGAAAAAACCCCTCTAATACAAATTTGTAATTTCCTGAACCTGGATTCCACTCAACATTGCCACGAGCCCGGTTAGCTACATGGCCTTAAGTGCATCTCCCTAAACACTAGAGGCTTCTAACTAGAAGTGATGTACTGGGAGAGTTAATGGGGAGAATATTCCCTTATTACCATAGTATATCACAACAGAAGTCAATCACATTCAATAGAGGAAGAAGATAAAGTTGATAAGAAAACACTTGGATAGTGAGGCATGATAGGAATACATATATAACATAGAAATTTCACATATCCATTAGTGCAGATGATACATAAATCAAGAAATAATCCATAGTAGTACATGAAAATACAATAAAATACATGTGTCTAAAAAGAATGAAAAGACCAAAAGTCTCAGTAGCATCGCAATCCTCAGCTTGGTCCCATTCTCCCATTATACAATGTGATAGTTGAAAACATGTGTTAGGGAACTTTTCCCTATCATATCCTATAACCATATAATCTATTTTGGTCCCCAAGGAGCCCTAAGAATAGAGTGAGATAAACATCCCTATTGGTTTCCACCCAAATATTTATACATTTCTAAACAGAAATATGAAACATGCTAGCAAGTATAAGCAAAGTAATAACGTAAGTGTGAATGACCATGGAATACATATACTATAGTAAGTAATACTAAATAGCCTCTCAAGGCTCCCTAAAACAAGTGTTAGCTCCTAAAAAGGTAGATATAAGTAAAGAAAACAAGTAACACACCCTCTCCGTTCATCCATCCATATTAAAAACCTTTGGCCACACTACATAGAGAAGTGTATTAGAAACCCACATCCATACTTTATAGTGACGTTTTTACCCTGAAGGGTTGGATCCATGGTGTCGAATACCATGTAAACCTCATCGAGTACTAGGACCATCTCAGTAGAAACTCGGTATAGGAACTGGTTGGAGTCCTAGGAGCATATGTATCAACATGTACTATGTTAGTCCAAGAAAGATGGATCCACTGGGTAGCAAGGCCCGAGGCATCACATAGAATCATGACCCAAGGGGCATAATCAAACCTAGGAGTCCATTACTGTGTTCCAGGTCCATGGAGAGTCATCTATGGAATCAATCAAACCATTCATTAATTTAATAAAATTTAAACATTTCAAATCCATGTGATTATACCCACTCACATCACCAATTACATCAAATGAGTATACCCACTCATGTATTCAATTTCACATTTAACATGTCAAATGGGTATACCCACCAATTCCCTACCATTTTCACAATAACCATTCGAGATATTTAAAAACAACCAATGAGTATGCCCACTCATTTATACAAATCCATTTAATCAATTTAATCAATATAATAATGGAATGAAATTACATGATAACACAAGGCAAGGATGCAACACATCTCCTATGCATGCCATTCCATTTCATTAAAGTATAATTGGACTTCCTTTAACCAGGAAAGCATAAAAACACACCCATTTGGTGGTTTAACAAGGCATTAATAAGGAATTTTCAAAAGGTTCACCCCATTGGTGAGATTGATATGGGTATTGGGTGCCAACACACCATAACATAACCTATGGGAATCCTCACTATGTCTGATTACATCTACTACAAGCAACCCTCTAAAAATGGGGCATGTTGGAATGTATGATGGGAAATATATTGGCAGATCGCTCTAAAAATCACCAAAAGATGAAATAAAATTATAGACCACATATTGTAACTCATTAGTATATTTTTTATCCAGTATCAAGTCTCGAATCACACCAGTTTAGTAGAAATCTGAAGAATAGATGAAAATGAGAAATTAGGGCATATGAGACTAAATCCAAAAAACACAGTCATTGTCTGATGAATCAAGAATGGTTAAAAATTAATTGAGTACTTACCGATGCAGTTTCAAATTTACTAACTGTAGAGGAATCAGAGTTTGGATGGTCAGTAGAGCAGAAAAACTAGAATAGAGGGATTTAGGCTTCAATAGAGGATAAGAAAAGGATTCTGTATGAAAAATAGAGGCTACTACCTCTATTTGTTTTAAAAAAAACTGGGAAATTATACAGTGTGTAATCCCATTAAATGAAATTTAATTCTCCATTTTTCCATCCTAAGGAAAATATGATACATGACATGAATGGTCCTGTCCAGAATGTTACTTGTCGTGAAATGGGATTACATGACATGTATTCCCCTTTCATGTTGTGTAATCGGCCTACAACCAGCCCCTCCTTCCATCCTCTTCTTTCCCAAGCACAACAAACTGACCCACAACTGAGATTAGGGTTTAAGACAAAAATAAAAGTTAAACCAACATTTAACTATAAAAGAAAATATCAGTACCTCAAGGAAAATATGAAATCTTACAGTAATGACATTGATAAAAAGAGAAACAAATTCTTGGAAAACCCATTTTTTATGATGAAAAAAATTATTTAACATGAATATACATTCAATTAGGTATTTAAAACTCACAAGTCATGATTATGTGTGACGTTATAGAGAAAAAATTAAAAGATACAATTTCACCTTCAATATCCCACAACTAATAGTGTTAAAATCTCAAAGGATTCATATATACATAATTAATTATATCATCTAAAAACATCCATTTTTACTACAATCACCTATGAATGATTAATTTTTTTTATGTTTAACATTCTACCAATGAAATTGAAAAAAATTAAATTCTTAATAAGTTCTATTGAATTAATTAAAATGTGAAATGATTTTATTTTTGTGAATTTTAAGAAAACAATAATTTAAAAAAACTACAAAAAAATATCAAATGGAAGCTATGAAAAATGTTATACCCACCTATATACTTATAATGAAACAATCTCTAAAATGTGACCATATAAAATTATATATATAAACATGAAATTAAAAAATAAAATTTCTACAAATAACATCAAAGTGAGGGGGAAAGGGATAACCATATGTGTTTATTTTTATGAAGAGTATAAAAAATGCGTCTATTATTTATCAGTATCAATAAAAAAATATAATGGAAAATAAATAACTATTAAACATTATATAAAAATAAAATTTAATAAATGAAAATTCAAAAAATTAAATTAGGTTTTCCCCTTGATAAGTGTTGTATTTATAATATCTATATCTATAAATTTGTTGATAGTAATCCAAAATCCAATGGGTTCTTGAAATTTTTATTTTACAACACCACATATCAGTATCTTTAATGTTCATTAAAAATTATTTCTGTAACGTCCTGACCCCATTTACCCAGAGTTGGTGCATTATTTTAATACATTGACATGATTACAAGGAATCTAATCCTGAAAGACCGATCAGTTTAGTAGTCTTAGAAAATAGATTACATATATGAACGTTACATTACACATTAGAAAATAAAACACAACATCAATTATCCTTTTAGAAAACCATTAATCCCCTAACGTAACCCTACTTATCAATCATAATACACTTCTTGGAATTCTAGGAAAATAAAACATAATAAAGCGGTGAGATCAGATGCTTAGTAAGGATAAAAATATAGCAGAAAATTTCATAAATAAGCATAAACATTTAAGGCAATGTATAAGAGTAAAACATAATCCTTTTAAACTTAAAATTCAGCATAATATGGAAAATATAAATCAAATAATTTCATTTACTTATTCACATGGATATTATACTTATCTAATAATCACATGCAATATCAATATCCAATTTCATAATAATGGAATGCATAATTCTAGACTTCATAACTACATAGTCAAGGCCTTGTGCCAAGACTAAAAATAAGATTTTTATGAAGGCCTTGTTCCAAGACACTAGTTTGTCTCATGAGACCTACCCATGCATCAAGGAGCTATAGTGGGATCCACCCGTCACTTATTAAGTCCAATGAATTCCTTATATGAAAAGGTTTAAACATAACATAAAAATTTGTATTAAAACTAGAATACAAAATGTCAATAATTTATCCATAAACCATAAATGGTATAAAATAACACATACATAGTCAAACATAGCACAAAACCTTCAATGCAATATGGAATATTTGTATCATAATAAATCAACTTCAAACACGTTTATAATCCATCAAAGGATATTGATATAGATGAAAATTATTTGTAAAACTCTTTGAGAGAAATATCCCTCTTTCATAAAAACATTTAAAAGGCACACAATTTAGAAAGGAAGAAATTTAAAGACATTTTTGAATCAAAGTGTCCCATACCACTTTGAAACTTTTTAAAGGAATTAACATTTTAAAAACATTCATGCCCATTTAAATAAATCCTTAAAACCCATTTTCAAAACATAGACATTAATGAGAATGATTTAGAAGAATAAATATTTAAAACATTTAAAATGATGTTTTAGTAAAAAATTCCCTTAAAAAGAATCCCTTTAAAAAATATTTTATGAAACATGGACATGGATAATTAATATGTCCTAGTAGATGCTTACGTAAAAACAACTTCAGATAATTAAGAGATTGTGAAATTGACCCTTAACTTGTACTTTCATTTAGTTGAGGGTATGTTTAACCTCTTGTATAAAGACTGTAGTATGTTATTAAATTATACCAGAACCATATTAATATTTATGATATCATACATTATTCATTTATGACTTTATACTACCCATTTAATAATAATTTCCATGTTTAATTAACATTTCGGGTAATAATCGCTTTCTTTATCGTACGTGTTTTAACTTGTTACTCTTGATTGTATCACTTAGATCATGATTTAAATAGTTCCAGAATATATAACATGATTTATATATCATATATATTTGGAATATAAATATGTATAATAGACATATATATGAAATGGAAAACACCATTTATGGAGACGGTAGGCCGTACATACGCATAAACATTGTTTCTGTTTTCATATCGCATTGAATAGAAATAAGTGAATAAGATATATGTAAGTACATATATATATATATATATATCTCCAGTAGAATTATTTTGTCATATTTTACATACTTATTAATGATATATATATATTTATAATCATCGTTGAATGGTGAATGTGGAAATGAGTCTCATCATGTTGGGGAGACTGTAATCCGTACATACGCACGAGCGACAATATGATTATATTTATGGTGAAATCATATGTAATTGGATGTTATATAATATATAAATAATAATTAACATGTTATATTTATTATTTACATTAGTTATACTCATTATTATACCCATCCAAACAATGAAGTGTTTGAATAAAAAACTACACCATGACGTGGAGACGGTAAGCCGTACGTACACACGTATGGCGACTTTATCATTTATAGGATAGATAGAATAATGAATACATTTGTACCATATTTATAATAACATCAAAGTATATAGGATGTAATGTAGTTATAATTTTTGTATGGAAACAAAAAAGAAAGATGAAGTGGAAGAAGAAAAGAACTTGAAAGTGGTGATGAAATATTTACCTCTTCTTCAAGTTCTTCCTTTAGATTTGATCAAAAGGGCTCCTTAGGTTGGATTTCTGACCAAAGGAAGGCATCTAGAATTAAGGGATGAAATTTGGGAGGATATTTTGGTAGGGGTTGGATGAGGCAAGTGGCTTGGGAGATGTGAAATTAAGAGAAGGGGAAGTTCCCTTTTATAAGAGAGGTGAGGGTCACTTTAGGAAAAGCCTGAAATATTATTTTATAATAAAATAATTTTTGGTTTCTAATGGATAAAAATTAATTATTTAGAGGATAAGGTAGTTATGGGTCGAACAAATCTCAACCAATAGGTTTTATACAAGTTTAGGTCATCATATTAACCTTACCTTTTAGATTTAACTCTTAGTTAAATAGTTTGACATTTACCATGTCTCTTTGTATGTTTATATTATATGGATAATAATCTTACTATAACAATCCAAGAGAACCCATGTGGTTCATTATTAATATATATAACCTTATCTAAGTCCTTTTTATAAACCTTAGATTTTTTGGAATATTATATAAATTAATAATATAGTATTTGGTTTAAAAACCCAATTATGTCAATTTTGACACTATTTAGTATTTGATTTTTTTGAAAGCCATAAAAACGTTATCACTTCGAATAAAATTTATTAAACCAACCATAACATGTAATATTAACCTAGAAAATTAGTTTAATTCATCAACAGTCTTAAATTACATTTATTTGGATATTTATAATATCAATTATTTTAATATTTTATTAATAAAGTAATTACTGTATCATCATTGTGTCATAAATAAATTAAATTATTTAATGTCTAAAAATTATAAATAAAATACCATTATGTATTAAATTTTTTTATCTTTCTAATTAATATTTATAGTAGAATTTATCTTATGTATAAACCTATATTAAAAATGGTTTAGTTATTAAACATTGAATTTAACTCTTTTAACTCTTCTTTAAATAAAATAATAATAAATATCCTAATCTTATACAAGTGGACCAAAGAGGGTCATATTTTATTCAAAAGGTTGTTTTTGGTCGAATTATACTTATCCAATAGAATTAGTACATGTGTTAGGTTAACTAAAATATCATTTTACCCTTAATTACCCTATTTACTTTTAACCGTGGTAAATAAAAGTCAAAAGTTACTATTCACCAAAAATTATTTTCATCTTATTGAACCAAATTTTACTTACTAATATCAAATGTGTCTCTCAAATTTTTTAAATTCAACTCATAGAAGTGGTAAAATTATGTTTTATGCAAATTTCTAAATACTCCTAGAAGGTGGGTAAAAGACGGTAAAATGTTCGATAAAATTATATATATATATATAAACTTATTATAAAATGAATCTAATGAATTAAATTGAAAATATATAGGTATTATGAATCTATTTTGACCTAAAATAAATTAAAATAAAATAACGAATTATTTAAATAAAAAGTCGGTTTTAAATAATAACGCAGTGTTTTCCACTATTCATAAAAAATTGAAGGTTTTCAGAAAAATAAATTTTTTTTACCCTAAGCTAATTTTGATATTCTGAATTCAAAAATTAAGTCTATTTTAACAAATTTAAAACATAGACATTTCATTTATTAATTTAAAATTAATCCCCATTGTCAAAACCAAAAAATGAGTTTTTTAAAAAGTAAAAACTATCTAAAGATTGACATGTGTTTATGTCAAATTTAAATGTAAAATTAATTATAATGACCTAAATTATAGTAAATGATAAAAATATAATATAATTATACTTCCAAACCATTCAAATTCATAATTTATCACTATAAATTATTTCGATTAAAAAAGTTGTTTTCAATTTAAATTTAGTTTTTTCACTATTCATCAAAATATGAAAGTTATCAGAAAAGTACAAAAAAATTATCCAAACTAGATTTTTATGTCCCAATTCTAAAGAGTAATTTAATTTCATTAAATTGAATATATAAAAGTTTTAAATATTGGTTTTAACAAGTTTTTTCCATTAAAAGGCATAAAATTTCATTTTTTTTGAAAAATACTTCTTTTATCTGAAAAAAATGAATTTGTTCTTATATTATGTCTAAGAAACACATAATATGGATGTTAAAATTATATAGAGTATATAAGATTCCAAATGTAGTTAATACTATTCATAACCTCTTTTTGAGTGGCAAGTTTGGTAAGTTGTGGTGTGCTCAAACTCGGTGTTGCGTGTAGCACAAGATATTGAATTACTTTAATGAGATAATGTACTATGAAATCTTATGGTGTTACAATTAATTCTTTTATAAGTCCATAAATCTAGTGAAATATTTTTGTACAACCGCAATAATATTCTTATAGTTTAGTATGGGTAGAAATAGAATGTTGGGTTTCTCCTCCTTTTCATTACCCTATAAAATTTTACAATCCCATGAGTATTGAATTATAATTCAATGAATTGTCACTTAAATCATTTTTTCATCAAGAATTTTTCCCAAAAGATATAATTAATATGTTAAATCATTTAATTGATCCTTTATGAAGTGTACAATGTATTCCTCTATCATTTCTCTAAAATACACCCCAACTTCTGTGATCTCTGATTTTCATCCAAAGATTACAATAATTTTATTAGCTTATCAATTTGAAAATAAGGAATATTATATTAAATTTCAATAAAGGATAAATGAAAATAGTTTCTATTAATACATTTAAAATTTCACTTAATTTTTTAATTATTTCTCATTTTCCCCTAAGAAAATAATCCAGAAAACCATTTTTTGTAAAGGGTAGTAAATGAGTTAGTTGAATCAAAATATTTCTCCGAATCTAGAACTCCATCATTAAAAACTGAAACAAAACTTATTCTCAATCCACCTTATATATCTTTTTTGGATGATTGAGTTGACCAAAAAATTAAAATTATAAATATTAAAAAAAATAATATTAATTGTATATACATATAATAAAAATACACACCCTATAACAAAAAATGTTTAGTGTATTTGGAATCATGGATATGCAATTAACTTGTACATAATAGGTTAATATTATCTTGCACTATGTTTTTCAAAACTATCGCAATTCATAGACAAGTAATACTGAAACCTTTCTTCATATCCTATGTAATATGAAACATGATAAAGGTTGGGATCATTGTTTAGTAATAGTAAAAAATTTATATATCATTCAATGATCATATATAAATATATCATGATAATAAGGGTATGAGAACATGAGATTAAAATTTTAATGTCATACACAATATTCATATAACATAATCATGAGTTATGGAATAAATCTTGGTAGTTCATAAGAAATGAATCATAAAGGAATCAAATAACATGATCCATAAAAATATTAGATTATCATAAGTTCATGTCATGAAAGAGTGAGATAAATTGTGGATAAATAAAGATTTTAGAAATATTATGTTAAGGTTACCCACCAAGAAATTCATCAAATCATAAGCTTAGTCAAACCACCAATGTACCTCCATTGGACATGGGATAACCACCCATAAATCCTTGTTGGGTTTGGAATAATCTACCATATACCCTTTTGGTTCATAAAACACTAATATTTACCCAATTTATAGACCTATATAAAGTATCCACCAATCACAGTCAGAATCCCTTTATATGTAATCTATGTGATCATGAAAACATTTATCATTTAATCTTATATTAACAGATGAAAAAGAAAATCGGTTTTATTAATACTTCATCACTATATTCAAAAACCATAGAGAGATAGAATAAGGATGGTATCATAGGATAATTTTCCCAATTAAGTATAAATAACATCAAAATATTTTATCATAGATGTAAATTGTCTTTAAAAGTTGTCTGGAATATTTCATATGGAAAATACCCTTTTTATTTTGATTTTTTAAATATAAAAATTTCCAAAATATATGTAAAAAATTTACATTGAAAAAAATAATTTAAAATATTAAAGGAATATTCGAATCATTAATTAGCCACGGTGGTAGTAAAATACATTCTTGTAGTATATGTTAAAACCACAATTCTTTTCACACTTTTAATAAAAAGTACCCTATTAAAAAAATGACAATATGATTATTTTTGGCCCCTTTATATAAAGTCAACCCTAGGTAAAAAAAATTAATAAATATTTTTATAATATTGAAAACATTATTGAAATCTATTAAAGAATATATGGACAAGTATGAAAATATTCTCTATCGAATAGAAAAAATTTAGTTTTCCATAAAAATATTATTTCGATAAATTGGGTATGTATACAAAGGAAAATTGAAGGAAAACATATAATTTACCTAAATAAATGAATTATAATAATGGAAATAATATTTTTGATATATTTAACTTATAATTTCAGTATCAAAAAATTATTCATAAAAAATTCAGAAAAAAGTGAAATTTTAACATAAAACCCTTTAAACATTAAAATATTTTGAATCATATCCCCCATTAAATAAATAACATAAAATTAAACACTAAATAAAATTAATATAAATATATGTATGATATATCATATAAAATGGGATGTATATACACCACATGAATGAAACAAGTGTTGAATGCCACATATGTTTCATAGAAACAAAAGTTAGATGAGAAACTCTTACCACTTTGGTAAGATTGAAATCCAAACCCATTGGATAAAAAAATAAGTATTGTAACTTTAAATTACATGAATATAGATATATATATATGGTATAAAATTTCATATTCTATTTTTATAAACTTCATAAACATATGTAGGTGCATAACATCAAACATGAATCAATGAAACAATATTGAGACAAAGAACCCTTACCTTATGTCCAACTTGAGTTGTAAGAATTATAAAATTCTCAACAAAAAATTATATTTATTATAATTATATAATATAATAATATTAATACTTGTAATACCATACATGGTTTAATTATAAAATCATACCACCAATTTATTTAAAATACTTAATTAAAATCACAATTTTAGAGTGATAGATGTTTTATTTTTATATATATTTGGATTCTAATGTTATTCTCCTTACATATTGATCATGGTTACATAATCTAAATTTATTAATAATAATATAAATATCATATATTTTCATTCTTTACATCTTTATAACCTTATAAAAATGTTATCGATAGAATAATGAATTACACCATTCATTGAGATGGTAGATCGTACGTACACATGAAACTTGTTTTCATTTTCTAATGAAAAGAAGAAGAAAAAAGATAAATAATATTTAAAAATTAAAAAATCATAATTACATCAATAATTTTCTATATATTTATTAAATCCATCATTATATCTATCAATATGAGGTGATAATGGAAAAATAATTGTATCATTATGTGGTGGCAGTGGTCCGCGTGTACCCAAGAGTGATACCTTTGTTTCCCATTTGATGAAAAATAGGTGGAAAATAGTTGGTCCATGTTCATAATAAATTATTAGTATATTTATAATATAATATTTCTTCTATTTGGAATTATAAAAAATATTTATATGATGTATAAGAGTTTATAAAATTGAAAGGCTTTGGTAAGATGTTTGCCTCTTCGTTGAGTGACAACCTTTTTTATACACCTTAAGGCTTCTTAGGATTGTCTTAGGGTAAGATCAATATATAAATAATGAGGGGAAAAAATAATTTAAGGTATTAGATAAGGTATCATTTGATCTACAAAGATAAATCATTGTCAATAATGGAGTATATAAGGTTACCATTTGTAAGTTAGGAGATGATACACTTGGAATTAAATAATATATTTAAATATAATTTATTTATTTGTAAAGTAAAAGGATTGAAAATTCACATGTATTAGAAAAAATATACGATAAGGTTGAATTATAATACTACAATAAAATTTATTCATGTCTTATTTTATTTTAATCCTTATTAATTTGTTTAACCCATTCGTAAACTGTTTTTCACCTTAACCGTAGTCACACAATTTTTAGCCTTTATGGGCTCTAAATTTACTACAAATGTAATGAGTGGATATAAAATGGTTATATATGATACTTTATTCCATTTCTAATTCCTCACATCCTCTTGAATAATTTTTTTTATTTTAAATAATTTAATAAAATATTTCTTAATATAAAATATAATTAAAATAATTTTTTAAACAAGACATTTCTTTTGACTTTAAAGCCATCAAGATAATACTGGATTTAAAATATAATTTATTTTAAAAAAAATTATAATTTAATACTAACCATGAAATTTTTGGAATTCCATAATTTTTCCAAAACATATTTCATTTAATGTTTTTATAATGAGTTTCTAGATTTTTTCTATTTTCCATGTATGTATCGTGTCAGCGTTTCATATGAATTTAAATAAATTTTAAAATACCCAAAATATTAAAAAAGTAGAACCATGAGAAATAATTTATTTATTTTTAAATTAAATTTTTCTATTCATTAAAAACATCTTTTTATCCTTATAAAAACATATAATGTAAATTAAAATAAAAAGAGTGTAATTTTTTATCTATCTTTTTTATAAAATAATATAATTGTTATGATAAAGGAAAATGGGAAATAAATTTAAATGTTTTTATATATAAGATGTATTTAGTTGAAAAAAACTAATAAAATATGATAAAGGAATGTTTTATAGTATTCTTAATGACTTAACCCAAAGCATTAAACATTTTTTTATCTTTTTTACTCTTAATGAGGTGACAAATCATTACCATAATTACCATTTATAATGACTAAAAATATAATGGGCCTATTTACCAAATTTGAACTACCTAAATTCAAATATAGAATCCATTTTTCTAGATTAAATTTCTATAATTTTAATATATAAATTTTAATGAAAATTCATAAAGCACAACAAAAAAATTAGAAAAATGAGTTTTTAAGACAAATAATGACCATATACCAAAATCAAGGGTAATTTTGATTCTTATGTAATTAATTTTAATATTTTTAATTAAATTAGGATTATTTTCCTTAATATTAAGTTCATTAAATTTTTTTAAAATTTCTTTATTTGAGGAAACAAATTTATAATTGTAAAAAAATCAATATTTTCTACTATTAATTTAAAAATAAATATTTAAAAAAATCTTATAAATTTACCCTAATATAATTTTGAAATTATGATATCAAAAAATTATATTATATTAAATAAAAATATATTAAAAAATAGTGAAAATTAATCATAATATATGCGCACAAAATACAATAAAAACCATTCATGTAGAAAACCTATTTTCTAGCATAATGTGACTTTACTAAAAGGAGAGTACTTATTTATTAAGAAATTTTAAATAAATTTAAATTATATCAAAACATTATATATATTTTTCATAATGTTTTCATTATATTTCATTCCATAAATTTAACAGCTAGGTTATAAGGGTCGTATTTAAAGGATATATTTACAGTTTATCATATTTAACTAAAGATTAATGTTGCATGTTAAGAATGATAATAAGAATAATCTTCTTAAAAACTTAATTTCATGGTTAATACATTTATACTATTTTTTATTATTTAATATTTGTAAAAAGTGTTCATCTTATTAATTTTTCTCATCAATTCCCCCCTTTGTCTTTTTTGTTTTAATAAATTCATGGTTTTTGTCTCTCTACACCACCTGTAGTTGACCATAAATTATTGGGGAAGGATAAAAGTTTACTAGTTTGAAATGTGATGATATGTTCACTTTTTGGGACAAAAAACATAAATCTTGAATTTAACACTATTTCTATACTTTTACTTTTTAATCCTACAATCCTCCATTAAAACTTTTTATTTTAGGGGTTATGACTTTTTTTGTGAAATATATCAACCAATACTTTAAGATATTTAATGTTAGTTTCGGTAAATTTGTAATAATAAAAATATCTCATCATAAATATATTTGGAAGAAAACACTCTACTTCTTAAAAACTTTCCTAATTTGATGACCATTATTGCATGAGCACTAAAAAAATTTAGTTTCTTATTAGGTGCAGCACATGGGTTGACCAAAGTCATTCTCTCGAGTATGATGAATTTTTTTTATCCATAATATGTTTGAAAATTAATATAATAGAAATTGAAAATAGGGATTGATTTCGGGTTTTTTATTGATTTAAAAACAAAAGGAGTCAATGAAGAAGCCAATTCCTTTAAAAATCCATATAGGAAAGACAAAATCTATCAAATATACATATTAATTATTCATAAATATTTCTCCCTTATGTTAAAATTAATATAAGTATGGTCCCATAATATTTTAAAACTCCAACCCCTATAGAAATTAACACGACAAAAAATATAAGTATAAATAAATGATGTGTTAACATTGTGACATCCAATCATTACATTCATCATTGATTATGGTCTGAAAAACAACTAATAATTAATGATAAATTAGGAAATCATATAAACCCTATAAATAATAAATATTTTAATTTAGGGAAATTATTTCAATTCTATAATTCTATAACATGATGGTTAGTTTTTTCAATTGAAGTTAGTATTCCCTGATTCACACAAGAATGACCTCACAGTCTACATCATTATCTATCAAGTTCTATAAGATTAAAAACAAAATTAATTCATTATTATTTTTGAGTTATAGTTTTTTATATATTCCCAAAACATATAAGTTATGATATTTTGAATTATAATTAGTATAAATGGAAATTAATTGTCCATGGGTTGATTTTCTATCACTGTTAAAATTTCTATAATAAATGGTTTAGAACGATAAAACACAATATCATCTCTACTCTTTGATTCAAACTTAAAGAAGAAATATAAAAATACGTAGAGATGTAAACAAATAATTTTAATTAAATTAGTAGTGAGATTTGAAGCACATAATCAAAGTAATAATAGTTAGTGATGGAGGGGGAGAGACTTCATTGGAGAGATCCATTCTACAATCCTTCCTTATTCTAGATGATTAGATAATTTAAAGGAAAAACTATTCATGAATAAACAATCATAAATCCATGAATAAACCTGTTTAATTGTAAAAAACAAAAATAAATAATATGACTTAGGGTATGGTTTGAAATTATAACAAGGGAACAAGGATAATTATATCTCCAAAAGATACAATCAATTGATCTACTATTTAGGATAACATTCTAAGTGAACCATATTTCCTTCTAGTTAAATGAAATTATTTAAATTTTATTATTTAACATATTCCAAAAATTTATCCCAATAAAGTTAGGGATGAAAATGCTATATCCCAAATGGTGATGTGAGGTCTATTCTATTTAATTATTCCCTAATTTGATTTCATAGACACTTTTATCCCCCCAAAATTATGATCTGACTAACATTATTCAAATTAAAAATATTTCCCAATTAATTTTTAATTATTAAATACAATTTTAGGTCAAAATTAATCCCAGTGAATATTTTCATACAAAAATAGTATGTTGAAATCAAAAGGCTAGATTTTTTTTTGTAATTTCTGAATTCATTTTCAAATTATAAATTTATATTAATTCATAAAATTAATATCAATATGGGGAGTTTATATAAATAATTATGAGAAAATACTCAATAAAAACATGGATTAGTAACTAACCCACACTTACCTTTTCTCACTCCTTATAAAACTTGAGTTTTATTTCTCCAAAATAATGATGCATGTTGAAATTTCTCAATCCAAAAATTATAGTATGAGAAAAGAAATATTCACAAAATAAATTCAATATAAATAAATTTTAAACTCATTTTCATGAAAATTTTATCCAAAAAATCACGCGATATTAATGATGATAATAAGTGTGTGATATTTAATGAGCATATAATAAAATAAATTTCCCATGTTTTTGTGTGCCAACCATTTTAAACTTTATTCTAGATATTTTATTAAATATATATTGTTCAAGATAAACTTTTATATATTCATATTTCTTTTCCACTAGAAGTTTTCTAATTAGTTTGTAATATGTTTTGAAAACCCAGTCACATAATCATTCCAAGAAGTCAAAACTTAATCTCTTGTCCTAAATATCCTTATATGGAGTATATTTAATTACTTCACTTTTTATTTTTTTTAATTTTTTTTATCTTGAACAATAATATAATATCAAGTACACACACATTGGTAAATTTTTTATAGTAATAAAATTTATTATAATATATTTAAACACATGTACAAAATTATTGTAAGTTAAAAAAATTATTTTATTTGATTATAACATCAATTAGGAAACACACAATTGACAATTGAGTGAAACTATGTGTGGAAAAATTAAATGATATAATTTTTTCATAAAATTACTATATTGAATTTGGTAAAAATAAAAAATATTTCATAATGAAGTGGTTAACAATATAATTGAACAACTTCAATTTTCACTAAATGTAACCACTAAATATGAAACAATAATTTTCAATAAGTTTTATGGATGTAACAATTACATGACATGACTACATTTTTTAATTCTGTGAAAATAATAGAATTAAAAACATACAAAAAAAATAAAAAACCCAATAAATCTACTGAAAATGTTATCCCCTCACCCATTATTAAAATGTTATATTATACTTAGTGTGACCTTATGAAATGAAATATGAACATGAAATTAATAATATAAAATAGGATAAATAACATTATAGTGTTGGGGTTGGGGGAAATTTGATGTTTTTTTTATTAAGAGATTTATAAAAGAATCTAAAATTTATCAAGATCACTAAATTCAAGCAATGAAGAATAATATAAGATAAAAATTCTCCTAAAAAATATTCACAATCAAAATAAAATTCAAAAATTAAATCCAGGGTTATCACCCCATAATCACTAAATTTATGCTAAATATAAATACACTATTATTGAAAATCATTAAAAATTTAATGGCGGGTGTGGATTATTTATTTTGAACCACCACATCATGGTATATATAATGATCTTCCAGAATTTATTCTTTGAGATTTACGAATATAATGTGAAATAAATTTCCACTGCCTCAATAATGATATAATATTTTCATATGGGAGGAAAGTTAATGTAGTTTTTATCCTCCTTTCCTTTATCCTGAGTAATATTGTTGTCAAATTAGTATTGAATTTTTGTTTAATGAATTAAATCTTTTAAAATAATTACATATATAATATTTTTGTTAGGATATTTCATGTCAATTTCATTTTTTATGTTCTTAATTGAGGATTACAAAGAGTTCATCCATCATTTTTTCAAAATTGCACCACATTATGTGTCGTCTACTCTTTATCATTCAGAGTATTCAATAAAACACATGACCTATCAATTTTAAAATATTAAGGATTTGATTCCATTTTAATATTGTGTTCATAAATTAATTTTGTTTTAATATTTATTAAAACACTCTAATATTATTTATTAATTTTATATTTCTATTATATAGAGGCCTCTACTTTTTTTATAATTGGATTAGAATAGTTAATTAGATCAAAATATTCCACTAACTTTAGAATTTTATTATAAAAAATTTAATAAAACTTATTATTATTATTACTCCTTAATTAGTTATTATGGGTTATTCTACATTTATCTTATTTATTGTTTTATATATTTGGTTATCTCAGTAGGTTTCCTCTATTGTTATCCCATTTGACTTTTTTTATTAAGAATTTCAATTTTTTCATTGTATTTCACCCATAACTAAACAATCATACTTGGTTTAGTTTATACATATAGATGTTTCAAAACAGTGTGTATGTTTTTTTATATTGTCCATGAATCATATGTTTAGCTTTATTTATTCACATTTATTTGGATATGTTCTTATCCTATATAAAAAACCAAATTTTGTAATGGTTTTGAGAATTATTGTAAAATATAAAATTCAAATTATTTAATTCATTTCATGTGACTATTTGTCTATTTTTTATTATGTAAATAACACATCATTAAATTTTTTTTAATAAACCACATGCATCTTTGGTAAGGATTGTAATTCGATGAGTGTTGTCACACATTCTCTCAAATGAATTGTAATTTTTTACTATGTATAACATAGGGGGTGACCAAGGTCATTATACATAGGAGGAATAGAATTATATAATAGGTGATAGGAAAAAAATATGTGAAATCTAAATGGGGGAAAAATTGAGGGTTTTGTTGATTGATTTTTGTCCAGAATGAAGAAAAAAAGAAAACAATTTCATTAGAAAACATATATTGTAAGATGAAACCAGTCTAATATACCCCTTAATTATTCATTCATAATTTTAAATTATGTTTAAATACATTTAATTATGATAATAGAATATTTATGACCCAAAACCCTAAAAAATTAACCCGTCCAAAAAAATAATAAGAAATAAACAATAGGTTAACTTCATGACGTCTTATCATGGAAACCTACATTAATTATGGTCCAAAATCCAAATTATAGTCATTTTAAAATTATAATAGATTCTCAAACATATATATTATAATTATTTGAGTTTTTGGATTATATTTATATATTAAATTTAATCATAATATTTTTAGATTTGGTAATTCAAGTTTAGTTGTCATGATTCACATAACGTACGCCCTTTAGTTTAAGTGCATAATGATCAAGTTACATAAAAATTTAAAAATAATTAGTTGAAAAAGAACTTATGAATTAAAATTTCTCCATTTATTAATTAAAATAAAAAATTTATAATAAATTAAATTGAATATGAACAAAAACTATTGTTTAATGGGAGATGTTGTCATTATAGAGAACATTTTTATAAGAAAAATACTAAAAGTGTGAAACCCAATCACATATTCACTCTTAGATTCCATATTAAAAAATATCTATAAAACTATTTAATGTTAGTGAAAAGGATGTTTAATTTAAGTATAATTAATATTTAAAGAACAAAAGAATTTTAAGAAGAAGTAGAAGAGGTGGAAGATGTCCTTATTAAATGAAACACTTTATACAATCCCTCCTTATATGTGGATAGAGAAGAGTAGTGAGAACACTATTTTTATATAAAACTTATTCAATCCATGAAAAACCCTCAAAAATTATTATAAACCCAAATAAATATAGAAGAGGGGATATGATTTGAAATGTAAAAAAGGGTATATGTAAAATTTTTCCTCCAATTTATTTTTGAAATTATATACAAATTTTTCATTAAAATCCCATAAAAACTAGAATCCATTATATATGAATGAAGTTTTCTATAAAGGTTCCTTTAATAGATGTCAAAATTTCATCATAATATAATAATGTATTAAAAGTTTATCTCCCAAATGGAGACATGAGGTCCATTATCTTGAATCCGTACTAGATTTGATGCCATGGACAATTTTTCTCTTTAAAATTGTGATCCTTTTAGAATTGTATAAATGTATAATGTATCCCAATTAGTTAATAATTCATCTAAAAAATATGAACTATAAATTTATCTCAATGTGTATTTTAGGTTATAAAAATTAGATAGAATTTAAAAAGAGTAAAACCTAAATTTTCATTGAATTACCAAATTCATGTTCCTATAATAATTTACATTAAATCATCAAATAAATCTTAATTTGTTGAAATTATATATATTATTATCAATAAAATATTCAATAAAAACATGGTTTGTTAAATTTAATTGGTAGTATTCCCTTAAAATTATCCACTATAGTCCTTGTAACATGTAACATTAGTAGTACAGTACACCTCCCCCATGATCGATCCAAAGTGATAAATACCTCTACCATGACTTCCATCATGATAGAATATACTAACTTATGGTGAGTATTATCATGTAAATATTCTAGAGAATATACATATAGGTATATATAACCATAAAAAGAGTAACATAACTACCAATAAGTGATCAAAAAATAAATTTATTATAAGAAACATATATAATTTCTAATTTCCATTCAATAGTTAGTATCAACACATTATATATAAAAATTAATAGTATCACATGCTATACAACTCACATGAGTCAAAATATAATCCACTATGGGTGGATCATATATAATTTGGTACAAAAAAAAACAAAAATTAATTTACATGGTCAACATTAGAACAAATTCCAATCCCAAACCAATCTTCTGACTCCCACCATTATTCATTAGCTCACTCATCCAAATTTTTAGGGTCTTTTCCCATTATTTGGTCCAAAAAACATAATGTCTTCCCAGTTAATCAGTCAATATAGTAGGGTATCTATAAAATATAGTAGGCCAATACCAAAAGAAGTATAAAAGAGGCCTAATAAAAGTATATTTATTCTCAAAATAAATTATATAAAAGTAAAAATAAATAAATATATACCATTTAACCTCATAGAGCACTCTCACTAAACCACAGGTGATAATATCTACATCGACCGGTAACAAAATTGGATGATATATATACCCAAGGTAGGAACACACCTTTGGGAATAATGATATATCACTCCCCATAGATTAGTCAAGGTGAATGAGTTGTCACCAATATGTCTATTTATTGAATTATGAATCACCATCACAATCCATCCAGGTGAATAATCCATCAGTAATCCCACACCAATAGAGAATTATACATCACCTTGTGAACAATCCATCAAAAAACCTAGGAGGATGATATAATAGATTTTTCCATCACAAGTGGATGATATACCAAAAAAAACCATAATAGGTACATGATACACCACTATAATGTCTCTAAATTTTGGGAAACACTCCACAAATAAAAATTCCCACATAGATGATTTTCCCCTGGTATGACATATTATTATATCCTAGCCTCCTCAGGCCATGAACATGGTTATCTGACCCCATGGGTGTAACCCCCTAATATTTTATGATATATTTATATTTAAATAGGTTTTATTTAATTGATATCATTTTTTCAATACAACATTAATTTTAAACGAACTATGATATACTATTGAAATGTTATTATGTTATCACATAGAAATTTGATTATAATGTATGAATAGGACTAACTAAGTTATAAAAACATATTTATTACACATTAATATAAGGAGTTGATTGGTTATAATTTTTTTATAAATAAAAATAAAATCGAATAAAAGTAAAGAACAATTGTTTTTATTAAAATAATATTTATACACACAATATATTTTTTTCTTAATAAATTAAATTAATCAAAATATATGAATGAATTAAATGAAATTTAAAAATAATATATTTAATTATTTATTTTAACATTCATTTAATTTTTTTAATGCATACTATTTAATTCAATTTTATGCTTAATTTTTTTAAATGGGTTTCATTATATTTTCCCACTTATTTTAAAATGAATTTCAATTATTTATATAAATTGAATTTGATAAAATTGATTTTATATTTGGAATACTCATGTCATAATTTAGTAATTAGATCATTTTCATTTTTTTCATTATGAATTGTAATCGAGGTAATAATTCACTACTAAGGTTATGTTTAAAATGGTTAATGAGGGATTAAACTAATGATGTAAGGTATAATTGACCCAAAAACTTGTCTAAATACTATTGGATGAATTGATTTTAATCCTATATCATTATATTTTATAAAATAATTTAATTTTGAGCCACTTTACTAGGAAAATGATTTTATTATATTTTATCACAAATATAATTATATGTGTGGCACTCCTCTCACTTATAAAGAGAATATCATATTCTCTATTAACCACACCACATGAGAAATTTAGCTCAAAAAATTAGACTATATACTCTCTATTAATCTATATACATTACCATGACGTGGTGGATTACCCAAAAACTGATCTAGGAATCAATAAGCCAATTTTCAGAAGAGGATACTAGAAGAAGATGTATATGTTCTTGTTAATCATTTTCATGATTATTTGTTCTTAAAAGTCATCCAAATGTTCTATAAGAATATTAACAAGATTAAATTAGCATCTTAACTATATTTAAATGTTTTTTTAATGTTATATCCATTTTATTTTTCCTCCACATCTGTTGGAAAAAGATAACATCTCTCCTACATACATGTAGACTACCACCTCCTCCAAGATATGTGACTTGTTTTTAATTACCATTTTAAATGGATGGTCATGATGAAAATTTTAATGAATTTATATTGAATTTATGAAATAATTTATATTTTATAAATTTGAATTATTATTTATATTTATTTGCTTCTATCCATCAAAAAGTGAAATCATCATTCATGTGTATGTATGGACTAAAATTTCTAAAAAGCAATGTAACTAATTTTCCATCACTACATTATATATTAAGAAGATATTGTAAGAACCAAAGATTCTTACCTTTATTAAAATAAATAAAAAGATAAAAATAGAGGAGGATTGGGTCAAACATAGAGACTTTCCTTCATCAAAAATCTAGATTATTAATCATAATATGAAGGAACATTACCATAATAATAATCATATTAATTTTTAGTCTCACATTCTGACTAAGACTTACGTTGATTGAGAATACTAAGGATCCCTACCTTGGATCTTTACAGATCTAATGAGAAAATGAACTTTGAAGCCTTTGAAAAATATTTTGTAGGAAAGTTCCTTAAATGATTGGAGTTATAATTTTGTGGCCTTATTTTTAGAAGATCCCACTTTTCTTTACCAATGAAATAATCCTTAAAAGAAACACCACTAGAGGGCCGAAGATGATAAGTGTCCAATAACACCAATAATAGTTCTTTATCACAACCATTATAAAAAATGTGACCTGACCTTCCAATTATTAAAGAGAAAAATGCATTCCCAATCTCTTGAGGATAATCCATATCCTATAAAATATCATATGCCCTAGACCCATCATTTTATTGATCATGTCCTAAGAAATCAATTTCTAATGGGGGAACCATACAACCTTACCCTTCATGCTATAAAACAAAAACCTATAGTGTGTCATAGTAAATAAGAACCTCAATTTCATACTCATGTATTTCCTCAAATTTTTGAGTGTCATCCCCTATTTTTAGACCTTGTATCTCTATTACATTAGAAGAATATGGGCCAGGTGAAAATTTAGAAGCAAAGAAATTGCATGTCCTATTCTCACCTTCAGATCTTGTTGATCTAATAATAACATATTCTTTTCCCTAATTCAGATGGGATTTATTATAACCATTAAAAAATACCTTATTTTATATAGTATTCCTCTACATTTTCTTCAAACAATATCTATTATGATTTCATAAAAAATAAGATAAAACTTTATTTTTCCATCACTTATACTTGACATTCACAAAAGTTTAATAAGTTATCCAAAAATCAAAAAATATTTCAAATTCTACTTTCAGTGGAATATCATCATCTAGTACTGACAGAACAATATTATAAATTAAGAAAGAGAATAAATCAACCACCAATAGGAATCAATAATAATGAAAATTTTTACTACCTCTATATCCATATCCATTTTGATCAGGATTCCCACTACACTAGAAATAATGAATAAAATATCATGAATCCTGAGGATCTAGTTAAGGCAAAAAAAATTAATCCTTGCTTGAGCTCTAGTATTTTTATAGAAAATGGATTTAACCTAAAATCACATTCTTGAAATCAATCCATACCTATATATATGGAAATAGATCTTATCCCCCAAGCTCTATGCTTCAACTCCTTGGATGAAAAAATAATATTAAAAATTCTTAACCCATGGGAATGAATCTCCAATCAGAATAACTACATATTAAATCTATCTTCCAAAATAGATCATTAGTCCAATAAAGAAATAAAATAAGAAGAACCAATATATCAATTATTTAATTCTCAAAAACCTTATTTCTCTCATGAATATCCTTATTGCTAGAAAAAACACAGGTTGTGTCACCTTTATTCATAATACAATCTGGAACAAAATCCTTCATATTATTGAAATGTATTTTGTTAGAATGACATTAAATTATCAGATAAAAATAACAAAATATCACCCAAACTATCAGACAAGATCAACCCATCCACACCACCTCAACCACCACTACAGAATGAGGACGATGCTCTACCCACCACATCCTCAAAGCCCACCATCGGTCGAGGAATGTTCTCCTCAAAAGAATCCATCACCATAGATTAGTGAGATTTTCTTGGATCAAAAAACACCTTTATTATATTATTAAAATTTCTATATTAGATATCCACTACTATAGAATATGGATGATCGGTCTCAATTTTCCAATTTATGCTTATATTGGATGATCTATCAATTCTATATCATTGGGAATGGATTTCCATAGCTACCCTTTTCGGAGGTCTATGAACATCTGATGAAATATTCATTGGCCAAAACCCATCCGTAGTTGATAATTTAGACACCAATTTGTAATCGAAGAAGTGCGGTATATCCATGAGAAATGAGAAACCCTAACCCCCCCATCAAATCAATGGGAGGGATCCCTCACCTATACCCACATCATGCCTTAAAACATTATATAAATTATTATAAAACTATATATAATGAAAAAATAAGATACTTATGAAATAATTAAGAATCTATAGATTATAGAAACATGTCCATGGTGTGAGGACCCAAACCATCGAACCGAAACATGCATCGAAAATAGACTAGTTTTCTCTCAAATTTTAATTTTAATGATAAATTATAAATAAAATGGTAAATTAGATGTTATTAAGGATTGTTATATACTATGATGTATATGAAAATGGTTATATTATAATTTTCTAATAAAACCAATATTATTATATTGTATGTTCTAATGTGTACAAAGTAAAACATGAAATGATGTAAGGTTTATGTTTTAATCTCATTTACTTTCTAGCTTATCTATGTTAAATTTCTATTTGGTGAAATTATATAATACTTATCCATTAAACCCTATATATTATCATCTTATCTTGTAATTTTTATAATTTTCATATATTAGTACCATTTTACTCTATTTAGAACATAGAATGATCAATAAAATGTTTTTAAGAAAAGATGACCATATTTCATATTTGGTAGATGAACTTTGTCTTCCATGTTGATGTTTATAAAAAACAATTATATATGTTTTTATATATACATAAATGTTTTATAAATATTATTTTTACTAACTTTTATATCTGAATTACTTTTGAATTTTAACAATAGCGTGAAATAAATTTTCTATTTTAATGTATACTATATGAACAGATTTTTCCACTAACCTGACTACGATTTTCTTTGAAGTTTCTTTTGAAGTTTTCCATGGTTATTTTTTGAAAAAAATAGTTTTCTCAATATTCTATGATTTTTTTTTCGAAATTTTATCAATATAATATGATATTTTCTCATGTTTTAAAAGAAATGTTCAAATTATCTGTTAATGGTATTTTTCATATATATCATAATACTTTAAGGATTTCAATACTTTAATATAAACATGATCTTATAATAACATAAAAATTATTTTTTTTGTGCATTATAATGATGATTTGTTATGGATAATTCTATAAAACATGTTACTTTCCCAATAGTTAATAATGTGATGGTGAAATATTTATAAAGACCCTTTATTTTATTTGGTTTATGATATAATGAATTGATTAATGTTTTATTATCTTGTGGTATGTATTTGTATTATTTTCATTATGTAAAGGGTGGACCAAAAATTATATATCAATCCAATTAATTGGGTAATATTTGATATCTATTGATATAATATAGACTAGAATGGAGAGTGAACCCAGTTTAATAAGGGACTTTATCCACTATGATAGTTGTGGAAGTAAACCATGACTAATGAAATGATGGAATTAAGAGTGAACCCAATCCACTATATGTCTCTTCCCACTATGATAGTCTTGGGAGTGAACCTTGACTAATGAAATGATGGAATGGTAAGTGAACCAAATACTCAATGGGACTTGTTTCCATTATAATAATGTAACAAGTGAGCCTTGACTAAGAAAATGATTTTATATACTTTTATGTAAGATAAAAACCTATATATTATGATAATGATATGTTCTCATGGATCATGATTGATTATCGATGATTTTTCACTCTTATGATGTATGCATTTTGTTTTATCAAATCATTTCAACATGGTCTATGATTAAAGATATTTTATTTATTGGGTTTTACTTTCAAAAGTTATGATCATGCTTTCATACCATTATGAATATCTTGTAATAACTTATGATCATTAATTTATATCTTCTATTTTTAAAATTACATAGAATATGAGCTCAAAATTTCTTATTTTTTACTTTCCCTAAGTTTTTAGTAAAATTTTTATGTATTGTATTCTAAATAAGTGTAATATGTTAGAAGAATATTTTTGGAGATGTTGAATATATTTAATGAAATAATATAATTATTTATTTGTTTATTAGGTTAGTAAACCATTATGTTCCTAGGGAATGTATTATTATGTGATGTATTGAATATTTACCAAGAATTGTGTATTATTTTTTAATTTAATTATAGGATTGATAGAGTCATTATTTTTGTAAGTATCAATTATTTTTATATATTAGGTTTGGATAACCTTAGATAAAACCATAGGTATAAGTCTCAGTGTTGTATATAATCATTAAGAATTTGTTAACAGAGAGATTGCGTGGTTTCCATAAAATGAAAACCTTGTTTGGATACAAACAAGTAGATAAAAGACCTGGAAATAATTTATATCAGGGAAATATCCCTGAAAAGAAAGGTTGGGTATTAACTTGATCCTCACCCAATTCATGACAAAGAATCCTAACTATATACCTCATATGATAGTATTGGGTGATATTATTTGAATTATTTACATTGTCTTCATGAACTATTTAGATAAATTAGAGTATAAAATCTATTAAAATCTATGATAATCCATAGATATGACACAATCATAAAGATTCATGGGTTGAAATATAATAACATGATTTAAGAAATCATAAGAATGTTTTTTGTAGTAATATAATTTATCACTCTTATTAATGATTATTTATGAGAAAACTATAATTTTTGGTTTCAGTAAGGGATTTAATATAAAATTAAGATATTCAGGTGGTGATAGGTGCATTAAAATATTGACATATCGTATATGAGTTTAGCCATAGAAATTACTTGATATCACAAAAAAGTCTCTATAAATATTAATTCATATCCTAAATTATTAGATGTTGACTATAAGTAAAGACTATTATTGTTATGAAGATCACATCTAAAGTTTATAAATTCTCTCCAATAGATGTTTGTGGGAATGTTCTTCCAAAAAAACCTTTTTATCCTCGCTCAAGTTGAATTTTATATTATTCTGGGAATGTATTTTATCTCATTAGAGAGATCCAATATCTATTTTCACAGAAGGGAGGTAACATTTGATATTAAAAATCCTCATATGGTAATATTTTAGTTTGAGGATGAATATGAAAACAAAATGAAATTTACATCCATTATTGGGTCTTACTACCTATTCATGACAAATATTTATCTTAAATGGTTAGAGAGAAAAGAAGCATTGAAGAAACTCCTATTTTTTGTGAATAATAAAAAATATTTCCCAAACACATTCATTATCTTCCCTTGATTGAAGTAATTGATATTTCAATATAATTCAAACATGGTGCTACACCTATTTCAAATCCTAAATATAGAATATCCCTAATTGAGTTTCAAGAATAGAATAATAAACTATAGTAGAATCTCGATAAGAAATTCATCTGATCGAGTATGTCACCATGGGGTAAGAATATTGTTTTTGTCAAGAAGAAAGATGAGGCCATGCATCTTTCTATTCATTATCAAGAACTTATTCAGATCACTCATAAGAACATGTACCATGTAGCCTATATAGATGATCTATTAAATAAATTACGAGGATCATAATACTTTTCCAATATTGAACTTTGATATGGATAACATTAATCAAGGGTCTAGAAATATTATATATCCAATATAGCCTTCCATTCAAGGTATGGTCATTATGAATTTAAAGTTTCCATTTATAATTACCAATTCCCCAATAATTTTTATGGATCTAATGAATATAGTCTTTATAGATTACCTTGATCAGTTTGTAGTGATATTTAAATATGGAATTATTATATATTCCCTAAGAGTATAAGAGCATTAAGATCATTTGGAGATTGTTTTGATAACCATGGGGAAGGATAAGTTGTATTCTAAATTAAGAAAGTGTTAATTATCTATACATAAAGTTTCAATATTGGGTGATATAATCCCAAGGGATTATATATCATTGGATCCTTAAATAGTGGAAGTTATTGAATATTGTCATATTCTAACCATGGTGATAAACATCCATATTTTTCATGTGGATTTTGGATACTACCTATTGTTTTTTAAATATTTATCATGTATATAAAATCTAAAAACCAAGTTGACTCTGAATAGAATAAAGTTCCTTTGGAATGATGAATGTGAAGAAATATTTTGAGAACTAAAGAGAAGGTTGGTCATTGAACCTATCTTTATAGCACTCTATAGTGGAGAAAGGTTTGTGATCAATAATTACTCATAGTAGAAGTTTTTGGGATTCATACTCATATAGAATGATATAGTGATAGATTCTTCAACACACCAATAGTGAATTTATTAGAAAAAAATACCCGACTCGTGATTTCAACTTAGAAATTGTAATTTTTACATTGAAAATTTTGATATATTATCATTATGGTAAAATTTGTGATATATACACTAATAAAAAATTCTTATGTATATATTCACATAAAAAGATTTGAGTGTGCTCCAAAGGATATGGTTGGATTTGATTAATGATTATTATGGATCAATACATTACACCATAATATGGTGAACAACATGGTTGATGCTTTGATTTAGAATGACCATGCAAGTTTTGTCCAAATTAGGCTTGAAAGAGATCCAATACTTACGGATTTTTAAAAAATGGATCTTGGAATCATTAAAAAAATGGGACATATCATATTTTTCATAGAATAATGTTAAACTATCCATTAATGTGAGGATTAAATAGATGCATAAAGAAGATGTGGAACTATATTGGAATGTTATGAATGTTACTATATTCAACCATTATTATGATGGAATTATAGGTTTAATGAACTATGTATGTGTCCCATAAATACCATATTTGAAAGTGTTATTGGGTGAACCTCATATTTCAACATTCTCTATCCATCTTGGATGTATGAAAATGTATATATATCTGAATTATAATTTTTGGTCAGATAATAATAAAATGGATATTGTGGAATATGTATACTTTGATTGGATTATAAAAATTTAGTCTCAGAGATAGTATTATAAGAGGATGTTATCACCATTACCCATACTAGAATATAAATTGGAAAACATCACCCTGAATTTCATCATTGTACTCCACAAAACATCTAGATTCCATAATTCAATTTGGTTTATATTTAATTACCTTATGAATTAATAACATTTTTTAAAATTAGAGAATATTTATATCTTGATAAAATTTCCAAGATATACACTATGGAATTTATAAGTTTTCATAGAATTCCACATTCTATTATATCTGATCAGGATCCTTGGTTTACCTCCATGTTATAGAGAATTATTCAAAAATATTTGAATATGAAGTTGAATGTTATAAATTTATACCATCTTTATATAGAAGGTCCGTCTAGGAGGAAAATTCATACCATAAAATATATTTTTAAACTTTTTTTTATATTTCAAAGGTGTTTGTGTGAAACACATTTCTCTGGTCAATTTATCATATAATAATATCTTTTATTGAAGAAGTCATATGACTACATATGAATCCCTCTATGGAAGGAAGTGGTGAACTCTAATGTGATGGGATAAAGTTGGACAAAAAATCTATTGGTACTTGATCCGTCTATGTAAATGGTATATATGGTTAGATAAATTCATCACCAAAATATGGAAGCTCAAAATCAATAGAAAATTTATCATGACAATCATCCATGAGATCTAGAATTTGAGGTTTATGATAAGTTTTTCCTATTATTATATCCTTGGAAAATGGTAATGAGCTGTTCAAATAAGGTAAATATGATACCTAGAAATATTTATCCCCTTTTAATTAAATATTATACCTATATTGTAGCTTATTGGTTGATGCCTTCAATAAACTCTCTAAAGTTCACATTGTGTTCCGTGTATCACTCCTCAGGAATTACATATCTGGTACTTCACATGTACATAAATCATAGGTCATATCACTAGAGTAAGATTTATTATAGGAGTATTTACATGTGTATATTCTATATCTAAGGGGGAAAGTTCTATGGAACAATACTACTCACCATGTTATAGTATTTTGATGAAACCATAAATTTAATGAAGTAATATTGGAACCAAAGTATGTGATGAGGAAAAAGTTCCCCCAGTTGTCTATATCAGAGTGATATGATTTTTAGGGAAATATTATAATGAGGGTGAATAATTTATCACCATTATATTCTATGATATATTTCTCTTTAAATACTTTTTTATTCTTTGACATCTTACTTCACACAAAACATAGAGTTTAAACAAACCACTATATACTATTGAAATATAACTATTAAATTTGAATATTTTCACCTAGCTGTTTCATTGGGGGATATGAATATAAATAAATAAATTTAAAAAACTTTTATTTTTTACACATGAATAAAATTAATTCATTGGTTTTCCATATTTTAACAAAAATAATTTTAAATTAAAAAACAAATCTGACAAATTAAATTTATGAACACAATGTTTTTTTTCTTAATACATAATATTAATAACTATTAATGAATTATTTTAATAATATTTTTATATTATATAATAAATATGATATTTTAACACTCATATATTGTTTTTTAATAGGCATGTAAATAGAATAAATTCAATCTTATGTTTAATAATGATTTTCACCAAAGTTGTTTTCCTTGTGTTTCCACAATTTTTTTAAACATAATTTATTCCTCCTATATAAATTTAATATGATAAAATTTTATCCATATTTGGATTCAATATTTCTATATATATTAATAACTTCAATTTTTTTGTCATAATGAGTAGTAATAGAGGCAAAAATTAATTACTACGGTAAAGGTTAAAAGGGTTTAGGAGGAGTTAATATAAAGTTATAATGGTTAAAATGACACAAAAACTTATATTAATTCATACTAGATGAATATATTTAAATCACATATCATACTATAATAAAACATCAAAAAATATGGTACCACATTCCCATAATAATGACATTATTATATTCTAAGCCTCTTAATAATTGCAAGTGTGCCACTCCCCACACTTATATATGAGAATCTCCTCTTCTATCTTCTCTAAAACACTTATTCACCTTATCACAACCAAAATATACCAAAATAATCTACAAAAATTATTGTCCAATACCTTGAGGTCCTTTTCTTCCCAAAATACCCATATAATAATCCTTAAATTTATTTTTATAGGAGGATCCCTGAAGAAAAGGTATATGTTCTAATTGATATTTTTTATGTCTTTTTTCTTCATAAAAATAATCAAAATATTATACAAACATATTATTATGATGGATTGTTTTTAATGGTATATCCAATTATTATCACTTTCCCATCCATTGGAAAATGATATCGTTGTTCATGCATATATATATGGTCTACCACCTCCACAAGGCAATGTGATTCGGTTTTCATTTCCACTTTGCAAGAATGGTAATAAGGACATATTTAATTAATATATATTATATTTAATATATAAATATGATTCTATGAATTTTAATGATTTTTGACCTTTATATCATTCTATCTATCAAAAAGTGAAAATATCACATGTGTGTTCTTCTGGACTACCGTGTCTATGAAGTGATGTATTTAATTTTTTCATCAATTAATGTAAATTTTTATATAATTTTATATAATTAAATAATATTATAATTATTAAATTATTAATATTTTAATGTTCTTAAAAAATGACCATGGTGAATGGACTATAAACATCGAACTAAAACATGTTTGGAAAACAGAAAAGTTTTCACCTCAAATGTTAATTTTTAATTAGAATTATAGAAAAGGGTTAATTTGAAATTATAAAAGAACGATATTTATTAATATTTAAAGGAATACGGTTCCAGATTATATATATAATAAATAAATATTTATTTATTATATGAGAGTTTTTAATGCGTATGATGTAAGACATGACTTGAGGTAAGGGTTTATGTTACTATCTAATTTCTTTTCAGGATTGTCTATATTAAATTTCTGTTGAGAGAAATTTTATGATAATTATTATTTAAACCCAATATATTTCCTACTTATTTTTTTCACTATAATTTTCATATATTAGTACCATTTTTTCTATTTGGTACTTAAAATCATCATGAAATTGTTTATTGAAAAGTCAAACTTTTTTCCTCTTTACCAGTTGAATTTTTTCTTCCATGTTTATGTTTATCAATTTTTTTTGATATTTATATCTTGAAATAAATATTTGATGAGTATTATATTTAATACCTTTTACTTTAATTAAAAATTATTAATTGGAAAATTTTCAAATGTTTTACATATGACTCAATTTTCACTTTTTACAAAAGTATGAAATGAATGTTCTCTTTTAATGTATACAATATGAACATACTTTCCTTTTACCATGAAATTTTTGTGGTTCAAAGATTCCTTTATAATTTTTATGTATATTTATAAAGAAAATCATTTTTTTATTATTCGAAAAATATTTTTGTTAAAATGTTATTAAAATTAATAAATATTTTATCATGTTTCCAAGGAAATGTTCAAATGATATTTAATGGTATTTTGCATCAAATTCATCATACATTATGTATTTTCATACTTCACTAGAGATATGATCTTAGGATACAATATAATTTCTTTCTTGGGACGTCTTATTATGATGATGATTTGAGGACTATTCTATGAAACTCATTACCTTCCCCTTGGTTAATTAAGTGAGTGTGAAATTTTTATAAAATAAGTTTATTTTATTTAGGTTATGATATGAGGAATTGAATAATATTATATGATCTTGTGAAACACATATATATGGTTTTAATTATGTGATGGGTTATCTTATAATTATTTCTCCCTCTAATGCATTGGGAGAATATTGATATCTAATCAGAGTGAACCCTTTCCACTATAGGACTCTATCCATAATGATAGTATTTAGAGTGAACCTTGACTAAGGAAATTAATATAATGTAGAGTTAAACCAATCCACTATGGGACATTTTCCACAATGAGAGTCTTGTATGTGATACATTAATAAGAAAATTTTGTTCTGTACTTATGTGTATTCCATAGATGCATGTCTTATTATTTGGATATGTTATCATATTTCAAGATCGATTATTGATGATTCCATGATCTTAAAAATTATGTATTTTTTTTCAATAATATATTATTCCATGATGTTGGATTAATGACTTTTGGAGACTTTCATATTTTATGTTCATGTTATAATAACATTTTTTCTTATTTTATGCTCACTTGTGACCATTGATTAGTATATTATTTATTTACCCTTATAGAGAATCTAAGCTATGAAGAAATATTTTATATAGGGTATGTATACGAAGTGTACTATGTGAGAATACCTTTATGGGAGATTTTCAAGATCATTCCAGAAATAATATGAGTATGTATATAGTCTCTAAATAAACTAACCCTTAACATCTTTGGTTTATGTATTATTATGAAATGTATTAAATATTAATATGAAATGAGGTAATACTTATGTATGTAATGGTTAAGTAACCTAAATAGGCCTCCTATAATACCTTGGATTCCTTTTTAAATAACTATATGATATTCCCCACAAAATTAAGTTCTCAAACAAATGGTTGTAACCACCTGGCAACAAATTTTTTTCAGTGTGATTTTTACTCACTCCCATAAATCATGGGAAACATTAAAAGATGATGTACATCATAATAATAATCTAGTAAAAATGTAGATAATATTTTAGTTATAATAATGAAGTCTCCTAAAAATAATGGCACACCTTGTTGACTAGGGTAGTAATATTTAGTCTTTAATGTCCCATTTTTTTCAGGGTTTTTAAAATCTCCTCCAATTTTGAAGAAAAATTTCATCATTGAGGACATGGAAACTAAAATATAGGTACTTGCAATTAAATTTTTGTTGTGTATTTACTTTTATACCAATTTTCACAACATTAACACCTCATACGATAAAACAAATCATTTAACCCCATTGGTCTCCTATAATACATTGGTTTCCTTTTCTACACACCACATGTTGTTGACCACTAAATTCAGTTATATTACTGAGGAATATCCCCAAAATATAAGATATGTTCTATCATTGTTCCTTTTATTCACTCACACACACTATGGTAAACTTCCTATGAGGTAAAATATCCTAACATAAGTCTAATCTAAGAGAAATTAACTACATATTTCTAATTCATTGTGCTCCTAAAAATAAAGGTTCACCTTATTAAAATGGGTAGTAAGATTTTTTCATTTAAGTATAACTTATTTCATTCCACTAAAAAAATAGATGATTCATAATTAAGTAATCCACTAAATACAAAAAAATATTCCAATATAATGAAAAATTGTAAAACCCCTAGATTTCACAGTATATTTCATTTTAAATAAATATAACAGCTTGTTCTGCATGCAACACCAAGTTCGATCGTACATGATCTATCAAATATTTTGTTTAAAAATTAGTTATTAATAGCATTAAAAAAATAATGAAATTTATAAATTTTATTTTTTAAAATAGACTTTATTATTGAATTAAGAATATCAAAATTAATGTATGGTAAATTTTTTGTATTTCTCTGAAAAGTTTCGATTTTTGATTAATAGTAAAAAATACTGCACTCTTGTTAAAAACTGGTTTTTTCATTTAAATAATTATTTAAAATTAAATTAATTTTAAAGTCACCATATATAAATAGTAAATATATTAACCCAATGTAATTCATTATAATCATTTTTATAATATAATTAGATATAAATTATTTTTTGAACTTTTGAATGTCTCCTTTACCCACCTTCTCGCCACATCTACTTGATTAGCATTATAAGTAATTTTTCCATTTATGTGAATTGAATTTTGAAAAACAGATATACATGTTTGTAATTATTATGAAAATTTTGATCTAATAAGATTAACTTATGTTTTTTGATGAATAGTAACTTTATTGAATTTTTATTCATTTACCACGGTTAAGAGTTAATTGGGTAATTAAAGGTAAACAAAATAATATAATATTATTATAAAATTACCCTAATACTTGCCCTGATTTTTTTGGATATGTTTTTTTTCAACCAAAATAAACCTTAGGTTGAAAATATGTTCTTTTTAAGCCACTTCTGTTAGATTATGACATTTATTATATTTTATTTAAATAAGATTTAAAAAATTCCATATTCAAATTTTAATAACAATACCATTTTTAATATAAGGTTATATAACTGATATGTTTGACTATAAATAATATTTAGAAATATAAAATGTTCATATACATCATATTAATTTATTTATAATTTCTTAAAATAAATAATTAAATCAAATGGTGATACAATAATGATGTAATAATTGATTTATTAAAGGAAATATCAAATCAATGATATTAAAAATAAATAAATAAATAATAATTGACATACTTAACGACATAAAATAATTTTATAGATAAAATTTTCATGTTAGTTTCATATTTAAAGTGTTGGTTTTAATTAATAATGTTTTTATGATTTTATTTAAAAATAAAAATAATGAATAGTATCAAAATTGACAAAAATGATACTTTAAAATAAATAATATTGTATAAAATGATAAACAAATTATAATTTTTTTTTCTTCTAACTAACAAGTATGATGTTAAATATTTTATAAATGATCCAATTTGGGTTCTTTTTTTCATTTTATAGTAACTATATTAACCCTATAGTGTAAAAGGACTAGTTGTCATGGTAATAGCCAAATTGTATAACTAAGGGTTAAAGTCAAAGAATAAGGTTAATTTTGTGACCTAAATATTTATAAAAATCATTTAATTAGAGGATTTATATTCATACCCATCTTATCTTTTAAATAACTCACTTTTAAGCTATTTGAAATTGAAAATCAATTTACAATAAATTAATAGTTTTTGAGTTTCCTAAAGTGACTTCCCTCTCTTATAAAAGGGAACTTCTGCTTCTATTTTATTCACATATCTAAATCCCTTTTACTTGTCCAAACCCTAACCATTTATCCTAATAAATTCATTAAATTCATCATACATGCCATACTTTTGGAATAAATCCAACCTAAGATGTCCCTTTTTGAAAATCAAAAGAAGATACTCGAAGAAGAGGTAATTGTCTTACCAATTAAATTAAATTTATTTTCTTCTTCTACTTTATATTCATATGTTGTTTCCATAATAATGTAATAAATATAGTAACATATACATGATGAAATTTTATTATGATTATGGGATAATGATATTACTCTTATTATCTATTCTACGAATAACAATATCACCATGTGTGTGTATGTACGACTTACTGTCTCCATGTCGTGGGGTAATTTTTTATTCAACATTATATTCATAGATGGGTATAAATATGAGTATAATGGATATAAATAATTAATATTACAGGATAATTATTTTTTATAATTAATATACCATCCAATTCCATATCATTTAACCATTAATGAAATGATACAGTTGCTCATGCATACGTATGACCGACCGTTTCCACGACAACATGGGATTCATCCTCCATTATAACCATTTAAGAATGATTATAAAAATGTGTATATTTAGTTAATATAATATTTATGAACTTAATATAATTCTGGATATGAATAATATACATCTTATTCATAAGAAAAAAAGGCTTACGCGATAAAATAAACAAAAGAAAATAAAGTAGTTCAGACCTGAAATAATGATAATAAAAAAATATTACTAATAAAATGATATAATAGGATCATATATGATATCATAATGGATGTAGTTACATTACAAAATAATAAAATTATTTAACCATTATACAGGAGGTTAACATACCCTTAACTAAAGGGGAGTACAATGTGAGGGTTAATTTCACAATCTCTTTATTATTCAAGATTGCATTTACATAAGAATTTACTGGGAAATATTTATCATCCATATCCATGTTTCTTTAAAATATATTTCAAAAAAATATTACTATTGTTTTATAGTTTTTTAATAACATGTTTACCCATGTTCAATTTTAAAAAAGGTATCTTTTTTTTTCTTTACGAGGTACTTTATTTGACTTTTTCAATAAAGTACGAGAATAATGTTTTTGTTAACTTATATAGCATGAGTGTATTTTTATGTCACCATGATGCCTTAATGTTTTAAATCTTCCTTTAGAAGTATACAAGATTATTTTCAATAAAAATATTTTCTTTTTAAATTGTATGTAATTTTAAATAACTATTTTCAATAAAAGAGGGATTTCTCTAAAAGAGATTCTAAATATTTTATTAAAAACATTTTAATCTATGTCAACATACTTTTTTGGGACATATGATTAATTTTGGATGATTTCATATGACAAAAACTATCATATTATGTTGAATGATTTCTGATTAGTTTGACTATGGATGTGCTATTTTGATATAATTCATGGTTTATGGTTAAAGTATTAACATTTCATATTCTAGTTTTAATATGAATGTTTATGTTGGTTATGTTTTACCCATTTCATAAGATAAATGAATAGGGCATAGTAAGAGATGGGAGGGGCCCATTACAGCCCCTTAATGTATTGGTAGGTCTCACGAGACAAACTAGTTTGGGGTTTTACCCGATTATGTATGGTCCTAGAATGAGATCTTGATGATGTGGTTATGATGTCTTTCATTATTCATTCCCTCATTATGAGATTAGTTATTGATATTACATGTGATTATTTTACTATTATAATGTCCATTTTAATGTTTAAATGGAATTATTTGATTTATTATTTCCATATTATGCTGAAAATTATGCTTAAAAGGTTTATGTTTTAGTTTTATACCTTTCCTTAAACGTTTATTCTTATTTATTATAGCTTCTACTATATTGTTTATCCTTAATAAAAATTTGATCTCACCTGTTTCATATGTTTCATTTTCCCCAGTTTGTGAAGAGGTATTTTATGATTGACTTGAAGGTATATTATAAGGGATATGAGTGTTTTCAATGGATATACTATAATTTTTTTTAATGATGTAATGAAAAACTTATGTTTTTATTGAGTTTTTCCAAGGATACTATACTGATTGGTCCTTTAGGATTTTATTCCTTGTGGTCATGCTAATGTAATAAAATAATGCACTGGATCTAGGATTCTGGGGTTAGGGCATTACTATTGGTATTAAAGGATGTTCATTAAAAACCTTGGAAACTCTATTTAAAAAAATATTGATAAGGGAAACCTTACCCTATGATAGACATTGAGAATAAGTATAGATGAAAATCCTAAAATATTTTTAATGTAGAGATTATATAGGTATTCCTAGAAAATAAATCCCTATATAGATATTATAAGTAGACGTGAATTTTGAATAGATGTACCTAGGAGTTATAACTCTGACAAGTTATTCCAGGCTTGACTCGGAGTAACCTGGAACACGACAACAGGAATTACTACGCACCTGGTTTGACACTCATTGGGGATATGATTAGGATAATTCACATTTTCTTTTTGAACCATTATTAAGGATTTAAAATTAAATATGTTCCCAAAGAAATCATGTATATGATTAGGATATTATATATGCATAAATTTCTTAATTTATGTTACATATTTTGAAATTGTGCATTATGGTTCATAACCTAATCTAGTGAATTCCATTTTTTATAAATTGCACATAGTGGAAGAAATGGAAATAGTATCAATACACATAATTATTGTAGGAATTTTCCTCCCATGAAAGATAATGATGTTGGAGTATGAGCTACAATTGTTATTGAGCATCTTATAACTATACTGGGACAACTGACTCAGGTTATGAATAACATCCTTACCCATATGGAGGAGTTGGATCCACAACATAGAGGATCAATGTTAGACCACTTCATGATACATCAAAATACAAAATTAAATGGGAAGAAAAATCCATTTGTAGATGAGAAAACTGATAAGTTACTTAGAGGAAATATTTCTTTCTATGGGGATTGACGAAAAGAACAAAGTTTTCATGGAAATTTATCTTCTCTCAAGAGATAAGAATCAATGGTGGTCATTAATTCAAAACCTAAAGAAGGGTAAATAAGTATAAAATATTGAATGGAATGAATTTAAAGAAAAATTCCTAGAAAAATACTTTCCTCGTGATCTGCGATCAGATATAGAGAGGAAATATTTGAGTCTAAGGTAGAAGGAGGATGAGAATATTGAAAAGTATAAAGAAAACATCACATGGTTTGCAAGTCATGATACAGTCTACATATGTAACCTAATAAGTAATATTTATTGATTATTTGATGGTTAAAACCATTCCTTTGATGGGAATAAGTCTCATAATCTTTCTCATTATATCAATATTAAGTTGTATGTGCATTCAAGACAGAAAAAGAATTCTCTAAGTCATAGAACATTAAAGAAATAAAGAGATAATGAGGGTTTTTGAACACTCTAGAAAGAGAAATAAACCAAAGGGGAAGAAGGGAATAATTAAATTTCCATCATATAATCAATGTGGAAAGAAACATTGTGCAAAATTCCTATTGGGGATGGGATTTTGTTACAAGTACGGAGAAAAAGGCCATAAATCACACAATTGCAAGGGAAATAAAGAATCTACCAAAGTTAAATTAAAAAATTGTAAGAAGATGGTATATTATGAATATGACTATCCCAAGTGTCAAGGAAACATTCCCCATAAAATGCCAACATAGAAATTATAGGATTTTGTGATCACAACTGAAGAGGTTGAGGTTTCTAATGATGTGGTGGCAAGTACTTTAATCATTTCCTCAAATTTAGACAAATATTTATTTAATTCTAGATCCTCACATTCTTTTATATCTTCCTAGATTTCTTTAAAATTAGATATTTTGAATTCACATTATCAAGTGAGATTTCAGTCAAAACCCCTAAGGGAAGTCTCATTCAATAATGATGTGTTAGGAAATTGTCGTTATGGAATATAAATGATCTTTATATACTGACATTATCATCATACCTATGGTCAAATTTTATAGAATCCTCACTATGGAATGGATATCAAAATAATCTATGAAAATTTATTACAAGAAGAAGGAAGTTATGATTTTTTTGGAAGATATAGAATCCATTATCTTTAGGGAAGAAACTTCATCATCTGATTCAAATATATATCCACCTCCTGTAGCTCTTCTAAATATAATTTATGGGGATAAAGAGAAAACATTATCCATGGGTAAAGAAAGAACTATTTTAATTGAGGATGTACCTATTTTAAAAGAATAAGTTGATTTATTTTTAGAGGACTTGTCTGGACACCCTCTAGAGTTGGAAGTTTATTTTTCTATTGACTTAATCCCTAATTCAAGACCAGTATTAGAGACTCCTTTTATAATTTCCACTGAAGAATTAGTAGAGTTGAAGAGATAACTAGAGGAGTTGAGTAATAAGCTATTTATTCTCCCTAGTGTTTCTCTATGGGGAACCCCGATTCTTTTTGTTAAGAAGAAAGATGGATCAATGAGGTTGGGCATTGACAATAGAGAAATGGATTCTATTACAATAAAGAATAAGTATCCTCTACCTCAAATTAATGATTTTTTTGATCAAATTCATGGATGTAAATATTTTTTAAATATTGATCAGAACTTCATTTTGGATATCATAAATTGTGTTTAAACACCGAAGATATTACAAATACATCATTCCAAACCTGGTATGGAAATTACGAGTTTACTGTAATGCCATTTGGACACACTAATACACCCTCTATTTTCACTGATATACTGAATAGAGTGTTTAAGGAATGTCATGATTATTTTTTTGTAATATTTATTGATAATATCTTGGTATACTCAAAAAGATATGAAGACCATGAGAACCACTTGAGTATTGTTCTGAATACTCTTAGAAGAAATGAGATATATGGGAAATTTAGAAAGGGTGAATTATGGATTAATTTTTTTTATTTTCATGGCCATGTTTTCTCAAAAAATAGAATCTCTATTGATTCTAAAAAGATAAAGGCAATATAAGAATGGCCATCACTTATGATCATAACTGAGGTACACTATTTTATTAGTTTAGTAGGTTACTATCGATATTTAGTTCATAATATTTCCTGATTGGATAACCCGTTAACCAAGATCACATGTAAAAGGGTATAATTAATTTGGAAAAAAGAGTGTCAAGAATGTTATGAAGAATTGAATAGATGTTTAGTTAATGATATTATCTCTACATTACCATCTGGAAATGATGATTTTGTGATTTATACTAATTTTTCAAGGAAAATAATCGGTTGTGTTATTTTATATAATTATAGAGTTATTTATTATGAATCATTGAAATTAAAAATTCAACAAAAAAATCTACCCAACTCATTATCTCGAGTTATCTGTAGTAATATTTTCTCTGAAGATATGGAGAAACTATCTAGATTGTGAATGATGTGAGATATATAATAATCAAAAGATTTTGAAATATATCTTCTCACAGAAATAACTCAACATAAGAAAAAGGATATGGATTGAACTACTCAAAGATTATGATTTCAAAATACACTACCACCCAGGGAGGAAAAATAAGGTGGAAGATGCTTTGATATGGAAAGACCATGGAGTTATTAACCAAATGAAAGTTGAAATGGATCCTATGTTCATGGATTTAGTAAAGTTGGATATGGGAATTATAATAGAAGGTGAAACATCACTAATTTTTTCAAATTTTTTCCAAACCATATTTACTGGAAAGGATAAAAAAGGATTTTAAAAAGAAAATAAATGTTGTGAATAATGGGAGATTGATATAATTAATATATGAAGATGGAGTTTTGAAATTTATAAAATGGTTGTGTGTTCCCTCTATACCCGAGCTGAAAAGAGTGTTGTTTGACAATGCTCATAACTAAAACTTCCTTATACATCCTGGTAGCATTAAGATGTTTATAGATTTGAAGGAATGTTTTTGGTGGGAAAATATGAAGTAGGAAATTGTGGACTATGTGCCAAGATGTATTGTTTTCCAACAAGTGAAGGCCGAGAGACAACATCCAAAAGGAATCATGAAACCTCTTTATATACCTATGTAAAAATGGAATGAAATTATGATGGACTTTGTCATAGTACTACAAAAGACTCCCAAAAGGAATGATGTGAGATGGGTTATTTTTTATCGCCTTACCAAATCAGCACCTTTTCTTACTATAAGAGAATATTTAACTCTTGAATGCCTAGGAAGACTCTATATTTTTAAAGTTTTAAGACTTTATGGTGCACCTATATCAATTGTTTCTGATCTAGATCCCCATTTTAGATCAAAATTCTAGAAAATTATTCAAAAGGATCTAGATACTAAGCTTCATTTGTGCACTTCCCCCACCCTCAAACTGATAGGAAATAATAAATTAATATAAAATATTTAGAAGACATGTTGATATATTGATCACATGACTTTTAGGGTATGTGGGCTGAGTATTTAGCTATGGTAGAATTTTCTATAATTATATATTCCATTCAAGTAATCAAATGGCATCGTATGAAGCGTTATATGGAAATATGTGTCGTACACCAACTTTTTGGGATAAATTTGGTGAAAGAAAGCTTGTAGGACCAGAACATGTGGAGGAAACAACAAAAAAGTAAATACTATTCAAACCTATATAAAAATAGCTCAAAGTAAGAAAAAGTTTTATGCCGATAACTGAAGGAATGATTTGGAATTTCAAGTAAAATATCATGTCTTCTTAAAGGTATCTACATGGAAGGGTGTTATAAGATTCTGTAACAAGGGTAAATTAATTCCCAAGGTTCATGATGTGTTTCACATATCAATGTTAAGGAAATACCTGCCAGACCCAAGGCATGTACTCACATATGAAGAAATAAAAACGAAACCTAATTTGTCTTATTATGAAGAGCCTATCAAGAGTATTGATTCTAGGTAACAATTGTGAAGGAATCAAACTAATTGATTGGTAAATGTTCTTTGGAGAAATCATAAAATGGAAGAGGCGACATGGGAACCTGAGGAATTTATGATGAAGAACAACCAAAATATTTTTTATGAGGTTATATTTTGTAAATTTTGTGGAAGAAATTATTTTAATTTAGGGAGAATGTAACACCCAAAGATTCCACAGTATGTTTCTTTTTAAATAAGTTCAATAGCTTGTGATGCAGGCAACATAGAGTTCGAGCACACCATGATCTATCAAACTAGATGTTTAAAAATTAGTTATAAATAGTATTAACCACATTATAAATTTTTTAAATTTTATTTTTCAAAATAGACTTCATTTTTTAATTTATTTATATCAAATTATCCTAGGGTGGAATTTTGGTATTTTTCTAAAAAGTTTTAATTTTTGATGAATAGTGAAAAATACTACACTGTTGTAAAAAACTAAAATTTTCATTTAAATAATTATTTTAATTTAATTTGATTTTAAATCCACTATAGATAAATTATTCGTATATTACCCAAATTTATATCATTGAAATCATTATTATAATATAATTAGATATAATTTTTTTGATGTTTTGAATGTCTCTTTTACCCACCTTCTCACTACATCTATATAATTAGCATTCAAAGTAATTTTTCCATTTATGTGAATTGAATTTAGAAACATGGACATACACGGTTTTAATTAGTATGAATTTTTTGATCTTATAACATCAACTTATTTTTTTTTGTGAATAGTAACTTTATTAAATTTTTATTTAGTTACCACAGTTAAGAGTTAATCGGGTAATTAAAGGTAAAGAAATAATATAATATTGTTATAAAACTACACTAAAAGTTGTACAAATTTTCTTTGGATAAGTTTTTTTCAACCAAAATCAACCTTATTCTCAAAATATGATCATTTTTAAGAAACTTGTTTTAGATTATGACATTTATTATATTTTATTTAAAGAAGGGTTAAAAAATGTCATATTCAAATTTTAATAACTATATAATCTTTAATATGAGGTTATATAAGTGATATGGTTTACTATAAATTATAATTACTAAGATAAAATGTTTATCTATATCATAGAAATTTATTTATGATTTTATAAATTAAATATTTAAATTAAATGTTGACACAATAATGATGCATTAATTGATTTATTAAAGGAAATATCAAATTAATGATATTAAAAATATCAAAAAAATAAAATAAAAAGTGACATAATAAATTACATCCATGGATTTTATAGAGAAATTAGAAATATTAGTGACGTATTTAATGTTTTGATTCGAAGTTATCATGTAGTTACAATTTTTAAAAAAAATAAAAATTATGAATAATATTTAAATTGATGTAAATGATACTTTAAAATAAATAATTTTTTATGAAATAATAAAAAATTACTAAAAATATATTTTTTACAAATAACTAGGATTATATTAAATATGTCATAAATTATTGAATTGGGGTTCACTTGGCATTTTATAGTATCTATATTAACCCTATAGTGTAAAAAGGAAAGTTGTCATGGTAAGAGGTAAATTGTTTAACTAAGGGTTAAAGGAAAAGGATATGGTAAAATTTGTGACATAAACATGTATAAAATTAATTTTTTTTGTATTATTTTGGCATATAATCATATTAGATTTGAAATAAATCACTTTGGAGCTATTTAAAATTGAAAATCAATTTATAATAAATTAATAGTTTTGGAGTTTCCTAAAGCGCCATTCCCCTCTCTTATAAAATGACACATATCCTTCAATTTCATTCAGATATCTAAAGACTTTTGGATCAGCCAATACCAACCTACATCTCTTCCCAAATTACATCACTTTATCCTATTGGACATAATTTGGGTAGAAATCCAACCTAATAATTGCTTTTGTGCAAATCAAAAGGAGATACTCGAAGAAGAGGTAATTGTTGTACCAATTCAATTTAATTTCTTTTCTTCTTCTAATTACTCTTCCAGTATTTCTTCCATAATAAATTAATAACTATAGTATCATATACATTCTAAAATATTATTATGATTATGGGACAACCAAATTCCTCCTTTTAACCATCCTATTAATAACAATATCACCATGTGTGCGTGCATACAACTCACCATCTCCAAACTCTGCTGTAATTTGTTATTCAATGCTATTTTCTTGTATGGGTATAATGATTAGTATAATGGATATTAATAATGAATATGAAATTATAATTATACTTTGTAATTAATATACCATCCAATTCCATACCATTTAATCATTATGGGATTGATACTATTGCCCATGCGTACATATAGCCTACTATCTTCACGATGCGTTGAGATTCATTCTCTACCATAACCATTTAAGAGTGATTATGAAAATTTTTATAATTAATTAATATAAAATTTATTAACTTAATATCATTCTGTATATGAATAAGATATATCCGATGCATAAGAAACAAAACTAATGCGACAAAATAAACATAAGAAAATAAAGTAGTTCACTCCTAAAATAATGAAAATAATGAAATATTATTAGGAAAACGATATAAGATGATCATATATGATATCATATTGGATATAGTTTGGGTATAACTTAATAAAATTATTTAACCATTGTACATGAGTTTAACGCACCCTCGACTAAAGGAGAGTACGAGGTAAGGGTTAATTTTTCAATCTCTTTATTATCCAGGATTAATTTTACTTAAGAATATATTGGGACCTATTTATCATCAATTTACATGTTTTTTAAAAATATATTTCAAATAATTCTTAATATTCTCTTAAAATTTTTTAAAGAAATTTTTACCCATGCTCTATTTTATAAAAGGAATCTTTTTTTTATTTTCCTTACGAGGTAATTTGTTTGAATTTTTCAATAAAGTATGAAGAGAATGTTTTTTTAACTTATATGGTGTGAGTAGATTTTTGCATTATCATGAAACCTTAACATTTTGAATATTTATTTACAATATTACAAGATTATATTAAATGAAAATATTTTCTTTTTAAATTGAATGTAATTTTAAATAACTATTTTCAATAAAAAGGTGTAATTATATAAAGAAGTTTGTAATGATTTTATTAAAAACATTTTCATGTATGTCAATATTCTTTTTTGGATCATATGTTTAATTGAGGTTGATTTATTATGATACAGACTGATATATTGTGTTGAAGGGTTTATAATTAGTTTTATTATGCATGTAATATTTTAAAACCATTCATGGTTTATGGTTAAAGTATTAACATTTAATATTCTAGTTTAATACGAGTGTGTATGATAGGTATGTTTTACCCCTTTTATAAGAATAATGCATTGGACTTAGTAGGTGACAAGTGGGGCCCACTATATCCCCTCTATGCATCGGTATGTCTGATAAGACAAACTATTTTGGGTTTTTATCCATTTATGTATGGTCATGGCATGAGGCCTTTATAATGTGGTTATGATGTCTATAATTATACATTCTCTCATTATGAGACTAGTTATTGATATTACATGTGATTATTCGACTAGTGGAATATCCATATGAATGTTTAAATGACATTATTTGATTTATTATTTCCATATTATTCTAAATATTATGTTTAAAAGGATTATGTTTCAGTTTTACACCTTTCCATAAATGTTTATTCTTATTTATGATAGTTTACGCTATATTATTTATCCTTACTGAGAATATGACCTCACCCCTTTCTAATGTTTCATTTTCCCCTTGTTGTGAAGAGGTATTTTTTGAATGACTTACAGGGACCGTCTTAGTGATATGAGTGTTTTCAATGGAGACACTATATTATTATTCATTTCATGATGTAATGTAAAACTTATGTTTGTATCTAGTTTTTCCAAGACTACTAAATTGGCCAGTCCTTCAGGAATTTTTTTTTGTGAACATGATAATGTAATAGAGTAGCACACTAGCTTCAGGCTTTTAGGGTTGGGTAATTAGAAAAATTCTATTAATTTCTTGATTTTCCAAGAAATATTATACCATGAACATTAGAGAAAAAATCCAATGGTGGAAGAGACCAAGCATAGGTCCCTGCATTATTTATAATTAAATTAAAAAGGTGAAACATGGGTGGGACTCTATAATAACCCCAAATCTATAAACTCATAGATGATATTTATAATATATTTTTTGTATAGAATTCAATATTTCCTCAAGGATACAATAGCTTATTTGTGTTGGAAAACTAGATACATACATATTTCTATCGTTTCATTTGATAAAAATAAGTATAACATAAATTTTTTTTATAACATTATTATATCTTCTAGAATATCCATATAAATCACACGTAGTTCTCTTCTAGGTTTCTTGGGGAAAGGAAAATAAAATAATGGTGAGATCTGATTCTCAGCATGGATGTGAATATAATGGAATCTTTTATATTGTATGTATTAAATAAATCACATGAGAAAGAGGAAAATAGCTAGAATAATTCCATAACAAAATACACTTGTGGGAATACTATTTCTATGAAAATAAATATAAACATTGATAATAATTACTAATATCATACTTAAGAAATGTACGATTTTAGAAAACATAAAAATATTATCAAGAGCTTTTACTATAAATCATGTATAAATGGGTAACACATATTTCAATACCCTTGTTAGTTTATCTCATGAGACTTAATGATGGATTAAGGGGATGTCTACACCAGTCCCCACCAAAACATAATTAATTCCAATGAATTTATTATAATAGTTATCAAGAATTTCATAATATCCACTAAGGAACTTCTCGTATAATGAAAGAAAAATATAACAATGTCTATCCAGATGATTGAATTACAAAATAAATATTTCCTAATTTAATGGAATAATGTTTCTATCTTGGAGAATATCCTAAAGATGAATATTGAAACTATGTATTATTCTCATTATTATAGGAATTACACTTATAAAAGAAGTAATGATAAGGTAGTGAATGGGTATTTTAAAAGTGTTGTGTTAACTATATAAGAAGGTAACTTTGGTGAGTAGTTTGAAATGGTAGGAGACCAATTCAATGGTAGTATAATCCATCATTAAGGTTCTTAATGATCATGTAAAAGGTGATAAATTCAGTATGAGACCGTAAGGGGCATCACGCTCAAGGGTTTCCATCTTGTCGCCGTCGCCTCCTTCTGTCTCGACCTGGCGCGGTGCTCCCCCTCGTTCTAGGTGAGTTCGTGGTGGTAGTCCCTTGTCATGGTGGGGTTGTTCTCGAGCTTTTCTTGCACCATTGCTGGCCTTTTATCGCTTGATTCACTCTTTTATGGATAGGGCTCCCTCGGCGGCATGGTGATGGTTCACAGCCGGGTTCAATCTTCTGCGACCTACAGGACGCCACCTCGACTCAGGTGGTTGCGTAGGGCAGTTTGTCAGGGTCTCTTCGAGCGTATCGGTTGGCGGCGATGGGTCTTGGTTGCGTCAGGACTTTTTCCCAGTGTGCTGGTGATATTCAGTTTCATTTTGTTTTCCTCATTCGTGTTTGGATTTGGATGTTATTTGGGGTTCGTGCATTCGCGATGGCGTCGGTATGGCTCCGCCAGTGAGATTTGGTTACAGTGCCGAGTTGAACCTTTTGGGATTTTCTGGCTCCTCTGCGATATTAGTGCATTTTTTATGGTTGTTTTATTTGATGAATATGAGGTCTGCGAAGCTCGTGTGTTGTTTAGTTCTTTCTTGATTTGGCATTGTTGATTTCTTTGATTTTGGATGGATGGAGGATGATAGTGGTTGTTTGATGCCTCATTGTGATGTTTTTCTGTTTGTTTTTGACAATGGAATTGATCCCTTCTCAAGGGATTCAGACTTAGGGTGGAGATGACGACGAGGGGTGGACTTCGAATCGAGGAACGTTATTTGAGGAGGAGAAGTTAAAATATGATTTTGTGTTTTGATGTTTTGTGGTGGATTTTGGAGGTTGTTTGTGATGTTTTAAATTTAGTCTTTTGGTGTTTGAAATTTTTCTCTTGTATTGTGAGGTTACCACTCACCCTTAAAGTGGTTTATTCAGAAAATGAAAAAAAATATTTGAGCTAATCATGTGAATTATCTAAAGCATGCCCCTATGAGTTTCTTACTAGGTGTGTAGTTTTAGTATCATGTATCCCTTACTGAGTTTAGATTAAGTTAATACTCAACTATAATATTTAAAATATATTAAGCCTAGGTATATCTTTTCCACATCCAAATCCCCTTTCAAATTTCTTGATAGTGATATAATTTCTTATAAAATCACACACAGTTTACTTTCTAAAATTTATGATTTATGGGAATTTTGATAGCTTAGGTAACATATTAATTAAAAAATTCCTTGATGAATACAATTTAATATATAATATTAAAAACCATTAATAATGAACAAATAATGATATAAAATATCAAAGGGGTAGTAAGTTCATCATATAATAGTAAACATGGTGTAGAACATAATCATGTACCATAGAACTCAAATATGTGAGAAAGGATCCATACCCATATTATTTCTTAGAAAAGTATGATATAATAACCTGTATAAAAAATTACTATCTAAATCACCAATTTAGGAGCCTTATACATACCTATAAACTATTCTCAACTTCATTTATAATTATTCTATATATATATAATAGTTCGTTATTATCTATTTTCAATATCATGTGTGAGAAATCTTGAATGTTTTGACCTAGTTTTGTAATAGAGGTGTTATTATTTGTTATTATATAATAATTAAACATTATGATATCATAAAATGTATTTTAATTAATTTATTAAATGATTTATAATGTAATAATTTCATTCTATGTGTGTTTTGGTTACAAACCTCAATGTTAAAATCATATATAAGCATGTTTCAAATATTATCAACAAACATTCATCGGTAACATATATAATAATTATAATATTAATTTTACCATTCTAGAAATAAAATCAAATATTTATTCTTTTAATTATAATATATATTACCTAAAATTAAATTACTATGTTCATACATGATATAAATTTATAACATTGTTCAAGTGAGTAGTTAAATCAACCCAAATAAGAATATACAATATCTCATGGATGATTAAGAAGTAATTTATTTGTAATATCATTATAAAATAAGAATAATGACCATAATAAATGTTTATTAGAATAAAATTTAATAATTTTGAAGAATTATATGAATAATATTACCAGTAAAATGTCATTTTATATTATGAAGAAATATATTTTTTCTCTTAGAACACTCTTTTGGATGGTTGAATTTGTTGTGGTTGTTTATTTACCATATTATTAATAGGTTGTATATTATGTTTTAATAGAACCTTAAATTTTTTATAAAATTCATATATATATATATATCCATTTAATCTAGTCTCATGACCACCCATGAAAAATAGTGATGAAAGGAATGATATAAATCAATTGTTCCCTATAGGTGGTAGTCTGTATGTAAGCATGGTTGATGATTTCTCTTTGCATTGGACTGTGAAATGTATAAAATATGGTATCATTTTTTAATACAAAATTTTCTATAGATATCATACTTATTTATTAAAATAAAAATTAGTACCAGTCATGTATGGGGGTTAATGAGAATAAAACAATAAATTTTTTTGGAGGTGGTAGTCTACACACACAATAATGTCGTTTCTGTTTTCCTTATGAGAAGAGTGGAGATTTGGTTAATAGTTATTAGATTAAAATAATAAAATTAATTATATAAAATTTAATTATTTTTTTATATAGGAATGAGAAAATTTTATTTGTAAAATTATTATATAAAAGAAATTGAATTTGGTAAAATTAGTACTCACGTTGAGGGCTTGGGCTTTCTCTTAGAGAACTCATTGGAAATGGAGGGATTGGGGTAATGATTAATAACCATAATAATAATAGTTTGAAATTTTATTATAGGGGATGTAATAATGGAATAATTTAAGGAAGAAACATAATTTTTTAGTGGTATTCAAGGGGTTATGAGATTCCCCTTTTATAATTGGTGATAATTTCATTTTTCTAAATATTTTAATTTAATATAAAAAGGATACATTTTTCACAAGTCAAGTTGCTTAGAAAATTCTAAATAATATATTTAGGGATGTTATAAGGTGTATAATGACACAACCACTCAATTATTAATATTTATTTATCAGGTTTCAAGATATTTCTCTCTAGATATTTTTTTTTCATTTTTGGTTTTATCGTGGTGACTTGTTTATACCAAACCAAATAATTTTTATGACTATAAATAAAATGGACCATATTAATTAATTTGGAACTAATAATTTAAAATATAAATTAAATTTTATCATATAAAAATTCTATATGTAAAAATCATCTATACATTATCACATGTAAAGTGTAAAACCTCATTTTTAGAAAGTATATTTTATGATTAAAATGCATGTTTAGGAAAAATATTATCAATGTATTTGGTTTTCATTATATAAATTTGTTTGTAATTGTTTTTGTGTATTTAATATAAATAAAAAACATTATATTTCCAATGTAATATTTAATTAATAGAGAAAACCGCAATCATTATATTCTTCCAGTTCTTTCTTATAATGTCATAAAATTTATGTTTTTTCTTAAATCTAAAACATTAACGGTTCATTTTAAAATCAATTACTTTAGGAAAACCTAAAAAATTCATGTTAAGATAATATTGGGATTAAAAATACCAAAATTATTTCAATTTTTTCAAATTAAAATTAAAATTTATATTTAAAATAATTTTTTGAATAAATTCCCTTTAAATTGCACATTATGTAATAGTTCTGAGATGTGGTGTTTATATAACAAAACTGCAGTTTATTTCACATTTAAGCATGATTTATTATATAATATTTTACATAATACAACCCAAAAGATATATATTTCTAATTTCTTTTGGGTTTAGTAACATTATATAACAACTTAAAACATGAAACACGTCATCTTTATTGAAAACATCATTAACATGACCAAAACATTATTTCGTACTTAACACTGCATGGGATAACCTGAGGATGTATATAAGAAATTTGTGAGCTATAAAGTCTATTAAGGGAATAAGCATGAAATAACATGAGAAAATAATTCATGTTATACAATGCATATGAATGATATATAAAGGAATATGAATAATCAAGCATGATATATCATGATAATCATAACATGGAAATGTGACAACAACTTAAAACACTCCATCATAAACATAAGTAACAGATAAACTGCCAAGATGTTATGGTGGAAAAAATACCATAATGGAATTTGGTAAATGCCTATCCCAACTTGGCATATCATGATACTAAAAATTACCCAATTCATTGGAGAGCTATTAGGGTTCACCCTTCATAATGATTTCAATCTCATACTTTAGTGTGCCACATAGATCATATAACATGGATTCATTCAAAATCATAATATATTACACAATCAATGAAAAATGGAATATATATATATAGATCCACAATAAATAATTATATGTGTATAAAGGTGATTTCCCTTGATAAATAAATGTGTATGGTATTCACTACACAATGATTTTAGCATGCAAAATCATGGTGTAATTTCGGAAGCATAACAGTGTCATATAGAAATTCATAAAATGGTTTGATGAGAGAAAAATGGGTATATCATAATTTATACATTAAATGGATAGTAATAGGGACATGTAATTACATTCCCCAACACATTTAATTGGAAATAGAATTCATAATAGAATAAAGAGTCTTGAAGTAATAGGAGAATGAAAAAGAACAGTTACAAAATTTCAACATGGTAACAGGTGTACAAAAAGGTTATTATGAGGGTTAAATGAGATTGAAAGGGTCTATAATAATTTATAAAACAAGTGTAAATTAATTGGTATAGTTAATAATTTATCACAATATAAGAAAATGAAAATTAAAAATGCATATTAAAAATGAAGTGCTTAATTAAAAGAGGAGAGAGAAAATCCCTTACAGAATTTCGACATTATAAAGGATTAGGTAAAAGTTCAAATAAGGGGATATAAATGATCCCTCATACAAATAATATAAAATTTACATTAATTTAATGATTAAAAATTAATTTAAATACAAGAAATTCAAATTAAAAGAACTAATCTCAAAACAGGTGCTCGAATTCAAAGGTGAGGAGAGGAATCCCTTACGAAAAAGTAATGGAGTTGGTAAGGGTCAAAATGAGTGGAAATAAATGATCAATAATACAAATAACATCAATTGGATAGTAAGTTAATGTTTTCAAATGAATGGAAAGACAATCACTTAAAATGAAAGAACTAATCTCAATGAAGGTGCTTGGCTTCATTGATGAGGAGAGAAATCCCTTACTTGGATCTATGAATCCAAAGACATAAGAGAGGATTCATGGGAGATTTAGGAACCTTGGGAGGACTCTAGGGAGTATATGGAAGAGTTTTTATGATATTAAAGTATTTTTAGTGAAGATAAATGGGAGCTTTGGTTGGTTTATATAAGAAAGGAGGTGGATTTCTTTATTATTTTGGTTTTGGACACTACATAATAAAATATTCAAAACCAAAAACCAACCCATGGTTTTTGGACCATGGTTTCTGGAAAATGGGAGTGGTATAAATTTTTTTATTATTACTAGGTCCAAATATAATAATATATTTCCCTTTCATATGTGGAGGTGAGTCGCACATTCACATAAATGATTTTAGAATCTTGAAATATATTATAAGTCCTGGAGGATTCATTTTAGCTTTATAAAATAACTAAAATCAAATTAAAATCAATTTATTTTAAAGGGAAAACATATATTTGGAATAATATACCTTTTATAGTATTTATTACATCATTATTGTTCCAATATGATCTCATAAAACACAGAGTATATTTATACAGTATTTAATTTTTACCCAAAAATTCTAGAGTCTCAGAAAATTATGAAAAATTAACCATTGGATAATTTAAACATACTGATTCAAAAAATAATATTAATTTTATCTAAATAATTTTCTAAATACATTAATTTTTAATTTTAAATTAAAAACTGACATTTATTGAAAATTGATAGGTTTTTTAACAATACGAGTTTTTAAACCCTAATAAAAATTACATTTGACTTCATAATATTTATATGATCATTTATATTTTAAAAAAGGTAATTTAATTAATATATTTTATTAAAATATTGTTTATTTCAAAAAAATACGTTAATTTCTAAAAATAAATCTCTTAATTGAAATTGAATATTAACAAAAAATACTGTTTGTTATTTAAAAATCATTTACATAGTAATAATAATAAGAATAAAAATATATTCATTATTATATAAAAAATAATGTACATAATATTATTTCTAGGTTATATATACATATCTCTTTATTACACCATCATATTCTCTAAGAGTAAGGTGTGTGATGGTGGGGCTTTCATGGGGTTGTTCGGTGAATATAGTTTGGGTCATGATATCGATGAGATTGAACTTATCCTATAAACAATTTAGATCGTGCATAAGTTGTTAGATCTCATCTTGGTCTTGGTCTAGGGAAAATCCTATAAATTATATCTCCCTCAAAAGCTCTAATAAATGTTCTTCATAGAGAACAATCCTACTTGATGAGGCCACCAATTCCTTTGTCTATGCCAAAAGGATTTTTTAAAACCCTATATTTATACTAGTCATGTGATAAATGTTCAATGGTTATATTATCAATGGTAAAGATACTTAATATTAATTTAAAATACAATTGTATATAATAAAATATATTCTTGTGTTTTTATATCCATAAGACATTAAATCAAAATAAATGGAATTTTATTCATAAATTTTTGGGTTGTCACAACCTTCCCCCTTATGAAATTTCACCATAAAAATTTCCTTTTCCCACACTAAAATAGATGAGGGTAACTATGATTCATTACATCCTCTGGTTCCCACATTTCTACTTAAAACATTTCGTTTCTCCACAACACTTTGACTAGGTGAATTTTATTACTTCGTAGAACTTTTTCTCTATTATCTAACATCTTCACCGACTACTCCACATATGAAAGTTCATTCTCCAATGGTACCACCTCTAGATTGAGTACATGTGATGGGTCAGGGATGTACTTACTTAAGAGGTATACATGGAATACATCATGTATTTGAGATAGGTTTGGTTGGTGTGCAAGTCTAAAGGCCACTTCTCTGATGCGATCAAGGATCTCAAAAGGGTCGATGTACCTTGGACTAAGAATTCCATTATTCAAAATTCTCATCACTCTTTTCCATGGAGATATGAATAGAAATACCATGTATCTAACATCAAACTCTAGGTCACATCGATGATTTTCAACATAGATCTTTTTTCGACTCTAAGAAGCATTAATATGTCGTAGTATGTTCTTAACCTTCTATACCATTTCTTCAACAGTTTCATGATTTAGATGTTTTTGTTCCACAACTTCATCCCAACATGACAGTTTTCTGCACCTCTTCCCATAAAGGGATTCATAAATGGCTATTTGGATGATCAAATGGAAACTATTATTTTAAGATAACTCTACCAAAGGAAGATTTTAGTCCCATCCATGTCACGAATCAATCCAGGGTTAACCCTGAATCGGTCACCCTAACTGGTCCATGGAAAGGCATAAAGGGTGTTCCTGATCCCCACAGGCTGGAAACTAGTACCGGGAATCAAAACTAACATGTGAGAATTATTTGGTCCATAAATAAAACACAATTAAATAAACAAACACTGACAATAAAATGAAAACTAGTAGTGAAAAGAGAAAAATAATAAATTGCACATACCTCCATGTAACCTACTAGGTCACCACCCAACTCAGAACCAAGTTCGCTTCAAGAGAAATCCATCACTAACAAAACTAGAAACTGAAAGTCGAACCTTCATCTGAAAATATAGAGTAGGTATGAACACCAAGATACTCAGTAGGAATGCCAAAATAAACCCTGTTCGATTCCCCACCTCTAAAATGAAAACCATTCTTTCCATTTTAAAAATAGGATATATAAAAATATGGGTTTGCACTCCTTTAACAAAATAGGTAACAAGATTTTACTTTTATGAAAACCCCCATTTTTTCCATTTCATTTTTCTAAATCAATTACAAAATCATATAAGTCATTGAAATGAATTCTTTTTAAACAAAACTAGTACCAAAATAGGTTCTATATTATAAAAATCAAAGTGAAAGTGTCATGAGATCAAATAACCAAAAGTTACATAAAATAAAGTAGGAACATACAAGTATGAAACCATGGACATTTCCTAAACATCTCTAGAGAGATCCATGGACATACTTGCTTCGGAAAAACATACCGGTGTATGGTGAAGCCCCTATGTCAACAAACTAGTTTCCCTAACCCGAACTCACTAGTGGCACAACCCACCTGACATAACAAAAAATATAGGGGGTACCAACCTGTCTAATTGGGGTTGATCAACAACCATCTCTCGACCCTTGAATTGATACCTAGGAACCCATGGTGGTAATAATAATTTTTTGTAAGTAGTAGGCCCTCTCATGCATGAATCATCTTACTTATCGTCATGGTACTTGTCTACCCCAAACAAGGACACCCTATAAAATAACCCATAAATGGATATCCCTCCTCTAGGGGTTCCCACTATAGATTTATATGTATGTATATATATGTATGTATGTATAAATATGTATACGCTACATCATCCAAGGTGCCAACTAAGCCCATATACATATAACCATTTAAAACTTTTCACAAAACCTTAAGGTTTGCAAATGGGCACCCAATCTCCAAAACAAAATCAGTTCAAAGAGTCAACATGAACATTACACTAGAGATGGAAGTTCCAAATGGGCCCTCAGGTCGATATGTCTAATGCATTTACAGAGAAAATTTTAAAAACACCACTTTTAGATTTACAAATCCAAATGAGACCTCAAGTTGAAAAAAAAATTCACAATTACTAAATGTCCTTTAATATTTTAACTCACACCAAATTATTCTTTAAGGCCAAACATACCAAACTTGAGGAACACCTTTAAATCCATTTCTTATAACCCACACAAAGACCCAAATTAAGGCATCACCTTCATTTGTTGACACACCCATGTGTGCAAATAGTGCATACATGGATGCAACAATATATCGTGATACACCAACCACCAATACAACACTTAAAAAATATTTCCATAAAACATACATTTACTTGAAAACCATATCCAACCACCCACCTTATTTAAAAAACATAAATCCATCCCATTGGGAATCATTAAACTCTTCCTATTTTTTTTAACACATTTAACTAACCATACCATTTCAAAACCATACACTCTAGACCAAATTTTAGAACCAAATAAACATTTCCACAATAGCATGAGTGTTGATCATTTCATAAGAACCCCAATTTTTTCTTTAAAGAAGCACTATCAACTAAAAAGAACACCCTGGGTGCCAAAATCCTAAAAAATACACATGAAGATCATGAAAACCTATTTTTAATAAATTCAATCATCCAAAAAATACCACAAAAAATTAATTGTGTGTATTATAAAGGTTTGGATCATATTTAAAAAAATTCAAAACAAGATTTGGCACCTATATAAACAAATTCATCATGGAAACATATATGAATTTAAATCAAACACACTAAATGCTCCAATACAAAGGCATAACATAAGAGTCACTACAAAATCCATTTTAAAAAAATTCTAAACACTTATAAACACTGTAAAGGTATAATAATGTATATTGTGATGAATAAAATAAAATTATCATATAATAATAATAATAATTGAAAGAACCAAACATTGCAGCAATGCATCATAAAGGAAAAATTATGGATTCACCTACCTCAAACTGAGAGTGGATGCGATGGAACCTCAACGAATAGAGGAAAAATGCCTCACAACCAAGAACACACCCTAGACAATGAGAAAAACATGAAAAACACCACACACTATATTATAATTTATCCAAATTAAATAAAAAAACTGAAGATGGAATGAGAAAAAAGAACAAAAACCGGAGCAGCGGGTTCGACATGCACTAGGGAGATGGAGCAAGGAGGGGAGGTTCCATGCCATTACTGGCTTCTAGAGATGAGGGTTGGTGAGGGGAGGTCGGGACACCAGAGTAGAGAGGGGTGAGGCGAGAGAATGGAGGGGAAGGGGCTGGTCGGAGGTAGCCTGGTGTGCTGGGAAGAAGACAGGGAGGAGGTGCGGCGAGGGGAAGTGGCTGCTAGCCAGAGCGGAGGGGCGAGGGAGGTTGGTTAGTGGAGGGGCGAGTGCAAGGAAGGAAACCATGGGATGGGGATGACGCGCAGTGGGTAGGGGGAATAGTATCTTAGGGTTTGGGGTTTATAAATAATAATAATAATAATAATAATAATAACAACAACAACAATGATAATAGAACAATAATAATAATACTCTTAATAATAATAATAATAAAACCATTAATATAAAAATAATTTTTTTAATAATAATTATATTCATTTTTCTTAAAAAAAACAACACCACCACCAATAATAATAATAACAAATAAAATTTGAATATTAAGAATAATAATTACAATTATACTAATTGTAATATTTTCATGAATTTCATTTTATATAATAAATATATTAATAAAATTTACTAATAATTATATTTATTACAATTTTAAATAATAATAATATTATTAACAATTCCCAATAAAAACAATATTATTATCTATAAATTATTATTATTATTATTATTATGTTTTTAAACATTTAACTTATTTAATTTACATACAATTTTTTTTATTTCAAACGATAGGCATATGAATAGGTACCTGGACTGATCGCGCGGCTACCGCCAACTGTGCGGTGCCCGTTCACTGGTCTGAAACCTATCAAAGTCATTAAATGTCAAAAAAAATTAAACCGAGACCTAGCCTGAACCTTGATGTGGGTAACTGATGCTAAGAAATTTAAAATTTAAAATTTGGGGTGTGAAAATTCTCCCTACCACAGATACTTTCTGCCCCAAGAAAGTTACTCAGCCAAGCATGATACAAAACTTGAAGCCAAGCCCAATTGAAACCGAAGGAATCCACAACACAAGAGAATAAGAGAACATGAGAGGTTTCTCCCCACCACAAGAAATCAACTAGCGCAAAATTTTAACACTCAAACATACCACCCCGGGAGGGGGGGGGTGACGTGGGAACTCCCAAAAAATCGAAACTAACTTCTATTGCCTGATCAAAACAACACCTCTATTGAAACTTGGAACTCTCGACCCAGACCGAAAATCCCCAACACTAGAGAAAAACCTCCGAGCAAAACATACCCCAAGTAGTGAACCCAAGCATAACTGCAAAAATTGATTCTTTCATAGTCACTTACATATCCAAATGAGAAAAGTTAAACCAAGATCAACCCATACAAAGGTCTAACACAATTTAAAAAAATGAACGATTCAAAAAACCATTATCAGACAAATGGAACTATTGGATTACAATAGAACAAGTTTATCACATTCTCCCATTGAACGATGAACTCACAATAATAGTAAAACTTTAATAGCAGAGAAAAAAGAACAATAAGTCTGTAAATGTTCTAATCCCAACATGGAACACAAAACTTGAACTGAGGATTAACACCACTGGAAAATCCTGAATGTGCATAATATTCCCCCCAAGACCTATGGATGGGGCTTTGATGGCTAAAGAATATCCTACCTCACAGTCTGGCATTGGAATCCTTTGGTCATAGCATCTTCTTTAGGTGATGATTCCTGCAGAAATTCTCTAGATGAACCAAACACCCATAATGATGGCACATATTTGGAGGGATGTGACATGATGGCTTCGTGTGCCCTAAACTTCAACACTGATGGCACACCATTGAATGGTCCAATGAACTGAAAGTCATAACCACTACAGAAGACTATTTAGAAATAGGTCCCTCTAGCACACCCTACTCACCAGATGGGGAACCTTCATGAACAATTCGATACACTAGATTACCAACCATAAATGATCCAGAGACCAACTCAGTTAGGAACACCTCATCCACTAGCTTCTCAAAATGATGGTCCTTAAAAGGGAGTACCCGCTCATTGATCTCTAGACGAAGACCCTTGATGAAGAGAGAAGTCTTAATCAAATACTACAACACTACCTCCAGAGAAAAGGACACAAGTTCCTTGAAATGGTCAATATATGTCTTCACCATCCATTGGCCTTGTTGAATGTGCAAAATTTATTCCCTTTTATTCATCTTCACCTCTTCAGGTATGAACCATCAGACGATGAATGATTTAAAGACATCCCACATCATTCCAACTTGAAATTGATAGGGGGAGAACAACTCCTATTTTTTCAGAGTTGGAACTTCAAACATACCCAAAATGACATGCACTCTGACAGATTCAGGAGTTCCAAATACCCTGAAGATGTACTCGACCTCTTCAAGCCACTCTACTGCTTCTAACAGACCCCAATCACCATGAAGGATAAGCAACGTCCAAGAAGGATAAAAAATCAGAAATGAATTATCAGAAACCTTGGGGACCTTTTTAGGTGGCATTATCTGAACAACATATAAAACATAGATCCAAAACCAATATCAAGCTGAAGAAACATCAATGAAAGTGCCTTCATCAAAAAACAACCTGCAAAAAAACCAAACAAATATAAACACAGCCAAAAACATCATTTAAAAAACCACCTTTTGAAAACAATTTCAAGTCTTTAATTTCAAATTAACACCAATTTCATCCCATGAACTGTCACACATGTGTCCATACATTCCATTTCTTTACCAATTTCAAACAATTACTAAATTTTCAAGCCAAAGCATTTTTCCTTTAAAAACAATTTTACCAATCGCAAAACCATTTAAAAAGAATCATAATCATTTCAGAAAGACCTTTTTCATTTTCAAAAATACACTTACACCAACCAGAGCCAAGACAAAAAACCACTTACACCAAACTATTGGAGAGAGGGACTAGTTTTCATTCCCAACTCGGTGACATGGTAGTGATCCATGCCCTAGGTAGGCAATAATACTAAGAGGAACTTGAACCAAGCACTTGGTTATCACATGGGTCGCTACTCCATGATAAATCACAACATGGCACCGTCTCGCCTCAATTATTATCCCTCTATCTAAAACAAAATATAGTAAGACAAGGGCTCAATTCTCGGACTACCCCTAGAAACTCAAGGTTCAGAATGAGTGATTTTTCATGACGCCCTTCCCATACCTACCTCCTGAGTCTCGAAAGTACTAATATCCATCTACTAGACACCCCAAATAACAAGGGACTCCTCTAATACCATTTTCTCATGAACTAATCCTTGTTTGACCCTGAAATGGTTCCCAGAGCCGGTCTACGGCAAGGCCCAAAGGGCGTTCCTGATCCCCATGGGCTAAAAAATAGTGTCGGGCATCAAAACTAATATGTGGGGACGATTTGAACCATAAATAAAACACAAGTAAATAAAAAAAAATACTGAAAAAAGATGAAAAATAGCAGTGAAATGAGAAAAAGAATAAACTTCACATACCACCATGTGACTTACTAGGTCACCACACAACTTAAAACCAAGTTCGATCCAAGAGCAATCCAACACTAAAAAAACTAGAAACTAAAATTCGAACCTGCATCTGAAAATATAGATTAGGAGTGAGCACTGAGATGCTTTGTAGGATTTCCAAAATAAACCACGCCCGATGCCACAACTCTAAAATTAAAACCATTCTTTCAAATTTCAAAATAAGATATATAAGAATATTGGTTTTCCACTCCTATAACAAAATAGGTAATAATATTTTACTTTTAAGAAAACCCCCCTTTTCATTTAATTTTTCTAAATCAATTACTAAAGTATATAAGTAGTTGCAATGAATTCTTTTTAAATCCAACTGTACCAAAATAGGTTCTATATTATAAAAATCAAAGTAAAAGTGTCATGAGATCAAATAACCAAAAGTGATATAAATGAAAGCAAGAACATAGAAGTATGCAACCATGGGAATTTACTAAACATCCATAGAGTGATCCCTAGATGTACTTGGTTCTGAATAACCTACTAGTGTATGGTAAATCCCCTAAGTTAATAACAAACTACCTTCCCAAACCCAGCCTCACTAGTGGAACAACCCACCCGGCCTTATAGAAAATATTGGGGGTACCAACCTGTCTAATCAGGGTTGATCAGCAACCATCACTCAAGCCTCTAAAAGATGCCCAAGAACCCATGGTGTCAATAGTAATAATTTGTAAGTAGGAGGCCCTCACATGTGTGACTCATCTTATCTTCCATCACCGCACTTACCTACCCCAAACACGAACACCCTATACAATAACCCATAATGGGATATTCCTCATATTGGGTTTCCCACTATATATATATATATATGTATGTATGTATGTATCAACATGCATATTCCACATCATCCAAGGTGCCAATCGGGCCGACATACATATAACCATTTAAATTTTTTCACAAAACCTTAATGTTTCCAAATATGAACCCAATCTCCAAAACAAAGTCATTTTAAAGATTCAACATGAACATTACACTAGATATGGAAGTTCCAAACAAGCCCTTAAGTCAACATGTTTAATTAATTTAGTGAGAACATTTTAAAAACAACACTTTTAGATTTAAAAATACAAACATGACCTTAAGTTTCCAAACACACACAAAAACTCCTCACAATTACCAAACAAACTTTACTCTTTTAACTCATACCAAATTATGCTTTAAGTCCAAATGGTCCAAACATGAGGAACACCTTTAAAGACATTTCATATAACCCACACAAATACCCAACTTAAGGCATCACCTTTATTTGTTGACACATCCATGTGTGCACCTAGAGAACCCATGGATGTGCCAAAATCTCATGATACACCAACCACCAATACGAAACTTAAATTTTTTTTCCATAAAACACCCATTTCATTGAAAACCATGTTCAACCACCCAAATTATTTAGGAAACATAAAACCATCCCCTTAAAAATCATTAAACTCTTCCTAAAACATTTTAACACGTTTAACAAACCATAACATTTCAAAACCATACAATCTAGAATAAAGTTTACAACTAAATAATATGTTCCACAACAGTGTGAGTGTTGATAATTTCATAAGAACCCCAAATTTAGCTTTAAAGAAACACAATCAACTAAAAATAACACCCTAGGTGCCAAAATCCTAAACATTACATGTGAAGATCATGAAAATCTATTTTTAATAAATTCAATCATCGAAAAAACACCACAAAAAATTAATTATGTGCATTATGAAGGTGCGAATAATATTTTTAAAAAAAATTCAAAACAAGAATTGGCACTTAAATAAAACAATTCAGCATGGCCACATATATGAATTTAAATCAAACACACTAAATGCACCAATATAAAGGCATAACTGAAGAGGCACATCAAAATCCATTTTTAAATTTTTTAAAAACTTATAAATTTCGTAAAGGTATAACTAGGAATATTGTGATACTATAACTCAAATGATCAAATAATGATAATAATAATTTAAAGAACCAAATGACATAGAAATTCATCGAAAAAAAAATTATGGATTCGCCTACCTCAAACTGGGAGCGGATGTGGCGGAACCTCAAAGAAAGGAAGAACAACGCCCCGTAGACAAAACACACACCCTAGAAAATGAGTAGAACGTGTGAAAAAAACCCACAGTATTAGGATTTATCCAAAACAAATGAAAACACCGAATATGGAATGAGAAAAAAGAACACAAACCAGAGTAGGGGGTTCGAAACTCACAATGAATATGGAACAAGGAGGGGAGACATTGTGCTGTTGTTGGCCGCCATAGATGAGGGCCAGTGAGGGGAGGTTGGGCTTCCAGAACAGGGGGTAAGGCTAGATCACGGAGGGGCGAGGGCTAGCTAGAGGAGTCCTAGTGCACTGAGAAGAAATTGTGGAGGAGGTGCGATGAGGGGAAGTGGCATCTGGCTAGAGCAGAGGGGTGACAGAGGTCAGTTAGTGCACCGGGAAGGAGGTTTAGTGAGGGGAAGTGGCTACTAACTAGAGTGGAGGGTGAGGGAGGTTGGTTGGCGGAGGGGCGAGTGTAGGGAAGGGGATCGGGGGAGGGGGGCAATGCGTAGCGGGTAAGGGGGGAGTTGGGTAGCTTAGTTTTTGGGGTTTGTAAGAATAATAATAATAATACAATAATAATAATAATAATATAATTAATAATAACAATAATAATACCATTAATATAAAAATAATTTTTTTAATAATAATAATAATTATTTTTCTTAAAAACAACAACAACAACAACAACAACAACAACAATAATAAGAAGAAAAAATATAATTTGAATATTAAGAATAATAATCACAATTATACTAATAGTAATAACTTCAAGCATTTCATTTTAAATAATAAAGATATTAATAACATTTTATTAGTAATTATATTAATAAAATTTTTAAATAATAATAATAATATTAATAGTTCTCAATAATAAAAATATTATTATCTACACGATAATATTATTATTGTTAAGTTTTTAAATATTTAACTTATTTCATTTACATAAAACTTTATTTATTTCGAATGATAGACATCTGCACGGGAACCTGGGCCAACCATGCGGCTACCACCAATTGTTCGGTGCTCGTGCACCAGTTCAAAACCTACTTAAGTCATTAAATGTCCAAAATTTTAAACTGAGACCCAACCCAAACCTTGACATGAGTAACCAAAGCTAAGAAGTAATAAAATAAAAATAAATTTAAAAGTCAGGGTGTGACAATCCACCTTTGAAGTCCATTGAGAAAGCTCTCAACATATCCTCAAGTGTTTGGATTGTCCACTCAAATTGGCCCACATTTTGATAGTGATAAGCTGTACTGAAATTCAACTCAGTGTTTAGAGCATGCTAAATATGTTTCCAAAACTTAAAGGTGAATCTTGAATCTTTAATGGAAATAATAGATAGTGGTACTCCATACAACATTATCACTTATCTAATGTATATTTTTACCATTTTATCTAGTGATAAATCATCTCGAATCGAAATTAAGTGTGAAGTATTTTTAAGACGATCCACTACAACCTAGATAGCATTGTTTCCTTTGGATGTATTTAGAAGTCCGTTGAAAAAGTTTATGGTGATATTTTCCCATTTACATGTTGGTATGGGTAATGGTTACATCATCCCATTAGAGAGATATCCTTCATCCTTCACTTGATGAACAATCAGGTGCTTTGATGTATATTCAAAGATCTCCTTCTTTATATTATCCTACCAATAGTGATCTCTAAGATCTCGATACATTATTTTGTTTCCTGGGTGAATGGGAAAGTCAAAATATGCACATCATCCAGAAGTTCTTTCTTTAAATCAGAATTTGATGGAACACACAGTCTTGACCCAAATATCACAATTCATTCTTCATTAGCATTGAACTCTGAGGATTTAGTTTTTTTTATAGTTTCCACATTCTTTTTAATCCCCATAAAATCTTTTTGAGCATCCTTTAACCTTTTAGAAAGAGATGGTTGATAAATCATTTGTGAATGGATTTATGATGTTTCTTTATTTATGACTTTTATGTTTATCCACTTCAAATCTAAGAAGATCGAATCCTTATCAATTCTCCACAATGATAGTATTTTTGGGTCCTTTATACTTAGAGCATCCGCTACATTTTTCACTTTCCCAGGATAGTAATGGATTGAGTAGTCGTAATCCTTGATAAGATCTAACCATCTTTGTTGGTGCATATTTATCACTTTCTATGTGAATATATATTTGAGATTTTTGTGATCCATATATATTTCACATATCTCCCCAAAGAGATAATGCTGCTATATTTTCAATGCAAAGATCACAACTTCTAACTCTAGATCATGTGTGGGATATTTTTTCTCATGAATTTTCAACTACCTTGAGGCATAGGCAATGAATTTTTCATTTTTCATCAATAAACATCTCAATCCCTTCTTTAAATCATCACTAAAAATTACCAAAACCCCCCACTTCTGGGTAGTGTGAGCACAAGGGCAGTGATAATCCTCCTTTTAAACTCTACAAATATTTATTCACATTAATCATTCCATAAAAATTTGATTCCCTTGAGAGTTATCTTTGTAATATGGTTTGATATTCGTGACAAATTACTCAAAAACCGGTGATAATATCCAAATAACCCATGTAAGCTACAAATATTTGTCATAGATGTTGGCCTCAGCTATCCCTCAATTTTTTTGTCTTTGAAGGATCCACAGATATCCCATTTATTTTGATGATATGTCCAAATAATGATACTTCCTTTAACCAAAAATCACACTTGATGTACATCGTATAGAGATTCTCCTTTCACAACGTCTTTAGCACGGTGCTCAAATTCTTCTTATACTCCTTGGTTTTGGAGTATATTAGAATATCGTCTATAAAGAATACCAAATATTTGTCGAGGTAATCTCTAAATACTATATCCATCAAGTCCATGATGATTAATGGAGAATTATTAAGCCTGAATGGAATCACTATGAACTCATAATGCATGTACCTTGTATGAAAAAGCAGTCTTGAGGATATCTTCCTTATTCAACCATACTTGGTAATATCTTGATAGTAGATCAATCTTGTAGAAGTATTGTGCTCCACTTAGTTGATCAAAAAGTCATCAATTCAAGGAAAATAATACTTGTTCTTTATCATGATTTAATTGAGGTAACAATAATCAATACAAAGGCGCATTGACCCATCCTTATTCTTGACAAAGAGTACTGGTGTACCCCATGGTGAAGCACAAGGGTATATAAACCCATTATCCAGATTCTCTTATAATTTTTTCTTCAGTTCCTCAAGTTCCACAACATCCATTCTATACAGAGTCTTAAATATTGGAAAAACACCAGGTATAAGATCGATAAAAAACTCATCCTCTATTATAGGAGGAAGACCATGCAATTCCTTGGAAAACACATCAACGAATTCCCTCATAATAAGCATGTCTTTGAGAATTGTTATTTCCTTAGACTCAATCATTTGATCTAGATACACTTGATTGTAGGGAAATAATATTCATTATTGAATGATGGTTCTAGAGAATATTCATCCTCCTTCTTTCACTTTTATTGAATCAAGGGTCGATTCCCCATATGGAGAGTGATTTCCCTCTCACGAAAATTTATGTTTGCTCTATATAGGTAAATACAATCCATGCCTAGAATTGCATAAAATTCCACCAAGGGAAGTATGAAAAGGTTCACTGGGAAGTTCAATCAAAAAATTGTGATAGGGGAGGAGTTATATATATGGGATACAATAATTTCACCATATTTTGTTTTCACCGACATCTCTACTTCCATCCTTTTTTGTGGTGTTTGAATAGTTCTACTAAACATCCTGATATAAAAAAATGTGTAGAACTATGGATGATAAACCTACCATTAACTTTTTGATTCTGTTCTACATTATCTAATATCGACTTATGGATGAGTATTTTTAAACTGTTAAAAACATAAGGGGAAATCCAATGACATTAAAGGGATAACTTATAAAGTACATTTATCTCCTTAACTTATGATTTTCTAAGCTTCAGTCTATGTTATCCATAATTTTCTTCCTGAAATATATTCATATGGGAATTTTTTTATTCCCTTAATTATGGTTTTTAATGGGATTATGAATTTCGCAAATCCTATCCCTCTAGAGTGTCGAACTAGGTGCGCATTAAGGCATGTTGTCATGTACCATGTTACCCCGAATCAAGCCCGGAACACCTTATCAGAGTTGTTACTCCTAGGTACATCTATACCAAAACTGCATCCACTTATAGTATCCATATAGGTATGTATTTTTTTTTGATAAACCACTTGATCAAAACTCACCAAAATTTAGGGATATTTTATTATAATTAGTCTTATCATAAAGAGTTTTCACTATGGTTTTCTATTCCTGACCACAAAAATAACAAAACCTATCCTCTGATTCAAAATATAATAACCCTACACTTTATTTCAAATTTAATTATGATTTATTATATAAAATTTTAATTAATAAAATTAAAAAGATTAATAGTTCTAGTGTATTTTGGTTTTAGGAAAATTACATAACAACCTAAATCATGAAACAAAACATCTTTATTGAAAACTTCTTTAACATGTCAAAAACAGTCCTTCGTACTTAACACTACATGCGATGACATGGGGACATACATAAGAAAGAGGTGAGCTATAAAGACCAGTAAGGGAATAAACATGGAATTACATGAGGATAATAATACATGTTATAAATGGCATATCAATGAGGAATAAAGTAACATGAATAATATAGCATGATATGACATGATAATCATAACATGGAAAGGTGGAAACAACTTAAAACACTGCATCATAAACATAAGTCAAAGATAAATCATCAATACTTCACAGTAGAAAAAGTCCCAAAAATTAATCATTTAAAACTTTGTCCCAATATTATGTATCATGATAATAAACATTACCAAATTCATTGGAGCTCTATCTGGGCACACCCTTCATAAACATTTCAATATCATGCTCAAGTGTGCCACATAGATCATATAACATGGATTAATTCAACATCATAATTTATTCCTTGATCAAGGAAATGTAAAATACATACATATATATCCACAATCAGTAATTACATGTTAAAAAAGGTAAAAAACATGGATATAGAAATGGATATGGTATTCACTACACAATGATTTAGGGTTGGAAGATCACAGTTCATTTTCGGCAGCATAACAGTATCATATAGAAATTCATAAAATTGGTTGATAAGAGAGAAAGGGGTATCAAATATTTTATACATGAAATGAATAGTAATAGGGACATGTAAGGACATTCCCAAACACATGTAATTGGAAATAGAAGGCATAACATAATAAAGAGTCTTGATGTAAGAGGAGAAAGAAAAAGAACCCTTACAAAATTTCATCATGGTAATAGGTGTACGTAAAAGATTTTAAGAGGGTTAAATGAGAGAGAAATGGGATCAAATAATTAATAAAAAATTGGATATTTTTTGTTATAGGTAATAATTTATCCCAGCATAAGAAAACAGAAATTAAAAATGCATATCATAAACGAAGTATTTGATTAAAAGAGGAGAGAGAGAATCCCTTATGGAATTTCAGCATAGTAAAAGATTAGGTAAGGGTCAACATGAGGGATGATAAATAATCTCTAATAATAATAATATAAATTGGATAGTAAGTTAATTATTACAAATGAATGGAAATACAAACAATTTAAATTAAAAGAACTAATCTCACAGAAGGTGCTTGAATTCAAAGGTGAGGAGTGAAATCCCTTATAGAATTTCTCCATAGTAATGGCTTAAGTAAGAGTCAAAATTAGGGGTAATAAATGATCCCTAATAAAAATAACATCAATTTGATATCAATATATTTATTAAAAATTAATTTAAATACAGGTAATTTAAATTAAAGAACTAGTCTCAAAGACGATGCTTGAATTTAAAGGTGAGGAGAGAAATCCATTACTTTGATGTGTGACTCCATAGAATTAGGAGAGGACTCTATGGAGCTTGGGGTGCCTTGGGAGGAATATATAGAGTAGTTGGAATATAGTGGACTAGATTAAAGGAGTTTTAGTGAAGATAAATGGGATCTTGTGTGAGTTTATATAGGAAAAGAGGGGGATTTCTTTATTATTTCGGTTTTGGACACTACATAATAAAATATTCAAAACCAAAAACCAAACCATGTTTTTTTCATTTTTTTTGGAAAATGGTAGTGGTATAAATTATTTTATGATTCCAAGGACCAACGATAATAAAATATTTCCCTTGCTTATGTGGAGGTGAGTCACACTTTCAAAGAAATGATTTTAAAATCTTAAAATATATTTTAAGTGTTGGAGGATTCACTCTAGATTTATATAATGAATCAAATACACATAAAATAAATTTATTTTATGTAAAAAAATATATTTGGCTCATGATACCTTTTAAAGTATTTATTACATCATTATTTTTTTCATATATGTCATAAAACATGCCGTATATTTATATGGTATTTAATTTTTACCCAATAATTTAATTGTCTCATAAAGTTATGAGAAATTCACCATTTGATAATTTTGACATCCTGATTCCAAGAATAATATTCATTTTATCTAAATAATTTTTAAATAGGTGAATTTTTATTTTTTAAATGAAAACACAGATTTATCGAAAATTGATGGGTTTTTGGACAATACGAGTGTTCAAACCCTAATATAAACTAAATTTGACCACATAGAATTTATATGATAATTTATATTTAAAAAATTAATATAATAATAATATTTTATTGAAATTTAATTTATTTTAAAAAATCCATTAATTCATCAATCTATATTTCCTAATTAAATTTGAATATTAACCAAAAATACTATTTGTGCTTTAAAAATCATTCACAGAGTATCAATAATATAAAGAAAAATATATTAATTATTATATAAAAAAAATGTTCATAATCTTATAGCTATGATTTTGATACATATCCCTTTATTACACCATCATATTCCTTAAGATAAATGTGCACGATGGTGGGACTTTCATGGGGTTGTTCAGTGAGCATAGTTTGGGTCATGATCTTGAACTCCTCCTGTAAACTAGTTTGTTCATAATTAAGTTGTTGGATATAATCTTGGGGTTGGTATAATTCATAGCCAAAAAATTATACCTCCATCAGAGTCTCTGATAAATGTGCTTCATAGGGTACAATCCTACTAGATGGGGCCATCACGTCCTTTGTTTGTGCCAAAAGGATTTTGTAAAACCCAATATTTATACTAGTCATATGATCACTATTCAACAACTATATTATCAATGGTAAAGATACTTAATGATTATTTAAAATCCAATTAACCTTTTCTCTATATCCACAAGACATTAAATCAAAAGAATGGGAATTTAATTCCTAAATGTTCGGTTCATTACAGTTTATCTACTATAGTGGGGTCTTAGGTATTTCATTCTTCCCTCCCATAAATATTTTTTTCCATGAAATTGGTTTCAAATTGATACTAAAAAATTATAGGTATTCCTTTCTCATAGCTGAGTTATTAAATTCTTTAACACATTATATCTAGTGTTATGAATCAATATAGGTTCTTCATTATAATACAAGACATATTAAAACTCTATTACATAATATATGACAATATACATTAGTTTATTCATGTATTTCTTCAATAATGAATCATGGAAGTCATCATATAATTTATAAAGGATGAGTTCCATTACCACTTGGTAAGAAATATCTCTAATTCTCTATATAATTTCAAAAGGAAAAATGTACCTTGTGATTTACTACCTCTTTTTATCAAATCACACAACTATTTTCCATGGAAACACCATTAAGAATGCATATTTCTCCACATAAAATTCCAATTTTTTTCTATGGTTATTAGAATATATATTTTTAATTGATCTAATTTGATATGATTCAAAATATTATGCACATTCAATTTTTTTAAAGGCTGGGGCCGAAACCTCATTTATTATTAAATCAAAGCAAAGACCTCTTTAACTGGGTAGAGGGAGACCCATAACATAGCCCGAAGGACCAGTGGGCATTTAGCCCATTACATGGCCCGTAGGCCCAATTTCTTGGCCCAAGACCCATTCTGTGAATAGTACTGCTACAGTACCCATGCTGCTACAGTTCCACACAGTACCTGCCACTGCTACAGTGCTCTGACACCGCTACAATGACCTGCTGCCACTACAGTCCCGTCGTTGCTATAGTGTCTCCACTGCTACAGTACGCTATAGTACTGCTATAGTCCCTGCACCCAATGGGTTTTGAACCCCCATTTTTTATGTAGGGTCACAGGGTGCTTACCACTAAGCCGAACCCCAACTACAATATTATGAACATTCAATGACGTTCTCCATCAATTTTTTTTTGGCATACTAACTTTTATTCTCTAAATTATTATTAAAAAGTTAGAGTATGAAATAAATTCACATACAATGCCTCATATGGTTCCATCTTGATTCTAAAATGGAATATTCTATTTTATGAAAATATCATGATAGTTAGTTAATAATCCCACACACCATGAGAGTCAAGATAACATTCTCTCAACACGTTTTCTATTTTCTAGATAGTCCTTTATAATTTACCTTAATTTTTGGGATGATATATGATTCTCAAATTTACTTTAGTTTCAACATCCTTATCATGAATATTCCTTTATTTTTATGTAAATAAAGGGTCACAATCATATATAATTAATTAGGTTCCAAGTAAAGTCTCTAATTTCATTGATATAGAGCTGTATAGTTTTCTCAAGGGGTAGATCTTCTATTACCACTATGAAATCTAATGTATTGGTAAGGTGATAAACAATTACCCATATAACATCATTCTTCCTTAAATTCTTCTGAAGTACAGTGAAAAAGTCTATTGTAATATTCTCCCACTTCCATATAGGCACAATGTAAAGACCCGTAAATTTCAAGGAATTTTTTTTTCTTAATTTCTTTGGGATTTTATGAGTGTGAAGTCTCTGACGGTACCTAATTCTGAGGCCCATTGTGACCAGAATCAGTTTCTGAAGTTTATCTCGGGTACGTTCAGTGAACGAACGAGCGGGTTTTCCTAACTTTTGAACCAGGGCTCGGAAACGAAATCTGAGGGCACCGATGAAACCACCGTGCCAGTAATCGCATATGAACACCTTTTCCGAAGGCGTGTTTGCTCGGGAGGAGTTGTTAAAAATGTGAGGAATAAAAATATAATTGTTTTACAATTTTATTTTTATTTCCTTACTTTGTGGTTTAAGTGTTAAGGGAAATAAAGTTGTGTCACAACTTTATTCCTCTCTACCAGATGGTTTAAGTGTTATGGGAAAGGAAGTTGTGATGAAGTTGGGGTGGGGCCCACATGAGCCCCCACCTCATTCAATTTCCTTAACACCCCATTAAACCCCCCTCTAGAAATTATTTTTGTAACTCATCCACTCTTCCACATTAATTGCATGCCAATTAAAATGCCTAATTAATTTGACAACACAAGTTAATTAATTTGGTGAATTCAATTTGAATTTTGAAAAAGGTTGGCATGAGTAGTAAAATAAGGAAAATCCTTATTTTATTATTGTTGTATCTTTGTGTGGAGATTTTTGGAGAGGAGGGCTCTAGTCTTGAAGAACATCGACTTCCACGGTGAAGAACATGAAGAACACCAGAGCACCAAGGAGAGACGGCATGCCAATCTTTCCTTTCTCTGCAACCGGTGTGAGATGTCATCCTCTTCTTTGATGCTCGCCAACGCCGTCATCAAAACCACCCCCGCAATGCCGTTTTCCCACGACAATCTTCATTCAACAACTTCTTCGAGGTAGGGGTTTGTTTTTATGTTCGTGACTTATTTTGGTGTTCATTGTTAATTTTTATTAGCCGCCTGTTATCAAATTAACGGGAGGAGGTAGGACCGCAAAAACACAGCCGATCCTCCTCCCCTTTGTTGATGTTCACCATCGGGGTTTGGAATGAAGGCAGCACGGTGCAACGGCACCGCACGGGAATGAGAAAAAAACGTGGTGAAGGAGCGCGACACCGTCACACCGCGCCGTTGAGGCAGAAAGAAGCCGCGGTCGGAGTCAGGCCACGATGGAGGTGCGCGGAGCCGTCGCGCTGCACCGGAGAACCATGGAGGGCCGTGGCCAGGGCAGGCCGCGGTGGAGGGGAGTGGCGCCATCCCGCCACGCCGATCGGATAAGGGCTGCGACGTTTGGCCACGGCGGTGCAGAGGGCGGTGGCCGGAACCGCAGGTCGCCGGTGCTACAGGGGGCAGGAACAATGGGTCCCGCGCGGCACAACCGACCGGCCGTTACGGTCGGCCGGATCTGGGAAAACCGGCGGTTTATACCCCCGGCCTGCGCAGCAGGGTGGACCCCCCACGGGTCTGCCGTTCGGTTCGAAGGGGGCGGCAGCTCCCCCCTTCTGTGTCCGCTCAGCACGCGGGTGCCCGGACTGGGCCGGGCCGCCCGCGCCGGGTCGGGCCGCCCGCGCTGGGCCGGACCCCCGCGCCGAGCCGGGCTGCACCGGCAGGGCCGGGCCGCACCATCCGGGCCGAGCCGCGCCCAACCGGGATGGACCCAGACCAGGTTCGGGTCAACCCAGTTCGGGCCAACCTAGGGGGTCTTGGGCCGGGTCGGTCCGGGCCCAAACCCCCCTAAAATCGGACAAATTCGTTTAAACTCCCGTAACTTGGGATATGGACCTTCGATTGACGCACCATCAGTTGCGTAGCAATCGTTGGATCGATATGGTCATTTCGGTATATTACACTTAAGGTTTCAGAGAACTTTGGGTACAACCGGGTTGGTTCAAACAGGAAACCAATCGGGCCTTCGAAGCGGAAACACTTATAACTTGAGCTCCGGACGTCTGATTGAAGTGCCGTCGACTTTTTTGGATTCCTCTTAGTGAGACGGTTCTTTTTGATTACCCCGATCGAGGTTTGGAAGTAGTTAGAGTATGGTCAGGTTGGTTTTGACTTAAAAACCAACCTGACCCCTGGGACGAAAAAGCCAATAACTCCCAGACCGGGCGTCCGATTGACGCGTTGTCTGTCGCGTTGAGTTCCTTTTGACGAGACAGAACTTTGGGATACATAAAATCCAGACTAAGTGTTGGTTTATGTATCGACCCCCCTTGGATCGTGGAGCGGACCCTCCCGGAATCGAGCATGTTGTGTGCGGGAACCTTAGAGCTGGCTGCGACTGCGACGACGATGATGACTGTACTGGGATCCTCCATGGGTTCGGCAGCGACGACGACCGTACTGAAATCCTCCGTGGGTTCGATGATGATGACTACTATTATTGTATCGTATGTGGGTCTGGCAGTACGTGACTACTGTTCTTGTATCCTATGTGGGTCCGACAGTATTTGACTCTGTACCTGTATCCTATGTGGGTCCAGCAGAGTAGCTGGTCTTGTATCCTTTGTGGGTCTGACAGCTTAGCTGGTCTTGTATCATGTGTGGGTCCGACAGCTTAGATGAATCAGTGGCTACATCTGATCATCTCTATCATCTTATGGAGAAGTATACCTGTGTGAGCTGATTCTTGACTTTCAATCATTATCTTCGATATGATTGTTTTGCTTCCATGTGTGGATTGGGTTGTGCTTTACTATGTGGATTGGGTTATACTATCCTGTGTGGACTTGATCGAACTTGGGATCGAATGTTGGAGTCAAACTCGAATTGATGACTTAGGTATATGTATGGGCATATACCTAAGTAGAGTTGGTTTTTTACTTCGTGATTGTATCTTTCATTTGTGGATTATCCTTCGTGGATTCTGGGAGACCTTTGGGGGTGTCTCGGTCCCTACTGAGTCGCGTATACTCACCCCTGCACGGGCTATGCATGCACTACGTTGTGTTGGATGTAGACAACAGACAACGCTGATCGAGGTAGGAGCTTGAGGAGCTGGACGGTACCTGGAGGTGGATCATTGGATGAGACGCACACAGAGAGGACGACTGGAGCCGAGAAGCGGAGGAGACTATCTGTACCCACCCTTCAGGTGGGATTTCCAGAGGATGGATCCGAGTTGCTGCTTTACTTTTCTGCTGCTGTACTCTTTTTCAGTTGTACTTTACTTTCTGTTGGGTTTTTATTCGGGAGAATTTACTTTCCAACACATACCTTTGTACTCAGTTTACTTAGTGTTTACTTCTACTTTCATACTATGTGGTGTTAGTTATCTTACTTAAAGTTAATGCCTTCCCTTATATCAGGATTTATGCCTTTGGTGCTAGTCGCCATCCCCTGGCCTATGGGAGGCGGGCTTGGGGTAGTCACGACACGAGTCCCAAGGATGGGTCGTGACAAATTGGTATCAGATGAGTTCGGTTCTACCATAGAAATCATGAATCTGATCTTTCTTCTATGTGAAGAAATAGTGTTAAGGGTATTGAGTGTGGTTATCAGTCCAGGGAGTCCAGTGTTAGTGCGGCGACCGATGTATCCATACACCAGGGCTCTGACTTCTGATTTCCGACTCAATGCACGAGGACATTGATTGCATATGTGTTTCAAAAGTTTTCTTTGTGATTACTTTGTGTCAGCTCACTAGGTATATTATATTGACCATGGAACACTTGTCTCTTTTCAGGATGTCCCCACAACGGCAGCCAGCTAGGGTTCCGAGATTTGTGCGAGATGACATCCCACCGAGCGATGAGGCCTCAGTGTAGGGACCTATCACAGTGGAGGCACCAGTGGTACCTCTACCTGCTGAGCCACCGATGCCACCAGCCCCATCCGCTGAGAGTGCACGTTGCCTTAGTGCACTACACGAGTTTCAGCATCAGAGACCACCCAGGTTCTGCAGGGAGAAGGACCCTCAAGAAGCCGAGGATTTACTGGAGGTTGTTGCATGAGTTTTCAGGTTAGTAGGGACACCAGCTGAACTCATGGTGATCCATGTAGCGAGTCTCCTGCACACGGCAACATGCAGATGGTGAATCCTGATGCTCCAGTTGCACGACGAGACATCTCTCCTTTGGTCGGAATTAGAGAGCCTCTTTTTCTCGGAGTTCGTCCCAGCCACCCTCCGTGCGGTGCGCATTTAGGAGCTACTAGAGCTGCGGTAGGGAAGCATGACGGTAGCCCAGTACTCAGCGAGATTTACCAATCTATCACGCTATTCCATGGACATGGTACGAGACCCATTCGTCTGGGCTTGGACCTTCGAGAAGGGACTGAGGCATGAGATCAGGGATTCAATGATCTCCCTCAGTATTCCGACACAGGCAGGAATACTGGAGTGAGCCCTTCTCGTAGAGAGCTTTATTGCTGAGCCTACACCAGTAGCGAGACCTACCGCAGGGCGGCATGTAGATGAGTCTTCTGTAGCTGGCAGTTGACGGATGTCACATGGGTCCAAGTAGACCAGACCATCAGGAGGACGACCACAGGATACTGGCTCGGAGGTGCGGGGTGCACACAGTAGAGCCATCCTTTTGAGGAGTAGACAATTCTATGCATGCGGTGGGCAGGGCCACATGGCTCATGACTGCCCGACCCACCGTGCCGAGGAGCATCAGACGGTTGAGGGACCACCCAGGCAGAGGTAGAGGGTCGACCGTGGCGATCCGCAGGGAGTAGGTGGACGAGGTAGAGGAGCTGGACAAGAAGCAGGTGGTGGGAGACGCTTTGAAGCTCTACCACCACCACCACCACCAGGAGGTCCACCCCGACCACAGGGAGCTGGTGGACAGAGTCAGGCTCAGCTTCAGGCAGTAGAGGCCTACGACCACGACGCACCAGAGATGATTCTAGGTACTATCTATGTCTAATCCACCTTTGTTGCAGTTCTTATAGGAATAGGAGTGAGTCATTCTTTCATTACCACTGCCCTTGTTCGGAGCTCGGAGATTCTGACGGAGCCGTTGGCTCAATCCTTACGGCTAGAGACTCCTACGGGAGTAGACTCGACGATTACGCACTGGTGCCGGCAGTGTGAGCTTACTCTAGGAGGCGAGAGCTTCGGCTAGGATCTTCTTGTAGTGGCGTCGAGGCCTTACGACATCATCTTGAGCATGGATTGGTTATCTACAGTCCATGCTCAGATCGAATGTATTAGGCGCAAGGTGCGGTGTGTCCGCATCAATGGGAGCAGGTTCACCTTCACCGGTGAGAAGTGAGCCTTTGCAGTGCAGGATGGACTCACGTAGAGGAGAGGACAAACGATAACTCATCATTTGGCTAGCCTCATCCGAGGAGCAGTTGACATGCAGAGTCTGAGTTTTCCTGTAGTGGTGGATCAGTATGGAGACGTTTTTCCTGACGACATTCTAGGACTACCTCCTCGCAGAGAGGTAGACTTATATATTGACCTGTACCCTAGGACAACCTCGATATCCACTCCATCATATCGGATGGCTCCCGCTGAGCTTCGAGAGCTATGGGTACTGCTGGAGGACTTGCAGGGCAAGGGATTCATCCGACCCAGTGTTTCACCCTGGGCTTCCCTGATTTTGTTCTCCAAGAAGGAAGACGAGAGCTTGCGACTGTGTGTCGACTATCTTCTCCTGAACCAGGTGACCTTGAGGAAAAAGTATCCACTACTGAGGATTTATGACCTCTTCAATTAGCTCAAGGGATCACGGTGGTTCTCGAAGATACACCTCATGTCAGACTATCATCAGCTCAGAGTTTAGGACGAGGATGTGCAGAAGACAGCTTTCAGATGTCAGTATGGCCACTATGAGTTCTTGGTTATGCCTTTCAGCGTAACCAATGCTCCAGCAGTGTTCATGAGTCTCATGAATAGGATCTTCTAGCCTTACCTCGATCGATTTGTCACGGGCTTCATCGATGACATATTGATATACTCGACCACTGAGGAGGAGCACGCCTACCACTTGCGGGTTGTAATGAACACACTCCAAGATAAACAGCTTTATGGTAAGCTCTCGAAGTGTCAGTTCTGGATACGTGAGGTCCACTTCTTGGGAAACTTCATCTCTGAGGAGGTAGTTGCGGTGGATCCTACGAAGATCGAGGCAGTGCTAGCTTGGGAGCCACCTAGGAGCATGACGAAGGTGCGGAGTTTCTTGGGTCTATCTGGGTACTACCGGAGATTTGTGCCAGACTTCTCCAGAATTGCGGCACCACTTTCAGCTTTGACAAAGAAGGGGAAACCCTTCATGTTGTCAGATAGATGTCAGAAGAGCTTCCAAGAGCTGAGACAGATATTGACCATCGCACCTATCTTGAGGATACCAGAGGAGGGAGTAGGGTATGTAGTCTACTGCGATGCATCAGGGACCGGACTTGGGTGTGTCCTGATGTAGGAGAGAGTAGTGATCACCTATGGATGATGAAAATTGAGGTAGCATGAGCAGAACTACACCAACCATGACCTGGAGTTAGTAGCAGTGCTCTTCGCCCTGAAGATGTGGCAGCACTATTTGATGGGCGAGTGCTTTACAGTCTATCCTGACCACCAGAGTCTCAGGTACATCTTCTCGCAGAAGGACCTAAACCTGAGACAACGACGATGGATCGAGTACCTCCAGGACTATGACTTTGAGATAGTATATACTCCAGAAAAGGGGAACGTAGTAGCCGATGATCTCAGTAGGAGGACGGGCATTCAGCTACTTGGAGAGGCGACAGAGAAGGTAGCTGCTTTGCAGATATCCTTCGTGGATAGAGATGGGGAAACCTTCCTTCAGTCGCTCACAGTCACACCTCCACTTATTCAGCGGGTCAGAGAGGCACAATGTGGGGACGTTGACTGTGAGACGCGGCATGCATAGATTTCCACAGGACAGGCACCTGATGGTTTCTCTATAGGAGGAGAGCACGATGTCCTTTTCAGAGGATGTACCATGGTACCAGCTGCTTTACAGGAGGAGGGTCTGAGAGAGTTTCACACTTCCCCTTTAGCGGTACATCCAGTAGTGGCGAAGATGTACCAGGATCTCAGGCGACAACACTGGTGTCCGGGTATGAAGAAGGATGTGGTAGAGTTTGTTTCTCGATGTCTCACCTGCCAGCAGGTAAAGGCGGAGCACTAGGTACTCGCAGGCTTGGTACAACCCTTAGAGGTCCCGAAGTGGAAGTGGGATGGTATATCTATGGATTCTATGACTAGACTTCCACGTACTTCCAGAGGTCACGACTCCGTTTGGGTGATTATCAACCGACTCACCAAGTCAGCCCACTTCTTACCCATCAGAGGGCAGGGCTCAGTGGAGAGCTTGGGACGTCTCTACGTTCAAGAGATTTTACAACTTCATGGTGTGCCATCATCTATCATCTCCGACCGAGACGATCTCTTTACTTCTGGGCTTTGGAAGGGGTTGCAGGAGGCATTCGAGACGCAGCTACGTCTAAGCACCACCTTTCACCCTCAGACGGATGGTCAGACGGAGAGGACCATTCAGACTCTCAAGGACATGCTCCGTGCGTGTTTCCTCAACTTTGGGCGTAACTAGGAGGATCAAATACCCTTGGTGGAGTTTCCGTACAACAACATCTACTACTCCACCATCGGGATGGAACCATACGATGCATTGTACGACCGACCTTGCAGATCACCTCTGTGCTGGACAGACCTTGGGGAGTCAGCACTTGTGGGACCAGAGATGGTCCAGGCCATGATAGAGAAGGTACAGGTCATCCAAGAGTTGATGAGGACAACTCAGAGCCGACAGAAGTCTTATGCTGATTGGAGGCGGAGACCACTAGAGTTCGAGGATGGCGACCACGTTTTCTTACGGGTCTCACCTCGAAGTGGATTACGGAGATTTGGCCGGGGCGGCAAGTTATCTCTGTGCTTCATTAGACCATTCCAGGTTCTCAGTAGGATAGGAGATGTGGCTTATCGCCTGGATCTACCACCTCAGTTGCACCAGGTGAATGACGTCTTCCACGTATCTCAGCTGAGGAGATACGTGAATGACCCTATGCATATCATCGACCATGGAGAGCTGGACATTGATGACGGGGTGACTTTTGCGGAGGTCCTAGTGGAGATCAAGGATCGACAGGAGCGAGTCCTATGTGGGTGGTCAATTCCTCTAGTGCGCATCAAATGGCAGAATGGGAACCTCCAGGAGAGCACTTGGGAGCGTGAGGCTCAGATATGCACTCAGTACCCTAATTTATTTCCCTAGTTTGTGATATATCTTTACAGGGATGTAAAGCCCTGAGGTGGGAGTAATGTAAAGACCCATAAATTTCAAGGGAATTTTTTTTCTTAATTTATTTGGGATTTTACGAGTGCGCAGTTTCTGACGGCATCTGATTCCGAGGCCCGGTGTGCCCGGAATTAGTTTCCGAAGTTTAGCTCAGGTACGTTCTGTGAACGAATGAGCGGGTTTTCCTAACTTTTGAACCGGGGCTCGGAATCGAAATCCTAGGGCACCGATGAAACCACAACACCGGTAATCGCTTAGGAACACCTTTTCTGAAGGTGCGTTTTCTCAGGAGGAGATGTTAAAAATGTGAGGAATAAAAATATAATTGTTTTAAAATTTTATTTTTATCTCCTTACTTTGTGGTTTAAGTGTTAAGGGAAATAAAGTTGTGTCACAACTTTATTCCTCTTTACCTGATGGTTTAAGTGTTATGGTAAAGGAAGTTATAAGGAAGTTGGGGTGGGGCCCACATGATCCCCCACCTCCTTCAATTTCCCTAATACCCCATTAAACTCCCCTCTAGTAATTATTTTTGTAACTCATCCACTCTTCCACATTAATTGCATGCCAATTAAAACGCCTAATTAATTTGAAAACACATGTTAATTAATTTGGTGAATTCAATATGAATTTTGAAAAAGGTTGGCATGAGTAATAAAATAAGGAAAAGCCTTATTTTATTATTGTTGTATCGTTGTGTGAAGATTTTTGGAGAGGAGGGATCTAGTCTTGAAGAACATCGACTTCCACGGTGAAGAATGCGAAGAACGCCGGAGCACCAAGGAGAGATAGCGTGCCGATCTTTCCTTTATCTGCAGCCGGTGTGAGACGTCATCCTCTTCTTCGACGCTCGCCAACACCATCATCAAAATCACCCCCGTGACTCCCTTTTCCCGCGATGATCTTCGTTCGACAACTTCTTCGAGGTAGGGGTTTGTTTTTATGTTTGTGACTTATTTTGGCATTCATTGTTAATTTTTTTAGCTTCCTGTTATCAAATTAACGGGAGGAGGTCAGACTGCAAAAACATGGCCGATCCTCCTCCCCTTTGTTGATGTTCACCATCGAAGTTTGGAACGAAGGCGATGTGGTGCAACGACACTGCATGGGAATGAGAAAAAAAACACGGCGAAGGATCGTGGCGCCGTCGCGCCACGCCATTGAGGTCGAAAGAAGCTGCGGCCGGAGTCGGGCCGTGGCGGAGGGGCGTGGCGCCGTCGCACCACACCGGAGAACCATGGAGGGCCGCGGCCGGTGCGGGCCGCGGCGGCATCGTTCCGCACCGGTCAGACAAGGGCTGCGGCCTTTGGCTGCGGCGGTGCAGAGGGTAGCGGTCAGAACCGCCGGCCGCCGGTGCTACAAGGGGCAGGACAAATGGGTCCCTCGTGGCACAATCGGCCAGCCGTTACGGCCAACTGGATCCGGGAAAACCAGGGGTTTGTACCCCCGGCCAGCGCAGCAGGGCGGACCCCCCGCGGGTCCGCCGTTCGGTTCGAAGGGGGTGGTGGATCCCCCCCTTCCACGTCCGCTCAACACGCAGGAGCCCGGATAGGGCCGAACCAGCCGGGCCAGGCTGGACCGCCCGTGCCGGGTCGGGCCGCCCGTGCGGGGCCGGACCCCCGTGCCGGGCCGGGCCGCACCGGCAGGGCCAGGCCGCACCAGCCGGGTCGGGCCGCATCCAACCGGGCCAAACCCAGACCCGGGTCAGGTCGAACCAGTTCGGGCTGACCCAGGGGGTCTTCGACCGGGTTGGTCCGGGCCCAAACCCCCCTAAAATCGGAAAGATTCGTTTAAACACCCATAACATGGGCTACAGACCTTCGATTGACACATCGTCAGTTGCGTAGAGATCCTTGGATCGATACAGTCGTTTTGGTATATTAAACTCAAGGTTTCAGAGAACTTTGGGTATGGTCGGGTTGGTTCGAACATAAAACCAACCGGGCCTTCGGAGCGGAAACACTTATAACTTGAGCTCCGGACGTCCGATTGACGTGCCGTCGACTTTGTTGGATTCCTATTAGTGATACTGTTCTTTTGGCTTACTCTGCTCGAGGTTTGGATGTAGTTGGAGTATGGTCAGGTTGGTTTTTACTTAAAAACCAACTGGGCCCCTCGGACGAAAAAGCCAATAACTCTCAGACCGGGCGTCCGATTGACGCTCCGTCTGTCGCGTTGAGTTTCTTTTGATGAGACATAACTTTGGGATACATCAACTCTGGACTACGTGTCAATTTATTTATCTACCCCCCTTGGTCTTGGATCGGACCCTCCCAGAATCGAGCATGCTGTGTGCGAGAACCTTAGAGCTGGCTGCGATGACGATGATGACTGTACTGGGATCCTTCGTGGGTTCGGTAGGGACGACAGCCGTACTGAAATCCTTCGTGGGTTCGACGACGATGACTACTGTTCTTGTATCCTATGTGGGTCCGACAGTACGTGACTACTATTCTTGTATCCTATGTGGGTCCGACAGTATTTGACTCTATACTTGTATCCTATGTTGGTCTGGCAGAGTAGCTGGTCTTGTATCCTTTGTGGGTCCGACAGCTTATCTGGTCTTGTATCCTGTGTGGGTCCGACAACTTAGATGAATCAGTGGCTACATCTGATCATATCTATCATCTTAATAAGAAGTATACCTGTGTGAGATGAGTCTTGACTTTCAATCATTATCTTCGATATGATTTTTTTATTTCCTGTGTGGATTGGGTTGTGCTTTCTGTGTGGATTGGGTTGTACTATCCTGTGTGGAATTGATCAAACTTGGGATCGGATGTTGGATCCGAACTAGAATTGATGACTTAGGTATATGTATGGGAATATACCTAAGTAGAGTTGGTTTTTACTTTGTGATTGTATCTTTCCTTTGTGGATTATCATTCGTGGATTCTGGGAGACCTTCGGGGGTCTCGGGGTCCCTACTGAGTAGCATATACTCACCCTTGCATGGGCTATGCCCGCACTACGTTGTGTTTGATGCAGACGACGGAAAATGATGATCTAGGTAGGAGCTCGAGGAGCTGGACGGTACCTGGAGGTGGATCACTGGACGAGACGTACACAGAGCGGACGACTGGAGCCGAGGAGCGGAGGAGACTATCTGTACCCACCCTTCTGGTGGGATTTACAGAGGACGACTCGGAGTTGCTGCTTTACTTTTCTGCTGCTGTACTCTTTTTCAGTTGTACTTTACTTTCTGTTGGGTTTGTATTCTGGCCCATTTAATTTCCAGCACATACCTTTGTACTCAATTTACTTAATATTTACTTCTGCTTGCATCATCTGTGGTGTTAGTTATCTTACTTAAAGGCAATGCCTTCCCTTATATCGGGATTTACACCTTTGGTGCTAGTCACCAGCCCCTGGCCTATGGGAGGTGGGCTTGGGGTAGTCACAACACGATTCATGAGGATGGGTCATGACACACAAGGAGATACTAAATGAGTCCCTTATGATATTGACTTTTAGAATTTACCAATAAATATACTAGGCATATGGAAACATAATATTTAATGTCCCAATTCATGTCATCCCACCATAAATGTTATCTTAAATCCCTATAAATCAATGTAGTACTATGGTGTATAGATAAATGTGAGCCATGCGATTCATCTAGTGGTTCCCTTTAGGTTCAGTTATGGATAGATAACAAAACCTCTATCTAAATATCAACACTACATTATTGTGATGAAGTCCATTAATTTTCCATCATTTTTTCCTTATTCTTACTTTTTAAATCCTTATTTTCCTACTAGTAATTTTTTATTTTCTCTAGTAAATATGGGTTATAATTTTCATAGAAAATGAATGATGGTCACATTTCCTAAAAATGACCATATATATCTTTACATAACCTCTAAATATAGGATTCATTTTGATCAACATTATAGTTAGAAATATATAGTACCTCCTAACTAATTCCTTCTTTGTTTTCCTTTTTTAGGTCGGTAATTTATTGAGAAATGATAGTCATCAAGAGGCTCCAATCTTATTATTTTCCTCATTCTGATCACATTCTAAGAAAAAATAAAATTCAAACTTTTGTGGTTTATATATATTTTAGATCTTTCCCATAGAGATAGTACCTACATATCTTCATGAAAAATATTCTTGATTCCAAACCATGTTCATGAGTTTTATGTTTATTTTCATGGATCTTAAATTTACTTGATTCATAAGTAACCCCTTTATCATTATGCATAAAGACACAACCCAACATTTTTTTAAAGATTCACCATATATTACAAATCCTTACTTTCATGATGGAAATTTAAATAAATATATATTAATAAAACTCATATTTAGATCTTGAAAAAATTCTAAACATTCACTGAACCATGTTAATTTTACCCCTTTATATGTCAACTCAGTTGATGGGTTGGCCAATCGGGTAAAATTCTGAACAAACTGATGATAGTAACCTTACATGACAAAGAAAACTATGTATCTCAGTATTATTTTTTCAGAATAGTACAATCTTTGATAACCTTTATATTTAATGGATCAAAATATATTTCATCCTTGGATATAATATATCCAACATAAGAAACCCGATGGATCCAAAATTAATAATTTCTAAATTTCCCATATAATTTATTTTCTATAAGGGTATGATGACCTATTCCTATTTGGTTCTCATACACTTCATCACATTTAGAGTATATAAAGATACCATTAATGAACACCACCATAAAGTTATCATAATAATTATAGAATAATTTATTTATTATATCTATAAAAAAAATTCATTAGTCAATCATAAAGGAATTATGGTAAAATCATAATGTCTATATCTCCTATGAAATATTAAATTATGTATATCCTCACAATTGACCCATAGATGATGAAAACTAGTGTAAATATCGGTCTTTAAAAAATATTTATCTCTTTGAAGTTGACAAATTAATTAAACAATATATGTCTAAATATTCTTATTAATTATAGTAATGGAATTTATCTCATTGTAATATATGTGTGATCGAATAAAACCATCACAAATTTTCATGAATACAACTAGGGATCCCCATGGTGAAAAATTATGGAATATAAATTCATTTTTAGACAAATATTATGGTTATTTCACTAACTATACCAAATCCACTAGTTCTACTCTATACATGTTTTTAGATATGGTTCATTCATCCCGAAGGATTTAAATGGAAAACTACACTTCACACTCAGGTAGATGACTAAGAAATTATTTTGTATATATATTAATGTATTTTTTTTATAATGGGTTAATCCTCTATAAATATGAATTACTTTCCATACATAGATAGTATTTTATTTTCCTCTTATCCTATAATTTCTATTAGGTGTGGTACTAGAATTGTTTCTAGGAAGGACCCAGTATGTGAATCTAACTTTTGAAAATGGAATTATATGTCCCCTTTAAAAATAATAATCTCATTCTCTTGAAAATAAATTCTTACATTATACATTGTTATCTTACACATACAATAGAATATGTAAAAATCATCCATAATTATAATAATCGTTTTCACCCATGGAATAACAATGCATCATATTATAGACTTCTTAGTAAATCAATTATTACAATAAGAATACCATTAGTAATATTAATAGAAAACTCCTTTACTGGAGTATTATGGAATGATTCAATGTTATTATAAAACATGTTATTAAATTTTAAAACATAATTCCTATAAGTTTTTCTATGGAAAATTCAATTAAAATAGAATGGATTTACATAATAATTGTGATATATGACTAGTTTTATCTAAATTTAACCACCAAGTTTTCTCCTAAAATTCCTATAATACCAACTATTGCAATATAGTATCCAAACACTAGGATATGATCCTTATATTACATTATTAGTATAAAATACAAGAATTAAATAATGATCTAGAAGCATAGTAGACTTGGAAGACCAGATAGATATATATTTTTCACATTACACTTGGGAACATTAATAATAACTTAAAGCCTCTATGAGAACATTATTATCTCTTCCATAAGATCCTTGAGAATTACACAAAGCTCTATTCTAGGTTTCTGGAAGAAAGGGGAAAAATAGGGATGAGATTAGATACTTAGTAATGATTTGAATACAATGAATGATATAGTAATGTATGACATAAATAGTATGTAAAAAAGTTAAATAATAAGAATAATTACTTAATAAAATTAATTAGAGGTCATATTGTATCCATGAAAATAAAAAAAACATGAATAATAATTACTGATCTCATAGTAATAGAATACATAGTGTTAGACAAAAGGAAAATACAATCAAGGATTTATCCCTATACATCATACAAAAATAGGTAAGTTATATTCTAATACCATGGATAGTTTTTCTCATGAGAAATAATGATTAAAGAAGGGAATATATATATTAGACCCCACCTGATTTTAATTAACTCCAATTCATTCATCATATGAGTCCATCAGATGTTTTATATCATTTCCTGAGGAAGTTAATACTTAATAATGGAAAAATAAAATAATGACTATCCATATGATAGAAATTATAAAAACAAATATTTCCCCATTCAATGGAATAATTTTTCTATAAAATACAATATCCTGAAAATCATCTTAGAAACTATGAAATATCATCAATGAAATATGTCATTACCTTTTAAATGAAATATAGATAACATTATTAAGAGGAAACTTTAAATTTATTGGGTTATCAGTATAATATATTAAATTAATTCAGTGGTCTTAAATGGTAGGATACCAAATAAATTGTGGAAAAATCCTTCATTAAGGTTCATAAAGATTGTGTAAATTATCTATAAGCATATCCTCCATAAGTTTCTCACTAGATATGCAATCTTAGGCACACTCATCATCAAAAATGTTAAGACTGAGTTCACACTCAACTGGTCTTTTTTATAGTGATTACCCATAGTTTTATTTTTTCCATAGTTGTATCAATATTCTAGTAAACATACATATATGTAATTTATAATTAAACCATACACACTTTACTCACTATAATTTACGATTTTGATATATTATGATGTTTTAGATAACATCTTAATAAAAAACCATTGAAGGATAAAATTATAAATAGAACATTAACTAAAATTTGTAATTATATAACCATGATATAAAATATGAAAGGGAAATATGGAACACCTTACTATAGAAAAAATGGTTTATCATGCAATCATGTCTCTAGGAATTGAAATTGAAGACAAAGAATCCTTACCTTTATTCCCACTTATTCATATGTGCTCTAAAATTATGTATAAAAATAACTAAATAAATAACACATGTAAGAATCTTAATCATAAATAAACTTTTCAAAAATCTTCTAAAATTATTCTTTATATTTATATTTGCTAGTTATTATATATTTTCAGTATCGAGAGTGAGTAATAAAGACCATTTTTAACTTGTTTCATAATAGTGGTTTAATTATTCATTGTTCTCTCAAATTTATTCATTACCATATCATATGGGGTATAATAATTTATACATTATAATTATTTAAAATTATTTAATTTCATTATATAATATTACTGGTTATGATCCTTAAATATAAAATTAGTGATGAGTAGGTTTTGTGATATTTAACAAACCAACATTAGTATCTTATCTAATGAGTTTAATGTTAGTGTTACCATTATATAAAAAACTAAAATAAAGAATTACTTATTTATAAAATATATTATAATAAATTAAATTATTACAGTCATCTATGATATTAATTTGTATCATTGTTCAAGTAGGTGGTTAAACTGACTCAAATAGGAACATACCATAATTATTCAATGATTATGAAGTGATTTAGATGTAATATAATTATAATAGAAGAATAATGAAATTATTTATAGTTTATTAATGTGATTTATTGGAACTGTAAATAATATTTAGAAGAAAATAACATAAATTTTTTCATTAAATGTTATGATGAAATCATTTTTTTGTTCTTAGAATTATCTTTTGGATGGTTTAATTTTCCACTAGTTTTTATTTCTCGTATTGTTAATAGGTTTTCTAATTTTTCACTCTATAAACCTAATAATTTCATAAAAAAATATCTACCCATTAAATCAATCCACATTAACTACCATTTAAGGTGGTAATTAAAAGTAAAATGGAAAATATTCATTCCAAGAAGTCGGTAGTCCAAACATACACATAACAGATAATTAATTTTCCATAGAAATATTGAACTTTATAATATGTTTTTTAGTTTAAAATATAAAATATTTAATAGATATCATCCTTATTTATTAAATTATACATTAATATCAACTATGTATGGTTGTTATGTAAAATGAAACATGATACTTTGTGGAGACGATTATCTGAACTGACGTACAAATTTCATTTTTGTTTTCCTTTTAGGAAAATTGGAATGGTGTTTAATAGTTATTCCATCATCATAATGAAATTATATATCTCAAAAATAATTATTTAGTTATATATTAATTTAATAAAATAGTCTTATAAATGTAAAATAGTAATATAAGAAAATATGTAAAATTAGCAGTCAATTTGAGGACATGGGATTTCCTTTAGAGGGCACCATAGAAAGGGAGGTCTTAGGATAATATATTATGAATAGAATATTAAGAGGGTTAAATGTGATTCCAGGGGAAGGAATAAGGGTATAGTTTCAAGTGGAAACCAAAATATTTAGTGGTATTTAAGGGGTGGTGAGAATCCACTTTTTTATGAGGTGATAATTTCCTTTCTATAAATATTACAAGATAATATAAAGAGGGAACATGTTTTAAAAATCAAGTAGAACCAAAATTAGAAAATAATTCAATGAGAGATGAGATAAAGTGTATAATATCCGAAATACTCAAATATAGGAACTTTTTTCATGTTTCAATTTCTTCACTCAAAGATGTATTAATTTTATAATTTTTAGTTTTAACATGGTAAAAAAAATTTATCATAAAAAATCATTTTTATGACTAAAATAAATTATAAATTATTATAGAATTTTGAAATATGGATTAAAAAATATAAAATAAAATTTATTTGATAAATTTTATATATATAATAAAAATAGATTTGAATATTTCCTCATGTAACGTATAAAAACCTGTTTTTATGAAATGTGTATTTTTAAATTTAAAATTTATTTATATGTTTAGAATTATCAATGTTTTTTATTTTCATAGTAAAAAATAATTTATTACAAAGTAGTTAGGATTTCAAAAGAAACAAAGAATAAATTTTATCACAGTAATATTAAATTTATTGAAAATTAAAAAGTCACCTTTTATTGGAAAATGTTATTTATGTCCTTAAAATTCTAATCACATGTTTTCATAATTATATAATGTATTTTTAAAATGAATATTTTTACATCCAAAATAAAAATTTTACCAATTAAAAGGGTTTATAGTCTTCTTGGTATTACTCATACAGATAAAAAAATCACAGTTTTGGTAATAAATATATTTTTCACTATTCATCTAAAAAGAAATTATTTTTGATAAATCTCAAAAATAAATATAAAGATAATATTGAAATTCAAAAATCTAAATATGATGTTTTTTTGGGTAACATTCAAATTTATATTTTGAATAAATTCATGAATAATTGTTCTTTGTAGTGATAATTAGCTAATAGTTTTGAGATATACCATTTACCTACTATGGTAGGGTCTCGAATATTACATTCTTCCCCATAAATAATACATTCCTTAAAAATGGTTACATTAAAACTATTAATAAAATATGGGAATTCCAACCTCATAGATTTCTAAATATTCAATGTTTCCACCTCTTGTCTTTTATTTCTACAAAGTAATTTCACCAGTCAAGTTGTCTTCTTCCACAACACTTGGTCTCTAATGTTATGAATCTAGAAAATATATTTATTATAAAAAAAATATAGTTTCCAACTCTATTCCATCATATGTGAGTATATTTTTTTTATCTGAAAAGTATTTCCTAAATAATAAAATATGAAATATGTTATGTTTTCTAGAATGTTTTGGTGGCATATCCAATCAGTAAGCTACAACTCAATTTATTTCTAGAATTTCAAAAGGGCCAAAATAACTATGGGTTATCTCTTTCTTTTAAAAAATTTATATAACACCTTTCAATGGAGACATTGTTATGAATACATGATCCTAATCTTAAAATTACAAGTTTTTCCTATGATTATCAACATATCAATTTTTTCTTCTTTGAGCTACTTTGATAGGATTCTAGATTGTCTCTAGTTTCAAAATTTTTACATTCACAAGTAATGGGCCTATTAAATTACATTCTATAACTTCATCTCATAATGTTTTAGTATGAAATACCCTCCAATAAAATTCCTCATCAAATGCCAATTGGATTCTTCAATGGAAACTGTTATTTTATGATAAATTCACCAAAGTTAGATACTGATCCCATAATGGTTGGATGTAAAAATAATATGATATCATTATTTATTAAATTGTTTTGATAGTCCTTAAAAACATCCCATTAGTCTATGGAAGATATGTTTTCCTTAAATATACTTTTGTGACCAAATTATTTTTAAGAATCTTCCACAATTTTTATGTGAATTGATGGTCATGAACATATATAATTGATATAGATTCCACATAAATCCAATAATTTCATTAATATAGTTCTAGAAATGTTTCTCAACGGGTAAATCTAAATAACCATGTATTACATACATTAATATTACATTACTTTTTATAAATACTTAATAAATTATAAAAACAGATACTAGAAGACCATATTAGTTTAGTGACTTTGGAAACTTAGAACACATTCTTCTAATTTGTTGAATGATATTCAACATCTGTAATTAAGATCTTCCCCTTTTGTACCCCTACCTAAAACCTTTCTTTATAACCTAATAAAAAGAAAACATATAAAGAGGTGAGATCATATTCTCAGTAATGGTATAAAAAAGAAATATGTAGGCATATAATAAGAATAAGGGTATGAGAAGATGATCATGAAAATAAATGATCATACCTTGCATATAAAAAATCATGGAATAAATTCTTTATGGTTCATAAGACATTAATAATAAGGTAATCAAAGAACATAATCCATGAGGTGATGACCATATAATAAGACTTGAAACTATGGAATACACATAAACTTGTAACTTTTTGAACATGTACAAATAGTAATAGGTTTACTCATTAAATTTAGGACATGAAATCAAGCCCTTGATTAAACACATGGAAATGAAAAACCAGATCTACACATAAAATTGTGAACATGAAATTAGGTTCAAGCATAAAATATATACCTCATGAGTTATCCATATTTAACCAATTCATTTTAAGGAGATAGATGTCCCACCCATCTCATAATGAAATGATTCTTATGTGTTTTAAAAAAATCATTAATCATTTCATAATACAAGGAATAAAATAGGTTTCCTTATATATCATGTCATCATAAAATAATCCATGAAAAACAAATATATTTCATAAATATAATAAACATAATCAAAAAATAATAGGGATAGTACACTTTAAACATAAACCTATTAAATAATTCCTACTTAGATGGAAATTAATTTCTATAGAACACTTGAAATTAATTTCTGTGGAAAATATTCTTCCCTCTTCAATTTTTTTTTCTATTCTAAAAACAATGTGAAGTTTTTGAAGAAAATACTTTGTTTTAAGATAAACTTGAAATCTTGTAAAGTAATCTTCATGGAAATGAGGTGTTATGAAAACATAAACATCCTTTCACACCGTATAAGTTAAAAGAAAACATTATTCTCATACTTTTTTGTATAAGACAAAAGTAACTTGTATCAAAAATGAAAAAATATTTCATTCATATTATTTAATAAAATTTAAAAAAAGGGTAAAATTAACATTAATAAATTTTAGAAGAATATAAAGAATATTTCGGAAAACATATTTAGGAAACATTGACATCAATAATAAATATACCCTAGTAAATACTTACGTATAATCAATCTCGTATAATAATGATATTGAAAAATTATCCCTTAACTTATGTCTAGATTCCTTCATATGTGTCCAAACCTCATGTATGCAGGTTTAAATAATGTCATTAACTTTTTACAGAATAATATTCATTTTTATTATATCATAAGTGATCATATTATTACCCGATTGTTAATAAAATTATTAATCATCCTTCATGTATTAACTACTTTATTTTCTTATGCATGTTTTGTCGGATAAGTTACCTTTTCAATTATTAGGATATATTTATATCATTTCACAAATTATATTAAGATAATATATATCACATTTATTCATTCTAAACATTTATATAATCATGATTTAATGATTATCATGTATAATGAATCTAATCGCATTATGGATACGATAGGTAGTACGTATGCATGAGCGACAATGTTATTACCTTAATTGTGGAATGGTATGGAATATAATGGAATATATATTTTTATAGAATAAAAATCTTGTTATAATAATCATATATAGTTATTATTTACATCATTATAACCATCCATATAAGGTGGTGGTAAAAAATAGATTACACCACGGTGTGGCGATGGTAAGCCGTACATACACACGCATGGTGATTTTGTTTTTGGTGGATGGATAGAAGGTGGAATATAGTTGTTATATAATCATAAAAAATATTATAATATAGGTTATATTTTATTTATTACTTTATAATAGATACAACTTAGTAAGAATATGTAGAATAAGAAATAATTTTGAAATAATCGGTAGAGGAGATTACCTCTTCTTTGATGAGCTTCCTCTAGATCTCCACTTAAAGGCTCTAGAGTTGGTCTTCTGAGAAGACCAAAACCTCTAGAATACAAATAAGGAAGTTTAGAATGGAAATGGTCATAGGATGATCGATATTGAAAGCTCAATGTGAAGTGAAGTTGTGAGGGATTATGTGCCCTTTTATAATTGAGGTGAGGGGCACATTCGGAATCTCCAAATATATTAATTTATGATAAAATTAAAACCAATCCAAAAATCCCAAAAATGCCTTTTTTAGAGATGATATGATAAAAGGTTGTAATCTCATCAAAAATTAAACTTTAGATAATGGTTTCTTTCAATTAAACCATATAATTTTCGTTAACACTTAGTTATTATATTTAATTTTTAACTGAGGTAGCAAATATTTCAATACTAAAAGGCTGAAATATTTACTTATTTGATTTAAATTAGAACATAAATTAATAATTTTGAAAATATTACACCATATCATAATTATAATATATTTTTATTTATTTTTTGACTTTTAAATAATTTTTTAATACATTATTTTGATAAATAATCAATACTATCAATTTTGACACAATTCAATTTAATGATTTTAAAAAATATCAATATAAGAAATTATCCTCAAAAACAAATATTTTATTATATCTATATGGGGAAGGCTAATATAATTTTTTTGATATATTAATTATCCCAAATTATATTTTTTTAAGTATTTTTAATAACATTGATTTTATATTTTCATTGATAAAATAATTAATACATCTGTTTTGTGTAATTATTTAATATAATTAATTTTTGAGTAAAAAATAAAAATAAAATACTTTAATGAATAGAATTATTATATATTTTTTAATAATACTTATAGTATAATATTTATTATGAAAAATACTATATAAAAAACGTTATATATATTAAAACATAAATGTGACAACTTTAACATCACTTTAAATAAAATATAATAAGTGACATAATCCTTTCCATTTGGATCCAAATGGTCAATAACTCGACCCGTGGATGATTATGGTCAAGATATAACTGAAAAATATGATATTTGAAAGTTTTTTAGTCTTTTAATAGTTATTATCATTTTAATAAAAATTATTTTACTAATTTTTCATAAATTAAATAATTTCTAAATCATTAATGTATAGGACTCTAATGTGATAATTTGTTTCCTAAAAATTAAAAATAAATTACAATGATAAATAAAATTATTTTATCTTTCAAATAAGTATTTATAGTCTAATTTATATTTTATATATCCTTATATTAAAAATTATATAATTATTAAAATTTGAGTAAGACATATTTAACTTTTTTTTAAATAAAAGAAATTAAATGTCATAATCTCATCCAAGTGGATTCCAAAGAATAACATTTCAACCAAATGATTATTTAGGTCTAAAAACACTCATCCAATGATATTGGGAAAAGTGTTAGGGTAATTTTATCATATTATTTTTACTCTTAATTACATTATTTACCCTTTTAATGTATTAATAAAAAATACTGAAGTTACTATTCATAATGCCCAAAAAAATCTATTTACATAATTTGAGCCTAATGATTCCAAATATGGAATCCATTATTTAAAATCAAAAACATATAAGTTTCAGTAATTAATTTAAAATAAATATTTTTTTTCAGAATGAGAAAATGCATTTTAGAAGTTAAAACATTACAAAAGATAGAAATGTTTTTACATCTAAATTCAATTTAAAATTCATTACAATGAACTACATGAAATTAATTGATAAAAATATAATATATTTATACTTTAAAAACATTTAATAATATAACTTTACCATATAAAATTTTTTGATGAAAAAATTTGTTTTCAATTTAAATTTAGTATACTTTACTATTCATCAAAACTTGAAACTTATTAGAAAAATATTAAAAAAAAAAAATTAAATTTTCATACACCACTTTCAAATAAGAAGTTTATTTTGTAAAATAGATTATAAAAATATGTTAAAAACTTTATTTAAAATGTGTTCTCCCTAGAAAGGCGAAAAAACTGCAATTTTTTAAAAATACATATTTTATCTAAAAAAATTGAATTTGTTCATATATCATGTCTATAAAATATATAAGATAAATTTTAAAAATTAGATTGAATAAATATTACAAATATTTTTCATTAAAAAAATATTTCAAGAGTGATTTTATTATTTTATGAACTCACTTATTTTCATTTAAATATTCTTTTAGAAAAACATTTACATTTATTTTAAAAGGGTTTCATTTTAATTTATTAACAATTGATCACCAAATAATTAATTATATAATCATGTGTAAATAATATTTTCATAATTAAATTAATATTTTTCATACCCATCATTATAATGGAAAGGTTATAGGGTAACATAATAATATTTAGTTGTTCACTTAAACTCAGTCTTGTGTGAAACAGACTATAAAAAACATGAAATTGTGTGTAACACAATCCAAGCATAGTGTTTTATATACCGCAAGATAATATGGTGTTGCATGTAGTGCATGGTTATCATGGTGAAGTGTATAATAAAAGTCATCAAATAATTTAAATAAATAAATAAATAAAAGAAAAGAAAATAAATAAAATAAAATAAAAAATATCTCTCTCATAAAAATCTTGGGGTGTTATATTATACCCTCCTTAAAATGAATATTTCCCTCAAAATTATTCTAGTTTATAAAATGATTAATATTTTAATGGTTCTTTCATAGAAACCCACATCCGAAAAATGAATAATAAAACTTCCCTTTTAAAAAATAATGGGAGAAACATAATAGTTACCAAAAGTCACTCATTACTGGGTTTCCACATAGGAAAAAATATGTGGAAAGTGAAACCATGTATATGGAAGAGAAACAAAACTATCAAGTTCCGATGGAGACTGATAGAGATCATTATTAAGAGAAAGTTGACAATCAAAAACCATAAATCCACGATGATATATGGGATCATCTGATTCATTTGTAAAGAAGGTACTAGGTTAAAGTTTTTGGTTTCAAGTTCCTCTCCATAGAGATGAATAATGGAAATAAATAATTAGTTGATTAAGATTAATCTGATCCTTTATTTTTTTTCCTTTATTAGTTTCTACTTCATCTCTTATTCAATGAAATATAGGTTAATTTTTCATTCCTTAAGCATTATCAGATCAATATATCCATAAATGGAAAGATAGGTTATTCTATCTGTCTTTGTCATAATAAAAATGTTATCACAGGTTACGAAATATGTATAGGTCCACCTATAGTGAGATAATTATTTATTATAACAAAATTCATCATAATTATAACATAAACATTCCATAAATTGATAACCTTACAATCCTTCTAAAAACTGAAAATCCAAAACATTAGAAATAGGTGAATTAAATCATCTTAAAATTTATCTCCCATATCTCATAAGGTATCTCTTTTTGGTCATATTCTAAATCTGTGAATTCATCTATCATGTAATTTTGTTCTATATACCATAGATCCAAGAATGCTAAATCAATCCATGATGTCATCATATTATTCCTAAGGTCATTAATAATATCAAACATCTCATTATTTAATTATCCCAAATTTATGTACATATTAAGGATTATCCTTCACTTAATCATGTGTTTTACAAAAAAATATGAACCACTTTTCATGGTTACCAATACTATTCAACATATAATTTTAAATATATATAGAAAAACCATAGTGAAACAATTATTCCATAATACCATAAATGGGATTCTACATCATTATTATGTAATCCCATTACATAAACACTCAATCATTCCACCACTTAGTTTTCATACTCTATATTTCCAATAGTGATCACATGCGAGTTTCCTTTTTCTTTGGACTTAAGAGGTTTCTAACATAGATCAACATCAATAACCCTTGGGTTAGGTCATTGGTTAGCATAATTCCCTATTTCCTTGCACTTGTAGAATTGAAGGGTGGGTGGTTCATCTTCTGGAGATTTCCCTCCATTGAATAGACTCTTTATATCACTTAGACACTCTTTTTCTCGATGGCTAGGATTCCCACACTTGAAGCATATTTGTGTTCCTTCTAGGAATTCCCTTGAGTATTTTTTCCAAATTTTTGGAAAGTAAGAGGTTGAAAAATTTTCTTCTCTCTTTGTGAAAAACCACTAGAGTTTTTATTAAGATCTATCTTCCTTTTCTTATCTCCATAACCTTGATAGTTACTAACTTACATTTACACTTTTAGAACATAATGAACAACTTATTCATAGATTCCAAAGTCCCTTATGGTGAAGGCCTTTCAAAGACTTTGTTTTATTCCACCAAAGAATCGGTAAATTTTTCTTTTAGGGATGATGATTAACCCCTAAGCGTACCTTGTAAGTCTTGTAAAATGTGCCTCATATTTACCAATAGATTCATCATCCTTTAGATTATGCTCAAGGAATCCTTCTCTATATTTTTTCATAGAATACGAGTGAATTATATACTAAAAAATATTCTTTTAAACTCATCCCATTCAATAGATTCAATTTTTTCTTGATCCCTTGTGTTCTTAATAAGAGTCCACCACTGATAATCTTGACGTTATAGATGATAAAAATCAAACACAATTTTTTCATGTTCAAAAAACTGAAGGATATAAAATATATTTTTAGTGGCACCGATCCATTTTTCAATAACAAGTGGATTAGAAGACCCACTAAAATAAGGCATACGTTTCCTCATGAAGGAATCTATATAAAATTATTCCCTCCTCTTCTCATTTGAAAGTATAGCATGATTTATAGAGTGTGAGTATAGTGAGAATATTTTTCATTGTAGATCCCATAAAATTTTGTTTCTTATAAGTGAAATCATTTCATTGATCATTTTATTCTTCATTAAGATGGTTCCTTCAGGTTCCAACCATTGAATAAAACTGAAAAGAATAGTGTGAGCTACACCAATCATACTAGAAAACTGTACAATCAAATGAAACATCTTTGGTCTAATCCTAGGTAATCCATGATCATTAATAAATTATATGATTTCAGATTATACTTAAAATTATCCTTTGGGACAACCGTAGACATATCCTTATAAATATCTATAGGGAACTCACTAACATTTTCTAATCATAGTTTCTGTAGGTTAACTAAACCTTTGCTCTGATACCAACTCTAACAACCCAAGATTGACATACAAGAATATTACATTAATTTTTCTGAATACTTATACATTATACAAACAGACACCCAAGGACCACATTTTTTAGTGCCTTTGGAAACTTGGAACACATTCTCTTTATTTGGTGAAAGATATTTATCATTTCCCATAAATATCATTACCTTTAGTACCCCAACCTAAAACCCTTATTTATAACCCAAGGAAAATAAAACATATAAATAATTTCACTCATATGCTCAGTAAGGGTATGAAAAGGTAGTATATAGGAATATAATTAGAATAAGGGTATGAGAACATGATCTTGAAAATAAAAGATCATACCCTACATATCAAAAAATCATGGAATAAATTTTTGACAGTTCATAAGACAAGAATTGTAATGGAATAGAGGAACATAATCCATGAGATCATAACATTAACACAAGACAAGAAATTATGGAACACACATAAACAATTATATTTGAGAACATTTATAAATAGTAACAGATTCACTCATTAAATTTAGGACATGAAATTAGGCCCCTGCTTAAACATATGGACATGAAAACCTAGGTCTACACATAGAATTGTGAACACGAAATTCGATTCATGCATAACATATGTACCTCATGATTTATCTGTATTTAAACAAACTATTTGAGGGAGATATAGGTACCAACCATCTCATAATGAAATTATTCTTATGTGTTCGAAAAAAACATAAATAATTCATCACATCATAACACAACGAATGAAATGGGTTTCCTTCAATTTCATTCCATCATAACATAATCTATGTAAGATAAATAGATTTCAGAAATAGCATAAACATAATCAAACCATAATAGGTAAAATATACTTTACACATAACCCTATTAAATAATTCCATCTTAGATGGAAAATAATTTGGATAGAACACTTGAAATTAATTCTTAAGGAAAATATCCTTTATTCTTTAAAAAGGTTTTCTTTTCATAAAATACCTTTAAATTTTATAAGAAAATAATTTATTTGAAGATAAACTTGAAATATTATAAAGTAATATTCCTGTAAATGAGGTGTTATGAAAACATAAAAATTTGTTCATGCCTTATTAATTAAAACAAAACATTATTCTCATACTTTTATCGGATAAGTCAAATGTACCTCATATAGAAAATTATAAAAGATTCATTTAATAAAATTTAATAAAAAATCACCAAAGGGTAAATCTGACATTAAAAAAATGTAGAATAATAGAAATAATATTTTGGAATACATATTTAGGAAACACGGAAATGGATGATAAATATACCCCAGTAAATACTTACATATAAATAATCTCTGATAATAGTAAGATTATGAAATTATCCCTTACCTTAGGTTTGGGTTCCTTTGTATGTTTCCAAAACTCCTATATAAGGGTTTAAATAATGTAATTAAATTTTTCCATAATAATATTCATTTTTATGATATCATATGTGATCATATTATTACCTATTTGTTAATAACATTATTACTCAACCTTCGGGTATGAATTGCTTTATTTTTTTTATGCATGTTTTGTTAGATAAGTTCTTGTTCCTATTATTAGGTTATAGTTATATCATTTGAAAAATTATATTAATATAATATATATCATATTTATTAATTATAAACATTTATATAATCATTATTTAATGAATATTATGTAGAATGAATCATATCGTATCATGGAGATAGTAGGTCGTACGTATGCACAAGCGACAATATCATTCCCTTAATTGTGGAATGGTATGGAATTTGATGGTATATATATTGTTAAATAATGATTTTTTATAATATTCATATATAGTTATTATTTCCATCAATATTACCATCCATGTAAGGTGGTGGTGAAAAAAAATATTACACCATTGCATAGATATGGTAAGCCATACATACACACGCGTGGTGATTTCATTTTTCATAGGATGTATAGAAGGTTTAAAATAGTTTTTATATAATAAAAATAACATATCATAACATAGGTTATACTAGATTTTTTAATTTATAATGGATAAAACTCATGAATAAGAATTATAAGAAGAAATAAGATTTTATGAATCGGTAGAGGAGATTACCTCTTCTTCGATGAGCTTCCTCTATATCTCCTCTCAAAGGCACTAGAGTTGGTATTTTGAGAAGAAAAACACTTATAGAATGTATATAAAGAAGTTTATAAGGAATATTTTTTGGAGATTTCCAATATTGAAGGGTCAAAGTGAAGTGAAGTTTTGAGGGAGGATGTTCCCTTTTATAATTGAGGTGAGGGGCACATTTGGAATCTCAAAATATATTAATTTATAATAGAATTTAAACCCTTCAAAAAACCTAAGATATGGATTATTTTAAAAGATAATATGAGATAAGGTTGTAATTTCATCAAACAATAAATTTTAGACAAGTTCATATGTCAATATAAACATTATACTTTCAATTAACACTTAGTTATTCTATTTAATTGCTAACTAAGGTAACAAATATTTCAATGTTAAAAAGGTGCAATATTTACTTATTTGATGTAAATTAGACCATAAATGAATACTTTAGAACATTTTAAACCATATAATAACTATTATATATTTTAAAAAAATGTTTTAATTTTTTTAAATAATTTAATAATATATTATTTTGATTAATAGTCAATCGTGTCAATTTTGACACTATTTAATTTATTGATTTTTAAAAATATCAAGACAAAATTTTATACTTGAAAAAAATATATCATTTTATATCTATGGGGTAAAAGTAATATAGAAAATTAGTTGGATATATTAATTATCCCAAATTATATATATTTATATATTTTTAATAACATTAATTTGATATTTTCATTAATAAAATAATTACTACATCAGTTTTGTGTAATTTTTTAATATAATTACATGTTGGGTAAAAAATAAAAATAAAATAGCATAACGAATTTAATTCTTCTATATATCATAATAATTATTATTTTAAAATATTTCTTCAGAAATTCATACAATAAAAATATAATATATTTATTAAAACCTAAATGTGGAAACTTTAACATCACTTTAAATAAAAAATTTATTTGTGTATGGATCCAAATGGTCAATAAATAGACCCTTGGATGATTTTGGTTGAGATATACAAAAAAATAAAAATATGTGTTCATGTTTTTTAGTCTTTTAATGGTTTTTATAATTTTAATGAAAATTATTTCATTGATTTTTCATCAATTAAATAATTTCGGCATCATCAATGTATAAGCCTTTAAAGTAATTATTTTTTTCTAAAAATTAATAATAAACTAACATGATAAAGAAGAACAGTTTATCTTTAAAATGAGTATTTATATTAGATTTTATATTCTTTATAACCTTATATTAAAAATTATATAATTATTAAAATTTGAGTTAGACCTATTTAACTTTTCTTTAAATAAAATAAATTATGTGTAATAATCTCATCCAAGTGGCTTCCAAAGAATAAAATTTAGACCCAAGGATGATTTATGTCTAAAAAAACTCATCCAATTATATTGGGACAAGTTTTAGGGTAATTTTATCATATTATTTTTACCCTTAATTTCTTTATTTACTATTTAACTGTATTAATAAAAATTACCAAAGTTACTATTCAAAATAACCAGAAATAAAATAAGTCTATTTACATAATTTGTACCTAATTATTCAAAATATAGAATCCATTTTAAAAAAATTAAAAACAAATATTTTTCAGTAATTAATTTAAAACAAATATCATTGTGGGAATGAGAAAATGGGTTTAAAAAGTTAAAAAATTGGAAAAGATTGAAATGGTTTTACATATGAATTCAATGTAAAATTAAAATAAATTACCTAAATGATATTAAATTATATAAATATAATTTATTTATACTTTAAAAATATTAAATAATATAACTTAACCATATAAATTTTTTCTATGAAAATATTTGTTTTAAATTAAAATTTAGTACATTTTTACTATTTATAAAAACTTGGAACTTATCAAAAAAATATAAAAAAATAATCCAATGTAAATTTTTATACCACTATTAAAAATAAGAATTTTATTTTTTCAAATATAATATAAAAATATGTTAAATTTTTTATTTGAAATGGGTGTGCCATAAAAAGGCAGCAAAACTCCTTTTTTGAAAAATACTTATTTTATCTGAAAATTTGAATTTGTTCTTATATGATGTTTAGAAAATATATAAGTTGAATTATAAAAATTATATTGAATATATTATATATATGTGTATATATATATCATTAATAAAATCCATCAAGGGTGATTTTACAATTTTATAAACTCACTTATTTTCATTTAAATATTCTTTCAGAAAAACAATTCCATTTTTATTAAAAAGGGTTTTATTTTCATTTATAATTAATTTTTCAAAAAATAAATACTTATATAATCATGTATAAAGTATATTTTTATAATTATGTTAATATTTTTCATACCCACCAATATATTGGCTAGGTTATAAGTGACATAATAATATTTGTTTTTTTAAACTCAGTCTTGTGTGAAATGAACTCTATCAAAAGAAGAAGAAATTATGTGTAACACAAGCCACACATAGTGTTGTGTATTCCACAAGATAAGTCAGTGTTGCATTTATAACAAGTTTATCTTGATGTAGCGTACAACACAAGACATCAAAGAATTAAAATAACACAATTAAATAAATAAAATAAAATAAAATAAAATAAAAAATAAATAAAATAAAATAAAAATATATCTCATAAGACACTTAGGGTGTTACAGTAAATATTCACTCACAACTAAGAAATGTGCAGATTTAGTAAGTCAATCAATAATGACACATATCATATCATTCTTCTTTAGTGTCTTTATAAGTTTAAGGAAAATTTACATTAAAATATTTTCCCACTTTCATATAGATATAGGAAAAGGATTCATGATTCCCTTATGAAGTTGTATTTCCAACATTTGATGCTAGTACACTAAGAATTTGGACACATAATCTATAATTTCTCATATCATACCACCCCACATAAAATGTTATCTTAAACAACAATACATATTTATACTACCTAGGTATATAAATAAATTACAGCTATGCACTTCATCTTGTATATCCCTCTTCAATTCATGTATATATGGTACACATAACTAATTTCCAAACATCAACACTACATATTTATAGATGAATTATATCAATTTCTCATCATTTAATTCTTTAATCCTATTTTTTAAATCCCAATCATCCCAATTTTACATTTCTATCTTTTCTAGTAGTAATGGTTTATAAATTTCTTAGAAAAGTGATGATTGATCCTCTTGGAGAAAAATTATCAGAATCTCCATTACCAAATATCTGAATATATGATCCTTATCAATCCTCATAATTTTTAAAAATACATGGACTATTATACACAATTCATTAGACACCTTGTTTTCCTTCCCATGGTGGTATTGTATTAATAAATAACATTTGTTGATTATCTCTAGCAATCTTCTTTTCCTCTGTTCTGCTCTATATAAGAGAAAATATACTTCAAAATTTTAAGGTTTGTATATATGTTCTATATTTATCCATAGATATATTTTATTCATATCATAAAGGAATAAATTAATTATACTAAACCAATGTCATTATTTAGATAGTTGTGTCTATGGACCTTCAACTGACTCGAAGAATAAAAAACCACACTCTCAAGTTTTATAAGGACATGTCCCAATCCATACACTGATGCGTCGTTATATATTAAAAATCATTTCTTTCTTGATGGTAAAGTCAATACTATATAATTAATCAATATCCTCTTCATCTCTTCAAATTATCATTCAAAGTAACTAGACCATGTGAACTTAGCCTCTATTATGTCATCTTGGTTATGGTTTGGACAATCTGGAAAAACTTTGATCAAACCAGCGATAGTGAACTGCTAAGTCAAGAAAACTACATATAATAATTATATTTTTTAGTATAGGCCATTTATTGAATAACATATTCTATATATGAATACATATTCCAATTTTTAATACAATTTGGAAAATAAGAAAAACTTCATATAGAGAAAATTCATACATATAAAATTTCCCATATGATTCATTTTTTGTATGGGTCTTAAGAACTATTCATAGATGGTTATATTTCTCTTAATAACTTTTAGACTATACTAATATATCTTAAATTAATATCACCATGAATTTAACAATATTATACTTAAATAATCAAATAATCATATCTATAAAAAAAGAAGGTGAATTAGTTAATATAGTGGGAACTTCAATAATTGCATAATGTTCATATGTTATATGAAAAGACTTATTCAGTATTTACTCCTTCTCCCTTATCTGAGGATAACCAAATTTAATAAGTATCTTAAAAATAATATGTTAAATTAATTTTATCAAATAATTTATCAATGTGTGGTAAAGTATACATATTCTTTATTGCAATGGAATTTATCTCACTATAATCAATTCATAATGTGATTGACACGTCATTATTTTTGCCAAATAATACTAGTTCTCCCCCATAGTGAAACACTATGTTGTATCAATACTTTATAACATACCTCCAATAGTTCATTATTTAAATAAATCATCACCAATGATTATATTTTATATGTAGTTTTTGATGTGGGTATTGTATCATAAATGAGTTCAATGGAAAACTAAACTTGACACTCACGTGGATGACAAGGTACTCCCGCTAGAAATAAATTACTGTATTTTTGGATAATGGGTACATACTCTATCCTTAGGGTGTACTTAATATATATATATATATATATAGTGTTTTCTCTTCATCTTAACCCATAATTTCATTAAGTTGAGCTACTAGAGGTGGTTCTAGAAAGAAATCATGAGGTGAAGTATCTCCCTTAAAAACAAGGAATTATATATCCCCTTTATAAATAGTAATCTCCTTCTCTCAGAAATAAATTATTACATTATGATTTGAGACCCAATCCATACCAAGGATTAAGTAAAAAAATAAACCATTAGTATAATAATAATTTCTTCCATAAGTGAATATTGATACTTCTTAATAGAGACTTATTAGTAAATATTCACTACAATAAGAATCTCATTTTCAATATTAACAGATAACTCATTTCTCAAAGTATTAAGGGTTTATTCGATGATCTCAGAAAACATGCATGATATTTAATTGTAAATTAAAATTAGTATTATATTTTAATGGGAAATTTCATTATAATATTATGGGTTTTCCATAATAATTGTGATATCAAATTATGTTCCTTAAAATCTAGTCATCATGACTTTATTGAAACTTCCTATGATACCAATTGTAACATCCCTAACTCCAAAAAACTATATTCGATAGTTAGATTACATTTTTTGTATAGAATACAATAGTTTCTAAAGGATATAACATCTTAGTATGCTTGTAAAACTCTATATATACATATTTTTTTCACATTACACGTGGTAACATAAATTCCAACATAAAAAATCTACAAAAACATTATTATCTCTTCAAATTGATCCTTGAGAATTACACATAGTTATTTTTATGTTTCCTGGGGAAAATAAAAAAAATAAGGGTGAGTTACGATGCTCAATAAGGAGTAGAATATAGTGGAATCTCTCATAAAATATGCATGTCATAAATAGTATAGGAAAATATAAATGATCATAATAATTTCATAATAAACTGAAATAGATGGAATACTATATCCATGGAAAAAATCATTAATATTAATTATTGACATTGTACTGATGTAATTAAAATGTTAGACAACATTAACATACTTTCAAGAACTTATGAAAAAATGATACATAAATATATAACACACATTCCAATAGCCTATCCGGTTTGTCTCATAATACCTATTAATGTATCAAGGATCTTTCTATATCAGGTTGAACTCATCACTAATTTAGTCTAATGGATTCATCATATGAGTTAACAATAAATTTACTAAAATTTCTTAAGTAATGTGATATTAAATCATTGAAAAATAAAACAATGGATATCTATATGATGGAAATAATGAACATAAATACTTAACTATTCAATAGAATAATGTGTCTATCTAAAAGAACATACTAAAAATAAACATAAAAAATATAGTGTTTTCTCAATGTAATAGGAAGAACCCTTTTCAAATAAATAAATATAAATGAATGGAGAGGGAAATTTTAATGATTTGGGATATTAATAAAGATAGTAATTGAGTTTATTATTCTAAAATGGTAGTAGACCAAAGAAATAGAAGAAAAATCCTTTATTCATGTTCATAAATATTTTTCGTGTTATCTAAATAATATCGACTAAGAGTGTATCACAATGTGTGCAATCTTAGGACCACTCATCATGGATTGAGTTAGGATTTAGTAAATATGAAACTATAATTTTTCATTTCCTATGGTGAATCTATGACATATCTACGTCCCCTTTCTAGTATCTAGATAGGGATTTAATTTCCTAGAAAACCACACACATATGACTTTCCAAAATTTATGGTTTTTTGGAATTCTAATTAATTAGTTATTATACAAATAAAAATAACTTGAAGGATTTAATTTCAATGAGAGAATTATATACCACTAATAAAGATAGAATATTGATATAAAATATCATATTGTCAGTAAATACACCATAAAATAGTAAACAAGTTTTATATCAAAATTATTTCTCAATGAATTGAATGTTGAGACAAAGATTCCTTACCATAGTTCCCACTTAATTGGATGTGGCATAACATAAAATATAAAAAATAACAACCTTATTCACCTATTTCATAACCGTATTCACACCTATAACATTTTTTCAATATCTTTTATATTTATTATATAAATTTTTATTAGTTATTTATTATCTATTTTCAATATTGTGTGTGATTAATCTCGATCATATTGAACTAGTGTCATAATAGAAGTGTTTTTAACCATTCATATCTCAAATTATATAGTTATAGGATCATAAAATTTATATTAATTTATGTTTCATAATTATTTATAATGTTATAATTTCATTTTATCGAAGATTTTGTTTTGATCCTTAATGATAAAATCCTTTATGATAATATTTTAGTGTTTTTAACAAATAGAAATGGGTATATTAACTGATGAGTTTTATATTAATTTTACTGGTAAAAAACATAAAATCATTATTTACTTATTTATATCATATATTACATGAACTTATTTTCTTATAGTCAACTATGATATAGATTTCTATCATTTTTTGAATAGGTGGTAAAAAAAAACACAAACAAGATCATACCATGGTTATTTGATGATTTTTAAGAGAATTATTTGTAATATAATTATCAGATAATCATAATGATATTTTTTAGTTTTTTCATTGTGATATATTATAACTTGAAGGTTTTAAAATAATAAAAAACATATATAATGTTATTTTATAGTATGAATAATTCATTTTCTTCTCTTGAAACTCACTTTTGGAGGGTTGAATTTAACATGATTTCTTGTTGTACATATTGTCAATAGGTTGAAAAATTTGTATTTACATAACCATAAAATTTTCATAAAAACCGTTTTTATCTATTTAATTAATACACATAAACATCAATGTAACAATATAATAAAAATAAAAAAAGTAAATCAATCACTCTGAGGAGGAGGTATTTCTCATGTACTCATTATTGATGATTTTATTTTCCATAGAATGAGAGAAATGTATAATATATTTCATAATTTTGGAATCTAAAATGATCTATAAATAACATACTTATATATTCAATTCAATATTATGACCAATGGTGTAAGGTGGTTAATGAATTCAAAACTTGATGTTTTGAAGAGATTCTACTCCTCTCACACACAAATATCGTTTTGGTCTTCATTTAGGGAAATGGATCAAGGTGGTTAATGGTTATTAACATGGAATAATAAAATTATGTACTAAATAAAAAAATGATGACATTATATATGAATGATAAAAATATATTTTTTAAAATAATTTAGAAAATAAAATAAATTTTTGAAATTTATTATTCATGTTGAAGACTTGGACTTTCCCTTGGTGGGGTCCATTAAAATGGAGGTATTAGGATAATCCATTGAAAAAATATATTAAGAGGGTTAATGGGGATTAAATAGAATTTTAATAAGGTTGGTTATTCTACAGGATTCCTAATTTTTATTAGTATTTAAGGGGTGGTGAGAGACCCCTTTGAAAAGTGGTGATAATTGAATTTTAGTAAATATTTCAAATTAATATAATGTCAAATTAAAAAACAAATAGAATTCATTATTGAAAATTCATAATTAAAAATCTATTAAAAATGATTCCAATGGAAGCTATTTAATTTAAGAACATGGTATTAGAATAAATTAATTTCCAAAACTCAAAATCATCAAAATTAATTTGAAAATATATTTTTAATAAATATTCACCAAAATAAATCAAAATATTTAATCTAAAAATATAGGATGATTTATACATGAACAGTTAACATTTTCAGTATCAAAATCATATATTTTTATACATATATAATTGGAATTAATAATTCAACACAAAATAAACAAGAATTAATTATTTATCAATAAATCCATTAAAATATAACAAAAATGATGTGGAAGATATGTATCCCAATGAAGCTACATCACTAGTTAGTAATGAAGCCTTAAATTTTCATTTTCATTGTGAGACGTCACCATATTGAACTTAGAGCAGTTGTGGTTAAGCTTAGTTTGTTGTATTTGATAATGTTTTTGTGTGGGATTTTTTTATATAAGTTGATATGGTAAACCGTCCTTGAGGTTTGGGGCCTCATTTTCAATGGATCCTTTTGAGGATGTTTCATATATTAATGCACATAGGATAGATGTTTTTGGTATATTCTTTTGGTTTTTACCAAGGATTTTCTGGTTTTATCTTTGTTGAGATCTTGATGACTTGAACATGGGAAACCCTTGAGTCTACAATTGGATAACTTTGATAGGTATTGGTTTCAATTATTTGAGGACTTGGTAGCTATTTTTATGATTTTGATAGGTTCAATATTAAAAGGTCTTCCAAACATTAGGTCTTAGGACACCCTACTATATTATGACCTTGGTTTATAGATCATGATGATCATCTGAGTCATGTTTTTGGTTTTTTCTCTTATGTTTTGGGCTAAAAGTATAGTTGGATTTGAGTATGTATTCTGTTATAATGGTTGTTTATATGTTTGGATGGTTGTATTTTTATTTGTGATGTGAAACTCATATTTCTATATGATTGTTGGTGGTTTATTGAGATATATTGGTCCTCTAGTTATTTTGTGGTAGTGTGTATCTTTTAGTTTCATTTATCTTAAGATTGTGTGTCTCTCCAATTTCACTATTTTAGATAAATAAATTGTTGAGAGAGAAATGATAACTCTGTGCCTCTATTGGGTCTCATGTCAGATGTTTGTTATTGCATTTGTTTGGGAGATATTCCCCAATATTGTTTAATTGTTTTAATAACATATATGAGCTTTTATGACAACTACAAATGTAACGCCCCGACCCCAGCTACCCAGAGCCGGTGCGTTACTTCGTAACATTGGCATGATCCCAAAAGATCAAGTCTCGAAAGACCGATTAGTTTAGTAGCCTTGGAAACACTAGATACATTCATAAACGTTACATTACATCATAAAGTGAAAAACTACAATAACAAAGTCTCCATAGTCCACACTCATATCCTCTTCTGACTATCCCTGCAGGTCATTCATAAAATACTTCTTCACATCCTGGAAAATATTAAAACATTGAAAGGGGTGAGCTCAGATGCTCAGTAAGGATAACAATATTGCGGAAGCTTTCATAAATAAACATAAACATTTAAGGCAATGTATAACTAAAACAAAAGCCTTTTAAACTTGAACATCAACATAATATGGCAAAAGTAAAATGAGATAATGCCATTTACTTCTTCACATGGATATTCTACTGGTCGAATAATCACATGCAATATCAATAACCACTTTCATAATGATGGAATGCATAATGCCAGACTATCATAACCACGTAGTCAAGGCCTCGTGCCAAGACCACAAATAAGATTTTGTCAAGGCCTCGTGCCAAGACACTAGTTTGTCTCATGAGACCTGCCGATGCATCGAGGAGCTATAGCGGGCTCCACCCGTCACTTATTAAGTCCAATGCATTCCTCATATGAATAGGTTTAAACATATCATAAACCATAACATAATTATATCACATAAACAATGCATAAAGGAAACATAACATTTCCACATTTCAATCACAAGATATCAATACAAAACATTGATATAATAAAAACGCTTTCAAAACCATTTTCAATACCAAAATAAAAGAATGTTAAAACATTGTATTTATTTTTCTTTTTAAAAAAAAGTATGGCTTGTAAAGGAAGCCGAAACTCAAATAATGTTCACGGCGGCGGAGAAGTCGTTGTCGCCGCATAAGTACGGAATGAAAAACATTCCCTTTTTGTCATTTAGTAAAATGCTTCGTATAAAAAGATTCCTTTTGAATAAACTTAAAAGTCAAAGGGGTTTATACACCGTATAAAAGAAAGTTGTGTATAAAACCAAATATGCCTCAATGAAAGGAGATTGAGACGAAGTCCTTAAAAAGATCATTTTTAAAATAAAATAGATATATTATGTGTATTCACTATAGGTACACATAAAGAAAGTAAAAATACAAAATAAGACATAATAATATCATGACATAATTTGAAAGTAGGAGATTAACCCAAAGAATGGAAGTTGGGTTAAGAAGTTCCCTTACCTTGTGTCCGACTTGACTCAACCGTTCTTTAACCTCCTGAATAATAAACTAGAGTTAATATATACCTTATTAAGAACCATTCTCAATTTCATTATCCTTATTATATCACTTATTACAATGATATGATCATTATGTAATTATTTAAGTTAATAACGGTCGTTTTGTCGACCTTTGGTACTTGAGTCAAAAATAAACTTCTTATGATTACAAGTTGTTAATGTGGTGAAATATCCATTATATTCATAATTTAGATGTCATATATATCTTATATATCCAGTATATACATTCATTTATAATATTACGTAACATTTAGAGGTAAGAAATGAAATGCACCGTTCATGGAGACGGTAAGCCGTACGTACGCATGAACGCTACTTCCATTTCTATTTCATATTTTCTGGAATGGAATCATAATGATATGAGAGTATATTATAATTCCAGTATAATAACATATATAATATCATTAACTTTATCCTTCACACATCCCACATATGGTATTAACGAATCAAATCACTTTCAGGGGGCGGTAGTCCGCGCTTCCTAAAATGAAGATATCGTGTTTTACCCATAATGGAAACCATAAAGGTATGCCCAAAATGAAAAAAAACAGAAGCTTAAGGAAAACATAAACATATTATATATCATATATAAAAATAGTGACATCATAATGGCCACCTTTGAAGGTGTTAAATGAGTGTTGAACAATCATCGTTTCGGGAGGCAGAATTTCGCCATCCACGGAAACCTTATGTTCTTTAACCATTTGATGTAGTTGTGTGGAAGTGTAGCTCAAATAAATCTTATAACAACATCCTAGTATATTTAAGATACTGGTGTTGTTACAAAAGAAGTAAATAAAAAGAGTTTAGGGGGTTGGAGAAGCAAAATAAAACAAAAGAACATGAGAGAATGAATTACCTTAAAAAGTGTAACTCCTTTTGAGTTGAGCCTAAAGGCTTCCTTTGAAAGGATTCTGCCCAAAGGGAATCCTCTAGGATGAGGAGAGGGATGTGGAGAGAGCAAATGGTCAGGGGTTGGCCGAGCCAATGGCTTGAAGAGTGTGTGAAATGAGGTAGAGGTGGGGGCCTTTTATAAGAGGAGAGGAAGGGCACTTTTGGAAAGTAAAGGAACATTACATTATTTCACAATGCTTTTCGGATTCTAAAGGTCCCACACTTATATAATTCGAGGCTAAGGTGATAAGGTTTAGAAATCTCCTCATCCAATAGGCTTTGGACAAGTGTAAGCCTCGGATTTTGCATTATCTTCTCATTTTATTTAAATCGTTAAATAATGAGGTCATCGCCACATCATAATGATGTCATAAATAATTTAATTTATTTAATGTCTAAAAATTATAAAAAAAATACTATGATGTAGGAAATCTTTTTAGATTTCTAACGAATATTTATAGTCAAAATTTGGACTTGTTTAACCCTACTTAAAAATTGTTTTAGTAAACCAATTTATGTTAGTGTCATTTTCACTTTAACATTAAATAAAAAGTAATTTATGTTATTTCCCTACAAAAGTGGATCCATGGGGTCCCCAAGTTAGGCCATGGCTTGTCTTGGTCGGCCATGACACAACCAATGAGGTTGGGACATGTGTCTAGGTCATTTAATATTATTAAAGTATTATTTATACCTTAAACTACCCTAATTACCACTAATCGCGACTAAGAACTTAATAAGTTACTATTCACCAAAAAATTATTTTTATCCCATTGAACCACATTTTACTTCTTAATGACAACCATGTATGTCGGATTTTTGAAAATCAAATCACAGAAGTGGTAATATTTCATTTAAACGAAAAATTAGTTATTTAACTACCACTTAGTGGTTTCACTATTCATCAAAAATTGAAGTTTTTCAGAATAAGGCCAAAATTTCACCCTAAGCTATAATTGATATTCCGAATTCAAAAATGATGTCTATTTTACAAAATTCCAAACATATTAGTTGCATTAATTAATTTTATAATTAATTCCCGCTGTCACAAAAAATAGCGTGTTTTTAAGAAACAATTTATATCAAAAGATTGGCAATTGTTTATGTCCAATTTCAATGTTAAATTAATTCTAATGACCACCATTGGATAAAATGGTAAAAATATATTCTAATTATACTCTAAAACCACTCAATAGTATAATTTATCACTATGAATTATTTTGATTAAAAAAGTTGTTTTAAGTATTTTTCACTATTCATAAAAATTTTGAAGTTCTCAGAAAATTACAAAAAATTCAACATAGGTTAATTTCAATATTAGGAATACAAAAATGAAGTCCATTTTGAAATATAAAATTTCTATAATTTTAAAAAGTGGTTATTACTATTCATAACGGCTACTTTGATTTGTCGCGATGTTTTAGAACTCGAAGTTGCGTACAATGCAAGCTATTGCATTATTGAAAGAGAGGCGTATCGTGGAAGCTCGGGGTGTTACATTCTCCCCTCCTTCAATAAATTGCGTCCTCGCAATTTGAAATTTTTCTTGGAAAATAAAAGGTTGAAAAGGGAAAATACCTTTGTGGAAAACCCACATCGGAAATAAGATTAATAAAATTTAGCCTTAATAAGAGGTAAATGGAAATAAGAAAGTCACCACCAAATTATAATCTCGATAAGGAGAACATTGGTGGCAATTAGAGACATATAATTGGAGGAAAAACGTAAATATTTGTAGGGAGTGATTGAGGTCATCAATAACAATCAACTGTCAAATTGAGGGCCTCAAAGCCTTCAATCTATATTGATTTAAAATATCATCAGTTCAACAAGACATAAGGTATTAGGATAACACATTTTTTGTTTTAATATCCCTTTACTAAAGTTTAAGAATTAATTTATTCATTGAATAAGAGATAGGTATATATATATTTATGCTTGACAATTAGAGTTTCAACCTTCAACTCATCTTTCACTCAAAATGATAATAGAACTCAAAAATATTATACTTATCCTAATTTTATAAGGTTCCAAATATTAACACATATTATTTAGATTAGTAAAATTATTTTGTAATAACCAGGGACTTCCTGTAGGCTAGTGGTAGGAAATAAAGGCTTGTCGCACTATGGTTGTGGGTTCGATTCCTGCATCTTTGTCCGACGCGACGGGTTATGCCCCACCCTGCAGGTTGTCCTTTTCATAAAACTATAGTATTCCAAGAATAATATCCAGAAAATTTTTAACCTTAAATTTACTATCCAAGGTTCAACTTAATCCACTCCAACCTTTATAGTTATCCAAAATACCTCTATCCAGACTTTCTCTAAAAGGTCTCTTAATTCCAAAATCAATTTATCAGATTCCTCAAACAAATATTAGTTTCTCTTATTGTCACATACTAAAAATATGATTACCTTAATCATATTAAAACCTTACTGAAATCAAAAAGTACTGCAGTACAATCCTTATATAGATCACATTATTCTAATAACCAGAATATAATCCATGAGTCCAAAAGCCCCAATACATTAGTTATTCTGCTTCAACTGTAGTAATAGCATAAGATTGTCCTTGATCCCTTGGCCTTTTCTGAGGTAAGTTTCCTTGACGCTTAGGACATTCATTTGCATAATGACCCATTTCTCTACAATTGTAGCATTCAACTTTGACAGCCTCTTTCTTTCCCTTGCAATCACGAGCCTGGTGACCCTTTTCTCCACATTTATAACAAACTCCCATTCCTTTTAGGCAAGTACCAGGGTGATTCTTCCCACAATTATCACATACTGGAAAATCCTTCTTTCCCTTTTTCCCTTTATCTGTCTCTTGTTCCACCGTTCTCTTCTTCTCTTGCTTTACTTTGTTGTCATAAGACTTAGAGAATTCCTTTTCTGTCTAGATAGCACACGAGACAATATCTTCGTATGATGAGAAGGATTGTGATACCAAAGCTCGACGGAGAAATGGTTTTAACCCATCAAAGAAACGATCAATCTTACTCCTTGGGTTACGTATGTAATCTGCAGCATACCTTGCTAACCTTGTAAAGCTAGCCTCATACTTTGCGACATTCTCATCCTCCTTCTGCCTCAGACTCAGAAATTGCCTTTCCATATCTGCTCGATGGTCACGAGGAAAGTATTTTTCTAAGAAAAGCTCTTTGAACTCCCTCCATTCCATATTCGATACGTCATCATCTTCCTTTGTGTTTTGAATCAGCGACCACCACTGATCGGCATCTCCAGTGAGGCGGTAAACTGCCATGACAACCTTCTCCCTTTCACTACTCCCCAAGGCATGGAATATTTTCTCTAAGGAATTTATCCATTGCTCAGCTACTATAGGATTTGTACTCCCATTGAAGGTTGGTGGTTGTTGCCTCATGAAGCGGTCTAACATTGATCCTCCACGTTGCGGATCAGGGTGCTCCATACGAGTAAGGTTGTTATTCATAACCTGCGTGAGTTGTCCCAGTATGGTGAGAAGCTGATCAGCACCAGTTGTATCACTAGCTCCACCATAATTATCCTGAGCAGGAGGGCAATCCCTACACGGAGTTCGTGCATTGATACAGTTTCCATTCCTTCTACTAGGCGCCATTTCTAAACAATGGAATAAACTAGATTAGTTTATGAATCAAAATACATAATTCCATACTTGTAAAACACTTAACATAAATTGAACTAATTATGGATATAATCCATAATTATAAAAATGTATTCTTTGAGGAAGTATATACTCGTAACCCTTCATAGTGGTTTGTAAAGAAAATGGGAATTATCCAAAGCATATCCCCCGGGAGTGTCGTAACCAAGAGTGCAGCAAGGCCCGTTGTCGTGCACCAGTTCCCGTTCGAGTCTAGCTCAAAGCGGTGTTTTCGGGTTTTACCCCTAGGTACATCTGTGCCAGAGCCACCTCTACCTGCTCGTATCCAGACAGGGATGTATTGCTCGGAAAACTCACAACATCTCTACAATACTAAAATTCTAGGAAGTTCTTCTATACTAATCCTCAAAGTCTATCTTTGGGCTATGTGCTCTAATCAGAGTTTATCTAAATCTAGCTTCCAAGGTTAGTACTAAACTGCCTTTGATACCAACTGTAACGCCCCGACCCCAGCTACCCAGAGCCGGTGCGTTACTTCGTAACATTGGCATGATCCCAAAAGATCAAGTCTCGAAAGACCGATTAGTTTAGTAGCCTTGGAAACACTAGATACATTCATAAACGTTACATTACATCATAAAGTGAAAAACTACAATAACAAAGTCTCCATAGTCCACACTCATATCCTCTTCTGACTATCCCTACAGGTCATTCATAAAATACTTCTTCACATCCTGGAAAATATTAAAACATTGAAAGGGGTGAGCTCAGATGCTCAGTAAGGATAACAATATTGCGGAAGCTTTCATAAATAAACATAAACATTTAAGGCAATGTATAACTAAAACAAAAGCCTTTTAAACTTGAACATCAACATAATATGGCAAAAGTAAAATGAGATAATGCCATTTACTTCTTCACATGGATATTCTACTGGTCGAATAATCACATGCAATATCAATAACCACTTTCATAATGATGGAATGCATAATGCCAGACTATCATAACCACGTAGTCAAGGCCTCGTGCCAAGACCACAAATAAGATTTTGTCAAGGCCTCGTGCCAAGACACTAGTTTGTCTCATGAGACCTGCCGATGCATCGAGGAGCTATAGCGGGCTCCACCCGTCACTTATTAAGTCCAATGCATTCCTCATATGAATAGGTTTAAACATATCATAAACCATAACATAATTATATCACATAAACAATGCATAAAGGAAACATAACATTTCCACATTTCAATCACAAGATATCAATACAAAACATTGATATAATAAAAACGCTTTCAAAACCATTTTCAATACCAAAATAAAAGAATGTTAAAACATTGTATTTATTTTTCTTTTTAAAAAAAAGTATGGCTTGTAAAGGAAGCCGAAACTCAAATAATGTTCACGGCGGCGGAGAAGTCGTTGTCGCCGCATAAGTACGGAATGAAAAACATTCCCTTTTTGTCATTTAGTAAAATGCTTCGTATAAAAAGATTCCTTTTGAATAAACTTAAAAGTCAAAGGGGTTTATACACCGTATAAAATAAAGTTGTGTATAAAACCAAATATGCCTCAATGAAAGGAGATTGAGACGAAGTCCTTAAAAAGATCATTTTTAAAATAAAATAGATATATTATGTGTATTCACTATAGGTACACATAAAGAAAGTAAAAATACAAAATAAGACATAATAATATCATGACATAATTTGAAAGTAGGAGATTAACCCAAAGAATGGAAGTTGGGTTAAGAAGTTCCCTTACCTTGTGTCCGACTTGACTCAACCGTTCTTTAACCTCCTGAATAATAAACTAGAGTTAATATATACCTTATTAAGAACCATTCTCAATTTCATTATCCTTATTATATCACTTATTACAATGATATGATCATTATGTAATTATTTAAGTTAATAACGGTCGTTTTGTCGACCTTTGGTACTTGAGTCAAAAATAAACTTCTTATGATTACAAGTTGTTAATGTGGTGAAATATCCATTATATTCATAATTTAGATGTCATATATATCTTATATATCCAGTATATACATTCATTTATAATATTACGTAACATTTAGAGGTAAGAAATGAAATGCACCGTTCATGGAGACGGTAAGCCGTACGTACGCATGAACGCTACTTCCATTTCTATTTCATATTTTCTGGAATGGAATCATAATGATATGAGAGTATATTATAATTCCAGTATAATAACATATATAATATCATTAACTTTATCCTTCACACATCCCACATATGGTATTAACGAATCAAATCACTTTCAGGGGGCGGTAGTCCGCGCTTCCTAAAATGAAGATATCGTGTTTTACCCATAATGGAAACCATAAAGGTATGCCCAAAATGAAAAAAAACAGAAGCTTAAGGAAAACATAAACATATTATATATCATATATAAAAATAGTGACATCATAATGGCCACCTTTGAAGGTGTTAAATGAGTGTTGAACAATCATCGTTTCGGGAGGCAGAATTTCGCCATCCACGGAAACCTTATGTTCTTTAACCATTTGATGTAGTTGTGTGGAAGTGTAGCTCAAATAAATCTTATAACAACATCCTAGTATATTTAAGATACTGGTGTTGTTACAAAAGAAGTAAATAAAAAGAGTTTAGGGGGTTGGAGAAGCAAAATAAAACAAAAGAACATGAGAGAATGAATTACCTTAAAAAGTGTAACTCCTTTTGAGTTGAGCCTAAAGGCTTCCTTTGAAAGGATTCTGCCCAAAGGGAATCCTCTAGGATGAGGAGAGGGATGTGGAGAGAGCAAATGGGCAGGGGTTGGCCGAGCCAATGGCTTGAAGAGTGTGTGAAATGAGGTAGAGGTGGGGGCCTTTTATAAGAGGAGAGGAAGGGCACTTTTGGAAAGTAAAGGAACATTACATTATTTCACAATGCTTTTCGGATTCTAAAGGTCCCACACTTATATAATTCGAGGCTAAGGTGATAAGGTTTAGAAATCTCCTCATCCAATAGGCTTTGGACAAGTGTAAGCCTCGGATTTTGCATTATCTTCTCATTTTATTTAAATCGTTAAATAATGAGGTCATCGCCACATCATAATGATGTCATAAATAATTTAATTTATTTAATGTCTAAAAATTATAAAAAAAATACTATGATGTAGGAAATCTTTTTAGCTTTCTAACGAATATTTATAGTCAAAATTTGGACTTGTTTAACCCTACTTAAAAATTGTTTTAGTAAACCAATTTATGTTAGTGTCATTTTCACTTTAACATTAAATAAAAAGTAATTTATGTTATTTCCCTACAAAAGTGGATCCATGGGGTCCCCAAGTTAGGCCATGGCTTGTCTTGGTCGGCCATGACACAACCAATGAGGTTGGGACATGTGTCTAGGTCATTTAATATTATTAAAGTATTATTTATACCTTAAACTACCCTAATTACCACTAATCGCGACTAAGAACTTAATAAGTTACTATTCACCAAAAAATTATTTTTATCCCATTGAACCACATTTTACTTCTTAATGACAACCATGTATGTCGGATTTTTGAAAATCAAATCACAGAAGTGGTAATATTTCATTTAAACGAAAAATTAGTTATTTAACTACCACTTAGTGGTTTCACTATTCATCAAAAATTGAAGTTTTTCAGAATAAGGCCAAAATTTCACCCTAAGCTATAATTGATATTCCGAATTCAAAAATGATGTCTATTTTACAAAATTCCAAACATATTAGTTGCATTAATTAATTTTATAATTAATTCCCGCTGTCACAAAAAATAGCGTGTTTTTAAGAAACAATTTATATCAAAAGATTGGCAATTGTTTATGTCCAATTTCAATGTTAAATTAATTCTAATGACCACCATTGGATAAAATGGTAAAAATATATTCTAATTATACTCTAAAACCACTCAATAGTATAATTTATCACTATGAATTATTTTGATTAAAAAAGTTGTTTTAAGTATTTTTCACTATTCATAAAAATTTTGAAGTTCTCAGAAAATTACAAAAAATTCAACATAGGTTAATTTCAATATTAGGAATACAAAAATGAAGTCCATTTTGAAATATAAAATTTCTATAATTTTAAAAAGTGGTTATTACTATTCATAACGGCTACTTTGATTTGTCGCGATGTTTTAGAACTCGAAGTTGCGTACAATGCAAGCTATTGCATTATTGAAAGAGAGGCGTATCGTGGAAGCTCGGGGTGTTACATTCTCCCCTCCTTCAATAAATTGCGTCCTCGCAATTTGAAATTTTTCTTGGAAAATAAAAGGTTGAAAAGGGAAAATACCTTTGTGGAAAACCCACATCGGAAATAAGATTAATAAAATTTAGCCTTAATAAGAGGTAAATGGAAATAAGAAAGTCACCACCAAATTATAATCTCGATAAGGAGAACATTGGTGGAAATTAGAGACATATAATTGGAGGAAAAACGTAAATATTTGTAGGGAGTGATTGAGGTCATCAATAACAATCAACTGTCAAATTGAGGGCCTCAAAGCCTTCAATCTATATTGATTTAAAATATCATCAGTTCAACAAGACATAAGGTATTAGGATAACACATTTTTTGTTTTAATATCCCTTTACTAAAGTTTAAGAATTAATTTATTCATTGAATAAGAGATAGGTATATATATATTTATGCTTGACAATTAGAGTTTCAACCTTCAACTCATCTTTCACTCAAAATGATAATAGAACTCAAAAATATTATACTTATCCTAATTTTATAAGGTTCCAAATATTAACACATATTATTTAGATTAGTAAAATTATTTTGTAATAACCAGGGACTTCCTGTAGGCTAGTGGTAGGAAATAAAGGCTTGTCGCACTATGGTTGTGGGTTCGATTCCTGCATCTTTGTCCGACGCGACGGGTTATGCCCCACCCTGCAGGTTGTCCTTTTCATAAAACTATAGTATTCCAAGAATAATATCCAGAAAATTTTTAACCTTAAATTTACTATCCAAGGTTCAACTTAATCCACTCCAACCTTTATAGTTATCCAAAATACCTCTATCCAGACTTTCTCTAAAAGGTCTCTTAATTCCAAAATCAATTTATCAGATTCCTCAAACAAATATTAGTTTCTCTTATTGTCACATACTAAAAATATGATTACCTTAATCATATTAAAACCTTACTGAAATCAAAAAGTACTGCAGTACAATCCTTATATAGATCACATTATTCTAATAACCAGAATATAATCCATGAGTCCAAAAGCCCCAATACATTAGTTATTCTGCTTCAACTGTAGTAATAGCATAAGATTGTCCTTGATCCCTTGGCCTTTTCTGAGGTAAGTTTCCTTGACGCTTAGGACATTCATTTGCATAATGACCCATTTCTCTACAATTGTAGCATTCAACTTTGACAGCCTCTTTCTTTCCCTTGCAATCACGAGCCTGGTGACCCTTTTCTCCACATTTATAACAAACTCCCATTCCTTTTAGGCAAGTACCAGGGTGATTCTTCCCACAATTATCACATACTGGAAAATCCTTCTTTCCCTTTTTCCCTTTATCTGTCTCTTGTTCCACCGTTCTCTTCTTCTCTTGCTTTACTTTGTTGTCATAAGACTTAGAGAATTCCTTTTCTGTCTTGATAGCACACGAGACAATATCTTCGTATGATGAGAAGGATTGTGATACCAAAGCTCGACGGAGAAATGGTTTTAACCCATCAAAGAAACGATCAATCTTACTCCTTGGGTTACGTATGTAATCTGCAGCATACCTTGCTAACCTTGTAAAGCTAGCCTCATACTTTGCGACATTCTCATCCTCCTTCTGCCTCAGACTCAGAAATTGCCTTTCCATATCTGCTCGATGGTCACGAGGAAAGTATTTTTCTAAGAAAAGCTCTTTGAACTCCCTCCATTCCATATTCGATACGTCATCATCTTCCTTTGTGTTTTGAATCAGCGACCACCACTGATCGGCATCTCCAGTGAGGCGGTAAACTGCCATGACAACCTTCTCCCTTTCACTACTCCCCAAGGCATGGAATATTTTCTCTAAGGAATTTATCCATTGCTCAGCTACTATAGGATTTGTACTCCCATTGAAGGTTGGTGGTTGTTGCCTCATGAAGCGGTCTAACATTGATCCTCCACGTTGCGGATCAGGGTGCTCCATACGAGTAAGGTTGTTATTCATAACCTGCGTGAGTTGTCCCAGTATGGTGAGAAGCTGATCAGCACCAGTTGTATCACTAGCTCCACCATAATTATCCTGAGCAGGAGGGCAATCCCTACACGGAGTTCGTGCATTGATACAGTTTCCATTCCTTCTACTAGGCGCCATTTCTAAACAATGGAATAAACTAGATTAGTTTATGAATCAAAATACATAATTCCATACTTGTAAAACACTTAACATAAATTGAACTAATTATGGATATAATCCATAATTATAAAAATGTATTCTTTGAGGAAGTATATACTCGTAACCCTTCATAGTGGTTTGTAAAGAAAATGGGAATTATCCAAAGCATATCCCCCGGGAGTGTCGTAACCAAGAGTGCAGCAAGGCCCGTTGTCGTGCACCAGTTCCCGTTCGAGTCTAGCTCAAAGCGGTGTTTTCGGGTTTTACCCCTAGGTACATCTGTGCCAGAGCCACCTCTACCTGCTCGTATCCAGACAGGGATGTATTGCTCGGAAAACTCACAACATCTCTACAATACTAAAATTCTAGGAAGTTCTTCTATACTAATCCTCAAAGTCTATCTTTGGGCTATGTGCTCTAATCAGAGTTTATCTAAATCTAGCTTCCAAGGTTAGTACTAAACTGCCTTTGATACCAACTGTAACGCCCCGACCCCAGCTACCCAGAGCCGGTGCGTTACTTCGTAACATTGGCATGATCCCAAAAGATCAAGTCTCGAAAGACCGATTAGTTTAGTAGCCTTGGAAACACTAGATACATTCATAAACGTTACATTACATCATAAAGTGAAAAACTACAATAACAAAGTCTCCATAGTCCACACTCATATCCTCTTCTGACTATCCCTACAGGTCATTCATAAAATACTTCTTCACATCCTGGAAAATATTAAAACATTGAAAGGGGTGAGCTCAGATGCTCAGTAAGGATAACAATATTGCGGAAGCTTTCATAAATAAACATAAACATTTAAGGCAATGTATAACTAAAACAAAAGCCTTTTAAACTTGAACATCAACATAATATGGCAAAAGTAAAATGAGATAATGCCATTTACTTCTTCACATGGATATTCTACTGGTCGAATAATCACATGCAATATCAATAACCACTTTCATAATGATGGAATGCATAATGCCAGACTATCATAACCACGTAGTCAAGGCCTCGTGCCAAGACCACAAATAAGATTTTGTCAAGGCCTCGTGCCAAGACACTAGTTTGTCTCATGAGACCTGCCGATGCATCGAGGAGCTATAGCGGGCTCCACCCGTCACTTATTAAGTCCAATGCATTCCTCATATGAATAGGTTTAAACATATCATAAACCATAACATAATTATATCACATAAACAATGCATAAAGGAAACATAACATTTCCACATTTCAATCACAAGATATCAATACAAAACATTGATATAATAAAAACGCTTTCAAAACCATTTTCAATACCAAAATAAAAGAATGTTAAAACATTGTATTTATTTTTCTTTTTAAAAAAAAGTATGGCTTGTAAAGGAAGCCGAAACTCAAATAATGTTCACGGCGGCGGAGAAGTCGTTGTCGCCGCATAAGTACGGAATGAAAAACATTCCCTTTTTGTCATTTAGTAAAATGCTTCGTATAAAAAGATTCCTTTTGAATAAACTTAAAAGTCAAAGGGGTTTATACACCGTATAAAATAAAGTTGTGTATAAAACCAAATATGCCTCAATGAAAGGAGATTGAGACGAAGTCCTTAAAAAGATCATTTTTAAAATAAAATAGATATATTATGTGTATTCACTATAGGTACACATAAAGAAAGTAAAAATACAAAATAAGACATAATAATATCATGACATAATTTGAAAGTAGGAGATTAACCCAAAGAATGGAAGTTGGGTTAAGAAGTTCCCTTACCTTGTGTCCGACTTGACTCAACCGTTCTTTAACCTCCTGAATAATAAACTAGAGTTAATATATACCTTATTAAGAACCATTCTCAATTTCATTATCCTTATTATATCACTTATTACAATGATATGATCATTATGTAATTATTTAAGTTAATAACGGTCGTTTTGTCGACCTTTGGTACTTGAGTCAAAAATAAACTTCTTATGATTACAAGTTGTTAATGTGGTGAAATATCCATTATATTCATAATTTAGATGTCATATATATCTTATATATCCAGTATATACATTCATTTATAATATTACGTAACATTTAGAGGTAAGAAATGAAATGCACCGTTCATGGAGACGGTAAGCCGTACGTACGCATGAACGCTACTTCCATTTCTATTTCATATTTTCTGGAATGGAATCATAATGATATGAGAGTATATTATAATTCCAGTATAATAACATATATAATATCATTAACTTTATCCTTCACACATCCCACATATGGTATTAACGAATCAAATCACTTTCAGGGGGCGGTAGTCCGCGCTTCCTAAAATGAAGATATCGTGTTTTACCCATAATGGAAACCATAAAGGTATGCCCAAAATGAAAAAAAACAGAAGCTTAAGGAAAACATAAACATATTATATATCATATATAAAAATAGTGACATCATAATGGCCACCTTTGAAGGTGTTAAATGAGTGTTGAACAATCATCGTTTCGGGAGGCAGAATTTCGCCATCCACGGAAACCTTATGTTCTTTAACCATTTGATGTAGTTGTGTGGAAGTGTAGCTCAAATAAATCTTATAACAACATCCTAGTATATTTAAGATACTGGTGTTGTTACAAAAGAAGTAAATAAAAAGAGTTTAGGGGGTTGGAGAAGCAAAATAAAACAAAAGAACATGAGAGAATGAATTACCTTAAAAAGTGTAACTCCTTTTGAGTTGAGCCTAAAGGCTTCCTTTGAAAGGATTCTGCCCAAAGGGAATCCTCTAGGATGAGGAGAGGGATGTGGAGAGAGCAAATGGGCAGGGGTTGGCCGAGCCAATGGCTTGAAGAGTGTGTGAAATGAGGTAGAGGTGGGGGCCTTTTATAAGAGGAGAGGAAGGGAACTTTTGGAAAGTAAAGGAACATTACATTATTTCACAATGCTTTTCGGATTCTAAAGGTCCCACACTTATATAATTCGAGGCTAAGGTGATAAGGTTTCGAAATCTCCTCATCCAATAGGCTTTGGACAAGTGTAAGCCTCGGATTTTGCATTATCTTCTCATTTTATTTAAATCGTTAAATAATGAGGTCATCGCCACATCATAATGATGTCATAAATAATTTAATTTATTTAATGTCTAAAAATTATAAAAAAAATACTATGATGTAGGAAATCTTTTTAGCTTTCTAACGAATATTTATAGTCAAAATTTGGACTTGTTTAACCCTACTTAAAAATTGTTTTAGTAAACCAATTTATGTTAGTGTCATTTTCACTTTAACATTAAATAAAAAGTAATTTATGTTATTTCCCTACAAAAGTGGATCCATGGGGTCCCCAAGTTAGGCCATGGCTTGTCTTGGTCGGCCATGACACAACCAATGAGGTTGGGACATGTGTCTAGGTCATTTAATATTATTAAAGTATTATTTATACCTTAAACTACCCTAATTACCACTAATCGCGACTAAGAACTTAATAAGTTACTATTCACCAAAAAATTATTTTTATCCCATTGAACCACATTTTACTTCTTAATGACAACCATGTATGTCGGATTTTTGAAAATCAAATCACAGAAGTGGTAATATTTCATTTAAACGAAAAATTAGTTATTTAACTACCACTTAGTGGTTTCACTATTCATCAAAAATTGAAGTTTTTCAGAATAAGGCCAAAATTTCACCCTAAGCTATAATTGATATTCCGAATTCAAAAATGATGTCTATTTTACAAAATTCCAAACATATTAGTTGCATTAATTAATTTTATAATTAATTCCCGCTGTCACAAAAAATAGCGTGTTTTTAAGAAACAATTTATATCAAAAGATTGGCAATTGTTTATGTCCAATTTCAATGTTAAATTAATTCTAATGACCACCATTGGATAAAATGGTAAAAATATATTCTAATTATACTCTAAAACCACTCAATAGTATAATTTATCACTATGAATTATTTTGATTAAAAAAGTTGTTTTAAGTATTTTTCACTATTCATAAAAATTTTGAAGTTCTCAGAAAATTACAAAAAATTCAACATAGGTTAATTTCAATATTAGGAATACAAAAATGAAGTCCATTTTGAAATATAAAATTTCTATAATTTTAAAAAGTGGTTATTACTATTCATAACGGCTACTTTGATTTGTCGCGATGTTTTAGAACTCGAAGTTGCGTACAATGCAAGCTATTGCATTATTGAAAGAGAGGCGTATCGTGGAAGCTCGGGGTGTTACAACAAATGCAGGCTCCCAGATCCATTTCTAAAAACATAATTTTTACATTTATGGATTTGATACCAATTAACATAAACTATTTTTTCCCATCCATAACATAAAGTATCATACATAAATATTGTATTATTTAAATACCTAAAACAAAATATATTTTTAGAGTTTTATATAATTAGGAATAATTCATACATAATAATACCTATTTCCTTATAATGGAATTTTTTCCACTATAACTAGCTATACTTATTTTACAATAAGCCTTAAAAAATATGATAAAATTAATCAAACATGATATGATTATAGGCCTAATTCATTTATAATATTTCTTCATAACTTGTGAAATTGAAAACATAAGAATGGTGATCTGAAATGATCAGTAAGGGTAAACATAAGCATTAACCATTAAGTGTCATTAGTGAGAATAATATGGTCATGTTGGTATGATGACATAATAAAAGTTTTTAAAAATAACATAATAAAATTTATACCCATAAAATTGTGGATCATAAATGATGATAAAATTCATAAATAATTAACACAATTTAAGAGTCATTTAATTCAAAAATCATGATCTATATGAAAATAATCATTGTTAAAATGAAACATTATAATGTATTAAAATAAAAATAAAATTGTGTATGTAACATGGAACATCAGTCATTTAAAATAACTATCTTACATCAATTAACTCCATCACTTTACCTAATGAATTAGAGGGCTACAATGGACCATCCATTCCTTGGTATATAATGGATCCACTTGTCGATAATCCCCACACATTTCCATCTACCATACAATGAAATTTTTTTTTTATAATTTTTCACATTCAAACAAAACACAATTCAAAATAGCTATCATTCTCTTTTAGCATGATTAACCCATAGAAGAGAAATAATTTCCAATAAAATATTTTTAATATAATTATAATCTATACAGATAAATTTTAAGTATGGTATCATTGGAATATATCCTCCATTTAATCATATATATACAATAAAGTTTATTTATATAGATAAATAATAATTTCAAAATAACATTTAAAATAATTCATTGAAAACATGGGAAAATATCCTTATCTTTTCAGGATGTTTTATAAAAATATCAATAATATTCAAAAACATTATTTAAAAATAAATGCGGATAGTTTTAAGAGAAGATTAAATTTAATGAATTGTAATGATAACAATAAAATAATTCCATATCATGGATGTTAAAATTTTCATTCTTTTCAAACTTTTGAAAAGAGAGTCAAAAGTGTCTCATGTTGAAAATGTTAGGAAAATTCCTTTAAAAAAAATTAAATTAAGATAAAATAAAATATTTAATAACATTATAAAATTATATACTTTTATAAAATAAAATTATTGAATTAAAATAAATAATTTAGAAGAATATTTTGGCTGGAAGTCATTATAAAATTTGAAATAATGTTTTAATGAATATCCATTTATAGCCTTTTAATAACAAAAACAATTTGTGAGTAAGAACCTAATAAGAAACCTAAACTATAATGAGTATAATTTTTTTTATAATATTTTATTTCAATATCCATTTTAAACTCTATATTAATTAATAAACATGCATTAATCTAAACATTAATCAATAAATGATTTTTTAGATGAGGAATCCTTGAAAATTTGGTAATACCAGAATAAAAATTCCATTGAATAGAGGAACATAATAAGATTATGTATAAACCATAATTTACTGAAATAAAATATTGAAACATATTTATGGTTCAGTAAGTACCCCATATAAAATAAATTAGGTTGTATAACATGAAATATGTCTCAATAAATTTAAATTGAGGCTAAGAAAACCCTTGTAGATTTTATAAAATTTGAATCAACATATCATGAATCATATAACATTAAAGGAAAATTAAATCTCTTTTTATAATAATCATACATGATATAATATCTCAATATTTATTATATAAAACTTATATAAGGAAGTGGTTGCTTAATATAAGGCATGTTTCAAAGAAACAATACTGAGAAAAAATAATCATTCCAAATAATACATCATTAATGTTAAAATTTAATCAATAAAGTGTTTAAGTGTAATAGTTGAAAAACCAAAAAATAAAAGTATAATTAAAACAACAAACAATAATATTTTTTCACACATAATACTGTAATAACAAAGTCAACAAAGTAGATGTATAAGATAATGAATGGAAATTTAGTAATGAAACCCCTTACTGTGAGTCCAAACATAAAATGTATGTCCTCTAAATCCTATCTAAAAAGTTATATTAATTATTTACATGTTTAATAACATTTTAAAGGTTTATTAATTTATCATTAACCATTTATTTATATGAGGTATTTAATTACTTATTTGGTTAAGTCTATGTTGGATGTTTTATGGATATTTGGTTCATAATTTGAAACTAACTCCAATATTTTGATCGTGGTCAAAAAGTTAATTGTCCCATCATATACATAGTAGTAATCATAAAATAATTATAATTTTTATTCATTAAATCAAATTTCATAACCAAACATAGAATTCATAATTTAAAAAATGAATCATATTTCTTCATGGAGGTTGTAATTCACAAGTACACACAGAAAACATTACCATTTTCTAAAGTAAGAAAGGGTAAGATAATAGATTATTTATTATCCTTAAAAATGATCATTATTTCATTAATACCATATATATTCATTAAACTCATAATTATAAATATATAGGATATGAGGTAATGGAAAATTAAACACATCACTTTGTGGAGTTGGTATTCCAGACATACGAATAAATGATGTTTTAATTCACCATAGAATTGAAAAGAATATGAATAAAGAGATGAAATTAACATAATAACTTCATTATAAATGGTAGATTTTTATTTTATTATATTGGATTGGGTTTTTATTAATTTAAGGATATATAATAATATGTTAAATAAAAAATCTTAGTTATTATGTTTACCTTATATTTGAAGAACCTCTTTTATATCTCATTAAGGACTATAGGTATGGTGTTTTAAGAATACCAAAAACTATATAATGTATCTGAGGAAGTTAATAAGTGGTTTTGGTATGATTTTTTTTGAGATAAGTTGATAAATTAGTGTGAGGAATAAATGAGAGGTGGTGTACTTATATAAGAGATGATATGGGCACCATTGCAATTGCTTAAAGTATTAAATTAATATAAATTAATTTTATTGTTCATTTGGACCAAAAATAATAAATTTCAAAACTTGAAAAATTATAAATAGGAATAATCTCTTCCAATAAAATTTAAAAATAAATTACATGATTATTTGATAATTATTTTTTAATATTAACCCTCATTAACACTTTTGGTGATTACCACGATATCGAAGTCTTTCACTCTTTAAGCGCAATGAAAGACACTATAAAAGGACAAGTGAATAGTAAGGGGAAAATAGATTAAATTATAGATAATATAGAAATATACATTCTATTTATAAGATTTATATAATTTTTAAATATTTAGTAAAGTTTTATTTAACACTAAATACCATTTAAGTCATTTTTGTGAATATTCAAATAATTAACCTTACAAAAATATCAATAAAATATTGTGGTTAGAATATAAACTTTTTAATCATAAATAATACATTATATGTATCAAAACACTTCATGGAACATAATTACTCACCTAAAAAATATTAGATTTTATTTGTTTAAAATCATTTAGAGGATTTTTCTACTGTTTAGATTGGCACATTGTTGGTGTTGTGTTAGAGTTTAATGTAATTATCAGATCACCAAAAATAAAAAATAATTACCATGATAAAAAAGTATTTAATATATAAAATATCAATTTATAACCAAACATGACCTCCATTTATCCCTATTAAATAATATTATATTTATTAATACAAAAATGTGAAATTTTGGAATTATTATTTACTTAAAATATTATTTAGATCATTATCAAAGAAAAGTGGCACTATGTTTCCACATCATTGAATATTGGATGATAATCTATAAACTAAACTAATATAATTAAAATAATCAAGATTATATATATATTTTTAAATCATTTTTACATTATTTCTAAATATAATTACACAATTTAACCTTATTAACATGAAAAATATTTTCCAACTTACTATTAAGAATCAGAAAAAATTGCCTATTTACCAAATTTGGACACGCTGTTTCAAAATATAGAATATATTTTATCAAATTTTATCCCTATTAGTGGTAGAAATTACTTTTAAAATGAACCTATGAAACATGATGAAATTTCAAAGATAATTAAAAACAAAATGGGACTCTATAAATACAAAAAAAGTGACAGTTTTAAATAAAATTTGTATTATTCACTATTCATGAAAAAATAAATATTTTCAGTAAAATCCCAAAATTACACATTAATATAATTTTTTTATTATGAATTAAAAATATATTATTATTTTAATAAAATTCATAAATGTGGAATAAATTAATTTTAATATTTCCTGATAAAAAGTATTAGAAATTTTTTTGGCAATATAAGTGTTCTTGAAGGAAAAAATTACTTCACTAATAATTGAGTGCTTGTTTATTGAGCATTAATAAATAAGTTTTTTTTGAGTAGGGCCATTTTATATATATTTCATAATGAGGTTACTCTTATTCATACCTTACCATTTTTGAGTATGTTATATTGGTTATATTTAAAATAATATAATTTTGTAATTTGTTTCATCTTGGTGTTGTATGTTATATATGTTATCGAAAATAGTCTTGTTTTAAACATAATTTTCATATTTTTATAGTTTTTTTTTCAGTAGATTAATTTCTTAGTAATCCTCTAGTTTTTTCCCCACCCACCTACATCTTAATATGAGATGTTGTGGTGGTTTTTTTTCATGTTCACACTCCTTACATCGAGGAAATTTGATGGGTAGAAATTAGCATGGTGGGGTGAATTGTAACACATCCATGTTACTATTGTGGTAATATTTTAATTTATTTATTTATGTTTTTGTGTGATTTAGATCATTTTCATAAATTTTGGGAGGTAATCATGGATCTAATGAAGTGGAAGGCCTAGAATACTACATCATAGGCCTTAACCTATGGAGGACACACCATAGTGGATGGTAGTGAAAACATTATGTCTTTTTGATTATGGTGCTATGTGGAATAATCCTTGGGAAATTACATAGAGTGAGTTGTGAATAGGTGTTATTTAAGGTATAAAATGGAATTCCACACTACTTGGAATTGGATGAACTATAGTGTATGCTTTATAATGGTAAGTATGAAGTTGAGTAAGAGTTAGAGAGGAAGTCCGCACCATAGGGGTTAGGTAACGTCCTTGTGGATATTACTTAAGGGTGAATTTATATTTTTGTATGGGTTTAGCGTAGGGGTACAATGTAATAGTAAAAGTGGTCATATAAACTGAAACATATGAGGATACACCATATTATCCTCAGTTTTTAGGGGATTTGGACCCACAACTCTATGGTCCTCTATGATACATCCTGAAGTCTATGTTATAGAGGTTATTGGGGAGGGGCCATTACACCGTAAGGGTATGCATTTCATCGTGGTTTTTTCAACCTAGGATAAAATTTTAAGAATTCATAATTTTTCACCTATTTGATTTTTATGAATTTTATCCTCTGTTTCTAGTCACCATCTCTTAGAATGACTAAGTGTGTACACATTGGGAGTTCATGCTTTTATATATTCTTTCTCTTGGGTACCTTGATTATTTCTTTATAATTCAATTTTTTCTATAGTATTCCCCTTCATTGTTCTTTTACTCTCCTTAACATCTATTTACACTCAATTTTAAAATTCTACCATGAACCCTAGTGATTATGTGGATTGATTTTTGGATTTCTTTGTCTTCTAATCAAGAGTATTTTAGTTGTTGTGGTTTGAGGATGGTGTCTTCCAGATTAGTTGGGATTCTGTATTTGTATTAAATTTGTTTGATTCTTGATTTCACTTGGATCAAGGTAGGTATTTTTTTCTTTTCCATTATTTATAATTTCAATAAAGAATATTTTTTTTAAATTACTTTTAATGGAATTAATCCTTTATTTGTTAGGTATAATATATGTTTTTTAAGTACACTATTCATTACACACATTGGAAAATGGTATTTTAATGATTTTATGTTTTTCCAAAGTGTCTTAAGAACCAAGATTTTGATAATGTAATTTAAATTGGTTTTTTTTTGAATTAAAATTAATTTTTTAAATGGTTTTTTAACCTCGTTAGGGTCAAAAATGAAAAAATGTAGGATTTTATAAATTGACTGGGAAAGAGGGATAAATTTGATTCCTTAAATTTTTTTAATTAATAGGGATCAATGTTATATAATGGTTTGAATCATTGTTCCTAATTGTTTTTTATAGAATGGTTTTAAATGGAATTTTAAATGATGTAATAGTGGTTTTACATTTCAATCTAGTTTTATTAATTATAGTTTTTCACATTTTATTATATTTTCGGTTGTGTGGGTTTGTCAAATCCTATTGATCCCCCTTTTATAACTATGATGATTTAAATAGTGACTCTCATGAGGGATTTTATGTATTTATTTGGTATGTACAATGTGGAATATTTTATTTCTTAGGTTAGTTTGAGAGGTAATTTGAGATTTATAATTTTTTTTATTGATTTATTGCTTAGGGGATTTGATTATTTTCTCACCTCTTGTTTATTATATCATGGGAAGGCCTAATTACATGGATAGGTTAACCTAGATACGATGAGGTCTATCCCACTAGTTATGGGTGTCACCCCAACTTGTGAATTAATTAATGTGTTGCCCCATGTATCTAGTGAATTAATTATATATGTGGTCATTCTAGCAGTTGGATAGAGAATTCATTACTAAGTGTCCCTAACCTTAGGGACTTAGGGAACTTCCCCGTGATATCTATTGTTATTGATGATACTGTATAAGTAATTTATTCATATCTTTCTACATCCCCTATTTTTATTAAATAATGTTGTACCATTGTGAATTTTTTTTTCTATTTTAATCCCTTATTGATGTAGTGTCATCTTGAGTGTATTCTTATTTTTATGAGATATATGTTTTTATTTAAAATTTATTTTCTATAAATGTATTTGGAAATGGTTTAAAAATTAAAGAAATGATTTTTAGTTATTGAGGGGTATTTTAAATAATGTTTTGAATTTGTTATTTTAATGTGATGGGTTTCATTTATATTTTATAAAATACAAAGTGGTTATTTTATAGGTAAAGAAAATGATACGTGGTTTGTTTTATTTTTTTCACTCATAAAATCCAATATTGTAAATTTAATTAAAACTATCTTAAATGAAATTTATTTTAAATGGAATTCCACAAACTCTTTGGTTAAATCCTATCAGGATTGACTTCAATCACATACATCAAACACCATTGTTGTATATGGTTCTTATGTTTTCATTTTAGGTTAATGAGGTAGTGATATTTTTCTTGTTTGATGTTTTGGTTGGTCGTATGGGTGTGAGATCAAGGTGTGGTGAGTGGCCAGAGGTTACGTGTAGGTGATTAGGAGTTATTGGGAATTTTTTTGTTTTATCCTTAATAGTTTTATATACCATCTTCATAGGTATAAGATTCTCATTGATTAATTTTGTATATAAGATATTGTATTTATTTATCCTTGGTTTTTGTGATTTTTTATTTATATTTTATACTATGTTTGGATGTTTCTCTCTATTTCAAAGTTATTATTTATGTGTGTGTGAGTATGAAATATAGATGGGACATGTTGGAATATTAGGATAAATATGTTTTATTATTATTATTATTTAATGGTGAAATCACTCCCACCTTTTCATGTTTCAATTCCTTGGAACTAGTTAACATCCCATGGTGATTGGGAATGTGCCTTGGGTATGTCATGGGCTATCATAGGTTCCTTGTTCAGGGGTACCATGGGCTGATTCATGGTGCATCCCAAATTGGATGAGGTTCAATTATTCCACTAGATCCTAAGTAAATGATCTATCATCAACCCCATTTATGGTGGATGAGGAACCACCAACCCATTCAATGTAGTTGTTGTACCATTAATGAACCAAGGGTTGATGGAATACCACCATAAAATTGGTTTAAGTGGACGAGGCACTTCCACATATGAAGAAACTAAAAATAAGAATTTTAAATTATTTTAATTAAAATATAATTGTATATAATAATAGAAAACATCATAATTTCTTTATTTAAGACATAATCCTATCTCAAAGGCCTATTTGTAGGCCATCTCGCCATTATAGTTTATCATAATAAAGACAAAACAAACCAAGGTATACATTAGGGAACTACATTAATCTCATAAGATCATTTATCATTCATATATACCCATACCATGTTAATGTTTTTTTATAACACACTCCACATAATAATTATACATTAATAACCATTGGTGTCAACTCCAAAAACACACCATACACTCATATCTTTTTAGTGTCCAATCTCACTAGAGGAAAATAAAGAAAATATATTTAATTTAGTTTTAGTGTATAATCATAAAAGGAATAATTTCCAAATTTTCATACAAATGAAATAGTCCAATTAAAAAGACATTTAGGAATGTAAGAGTCCACTAGCTATGACCTAGTAGGGTTCTGATCTTCAAAAACCACTAGGTGATTTGGTCTCAAATGAATAGAATCTAAGAAACTATTTTTATAACTATATTAATGAATATAAATTTATACATAGTGTAACAGTTTTGAAAATGAATAATTAATGGAATATGAGTTGTATCCTTACAGGTGATTGTTTCTTATGAAAAAAATGTCTAATTCTAAGATCAAATGATATGGATCTAAGGATGATTAGGATAAGAATTATTGGGTGATATGAGAGGTTGGTTCATAGTTATAAGAATAAAACAAGAAGGTTTTATAATTTAAATTAGTTAAAATAAATGAATTAATTATCTAGATAATTTATAAACCCTATAAAAACTTATTGGGTACCTGATCAAAGGTCACCATCCACTCAGTGACCCACCTAGAGGACCATCCTCATCTACTTACCCCCTGGGAACCTGATATTAATTCAATATGTAATCAATGCCATATTTTAATGGGTAGATGTCTCAAAACATTTCTTGTTTCCTTGAAACAAGTTCTCGAGGCCCTTCCAAATCCTCAAACACTCATAAGCAATCAAAATACACCATGTTTGGAGAAATTTTCAAGGTATTCATTCCTTATATAGATTCTGGGAGTTACATCACATGAAATTAAATGGTATGACATGAATCATTAAATGAAACTAGTCTATGTGGATTCTATTAATCTACATAGGGATATATATGTATCCCTTATAATGGGATCAATGATAACTCCACAACACCAACATCCACCCTATATGGTGTTAAATTCTAATATTATAGGTTATGTTGATTTAAAATAGAGAATAATCGACAAAAAATGTTAGAAGATAGAGGGAAAACATTATATATAGAGGGATAACCTAAAATACATATAGATGTTTATATGGATGAATTGTATCAATAAATAAAATTTATGAAATGGGTTAATCATATTGTTATATTGATGTATTTCATGAATTTAGTTTAAATTTATAACCTAGGATCAAATAATGTAATAAGACGCATCATGGTATAACCTAAACTCTCATGCTCTAAAACAAAATATGTAATTCAAAAAAAAATTTAAGTTCATTCTTTAGATTTTTCACCTTTAGGATGCGGGTCTGCAACCAAATAAAAATTTCACACCAATACAAAGGGAATAAAACATTATGAAACTGACATGATATCTTTTATCCATGAAAGAGTTTGATTGAACATACACTATTATTTATGGTGTTTCCTTGAAGGGTTTATTGTTTTGTATTTATTACCCTTATCTCTCCTAAAAAATATAAATGACATTATCAATAAATACCCCATTAGGTATCTAATTCCATATCTAGACTAGGGGTGATTGTGAAATAAATTATCTTCCTATGAATTTCCAGTAGATGACTCCCTAAACAGATGCCTTCACCGTGATAACTTTTTTGTCCCCACCACCCAGATAGGCCATTTCACTCACTCATCGTCTCTAATGGAATGCAGTGAACTCCCTAGTTTAGGAATACATCAATTTAATGAAAATATGGTGTGAGACATGTGCCCCACATTGTAATATCAAATTAATTTTTAGACTCTCAGAATAGTGAAGAAACACATAGCTTAATTATATTAGGGAAGTGGATGATAGAGTTAACTATATACCCATTTGAAAGAAGTGTCTATTGGGATGGATCCCATCAAACATGACCTCCACCATAACCTCCCATCCCCTATCCCTCAGGTGGACACATATGATGTTATTTCCACTATTACTAGTCTGATTTCCAACCAAGGAATCAAGGAGGATAGACTATTGAGGATCATCAACTATAAATCCCCACAAATAATTCCCTACTCCCAAGGCCACAAACATCAAACCACCCATTAGCATATCCTGATGGTGTCCTAAGGAATGTTCTAAGGAACCATAAGAAAGTAACCTCAATTTATATCAAGTTAATAAATAGTAGTTATTTCAGTTATCCCCTAACAATGATGTTAAGATAATAACCATAACATAGGATATACCCAAAAAATATATATCCAATATCACTGTAATTCCTCTTTGGAGCACTTATTCCATATTCATTACATGTGATGATGAAATTAATAGCCACAAATGCCATCTACATGGATGAATAAAAGAAGATAAAATTAGATCTCCTCGCCAAAGTCCCTCATAATATCTACCTATAAATATATACAGAATAACTGTTTAGTTAATATTATAGGTAAAATATCATCCAAATATAATCAAGGTTCTTCATATGATTCCAACCACTACGTTCCTCCTAGAATTGAGAAGATCAATCAGAAAGGAATTAATCTTATTGCTAATTAAGTAGTAAATATGAAAAGTGGATGTCCGTACCATATTAGTAAAAAGCAAATTCATAGCCACAATTTCCACCCAATATTGATCAAGTCAATACATATGGATGTATCCCCTATGGTATATTTTATAGAGTTCATCTATGTGATAAAATATTTTACTAATGTGGAGGCTCTCCCCATCTCAATGATCAGAAAACTAAAAATTATAGAGGTCTTTTACCTCATGATTTTGGAAAATAATTAACATAAATAAAATCATTTTGATATAATTTTTCACACATAACATAGATTTAGGTTTCTAAATCCACATCATGGAGTTTTTCTTGTGTTACATGCAACACCAAGTTTAAACAAAATGTGACATACTATTAAAATGTTATTATTTAATATTATAGTTATCTTCAAGCTGTTGGAATGAATGGTATGGAAAGGACTAAATAAATTATTAAAATAAATTGTTTAAACCAATATAAAAATTAATTATTTGGTTTCCAATTAATTTTAAATGAAAAAAATAACATTATAATATAATGGAAATCGGTTTCAGAAGAATAATTTTCATCGGCATGATGGTGGTATATAAATAAATAAAATAAATCACTTTATAATTAATGAATTTAATAAAATTTGTGTTTTATATTATCAATAAAATTTATTGAAATTTATCTTATGTATTTTCTAGGTATGTGATAGGAATAAATCGAATTTTATTCTTAAAAACTATATTTTTCAAAAGAAAAACAAATATCACATATTTTGAAATTATTGTACAAATTAATTTTAGAAAATTTTATTTAATTTTCATGATTATATATATATATCATCTTTTATATCACAATTTTAAAAATATATTAGGTTGATTTTTTTAATTTTATGAGAAGTTAAATGTTTCAATGAATAGTGAAAATACCTGAAATGTCATTTATTTTAAAGGGTTTAGAGACATAATTTTTTTAATATTGTTTTGAAAGTAAAATTGGTCCAATTATATATATATATATTAATCCAATTTATTCCATTTGAAAAAAATTTATATTTTATTTTGATATAATTATTTTTAAACTTGTTCATCTTTTTTCTTTGGAAAATATTTTTTTCAACACACTTGTGGGTTTAATTTTAATTTTTTTTTCAAATATGTGAATGGAATTTATAAAAATGGATTATATATTTTTAATTTTAATAATTAATAATCTATAATATAGAAAATTTAAATTTTTACCATAATTAATAGTAAAAAAATAAAAAATAAATTACTATGGTCAAGGTAAAAATCTGTGTACTAGAGACTAATCATAGAAGATAATGTTTTTAATGAACTAGAAAATTGAACAAAACCCATTTAATGGAAATATTTAAACATTATAACCTATAAGTATTTAAAATTTCCTATCTTGGTTCCTTTTTAAATATTAAAAATATGGTTACACCTTTTTCTTTTCAAACATTACAACTCTGCCACCACCACACTTATAAAAGGCCACCCCTCTCCCCCCTTCTTCCCACATACAAAACCCTTTGGACCATGCATGACTATAAAATATTCCTTCAATATATCCATAATATAATCAGATAATCCTTAGTATGATAATAAATCAAACCCTTGAAATCATTTGGTGCAAACCTAAGGAGGTTACCCGAAGAAGAGGCATCATTTTTCAATGAGAGTTACTTTTTTATTTCTTCCTTCACAATATTCAAATACTATTAGACCATATAATATAATAATTTCATTTTATTCTACAAAAATATTTGTTATTATTTCTTTTAAATTATCTTAATCCATCACATTTTCCCTCAAATTAGAAGTGATAGTGTCGCTTGGGTGTAGGGCGAACTACCGTATTGTGAAACACAATGTCACATTTTTTATCAACCCCTCTAACTGTTGGGTATGATGATGGATATAATTTATATATACATATATATGTGTGATAGTTTTAAAATAAATATAATTAGGGAAATATATTTCCATGTATACCATTTTACTTCCTATTCCATGGGGGATATTATAACGTCGATCATGTATTCGGCAAACTACCACCTTGTGAAGCGGTGTGATTCATTTTTCACATCAGTTTCAAATGGAATGTAATAATGGTTAAATGTAATGAATATATTTGATATATAATAATTTTTAATTAATATATAGAAATAATTCTTATTTACGTTTTTTGTTTCATCCATCGATAAAATAGAAACAATGTCCATGCATATGTACGACATACCACTTCCATGAATAGTGTATTTCATTTTCTATATCTAACTTTAACAGATTAATCTAAATACATATATACTAAATAAATATGATATATATATATATAATGGTTGAAATTATATATATAATAGAACCATTTCAATGTAAGAGGTTCGAAAATACCAAATCAATACTTACATAATAATCCAAATAGTTATTTTTTAAAATATAATTTTAACAAGGAATTGTTTATAAATGGGTAATAAACGGACATAAGAAAATCATATATGATATTATAAATAATTTTATAGTAAATTAATTTATTTTTAATAATCATATATTTATTATAAAATTGGTTCAAAATTGAAAAAAGTAAGTCTACAATTAAGGTGAGGGATTTCTGTCTCACTTTTATTTTCTACGAGAAAAATTCCATATTCACCACATGTTTATTTTATAATGTCTATATAATTCCCATGAATTGAATTGATGATTATTATCCATAAAATTATTGGTATTTTAAAGTTAATTTGACTATCCATCTTTCATTGGGTTTAAGGTTTCAAATTTTCAACAATATAAAGAGATTATTGTATTAGTTTTTCTTCTTTGATACATATGTTGTGTTATAAAGGTATCATCTTTTATGAGGTGTGTATACAATCCATTTTCATGTAATCTAATGAATTTGTTAATTATCATGATATTTTAGATTTTATTTAATGTTATTCATTCAGGGGATTATTATTCATTGATATAAAAGTGGTATGGTTTTTTTGACACAATCTCATCATCTATCAGGATTTTTTAAGCATATGCTTCTAAGGATAAAATATAATAATATATCTATCAATAAACACATGAATTTAATTCTTCTTGGGTTATTTCATGGGAATAAATGATTTCTCTTCATTTTCCTCTCCTTATGTACTCATTCTTCCAAAATAATGTTTTTAATGAAATATGACATTATTTCTATCTTTGGAAAAAACCCTTTTTATCCATATCCATGTTTTATAAAAATGTTTAAAAAAATATTATATTATTCTAATAGTATTTTTAAATTAATTTTAAGTATTTTTTTTACTTTTCTTACCAAATTATATAAAAGGAATTTTCATGGTGTTTTCAAAATGAATCCCATTTGGATTTTATCGAACATATGAAAATAATATTTTTTTAACGTGTGTGAAATTTCCAACCATCATGACCACTAAATGTTTTAAATATAAATTTATATGATATAAATGTTATTTTCAAATAAATGTATTTTTAATAGGATTTATGTCTTTATAATAGATATTCTCCACATGAAATGTTTTAAATGTGTTTTTAAAGAAACTTTTATAAGTATCGAGGATTATTCTCAAAGAAAATAATTTTTAAAATATTTTATGTTTTAATTTTTTTTTCAAAATTTAAAGGACCTTTTCCAAATGAAATGTTCCAAATGATATTTCAAAATCATTTCCCATCTAATATGAAATATTTTGATGTTACTTATGATTTACCAGGTATGATATTGAATGATACAATACTTATTCTTTCTCTAAATTTTAAATGTTTATATTGATGAAATGTTTATGAAACTAATTATTTCCATGTGTTATGATATAATACAATGATGAAATATTTATGAAATATTTATTCATTACACAAGTTATGATGTTATTACATTATGATGATTTTATGATATTATTGTGACCATAAGTACGGTTTTCATTATGAGACATGTGGGAACTATATATCCATCTAATTAAATGGGTACATATTTATATCCCATGGCATAAAAATGGGTGGAAAGTCTATGGGATTAATCCACTATGGGAAATAAGTGAGTCTTGATCCACTATGAGAAACAAGTGCATCATGATCCATAATGGGAAATGGAAGAATGTCCTGATCAACTATATTCCTAGTATCGGAAAATAACCTATAAATATGAAGTTTAGTTTCTATATAAATTATGGTTCCAAACTTTTATGAAATGACATTATTGTTCATGATGGATTTATGATGGTTTCTCACCCTTATGGGACATGTTTTCTGAAATAAAAATGTTTAATTCCATGAATTATGTTTATAATATATTAAATGTTGGTTATGAACTTCATAATTTTTGTTCATGATAAGAAAACCTAATGATTGAGTTATGATTTCATACGATCATAGATTAATATCTCTAATGTTTACCCTTACTGAGAATATTAGCTCACCTATTTTTATGTTTCATTCCCTAGTTAATGAAGAAATTGTTTGGTTGGGTATTCCCTATATGATTACTATATAAGAAGAAGATTTTGAGAGATAATATATATCATTCATGAAATAAGAATATTGTGTTTCTAGTCTCTAAAGACAATAAACCTTTTTGTTCCTTGGGTGATTATTTATGAAATTATTTGAAAGTTTATTAAATAAATATGTGATATTTATGTTTGAAAAGCTAGGATATTTATAGTTGATAAGACAAAAAATGTTTATTTATAAATTGGAGTATAGGAACATAATTATTAGTGAGATACCTAGTGATATTTATAGGGATATTTCTTAGGATATGACTATAAGGATTATTCAAATTGTATGAAAATATTCTGAAAAATTTGGTAAAGGATAGAATGAGTTTTTTCCAAAAAATTACATCCCTATATAGATAATACAATAGGATTTGGAACATCCATAGTGGTACATATGGGTAATAAATCTGAAAGGGATGCATTGAGATGCACTTGATCATTACCTAGTGAACAACAACATGCCTTATTACACACCTAGTTTGACCCTCTCCATGGATACGATTTGGAAATTCACAAACACTTTGTGAAATATCATGAAGGATATGAATAATGACAAGGGGTGAAATAGGTTAAACCTATGGTTTCACAGATCAAAAATAAGGTTTATGTATTTATAAATGTTATAAGTGATTCTTCAGGACTCTATGGTTCCTTAATAAGATTAATTCTTCTTAAAATGTGTTTTTTGGTTTTAGTTAAGGGATGAAACTTAAAGGAACCATGTTAATGTTGAGTGTAATATAAAATCCAATGACATTCCTCCCAATAAAAAAAATTATTGGATCTAGAATTCCAAATCACATTTTTATAAGAATAACAATTTGTTTGGATGTGAATCATAGTGAACATCCAAATGAGAAAATGAGGGAAAAATGTTTCGTTGACACCTTCATGAGGTGAAATCCACATTATTTTAGTGGTTCTACTAATCCAACAGTTTTTGAGAAATAGATCATTATCATGGAAAATATATTTTTCATTATCTAGTGTTCAGAGAATTAAAATATCATTTTGTAGGTCTATCATTTGGAAGGTGAAGTTGATCGATGGTGGAATTATTTCAATAATAAAAGTCAAAAAATTAAATTTACTTCATGGAATGTATTGAGTTTAAGATCTTATTTTTCAATATTTACTTTCTTCTACCCTATGTTAGAACCCTATTTCCCCCCTACTTTTTAGAAACCCTAATTTTGAGTTAAAAGTATGGTTCAATGAACTATAAAATATTTTTCACAAACTTAATTTTGATTCAAAATTATAGTCCATGTACCATAAGTTGGAATAAAATGAACCATACACTTCTTTCATGAACCGTATGTTTCAGTGATAATGTACCCTATGTTACTGCTACCACCATTTTTTGTTCTATTAAATATTGTTGTTGTAATATTATTTTTTCAATAATTAATATTTCACATATTTCTACATGATTTTGGATCACACCAAGAGATTTTGTACTGGAATTTTCATTGATACTCAACTTTTTATATAATACAGGGGTTATCTTCATGTGAATACACCACCTTTTGAAATGGTGATCTGTTATGTGCTATAAAAATGGAGGTTTAGATATAATTTTTCAACATAGAAAATAAATTATTATTTCCTTCATTATTACATGATTAATAGAGTATTTTTTGGTGTTTGTTATGGAACACTCATGCTACTTGAGATGCTGAAAATCATTTTTGAATTTCAAACTGAAACATTGAATGATGAAAGTTTCTCTTCTACATAAACCTGCTTGAGAAACTTGTTTGTTATGATTTTGTAATTGAAGTAATGATTTAAGGATATTAACAGTACATTATCTCAAATATGGAAAATTATATGTGCTTAATCATTTTCCAACACTGTAATTGTACATAGGAACATATCATGGGTGTGTTACAAGAGCTCTCTCTAGGTGGGAAAAACCAACACCACACATGAACAGAATTATATGGGTCCTTATGAAGATTGTGTTCTAAAATAGGGATGAAAAATTCTATGCGATGCATGTTAAAAATTATAGAAATTAATGTTGTATGAAGGAATGAAAATATATTCAGGAATGTGAGTGAGGATGAACTTGATATGGCTACTGCATTCTCAAAAAATATAAAGAGTGTAAGGGAGATGATATATTTTTTAATGGTTTTTTGGAAATGTAGATGGGATTATGAATTATCATAAATATAAAAATATCCAATTTTTTTAATATTTCATAAGAAGGTGACAATGATTTATTTTATATTTTTCTTGGTAGTTCTATTTGCTACATTTTTATCTTGATGAATTTTAGTGGTTTATCAACTGGATAAATTCTCATTAAATCTAAGGATTATAATAGAAGGGTCTATGAATATGATTTTTCAAATTTTAATGAGAAAAATGATTTTATTATTTAAACTTCATTTTTTCAATAAATATATAGGAAAAAAGATTATTCAAATTCAAATACTTGAATTATTTTATTGGTTATGATTCTAGTTTTCAGGAACGTTTTTACTATGTTTAAAGACATTTTAATGGATTTAAACAGGAGTTTTAAAATTTTCAACACTACTATTATTCTAAATATATTATTGGAAGATGTATTAAAACTATTTTGAATTATTTAATTATATATTAATTATATAAGAAGAATCCAATGGTGTTATGTTATTCTTAGGATATTTATGAAGGCTATTTAATCTATTTATTTTTAGTATCCTAAGAAAGGGGTGTGCTACACATGATGGATATTTATTATATATATATATATCTGTCAGGAAGATAAAATATACAAAGAAAGGTGGATATGTGAAAAAAATTATGAAAATAAAGTGCTGAAATAATTTCATTATGTTTCTTTACATTTTAAAGAAGATAGAAATATTATTTATACATCTTTATTCTATCATGGTGTAAAGAAGAAGGAATCCTACACAAAATTTTTTATATTATTTACTGTATTTTAAAGAAGAATAATCATGCATGATATTGAAGATTATTTTTCTATCATTTTCCATTATCGAAAATAAAATACAATTATCATTTGCTTCTATAACTATAAGAGATATCTTTTTTTCAACCAAATCAATCCCTATTGATTTATTGGAGTATCAGCTGCTCAGACTCAATCATGGTGGTTAAGGATTGTATTCTTCTCAAACTAAGTCGTGGATATTATGGTTCCATCTAAAAGAACCATAAGGACTAGTAAAATCCTTGCAAGGTTTCAACTGCTTGTACTCAGTTGTAGAGTTCTCTAGATAAGAGGACATACTAGTGAAAATATATATGCTCATAGATTAGGGAATTGGTGGAGTGGACTAGAAGTTTTTTATTCCCCATAACATTATACATTGTTATTTTATTTTATTTATTTATTTATACTTATCAATCATCTTTAAGAGAGAATTAATGGAATGATTAATTTCAAGAGGTATGTTTTATTTTTTTTTAAATATTTTTAAAAGGACACAATTTACCCCTCTCTTGTGTCATCTTCATAGCCATTCCGATACAACATGAACAACCCCAAGTAACCAAAATAATATAAAATTATATTAGAAATAAGTACCAAAATATAATAAATGGTAATTATAAAATTTAATATGGATGAATGAGGTTCTTAGGTATATATCTACAAAACTCAATTAAATTATTCATGAATTTAAGTGCAAGTGAAGTTTTCTTTTGGACTCAAGGTAATGGTTTCACCTTAATTATTCTACACTGAGGCATGTTTTAATGTTATGAACCAATTTATTATTTCTATGGAATATATACTACTTAAGAATTTATTTTGGAGTTATACATGATTTAATGTAGTGAATTTATATAACTGTGTTATTTTCAAGATTCTAATGACTTTTATTCAAAATTTACTAAAGTCTTACGGGTTTTATCTCAAAATTTCTTTCTTCAGATACATTTTCTTTTATGTAGCTAATTTATTTTAAATAGTGTGTAAACTACCAACTAGATGTTTAATATAAAGTATTATCTTTATTTAGTGTATTTTAACTTCAAGTTGAATCTGTTTATCTCTTTCATGGGGTTTTATTATAATATTTATTAAACCTTAAGGGTTTCTTGTTCAATTATTACCCATTGAGACATATTTCTTATTATACACCATAATTTCATTGAAGTTGTGTATCTAATACCCATTAATGGTTTGAATCATTATTTTATTATATTTCATGATATTCAAACTTTCATTAAAATTTATTTCTCTCATGGGTTTTTGAATCAAAAATTCTAAAAGATGTAAGGGTTTTCATCTCAAATTCATCTCTTTCATAAATGTTACATTTTATAAACCCTTATTCATTTTTTATAGTGTAGATTTTATTTACCATCCCATAAAGGTTTTATAGTTTATTTATTTGTAATTAATGGGATATACTAATCTAAATCATGGTCTTTTATTAAAATGGCATTCTACTCAAGTGTTATCTTTATTTTAAGGGATCTTCCAATCCTCATTCGTGAATTTTCAGTTACATATTCTCTTTATTTCTCTCCTTTTTATGAAATTTTATTCTCAAGTAAATAATATATATTTTTATATATTAACCTTACATATATACCTAGTTAAATATAATTTTAATTATTTGGGTTATACATGTTTTTAGTTCCCTTCAAAATTCCCACTTTTAACTAAACCCTATTTAAGGGAACTTTCCTATTTATTTTCTCATGTTGAGAACCACCCCAATAAAATGTATTTAAACCATGAATACACTATAATATACCTAATTATTTTATGGAGAACCATCTTGGTTCAATTCTAATTTTATATAAAATGATAAGGTATTTTATTCATTAAAAACATGCCTTAATTATTTAACAAAGAACCACCCAAGTGGTTCATTTTTATTCTTTCTTCTCCTAGATCCTTCTCATGAATTAGAATCATCTGTATGTATATGAGGTTATTCACAAATATATACATCCATATATATATGATGTTATCCATTGATGGTATCCCCTTATGCACTGATTAGATATTAGTTAGTCATTATTAAGATGATGCTAGTTTTCTAGCCACATAATAGGGAACTCTGAGTATATCATCATATAGGGAGATGGGAGTTGTTTTGATGTTGGTATCAAACCTATGTGATTGTCTTACTACGTTTCATCATGAAATAAATCAAAACCCATTTAGTTTGTTGCAACTTAATGGGGACACATCATACCTTTTAAGGTCATGAGATAAGGACCAAATCATGTAGTTTAACATCATGAAGTGATGAAGTAAAGATGAAAGGTTCCTAGTCAAATCTTCATATTGGAATTATATTGAAGTATCCTTGGGAACCTGAAAGGGATATGAATTTCCAGGTGAATTAGACCCTATTGGGAATGTGGACCAGAGTGGATAGGGTTGATTTGAGGTGATTGGGTTTGGACTTATGGAGGTTTCCTATGTACCCTAAGTGAATGAGAATCAAATCCCACATAGTTTGATCGTCAGGACCCATTCCTATGGGGTCCTCTGAAAGTTTTTCTCATAGGGGAATGTGGCCCTTTTAGAGGATTAAGTTGGGGGTACTTCTGAAGATGATTACTTGATGAAAATATTTAAGGCCACGAGAAATGAATTGACTCATGGAAATTTAGGGATTTGGTTTGGGGATTACTCTTAAGGTGGATTCCAATATTGTTAAAGTTTGGTTGGGACTTACTCTTAAAAATAATTCCATAATATTTTATCTGGGGGGGCTTACTCCTAAAGAGGATACCTCGGTGGTAGGTGGTTATGATTGGGGATTACTCTTAAGGAGGATTATCGTGGATTAGTTAAATTTGGGGATTATTCCTAGGAAGGATGTCCATTGAGATCAGAACTTAGGTGGGAATCCTAAGTATCCTAATTGTATTAGGAATCAATGTTCTCATAGTTCACGTGTTCAAGGCTTACACACTAAGGTTTCCTTTGGATGGGGGATCATGTGAATGTAATGATTACCACAAATATCTAATCCCATATGAGTCATGATTGGTGTGAGAAAAAAGAGGATGCAGAAGATCTGAGAAACCACACAATCTGTATCTCCCTAAGGTTGGATACATGGTCTAGATAACCCACTCTTATAGAGTCACTCTGAAAGAAGTCAAGAAGAAGATTCAAAGGATGATACCCTACCTAAATATTCATCTGACGGTGTGTATGTTATGATCATTTATATCCCTTAATCCCACAAGTCTTGATGAGTCATGCTTGAATGTGAGAAACAAGAGGAAGTCAAATATCTTGAAAACCACACATTTCTTTTCCATTTATGGAAGAGGTTGAGGCTATGAGAGAGAGAGAGGATAAGACTATGGTTCCCATCCCCTCTCTAGCCCAGTATCCAAGGGGTGAGGAGTAGGAGTGAAACCTCTCACAAGAAAGGCTAGGGGCTTACTCTATGAGGGATGACTAGAAATTGGTCCCATAAGAGGATAAGAGGATTTCATTCATTATAAAAAGGAAAACTAATGTGTGATCCTTAACATCCATACTTAGAACTAAAGTCTATATTTCTTAGAGATGAAAATGGAATGACATGTTCATAACCCTTGTATCCAATTCTAAGAACTCCCTAACACCATCTCCAGGGTAGGGGTCCTCATGACTGAAGTAATGAAAAACCACATACACGTTGAGGACCCTAACTTCATGGTAGGAAAAGTGTAGGAAACCTCTAACTGATGGAATGAAAATCAAAATGTGGGACACCCAAGTGTACCCCTTTGTATGGGTTTTCAAGTCTGGATATTTTGGTGGAGGGTTCTATTTGGTCCTTTTTAAACAAGGGAACCAAATGAAAAGGATTCCTGTCATTGGTGTCTTTGAAGAGGACTCAAAGGGGGGGCTCATGCAGGTCCTATATTAGAAGGGAAGAGGTGCCTCATGAATGTCATGGAAGGAATTGGACATTCTTGTCACAAGGGTGTTTAGGCCTATATGAAATGGATATTCCTTGGGCAATGTAATACTAGGGGGAAAACACTTGGTTGAGGATTTAGCATTGGAACCCTGGGTCTCCTCTGGTGTCCCTCTCGTGTAGGTCCCTTATTAAAGAAATGGTCCTCATGCAGGTGGTTCTTACTAGGGTGGAATAGGTCCTCATGCAGTTTTCTTTTTTTTGATACCATTAAGTGAATTTTATCTCACTTATCCCCATTAATTATCTCTTCTCTCGGGTTTTGGAGAGCTACCTAGATAATTTTTGGAGATATGGACAAAGGGGTTATGTGACCAAAGCTTGGGGGATTATTTTGATTTTCTAGCTATGAAAATGAGGAGAACCTGAGTCCTATTTTTAGGAAACTAAGGGACCCTGTTCAAAGGATGTTATTTTTACAGATCCTCAATGTAGGTCACCCACGTAGTTACTCATCATAGGGGTCTTTCCCCTTTGGTAACATATATGGAGGGGGGGGGGCTGCGGGGACCTTCTCATGTATAGGTGTGTCTGTGTGTGTAGACCTATTTAGAAATTACCCTTTGATCCTCCTTAGGGTTATTTGGAACTTGAACATTCTTATGATATGCTTCATAATATATTCACTCCACTTGACAAAAAAGAGTGTCAAAATAATCCCCCCTCAGGATTTGATTTGATCGAAATAGGAGGGTCTATTCCTGAGGTTGAATAGGGAAAGATTACGAAGGGTACTTTAGAGAATCATGTAAGGCTTCAGCATAGGCCTCTGGTGTAGGTCTGGTGCATTGGTCCCTAGCACATACTAGGTGCACAAATCCCTAGTGCAAGTTAGGTGCACAGCTCCTTGGTGTATGACAGTGGTGTCTATAAATAATGTTGGACCCTTTTTCATTTTCCTCTAATTTTGGGTTTGTCATTTTTACTCTCACTCCATATCTATTCTACTCAATTCGGTTCTGCTTATATTTTCACAAAGGTCTCCAGAATTATTGCTAAAGTTATAACCCCCTGAGTGAAGGTTCTTCACAAATTCATATCTTTTCAAGGATCCTTTACGAAGGTCTTGGTCAATTGTCTTGCACATGGAACCTTGTCCAATGTACTGTATTTGGGACTTATTTAAAGGGTCATTGTGAGTTCTTTCATTTTACAAAATTTATAATTCCTCCAAGTAAAAATATTAAAATTTTCTAATAAAATACTTTAACTAATTGGGAAAACATAATGCTTTCTTGTAGGTTTTCAATGGATTCTTTGATGACTTCCACTAAAAAAGATGATGCACATTCTTCTCAGATGAAAAAATCTACTGGGGAAAGTTAATATGATGTGTTTGAGCTATCTCTATAAGATATGGTTAAGTTTTTTCTGCAGTAAAAATGAAAGTACCAACAAAGTGATTACCTACCATAGTTTGGTCACATACTTTTTAGGTATGCTATTATCTCTGTGCTCTGGAGTTATTTCCTAATGTCCTGGTTTCTAAAGCACACCAACTACCCTTAAAAAAACATATCCTCCATGGGTTTTTATATTAAAAAAGGGATGGTTCATATAGGATGTATTATACATCACAAAAACTACACTCTAGACCTGAAATCTCATATCCAATAATCGAGGCCTCATTATTATGACTCAACCTTCTGCGCTTTATAGAAAGGTCAAATGCAAGATTGGAAGGAGGATTGAGACTTATACTCTCGAGGGGGAGTCAGGCTTGAGTGGATGAGGGCATACTAGGTGCACCAAAATTTCACATAATTCAAGAAAAAACCAAAATACATCTATATCAATGAGGCTATTTGGTAAGGGACATACTATATCTTTAATAACCCAGATATAATCCTTGAATTGCTGAATTGATGGAGCCCACAGAAAAATCCATTCCCCGTGATTCATGTTGAAGTTGGTATCAACCTATGAGATGTATATAGAAACTCTAGATCTCTCATTCTTGGTAAAATGTAGGATGATTTCATCCCATTGAAGACAATGTGGGATGATGCTGAAAGGATGTCGTCGTTGGATCACCATATTTTCAAGGTAGAGAAGGAATCTAAATAAAAAGATCTTATCCTCAAGGATTAAATCAATCCAAGAACATGGATGATGGATTTCTAACAACTAGCAGGAGAAGGTCCCACTTGTGGGTGCCCTATCGTATGTCCCACTGTAGATAATTGGGGAGCTCTTGGAACATTTTGGCCAATATTGGAGATGATCTTGTATACCTGTTGGGGTAATAAGTTGACTCCTAAAAATGACATGAATAATCACATGGTCGGCTTCCTCTAAAATTAGAAAATCATTTATCTACTTTCATTCTATGATTCTAATGATGGTGTCAAGCCAGGGACTTTTATTATAGCAGCAGAAACTAGCATATGGGAGGTATATAGGGTTAGTTTCCCCTGTCCTAGAAATAATGTATTTTTGTTTCCTACATACATGAAACGGGAAGACCCCATTTAGAATTTTAGGTATGTATCAAGTTTTTTAGGATTGGATCACAACACACATCAGTTAATGTGTGGTGTTGAACCCAGTTTAAATCCCTAATAGCCGATTCCACCTATTTGTCCAGGCTACCTATGGAATCCAACCTTTGCACCTGAAGTATGATGAATCACTAAAGATGATAAATGTGACATGGTGATTTAAATTCTTTATACATGGTAAACAATAAACATTAACATTTAACAATGATGGAAATGAAAATAATTATGAGATAAGGTTGTACATAATACCATTCAGAGACAGCGTACTGGTGGCTTTCATTGATAGTGATATCATCTATTAGGATAATTCTCCCTATCGATTTTCCTGAAAATTTGAATGTATTCAATAGTAAATCATCTATCCTCCTATTCATGTTATTCTAAAGAAGCATACAATGGTAGCCTAACATCTTTGGATCCCAATGGCCATGAAGGCATCTAATATTTCAATCACTCTACCTCCGTTGGACGCATTAATCAGGTTGGAGGTAGGATATTACAAGGCATGGATCTCTACATACCCTCAGGTGGTATTGGAGAATGGAATTTACCAGGTTAAGGCCACAAAAACTATTGGTCACAGTATGCGTGGTAAAAAGGATCGAGTTGAAGATGATGATGTTGATGCTCTGATTCCTTCGAAGCGATCCCGATAAAATACCATCAGTCAAGCTAGGATTGAGAAGACCAGACCTCCCAGACCAAGGTGTTATAGTCACCATCATATGGATGAGGCTCGTTCTCTTCCACTTATTTCTACTATGAGAGAAAAGAGGCTTGAAAAGGTTTCCAAGTTGAAGGGTGTTGGGTCTTCCTCATAGACAACCGCATCAGAGTCGAATTATGTGTGACCCTTAGTGATCCGAGTTTGGGAAAGTATAACTCATGTTGTCAGAGATGCATGGGGTTTCTCTAGGATAGACTACGAATCCTAGAGATAGTTTTTATCAAATCACTCTCTAATCTCCACATAGAGAATGATTTATCTGAGGTGACAAAGTATCTTCAGGAGTTGGAGGCTTCGATATAGGAAACTGATAATCGGACACTGGCCACAAAGAGAGTGTCTAACATGCCAAATTGGGGAGTATCTGTGGGGTAGTTATTCATCCTGAAGAAAAAAAGGACATCTACCTCAACCCTATTGATGTATTTATCTTTTCATCCTTTCCCTTTTTTTCTCTTTCATCCATCGTAATTAATTTGGAGGGGATTTTATTTTGTAGTTATTGGAAGAATAATAATAATAAGGTTTAGTTGAAAAGGGAACAACAATAGAGGCACATGATTCGCCGAGGTACGGTCCTATGGGAATTCCTATCACAGTAGTGGATGAGGACCATGAATCTTAGACACCATCCCTAGGTTAAAGTGTAATGATCCATATTTTCACCAAAGGTATGAATAATTTGTTTTTCAATTTGAATACCTTAAATGGACCTAATTATGATTCTTAATCAAGTCATGGTGATTATGATAGAATCTAAGGCTCATTTAGATATCATATTTTTTGAAAACGAAAAAATTGGATGATCCACATGGTTTTTATGAAACCATGCAACCTAGAGTGCATACCTGTGTGGTTGCAGATAGGGTCACATGTAGGTCGCATGGTTTGTCTCTAACTGTGCAGGCTGAGGAACATGGTTGTGTCACCTTCTAAAAATTTGGGATAGAGGCATAGAACATGGTTGGTTCATGGTTTTCAAACAGTGTGCTGAAACCGTGTGCCCCCAAATTTTGGAGTGAAATTTCAATTTTCTCCTCTTTTTTGTTAAACCCTTATTTCCTTTTTATCCTCCCTCCAGTAAAAAAACCAGTGGGTTCTCCTCATCCTTGATCTCAAAAACCCACCTCAACTAGGATTTGAGCTATGTTCTTCATCTAGTGTCTAATATTAAATCTGATGAAAGAGTTGGATCCCTTGAGGTATTATCCCCTAGTCTCTCTAATACTTTTCTAGCTTATCTCAACATCTATTACACTATTTGGATGTAGGATCATATGCCCTATTTTTAGGATATTGGAATATTTCTCATATATCTTCCAAACTACTTTGAATCTGAGTCCGATATTGAGTGTGGCTTCATCAATGGCTGAGAGGTAGGTGGTCATGTGTTTTTCTCATTAAGATTCATAATTTTATAACTATTTCCATCATGCCATATGCCGACCTTTTCTGAGTATATCTAATATATTATTTCCTTCATGTACAATTGACCCTTTAATCTAGATATATGTTAATTGATCCTTCTTTAGGGGTTTATAAATCACACATAACTTACATGTACCCCCATAGATGTGCCACATAAAATTGGCCATCTTTTCCAATTGGTCCAAATTTTCCGAAACTCTGAATGAGCTTATGACTTGTGTTTTAAATGAAATGGACTTTGAATCATGTGTAATTCATAAATACTAAGAGACCTCAAAGTTTTATGGTTCTTTTAGACTTGGAATTTCCCAAGTGGGTATATGAATTGTTTCCATGTAACTTCCCTTGGCTCTTGTGACTTGTATATGAATTTTCCATGCATACGAAAATTGAATGGATTGGATTTATATAGGATAGATCACACATAATTGATTGATTTTCATTAAAATGAATTAAATAGTCTTAAAATATATTGTATGGTTTTACCATACCTCTTTATTATGGTTTATAAATTCATTATGTCAATTGTAATGTTTTAAATAGAAGTTAAAATGGATAATGAAACGTATGAGTGGTCCTTGCCTCAAGAATTGAATTTTATATGTGACCATGCATTTTAATATTTAAATTGAAATGCATAATATTTTTTTACTTATGAATAATTTTGATAAATGATTATTCCTCTTATATATATATAGGCTATATGAATGATTATGGATGGGAGGTAAATACCCATGTTAGTTATAATTATAATATTCCTTTATAGAGGTTAGGAAGGATGGTGAGGGATCTGCAGGGCATGGAGACCCATGCTCCCTTACGTTGGGTGTTGAGCATGAAAACTCACACTAGTGATATGATAAAAGATATTTCCTTTACACTTCATGTTACATATTTATAGTGTTTCTATGGTGTGATCACTCACCATCCCGAGTGACTGGAATGATATCCCCACTCTATCGGGATGTAGGGAATGTCCCATATTGCATGAGCATTTAGGCTTGTGGACTAGTCATGAATTCCCATGAGTTATGTCCCAGTCCAACTAGCACTAGTATACTATTTATAGATCCATTAGGCATCAGCATGAATTTAGATCATATAGGTGGATGCAATATATCTCTAAACTACTGATATATATATATATATATATATATATATATATATATATATTCTATTACTTATTGTATATATATAGTGACTTGATGAGATAGACTTTCCAGCCACGAGCTAAAGTAGCTAGACCTTCAAAGTGTCCTTAAGAACCTGAGTGGGTGGTTATTTTTTCACTCAACATTTCTTTATTTTTCTACTTATACCCACACATTGGTTGGTTATGAGAACTACTTGGATTACATAGAGACCCCATTGGTGGTGGCCTGCTGAGATATTTATCTCACACCTGACTTGGTCTGCCTTCAACACCTGAGAAGATTGTCTACCTAAAAGTGATGATAAGGGAAGGTACCCTAACATAGGTTGATGATATGTATTTCTTAGCTAGATCTTGGGATCATAGGATCGAGCATGCACTCGAGATGATTATGGTGAATATTTTTTCCTTTTTTACCTTTTAAGAATGATTTTATGATTGTTCCCTTATTACACTTTTTTTACGAGCATTCCATGCTTCATGTAGTGACACTACCATAGTGTCTTTTTCTATATCTTTCATTTGTTCAGTTATCTATTTATGCTTCCACGGTTTATTGATTTTTATTTTTCATAGTACACTTCTATTATTGTATGTTATATGTTGTATCTATTATTCTACTTTGACATGAGGGTATAGTGTCCCCACTATACTACCCTTACACCCTCACTATTAGTCAGTAGCCTCTGGCATATGGGGAGGTGCACTATAGGTCATGTGACCCACCAGCTCAGGGTTTGTCTTAAGTGGATCTTGAGTTGGGACATTACAAAGTTGTATTAGAGCAGTTACTTTCTTGATTTACTATTTGAATACAATAGATTGGATATTGGGAATTTTTGGAACTTGGTCATAAGATGATATTAGGCATTGAAAACCCATGTTTGGGTTAAAGGACAAGTTTCTTGAATTATAATTTTTATTCTAATTTTACCTATTAATGTTGATTCGATTTCACCATTGGGTGACACACTTGATTTTTTATGTTATTGATATTGGTGATATTGAAATTTTGATTTCTTTAATAGAACTGATGAAATGAGGGACTTTAATTAGGACATGAATTACGAAAGGCACAATAGGATGAATATGCCTTGAATTTTTTCATGACACATTTATTTTTAGAATTAATTTTCTTGTTTCATATCGATTATGCCTTTATATGTTTTGAATTGTACTAAAATTTCTTACAGGTATAGGAAAAAATAATTGATACTTAAACTGACTACTTTAACCAAACAATGTTTTCCTTTATAATTAAAATCAGACCCCTTAAGTAGTCAATTTTGGAATGTTGAGATATGGACCATCAGTCACATGAGCTGGAATGAGTTATGGTGTGGTTCAAGTGTATGGAATGTTTTTATTCATAAGGTGTATGAGCCCTTATGGATCGAAAAATGGGAAACCACATGATTAAACCATTTCAATGTGTTTTAATATTTTCAAAAACCTTAAATTTACCTTTAGGAATGAATTTTAAAATAAACACGACACTGAAATTGAAATAGTCATCTTGTGTATGCCTAACCTAAAAACATAGGCTCGAACCTAGCCTTAGTAGTGGGTAGTGAGGTGTCTTCTATTTTTGTTATGATGTGTTGTGTTCTTCATCTACTCTTTAGACCTGGATATTGAAGTAGGAAGAGAGACGCTATCCTTTCCATATGAAGTATTCATTCCTATCATAGTTTCTTTACTATGACTAATTTATTCATCTCCTCCTCCTATTGAGAAATTATTTCTTCCAAATAAAGGGGTTTAACCTCTCAAGGAGGTGGGTGAGGTATAATCTTACACTTTCCCTTCTCCCTATTAGATACTTTATAAGGATGTAATGTTGGATTATTTGAAGAAATTCTCATTTTCAGGGAAATAGTTTGGTTCCAAGTATTTACACCTCCTTCAATTGTTTCTATGTGGAAAACATTATGAGCTGGAAATTCCTCCCCTGACCCCTCCTTTGAATTGACCTCGTGTTCTACAATGTATCCAAGGGAAGTATTAATAAAATTCAATGACGTGAAAAGAATAAAAAGAAATTTATCAATTCCTCGATGGTTCTGTATCCTTCTACACCCTCCATGAGGCCTTATCCTCTCCTGTGAAGCTTCTTTAGGATTAGTTTGGAGGATAGTGATTCGAAGGGAATCTTCAGTCAATTTGGTCATGTGTATCCCTATCGAGGATACTAGATGAATGTATGGTATGAAATGGGATGATTCGCTATAGGATGTTTCCCATAATCAATATAATATTGATATCCACTGAGGATGAGGTTTTTGAGGTGAAAAATCCCCTAACCATAAGGGCTAGGGCTGTTCTGGTAACGAACCAAACTTTTGTTAATGAAAACTCATCTTGATCTAGTTAAATGCATTGTTATGTAAAATGGATTTAAAAAATATATGAACTTTCTTGGTTTTATGTTTTTGGATTTCAAAATACCATTAAGAATTATTACCATTGCTAATATAATTGTTGAACAGTGATCACCTGATTAGTATAAATATAGGGCTTTAACAAATCCAATTTACTCAGACAAAGGAAGAGATAGCCTCATCCAATAGAATTGCTCCATACGAAGCCCATTTTTCGGAGCTCGGAAAGGAGTTAGAATAACTGGGCTTTACTCTTGACCAATCTCAATCCGAGCTTCAGCACATTAAGCTCGAACAGAATCACCTATAAGAGAAGTGGATGTTGAGAGAGATTACCACTCGAGCGATGTTATCCGAGCCACCCCAAGAGTCTGTCACCATCGAACACCTTACCCTTAGGTCATATGCGGGTGTTATAAGGGGTTATGTAACAATACCCTGGAAATATTATTACGTTCATTATTTTGGTATATAATAAACAATATACATTCATTTTATTATTGTTACTTTGTAAATAGTTTTTAAATAAAAAATAGTAATTTTTAGTTAATATTCAATTAAGAAATCTATTTTGACGAATTAATGGATTTTTGAGTTAAATAATATTTTAATAAAATATTATTACTAAATTAATTTTTAAAAAATATAAATGATCGTATAATTTTTATGAATAAAATTGTAATTTTTATTAAGGTTTGAAATCTATTTTTGTCAAAACCCATGCATTTTCTATAAATGTTGGTTTTTATTTTAAAAGTAAAAATTTACATATTTAGAAAATTATTTAGATAAAATTAATATTATTTTTGGAATCAAGATGTCAAAATTTTCCAATGGTGATTTTTTCATAATTTTATGAGACAATTGAATTTTTTGGGTAAAAATTAAATACTTTTTAAATTTATATAATGTGTTTTATGACATCATTATGACCCAATAGTGATGTAATAAAATGCTATAAATTATTTTTTTAGACAATATATATTTTATCTTTAAAATAATGTGATTTTAGATTTTTTTGATTAATTTTATGGTGCCTTAGTGGACCCTCCAAGACTTTTAAAACATTTTAACTTTTAAAACAATTTTCTTGAGAGTGTGACTCACCTACACATAAGCAAGCCTAATATTTTAATAAGTTAGGAAAATGGCCTTGTAAAATATTATTTTTCACTCCCCTTTGGAAAAACCCATGAGAAAAAACTATGATATGGTTTGTTGTTTTGATTAGTTTAATGTGTTGTGTCCAAAACCTAAATAATAAAAAATCCCCTCTCCCTTCCTATATAAACCCACCCAAGATCCCAATTCCTCTTCACTTAAAGACTTTGGATCATAAAAAAACTCCTCCCTCCTCTCTCTATAATCCTCCCAAGGTGCCCCATGCTCCCAAGAATCCTCTCTCATGCCTCTCTCATGCCTTTGGGATCACACTTCCAAGTAATGGATTTCTTCCATTCTCATTTTTGTCCAAATTTCATTATGTTGTTATACCATTTGTTTCAATGAAAAATGATGGGGTATGATTTATAACCTAATACATACTTCCATAATTATGTTTGAATGATGAGATACCAATCTATCTCTCATTAATGCCTCCCATGTACACCTGTTACCATGCCGAAATTCCGTAAGGGATTTCTCACTCCTCATTTACATTCAAGCAATTATTTTGTATTATGAATCTAAATTCCATTACATATGTTGGTACATGTGTCTAAATTATCCCATTAATGCCCATTTAATATAAATATTATTATACTCCCCTTTATCTCTCATCAACCATTTTTATGAATTCTTATGTCACGCCATTACACTACCAAAATTTCACTACGATTTTCCAAGCCAAAGTCATTGTGTAGTGAATACCATGCCCATTTCCCTATAAAGGGTATTAAACTTTATGAAAATTTAATTATTTATTATAGAGTTTTCATTTATGAATTTCCCATTCTTTTTTCATGGAATAAATTATGATGTTTAATGAATCCATGTTATATGATCCATGTGTCACACTTTGGCATGAAATGAAATGATTATGGAGGGTGTGCCCTAATAGCGCTACAATGCATTGGGTAAAGATTAGTATAATGATTCATCAAGTACAATGAGGGTTTACTCATGATAATTCAAGTTAAATGAGGTTTTACTCAAGATCCACATTCAATGGTCATTTTCTCATGTTAATATCATGTTAAATGTTGTTTCACCATTTCTATGTTATGATAATCATGCTATATCATGCCTTTATATTCATGTTTCTATTGTGATCCATTGATATTATTATTAACTAATATGTACCATATTCTTTATGTTATACCTTTTTACTCCCTTACTGCGCTTTATAGCTCACCCTATTATTATGAATGTCCTCAGGTTATCCCATGCAATGCTAAGTACAAAGGAATGATGTGGTCATGTAAAAGAAGTTTTCAATAAGATGGTTCATTTTATGTTTTAAGTTGTTATGTAATGTTACTAAGCCACAAATAAACTATACCTCTTAATCTTCTTTGTTTTATCAAGTGAAGGTTTTATGTAATAAATAATGTTTAAGTGTGTAATAAAGAGAAAGGTTGTTAGAGTTGGTATCAGAGGATAGGTTTAGTTATTTTTAGGATTAGGATTAGAAGACCCTAGTGAAAGACTTTGAGATAAGACTAAGTATAATAAAAACATCCCTAAATTTTGGTGAGTATTGATTAAGTGTTTTATCAAGAAAATACATCCCTGTCTGGATACGAGTAGGTAGAGGAAGCTCTGGAACAGATGTATCTAAGGGTAAAACCTGAAAACACCTCTTTGAGCAAGACTCGAACGAGAACTAGTGCATGACAAAATGCCTTGCGGCACTCTTGGTTATGAAACTTATAGGGGATATGATTTGGTAAATTCATAAGCTTAGTATGAACCATTATTAAGGGAATAAAAAAAATCCCCCTAAGAATATATGTTAGGAAGTAGATCATGGATAACATATATTGAAGCCTATAAATTCATAAGTTAAGGAAATAAAAGTAATTTATAAGTATTCTACTTTTGTCTTTGGATTACCCTTTATTTGTTAACCCTAACTTTCCTTTTATTCCAGCTAATGGCTAGTAATAGGAGGACTTGGGCTAACAACTGATGCGAAGATCAATGTGACGACTGTTCTAATGGGATTCCCAATCCGATGGGAGTGAGAATTACGAACTTTGTCATGATACTAGCTCATTTAACTCATGTTTTGAATAAAAACATGGGTCAAGAGGAACATTCAAACCCCCCCCCCCCAAGAAATAAAAATTCACAATCGAGAGATTCATGAGACAAAGGCCTCCTACTTTTAATAGATCATTTGATCCCTCAAATTCTGAACAATGGATGAACTCCATTGAAAAAAAATTCCCCATCCTTCAATATTCCAAACAAGAGAGGGTTCTTTTGGATGCTTAACATATGGAGGGAGAAGATGATTAATGGTAGACATTAATAAAAAATACGAAGCCATGGGAGTATATCGAGTCGTTGGAATGGAAGGATTTTTTAAAAATATTTTTCGATAAATATTTTCCTCATACCCTCCGACTTTAGATGGAAAGGGACTTCATTTCCCTCAATCAAAAAGATGAAGAATCCATCAGAGTGTACGAGGAAATCGTTACAAGTCTTGCATTATATGCCTTTGGCTTTATCGTTACACCTGAATACAATGTTTACCGATTCTTTCATGGGATAAAACATATCCTACATAAATCCCTAGTGATATGTGACTTTGAGAACTATGAGGAAATTTTATGATGTTCCCTCAAAGTTGAAATGGATATCGGAGAATTTTATGGGTATCATGGGGATAAAAAGTGTAAGGTGGACTTAAATTTTGGTGGTCTGATGGATAAATTCAATAGTGATAAGAAAATCAAGAACCCCACTTGACAAATGTGCAGAAAGAAGCACCCAGAAAATTACCTGAATGGGATGAGGAAATGATTTAGGTGTTGAAGATAAGGAAACCTGGATATTAATTTCCGACAAGAAAAACATGATGTTACAACATAGGAGAGTAATTCTCCATTATACCCTCAATTAATTTTTCATTGCTTAAAATGCAAGGAACCAGGGAACATCTCAAACTAGTTCCTTAATCCAAGGGTTTTCGGAGTCAACCAACAACCTCCAAGGTAGCATGGGTGATCATTTTCCATCACTACCACCGAGGTGAACCCTGAAAATGAAGTGGTGATAGGTATGCTAGTTATTCAATAAATAATATCAAATGTACTTTGTGATTCTAGTTCTACACATTCTTTTATATCCAGAAATTTTAGTAGAACAATCTCAACACCACCAAAAATCATGGAAGTAAAGATGTCAGTGATCACGGAAAATGGGGAAATCATTGCAACCCATGAATATAACTCCTCCCCTATCACAATTTGTGGATTTAACTTCCCATATAACCTCTTCAAACTCACTTTGGTGGAATTTAATGTAATTTTTGGCTTGGATTGGTATTCCCAATATAGATCCAACATAAATTTCTATGAGAGGGAAATCACTCTCCATTTAGAGAATCAACCCTTGATTCTATACAAGTACAAAGAGGAGGATGAATCTTCCATAGAACCATCATATTAATCATGGATATTACTTCCCTATGAGCATGCGTATCTGGATTAGATGATGGAGTCCAAGGAAGAAACCATCCTTTAAGACATGCCTATTGTGAGGGAATTCACTGAAGTGTTTCCTGAGGAATTTCCTGGTCTTTCTCCCATAAGAGATATTGAATTCTAAATTGATCTTATACCTAGGGAATTTCCAGTATCCAAGACTTTGTATAGAATGGTTGTTGTGGAGCTTGATAAGTTGAATAAACAACTATAGGAGAATCTGGATAAAGGTTTTATATGCCCAAGTGCTTCACCATGGGGTGAACTGGTCCTCTACATTAAGAAGAAGGATGGGTCAATACACCTTTGCATTGATTATCGTGAGCTCAAAAAAATCACGATAAACAAGTATCCTATTCCCCAAATTGATGAATTCTTAGATCAGCTACGTGGAGAAAAATACTTCTCCAAGGTGGATTTTTGGTCAGGATATTACCAAGTAATGACGAAGAAGCATGATATCCCCCAAACCGATTTTTGTACAAGATATAGGAATTATGAATTCATAGTAATTCCTTTTAGACTCACTAATTCCCAACAATCTTCATGGACTTGATTAATAAAGTCTTTAGATATTACCTAAACAAATTTGTGGTAGTGTTTATAGAATATATTCTAATATACTCCAAAACCAAGGAGGATCATGAGGAAAATCTAAGCACTATACTATATACATTGCGAAAGGATAAGCTCTATGAAAAGTATAGAATGGGTGAGTTAGGGCTGAAGTAGGTCTCATTATTGGTCCATATCATCGCAAGCAATGAGATATCTGTGGATACCTCCAAGACATCTTCAATTGATGGATGGATGAGACCAACATCAGTAATGAATATCCATAGATTCTTGGGGTTAGCTATATATTATCGCCGATTTGTGAGAAATTTATCACGATTGTCAAACCCTCTTACCCAGCTAACTTGGAAGGGAGTCAAGTTTTCTTAGAGTGATGAATGTGAAGATACCTTTAAGGAGTTGAAAAAGAGCCTTATCACTACACTCATGCTCACATTACCCACAAGTGGAGAATTTGTTTTGGTATTTATTGATGCTTTGAAGAAGGGTCTGGGTTGTGTGTTGATGCAAAATGAAAAATTCGTTGTCTATGCTTCAAGTCAATTGAAAGTTCATGAGAAAAACTATCCAACACATGATATGGATTTGGCTACAGTAATCTTCACTTTAAAATTTTTGTGAAATTACCTCTTTGGGGAGAAGTGTGAAATATACACGGATCACAAAAGCCTAAAGTATATATTCACATAGAAAGAGTTGAATATGAGCCAATGAAGATAGTTAGAGCTGATCAAAGACTATGACTACTAAATCTATTACCACCCTACGAAAGAAAACAAGGTGGCAGATTCTCTAAGTAGAAAAGACCCAACAATTATATCATTGATGAGAATTGAAGAGGATCCAATATTCTTAAATTTGATAAAGATGAACATGGGAATCATAAATAAGGGAACATCATCAACCCTTTCACAAATTATTTCTCAACCATCTCTTTTGGAAAGTTTAAAGGATGCTCAAAAGGATGATGTGGGATTTCATAAGAAAGTGGAAACTATCAGAAAAGTTAAATCCTCGAATTTCAATGTTAATGAAGAAGTAATTGTGAGATTTGGGTCAAGACTATGTGTTCCCTCAAATCCAGAGTTAAAGAAAGAACTTTTGGATGATGCACATAGTTAAAATTTTTCCATTCACCCAGGAAACAAAAAGATGTATCGAGATCTCCAAGAGAATTATTGGTGGGATAACATGAAGAAAGAGATTGGTAAGTATACATCAAAGTTCCTGGAATTTCATCAAGTGAAGGCTAAGAGGTAAAAGTCTAAGGGGATGATGAAACCATTACCCATACCTGCATGAAAATGAGAAAACATCACCACAAACTTTGTCACCGGACTTCCAAATACATCCAAAGGAAACAATGATATGTAGGTTGTTGTGGATCATATTACAAAGACTACACACTTCATTTTAGTTTTAGAGGATTTCTCATTAGATCAACTGACACAAATATATATCAGAGAATTGGTAAGGCTACATGGATTACTATTATCGATTGTATCTGATCGAGATCCAATATTAACCTCTATGTTTTGGAAGAGTCTTCAATATGTTCTAAATACTGAGATGAGATTCAGTATGGATTATCATCCTCAAACTGATGGCCAATCTAAGTGGACTATCCAAACACTTTAGGACATGTTGAGAGCATGCTCAATGGACTTCAAAGGAGGATGGGATCAACATATTCATCTAGTTGAGTTCTCTTACAACAACAGTTTCCACTCAATCATCCAAATGGATGATTTTGAATCCCTATATGGGAAGAGGTGCAGAACACTGGCATGTTGGGATGGATTTGGGGAGAGAAAACTCCTAGGTCTAGAAATGGTCAAAGAAATGGTGGAGAAGGTTAAGACCATCCAGCAGCACATTAAAGTTGATCAAATTCGACAAAAGAGCTATGTTGATAATCATTGATAAGACCTAGATTTTGATGTCGGAGACATGGTATTCCTCCACATATCGCCATGGAAGATAGTTATGAGATTTTGGAAGAAGGGAAAGCTCAGTACAAGGTTAATTATCCCTTTTGAGATCCTTGATCTCTTTTGGATAAGTGTCCTATTAACAAGCACTCCCACTGAACCTATCTCAAGTACATGATGTATTCCATGTATCACTCTTGAGAAATTACATACCTGACCCATCGCATGTACTCAATTCAGAGGTGGTACCATTGGAGAATGACCTCTCCTATGAATATAAGATGGTGGAGATCTTAGATCATAGGGAAAAAGTTCTATGAAATAAGACAGTGCCCCTCGTGAAATTATTGTGGAGAAACCACAAGTTTGAAGAAGCAACATGGGAATCGGAGGAAGTGATGAAGCAGAGTTACCCACATCTTTTTTAGTGTGTGAAAAGAAAATTTCGAGGGAGAAATTTCTTAAGGGGGGAAGATTGTAACGACCCAAACTTTTGTTAATGAATATTCCTCTTGATCTAATTAAATTTACTGTTATATAAAATGGTTATATAAAATATAAAATTCCATGGTTTTGTGTTTTTGGATTTCAAAATACTGTTAAGAATTTTTATCATTTCTAATATAGTTGTTGAACAGTGATCACCTGATTAGTATAAATATAGGGTTTTAACAAATCCAATTTACTCAGACAAAGGAAGTGATGGCCTCATCTAGTAGAATTACTCCATACGAGGCCCATTTTTTAGAGCCCAGAAATTAGGTGGGGTCATTGGACTTCACTCTTGACCAAGACCAAGATGATCTTCAACCCGTTAATCTCAAAAGAAACCATCTATAGGAGAATTTAATGTTAATAGAGATTACCACCTGAGCGATGTTATCCGAGCCACCCCAAGAGTCAGTCACCATCGCACACCTTACCCTTTGGTCATATGCAGGTGTTATAAGGGGTTATGTAACAAGACCCTAGAACTATAATTTTGTGCATTATTTTTTTATATAATAAATAATATACATTCATATTATTATTGTTACTTTGTAAATAGTTTTTAAAGCACAACTAGTATTTTTTTAGTTAATATTCAATTAAGAAATCTATTTTTATGAATTAATGGATTTTTGAGTTAAATAATATTTTAATAAAATATTATTACTAAATTAATTTTTCTTAAATATAAATTATCATGTAATTTTTATGAATAAAATTTTAATTTTTATTAAGGTTTGAAAGATGTTTTTGTCAAAAACCCATGATTTTTTATAAATGTTGGTTTTTATTTTAAAAGTAAAAATTTTCATATTTAGAAAATTATTTAGATAAAATGAATATTATTTTTTTAATCCGGATGTCAAAATTATCCAATGATGAATTTTTTATAATTTTATGAGACAATATAATTTTTGGGTAAAAATTAAATATCGTTTAAATATATAATGTGTTTTATGACATCATAATGAACCAATAGTGATGTAATAAAATACTATAAATAATTTTTTCGGCTAATATATTTTTTATCTTTAAAATAATGTGATTTTAGATTTTTTTTTATTAATTTTATGGTGCCTTAGTGGACCCTCCAAGACTTATAAAGCATTTTAACTTTTAAAATGATTTCCTTGAGAGTGTGACTCACCTCCACATAAGAAAGCCTAATATTTTAATAAGTTCGGTCATTGGCCTTATAAAATATTTTTTTCCACTCCCTTTTTTCAAAAACCATGGGCAAAAATCATGGGATGGTTTGTGGTTTTGATTAATTTAATGTGTGGAGTCCCAAACCTAAATAATAAAGAATTCCCTCTCATTTATTATATAAACCCACCCAATATCCCACTTACTCTTCACTCAATTCATTTGGATATTGAAAAACCCCTTCCTAGCTCTCTCTAGAACCTTCCCAAGGTTCCCAAGCTCCCAATAAGCCTCTCCCAAGCCTTTGGGATCACACTTCGAAGTAAAGGATTTCTTCGTTTCTTATTTTTGTCCAAGTTTCATTATGTTTTTATACCATTTTTTCAATTAAAAATGTTGGGGAATGACTTTTCACCTCCTAAATAATTCTCTACTTATTTTTTAATTATGAGAGACCTCTTTCTCTCTCATTATTTCCTCCCATGTACACCCATTACCATGTTGAAATTCTGTTAGGGGTTTCTCTCTCCTCATTTACATTCAAGAAATTATTTTGTTTTATGAATCTAAATTCTATTAAATATGTTAGGAAATGTATATATATGATCCCCTTACTGTCCATTTAATGTAAATATGATGATACACCCATTTTTCTCTCATCAACCATTTTTATGAATTCTTATGTCATGCCGTTATGCTGCCAAAATTACACCGTGATTTTCCAAGAAAAAGTCATTGTGTAGTGAATACCATTCCCATTTATCTATCAAGGGTATTAAACTTTATGAAAATTTACTTATTTATTATAGATTTTTCATATATTAATTCCACATTCCTTTTTCATGGAATAAATGATGTTTAATGAATCTATGTTATATGATCCATGTGGAACACTTATGCATGAAATGAAATGATTAAGGAGGCTACAACCTGATAGTGCTCCAATGCATTGGGTAAAGATTAGTATAATGATATTTAAAGTAAAATTAGGGTTTACTCATGATAATTAAAGTTAAATGAGGTTTTACTCATGCTCCATGTGCAATGGGCCTTGCTCATGCTAATATCATGTCAAATGTTGTTGCACCATTTCCATGTTATGATAATCATGCTATATCATGACTTTATGTTCATGTTTCTCTTGTGCTCCATTGATATTCATATTTCCTAACATGTACCATGTTCTTCATGTTATCTTTTTTACTCCCTTACTGGGATTTATAGCTCACCCTTTTATTATTCATGTCCTCAGGTTATCCAGTGCAATGCTAAGTACAAAAGAATGATGTGGTCATGTAAAAGGAGTTTTCAATAAGATGTTGTGTTTTATGTTTAAAGTTGTTATGTAATGTTACTAATACCAAAGTAAACTAACCCTATCGATCTTCTATGTTTTAACAAGTGTAGGTTTTATGTAATAAATCATGTTTAAGTGTGTAATAAAGAGAAGGGTTGTTAGAGTTCTCATTCCACTTTCACCACTCTTTGAGTCTATTTTTCTAAACTCAGGGGATGGATTAAAAAATCCCCCATACCTATGGGATTAGGTTTATTATGAACTATTGTGTCTATTATTTCCTCTTCTTACCTTAAGATTTTATGGAGTTTTTTCCAAACATGGGATGGGTGCATCATTTGGTATGCACTTGGATCACATATTTCCAAATATCATTGTGCTATTACCAACATTTGTGCTATATAATGGATAACTTCTCCTAAATGGGAATATTTCATGATCTTTTTATATGATTTATGAAATAGTGTCTCAATATCCTTCTCTCTTTTGGCCTGATGTCAGTGAGAGTTGGTGGGGCCCTATTTCTGTAGAGCAGATCTCTAGTTGTGGACATTTGTTCATATGTTGTGTTTGGGATAAGGCTATGAAATTTCATGATAACACTTTTGGTGGGATTTTTAGGTTAGGGAGAACAAGGAAATTTAGTGCTCCATGTGCACCCCATACTCAGAACTTAGCTTTGGTCTGTGTGAGGGAGTCGTACACTTTTTGAGAAATCGCGTAAAGTTCCTGAAACCCTCCTATATATTTAAAAGGGATAAGTGGAATGCACAAATCATCATTAATATTCTATATACACATGTGAAACAAGTATTATTGAGGGAATGGTAAGTTTAATGATTACATCAATCCTTTCCACTGGGCTATGAAATATGAGACCCTTTCATTATCCCATTATTTTCAGTTTGAGAGATCAAAGAATATTATCTTCTATAGCATCAAGCTGAACAGGAAGATAAACTTCTAATGGAGGTCTTCCCAACATGAACATGACTGAGCTAGAAAGATAGTGTTCCATACAAAGGATAGTCCCTATAGTGAATATAAGAAGAACCAGATTTTCACTACCTTCTTTTGTTCAGGGGTCCCCATCATGGGATCCAGTGAGAGAAGAAATACATGATATGCTATTTCAGGTCACCCGAGCCATTAAAAATTGGAAATGTAGGGTTCCCAAAGTTTGAAGGGGGAAGATTAGGATCTACCCATTCATGATAAGGCTTCCTTTTCTGTTGTATCGGCTCCCTCAATTCATCCATGGCTTCTAATTAAGTCATGAGTTACTCAAGAGCTTTTTTGAGCCAACATGGAATGTTATGTTGATCCACAACTTGAGAAGGTACAACAGCTGGTAGGGTCATCGGTGGTGGAACTGCTAGTATCTATCATAAAAAACCTATAGGGGAAGGTTTGTAAGGGTGTGCCAAAACCTGTTCTAGTTGTGCACCCAATGGAGGGAATTCACAATCTACTGTCATAGTATTCAAGTATATTAGTGGTCAGTATCCCATGCTAAGTATATTTTCTAGATCCACTTCTTTCATTATGATGAACCCTCTTTATCAAGGTACTCCAATTGGGAGTGCAATTTGAGGATATTCTTGTAGAACATGTCCAGCATGAAGGGTACCTTGGAGTAACTTTGCATTGAGTCTCATCAATTCCTTCATCTCTTCCTCTTGTTGAGAAAGTGTTTCTTCTGGTGAAAGGGGATTGACCTTTCTAGGAGGTAGGTGAGTAACAATATTACCCTTAGTCTTTTCCTTGTTGGATTCTTTTCAAGGAGGTAATGATGGATTGTTTAAGGGAATTCCCAAATTCATGGAAATACTTTATTTATGGTAATGCACACATCCTTTAATCATTTCATTTTCTATCATATTTTAAAATTAATCTTCATCCTCCATATCCTCCTCTGCATGGGCCATGTGTTCTATAGGATCTATAAGGAAATCCTTGATGATATTCACTGATGCATTGTGCTTTCAGAAATTCTATCAATGTATTCATGGGACTTCAATTTTCCACACCCTCTATTATACATGGTCCTCTCCTTTACTGATTATCTAGGAGTAATTTGGAAGATGTTGATTCGAATGGAATCTCTAAATAGTTCAGTTTTTCACATTCCCAATGAGAATATCTAGTCATGGGATGGTACAAACTGAGATGATCTACTATGCGACATTTCCGCTAATCGGGAGAAGACTTGTTTCTATTGAAGAGGGTGCTGTTTTGGTGAAAAATACCCCATCCCTCAAGGATGAGGCTATTCCCATTCCAATTTCACAACTCTCCGAGCCAGGTTTGCTGACCTATAAGGTTGGGTTAAAAACTCCCTCCATCCTATAGGATGGGATTTTTCCTGAAATATCATGGTTGTTACTTCAACAGTTTCCCTTCTGATTTTACATATCTTTTTTTAAACATGGGCTAGTTAAATCATTGGGTATTATCTAGAATCACCCACTTCCAAATACCATTGTGCTATTTATGACATTTTCATTATTTTATGGATGGATTCTCCTAAATGGGAGGACATATCAATATTTTTACATACTTGGTGAAAAAGTATCTCAATAGAATTATATCTTATGGGCTTATATTAGTGAGAGTTGGTCAGGGCCTATTTTTATTGATCACATATTCAGTTGTGAACATAGTCTATTTATTGAAGTCGACCCAAAGCTATGGAATTTCATGATACTACCTTTAACGAGATTTTCTAGTTAGGGAGTGAAGTGATATGTAACATTCATTATTCACCCCATCTCTAATATGAACACTAGATGAGGTATCTATGATGAACATTCCAAATCTTTCTAACTAGATAAGGTATGCATGTTGAAGGGTTGATTTTTTATTTCTCTAGATTTGGATTTTGTATAACCAAGAGATCTTCTTAGTCGATCTATAATTTCATCCCCTCTATTACCTTGACACGACTTTGATACCCTTCATAGGGTAATACTTTCTCGCTCAAGTGATGAATATTTTCCATATGTTGATATGGATTTCATGCACTCAATATTCTATCAATGACTTTGTAATGTTGCACCGAGGAGTGGCTAAAATCTAGAACATGGCTGTTATTTCATCTTTAGCCATATTTCTCTTCGTGTTTATCATGTCTTCTTTGACTTTCGCTAGAGGTTCCTCTACATGGTCAGACTAGAGTGGTTTCTTCCCCTCTATTTTATCATAAGCGGTGAGATTGGTTGGTACTTCCTCTATTATGTTGGAATTTAGATGATCCAAAGGAGGTTTGGATAATGAACATCACTCTGGGTTGTCTTCTGGTTAATAAAAAATTTCACTTACCAATGAAGAGGCATCTTACATAAATGACCTTGTTTTACAAAGTGCCTCACGGTAGGAGGGGTTTATGATCACCACATTTCCAATTGGAGAATTCTTTTGACAACATAAAAAACTGCTACAGAGATAACTTTCAAAGTGACATCCATCATATGGAAGATCACCATGGAGGATTTTAGCAATCGGAAGGCCCCATTTCTCCTTGATCTTTTGGACACATGGAGGTCTGTCGTGGATCTAATTAGAGGATGGGATCTCAAGATCAATAAAATTTTGGTCATGAAGAAATAATTCATGGTGAATTGTCTAAAGATGACCTTTTTAATTATTGTTGATGCTCCTGTAATTTGGAAACAGGAGGGTAAGATCTTGAGCTATCACAGATAAAAATCTAAGGGATTCAATAACTCCATTTTTAATTATAAGAGTATTATAGGCCGTCCCTTTCTTTTCCATTTTTCTCTGGTGAGGATGCTTCTTAGATACCTCCTTTCGAATGACTAGATCCACCTACTTGGGGAATTGTTTTTCATTAGAAGGGGTTTGTTCCTTCCATAGAGTGACCATTGGGAATGTATGATTACCTCTAATTGGAATAAGTGTATGTTCCTAATTTGGTTGTTTGTATATCGCAGGGGAGATTGGACCATGACCATCCAGGATGGGAGCAGAGTTATGTTTCCTCTATGGGGTGACATGCTGATGAGCCACCCCACTTGCGGGGATAGATTTGTGTGTATGTCCCTTAGGTAATAATATCATCAATGCTATGATGTCCTAGAAAGTTCTTAGGATGTGGGAAGGGATTTTCATCCATCCTTTCACCATTTTCAAGATATTCTTGGTGACTTTAGTAATTAGAATGGGGATATATGCACATTTACAATCTGGATAAGGATTATATGCTTGCTCCTATCCTCCCTTTCTTATCTGTGGATATTATCATTACTTGTGTGCAGGGGAAGATAGTTTATTTTACCCCCCATTTGTCATAGAGAATTTTTGACTGACTTCTCCAGAGGCGTCCAAATGAAATTGATGGAAGTATGATGAATTTAGGTATGTGTGTGACCCTGCTTGTGTTTTACCTCCAAACATGGATGATAGGATTCTTCAGGTGTTGCAAGATGAGTCTACTAGCAGGCTTGATTAATGTGTTTAGGTTTATGTTCCTACTCATGGTTGTCCACTAAATTGAATTGGGTGGATTCTCTAGAGGGGTTAGAGGTGTGACCCTTCTCCCTATTGACTGGTTGCTACCCCTGGTCAGCTGTCTTGCATGCCTATATTTGGATGAACTAGGATAGTCAGCTGAGGACAACACCCTCATCATGTTGAGGGCTTATAACCACACTGCATTTGTGGCAGTGATTACTGTCAAGATCCCTTTGGAAGGACTCATGTGTATTCCATATGGTGTTGTATGAAGCCTCTTGATCCACCTTTCTAAGGTAAGATAGGTAATGATTATTTAATTCTAGGGATAAATTCCTAAAATGGTTGAATACAGTGGTTGGCATTGTCTGTCTCTAGACTACTAGTCGTTGCTGACCCGACGTTCAGAGGAGATTCATGAGTAGGAGGTCCTATCAAGTATCCTCCAAGGTTGGGATTCTACCATTACAATGTAACTCCTAGACCAAAGAGTTTAAGACCCAAAATTTAGGATTCTAGGTTGGTGATTTCATCCTCTTCATGGATGAAGATATGGCATTAACAGTAGTTGGGGCATGCATCAGTGTTAGGTGGTATGATTCCATTTGATTGAGGGGAATTATGAAAAGAAGTTCCTATATATATAATAAAAAAAACAAGAAAAATCCATCAAATCAACATCTGATTTGAATGAACACATGAATAATTGATTGTCTTGTCTATCCCTCTTTCATTTTGAGAGAGAAAGGGGCCTAAAAGGTTGACGATACAATCATCTTGGGTAAGGATTCATGTCAGGTTCACTATTTTTTCTGATATAAATGTGGTTGTTCATCTGATCATCAATTAAAGGGGGTTTGATCTTTCTGAAATCATTCGCATCTAGTTTACTATTTCTGAATGGTTTCCAATGTGTTTTTCATGGAACCAAAAACACCCAATGGTTCTATATCCATGGTGTTCGGTTTCCCAAAGGTAGGTTCTCATTGGGTAGTTTGTCTAATGATACTTAAGAACTCACATTGGTTGAGAGGATGGGTGACCGGGCTTATCATACCCATTTTTGTGTAATTATTTCCCACTATGAGACTCTCTTATAGATTTAAGATGCTTTCGATAATCCTTCATTAATTCCCAATTATGATCTGGGTCACTCTTAAATTAACAATCAATTATTACCTTGTATATAATTTAGAATCATCTGTATGTATCTAAGGTTATTCATCATTGGATATATATATGTATATGAGGTTCTCTATATATGGTATCCTCTTATGTACTGATTAGATATTGTTTGGTCATTATTGTGATAATGCTGATTTTTTATCCACATGGAAGGGATCTCTAGAGTATATCGTCATCCATAGAGAATTGATTTGTTTTGATGTTGGGATCGCACCCATATGATGGGATTCCTATTCATCCTCATGAAAGGAATCAAACCCCGCATAGTTTTTTTCACTTAATGGGGAACATCGTGCCTTTTAAGTTCATGGGATAAGAACCAAACCATGTAGTTTAATATTATTTGATGAGAAAATCTAGGAAAAAGGTGCCTAGTTAATTCTTGGTGTGGGACGTATGTCAAAGTAGCCCGAAGAACCTAGAAAGGATATTAGTTTACAAGTGAATCACACCCTACTGAGAATGTGGCTCAGAGAGGATAGTGTTTATTTTAGGTTATTGGGTTTATACCTCATGTAGGTTTCTTACAAATCACATGTGTACAAGAATCAATTCCCATGTAGTTTTATCATGAGGACCCACACCTATGGGGGGGCCTCTAAATATTTTTCTTATAGGGGAATGTTTCCCTTTTAGAGAATTAATTTTGAGATTACTATTGAATATGATTCCTTGATGAAAAGATTTAATTCCATAAAAAATAGATTGAATCATGGATATTTGGGGGTAGAGTTTGGGGCTTACTCCTGAGGAGGATTCCTGGATTGTTTGAAGTTTGGTTGGGACTTACTCCTGAAAATAATTCCTGGAGATTTGATCAGGGGGGTTAATACTTAAGAGGATTCTCTGGTAAATGGGGGTTATTATTAGATATTACTCTTGAGGAGGATTCCCGTAGATATTTTTTATTTTTGTCTTATTCCTGGGAAGGATTCCCATTGAGATAGGACCTTAGGTGGGTGTCCTATGTATCCTGATTGTAGCAAGAATTAGAGTTATCATAGTTCACTTGTTCTAGGAATACACACTAATGTTTCCTTTGGGTGGTGGATCATATGGATTTCATGATTACTATCAACATATATGCCCACATGATTCATGATCAGTGTGAGAAATAAGAGGAAGAAAAAGATATGAGAAACCACATAATATGCTTATACCTAAGGTTTGATACAAGGACTTGAGAACCCACACTTATAGAGGCACTCTGAAGGAAGGTGATAGGAAGTTTCAAAGTATGATTCCCTACTAAAATATACATCTGATGGTGTGGATGTCATGACCATTGATATCCCATAAGCCCACCAATCATGATGAGTCATGCTTGAATGTTAGGAACAAGAGGATGTCAAATATCTGACAAACCACACACTTCTACTCCTCTGATGATGCAAGAGGATGAGTTTATGAGAGGTAGAGGAGATGAATCGGATTCATATCCCCTCTTTGGTCCAGTTTCCAAGGGGGTGAGGAGGGGAAAGAGTGAAACCTCCCAGAAGAAATGCTAGGGCTTACTCTGGGAGGGATGCCCTGAAATTATTCCCATAGTAGGAGAGGAGGATGTCACTCCTTTTCAAAAGGAAACTCAAGTGTGATACTTTCCCTCTCTAATAGGATCTAGAGGCTCTAGGTCTTAGATATTACAAGGGTATGACATGGTCCTAGCCTTTTTATCTAACACTGAGAAATCTCTAACATCATCATCGAGGTCGTGGTCCTCATGACCAAAGGAATTGAAAACCACATGCACCTCGAGGAACCTAATAGCTTGATAGGACAAGTGAGGGAAACCTATAACCAAAGGAATGGAAATACAAATGGGAGAAACCCTAGGATTCCCCTTTCTATGATTTTTCATGTTCGGAGGTTTTAGTGTAGGTTTATATTTGGTCCCTTTCATAAAAGGAAACCAAAGGAAAAAGAGACCTTCTATTGGTGGCTTGGAGGAGGACTCAAGTGGGGGCTCATTTAGGTCCTGGATTATAAGGGAATAGGTTCCTCATGTAGGGCCTGGAAGTAATTCTAAGTGCTTTGCATAGAAGTGTTTAGTCCTACGTGAGCTGGATATACATTGGGAATTTGACTACCAGGGAAACAAAAATTGGGTGAGGCTTTAGCCTAGGCACCCTGGGTATCCTCTGGTGTCCATGGATGGGTCTTTCACAGGTCCCTTATTAAGGAAAGGGGCCTTGTTCAGGTGGTTCTCACTAGGAGAGGATGAGTTATCATATAGGTGTCTTATGTTTGAGACCATGTAGGGGCTTTTATATCATTTACCCCCTTAATTATCTCTTTTCTCTAGTTTTGGAGAGATATATAGAGAATTTTTGGAGACCTAGGTGAAGGGGATTTGTGACCAGAGCTTGGGGTCTTCTTACAATTTCCTAGTTTTGAAAATTAAGATCCCTTGAGTTCTATTTATAGGAAAATAGGGGACATTGGTCGAAGGATGTTGTACACACATATCTTTAGCACAGGTGCCTGACATAGGTACCTATCCTAGGGGTCTTTACCCATTAGTGAAGCTTGGGGGGGGGGGGGTTATAAAATCCTTCTCATGCATAGGTGTGTGTGCACATACCAATTTGGAAAAGTCCCTTTGAAACTCCTTGGGGTTCTTTGGCACTTGAACTTTCTTAAGATATGCTTCATAATCTTTTAACTCCACTTGAAAAAAACAGAGTGTCAACGGTGATCCATGGAATTATTGGTGAATTTTATCTCATTTTTAGGATTATGATTACTGTATGACTCTATGAACTAGTGGTTAATACCATTTTAGGGTTAATTATAGAGTTAATTTTTTAAAGAAAATGTGATTATGTTGTAGTTTAATTTCTTGGGAATCCAAATGGTTGTGGGAAATGTATGCAATGGAGAATTTATGATTAGGGTATATATATATTGAGGTACATTATCGGGTCAGTGGTCAATGCTGTTTGATGAAAGATAAGTAACTTGGAATATCTTAATAAATTAAGATATATGTCATATTAAAATTTATATCTCAAATGATGAATATTTTAAGAATACCCTCACCTAATTTTATTAGTTAGGTGTAATTAAAATTTTAAAGACACAATTTATTTAAGTGGAAAATGTAATGAAACAATATTTCACTAAATTTTCTCATCAAATAAATAATATATTAAATAGTGTGTTTCACACACTATAACAAACTAAAAAACTAAAAAAACCATGATATATTTTGAATATTAAATATGACTATTAAGAATTTACTGTTAAATTAGATAGTATGAATTGAAGTAACCATATCACAAAATTAATAAATAAAGTAAAAAATAAATAGAATTCGGAAGAAGGATACTTCCTTATTATGTTAATTTTCTTAACTCATAATGGAGGTATCTTTGATGGGGTTTCTCCTAGAACAATCCCAAACAGAACTCGAGCAGTTACAACTTGAGCGAAATCATTTACTGGAAAATCCTAAGCTTATAGAACTTGTTACGAAATCCATGCAAGATGAATCACCCACTATGACTACCACAACCAGTTATCTTACCCTTATATCTTCTATGGGGGTTATATGGGGTTTTGTAAGTTGAAATTATCTTGATATCAACATGTGATTATTATCTATAGAATCAAATTAGTGCATCAAAATAAAAGTTATTTTAAGTTTAATAATTTTTTTCTAAGTTATTTGTACCAATATTAAAATAAACTCAAATAAATTTTTGATATTAATTTAATACAAATATAAATAATTTATCATCTATCTAATTGATATTTCTTGACACTAAATAAGAATATATTCAAAGTATTCTTAAAAAATAATTTTTTCTAAAAAATGTTGTTTCACACCTTATGCTTTTATATTGTAAAATATTTATATGAATTTTTTAATTTTAAATTAATAAAATTAACTTCATTTTTGAATTCATCATATCAAAATTTACTTAGTTTAGATTTTTTATATTTTGCTTAAAAAAATAAATATTAAGGTGAACAATGAAAATACTGATTTTATTAATACAACCAATTTTATATGACTTGGAAAATTTTTAATCCTTTTTTATTTAATATACAAATATATATATATATATATTAAAATAGAAAATTTAAAAATAATATGGTTTATTTATAAAACCCATGAGCATCATTTAATAAACTTAGAAGTATTTTATGAAATTATTTTTTGTATATTTCTTTAATTAAGTTTGAACATGACGAAAATTTAGTTACATATTTATTTCACTATAAAATAACTCTTATTTGATAAATAATAATTATATTAATATCATTATAATCAATAAAATTTATAACAATTTTGTATACATAAACTTTATGCTTAAAAATACACTTTTCTTAAAAATGAATTTTTACACATTACATGTGCTAACATTAAGATTAATTTACTACACATAGAAAGGTAATTTGATAAAATATTTTTTTTATATTTGAGATAATAATTTAAATATTATTTAATATTTATAATCATATTTTTAGTTATAAAATTTAGATTACTAGGATTAATTCCAATTAACACTCTAATGGTGAAATAATAATTTTTAAATTATTTTATTAATATCATGGAATTTATATATAAAAAAATAAACTACATTAAAAAATGAATATAATATGATGTATAAAAACATAAATAAATATATTAATACTCATTTAAATTGAAATCAATGTTGAATAATATTAAAAATCAATAATGGTCAAAATGTCATTTTTCTACAAAAAACAATTTTGCTACACATTACCTATTTTAATTAAAAAATTAATTTTATAATATTTATAAATTGAATTGGAATAAATATAGGATAAATTTATTTCCATAAAACCCATATTTTCTTATATATTTTATGTTATATTTTTAATAAAACATATAATCATATAGTTAAAAACTTGTTACCTATTTTAAAAGTAAAAGAGTAAAATGTAAAAACATAATGATAAAAACCCTATAACATGTTTAAAAAAGTGTATAAAGATTTTTTTGAGTGTTTATTTACCCAAATACACATAATAATCTGTTATTTATAAAAATTTTATCCATTTACCAAGGAATAGTTTAATATTGTCATAGAAGTGTAAAGGGTATTCCTAAAAGTTCCATTTGCTTCACTTGTAATGGGGAATCACTTCCACCCATCCATGGTTACACCTCATATCATAAATTTATTTGAAAATATGCCCAAATATAATCTCATAAAAGTCCCTAACACTTTATTAAGCCTCTTTAAACACTAATTTATCCTAATCCCTTCAATTATAAGGAGTTTTTCATGGAAATATCAAGTCTCTATTGTAAGTATGATCACCTTCTTAAGTTTATCTCATTAATATTACTTTAAAAATGTATTATATCCCAAATAATATAATGAAATAAATATAATTATTATAATGAAATTTTATTATACTAATATAATAACCATTATTTATTCATGTCCATCCTCTTAGAAAAACAAAAGCGTCGTTAGTGCATTTTGTGGACTACCGCCTCCACAAAGCGACATCGTATATTTTTCATCATCTTCATTCATGGATGATAAAAAGGATTTAATTGATGAAAAAATATTAAATCTATATTATTATTATTATTATGAATTTTCAAATTATCATATACATTGTTTCCCGCTCATTTTTTGAGAAATGGAAAAATTAATCATGCGTAAGTGAGAACTATAACCTCCAAGAACAAAGAGTTTCATTTTTCATCAACATCTATTATGGTTGGATTTAAAAATATATTTAATATTTAAACAGTATTTAAAAAACACTATTAAATTTTTTGGATATTATGAAACTATTTTTATATCATTTTTGACTATGGACAACATCCGTAAGGAGTTATGGGAAAATAGACCGAACACCCCCAAGTAATCGACATAAAAAAGATTATATTAAAAATAAGTACCAAAAGATAATAAATGTACCTTATAAAATTTAATATGGATGAATTATGTTATTGGGTATATATATAATGAACTTAATTTAATTATTTAGTAAGGTAAGTGAAAGTGCATAGCACTTTCAGACACGAAGTAAGGGTTCCATCTCAATTCATCTCCATTGAGACATGTTTTAATGTTATGCAATAATTTCTTATTTATATGGCGTATATACTACCCGAGAATGTATTTTTGAATAATCCATTATTTAATTAAATGTATTTATATAACAATATGTTTTTAAAGCATCCAATGACTTTTGATTAAAATTTACTAACTTTTTAAGGGTTTCGTCTCAAAATTTCCTTCTTTGAGACACATTTTCATTTATGCATATAATTTATTTTAAATGGTTTTTATACTGAAAATTAGATGTTTAATATCAAGTATTATCTTTATTAATGGTATTTTAACTTCAATTTCAATCTCTCTATCTTTAAAGTGTTTTTAATTAGAATATTTCTTAAGATGTAAGGGTTTCTTGTTTAATTATCACCAATTGATACATATTACTTATTATACGATATGATTTATTTGGAATGGTGTATATACTGGTCCTTAATTTTTTTAATCATGATTCTATTATTTAATGATATTAAATTTTCTATTGAAATTTATTTCTCTAATGGGGTTTTGACTCAAAAATTTCAAAAGTTGTAAGGGTTTTTATTTTATATTCCCCCCTTTGAGATATGTTACATTTTATTCACCATGATTCCTTTTTTATGGTGATTTTTTTTACCATCCCATTAATGTTTTATAATCTATTTATTTTTAATTAATGGGATATTCTAAGACAAATCAAATTTCTTTCTTCAAATGACCTTCAAATCAAGTGTTAGCTCCGTTATATGGGATCATTCATATATACTTTGTGACTTGTCGGTTATAATATATCTTTGTTTTTCTCAATTTTATGAAATTTTATTCTCAAGTACCTAATATATATTTTTATATATCCCATATATTTATACCTATTAAAATATCTGTTTAATTTTTTAGGTTATACATGTTTTTAGTTCCCTTTAAAATTCCCACTTTATTACAACCTAGTTTAAGGAACTTTTCTATTTCTTGACTCATGTTAAGAACCATCCCCATAAAACATTTAAACCATTAAAATATTATAAAATTAAAAATTATTTTATATATAACCCTATTGGTTAAATTTTTGTTTTATGAAAAAATATAAGGTATTTCCTTATTTTACAGAGCACCACCTAAGTGGTATGTTTTTATTCTTTTTTCTCTGATATCCTTATCATGAATTTTATACAATGGATATCCATGTTCATGACCTGTGTCCCTATTTCAATTATAAAAGTTCAAATTATTTATTTATACTCTTGGGAATCCATATGATTTAGCCTTTGGTTATTCCTTGAATTAAAATTATGAAACCCAATTCCTTCTCATGGGTTTGATAATGATTATGATTTATGTATGATTTTTTTCCTCATGTGGTACACATATGTATGCTTTTAATTTATGTAATGGGTGAGACCATAATTATATAGACCTCCATTTAATTGGTTAAATCTTTATATATCATAAGTTGTATTGTAAGGGATTGGGGAGTGAACCTAATCTACCATGGGACTTTATTGATGTTATGATTATGGTCTAGGGAGTGACCCTTGAATTTTGTTTATGATACCATGTTTTATGTCTTTGAAACACATTTACAATCTTATAAAATAATTTCCTTATTTTTTGTTTCCATTATTATGATAATCCACTTTATGATAACATGTTATTCATTTTTACTATCATGTTATGCTTTATTTCCTTGTTTATTCCCTTACTAGGATTTCTAGATCACCCTTTTCCTTATACATTTTCCCCAATATATCTTATGCAGTTTTATGAGATATTTTGGAGTTTGGAGGCCTATTTTTTATTACTAAATAAATGTGGTGTTTTTATATTTAATATGAGGTATTTATGTGTCTAATCTTTCTATGACACTAGACTGCTTGATACTCAGTTTTAATTTATCGGAAAAAATGTTTAGAATTATGAGATAATTTATTTTTTAGGTATGGGTTGAAATATTCTTAAACTTTTACCTTTCTTCATATAAAATATGACAATAAATATTAATATCGATAAACCATATTCTAATATTTAATTTTTTTATTCAATCTTTGTGTAGCATTCCATTCTCCACATATCATATAACCTTTCTTGGAAACTCCCCGATCACTTACAAGCCATTTTTATTATTAATTTTGATTTTTATTAAATATATTGAAATTATGAAACTAACCTTCTTGTTATCCTTATTAAAAAAAATACAACACAACATAAGGTGGGTTCATCAGGTTGATCATTATATAAATCAACACAGTGGATGAAACTAGTTTAAAGTGCCTGATCAATCATCAACAAAACTAATATGTAATAAGAAGAAAATAAATGATAGGAATAACTAAAATTTAGCCGAATTCATCTTATTCTCTTCAGTGGTATACACTTGTTTGACATCACTAAGTGAAACTAAATGATTCTTAACTCCATGGGTGGTGCACCATCCCCTAGGATTGTCATAAGCTATGAGAGGGACCCTATTCATCAAAGGATTATTTACACCTTATTTGAAATGATAAATGGTAAAAAATGAGGAATAAATATTTATCTATGGATCTTGATTATCACACACATCCAAAAGGGGGATCATATCCCTTTATATATGATGAATTAATTTAATGAAGGGAGTTGAACATTGTCTGCCAACTCTTAGAAGCTAACATTCGTTATTATAATACATTCCCATTGGAGATATGTTTGTTTCAAAACTTCAAATGATCATGATATTTCTATGAAACCCTAAATGAATCATCTTAATTATTAATAATTGATGAAAACCAAATCGGAGGCATAGCCAAATGCATGCACATGATATCTCATATCAGAAGTATATCATTCACTACGATAGGTACCGACCAAAATCTATGATAGAGGCATCACATTACCTATTGATGATTAAAATTTGAGGTATATTTTATAATAATATATACCCATTTTATTTCATATCAAACAATCTTCAAGTCACACAAAAACCCCATAAGTAATTTATGATAAAATTTATAACTATTTGTGAGTCCATCCAAACTCTTTTGGATTTATTTTATCAAAATATTTTCATTTTAGATTTTTTTTAAAAGTTATTAATTATCCTAAGGCCTAACTATGTGACCCTATAGTTTTTTTATCATTCACAAAAAATATTAAATATCTATTTTATAGTTGTAAGCAAAGAGCAGCCTTTAGAAGAGAATCAATGTTACTCAAGCTATAATGGGGCGAGGCATGTTCTTGATAAAACATATTCATATATCCATATGACCACATCTACCATGAGATGTATCATATAAATTGTATTTATACCTATATAATCCATTACTCCATGAAATTTAGTGATCACTAGATGTCGGACATGTCAATCTAGTATAGGCTAACCCATACATGCATGATTATTCAAAATAAACTGAATCGGTTGATGAATACATCACATATTATTCATCTAGTAGAGTATAACATCATATGTGCTTCATCCAAGTGGATAAGAACATAACATGTTACTTTTTGTAACCCAATAAACCCTAAGATAAGGGTGGATCAAGGTGTATCCCAAATCAAAACTTTTGTTTTACTAAAATGATTTTCTTTTAGGATAATGTTCCCATGTTAAAAGGAGCTATATTCATCCTGTAGCTCATGATGTTGTGATCGCTAAAATAGATAAAAATGTGTAGCAAAAAGTAAAGCATGAATAAAACAAAAATATTTTAATTGGTTCACCACAAATGGATACAATTAAAGATAACACAGTGATAATTTGTTGATATTACAAGATCATTTATCCTTCCCTAGTTCCAAATATACAATGTTATGGATAGGATCAATCCACTCCAAGATCACTAAGTTTATAAGATTAAGAGTTTATACACTCCTAAACCAAGATACATTCCCTCTTCTTCACCTCTATACACATCTTTAATGATGGTCGAATTTTTTTTATAAACTTTATGGTCTCTCCATATTCAACATAGAAAGATTTTTATTGAATATTCAAGCCTAGGTAAATGATACATTTAAAATCATCGTTTATACACAATTCTTATTTAATTATAGATAATATCAACTCTATAATTTGATAGTTAAGTCATTAACTTCCACAATATCACTGTAATATCACCACTTCCCTATATGGGGATAATTCTGCACTAAAAGTATCATGTTTCACTGTAACCTCTTATACACACAAGTGTAGAAATGGAAATACCTATTCTTACTTTTCACACAAATAAATATATTCAATTAAATTTTTTTATATTTTCAATTCATCTTTGTACAACTACTTCACAAAAACCCTAGTTCATAGAACTACCTTCACGTATATGTAATACATTTCATGTACTTTGTGCAAATCTTGGATAAATATACTATCTTCAAGTATAATAAATTATTTTATATAATTCTCAAATTTTCTTTGTGTACTTAATTCTCACAAATTCTTCTGAATGATCTCTCTTCAATATTTTTTCTGGCAACTCATGTTATAGAAATCTTTCTTAATGAAAACTTAATTTTTACTGAATTAGTGTAGCTCAATATCACATGGTAACCTTGACATAAATCAATTGTAAAATGAGTATGTTGTATAAGGTATTCCCTTAGATAATCATTATGTAAATATATATAACATATCTTCTCAAAAAAATAGACTTATACTCTTCTTTTCACTTTGTTCCTCCATTCCCTAAAAATGACGTGGTTGGGGATATTTATAGGAAACATCAACTGTGTGCTCTCCCTTAAGTTATTTTAAGAAAATTAGTTGGAGATTAATTTTTCTACATGTCTCTGAAAATAACTACACCTTTTATTCAAAAAAAATATCTGGATTCGCCTAGCATGAATGCACCAACCTCGCGATTCTTATTTGTTTTGAGAACACACACATATTCAATCTTCTTCTTGTATGATTTTTTTTTTCAATATCCACTTCTCCATTTATATTTAATTATATTTATATTCATATATATATGATTCATGCATTAAATAAATAATGATGATGCTAATAATTGTGTTTAACTCTTAGATATGGTGCTTAAGTAATATGTGGTAATTTTTATTCATCTGTATCAAACCATTAGATCATGAAAATTCCAATGAATCATATGGAATGGTCTTCCTCAGCATTGGATAGACCTTATCTTCCATTGAATTCACTCGACTTTCAATAGATTCTCACAATGTGAATAAAACAATTTCTCTATAAAACATGGTGGCTCAACATGAAAATTATACCACTTAAATGGAGTTTCACACATAGAACCATAGTGTGGTATCATTGATTATGGCACAAATATAGTGAAACAACACAGACATACCACATACAACCCTACCATGACACAAAACCTATGTCTCAAACAAGATTATCCATATAGAATCATATCAACCATGAGTCCCATCATTTTTTAATTTATAAAAATTGATGTGTATTCAAAGTCCCACATCATATTTATCCTTGGAAATATAATTTTATATCAAAAAAATCTCATGATATACGGTCACTAAACTCCCATAAATCCACCCTACTCCACATTAAATTCTTTATCTATGCATAAATCCTTACTATGTTCCTTATGTCGGTGCTGCTCCATGCTGGATACCATATGATAGACCTTCTCTTCCTCATATTCTCATTTCTAGTTGTGGTTAAGATTAGACACAACCTCATAGTGGGAAAGCCTAGCTTCTACAGTTGGATTTGAGGCTGGCACATGTTTTTAAGATATTAAACATATATTCCTTTGTTAAAATTCTAGCCTCTAATATATATCTTGAACATGTATTCCTTTTGATAAAATTTCATTTTTGATGAAATTATTTAAACAATTTCTAATGATTTTAAACGATTTTCACTCATTTTTCCTATGTACTTCAATGTTTATTTAAAATATTGGAATTTTCAAATAAAAAATAAAAATGTATTGAAATAATAATTGTTAATGTTTAATTTTATTATGATTTTTTTTGAATTTAATTTTTTTTAAATTTTATTTTGATAGGTAAAAAAATTCTAATGAGGGATCTCCCTCAACCCACAAGGAATCCCTCCACACAGAAAGACCATAATGGGCTTACTGGATAAATGACCCCCTAGGGAGAGCCATCCGTACATTCAAAGAGGATATTTTTACTATTTCCCTAAAGAATCATGCTGGTGTGTGGGGGTTAGGTCTACATGGTGATGGGAGGAAGGAATCACCCATACGGGGTGGGGCAGAGCAGCAGTAGGAGTCTTTCGACTTCATCCTGACAGTAGTGGCACATCATCACTATGAATTATTATTTGAAGAAGCACTCAACCATGATTTATTTCAATGTGGAACATATTATCATTGAACTGTTCATATTTAACAAAAATGGTACCACTTTACATCATCCCTACTTCACATGTGCTCAGATATTTCCCACGCCACACCTTTACCACCTCAACACCTATTGTAGTCATTTGATGTTGTCAGCCACCACTGCAAAACTTGGGAACCTCCATGTAAGAACACCTAAAATCTTGATCTAAAGCTAGATACAACTTTTGAGGCCCCAACCATTTATGAAACAACTTTAAGACAAAAAATGACTACCATGAAGCCTCTTTCAAAGAATAATGTTTCCATGCATGCTTTTGGTACCTCAGTTTGACCACTATGAAGAGAAGATCATGTTACTAAGGAACCTTGTACTATATACTTTTCCTTTTTGACATAGTGTCTAAGAAGACCACATTGAGGGGATTTCATACATGTCCTATTCACACCATGCACAAGAAAAAGGTGGTTGGGCTATGACATGTGTATACACTATAAAAATAAGAAACACCTGAGATCTCAAGGTATTTTTTTAAAGACTCACCCCGTATATCAGGAGTGATTTAAGGAAGATAATAATTGAATTTTTTTAAATTAAATAAAGGGAAATATAATCACCAAAGGAGATGATATTTTTTTGAGATATGTATGAGGATAATGCTATATCTTTTAATTTAGAATGAGGAGACCATTGTAGTTGGCGAAGGTCTTTTTGGGGAGTTGACATGTGTTGGAGGGTGTTTGAAGAGGATTTGGGCAGTAAAAGAAACTATGGAGAAGGAAGAAGAAGGAATACCCACTACCTACCCCATTCTGGATACCTAAATCATCTCATCCCCTTTTTCTTTTCTTTTTTATTAATTCTTCTACTTCTTATTCTTCAATAATCCCCCCTTTAATGGAGAGGTAGAAGCCTTTGTGGTTCCTTGAAGTGGAGGTGACCATGTGTGATGATTGAGTCCTGGTTTTTTATCATATTCATGAAAATATTTTTATTTTATAAATGATTTTAAATTTTCAATTTAACAATTTAAATTCAATATTATTTTGTTTTTATTCTAAATATGAGTATTTAAAATGCCATGATTATGAATTTTTTTCTCCCTCTTCTGTGTTTTGGATCACATTGATTGTGTAACAATCCAGTGTTTATTAGTAATATTTGTTTCCTAAATAAGTGTGTGTTGTATTATATTATATAATGTTATAAACATACAAAATATAGAGAAACCTAAAAAATTAACTCATTAAAAAATATCAATACATTATTCATCTACAAAACCAATTAAAAATGATGAACATTACAACTTGATAAAAAATATTAAATAGAAAAGATAAAATGGGGAAATATGGATATCTCCAAATTTATAGGATAATCACCCCCATATAAAACACTATATAAATGAAGAAAAATATCATTAAACCAATCAAAATCTTAGAAAATGAAAATATATAACCTTGGGAGAAATTTTAGTGAATATTGATTGAAATAATTAATTGGTATATATGCGAGGTGTAAGAACCCGGTTTTTCACTTAGGTATGGATCCTTTAATTTTAGGTTTAATCTTTATTTTGGACCTAATATGGACTCTTAATGGGTTAGTAAAGGTATCAGGGGTCTCCAAGGCAAGTTCAAAGCATATAACCCATCTTTTTGGGAAAACTAGGCAAGTCGCACGGTTGGCGCACAATTTTATTAATCGTACAAATGGTGTTTTTATGGATAGATCCACCTCTCATGGTCGGTGCACAGTCGTGCGTCCTAACCATGAGAAGTTCCATTCTACCCAAAAAACCTCACATGATTTTCACACAGTTTTCGAACCATTCGAACAAATCTTGCACATGCTAATTTTCTGGGTAAATTTACATTTTTCCCTTAATGATCTATTAAGCTAACTCTTCTTCCCTAATTCAAGAACCAGTGTGATTACGCCCTTTTAATATCAATTTATGGATTTTTGAAGATCTAACCTTGAAATTAATTGATTTCCTTCATCCAGAATCTGATCGATCTTTTGTTCATCACGTTGGATACACAACGGTAAGAACTCGGTTTCTCTTGAGCCGTTCTCCTTCTCTTTCACTCTCGACTGAGAAATCAGGGTATGATATTTTTTATATTTTTCTTATATCTACTCAAATATGATCCAAATCAAGGTCCAATACCATAGTAGGAGAGTCGTAAAATCCTAAGTTTGGTGGTCTATAACTCATCCATAAAGTTCACTAATTTTGGATTTGTCGTGTGGGGCCCACCGATTTTATTTGGTATCATTTATAGAATTTATATTACATTTTTATAATCATTAGAATCATATGGTTATGCTCTTTCCAAATATGTTATTAGTTGTTAGTGGTTACTCCCACAACTCCATTCATCCCATGTATGATGTTATGCCAAAATTTTTGTTTAGTTTTTTGGAATGTTTGCGACACCGTTCAAGTCTACCTTGGCTTGACCACTCTAAGGTTAGTCTTTTCTATATTAAATGTATTATTTATAATGAAAATTGAATAATTTAAATTACCATATATGCCCGCCACTTGACCAGCCTGAGGTAAGTGCTTCAATTGATAATTAAATGTGAAATGGAAATTGCCAAGTATACCAAGTATACAAATTGGACGGATTAATTGCATATGACTATTAGGTTGTATGTATATAGAACCCATTACCACATTAATGGAAGGTATAAAAATGAACCTTTAATATGGAATATTCTATAAATGGATTAAATTAATGGTTGTATGCAACTTGGCCTTGTCACACTAATGAAAGGCAAGACTTGAACCAAATGACTTGATTAAAAGGTTGCATGCTACTTGACCTTATCACACTAAAAAAAGTAAAGGCTTGAACCGAATGAAATATTACATGAATTCATAATTAAATATAAATTTCATGACTCAATCTCTCCTTGGATTCTAATCAATGAATTCCATGAGCACTCAGAAACCCCATTCTGATTCAAGGATATGACTTGCATAGGTTGAGAACCACCTAGATCCTGATCCTTGTCTATTCTTTGGATGTCTAGTATGAAACTGTATGATCCCTTACATATCATCATAGGATTCCTTGGATATAGTCCTTGGATCCAGCATTGAAAAGTAGGTCCCTTGGTTACATCCCTTAGGGCCCTGACTCTACTTATCCCCATTTTACCTTAGAAAATCACCTTGGATTTGGGAGGCACCTTATTATAGAATTCCTTGAACTATGATCCTTAGATTACACTATTATCATAATCTAGGATATAGTTACTACTGAGTTGGAGACCCTTAAGGTCTACATTTCCTTGGTTATCACCTTGGAATTTCATTGTTAAATATCATTATTCACAGTTGCCTTGTTACATCTTGGAAACTTCACTATTTATACTATCACAAGGTGATGTCAGTGTTGGATATGCCTCATGATACCTATCAATATAAAATTGGTAATTAGTTAATTAAATTAATTGGTTGCAAGTTCAAACACCATTCGAGGGATGAATCATGAACTTGGGTATTTAGTTACATTATACTGCTTTACTTAATATATGCATGCTTTCACACTATTACATTTCCATTACACATGCCAGATGTTATAAACACCATTTATGGTGGCCCATTGAGGTTTATCTCACACCCTAACTATGAATTGTTTGGTACCCTAGGCATATTACATGGTTGTAGGTGTTGACAAAGAGAAGTATATGGCTTCAAACACTTGACTAATTGTTGTTTAGTATAGAGCTTGATATCAGATGACCGAGCCTGGTCTTGGGATGCTTAAGATAGTCTTTTGATTTCGTTATACTTTTTTGGAACATTTTATGCCTATTATCTTGTATCCATGTTTTCTAGTTTTCTAGTTAGGTGACATATCATCAGTTGTTGAATGATATTCTAGTTGTTTCAGTTATTGTTATTGTTGTCTCTGTTTTTCCATTGTACCTTCTGTTTACTTATATTGATCCCTCTATTTGAATATGTTTAATTACATCTATTGTGATTTACTTTGGTAATGAGGGAATAGTCTCCCCATGGTCACACCCTAGGCCCTCGCTACTAATCGGAAACCTATGGAATTCAGGGAGATGCGCTTGAGGCCATGTGGCCAACCAGGCTCAGGGAACCTGTTGAGTGGCATCTGAGTTTGGGATGTCACAAAGTGGTATCATAGATGTTTATTTTCTTTCTATAATATTTGGAGATAATAGATTAGAGATTATGAATTCTTGGGAATTGGTCGTAAGCTATTCTTGGGCATCGCCAACCCATGTTCAGGGTAAAAACCAAGTTTCCTAAATTATAATTGTTGTTATGATTTTTCCTATTATAGTTGATATCATTTCACCATTGGGTGATGCACATGTTGTGTGGTGATGTTGATTATTACTCTATTTGATTATTTTCTTTCATCCTTGACCTGAAAGTATGAGGGTAAGTATAATTGTTACATGCATCATTATAGGAACCTATAATTCACATTTCATGCATATTTCTATGCCATATAGGTGAATTTCACTACTTTTCATTACTTTATATGCCTATGATTGATGAGTGGTGATGTGATAGTTAGATTATTATTTTATTACTCTTGGTTGTGATTTAGTGATTTCCTTCTAAATTATTGATGTGTATGGTCCCTCATGGGTTGGGATGAGTGATTTACCAAGTCGAGCCATTATTCTATAAATAAACGGTTATCGTTTTGGGTGATAGGTTTATGGGAATAGATTCATCAGAAATGACAATCCATTATGAAGTGAATCATGAAATATAATATGAAATGGTTTCACATCCTTATCCCACCTTATCATGGTTATGTAAGGTAAATGAGAGAACCTTGGGATTAAATGTTAAATGAAAAGAAACTTATACTTGATCAATTACTAATAATTGGCCATCTAAGTGAGTAGTTGGGGTAGTATTCCTTGGGTATTGAGTTTTCTTATTTTCAGATTCCACTAGTGAAGATTTATTTCTTCTTAAGCTTGTTCTGAGGTGTGTTCTTGAAAACTATAGATCAATGCTATCATGATGTCCTCATGTTGTATGCTAGGATTGTGGTGATGACCAAGCTCTAGACATGGTGGGTCTGGAGCCGCCAGTGTTACCTCTAGAAGTGCCACTTGATGCATCACCTATTATACTAGATTTGGGCACTGACGCCAAAGTTTGTGATAGTTTTCTATGTCTGATGCAATCCATGCATGGTGCTCCCTGATTTTCACCTATGATGTCTGAACTGACTTGTGAGTTTCAGTAGCAGCATCCTCCTACCTTTTTAGGGGATGGTGGTCTGCTAATTCTTGGTTCAAAGCCACCCTATCTATATTTGAGTATCTAGAGACGCCTCCAGAGCAGATGGTAAAGCTTTCCACATACATACTTTGGGATTCATTCAAGTAATAGTGGGATGTGATTACCTAGGCTGGTATTCATTAGGGCATGTTATGGGATGATTTCTAGACTACCTTCTAGGATCAGTTCTTACCTCATATTTTGAGAGCTGAAAGATCCAAAGAGTTCATGCATCTCTAGCAGGGCTCTATGTCATTTATGGAGTATTCAACTCATTTAATGGAGTTGCAGCACTTTTCCCCGCTTCAAGATGGTGATGATCTTTCGTATGCTAGACGTTTCAAGGATGGGATCCAGTATTCCATCCATATGCAGGTCAATATCTTTCACCTGTCTACTTTTTCTACAATATTCAATCCAGATCTTATCACTAATCACAACCTGAGGGACATAAATAGTACCAGGCATAGAGGACTAGTGTTGAGTCAAGCCAGTAGTTCTTTCGGTGGCAGGAAACGTTCCCTCGAGGTTTCTAACCTGGGGAGTGACAACTAGAGCGACCGCTTCAATGTCTCTGTTTCGCACGGAATTCGGGGATGACCTCCTGGACGGGAGATTCAAACGTTCCGATCGGTTTCTAACGGGTTTGTTCGTAGAACCGGAAACATCCAATGATTCCACATCCATTTGGACCTACTTTCCAAAGTTAGGCGCTCATTAGTCTGTGGACTAATGAGGCTTAGGAATTTTCATTGGTCGATAGGATGGGAGGTCGGACTCATCACACCTTTTTGAGGGGAATTATTGTCTACTCCAGGACTCTCTTTATAGATTTAAGTTATGTTCGTGAATCCCTATTACATTACCAAGTATAAAATGAGATTTCCTTTAATCAATGATTAAATATGCAAGAAATTTAGAGAATCTTTTATATGTATTCGAGGTTCTTCATCAATAGATAATCATCTGTATTTATTTAGAGATTCTTGGTCAATGGTATCCTTCAAAACATTTATATAAAAGCCTCTTGGTCATTATGATGACCAGGCTGGTTTTAAAGCCACTCAGTGGGGCACTTGAAGTTTATCGTCATTCAGAAGGACAAGGATTATTTCAAAGTTGGGATCGAACCCATAAATGGGCTACCTACGTATCCTTTGTTTTGGAAAAGGAATCAGAACCCACGTAGTTCGAGTAATGGTATGATGTTTATGATTGATGGCTCAAAGAAGGATGTCACAATTACTTTTACACTCTAAGCTCACGTGAGTCATGCTCGGTGTGAGAAACAAGAGGTATTAGTAAAATTTAGACAATTGTGCCATGAAAGATGCAATCATAAGAATTTATTTGGGGCTTATGTATGTATGACTGCCCAGATAGATGAAGGTTTAGGATTTACTTTTAGGGAGAAAATCCATGAACAGGGTCCATAAAGTTATATGTTCTTTATGGAGATTTGAATACTCTAATCTTGGGGCTTACTCTTAAGGAGGATGCCCAAGTTAGGAGGGGACTTATGATTGGGTTTTACTCCTGAAAAGGAAACCCAAATCAAGGGTAAATTAGGACTGGTTAAGAGAAATTTAAGGGGGCTTGGGATTTACTCCTGAAAAGGAAACCCAAGATTATGACTGGGACTTACTCCTAAAAAGTAGGCCCAGGTTAGGGGACTTGGGGCTTACTCCTGAAAAGGAAGCCCAAGTTAGGAATTAAGATTTGGGGCTTACTCTTGAGGAGGATGCCCAAGTTTGGGAACTTTAAGAATTTGAGGCTTACTCCTGAGGAAGATGCCCACATTAAAGGATTTATAACTGGGGATTATTCCTGAAAAGGAGACCCAGGTTAGGATTCTCTCATCTTAAAGGACGAGGTTGAATGAATGAACTCTCCATATTTAGTGACATAAGGATATTTAAATCACTAGACTTTGAGAGATATTCCACAGAATTCCTTTCAGATAAGGAAGTCAAATCAAGAAATCATGCCATAAATATCTTTGAAGAGTGTCTTGAAGACTGAATCTTGAAAAGGAATGGTGTGATGGCTTAAGAGGGGTGAAAATGGGAAAGATAGGCACCCAAAAAGGTAGGGGCGCGCAAGTCTTGAAAGGCGCGCAAGTATTGCGGCGGCGCGCAAGTATTGGTCGCGCAAGTATACTTGCGCGACATGAGGGGTACTTGCACGATTCTCAAACATCATTATAATATTTGAGCGACTCTTTATAAATCCCTTTAGAATCCTCTTGAGGTTCTTCCAGAAAAGGGACGCGCAAGTTATATTGAAGGAAATAAGTCGTCACGCAAGTGTTTGATAAGTTTCAACACTTAGGCCTTCCTTCTTCTCTTTAGATCTTCCGTTCTAGGTAAGAAATTACCTTAGAAGTGTTCCGGAAGCTTTGAGAAGAGACTTGGGCGTCGGGAGCTTCAATCTGAGTTTCTAGAAAAAAATCCTCTCGAATGGGGGGCCCACAGGGTCTATTTATAGGCAGGAAAAGACCCCGGGCGGTTACCGGGCGGTTACCACTTAGGTCGCGAAAGTCACTTGCACGACCATAAGGCGTCGCGCAAGTAGACTTTCACGACCACTAGGCAGTGCGCAAGTACTTGAACGTCCACTAGGCGTCGTGCAAGTGTACTTGCGCGACCATGAGGGAACTTGCGCGACCTATGGGCAATGTACTCTTTGTTCATCCCTTTGTCGATTTTTGATGTTTCTTCAAAGGCTGAATCACTTTATGCTCAGATATTCCCCTTTTCCAATCTTTAGATTCCGTGACGAAAGGAGCGTCAACAAAAGTCCCCCCTCAGAGTTGGATTCGGAAAGAAATGAGGATTTGACTCTGAGGAAATTGAATACATTCAAAGGAAAAGGGGGCGTGCAAGTCTTCAGGGCACAGAGGGCAGCGCGCAAGTGTGCTGGAACTTGACTTTTATTCAGAGTTCCTTTGTCTTTTGTGGGCAGTTTAAATTCATGCATGCGGGACATAAAGGGGCTAATGTTTAAGGTCGAAATATCTTTGACCAAAAATGGGTTAAAATTGATTCAATTCCTTGACAATTTATCTGAAAACATATTACCATACTCAAGTATGAGAGAAAATATGTAAACTATGACTTAAGAATATTTGAATATGAGGAATGATATGAAAAAGAGCTAAAAGGCATTAGAAGAAGTAGTTTCCAAGAATTAAGTTACTATTATTTAACAAAACCCGTCAGGGGGTTGAAATATGCAGGGCCACCTAAGGGCATTGGCTGTATGGTTAAATAAATAGCATCTTTCGGCTGACAAGTATGTTATGTGGACTGTTTATGCAAGGCCACCTATGGGCACATGCTGCATAGTCAGGCAAAAGAACTCCCAGAAATTTACTTTCCTAGTGCTAAAAGCCAGTGAAAGTTTATGGAGATTCAAATTTTCTAATGTATAGAGTTTGTTGTATGGAAAGAGGTACATGAATATGGAGAAGATATTTCCGAACAAGAATATCGAAGAACTGGATGAATATCACTCCTACGAAGGTCTGAACCAAACGTAGGGAAGAAGAATAAACCATAGACTTGAATACTTTCAGATCATGAAAAAGGATATGGGACAAATATGTTAAGGATGGCTATTTTTTACGAATCCCTACATACTGTCATTTAAGACAAATAAGGACAAAAGAGGCATTCTTCCCAAGAATGAAGTTACCATTATTTAACAAACCCATTAGGGGGTTGAAATATGCAGGGCCACCTAAGGGCATTGGCTGCATGGTTAAATAAATAGAATCTTTCGGCTGACAAGTCTGTTATTTGGACTGTTTATGCAAGGCCACCTATGGGCACGTGCTGCATAGTTAGGCAAAAGAATTCTCAGAAGTTTGACATTTTTGTGATTAGAAGTCATGAAAAGGGTTATGAAGATCTGAAAATATTTAAGGTTAGGATTATAACACATAAAGATGGGTATTGTCCAGTGTATATAGAGATACATAGGTCAATGAAAACCATAATCATGTTGTGGCTGGGTCCTGAATTGAAACTTGGACTTCACTACGTATCTCATAAGAATGAGAATCAAGCCATACGTAGTTCTTGAAATGTAGTTTAACGTCGTGCAGGACGAAAGTATGAGAAATCTTAGTTTAGGGTCATAGAATTTGGACCATAATAATGAATACACAGTGTGTGTTTTCATGAGGATTTTTCAGCTAAGGGACTGAAAGTGAAATTTAGGGTTAGGCCCAAAAGACTTGGGACTGGATTCGAGGGACACTCGAATGTTCCTACGTATCCCATAAGGATGGGAATCAAGTCCACGTAGTTCTAGAACTACTCTTTGTACAAATTTGGTTCATACATGTGAAGGGTGAAAGGGGACTTTAGTGCAATGATGGTTTAACCTAAGATAAAAAGTTTAGGCATTACCATGTATGCACATAGTCTTTTGAAAATGAAAACCATGATTGAAAAATCAATGTCAATAATAGTTCTCTCTCAAATGAGGAAATCAAAGAATATTGTAGTTTATTGTCGTACCGGACAAAAGTGTTGTATAGTTTAACGTCGTATAACAAGGACGAAAATGAATCAATGTAAAGATATTGATTCCAGGGGCGGTTTCACGAATCAACATCATATGAGATGGTGGTGAACCGATGTGAAGAGATTGTTTTTGGGGAAAATGATCTAATAAAAAATGTTGTTGGGACTTACACATGGTTAGGGGCCCAAAGAGAGTGTTATGGTTGAGGTTTTCTCTAAGCTCACGTGAGTCATACTCGGTGTGAGAAACAAGAGGTAATAACAACCTTAACGATGCACAGTTTAATGTCATGTAGGACATAAAAAAGGGACTATGCAGTTTAAAGTCTTGAAGTTTAGGACTATTGGTGCTGCACAGTTTAGTGTCATGTAGCAGGGACAAAATAATAGTTTAATGTCATGTAGGACATATCAAGGACTTTCTGTACAGTTTAGCGTCATGTAGTTAGGACGATGGGGACAATACAGTTTAACGTCATATTGAACGAAAGGGGGATTGTGCAGTTTAATGTCATGCAGTAAGGACAAAATAACACACCATTTATGTCATGTTGGACGAAAGTGCGAATTGTTTAAGGTCATATTCATGGACCGTGGATGGTGCAGTTTAATGTTATGCTGGACCTTTGATGATTATATAGTTTAACGTCTTTCCGGACGTGAGGGACTTTTATACAGTTTAATTTCGTGTGGGACGAAGTTGCAATTTAAAGTCATACTGGACCATTGCTGTATAGTTTAATGTCATATAGCAAGGACGAACTGGTGCTGTACAGTTTAAAGTCATATAGCTAGGACTAAGGTGAACCAATATGAGGATATCAGTTCTGGGGACTCTTTTTTTTTTACAGTTTAACGTCATGTTGGACGTTGGAAGTGCCACACAGTTTAATGTCATGTTGCTAGGACACAATATAGTTTAATGTCATCTCGGACAAACAATGAACTTCTGTACAGTTTAATTTCATGTAGATAGGACATAATACAGTTTAGTGTCGTGTAGGACAAACAATGAACTTCTGTACAGTTTAATGTCATGTAGATAGGACATAATACAGTTTAGTGTCATGTAGGACAAACAATGAACTTCTGTACAGATTAATGTCATGTAGATAGGACATAATACAGTTTAGTGTCGTGTAGGACAAACAATGAACTTCTGTACAGTTTAATGACATGTAGATAGGACATAATACAGTTTAGTGTCGTGTAGGACAAACAATGAACTTCTGTACAGTTTAATGTCATGTAGATAGGACATAATACAGTTTAGTGTCGTGTAGGACAAACAATGAACTTCTGTACAGTTTAATGTCATGTAGATAAGACATAATACAGTTTAGTGTCGTGTAGGACAAACAATGAACTTCTGTACAGTTTAATGTCATGTAGATAGGACATAATACAGTTTAGTGTCGTGTAGGACAAATAATGAACTAATGTGATTGTTTTGGATCTGGGAAAAATATTTTGTGTTTATACAAAATACTTCTTCAGAAATCTGGAATTAGTGGGAGTCGTGATGTGTTCTTCATCCATTGAGATTAGAGAATACGCTCCATTGGAGTAGACCTTATGTATTGAATAAGGTCCTTCCCATTTTGGTTCAAGCTTGGGAGGTTTCTTTCCTGGTATCATTGGTGCTCTGAGAACCAATACCAATTCTCCCTGAATGAATGAACGAAGATGAAATTTTTTGTTAAAAGATCGTGCTATTCGATTCTGATAGATTTCCAAGTGATGAAAAGTGCACAATCTTTTCTCATCTAACTGTTCCAATTCATTCAACCGCTTTTGGGATTGCTCATCTGTAGATAACTGATCACAAATGGCTATTCTGAGTGAGGGAAATTGAACTTCAATTGGAAAGACTGCTTCTGTTCCATATACCAATGAATATGGAGTTGACCGCGTTGCATTGCGAGTGGTAGTCCGATAAGCCCATAAAGCATGAAAGAGTTTATCAGGCCATGACCTCATATCTTTATCCACCATCTTTTGCAGTATATTTGAAAGAGTCTTGTTGAAGGATTCTATCTGGACATTAGCCGCTGCATGATATCGAGATGAATGGTTGGACTTAATGTTGTATTCTTGATACAATTTCTTTACCTCAGAAGAACAGAAGTTGGTGCCGTTGTCCGTCAATATGGTATGAGGGACACCAAATCTAGTAATGATGTTAGACTTGATGAAGCTAACAATGCATTTAGAACTGACTTCTTTGAGAGGTACTGCCTCTGCCCATTTGGAAAAGAAATCAGTAGCAGTAAGAATGTACTTAAACTGCTTGGCCGTAGCTGAAGGGTAAGGTCCCACCACATCCATTCCCCATGTGGAAAATGGCCATGAGTATTTAGCTGTATGAAGCAACTCTGGAGGTTTATGAATGAAGTTGGCATATACTTGGCATGAATGACACTTCTTTGTAAAATTAACACAATCTTGTATCATTGAAGGCCAAAAGTATCCAAGCCTTCGAATTTGATCAGATAGTCTATGTCCAGACTGGTGGGCACCACATACTCCTGCATGCACTACTTTTATGACAGCTATTGTCTCTTCACCATCAATACATCTGAAGAGAACTCCATCAAAACCACGTTTGTAGAGAATTTTCTCGAGGTGGTTTGGGCTATCATAAAGAGTAAAATTGACCACACGTCGCCGGATTTGTTCTTTCTCAGCTCTATCAGGTGGAAGTGTTCCATTTTGAAGGTATTACCTGATAGGTGACATCCATCCTGTAGTATGACCATACGGTTCAGGAATGGGACTAATTTCATTAATTTCCTCTGTTCTGACTTGAACATAAGGTGAAATTGCACGACGGTGGGCAATACAGATGGTTGTCTCGTCCCGATTTGGATCTACTAAAGCTGTGGCTATATTATCCAGTGCATCATCTTGATCATTTTGTGATCTTGGGACATAAGAAAATGTCGGTTCTGAAGGGAATTCCGACATTAACTCTCTGACATAATCATACAAAGGGATTATGTAACGCCCCGACCCTAGTTACCCAGAGTCGGTGCATTATTACATAACATTGGCATGATCACAAGAAAGATCAAATCTCGAAAGACCGATTGGTTTAGTAGCCTTGAAAAAACTAGATATATTCATAAGTTTTACATTACATCATAAAATGAAAAACTACTACAACAACATAATGTCTCCATAATCCACACTCATATCCCCACATAATATCCCTGCAGGTCATTCATAATTTACTTCTTCACTTCCTGGGAAAAATAAAGAATAGAAAAAGGGTGAGCTCAAATGCCCAGTAAGGATAACAATATAGCGGAAACTTTCATAAATAAGAATAAACATTTAAGGCAATGTATAACTAAAACAAAAGCCTTTCAAACATGATCTTTTAACATGGTACGACATAAATAAAATGAAATAATGCCATTTACTTATTCACATGGATATTCTACTAATCGAATAATCACATGCAAAAATCAATAACCACTTTCATAATGTTGGAATGCACAATGCTAAACTTTAATTTCTTTGTCAAGGCCTCGTCCCAAGACCTTGGGGCTAACTGTAACCGGAACCCAACCCGGAGTGCCTCTAATAACCGGACACCAACCCGGAGTGCCTCTAATAACCGGAAACCAACCCGGAGTTCCTCTAATAACCGGAGACCAAACCGGAGTCCCTCTAATAACCGGAGACCAAACCGGAGGGCTTACTTTTACCGGTCCCCAACCCGGAACATACTTGTCTAACACATTCATCTGAATGAAAGATTGAAATATAACATAAACATTTGGATTAAAAATAACTTATCCATAGTCAAAAATATCATAAAACCTTCAATAAAATAGGAATGTTTTGTATCATAATAAATCAACTTCAAATAAGCTTAAAATCCATCAAAGGATGTTGACATAGATGAAATCAAAACTATTTTAGAGAAATATCTCTTTTTTTTAAATCATTTTAAAAGTATCATAATTATAAAATAATACATTCAATTTGAAAATATTCTTATAATCTTGTAAGGGAAGCTTTGACGATTTTATAACGGCGGTAAATAGCCGCACCTGCCGTATAAGTTAAAAAACATTCTTACCTTAAATTTGTCGAAAAGGTTAAAAGTGCCTTGTTTGGAAAACGACGGAAAGATTCCTTTCGAAACACATAAGGGTATAAATGACTTTAACCCATATTCTTGTAAATAGTAAAAATGTTTTGAAATACATTATTAAGAAACATGGATGTGGATGATAAAGAGATCCCAGTAGATTATTACGTATAAACAACCTCGGATAATGAAGAGATTGTGAAATAACCCTTACCAATTTGGTAACTTATGAAACATACAACCCATGAAAGAGGTATCATATAATGAATATGTAAATACACATAAATTAGAGTGTATTACACAAAGAATATAATTATGGTCAGTACATACACTACACAAAAGGTAATGGTGGCAATATGGCATGAATCTCACGGGAATAAGGAGTGAGATGAAAACCCCTTACCACGTTAATCAACTGAGTCGTATGGCCAAAAGTTAATAACCACCAAAGTATTTACAGAATAACATGAATATAAAGAGAATCATGATAATATATATCAAATGGTAGTACACAATACACCACTTTCAATAATTTTGTGGCGAACAATGGAAATCTCACGGAATTGAAAGTGAGATAAGAAAATCCCTTACCTTGTACTTTTCCTTGGTTGGGGTAGATTAACCTCCTGTATAATGGTGAAATAATTGTTATTAAATTATACAATAATCATATACATTAATATGATATCATATATGATCTTTTAATATTGATTTGATAATAATATCTTAGTATTATCGTTGTTTCGGGTGTTAACTTACTCATTTTCTTTTATATGTTTTGTTACATAAGCCATGTTTGTTGTATCTTATTCATATCCAGAATGATATCAAGTCCTTAAACATCTTTTTTAAATCATCAAATGATAATTATACTTGAATGGATACGATGGAGAATGAATCTCATCGCGTTCGTGGAGACGGTAGTCCGTATGTACGCACGAGCGACAATATCATTATTTTGATATTAAAATAATATATAAATGGATGTTATATCATATATACAGAATAATTAACATGTTATATTTATTATTTACATGAGTTTCACATCATTATTATACCCATCCAAATAATAATATATTGAATAACAATTACACCACGACGTGGAGACGGTAAGCCGTACGTACACACGTATGGTGACATGTTATTCAAAGGGTGGATAGAATACTGAATATGGTTGTACAATATTTATAATAACATCACAGTATATGTGAGATACTGGAGTTATTATTTTAGAATGGTAACAACAAAGGAAGAAGAAGTGGAAGAAGAAATGAACTTGGAAAAGGGTGGTGAAATCATTAACTCTTCTTCGGGCTCTTCCTTTTGATTTGATCAAAAGGTCTCCTTAGGTTGGCTTTCTGATCAAACTAAGGCCTCTAGGTTGTAGTGAGGGAAGTTGGGAGAGTATTTGGGCAGAGTTTGGCCGAACCAAAAGGCTTTGAAGGTGTGAAGAAATGAGAAGGAGTGGTCTCCTTTTATAAGGGAGAGGAGGGGCTCTTTAGGAAAGAGTGAAAGTATTACTTTATAATATAATTATATTCGGTTTATAATGGTCCAAAAATAATTGAGGTCGAATATAAGATGACTCATATTCTAAATAACATCAACCAATAAGAATTGGACAGGTTTTAGATAATATTTTAATCATTATAATCTTATTTATTTAAATTATTTATTAATGAGGTAAACATTGCATCATTATTGTGTCATTAATAATTTAAATTATTTGATGTCTAAAAATTATAAATAAAATATAATTATGTAGGAAATATTTTTATATTTCTAATGAATATTTATAATCGAAAATCCAACATGTATAACCCTATGTAAAAATTGTTCTTCTAAAAGATGTAAGCTTATGCCATTTTTATTTTTATTTTAACGTTATTAATATAATGTGTCCCTACCACATACAAGTGGCTCTAAGGGGTCCCCAAATCGACCCAAGGATGCCCATGGTCAGGTATGTGTCCACCAATAAGGTTAGGACACGTTTTAGGGTAATTTTGTATTATTATAATATTATTTTTTAACCCTTATTTACCGGATTTACCCTTTAACCATGGTAAATAAAATATTTACCGCAGTAATTATTCAAAATGTGTAAAAATAAAAGTTACCTATTTACATAATTTTGAAATCCTGATTCCAAATATGTAATCCATTTTTCCAAATTCAAAACACAGAAGTGGAAGAAATTAATTTAAAATTAATTCCCGTTGTTAAAATAAAAAGCGTGTTTTTAAGAGATAATAACTATCAAAAGATTGACACTTGTTTATGTCTGGTTTAATTGTGAAATTATGTCCAATGACAAAAATTAAATTAAATGGTAAAAATATATTCTAAATATACTTTAAAACCACTCAAATTTATAATTTATCAATATTAATTATTTTGATTAAAAGAGTTGATTTTAATTAAAATTTAGTAATTTTCACTATTCATCAAAATATAAAAGTTATCCGAAAAGTACCAAAATTTCACCCTAGGCTAATTTCAATATTCCGAATCCAAAAATGAAGTCCATTTTGAAATATAAAATATATATGATTTCAAAAAGTAGGTATTACTATTCACAACGGCTATTTTAATTAGTTGTGGTGTGTGTTAGAACTCGAGGTTGCGTACAACACACGTTTTCGCATTATTCGAAGGGAAACGTACCGTGGAAGCTTGGGGTGTTACATTCTCCCCTCCTTCAAATAATTGCGTCCTCGCAATTTCTAGGGTATTACTGCATAAAAAGACTCGGGTGGTTCTTCATCATAAGTTCCTCGGGTTCCCACGTTGCCTCTTCCATCTTATGATTTCTCCACAAAACTTTTACCAGACGCGTCGTCCGGTTTCTCAGTACTTGTTCTCTTGTATCAAGAATCCTGACAGGCTCTTCACAATAAGACAGATCAGGTTCCAGTTCTAATTCCTCATAGGTGAGTACATGCGTTGGGTCAGGCATGTATTTTCTCAACAGAGATACGTGGAACACATCGTGAAATTTGGAGAGACTTGGCGGCATTGCCAATCGGTAAGCTACAACCCCAATTCGTTCTAGAATTTCGAAGGGTCCGATGTACCTGGGACTCAATTTACCTTTCTTATCAAAACGTATGACTCCCTTCCATGGAGATACCTTCAGGAAAACATGATCACCGACTTGAAATTCCAAATCCTTCCTTCGATTATCGGCATAGCTCTTCTGCCTACTTTGGGCTGCTTTGATGTGATTTTGGATTACCTTCACCTTTTCCACCATTTCCTCCACCAGTTCTGGGCCTACAAGTTTTCTTTCACCAACCTCATCCCAACAGGTTGGTGTACGACATCTCTTTCCGTATAACGCTTCATATGGTGCCATATGAATACTCGAATGAAAGCTATTGTTATAGGAAAATTCTACCAGTGGTAAATATTGATCCCACATACCCTGAAAGTCAAGTGAGCAAGATCTCAACATGTCTTATAGGGTTTGAATAGTCCGTTCTGATTGTCCATCTGTCTGAGGGTGGTAAGCAGTGCTCAAATGAAGTTCAGTATCCAGGGATTTCTGAAGACTTTTCCAAAATCTTGATGTAAAACGGGGATCACGATCAGAAACAATCGATAGGGGTACTCCATGAAGTCTCACAACTTCATTAATGTATAGTCTTGCTATACATTCCAGGGGTAGATCTTCTCTTATAGCAAGAAAATGTGCTGACTTGGTAAGACGATCAACAATAACCCATATTGCATCGTTCCTTCTAGGAGTCTTTGGTAGCCCCATGACAAAGTCCATCGTAATATTGTCCCATTTCCACTCCGGTATGGGAAGAGGTTGCATGACTCCTCCAGGCTGTTGCCTTCCAGCTTTCACTTGTTGAAAAACAATACATCTTGACACAAAATCAGCAATCTCCCTCTTCATGTTGTCCCACCAAAAATGTTCCTTCAAATCTCTATACATTTTGGTGCTCCCAGGGTGTATAGAGAAATTGGAACTATGAGCATCATCCAGCAATTCCCTTTTCAGATCAGGTAAATCGGGAACACAAAGTCTCTTCCCGAATTTCAAAATTCCATCTTCATACACAAAGTCTCTCAATCTCCCATCATTCACAGCTTTAATCTTCTTCTGAAATTCTTCATCATCGGTCTGAGAACTCTTAATCCTTTCTAGTAAAGATGGTTTGGAAACCATTTGAAAAAGCATTGATGTTTCACCTTCCCTGGTTATTCCCATGTCCATCTTCACTAGATCAATGAAAATTGGATCCCTTTCAATTCTCATATTATTCAAAACTCCATGGTCTTTTCTACTCAAAGCATCTGCCACCTTGTTTTCCTTCCCCGGGTGGTAGTGTATCGTACAATCATAATCCTTGAGTAATTCAAGCCATCTCCTTTGCCTCATGTTGAGTTCTTTTTGTGAGAAAATATACTTCAAACTCTTGTGATCAGTATAAATATCACATTTTTCACCATAGAGGTAGTGCCTCCATATCTTCAAAGCAAAGATCACAGCTGCTAACTCGAGATCATGAGTAGGATAGTTTTGTTCATGAATTTTCAACTGTCGTGATGCATAGGCAATAACTCTATCATTCTGCATAAGGACACAACCAAGTCCTTTCTTTGATGCATCACTATAAATAACGAACTCATCATTCCCCGATGGTAGAGTCAATATAGGAGCATTGACTAATCTTCTCTTCAGTTCTTCGAAACATTCTTCACAATCTTTTGTCCAAACAAATTTAACCCCTTTACGTGTGAGCTTCGTTAATGGGTTAGCCAATCGGGCAAAATTCTGGACGAAACGTCGATAATAACCTGCCAAACCAATAAAACTACATACCTCAGTTATACTCGTAGGTGCTGGCCATTCTTGGATTGCCTTGGTCTTAGAAGGATCAACAGAGATTCCATCTTTAGAGACAATATGGCCAAGAAAAGAAATCTCATGAAGCCAGAATTCACACTTGCTAAACTTCCCATATAATTCATGCCTCCTCAGAGTCTTCAAGATAATGCACAAGTGATTTTCATGATCTTCGTAGGTTTTGGAGTATACCAAGATATCATCAATAAATACCACCACAAATTCATCGAGATACTCCTTGAAAACTCTATTCATCAGATCCATGAATACAGAGGGTGCATTAGTCAATCCAAACGGCATTACAGTAAACTCGTAATGCCCGTACCTGGTTCGAAATGCTGTCTTCGGAATGTCTTCCTTCTTCACACACAACTGATGGTATCCAGATCGAAGGTCAATCTTTGAAAAGAATTGAGCTCCATGCAGTTGGTCAAATAAATCATCAATACGAGGTAGGGGATACTTGTTCTTTATCGTTATAGCATTGATCTCCCTGTAGTCGATACATAACCTCATAGATCCATCTTTCTTTTTAACAAAAAGAACAGGGGCTCCCCATGGAGAAACACTAGGGCGAATAAATCCCTTATTACTCAATTCCTCTAGTTGTTTCTTTAGTTCGACTAACTCTACAGTGGCCATTCTATAAGGGGTCTTCGATATAGGCCTTGATCCAGGAATCAAATCAATGGAAAACTCAACTTCTCGTTCTGGAGGATGTCCAGGTAAATCTTCCGGAAATACATCTACAAATTCTTTCACAACAGGTACATCCTCAATTTGAACATTCCTTTCCTCACTGATAGTTATTTCATTCTCTTCCTCCCCAATAATTGAATTAAGTTGAGCTACTGGGGGTGGATCTAAATAAGAATTAGGTGGTGACGATTCTGCTCTAAAAATAAGGTGTTCCTTATCATTATCATCAAGAATCGTAACCTCTTTCTTCTTACAATAAATCTTTGCATCATAGTCTGAAAGCCAGTCCATACCGAGGATTATATCAAACTAAATCATAGGTATGACGATGAGATCAGCAGATAAAGAAAATTTATGTGCTCTAATGGGGACTGATTCACAAAACTTTGTTGCAATGATACTTCCCTTAGGAGTTTTAACTGACAACTCCCTTATTAAATCAAATTGGAAATATCTAATTTTCTTAGCAAACTGGGAAGATATGAAACAATGCGACGATCCAGAGTCAAATAATGCATTTGCTAAACTTGAGGAAACCATTAAATTACCTGCCACCACGTCTTTTGGAGCCTCTACCTCAGTAGTAGTGATAGCATAAGCTTGGCCTTGATCCCTTGGCCTTTTCTGAGGTAAGTTCTCCTGATGCTTAGGACATTCATTTGCATAATGTCCCATCTCCCTGCAATTGTAGCACTGAACGTTGGTGGCTTCCTTCTTCCCTTTGCAATCATGAGCTTGGTGGCCTTTTTCACCACACTTGTAACAAACTCCCATTCCCTTCAAGCAAGCACCGGGGTGTTTCTTCCCACATTTACCACAGGATGGATATTCAACCTTTCCTTTCTTCCCCTTATTTCCATTCCCAGATTGATCAGCAGGCCTCTTCTTCTCTTTCTTTTCTTTAAAGTCATAAGACTTAGAGAATTCCTTTTCGGTCTTGATATCACATGAGACAATGTCTTCGTACGATGAAAAGGATTGTGAGACTAATGCTCGGCGGAGAAATGGTTTTAACCCATCAAATAAACGATCAATATTACTTCTTGGGTTGCGAATATAATCTCCAGCATACCTCGCTAACCTTGTAAAGTTAGCCTCATACTTTGTGACATTCTCATCCTCCTTTTGTCTCAGACTCAGAAATTGCCTTTCCATATCTGCTCGATGGTCGCGAGGAAAGTATTTTTCTAAAAACAGATCTTTGAACTCCCTCCATTCCATATTTGATACTTCATCATCTTCCTTCGTATTTTGAATCAATGACCACCATTGATCAGCATCTCCAGTGAGGCGGTAAACTGCCATGATAACTTTTTCCCTTTCACTGCTCCCCAAACCCTGAAATATTTTCTCTAGGGAAAATATCCATTGCTCAGCTACTAAGGGATTTGTATTCCCATTGAACGTTGGTGGTTGTTGCCTCATTAATCGATCTAACATTGATCCTCCACGCTGCGGATCAGGGTGCTCCATACGGGTAAGGTTATTATTCATAACCTGAGTAAGTTGCCCCAGTATGGTGATTAGCTGATCGGCACCAGTTGCATCACCAGCCCCACTATAATTATCTTGAGCAGGAGGGAAATCCCTACATGGAGTGCGTGCATTGATATGGTTTCCATTTCTTCCACTAGGCGCCATTTCTAAACAATGGCATAAACTAGATCAGTTTATGAATCAAAATACATAATCCCATACTTATAAAACACTCAACATAAATTGAACTATTTATGGATATAATCCAAAATCATAAAAATGTTTTCTTTGAGGAATTCTATACTCATAAACCCTTCATAATTATTTTTAAATAAAATGAGAGTTATCCTAAGCATATCCCCCGGGAGTGTCGTAACCAAGAGTGCACCAAGGCCCGTTGTCGTGCACCAGTTCTCGTTCGAGTCTAGCTCAAAGCGGTGTTTTCGGGTTTTACCCCTAGGTACATCTGTGCCAGAGCCGCCTCTACCTGCTCGTATCCAGATAGGGATGTATTGCTTTGAAAACTCACAAAATCTCTACAATACCAAAATTCTAGGAAGTTCTTCTATACTAATCCTCAAAGTTCATCTTAGGTCTACGTGCTCTAATCAGAGTTTATCTAAATCTAGCTTCCAAGGTTTGTACTAAACTTCCTCTGATACCAACTGTAACACCCCGACCCTAGTTACCCAGAGTCGGTGCATTATTAAATAACATTGGCATGATCACAAGAAAGATCAAATCTCGAAAGACCGATTGGTTTAGTAGCCTTGGAAACACTAGATATATTCATAAGTTTTACATTACATCATAAAATGAAAAACTACTACAACAACATAATGTCTCCATAATCCACACTCATATCCCCACATAATATCCCTGCAGGTCATTCATAATTTACTTCTTCACTTCCTGGGAAAAATAAAACATAGAAAAAGGGTGAGCTCAAATGCCCAGTAAAGATAACAATATAGCGGAAACTTTCATAAATAAGAATAAACATTTAAGGCAATGTATAACTAAAACAAAAGCCTTTCAAACATGAACTTTCAACATGGTACGACATAAATAAAATGAAATAATGCCATTTACTTATTCACATGGATATTCTACTAATCGAATAATCACATGCAAAAATCAATAACCACTTTCATAATGTTGGAATGCATAATGCTAAACTTTAATTTCTTTGTCAAGGCCTCGTCCCAAGACCTTGGGGCTAACGGTAACCGGAACCCAACCCGGAGTGCCTCTAATAACCGGACACCAACCCGGAGTGCCTCTAATAACCGGACACCAACCCGGAGTTCCTCTAATAACCGGAGACCAAACCGGAGTCCCTCTAATAACCGGAGACCAAACCAGAGGGCTTACTTTTACCGGTCCCCAACCCGGAACATACTTGTCTAACACATTCATCTGAATGAAAGATTGAAATATAACATAAACATTTGGATTAAAAATAACTTATCCATAGTCAAAAATATCATAAAACCTTCAATAAAATAGGAATGTTTTGTATCATAATAAATCAACTTCAAATAAGCTTAAAATCCATCAAAGGATGTTGACATAGATGAAATCAAAACTATTTTAGAGAAATATCTCTTTTTTTTAAATCATTTTAAAAGTATCATAATTATAAAATAATACATTCAATTTGAAAATATTCTTATAAGCTTGTAAGGGAAGCTTTGACGATTTTATAACGGCGGTAAATAGCCGCACCTGCCGTATAAGTTAAAAAACATTCTTACCTTAAATTTGTCGAAAAGGTTAAAAGTGCCTTGTTTGGAAAACGACGGAAAGATTCCTTTCGAAACACATAAGGGTATAAATGACTTTAACCCATATTCTTGTAAATAGTAAAAATGTTTTGAAATACATTATTAAGAAACATGGATGTGGATGATAAAGAGATCCCAGTAGATTATTACGTATAAACAACCTCGGATAATGAAGAGATTGTGAAATAACCCTTACCAATTTGGTAACTTATGAAACATACAACCCATGAAAGAGGTATCATACAATGAATATGTAAATACACATAAATTAGAGTGTATTACACAAAGAATATAATTATGGGCAGTACATACACCACACAAAAGGTAATGGTGGCAATATGGCATGAATCTCACGGGAATAAGGAGTGAGATGAAAACCCCTTACCACGTTAATAAACTGAGTCGTATGGCCAAAAGTTAATAACCACCAAAGGATTTACAGAATAACATGAATATAAATAGAATCATGATAATATATATCAAATGGTAGTACACAGTACACCACTTTCAATAATTTTGTGGCGAACAATGGAAATCTCACGGAATTGAAAGTGAGATAAGAAAATCCCTTACCTTGTACTTTTCCTTGGTTGGGGTAGGTTAACCTCCTGTATAATGGTGAAATAATTGTTATTAAATTATACAATAATCATATACATTAATATGATATCATATATGATCTTTTAATATTGATTTGATAATAATATCTTAGTATTATCGTTGTTTCGGGTGTTAACTTACTCATTTTCTTTTATATGTTTTGTTACATAAGCCATGTTTTTTGTATCTTATTCATATCCAGAATGATATCAAGTCCTTAAACATCATTTTTAAATCATCAAATGATAATTATACTTTAATGGATACGATGGAGAATGAATCTCATCGCGTTCGTGGAGACGGTAGTCCGTACGTACGCACGAGCGACAATATCATTCTTTTGATATTAAAATAATATATAAATGGATGTTATATAATATATACAGAATAATTAACATGTTATATTTATTATTTACATGAGTTTCACATCATTATTATACCCATCCAAATAATAATATATTGAATAACAATTACACCACGACGTGGAGACGGTAAGCCGTACATACGCACGTATGGTGACATGTTATTCAAAGGGTGGATAGAATACTGAATATGGTTGTACCATATTTATAATAACATCACAGTATATGTGAGATACTGGAGTTATTATTTTAGAATGGTAACAACAAAGGAAGAAGAAGTGGAAGAAGAATTGAACTTGGAAAAGGGTGGTGAAATCATTACCTCTTCTTCGGGCTCTTCCTTTTGATTTGATCAAAATGTCTCCTTAGGTTGGATTTATGATCAAACTAAGGCCTCTAGGTTGTAGTGAGGGAAGTTGGGAGAGTATTTGGGCAGATTTTGGCCAAACCAAAAGGCTTTGAAGGTGTGAAGAAATGAGAAGGAGTGGTCTCCTTTTATAAGGGAGAGGAGGGGCTCTTTAGGAAAGAGTGAAAGTATTACTTTATAATATAATTATATTCAGTTTATAATGGTCCAAAAATCATTGAGGTCGAAGATAAGATGACTCATATTCTAAATAACATCAACCAATAAGAATTGGACAGGTTTTAGATAATATTTTAATCATTATAATCTTATTTATTTAAATGATTTATTAATGAGGTAAACATTGCATCATTATTGTGTCATTAATAATTTAAATTATTTGATTTCTAAAAATTATAAATAAAATATCATTATGTATGAAATCTTTTTAGCTTTCTAATGAATATTTATAATCGAAAATCCAACATGTATAACCCTATGTAAAAAATTGTTCTTCTAAAAGATGTAAGCTTATACCATTTTTATTTTTATTTTAACTTTATTAATATAATGTGTCCCTACCACATACAAGTGGATCTAAGGGGTTTCCAAATCAACCCAAGGATGCCCATGGTCGGTTATGTGTCCACCAATAAGGTTAGGACACGTTTTAGGGTAATTTTGTATTATTATAATATTATTTTTTAACCCTTATTTACCGGATTTACCCTTTAACCATGGTAAATAAAATATTTACCGCAGTAATTATTCAAAATGTGTAAAAATAAAAGTTACCTATTTACATAATTTGGACATCCTGATTCCAAATATGTAATCTATTTTTCCAAATTCAAAACACAGAAGTGGCAGAAATTAATTTAAAATTAATTCCCGTTGTTAAAATAAAAAGCGTGTTTTTAAGAGATAATAACTATCAAAAGATTGACACTTGTTTATGTCTGGTTTAATTGTGAAATTATTTCCAATGACAAACATTAAATTAAATGGTAAAAATATATTCTAAATATACTTTAAAATCACTCAAATTCATAATTTATCAATATTAATTATTTTGATTAATAAAGTTGATTTTAATTAAAATTTAGTAATTTTCACTATTCATCAAAATATAAAAGTTATCCGAAAAGTACCAAAATTTCACCCTAGGATAATTTCAATATTCCGAATCCAAAAATGAAGTCCATTTTAAAATATAAAATATATATGATTTCAAAAAGTAGGTATTACTATTCACAACGGCTAGTTTAATTAGTTGTGGTGTGTGTTAGAACTCGAGGTTGCGTACAACACACGCTATCGCATTATTCGAAGGGAAACGTACCGTGGAAGCTTGGGGTGTTACAGATTAATTCTTCTTTTCTGATGGCATAATCCCCATTGACTTGTTTGATTACTAGGTCTGAATCACCTTTCACCTTTAAGTGATTCACTTGTGCTTGAAGTGCTAACTCCAAGCCTGTAATGAGAGCTTGGTATTCAGCTTCATTATTGGTACCACCTTCCCACAACAAAAAGGAATAAGGTAACACTGCCTTATCTAGATAAATGAGCACAATTCCTAAACCAACTTTGTTGAATTTAGGATTTTCCATTTTCTTCCCTGTTGGACTTCTAGAAGCACCATCAAAATACATTTCCCATGTTTGAGGACTCTCTTGAATAGAGAAAACTTCCTCATCAGGGAGTTCAATATCTGAATACGTGTCTTCCACTGAAGGATGTTCAGCCAGGAAATCAGCCAGAGCTTGGCCCTTAATTGCCTTTTGAGACACATACTGAATGTCGAACTGTTGTAGAATAACCGCCCACCTTGCCAGACGTCCTGTAAGCATTGGACGACTAAGGATGAATTTGAGTGGATTATTACGAGATACCAATTGGACCTCGTGATGTTGCAGGTAGTGTCTCAGTTTGTGAACTGCAAAGATTAATGCTAGGCAGTACTTTTCAATACTTGAATACCGGGTTTCTGCTTCAAGCATAGTTCTACTGAGATAGTAGAGACTATTTTCATTCCCAGCATCATTCTTTTGAGTGAGAAAGGCACCCAATGATCGCTCTAAAGCTGTCACATAGAGGATAAGAGGTCTACCCTCAACAGGTGGCATGAGTACTGGTGGACTCAAGAGGTATTTCTTGAGAACATCAAATGCTTCTTGACATTCTTCAGTCCACTGGTAAGTGACTCCTTTCTTCAATAATTTGGTAAAGGGTAAACTTTTGCCTGCCAAATTGGCGATGAAATGCCGAATATAGGCTAAGTGTCCTTGAAGTCCTCTTAATTCTTTCAAATTCTGAGGAGGTGACATACCAAGGATTGATTTGGTCTTCTCAGGATTGACTTCAATACCACGATGGCGTACAACAAAGCCGAGGAATTTTCCCGAGGTTACCCCAAAAGCACATTTTAAGGGGTTCATCTTCAAATTATGTTGTCGAAGCTTGTGGAATATGACTTCCAAATCAGCCAAGTGATCAAAACGTTGTTTGGATTTAACCACCAAATCATCTACATAGCATTCAACAAACTTCCCTAAAAAAGGTTTGAAGATACGATGCATGGCGCGTTGATATGTTGCACCTGCATTCTTTAAACCAAAGGGCATCACCTGATAACAAAACACACCTTGAGTAGCTCTGAAGGCTGTATATTCCTCATCTTCTGGGGCCATTCGGATCTGATTATATCTGAAATATCCATCCATGAAAGAAATTACTTCATAGCCAGCCGTCGCATCAATTAAGAGTTCTGTAATCGGAACTGGGAAATCATCTTTAGGACAATACCGATTAAGATCTCTGAAATCGATGCAAACCCTAATTTGTCCGTTCTTCTTCTTTATAGGGACAATATTAGCCAACCACTTGGGATATTGAACTTCTCTGACGAAGTTGGCTTTAATCAGCTTATCCACTTCAGCTTCAATTTTGGAAGCATAGGTTGTGTGTGTTCTTCTCGCAGCTTGCTTAAAACCCCGATGTTCTTTTGGTAAACCCAAATGATGAGTAGCAACATCAGGATCAAGCCCAGGCATTTCTCTGGTGTTGCTATAACTTCTTCTGGCCTGATTAGCGAAGTATAGACTTGTTTTACTTCAGCAGATGAAATGAAAACGTCACCACTTATGCTTTCATCACTGCTTGGTAGGTTACCAATTTCTCCCATGTTGTCTGGCTCGATCGCCGTAATTGACATTATGGATCTTTCCATAAGAGTATTTTGATTTGGGCCTATTTTGTCAATTTGACTGATAGGTAACACATAATCTGTACTCACATGTGTAAATGGATTTATTGGAATTTTCTCCAAACCATATGGAGCATTAACTTTGCTAATTTCCTTCATTGTAGATTTTTCTCTTCCCTTCATGTGATAAAATTCTGCCTCAATGTATTGAGACTCACATGTCTTGAATGGGGCCTTATCACCATACAATGTTCCAACTTGACCATCGAAACAGTATTTGAGACATTGATCTTATGATGAAGGAATAGCTGCATGCTGATGTAGCCAGGGTCTTCCAAGCAAGATATTGAAAGCTGAGTCTTGATCAACAATCATGAAATCCGAATTGGATACAAGATCTCCAAACTGAGTTCTGAGTGTAACTTCTCCCAGTGGTTCTTGTTCATTTTTATCATATCCTTGTAACATCATGGTAGAAGGAGATAAATCAGATTCCGTGAGGCCCAATCGACGAAGTGTACGAATGGGCATGAGGTTGACTCCTGAACCATTGTCAATGAAAGCTCTTCGAACATCTATACCATTGACTTTGATAGATAAGTACAAAGGTTTTATGTGCCCATGCACAACATCACCTTCATCTTTATCAGTAAAAGATATCACTGCATGGCATTCTGCAGGATTATTCTCTATGTGATAGATTTCATATGCAGCAATTTCAGCTTCAAACTCCTGAGGACTTGACAAAGCTTCGATGAGTGCTTCCCGAAGATCTTTTGACAGATTCAAAGCATCCAAAATTGATAACTTGGCTGGTACTTGGGCCAAGTGTTTCAATATATCATACTTTTGATCTAGAGGTCTGCGTTTCCCAATAGGAATATGCGGTTTAGCAGGTACCTTGGAAGCAGATGCTTTGGAAGCTGATGCATCTTGTATTGAAGTTGGAAACATCCTTGGTTTTGGAAGATTAGACTGATTAGATCCATTTATTTGCCGAGATAAATAATATGGAACCGTTAATCGGTCTTCCAAAATAACTGTGCCAAAACTGAGTTGGCCATTGGCAGAAGAACTTGCTTGTTCTTTTTGAGCTCGCTGAAGGGATCTACCACGAGTTTCTGCTGCATATACAGTGCTAGCAGGGGTAAAATTAGAGTAGTGGCTTCGGAAAGATCCACGTCTTCCCCTATATCCTGAACCTCTAGAACCTCTTCGGATTCCCTTATTTGATACAGGGAATTCAGGCTTATCAAGACTGGAGTATGGATCTGTTAATTGAATCATATTAACAGAACCAAAGATTAACTCTTCATCTGATAAAGACTCTGCCTGGTTAGCCTGTTTAGGCTGTGCCGTTTGATGGGGCGGTGCCCGTGGCTTTGAAGTAGATGGCATGAAATCTGCCAGAGTCAAAGACAATTTAGGCTTTGATACATAATCCTCTTCTTCTGATTCCTCTTTCTTCTTTGAATTGCGCTTCCCTTTTGAGGATTTGTCTTTTGATGGAAGCTTTACTGCAGCTTTTGTAGGAGACACAATTGGCTTCTTCAATTGTGTTCGCAAAATGGAATGGGTCCGATTGATTGTCTTTCTGATCATCCAATCATCATATTTTTTCGCAGTTTTTCTTTTGACTTCCTGCCACTCGCCTCCTTCCTCTGGATCTTTAGCAGTAATACACGCTACATGAGCTGAAGAACCTTTCAATTTGACTTGTCCCAAGTCGACCATATTTTGTAGGAGGTCTTTAAAGAAAAAACACTCCTGGATGGGATGCCCCAACATTTGATGAAAGGGGAAATAATTGGGACGGTCTTCATCTCCTTCCTTGTTTGTCCTCTTGGGAACTGGTAATTGAACCAAATTATTTTGTAGAGCTGAAATGAAGTAACCAGGAACTTGCTCACTTCGGAAAGAGTATGTTTTACTCTTCAAATCCTCAAATTGTTTTCGTCGTTGATCTTTTTGATCATTTGGACGAAAAAGCCTTTGTTGTTGGCGTTCAGGAGGTGGATCTCTTCGAGAAGATGAAGGTTTTGAAGTAGAAATAGGTACAGGTGCTTGTTTAAACATAACTGTAGCTGGTTTCGCTTTACCCATTCTCCTTCCTAGAGCTGATGGAATTATACGAGATTTAACCTTAGCCTGTATAAGGGAATCTTCAATCTGTTGAGCGATTGAAGTAAGGTCTCGAAACCCTCCTGTGTATTTCGCAGGGATCAATGGCGTGCGTAATTCGTCACGCAAATTTGCCACACAGATTGGCAACAGCTCTTCCTGAGGGAGTGCTAAACTCAGGGAATACGTTAATCCCTTGCAGCGAGCAATGAAATCAGAGACTCTTTCATTCTCCCTTTTCTTGCAGTTTGTAAGATCGAAAACTGTCGTTTTTGGAAAAGTTGAGCTGAACTGAAGAAGGAATTTTTGACGAAGATCCTCCCATCCGATGATTGACCGGGATTGCAAGCTTGTATACCAGACAAAAGCCGGTCCTTGCAAGGTTCGCACGAAGCATCTGAGTTTCACTACTTCTTGCTACTCTGGAGTTCCCATCATAGGACCACAACAAGACACGTAATGCGTCAAATGTTGTTCAGGGTCACCTGATCCATTGAAAGTAGGGAAAACATGGTTTCCAAAACTGGATGGAGGAGAAATTGAATCTACCCATTCAGGGTAAACTTTCTTTTCAGGTTGAACTTGTGCCCGTTTCCCTTCCATAGTTTCTAACTGAGCTGTTAATGACTTAATAGTAGTTATTAACTTTTGAGAAAAATCAGGTTGAACTTGGTTTTGGGTAGGTGCAATGAATGGAGCTTGGACAGACGTGGTGGTTGGTGCTGCAACTGATGGTAGTGCTGCCAACCGTTGTTGCGTTTGACCCGTAGGATTAGACCTCTGAGGGTGTACTGATAAATGAGGATATTCCTAATCCATCTCAGTAGTTACAACAAATTCCTTCGGCTGTCGGACTTCAGCATTCTTAAGAGGAAGACTACTCTGAAGTAGTTCTGCATTCAACCTTCTTAATTCTTTCATTTCTTCCTCCTGTTGTGCAAACCTTTTCTCTAATGAGAGCGATTGACCTCCTTCAGAGGAAGGGTGAGAAGTAACCTGATTCTTTCCTTTCCCCTTATTGGATCCTTTTCGGAGAGGGGGAAGTGGGTTACTTGAAGGAATACCCAGATTTTGGGTAAGCCTTTGATTACGTGTGCGCACACCTTCTTCATTTAGGTCTGTGTGCGCAACTTCTTGAGCAGGAACCTCTTCGTCTGATCCCTCTGATTGAGCCTCATCTGGTGAATCAGCAGTAATGGCATTGATGAAATTAATGGATGCATATTGCACGGAATCCTTTCTATCAGCATTTCTGTGATATTGTCTTCTTCCATGTCCATGATGATACATGACATTCCGTTGACTTAATCCCTCAGGAACTTCTTGGAGAACCGTCACTTGGAGAGAATCTCCTGATAACTTGGCTCTTCGTTCCTCTTGAGGCTTATTCCCTAATCGAGAGAATACTGACTTTCTCTGAGGGAGGGATTGAGGATTTGAAAAAGTCCCTAGTCCGGTGGACTAGGGATGTTCCTGCTGCTTCCACTCAACTCCTCGAATCCCATTTGTTGGCTCTGAGGGTTGGGTTAGAGAAGTCCCCAGTCTGACAAGCTGGGGTGTCTCTTGACATTCTATGTCTGAGATCTTCTTAAAATATCTCTTGATCTTACGAAGCTTAGTTCGGAAATTAGCTGGATGCATTAACCTGTATCCACTTTTATCACCTGGTTCAACAGACCGTTGGATGATTTCCGAAACTTCTGTCATTTGATGACGTGTTTGCTCCAGACGAGAGGCTTGTGCAATATTCTCGCCTGCTTGATGTAGGATCAATTCAACAACTTGTTCTCTATATGCTTGATTTTGAGAGGAACTAGTTGAAGCCTGTTCTTGAGCAAGCTTTTGATTATGAACAAAGCCCATTGACTGTGGCCATCCATGGGCAATAACATTGCATGAGACCATTTTAGGCGGGCTTTGCTGACTGGAAAGCACTGTAAAATGTAGTGCTCCGTGAACACCCCATCCTCTGATATGAACATCAGATGGAGCATTGGCAATTAACTGACGCAATTTTCTTAGGTGCGCCAAGGCATGAACGTTGAAGGGTTCTCTATTGCTTTTCAGCATTCGGATACCGAGAGACTGATAGAGATGCCAAATCAATCTGAAGTTGTAGCCCTTCTATTATCTTAAGATGATTTTCATATTCATCATAAGATAATACCTTATTCTTTAATTGACAAAGAGTTTTCCAAATGTTGAGACAAATATCATGGATTCCATCATCTGTCAACATCTTTGGAATGTCATACTGGGAGTCATTCAAAGGCCAAAACATGACTGGTAATTCACCTTTTTCCAGTTTTTTCCTCATGTTCAGCATTTCCTCTTTATCATTAAATGAAGATTCTTCTACCTGTTTTGACCAGAGTTGTTGTTTCCTTGTTGCTTCATTGGATTCAACAAGATTGGTAGAGAGATCATTATTCATGCTGGAAGATGAATGACCCAGGGATGGTTCGGAGAATAACCTGAACCCCAGGCTATCTTCTGATGGAGAAAGAGTTTCACCTGCCGATAGTAAAGCATCAGACATGACTGGTTTTACGTTTTCAAGTGCCTCGAGATAGGAGAGATTTCTTGTCACTACATTGCCTTCTGAAGAATTTTCGAGACAACGTGAATCACTACTGCGGAGAGGACTTTCGCAGAGAAGTTCATCACCATGAGGAGGACCGTCATGATGGGTTACAGCAAAAGATGAAATCTCTTGCTCCTTGGTCTTCTGACCACACAGAGGATTCCTGTGGCTCTCATCTGAAGAAGAAACTTCAAGATTGACCGAACTTTCATGAAGCAAGCCTTCATGAGGAAGTGTCTGTTGAAGACCTTCAAAATTAATGTTCCCGTTATTGGGAACTGAGGGAGTAGAATCTTGAATTCCAACAGATAAATGTCTGAGGGCTTCAAGAACTCCAGCATCGAGCAAGGCCTTGTTGCAGATTGGCCTTTGATCTCCTGACTGTGCTGGGCGGATCTTTTTCTTAGATGCCTTCTTACTCGCTTTAGAAACCACTTGATGACGAAAGTGATTGCTCTGAGCAGGTGTATGTGCCTGATCAAGAAATATGGTCAGGTTAGGCTGACGATCTCCACTCAAATCAGGTGTATGTGCCTGACTTGGTTGTCCGTATGATATGGGGGAGTATGCCCCATAACCCTCTTGGACTGGAACAGATGTGTGTGTCTGTTCCGGAGTGAATCGTTGATGTGTCACTCCACTGCTAGGGATAGATTTATGTGTCTGTCCCAGAGATGATGCTGAAGCTGTTATGATATCCTGGAAAGCATCCAGAATATGAGCAGGAATTTGCTTCTGCTCTTTCACCATTGACAAAATATGTTTGGTGACTTCAGCTGCCGGAACGGGGACATACGTCCATTCCGGGCTTGGAGTAGGTGTATGTGCCTGCTCCTGTCCTCCTTTTCCTGTCAGTGAATCCTGAAAGTACTCAAGTGTGGAGGCAGAGAGTTGAGTCTGCCTCCTGTTTGTCGTCGGGGCTTTCCGACTGACTTCTCCGTGCGCTACCAAGCGAGAATGTTGGTAGGCTTGATTAGTATTAGCAGGTGTATGTGCCTGCTGATTACACTTCGCCAAACGCGGTTGACGAGATCCATCATATGTAGTCAGACGAGCCTGCTGACTAACTGGTGATGTATAAGCAGGTGCATGTTTCTGCCTATGGTACTCCGCAAGAATTGCCTGGCGGGATTGGCTTGATGCTTCCAGACGAGTCTGCTGGATAGCGGAATTAAAACGGGCAGGTGATTGTTCCTGCTCGTTATTTTCCACCAAGTTAGGTTGGTGGACTTCTTTAGAGATGACAGGGATGACAACCTGCCTATTTTTAACCGGATTCCGTCTCTGGCGGTTCATCTTGCCTGCTCGGGTTCGAGGAACCTGAGCTGAATGCTTGGAGTCGGTACCCTCATCATGTTGAGGGCGCACTACCGCACGAGTCTGGCGGCGATTGTTGATGGGAACCCTTGGGAAGGACTCCTGTCTTTTTGAATTAAGGTCCTGTGGAACCTTCACATTCACTTCCTCAGAGTAAGGGAGTGAATGGAAATTGCGTTCCAGGGATAACGACCCGAAACAGTTGGAGACGGTAGTCAGCACCGCCTGCTTCTTGATCGCTGGCCGCCGTTGTCCGGACAACCAGGTAGAGTTGTTAACTTGTAGGGCTTGAAGAGCGGCCTCCAGAGTTGGGATAGTACCGTTGCGACGGTACTCCTTAACCAGTGCATTAGAAACCCAGCGTTGAAGACGCTGAGTTGGTGATGTCATCCTCAGAGCGAACGACGTTCCAGCAGGAGTAGCAGCATTGGTTTTCACAGTAGCAGACCTCACAGTAGAGGTGTTCACAGCAGCAGTATTCACAGGGGTGAATTTAAGGAAAGCCATTTTGCAGAAGATCTTGAGAAAAGAGTGCCTGTTCCATATAACAGACATAATCAAGATGAATCCGGCCACTGCAACTTTTGGATGAGCACATGTCAATGATTGATTTGTTGGCCCAAGGGGCCTAACAAATAAGAAGAACATCAATTTAACTTGGTTAAGGATTCACGTCGGGTTCACCATTTTTTGTTTCGCACGGAATTCGGGGATGACCTCCTGGACGGGAGATTCAAACGTTCTGATCGGTTTCTAACGGGTTTGTTTGTAGAACCGGAAACATCCAATGATTCCACATCCGTTTGGACCTACTTTCCAAAGGTAGGTGCTCATTAGTTTGTGGACTAATGAGGCTTAGGAATTTTCATTGGTCGAGAGGATGGGAGGTCGGACTCATCACACCTTTTGAGGGGAATTATTTTCTACTCCGGGACTCTCTTTATAGATTTAAGTTATGTTCGTGAATCCTTATTACATTACCAAGTATAAAATGAGATTTCCTTTTAATAAATGATTAAATATGCAAGAAATTTAGAGAATCTTTTATATGTATTCAAGGTTCTTCATAAATAGAGAATCATCTGTATTTATTTAGAGATTCTTGGTCAATGGTATCCTTCAAGACATTTATATAAAAGTCTCTTGGTCATTATGATGACCAGGATGGTTTTAAAGCCACTCAGTGGGGCACTTGAAGTTTATCATCATTCAGAAGGACAAGGATTATTTCAAAGTTGGGATCGAACCCATAAATGGGATACCTACGTATCCTTTGTTTTGGAAAAGGAATCAGAACCCACGTAGTTCGAGTAATGGTATGATGTTTATGATTGATGGCTCAAAGCAGGATGTCACAATTACTTTTACACTCTAAGCTCACGCGAGTCATGCTTGGTGTGAGAAACAATAGGTATTAGTAAAATTTAGACAATTGTGCCATGAAAGATGCAATCATAAGAATTTATTTGGGGCTTATGTATGTATGACTGCCCAGATAGATGAAGGTTTAGGATTTACTTTTAGGGAGAAAATCCATGAACAAGGTCCATAAAGTTATATGTGCTTCATGGAGATTTGAATACTCTAATCTTGGGGCTTACTCTTAAGGAGGATGACCAACTTATGATTGGGTTTTACTCCTGAAAAGGAAACCCAAATCAAGGGTAAATTAGGACTGGTTAAGAGAAATTTAAGGGGGCTTGGGATTTACTCCTGAAAAGGAAACCCAAGATTATGACTGGGACTTACTCCTAAAAAGTAGGACCGGGTTAGGGGACTTGGGGCTTACTCCTGAAAAGGAAGCCCAAGTTAGGAATTAAGATTTGGGGCTTAATCTTGAGGAGGATGCCCAAGTTTGGGAACTTTAAGAATTTGAGGCTTACTCCTGAGGAAGATGCCCACATTAAAGGATTTATAACTGGGGATTATTCCTGAAAAGGAGACCCAGGTGAGGATTCTATCATCTTAAAGGATGAGTTTGAATGAATGAACTCTCCATATTTAGTGACATAAGGATATTTAAATCACTAGACTTTGAGAGATATTCCACAAAATTCCTTTCAGATAAGGAAGTCAAATCAAGAAATCATGCCATAAATAGCTTTGAAGAGTGTCTTGAAGACTGAATCTTGAAAAGGAAAGGTGTGATGGCTTAAGAGGGGTGAAAATGGGCAAGATAGGCACCCAAAAAGGTAGGGGTGCGCAAGTCTTGAAAGGCGTGCAAGTATTGCGGCGGCGCGCAAGTATTGGTCGCGCAGGTATACTTGCGCGACATGAGGGGTACTTGCGCGATTCTCAAACATCATTATAATATTTGAGTGACTCTTTATAAATCCCTTTAGAATCCTCTTGAGGTTCTTCCAGAAAAGGGACGCGCAAGTTATATTGAAGGAAATAAGTCGACGCGCAAGTGTTTGATAAGTTTCAATACTTAGGCCTTCCTTCTTCTCTTTAGATCTTCCGTTCTAGGTAAGAAATTACCTTAGAAGTGTTCCGGAAGCTTTGATAAGAGACTTGGGCATCGGGAGCTTCAATCCGAGTTTCTGGAAAAAAATACTCTCGAATGGGGGGCCCACAGGGTCTATTTATAGGCAGGAAAAGACCCCGGGCGGTTACCACTTAGGTCACGCAAGTCACTTGCACGACCATAAGGCGTCGCGCAAGTAGACTTGCATGACCACTAGGCAGTGCGCAAGTACTTGCACATCCACTAGGCGTCGCGCAAGTGTACTTGCGCGACCATGAGGGAACTTGCGCGACCTATGGGCAATGTACTCCTTGTTCATCCCTTTGTCGATTTTTGATGTTTCTTCAAAGGATGAATCACTTTATGCTCAGATATTCCCCTTTTCCGATCTTTAGATTCTGTGACGAAAGGAGCGTCCACAGTCTCAATAGAGTGTCATCAGTGTGGACGACAGGGGAAAAAGAATCCTCTATGTGATAGATACTCAAAGGAGTGTCAGGCTTGCTATTGTATGGGTAATCTTTAGCGTTTCTACAGGACCTTTCCACCATCTTTGAGTAGAAAAGGATCTGTGCTAGCTCCAACTTCAGGAGCGAGTTATTTTACACCACATCAGGTGGGGAGTTGGAATAGTGACGGTAGGTCTAGACAAGGAGGAGGTTGTGGTCATGGTATCCAAACACCTGATCACTAGTTGCACTAGCAGAGTAGTTATGATCATGGTAGTCCATTTATTGCATAGGGTTATGGATCAAGCCAGTTGAATTCACTAAAGCTGATATCCAAGGATCAAGCTACGGGACCGTCTACAGTACAAGGTACTATTCTAGAAGCCTCTACTATAGTGTCTGATTTATTAGATATAGGTGTTTCAAACTCTTTTATCTTTGTATCTATCAGGGAGAGTCTCAGACTAGAGATATAGTATCACTCTGGTGTAATGACCATAGACACACCATTAGGGGTATGAACAGAGGGACAAGGCCAGTTTAAGGATTGTACCCTTAAGGTAGAAAGTTACCCTTTCTTATGGAACCCCATTGTTCTCGAGATGACGGGCTTTGACGTCATACTTAGGATGGACTGGTTGGTTCACTATCATGATTTTGTGGACTGTTATCTCCATAGGGTATTTTTTACATTACTAGAGGGACACAATTATCTACATAAGGGTGAGTGAGATGTCTAGGATGGTAGAGCAGGATTAGAGAATCATGGGCCAGGTGGAGTGACCAAACAAATTGAAAATCTCTTCAGTGAGGATTGGGGTTTATGATAAGATGTTTCCTTATAGTAGTGGATTGTTTTAGGGATGTCTTTCTTGATGATTTTTCTGGATTACCTCCTAAGAGAGAGTTAGAGTTTATAATCAAGCTTATTCCAAGAGAATCTCTAGTGTATATTCTTCCTTAAAGGATAGAACCTACAAGTATTAGGGAACTCAAGCGGTAGTTAGAGGATTCAGAGGCCAAAGGTTTCATACGGACTAGTACACCCTCTTGGGGTTCTCTTGTACTTTTCACAAACAAGGCATATGAAAACTTATGTCTATAAATGGATTATAGAAGGTTGAACCAGCTTACGGTGAAGAACTGGTATCAAATGCCTCAAATAGATGCTCTCTTTGACCATATTTGAGGAGCAATGGTCTTCTCCAATATCAACCTGAGATTGGGTTATCATAAAGTACGTGTCAAACCATCAGACATACCTCATACATCTTTTCATAATAGGTATAGTCTATATGAATAACTTGTTATTTCGTTCAGTATTACGAATTTTCCCACTGTTTTCATGGATTTGATGAATAGGGTTTTCCACCCCAATTTAGATTCTTTTGTCTTGGTTTGTGTGGTAGACATCTTGGTGTATTCTCACACTCATATAAATCATGCTAAACATCTTGAGATCATTCTGAGTATACTGAGAGAGAATCATCTTTATTCCAATCTTGTTAAGTGCCACTTATTGATTGACAAAGTTCACTTATTAAGTCATATAATATCGAAATTAGACGTATTTTTTGACCCAAAAAAGGTTAGTGCTATAGTTTCCTAGGAGCATCCCAAGAATGTGTTTGATATATGGAGTTTCTTGGGGATGGATGGATATTACAGGTATTTAATACAAGACTTATCACATATTTATTCACCTCTTACTAGTCTTAAAAAGAAAGGTGTAAAGTTCATATGGTCAGAAGCATGTGATAAATATTTTTAGAAGTTGAAAGGGAGGCTTGTATTAGCACCTATTCTGACTCTTCTAGAGCCATATATAGGTTGTACCATCTTTTATGATGTATTAGGAATCGACCTAGGAGTAGTGCTGATGTAGGAAGACAAGGTCATTGTGTATGGATCTTGACATTTGAGACCTCATGAGATAACCCACCTGACACATGACCTTGATCTAGCAGCATCTGTCCATGCCTTATGTTTCTAGAGACATTATCTGATAGGTGACCACTTTGTGGTGTACACAGACCATAAGAGCCTAAAATTTATCTTTTCATAGTGTGTATTAAACCTTATACATAGAATATGGGTTTAATACATTCAATCATTTGATTTTGATGTTGTCTATATGAATGGGAAGGGAAATGTGGTTGTAGATGCACTAAGTAGGAAAATGCAGGCACATGAAGTACATGAATCTAGAGATGAATGGAAGTTAGTGACCCTCTTTTATAAGATACATCAAGAGTTTCATGATATTCAAGAGTAGTCTTACTTATCATCATTGATAGTTACCTCTTACCTCCTTGAGAAGTTGAAGGGTATATAGTTTTCTGATCTTGAAGGCTTGGTACTCCCTGAGAGTATATTAGAAGATAACCCACCTCCAGATTGGTTTGTGGATAGAGACAAAGTCTTGCGTCTATGTGGACGTATATGGGTTCCAACAGATATGATATAAGAGTTGATGGGCAAGTCCCACTCTTCTCAGTGGGTAGTTCATCGAGGCATCTCAAAGATGTATTGAGATATGCGACTCCAGTATTGGTGGCAATGGATGAAATGTCAGATAGCAAGCTTTATCACTAGGCGTTTCACATATCAGTAGGTGAAGGCAGAGCATGAGAGACTTTCAAGCTTGCTACAGCCGCTTCCAGTCCCGGAAAGGAAATGGGAAGATGTTGCTATGGATTTCGTAGTCTGTATACCTATGTCGTCAAGGGGTAGAGATGCTCTCTAGGTATTCATTGACTGAATAATGAAATCATCTCACATTATTTCAATTTGGGAGACTTTATCAGTTAATTATATGGGAAGACTGTATGTCCTTGAGATCATATGACTACATGGGGTTCCACGTATTATCGTTTCAGATAGGGATGATCATTTCACATCATAGTTTTGTTAGGGATTATAGAAGGATATGGGAAAACATGTGCTTCTAATCACAACTTTTCAATCTCATATCAATGAATAGTCGGAAAAGAAAATATAGGTTCTAAAGGATATGCTTTGATCATATGTACTTAATTTTGGCAGTTCTTGGGAGAAGCAAATATCTCTCATCAAGTTCTCCTATAATAACTGCTTTCAAGTTACAATTCAGATGGATCCTTTTGAGGAATTATATGGTAGGTCATTCTGTTGAACCCTATGCTGGATAGAGGTAGGTGAGGTAGCCCTACTAGGTCCTTGTCTCATTTAAGAGACTTCAGAGTAGGTTTAGATGATTAGAAAGTGTATGACTATTGGTCAATCCAAACAAAAATCTTATGTCGATCACCATTGATGAACTCCTCAGTTCGAGGTTGAGGATCGTGTTTTCCTTAGGGTATCACCCATGATAGGGAATAAATGGTTATAAAATCAGGGAAAGTCGTCGCCTCATTTTGTAGGGCCTTTTGAAATTATAGAGAGAGTTAGGATGGTAGCCTATCAGTTGCTACTATCTTATAGGTACCATGCCATTCAAAATGTCTTTCATGTTTCTTAGCATCACCAATATCATGCCGACCCATATTATACTTTTGATCCTGAGGAAGTTGAGTCAGATACTGATGCTACCTTTGAGGAGTATCCAATACGCATAGTCCTCCAGAGAACGAAGGATATCTAAGGCCTGTATATCCCTCTAGTACAGGTGTTATGGTAGAATGACCAAGTATAAGATAAGACTTGGGAGAGGAAATATGACTTACATGCCCAATGGATAGAATTGTCCTCATACAATGTTTCTCAACCTTGGAAGGTGAACTCTGGGATGAGTTCTTTTAAGGGTGGAAGATTGTAAGAAGTATGTTTTTCACTCAGTTATGGATCCTTATTTTTTTTTTCTAAATAATTATTTTGTACCTAATATGGATACCTAATGGGTTAGTAAAGTTTTAAGGGGTGTTTAGGGAAAGTTTGAAGCCCGAAACCCATCTTTTTGGGAAAACTGGCCAAGTCGCATGATTGGTACACAGTTTGTATAACCATGCAGATGGTGTTTTTTTGGACTGAGCCACCTTGCACGGTTGGTGCACAACCATGAATCCAAACTGTGTAAGGTGCCCCTCTACCCAGAAATCCTTACACAGTTTATGCACGATTTGTCAAATTGTGTAAACAAACCATGCACAGGCTAATTTTCTGGGTAAATTTAAATTTTTTTTAATGATCAATTATGACACTTCTTCTCCCCTAATCTGAGAACTAGTGAAATTAATCCATTTTCCTCTCAATTTGAGCCTCTTTGAAGATCAAACCTTGGAATAAAAATATATCCTTTTTCTGGTATCTGATTGATCTTTCCTTAATCACATTTTATGCACAATGGTAAGTACTTGAGTCCTCTTGAGTCATTATCCTTCTCTTTTACTATCAACTGAGATATCAGGGTATGAATTTTTTTCACTTTTTCTTAGATCTACTCTGATCCAATCCAAATCAAGGACTAATACCAGAGTAAGAGAGTTGTACAAGCCTATGGTGGGTGGTATATAAATCATCCCTAAAGTTTTTTGATTTTGGATTTATCGTGTGGGTACCACCAATTTCATCGGGTGTCATTTATAGAATTTATATTCCTTGTTTATAATCATTAGAACCATATGGTTAGGATCTTTAAAAATATTTTATTAGTTTTTAGTGGTTATTCACAAAACTACATTCATTCCATTTAGTATGTTAATCCAAAATTATTGTTTAGTTTTTTAACATGTTTGTACAATCGTTTGGGTGTTCCTTGGCTTGAAATCTCTAACGGTAAGATTTTATATATTAAATGGATTATTTATAATGAGAATTTCATAATTGAAAGTACCATGTATTCTCACCACTTGAACGGCTTTAGGTAAGTGCTTCAATTGATAATTAAATGTGAAATTGAAATTGGCAAGTATACCAAGTATACCACTTGACTGAATTAATTGTATATGATTATTAGTTTTTATGTCTCTAGAACCCCTTAACACATTAATGTAAGGTAGTGGAACAAAATATTAATATGGAATATTATTTAAATGGATTATATGAATGGATTAATGCTACTTGGCCTAGTCACACAAATAAAAGGAAAGGCTTGAACCAAATGACTTGATTAAAAAGTTTCATGCTACTTTACATTATCACGCTAATGAAAGGAAAGGATTAAACTGAATGAAATATTACTTGACTTAATAATTAAATAGAAATGGCCTGACTTGAGCTCGCCTTGGATTCTGATCCGCGAATTCCATGAGCACTTGGGAACCCCATTCTGATTTAAGGATACAGCTTGCATAGGTTGAAAACCACCTAGATCCTGATCGGTGTATATTATTTGGATGCCTAGTATGAAACTGTAGTATCCCTTACATATCATCATAGGATTCCATGGATAAACTCCTTGGATCCAGCATTGAAAACTACACACCATGGTTATAGCCCATAGGGCCCTATCTCTGTTTAGCCTTGTTTTACCTTGGACGATCACCTTGGATTTGGTAGGCACCTTATTGTGGAATGCCTTGGACTATGCTCATTTTATTACACTCTTATTCTTAGCTAGGATACAATTACTACTGATTTGGAGACCCTTGAAGTCTATTTTTCCTTGGTTATTTCCTTGGAACATCATTATTAAATATCATTATTCATGCTTGCCTTGTTACACCCTAGAACCTTCACTATTTATACTATCACGAGGTGATGTTAATGTTGGTTATGGTTCATAATACATATCAATCTAAAATTGGTAATTACATAATTAAATGAATTACTTACATGTTTAGACATCAGTTGAGGGATAAAGTAGATATTTATGTATTTAGTTACATTATACTGCTTTACTTTATATATGCATGATTTCACACTGTTAAATTTCCATTACATGGGTTGGATGTTATAGACACTATTGGTGGTGGCCCACTGAGATTTATCTCAAACCTTCTCTGGAAATCATTTGGTACTCGGGGTAGATTACATGGTTGAATGTGTTAACAAAGGGAAGCATATGGCTTCAAACACATGACTACTTTTTGTTTAGTATGGAGCTTGATAGTAGATGATCAAGTAGAAGCATGGGATGCTTGGGATAGTCTTTTGATTTATTTATACTTTTATGGATCATTTTATTCCTTCTATCTTGTATCAATGTTTTCCAAATTTTCTAGTGACATGACATATCATCAATTGTTGAATTTTATTCAAGTTGTTTCAGTTTTTATTAATTTTGTCCCTATTTTTCCATTGTGACTTCGGTTTACTTATATTTCTTCTTCTATTTACCTATTTTTTACTTCAATCTACTATGTTTTACTTTAGTAATGAGGGCATAGTATCCCCACAAACACACCATAGGCCCTCGCTGCTAGTCGGCATCCTCTGTCATTTGGAGAGATGTGCTTGAGGCCATGTGGCCCACCGGGATCAGGGCACCCATTGAGTGGCATATAAATATAGTATGTCACATGAGGTAATGTGACCATTTTAATAGTAATGTGACCATTGTAATAGTAACCTGACCATTGGGAATAGTAACCTGGCCATTGGGAAAAGTAACATGAATGTTCGAATAATAATTTAACCTTATAATAATAAATTTTGTTATTAATATAATTTATCATGATTAATTTAAGTATATACAAATATTATAGTTCCAAAAAAATAAATATCATGATTAAAATACTCAAAGAAAATATAGGCATGTTTTTAATAAACCGTATTCTAAAGTATTTCATAAAAATAAAAAAATTAATATTAAAAATTAATATTACTTATATTAGAATTTTTTTTATAAAATGAATATCATTTTTGAAATCAGAACATTGAAATTTTCCAAGGGTGATTTTTTTGTTAATCTTATGAAATACATCATTTTTTAGGTGAATAGTAAAAAATAGTTTTCCACATAACTGTTGTATCTTAAATTACATCATTCATGATGTATTAATGACCTAATAATTTATAGAAATTTATTTTTTAAATGATATATTTAATTTCATAAATTAGTCATTAAAATAAAAGCAACAAAAAATACAAACCTAAAAAGCATTTTCCAAAACCTAAAGTCAAAAGTGATCCCTTAAAATAACAATTTTTCATTATTTCCAATTTACTTTTTAATAAACTAATTAATTAAAAATATAAATATATTTAATGTATAAAAACATTATATTATATCTATATATGATTTATATTGTTAAAAATTCAATATTACAAGTTTTACCTTTTGTATATTATTTGATTTAATATTTTATTCTAAAAATACCCCTCCCCTCAAGTATAAATAACCCCACTCCCTCCCCTTGGAAATCCCCTAGTACCTCACTTTAAAAATACTAAACTCTTAAAAAATACTTCCACTCAAGCCCCTTAAAATCCTTAGGGATATTCTGATGTAATCCAACTCTAAACATCATGGGAGTTTTAGTGTCGTACAAGAGAAGGTACATCGAGGAAAGAGTAAGTTTTGCTGAACTCTTCTATATTTTTCTTATTCTATTTTTTGCCACTCCTTTAATAATTAGATTTTATAAAATCAATTAGGAATTATGTTAACATTACATTAATTATTTTAACCTTACATATATAAATTTCAATATTGTCTTTCCCGCACTTTTGAGAATGTCCTGTCAAAGGTCAATTAACCAACTACGGAGACATTGCCATGTCAATTATTATAAACACCTTCATGGGATGGATAGTATGAATTATAAATAACATATTAATATATAATTAAATTTATTCAAATATTATATAGTTAATTATACTTCGGTATAAATGACTTTGAATGAATATAGTGAAATCAAAACAAAATGGGAAAATTTAATGAAAATATGATATCAAAAAAATTCATGTTTAACAAATAGTGTTATAAAATAGTGTCCAATAATTATAAAAGATAAATATTGGAAATAACTAACATAATTTACTTTCGTAACTATATTTTAATAACCCTATGTTTTTTATTCATGAGTTGGAACAGAAATAAAATAAAGTTGGATTTAAGGTAAGGGGATTATCAAACCCAATTCCTTAATTTGGTTCATCCTATCCTCCACAGTATGAATGTTCATATTGTGTCCTTTAAATGCCTTATCCCTGTTATTTTGTGGATATAAATGTTCCTACAATGAAAAAAATATAATAAAATCCTTTTTTAAAAGTGACTTCAATTTCCAAAACAATGTATTTTACTCTTCATTAAATGCTTCTTGACCACTCAAGAATAATGATGTTTTTTGTCCAAGTATGATTTACCTTATTCATTTAGGAACTAAAAGGTCTACTCATGAAAATATTCTTAATTAAATCTTTATTAAATCCATTCTCTTCCTTGGGTTTATTTCATAACTATGATTGTTATATGTTATATGTGGCATTCATGGTTATGAGCCTTTAGGATGTGACATGTGGGACCAAAATTATATAACCCTCTAATACATTGGGTAATGTACTATACCTCATGAGATTATATGTAATATATGTGAAAAAATTCTAGTTGTTTTTACAATGATGATTTTATAATTTATGAACATATGTTATGCGTGAACATGATGCTAGATTTGTTCACAACTATGTGTGGTATTTCACCACTAAGACATGATGTTTCATTTTATGAATATGTCATATTCCCTTCCTTTTTCATATGTTTACCTCATTATTATAATGATTATACTATTATTATGATATGATTATTCTCACCCATGTGCTTTTGAATCATGTTATTTATTCACCCCATGTTATACCTCCCATTTATAGGCCTTTATCCCACCCCTTCCATTGATGTATAACCTCAGGTGATTAATTATACTAAGGAGAATGTAAGGTACACTAAGAGGATAAAGAATAAGTAATTAAATAATGTTTCAGTTTTATTATGAAAAATCGATTTTTGAGCCTAATTTAACCAAGATGATAAACCTTTGGATACTAGATTGTATCACTATTTTGATGTTTATCATGAAAATTATGTAATAGTTATGTAATGAAAATTTTAGGCTGCTATAATTGGTATCAAAGTGTGTTTTAGTTAACTTGGTAGTTAGTATTAGAGAACGTTAGTATAAAATCCTATGGATAAGTCCAAGTATAGATAAACATCCTATGTTTTTTTAAATTATTAGAGTATGTGGTTTTCACACAATGAAATTATTTTCTAGACACTATAAGTGGATGTGGCTCTGACATAGTTTTAACTAGGGGAAATAACACCAAAAAAACCATATTTAGCTAGACTCAATCAAGAACTAGTGCACAAAAGTGGGCCTTGTTTCTTACTTGGTTTGACACTCACAGTGGATATGCTTCAGTTAATCATAAACTCTATTACAAACCATTATAAAGGATATATATCTAAAGTAATTATTCCCTTTTTAAGCTAGAAAAAATATTAAAATTCACGATTCTATAAGTATCATTTATGGAAAAGCATAAGCCTTGGGATCCCATAAGATATTCCTTTATAATTAATTTTTCAAAATAATAAATTATTTATTCATTTTTATACTTATTTTCAAACATTTTCTATTTTATAAAATTACGGGAACTTTGAGAAACCAAGATAATAACTCATGTGAGGGATAATTTATTGATTTATAGAATGAAAATACGAATTAAAATGGAGGTAAAGTTTCAAACATAATGGCAATGATTACCCAAATATATCAGGATATTACCAATATTTTAAATAATGTGGAACATCCTCCTTTACCTAAGAAGGAGAAACTAGTTATCAAATATTTTATGTGGAAATACCATAGAAGTTTAGTGTATCTTATGATCTTCTTATTATAGAATAGTGAGTTAACCCAATAGATTAGAACATTTCTATTGCCTATTATTTTGATAAGTATAATGTTACATTGACCATCTATCATTTAGATGGAGAGGTAGATCCATGGTGGGAGCTAAAAAATAATACTAAGATGGAGGATGAAATGGAAGAAATATAGTGGGATGAATTTAAGAAGTTATTTATTAACATGTATTTTCATTAACTCTTTGAAAAAATATAGAGATACAGTTCCTATAGACTAAGTAAAAGGATGGATAATTTGTAACCTCTTACGAGGAAAATTTTACAAGGATTTAAATATATACCTCAGGTATAGTTATAAAAAATAATATAAAAATTGATAGATTCTTAAATGTCTTATAAAAACACCTCCTTAATTCTCTAACTATCCAAGACTTTGGGAATTATGTATAGGTTTTTTGATGTGATCTCAAAGTAGAGATGGATTTTGGAGAATGGTCCTATGGATACAGAGATAATAAATGAAATATAGAGTTTCAATCTAAATAATCTAATGAAAAAGGTGGAAATAAGGCTAAACCACCCAAATATAAAATATCTTGGAAGAAGAATCATGGGAACTACCTCAAAGTGATAGGGGAATGCTACAAGTGTGAGAGATGAGGACACCGAGCTCATGAATGTTGAAGATACATAAAGAATTTAGACAATCTGATGGAGGAACGGAAAGCACCACCCATGGTTCAATGCTTCAACCATAGGGATCAGAGGAATTATACAAGCCAGTGAACTAAACCATGGGTCCTTGAGGGTAATCAGTGTCAGAAAACACCAAATCCTAAATAGGAGAGGAAATCTTATTACACCACCACTATTGAGGTGGAGCATGAAAATGAAGTTGTACAAGGCACACATCCTATTCACTAAATAATGTAAACATTTCTATTTTATTATAGTTCTATTCATTCCTTTATATCCTATAGATTTTATAGAATTATTGGATCACATCCTTGATACATTGAAGTAGAGATAACTTTAAAAACACATAGTGGTGAGATCAATTCAACCAAAGTGTCAAAATATTCTCCTATTAATGTTTATGAAAAGATACTTCTAATGAATCACATAATACTTACCTTGGTGGAATTTTATATTATACTTGGCATGGATTGGATCTCATTATATAGAGTGCACATAAACTATTTGGAAAAATAAATAACATTATATATTCTGAACCATCCCATCCTCCTATGAAAATGTAAGGAAGATCAGGAATATACATTGAAAAATCCCTCAATGGTGTTGGAGATAATACCCTATGAAGAACAATACCTTTCCCAAATGGTTGAGTTGAATAAAAGTACCAACCTTGATGAAATTACAATTGTGATGGATTACAGTGATGTATTTCCCAAAGAGTTACCTGGACTTCCCCTAGATTGTGAGGAAGATTTATCAATAAAACTTATACCCTATGACACTATTATATCCAAATTCCCCTCTAGGATATCACCAATCGAACTGGATTAGTTAAAGAAGTAGTTATCAGATACTCTAGACAAAGGGTTCATATACCTTAGTGCATCACCTTGGGGTAATCCAAATCTATTTATTAAGAAAAAGGATAAATCAATTCTATAGTGTATCGATTATTGGGAGCTCAAAAATCTCAACATAAAGAAAAAGTATCCTATACTAAGGATTGGTGAATTTTTTGATTGACATTAAGAAGATTTTTTTTTCTCAAAGGTGGGTCTTAATTCTGGATATCATCAAATGAAGGTGAAGAAGGAATATATTCAAAAGACAACCTTTTATACAAGGTATAGAAACTATGTGTTCATAGTGATTCCCTTCATACTTAGTAATTCCGATGCGATATTCATGGATTTGATGAATATCATCTCTATATACTATCTTAAAAAGTTTTTTCTAGTCTTTATCAATGAAATTATCATATACTCCAAGAGTAAGGAGTAACATAAAGAGAATATAAGGATTTTGATATCAAAATTACTGAAGGAGAAAATGTTTTCTAAGTTCACCAAGTGTGAATTTTGTCTATAGAAAGTCACTTTATTAGGGAATGTGATCACAAGATATGGAATTTTTATGGACCCCTAAAAAAGAAATAGTGGAATGGACCAGACTTACTAGAGTCACAGAAATCCAAAGCTTTCTCAAATTAGGTGGGTACTACTGATGTTTTGTGAGGCATTTATCATGATTGTATAGCTCGATAACTAAGTTAACATGTAAATGGTTAAATTATGTCTGGAAAAAATAATGTGAGGAAATATTTAAGGATGTCAAGAGTAGTTTAATCAGCACACATGTACTCACACTATGAACAAGTGGAGAAGGTTTTGCGATATACAGTTATCTTTTAAAGAAATTCGGGGGTTACATACTCTTGTAGAATGATAAAGTGATAGCATATTCCTCATGACAATTGAAGATCCATAAGCATAACTACCTGACACATGATCTGGAAGTAGAAATTTTGGTCTTCACTCTGAAGATTTGGTGACACTACCACTATGGTGAAAAGTGTGATCTGTATACTTATCAAAAGATTATAATGTATATATTCTCCCTAAAAGAGCTCAATATTAATTATAAAATATGGTTAGAGCTGATCAAAAACAATGATTACTTTATTCACAACCATCATAGAAAATAAAATATGTTAGTTGACGCTCATAGCATAAAATAACTTACTACTCTATCCATGATATGGATTTAGAAATACCCCATCTTCTCAGATATTCAAAGGATATTTTTGGAAATCTTAATAGTAGGGAATACATCCTACCATTCCAAATTGATTTTATAATTGTCTATCTAAGAAAAGATCAAGGCGGAACAAAGGGAATATATTGAGCTTCAAAAGAAGGTGAAAGAAGTGAAGGAAGGAAATATTCAATAGTTCCACATCGATGAGGATGGTGTCATTAAATTTAGAACTATAATTTGTGTTCCTACATCATTGGAGAAAAAGAAATATCTATTGGATAATTCACATAGCTCATATTTCTCCATCCATACATGAATCACCAAGATGTACCATGATCTTTGAGATAATTTTTCATGGTATAACATGAAGAAGGAGATCATTTAGTATACCTAAAAGTTATTAGTATATTATCAAGTTAAATTAGAGTGACATAAGTCCAATGGGATGATTCAACCACTTCCCATACCCATGTGGAAATGGGTGAATGTCACTATGGAATTTTTCACTGGTCTCCCAATGAAATCCAATAAAAATAATATGATATGGGTTTTGGTGGATCGAACCACTAAGATTTCACACATTATCACCATTTAAGAAGGTTTATAAATGGAACAAATTGCAAAGATATATATAAAGGATGTGGTGAGGCTGCATGGGGTTCAAATTTCAATCATTTATGATCATGATCCAAGGTTCACATCTATATTTTGGGAAATTCTTCAATATTCATTGAGTATTGAATTGAATTTCAATATGGCCTATCACCCCAAACTAGTGGATAATCTGAAAGAACTATTTAGATGCTCGAGGACATACTAAGATCCTACTTAATGGAATTTAAAGAAGGATGGGATCAAAATCTCCCATTATTTTTATTCTCATACAAAAACAACTTCTACTCAAGTATTAAAATGGATCTATATGAATCTCTATATGGGAAGCAATGTAGAACTCTTACATATTGTGATGAAGTTAGGGAATGAAATATACTTGGACCTCATCTTGTGTAAGGGATGATAGAGAAGGTTCAAGACATCCAATAGCATATAAAAGCTGTAACAACCCAAAGTTTTTCAATGGAAAATTCCCTTATTATATTTATGTCATAAAATAACATGAAAATACAAAATAATGAACTACTAAGTGATAAGTGACCTTTAAACATAATTTTGTCACCCCAATGTTTGGAATTTTGAAAATCTGACATACACAGTTGTGTTCGGGATGATTTTTGAAGTCTAATGAAACAAAAATAAATTTTTGTAAATAGTGTCATACCCTTATGAATAGTAACATACCCTTATTAATAGTAATATGACACTTATGAATAGTAAATCATCGAACATAAGAGTTACATTACCTATGAATAATAAAATAAAATTTAAACATCTTAGAAAGTGACAATTTGACCTTGGTAAACGTTTTGGTATTTTGTAAGTCATAAATAATTAATTATAATTAATTAATTAATTTAAAAGAATATTTATTTCCCTAAAATTTATTTAATCAATGTCTTATAGTTTTTATATAATTTTATAAGACCCTACGTAATTTTTGAAAGCACTATAAAATCAGTTTTAATTTTAAAAACTGTTTTTTAGTAAATTATGATTTTAATTAAATATTAAATTAATAATATTTAGAAAATTATTTTTGAAAAATGGACTTTATTTTTGATTATACATGTCGAAAAATGGTTGGGGTAAATTTTTGGTATTTTTCTGAGATACTTGAATTTTTGATGAATAGTTGAATCTGATAATTCACAATAAATGCTAAATAATGTTTGAATTGAGTCATCGATGATGTTATACTGATGTAATCCCACTTGGTTCGGGATTACATTATAAAATTACTATTATTCATCATACAAGACTAACTATTCCTTGTCTTAGGGTAAATTAATAAACTAATGAATTTTATATTAAGGAAACCCCTCTCCCCTCCACTATAAAAGCCACCCTTCACTCCCTCATTTCCTCACACCTCCCAAGCTCCAAGACTTCTCTAAACTCTGCCCAGAAACCTTCCCTATCCCCTACCCCACGTCCAAAATCTGCTGGACTCATCAAAGACCAAGACTATCTTCCTTAAGGAGGATCTCAAGAGGAAGATTTAAGAGGTAATTTCTCTCCCTCTTCTCCTTTAATTTTCTTTCCAGTTCAAGTTCCTTTCTTGATCTCTCCCTAACTATATTCATCCAAATTGTTTTTTAACTCCATTATTATACATATAATGTAATTTTATGATTCTAATGGGATATTATATCACCCCACACCCTTTCCCTCTTCCTTTTATTTTATTAAAGAGAACGTTGTTCATGAGGTGTTAATATATCACCTTCAAAAACGTCATGCTATCTTCTTCCATTTTTACCTTCAGATATGGTCATGAAACCATTTTTATGGTTGAACCAGAATATTTTATATGTATTTTGTCTATTTTAAGTTCTGTAAATAACCTATGGCCATATTACTAAGTGAAAAGTTAAAACAAGTTCATTGTTATCCAAAAAACCGCTCAAATTAACCCAAATAACCGTCATTGAATTCTTATCTAATGATTTGTCCACATGGATATAATATAATTCATTATAAAATCATTAAATCTTCTGTAATATCACTAATAACATTTAATATCAGTTCTGGATTTTTACCCATGATCTACCCAAACTTCAATTTAAGAATACAAGTGAACCACTCAAGAAAACCATGAAAACGAACATCCCCAAACAATGTTTTTAAACTCTATAAGTCATCCAAAGGAACCTAATATGACATAATGAAAACAGAATGAACCCTATTAATGTATAAAAGGTTCTTGAATTTCAAATTAATGAATATAATGTCATTATACAAAACATTAAAGAGAAGGAGCCATTCGGGTACAAGGTAAGGGGAAATTCTCGAACCCAACTTTCATCCTTCGGGTTCTACCTCTTTCACTCCATTTTTGATATGGTTACTCTTGAAAGATAATTTGTTCATCATTTTATTTCCTTTTCTGGGATATACATGTTTTCTAATTAAGTTTATGTCAATCGAAATGTTTTCTGAAATAACTCTTCTCTTAAGAACTCAACTTTTACCTCTCTTTCAAGGTTGATGGTTCTTGTATCAAGTATGTTGTTCCCTCTTTCTTTTGGGAACCCAAATTTTATTAATGTGTTCTTATGATATGAAACCCATTCCTTTTCATGGGTTAGTTATGTTCATTTATGTTATATGTTCATTGTGTCATGCATGATAAATGATAATGTTATGATGTGACAGGTGCACCCAAAATTATATAGCGCAATATGAATGTTTAAATGTGACGGGTGCACCCGGAATTATATAGAGATCCAATGCATTGGGTAAAGTGATGAATCTCATGATAAAATGTGAAATTATGTGTGAACAAGATGCTAGCTTTGTTCACAACTATGTGTAGTAGTTAACCACTATGACATGATGTTTCATTTTTATGCATTGCCACATTTCAAATCTTTTATTTATGCTCCTCTCATGTTCATGATCTTTTGCCTATGTCATGATTATGATCACCCCATTCTATATTGTTCTTTTATATCCTATTAATGGGCTTCTTTCTCACCCCTTTTGATTTATATCCTTAGGTGGATACATTTACTAAGGAGAGGACAAGTGAAACTAAGAATCTAGTGAAGAAGAAATTAAATAAATGTTTATGGTTGATGTTGTATTTGTTATGTGTGGTCCTAGTTTTCCCAAGACACTAAACCTTTGGATCCTATATGTGTAATACTATTATGTTGTTTATATTTTAAATGATGTAATATTAATGAATGAAAATTTCAGGTCGCTATAGTTGGTATCAGAGGAAAGGTTTAGTTAATTTGGGAATTAGGATTAGTGAACCCTAGAGAAAACCTCTAGTATGAGATTAAGTACAAATATGCACACAAGAATATTTACCTAAGGATACCATATGTTATGTTTTTGGTATAAATTGTTTAAATGAATAAGTTATTCATGACTTGTTTAGTTATGTTTTGTTATATCCTTTTCTATTTTAGAAAATGGTGGGAACCAGGAGAAATCAGGCCAACAACTCTTGTGAGGGTCAATGCAACGATTGCCTGAACAACATCCCCAATGATTTGGGAGGTGGAGTTCGAAACCTCATGGAAATTATTACCCAATTATCTCAGGTTATGAACAATAACCATAATAATGGGGAATGTCCTCCTTCACCAAAGAGGGAGCAACTGGCAATCAAATGTTTTATGCGACAATGAACACCGAAGTTTTGTGGATATTCCGATCCACTAGTTACGGAATAGTGGGTCAACTCCATGGATAAGATCTTTTCTGCTCTTCACTATTCTAAGATAGAGAAGGTGACTCTAGGCATTTATCATCTAGATGGAGAAGCCGATCAATGGTGGGCTTTGATTAAGAACACCAAGCCAAGGGAGGAAATTGAAGAGATGGAATGGGAAGACTTTAAGATAATGTTTCTTAATAAGTACTTCCCATGAACTCTTCGCACAAAGATGGAGAGAGAATTCATAGAGCTCAAGAAAAAATAAGGGGAATCTGTCACAACCTATGAAGCAAATTTCACAAGGCTCACAAGGTATGCTTCGGGTTTTGTTATCAACAATGATAGAAAAATTGATATATTCATTAGTGGATTAAAACCACATCTTCGAAAGGCTCTTACAATTAGAGACTTTGGGAGTTATGAAGAAGTTGTTCGGTGTGCTCTCAAAGTGGAGATGGAGTTTGGAGAATGGTCTCATGGATATGGTGATAAGAAAAGAAAGATAGAGATTCAAGCCAGTGGATCTAGTGACAAAGGTGGGAAAAAAAATCAACAACCCACATGCCAAAAATGTGGGAAGTTGCACAATGGGAACTACCTCAAAGGGATGGGGAAATGCTTCAAGTGTGGGAACTAAGGACACCATTCTTAAGAGTGTTGAAAAGATATGAAAAAGAAGGAGAATGTAGCAAATGAAAGGAGAGAACCACTCATGGTTCAATGCTACAACTGTAGGGAGCTAGGGAACTATGCAAACCAATTCACTAAACCTTGAGCTCTCGAGGGTAATCAGTGTTAGCAACCACCAAAGACAAAGGAAAAAAGGAAGGATTATGCCATTACTACTACGGAGGTGGAGCATGATAATTAAGTCGTACAAGGTACACTTCCTATTCACTCAAGAATGGAAAAAGTATTATTTGATTCTGGTTCTACTCATTCCTTTATATCTTGCAAGTTTTCTAGAACTATAGAATCGAAGCCCCGAAACCTTGAAGTAGAGATATCTGTAAAAACACCAAGTGGTGCAATAATTTCAACCCAAGTGTTGGACTCTTCTCCTGTTGGCGTATGTGGGAAGATTATTCTGGAAAATCTTGTAATACTTCCCTTGGTGGAATTCGACACTATAATGGGAATGGATTGTCTCTCGTTATATAGAGAACATATCAACTGTCGGGAAAAGGAAATATCTTTTCATATTATGAACCATCCCATGATCCTCTACAAATTCAAGGAAGATCATGAATCTCCTTTTAAAAATACTTCAATGGTGTGGGTGTTGATTCCCTATGAAGATGCACACCTCGCTCAAATGGTTGAGTCGAAGGAAAGTCCCAACCTTGAGGAAATGTCCATCGTGAGGGAATATGGAGATGTATTTCCTGAAGAGTTACCCGGAATTCCCCCAGATCGTGAGGTAGAGTTCTCAATTGAACTCATACCTGGAGGTACTCCTATCTCAAAGTGCCCCTATAGGATGGCTCCTATCGAACTAGAGGAGTTAAAGAAGTAGCTACAAGAGAATCTGGACAAAGGGTTCATACGCCCTAGTGCATCACCTTGGGGTGCGCCAGTTCTCTTTGTGAAGAAGAAGGATGGAACAATGCGGCTGTGTATCGATTATCGGGAACTCAACAAGATCACCATAAGGAACAAGTATCCTCTCCCAAGTATTAATGACTTGTTCGACTAGTTAAGAGGAGCTCAATACTTCTCAAAGGTGGATCTTCATTCTGGATATCATCAGGTAAAGGTGAAGAAGGAAGATATTCAGAAGACTGCCTTCCGTACAAGGTATGGGCACTATGAGCTTTTGGTGATGCCCTTTGGACTTACTAATGCCCCTGAATCTTCATGGATTTTATGAATAGAGTCTTTAGACATTACCTCAAAAAATTTATGGTAGTGTTTATCGATGATATTCTCATCTACTCCAAGATCAAGGAGGAATATAAAGAACATATAAGACTTGTGTTGGAGACATTAAGAAAGGATAAGTTGTACGCCAAGTTCAGCAAGTGTGACTTTTGGATGAATCAAGTCGCGTTCTTGGGACATGTGATTACAAGTGAGGGAATTTCTGTGGATCCTTCAAAGACAAAGGCAATTGAGGAATGGCCCAGGCCCTCTAGTGTCACAGAAATCCGTAGTTTTCTTGGATTAGCTGGGTACTACTGACGTTTTTTGAGAAACTTCTCATGATTGTCAAGCCCGCTAACTAAGTTAACAAGGAAAGGGGTAAAGTATGTCTGGAAGGAAGAATGTGAGGGTAGCTTCAAGGATCTAAAGAGAAGGTTGATCACTGCACCTATACTCACACTACTTAAAAGTGGAGAAAGTTTTGTGATATACAATGATGCTTCAAAGAAAGACTTGGGTTGTGTACTCGTGCAAAATAATAATGTGATAGCCTATGCCTCACGACAGTTGAAGATCCATGAGCAGAACTACCTGACGCATGATCTTGAGATAGCGGCTGTGATTTTTGCCTTTAAAATCTAGCGGCACTACCTTTATGGTGATAAGTGTGACAAATACACCGACCACAAGATCCTAAAGTATATATTCACAAAAAAGGAGCTCAACATGCATCAAAGGAGATGGTTAGAGCTAATGAAGGATTATGATTGCTCTATTCACTATCATCCTGGACAGGAGAACAGGGTAGCTGATGCTCTAAGCAAAAAAGAACCTGCTACTCTATCCATGTTACAGATTGAGAAAGACCATATCTTCTTGGATATGAAAATGATGGATTTGGAAATCATAAGGGTAGGGGATACATCCTACCTTTCCCAAATGATTGTGCAACCATCCATCCAAGATAAGATTAAGGAAGCAAAAAGGGATGATGTGGGGATACAAAAGAGGGTGAATTCAGTAAAAGAAGGGAAGCTGCAAGAGTTCCATATCAATGATGATGGTGTGATTCAGTTTGAAAAAGCGGATTTGTGTGCCTTAATCAACCGGGATAAAGAAGGAGCTATTGGATAATGCACATAGGTCAACTTTTTCTATCTATCCTGGGAGTACCAAGATGTATCGTGATCTCTGAGAACACTTCTGGTGGGATACTATGAAGAAGGAGATTGCTGAATATATATCAAGGTGCTTGTTATGTCAGTAAGTTAAAGCTGAGCAACAAAAGTCCTAAGGTATGATGCAGTCATTGCCTATACCCATGTGGAAATGGGAAAATGTTACTATGGACTTTGTCACAGGCCTCCCGAAGACGTAAAAGGGAAATAATGCAATATGGGTTGTGGTTGACCGACTCACCAAGACTGCCCATTTTATCGCTATTAGAGAAGACCTCTCGCTTGAACAACTTGCAAGGATATATGTGAAAAAAGTGGTGAGACTGCACGGTGTTCCACTCTCAATTGTCTCTGACCATGATCCAAGGTTCACATCTAAGTTTTGGAGGAGCCTTCAACATGCTTTGAGTACTGAATTAAATTTCAGCATGACCTATCACCCCCAAACTGATGGCTAGTCTGAAAGGACTATTCAGACGCTTGAAGATATGCTAAGAGCCTACTCTCTTGAATTCAAAGGTGGTTGGGATCAGCATCTCCCATTGGTTGAGTTCTCATACAACAATATCTTGCACTCGAGTATTCATATGGCTCCGTATGAAGATCTTTATGGGAAGCGATGTAGAACTCCAACCTGTTGGGATGAAGTTGGAGAAAGAAATCTACTTGGGCCCGATCTTGTTCAAGAGATGATCGAGAAGGTTCAATTCATCCAGAAACACATCAAAGCTGCTCAAAGTCATAAAAAGAGCTATGCTAACAACCGTCGAAGGGAATTAGAGTTTGACATTGGAGATAAAGTCTTCCTTCGAATATCTCCATGGAAGAGAGTCATGCGATTCGGGAAGAAAGGGAAGCTAAGCCCAAGGTAAATTGGCCCCTTTGATATCCTTGACCGTATATAAGCCGACGCCTATCGTCTAGTACTTCCACTAAATATGGCTCAAGTTGATGATGTTTTTCATGTATCACTACTTAGGAAGTACATACTAGACCCCTCACATGTACTAAACTCATAGGTGGTGAAGCTAGAAAATGATCTCTCCTATGAGGAGTATCCAGTAAAGATTCTGGACCGAAGTGATAAGGTTCTATGCAACAAGACAACCCATCTTGTCAAGGTTCTATGGAGGAACCATAAGTTTGAGGAAGCAACTTGGGAACCAGAAGAGTCAATGAAGGATAAGTACCCTCACCTGTTTGTGTAAAGTGAAATTTCAGGGGAGAAATTGCTTAAGAGGGGAAGAATATAACAACCCAAAGTTTTTCAATGGAAAATTCCATTCTTATATTTATATCGTAGAATAACATGAAAACACAAAATAATGAACTACTAAGTGATAAGTGACCTTTAAACATAATTTTTTCACCCCTATGTTTGGAATTTTGAAAATCCGACATACACGGTTGTGTTCAGGATGATTTTTGAAGTCTAATGAAACAAAAATAAATTTTGGTGAATAATGTCCTACCCTTATGAATAGTAACATACCCTTATGAATAGTAATATGACACTTATGAATAGTAAATCATCCAACATAAGAGTTACATTACCTATGAATAATAAAATAAAATTTAGACATCTTAGAAAGTGACAATTTGACCTTGGTAAACGTTTTGGTATTTTATAAGTCATAAATAATTAATTATAATTAATTAATTAATTAAAAGAATATTTATTTCCCTAAAATTTATTTAATCAATGTCTTATAGTTTTTAGATAATTTTTTAAGACCCTACATAGTTTTTGAAAGCACTATAAAATCAGTTTTAATTTTAAAAACTATTTTTTTAGTAAATTATGATTTTAATTAAATATTAAATTAATAATATTTAGAAAATTATTATTGAAAAATGGAATTAATTTTTGGATTCTACATGTCAAAAAATGGTTGGGGAAAATTATTGGTATTTTTTTGAGATACTTGAATTTTTTTATGAATAGTTGAATCCGATAATTCACAATTAATGCTAAATAATGTATTAATTGAGTCATCGATGATGTTCTGCTGATGTAAGCCCACTTAGTTCGGGATTAAATTATAAAATTACTATTATTGGTCATCCAAGACTCACTATTCCTTGTCTTAGGGGAAATTAATAAACTAATGAATTTTATATTAAGGAAACCCCTCTCCCCTCCACTATAAAAGCCACCCTTCACTCCCTCATTTCTCACACCTCTCAAGATCCAAGACTTCTCTAAACTATGCCCAGACTCCTTCCCTAGCCCTTAACCCACTTCAAAAAGCTTCTGGTCTCATCAAAGACCAAGACTATCTTCTTTAAGGAGGATCTCAAGAGGAATATTTAAGAGGTAATTTCTCTCCCTCTTCTCCTTTAATTTCCTTTCAAGTTCAAGTTCCTTTCTTGATCTCTCCCCAACTATATTCATACAAATTGTTTTTTAACTCCATTATTATACATATAGTGTAATGTTATTATTATAATGGGATATTATATCACCCCACACCCTTCCCCTCTTCCTTTTATTTTATTAAAGAGAACGTTGTTCATGAGGTGTTAATTTATCACCTTCAAAAACGACATGCTCTCTTCTTCCATTTCTACCTTCATATCTGGTAATTAAACCCTTTTTATGGTTGAAACAGAATATTTTATATGTATCATGTTCTATTTTAAGTTCTGGAAATAACCTATGGCCATATTACTAAGTGAAAAGTTAAAACAAGTTCGTTGTGATCCAAAAAACCGCTCAAATTAACCCAAATAACCATCATTAAATTATTATCTAATGATTCATCCACATGGATCTAATATAATTCATTATAAAATAATTAAATCTCCTGTAATATCATTAATAACATGTAATATTAGTTCTGTATGTTTACCCATGATCTACCCAAACATCAATTTAAGAATACAAGTGAACCACTCAAGAAAACCATGAAAACGAGCATCCCCGAACAATGTTTTTAAACTCTATAAGTCATCCAAAGGAACATAATATGACATAATAAAACCAGAATGAACCCTATTATTGTATAAAAGGTTCTGGAATTTTTAATTAATGAATATAATGTCATTATATAGGACATTAAAGAGAAGGAGGCATTCGGGTACAAGGTAAGGGGAAATTCTCGAACCCAACTTTCATCCTTCAGGTTCTACATCTTTCACTCCATTTTTGATATGGTTACTCTTTAAAGATAATTTTTTCATCATTTTATTTCCTTTTCTGGGATATACATGTTTTCTAATGAATTTTATGTCAATTCAAATGTTTTCCGAAAGAACTCTTCTCTTAAGAACTCGACTTTTACCTCTCTTTCAAGGTTGATGGTTCTTGTATCAAGTATGTTTTTCCCACTTTATTTTGGGAACACAAAGTTTATGAATGTGTTATTGTTATATTAAAACCATTATTTTTCATGGGTTAGTTATGTTCATTTATGTTATATGTTCATTGTGGCATGCATGATCAATGATAATGTTATGATGTGACGGGCGCGCCTGGAATTATATAGCGCAATATGAATGTTTAAATGTGACGGGTGCGCCTGGAATTATATAGTGCTCCAATGCATTTGGTAGAGTGATTAATCTCATTAATAAATGTAAAATTATGTGGGAATAAGATGATATCTTGGTTCACAAGTATGCATGGTAGTTAACCACTATGACATGATGTTTCATTTTTATGCATTGCCACATTTCAAGTCTTTTATTTATGCTCCTCTCATGTTCATGATCTTTTGCCTATGTCATGATTATGCTCACCCCATGCTATATTTTTCTTATCTATCCTATTACTGGGCTTCTAGCTCACCCCTTTTGATGTATATCCTCAGGTGGCTACATGTACTAAGGAGAGGACAAGTGCCACTAAGAAGCTAGTGAAGAAGAAATTAAATAAATGTTTATGGTTGATGTTGTATTTGTTATGTGTGGTCCTAGTTTTCCCAAGACAATAAACCTTTGGATCCTCTATGTGTAATACTATTATATTTTTTATCTTTTAAATGATGTAATATTAATGAAAGAAAAGGTTGGGTCATTATAAAAGCTGCTCAGAGTCGGCAAAAGATCTGTACTTCCAAACGTCAAAGGGACTTAGAGTAAGATGTGGGAGAAATAATTTTACTTAAAATATCACCATGGATGAGAGTTTTGAAGTTTTTAAATAAGGGAAAGCTCATTACAAGGTACATAGACCCATTTTATATCCTTTATTTCATAGAAGTAGTGTCCTATCAGTGAGAACTTCCACCAAATATGGCTCAAGTTCATGAAATTTTTCACATATCTCTCATGAAGAAGTACATAACTGATCCCCCACATGAACTTAATCGGTAGGTAGTACAAATGCGGAATGACCTATTTTATGAGTATAAGCTGGTGAAGATCTTAGATCATAGAGACAATGTTCTACGCAATAATATAACTCACCTTGTCAAAGTTTTGTAAGAGAACCATAAGTTTAAAGAGGCAATGTGGGAACCAGAGGATGTAATGAAATAAAAATACCATAATCTTTTCTCAGTCAATAGAATTAGTTGAAATTTCATGGAATAAATTTCTCAAGGGGAGAAGAATGTAATGACCCAATGTTTATTTTTGATATTGTTTTCCTGAATAAATTTGTGTTGTATTATATTATATAATATTATAAACAAACAAAATATAGAGAAACCAAAAAAATTGTATCTCATTAATAAATATCATTACATTAGTTAGCTACAAAACCAATTAAAATACCAAAAATTACAATTGAATAAAATTTATAATAAAAAATCTAAAATTAGAATATATGGATTTCCCCAATCTTCTAGGATCATTTCCCTCATGTCCAAGACTATACAAATGAAGAAAAATATCAACACACTAATGAACATATTTGAAAATGAAAATATATAACCTTAGGAGAGAATCATAGTGAATATTGAGTGAAATAATTAAGTGGTATATATAGGTGGTAATGTGTCCACTTGAAAAGTAATGTGATTGTTGGAATAGTAACCTCACTGTTGAGTATAATAACCATACCATTGGAAATAGAAACATTACCATTTGAGTTGTAATTTAAACTGAAAATAATAAATTGTGAAATAAATAATATTTATAATGATTAATTTAAGTAAATATAAATATTTTAATTCCAAAAAATAAATATCTTGATTAAAAAACTCAAAGAAAATATAGGCACATTTTTCATAAACTGTTTTTTAAAGTATTTTGTAAAAAACCTACTTTTTATATTAAAAATTAAAATTAAATATGTTAGAAATTTATTTTGATAAAATTAATATAATTTTTGAAATTATTATTTCTAAATTTTCCAAGGGTAATTTTTTGGTAATTTTATAAAATACATTAGTTTTTAGCAGAATAGTAAAAATACAGTTTTTCACATAACTGAAGTATCTTAAATTACATCATTCGTGATTTAATAATGAAATAATCATTTATAATCATGAGGTTATTCCATGATATATTTAATTTTTTAAATGATTCATTAAAATAAAATAAACATAAATTCCAAACCTAAAAAATAATTTTTCAAAACCAAAATTCAAAAGTGGTCCCTTAAAACAACACTTTTTCTTTCATTCCATTTTCCTTTTTAATAATCTAATTAATTTTAATTATAAAAAGGTTTAAAGTATTAAAAACCATTATATTATACTTATATATTATTTATACTTTCAAAAATACACTATTACAAGTTAAACCTTTGATATATTATTTTATTTAATATTTTATTCCAAAATTACCCTCCCCTCAAGTATAAATAACCCCACTCCCTCTCCTTGGAAAACTGCTCATACCTCACTTTCCAAAGCCTAAAATCTACCAAAATACTTCCTCATAATCACCTTATAATCCTTAGGTACATTATAGAGTAATCTAAATCCAAATATCAAGAGATTTTTAGTGTCGTACAGGAGAATATACATCGAGGAAATAATAAGTTTCGATAAACTCTTATCCCTTTTTCTTCTTCAATTTATCTTCTCTCCACCCCTTTAAAAACCAAATATTTTAAAATTAATTTTTCAGTGTGTTTACATTATAATAATTATGTTAACCTACTATTAGTATCATATTTATGACATATATAAATTTCAAAATTATCATTCCCGCTCTTTCGATAATGTCCCATCAAATGGATATTAACCACCTACTAAGACATTTCCAAGTCAATTCTTATAATAACCTCCATGAATTGATACTATGAATTATATATAATATATAAATATGTAATTACATAAATTCTAGACTTTAGGGGTTAATTATACTTATGTATAAATGACTTTGAATGAAAATAGTGAAATCGAAACAAAACAAGAAAATTTAATGAAAAAATGACATCAAAACAATTCATGTTTAACAAAGTGTGGTATAAAATGGAATAAAATAATTATAATGGATAAATAGTGTAAAAAACGAACATAATTAACTTATAGAACTATGTTTAAGTAATCCTGCAGTTATTATTCTGGATGTGAAAAAGTGACAAAATAAAGCGGGATTTAAGGTAAGGGGATTCTCGAACCTAATTCCTTTATTTGGGTTATCCTCTCTTCCACATTATGAATGTTCATATTTTTTCCTTAAATTTTAATTTCCCTTTTCTTTTGGGTATATAAATATTCATACCATGACAAAAAATCTAATAAAATAATTTTTTTTCAAAGTAACTTCAATTTCCAAAACATCGTATTTTACTCCCCTTAAAATGCTTATTATCCACTCAAGAATAATGATGTTTTATGTACAATTATAATTATATTTATTAATTTGGTAATAAAAAGGTTTACTTATAAAATTATTCTTTATGATATCCTTATGAATCACATTATTTTCGTTGGGTTTATTTCATAACTATGAATGTTATATGTTAAATGTGGTATGTATGATTATGAAAATTTATGATGATACGGGTGGGCCTATAAATATATAGGCATCCAATGAATTAGGTAATGTGATGTATCTCATGATATTATGTGAAATATGAATGAACATGATACTATCTTTGTTCACAATAATTATGTTATGATTTGTTCATATATGTTATGCGTTAACTTGATGTCATCTTTGTTCACAACTATGTGTGGTATTTGACCACTAATACATGATGTTTTATTTTATTCATATGCTGCAATCCATGAATTTTTTCAATTGTTTCCATCATGATTATGATTATGATACTATTCTTTTAATATTATTATGTTCACCCATGTACATTTGATTTATGTCCTTTATTCACTACATGTTATACCTCCCCTTATTGGTATTTTAGATCACCTCCTTCATTGATGTATATACTCAAGTGATTAATTTTATTAATGAGAACATAATGGCCACTAAGAGGATATATAAGATGAAATTAAATAATGTTCCAATTTTATTATATAAAATTGATTTTTGAGCCTTATTTACCAAATATACTAAACCTTTGGATCCTAGATTGTATTGTTATTATATTTTTTATCTTAAAACTAATATAACAATTATGTAACAAAAAAGTTAGGTCACTATATATTTTTTGATCTAGAGTCAAGTGGAGAAGTGTTTGGTGATTTCTAATCACATGCAGAAGAACATATTGGACTAATTTGGACACTTAGGATAGTTAATAACTAATTTTTTATTGCCTAAGTGATTCAATGGAAACCCATTGTGACTTTCATACATTAAAAGGAGAATATTCAAACAAAGAAAATTGTGTGGATTATTTTTATTTTCTATCAACCTTAATTGAGGGAGAAATTAATCTATTCATTAAACCCATTAATAAGGAAAAAATATTCAATTTTTAAAGAACCATAATAGCATTTGAAAAGGAAATCCAAGCCTAAACCCAATCACTTGTCTCTCATTTGAATTTCATAATCCATGTTTTTTTATTCCTAGTTAGAGTAATATTATTATTTTATTAATGTTGTCACTCCTTATAATTAAATTAAAACACTTCTCTTTAAATATGACTTTGGTCACTACTGTTACAGCACCATTAGGGGGAAACTAAATATCTTTTTCTATGCACCACAACTGGCGTTTATCAAAACATAGCATCGTTGTTTGGGAGTAAGTGTTAATCTAAAATTTGTAAGACTATGAACTATAATGAACTATTATTACCCTTTGATCTTAAGATAGAGATAAACATTCTAGATAGGCTTAATAATTTTAATTTGAAGAATAAATTTTAATAAATTCATTTAGAGGACTCAAGTGAAACCTCTAGTGTTCATTCCAAACCAACCATAATGGATACTAACCCCCAAAAACCATAAGGGGGAATTTTTTCCAAAAATGTTCTAACCAAAATAACCTTATCAATATACCTATTGCATAAATTGATTTTTAATTTAATGTAAATATGATTCTAGTGCTGCCAAAGTTTCACGGTCTTATAGGAGAAGACCCAAATCAGCTATTCAAGAATTTGGCTACGTCTTCTTGAGCTTCAAGATAAGAGGAGAACCTGAAAGAAAAATTTCAATAAAGGGAGTTCTCTTTATCAAGGAGTAGCTAAGGAATGGTTTTACAATCTAAAACCATGATATATAAGTTATTTGGAAGATATCAAAAGTTGCTTCATGGAGATATTATTCCCCATATACAAGAGAATGATAATCAAAAAAGATATTTATGGCATATGATAATCAATCAAAGAGACCCTTTAAGAGTAATAAGAGTGGTTAAAGAATATATATTCCAACTAATAACATAATGGAATGGATTATGATCAATTAATCATGTTCTTTTACCAGTTACTTCTCAATAAGGATCACAACCTACTTGAAACCTCATATTTAGGGTTTCAGATTGTTGAGTCGCCAATTGACTCCCCAGGTCTGATTGAGAAGATTGCTTAGAACTCATAGAAATTCAGCATTAGAGCTGAATGAATAAGAGTTATTCATGAGTTAAAAACTTTGTATTCATCACCTATAGTTATAATCAATTCTTATGAGATAACAAATTTAATGCGAAGATTTTAATTGAATTGAGTAAGAGATAAATCGGTCCCACCTCAGGTATGTGGTATATGTTCTTCCACACATAATTAGATTGATAAATGTGCTAAGATATATGGTATGGAGAGATTTTTTCATATTACAACCAAGGAAATTTCAACATAAATCAACAATGTATAGACTGCCAATCCAAACATATATTTGTAGTTCAATAGAACCAATATATACCCACTTTTTACAATCATCAACCTTTCCTATATAAATTCCATAACCCACCACCTTTTTAAAAACCACACAAAAAATCATATCAACCCCCCCCCCCCCATTTTAGTAAAATATTATGGGAAACCTTCAACTACTACACCATCAACTAAAGAGAAGAAATTGTGGTCCAAGGTTATAGGACTTCAAGATAATTTAGATAAACTAATAGCTTGGTTTGGATGTTTAATGGACATAATGTAAAAAAATATAGAAAATAAAACAACTCAAATGATCCTAAATCTGAAGGTGAGTATCATTATGATTATCATAAGGACTGGCAAAAAAATTCAAACATCGAAACCAAAGGGAGTTCAAGCTAAACCAGAAGAAGGTGATTTTGGAAATTCTAGACAGATTCTAGAATAACAGCTCATAACACCTAAAGAATAAGAAAAAAAGAAGGGAGAATAAGTATGGATAATATTAAGAAATGAAATTCCCAAAAAACCATTATAAAGGAATATAAAGGAAAATAAATATGTTCCAATTCCATTCCATTCCAAGTTTAATAAATAAAAGAATATAGAGGAGGAGAAACATCAATGAGATATCCAAGAGACATTTCAAAAGGTAGAAATCAACATACCTATCTTTGAATCCATACGATAGAGTAAAAAATATGCCAATTTCATCGAAAATATTTTCACCACTAGAAAGAGGCTTTATGGGAATGAAAAAATCCTCTAAGGGAGGATTTTCTTATCTTTGATCACACCAGTACTTCCCAAAAATGTTAATATCCAAAGATATTTTCTATTCCCTACACTATCATTTCTTAAATTTTTTTGATGCTTTTTTTTATCTTAGTGCTTCGATTAGTGTCATGTGTAACTCTATAATTTCATATTTAATATAGGTAAATTGGATTCCACAAAGTTAGCCATCCAGGTGGAAAACAGATCTACTTTTTTTCTAGCCCGACTATTGGAAGATGTTCTTTTAGGAGTTAAATGACTAATTTTTCCATCATACATTTATGTGATAATCATGGATGGAAATAAAGTACCTAGGAATTATCCCATTATATAGGGAATACCATTCCAATAGATGGCCAAAATTATCATCAATGTGCATGAAGGAGCCTTTACCATAGATCTGGGAGACAACAAGGTGTACTTCAATATTCTTAACTCCAAAATGAGCCCTTCGAGCAATCATTCCCTATTTTCAATTTTCTATGAATAAGGTATTGATACCATTGAAGATTTAGGTATTATTCAATAATTATTAGCCTTAATAGATTACCTATCTATTGAAAACACCATGGAACAAGTGGGTTCTCAAAAATATGGAAATTCTATCTTTAAAATTCAATAATAAATAACTTTTTGAATTATTTGATAGTTTACTAGAGAAAACTGATATGATTGCATTTACTAAGGAAATTCAATATTTGGAAGTGAGTAATTTAAATTCATTCTAATATTTAGAGAAATTCCCAAATATAGAATTAAATACCCTCCCATGTGATTTCAAATATGTGTACCTTGTGAAGGGAGAGAAATTTCCAGTGATAATAGCTAACAAATTCTCTAAATATCAAGAAAAAATTTGAGTTGAAATTTTTAAAAGATGCATCTAATCCATAGGGTGGATCCTAGGAGACACTCCTAGTATTAACCCTAAAATTTTATCCCCCGGAATATTGCTATAGGGGGAATTGTGACCTATTAGGAAGCCTCAGAGAAGACTTAACCATACCATCATAGTGTTTTTTTAAAAAGGATATTGAAAAACTATTGGCCCCAACCTCATTTACCCAATTTCTAACTCCCAATGGGTTAGAACCATCCATGTGGTTCCCAAGAAAACAATCTTAACCATTATGGTAAATGAGAATAATTAATTAATTCCAAGTAGATTTCAAAATAGTTGGAGGGTATTCATTGACTATATAAATTTAAACCAAGTCACCCAAAAAACCACTTCCTTATTCCATTCATTTAGAAAATGTTGGAAAGGTTAGCAGGTAAGAAACATTACTACTTTTTGGATACTTTTGCTAGATATTTGTAGGTACCAATTGACCCATAAGACCAAGAGAATAAAACAACCACTTTCCCTTTTAAGACATTTTATTACAAGGGGATGCATTCTAGATTATGAAATTCCCCAACTAAATTTTAGTGGTGTATGTTAATAATTTTCTCAGATCACATTGAGGAATTTCAGAAGGTATTTATTGATGAATTTTATATTTTTGTAAACCCCTTTGAACATTTATTATTGAATATGGAGAATGTTTTGAAAACATGCATAGAGAAAAATATAGTTTTTAAATTTGAAAATATTCACTATATGGTTGAGGAAGGAATAGTTCTAGGTCATACAATTTAAAAATCAATCATAATGGTAGATAAATATAAGGTTGAAGTGATAAATTATATGAGATATCCCACTCTTGGGAGACATATAAGATTAATCTTGGGCCATGAGGGATTAGATAGAATATTCATCCAAGAATTTAGTAATATTTCTATTCCAATTTAAATATTTATATTAAAATAATCTTATTTTTTAAAAATAATAATTGTAGGGAGGTATTTGATGACTAAAAAAAATTAATTACCGAACCGATAATGTAACCACAGAATTTGGAATACCCATTTGATTTTCTTTGTGATGCATCAAACCAAGATTTAGGAGCATATATTGCATAAATAATTCAAGGAAACCACTATGTCATAATATATTCTTCAAGAACATTAGATTCCACTTAGACCAATTACAAAACCACTGAAAAGGAGTTTCTTATTGTTATATTTTCATTGGATAAATTTATATTATATTTACATGGAACTAAAGTGGTTATATTTTATGATCATGCATCATTTATGTACTTGACGACAAAGTTAGATTCCAAACCAAGGCTATTGAGATGGATTGTACTATTTAAATAGTTTAATCTATAAATTAAGGGAAATGGGAGATGCGAATAAAGTAGAAGATCACCTCAACTACTACTGAACACTACTAAAATATAAATTCCAGAACCGATACCACTTAATTACCACATGCTTAGAGATCATCTACATATTATTGAATGGTAAGTACCCTGGTATGCTGACATATTAAATTATTTGGCCACATCTCAGGTACCTTATCACTTTAACTCATAAAAATCATAAAATCTAAGTTGAATCTAGATTCTATATCTGGGAAGATCTATTTCTCTTGAAAAGTTTCAATGATAAAGTTATAAGAAGATTCTTACTAACAAGTTAAATATAATATTTTTTGATTTTTTTTCATAAAAATGATTCTTGAGGATAATTTATACCTCAAATAATGGATAGAAAGGTATTAGAGTCCATAATATACTGGCCGACCTTGTTTAAATATGCTTATAAATATTGTAAAAAATGTGAAGTGTCATTTTTTCATAAATATTTATAAAATAAAAGATATTCATAAAAAACCATCATTTTTTAAAATATTTTAAGTATTGTACATTGGTTTTATGGGACCCTTTCCCATGTATTTTGTGAAATCTTATATTTTAATTTTTTTTATTATGACTCTAAATGGGTGGAATCCAAGGCCACCAAGACTGATGATTCCATACTTGTGTGTGATTTTTTAGGTCTAACATTTTTTTTGGTTTAGAATTACAATAGAAATCATCAAAAACCAATGAAACCATTTTTTTTAATATCATAATAGAGGCTATTCTTAAAAATTATGGGGTGCACTTAAAGACATATACACCTTACCATCCTGAAACAAATGGCCAACATGAAGTGTCTAACAGTGTGATTAAAGGTATTTTGAAGAAAATAGTTAAAACAAACCATAAGTATTGGAGAAAAAGTCTTGAATATACCTTATGGTCATAATTAATATCATATAATACACCTATATATATGAGCCCCTACCGGTTGGTTTATGAAAAAAGGAGTCATTTGCCTGTAGAGTCAGAGTATCAAGAATATTAGGCTATAAAACAAGTGAATTTGGATTTAGATAGATATGAAAAATAGAGAAAACTTCATTTATAGAAGTAGGAAGATATATGAAGAGAATTTTTTAAAAATTAAATATTTTACAAGTAAATAACCAAAGTGGGACATGAAAAACTGATTCAACCAAAGACCTTTCAATCAGAAGACAAAGTCCCAATATATAATTATAGACTAAAGCTAATTCTAGGTAATATTTATTATAGGTGTTAAGGAACTATTATTTTCACTCATGTCTACCTTTTTGGTACCATTCAGATCAATAAATAAGAAAAAGGAAACCCATTCACTATTAACGGGAAAAGGCTGAAAAAGTTCCATGGGAATCTACCATAAGAAATGGTATAGGATCTCAAAATTCTCTAACCCATATAATGAATTATTCTCATGAGTTTAGGTCAATTCAATGATGTTGAAAAGATTCACTTCTAGGAGGCAACACTACTTTTCATGTTTTCCTAGGATTTAGAAGTTTAGGATATAGTTACCTTCCCCCTTCACTATAAGGAACTTTAATGAAATGGTTCTTATAATAGTATGAGTTTTTTGATTCTATTGAACCGTTATAGAATTAAGTAACTAAAAACCCCCCAAACAATTAAAAGGTAGTAGAGGATAAGTTTTATGAGAAAAGTTAGTTCACTTTTTATTTTTTATCTTTTAAACTCCTTGCATTTATGTCTAAAAACCAGTTTTGAGCTTTAAATTAGAAATTTTGTGCTCATGCTTTGCATTTATGATTTACTTGACTTATCTAGGATACATGAGTCTCTTAGGAACCCCTTTATTCCATGATTTATTTTTCAATGACAATGATATTAAATGAGTATAGTGGGTAATTAAATTGTTAGAGTGAATAATGTAAATTAAAATGATGAATTATGAATTAAAAGAATTATTTAATTCATGTAAATGAAATTTCCCTACCATTTTTCATGATTTGAATTTCTAAAATTTATGTGAATTGATTTATTATTATTAATCATTCCATTAGTGATTTTTCAATTTCATATATCTCTCCCCAATATCATTTATAGACTAACTACTTTCTATTTTATCTTGAGCATATTTCTTGAGTGGTCTTAGGGAATACCACCTACTAGAACATTCATTGAAACTTCTCAAAGATAATGACCATGTAAAAAACTTTTAAAAATATTGATTCATTTTTATTGTTAATACATTATCCTTGAGACTAACTTATACATTAATCATTTTTATCACAAATATACCATGAATGACCTTGGTAGTGTTGAGCCATATTTCAAGCCATTTTTATCCATTCATACTCTAATATTGGTATTTTTCATGATATTTTAAAAGTATGGGAGTGAAAAAGTCATAGTTAAATAGATGAACTATATTGTATAAAAAAATTATGGGGGTGATACTTTTGTAATTGATAAAGGTTTATGTTTTATCCATTGAACTTAATTTTTTCCCTTCTTGAAAAAAATTAATAAAAAAATGATAAAATGGAAATGGGTTGTGACTTTGAAGAATAAAAAATAACCATTAATAGACTGATGATTTTTATTATACGTGGTTAGGTGGTAAATATTATATTTATTCCAATCATAGATTTTAAGGAAGTAAAAAATATGAAAAAGTAATTTGAAAAAAATTATAAATGTAGAGAATATCCAAGAAGGTGAACATCATTCATTATGATTTTATATTAATCATAAACTTTACATTGTGTTTGGGAACTGGGATTTTTCATTTTAAAGGGTAGATTTTCATTACACTTTTAATTTTTATATCATTATTTTTACTTTAATAGATCATCCTCCTTTTGAGCCTTAATTTTTCACATCAACCATTAAAAAACTTAAGCCTCAGAGTCATTTGAACCTTAGTTGTAAAGTCCTCATGATTTTATATGCATTTTTTCTTTACAAGGTGTAGAAATTAGTTACTTTTAAAGTCTATGGTTAGGAAGAATGTACTCATGAAATGAGCATAACTCTACTTGAATCTACATCATGAGTGATGAGAGAAAATATTCAAAAGTGAGTTAGATCATGACTTGGAATGTTTAATAAAAATAAATTATAGAACTTGAGTAAATTAAAGTAGAGGTTTCATAATTTTCAGTGGGAAAAAGTAAAAGTCTAGAATTTATTGTTTCTTTGAAAAGTGAGAAATTGTATTGATATTTTATATGGAACTTGAAAATTTGCTTTACCATTGATAATTGATTTATTTTATTTTTTTAAAATTTGAATATAGGTAACATTGGTGTCCTCTTTAAATTCGATGTTTTGATTTTATTATTGAATAAAATCATAGTTCGGGAGTGGTGGTATTTAAATAACGTATATTTTCATGAAATTATTTAAACAATTTATAATGATTTTAAATGATTTTCACTCAATTTTCCCATGTATTTTAATGTTTATTTAAACATTTAGATTTTAACAAAAGAATAAAAATGGATTAAAATGAGTATTGTTAATGTTTAAATTTATTATGAATTCTTTTAGGATTTAATTTTGTTTTAATTTCTTTTGATAGGTAAAAAATTTCTAATGAGGGATGGCCCTCAAACCAAAAGTAAGATCACCACATAGCAGGCCCAGAATGGGCCCACTAGCCAAGAAACCCTATATGGAGAGATTTTTGTACATGGAAAGAGAATATATTTTATGGATCACTATATAATGATGTCATCATGTGTTGTTTAGGTCTACAAGGTGACGGTTGGAAGGCAAAACTTTCATGGGGTGGGGTACGACGGTGGCAGGAGTCCTCTGACTCCATTCCGACTTCACTATCACATCATTACTATTAATTATTATTTTAAGAAGTAATCAAGAAATATTTCATTTTATGTGGTATGTATTGTTATGGTACTATTAATATTTAACAAAAACTATGTTGCTTCTCCTCATCCCTACTTCAACCACACTCGGATAATTTCTGCACTGCAGCTCCACCACCTTAAGGCATGTTGCTAGCTCTCAACATCACCAGTGGCCACTACAACACTCGAGAACGTCCATTTAAAAACACCTAAAATATCAAGTTCAAGTTTTATATGACTTTTGTGGACCCAAACCTCCATGAAACAACTTTGGGACATCAAACGACCACTATGAATCCTCTTTCAAAGAAGAATGCTTCCATGCATACTTTTGGGACTTCAGTCTGGCCATTGTGAAGGGCAGAACACATTAAGAATGAACCCTACACCATGGGATTTTCTATTGTGTTGTAGTACCCATGGAGACCACATCGAGGTGATTCCATGCATATCCCATGAATCCCATGCACATGACCAAGGTGGTTGGTCTGCAACATGTGTATGCACTATAAAAATAAGAAACAACCGATATATTCATGTATTTTTTCAAATATTTAACCTATATCTTCAGAGTTATTTTAGGAATATAAAAATTAAAAATAATTGAATAAATAAATTGAAATAGGATCTATGATGGAGATGGGATTTTTTTGATATATAGAGAAGGTTGAGTCTCTCTATTAGCCTTTAAAATGGAGAGGCCACTACAGTTGGAGGAGATCATTTTAGGGAGTGGATGTATGTTGTATGGTGTGTGAAGAGGATTTTTGTAGTGAAGGAAATCATTGATAAGGAAGGGTAAGGTAGTGTAGAGACCTGTATCTTGACGTACATAGACATTACATTACATTTGCAGAATACTTAGTACATAAAAAAATACACACACAAGGATCGTAATAGTTTAGTGTCTTTGGAAACTCGGAATATAATCTTCTAATCGTGGTGAAAGATCTTCAACATCTCCCATAAAGATCTTCCTTTTTTTTACCTAAAACCTTTCTTTATATCCTGGGGAAATAAAACATACAAAAGGGTGAGCTCAAATGCTCAGTAAGGGTAAACAAAAGAAATATCAATCACATCATATACATAAGAACATAACTTTTTGAAATCTTAACCTGCAAAAGAGATCATAATAACGTGGAATAAATCATAGAAGTGAAATGTAATCCCAATAATAATAACTTAAAACATGAAACTTTGTGGAATACACACATAATCATAGAGAATCATTTCTTATTAGTCAAGACTCATTGCCAAGACTATCTTAGTGGACAAAGTCCATTTCTGAACCGAGTCACCCTCGTTTCAGTCCTGTTTCACTGAACTGGTATAACCTACCATTCCAGACATGTCTATCTCATGAGATATAAAATCTTTACCCAATTCATTGGAGGGAGATATAGGTCCCACCCATCTCATAATGATACCATTCTTATGTGTGCCACAAAATCATAAACCATACATCATATCATAACCCATGTAATAAAAATGGGATTCTTAAACAACGTGACATCATAAAACAATTCATATAAGATAAAGGAATTAATAAAAATATTTCCATCACAACATAATCAAATCCATGTAATAATAGGGATAGAAATATAACCCTTTATTATCTTAGATGGAAAATAATTTTGATAAAATACTTGAACTCCATTCTTGAGAAACATATCCTTTCTACTTCAAAAACGTTTTCCTTTCTTAACATGTCATACAATTTTAAACTGAAAGAAGTTGATTAAAAATAAACTTGAAAACTTGTAAAGGAATCTTCTTGGAAATAATGTTTTAAAAATCCATTCATTCCGTATAAGTTAAAAAAACATTCTTCGTACTTTTGTCGGAAAAGTCAAAAAGTACCTCGTACGAAAAACGACAAAAGATTCCTTTCATATCTTTTACTAAAAACTCACCGAAGGGTAAAATTGGATTTAAACAATTGTAGGTGATTGGAAATAATAGTACATATTGATGAAACATGTATGTGGATGATAAAATACACCCCAGTAAATACTAAAGTATAAACAATCTCGGATAAAAATGAGATTGTGATATTTCCCTTACCTTAGGTCCGATTTGCTTCGTATGTGTCTGAACCTCCTGTATAATGATTTAAATAATGTCATTGACTTATTAAAGAATCATATTCATTGTTATTATATCATATATGGTTCACTTATGACTTTATATTACCCGTTCTTTTGTAAATTCATGTTAAAGTAGCGTTTTGGGTAAAATCGTCTCATTTGTCGTTCGTGTTTTAACTTGTAATTATTCATATGATTAATTAGATAATTATTACTTAATTATAGAATATAAAACATGATTTATATATAATATATATTCAGAATATACATATATATAATGGATCGATAAATGGAAAGAAATACACCGTTCATGGAGACGGTAGGCCGTATGTACGCATGAACGCTGTTTTCTTTTCGTTATTGAATTGAGTGGAATTAAGTAGATGATATACATATATATAAACATAAATCCATTAGCTTTATAATGTCATATATTTCATTATTATTGCTTATATATAATTTATAATCATTCTTAAATGGTTAACATGGAGAATGAATCTCATCGCGTCGTGGAGATGGTAGTCCGTACGTACGCACGAGCGATGATATCATTTCCATAATTATTGAATTGAATTGGAGTGGATGATACAATATATCAGAATCAATATGATGTTCTAATAACTATTTATAGTTATTCTTTACACCATTATACCCATCCATGTAAGGTGGTGGTGGAAAATAGATTACACCACGGTGTGGAGACGGTATTCCATACGTACGCACGCACAGTGATTTCTTTTTCCGTAGGATGGATAGATGGTGAAATAGGGTTGTTTCATACTTATAATAACATATCAGTATATGAGTGATACTGATGTTATTACTTCATAATGAAACAACCTAAGAAGAATATGTGGAAGAAGAAATAAAGGTGAAAGAATCGGTAACGGAAATTACCTCTTCTTTGAAGCGCCTCTTTGAGACCTCCTCTTAGGGAACTAAAATTAGTCTTTGAGGAAGACCAGAACCTCTAGGATGTTGCTAGGAAAGTGGATAAGAGAATTTGTCAGGGGTTGGCCGAGCTTGAAGGCTCAAAGTTGTGTGAGGAAGAGAGGGAGGAGGTGCCCTTTTATAAGGGAGGAGAGGGGTACCTTTGGAATAACTAAAACTATTATTTTATTATAAAGTCAAATTCGGTTTAAATAGCTCCAAATTGATTTATTTCGAAGCTAAAGTGGGTATGGGTCAACATAGTCTCATAAAATATAATTTAGACAAGTTTAGGTTCCTATTTTAACCTTATCATTTAGATTTAACATTAAGTTAAATAATTTTACTTTTACCGTGTCTTCTTGTGTTCTTACACTATAAGGTTAATAAACTTACTATAAGACACCAAACGAACCCCAATTTGTTTATTATTAATATATATAACCTTATCTAAGTCATTTTGCCGAACCTTAGATTTTTAAGAATAAAATAACAATTAATAATATAATATGTTTTTTAAAACATATTTTATGTCAATTTTGACACTATTTAGTAATTGATTTTTTTGAAAATCATAACAGAATGATAAGTTCAAAAAAGTTAATTAAATAAATACTAACATGTCATATTAACCTAGAAAATTAGTGGAATTCATAAAAAGTCTTAAATTACATTTATTTTGGTATTTATAACATCAATTATGTCAATATTTCATTAATAAGATAATTACTGCATCATCTTTGTGTCATAAATAAATTAAATTATTTGATGTCTAAAAATTACAAATAAAATACCATTATGTAGGAAATATTGTTAGATTTCTAATGAATATTTAAAATTGAATTTATCTTATGTATAACCCTATCTTAAAAATGTTTTAGTAAATACACTTTGATTTTAACTCTTTTAACTCTTCTTTGAATTAAATAATAATAAATGTCCTAATCTAATTCAAGTGGGCCTAAATGGTCATATTTTATTCCTAAGTTTGTTTTTGGTCGAATTACACTTGTCCAATAGAATTAGGACATGTGTTAGGGTAATAATAATATCATTTCTACCCTTAATTATCCTATTTACTTTTAACCGTGGTAAAAAATAGTAAAAAGTTACTATTCACCAAAAAATTATTTTCATCTCATTGAACCACATTTTACTTACTGACATCAACCGTATCTCTCAGATTTTTGAAATTCCACTCACAGAAGCGGTAAAATTAAGTTTTATGAAAAATTCAGTTTTTTAACTACCACTTAGTGGTTTCACTATTCATCAAAAATTGAAAGTTTTCAGAAAAATGCCAAAAATTAGGCCTAAGCTATATTTGATATTATGAACTCAAAAATGATTTCTATTTTACCAAATTCAAAATATATCAGTTTAATTAATTAATTTAAAAATTAATTCCCATCGTCAAAACAAAAGGCGCGTTTTTAAGAGATAATAACTATCAAAAGATTGACACTTGTTTATAACTGGTTTAAATGTGAAATTACATCCAATGACCAACATTGTATTAAATTGTAAAAATATATTATAAATATACTTTAAAACCACTCAAATTAATAATTTATCACTATTAATTATTTTGATTGAAAAAGTTGTTTTTAATTAAAATTTAGTAATTTTCACTATTCATCAAAATATGAAAGTTATCCGAAAATCACCAAAATTTCACCCTAAGCTAATTTCGATATTCCGAATCCAAAAATGAAGTCCATTTTGAAAAATAAAATTTACAAAATTTCAAAAAGTGGTTATTACTATTCATAACAGCTATTTTTAATAATATTTTAATAGCATATCGTTGTTTAGCGAAACTTGGTGTTGCGTACAACACACACTATCGTGGAAGGTCGCGATTGCGTGTAATTCAAGCCAGGTCAGAGATGTGTGTTGTGAAAGCTCCTTTTGGTGTAGCGTATAACACAAGAAATTAATGAAATTAAAAAGAATATTTTTCATAAAATCTCGGGGTGTTACTGGTAGACCCATTGCCTCCCATATTACTTCTAATTACAACACCTTAACCCCTTATTCTTTTCTTTTTTATTTTCATTAATTATTCTACTTCTTCTTCTTCAATGACCCCCCATTTAATGGAGGGGTAGAAGCCTTTGTGGGTGGGTGAAGGTGAGGTAACCATGTGTGATTCTAAATTATTGTTTAAAAATTGTATTCATGAATCTATTTTTATTTTTTAAATGATTTTCAATTTTTTATTTAAAATTTAAATTGGTTACAATTTTGTTTTAATTTGAAGTCTGGATATTTAAATTTCCTAATTTAAGAATTTAGTTATCCCACTTCTTGGTTTTGGATCACTTCGATTTTCTGATATAGAGTAAAGTGGATAAGTGTTTTGTGATTAATAAACATGTGTGTAAGACCATACTAGACTAAATTGGATACTTGGTATACTCAATACCTAATTTGGTATTTGTTATGTGATTCAAAGTAGACCCATTTTTACTTTCACACATTGGAATGTGAATAGTCCAACCAAGGAAATGGTGTGAATCATTCCCATTTAATTTCAACCTTAATCAAGGGTGAAATAAGGAGAAAAAATTATTAATCCATTCATAAAAATGATTAATAAAGACAAAATATTCAACTTTTAAAGGACCATGATAGAATTGGAAAAGGGAATACATGCCTAAAACTAATCACTTATCTCAAATCCGAATTTCATAATCCAAGTTTATTCGCATCCTAGTCATATAAATCTTATTCTTTTATTTACTTTTTCACCCATGGCAAATATATTAAAACACTAATATCTGGAGATGAATTTATTCACTAATACTACTACACCCTTAGAAGGAAAATAAATAAGTTTTTTCACACCGTATGACTGGTGTGCATCAAAACAAGGCATTGTTTTTAGTGAGTAAGTGTTAAACTAAAATCTACATGAATAAGACCTCTGATGAAGAATTATTATCTTTTGATAGTAAGATATTGAGAACCTTGTTAACTAGCCCTAATAATTTTAATATGGAGAATAACTTTGAAGAAATTCATTTAGGGGACTAGATTGAAACCTCTAGTGTTCACTCTGAACCAACCATAATGGAAATTAACACGCAATAAACTACAAGGGAATTTTGAGCCCCAAACTTTTCTAATAAAAATAACCAAATCACTATTCCTTATAAACTGAATGGTTTCAAATTGCATTTCAATGTGATTCTAGTACTGCCAATGTTTCATGGTCTTGTAGGAGAAGACCTGAATTAGAATATTCAAAAAAAATTCCACAACTACTCAAACTTTGGGTTGATAGGAGAACCTGAAGACCAATTTCAGTGGAGGAAAATCTATTTCTCACTCAAAGTATTAGATAAGTAATTGTTGTAGAATTTACAAGAAGGGGATATCAGTGATTGGTAAAATATAAAAATAATTTTCAGACAGATATTCTTCCCCATATACAAGAGAATAGAAATAAAAAAATATATTTACATCATAGGATAATAAAATGGGGAGACCCTTTATGAGTACTGCAGGAAGTTTAAGAATATATGAACCAAATAACCATATTATCAAAAGGAGGATCATCAATTCCTTGTGATATTTTATTAATTACTACTTGATAATGATTAAAAACTATTGGAAACCTCATCTTGAGGGGCCCTAATTGATAATTTTCTAGTATATGCTTGATGTCTTATTGAAAAGATTTCTTAGAAATGAAAAATTTGGTGCTAGAGTTAAAGAAATAAGAGGACTTCATGTGATAAAAATTTATGATTCATCACCTCTAGTTATAACCAATATTGATGATCTAACCAGTTTAATGAGGATATTTTTTTTGAATCAAGTAATATAACAATCAACCCTACCTCAGGTGTGTGGTATATATTCTTCCATATGTCATTATGTTGATTAATGTGCTGAGATATAGGGTAAGAATATTTTTGCAGCTGTATTCTAGTAACAGCGATTTCAACAAAATTAACATTGGAGAGAAGGTAAATCCTAACAATGATATGGATGTCAACATAACTTGGCTAAAAACCCTTTTTCTAATAAGCCACCTTTCCAGCAACGATTCCAAAAGCCACATCATTTTCAATAACCATACAAGAAAACATATCAAACACCCCCCCAGAGAAAATTTTATGATAAGCCTTCAACCAGTACCCCCATCATCTAAAGAGAAATAAATATGGTCCAAGGATTATTTAATTTGAGATAATATAGATAAACTAACAGACCAATTTGGATGTTTTATAGATATGTTGTCCAAAAATACTATAAATCTACCAACTTGAACAATCTCAAACCCCATGGAGATTGTGTTTGTGATTATCGTGAGGGGTGGTAAGGAAATTCATCCACCGATTCCAAAGTAAGTTCAATATAAACTTAAAGATGGTATGTCTAGAAATTATTGATAGATTTTGGAAGAATAGCTCACAACACCTAAAGAATAAGAAAAAAGATGGGAGAATTAGTTAAAACAATATTTAGAAATTAAATTCCTAAAAAACCATTAAAAAGGCAGGAAATGGAAAAATAAGGATGTTCTAATTTCATTCCATTCTAGTTTTATCAAATCAAATAAGAAAAAGGAGGATCAACTTCATAGAGATATCAAAGATACATTTTAAAATGTTGTAATTAATATAAGTCTATTGCAATCCATCCGATAGGTTCCCAAATAATATAAATTCCTCCAAGATATTTTCACCATTATAAATAGGATTGATGATAATTAAATAATATTCCTAAGTAGGAGTGTCTCAACTATGATCACATAACCACTTCCCAAATAATGTCAATATCCATGGACATTTTCTATTCCCTACACTATCGGTTCATTGAAATTTTATAATGCATTGTGTGATCATGATGTTTCTATAAGAACTCGGTTCTTATCTCTGAGGTACGAGCTTATTCTTTTCTCTTTTCCTTAAGTGTTCTTAATAAAATATGGAAAATGGGGAAAAATCCTAAATTTTGGAAGTACACGCCGTGTACTTTCTCCACACGCCGTGTACTTCTGGCTGTGTAGGGGTGAGTACACGGGACGTGTAGCCATGTCGGCGATGAAGGGTGTGGGAACCGACTACACACTGTGTAGTGGTCCTTTACATGCCGTGTAGTCAGTCGGTAGGCCAAACAGTAAGGCAGTGGAACAGCCGCCAGGTGGGAGACATTACACGTCGTGTACTCAAGATTACATGTTGTGTACTCATGTTGACGGATGAAAAGTGCGGCGATGCCACCAGAGGAACAGTTAAATGAAGGAAGTACATGCTATGTACTTTGTTTTTTTGCTTAAATTAGGCAGTAGCCTCCCCTGTTCATAGGGAAGGCTTAGAACCGGAGGAAGGAGTGGGTGTGGATGGCTGGACCTTTGGAGATCCACCGATCGAGCGTCTGGAATCCGATTCTACCTCGGATGATCTCGTTGGAACTGTGTGGGTAAGCCCCCTGTTCTCCTAGCGTGTTTCTTACCAATTATTCTCCTAATGGGAGTTATTTGAGGTTAAGCAAGTTTTGTTCTTCGTCAGATATACGTCGTTCTTAGGCGTTTCTGGAGTCTATGTTCGGGTATACCGCTCGTTGGCGTATACGGTAGGTGGCTTGGTGTTTGTTTTTCCAACTTTCGAGTGTTTTGTGCATTTTTGTTCCATGAACCCATGTTGGGGTGTCGTGTGGCTGAGGATGGTGCTATATTAAACACCTAAAATTGATTAGGTATTTAATTATGATATTAAAATGTTGGTTGGGATCATTTCTTGGATCCAGAACCACCCCTTGGGTGTATTCCACTGTTAGCCATTTGGCCAGGATACCGGAGGGTATGCCTTAAAAGTAGTAATTGTAGAATTTCCTCGAGAGGAATTACTTGTTTACTGCATATTTACATGTTGGTCATGGCCCGGTTACCTGTTAGCCTGAGGGCAGTGTTGTGATTAGCCTTTGGGCATTATTCTACTTAGCCTGTGGGAAGCTTCTTCCATTCCCGTGGGTAGATGATTTTGTGCCTATGGGCGACAGTAATTACGCCTATGGGAAATATCCGTGTTCCTGTAGGCAAATTCCTGTGTTGGTTTCTCTTTACCCGAGGGTGGGAGTTTACATGTCTATGGACATTTAGCTATTTACTAAGAAGATTCACTATGGTGGTATTTTAAATTAAATGATTAAAAAGAATATTAAAATGGTAATATAAATTTTTGAGTTATTTACTTTTCAGTATTTCTTACTTTATTGCATTTTACTATTGCACACTGTCGTTGCATGCTTACACGCAGTTGGGCACGAGCCTTTGTTGGGTGCCTACTGGGAATTTATATCTCACACCCTGTTTGGTTCACGCTTTTCGGCCCAAACAGATTACATTTCTGCAGGTGTGGATAGGGTCAAGAGTCCCTATACAGGTACTTGACTGTGGCTGAGGAGTAGGAGGGCATGGGACCGAGCCTAGGCTCATGATGCCACTGCCAGTTGTTTTGGTTTGTTTTGATGTACTCTGCTTTTGGTTGTACTGTATTGATGTATAACATGTTCTGGCTGTTTTCTTAGAACTTGAGACATGTAGCATCATTATTTATATATTGTTTTTTATATCCACTTCTTTTGTTTATTTCAGTTGTGTATGGTTTACTGCTTCCGCTGTTTGATTTATGTTTTATTCTGTATTTCGCTGCGCTACACTTTGAAAAATGAGGGCATAGTTTCCCCACTATCAGACCTGGGCCCTCGCTGCTAGTCAGCAGCCTGTGGCGTTTGGGGAAATGTGCTTGAGGTCACGTGGCGAACCGGGTTCGGGGCACCCATTGTGTGACACCCGGGTCTGGGACGTTACAAAGTGGTATCAGAGCGGTTCTTTTCTTTGACTTACTATTTGGAGTCGTAGTCCGGGATAGGACGAATGGTAGTTGGTAATAAGCTATGCCTGGGCGTAGCTAACCCGTGTATAAGGAAAAGCCAGTCTACCTCGTATTTTTCAATTCTTCTGATTTTTCAAATTTTACAGTTGATTTGATTTCACCGTTGGGTGACGCACTTGTGATTGTGCTGTGATATTTTATTTGTGGGTTCTATTTAGTTGAAACCCTATGAGATGAGGTTATTCCATCTCATGCATCACATAGGCACATGTTAGATATCACATTCCATGGATAGTTTCCATGCCATGTAGGTGCATTAGAAATTTAATGTTGTTGTGATAGTTGTTGTGATAGAAAATCATGCTGTTGTGATAGCTGCTCTGATAAAATACCTGCCTTATGATAGGGTAATTTTTGTGTGAGCTATTCATAGAATGGACGCCAAACTTTGGTTTTTGGGGAGTATGGGCCCCCATTGACCGGAATTTGGTGGATCATTGACTGTTTATTAGTTATAACACAGATAAGATGTCAAACTTTGATTCATGGGGAGTATGGGCCCTCACGGGTCAGAATTTGACACTTAGGTGTTCGTTTTCGATATTTTTTGGGTTCTGGGGAAGTTTCTAAGGAATACTGTCCGGAAACCCATTATACACGCTGTGTAGTATTTTTTAATACACCGTGTATGGCCTTATGCTCGGGAAGAAAAATGAACTTTTTAAGTACACTTCGTGTACTCTGAGTACATGCCGTGTAGTCTCTTCCTGTGTCACAAACCATGTGGGTGGAGACACGGGGTAGGGAAGATCTTGGGTAAAACATGTTGTGTACCAGATATACAAACCGTGTAGTATTGACCCAGAATCTGGCTATGTAACTAACAACACGGGTTGGTGAACTCCTTTACAGAACACGTCGTGTCAATGATGAACATGTCGTGTAGTGTGACCTGGGGACTCGGCCATGTAACTAACAACACAGGTCGATGTCACCATTCCTTGAACATTCCATGTACCTTTGGGACATGCCGTGTAGTCTTGTCTGAGTCCAGACCGTGTGGACTTAGCCATGTGGCAGGGAAACGGGGTTTTGTACATGCCGCGTGTGGGTGTAACATGCTGTGTAGTTTCAAGCCAAGTACTCGGCTATGTCACAGACGACACGGGCAGTTGGAAAATAACACCATACACGCCGTTTTGTTTTTGTTCAACGGGAGATGCAAGGCTTAGCCATGTAGAAGGACCCGGGCAGGAGAAGGGGAAGTCATGTACACACCGTGTAGTCATTGTACACGCCGTCTTGTCTTGTTTTGAAAATCTTAAAATGCCATCTTCCTCTTATTCCCTTTGTGGTTATTTTTTTCGGTCTTTGATAAATCTTGAATCTAAGGCGTGATTTTGACCTTGTAGTGTCATGAAGCCTAGACGACCACGCATTGTTCACCAGGAGAGCGGAAATAAATATACTCCAGAGATGGTAGTCCATGGGCTACCAGTTGATCCTCTAGAAAAGCCATATACAGCACCAGCTGCTATACCAGACACAGGCACGGAGGCGCAGTTCCGTGAAGGCTTTATGCAGTTCATGCAGACCTTTCAGAGAGCCCTGCAGGCTGCCACATCTATGGACGAGCTGACATGTATCTTCCAGCAGCAGCATCCACCTACGTTTTCAGGGGATGGAGGATCGCAGGCTGTGGAGTCTTCGTTGGGGTCGATGCAGACTATTTTCGAGCATCTTGAGATGCCTCCAGGGCGGAGGGTCAAGCTTGGGACATATATGCTGCGTGATTCCACCAAGAGGTGGTGGGATGTTACCGCCTAGTCAGACCATCACAGAGACATGGCATGGGAAGATTTCCAGGCAGTCTTCTATGAATTTTTCTTCCCGGAGACATTGAGAGTAGATAGAGCTCGAGAGTTCATTAATCTGCAGCAGGGCGCTATGTCAGTGATGGACTATTCTACTCATATTACAGAGCTTCGATGCTTTGCACCCGTGCTGGTGGGTGATGAGATGTTCAGAGCTAGACGTTTTGAGGATGGTCTTCAGTATGACATCCGAGCACTGGTGAATGTCTTCAGGTTTCCTACTATACACGCTATCGTGAACTAGGTTCTGATCACAGAGAGGAACCTTTGAGAATATAGTGGAGTGGACCAGGGAGGTTCATCACCAGTTACTGGTACTTTTTCTGTTGGTAAGAGGAAGAGACATGCTGACTTCTCTCAGGGCGGCAGTACCAGTCAGAAGAATGCTTCAGGTGTCCAGGTTATGTGCTACCAGTATGGTAGAGAGGGGCACAAGAGGCCACAGTGTCTACGAGACCCAGTGGAGTGCTGAGCTTGCAGCTAGATGGGTTATCTACAACGCTTTTGCAGGGCGTTTCCACCGATGCCTAGTGAGAGGGGTTCTGTGCAGACTCCGCAAGCGGGAGCGAGAACAGTGGCTTATTACCAGTCTGGAAACTGGAATACGTCAGGGCGTCCAGGAAGAGATGGTGGTCATGGCTGAGGTAGCCAGACACTAGGATCCTAGAGGCAGCAGGGCGGGATAGCTCAGGGTAGCCAGGCTGTGTCATAGGGCCATGGCACTGGGCAGGCATATGCAGTGCAACAGACCCAGCAGGAGCAAGATCCCAGACCTTCCATAATCAGAGGTACTATTTTAGTAGATTCTCTCTTATCTTCAGTACTTTTTGATACAGGTGTTTCGCATAGTTTTATATCTGTACCCATTGTGGAGAGCCTTGGGCTCTGTGTTTCTTCATCTTCTAATATTATGAAGCTAGAAACTCCGTTGGGGACTAGAACGGCTGGTGTGCGTCAGTGCAAGGAGTGCCCCCTTGAGGTTGGTGGGTGTCACTTCCTTTGGGACCTCTATGTCCTGGAGATGACGATCTATGACTTCATTCTCAGGATGGACGGTCTGGTTCCCTTCCGAGCCTTTGTAGACTGCTATCGTCGTAGGGTGAGTTTCATGTCACCAGAGGTAGGAGAGATTTTATACAAGGGCGAGTGGGATGTTCAGGCGAGTCGAGCTGGACTAGAGAATCATGGGCGAGGTGGAGTCACAACCCAGATTGTGAGCTTATATCTGGATGATCAGGGGACTTGTCAAGAGGATTTCCCTCCAGTTGTTGATCGTTTCAGGGATGTCTTCCTGGATGACTTTTCGGGTCTACCTCCGGAGCGAGAGGTGGATTTCTCCATTGATCTTTTTTCCAGGAGCAGCACTGGTGTCCATTCTTCCATATAGAATGGCTACACCTGAGTTGCAGGAGCTCAAGAGGTAGTTGTAGGAGTTGCAGGCAAATGGATTTATCAGACCTAGTACTTCTCCTTGGGGTTCTCCGGTCCTTTTTGCGAAGAAGGCGGACGGTACCCTCAGACTTTTCATGGATTATCGGAAGCTGAACTAGTTGACGGTTAAGAACCGATATCCCTTACCGAGGATTGATGATCTTTTTGATCAGCTTCCTGGAGCATGAGTGTTCTCGAAGATTGACCTGAGATTAGGATATCATCAGCTGTGTGTGATACCATATGATATACCCCTCACAACTTTCAGGAGTAGGTATGGTCTATATGAGTATACGGTTATGCCGTTTGGACTCACGAACACGCCAGTAGTTTTCATGGATCTGATGAATCGTGTGTTCCATCCGTATCTTGATTCTTTTCTAGTAGTATTCATGGACAACATCTTGGTGTACTCTCACACTCGACAAGACCATGCCACCCATCTTGAGATCGTATTGAGTACACTGAGGGAGCATCAGATATATGCTAAGCTCTCAAAGTGCTACTTTTTGATGGACCATATTCACTTCCTGGGTCATATTATATCTGAGGCAGGAGTTTCAGTAGACCCAAAAAAGGTGAGAGCAGTGGTTTCCTGGGATCAGCCTAAGAACGTGTTTGAGATACGGAGTTTCTTAGGGACGGCTGGTTACTACAGACATTTCATACAGGACTTCTCCCGCTTAGCAGCACCATTGACAGGTCTGACTAAGAAGGGTGTGAAGTTCGTCTGGTCGGAAGCTTACAAGACAACTTTTCAGGACCTGAAGGGAAGGTTGACATCAACACCGATCCTGATACTCCCAGAGCCGGGGAAGAGCTATATAGTTTACTGTGATACATCAGGTATTGGGTTGGGAGCAGTGTTGATGTAGGGCGACTGAGTTGTGGCGTACAGGTCTCGGCAGTTGAGGCCACATGAGAGGTATTACCCGATGCATGATCTCGAGTTAGCTGCAGTTGTACATGTGTTGCGTTGTTGGATACATTATCTATTGGGGGAGAATTTTGTGGTTTTCACTGACCACAAAAGCCTCAAGTATATCTTTACTCAGCATGACTTGAATTTGAGGTAGAGGAGGTGGGTCGAATACCTACAGTCCTTCGATTTTGTGCTTTCCTATACACCTGGTAAAGGTAATGCAGTAGCTAATGCACTGAACAGGAAGACTCAGATACAGGCAGTGCAGGAGGCCAGCGGTGAGTGGCAGCTCATGGCCTTGTTTTCTGAGATGCATCTGGAGGTGCATAACAGTCAGGGGAAGACTTATATTTCATCTTTAGCTTTGACTTCTACCCTCCTGGATAGAGTGAGGATGAGACAACTATATGATACAGAAGTCCTAGTTCTACGGGAGTCGGTGGAAAGTGAGGACCTTCTTACTGGTTGGATGTTAGGAGATGATGAGGTTTTTCTTTTCCATGGATGAGTATGGCTTCCGAGGGATATACACGAGGATTTGATGTGGGAGTTTCATGCTTCAGCTTGGGCAGTTCATCCCGTGGTTACCAAGATATACCGCGACTTGAGACGTCAGTACTGGTGGCCGGGTATGAAGAGAGATGTAGTTGGTTTTATTATGACGTGTTCCACCTGTCAGTAGGTGAAGACGAATCATCAGAGACCAGCTGGGCTGTTACAATAGTTACCCATACCGAAGTGGAAATGGGACGATGTCGTGATGGATTTCGTGACTGTATTTCTGAGGTCACCTCATGGAAATGATTCCATGTGGGTTATTATGGATAGACTCACGAAGGTAGCTCACTTCTTGTTGATCAAGGAGACCTTCGGTGTTGATGAGATTAGAAGGCTGTATATTCGAGAGATAGTACGTATTCATGGGGTCCCTCGTTCTATCATTTCTGATAGGGATGCACGTTTTACGTCTCATTTCTGTTAGAGTTTTCAGAGGGAGCTGGGTACACAGGTGCTTCAAAGCACAACCTACCACCCTCAGACTGATGGTCAGTCAGCGCGTACGATACAGGTGCTAGATGACATGCCGCGTGTATGCGTCCTAGACTTTGGGGGATCTTGGGAGAAGCATATACCCTTATTCATGTTTGCTTATAACAATAGCTTCCTGGATACTATTGAGATGGCACCATACGAGGCTTTATATAGTAGGCCATTTTCTTCACCCTTGTGCTGGATAGAGGCAGGTGAGGCAACTTTACTAGGGCCACAGCTCGTGCATAAGACTTCTATGCAGGTCCAGTTGATTCAAAAGCGAATGGATACCACACAATCTCGTCAGAAGTATTATGCTGATCTCCACAGATGACCTTTGGAGTTCGCGGTCGGGGATCAGGTTTTTCTACGTGTTTCACCGAGGCTGGGACACAAGCGGATCAGGAGACAGGGTAAACTTTTACCGCGGTATGTGGGACCATTTGAGATTTTGGAGAGAGTCGGGCTGGTTGCTTATCGGTTTTCAGTTACCATAGCGGTACCGAGCCATGCACGACGTCTTCCACATATCTCAGTTGTGTCGCTATCATTCATACCAGTCTCACATCTTACAGCCCGAGGAGGTTGAGTTGGAGGCAGATGCGTCCTTTGAGGGGCATCCAATTCGTATCGTTGACAAGAGCACAAAGGTTCTCTGAGGCCAGTCATTTCCTCTCGTACGGGTGCTATGGCAGCATGGCCAAGTGCAGGATGAGACCTGGGAGTGGGAGGCTGATGTACGTGCTCAGTGGCCGGAGTTGTTCACGACTATATCTTCTCCACCCTTGGAAGGGCAATTCGGGGACGAATTGCTATAAGGGGGGAAGTTTGTAAGAACTCGGTTCTTATCTATGAGGTACGAGATTCTTCTTTTCTCTTTTCCTTAATTCTTTTTAATAAAATATAGAAAATGGGGAAAAAGCCTAAATTTTGGAAGTACACTCTGTGTACTTTCTCCACACGCCGTGTACTTCTGGCCGTGTAGGGGTGAGTACATGGGGTGTGTAGCCATGTCAGCGACGAAGGGTATAGGAACCGACTACAAGCTGTGTAGTGGTCCTTTACACACCATGTAGTCAGTCAGTAGGCCGAACAGTAAGGTGGTGGAACAACCGCTAGTTGGGCGACAGTACACACCGTGTACTCAGGAGTACATGTCGTGTACTCATGTCGACGGATGAATAGTGTGGAAGTGCCGTGAGAGGAACAGTTAAATGAAGAAAGTACACGCCGTGTACTTTGTTTTTTTTTCTTAAATTGGGAAGTATCCTCTCCTGTTCATAGGGAAGGCTTAGAACCGTAGGAAGGAGCAGCAGTGGATGACCGGACCTTTGGAGATCCACCGATCGAGCGTCTGGAATCCGATTCCACCTCGGACGATCTCATTGGAACCGCGCGGGTAAGCCCCCTCTTCTCCTAGCGTGTTGCTTACCAATTCATATCCTAACGAAAGTTATTGGAGGTTAAGAGATTTTTGTTCTTCGTTAGATCTACGCCGTTCTTAGGCATTTCTGGAGTTGATATTTCGGTATACCGCTCGTTGGCATATACGGTAGGTGGCTTGGTGTTTGTTTTTACAACTGTCGTGTGTTTTTGTGCCACAAACCCATGTTGGGGTGTCGTGTGGCTAAGTCCGGTGCTATATTAAACACCTATAATTGATTAGGTATTTAATTATGGTATTAAAATGCTGGTTGGGATTGTTTCTTAGATTCAGAACCACCCCGTGGGTGTATTCCACTGTTAGCCATTTGGCCAGGATACGCAAGGGTATGACTTAAAAGTAGTAATTGTAGAATTTCCTTGAGGTAAATTTCTTGTTTACTGCATATTTACATGTTGGGCATGGCCTGGTTACCTGTTAGCCAGAGGGCAGTATTGTGATTAGCATGTGGGCATTATTCTACTTAGCATGTGGGAAACTTCTTCTGTGCCTGTGGGAAGATGATTCTGTGCCTGTGGCCAATACTAATTACGCCTGTGGGTAATATCCATGTGCCTGTGGGCAAATTCCTGTGTTGGTTTCTCTTTACCCGAGGGTGGGAGTTTACATGTATGTGGAAATTTGCCTGTTTACTTAGAATATTCACTGTAGTGGTATTTTAAATTAAATGATTAAAAAGAATATTAAAATGGTAATATAACTGGTTGAGTTCGTTACATTTCAGTATTGCTTACTTTATTGCATTTTACTATTGCACACTGTTGTTGCATGCTTACACGCAGTTGGGCACAAGCCTTTGGTGGGTGCCTACTGGGAATTTATTTCTCATACCCTGTTTGGGTCATGTTTTTTGGCCCAAACAGATTACGTTTCTGCAGGTGTGGATATGGTCAAGAGTCCCTATACAGGTACTTGACTATTGCTAAGAAGTAGGAGGGCATGGGACTGAGCCTAGGCTCGCGATGCCGTTGCCAGCTGTTTTTCTTTGTTTTTCTATACTCTGCTTTTGGTTGTAATGTATTGATGTATAACATGTTCTGGATGTTTTCTTAGAACTTGATACATGTAGCATCATCATTTATATACTGTTGGTTATAGCCACTGCTGTTGTTTATTTCAGTTGTGTATGGTTTAATGCTTCTGCTGTTTGATGTATGTTTTATTTTGTATTCCGCTACACTACACTTTGACAAATGAGGGCATAGTTTCCCCACTATCAGACATGGGCCCTCGCTGCTAGTCGGCAGCCTATGGAATTTGGGGAAATGCGATTGACGTCACGTGGCGAACCAGGTTCGGGGCACCCATTGCGTGGCACCTAGGTCCGGGACGTTACAGTTTCCATTAATTTCATGTCTAAATCTGTCTTTTTATCTTTAAAAATGGTGAAATTAATCCCACAAGAGTAGTCATCCAATTGGAAATCATATCAACTATTTTTCTAATTGAAGTATAGGAAGATGTGGTTATAGGAGTTGATGGATTGATTTTTTAGCATACTTTTATATGCTCACCAAGCATAAATATGAAGCAATGGGTAAGTCTCCGATTATTATTGAAATATCATTCCTAAAGATGGAAAATATGATCATCAATGTATATAAAGGAACCCTCACCATGGAGTTTGTATATAGTAAGGTGTACTTCAATGTTCTTGACTCAAAAAGTAACCCTTCAAGTAATAATTCACTCTTTTAAATTTTCCATGAAAATTTTATTGGTCCCACTAAAGATTCGTGTATACTACAATAATTATTACCCTTATGAGATAAAATTTCTAGTGAAAACACCAAGGAAAATTCGGTACTCAAAATTATGTAAATTCTATATTTAAAAATATAGAATAAATTACCTATAAATCCTTTGATAATTTACTAGAGGAAACTGATATGATTCCATTTAATAAAGAAATTTAAGATTTGGAAGCAGGGAATTCGAATTCAATCTTATCTTTAGAGAAACCCAAAATTATGTAATTAATTCCCCTCTTATGTGATTTATAATATGTGTATATTATAGAGGGAGATAAATTTCAAGTGATAATAGCTAAAAACTTTTCAAAAGATCAATATAAAACCTTAGTTGAACTTTTTAAAAGACACATCCAAGACATAGGGTGGTGACTAGGAGACATTCTTAGGATTAAACCCAAAATTTTCTCCCATATAATATTATAATAGGGGGACTCTCGACCAATTAGGCAGCCCCTAAGAAGACTTAACCCCACCATCATGGATTTTGTTAAAAAAATAGATTGAAAAAACAACAAGCATCATTTTCCCAATTTATGACTCCAAAGGGGTTATCCTCATCCATGTCATTCCCAAGAAAATAAGCTTAACCATTATAGAAAATTAAAATAATAAATTAATTCCAATGAGAGTTAAACAGATTTTTAGGGTATGCATTGACTATAAAAAGTTGAAAAAAGTCACTTGAAAATACCACTTCCCCATCCCATTCATTGACTAAATGTTAGAAAGGTTCGTGGGTAGGATCCATTACTTCTTTTTGGCTGGTTTTTCTACATATTTTTTGGAACCAATTTCCCCATTAGACCAGGAGAATAAAATATTCCCCTATCACTTTGGTGGTTTTTCTTACAAGATGATGCATTTTGGATTATTCAATACCCCAGGTACATTTTAGTGGTTTATAGTAAACATTTTCTCAGATCAAATTGAGTAATTCTTGAAGGAATTTCATTATGAATACTATTTTTGGTAACTCATTTTACCATTTTTACGGAATCTAGGAAAAGTTTTGAAAACATGCATAGAGACAAATCTAGTTTTAAACTTTGAAAATTGTCACTTTGTGATGAATCAACCCATAATGTTGGATCAGATCTCTCCCAAAGAATTTAAGGAAATCCCCATGTCATGAAATATGTCTCAAGAACCTTTTATAACACTCAGATCAATTATGTTAACACAAAATGGAGTTTCTTAATTTTTTATTTTCATTTTATAAATTCAGATCATATTTTCTTAGAACTAAAGTGGTTGTATTTTCAAATAAAGCAGTAATTTGGTACTTAATGAAGAATGTTGACACCAAAAAAGAGATGGTGAGATGGATTAAACTATTTCAAGAGTATAATTTTTAAATTAAGAACAACATAGGAGTTATAAATCTAGTGACATATAACCTCAACAAGCTACTAAACACCGCTAAAACAAAAAATCCAAAACTGAACCCACTCAATGCTCACACACCAGGAGTGAATCTCTATATAATGGAAGAAAAAGTACCATGGTATGAAAACATATTAAATTATTTGGACACATCTCCGATACATTCTCACCTTAACTCTCATAAAAATGATAAACTCATAGATAAATCTTGATTCTATATCTAGAAAGATCCATTTCTCTGGGATATTTTCAATGATCAAGTCAAAATAAGATGCATACCAGCAAGTGAAATAAAATCTATTTTTTATTTTTTATTCTTCATAAACATTATTTTGGAGTCCACTTTTTACCTCAAGGAATGGATAGAAAATTATTGTAAACTCAAAATTATTGGCTGATATTTTTAAAATATGCTCGTGAAAATTGTAAAAAATGTGAAAAGTGTTAGTTTTCTAGGAATATTTCAAATATAAATGACATTCCTCAAAAAACCATCATTTTTTGTTAAATATTTGAAGTATTTGGAATTAATTTTATGGGACCCTTTTCCATGTATTTTTTTGAAATATTATATTTACTTTGTATTTATTATGTCTCTAAAATTTTGGAATCCAAGGCCACCAAGACTGGTGATGCCAAAGTTGTGTGTAAATTTTCCAAGTCCAAAATCTTTTGTAGGGTTGGAATGAAAAGGGTTATCATTAGAAACCAATGGACCCATTGCTGTAATAGGATAATGGAGTCTATACTTACAAAGTATGGGATACCCCACAATACATATAACCATTACCATCCCCAAAAAAATGGATAAGCTCAAGTGTCCAATCGGGTGATTAAAAGTATTTTGAAGAAAATAGTTAAACCAATCCATAATAATTGGATACAAAGGCTTGAATAAGTCTTATGGTCATACCAGAAATCATGAAAAAAGCTATATTTATGATCCCCTACTAGTTAGTTTATGTAAAAAGTTTTCATCTAGTAGGGGAGTTAGAGAATTAGGCATATTAGGTTGTAAAAAAATGAATTTGGATTTGGAAAGTTCTAGAAAAGAGAGAAAACACCAGTTAAAAGTGAAGGAAGAAATAAGAAGAGAGGATTTTGAAAATTCAATAATTTTCAAAGAAACAACCCGGGTGGAACCTGAAATACTAATTTAACTAAATACCTTTCAAACAGGAGATCAAGTCCTTCTCGATAATTCTAGACAGAAGTTAATTTCAGGTAAGATTCCTTCTAAGTGGGAAGGAACATTAATTTTTACTTGTGTCTATCCTTTTGGTTCCATTTAGATCAAGGAATAAGAATAAGTAAACCAATTAACTTTCAACGGGAAAAGTAAAAAAATATCCATGTGAATCTACCATAAGAACCAGTAGAGGATATTGAAACTCTCCAACTCGTTTACTAAATTCTTTTCATGAGGCTAGGTCGATCCAATGATGTTAAGAAAATTTTATTCTATGAGGAAGCCCATTTTTTCATGTTTTCCTAGGATTTAGAAGTTTATGATACAATTACCTTTCCCCCTAACCACAATGATATTTAATGAAATGGTTCTTATAATGATATGAGATGTTTGATTCAATAGAAACATCATGGAAAGAAGTCAATAGACATCCCATAAAAAGTGGGAATGTTGTGGAGGAAAACATTTATGAGAAAATGGAGTTCATTTTATTATTTTTTATCTTTTAAAATCCATAGATTTTTGTCTAAACACTTGTTTTGATCTTTAAAATATGAATTGCATACCCAAGATTGGAATTTATTCTTTACTTGAATTATCTAGAGACATGAGTTTCTTAAAAACCCTTTGATTCCATGTTTTATATTTCAATTATATTGATATTAAATGAATAAGGTATAAAATTTAATTATTAGAGTAAATCATGGATATTAAAATGATAACACATGATTTGAAGAAATTGGTTAATTCATGTAAATGAAATTTCCCTACCATTTTTCATGATTTGAATTTTTTAAACTTATATGAATTTATTTTTTATTATCAATCATGACATGAGTGATATTATAATTTCATATATACCATCTTGGAGAGGATTTCTTAACCAAGTACTTCCTATTTTATCTTGAGTGTATTTCTTGAGCGAACTTGGGGAATTACACCAAATAGAAATTGCATTGAAACTTATAAATTCTAATTACTATAAAAAACACATTAAAATGATTGATTTTTTATTGATAATACTTTATCAATAAGTCCACCTTATACATTAATCCTTTTTTGTCCCATGGATATCATGAATGACATTGTTTGGGATGATCCATTTTTATCCATTCATACCCTACTCTTAGTTTTTTGCATGATATTTTAATGTCTAAGTATGAAGGTGAGTAAGTCATGGTGAAAGTGATGCACTATATTGTAATAAAAATTGTATGGGGGTGCTACTTTGTGAATTGATAGAGGTTTATGTTTCATCTATTGAACTTAATTATTTTCCATTCTTGAGAAAAAAATGAATTAAAAAAATGGAAAAAATATGAATGGGTTGTGACTTGGAAGAATAAAAAATCACCATTACTAGACTGATAATTTTTATCATATGTGGTTAGGTGGTGGATGTAAGATTAGTTCCAAGCATATATTTTGAAAAATTAAAAAATAATATGAAAAATTAATTTGAAAAAAAGTATAACATTATAGAAAATTGAAGAAGGTGCACATAAATCATTATGATTTTATATTAATCATAACCTTTACATTGATCTTTGGAAGTGGTAGTATTCATTTTTAAGGGGATATTTTTAATACACTTTTATATTTGATATCATGATTTATACTTTAAGAGATAATACTACTCTTTGAGTCTTAATTTTTTACATAAATTCCTACCGAACATATGCCTTAGAGTCATTTGAAACTTTATTGTAAATTCCACATGATTTTATGTTATTTTGTCTTAAAAATGTAGAGAAAATAGTTTCTTTTCAATAATATGGTTAAGTATAATGTAATCATGATATGAGCATAAATCTACTTGAATTTATATCATGAGTGACGAGATAAAAGATTCAAAAGTGAGGTCGATCATGACATGGACTGTTTAATAAAAATAAATTGAGGAACTTTAATGAATGAAAGGAGAGGTTCTATAATTTTAATTAGGAAAAGTAAAATTATATAAATCATTTTTTCTTTGAAAAGTGATAAATTCAATTCATATTTTAACTGGAACATAAAAATTTGGTTTAACATTGATAATTGTTATTATATTGATTTGAATATTTAATATTTTTGACATTGGAATCCTCTTTATATTAAATGTTTAGATTTTATGATTGATGAAAAATAATAGTTCACATATAGGGGTATTTGATGAAATAATATTTTTATACAATTATTTAAAAAATTTCCAATGATTTTAAATTATTTTCACTCAATTTTTGAATGTATTTCAATGTTTATTTAAAATATTGTGATTATCAAATAAAGAATAAAAACAATTTAAAATTAGGACTGTAATTTTTTTATTTTCTTATGAATTGTTTGTGTAATTTAATTGTGTTTTAATTAATTTTTATAGGTAAAAAAATTTCAAATGGGGGCTATCCCTCAACCCAAAAGGAGGCCTACCACATAGTTGACCCATAATGGGCTCGTTGTCCAAGTGACCTCGTAGGGAGATCCTTCCACACACAATAATAGAAGAGATTTGATAAAGCATTTGAGTATCATGTTGGTGTGTGGTGGTCAGGTACACAAGGAGACAGGAGGAAGGAATCACTGGTACAGGTGGGGCATGATAGTGGTAGGATTCCTCTGACTCTAGTCTGACATCACTGCCACATCATAGCTATGAATTTTTATTTAAAGAATCTATCAATCACAATTTATTTTAATTTAGGAAGGATTATTGCATCCCTATTCATATTTAACAAGAATGATGTTGCTTCTTCTTATCCCCACTTCACCCACACTTAGATATTTACTATTCCACACTTGCTCCACCTTAATGCCTACCACTACCACTCGACATCTCCATACACAACTACAACACTCGGGAACTTTCATGGTCGACCACCTGAATAACCGATCTTGAGATGATGACCAATATCAAGGCCCCATACCACCATGAAACAATTTTGGGACCTCATACAACCACCATAAAGCCTCTTATGAAGAAGAATGATTCCATGAATTGATTTTGGACCTCAGTCTGGACACTTTGAAGGTTGTTCCATCTTAAGAAGGAACACTACACTGCATTTTTTTTCCTTTTAGTGTATTGGATAAGGAAACCACACTGAGGATATTAGAATAACGTCATATAAACACCATGAATGTGACCAAGGAGGATCAACTACAGCATGTGTATGTGATGTAGAAGTAAGAAACACCTGATATCTTTGAGTATTTTTTCAAAGACACACCCCATATATCGGGAGTGATTTGAGGAAGGAAAAAATTGAATCTATTTAAATAAAATAAATAAAAAGAGCATCCCCATTAGATATTGGATTTTTTTTGAAAAATGTAGGAGTTTGAGGCCCTCTATTGAACATTAAAAAGAGAAGGCCACTATGGTTATAGGAGAGATTTTTTGGGATGGGACACATGTTGGTGGGTGTGTGAGGAGGATTTGTGAAATTAATGTAACTATGGAGAAGGAAGGATAGGCAAGACCCACTACCTCCCCTATTTTGGCTACCTAAATAATCTCATCCCATTCTTCTTTTCATTTTATTTTCATTAATTTTTATAATATATATTATTCAATGATCCCCACTTTAATGGAGGGGTAGAATACTTTGTGGTAGGGTGAAGGGGAGGTGAACATGTTTGATGATTAAGTCCTGGTTTTTATCAAATTCATGAATTTTTTTGTTAAATGGTTTTAAATTTAATATTTTAGAATTTAAATTGGATACAATTGTGTTTTTATTTCAAATGTGAATATTTAATTTTCCTTCATTAAGAATTTTTTTCTCCTTTTTCTTGGTTTTGGATAACAATGATTGTCTAATCTAGAGTCGAGTGGATAAGTTTTTGGTGATTAATAAAAACACTTGGAAGACCATGTTGTACTAATTTGGATGCTTTGTATTCTCAATACCTAATTTGGTATTTACTAGGTGATTCAAAAAAGACCCATTATGAATTCACACATTGGAAGGAGAATAGTCCAACCAAGGAGGTTGTGTGGATTATTTTAATTTTTTTGAAACCTTAATCAAGGGTGAAAGAAGAATAAAAAATTGTTAATCCATTCATTAAACTAATTAATAAAGATAAAAGATTCAATTTTTAAAGGATTATGATAGCATTACAAAAGGGAATCCAAGACTAAACCAAATCACTTTTCTCTCATCTGAATTTTATAATCCATGTTTATTTACTTACTAGTCATATAAATCTTATTCATTTATTTACTTTTCACTCATGAAAACTATATTGAAACACTACTCTCTGGAGTCGAATTTGGTCACTACTACTAATACACTATTAGGGAGAAATAAATAGATTTTTCTACACCCCATGACTGGTGTGCATTAAGGAATAAGTGGGTACTAAAAAATCTAAAAATTTTATTTTTAAATTCAAGAAGAAATAACCTCAAATTATTTGATAATTTTCTAGAGGAAACTAATATGATTTCCTTTACTAGTGAAATTTAGGCTTTGTAAGTATGAAATTTAAATTCAATCTTATCTTTTGAGAAACCCCCAAATCTAGAATTAATGACCCTTCTATTTGATTTAAAATATGTGTATCTTTTAGAGGGAGAGAAATTGAAAGTGATAATAGCTAAACAAATTTCCAATGATCAAGATAAAAAATTAGTTTTCCTTTTTAAAAGACACATCCAATCCATAGGGTGGATCTTATGAGACATTTCGGGGATTAATCTGAAAATCTATCCCACAAAATATTTTTAGAGGGGGACTCCTAACATATTAGGCATCCCCATAGAAGACATAACCATCCATAATTGAGTTTGTTAAAAAATAGATTGAAATTTTTTTGGTAACTGACATTATTTACCCAATTTGTTACTCTCAATTTTTAAACCCCATCTATGTGGTTCCCAAGAAAATAGGCTTGACAATTGTGGAAAATGATAATAATGAATTAATTTTACTGAGAGTTAAAAATAGTTGGAAGGTATGCATTGACTATAGAAAGCTGAACCAAATCGCCCTAAAATACCACTACCCCATACCACTCATTGACCAAATGTTAGAACCGTTAGTGGGTATGACACATTACTAATTTTTGGATGGTTTTCCAGATGTTTTCAGGTTCAAATTTTCCCAGAAGACCAAGATAAGACAACATTCATCTATACTTTTGCAACTTTTTCTTACAAGAAGATTCCTTTTTAATTATTCCATTCCCTATGTACATTTTAGTGGTATATGGTAAGAATTTTCTCATATCACATTGAGGACTTCTTGGAGGTCTTTCTCAATGAATTTAATATTTTTAAAAACTCCTTCGATCATTTATTAGGGAATATTGAGAAATTTTTGAAGACATGCATAGAGAAAAATATGGTACTGAACTTTGAAAAGTGTTACTTTATGGTTGAAAAAGGAATCTTGATTGGTAATATAATTTCACAAAAATTCATTAAGGTTGATAAATATAAGTTTTCATTGATTAATTTCTTTCCATATCCTACTTGGGTGAGACATATAAGATCATTCTTAGGCCATGTGTGATACTATAGAAGATTCATCAAATAATTTAATAAAATTTCTCTTCCTCTTTCAAGATTACTATTAAAATAAAATGATTTTGTTTTTAGTGATAATTGTAAGGAATAATTTGATGATATAAAACAAGATTTTATTAGCCAATAGATAATGAAACTATCTAATTAGGAACACCCATTTGAGTTTCTTTGTGATACATCAAACTAAACTATAGGAGAAGATATCAACAAAATAATTGAAGGAAAACCCCAAGTCATAACATATGATTCAATAACCATGGATTCTACTCAGATAAATTACACAATCACTTAAAAAGGAATTTCTTACTGTTGTATTTTCATTGTATAAATTCAGTTCAAATTTTCTTTGAACTAAAGTGGTTGTATTTTTTGATCATGCAACACTTAGGTAGTTAATAAATAAGGTCGATACCATTCCAAGGATATTGACATGGATTATACTCTTATAAGAGATTAATATTGAAATTATGGAAAAAATGGTACATGAACATCAAGTGGAATATCACCACAACAGTCTACCAAACACTACTAAAATAGAAATTCTCGAACTAAGCCCACTCAGTGATTACAAACAATAAGAGCATATCTATATTAGGGAAAATTAAGTACCATGGTATGCTGATATATTAAATTATTTTTCCACGTCTTAGGTACCTTTTAACCTTAAATATCATAAAAATAATAAACTCAAAGATGAATCTAGATTCTATATCTGGTAAGATCCATTTCTATATAAAATTGTTAATGATCAAGTTATAAGAAGATGCTTCATAAAAAGTGAAATAGAATATATTTTTTATTTTATTTTCATACACTTTATTGTAGAGGACACTTTTGACCTCAATAAAAATATATAAAATTATTATAATCTATAATTTATTGGCCAAAATTTTTTATAGATGTTTGTGAATATTGTAAAAGAATTTAAAAGTGTCAGCTTACTAGAAAGTTTCCAAAAAGACAAGAGATGCCTCAAAAACTCATCATTTTTTGTGAAATATTTGAAGTATGGGGAATTTATTCTATGGGACCATTTACCAAGTCTTTTTTTTGAAATCTAATATTTAACTTTTTGTTGATAATGTCTCTAAATGGGTGGAATCCAAGGACACTAAGAATGATGATGCCGAAGTTGTGTGTGATTTTGTCTCGTCTAACATATTTTATAGGTTTAAAAGGAAAAAGTCCATAATTGGAGACCAAGGGAGCCATTTTTATAATATAATAATAGATTTTGATATTAAAAAATTATGTGGAACACCATAACACATCTAAACCTTACCATACCCAAAAAAATGGTTAGGTTAAAGTGTCTAACTAGGAGATTGAATGTGTTTCAAAGAAAACAGTTAATCCAAACCAGAAGTATTGGATCCAAAGGCCTGAATACACTATACGGGAATATTGGATAGAATAGAAAATACCTATAGGTATGAGCCCCTACCGGTTTTTTATGGAAAATGTTTTCATCTATCGGTGGAGTTGGAGAATCAAGAATATTAGGATATAAAAAATTGAATTTGGATTGGGAGAGTGCTGGAAAAGACAAAAAACTTTAGTTATGGGAGATGGAATAAATCATAAGAGATTATTTTTAAAATTAAAGGATTTACAAGGAAAGAACCCGAGTGTAACATAAAAAACTAATGCAACCAAAGAACTTTCAATCTGGAGACCATCTCTTCCTCTACAATTCCATACTGAAGTTAATTCCATGTAATATTTTTTAGGTGGGATGGAACTTTTATCATTACAAATTTTTACCCTTTAGGTGAAATTCAGATCAATAAATAATAAGAAGGAAACCCATTCAATGTCAATGGGAAAAGGCTAAGAACTTTCCATGGGAATCTACCATAATAAACTGTGGAGGAGCTTAAACTTCTCCAACCCATCTACTGAATTCTTCTCAGAAGGTTAGTTTCATCCAATGACATTAACAAAAGGTAATTCTGGGAGGAAACTAGGGTTTTAATGTTTTTAGATGATTTATAAGTTTAGTACATAGATAAATTCCCCTTCACCCCAATTATATTTAATTAAATGGTTCTTATACTGGTATGGTTTTTTTATTCTATTGAACCATCATTGAAGGAAGTCACTGGAAAACCCCCAAATAGTGAGAAGGTAGTGGAGTAAATGATTCATGAGGAAAGGGAGTTCAATTTTAAATTTTTATCTTTTAAACTCCTTGTTTTTTTTCTAAATACTTGTTTTAATCTTTAAACTAGAATTTCCATGCCCATGCTTTGAATTTATTATTTACTTGACTTATCCAGGAGACATGAGTTTCTTAAGAACCCTTTTATTCCATGTTTTAGATTTAAATGACAATGAGGTTAAATGTGTAATATGGATAATTGAATTATTAGATTGAATCATGGATATTAAAATGATGACTCGTGATTTGAAGGAATTGGTTGATTCATGTAAATGAAATTTTTCTACCATTTTCTAGGATTTGAATTTATGAAATTTATGTGAATTTTTTTGTTATTATTAATCATACCATTAGTGATTTTCCAATTTCATATGTCCCCCCCCCAAGATAATTTCTAGACTAGTTACTTCCTATTTTATCTTGAGAATATTTCTGAGTGATTTTAGGGCATTTCACCTACTAGAACATGCATTGAAACTTGTCAAAGCTAATGAATGTGAAAAAAATTAAAATAATTGATGAAATTTTATAGATATGACCTTATACTTGATATCTCATTATAAATTAATCATTATTTATCCCATAGAAACCTTGAATGATTTTTTTAGGGATGATACATATTTCAATCCATTTTTAGCGATTCCTACCCTACTCTAAATATTTTTCATGATATTTTAAAGTTAAAGTGCAGTGTTGAGGAAGTCATGGTGAAAGGGATGCACTATATTGTAAGAAAAAAGTATGGGGTGATAATTTGGGAATTGAGAAAGGTTTATATTTCTTTCATTAAACTTAATTGTTTTCCCTTATCAAAAAAATCAGTTAAAAAAAATATGAATGGGTTATGGCTTGGAATAATAAAAAATCACCATTACTAGACCGATGATTTTTATCATATATGGTAAGGTGGTGGATGTGAGATTCATTCCAAGCATATATTTTGAAAAAGTAACAAAATATGAAAAATTAATTAGTTAAAAATGTATAAAAGTACAGAAAAATCAAGGTTTATATCATTCATTATAATTTTATATTAACCATAACATTTAATTTGATCTTGGGAAGTGCGAGTTTTCATTTTGAAGGGAATATTTTCATTACAATTTTACTTTTGATTTCATTATTTATACTTTAAGATATAAGACTTATCTTTGAGCCTGAATTTTTCACATCAATTACTACCAACATTGAGCCACATATTCATTTTAACCTTGAATGTGAAGTCATCAGGGTTTTATGTGCTTTTTTCTTTAAAAAGTGGGAAAAGTGGTTCCTTTACAATCCTACAGTTAAGGATTATGTACTCATGATATGATCACAACTCTGCATGAATATGAATCATGAGTTATGAGAGAAAATATTCAAATTTTAGGTAGATCATGACTTTCCATGTTTAATAAAAATAAATTGATGAAATTGAATAAATGAAAGAAGATGTTCAATCATTTTTAATGTGAAAAAGTAAAATTACAGAATTTGTTATTACTTTAAAAAGTGATAAATAGAATTATATTTTATATAAAATGTGAAAATTTAGATTAGAATTGATAATTTATTTATTTTATTTCTTTAAAATTTGAATATTGGTAAAATTGGTGTCCTATTTAAATTAAATGTTGATATTTTATGATTAAGGAAAACCATCATTCAATTTTTTTGGGGTATTTTATGCACATTTATTTTAATAAAATTATTTAAAAAAATTATAATGATTTTAAATTATTTTAACTCAATTTTCCCATGTATTTATTTGTTTATTTAAAATATTGGTATTTGAAAATAAATAATAAAAAAGTATTAAAATGTGGACTATTAATGTTTAATTTTCTTATAATTTTTTTGTGTAATTTAATTGTGTTTTAATTTATTTTGATAGGTAAAAAAATTGCAATGAGTGATATCCCTCAACCCACAAGGAAGTCTTCCACATAATAGTCCCATAATGGGACCATTGGCCAAGAGACCCCACTGGGAGAGCTCGTCGTACACGTTGAGGGAAGGGATTTTTTGGAACACCAGAGCATCACACCAGCATGGGGTGGTTAGGTCCACACGGTGATAGGAGGAAGGCATCATTGGAACATGGTGGGGCATGACAGCAGTAGGAGTCCTCTGACTCTAGTCTGACTTCACTGTCACATCATCATAATAAATTTTTATTTAAAGAAGTGTTAAAGGGTGTTTTTTATATGGGATGGATTCTCATTCCACTATTCATATATAAGAAAAACATCACCACTTATCCTTTTCCCCAACTAACATGTGTTTGGATATTTCCCACGCTAGACCTCCACCACCTCAATTCCTATCACCACTGCTTGACATCATTGACCACCACTAAAACACTAAGGAACCACCATGGATGACCACTTGAATGCTTGATCTCAAGATGGTGGCCACTAATGAGGCCCTAAACCTCCATGAAACAACTTTGGGACCTCATATGACCAACATGAAGCCTATTATGAAGAACAATCATGTTATGCATGATTTAGTGACCTTCATCTGGAAAATAAGGAACCCTAAGCCATTGGATTTTTATTTGTGTAATAATGTAAAAGGAGATGACATAGAGGGGATTACATGCCCTTACTATTCACACCATTCATGTGACCATGGAGGCTGAGTTGTGTCATGTGTTCTCCCTACAAAAAATAAGAAACGCTCGAGATCTCTAGGTATTTTTTTCAATGACTCCTCCATCATCTCGGGAGTGATTTAAGGAAGATGAAAATTGATCCACTTTGAAAAAATAAAGGGAAATAGATTCCCTTACGTAGATAGGACTTTTTTGAGATGTGGAGGAGGTTTATTCCTTATCCTGGCCTTTAAAAGGAGAATTCCACTACAGTTGGAAGATATATTTTTAGAGAGTGCACACATTCTAGGGGGTTCATCAAAAGTATTTTTTCTGTAAAGGAAACCATGGAGAATGAAGAATATAGAAGACCCACTACCTCCCCCATTATGTCTACCTACATCATATTATCTCCATATTCTTTTCATTTAATTTTTATTAATTCTTAAACTTCTTCTCTTTAATGATCCCCCCTTTAATATAGGGGTGTAATCTTTTGTAGTTGGGTGAATGGGACGTAAACATGTGGGATTCTTAAGTCCTAGTTTTTATCAAATTTATGAATGTATTTTTATTTGTTACTTGGTTTTCAATTTTCAATTTCATAATTTAAATTGGATACAATTGTGTTTTTATTTCAAATCTGAATATTTAAATTTCCTTGATTAAGAATTTTTTTCACCCTCTAATTGGATTTGGATCACACTGATTAGTTGGTCTAGATTCAAGTGGAAAAGTTTTTGAAGATTACTAAACATGTTTTCAAGACCATAGTGGATTAATTTGGACACTTGGGATACTAAATACCAAATTTGTTATTTCCTGTGTGATTTAAAGGAGACTCACTGTGAATTTCACACATTGGAAGGAGAATAGTCCAACCAAATAAATTATGTGGATTATTTTCATTTTTTTTCAACCTTAATAAAGGGTGAAAATAGGATAATTAATTTTTAATCCATTCATTAAATAAATTAATAAATACAAAAGATTCAATTTTTAAAGAACTATGATATAATTACAAAAGGCAATCCAATCCTAAAACCAATCACTTGTCTCTCATCTAAATTTTATAATCTAATTTCCATAACTTCCTAGTCATATAAATCTTTTTCTTTTATTTAATTTTGGAATCATGAAAACTAGATTAAAACACTACTCTTTAGAGAGGCCTTTGGTCACTACTACTACTGCACCCTTAGGGGGAAAATAAATATCTTTTTCTTCACACCAAAACTAGTGTTTTTCACCCTTTTCTAGAATTCTATCCTCTATGCCATAAATTCTATTTTTCTTCCCTTTACACTAAATTCCACTCAATAATAATGTAGTAATTATTCATTCACCTTGAATCTCAAATGTATCCTTTAGTAGATAACTTATCATATGTTCTTCAAGCCATTTCACATAACATCTCCAACTATAGTAAAAAAAATTAACCCATGACCTCTCTTAGTTTTAACATTACTCAATCTAGACTCTAAACCATATATTTAAAATTTATTCCCTTAGAAAAAAAATATATACTTTAAGCCATAAATTATCTTCTTCTTCCTTTTATTCAAAATTATACTCAAATAGAATGTAGGAAATTTTCATTCACTTTAGAACTCAAATATCACCTTCAGTATCCAACTAGGTATAAGTTATTTAAACCACAACACACAACCTCTCAAGTTATTACCAAAAATTACAACACACAACCTATCTTGGTAGCAACATTAATAAATTAAACATGTTCATACATGTCTTTAGCCTAATTCAATCAAGGGTTTGGATTTATTTTCTCATCATATGAGTGGAAAATTATGAAATTGGTTGAGCTCCAACCAATGAAATGATCAAAAACATACCCAAATACCCCTAATTGGAAAATACTTAAGGCTTACATAAGAAAGGTATAAAATTATAAAGGATCTCAAGTGAGATATCTCACTAATATTAGGTAATGCAGATTCATAATAAGCACACACCTCTATGTATATAAATGAACATTTTACATTCCAAGTGACATACTTGGTGGGTTAATCTAGATAATAAGTATCTATTTATTACCTCATGAGTCTATTATCCATATATCATATACAACTTTTTATATTTATTATAAGAAAATACTCATTTATTCTTTATATATCATCACTAACCATAATACTCTATAATAATCATCGATTAAGAACAACTAAAAATCATATTTTGAGGGGGTATTATCATTCTAGTGTTCATGTAATATAAATCTCAGCACACATGAATGAATGATAAATAGATATTACCTTTATTATAAAATAATGATAAATTTTATGACCATTACATCCAACCTATTATTTATCTTATACCAAGATATTCAACATAAAACTTATGATTTGTCTATGGTAATTGTTGTTGGGAAAAAACCCATAAGGTAACATTGCAGTATTTTTGGGTTGATTGTGTTTGTTGAAAAAGTGGGTTTTCTAGCCATGTTGTGAGATATTGTTGACATGGTATTTTGAAAAATATTCAATAAAAATTAATTTATTCCTTAGAAGTGGTATATAAAATTTTGTACATAAGGTGATTTCGTTTCCCAGTGTTTTCCAATTTTTTGGGATCCAAAATTTGGAGGTTGGCTAGCATCGAAAAAGATGGATTTCCTTGAAGGCCTTATAAAAATATGTAAAATGCTTGAGTTTCATGAATATTGGGTTTCTATAAGGGTGGTTCGATAAGGTGTGAATTTAATTATGGAAAGATTCATGATTTCAATAAGAATCGTGAATGATGCAAAGGTTTTGATGGTGATCTCTGTGATTATGATGAGCAATGAGAATATAGAATTTTCCTTGAGCATCGAGAATAAGAGATAATCGCTGTAGAAATGAGGGAGCATCATGAAATGGTGAGGACGTGGCTGGAATATTTTGTAATTGATGGAAACAACTATAAATATACCTTTATCCCCTTTATAAAAGTATCAAGACTAAACAAATATCTTAAGGCTTCAGATTCAAGAAGGAGGTTTATAAATGTGGTCCTTGCGAAAATGTTAATTAAAGAAGGTGGTTCACAAAGGATATAAATTCCAACTAAAAAGTGTGAGCATCATTATGTCTCGTGCATGATTTAATTTCTATTCATACACTATTATGGGAATGAGATAGAAGAGTGTTTCATATAATAAAGAAACAAGATCTGAAGGGGTGGTAGTTTTAACCTTCAATACTCTAATTCTCCCATCCCTCTCATGGTATTTAACCTAATTGGGAAATAGTGATTTTTTAAATGGATCCACTATATTCTCATCTATATCCACCCAACAGATCTTTACATTAACCCTCATAATGATCCCTTAGATGATATGGTACTTGATAAAAAATATGATAAGTCCTTTGGTGATACTAGGGTTACTTAGCCAATAAAATAAATCCATTTTCATCATAGTAGATATAAATTTCTCCTTTAATTATATAAATAAACATAAGTTTATAAGTGAACTTCTTGATCCAAAAATATTCCTTCACAACATCTGATGGGACGATTTACTCCACCTCTACTTTCAAGTCTACTATGGTGGCTTGTTTGGAACTCTTCCAACTAATAGCTCCACCATTTAAGGAAAAAATAAAATTGATATCTCATACATATTTTCTAGATTGGAAACTATAATCTATGTAGTCCTTTACACTGATCCATACTCTCCTCCAAATACGAATAACATTTCCTTAGTTCTTATTAAGTACTTAAGGATGTTCTTTAAGTAATCAAGTTACTCTCGCTGGGACTGGATTGGTATCTACTTACAATTATCAAATAATAATAAATATTGGGTTGATTATAAAATATGGAATACATGATAGATCCCCTGGTGGATAAAAAAGGAATTTTATCCATCCTTTCAAAATATTTATAACAATTTTGAATCTCCTAAAGATTCATGACACACAGTTCTAGTAAGGACCCATTTTTAGAGTTCTCTATGCTAAAACACTTTAGAACTATACCAATATATGGTTTATTACTGATTCTAATAAAACTCTTAGATCTATCTCTATATATCTTTAAATATAGTATATAGGCCGTTTCTACCAGTTCTTTCATTAAGAACCGTTTTCCCAACCACATTTTTATAGAGTAAAAAGTTAGGAAATAATTTCTCCTAAGGAGTATGTCATCTCCCTAAAAAATAAAAAATATCACCACACTCCAAATAATATATTTGTATATAAAAGAATAATTTTCATTTTTTATGAAACAAAACTATTTGATTACATCGTCAATCCATATATTCTAAATCTGAGGAGCTTTCTTTGATCCATAAATGGATCATTACAACTTTCAAACCTTAGCAGACTCATTTGGGACTTCAAAAACTTTGGGTTGTATAATATACATATACTCAACTAAATTATAATTAATAAAAATAGTTTTTACATCCATTTCATATACCTAATAATCATAACGATATGTTAGAGAAAGATAAATCTAAATGGAATTTATCATTATAATAGGCAAAAAAGGTTAATCATAGTCGATACCAAGATTTGTTTTGTAACCATTTTCCACTAGATGTGCTTGTAGATAGAAACTCTGTCAACCATATTAGTTTTATTATAAATAATCTACCTAAACCCTATATATCTCACCCTTTTGGGTGCATTCACCAAGTTCCAAACTTAGTTAGCATACATAGAGTCCATTTTTGATTCCAAGGATTTTAGCCATTTTGGAATCATAACTATTAATGGTCTATCTTTATGTAGTGGGTTCATCTCCTATGAGAATCAGTCCAACATAAATTTACATAATAATTCCAAATATCTCATAATATTGATGAATAATACAAGACCATTTAGGATCTTGTGTAATTTGAGTAGGTTCTTCTTCCATGACTCTTTATGGAACTGACTCAACTTCCATCATAGGAACATTTCCTATTTATAGGTTTTGAAATTATCTAAGTTCAACTTTTCTCAAAATAAATCCTTATAAAATGTACTCTTTCTCAATGAAAACACCACTTCAAGATACAAACACTTTTTGTTAAGTAAGATTATGTAATATCTCTTAATCTCTTTGGGATAACTAACAAATAAGCATTTCTATGATTTAAGGATAAATTTATCAAAATATAAATTTCATACATATGTTTTTAAATCCCAAATCCTCATAAAATAAATATTGGGTGTTTCTCATTCCATGTCTAATATAGAGTCTTTATGACCACTTTAGATACAATTTTTTTTAGTATAGATATAGTGGTTTCCAGATAATATCACCAAAATGAAACAGATTGGGCACATTATCTTATCATAAATAAAACCATTTCTATCAAGGTACAATTAGGCCTCTCATACACACTATTCCACTATGGTATTCCAAGAAGAGTGAGTTATGGAAAAATTCCACAATCTCTCGGATGATCAGTGAATTCTGGACTCATGTATTTACTACCTTGTTCTTCTTAGATAACCTTAATATTTTTACCAAGTTAATTTTTTAACTCCATTCAGAAAATATTTAATGCTTTAAAAAAATTTATACATGATTCTCATAAAAAACACATAAACATATCGACTAAGGTCATCGGTAAAAATTACAAAGTACCAAAAATCACCATTTTTTGGGTACTCATTACATCACTGTGTATGATATCTAGTAGTCCACTATCACTTTCACCTTTTCCACTAAAAGTTGATTTAGTCATTTTTCCTAATAAGAAAGATTCAAAAATTTCAAATAATTTATAATAGAATTGTTCTAACAATCCATATCTATGGTGTCTTTGAATTAATTTCTCATTTATATGTCCAAGTTGAAAATTTAAAAGGTAAGTGGGGTTAGAATAAATATTTACCTTTATATTATGAATGTTGTTGATAGAATTACCCATATCTAGAATGTATAAACTACAAACCATATTCCAAATGACCCAAAATATTTCATTTATATATATACACACTACTACAAATTGGCCCTTTATCAGTGCTAAAAACCGACATTAACAGCGCTAGAAAAGCACTGTAAATGTCGGCGAAGATAAAGGGGGGGGGGGGGGTCCCCTTTATCAGTGCTCGGAAAAGCGCTGATAAAGGCGACGTTTATCAGCGCTAAAAAAAGCACTCATAAAGGGGTTCCTTTATCAGCGCTATCTTGAGCGCTGATAAAGGGCCCTATTATCAGCGCTCAATATAGCACTGTTAAAGGTGTCCTTTATCAGCGCTCAATATAGCACCGATAAAGGCTCCTTTAGCTGAACCTGTAGAACCAGCACCTGTACAAACCAACACCTACACTTGTACAAAATAGAAACTGCACACCTGTACAAAACAGCACCCACACACAATATTTTGAAAAACAATCCTATATACATTTACTTAACATCATGAATACAAAAAAACACACTACTATATACATTTCAAACAATGTTTTACATGGTTAAAATTAAAATTATCCAACAACAGTTATAAAAATTAATGTTTCATCCTTTGATATCTGTGATCCTCTCTCAAAAATTTTCGTCCACAGTATTTGTTTCCGAACAAAGCATCCGAACTCAAGGAAAAAAATCACCTATATAGGAAAACAAATATTATGTTAGTAATACAATAATGAAATAAATAAAAACATTAATATGAAAGAATACATTAATATGGAAATTTTTAACTAAAATATAGAAATGATAAACTCAAATGTTTTCATTCTGATAAAAATGAAAGGGAATAATATAAAATCAACATGTTTTTGGATGATTTATCTCATTTAATAAATATTGATTCTTTATCTAATGAAAAGATATACAGGTCACACCATGCATCGGATTGAGGTACGGTCGATTTATACACCTCAAAAATGACTCAGGGATCGTTTTCATAAAGTATCAAAACAATCCGAATGCATTTTCTCAGTTTTGCGTATGTCAGTAGTGTTGTTTTCTAAAATTAATGTCAATTTCAAACTGGTATCAGACACTTTTAGCCATACCGGTCACACCATGTGTCGGATAGAGGTGAATTTGATTCATAAACCTCACAAATGAATCATGGATCATTGTCCTAAAGTATCAAAATAATCTGAACACATTTTATCGGTATTTCGTATGTCATTTGTGTTGTTTTCTAAACTTAATGTCAATTTGAAACTGGTATCAGACACTTTTAGCCATACCGATCACACTGTGTGTTAGATTGAGGTTTGGTCGATTCGTACACCACAAAAATGAATCATGGATCGTTTTCCTAAAGTATAAAAACAATCCAAACACGGTTTCTCAATATTCCATATTTCATTTGTGTTGTTTTCTAAAATTAATGTCAATTTGAAACTGTTATCAGAAACTTTTAGCCATACCGGTCACACCGTGCGTCGGATTGAGATGTGGCCAATTAGTACACCTCTCAAATGACTCATGGATCATTTTCCTAAAGTATCAAAACAATACGAACGCATTTCCTCAGTTTCCATATGTCATTAGTGTTGTTTTCTAAAATTAATATCAATTTCAAACTGGTATCAGACACTTTTTGCCATACCGGTCACACCGTGCGTCGGAATAAGGCGCAATCAATTCTTACACCTCAAAATTGACTCATGGATAATTTTCATAAAGTATGAAAACAATAAAAACGCTTTTTCTTGGTTTTATGTATTTCATTTGTGTTGTTTTATAAAGTTAATATCAATTTCAAACTGATATCAGACACTTTTAGCCATACCGGTCACACTATGCATTGGATTGAGGTATGGTTTATTCGTACACCTCAAAAATTACTCATGGATTGTTGTATTAAAGTATCAAACAATATGAATGTTTTTTCTTGATATTCTGTATGTCAGTAGTGTTGTTTTCTAAACTTAATGTCAATTTGAAGCTATTATCAGACACTTTTATCCATAATGGTCACACCGTGCATCGGATTGAGGTGTGGTCAATTCTTACACATCAAAAATGACTCATGGATCGTTTTCCTAAAGTATCAAAACAATCTGAATTCATTTTATTGGTATTCCGTATGTCATTTGTGTTGTTTTCTAAACTTAATGTCATTTTGAAACTAGTATCAGACACTTTTATCCATACCGGTCACACCGTGTGTCAGATTGAGGTGCGGTCGATTCTTACACCTCAAAAATGACTCATGTATCATTGTACTAAAGTATCAAAACAATCCGAACATGTTTTCTCAGTATTCCGTATGTCATTTGTTTTGTTTTCTAAAATTAATGTCAATTTGAAACTGTTATCAGACACTTTTAGCCATACCGGTCACACCGTGCATCGAATTGAGTTTCAGTCAATTCGTGCACCTCACAAATGACTCACGGATCGTTTTCCTATAGTATCAAAATAATCCGAATGCATTTTATCAGTATTACATATGTCAGTAGTGTTGTTTTCAAAAATTAATGTCAATTTCAAACTGGTATCAGACACTTTTAGCCATATCGGTCACACCGTGCATCAGATTGAGTTGTGGTCGATTTGTACACCTGAAAAATGACCCATGGATCGTTTTACTAAAGTATTAAAACAATCTGAATGTGTTTTCTCAGTATTCCATATGAAAGTAGTGTTTTTTTCTAAAATTAATTTCAATTTCAAACTGTTATCAGACACTTTTAGCCGTACTGGTCACACCGTGCGTCGGATTGAGGTGCGGTCGATTCTTACACCTCTCAAATGACTCATGGATCGTTTTCCTAAAGTATCAAAACAATCCTAACTCGTTTTCTCAGTATTCCATATGTCAGTAGTGTTGTTTTCTAAAGTTAATGTCAATTTGAAACTGGTATCAGACACTTTTTGCCATACCGGTCACACCGTGTGTCGGATTGAGGTGCGTTCAATTCGTACACCTCAAAAATGACTCATGGATCGTTTTCCTAAAGTATCAAAACAATCCGAATGCATATTCTCAGTTTTCTATATGTCATTTGTGTTGTTTTCTAAATTTAATGTCAATTTCAAACTGATATAAAACAATTTTAGCCATACTGGTCACACCATGCGTCATATTGAGGTGTGGTAGATTTGTACACCTCAACAATAACTCATGGATCGTTTTCCTAAAGTATCAAAACAATCTAAATGCTTTTTATTGGTATTCCGTATGTCATTTTTGTTGTTTTCTAAACTTAATGTCAATTTGAAACTAGTATCAGATACTTTTATCCATACTAGTCACACACTGCGTTGGACTGAGGTGAGGTCAATGTGTACACCTCAAAAATGACTCATGGATCGTTTTCCTAAAGTATCAAAACAATCCGAACACATTTGATCAGTATTTTGTATGTCATTTTTGTTGTTTTCTAAAATTAATGTCAATTTGAAACTGGTATCAGACACCTTTATCCATACCAGTCACACCATGTGTCAGATTGAGGTGTGGTTGATTCTTACACCTCAAAAATGACTCATGGATCGTTTTCCTAAAGTATCAAATCAATCCTAACACATTTTCTTAGTATTCTGTATGTCAGTAGTGTTTTTTTCTAAAGTTAATGTCAATTTGAAACTGGTATCAGACAGTTTTAGCTATAACCATCACACCGTGCATTGGATTGAGGTGAGGTCGATTAGTACACCTCAAAAATGACTCATGGATCATTTTTCCAAAGTATCATAACAATCCAAATGTGTTTTCTTGGTTTTTTGTATGTCATTTTTGTTGTTTTCTAAACTTAATGTCAATTTGAAACCGATATCAGACACTTTTAGCTATACCGATAACACTGTGCATTGGATTGAGGTGAGGTCAATGTGTACACCTCAAAAATGACTCATGGATTGTTTTCTTAAAGTATCAAAACAATCCGAACGCGTTTTCTCTGTATTCCTTTTGTCATTTGTGTTGTTTTCTAAACCTAATGTCAATTTGAAACTGGTATCAGACACTTTTAGATGTATCGGTCACATCGTGCATCAGATTGAGGTGCAGTCGATGCTTACACCTCTAAAATGAATCATGGATCATTTCCCTAAAGTATAAAAACAATCTAAACTCATTTTCTCGGTATTCCGTATGTTATTTGTGTTGTTTTCTAAACTTAATGTCAATTTGAAACTAGTATCAGAAACTTTTAGCCATACCGGTCACACTGTGCGTCATATTGAGGTGCGGTCGATTAGTACACCTCACAAAGGACTCATGGATCGTTTTCCTAAAGTATCAAAACAATCTGAATGCGTTTTCTCGGTATTTCGTAAGTCAGTAGTGTTGTTTTCTAAAATTAATGTCAATTTGAAATTGGTATCAGACACTTTTAGCCATACCGGTCACACCATGCATTGGATTGAGGTGCGGTCGATTCATGCACCTCACAAATGACACATGGATCATTGTACAAAAGTATCAAAAAAATCCAAATGTGTTCACTCGGTATTCCATATGTCATTTTTGTTGTTTTCTAAAGTTAATGTCAATTTCAAACTGATATCAGACACTTTTAGACCTACCGGTCACACCGTGCATCGTATTAAGGTGTGGTCGATTCGTACACCTCAAAAATGACTCATGGATCATTGTACTAATGTATCAAAACAATCCAAACTCTTTTTCTCGGTATTTTGTATGTCATTTGTGTTGTTTTCTAAACTTAATGTCATTTTGAAACTGGTACCAGACACTTTTAGTCATATCGGTCACACCGTGCATCGGATTGAGGTTTCATCGATTCGTACACCTCAAAAATGAATCATGGATAGTTTTCCTAAAGTATAAAAACTATAAAAAAGCATTTTCTTAGTGTTTCATATGTTATTTGTGTTGTTTTCTAAAATTAATGTCAATTTGAAACTGGTATCAGACACTTTTAGCCATATCGGTCACACCGTGCGTCGGATTGAGGTGAGGTCGATTCTTACACCTCAAAAATGACTCATGGATAATTTTTCTAAAGTATAAAAACAATACAAACGTGTTTTCTTAGTATTCCATATGTTAGTAATATTTTTTTCTAAAGTTAATGTTAATTTGAAACTGGTATCAGACACTTTTAGCCATACCGGTCACACTGTGCATCGGATTGAGGTGTGGTTGATTCTTACACCTTAAAAATGACTCATGGATAGTTTTCCTAAAGTATAAAAACAATCTGAACACATTTTCTTGGTTTTTTGTATGTCATTAGTGTTGTTTTCTAAAGTTAATGTCAATTTCAAACTGATATCAGACACTTTTAGTCGTACTAGTCACACCGTGCATAGGATTGAGGTGCGGTCAATTCGCACACCTCAGAAATGACTCATGGATTGTTGTCCTAAATTATCAAAACAATACGAATGTGTTTTATCAGTATTACATATGTCAGTAGTGTTGTTTTCTAAAGTTAATGTCAATTTGAAACTGGTATCAGACACTTTTTTCCATACCGGTCACACCATGCATCAGATTGAGGTGTCGTCAACTTGTACACCTCACAAATGACTCATAGATCGTTTTACTAGAGTATCAAAACAATATGAACACATTTTTTCAGTATTCCGTATGTAAGTAGTGTTGTTTTCTAAAATTAATGTCAATTTGTGTTGTTTTCTAAAGTTAATGTCAATTTCAAACTAATAAAGGGTGATCATATATGATCAGTAACTATAAACAATGGAGATATCAATGATCATATATGGATAACATTTGTAGGAATTCACCTTCATCCTATTTGTGTACAATATTCCATCAGGTATGTTTCCCATTCATTTCTAAACACATTTATATCATCTTCTGAATATGAGTTTTTGCGACAGTCATGGTATTACTGAAAAAATATAAGTACACAAAATATTAATAAATATTTTAAATGAACTCGTAATTATTTTCAAAAATACCTCATCAGGGATGCTAGTTTATTGATGAAATATGATCTCTTTCATAAATTTACAAACATAATAAACACAGTCCTTTCTGTTTCTTTTTTTTGGACACTGCAGAAACATCGACAATAATAAGTAATTTGTTTTGATATTTTTTTGGATAGTGAAATGTTATTATATATACCTAGATACTTTTCCAGTTGTAGATCTTGTAGGCTTTCTCATACTTATGCCCTGGATTCATTCCATGCATTAGACGATATTGATTCACCACCCTATCATAACAGAATCCTCATTAAAAGATATTGTAAATTATATAAATAGATGTTTAGTTTTAAAATGATGGATCTAGTATATTACAAATTAACAAACTCCATCATGTGTGGTCGGTTTTTTGGATATCGATGCGTTGAATCTAGAAAATAAATCTTTGGAGTATCCAAATTGACTGAAATAAGCATCTAATTCTCTCTAAAAATAAAAAAATGAATAATCAAATAAAGAAATTATAATATAGTTGATATTATTAAATTGTAGAGTTTTACCCCTGAATCGTTGGTATTAAAAAGAGTCTGTCATCCGTAATTTGTTTTTCAAACAATTTGGGCAGGGATGACATTATTACAGCCTCTTTATCAGAATCTATTTCTTCTTTTGAAGAGGTGGTGTGAGGACTAATGAGTCCAAATTTTTGTTCATGGGGAAATCCCTTCAATAGTTTTTCATATATACACCTGTGAAAAATATAAAATGTATTTAGTCATTATTATCAGAGTATATCAGCTTTTGTAAAATGAAATCATGAAAACATACCTCATGTATACATTTACAAATGAGGCACCTAGCCATTCATACTTGAGGATTTCATTTACATTTTCATCACTAACGAAATCTGAGGTTTCCTCTCTGTGCATATTTTTTTCAAAAACAATTGTGTGAGCATTGCTGTCTATCAAATTTGTATCCACATGAGCCTGAAATGATATTAACTATGGATATAGAACTGGCGGGGTGAAGGTGCTCTCAGTAGACCATTTCAATTGGTTGGTTGATCATTGAGATAGTTTTGAGCTGATATTTTATTTCACCCCCTTCTCTTTGTTGTTCTGTAATAACATTCATCAGTTCAGACCTTTTTTTATTAAATGTTAATGGTCCATCATGAAAAATAACTTGGAAATGGATACCTCCTTGTCGACATGTTTTTTACAAGAACTAACAGCCATGCGATGAATGTTCCAACAGCTTGTTCAACCGTATTAATTTTGTCATTGTCATTTGGAACAAGTAGATCAGCACTCATCTCATTAGCTATGTTAATTGATACTCCGAAATGATCTGTTGGAAGCTGTCTGTTGTGTAGCATGTCGTTCTGCATATTGAACATTGTAGCCCTCGCTACAAGGCGATAGGTGTGAGTTGCTAGATATAAATCACAATCATTTTCACCCTGTATAATATAGTATAGGAAAGGTATCAGTGTCTATGTAAATCACATTTCACAGAAAAAATTATTAAAACATTGATTACCTCAGCTAAGTCATGCTTTTTAGGGGAATGGCTTGCCTCAAAGCGAGTGGGGGGTGGGGCAGGATCGTCACTCACAGGTTGTTGTTGAGTTGTTTCTTCTCTTTGCCTCTCCGCCATCAATGTTTCTATCATATCTTTATGGTATTGTAATTATTATTGAAAAATAGCTATTTTTTCATCTTTTCCATTTTTTCATTTTCATCATTTGATTTTTTTTGTTTTTGAAAATATGTTTGGGGTGTCACCCCAAAACCCGCACCTCTGATGCGGCCATACTGGTCTTTCCACTTCAAGGCTGCTGAAATTATGTCTACATCTGGTGCGGGAGTTGTTGATTTCTGTGACTATGTCAGATAGAAAATATAGAAAAATAAGTTGTCATTATAATGTAATAGCGGTTTAAAACAAATCAAATTTATATTATGTCATACTTACACATGTTTCCCACACTTTTTGTGTGTTTTCATCTATCAGTATTCCCTCTTTATTTACACGAGCCTCCTTCCATAGCACATGGTGTGGGATGGAATTGGATTTCGATTTCGATTCATCAATATTCATATAAATATAGAAACATGGTTATAGTGTTGTTTTATGTCACATATAAGTAGTATGGTAGATTTAAAAGACGTACCATTTTTTTTCTCAAGTGAAGCGTACACAAACCTTTCTTTACGGTAAGGGTATGCTGGTTCTGCTGCGCGTTTTTTATTTTCAGCGCTCAGATATTGTTTCATAAATAAAAAATTGTCAATCAAAGTGATGAATACAAGAAACGTCAAACAACATATTACCCCACACAATGTACCTGAAAAGTCTGCTCCCCACGACAGTTGATAAATGCATCCCACGCTCCTTGGGATATCAAGTGTGCATAAAGAGGAGGTGGGTGTGGCTTGATTTTCCCTTCAGCATCTTTAGGATGATATTTCATTAAAATTGTGTGGAAACCTCTATGAATCCTTCCTACAACTATTAATACATATTCCTTGTGCGAGGAATCTACAATAAATTCACTCTGCAATAAATGATTAAGAGTAAGTCAATGTTTTGGTATTTTATTTTAATAAATTAAAAAAATTATATCATAATGTTAACGTAATCTCTTCCCACATTAGTTTCTTAAGACCAGTGACAACAAGGTGCCACGACTGTACATCAATTGGAACGTGTTTTCGAGTGACGATTCCAATGTATCTACTAAAGATGGCTTTGTTGGGGTTAACATGTTGGCCTTTCTTATTCTATACCACCTCAAATTTGATGCCCTTTTCTTTTTCATTAAGGATTTTGGATAACATTTTCAAACTACGGTGCTCTTTTTTGTTTCACTTTCAGGGTTTTATTTCCTACCATTTCCTCAGAAGTATCATCAATATCTTTCTCCAGAGCACTGGGACCAGCAGAAATAGGTTGAGAAACTTGTTGTTGCTCTGCACTGGGACCAGCAACAACAGGTTGAGAAACTTGTTGTTGCTCTGCACTGGGACCACCAGTAGCTAGTTGAGAAACTTGTTATTGCTCTATACTGGGACCACCAGTAGGTGGTTGAGAGATCTTTTGTGCCTCGGGATTGGGCGCACCAGCAGGTGCATAAGTCATTATCTGCAGAAGTGGTCTAAAATTTAATTTAGATTACATAAAAGCAGCAGCAGACAGATAATAACATAACATAACATAACACAATGTATATTACAATAAACAAATAACATGATTATTGTACTCTCTTTTTTTTCTTTAAAGGATGAAGAGATTTGACTCCTCAATAGACTATGTAAATCCCTTCATTGTGGTCTCCTCTGACATACAAAACATCGTCTACATTGGGACTGCTGTGAAATGATTGTGAAGTCCCTATAAAAGGGTCATCCTCCGTTGAACTTTCATATGACCCTTCAGTTGTTTTGGTCGATAACAGAACAATTGACCAATTTTGGTTTGTGAGGTCTGGAACATAAAATACTTGTACTGTATTTGATGCCATTATAAATGGTTCATCTTTCTCCCCTTCCTTACTAAAATCAACTTTCATGAATCCTAATTCATCTATTTTAATAACACTCCTGTTATCAACCCACTTTCATTGAAAAATCGGCACTTTGAATTTCGTATAATCCAACTCCCATATTCGATTGATGATGCCAAAGTATGACACATTCACATAAATTGGATTTTTGTCCTTATCATCGGAAACATGCATCGCCTTAACCAAAAGTGTAACCCCACTATTATACATGGTATTGTCTTCATCATGTTCATTAGTATAGAATGTATAACCATTAACTGCATAAGAATTGTAAGATAATACATACAAACTTGCTCCTCCGGCTAACCATCGAAGTCGTTCTGAAATTGAGTCTAGATTTTCATCTAACTGCTTCAAAATATGGTCCTAAAACCATCCTATAAACTTTTTATTATGTGTATTTTATATACATTTTTCAGACCTAGATGTATTCAAACACCTAATAATTTCTTTGTGGGTTTGAACATATGGGTCAACGTCGAAACTATTATGCAAAATGTAAAGGTGAGCCTGCTCCCGATCAGTAATATTGATTGTGACAACCTCTCTTACAGAAATTCCTTCACCCTCAAGTCACTCAGTGTGATGAGATTTAGGTAGGCCAACGTTTTCCACACCATACAGGTATTCCTTACAAAATTTAACAGCTTCCTCAACAATATATTGCTCCGCAATATAACCCTCTGGCCGACTTCAATTTTTGACATACCCTTTCAAAATATTCAGATACCGTTCAATGGGGTACATCCATCTATAATGTACAGGACCACATAGTCGATTCTCTCTCACCAAATGAACCATCAAAAGAACCATCATATCAAAAAAATTCAGTGGGAATAAAATTTCCAATTCACATAATATGACGACAATTTTCCTTTCCATAGTTGGCAATTTCGTCGGGTCTATAACTTTGCTGCATATAGATTTGAAGAAGAAATAGAGCTTTGTTAATGTATGGTAGACATTCTTGGGAAAAATGAAACATAAATCTATAGGAATTATATCTTGCATCAAAACATGGTAGTCATGTGATTTAAGACCCTTTAATTTTAAATCGTTCATTGACATGATGTTTTTGATATTTGATGAATACCCCTCTGGAACCTTTACGTCATTAAAGAAGTTAAAAAATTGATATCTCTCTTATCTAGAAAGTGTGTAAGCAGCAGGAGGAAGAAATGTTCTTTTTTCACCCTTCACTGGTGCCAACTCTTCTCGTATTCCCATCTCAACCATGTCCAATCTAGCCTTAATTCCATCCTTCGTTTTTCTGGGTTCATTTAGCAACGTGTTGATGACACTATCACATACATTTTTTTCAATATGCATAACATCAAGAAATTTTCTAACATATAAAGAATTCCAGTATGGTAATTCAAAAAAAAAAACTAATATCATTTTCCAACTAGTTTTCGTAAGGTTTTTTGAAAACGGTTTACCAAAAGTAGTGTTCAAATCTTTTACCTTCTCAAACAATTGATCACCTGTTAGTGGAGACGGTGTTGTACGTTCTTCTGAACTTCCGTCGAATGATGTCATCCAAGATCGGTACTTATGCTGTCAGGGTAGAAATCTATGACGTCCTAAAAACACGGTTTTCGATGAATGTTTCAACCTAATTGATTGTGTACCTTGTTTGAAAACAGGACACCCTTGAGTTCCTTTAATTCTATATCCTAAAAAATTTCCATAAGCAGGAAAGTCATTTATCAGCCCGTACAACATGGCTTTCAAAGTGAAATATTCTTTTTTTGTAAGCATCATACAACGTAACACCTGAATCCCACAATATTTTCAAATCCTCGATCAATGAAGCCAAATAAACATCAATATCATTACCTGGTTGTTTTGGTCCTGATATAAGAATAGATAACATGATGTATTTTCATTTCATGAATAACCACAGTGGTAAGTTATAATTTACCAACATAACCGGCCATGTACTATGACTGCTGCTTTAAAAACCAAAAGGATTCACCCCATCTGTAGATAACGCCAGACGAATGTTTCTCATCTTGTTTCCAAATTCAGGATACTCATGATATATTATCTTCCATTGAGGAGAGTCTTTCGGGTGACGTAGTTTCTCATCTTTAATTCTTGTATCTGTATGCCATGTCAATTGTCCTGCAGTCTCCTCACTTCCATATAGGTGCCTAAACCTTGGAATGATTGGAAAGTACCATACAACTTTTGTAGTACTAGAATCATATTTATTGTATTGAGAAGAACCACACTTTGGGCATTCTTTAAGTGATTTTTGGTCCTTTTGAAATAATATACAGTCATTCAGACAGGCGTGTATTCTTTTAGAGATCATACCCATTGATCGTAGCATTCATTTAACATCGTATGTTTGTCTTGGGAGTTCATTATCTTCTAGGATTATGTCATTCAGGAGAGAAAGTAGTTCCGTAAAACTAGAATCACTCTACCCATTAACTACTTTCAAATTATACAGCTTCAGTATGGCTGACAATGCTGTATGTTTAGTGAAACCATCATACAATGGCGTTTTTTCACAACTCTTTAACTTCTCAAACAATTTTGGGAAATCACAAAGTTCATCTTCAACTGTCCTTTTCATTTCCTCAATACAATCTTCATCATCATTCACATCTGTAATCACACCCTCCATACAATCATCTTCACTGATCATGCTTATAATCATATCATATATTCCATAAAATGTCGCGTTATCAGAGCCACTACCTACATTTGTTTTTTCCCCATGTGTATTCCAACATGTATAACTTCAATCTATTCCGTGATAGATCAGGTGTTCTTCCAACTCCTCTGGACTAATTTTTCTTGAATAACTACAATGTAAAAACGGACAGAGGATTTGAGAAGGGTCACATGCATGATCTCCTGCAAACTTGATAAACTCTTTCACGCCATCTTCATACCCTTTTTTCAACCGATTGGCATTCATACATTCTTTATTCCTATTCATCGTCTTTATGGTTTTGATCTTGAACTTTCCTAATATTATTTTTTAATTAATCAAGTAGAATTGTTTGGGTTTTATAAAAAAATCATGGTACAAATGCCTCTACAATGAAATAGAGGAACCTACCCCAAAACATGTGAAAGTACTTGAACTCTATCTATATACGGGGGATTGTTCCCTGTCTTTTGTATATCTCCATGGAGTACCTAAAACCTATACATGGAGGACTCTTCACCGAAACATGGGGGTGTACCATACTCCATATTTTCTCCAAACATCTCACTTGTCACTTGTCAACTCTCAAGTAGAGTGAAGATAATTAAAATATCAAAACCACATCGTGTGCAATTTCCAAAGAATGAGGGAATCATAATATTGTGATCTATATGATAAGATATTTATAATGGGATACTCATACATGAAATATTATCATATAAGTGAAAAATAAATAATAATAATGAAATTAACATAGCACACAATTTGTTCAATGGATACACAATGTGTAGGGTTCTCATTCAAGGTTGGTTGTATACTACCATTTCTAAACTCATGTGAAATCCATATACATGGTGTGTCCAGTAGGATGAACATCATATATGGATAAGATACCTGATTTAATCTGACATATATCAAATTAATTCCAAGTTAGTCTTACAATGATTGTATGATGCCTTTGAAAATACATGACATATAGAATAACTTGAGCTAAAGGCATGTAATTTAGATACAAAATGAGTCACTTCAATGGCTATACATCACATTTTTGTGGAATACATGGTGTGTAGTCCTTACATGACCACTAGGGGTGTATAGTCTATACACATGAAGTTTCTATGGTATCTATACAAGGTGTGAGTGAAGTAAAACACATATCATATGGTTCTACCATTATTTCATGGCATGTACATGGTTTCATGCTGAAGTATATTTCATGGAGATACATTGTGTGTGACCTATGTTCACATGACATGTAACATTTAAAATAAAACTTATTCCATGTTTGAGTCATAAGATGAGTCATGTGGTGTAAATTTTGGAGATAACTGTTGTCTGGAATTAAAATATATATGAAATCCATGTATGGTGAAGCATGTTCCATTTAACAAGACTACATACCATGTATTTTAAAAATATATAGAATCTGAAAAACATCATCTTCACACCTTAAAGTTTCTCATAGAGTCCTCTAAAAGTGTTTTTTTTAGGATTTAGTGGAATTGCACTAGTAACAAAGTGGTGGTGCCATTGAAATGGGTAAAGTTTGGATTGATATTCAATGTTGGAAGAACTAAAACATGGAAAACAAATGGCATATCAATCATTCCAACAACCACAACACCATACAAAAACACAATCGTGATCACAATCGCAACACCATACAAACCAAACAATCACAATTTTAGATTTTAAAAAGCATCCCTTATTCAATTTTGTTTGTTAATTCACGGGTTATCACAGAAGTTTTATCATCCTAGGGAATTCATTCATAAGTCAAGTATACATAAATTATCAATTTTTATATTCAAATGTTCAACAAGAACCAACCAACATGCAATTCATTTAGTGCGCAAACAAGGACCACCAACAGCCACGATTTTCAGCGGGGTGTTTAGTCCGTACATTTCACATTATAACCATCAATATCAAATAGTAATAACATACAAACAAGAGGAAATCAATGAGTAAAATGAGAAAAATCACCGCGAAGGTGTCGTTAAGCACACGGAAGAGGTGCATTCGTGGCAGAGGAGAGGCGCACAACAGAGGAGATTTCCAACTGAAAACAAAACATAAAATAGGGGAAACTCATGAGAATAAAATAATCTAAAACTGAGTACACTATTTACCACATCCCACAAACCCCAAGAACCCACTAAAACCGAAATCAACCCACACCATGGTTAAACCACCTTAAGATAACAAGAAATTATATAACTCACCTTCGATAGAATGAGTTCAACAGACTTTTTAAAATATAAAAGATGAACATACAATGGGTAATCCCTGACCAATAAGTCCTTGTTACTAGGTATAATCCCCAAGTTTATTCTAGATAGCATATCCCAAATGAGTAATCCCTGATCAATCCTCTATTATCACACCTTTCACGACACATACATCCTAATCGCATGACTTTAAACTTCATGGTACAATATTTTAAACACAACACGTGGTATCTAGTGAGTAGGATCATATTCTTATTCAAAATCAATGAGCCTACCCATACATCTTGAAAAAAATTAGGGAGAACACACATATTTCCAATGGGACACCCCTAGAACTCTTTTCCAATCTTAACATCACACCATGACAAGACTCACCACACGATCACCAGTTACCCAAAATTATTCCAAAACCAAAGGAATATACCCATGCTTCATTACCCTAAACACATCCATCTAGGTTCAATAGTGATGGTCACATTAAAACCATGCTATAAATCAATAAGGTTAGGAATCCAAATGATCATGTCCCTCAACCTAGTCATAACACCAAAACTCAATAATAGTGAGTGCTTCCCTTATATAAATCCAAGGCATGACCATTCCTTCTCTATAAACTTGATAACACCTAATATGCATCAATACCTCATGTAAAAAAATCTACCCTAGATTTATTTATCTAAGGTATTCATAACACCAAGATAACCCCACTCATTAGTCTCCCCCAACCACCAAAAATCACTAACTCTCTACCATCCTGAGTCACATGCTAACGACCACTAGGATCTCACACAAACCCCTTACATCAATTCATACACAATCCTTAGACCATGGGTGCCACTCTTATCCCCACCTCAAAACACACATCATATAGTGAACCAAACCAACCACTTATTATAGGTTCTCACACACCCGCTATCTAAAACAACCAACAATACAAGGGTCTCACCACCTGGGATCTCACTCTTTCCCCAACTACCCATAAATAGGTTCAAATCACTTATAAAAAAACTATAAGTCAAAATAATCATTCAAGGATCATTATTTCTCATTTATATTAACCCAAGAGAAGGAAAAATACTCCTAAACTGACCAGCATCGGCAGAGGAGGTGGTGGAAGAGCCAGCGGCGGTGGAGGCATTAGTGGTCTCGGAGGCAGAGGCCGTGGCAGCCGTGGCGGAAGAGGCAGCAGTGGTCGTGGTGGTCATGGAAGTCGTGATGGCAGTCATGGTGGTGGAGACAGTGGTGGTCACGGAGGCGGAGACAACGGTGGTTGCGGTGGAGGAGCAAAACCAATGGCACAGAGGCAACGGCGGAGGAGAAAAACTCAACGGCGGCGGTGGCGTAGGAGGAGGAAGAGGAGGAGGAGGACAAGGAGGTGGAGGAAGACGAGGACGTGGTCAATGAATTTTTTAGTGCTGATAAAGGTATCTATTTATTAGTGCTGAAAAAGCACTGATAAATATATTTTTTATCAGCACTTTTATTTTAACGCCGATAAATATTATAATTTTATATATATTAAGAATAAAAACTTTTATCAGCTCTAAAATAAGCACTGATAAATGTGCCTTTTTATCAGTGCTAAAAAATGCGCTGATAAAGGGTATACCTTTATCAGCGCTTATTTTAGCAGTGATAAAGGTTATATTTATCAGCGCTTTTAACTAGCACTGATAAAGTCATACACCTTTATCAGCGCTTTCTATTTAGCACTGATAAAGGGAAGCGCTTCCCTTGCCCTGTTTTATGGTAGTGATATATCAAATCTTTTTCTTAATAATTAATTAGAATACCATCTTGTCCAAATAAGACATGGAAATCAAATTTATATTTATGGAAAGAACATAATAACATTCCTCAAATTTTAGAACAAATTTATTAGGTAGAATTATATCAGAAGTGTTGGCTTTAGATACATAAACTCTTTATCTATTTCCAACACATACATTTACTTCTCCTTTATTTAATTCATTTTTGTCTATGATTTTGTGTTTATCAACATAAATGTGTCATGCATACCTAGTACCTATTACCAATGAGTCAGAGTTATCGAAATTAATATATATATAACATTAACCTTCATATTCTAAAAATAATTCTCTTGAGAATGTTGATCAGACATAGATACTAATTCAGAATAGTTTTATAGGTCATACCTATAAGATATATGAAAATAATAAACATGATGCATTCCATAATCTACAAGAAATACATGTCTATGGGTGAGTGTCATGTTTTATATCTTCTCATCAAGTAATTTTAATGAAATTACTCCCACTAAAATTTATGTCCCCACACATCATATCAATTTAGTGATTCAAACCCCATATTTATTTATAACTTACACCAGTTATGAATGTAAATAATCCATGACTATGTCTAATAGACAACTATTTTCAATCATATCATATATGACCCATCAATATCTAAGTGGAAAACTCTTTATGCTAATCCATTGTATGGATTCACTCAACTCTATTCTTATGGTATCCAATTGGTTAGGACTTCCTTGATAAGTGTAACCTAAAGAAAATTACATGAACAAGTTACATAATAGCTAGGGTCACCCTATTACTTTTTTCCTTGAACAAGATAATCTATTTTCTCTTAATGTTTAGGGTCACCCATACTAAATCATAAAGGTATTTATAAGTGTAATTTTAGAACAAATATCACACTTATAATTTTAGGGGTTTCCTTTATATGTCTTGTTGACTTAATATACATCACATACATATTAAATTCATAACCATTGCATCCCATGAAATATTTATTATATCATGTTTTATTCCTTTTTGTATGTATGATTCTAATGATTTATTTTAGGAATCCTTATTCCACCCACCAAATTAACATGTTAAAACAATATTAATGTGTAATTATTTACACAATCCACAGTTTTTGATACTCACCCAAAAATAGAATTCAAACATATGTTTACATATCCAAATAGATATTATGCATAAGGTATATGACTTATCTTGTAAAGGATTAGTATTATATGGGAATGATAATTCCTATAGGAGTAATCCTAGAGCTACATATATCCAACCCGCACCATTCTAGGATAATTATTTATGCCAATGGGAATTCTAACCCAATGTCCTTATACCCAGGGATACTTTACTCAAGAGAGATTTTAATTCATCATTACTCTAAAACCAATATGTATAAATTATATTCAACAACAAAATAAAATCTAATAACTTTAATTACAAATTGAGGTCAAGGTAGATGAAAACTAAATCTTATGTTTCCATACCTAGAATGTAATTCATGGAATGAAAATTTATAAGAATCAGTTTATCATATAAATTAAAAATTACTATTTTATATGTTCCCACACACTCTTAATGTTTTGGTTTAGTGCAGACCTACTTTACAAAAGTATGTGGCCACCAGAATATACCAATTATTTCGGTTGTGTATTATTCAAGAGTATGTAAGGTTAGGCTCACACCACCTCTTTTGGGGGAATTATTTCCTACCTTGGTACTTTCATAATGATTTAAAATTTATTCATGAATCCTTCGTAGTAATAATATTACTATTTTTTACCTCTATGAAAGTGATAAATAATAACCATTCACTAATGTGAGTGTCGATATGTATCATACGTTATCCATACTCCTTTTACTTGTGATTATATTATGGTTTTATTCTTCATAGTTGGGAATTCTATAATTTATCACAAGTTTAGGGAGGTGGTTAGTGTTGTGGAGTTTGGATCGAGACCATGAGAGGGGAACTAATGTATCCCTATAAAGGGAATCATAACCCACATAGTTTGATGTCACTTAATGGGATGGTTGATACCTTTTAAGGTTGTGTGACAAGGACTAATGTGGTTCCTTTTAAGGTAGTGCATCCATGAAAAATTGAAGTTTGTTTTATGGTCAAGCATCAAGGACCAACTGAAGTAAATTTCAATTTCATGCATCGCATTTTATGGTCATGTGTTTAGGACCTATGGGATGTTAGGATTGAACCTCAAACATGTATCCTATGTATCTAGGTAAATAGGAATAAAATCATTCATAGTTTGAGTTTCCTAGTATAATGTTGTGTGTCAGGACCAATATATCTAGTTTAACATCATGTGGTAAAGACATCTATGTCATGAAAGGGGTGATAATAGAACACATAGTAAGGATTATGCATGGTATTCCCTTTCTAGTTCATCTTGACTACTGGTGCCAAGAAATTATAAGATATAGATGGGATCATGGGGGTTATAAATCAGTGAGAAAGGTGTATTCATAAGGAATATGTCATATTTAGGAAGAATGAATCACATGAGATATGGCTCAATGTGTAAGGGGTACTTGCAAAGAATATGGAAAATTGAGGAAGAGTTACTCAAAGAAGATATGACCTTGTAATAAAGGGGTAATCACAAGTAATATGAACCATTGAGGAAGAGTTTCCCATTGAGAATGTGGCCCATTAAGGAAGAGTTACTCATAGGAAAATTTTCCCCAATGAGGAAGGGGTACTCATGGGGAATATGTCCCATTTAAGAAGAGTTTCTCATAAGGAATATAGACCATTTATTAAGAGTTTTAGTTATAGGGAATATGGTTCCTTAAAGAAGAGATTATTCTTGGATATATGGGCTATTGAGGAAGATTTGTGGGCTTGAGCATGGGTTTTCCATATGTGTATTTATTATTAATGGATCATAGGGAAGATATGATTAATGAGGGATCACTTAGGTCCTATATTTGATTTAATTATCATCCCTATTTAACCTGGAAGATGACTTTGGTGAAGGTGTTTTATGGGGTTTATTCCAATTTGGAAGCCTATATGTTTTTCAAACTCGTGCCTATTGATAACTAGATGAGAAAGGAAAATTGGAACATAAGAAATATGTCCTAGTGATGATGGGTGTGAAGCTTAAACCTAGTATGATTCTCTTATAGATACTTGGATCATTGAGTGGACCAAAGGGAGTAAAAATTGATTCTTAGCTGGTTAGGATAAGAATCAGGATCTAGAGGAGGTTTTATATATCATCTTGAGATAAAAATCCTCATTATCAAGGGAATACAAAATTGTAAACACACTGAGGGCCATATTAGGCAGGGAGGAAAACCAAGAAAGGTATATTATTAATATAATACATAATCACAGGAGACCAATCTGACATGAATAGACCATTCATGTATCTCAATATGATTTGGAGGATGCATGGTTAGGTAGGAACCCATGGTATGGGGCTAGGAAAAAAAGGGCCCATAAGAAGGGGACCAGGGTGAAGTGGTGCACAGGTATATAGGAATCCGAAAAGTGGAGCCTAGGTATGGTGACCTAGGTGAATTGGTTCCCAGGTATAGGGACCTGGGTGAAGTGGTTACCAAGTATAGGGACCTAGGAAAATTGACACCCATGTATAGGAATCTGGGTGAATTTATGCTTGGGTATAGAGTCTTGGTTGAATTGGTGGCCAATTATAGGGACCTTAGTGAATTATCACATTAGTATAGTTCATGGGTGAAGGTTCTCCCTAATTAGAGATGGTAGAAATCTTACCTAAAAAATATTGAATGGATGAGGTGTCTCCCAAGTGTGGAACCTATAGTTTGACTAGGTTTTACAGTTCCCTAATGGAGGACCCCCATGGTGGATTCGGCATGCGGTGCTATAGTACGGTATGCTCAGGTCAGGCTTGGGTCCTGGTGCCTTATCATTTTCTATCTAGGGTCCTTCAACCAAGTTCTCATGGAACACATGAAAATTGGTATTTAATGAATTTTTAATGGTTAAAAATATGGATGATGCAGTTACCCCAAATAACCCATTATACCTAGGTTTTTACTTGGAAAGTCACCTGAAGAAGATGAGGGATTCTTGACACATGTTCATCTCCATTATGACTCCTCTTCATTTCCTATTCATTTGTGTGCATCTCTCCTTGTTCCCAGAATCTATGTTTAAAAATATGGGTCATTGGTGTATATTTATATACATAAGGGATCCAAGGCATGGATAATAGATGTGTTAAGAATCATGTGAAATGAATATCTTCCTGAATAAGGTGTGCGCAAAGGATAAGTGTGAACGTTCTTGTGAAAAGGTGGTACTTTATTAAGGAGACATGTTTGGAGGCTAATTTCATGAGTTATTGGGTGAAGGTGTCATGTACATGAGTAACATGCAAGGGGACCAGTGTTAACTGACCTAAACATATGAATATCTTCACATGAGATAATATCAGTAACCTCATATTGATAAAAAAATCCCTTCATTTAATCAATTTTCCATCCATTCAATAAAAAAGTGTACTAAAAATGACCCCATTATAATTAGATCTGATCATCATGAATAGGATAGAATTTTTAGGTATATGTCACCCTATTAGGAATGTGTAATCAAGAAAGAGCGTACATGATTAGGCTAGGGAGTATAGTTTGGTTTGAATGCACCGAGCTTCTATTACATTATAACATCTTGACACATGATGAACACATTTTTATGGATAGGTTAGATACATGTAATAACCCTTATAAATAGTGGGGGACCATATCTCTTTAACACATTACTTATAATTGAGGGAAACCTGAAGCTTTCACACTCTCCTTTCTCTCAAACCATGCAACTTACTTCAGGTAAACCTCCATGCAAATTCCTTCCTTCACACTTCTATTGTCATGCTAGAGGATGGGAACGTTCATGTGGATACACCCCACTTCATGAATTTGATCTTAGCACACCTACCACCTGGGTGAATCTAGCTATGAAAAACTAGCTAGGTGAAGGTTGTTTGAGGGAAGGGATCTGGGAAAATTGGGCAAAGTTAATCAACCATAGAAAAAAAAATCTTTATTAAATTTTTTCTAGGTTTTTTTCACATTAAAATTGTCTTTTCATTGGGTAGTATTCATACTTAATCTATTATTTATCCAAATGATTCTATTTAATTTTTTCTTGTAAAAAAATGGATCATTCTATGAACATTATCCCATACTATGAATTCATTGATCACATCAACCAACTGATCTAAGACATTAACCCAAAATATGTCTGGAAATATATGATCCATCTATTGAATATTACCCATGTCATGAGAGCACACCACAAGAGGTTACAAAATCCAATTTAATCTCATTATATGGACATAGGGTTCTGATATACATATACATTTTAAGGTTGGGTGATAATTTACCAAGATAATGGTTCACAGGGTCCGCCAATCTAGGGTGTGTCAACATATCATTGTAGGGGTCGTATATCAATGAGGGGTTGGTCACCCCTATATTTATATTTCATCACTCCAAGAAAATACTAGATAGCAATTCATAGATATCAAAACCCCAAGTTTATTTTTACTCCTCTATTTTTCATTGATCTGCTAAAAATTGGCTCTAAGGCCAGGTAAAGGGTTGTTACTTGTGCCTTGGAAGTGTTGCTAAGTCCGAGTGGATGTGAGAATATTAAGTCTATAATACATGTGTTGAGTTAAATAATTAGATAAAGTGTTAAAAAATATGAAGTTGTTTTTATTTCCTAGTCATACATTTATTATAGTGTCTCCCTCATTCCAGAATTTCTCAGTCATTAGAGTATACAAACCAATACATTTCATCTAATACTTGGGGAAGTGGGGATCAATATATGGTAAATATATAATATCATTGAGGAACTAATACTTTTATCCATGTATAAACCATTCCTTACCTCGAAGTCTAATTTAGGAGATTCAAAAAGGACTCCCTTGTTGGCTAAAGCACTTATGAGGGAATCCACAAATGCAATGTGGATAGATCCTTATCTTCATAATGACATTGGCCTCAATGTATGGATAAAGGCTTTCTTGGTTTCACACAGTGGTGGTCCAGCTTTAAAATAAAAAATAAGCTACCCATCCATAAAGAAAAAGGGAATATCAAGGATGTATATTGACCAAGATGGAAAAGAACCAGTGTGAATAGTGTGGTTATGTCACCAAATCTAATATCCCTACTCATGATGAACTCATAAGATTACTTATCATGTGGCTAAGAAGATACCTTCTCTTGGTTCATGACTCATATACCATCGTATGATTAAATAATATCTTGGTAGAGGAATGGTAGGAAAAGGGGGGCCCATTGGCCTAGAAATTACAATGTTTTCCAAGATCCACTAGTTATTGCTACAATATTTCAGCAGGTAAAGAAACCTTTAAGATTTTTTCCCTCTTTGCTGATGTTGTGGCCTTATGGACTATCTTTCAAGGTTTTTACCCTACTCTCCAACTTAGAAACCTAAATGTTCTATAATACTTGGATAGGTAAACCAACCCTGAAGAGGTTGGAAAGTACCTAAGAGAGATTAAGATTCCAGTACACATGAACGACATGAAGATCCCTATTATAAGATGGGTGTGTGATTTACTGGATCGATCCACTGCTAAAGGGGTAATCAATAAATTTATTGATGAGGATTTTTATAGACTCCTAGGCCCTAAATATTTATAGTTAAGATTGTTTTGAATAGATTATCCTCACTCTTATACCACTCCTGACATACTGATATGATACTTATGTAGAGGGTATAGATAGTATATAAACCTCTAGAGTCTCTCAAATATACTATAAGTGGTACCAGTATGGGTAATTTTGTAGGGTTAGTTACTACAAAATAAGAGGAACTCTCTCCTGGTAAAAGGATAATGTGGGAAGTAGAGGCATGGGATGCACTCTACACCCTCCCAGCTCTGGCACCTTTACTCCCATAAACAAGACTTAATAACCCTCCAATAATGATCATAAATCAGTGGAATTCCAAAATATTGTCCAATCATATCCTTACTAGTGGAAGATTTTAGTCTTGAGTTCATTCCCAATATTCTTATATTGATATAGTCATCATAATTTTCTAGTTTTAAAATACCTCTTCTCTAAGATATCACTATATAAGCTAGGTCCATAGGATGAGCAAAGGGAGTCTCTAGACACACTCCATCCTATTTCTATAGAATAATATACACCAATGGTGGAGGGTATGTCAATAGTAGTCGTCTTAACTATACTTGATAACATAGGAAAATATGGAACATGTATAACCATTGAGTGGAATGGTCTCATTTCATGTCACCCTACTGATCTTTTATTTCATGAAATGGAAAATCACATCCACCAAATCTTCAACCATAGTGGATGTTATCTTCTTAGTGATATATTTTTATTACCCCCCATATGAGTTTAGAGACTTCAAAAGGAAGTTATATGTGTGTAATTTTTCTTTGATTATGATTTTATAATTATTTATATGAATTTCAAATAGATTTTAACTCCTAGATTATACAACTTTGTCTATAGAAAACAAAGAAAAGATGATACACCCATAGGAGACTAGGACTGTCTCACCTCTTCGAGTAGAGAAATCAATAACTCAATGTGGGTGGGGCCATTTGACTTACCCGAAGAAAACCACAAACATTCCTATAAATTTTCACCTCATCATCATATTAATGACCAAAAAATTAATGAGGTGACCATCATGTAAAGGGGTTTGGATCCATTTCTTAATCAGGTTATAGTAGGAGGTTAGAAGGCTCTCATGGAGCTGGATGATGGGACAACATTGATGAATGAATTCTATGTCATAGATAATGAGGAAGTAACCACTAGGGAATATTCCTATGTTTCATCACTAGTTGGATAATTTAATTCTCTAGTGGAAGTGGTTTAATATTTATAATGCTTTCAGTATACATTGACCCTCATAGGATGACATGTTCTCCTTTCTATATTCTTAGAGTGGTACCTCCACTAGTGGATAGATTAGCAGAGTAGGCTGCCATTGCAAAACTCTAGCCACTAGAGTGTACAATGATTGAGGTTGTTCCAATTATAATAATTTCAAATGGTGATGAACATATAGTCTCTCTGAGTGACTTGGTTCCAAAATATGTTCTAGTTTCTATAAGAAATTCTATGGTGTATTAAGAGTCAACTGACTTTTTATGCACATCTTGGAAGTATGTGTAGAAATATATTTGGAAGTTGATCTACAAAAATTATGTGAAGGGTCTATATAATAAATTATATAGTATCTTATTTATGTTCATGATATGATATGGGGGTTTAGTATACCAAAAAACAATGATTCTAGGAAATAAATCCATAATTAATGGAAGAAAGATTAGATTTTCCAACTATGATTCTCTTGGGAAAAACAATGATGAATTCTATAGATGTTAGAGACATTGCCCTCCGTGAATCCTCTTAAAAAATATCATCACTGGATAATAAGTAAAAGATAGTTTTTCAAGGGAGGGCCCTCATTGATCAACTTCACTAAGATTTGGGAAACACCAAGAAAGTAGTGAATGACGAGACAAAGTTGGTTGAATAAGATAAAATGTTGGGGATGGATTTCATTGATAGAGTGGAAAAAATATAACCTAATGGGGAGGCTAAAGATATGAATTTTTATAAACTCCAACACAACATTGATGAATCCAAATGAAATTTTTTGAAATATGTACTTCAATAGAGCATATTCTAAAACGTGCCACCACTTATAGCGCCCAACTCCTTTTTTAAGAATCAAAGAGTGGCTCTAATTTTTACTATCTCTTCCTAAATAGACCGAAGTCCTTTAATTTTTATTCATTTCTAATAATCCTCCTTGGGTTCAAGGGTAACCCTTAAATGACCCATAGGCTTCAAGACATTATAGGAACCAAAGGTCTTAGATGAATTCATCCTAGACTATGACTACTTGAAATTACCCCTCCCCAGCATCTGCATCATGATTAGATCTCCACCTTCACATGGTTGTTCGACTATCCATCCTATGAAAATATGCACATCCTAATACTGATGTAAAATTTTATACCCTATCATTATTTTAAATCTGATAGCTCTTCTCTGTAGAATGTTCATTGCTCTGAATCCTCCTATGGAGCTTGTTCTTTGTAGAATCTATCTGGTTTGTGTCTGCATATCATGTGGCCCAAAGTCCTTGGGGTGTCCTGAAGGCCTTGATGTGGCCCAAATGCCTTAAGGTGGCTTGAAAGACTTACTAACCCGAAGGCCTAGGTGGTCCAAAGGACTGAAGGACTCCAGGACCAAACCGGTGGTCTGAAGGTGAATAGTTCTAGCTACTATAGTATAGAATAATACCTGCACAGTAACTGCTACAGTACCTGCTATAGTATACAGAAATATGCCTCTACCCGGATTTGATCCTAGGTCTCATGGATGCATTTAAAGAGTGCTCACCGACTGGGCTAAGGTTCTGTTCATTTCTAGCAGATCTTATTTTCCTTAATTAATGAATGATAATATATATTTTATATGAAATAATTGACAATTATTTAATCCTCTATATTTCCACGACTATCAGTATATGATAATTTATGAAACTAATAAAGATTAATATCATAAAAATGAAATAAATTTGGATATTTTATGGGAATGGATTAGGTAAATCATAATTTCAAAATACTAGAGTCAATTTCAATATGTGTATGAATAAATATATCATATTTTGAATATATACACTTAGATAGATATAAGAAGGATGAATCTATGGGAATATATAACACCACTATATATTAGGGAATGTTAATGTAATAAAGGATTTTGAGATTCAGTTTTAACCTGAGAATGTGCATATAGATTGATATAGGAAATCCAAATATAATAGGACATATTTCATCATTGTAATAAAAGGTTATATCACTTGGATATGAGATATGGTTTTCTCCTAGATGTGTGATCTTATGTGGATATAAGTGGGCTATATATAGAAACATATATACCATCACCATAATCTAAGGTTAGTTCATTTAGATATAGAGAGTTAAATGACTCAGCATAATGAAAATCATAAAGTGGAATTCTAGAATGAGGATCCCAATGTTCAAAAGTGATCATGTACCTTGAAATTACACCTTCCCACATTTCACAAAAATTATCTAAACCAATACATGAGGAATATAAGGGTCCTCAAACTTTTACCTAGGTCAATTGACATAGTGAGCATAGCTTGAATTTTTCTAGGGATATAGGCTGGGACCCATTATAAGGACCCACCCTTATTACATACATAATCTTGAATTTAGTAAAGAAAAAACTTCCTTTTAGATTGAGGATCTTTTCAAGTATAGAGTTTTAGAGAATTAGGACAATACATTCATAAGATTACACAGTATTACAGAGTGGATACCATAAAAATGGTTTCCATTTTTTTCAAAATATAAAACATTAAAACATTGAAACAAGACTCCTTGACAATTATTCAAAATTTAACATGGATTACTTCCTTGTATTACACATCCATTAACCTATGAAAATCATTTAAAAACTTGGGATAAGCACAAAATCTCAGTAAGGGGTGGAAATGAAGGAAAAAGTACATTAGTCCATGAATACTCGTAACGTATGAAAACATTTTCAAAATACATGCTTGTCACCCACATATACTTACTTCGTATAACATGGGATTTACAAAAGATCCACACAAAAATGAAAAAATAAATATAATCATAAATTTATCTTGGGGCATTACTTACATAATCTTGTAACCATTCTTGGCTACCTTATAATTTGTAACCCTCACAACTACCTTACTTTGTGTAACCATCGCAGTTACACTTGGAGTAACCATAAGAACGACCTCCAACTTACTCATACCCAATAAATTGGAGGGAGATATAGGTCCCAGCCTTCATCATAAACAATTCAAAAGAACCAGAACATAATCATACAACATGAATTCTAGCATAAAAATATTGCTTTTGAATTTTGTAAAACATAATTTTAAAAGAGGATTTTAAAAGAAAAGTCCCTTATAATTATCATATAATTGCAGATAGACTTAATATAGTGGATGAAATATGTATATACACTGTAATTAGACATAATTAAACATAATAAAATCAAAACACATCACAAAATAAATTTTAATACCACATAAATAATGAAGTACAAGGTTAACCCAAAGAATGGAAATCGGGTTAAGAATTCCCTTACCTCGAGTTTGTCTTAATTCCAACTTGTTAAAACCTCATGTATAATGGTTAAAAGAGTGTTATTAATATTTTAAAGAAACATTTTCATTTTTATAACATCTTATATTATCATTTCATAACATCATTTCACCCTTTAATTGTTAGTATTTTTCTCCTTGCACTGTTTTTGGGTTAGTTCTTAACATGATTTCCATGATTGGTTCCTGGTGGATGTTCTTGTCGATTGGATGTGAAAATCCAGAATTGGAATGGAGTAGTATTTAAATATATCCAGTAACATAAATTATACCATTTATCATTTTTAATTCTTTCATTAGGATGATTCACAAGTTAAAACATTAATGATGTTCGTTTAGATCATTTTAGTGGGTCTTTGATAATAACGACCTCATTTCATTTTATAAATTTAAACCATGTGTTAAAATGAATTCTAGAACCATTGATGAGACATAATAATTATATTATAACCTAGTTCAACCATAAAAATGGTTTCATGACCAGAATTGAAGTATTTAAAGAAAAATTAAATCATATCATCCATGATGTCAGTAACTCGACACATCATGGACAATGTTTTTAATTCTTTGAATAAGAGGGAGAGGAGAAGAAAAATGTTGATGAATTTTCCATGAACATGAGAAAATACAGAGTATACATGATTTTTTAGATTACATGCCTCATGGATAATAGGGAGAGAGGAAATAATAAAAATTAATCATGAAATAAAAGAAAACTTGAGAAATTTCTCTCAAAAATTCGGCAGCCTAACGACGTCTCTTAAAATTTCATAAAAGTAGTTTGATGAGAGAAAGAGAATATATCATCCCTCATACATAATATGGACAATATGTGGGTATATTTAATGAAATATCCCAACATAATTCAAAAGGTAAAGGAAGAGAATAACATAAAATGAAATAAAAGAAAGAAAATAAAATAAGATGTTTACCTCTTGATCTCTTCTCCTTGAGATCCTTCTTAAGGGCTTTGGTTTTAGTCTTTTAGTGAGACCATAAGATCTAAGACGTGGAGAAGATACTTGGGAGGTGTATTGGGTAGAACTTAGGCATGGATCAATGCTTGAGTGGTGTGGGAAGAAGAGGGGAGTGAGGGTGGTATTTATAGTGGAGGAGAGGGGGTATTTTTCATTATTTTAATCATTATTATAATATTTTTGCCCAAGATTATGAATAGTCTTAGTTCATGTGACCTAAAATATTAATAATGGCATTTTAGTTCGAACCAACTGGCCTTTCATCACTTATTATGTCATAACTAGTGTATTTTACTGATAATTTGATTATACGGTATTTTATCACGTTTCACTATTTGCCGAAAAATCAAGAATTTCAGAAAAAACCCAAAAATTTACCCTAACCATTTTTCAACGTGTAGAATTCAAAAATTAAGTCCATTTTTTGAAAATAATATTCTAAATATTAAAAATTTAATTTTTAAATAAAATCCTACTTAATTCAAAAATTAACAATTCTAATTCTATAACTGCTTCTATATCACGATGAAAAATTAACCAACATCTTATTATCTTAAAGCCTTAAAAAATAAACAAATAATAAAATTTAATATTCATTATGGTCATATTACTATTCATATTACTATTCATAAGGGTATGTTTCTATTCACAAAAAAATAAGTTGGTTCCAATAGACTCCAAATAACATACTGAACACAATTGTAGATGACAGTTTCTTGAAATTCAAAACATAGAAGTGGAAAAATTATGTTTTAAAGGCTAGTTATAAATATATACTTAAAAAAAAGTTTCATTCATTTCAATTCATTTTTTTAAAAAAACTGGGATGTTACATTGTCCCCATCTTTTGGAAATTGTGTCCACGCAATTTTATTTACTTATTAAACAAGTGAGGGTACCTTATCATCGTGACCACCTGGTATCATCATCATCTTGATCATGTAAATAGAAGGTCCATCCATTGAAACAATGATTTATAGATCCTTAAAAATCATTTGCTTCCTTTATCCCAATACACCTTGTACAACTTGGGTCATATGGGTGTTCATAGAAAAATGGTTTTGGAAAATAATCATGTATGATATATAATATCAAAACATCTGATAAAACTCGATTTTTATAAAATAGTCGGACCGAGTTTGAGTTGAAAATTTCAATAAATTGTCCTTTTAAAATACCATAAGTATAATCTAAAAGAGTATGTTGTAAAATCAAATATAAATCAGTTGTGCAAGGGTCTCCTTCTTCAGCACCTCTTTCAAAATCATAATATGCTTCAAAATCTCTTGATAAGGTAAAATATTTAAAAATTACTTGATAATATTTACCTTTCTTGAAAATATGATAATATTGAGAAAATAGGATTTGATTAAATACAACCCATGATCCAAAATGGTATCGAGGTATAGTGGAGGTGTTTGATATCTCAAACAATTGCTTGCAAGTGAGTTTTATGTTAGAAAATGTTTCAAACTCGTCTTGGTGTGACTTTGCAATAAATATTGCAAGAAAGTAATCAGGAAGAGATAGGAATGTCATTTCAGATCCTCTTAATTCCATTTGTAACTGAATTTCCTTAATCTAAAAAGTTATAAAACAAGTATTTAACTTAAATAATAGGCATACAGACTAACCATATGTTTAACGAAAACTCTTAATCCCTAAAGTTGTTTAAACATTTCCTCTAATACCAACTATAAGGACCCACCCTTATTACATACATAATATTGAATTTAGTCAAAAAAAATATCCTTTTACATTGAGTATCTTTTCAAGTTTAGATATTTAGATAATTAGGACAATACATTTATAACATTACACATTATTACAGAGTGGATACCATAAAAATAGTTTCCATTTTTTTTGCAAAATACAAAACATAAAAACTTTAAAAAAAGACTCCTTGACAATTATTAAAAATTTAACATGGATTCCTTCCTTGTATTACACATACATTAACCTAGGAAAATCATTTAAAAACTTTGGATGAGCACAAAATCCCAGTAAGTGATGGAAAAGAAGGAAAGAGCACATTAGTCCATGAAAACTCATAACGTATGAAAACATTTTCAAAAGACATGCTTGTCACCCATATATACTTACTTCATGTAACATGGGATTTAAAAAATATACACACAAACATGAGAACATAAATATAATCATAAAGGTATCTTGGGACATTACTTACATAATCTTGTATCCATTCTTGACTACCTTATAATTTGTAACCCTCACGACTACCTTACTTTGTGTAACCATCGCAGTTACACTTGGAGTAACCATACGACCAACCTCCAACTTACTTATACCCAATGAATTTGATGGAGATATAGGTCACACCCTTCATCATAAAAAATTCATAATAACCAGAACATAATCATACAACATGAATAATATCATAAAAACATTGCTTCTGAATTTTGTAAAACATAATTTTAAAAGCGGATTTTGAAAGAAAAGTCCCTTATAAATATCATATAATTGAATAGAGACTTGATAGAGTGGATGGAATATGTATATAAACTATAATTATATGTAATTAAACATAATATAATCAAAACAAATCACACAATCAATTTTAATACCACATAAATAACGAAGTACAAGGTTAACCCAAAGAATGAAAATCAAGTTAAGATTTCCCTTACCTCGGGTTTGTCTTACTTCCAACATGTTAAAACCTCCTGTATAATGGTTAAAAGAGTGTTATTAATATTTTACAGAAACATTTTCATGTTTATAAAATCTTATATTATCATTTCATAACATCATTTCACCCTTTAATTGTTAGAATTCTGCTCCTTGCACTATTTTTTGGTGAGTTCTTAACATGATTTCCATGATTGGTTCATGGTGGATGTTCTTGTCGACTGGAAGTGAAAATACATAATTGGAATAGAGTAGTATTTTCATATATCCAGTAACAAAAATTATACCATTTATCATTTTTAATTCTTTCATGAGGATGATTCATAAGTTAAAACATTAATGATGTTCGTTTAGATCATTTTAGTGGTTCTTTGATAATAATGACCTCATTTGGTTTTATAAATTAAAACCATGTGTTAAAAAGAATTTTAAAACCATTTAAGAGACATAATAAATATATTATAACCTGTTTCAACCATAAAAATTGTTTCATGACCATACTTGAAGGATTTAAAGAAAAATAAAATCACATCGTCCACGATGTCGGTAATTTGACACATCATGGACAATGTTTTCAATTATTTGAATAAGTGGGAGAGGATAAGAACAATGATGATGAATTTCCTATGAACATGATAACATCCATAATATACATGATTCTGGATATTTTATTCCTATTTGTTAAAATGGGGTGAGGAAATAAGAAAAAATAATCATGAAATAAAATAAAACTAGAGAAATTTCTCATGAAAATTCGGCAACCTAACAACGTCTCTTAAAATTTCATAAAAATAGTTTGATAAGTGAAAGAGAATATATCATAACTCATAAATAATATGGAAAGTAAGGTGGATATGGAATGAAATATCTTAAAATAATTCAAATGGTAAAGGAATAGAATAACATAAAATGAAAGAAAAGAAAGAAAATAAAAGAGGATGCTTACCTCTTGATGTCTTATCCTTGAGATCCTTCTTAAGGGATTTGGTTTTGGTCTTTTGGTGAGACCAGAAGCTCTAGGATATGGGGAAGATCCTTGATATTAGTATTGGGCAGAACTTAGGCATTGATTAAGGCTTGATAGGTGTGGGTAGAAGAGGGGAGTGAGGGTGGTATTTATAGTGGAGGAGAGGGGATATTTTTCATTATTTTAATTATTATTATAATATTTTTTCGCAAGATTATGAATAGTCTTAGTTCATGTGACCTCAAATAGTAATAATGGCATGTTAGTTCGAACCAAGTGGCCTTGCGTCACTTATTATGTCATAAATAGTGTATTTTACTGATAATTTGATTATACGGTATTTTATTGTATTTCACTATTCACCGAAAAATCAAGAATTTCAGAAGAAAACCCAAAAATTGAACCTAACCATTTTTCAATTTGTAGAATTAAAAAATGAAGTCCATTTTTTGAAAATAATTTTCTAAATATTATTAATTTAATTTTTAAATAAAATCATACTTAATTCAAAAATTAACAGTTCTTATTCTATAAATACTTTTATATCATTGTGAAAAATTAACCAAGATGTTATTATCTTAAAGCCTTAAGAAAATAAAATAATAATAAAATTTTCTATTCATTATTGTCATATTACTATTCATATTACTATTCATAAGGGTATGTTAATATTCACAAAAAAACAAGTTGGTTCCAATAGACTCCAAATAACATACTGAATAGAATTGTAGATGACAGTTTCTTGAAATTAAAAACATAGAAGTGGAAAAATTATGTTTTAAAGGCTAGTTATAAATATTACTTAAAACAAAGTTTCATTCATTTCAATTCATTTTTTTTAAAAAAAACTGGGATGTTACACCCATAATGTTGATGTCTATTTATTTTAACTTATTCCTAAGTTTTTTTTATGCCTCAAATTGGGGAGACTTAGTAGTTCAGAACTCATCTTTTTCTCAAGTCTCCATTTATGGATTTTTGACCTAAAAAGTTTTTTTCCTTCTATTTTTTTCAAAATTCTTAAATATTTCCTATGTGATGAAAGTTTCAAACCTAGTGAGAGGGTACTTGAATTTTACTATGGGGCCCTTTATGGATTTTAAACCTAGAGAGTAGTATTTCTATTCCTTTTAGCAGTTCAAGTTCTTGCAAGTTGGACTAATGTAGTTTCTATTTAAGGTCAGAAAACTTTGATAAAAAATAAGGCTAGATATTTAGGGCATACATCCTCGATGAAATAGTGATACGATCTATCAAAAATAGGTGACATAAACCTAATGTTCATAGAGATCCCAATACTATCATATACCACCTCATTGTGGGATGCATGTAGTTTAAGGTCATGGGTCTCGAACTGTAAGTATGAGTGTCGTGTAACAACCTAAATGGGGCTCCAGAGTTAATATCACTCTAGAACTTATGAATGGTAACTGTAGACAATATAAATCATGACCTAAGTTTTTTGAATTGGGAAGTGATGAGATAGAACAATAATTATTAGGATGACCACTAACCAAATTTTAATGATGGGTTTCATTGTAGTTTTGTTGAGGGTGGGTGAGGTTAGAGGATGATCTCTTTGGGATGAAAATATACCACTAGTTGGAAGTATAGATTTGGTAATACCGATATCATTACTAAAAAAGGTTTCATTTGGAATATAATGCACTTTTTTTAGTAGTCATGAAATATTTATGATAATTCAAACACTTGAGTTATTGAGTGCAGTCTATGATTATAGGATATTCAAAACTAATTAGAACACTCCAATCTCGAACTAACCACATTTGGGCTATTGTGGGATGTAAATCAAGGAGTAGAAATAGATAATTATCTATATACAGGTCTTATATATATGGCTCATACCTCACTATGTATCACAAGAATCAAGCCACACTTAGTTCACATATGTTGTAGAGAGGAGTACCTCGAGTGATGAATTTTTTCTTCTCCACATATAGTTTATACCCATGTATGAAGTAGATGCAAGCATAGGATTTCATAATCTTGATTTTAAAATGGGTAAAATGCATAATTCATGGAATGGAGGGTATTTGAATCCACATGAATATTTATATAACAAAATAATTAAATCATAACTTTATATGTTTAAATTAGGAAATTGTGTAATGGAACAAGTATGTTGAGGATGATTGTTGACCATGTTCAAATGATGGGCTCCAAGATAATATTGTTAAGGGAACATGTGGGATAAATATATTCCTATGGTCAAAAGGTAAGATATCGTAGAATGGATATTACCAAGAAGACATGTCCTTTAGATTTGAATTCACTCATTACTAGTATCAATGAATGGTTTTTGAGGATTCAAACACTTTAGTAATTAAATAGATTTTATAGAGAAAAGGATATTCAAAAAGGGTTCGAGAACCCTAAAGGTTATTTACATGTGGGGGGTTTAATGGATCCCCAATCAATAAAATTCTTATTTACCTAATAATGTACCATATTGGTGGATCCTTGGGTCGATCTCTCAAGTAGGCTGCTTACAAGCACTGAATTTCAGTTGTCACTATTTATAATCTAACCAATACAAAATTACAAAACTAATATAAATTTGGAGTTTTAAAATATTCAAAAAATATAAATATTATATATATAAATTCAATGAAAAATATATATTTTTTATAATAAATAATGAAGGAAAATGTTCTTAGGAAGTCACGGTGATTGAAATCATTGTTCAAAACAGTTCTCAATATTCATCTCAATAAGGTGATCAAGACCTATCACACCTCACCTTATCATTTGAATTATCATCACTCCATAATGAGACCTCTGAATATGGAGAAATTATCTTAATAAATTCAACTAGGAGACCACTTTTCTAACCATCACTACTCATGTCATGCTCCACCATATACACAACACAAATAGTGAAGGGAAGGATAATTGATAAATGAGAAGAAGAATACAATGGCAGAGAAAACGGGGTGAAAACTCACTATAATCAATTTAACCACCAATTAAATTCCTAGAATTGAATAAATATACTTAAAATTTTGAATAATAAAACTCAATCAAATCATAATTCCCTCCTGCAAACAATTTCCGAGGTTAATTCTCTATTTTTAGTGGAGTTGAGAAGGGAACATGGTGAGAGAAACACATAAAAATAAAAATATAAGGATGGATATATGAATAATAGAGATAATGTATTAAAATAAAAAAAAATATTTATAAATTAAAACACTAAAAATATACTGTAAATGGACAAAAAATTCCGACCACATGTTTTCAACCCCTTGAAATAAAGAAGGGATGTATTTTTATAGGTAGTAGGGTGAAATTCACTCCAAAATATCCCCCTAAAGTTGGCACATTTTAGCACTAATAAATGAAATAATTGGTAAATTGTTTATTCTTTAAAGATGTTTAATTTTCTCTCCCTCGTGTACCTTAAAATTTTCATCATTATTGGTAAAATTATGTAGGTTTTATGTTTATTTTATTTTGATAAATTAATTCTTTCCAAGTGACTATTCGTATTCCAATGATCCAATGTCCCATTAATTAATGACCTTGAATAAACAAAATAATGTGGGAAAAAATTTATGAAATTGTTCCCCCACCTCCTTCTTTATCTCCTTGTCTAATTTTAGATCCATTGGTTGGTCCCTATTCAACCTATATACTCATATTTGAAGTAGTCTAGATATGTGAACAGTTTTTAAGGTCTTCTTTATGTGATGGTTTTGGGCCTCAAAATGATTGATTGATATTAGCCTCAATGAGAATAAAATGAATCAAAATATTTTATAAGGCCTAAAAATGAATTTTAAAATTTCAATCAATTTATACATATTTATATACAAAATAAATAATACAAATAAAATAGATAAAATCCAAAATTAGACAATTTTTGCAATTAAGCTCAAAATACTACTAAAACCTAAAAATGTGACAATTTCTCATAAAATAACACTATAGAGGGATTAATAAAAAATAATTATAGAATAAAATGTTTGAAAATGTTAGCTTCATCACTCCCCAATACTTAATTATTTAACTCTTAGGTAATAATCATACATTCAAATCATAATCCACACAACAATCAAGAATGAGAAAACATCCATGAACTTTTCCAAAACAAAAATATATCTTGTATCTTCTATGAAAAAAAATTCCATTTAATTTTAATTACTTGCATTTAAATTTTTTCAACCTCAAAAAATCATCCATTTCCCCATCAACACCTACCTCACACTGAATTTTATATCACTCTTCACTCAAGAGAAATTATATTTGGAGTTATGCTCAAACTTGGAAATTTTAGGTATCACCATAGACTTGTGAAAATTTTCATTTCTAAACAGCATGAGATTTGAAAATATTTTCAATAATGAGGTATTTTTTCAGGTGAATTCTATGGATTAGTGTTGTTAGAAAAAAACATTTAAAAATTTAAGTCCAACAATCAGAGGTTGGACTCTTTAGTACAATGCATGAATAATCAAGTTAAAACAGAGGATTAACCTCTCACAATTCCCCTTGAAAATTAAAATCACAAAACAAATCCCTTTTCTATGACATGATACATGACTCAAGAATTGATTATAAATAATTATATCATCCAATACCCCCTCCCCATTTTTTCTTTAATTTTTTAAAGCTCTAGAAAGGAATAGATTTATTTTCCTTTTATCATTTTTTCATGAACAATGAGGTGAAAATTGAATACAATGAATGAATGAAAGGTCATGACATTTATTTTTGAGAGTTATATGACTAAAAAAATAAATATCAATGAATAATTCAATATCATATCCATTTTTTCTTTGTTTTATTTTTTGATTTTTTTGAAGGAGAACTGTATAAAACAAGTAAAGCATAATGAAATGATTACTCAAGCCTAATTTTCTCATTCTACATTACCCAAAATTATGAAATACACCTAAAAACACCAAAAAATGAAACAAAATCCAAATAAAACACATTAAATTCCCTTCCTTTCAAACTAAAACTTGAAATATCCATGAAAAAATACCAAAATTGCTGGTATGTAGGGAAAGACCAGCTTGTAATGTGGCTTAAACCTGTATGGAAATTCATGTAATATAAGGGATAATTAAGAATAGATATAAAGAGGGTCTTAAGAAAAAATATGTAAATCCAAATAATTTCCAAAATCATATCAAAAACATTCCATGAAGTATAAAGCATTAAAAGAGAAAAAACACAAGTTCTGGTTCTCACACAAATTCCAATATTCTATCAAGAATGTGTGGGTATTAGGAAGAATATTTCAAAATTGTTTAAAATAACTCACAAGATTGGAAAAAAATATTTTTTTTCATTGTTTCATGGTAATGGATTTCAAAAATCATTCAAATTCATAAAAATGATTTAAAATATAATTCAAGGAAAAAAATCACATCAACAATAATTTAAAATCTAATTTCTCAAAAATCATGTCAATTTTATCAAAATAAATTGAAGTGTAAAAAATGATAAGAATATTCATTAAAAAAATGTTCCTAAAAAATTAAAAATAGAAAAAATAAATAAAACAAACACATTAATAAATTTTGACACTCCCCCTCACTTTGAATTTACTAACCCTAATTTCAGGACAATAAAAAATAAAAATAAGGGAAGAAAATCTAAAGAGAATGAAAGATAAAACATGGATTTATTTTTCAGTGGAAACCTTGAGTTAAGATTTTATAAACTTCTTCTAGAACTATAAATAAATAAATAATGAAAAACATAAGAAAAATAAAAAAAATAAAGAGGAACTAAAAAGAGGATAGAACATGGTTTGGAACCCTATTTGGGTGTTAAGCTTTTACTTCCCCTATTTAGGCAGTTTTAGAGGTTCAACGTCAATCTAAAGGTGGGTAGGTTTTCTTACTCATGAACTAAAAAATAAACTTTCTTCCAATGATCTTTATCCCACATAGTTCTTAGAGGAACCCATGTATAAATTACATCATCTCCTCCCCCTTTACAATGTCTTATAACTTGGATGATGTGGAAAGAGAAAGAATGAGTCCTCTTTGTTTACTGCCACTGCTTGTGTGGCCTCTTAAACCTAAACTTTTAGGTATTTCTCATGTGATGATGTTACATAAAATTCAGAAAACAATTCAACTTGGATATTATTAAAACACTAATAATAAATAAATAGATATTCCCCATTAAGAAGGTCATCTTGAAAAATGATCTCTTCAATAAAGGCCTCTGGTGATTCTATTTTACATTGTTTTATTCATCTTCTTCCATGGAAAGACATAGGTAGATAGTTACTAATTATTATTTTTTAAATATGTTGGGATGAATTACCTTTTAGTATTCAATGAAATATAAACAATTCTCTTTATAATCATGTTGTTCTCCCACAGTTGTATCACCAAGCATGACAAAATTTAGGAACCTCTTTAAGAAATGTCCAAGGAGAGACGATTGGATCATCAATTTTAATCCTCAAACCTTCCTCAGGATAATAAATTTCAAATATATTTGGAAAAATATCTATCTCTTTTGGTTCAATTTCATTTTGGTTTTTTCATTCTTACTATTAGACATTGGATTCTTAATGAAGGTAGAAATGGTGTTAAATTTATTTATCATCTCTTCCATTCTCTCAAGGTTGTATTCACCTTATTTCTTGAAAAATTAACCACTTATACACAAGTAATCACTAAGGAAATCATATGAAAAATAAATAAATAAATCCATACTGACCTAAAAAACTAAAGTTATGCAATGAAGTTCTTTTTTTTTGAAATTTTTTATTTTTTTATTTTTTATGAAAAATAGTGTGTGTAAGCTCATGGTATCCCCAAAAATGATGAAAAATTAACATGTGGGGATTTTCCATGGATCCATGATCAATAAAATTTTTATTTACTTAATATTGTACCATATTTTTACAACCTAGGGTCGATCTCTCAAGGAGGTCGCTTACACACACTGGATTTCTATTGTCACTCTTTATAATCAAGCTAATAAAAGACTATAAAACTATTATAAATAGGGGTTTTTAAAAGATTCATGGAATAAAAATATTATATATATAAATTCAATGAAAAAAATAATGTTGTTATAATAAATAATGAAGGAAAATGTTCTAAGGAGGTCATGGTGATTGAAATCATTGTTCTAAATGGTTCTCGATATTCCTCTCACTAAGGAGATCAAGACCTATCACACCTCACATTAAAATTTTAATTCTCATCACCCCATACCAATACCTCTGTATACAAGGTTATTATCTTCCAAAATTCATGTAGTATACCTATTTTCTGACCATTACTACACTTTTCATGATCCATTATATGCACGACACAAATAGTGAAGGGAAAGATAATTGGTAAATGAGAAGAAGAATTTAATGACAGAGAAAATGGGGATCACAGTAATAAATTTAACCAACACTAAATGTATCATAATTGTATAAAGAGATTAAAAATTAATCACAATAAAACTCAATCAAATCATCATTCCTACCCTTAAACAACCGGCAAGGTTAGTTCTCCATTTTTAGTGGAATTGAGAAGGGAAAACAGTGGTAAATTCACATAAAAATAAAAAATGAAGAATAGAGATATGAAAAAATGGATAATATATTAAAAGAAAACTAATATTATAAAAATTATAACACTACAAAGTTACTATAAATGTCCAAAAAATACTACCCCCAAGTTTCCAACCCATTGAAATGAATAAGGGATTCATTTTTATAGGGAGAGGGGGTGAAAATTTTTATTCCAAAAATATCCTCCAAAATTAAGTGCATTTTATCTCCACTAAATTAAATAATTGGTAAATTGTGTCTGATGGAATTTTGTTTCATTTTTTCTCCCATGTGTACACACGAAATTTAATAATTATTTGTCAAATTATTTAAGATTATTGGTTTTTTACTATAAGAAACTAATTTTTTACATGTGACTCTTCATATTTCAATGCTCCAACTTCTCATACATTAACGAGAATTAATAAAGAATAATAAGGTGGTACAAAAGTTATGAATTTTATTACCCATCTTCTTCTATATCTCTTTGTTGAATTTGATATCTATTAATTTGTCCCTCTTCGATATATATGCTCATATTTTAAAGAGTCCATATCTATGCACAACTTTTGAAGACTGATTGGTGAGCTAGTTTTGGTATCCAAATGATTGATTGAGATTTGGGTATAGAAGAATAAAATGAATCATAAAATGTCAGGAGTCATAAAAATTAATATGATAATTTAAATCAATGTAAAAAATGTTATGGATGAAATAAAAAATAAAAATAAAACTGTTAAAATTCAAAATTAGGAAATTCTTGAAATTAAGCTAAAAATACTACTAAAACCTAAAAATGTGACAATTTACCATAAAATAATACTATTGTAGGATTAATAAAATTTAATTATATAATAAAATGTATGAAATTATTAGCTTTATTAGTTATGACTCATGTATTAAACACATTCTTGAGGTAAAGGGGTGTGACTGAAGAAAACTTGAACACATTAATAGGAGAACCTACTTTATATGAAGAAATGGTCATTTCTAGAACAATAATGTACCTATGGAATAGATTAATATCATATATATAATAAAAAATATATTTTATCTAACTATTTCCTAGACTAATAGGTCCAGTGAGTGTAGCTTGAATTTTTATAGGGCCAAGTGTTTTTCCCTTAAATCTTTATGCCTTTTTCATTTTACACTATAAATTTTTCCTATGTCATAAAATGGAATGGATTAGTGAGTGGAGAATAAACCCATAATAAGACTACCCTTTATGGGTTTTCAACTCTATGAGCCTTTGTGCAAATTTTATTTTCAATTTAAGGTCTTTCAATTATGACCATAGTGGTATAAAGTTTTAGATCATACAAATTTGATCAAACATAAGGTGGAAAACCTAGTGAAAAGAGATAAATTGACCTGACGTGCATGAAAACTCCCATGTTGGAAATGAAACCTAAAAAAAATGGGAAGTTATGTCCTGATATAAATTATGTACCCCATTACAGTGTGGGAAACTCTAGTGTGGATACTATATATCATGAGACAATAGGGATCAATCCATACATAGTTTTTTAAAGGAGTATTTATATAGATCTGACTTGTGAATAGTAGAATGGTATTTTGATATTGTCCTCTAGCTAAGTTATGGAAGGGAAAGGCCTAACAAATATTATGGAGACCCAAACCCTAGGTTAGAGTTCTTGGATGTGGGAAATTTTATTATATTGTAAGTTTGAAAGTAAAGAACCATGTATCAAGGAATATTAAATGAATCTAGCAATCATGTAAACAAATTCAGGTTATATAATATCGAACACTCTATACAATTTAAATTCATATAGGGTGGGCCATATGGAGTGTAGTTTATCATCATGTGACAAGGACTCAGATGTTCTATATTTTACACTCATTTTATGAGAACCTTTTTCAAGGGTATATTTCCTAGATTTGTTCTTGTATAAATTATGAAATGGATTCATCTCTGTGCTAAAATGATAGAACTTGAACATTAAGATGAATAGGGGGTTTTATTGGGATGAAACTTATGGATAATCATATGATAGGTAATCTTGTATGTCACTACATACCCTAATGTAACAGAAATAAATCCATATATAGTTCTTGTATAAAAATGACTCCATCCTAATATAGGGTTTTTGAGGGATCTTATATGAATGAGAAGGCTCAAATACTAGGGTAGAGGGGGGATTTTTTAGTGATAAAATTTATGGTTATGCCCAAGATGGGAGATCATGGTGTGATTATGTATCCTATGATATAATAGGAATCAAGCCACACATAGTTCTTGAAAGGGGGAAATTTTTTATTATGGTATGACATAAAATTTTGAAAATGATCTATGACTATACCCATGATATAAGATTTGGCTTTCTGTACATGGTGTCTTAATGTAGGGTTAGGGTAGGAATCCAATGTAGATATAGGAAGCCTAAGAACTGGGATTTGACTCTTGGGAATGGGGTTATTTTATCCTAGTGTGGATTAAAGATAGAAATGCTATGTTGGGAACACTCACATGGATCTGTCTCTCATGTATGGATAATCCGAACATATAGAGTGGATCACTCTAAGAAGATTAAGGTCTTCTAGGGTGGACCATATTTCATACAATTTAACATCATGTGATAAGGACTTAGAAATCATGTTATTTAAGGACTTATAATGAGATAAAATTCCAATAATTTTAAAGTCAAGAAAAGTGAACTCATATTTTCTATAGCTTATGGTCATATAATGATGGCCTTAAGTTTTTTATAGGTTTTAATAATGTGAAAAATTAATTTTCTTTATCTTAGTCTTGAAACCATAGAGTAAAACCTAATTTGAACTGGTGGGTCCTCGAATGCTAGGATGAATCAAGGGTTTGATGGGAATAAAACATGTGGCTAAATTAAATGAAAATAATCTAGGTTTCACTACATATCCTGCAATAATATGAATCAAGAAATAAATATTTTTTGATATAGAAGAATCTACACTAATCAAGCTTATGTGTAGGGGAAATATGGAGATATCTTCATCCTAATACAAGGTCATTATTAAACTCATCATGAATGAGTATCAATGCTATAATGGAAAGAGGGTTAAGGCTAATAATTCACAGCTAGTCCAAGGATAAGAGATCATGGAATAACTATATGTCCCAAAATAATAGGAATCAAGCCACATGTAGTTTTTTAAAAGTATCTACACCAATATAAATTATGTGTAGGGGATATTTTTTATGAAGTGAATGGATATTTTGGTGTGATATGGGAGTAAACCTAATGTGAATGGAGTCTCAACACCAAGATGATCTCAAGAGATCCCATCCTAATCCATGTCCATGTGAAGACTTATTGTGAGATAGTGTTGGTCTCATCTCCCATGAGAGGTCTGGAATGAAAACAGATTCTATGGATGGGCCTATGATGAGAGATCTAGGCATCACTATATATAGCATAGTAATAGGAATCAACCCACACATGGTTATTGACATAAAATATCTTTATATAGATCTGAAGCTTGTACTAGTGGGAAATTGAGATATGTATGGATGCTCTGGTGATATAAAAGGAAAAAACCCAATGTAAATAAGGAAAGTCCTCATCACCAATTTAAAACAGAATATGGAATTGGAATTTATGGTTGGGAATGAGGCAGGAGATCTAGGTATCACTACATATCCTAAGGTGGAAGTAATCATGCCACACATATTTCTTATAAGGTAAATTTTTATCATAAGTAAAGTGAACCATAACTTTATTTCCAATGAGTGTATCCATATCCATCAACTACCTGAGGAAATAAATCCCTCATGTAAATCAAGTTCTTACATTAGTGCATTTTATTATTTGAGATCACATGGGATAGGCCTCTCAAAGTAGTTTTAAGTTGATCAAATATGGACCACTCCAAATAGTTTAACTTCATATGGGATAGACAAAATTTCATGTATTTTAATTTCATGTGATAAGGTATATGTGTTATATAGTTTATAGTCATATATCTAGGACTTGAATTCCATTCATTTTAAGGTCATGCGACGAGAACCTATCTATGGAACTTTGAGTAGACTAGGCTTATGTGAAAAATGGAATAGCATTATCTTAGTATCAAGTAAGGAACCTATCATAAATTAGGACTCAATTTCATAATAAGGGTATATAATCACATCCAAATATAGGGCCATCAAAAGATACGATATGCATGAGAGTTCCATAACACAATGATATAATTCTTGAAAATTGAGGACATTTTATCTTAGCATCAGTTCATGGATAAGGAACTATATATTTGGGATCCTTATATAAATATTTCTTGTATATAAAGAAGTCATATATCATGTAATAGTAACTATAATCTATTTAGAGTCTTATAGTATAGACCATGTTCCATGAAATTTAATGTTATATGACTAGGACTAACATGTTGTATAGTTTAGAGTCATGTAGTGAAGACTTTATCATGTAGTTTTATATCATGGGATAAGGATGTGGTTCACCCATCATGAAATTATGAAAATAATTTCTTGATAAATATTACATTACTGGTGGACATGATATTCTCTCTATTTATCGTAATCAAGGAATGGTCTCTACTATAGCATACCTTACTTATTATTTATAGTTCTTCCCATTTCATTTATATATTTAGTGATTTCTTCCCAAGTATCATGGGAGTTTTTTAATCCATCGCTAGTTATCCTTATATGAATTGTTATAGGATAAGCCTCTTATTGAATGATCACGTGACAAAATTTTGATGAACCTTCAGGTTTTGTAGTGTGTACAACCATTACTCATCAAGTCATATCTAATATTGTTTGTATAAAATAACTAATTACATATTCCAATGAGAGGTGATGGAAATTAAACCTTAATGGGAAGAACCACTTTTTCATTATACAAGAGAATATGAAGTTTTCTTTTTGGTACTACATTTTGTGGTGAGATAAACCCACAAAGTATATAAGAGCATGCCTGGAATCAACTCTTTCCTTTTTCTACCATCTTCTGAATTATATTAGGCATGGTCTTATTAAAGGCCTCTATCTATCCATTCACTACTACAAGATAGGAGGATTATTGGTTGGATTGAATATTATATCTTGATATAAAATTTTTAATTTTGAAGCATATAAATTGGTATTGGTGTCCATCAATATTGTGTGTGGGACACCAAATCTAGTGATGATATTAGGCTTTCTGAAAATTAGGATGGTATTTGTCCAAAATTCCTTGAGAGATATATCATTAGATCACATGGGGAATAAATATGTGGTAATAATGATGTACATGAATTATCTAGAAGTAACTGGGGTATATGGCCCCATGATATATATTCCCTATATGAAAATTGACCAAGAGTATTTAGTGGAGTGTAGAAACTTTAGGGATTCATGAATAAATATGGAATGTATCTAACAATAATGTATATTTATTTTAAACTCTATGTAGTCATACATCATTGATAGCTAAAATTATCCAAGTATTCTAATTTAATGGAATAATTTTTTTCCATATAGGTGGTATCCATAGGCACCAACATAGAATTTTTACATAATCATAAGTGTATCTCTATATCAAATGCTTCAAAGGAGGAGGACATAGAACACTCATTTACAGAAGACTTTATAAGAATTAAAGTTATCATAGAGGATAAAATTTATTTTCTGAAGATTAATACATAACATATTGGATTGATTTGGTGTAGGAATTTAATTTAGAGGTAGCATTATAAGATCTTAAGTCCATATGGATGTTCATAAATAAGTAGGATTTTGAATTTTTTGTCTAGTGGTCAGTTAAAATTGAGAATTGGAATTTGAAATTTGTTCTAGAGTCTTATAATACCTCAATAGAGGTGTTTGGGGATTTTTTGGATGCTCAAGGGATGTCTTGGGTCTTATAAATTCCTTGGGAGTGTTTGAGGTGGTTGTATCATCCTACAATGTAGTGGGCCACTGGCCATCCAATGGCTACAGAAAATAGACTAGTAGTCTGCTATCACCACCAGTTGTCTTGTGGTCTATACTAGCTAGATGGTGGGGGTATTAAAGGGTAAATATTACCCTTCCCCCACCCCCTCAGGTTTTTGAGGGGTCATCCCCCTTTTATTCCTTGTTTCTCCCCCACATGGAAGGGGTTTTCCTCCCCCTATATTCCCTTCTTTAAACCCCTTCAAGGGGGTGTTTTGGGAGAATTTTTAGTGGGGATTAAAGGTGCATGATATTCTATATCTTCCCATATAATCTCCTTCTTTTCCTTACTAATTTGGAATTATTGTTTTTAGGTTGAAAGTGGTGATTTCATCAAAGAATGGTGAAATATCCTGTTTTTTTGAAGGGGATTTCATACATCCTAGGAAGATGACATATAGATATGACGTCCTCCTATCACCACTCATCATTCCATTAAAGGTATATTATTCCATGGATTTTTCCATGGATTTTATTTCAATTAAATTTTATTAATTATAGAAAGGGTTTCTTAATTTAATTATTTTCCTCAGAATGGTGTCAGGGTCTCTTAAAGACCTCTAATAGGTTGTTGAATTCGATTACGGTGTGGTGCAACAACCAGGTGAGTTATCCGAAATTATTTCAAGTTGGAATTGAATAAATTAATTAATTATAATTGTTATAATTAATGATTATTTTTTATTTATTGGAGCTAGGGGATCAGGTTATTAAGCCAGGTCCAGTTGATCAAGGATGGGGATAGATGAGCTTAGACAGACCATGGGGTGTTTTACCGACCCTTGGATATAATAGTTGAAAGGTACTTAAATTTAGTTGGGATCATGTACTTTCTTTATAGCTTTATGATTTTTATGTGTCATGCGATGTGTGAGATAAAAACTTTAGGTGAGGCCCCCTTTTTTAAATCATTATTTAATTTAAATTAGTGATTAAATTAAAATTAATTCCATAAATAAATGATCTCAAGGGGTCATGAACAACCCATGTGGGATAGCTTGGCACCTTGAACATTGATGGTCATGGTTAGGACTATTGAGATATTAGTTGGCCTAAAAAACTCTTGATATGTGAGGATGAACTTAACGATATCGATTATCCCATGCTAAAGGGATTAAGGCAACTCAATCTAGGGGTGAGTGTGGGATTAGAAGGCCTTTAGTGATTAAGTTTTAGGAATTAATTATAAACAATGAGTTGTTCGGGCTCAATATAGATAAGGGTGGGATAAGAAATCCTCAATCATCCACTATGTCCAAGCCTATGTGGATAAACCTTAGGTAGACTGGGATAAATTTGGGTGATCAAACTGTCCCAAACTGACCCTGAGAACCGAGATGGACCCTGAGACATCTCCTGACTATTTCCAATGCAGCAAACCCAATATAAACATCAAGTTTGTGATACCTTGATGTTGATGATGTCAAGGAACATGATGAATTAGAGCATGAGGTGTTGACTTGAGACCATGACTGATACTAAGGACCCAAGAAATGGCGCCTTCATTATATTGAGACTAAGGGGCCCCATGGGTGCCTCGTTGACAGACTGACCTTGAGTGGGTGTACATGTGATGGTAGTAGGTATCACCATGGAACTTATAGCATATTTTTGATCCAGAGCGGTTGTAGATTGTGGTTTTGGACATGGGAACTTGTCTATCCCTCATGTTCCTTTTTTCGGGTTATGGAATGTTCCATTAGGGTTGGTGTGACACACGGCTAGGCAATCATGGATATGGAGATGGGTATACAAATGGGTCAGCTTGTTTTAGAGTTGGGTATGGTTGGAGCTTCCATGTAGTTATATCTTAGCGTTAGATCCACCATGGATTTATGGCTCAAATATGATATGGTATTCCATGGATTTGGATCACAGATGATAGGACTATAGCATACCTTGTCCCTAGAACTGAGAGGATATGATATAGACTACCATGGATTTGGATCATGAATGATAGGAATATCAAGGGAATATTCCCTATAGTCAATAGGATATGTTAGGGGTTTTCAAGGATTTAGATCCTAGGTGATAGGGATTTCACGGGCCTTGTCCATGCAGTCATGATGATGATAGGGGCTGCCCTAAATTAGCAGCTCATATGATAGGGATTTCATTGGATGGGTCCCTAGAGACATAAGGATTAGTTTGTACTACCATGTATTTGAATATTAAGTGTCACTTGGGATGCATAGTATTCAATATATGCTCATAGACACCCCAATATTATCCAAAATAGGTGTGGTTGGTCAGGGCCATGGGCCTAAGGATTGATAGTAATTTATTTATTTTTCAGTGGTTATTTATTATACCACCTATCATGCCACATGCACATATAACTGCATAAAATGTTTATTATGGGACTGAGTTTAATATTCCTTACTGAGTTTTGTACTCACACCCTACTTAGGCTACCGCTTCACTTGGGAACTTGACTAGATGTTCACTTGGTTACAGGCATAGGTTGGGTTGAGGATCAAGATAGAGTAGTTGAGCAGGATAGCTCAAATTGTATCAAGTGACTAGATGAGTTTTGTCTCAGAGATATATTGTACCCCTTTTCTATTTCTTTTATTTTGGTATGTATATGTAACTGGCCTAGTGGTGTTCTGTTATATGTAGACAGGGTTGTTCGAGCCACACTATATTTTATTTTTTATCTCATGTTTATATTTATTCAATTCCTCTTTTAGTTTACCATGTTATTTATGAAACTTAGTTGTTTAAATGTTATTTTGCACTTTGATACATGGCGTATAGTCTAACCATAGTAACACCTTAGACCCCAACTGCTAGTCAGTAGCCTCTAACAAATAGGGAGGTGCATTAGAGGTAATTTGGTGAACTGGTATGGCTACTGACCATAGAGTGGGTCAGGATTGGATGTTAGAAAGTGGTATCATAGCACTTATTATTTTTTACTTTCATGGGTATGTTATAATTAAGATTTAGGAATATTTTATAGCATGTGATGGATATCTTTCTGGTGCATTGAGAACACCCGATCTGGTAGGAAGTCTATCTTACCATGGTTAGGATTGATGCTCTTGGTTTTTGATGGTACAGTTGTGTATAATTTTCTCTTCAAAATATGCATATGTGTTTTGAATTTTCTGATTTATAATGTACTTCTAGACTTTTCCTATTTTTAATAAGATAGTGATTGAATTTTAATCTTGTCCTATAGTGGCAACTGGTATCCCATGTATTGTATCATCCACTAAGGATCCATGTGCTATAATCCTACTAGTATGTGATCTTACTAATGACTGAGTCTTGAGTGTTTAAAGTTTAAATGACTGATCATACAATGTTTTATCATATAATTATTTAATATAATTCTACTCAACTTGGGAGACTTTTATATGGATTTTTTTAGATGGAAGTTCATGTGGATCTATAGTGAAGTGTTTGATAGTGAGGGAGATGATGTACAGGATGTGTAGTGACACTGGTGGATTGTTACAGCAATAGGTTCCTAATGATAAACCCATTATGAAGTGTTTTTATTTAGGATTTATTGTTTAAAATGTAAATAACAACCTATATGATTTTTTAGTAAATATATTGGGAAGTAATTCTATCTAACTAAACCTCGTGTTTGTGGTTTGACACAGATCATCTATGTAGATACCTCACCCCAGATATCCTGGAGTCAGTGTCTACTAATAAATAAATTGGCATGATAACATGGAATCAATACCTGAAGTACTAATCATTTTAGTAGTCTTGGTAAACTAGATACATAAATGAGTCTTGTATTACAAAAAATAAACTAATTAAAAAATAATTGTTTCCTAAATAACCTCAAGGATAACTCTAAACCATCTAGTAAATCCTTGAATATATTTCATAGTACACTTCAAGGATTCTTGGTGAAAGAAACATAATAAGGTTGAGCTCAAATGCTCAGTAAAGGAAAAATATAGTGGAAGCAATAATGAATCAATGAGAATAATAATTATGTCATGGTAAATAATAGAACACACACACCATATAATCAAAAAACTGAGAAGGAAGTGCTTAAACAATATGGAAAGGTAATAAATGGAAACACATTCCACTCAAATAAATAGAGAAGGAAAAATAAATATAGAAAGTTAAGAAATTTAAACACATGTTATTTAATCAATTAACTGAAAATTAAGTGTATCCATAGATATATATAGGAAAAATGTCATGGATGAATAATAACTGAAATATATATGAAGGGAATGATTAATTATTGGATTTCATGTCTTAAGAACATGAGGGACTATACTTTAATTATCCATCCTCTGGATAGTTTAAAACTACGGATAGAAACCCATTTAATTTTTACAACTTTTTTGTCTCATGAGAGCCTATAAATGCATCGATGAGCTATATAAGGGCTCCACCTTTCATTTCCAGTCCAAATAATTCCTCATATTGAATAATCAAAATAAATAATATGCCTTATAAAATATCTGTATTTGAATAAATAATACACAATTATAAATATTTCCCCAAAATAATCAAATAAATGACCAATCAGACACTGTTAGTAAAATGGTATACGGTTTAGGCAATACAAATATCCATTGCATGAGAATAAGGATATTCAAAAAAAATTGAAATGTAAAATTATTACAATATAGTTATTGTTTCAAGAGAAGTTTAATAATCACAAAAGTAAGTGAGATTTAAAATATAATCATTAAGAACAATCTTGAGGAGAATAAACTTTAAACATTCCAAAGTGTCACATACCACATTGAAAGATTTGAATCATAATCTACAAAAAGGTATGAAATTAATAGAAATATAGAATATTGTGAGAATAATTTGATTCATGATATAACATGAAAAATGAAGTGTACACACTGAATAAAAATAAATTGGTGCATAATAACAAATAAGTCTCAATGGAAGGTAATTTGAGACGAAATTACCCTACCTTGAGTTTCCTTTCACGTGAACGTACTTTAAATTCCTGTATAATAAAATTATGTTAATTTTATACATTATTGATAAAATTTTTCTTGTTTAACATTAATTTTATTTCAATTTTTACTATGTTTTATACAACTACTTCAACAATTAATTTTGTGTCGGGTGTTTTGATCAAATTTGGTTTATGTGTCAAAAATAAATTTTGTAAGTCAACTATGGTTGAATGGTTCATTATATAACATCTCTAGAATAATAACCATAAAATTATTATAACATTTATACATAAATTATACTTTTAAAATCAATCATTAAATATGGAAATAAAAAATGAATCAATGTTATGATCATGGAGACGGTAGGTCGTACATACGTATGAGTAATGTTCTCATTTTTTAATGATCGTTATGGAAAGAAGATAAGTAACACCATATCTTTCTAGAATGATAATTATATCATAAATACCATATTATTTAATCATGTACACTTATATAAATAATTATTTTTATGAAAAAGGAACCACATCATGTTGAGGAGGTGGTAGTCCACACATCCATGAACAACCTTATCACTTTTTAATTGTGTGAAAATTAAATAAATAAAATGATATATATATATATATAGTATTTTTCAGAAAGGTAATTATTTCATTATTATTATATATAGGTTTTTTATATCACGTATATTTAATTAAAACCATTTTTTATACATTCCATGTTTAGTGTGAATGAATCACAATACTTCGAGAGGGTGGTAGTCCAAACTTCCTCAAACAATGTTATCGTATTAATGTAAAATGGGAATTATTAAAGGTACGTGTAATAAAAGGATTAAATAAGTATAAAAGGAATAATAAATTTCATATATATAATATATAAATATATTTTACATCATAATGTCCACCATTATAAGTGGTAAGGTAAAAATTAACAATCATTGTTTCGTGAGGCAGTAGTTTGTCGTACACAGAAACAATATGTTCATTACCCATTAGATGGAAGTGTGTGTAAGTTTAGGTAAAACCCATATCATAAAAATATACTATTATATTGAGGATTATTTTGTTTTTATACAAGTATATAATAATAAGGGTTGAGGGTTTTTAGAATTAAAAAAAAGGCTTGAGAGAAGATGTTATCTCTTAATCGGGTAACTATGTTTGGTTTGTACCAAAACAATTTATTTAAAGGATTTATTCCCTAAATGATAATTCTAGGATGAGGGGAGGTATTTTTAAGATATATTTTTTAAGATCTTGGACTAACCTAAGTGGTTTTAGAGTTGTGATTAATGGGGATAGGTGGTGGCCTTTTATAGGGAAGGAAAATGACTCACTTGGAATTTTTAGAAACAAGTTAGGTGTACACATGTTCTTAACTAAAAAAAATTGAAAGTAGACCAAAAAATAAATAATTGAAGTTTTATGTATTATATATGTTTCTATAAAATGTGTTTTTTACAAGTGTTTGGGTCATTTTGGCCTCTAAGTTAAAGGTCTAGTCCTTTATTAAGCTTAATTTTGACTTAATAATTGTAATTAATTTTAATTAATATCACTAATAATTTTGGTAAAAAACAAATTTGGTCTTATTAGACATTATAAATTATTCTGATTCCAAATATGGAATCCATTTTTAGAAATTTAAATCATATAAGTGGCATAATTTAATATAAATTTCATCCCATAGGCGGGACGACAATGCAAGTTTTTTAAGTAAAAACATTTGAATGTTTGCTATGTTTTTATAATAAATTTAAATGTGAAATTGATTCCAATGAAATAAATTATATTAACTGATAAAAATATTACCTAATTAAATATTAAAACAAATTAAAAGTTCAATTTAACATTATAAATAAATTATATGAAAAAAGAAGTTTTGAACTAAAATTTACTATTTTTAACTATTCGTTAAAAAAATGAAATGTTTCAAAAAAAAATTCAAAAATTCACCCTAAACTAATTATTATGTTTTTATTTCAAATATGAAGTTTATTTTGACATATTAAAATAATTAAAATTTCAAAATTTCTATTTAAAATGGGTTTCTCCATTAAAAGGAAGTAAATTTGCCTTTATAAAATATAGGTTTTTATATATAAAATACAGTTTGTTATTATCTTATGCATATCAAATCAAATGGATGAATATAAAAAATATTTGATTGAATATAATATATATATATATATATATATTACATTAATATCACTCAATAATTGTAATTAATTTAATCTATTATCGTGAAACAACTTTTTGATAACAAAAATATTTTCCTATAAAAATAATCAATTGCTTCTTATATTAATTTCTAATTAATTTAGGACCAATTAATTCATTATATCTTTATATGAACCATAATTTTCATAATTTAGTTATTACTATTGATAACTACTAATTTAACATCCAGTTTATATCTCATTATATTTTAAAAATATATTATTGTTTGATAAAACTTGATCTTGCGTGTAACACAAGCCATCGAGGAAGGTCACTCATGTGTATAATGTATGATAACTCGGTTTTTCAGGAATTCAAATATATGGAATACATTTTAAATGGTAAATATATTATAAATAATCTGGATACTATATTACCTTACACATTTGGTATCGCATGTCATATACACTTTCGAATACAAGGTTCTTACTTTAGATTTTCCGGACATCACATTCTCCCCACCTTATTTAAATTGAGTCCTCACAATTTAAACTCAATCATGGTGATATATTTTTTGATACTTGATATGTTTTAAATCCCACATCATGAGAAGGTTTCATAATTCATCCTCTATAAAATAGAGAATGTAAATTAAAAAGGTCACATGGACTACCATGTAACTAGGTCTCTAAGTATGAGAATATTACTGGAAAGTAGATATACTTATTTATAGGAAAAGTGTAAATATTTATAGGGAGTGAATGAGTTCATCAATAAAAAACAAGTGAATGGTCAATGGAAATTTGAGGGCCTCAAATACATAAATATGTAATGATTTAAGAGACCATCAGTTTAATAGAAATTAAGGTATTAGGATAATATTTTTGTTTGAAGATATGTTTCCTAATATTGAGGAATTTTTTTATTTCCTAAGAATATAAGAAAATATACTTAATTGATATGTTTCTAATTAATAAGATAAATCCTAACTTTTTTTGGTGCTTTTATCAAATTCTAATTGATTCAAAAATTAAATTTTATGCCTGAATCACTAAAATAAATTTCTGAAGGATCTTAAGGCCAATAAAAGAGTGAAAATCATTACTATTTTTCTTTAACTATCTTCCAAAACAAATATGGTTAATATATTAATCTCCAATCCTCAAAATTGATACTATTGGTTCGTCATTAACATTTACTCATCAAATTGTTTAACTAAAAATAATGAAAATTTAACCAAGAAATTGTGTATGTTAGTGGTTAGTGTGAAACCCTTATCATCCTTCGGTCATGGGTTCAAGACCTGCGGCATTTCCGAATTTGATTGGTTGTCACCTAGCTTATAGGTTGTCCTTTTTTAGAAACAACTTAATATAATTTTCAGAATAAATATAATTGACATCCTTGAAATGAGGTTAATCACTAAATATACTTTTAACTTTGATTTTCAATATAACCTCAATACATAAATACTTTATCCATTTATTTTCCACACATGTCCTTCCTTGGTCTAGGGTTTACCCATAATATCATTTATAGGACTTCTAAATCACGAAACATTATCATTAATATAAAAAACCTTAGTTTTAACCAAGATTGTTCATTATTAAAATCCTTTATAGTGATTTATAAAGAAAATTTGAATTATCCAAAGCATATCCCTCGGGAGTGTCAAACCAGGTGCATAGTAAGGCCCATTTTAATGTACCAGGTTACCCTGAGTTAGTCTCAGAACACCTTACCATAGTTGTTACTCCTAGGTACATCTATTACAGAACCAAATCAACTTGTTGTATCTAAACATGGATGTATTTATAATAATACCCACATAATATATACCTTAAAAAAAATTCATGGATGCTTTTCTATACTTATCCTCAATTTCTATCTTAGTATTATGTTCTCTAACATATATGAAAGCGTGGTCGATTTTCGCCTATCTGCCGGTCAAGGTTCCGGTGCTCTGCTAATCTGTATAGCAGCACTCGGGTCGAATCCTCGGCAATGATACATTTTTATAGTCGGTTATTTTTAGTTAATTGTATTCTGATTGGAGGGTTTGTTTACAGAGCTTATGAATTAATTTATAGATGATTTTTGATTTAAAAATTTGATAAATATTGGGGTGAGTTCATTATTGGGGATTTATGCTTATGATATCCTTGAGATTTTATTTATATTACATTAAATTAATACCCACTTCACAAGATGATTTTGATCAGAATTCCCATGTGTTAAAGCTTTAATTCAAGTCGTAACTTAACTTAGGGTTCTAATCATTACCATTAATTATTTATGGTAGTGTATTTTTTGTTCCAATAATCCATGTAATCCACATATTAAACAAAACATGTCATTAATCCATGACATATAAAGGTCAACATACACAATATTAACTCAAAGAATACTCATCGAGCAAAGGATCTCAATCACATAATATCCCAAAATTATAACTCATACCAATGTTATATTTACTCATCCATTTAAACTATTAGTAATCTGGTTATAATTATTATGATGATAAATTAAGAAGATAAGAAAAACAAAGGTATAAGAAAAGAGTGGTGCGTTGAACACAGACACAAACGATGAAGGGAATTAAATACTGACTTTAGATTGAATGAGAAATAAAAAGAAGGGAAGAAGATTCAGTTGTATTTAAATTATTTTAATAAAATTAATATTAAACTAAAGAAGGTGGATGATAATAAGAGATATTGAAGAAGAAACATGAATTAAAACAGAATTACAAAGAAAGAGACTTACAAGATTACAAAAATCAAGAACACAAAAATAAATGAAAACAAAGAGAGGAGGAAAGGTCACTCAAGTGAAAACTTGAGTATGGAAGGTCCTAACAAGACATTGGAAAGGCTTTGTTCATGTCAATATGTTCTCCTCTCTTCTGAAATTCCAACTCTTTTGAAGGAGAGGAGGGGGATTTATTTATAGCCCAAGGAACTGGACTGTCAGCATTCCCATTATATCCCTCCCCTTAGACCAACAATTTTGACATCCAGACAGCCGAATATTGAGATATCTCATTCATAAAAGTTTTAGATAATAGTTTTTTCTGACTTATCTCAAAATTTCTAGTCATTTGGACCTATTTATCCAAAGTTATGGCGGTTTTATTAAATAATGTTGAACTGTCCATTTCAATCCATTCTTTTTCGATGGCCAAAATGTTAATGGATTTTAAAATAGGAAGATACCTTAAAATCCGAATTATTTCTTCAATAAAGTAGGCTTCCTATATCTATTATTTCACACTTAAACATATCAACTTGATTTGATGAATAGATCAGGAGACATGTCATGAATACTGTACTGATTTTAATTCCTAGCCAGAATGGTGGGCTGAGTTTAAATGAATCGGTTGGGCCACTTGTATTTGGATTTGGGACTTGAAATTTTTATCCATGACTACTTAAATTGTCCTCAGAACCTTTGAGGAGAATGAAGTAATTTTAACTTCTATATTGAGCCCAGTAATTCAATCTTCTGGGCAGGTCTAGTTTCTTCACAGATTCTGTAGGCCCTCTCGTGTGGTCCATATGAGCCTTCAAATGGAAGAATTGGCCCATGACCCCTTCTAATGAAATGTTTTAAATTTAACTAGGAATCCTAAAAAACAATAGCCACGCAATTTGGATCAGTAGGGGGAGAGTTATAAATAAAATAGTAAACTGACTCAATTGGACTACTTCTAAAAATGTTCAAAAATTATACTTAGTATTAAAACATTAATATTTCACACAAATTATGCACATTTCATATAAAATAAGTAAAGGGAGTTTATAATAATTCATGAAAATATTAATAACATCAATATGTTTTCCTAAACCCAGTTCCCAAGGTTGCTACTAAACTTTCTTTGATACCACTTGTAGTGAAACGACCATATATATCTGAGAGTTAGTGTCTGCTATTATTACATTGGCATGATTAAAAGGAATCAAGACTCTAAGGACCAATCAGTTTAGTATTCTTGGTAAACCAGATACATAAATGAGTCTTTTATTACAAAATAATACACTAATTATAACATACTTTTTTCCTAAATAACCTCTAGGATAACTCTATTCAATATATAAATTATTTTATATTATTCACAGTACATTTCTTGGATACTTGGGGAATTAAACATAGTAAAGGTGAACTCAAATGCACAGTAAGTGAAAAATATATCAGAATTAATAATGAATTGATGAGAATAATAATTATGGCATGGTAAATAATAGAACACACATACCATATAATCAAAAAACTAAGAAGTAAGTTCTTAAAAATATGTAAAGTTAATAAATGTAAACACATTCCATTCAAATAACTAGATAAGGAAAAATAAATATGAAAAGGTAAGAAACTGAAACATATTCCATTTAATCAATGAACTAAAAATTAAATGTATCTATAGATATGTTAATGAAAAATCTCATGGATGAATAATAACTAAAATATATATATAAAGGGAATTCTTAATTATTAGACATCATGTATTAGGGTCATGAGGACCAATACTATCAATATTTATCCTTTGGATAGTTTAAAACTATAGATAGAAACTCATTTAATTTGCACAACTTGTTTGTCTCGTGAGAACTGATCGATGCATCAATGAGCTATATAAATTCCAAGATTTACCCTTCATTACTAGTCTGAATAATTCCTTATATTGAATAATAAAAATAAATAATATTCCTTATAAAATATATTTATTGAATAAAGAATACATAATTAACAATATTTCGCCAAAATAATCAAATAAATTTCAAAGTAGACACCATATGTAAAATGGTATACGGTTCAAGCAATACTAAAATCCATTGTATGAGAATATGGATATTCAAGTAAATTTAAAATGAAAAATGATTAAAATATAGTGATTATTTCAAGATAATGTTAATAATCATATAATGAAGTGAGGTTTCAAATATAATCATTTAGAACAATCCCGAGGAGAATAATCTTTAAACTTTCCAATGTGTCTCATACCACTTTGAAACCATTGAATCATAATATCGAGAAGGGTATTAAATTAAATGAAACATATACTATCATTATAATAATTGTATTCATGATATAACATGAAAATATAATTATATACACTGAATAAAATTGAATTGGGGCATAATAACAAATAAGTCTCACTGAAATGTAAATTGAGACGAAATTCCCTTACCTTGAGTTTCCTTTTGGGTAAACGTCCTATAACATCCCGTATAATAAAATTATGTTAATTTTATACTTTATGGAGAACCTTTTTCATTTATATCATTACTTTTAGTTCACTTTTTACAATCTTGAATACAACTACTTAAATAATTAAATTTATGTTGGGCGTTTTGACCAAATTCAGATTATGTGTCAAAAATAACATTGGTAAGAGAACTATGGTCAAAAGGTTCATTATATAAAATCTATATAATAATAAAAATTAAATAATTATCATATTTATATAGAACATATACTTTAAAAATCAATCATTAAATATGGTTATGAAAAATGAATCAACGTTATGATCATGGAGACGGTAGGTCATACATATACATGAGTAACATTCTCATTTTTTCAGTGATCATTATAAAAAAAAGATAAGTAACACCATATATTTATATAATAATAATTATATCATAAATACCATATTATTTAATCATATATAATTATATATATAATTCTTTTTATGAAAGTGGAATCACATTATATTTAGGACGTGGTAGTCCACACATCCACGAACGACGTTATCACTTTTTAAGTGTGTGAAAGGGTAATAAAGAAAATTATATATATATATATAGTATATTTTCATAAAGGTTTTTATTTAATTAATATCATATAGAGTTTTTATGTCACATATTTTTAATTAAAATCATCATTTATATTTTCCATGTTTAGTGTGAATGAATCACAACGCTTCAAGGGGACGGTAGACCACACTTCCTCAAACAAAGTTATCGTATTAATGTAAAATGGAAAGTATTAAAATAATGTGAAATAAAAGGATTAAATAAGTATTAATACATAATAAATATAATTTATATTATATAAATAGATTCTCCATCATAATGGCCACTATTAGGGGAAGGGAAAAATGAATAATCATCGTTTCGTGAAGTGATAGTTTGCTCTACACAGAAAAATCATGTTTATTACCCATTAAATGGATGTTTGTGTACGTATAGGTAAACAAAATAGCATAAAAACATACTAATGTATTTAGGATTCTATTTTTATTATAAAATAATATAATAATAAGGTTTTAGGATTTTGAGAATGGAAATAAAATTAAAAGTCTTGGGAGAAGATGTTACATATTAATTGGGTAACTACGTTTGGTTTGTACCAAAAGGATTTATGAAAAAAAAGAGTATTCTTGGATTAGGGGAGGTATTTTTAGGGGATATTTTTGTAGATATTTTCCAAACCTAAGTGGTTTGATATGTGTGAGTAATGTGGAGATGTGGTGGCCTTTTATAGGGAAGGAAAAAAGACTCACTTGGAATTTTTGGAAACAAATTAGGTGTACACAAGTTATTACCTAAACAAATTCATACCAAACCAAAAAAACAGTAATGGATTGTTTATTGGCGATAAATTTCCAGAAAATTGGTGTTGTAAAAGTGGTTATGTCATTCGTTTTCCTAGGTTAAAGTTTTATTTTTTTATTAACCTTAATTTTGACTTAATAATTGTAATTCATTTTAATTAATTTCCCTAATCATTTTGGTAAAAAAGAAATTTGGTCTTATTATAAATTATGAATTATTCTAATTAAAAATAAAGAATACATTTTTACAAATTCCAATAAAATTAGTGATATAAATTAATTTAAATTTCATCTCGTATGTGGGATGATAATGTGGGTTTTTGAAGTAAAAACATCTGATAGTTTGATATGTTTTTATAATAAATTTCAACGTGAAATTGATTCTACTGAAATAAAATGATTTAATTGATAAAAATATTATCTAATTAATATATAAAACAAATTATAATTATAATTTAAACTTATAAATAAATTATATTAAAAAGCAGTTTTAAACTAAAATTCAATATTTTTAACTTTTCATTAAAAAATGAAATGTTTCAGAAAAATATCAAAAATTAAACCTAATTTTTGTGTTTCTATTTCAAAGAAGAAGTTTATTTTTTAAATTTTTAATCAATTAATGTGTCAAAATTTAGATTTAAAATAGGTTCTCCATTAAAATTTGATAAAATTTCCTTTATAAAAATATAGGTTTTATATGTAAAATAGAGTTTGTTCTTATCTTATGCATATCAAATCCAAAAGATGAATATCAAAAATATTTGATTGAATATAATATATATATATATATATTACATTAATATAACTCACTAATTGTAATTGGTTTAATCTATTAGTTAGTAAAATAACTTTTTGATCATAAAAATAGTTTTCTATAAAAATAACCACTTTATATTAAATTGATTATTATATTTATTTCTAATTAATTTGTAAACAATTAATTTATTATATATTTTTATAAATAATAATTTTCATAAGTTAGTTATTACTATTCATAACTACTAATTTAACGGCCAGTTTATATCTCGTTATATTTTAATAATATATTATTATTCGATAAAACTCAGTCTTATGTGTATCATAAGCCATCGACGAAGGTCGCTCCTGCGTGTAACACATGTCAACTCGATTTTTCATAAATTGAAATATATATAATATATTTCAAATATTAAATATATTATTAATTGTCTATATATTATATTACCTTACGCACTTGGTGTCGCGTGTTATACATGCTACCGAATACAAGGTTCTTACTCTAGATGTTTGGGGAATCACAGTCTAGGACAATGTCATTGGATATGGAAATAGTTTATTGATGAGACATGATACTCTAGAGAATAACCTGATGTATAGATTCTCATATAGTATGTGTTACTTAGTTGTGGGCAGTGGTCATCCCAGGATATAGTCATCTATGTGACCCTATGTGTTTGGGCATGTTGATGTTGTTGGTTTTGAGATGGGGGTGTGGATGAAGCCATTGGACTATGAACTTCTGTGAGTTTTGGCCTATGAGCTAGGTGGTTATACCTAGTGACCCTCTGTTATTCCTAAAAGGATAGGACTAGGTGGGAGACCTAGATACCCTTAGTTCTGATTCAGAACCTAGTGGGTCTATGTGTGTTTGATTGAGGGAAACCTGACATAGGGGTTAGCTTGGGTTGTTGATTTACTTAGAGAATAAGTCATGGTTAGGTGCTTTAGGGTATTATACTGATACATGAGAGGTTCTTGGTTTATTGGTGATAATTTTCTTTAGTGATGGTTCTTGGGTATCAAAGTGTGGTTTCAAGGGTAGGACTAAGGTGATGTCTGGACCTATGTGTTTAGATGCACTTCTAGAAGTGTGTTTAGAGGGTGGGTGGATTATCATTACAGAAATGGTGTTAGATGGAGGTTAAGTATTTGGATGAGGTTAACATGCTTTAGATTGATGATGGTAACCAACAATGCTAGACATATTCCTATTAAAAATAAGTCATTTGATTATTCATGGAACTAGTAGGGTGCCCAATTTTGAAGCAAAGTTCCATGGGAGCTTCTATCATGTCAAGAATAATGATCCATATAGTAGGGTCAACATGACCTTTGTGGTGTGTGACTCAAAGGGGTGTGATTCAGGTGATGTATTGGGTTTCATGGAATAGTTGACCTGAGGGTTGACCTTGATGCACACTTTCATGGAGATGTAATGTCCGGTTTTAGTAGTAGGTGATCATGGCTCATGATGAGCAGCATGCATGGTTGGTAGTGAACCCTCTGGGAATACAATTGAGTAGTGGTATATGGTAAACCATATTTTAGGGAACGCACCATTGGATATTTGCGTGTGTTAAACCTCATTATGGTTTAGAATTCAGTGATTTCGATGGGAACTATTTAGAGAAGTAATAACAATGATGTTTTGGTGTTATGAGCTAGGGATCAGAGGTTTGTTTTGATAATTTTATGAAAAGGATGCTTCTAAGGTGGGGATATAGATATCAGGCATGAGTATGTCACCCTAATGTGGGATGGGGTGTGAGATTGTTTAGACCAATCATTTAATGGCTGTGCTGGCATTCTAATTCCAGTGAATAAATGGACTCGATAACTACTGCATTCCTTGTTAAATTCAAATTATAAATTTGGTTACATCTTTGGGTGAAATTTGAGTGTGGGTGTTATTATAGGGAAGGTTCATGAAAATCCAAGAGGGTGCCGAACCGGAGTTGCATTCGTTCTCGTGGTGTGGCATGATGAAAGAAAAGTATATTTGATGGTTTGGATAGGGAATATCACCAAAGGTAGGGTTAAACTATAGTGAACATGCTTAAGTGGTAAATAGGTGTATTCTAGAGTAAGTAAATTGATATCAGTTGGTTGATGAGGCATTGGTGGTTGCAATGAATAATATCTTAGGGAATTTTTTCAGAGGTGGTTTAGCTTGTGTTTTTACATGGAATTGAATGTGATGAGATAGAAAATACATTGGTTACATCGTTTTGGACAAAGAAATATTTTTTGGTTGGTAGGTCAAAGATTTGAAAGTATAATTAAGTGTGAATCTTCCATTCAAATTTGATGGGTTCATATCAAAATTTAGGAATGAGAGTGATGTTATCATACATGATTGGGTATGGCGAGTTATAGATCATGCTGGGCATTTCATTAGAATGTAGGTTGTTTTGGGTAAGAAATCCTAATTTAAGGATTTCCAAAGTGTTGTAATTGGAAATTATGGCATGACTCTGAAGGTGTAGAGCACGATGGGTTGGGTATTGTTTTGGATTATGACATGGTTGTGTCTCAGGATAGAAGGGATTGAGTAAGTTCCATATCGGTATTTCAGTGATTGTTGTGATCATTGTCTCTTGTTTCCATGGTTTATGTATTTTATGTTTAAAGTGTTTATTTAGAATATTTTTGGGTATTAAAAGGTAGAACATGGTAGTTTTAATGGGAATTTTGGACTAAGTTGGGCCGGGAAGTTTGGTTAGATGGACACTGAGACTTATCAAGGGAAAGAAGTAATCAGGTTGGTAGGTTGTAAAAAATTATGTATGTATGGGAGTTTTGAGTTGATAAGGGTTTTAATTTTTCATTTAGTGTATGGGGAAAATAGATAATATAAATTTAGAATCGATTTTTGAGGCTTAAAAAACCTCAAAATAGGTGTTTGGGACTTTTTTTCCTCAAGTGATGTCCCAGAGGCTCAAAAGGGTCCTAGGAGATGTCAGGGTGAATATTTTAAACTAGGATTTAGTAGGTTAATGACCAACTAGTGGGGGAATTAAAGTTTCAAAATTTCCCTTTTTCCACCTTGGTTTTTTAGGGGGAAACTCCCCCTGCCCCTTCTTCCCTATTCTTCCCTCATGCATCATGGGTTTTACTCCCCCTATATTCCCTTCTTCAAGACAATTCAAGGGGAAAGTTATAAGGGTGTTTTTAGTATAAATTTAAAGTGTGTTATATTCTATCCTCCCATGTCTTATCCTTATTTTCTTAGATGATTCATAGTAGTTTCATTTTAGGTATTAATTAGTGATTTTAATGGATAATGGTAAATCATCCATTTTTAAAGGTATTTCAAAAAACCGAAGAAGAGGATGTTATGAGATGATTTCCACTTATCATCACTCATCATTTCATAAAAGGTAAATCACACAATAGATTTATCCATGATTTTTATTTAAATTAAAAAACATTAATTAAGGAAATGATTTCATCATTTATAGATTTTCCTAGGAATGGTGTCGAGAGTCCACTATAGACCTATCGTGCGTCATTGGCTTTAGTTATAGTGCAGTGCGGTAACCTAGTGTGTTATCTATAATTATACGGAGCTGTAATTGAATTAATTAATTAATTAAATTCATTATATTTAATTATATTTTTTTTCTTATAGAATGGGGCATGGGACATTGAGGTTGGTAGAGTTGATTGTGGACAAGGCTGGATGGGATTGGGTGGGCCTTGGAAATGGATCCCTACCCTTGAAGATAATGGTGGAAATATCCTTAAAGGTAAGTGGTATTGTGTATTAGCATTATGGATTTATGATTTTATTTTATTTAGCATGCGATGCATGGGATTGATAATTTAGGTGAGTCCCATTTTTCTTAATTTTTTATTTAGTTTAATTTAAATTCTTAAATTAAAATGAATTTTAAACATGAATGAGTGTTAGGGGTCACGACCAACCCTTGTGTGCAAGCTTGATGCCTCAACCACTGATGGTCGAGGCTGGGACTATTGAGACATCAGTTTCCCTCTAAACCTCATAAGATGTGAGGTTGAAACTGAAGATACTGATTATACTATTCTTATGGGATTAATACACTTATATTTGGGGCTGAGTGTGGTCTTAGAATTCCTTGACTGAGTAGGTTCTTAGTATATCCTTATGGATGATGTGTTGTTTGAGCTCGATTGAGACAAGTACGGGATGGGTGATCCTCTCCCACCCTTGATGACTAGGCCTGGGTGGGTATACCTTTGGATAACTGAGACCAGGATGGGTGAGCAAACTGACCCAAACAAACCCTATGAACTAAGATGTTATATGGACCATCTCTTGACTTTTTCCAATGTTGTGAGGCCTCCTGTAGATGGAAAGGTTGTTCTAACCTGATATTGATGATGTTAAGGGATGTGATGACCTAGATCATCAAGTGTCTACCTGATACCATGAATGATATTGAGGACCCATGTGAGGGTTTCTCCACTATACTAAGGTAGAAGGTCCCCTTGGGTGTCCCATTAATAGACTGTCCTTGAATGGGTATACATGTGATGGTAGTGGGTGTCATTGTAGAACCCATACAAAAATGTTGATCCCAATGGGTTGTGGATAGTGGTGTTTGGAATATAAATATAGTTATACTTATTTTTTATTTTATTTTGTTAGGTTATGGAATACACTGTTGAGGTTGGTGTGACACATGGTTGGGAATCCATGGTCATAGATCCAGGTATAAAGATGGGATGCTATGTTTTGGATCCAGTTATGGTTAGAGCTACCACAAAGTTAGAGGTTGGTGTTGGAGACACTATGGAGTTGAGGCTCATATATGAGAGTGAATTCCATGGATTTGGATCCCAGATGATAGGATTATAGTGGGCCTCATCCTCATAGTCAAGAGGATATGAGAGGGGATAACATGGATTTGGATCCAAAATGATAGGACTGTCATCGGCCTCATACCTAGATTTTAGAGTGTATGATAGGTATGACCATGAATTTGACCTCAAATGATAGGGTTTCATGGTCATTATCACAAGAGTCGTGAGGATAATAGGCGATACCTTGTATTAGGAGCTCTTATGATAGGTTTGTTGTGGTATGATCCCTCGAAGTTGTGAGGATTGGTTGGGGAAACCATGTATTTTGAACCTTCATGTTACTTAGGATAAACAATCTTCAATATGTTCTTAGAGACACCATAGCACTAGTTGATGTTGGTATGCTCGATTGGGGTCATGGGAATAAGGATCGATAGTAATTTATTTATTTTTTAGCAAGTTTTTATTTATTCAATTTGGGAATATCACATGCACATATCATAGTATATGCTCAATAGTACGAGGCCATATTGGTGGTTCCCTACTAATATTTATACTAACACTCTGTTCATGCCTCCACTATACTTGGGTACCCAAGTACATGTTCACTTCATTGTAAGAATAGGTTGGGCTAAGGCCCGGGATCGCCTGGTCAAGCCGGATAGCTCAAATGGAAGCAGGTGATTGGATGAGGTTCGGGTTGAAGATGTAGTGGGTCCATTTTGTTTTATTTTTTTATTTTGGTGTGTATATATAATTGGACCAGTGGGTGGTATATTGTATGTATGGTAGGGTTTTTCATTCCTTACTAAATTTCATCTGTTGTCACCTATTAATATTTAACTACTTCTTATTTTATTTTATCATGTGATGTATGATACTTGGTTATTTATCTATTATTGAACACATTGATACGGGGGTATAGTCTCCCCACCGTACCACCTTAGTTCCTTGGTTCTAGTAATCATCATCTGACATACAAGGAGGTGCATCTAAGGTCATGTGGTAAACCGTTCTGGCTACTAATCATCGAGTGATCTAGGGAAGGAAATTACAAACATATTTTAAGAGAAATCTATCTATTTATGGTATCAATAAATTGGAAAAGATGGTATCATTGATCTAGGTTTTTTTAACCTCATTGATCTCTTCCATATAATTATTGATAAATAGAAATATCATCATATGATGTGTGGTGGGAATGATTGTTTCATCCTAGTATAGATATTATAGGTTTGTACCTATATTGGAAAATAAATATTATTGTGCATTCTATGAATGAGGGATGTGAGATAGTGATGGATCTAAGGGTAATTCATCCATCAACCCTCATATATAATCAAGAAAGGGATTTTATTCTTCTTTATTAATGGTGTAGTCTCCATCGATTTTCTTGATTACTAACTCTGATTCACCCTTGATATTCAATTGGGTTACTAGTGGCTACAGGTCCAATTCGAAGTATGAGATGAGGACTTGGTATTCTTCCTCATTATTAGAGCATATTTCTAATAGTAGGAAGGAGTAAGGTATAACAAATTTTATTGGGAAGATGAATAAAATTGCTAAGTTAAACTGGTTGAGTTTTAGGTTTTTCACCATCCTACCTATAGGTCTCCAAAAGGTTTCATCAAATTACATCTCCCATGTTTGTGAAGTTGTAAGAATAGGGAAATTATCTTCATCATTGAGATATTTTCCCAATAATGATTTTTCTTAGATATGGTACACTATGAGGAAATATGTTAATTCTTTCCCTTTAACCACATTTTGATATAGGAACTGAATATCAAACTTCTATAGAAAAAATTCCAACCATGTTAGATTCCCAGTTAACATTGGATGACTAAGGATATATTTTAGTGGATAGATATGATAAAGTAGGTGGACCTCATGTTGATACAGATTTAGTTTCTGCACTATGAATAAAAATTCAAGGAAAATATTATCCATGTCTAAATATCAAGTCTTAGTATCCAAAATTATTATGTTGAGTTAATATAAATTTTTCTGCTAGCCCACATCATTCTTATAAGTGAGGATGGAACCATGTGATCACTCTAGGGTCACCACATTTAGGGTGAGCAGCTTCCCTTCTACTAATGGCATCAAGACCAGTGGAAGCAAGAGATATTGCTTGATATTGTCAAAGGATCTCTAATAATATTTATCCAACTGATAAGTAACCCATTTATTTATTAATGTTATGAAGGGAAATCATTTTTTAGAGAGGTTATTTATGAATTTTTTTATATAATAAAGTTATTAATGGATTCCTATTAATACATTGACGTTTCAAGGAGGGGATATATTGAGTATAGCCTTTATATTTTTGGGATCGAACTTGATCTCATGATGGTTAACCAAAAATCCAAGGAATTTCCCTAGTGTTACCCTGAAAGTGCATTTCCAGTGGTTTATTTTGAAGATATATTATTGAAAGTTGCTGAAAATTATTTCAAGACTATAAAGATGATCACAATTTTGTTTATATTTGACCACAAGATCATCCACATAGAACTCCATAGTCTTCCTTAGAAAGGAATTCGATATATTTTTCGTAGCATGTTCATATGTGGAATCATCATTATTCAAGCCAAATATAATTACATGATAAAATTATACCCCTTTGGGGTGTTCTAAAGTGGTTACCTCTTATTCTTCAAGGTCTATTAAAATCTAGTTATAGCCTAAATACCCATACATAAAGGAGAGGGATTGGAAGATAGTCACTGAATTGATTATTAATTCTATGATTGGGATTGGGAAATAATTTTTTGGATAGTTATGATTAAGGTCCCTAAAATAAAAGAAGACTTTGATTTTTTTAATTATTTTACTTTACAATGATGATATTAGAAAGACGCTTTGGGTATTGAACTTCCAGGATCAAGTTTTCCTTGATCATTTTATCAAATTTGGATTCCAATTTGGAAGCATGGGTTTAATGCATTCCCCTTACTATATGTATATAACCATAATGATCGTCTAGAAAACCTAAATGGTGAGAGGCCACTCAGGTATTCGATCTAGGAATTTCCATATAATTATAAGCAAATACATCCCAATGTTACTTGAATAAGAATATATATTTGTCTTTTTTCCTCGGGGTTCATGGGGGTACTGATCAATATAGGCCACCAATCTTCCTTTGTATCCAAATTAACATGTCTAAGTTCATAAAAATGTTAATGTTTTCTTCCTTGAATGTCGAAGGAGAATCCATGAGATATTATTCTTCTTACATTTATTCTTATTCTTTATTATCGGAAGTGTAAAATGGATTGAAATTTTGAGACCTAGAAGATGATATGGGTAATGTTTTTCTTTTGTGTGGTTGGGTTTATCTAATGTGATCGATACCATGGTAATGGGAGTAAATATTCCTAAACCTCATGATGTTTTTATTTAACGATTCATACCCAATTGATTTAAGAGATTAATTTACATCATCAAAATATCAATCAGACCTGATTTGTGGTAGATACACTCTGGGGTGAGGTTGATATGGATGTATTATTGGTAATCATTCCCTTTCTTGGTAGCATTTGTTCAATTGATACTTCCACCTAACCAAAATATGATGTGAATGTGATTTGTTGTTTTAATTCACCATTTATCATGAACCATGTAACATGATGAATTCTTATATTGAGAGTTTTCACCTCAATTCAGTTGATGGGAAACACATATTTTTCACTGAGTTTTCTCTATGAATTGATAATCATGGTTTCCATGTCATTGTGGGAATAAATATGAATGGAATTATTTACCATAAACTATTTATAATCTATTTTGTATAACCTTATATCTATATATTTAGATTCATGATACTGAAAGTGGAAACTATCAATATATAGCACCATGATTTCTTCATTGGTAAAGTACTTCAGAAATTGGTGATATGTTGAGAGAACTGTTGTGTGTATATAAGCTATGTCCTTCCCAGCAAGAGTTTGAAATCTATGTCATACTAGATCACCATGAATTTGGAGTCATAGATGAGTATACCAAATTGGGAGCTCGGTCTGATCTTTTCAATGTGTTTCTACTCACTCTTGTCATATACCTATATTATCTGGCCGGAGGGAGAAAATTCAGCCTCATTATAGATTAAACATCAAAGATTCTAGATCAAAATAAAGTTTTTCCCAAAACTATTATCGATTAAGTCCTGATGGGTGGGGATATTTTCAATATTATCAGATATGTACAAGGTTCTGATGTGACTAGGTATGTAAGCTTCTTGATTTTATTCTATAAAGGAAATAACCATATAGAATTCAGTAGATAAATTCTCTATATGTTATGACTTGACTATGATAACTTCATCCTTGTACTCTTGAGGGATTTATAGGGACTCGATGAGGGATTCCCCCAAGTTATTTTTGATAATTAAAGGGTATCTATGATTGATAATTGTTGGTTGGAGTGAGTATCTCAAGGGGGGGGGGGTGAATTGAGTTCCCAACAAAATTTCTGTCAAAAAAAGTTTAAATAAAATCCCCTAATTTAAAATAAAACTCTTAGTTAATCGAAATAGTATTTTGATAAAACTTTATTCTTTTAAAATATTTATCAAATCTTGATTAGTTCTCTATTAAAATAATAGTCAAAATAAAATTGAATTTTGAAATCAATTTACTCCAATAATTTATAATATAAACACTAGTTGCGATAGACTATCAAAGGACTAATTTTGTTTAAAGTTTAAAACCAAATTCAATTTAATTCTTTGAAATGTAGAAAACAAAACATAGTCGTACAGTGTAATAAAACAATGGGCTTAGTCACAAGCTGAGACCTAATACTCTACCCTTGGAAATCACCATCTGACAAGCAGATTATAAAACTATAATCTAATCAACAACTTGGATCGGGTATAAACACAACTGATTACAAGTTTTTTAGTCCATATAGGGACCTCTTACCAAAAAATGGCAGGTAATAAAATAACCACATGCTACAAAAGGACCTATTCTACAAAAAAACGTGGGTAAGAAGATGAAAATGATAGAATACAATATAAAGTATTCTCCAGTTCTATCATTGGAGTCAGTGTGTGTTGATAAACAGAGAAAACAAAACACTACTCAAATGTAAAAGAAAATAATAGAATTAAAAAACAATACGATATATAAAAGTTAATGCTGCTCAGTTTGAAGTGATCTAGATTCTTGAGTGTCCTTAGATATGTCTTGGTGAAGATATCAAGCTATTTTTCGGAATGTGGCAGTAAAATATAGCATCGTAAATCTCTCTTTGTTCTGATTATAAGAAAGTATTTGTATATTTAGTGTACTACACTGCTTCACAGTCGAATGTAAGTATGCAATGTGTAATATCGTGAGTAAATATCCTTCCATTATTCAGTAAGTAGTTTACTTGATCATGTGTTCATACTTTCAAACCACATTCACAATAGATTCATTTGAGAATATTAATCATTTCATTCACTTGTTTAAGAATAATTATCCACAAATTTTGGATCCTCAAACTAAGCTCTGACATTTACTTTAATACATCCCTTCAATAGTTAAGAAAATAATCATTAAATAATCCTTTTCATTAACTCCCATAATATAGAAAAAGGGAGTATTTAAAAAATTAATAACAATGATGGTGGCTCTTCTAGGGGTGATTCATCTCTGGCGGTGACTCATCTAAGTGATGACTCATTCTAGTGGTGACCCATCTTTGAAATGATTCAGTCTAGTTGTGACTCATTCTAGTGATGAATTAATATAGTGGTGACTTAGATGAACTAGTGGTGAGACATGTCAACTAACAGTGACTCGGTCTGGTGGTCACTCAAGTTTAGTGGTAGCTCATCTGGTGGTGACTCATTTGAACGAAGGGTGAGTCATGTATAGTGGTAGGACAAGCCTCGAAGTATCTCAACTCTAGTGATCATTCAAGTTTAGCAGTGAGACAATTGAACTAATATTGACTTATCCTAACACTTAAAAAAGTTTTAATTAGATTTCCTTATTTTATAAAATGTTATCATAAAATAGAAAACTCATTAGAAGTATAATATTCATGATTCATGATTCATTAAAATAAGTAGGTTCCAACAGTCTCCCTCTTTTTTATGATCAAGAATCATGTACTTTTTATAAACCATATGTAGAATAAATTTAGATATACATATATGAATTTAAAGGATTATATTATTATTAACATTTCAAATGTCAAATGTGAGATATATATCAAAGATAAAGAGTTACAGTATCAAAAAGAAATAAAATATTAGGGTAATTAAGGTTTTTAAAGGTAAATTAAATCACATATAAGTAATGAAGATATAAAAGGATAAATAAAAAATGGTATTATAAGTTGAATCCAAATAATTGTGCTATTAAGGATTAAATACATACAAATAATGTTTATAAAATAATAACCATACATATAAATATGATATTAAGAAAAAAGATAAGAAAATACAAATAAGTACGATTTCAACAGAATTAATGAAATGAAAATTCAATATCAAAGATAAACATGGTATCAAAAGTAACATATCAGGGGATGTATAAAAAAAGTATCAAAGATAAATTCCATTCTACTTTTTATCCCCCTTTTGGGATTATCAAAAACATAAAATAAGTATCATAAATTTATATAGTATCAAATTAAATCTTAGAAAATAGTGAAATAAGAAGTTATAAATGTCATTAGGCACAAAGATTTATGATGTTACAGCCCAAAGAAGATATAGGGGAAAGACAAAAAAAATACCTATCAAAGATGAAGGTCAATCAGAGTCACTCTCAACCCTAGAGGTAGGATAAGAATATCTTTTTCCTTTATTAGAGGAAAATGGATAGAGGTATAGGATAAGGATGTGGAAGTAATAGCTGGACATACTAAAGGTATAGAATGAGTATGAAACTCCCAAATAATGATAGAACAGAGATACTAGATAGATTCCTTAGGAGTCATGTGAACATATGGTATCATTGAGGTAAAGGTTCTAAAGAAGGAGAAGCTATGAAGGATGTCATGGTTATGACCTCTGGAGAAACAAAAACAATTCCAGACACATATAGAAATGGATTCATATGGTTGAAAAAATCCATGATAATATTTCATCCTATCTCTGTAGAACTAAAAAATTATATTTTTTCCCTCTATAAACAACTTAAGCAGAAGTTCCAAAGCTTTCAATTGGTCAACCTTCTCCTTAAATTCCCTGGTGAGAGGTGGAATTCTAAAATTCTTTTCCAAAACTTGAAATTAGTATTCAATTAATGTTTAGTATACACCCTAGAAAGGTAATATTTAATGGACTTTGTGATGGTTTCCCGATCACTTTAGGCTTCATTTAAACATTATTTTACCAGTTTATATATATGATCACCATGCTAACGTATTTGTCTCAGATCATATTGATTAGTAGCATGAATATCTACCAAATTAGCCTAAATATCCTATCAAATTATAGACCAGATCAACTCTAAATCCACTAAAAATGACGGAGTAGGAGTACAATATGTAGTTTCTATTGAAGGTAATGTCTCCAAACTCTCAATCATAGATTCCTAGATATAAGAAAAGAAATTTATCATATCCTCCATAATTGATCTCAAAGACTCTATATTACTTTCCAACCTATGAATTTATATCTCTAGTTCCTGAATGTGATGATTCATCTTTGGCTGAATATGAAAAACCATAAGCTTAAACAGGTTTCATTCATAAACCTCACTCAAATGAGTTCCTTGAGGTTATTAATACCTTAATATTCTACCAAATTATACAAGAATACTCCCTCTGAATGCATCCAAGTTTTCTCTAGATATAGAATCTGTAGGCACTCGAGTAGTGGGTAGAGGCATAGTAACCTCTATAGGCTCTGGTCTGATGGCATGAGCATCTAAACCAAAAGCTTGAATCTAGCCCAAATATCTATTAGGATACACCCCATATCTAGGAGAGACAGAAGGTCCAAAATCCTTTGGTCTAATTACCTCATCATCATCAGAGTCAACATAGGCTAAACCAATAAAATTTGATCCTAAGGAAGGCTCCCCCTTAGAGGATACCTCACCCTATACCTGAGAATATACATGCTCTTTATTAACTTCCTCATAAATATCTTTGGACTCAAAATATCCCAATCCAATATATATATTACCTGGGATTTTCTCTCATTTAGGAGGAGTAGAGAACACTCTGGAAGAACTAGGGGGATACTCCCCCTAAAAAGTTATTTATTTTCTCCTCTAGTAGAGGCAACATCACCAACATGTAGCCCCAGAAATTATCTCTCTAATTAAACCGATCTTTCAACATGTACAGGACTAGGTGAGTTAGGTCTCTCAATAGACCAAGATGATGAAACATAATTAGTTGGGTAAGGAAGTTGTGATTGTTCCCTAAAATCAACAACATTAGGATCAGGACAATCACCAATATTGTCCTCATCCTCATCTTCATCATCTTTACCATTTCCACTATCCTCACCATTTTCACCATCAAAAACTTCTAAAATATCTTTTGAATATTGAAAATATGATATTATGATATACTCATCTCTATAAATCTATGCCTCATAATCATCATTATCATATTCTAATTCACTTAGGAGAATTTCTCTAGTAGGTAGAGAACCTAGAGGACTAGAAGGACCAAAGGTCATATAAAGAATTTTATGTATGTTTGGATCACAAACCTCCTCCACTGAGGTAGCCACCTACTCATCAACAGAATTATCCTCCTCTTCTTTTTTATCAAAATACCCCCACTATTTTATAGGGCTCCAATCCAAGATCCACTAGGTACTTGGGTCTAGTAGGGTGATCTCTGAGATTAAAATCCACATAGATCTTTTCATTATCTCTATCCCATTTCATCATCCAAGGGTTCCAACTTACCCTTATTCTTCTACAAATGACCTTAGTAAAGTAGAAACTATCACATTTAACATCATCATCTTCCTTTTCATCAATCTCAAACTTTGTTTCTAATAAGGCTGAAATCATCTCTGGATAAGTCAAAGAATCAGATCTTGAGGAATAATTACACATCTCTATCATATTTAATATAAGTAATCTACACAGATTGATCTTGCCCCCTAATTTCATAAGGATCAGGATGTACAGATTTTGATATCTAAGGGTATTTAAGTACCATTTCCTAAAACATAACAAACGTGGGAAAAACTTGAATAGAATCTTACACTCCTCATCTAATTCAGTAGAATTAGGTCTCCTCATAGTTCTATCTCTAGCCAAATCTAAAAAGGAATCCTCGTATCTGAAAGATTCACTATCACTAGGTATGATACCCTGATAATCCTTAAAAACTCCATGATGAGGTAATTTTAAACACTTATATCATTACTTTTAAGAGAATATGAACTCCCTGCCATCAATCATACATTTAATCAGATCTTTCATCTTTTTAAAGATAAACTCAGCATACTGATAGAACTGGTGAACCAGTATAGGATAGATGGGTTGGCCATTCTTGTAAAACCAATCTACCCATACATGGTTTATTATCACATTTAACACTAAAGATTCATTAGAAATTAACAACTCAACATTTATGTAATTTTCTGAAACCATTACATGATTCTCCAACTGTGGGTTCCTCGATTCGATATCAGGTCGGCTCAGTTCACCTTTTAATTTCGTAGATGTTCATAATTCCTCAAGATATGGTACTTCAATGTTCTTGACTCACACAATCTCTATAAAATGAAAGATAATAAAGGGTGTAAGAAGGTTTAAGTTCAGGAGAGAAGGAAGGTGAATCAGTTCGGGAGCAGGCACGTGTAATGACCCAAACTTTTATCAATGGAAAATTCCTTTCTTATATACATGTCACATACTATAAACTGCATAAAATCACTTTTATAACATAATATAAACTTTAAAAATAAAGAATGAATTAAATAGGAAGCATTTATAGAAGTTAAGGAACCTATACTGATGAAATTGTGACTTTATATTTGGAATAGTAATGTGACCCTTATGAATAGTAGACTAGAAAATAGAATATTAACCCCAAAAATGAAATTATAAATAAAATTTAGTCATATTATAAGTGAAAATATGATATAATTATATCATAGTATAAGTAAATAAATATATTAAAAACTATTAATTAAGTGTTGGTATTTTTGTAAGTCATAAATATTTAATTATAATTTTATGATTATTTTAATAAATTAAAATAAAAAATAATTTTATAAAATTTACTCATAAATTAATTTTTTTATGATTATAAGATAATTTTATGAGTCCTTAATTAAGTATTCAAAGTGTTAGAAAATCTATTTTTATTTTAAAATTTGTATTTTCCATGTAAATAATGATTTTAATTGAAAATTAAATTTCTCATATTTAGAAAATAATTTTCATAAAATGGAATTAATTTTTGAATTCTATACATAAAAAAATTGTTAGGGTGAATTTTTGGTATTTTTCTGAAATACTTGATTTCTTGGTGAATAGTAAAATACGGTAATTTACAGTATATATACATTATATGTTAAATACACTATTACTTGAGTCATGGATTATGTAAGAACCATTGGTTAGAAATCACATTATCTAGTTAATATATTTATTCTCAATAATCAACACTATTTCTTTTCTTGATTCAAATAATAAACTAATTAATTAAATAATGAGAAAACACCCCTCTCCTCCACTATAAATACCACCCCTCACCACCTCTTCTCCTTACTCTTCTCAAGCCATTATCATTGTAAAATTTCTAATCAAATATCCTCATAATACCCTCCCCCATATCTAGGATATTTTGGTAATATAAAAATACCAAAAACAATTACCTAGGTAGGTTCTCAAGAAGAAAGAATCAAGAGGTAAAACCCACCTCTGTTTTCTTTCAATTTCTTTTCAAGTTCTTTTCAAGTTCTTTTCTTTTAATACCTTATCCTCACTTATCCTTGTCCAAGTGGAATTAAGACTCCAATATATTATATATACAATAATTTTATCAAGTTCATGGAATAATTCATCATCAAATTTCTTCTCCTCTCTCTTTTATTTTAAGAATAAAAACATCGTCTGTGAGGTGCGGATTTACCACCTCTATGGATGACATGATTTCATCCCTCAATTAATCTTTCAAGGATGTTCATGAAGCAATTTTTATTGTTTAAATAGAGTATATTATATTTATTAAAACCTATTTAATTTTTTTAACTAGTATATATACATGATATTTAATAATATAACAAAACTAGTTTGTGATGATCAAAAACTGCTAAATTAATCTAAACAAATATCATTAATTATTTATCTAATAAATCATCCTAACATATGAAAAAATGGTATTTTAAAATTATAAAAGTTCATTAATAACATATAAGTTCATTTCGAAACAATTATCCTAATTCTAAATGATTTTCCATACACATATACAAGTAAACCAACCATGAAAACCAAGGAAACTAATGCCCCCGAACAATGAAACTGAATCTCATAACCCATAAAAAGGTACATAAATGAACTTAATAAAACTATAATAAATAAAATAAATGTATAAAAGTTTCTTAATTAATTCATTAATGTATTTAATTTGATTATTCTTGACAGTAATATCAAGTATATAATCATTTCGTACATATGGTAAGGGATTCAACCTAAACCTCCATTATTCCTTCTGGTTATGATTTCTCTCTCTCTACCTAAATGTAACTCTTATTTATTTTTATATAGTTATTATAAATTTTGTTTATATATTCCAAAATCATGTATCCAGATCAGTTCTTCCTTATTTTTGGGGATATACATGTTTTAAAAAGGTTCTATTTTCAATTCTTCCTATTAAGCAAGCCTGATTCAAGGGAACTTTTGGATTTCTTATCCATTTTCAAGTTCCCTTAATAAACTATTTTAGGACACCAATATTTTTATAAAAACGCTATTTTTTCATTAAAATTATATTGGTTCATTTCCTATTTTATAAAAACAACTATTCCTTTTCGATTTTAAATACTCATTATGATTTTCTTTTAAACTGCACATAGGTGGCTCATTTCTAAAGTTTCTTAAACACCCTTTTAGCATGTTTACACTTCATTTTGAAATGACTTATCATTTTCTATGCCTATTTTCTCTTATGAATTTCCATGTATTTTTTAAATATATTCTTTAATGTGAACCCCTATGATATTCTCATTTTTTATGCCATATAATATGATTAGGATACTCATTTATTTCCATGGGTAACCCTTATATTTATTCTTCATATGGAACATGTATTCATGGACATGTTATGATGGGTGCACCTAGACATATCTCCAATTCATTAGGTAATTTTTAGTCTCATGATATGTCATATTGGGATAGGGAGTGTGTAGGATCGAAATAATGATGTAGATGCTCAATTTACAAGAGGGGGGGGGTGAATTGTATACTTTAAAAAATTCCTTTGGAACCTATAAAGTTAGTTCTGATTAACTATGTTTTAATTAAGAAAAGGAAAGGGCTATGTTTAACAAATTTAAACTTAAGAAAATTCACAACACCTCTAATACCAAATGAAAACTTAGAAAGAGATTCCGAAAGTAGGTTCCAGAAATATGGTTCTAAAAATTGAAACTTATCTAAAGATTACAGTATGAGATTCTACCTTAAAGTGTATAGAATCTAAATGAAACAGAGTACAAGTAAGGAAGTATAAGAAAGTTATAATTTCCTTATAATACAAAATGAAGTGGAAATAAACAAGTAGTAAAACTACAAGTAACAAGATATCAGTCTTTTATCCCAAAGAGAAGGGTATCCAACAACCTTGGATAAAGGTCCCTTGATTTATACTTTCAAGCAAGTCTGTCTTACCCATACCAGGGTAAGCCCTCGATACGAAGATCGGAGTGTCTCTGTCTTGCTGTCCCCTCAAGCCCTCAACTTCAAGGTAGTTGGCAACCTTTGTCTTCCTTAGTAAGGAAGCCCTCAAACTTCAAGGTAGTCGGCACCTCTGTCTTCCTATCCCCAAAAATCCTCGAATGTAATCACCAACATTCGGAGTCGCACGAAGCAAAAACTGAACGAGCGGTTCAGTACGCACAAGGCATGAAAATCTTTCTCTCTCTAGAAATCACCTTAGTAGTGTGTGGTCTCTAGATTGATCAACTTCCTTGTCGTTTTGAGCTCTTTCAAATGAGCTCCTATTTATAGGCAAATTTCCAACGGTCAACTCCCTCTTCCAACGGTCATATTTTCCATGAAATTCAGAGGGACCTGTACACGTGTAACTTAGCCAATGCTTATTTTATAAGAGAATAAACGACATCGTTTTATAACAAAACAAGTGTAACATAATGTACGACGCCATTTAAAATCTAACTCAAAAGTTCAGAGTGAATATTCGGAGTGAAAGTTTGGAGTGAGAGAAAAAATATTAAAGAGTAGACCGATTATAACAACGTAAGCAGAATGAAAGTTCGGAGTCTAACTAAAAAGAAGTTCGGAGTCTATGTTAAGAAATGTTCGGATTCTGTTTTATAGGGATTCAGAGTCTGGTTTCACCAGAGATCGGATTCTGAATCTGTAGATTTCAGAGTCAAACTTCTTAAGAGTTCGGAGTTGAACTTCTTCAGAGTTCGGAGTCGAACTGCTTAAGAGTTCGGAGTCGAACTTCTTTAGAGTTCGGAGTCGAACTACTTAGGAGTTCGGAGTCAAAATTCTTCAGAGTTTGGAGTCTAACTATTTAAAAGTTTGGGGTCAAACTTCTTCAGAGTTCAGAGTCTAACTACTAAAGAGTTCGGAGTCGAACTATTAAAAAGTTCGGAGTCGAACTTCTTTAGAGTTCGGAGTCCAGAAATCAGATTAGAACTACATTACAGATCACATCCAGAATTCGGATCCTAAAAACAGAATGCTCCAAATCTTTTCATTATATGGCTCCGGAAATTTGGTTATGAAACCGGTTTTTGAATTTAAGAATAATATTTCTATGTATAAGAAAATCTAGGTTAAGGTAAATTTCCTTAAAGAAGTAAATTTTCATTATGGGGGTAAAAACATAATATATGCTTAAGTATAAGGTGTTTGTGATTTTCAAAACAAGATGGAATGGAAAAGTCATAAGGAAAACCTTATTGACTCAACAATCTCCCCCTTTTTGGAAAGCACAAACATCCTTACGAGAAAGCATATAAGGATTTTGAAAATTTTCATTAGACTTTGAAAATTAAAACTTATCTCCCTTTGTTCATGGATAGAAACGAATACAACTAACTCCCCCTTAGGCATTGAAACTCTAAGGATTGTATTCTCAGTTTCTGGAGTGGAGTTTTCAATAATATAAGAGTGAAAACTTCGTATTCAGAAACTCCCCCTTTCATTAAGGATATTTCTCTTAGAAATTTTTCCCTTTCTCTTCCTTAGGAGTAGTTCTTTTTCCTTCTCCCCCTTTTTGATTTTTAAAAAGAATTGAAGGGAATGGAAAAAAAAGTATGGTACCTGAAACATTAGTATATAACTAGATACAAACTAACCAGATAACCATTTCATTATAGTTGGGAAAAAATACAAGGAAAGATAACTACAACAAAAGATCGCAGTGGATTCATTTGTCTTCCTTTTCCTTCGGAATGAGCTGCTTCAACAAAGCTTTGAGTTTCTTCAAGTCTCTTTCATCTTCCTCTCTTTGCCTCTCCAAGGATTTTACCTTTTCTTCTTGAGATTTTAAAGCCTCTGCTTGAACCTCCAAGGCTTCTTTCTACAACTTCAACAACTCATCTTTCTTTTCCATCTTCTACTGAAACTCAATCCGGAAATCTATTTCAGTTTTCCAATTTTGAGATACTGAGTTAAGCTTCCCATTTAGATCCCTAACCTGTTGATTCTGGAAATTTTGCTCCTGGGTCAACTTCTCAGAAATGTCATTAACCATTTTATCTTTCATTTCAAAAGCATTTTGAACTTCAGCCTGAAAATTCTCAAATTGAACTAGATCTTCATCAACTTTCTTAGACCACTTGGTTACTTTACTGCAGGACTTTCTATGCACGTCATAGTCAATCAGAAAACTTTTCTGTTCAACTTCCAACTTCAAAAACTTATCCATTACCATGGATAAAGAATCTGATTTTTGATTCATAGATTGTTGCAACAACTGGAATCTAGAATCTATTGTTGGAAGAATCGGAATTGTGTCCACCAACTTTCTTAGAGATTGAACCACAAAATCAAGCATGTGGGATGATGATTCCAAATGAGAAACTTCTTTTTGAGATTACTCTTCTTCAACTGGCATCAGCTTCCTTCTAGAGGTACCACCAACCTCTTTCCTTCTGATTACATCTTTAATGGGTGTCTCCATTAGAGTTTACTTCCCTTTAACAGATTTCAGAATGGATTTCACATTAGAAGATACTTCCTCAGATTCAGAAACTTGAACAATCTGATCCTCATCTGGTTTCTATCTTTCTTGACCTTCCTCAAGAAAGTTCCTCTCATAGGATTCTTCTTCATCAAATAGCTCATTCGCTTATTCTTCTTCTTTTGGATGTTTCTTGATAGCTTCTTCATCTCCCTTGCCTGAGGTAACTATCTTTGCGGATTCAGCCTTATCTTTGTAGTCATGTACTTGCTTGATCAAGGTATCCAGATCTTCACTCTCCTCCTCTTCTTCTTCTTCTTCCTCTGATGCTTCAGCAACTTCCTTCTCAGCTTCTACAGCTATTCCTTTACCCTTGTCCTTTTTCGGAGTGACGTAGTTTTTCGCTAGAGTTTCTGGTAGAGAAGGTTCAACACCGAAAGTTTCCGGAATTGGAAGCCTTTCGGAATCCAACTCTGTATATTTTAGAAAATATTGCACTAGTTCAGCTTTAGTCATCTTCTTTCTCAACTTATTTTCATTCTCTTGCCTTTCTAGCTCCTCAGCAACTTTTTCTTTTAATGCTTTGGCCTTAGCTGGGTCCAATCCGAATTGAGGATCTCCTTCCTTCCTCATTTCTTTATCTTTCCTCCACTTTTCTGCTACTTCATCTGTATAGATTTTCTGCTTCTTCGGCTTAGGAGGTGCGGATTCAGTTTCCTTAGGCTGAGGAACTTCTTCATCAGTAACTACTTCCTTAGTCTTTCTCTTCTTCCTTTTCTTTTTTTGAAGGTTCTGGAGATTCTTTTTCAGCTGTTTCAAATTCCTCCACAGATATGGGGTAAAATTCTCCGGATTCACTAGAAAATCCCATATTCATTCTTTTAAGAGTATCATCACTAACAAGCATGAGCTTGCAATTCTGGATCTTTGATTTGCAGGCAACTTTGAATGATTCTAAGCATCGAACAATCAACTTAGACAGTAAGGCAGGAAACATCATAATCTGAGCTCTCATATTTCCTTCTTTGATATTCTTGATCCTAACCAAGACATGCCTTATTAGATTTATCTTTCTTAGAGTTACCAAAAATCTAAGACATAGATATCACTATTTTTCAAATTGTCTTTATCTCCTATTCTCGGAACCGGAAAACCTTGCACCCATAGTTGCAGTATTCTATTATTCAGAGTGAGTCGAGCAATCTTAGTAGTTGAATCATCTTTAAGACCAAGACACTTCAGTGCCTTTTCCTTATTGAAACTTCCTTGCACATCGGGAAGTTTGTGAGAACAGAATTGAGTTTCTCCCACATATGTTATACCAACCAGGCTTGCTGCCTTAGTGTAAGAAAGTTTATAAGTCTTCCCATAAGACTTAAAAGAAAACCTTTCTCTGCCATCTTCCACCAGGATAGAAACAGACTCATAAAACTCTATCAACAAGTCAGTATAAACCGGATCTTGTTTATCTGGTTTTTCTATGCATACATCTTCCCATCCATTCAGTCTAATATTCTTCGAAATAAGAGAATAAAGCTTATAAAAATATGGATGAACTAACCTTTCCCTGTAAACTAACCACTTTGAAATTGGTTTGACAAATGACATATCTTGAGAGGTTACTTCAACAGACATTCAGAAAGAAATAAACTGTAAGATTCGGATCAGCTTCATAGGGTTTGGAACCGGCCTTAAGAGGAGCAGCAGGGCTTCGAGATGCAAAATCTTTAAAAACTGATGTGGTACGAGTCTCAGGGTCCCCTTTATATAGGCAAAGAATTTGACCATTGGTCTTCCAAAAGCCATCTAACAGTTAAAAAAACTCTGATCTGATCTAACGGTTGAGAACAGTCACTCAAGGAAAATTTGAGTCCGATCTTTTGAGGTTTTTAAGGAAAACATTCGAATTTGAGGAAAAACTAGAATCCGAACTTTTAAAAAAATAGTAAGAAAAAATTTGATTACAAAACTATAAGTAGGAAAAATATAACTTACGGATTGACAAGAAATATTGTTCAAAATTGGTAATATTCTTCTTAAAGAAAAAAAACATCAATACAAAAGTTGCAGTACGAAAACCTTGTTACGAAAATCCTAGTCCGAAAATCTCTATTCTGAAAATTATCAGTATGAAAATTCCATTCCGGAAGTTTTCTTTACGAGAATTTCAGTTCTGAAAATTTCAGTTCCGGAAATTTCCATTCCGGAAAATTTAGTTTCAGAAAATTTCATTTTGGAAGTTCAGTTCCGAAAGGTTTTTTTAAAAAAAACTCTAACAACCAAATGTACTCCCCCTATTAAGAGGAGTTTATTACTGTTAGGAGAATTTTTCCACAAGAAGTTAATAAAGAATAATTACCTTACAGTTATCATTCCTAACTTCTGTTTAATGTATTCAAATCTATCGGAGGGTAATTATTTTGTGAAAATATTATCAAGTTGATCTTGCATTCTGATAAACTGAAGAATGATATCTCCTTTTTGTGTGTGATCCCTAAGAAAGTGATGCCTAATCTCTATGTGTTTTGCACGGGAGTGATGTGCAGGTTTCTTACTTAATGCAATAGCACTTGTGTTATCACAAAAAAATTGAGTTTTAGTAAAGCTCAAGCCACAGTCTGTGAGTGTGTGTTGCATCCACAATACTTGAGCACAACAACTTCCAGCTGCTACATATTTGGCTTCAGCAGTGGAAAGTGCTACAGAATGTTGCTTCTTGAAGGACCAAGAAACTAATGAATCTCTTAAGAAATGACAAGTTCCGGATGTACTTTTTCTATCCATTCTACATCCACCAAAGTCAGTATCAGAAAAGCTTTTTAGAATAAAATCATCTCCAGAAGTATAAAACAATCCTAGATCCATGGTTCCCTTAAGGTAGCGAAAAATTCTTTTTACTACCTTTAAGTGAGATCCCTTAGGGTTGGATTGATATCTTGCACATAAGCATACTGAGAGCATTAAGTCTGGTCGACTATCTGTCAAGTAAATTAAACTTCCTATCATACCTCTAAAATATGTTTGATCTACTGGTTTCCCAGCTTCATCAAGATCTAAAGAGTTTGAGATACCAATAGGAGTACTTATACTCTTAGTATTGTCATAACCATACTTTTTGAGAAGATCTTTAACATACTTATGTTGAGATATGTAGGTTCCTTCTGGTTTTTGAGAAATTTGAAAACCAAGGAAAAATGTTAACTCACCCATCATACTCATTTCAAACTCAAATTTCATTAGACTTGCAAAGGAGTCGGTAAAAGATTGCTGAGTTGAACCAAATATGATGTCATCAACATAAATTTGAACAATCAAAAAAAAATTCTTATCTTTCTTTATAAAAAGGGTTGGATATGCATTTCCCTTAACATAGTTATTTTGAAGCAAAAATCCAGTGAATCTATCATAACCGGCTCGTGGGGCTTGTTTAAGACCATACAAATCTTTGGTAAGTCTAAAAACATGATCAGGATGTTTTGTATCTTCAAATCTAGGAGGTTGTTCAACAAAAACTTCCTCTTGGACATAACCATTAAGAAAAGCACATTTCACATCCATTTGGAAATGTTTGAAATTAAAGAATGCTGCAAAGGAAAGTAGAATACGGATAGATTCAAGTCTAGCTACTGGAGCATAGGTTTCTTCATAGTCTATTCCCTCTTGCTGATTATAACCTTTAGCAACAAGTCTAGCTTTATTTCTTACAATGAATCCATTTTCATCACATTTATTTCTGAAGACCCACTTAACTCCAATAACATAAGTTTCCTTAGGTCTTTCAACCAAGGTCTAGACTTCATTCCTTTCGAATTCATTTAGTTCATCTTGCATGGCTTTGATCCAATCATCATCACCTAAAGCTTCATCAGTGCTTTTAGGTTATAATTGGGAAAGAAATGCTAGATATTCTACTTTATTTCTTAAGGATCTTCTAGTCCTTACAGGTTGATTTACATCACCAATGATACTATCACTGGGATGATTCTTAAGAAATGCCTGATTTGGGGTTTGAAAAGCCTGTTCATCAACATAGGGTAGAAAGTCTTCTGGGGTAAATGTTTCAGAAGTATCTTCTTGAACATTTCCCTTATCATAAGGTTCTTCTATCAATGGTTGACAATCAGTTTTTGAAAACACATTCGTGGATGTAGGCTGGGATGGGTTAAAAACAAAAGGATCAGACTCATCAAATTTTACATGTACTGTTTCTTCAACAGTACAAGTATTTTTTTTAAAAACTCTATAAGCCTTAGAAGTTGTGGAATGACCTAAGAAAATTCCTTCATCTGATTTTGGTTTGAATTTATGTAAGTTATCTTTAGTATTCAAAATGAATACTTTGAAACCAAAAACCTTGAAGTAGGATAGTCTTGGTTTTCTACCATTACATAACTCATAAGGAGTTTTATTAAGAAAAGGTCTAATCAAAACTTGATTTATAGTATAGCAAGAAGTACTTACAGCTTCATCTCAGAAATGTCTAGCTATAGAATATTCACTCAACATGGTTATAGTTATCTCTTGAAGAATTCTATTTCTTCTCTCAACTATACCATTTTGTTGAGGAGTTCTAGGTGCTGAAAAATTGTGAGTAATACCTTTTTTACTACAAAAAGTTTCAAAATCATAATTTTGAAATTCTCCTCCATGATCACTATGAATAGTTTTCAATGGAAGGTTTTTATCATTTTTAACTGGAGCTCTAAAACTTTTGAAATAAGAAAAAGCTTCAGACTTCTTTTCTAGAAAATAGACCCAAGTAAATCTAGTGTAATCATCAACTAGAACAAACACATAGTATTTGCCTCCAATACTTCCAGTTTGTGTTGGACCAAAAAGATCCATGTGCACTAACTGTAATGCATCGGTTGTCGAGACTTCACCGATTGATTTAAAACTAGATTTATGTTGCTTTCCATATTTAGAAGGATCACAAACTTTAGAAGAATCAAATCTAAGCTCTGGTAGATCCTTAACTAGTTTCTTCTTAGAGATTTTACATAGGTTCCTAAGGTTACAGTGACCTAGTCTTCTATGCCATAACCAGGAATTATCTTCCATTGCACTTAGGCAAGGTAAATATTGGCTTCTAAGGTATTCTATGTTCAAAGTGTAAATATTCTCTTTCCTATTGGCTGAGAGAATAAATTCTTCCTTGGAATTGTGAACTAAGAACTTATCATTCCTAAAATTGACGAGGTAACCTTCATCACATAACTGACTTATGATAATGAGGTTGTTCTTAAGACCCTTAACAAAAAGAACATTTGAAATCAAGGTTTTACCAAGAAGAAAAATATTACCAATACCAACAATCTCTCCCTTAGAATTAACTCTGAAAGTTACCCTTCCTCCTTTCATTTTGATAATCTTTTCAAAATAGCTTTTTTTACCAGTCATATGCCGGGAACATCCACTATCCATGTACCATGTATTGTTGCTGGTACTCTCTTTATTTTCCTAAAATCAAGAATAGAATTAGACTTTTGGTATCCAAACTTGTTTGGATCTGAGATTACCAGATAACAAAATTTTAGGAACCCACATTTTCTTGGAAAAGTGAGCTTTGTGAAAACCTAAGGATTGGGTTTTGTTTAAGGAACAATTCTTTTCCCAGTGACCACCACATTGACACTTGGTACAAAATGGAGCACTTTGAGGAACAAAATAATTGTTACTAAAAATTGGTTTTGCATGGGTATAACCAAATATGGATTTATTTCTTAAAGGTCGTATTTGGGAATACATTTTATCAAAATTTTCCTTACCATGGGTAAAGTTTGATAAACACTTCTTTAAGGAAAAAATTTCATACTTGAGTTTTATAACCAAGTTTTTGTCCTCAAAATCATTAGTTTTAGAACTAGAGCTAGGCTCGAAAACATTTTTCTTAGAAATTACTTTTTCTAATTCTTTAGAAAGTTTATTCTTCTCAGAACTTACGTCCTCAAGATTTTTTGAAATACTTTCAAAGTCAGCATTCTTCTTATCAAGATCTATAGAAAGATCTGATATCTCTTTTGTGAGAATATAATTCCTAGAGTTTTCCTTATCAAGTTTCTTATTGAGTTTGGAATTCTCAATTTCAAGAAGTTCAGCAAACCTAGATACTTATTCATAAGTAGGTAAAGTATTTTCTTCATCAGAAGAGGATTCTTCATCAGAAGAGTTATAATACTTACTATCATTAGAATTTAAAGAAACATTGGTCAATGATTCAGCATTTCGTACCTTAGCCATAAAACAATTATTTTCAATAGGTAATCTGGCTATAAGACCAAGATTCTTCTATCATGAAGATTCGTAATCCGAAGATTCATCTGAAGAGTCACCACCACTGGCACTCCAGGTGTCATTAGCTTTCAAAACTTTCTTAGCTTTGGATTTATAATACTTCTTTCTATTTCTATCTGAATACCTTTCTTTCCTTTCTTTCTTTTTAAGCAAAGGGCAGTCTGGTCTAATATGTCTATCTCTCTTGCATTCATAACAAGTAACTTCTCCATCTTTCTTATATTTCCTATCCTTTTTCTTATACTTGGATTGGAAATTTATCTGACCAGCTATCTTGTTCATCCTTCGAGCAAGATTTGCTAATTCATTTTCTGATATTTCACTCTCACTAGAATCTGATTGAACTACCATCTTCTTAGACTTGGATCTGGTTACTCTCTCAGAAGTCTTAGCTTTCATATGATTTGATGTTGTTGTAAAAGAAACAGTACCATTTCCATTTTTCTTCTTAATGTTTTTAGCATCTCTCTTCATTCTAGTTTCATGTTGGAGAAGAGTTCCAAATAACTCATCAAGAGAAATTTGAGTTACCTTCCTGTTCTAATCTATAGCAGTTCTTTTGGATTCCCACTCATTAGGCATAATATCAATTATCTTATCCACAAGTGCTTCATCATCTAAACCTTTCTCTCCCATAGACTGTAGGTTGTTGATGATAGTAATAAATCTCTGTTGAACTTTAAAGATAGGTTCTCCATAAGGAAAATTGAAGCCATGATATTCAGCTCTAAGCATTGCTCTCATAGTCTCAATCACTTTAGAAGTTCCAAAGTGTGTAACTTCTAACTTCTTCTAGATACAATTAGCTGCTTCACAAGAAGAAATTTGGCTATATATATTTCTAGTCATTGAACAAAGTAAGGTATTGCGTACCTTATAATTTAGTTGATACTCTTGTTTTTCCTAGTTAGTAAAAGTTCTAACTTCCTTATCAAGAATTTTATAATCACCAGTAAGCATAACAAAATTGTACACTCCAGTATTGATAACAAAAGTCTTCATTAGATCTCTCCATTACTCATAATCATTACCATCAAAGATTGGTGGTCTTGTAGGATTTAGATTATCAATAGAACCAACATTAATTCCTGCCATACTTAAAAACCTTTTGGCACACAAACTTGTTAGTAGAAAAAGGTTCGTAATAACAAAGTTCGGAATGAGAAAGTTCGGAATGGGAAAGTTCGGAATGATAAAGTGAGCAAGAAAAACTTATACGTGAGTACAAGTATTTCAGAGACCTCCTCTGATACCAATTGTAGGATCAAAATAATTATTTAGATGCTCAAATTACAAGAGGGGGGTGAATTGTATACTTTAAAAAATTTCTTTGGAACCTTTAAAGTTATTTATGATTAACTATGTTTTCCTTAAGCAAAGGAAAGGGCTAATTTTAACAAAGTTAAACTTAAGCAAATTCACAACACCTCTAATACCAAATGAAAACTTGGAAAGAGATTCCGAAAGTAGGTTCCGAAAATATGGTTCCAGAAATTGAAACTTAACTAAAGATTACAGTATGAGATTCTACCTTAAAGCGTATAGAATCTAAATGAAACAGAGTACAAGTAAGGAAGAATAAAAAAGTTATACTTTCCTTATAATAAAAAATGCAGTGAAAATAAACAAGTAGTAAAACTAAAAGTAACAAGATATCAGTATTTTATCCCAAAGAGAAGGGTATCCAACAACCTTGGATAAAGGTCCCTTGATTTATACTTTCAAGAAAGTCTGTCTTACCCACACCAGGGTAAGCCCTCGATACGAAGATCGGAGTGTCTCTATCTTGTTATCCCCGCAAGACCTCAACTTCAAGGTAGTTGGCCACCTCTGTCTTCCTCAGCAAGGAAGCGCTCAAACTTCAAGGTAGTCGGCACCTCTGTCTTCCTATCCCCGGAAGTCCTCGAATGTAATCACCAACATTTGGAGTCACACGAAGCAAAAAATGAACGAGCGGTTCAGTACGCACAAGGCATGAAAATCTTTCTCTCTCTAGAAATCACCTTAGCAGCGTGTGGTCTCTAGATTGATCAACTTCCTTGTCATTTTGAGCTCTTTCAAATGAGCTCCTATTTATAGGAAAATTTCCAACGACAACTCCCTCTTTCAACGGTCATATTTTCCATGAAATTCAGAGGGACCTGTACACGTGTAACTTAGCCAATGGTTAGTTTATAACAGAATAGACAACATCTTTTTATAACAAAACAAGTGTAACAGAATGTACGACACCGTTTAAAATCTAACTCAAAAGTTCGGAGTGAATATTCGGAGTGAAAGTTTGGAGTGAGAGAAAAAATATTAAAGAGTAGAAAGATTATAACAACGTAAGCAGAATGAAAGTTCGGAGTCTAACTAAAAAGAAGTTCGGAGTCTATGTTAAGAAATGTTCGGATTCGGTTTTATAGGAATTCAGAGTCTGGTTTCACCAGAGATCGGATTCTGAATCTGTAGAGTTTGGAGTTGAACTTCTTAAGAGTTCGGAGTCGAACTGTTTAAGAGTTCGGAGTCGAACTTCTTCAGAGTTCGGAGTCGAACTGCTTAAGAGTTTGGAGTTGAACTTCTTCAGAGTTCGGAGTCGAACTGCTTAAGAGTTCGGAGTCGAACTTCTTCAGAGTTCGGAGTCAAACTTCTTAAGAGTTCGGAGTCTAACTTCTTCAGAGTTCGGAGTCAATCTACTAAAGAGTTCGGAGTCGAACTTCTTAAGAGTTCAGAGTCGAATTGCTTAAAAGTTCAGAGTCAAACTTCTTCAGAGTTCAGAGTCTAACTATTAAAAAGTTCGGAGTTGAACTTCTTAAGAGTTCGGAGTCCAAAAATCAGATTAGAACTACATTACAAATCACATCCAGAATTCAGATCCTAAAAACAGAATGCTCCAAATCATTTCATTATATGGCTCCGGAAATTTGGTTATGAAACCGGTTTTTGAATTTAAGAATAATATTTCTATGTATAAGAAAATCTAGGTTAATGTCAATTTCCTTAAAGAAGTAAATTTTCATTATGGGGGTAAAAAAATAATATATGCTTAAGTATAAGGTGTTTGTGATTTTCAAAACAAGAAGGAATGGAAAAGTCATAAGGAAAACCTTATTGACTCAACAGAGTGAACTTGGTTCCATTATGTGACTTTGTCCACCATGTTATATAGTCTTGGTAGTTAACCTTTAATCATGTTTATGTCATGTTAAATATTGTTCCCACAATCCTACAATTCTATTATTATATGTTCCAATGTTATACATGTTATTATTCATTTTTTTATTCATGTCCCATGCCTTTTATGTCACCATTTAATGCTTTCTAACCCATAAGCTATGTTTTATTACTATACTTATTTCCTTACAGGATTTTTAGCTCATCCATTTTGTTCATGTATTCCTCAAGTTATCCTATGTCGATATAAGGGCTAAAATAGAGTTAGGAACACATTATGAAGGTTAAATAAAAAAAATTCATGTTGTTTAATTATATACCTAAACTTCCAAATACACTAGACTTTACAATCCTTGGACTTTAATTTGATGTTTAATTATGTTTAAAATCATGTAACAATATGTGTTAAGCAATAGGGACTCTGTAGTTGGTATTAGAGGATGGTATAGTTATTTTTGGTATTCAGATTAGAAAGCCCTAGTGAAAGCCTTGGGGATTATATTAGCTATAAGAAAACAACCCGAAATTTTGGTTAGTATAGAGTAAGCGGTTTATCAATTAAATACATATTTGTCTAGATACTATAAGTAGATATTGTTCTCAAATAGATGCACCTAGGAGTAACAAATCTGACAAGGTGTTTCAGGCTTGAATCGAGGTAACCTGGAACATGAAAATGGGCCTTACTGCACACCTGGTTTGATAATCATGAAGGATATGATTTGGTAAATTCATAATCTCATTATGAACCATTATTAATGGAACAAATAAAATTTTGATAAGAATATATGTTAAGAAAAAAATCATGGATAACCTAGATTGAAACCTAAAGAAGCACAAGTTAGGAAATAATTTTCCTTTATGATTTTATCCTTTTATGTTTATAGTTTACTTATTATTCTTTTTAGAAAATTATTCAAGCCCCCTAATTGTATTTTTTTTATTTAATGGTTTTAAATATAATAACTAATGAAAATAATCATTGTGATAGTTAGTGTGATGATTTACCTAATGATATGCCAAATATAATGGGAATAGGATATCAAAAATTTATGACAGTACTTTATCAACTAGCTCAAGTTATGAAAAATATCATGAATCATGTGTAACTCATACCTTCTCCTAAGATAGAGCAAGTTTTCATTGAATCCTTCATGCGGAAAAGGTTTCCCATGTTAGTGGATCATATGACCCCCTCCTCAAAGAACAATGGATTAACTCCATTGAGAAGATATTCTCTATCCTCCAGTATTCAGAAGAAGAGAAAGTCGTGGTGGTAGTTTATCATTTTGATGGGGAAGAAGATCAGTGGTGGAAACTGGTCAAGAATTCAAATTCAAAGGAGAAAATTGATTCCATGGAATGAGAATATTTCAAAAAATATATTTTTCAATAAGTATTTTCCTCAAACCCTCCATCTCAAGAAGGAAAAGGAGTTCCTCAAACTGAAGAAAAAGGAAGATGATTCTGTCAAGGATTATGAGGAAAACATCAGAAGGCTTTCAAGATACACCTCTAGATTTGTCATGAACACCAAAATATGGGTGGATTGCTTCTTTAGTGGACTAAATCTGAGTCGACAAAACTAATTGTTGATTCAAGACTTTGATAAATATGAGGAGATTGTATGTTGTAACCTTATGATTAAAATTGAGATCAAATACTCTCAATAGTCGCATGGACTCAGTGAAAATAAATCAAAAAATGGAGTTTAATATGGGTGATAAATTCCATAATTAAACGTAGTCCCAACATACCATGTGTCAAAATTTATGAAGAATCATCTTGGAAATTTTTTAAATGGAACCAATAGATTCTTAAATTGTGGAAGATAAGGTCATATGGTTAATAACTGCTGAAGGGTTATGAAAAATCCCACTAACTTGGAAGAAGAAAGGAAGGTTTATATCAATGCTCAGCTAGTAGTTTAGTGTTTCAACTACAAGGAACATGGAAATTTTTCAAACTAATTCCTTAATCCTAGGGTTGTTTTAGGAAATCAATAACAACCTCTAAGGTAGCAACGAAGGGAATATGCTATCACTACTACTGAGGTGGATTCTGATAATGATGTGGTGATTGGTACGTTGTTTATTCATTCAGGAATATCAAAAATACTTTTTGATTCTGGTTCTACATATTCTTTCATATATTGTAAGTTTAGTATAACTATTCAAACGCCACCTCAAAATTTGGAGGTTGAGTTATCTGTGAGAATAGAAAATAGGGAAATTATTTCATCCAAATTACATAACTCCTCCCCAGTTAATGTTTGTGGAATCAAAATCCTAGCAAATATTTTCATACTACCTTTGGTAGAGTTTGACTATATATTGGGAATGGATTGTCTATATTTATATAAATCCAACATCAATTGTCGAGAAAGGTAGATCAATATTCAAATCTCAAAGAATCCTCCAATTATGTACAAGTGTAAGGAATAAGATGAATCTCTTTCAGAATAATCATCTCAAATGTGTATATTATTTCCTTGTGAGAAAGCATATCAAGCTCAAATGATTGAGATAAAAGAGAAAATCATACTCAAAGACATTCCCATCATGAGGGATTACACTGATGTATTCCCTGGAGAGTTTCTAGGTATTCTTCCTGATCGAGTGGTTGATTTATCCATTGAACATATTTTTGAATATCAACCTATTTCAAATACACCTTATAGAATGGCCATTGTTGAGCTGGAATAACTAAAGAAGTAGTTACATGAGAACCTGGATAAGGGTTTTATATGCCCAAGTGCTTGACCATGGGGCATGCCAGTCCTCTTCATCAAGAAGAAGGATGGATCAATGCACCTCTATATTGATTATCATGAGCTCAATAAAATCACAATAAAGAACAAGTATCCCCTTCCATGGATAAATTACTTGTTTGATCATCTATGGGGGGCCAGTTATTTCTCTAAGGTGGAACTTCAGTCAGTATATTATCAATTAAAAGTGAGAAAGGAAGATATTCTCAACACTACCTCTCGAATGAGGTATAGACACTATGAGTTAATAGTGATTCCATTCAGACTCATTAATTCCCTAGTAATATTCATGGACTTGATGAATAGAGTCTTTAGAGATTACCTTGACCAATTTTTGGTAGTATTTAATGATGATATTATGATATACTCTAAGATAAAGGAGGAACACGATGAGCATTTCAATACTATTTTGAAGACTTTGTGAAGGGATAAACTTTATTCAAAGTACAATAAATGTGAGTTTTGGATGAAGTAAGTATCATTCTTGAGGCATGTTATCACCACAAAATGGATATTTTTGGACCCTTCTAAGATAAATGAAATTGAAGAGAGGCCCAAACCAACATCTGTAATGGAGATCCATAATTTCTTTGGTCTAGTTGGGTATTAATGAAAATTTTTAAAGAAATTATCATGATTTTCAACCCCAATAACCAAGCTAAATCGAAATGAAGAAAAGTTTGTATGGACTAGTGAATGTAAGAACTACTTCAAAGGGATCAAAAGGAGGAATATCACTACACCAGTACTCACACTTCCAAAAAGTGGGGAAATATTTGTAGTATACATTGATTCTTCAAAGAATGGATTAGGTTTTTTACTGATGAAAAATGATAAAGTGATAGCCTATGCCTCAAGCGAGTTGAAAATACATGAGAAAAATTATCTCACGCATGATCTATAGTTGGAAACTATGATATTTTCATTGAAAATTTGATGACATTATCTCTATAGGGAGAAGTGTGAGATATATAATCATCAAAATGGTCTCAAAGATATATTCACATAGAAGGAGCTTAATATGCACCAGTGAATATGGTTTGATCTCATTAAGTATTACGAATGCTCAAACCACTACTATCCTGGTAAAGAAAACAAGGTAGTTGATTCTCTAATTAGAAAGGATCATGTGTGTTTATCAATGATGATAATTGATAAGGATCCAATATTATTATAATTGTAAAGGATATACATGGGAATCATTAAGGGAGGAATATCAGATATTATTTCTCAAATTATTTCTCAACCATCCCTCATAGAGGAAATAAAGGATTCTTAATTAAATGATGTGTAAATTCAGAAGAAGGTGTAAGCCATAAGAAAAGCAAAATACTCAGAGTTTAAACTGGATGAGGAAGGAGACATGAGATTTGGGTCATGACTATGTGTACCATATAATCCAGATATAAAGAAGGATATTCTAAAATATGTACATAAATCAACCTTCTCTATTCACCCAGGGAGAAAAAATTTGCATCAAGATCTCCTAGAGAACTTTTTTTGGGGAAATATAAAAAAGGATATCACTAAATATACATCAAAGTTCTTGTTATGTCATCAATTGAAGTATAAAATAAAAAAGTCTAAGGGGGTGATGAAACCACTACCCATACCAACATAGAAGTGGGAGGAAATTACCATGGACTTTGTTATTGGACTTCCAAAGACATCCAGAGGGAATAATTCTATATGGATCATTATGGATCATCTTACAAATACATCTCACTTTATTTCAATTAGAGAGGATTTATCACTGGATCAACTTGCATGGATATACATCAAAGAAGTGGTAAGGCTTCATGGAGTACCACTATTGATTATATCCGATCAAGATATGAGTTTCACCTCCATGTTTTGAAAACGTATCAATCATGATCTGAACACTGAGTTAAACTTTAATACAACATATCATCCCAAAAATTATGGCCAATATGAGTAAATAATCATAAAATGGAAGATATGTTGAGATCATGTTCTATGGACTTCAATGGAAGATGGGACTAACATCTACCACTGGTCAAATTCTCCTAAAAAAATATTTTACACTCAAGCATCCAAATGGATCCATATAAATCCCTTTATGGGAATATATGTAGAGCAATAGAATTTTGGGATAAAGACAATGATCATAATCTTCTATGACCTGAAATGGTTGAAGAAAAGGTTGATATGGTGAAAAACATTCAGTAGCATGTCAAGGTATCCCAAATTTTACAAAAGAGCTGTGAAGAAAATCTTCAATGAGACTTTGAGTTTATTTTTGGAGAATTTTATTCCTCTATATATCTCCATGGAATAGGATCATGATATTTTGGATGAAAGGAAAGCTAACTCCCAGGTACATCGGCCCCTTGACCATGTTGGAGTTTTGGAATATCAATTATCACTTACACCAATAATTTCTCAATTACATGATGTATTTTGTGTATCCCTATTAATGAAGTGCATACTAGATCCTTCACATGTACTGAATTCGGTGGTGGTACAGTTGGAGAATGATCTCTCCTATGAGGAGGCGACAATGAAGATCATGGATCATAGAGACAAATTTTTACACAAGAATACCACTCATCTTGTCAAAGTACTATGGAAAAACCATAAGTATGAAGAGGAAACATGGGAACCTAAGAAGGTAATGAAGTAGAAGTACCCACACCTATTTTTAACTTAGAATGTAAAATGAAATTTGGAGGGTGAAATTTCATAAGGGGAGAAGAATGTAACCACCCAAAGTTTTATCAATGGAAAAATTCCTTATTATATATATGTAATATACTATAAACCACATAAAATCACTTTGAGAACACAATAAAAACATTATAAATGAAGAATTAATGAAATAAGAATCATTTCTAGAAGTTAAGAAACCTATACCAATAAAATAGTAACTTGACCTTTGGAATAGTAATGTAACCCTTATGAATAGTAAACTAGTCAATTGAATAGTAGACCCACCAATGAAATTATAAATAAAATTTAGTCATCTTATAATTGAAAATATGATATAATTATATCATAGTATAAGTAAATAAATATTTTTAAAATTATTAATTAAGTGTCGGTATTTTTTTAAGTCATAAATATTTAATTATAATGTTATGGTTAATTTAATAAATTAAAATAAAATTTATTTTAAAAAAAATGTATTATTAAATTAATATTTTTTTATATTATAATATAAGATAATTTTATGAGACCTTAATTAAGTTTTTAAATTGTTAGAAAAGCAGGTTTAATTTTAAAATTTGTATTTTTCAAGTAAATGATGATTTTAATTAAAATTAAATATATTATATTAAGAAATTTATTTTCATATAATGGAGTTAATTTTTTAATTCTACATGTTTAAAATGGTTAGGGTAAATTTTTGGTATTTTTCAAAAATACTGGAATTTTTTGTAAATAGTAAAATATATTAATTTACAGCATGTATACATTATAAGTTAAATACAGTATTACATGAGTCATGGGTGATGTGACCATCATTGGTTAGAACTCACATGATATAATTACTATATTTAGTATCAATAATCAACACTATTTCTTTAATTTATCAAAATAAGAAACTAATGGATTAAATAATGAGAAAACACCCCTCTCCACCACTATAAATACCACCCTTACCACCTCTTCTACTCACACCTCTCAAGACTTGAGAAATTTCCAAAATTATTCTCAAATCAACTCCCAATGACTTCCCCCACATCCAAGAGATTTTGGTCTTATAAAAATATTAAAACCAATTCCCTAATGAGCTTCTCAAGAAGAAAGAATCAAGAGGTAAAACTCTCTTCCATTTTCGTTCAATTTCTTTTCAAGTTATTTTTTTTGTACCTTATCCTCACTTCTCCTTGTCAAAGTGGAATAAAAACTACAGTAAAAAAAATATAATTTAATATTATCATGATCATGGAATAATTATTCATCAAATCTCTTCTCATATATCTTTTATTGTAAGAATGAAAACATCATCCGTGAGGTTCCGATTTACCAGCTTTGTGGACAACATGCTTTCATATTTCAATTACACCTTCAAGGATGGTCATGAAACCATTTTTATGGTTCCAAAATATTATATTATATGTATTAAAACCTATTTAATGTTATGTAACTGTTAGTTATACATGATATTTAATAATATAACAAAACTAGTTTGTGATTATTAAAACGCTAAATTAATCTAAACAATTATCATTAATGATTTATCTAATTAATCATCTTAAATTCTTAAAAAATGGTATTTTAATATTATATAAGTTAATTAATAAAATATAAGTTCATTTTAGGACATATATCCTCATTCTTCATGATTTTACATACACATATACAAGAAACAAATCATGAAGACCAAGGAAACTAATGCTCCCAAACGATGAAATTGAATCTCATAACCCATAAAAAGTGACATAAATGAACTCAATAAAACTATAATAAATCAAATAAATGTGTAAAAGGTTATGAATTAATTAATTAATGTATTTAATTTGATTATTCTGGACATTAAGATCAAGTGAATAATCATTTCAGACATAAGGTAAGGGATTCAACCCGAACCTCCATTATTCTTTCAGGTTATAGTTTCTCTCTCTATAACTCAATGTAAATCTTAATTTTTTTTATATAATTATTATAAATTTGGTTTATATGTTCCAGAATCATATATCTAGATCCTTTATTCATTATTTTCATGGATTTACATGTTTTATAAAGGTTCCCTTTTTAATTCTTCCTGTTAAGTAAGCCCGATTCAATGGAACTTTTTAATTTATTACCAATTTTCAAGTGATATTCCTAATATATTTTAAGACACCATTATTTTTATAAAATCACTCTTTTTATCATGAAAATATTATTAGTTAATTTCTAGTTTTATAAAAACAACTACTTCTTTTCCATTTTAAATAATCCTTGAGATTTTCCTTTAAACTGCACATAGGTGGCTCGTTTCTAAAGTTTATGAAACACCATTTTCGAATATTAACACTTCATTTTGACATGAATTTTCATTTTATATGACCATTTCCCTTATTAATATCTATTTATATTTTAAATCCATTCTTTCATGTAAACCCTTATGATATGATCATTTTTTATTCCTTATGATATGATTATGATACTCATTTCTTTCCATGGGTAATGTTTAGGTTTATTATTCATATGGAAAACATATTCATGAACATGTTATAATGGGTGCACCCAGATAGTGCTTAAATGAATTGGTTAATGTTTAGTCTCATGACATGTCATGTTGGGATAGGGAGTGAACCCGATTCTTTTATGGGACTTTGTCCACCATGTTATATAGTCTTTCAAGTTATCCTTAACTCATGTTTGTGTCATGTTATATATTATTGCCACATTCCTATAATCCCATGATTATATGATCCCATGTTAAAAAATTTATTATTCCATATGTTTATTCATGTTCTATTTTTTTTATGTCACTATGTTATGATTTCTAACCCATGTGCTATATTTTTTTCCTATGCCCAATTCCTTACTGGGATTTTTATCTCATCTCTTTTGTTCATGTATTCCCCAGGTTATCCTATTCAGATATAAAGGTCTCAAAGAGAGTTTGGATCTTATTGTGAATATTAAATAAAATATGTTTTTATGATGTTTAATTATGTACCTAATCTTCCAAATACACTAGACTTTATGATCGTTTACTTGTAATTTGAGGCTCAATTATGCTTAAAATCATGTAATAATATGTGTTAAAGGATAGGGTCACTATAAGTGTGAGAGAGGGAGTGAATAAAATTTGAAATTTAAGCTCAATATATCATTTAAGTATTCAAATTAATATAAAAAAAATAAATGAATAAATTAAATAAGGATTACAAAACAAGAAATTTAGTAATAGAAGCAACACTTGAAAAAAGAGAATGGTGACTCGTCTAATGGTTACTTGACAATGGTGACTTGATAATAGAGACTCATCAATGGAAATTCTTCAAATGGTGAATTGTCAATGGAGGATCTTATAATGGTAACTTTTCAATGGTAGATTTTCCAATGGATAATTTTTAAACCCTTACAGACTAACTGAAATTAATCATACCTAATTAATGTTTGATGTAGTTTTATCTCTCATAATTCAATAGTTTTGTATAAAGATCAACAAACAGATGTTCAGTTCCTAGGAATTCAAGATTTATATCACCGTGTTGAAAATGACCATAAAAAAGTGATGTCTACATCAATATTATTTGTTCTTTAATGGGACACCATAGTTTTAGAAATATTAATAGCACTTTTTTTATCAAAATTTATAGGGACATGTCTGAATTGATATACATAGTCTAAAAGAGTGTGTTTCATCCAAAAACATTGATAATAGAAACTACCTGTAGCTAAGTATTCGGCTTCGATAGGCCAAATTTCTCATCTTACAACACTAAGATACATGAGAATTTCCTAAATGATGACATGTTTTAAAGGTAATTTTTCAATCTAACTTACAACCACCAAAATCAATATCAGAAAAAATCACTAATTCAAAAACTTTTTCTTTAGGGTAGAACAATCCAAAATTGGTTGTATATTTAAGGGATTTGAAAATCCTTTTAATAGCAAGTAAATGTGACTCTTTAAGGTGTTATTGAAAATGATCACACAAACACACACTAAACATAGTTTCAGGTCGACTAGTGGTTAAGTATAGAAAACTTCAAATCATACCGCTGTAACTAGTTTGATCCACTAACTTTCCATATTCAACAAGATACAGCTTGCAGGTGGCACTCATGGGAGCTTCACTACTTTTAGTACTATCCAAACCAAACAAAAATTAAAATTCCATTAGTTTACTTAATTTGATTTAAGATAATTCTTTTTTTATTTTGAAAATTTTTAAAACCAAGAAAGAATTTAAGTTTAACCATTAAACTCATTTCAAATTCATTTTTCATTATCTTTAAAAAATCAGAACAAAAATAATTTTTATAATATCCAAAGATAATATCATCTACATAGATTTTAACCACTAAAATATCTTTTTAAATTCCTTTTATAGAAATGGTAAGATCACCTATACTATTTGAAAAACCTTTAGAAATAATAATAGAGTTGAGAAGATCATACCAAACTCTATGAGCCTACTTTAAACCATATAAATCTTCAGTTAATTTGAAAAAATTATTTGAAAAATGAGGATTTTTAAAATATATGTTTTGTTCAATAAAAAAATCCTCAACTATATAACCATTGAAGAAAGTACTTTTGACATCTATTTGATGTAGTTTTAAATCCAAATGTGCTTCATAAAAAAGTTGTATTCTGATGGATTCAAGTATAGCCACTGGTTAAAAGGTTTCCTCATGGTTAATACCCTCTTCTTGATTATACCTTGGTGCAACTAACCTAGCTTTATTTCTTAATATAGTTCCAGTTTCATCACTCTTATTTCTAAACACCCATTTAGTGCTTATATTGTGAGTGTATTTATATCTAACTAAAATTTCCAAAACATTATTTCTTTTAAATTGATTAAGTCCCACTTGAATTTCCATCACCCAAAAATCAACATTTATAGCATCATTGATTTTCTTAGGTTTAATATTTGACAAGAATTCTTGATGTTAAACCTGATTATTAAGATAATCCCTAGTCTGTGTACCTATATCTAGGTCTCTAACTATAGAATCTATAGGATGGTATTTAAGAGTCCTAATAGCTTTAGAAAAAAGGGCTAGTCATCTCATGGTCTTTTACATATTTAGTTTCATGTTTTTAATGTTCCTAAAAACCGGATGATTTTTCTACTTTTTTCTAGAAGTGTGATAAGGTTTTACATTTATGTTTAGAGATAAAAAATCATACTCAAGGTTATTCTAATGTATTTTTAGGCTCACATGTATCTGCCTCATCAAAATGTACATTAAATGAATCTTCTATATCCTTGGTTATTTTTTTAAACACTCTATATGATTTACTAGTATTTGAGTAACCAAGGAAAATTCCTTCATCACTCTTGGAAGAAAATTTTTCAAGATTATCCTTCATTTTAAGAATTAATACATTACAAAAAAAAACTCTAAAGTAATTAAACTTAGGATTTATATAGTTTCATTATTCGTAAGGGGTTTTATTTAAGATAGATCTAATTAAAACTCTATTAATTATATACCAAGCTATATTCATAGCCTCTACCCAAAAATAAACATGAAGGTCATAATCATTATGTATAGTATGAAAAATCTTTTGAAGTGTCCTATTTCTTCCTTCTATAACACCATTCTGTTATGGGGTACTAGGATTAGAATCTTTTTTATTGTATCCATTTTGTGAGAAAAATGATTAAAATTATTGATTTTCAAACTCACTGCCATGATCACTTTTAAAAGTCTTAATCCTAAGTGCACTATGATTTTATATAGATTTAGCATACTTGTTAAAGTACGAACATGCTTCACTTTTGTGAGATTTAAAGAATACCCAAGTATACCTATAAAATTCATCTACATGGACATAGACATAGTGCTTCCCATTTAAACTAGAAACTCTAGAAGGTATAAACAAATATATGTGAACTAATTCAAGGGTTTTATAAGTTGAAACCTATTTCATTAATTTTAAAAGATATCTTGTGTTGTTTCCCTTTTTTATAGGAGTTGAAAACTTTATCATTTAGGAATTAAAGTTTAGGTAGATCTTTGATGAACCATCTTCAATTGATATTTATAAGTGAGTGAATATTACAATGGACAAATATACATTTCAAATCCAAGATTCCTTATGAAAGGAACTTATAAAAGAGTCATTTTGAGAAAATAAATAATATAAATTAACAACATACACATCTCCATTCCTTAAAGCAGTAAACACTAAATAATTTTTAGAATCAATAAAATTTCATGAATTATTTTTAAATTTCACATAAAATCCATCATCACATAAGTGTTAGATGCTAAGAAGATTATACTTTAAACCATCAACAAATAATACTTTAGAAATTAAAACAGAGTTAGAATTACCAACTTAGCTAAGGCTAATTATTTTTCCTTTTTTCATTGTCACCAAAGGTGACATGTCCACCATAAACCTTTATAAAAATTTTGAATCTTGATTAATATATAATCATGTGTCTAGGACATCCATTTTATAGGTAACATAGGTTTTTACTAGATCTCTTTAAGTGGGATCCCTACAAAACAATTTTTATAAAAAAATGATTTCTGTACCCAAATCTTCTTGGGTCCTAAAATGTCAATAATTAAGGATTTGGGAGCCCATAATTGCTTAAGGGGTTTCTTATAAGTAGTTTTTAAAAATTTAGAAATAAAAAACATGTTATGTATAGTTGAATAAGAACTAGTAGTATAATTTCTAAAACTAGATTTAGGAATAAAATTGTTCTTGACAATTCTTCTTTTTTCAGGATGATAACCCAAACTAGAAATGTGTTTAGGTGATATTTTTTTCCCATTATTTTAGTGGGATTATTTATAATATTAGTAAATATATCTTTCTCTTTATTTATTTTCTCATTAAACAATTTCAATTCAGTATTTTCCTTCAATAGTTAAGCATTGTTCCCTTTTTCTATAGCAAGAAAAAAATTTAAATTAACAGTCAAAGAATGTTGTTTCTTTATAATTCTATGCTTATATTTTATCTCATTGAAAGTATATTATAACATGTTAAAATATTCAAAAATCTCTTATTTTACATATTTTCATCATCATATTCCTCTCTAGAATGATTATAATTTTTTTTTGGAGAATTAGGAAAGCCATTTGATACCTCATATGTATTTTTTAGGAAACACACATTTGCTCTATCATGTTTTTCCTCTTGGGTAGTGTCTAAATCAATTGATTTGTCTTTAGAAGCACTCAAAATTACATTAATTTATTTCTTGTATTTCTTATCATTTTTATCATATTTATTTTTTTATTTCAACTTGGGACAATCATCTTTGACATTCTATTTTCTTTTACTCTCATAACACACTATTTCATTTGAAGTGTCATATCTTTTCCAATATTTCTTCCAATTTACTCTATTGTAATATTTTCCTTTGTATCTTGTGATAGGTTGGTATGGAGTATGATATTATACTCTATACCAATATTAGGATTGAAATAAAAATGAATACGCACAATATACAAGAGGGGTGGTGAATTGTATACTTTAAAATTTTCTTAAGAAAATTTTATATAAACAAAATTCACAACACCTCTAATAAGAAAACACCTTCTTAAAAAAATAAAGTTCTTAAGTCTAAAGCTTAAGAAACTTTTCTTACAAAGATATTCTACCACAAGGCATCTAGAATATCTTAAAATTAGAGATACAGGTTAGAATGTTTATACAAAAAGAAAGATTCCTAACTCTTACAAAGCAGTAGAAAATTTACAATGTTCTTTTAACCCAAAGAAGAGGGTATCCAACAACCTTGGATAAAGGTCCCTTATTTTATACTTACAAGAAAGTTTGTCTTTCCCAAACCCAGGAAAGCCCTAAATCCTAAGATCGGTATCTGTCTTGATATGCCCACAAGCCCTTGATTTGTAAGGAAATCAACACCTCTAAATTCACAACCCGAAGTATCTCATTTTAAGGAAATCGCACCTCTGAACGAAGCAATTCTGCATGAAGCAGAGTTTGAACAAGCTGTTCAAACTTTCTGCACAAATCCTGAGAGTTTATAAGATCCTCTCACTCTATAGCAATTCACTTTTAGAGAGATGAACTCCAAAATGAAAACATGTGGACTCATTTAAACTCGTTCTCTCATTCATTTGTTTATTAATTTTTTTTATCTCATCATCTGAGGTACTATTTATAGCCTTCAAAAATCTACCAGTTGGTTCCACTTCAACGGTCATATTTCCTTAAATCTCGGAGGGACCTGGACACGTGACAAACATACAACGGTTAGTTTATAACAGAAAAAACGACATTTTTTTATATAACTAACCATGAAAATAAAGGTCTTACACCTTAAGTGTAAGGAACATTGAATCCGATAAAATTGAAATGATATTAAATAAATTATAAGGTTCTTAATTCTAATGAAAAAATATTTGAAAAATAAATTCCAGAATTATAAATTTCGGAATGAATTTTCATAAAATTGGTACGAGTAAAGTATAAGGAAAATTTAGTATAAGAAAAAAAAATGAAAACTATATTTTTGGTATGATACAAAATTGGTATTAAGAAAATATTCTTTAGAAATGTGGAATGGAAATTTCAAGTATAGAAATTTCAGCTTTGAAAACACCGGCATTTAAAGATGTATGAAAATAAAATTTTTGGTAGAGAAAATCTTGGTATAAGAAATTTTGTATTGGAATTTTCAGTATCTATATGAAAAATCTATCTTAAGGAACTTCAGTACCGATAACCAGAAAGTTAGAGTTTAATATTTTTAGAAAATTGAAATACTGTAAATCTAGGTATAAGGAAAATATGATAGCGGATTTCATTCAAGATGGAAATCGGTATCGTAGTGAAAACAGAGAATAGCAAATAGTTTCTTAAGGAATTCTGGTATGATATAACCATGAACCAAATTTTATAACCTTAAGAACTTTTTCGGTATGAAAAAAAATATAAAAACCTGAATAAAAATATGTTTAACTCAAAAGACTAAGGAAATTTTGGTTATAAGGAAAATTATGTAAGTGTAAGGAAATTTGTGGAAGTGTAAGGAAAAAATCTCCCCCTTAGATATATATTCTTCTATTTAGAGAGACTCCCCCTTAGGTGTATAACTTTTCCTTATAGATGAAATTAGAAAATTTTATTTTTCCTTAGATATTACCCTATGAAACTTTTCATTTAAAAAAATTTCTTCCTTTAACTTCTCCCTTGGATATCATTCTCCCCCTTTGTGATTTTAAAAAAGTAATGTAGAGGGACATGTAAGGTTAGAAAGAAATATACACAAGACAAAATATATAAAATATTTGCAAGGAATTCTTCATTAAGAAAATACAAAAAAAATTTGGCATGGGAAATTTTTTTATCAACCCTCCTTCTTCTATGAAAGAAGACTTTTCACCAAGGAATTAATCTTTTTTACATCCTTGTGATCTTCTTGAAGATTCTTTATCAAGGAATCTTGCTCAGTTACTTTATTCTCTAAAGACTGGATCTGGAATTCTTGGAATTGATTCTTATCTTCAAGAACATTGATCACTTCCTCTTGTGAATCCGATTTCTTCAAAAGACCAGCAGATATTCTTTTATGATAATTGAAAACTTCAAATATGGTATTCATTTGATCAAGAATATTTTTACCTTAATTTTTCCTCACAGCTAACTCACTTAAAAATTTCTATAAGAAAAAAGTTTAGACTTTGGTCATCTCATTTTCTACATCATAGAAATCTCCCTTTGTCGATTCCATGAAGTTTGATAATTGTAGAGATTTATCTAATAAGGTTCTGGTCTGGCTGATTACTTTATGACAAGAAATTATTTAAGCATTGTAATCAATGAGAATATTATTATGATCAGTTTCACCTTTCACCACCATCTCCATCAGCATAGATGTTGAATCCATATTTTGGTTTAAGATTTTCTGCACCATTTGGCTCTGTAAATTTATGTTTGCAAGTACTGGAATGGTACTTACTAATTTCCTTAATTAATTTTTTACAAAGTCTTCACCCAAATATGACGAGGACTTGGAGTCATATTCTTCTTTATTAACCTTCAGAATAGAGGTTTTTGGATTCTCAAGATTTTGAGGAGAGTCGGCATCAGAAGGGGTAACCATAATGGCCTTACCTTTATCAACTTTCGGCACTACAGAGGCTTTGGAACCCTGAGGGACTACCTCATTTTCTATAGTCTTATCATCTCCGGATCCTTCTTGAATCTCTTCTTATTTCTCTTCTTTACTTCTGGTATCACTATTTTCGGATTCATGGATTCCGTCTTCTTCTCCAGTTACATTAACCTCTTCTTCTACCTCTTCAACTTCTTCAACATCGATCTCGACTTCTTCTTCTTCTTATTCCTTGGTATAAACTCCTGGGGTTTCAAAATACACATCAACTTGTCTAATGACATAATATTCTTCTTCTTGAATGATCTCATCCTCTTCCTATACTTCTTCTTTCGGTTCTAGAACAGGTTTTGATATCACTATAGGTTTCTTCACCTTCTTAGGTTCCAGAGTGACATTCGGCACTGATAGCTTCTAAGAGGACTTTTCTACTTCCTTTAACAAGGATTGTATAATCTCTATCTCAGTTCTCTTCCTTTTTTACTTCTTCTCCTTACCTTTTTTCTCTAACACATCAGCAGTTCAAATCGTCAAAGCCTTTGCTTCTGCCGGATTCAATCCAAAGGTTGGATCCCCTTCCTTCCTGGATTTAGCTAACTTCCTCCATATAGTTACAAAATCATCTGAGTAAGCCTTTGGTTTCCTTATAACTAGAGGTATTAAAGATGGAGCTACTGAGGTAGGATCGACATGAGAAGCCTCATCTGAATTTTTCTTCTTCTGAACACTTTTTGAAGATTCCGGTACTGACTTTTTCTGTGCCACTTTGGATGATTCTGGAATAGCTTCTTGCAATACCGGCTTCTAAACTTTCAACATCATGAATTCTTCAAACTTATTAGAGTTTGTTTTATAAGAAAGATTCATTCTCTTCATCGTATCTTCACTTAGAAACATAATCTTATAATACTTCAAAGAAGAATTGCATGCAATTTTCATTTCATCTAAGACCATAACAACTATCCTTGAGATAGTGGCAGGGTACATTAGGATTTAAGATTTGATAGTACCATCTTTCACAGTATTAATCATAAGAAAAATATAATTAAAAAAATTAACCTTCATGAGGTTTATGAGAAAGTCTATCAAGATAATTTCACACATCTTTAAGTAATATGTATCCCCTTTTATTGGGATAAAGAACCCCAGCATCCATAAATCCACCAACCTATGGTCTACTGATAAGTGTTCTAGCTTCGGATTCTTAACTCTCCTAATGTTGAGACTTTATAAAGCACAGTTCTTCTTGAAATAACCTTCCTTATCTGGAATTTTGTAAGAACCTATGAGGGCCTCTCCTTCATAGAGAATCTTCAGGAAGTTGGCCGCTTTTCGGCATGGAACAGTGTAAGAATTTTCATAAGACTTAAATCTAAAATACTCCTTACCATCCTTTTCAAATAAATTAGTAGATTCATAAAATTGTATGACTATATCCAGATATACAGGATCTTAAACCTTTTCATTTTCTATAAAAATAATCTCCCAATTATTACATTAAATAATACGAGAGATGAGAGAATCATGCTGATTGTTAAAGTATGAACATACAAGTCTCTCCCGAAAAATCATCTTGTCTTTATTATCCTTGACTGTCATCTGGTCAGAGATGCCTGACATTTGGATCTGTAATAAATCTCTAAAGAAATCTGGAATGACAAACTCTAAAGTAGCGGGACTTCGACTCGAATACTCAAGGAACCAGAGGGGTCCTCATGGAGTGGGATAGACCTTATATAGACAAACTATGACCTTTAAACTTCCATAAGAAAATCAACCATTTGATATTTTTCCAATATGATCTAACGGTTTAGGATGTTTGAAAAGATATATCCATACTGAAATTTTTAGGTTTTAGAAAAATGAAAGATAGGTTCTAAGGAAGTATGAATCTGAAGAAAAAAATTCTTTAAAATAAAGAAATTCCAACAAATATAACTATAATATAAAAACTAGGGAAAAAGTGAATGTACCTTTAAGGAATATCTGAAGAAATTATCAGTCTCAAAGAAGAAGAAAAAATCTTGGGGTTAGAAAAACTAGACACCAGAAATTTGACTTCGAGAATTTCAACTCTGGAAATGTGGATTCCGAGAAATTAGATTCCAGGATTTTCAAAATATATAAAAAATTTATAAGAAAAAAAACCTTACAGATAGTTTAACATAAGGAAAAATTTCCTTAAAGTTAAAATTAAAAAAAACATAAAATTTCAAAACTGAAATTTTTTGGAACTGTTAAATTTCAGGTCTGTTGAGAAAACAGATACTGAAAAAATCTTAATTCTGAAACTTACTGATTTCGGAAAAATACAATTTTATGGAAAAAAAATTATAATTTTCAAAAATATGTACTACCCTTGAATTTAGGAGTAATTTAATGTTAGTATATAGTTAAACAAGAAGTAGATATGAATTATTATCTTATATATATCATTCCTAGCTTCTGTTTAATGTATTAAAATCTATCGGATGGTAATGGTTTGGTAAATATATCAAAAAGTTGTTCTTACAATCTGATTAATTGAAGAATTATATCTTCTTTAAGTGTGTGATCCCTAAGAAAGTGATGCCTAATATCTATGTGCTTAGCACGAGAGTGATGTGTTGGGTTTTTACTTAGGGCTATGGCACTAGTGTTATCACACAATATTTGAGTTTTGGTAAAACTCATTCCATAATCTGTGAGTGTGTGTTGTATCCACAACACTTGAGCACAACAACTTCCAGCTGCTACATATTCTGCTTCAACAGTGGAAAGTGCTATAGAATGTTGTTTCTTACAAGACCAAGAAACTAAGTAATCTTCTAGGAAATGAACATTTGAGATGTACTCTTTCTATCCATTTTACAACCATAAAAATCATCATTCGAAAAGCTTTTTAGTTCAAAAACATTTCTAGAAGAATAAAAAAGTCTTAAATCCAAGGTTCCTTTTAAGTACTGGAAAATTATTTTCATGGCCTTAATATAGGAATCCTTCGGATTTTCTTAATATCTTGCACGTAATAAAACATAAAACATTAAGTCAAGTCGACATGCTATTAAGTAAAGTAAAATTCCTATCATTCCTCTATAAGATGTTTGATCCAGAGATTTCTCTACTTCATCAATATCAAGAGTATTAGAAGTTCTGATAGGAGTACTTATACTCTTAGTGTTATCAAACCCATACTTCTTAAGAATATATTTTATGTACTTATGTTGAGATATAAAAGTTCCTTCTGGTTTTTGAGAAATTTGAAAACCAGGAAATAATGTTAACTCACCCATCATACTCATCTCAAACTCAGACTTCATAAAATCTGCATGGGAATCTGTTAAGGATTGTTGATTTGATCCGAATATAATGTCCTCAACATATATTTTCACAACTAAAATATCTTTCTTATCTTTATTTATAAAAAAAATTCGATCCACGGTTCCCTTAGAATAGTTGTTTTGAAGTAAAAATCTGGTAAGCCTATCATACCAAGCTCTAGGGGCTTGTTTAAGGCCATATAAATCTTTGGTAAGTTTATATACATTATTAGGATGTTTTACATCTCCAAAACCCAGATTTTGGTCTACATAGACTTCTTCCAGTACATATTCATTAAGGAAAGCACACTTCACATCCATTTGGTAAAGTTTAAAATTATAGAATGCTGTAAATGCAAGAAGTATTCAGATAGATTCAAGTCTTTCTACCAGTGCATAGGTTTCATCATAGTCTATTCCTTCTTGTTGGTTATAACATTTAGCAACTAATCTTTCTTTATTTCTTATTATAATTCCATTTTAATCACATTTATTTTTGAAGACCCATTTTACACCAATAACAGATGTATCCTTAGGTCTCTCAACCAAGATCCAGACTTGATTCTTTACAAACACATTGAGTTCATCTTGCATAGCCTTTATCTAATCTTCATCACCTAAGGCTTCCTCAGGAGTCTTTGGCTCAAATTGGGAAAGAAAAACAACATGTTCAATTTCATTCCTTAAGGAACTTCTAGTCCTTATAGGTTGATTGACATCTCCTATGATATTATCAGTAGGATGATTTCTATGTAACAACTGACTTGGGTTTTGTAAAACATGATCATCAACATAAGGTAGAAAATCTTCAGGGGTAAATGTTTCAAGAATATTTTCTTGAAAATTTTTCTTAGAAGAATCTTCAACTATAGGTTGTTGATCATTTATAGAAAATATATTTAGAAAATTTAAATCATTTTGTTTGAAAACAAAAGGATCAGTTTCATCAAATTTAACATGTACTATTTCTTCCATAGTACAAGTGTTTTTATTAGAAACACTATAAGTCTTAGAGTTAGTGGAATAGCCAAAGAAAATTCTTTCATCAGATTTTGGTGCAAATTAATGTAAGTTATCCTTAGTATTAAGGATAAAAACATTACAACCAAAAACCTTGACGTAAGACACTTTTGGTTTTCGACCAGTCCATAGATCATAAAGTGTTTTATCAAGAAAATGTCTTATTAGAACTCGATTTATAGTATAACATGCACTACTTATAGCTTCATACCAAAAGTGTTTTTCTATATAATATTCACTCAACATGGTTCTAGTTATCTCTTGAAGGATTTGGTTCTTTCTTTCAACAACACCATTTTGTTGAGGAGTTCTAGGAGCTGATAAATTGTGAGTTATACCTTTCTTACTAAAAAAAGTTTTAAAATCAAAATTTACAAACTCACCACCATGATCACTATGAATAGTTATCAATGGTAGGTTTTTCTAATTTTTTACTTGAGCTTGAAAAAGTTCTAAAATAAGACAAGGCTTGAGATTTTCTTACTATGAAATAGACCCAAGTATATCTAGTGTAGTCATCAACAAGAACAAATTTATAATATTTTCCTTCAATACTTCCTGTTTGTGTAGGACCAAATAAATCCATATGCACTAAATGCATGGAATTTGATGTTGAAACTTCACTACTAGATTTAAAGTTAGATTTGTGTTGCTCGCTAAACTGAAAAGGGTCACAAACCTTTGAAGAATCAAAACTTAGAACTAGTAGATCTTTAACCAATCCTTTCTTTGAGAGATTACTAAGGTTATTAAGGTTGTAGTTTCCTACCCTTATATGAAAAATCCAAGATTGATCTTCAATTGCACTTAAGAAAGGAAGATATTTACCTCTTAAGTCTTCTACGTTCAAAGTGTAGAAATTCTCATGCCTATGGGTAGTAATAATATATTCATCCTTGGAATTGTTAACTAAACACTTATCATTCCTAAAATTCACAACATAACCTTCATCACATAATTTAATTATGCTAATAAGTTTGTGCTTAAGACCATTAACAAGTAAAACATTAGAAATTAATTTTTTTCCAAGAATAATGATATTACCTATACCGACAATCTATCCTTGAGAATTATCCCCAATGGTTAATTTTCCACATTTCTCTTTGACAATATTATGGAAATAACTTTTGTTACCAATCATATGATGGGAACATACACTATCCATATACCAAATATTATTGGTATATTCTTCATTTTCCTTCAAAAAAAGTTAGTCCTTCGAAATCCAAACTTGTTTGGATCTAGGATTAGACAATAAGATTTTAGGAACCCACATTTGTTTGGAAAAATAAGCCTTGTGGAATCCAAGAGACTGGATTTTATTTAAGGAACAAATTTTCATCCAATATCCTCCACTTTGACACTTCAAACAGAAAGGGGATTTGGATGGAATAAAATATTTATTTTTGAAAATAGGTTTTCTGTGAGTATAACCTACTCTAGAGGTATTTCCGTGAGGTCTAATTTGGGAATACATCTTGTCAAAATATTCTTTACTAGAAGTAAAGTTGGCAAGAAGTTTCTTAAGGGAGTATATTTCGGCTTTTAATCTTATGACTAAATTCCTATCCTCAAGAATTGTTTCCTTAGAGTACGATTTTTCCTCAAAAACATTTATTTTTGAAATATCATCCTTAAGTTATTTATAAAGTTTTTCATTTTCAGAATTTTCTTCCTTAAGATCTTCAGAAAGTTTTTCTAGGAGCTCATCCTTATCTTCAAGATCTCTAGTGAGATCTTAAATCTCTTTTGAAAGAAATTCTTCTCTAGTATTTTCCTTGTCTTGTTTCTTGGAAATTTTATAATTTGTTTCTTTTAACAACTTAGAAAATATATATACTTCTTCATACGAAGGTATTTATTCATTATCTGAAGATGAAGTATCTTCATCAGAAGTAATATCTTCAGTATAATAATTCTTATTAAGAGATAAAATTTTTTAAAGCCTCGGTAGAGCGTACCTTGGCCATAAGACAAGTATTTGGTAAAGAAGTAGTGGCATAGAATATGATATTATTCTTTGCTGATGATTCACATTCAGAATATTCACTTTCAGAATTGTCTTCACAACTAGCACTCCAAGCATCATTTGCTTCAAGACTTTTCTTTTGCTTAGAATGGTAGAACTTCTTCGTATTTCTCTCTGAATTCCTTTCCTCCATATCCTTCTTTTTCAAAAGAGGGAAATCAGGTCTGATATGACTTTTTCTTATGTATTCGTAACAAGAAACTTCCCCATCTTTCTTTTCTTTGTAGTATCTCTTCTTAAACTTAGTTTTATAGTTCTTCTAAGCTACTATCTTGTTCATTATCCAAGCAAGATTAGCTAACTCATTCTCAGATTTTTCTATATCACTAGATTCTGACTGAATAGTAACTTTCTTTGACTTTGATCTAGTAAATCTTTCTGGAGTTTTGGATTTCGTATGGTTAGATGTTGTTGTGAAATCAACACTTCCATTTCTATTCTTTTTCTTAGTATTATCTTCTTATCTCTTCATTCTAGTCTTGTGCTTAATAAGAGTTCCAAAAAATCACATCTAAGGAAATATGGGTGACTTTCCTGATCTCATCAACTGTTGTCCTCTTGGACTCCCATTCATTAGGCATGATGTCTATGATCTTGTCAACAAGTATATCATAATCAAGACCTTTTTCTCCCATAGACTGTAAACTATTCACAATGGACATGAACCTTTGTTGAGCTTTGTGTATGGGATCTTTATAAGGAAAGCTAAAGCCAGGATATTCAGCTCTCAACATAGCTCTTCTTGTCTCTATAACATTAGAAGTTCCAAAATGTGTAACTTCCAATTTCTTCCAGATACTATTTGCAGCTTCAAATGAGGATATTTGACTATAGATATTCCTAGTCCTGGAACATAGCAATGTATTTATAACTTTGAAATTAGTTTGATATTATGATCTCTCCTGATTAGTAAAAGTTCTCAATTCCTTATCAAGAATCTTATAATCTCATGTCAGTATCAGGTAGTTATCAACTCCAGTATTAATAATGAAAGTATTCATCCTATCTCTCCAGTACTCATAATCATTTCCATAAAAAATAGGAGGTCTGGTAGGATTTAAATTTTCCAAAGAACCAATATGCATGGATCCTGTCATAATAAAAATACACCTTTCTTCAACAAAAAGGTTAGTAGTAGTGCTTGAAGAAAATATAAATTTCTTAAAGAAAACTTTAAGAAAAACTATAAAGTCTAAGAAAAATAAAAACTAGAGTATCTCTAAGAAAAAAATATGAGTCCGGACTTGTGAGTCCGAAATTATAATTCCGAAAATATAAAGAAGAATATGATTTCTCTTCTGAATCCAGTCGTGAGATTAATTCAGATTGAACTAACACTCTGAAAACAAATTGAGAAATTGGTTCAGAGTATGAGGTAACCTGCACTGATGCCAATTGATAGGTTAGTATGGAGAATGATATTCTACTCTATACCAATATTATGATAACAATATAACTAAATATTCACAATATAAAAGAGGGAGTAAATTGTATACTTTAAAATTTTCTCAAGGAAAATTTTTATAAAAAAATTCACAACACCTCTAATAAGAAAACACCTTCTTAAAAAAATAAAGTTCTTAAATCTAAATCTTAAAAACATTTCTTACAAAGATATTCTACCATAAGGCATATAGAATCTCTTAAAATCAGAGATACAAGTTAGAAATTTATAAAAAAAGAAAGCTTCCTAACTTTTACAAAGCAGCAGAAAATTTACAATATTCTTTTAACCCAAAGAGGATGGTATCCAATAACCTTGGATAAAGTTCCCTTGTTTAATAATTACAAGAAATTCTGTATTACCCAAACCCAAGTATTCCCTCAATCCTAAGATTGGTATCTGTCTTGTTATCCCTTCCAGCCGTTGATTTTTAAGGAAATTGGCACCTCTGACTTCACAACCCAAAGTCTCTAATTTTAAGGAAATTGCACCTCTGCGTGAAGCAATTCTGTACAAAGAAAAGTTTGAACAAGCCGTTCAAACTTTCTGCACAGATCATGAGAGTTTATAAGATCCTCTCACTCTAGATCAATTCCCTTTTATAGAGATGAACTCCAAAATGCAAACATGTGGACTCATTTAAACTTGTTCTCTCATTCGTTCATTTATTCATTGTTTTTGTGATCTCATTATCTGAGGTCCTATTTATAACTTTCAAAAATCTACCAATCGGTTCCACTCCAATAGTCATATTTCCTTAAATCTCAGAGGGACCTGGACACATTTCAAACATACAACGGTTAGTTTATAACAGAAACAATGACATCATTTTATATAACTAACCATGAAAATAAAGGTCTTACACCTTAAGTGTAAGGAAGTTGGAATCTGATAAAATTGAAATGATATGAAATAAATTATAAGGTTTGGAATTCTAAGAAAATAATCTTTGAAAAAGAAATTCCGTAATTATAAATTTTGGAATGGATTTTCATAAAATCGGTACGAGTAAAGTATAAGGAAAACTTAGTATAAGAAAAAAAAGAAAACTATATTTTTGGTATGATACAAAATTGGTATTAAGAAAATATTCATTAGAAATGCAGAATGGAAATTTCCAGTATAGAAATTTCGGCTTTGAAAACACCGGCATTTAAAGATGTATGAAAATAAAATTTTCGGTAGAGAAAATCTTGGTATAAGAAATTCGGTATTGGGATTTCCAGTATCGATATGATAAATCTATCTTAAGGAACATCCGTACCGATAACTAGGAAGTTGGTGTTTAAGATTTTTAGAAAACAAAAATATTGGAAATCTAGGTATATGGAAAATATGATACCAGATTTCATTCAAGATGGAAATCGGTATCGCAGTGAAAACAGAGAACGGGAAATAGTGCCTTAAGGAATTCTGGTATGGTATAACCATGAACCAATTTTCAGAACCTTAAGAAATTTTCTGATATGATTTTTTTTTTAAAAACCTGAATAAAAATATGTTTAACTAAAAAGACTAAGGAAATTTTGGTTATAAGGAAATTTATGTAACTGTAAGGAAATAAATGGAAGTGTAAGAAAAACCTACATGGTAACCCAAGTGTCACTCTATAATAACCATGATTCAATCAGAAAACCACGCTTCCATTGCGTAACTATAATAGAGACCACATATCAATATTAACATCTTTTAAAAATTTATCATGATGTATAATGGATGCTTTATTAGTGCACCAAAGAGGACATCAAGATAGGGGACATGCTCATCGCTAATCCAGATTACACTAAGTGGATTTCTAAGATTACCTATAAGATCAGTCAAACCACTACTAGTTGACTTCCCTTGAAAGAATTTTAGCTTCAATTGTTGACACATCATCATTAACATATCATAAATACTTTAACACCCAAGGCATCTCATGATTACTCAAAATTAACCACCAATGTTTATCTATGGCCAATATTTTTCCAAAGGTAGCATACATAGCCAACCACAACAACATTGTGATATCTAACAATCACTGACTTGATTTTAAACTTGCAATCTTCAAAGACATTCAAGAAAGACTGGCCATTTCTAAATGACCCTCCTTAGTTGTGCTCCTTCTGCCTAGAAAGACACATATTCACCAAAACTGATGTGATATTCCCCACCTTAGGAGTATCCTAGTCATCGAGATGAGAGTTAGACTAGCTTCTCATAAGAAAGATAGATCAAAATCACCTTAAATAAAGGAGAAACACTTCTCTGAGACTTTCTCACACACATCAAATCCATTAGCATGAAATCCAAAACCGACTTAGACGGTGTGTCAAAACACATGGCCCTTTAGGAAAGTCAACCTGATAATTGGGATGAATTTATTCCCTTAACTTTCAAGTCACTCTACTAAATAGATCACCCAATAAAATACTCAACAACTCAATGATCAATGTTTTCACCAAACTCAATCAGTTCCTTACATCATTGAGTAAAATGAAGGGTATCACATATATCAATTCATACTACCCCATAGTTATTTGAGAAAATAGCACATCCTGGATACTGCCCATAGGTTCTCCATCCTTATTCATTCAATTATCTGATGGACCACATAAAAAAATGGATCAAAGGAACATCATCTCATACAACTATAAAATAGACCGATGACCTCTTGAGTTGACCAAGGAAATAAAAAAGGGTCATGAGAACTACGAGGTATATGACCATGCACTAGGAATTTCTAACCTGCTAAAAATGAGTATTTCTTGATTCGCATTCCCATAAAAAGGGAAAGAAAAACATGGAAACCTTTCCAAAAAAATGGGTTTCATTTAGAAACTAAGAGTCCTACTAGGGACAATGGAACCAAAACAGTACCATATATTATAAATATCACAATATCTTGAAAGGAATTTAAGCTCCAAGCATGATACCTACCTTGGGCTAGTCCCTTAAAAAAGCACAAGAGATGACCCTATCACTAAGTCACGCAAACAGATTTCACTAGGCCTTATGCCTACCATTTAATCCCTTAATAAAGGAAAAATGAGTCCTAAGCAAAATTCTTGCATTTCCATTCCAAGGAAACACAAAGAAACATTTAAACTACCCCTACACGAGGGTTTTAAAATTTATTACATCACTTTAGGTTCCATTTTAAAGTCATTAAATTATTCACATTCAATATTTAAACATTTAAAAGATTTAAATAGACATCAAGTACCAATTATGAAATATAAGCACTTGGTAAAAGATAAGGTGACCTATGAGGGTACCTCTAATCCAACCTAGGTTCATCAAAATGCAACCCAATAGAAGTTGTTTAATTATTAAATCTTCAAAACACCTTTAGTGGGTTATCTCATAAGAAACATTCCCCAACTAGCCTACTCGGGTCCATTTGTGCATTTTAGAAGTTAATCACGTGATTTACTTGCCCTTATGATAGATTCACAAGCCTTTATAGGGGAAACTAGTCCATTTCTGATCAAATTAAATAGCTCTTACATTTACAACCATTTCAAAATATAACATGTTTATATACAATGGTTCGATTATATAGGTTTCTATCTATAATTTATAAAGCATTCATACACTTTATAGATCACAGAATAGATCCCATTTAATCGAAGCCAATTCACTTGAAATTTTAAATTATAGCAGCCCTTTAATTTTAACAATGGTATTTAGATGAATATATATATATATATATATATATATCACAAATGGTTCAAGTAACCAAGTCACCTTTTCCCAATTATAAGGCACTCATACACCTTGCAATAAAAAATGGGCTCCTGTTATATCAAACCTAATAAATTTATCCTATTTAACCATTTACATATACCAAAAAAACAAGGCATGTTATATATGCATTAATGATAAAGAAAACAAAATCATGGCATAACACTCAAGTTACACAATCATAATCAATAGTTAAGCTAAAAATGAAACTACATGGCATAGAATATGCATGACATGTGAATTTTATATGTGCCTATAATGATGCATGTAATTATTCAAAATTTCCATACCAGGAAAAGGGTAAAATACCAAAAAATCCATAAATTAATAAGTAGTAGAAAGTTACACCAATCAATCGAAATGAAATAATAATCAACTGTAATTTCAAATAGCATGAAAAAAATCCCATCCCTATACACTTAAACTTTTTCTCATACATGGGTTGATCACTCTGAGGAAAAACTATTTACCAAGATCCGACACATTTCTAGTCTCATGTTTACCAGCCCAAAATAGTAATACAAAGAATAAATAAGGCTATGATACAACTTTTTGACATCCCAAGTCAACTTACAACTAAATCGGTAGCTAGAATGGTTGGTCACGTGGCCTCAAGCATGCCTCTACATATACCAGAGGTTTCCTACTAGTAGAGTGGGTCTTAAAGATGATATTGGGGACATTATACCCTCATATCAGAGTATCATAGTGGTATGATAGATAAGAAACAATAGAAAAAGAAATAATACAATAAATAAAGAGTAGCAGAAGAATAATATAAACTGAATAATAAAGGATATCCAATGCCAATGTATACAATGTATTCATGTCCATATGATGATATATAAACTAAAATAGTATATATACAATAGTGAACAAGATTTTTTATAGTACACGAATAAAGAAAAGAAACAAAATCCTTGAGGGTGATCTCTATGAGCATCCTAAGATCCATCTCAATCCTATGCTCCTAACTCCCAGGTAAATGAAAATCAACACAAGCAATAGTCCATGGTTCTGCGAGCATGATATCAACTTGGTTACCCCAGGGCAATGGAAGCCTGAGTAGGGTGTGAGATATAAATCCTAGTATGGTACCACCCAAGGTTTATATAGCTAAAACTACTCTAACAATATAAAGTAAAGCATTATGTAGTTATAAATAATAATAAAAACTAAGGAAAAAAAATAACTCGTTCAGGTTATTGAAGGATACCTAACGGCTCTACCTGCTTCAGCACATGAACGGAATAGAAGTCTGACCAGTAACTATATATATAGTAATACTATATATATAGTATATTTATATACTGAATCCAACTATATGGTCCAAGTACATGCGAACATAAGTGCCCATATACCTGGAATACTAGATATTGGATAGATCAGGGCATAACTAGTCATCCATAACTAGTCTAAATGATCCTATAAACTTAAAAGAAAAGGGTAAATTCCCCACATATCATAATGAGTGGGAGACATCATGCTCATCACTCGATATGGTGAGGTTTCCATCATTTCAACACTCAAAAGTAGTGAGTGTTCTATCATGTCAACACTCAACAGGGGACATGGTGAACCATGCCCACCGTCCAATAGTATCACTAGTGTGATATTTCATGCTCAACGCCTGATGTATGTGAGTGTGATACCTCCATTATCAATAGAAACCTTACCATCATTCCATATCCTATATCAAGGTGTAATAATATTTATAAAAATATCCATGAGGCATTACCTCTCATGCTTTAATTTTATTAATCTCATTATAAAAAGGGGGTTCCATTTATTATAATTCGAATTAAGGATATACTTAAGCATGAACTAAATGGAGTGGCCTTTCCACCCTTTTTTTTATTTAATTTAAATCACTTAATTCAATTCACATAAGAATACAATAAATAATGAAACAATAGGAGTGTCCTTACCACCCTTTCTAATTCATTCCATTTATTTAAAGAAAACAACCATCATGAGTAAAACTACTCAATTAATAACATTCCATTGAATCTATCAAAACAATTCAATTCATTTAATAAGGCTCAAGGAGGTACCTATAATTTAACATGGTCTAATTTGGTGATTACCTATATGGGAAATCCCATTCATTAAGTAAGCCAATCCCTTAGAAGGAGCTTGGTCCATTGTTCATGTATATAGTAAGGGAAAACTCCACTTAAGTATAATAATTTAATCCATGTACAAAACATGCCATATGTCTCAAAAAATTCATATGAGAAACCATCAATTCCATAAGGTAAAGTAAGATGCAATTCCTTAAACATCACTTTTTAATTTTGAGGACAGTACACCTCATGTGAGGGTTTTTAATATATAAAAAATGACATTGTTTCTCAAACAATTCATTTAGAACAATTAAGCATCACATTTAATAATAACATTTCAAATTACTGAAATGAGTATCTTATAATTCTTCCACGCATGGAAAAACAATTATAAGGTTGTATATGTCACTTAGGAGGTTCTATTGTCAATTTAGAAATTCCCTACAATGTAAATTACATTATTAAACCAAACCAAACACTTATAAGGTGTTCCAAGAATTTAATTATTTAATTATAAAGGGTGAAATTCAAGAAGTCACACCCAAGCGGTGTCCTTGATCGAGATTTTCATCCTATAATTACATAGAAATAATCAACAGGAGTAATAATAAGTGCGTATATCAATTTAGATTGAAGAAAAAAAATTAAATCAATGTGCGACAAAGGCTGGCGTGTGGTGTAATGGTGTTATTTATAAAGTGACGGAAAATTGAGAAAAACTCCATAGATCATTTACATAATACTTAATATTCTTTACTCATCCAATCTCAAGGTTTGATTTGGTCCGGTTTGAAAGAAATTGAAAAAATGGACATTTTCCCTAAAATAGGGCATATGAGATCACACAAAAATAGCACAATAGGTTAGAAGAACAACTGATAAAGGAAGAAAAAGGATTATAGAACTTATCGATATAGATCCATAGGGAATGGCGATGCTTGAATCTGATGATGAATAGAGGAGATATCACCATGCCTAATATAGGGAGGAGAAACCCATAGAGTAGAGGATATGTGCACGTTATAGGAGATGAAAGTAGATGGAAAAATAAACTTAAACTCATTTAGTTCATTTTGGTAATTTTACCCTCAAAACTGGGTCACACAGTTGGGATATATCATTTTTCCAAACTATGTTCCAACTGTGTAGCACCCACTACCTAGGAAACCCACCTCTCACAGTTTTCTCGCATGGTTTTCTCCAACCGTGTGCTAATCATATGATGAATAGTGCATAGGTACTACCTAATTGGAACTGACCATAAAATATGGGTGCATGGTTTGGGAAAACTATGTGCAAGTTGTAAGCACCACCCTAGATAACCTGATGTAGCCGCACAATTTGTTATTGAGGGCCGCACGATTTTAGACAAACCATGTTCCATGTTCATACCCCCCCCCCCCAAACATATGATTTTTAGGGCTTGAAACTCAATGAGACACCTGGGGGGCCCTTGGTCCATAACCTGGTTCTAAAAATAGCACTTACAAGTTTTTCAACTCTTAAAATTGTGTTATGATGCTTGTATCATAGAACGTACCATCCACTAAATTCAAAAATTCAAATTCCCTTATAATTATACCTTGGCTCAAAAACAGAGGTCATTACACTTATGGATACCAAGATAATTGAGTGGACTAAAGGGATTCCAACTCAATGCATGGGTGGTCAGTATGATCATCATGATCTAGGGAAGGTTTTATCAATCTCCTAATGATAGAAACCCTTATTTTCAAGGGAATACATGATAGAAACTCCCTGAGGTCCCTATCAATCAACGATGAAAATTATTAAAGGTCTATTATCAAAGGAATATATAATAAAAGGGGAGAACTCTATCATTCACAACCTATTATTGTATCTTATGAGGCCATATTTGTTTCCTGATTAGATAGGTTCTCATGGTGTGGGACCATGGTGAAAATGGTGCCTGGGTAGGAGACCTGGGTGAAGTGGCCCTTATGTATAGGGACTTAGGAAAATTTGTTGCCAAGTATAAGGACCTAAGATAATTGGAACCCAAGTATAGGGATTGGGAAAATTGGCCCCTAGGTATAGGGACATGAAGTGGCACTTCGGTATAGGGACCTGGGAAAATTGGTATTCAGTTATTTGGTCTTGGAAGAATTGATACCCAAGTATAGGGTTTTGATTTAATTGGTACCCAAGTTTAAGGACATGGGGGAATTGGTGCTGAGGTATAGAGCATGGGAAAAGGTCCACCCAAGTTGGATGTGTGGTTGAAATTTCACTAAAATATTAATGTTTTATTGAGTTTTCAACCTTTTATGGAACCTATAGGTTGACTAGGGTTCATGGTGCTCTGGTGGAGGACCCCCTAGAGTGACATGGGCATGTGGCGCTTTAGTGATGTACTCCTAGGTTAAGATAGGAGTTTGGAACATTATTAATTTTCTTATGAGGTCCTTCACCCAAGTTATCATTAAACATATGGAAAGTGTTATTTTGTGAAGGTTTACTTATTAAATATTTATATGAACCAATTTCCCTAAATTTCCCCCATTATCCCAAGGTTCTGACTTGGAACATCACATAAAGAAGAGAAGGGATACTTGGAAACATAGATAGGTCCAATGAGATTCCTAATTATTTCTTGTTCCACTATATTTGTATCCCTATGAACTCAGTCTATATGTTTGAAATTAGGGGTCATGGGTGTATATTTATAGACATGAGGGAGCCAAGGTTTAGATGATGGATGGGTGAAGGAGCACAAGAAAAGGATCTTTGTGTGAAGGAAGAATGCGTGGAGGCTGAGTGTGAAAGTTCTTAGGCTAAGGTGGAATTAATTGAATGATATTTGTATGGAGGTTGAGCATTAAAGTGATTTTTCATAGGTGGAGTGTGCATGAGTGGTGTATAGGGTGAAAAGAACTAAGCATAGTGAAGAGTTGTGCATGAGGAAAACCTAGGTTCCTTATTTTTACCATAAACTCCCTTCATCCAATCTAGTTTTCATCCTTTGTGGAAAAATGAGCACCAACACATACATAATATTCACATTTCATAAAAATTTTAAAAACAATAATATTAAAAGAAATAGATTAATAAATAAATAAATATTTTATTTATTTTCCAAACATGATAGATTGATGTAAAGATTTAATATTTTATTTAGAAATTAAAATCTATTAATTAAAATACATAATACTTATATTTTATAAAAAAAAGTTAATCACTAATCATTTTTAGTGAAAATATTAAATTTTTAACATTTTAGGAATATATAATATTTTTTGATATAAAAGGTATTATTCATCATAATCAGTGATTGGGATCGGCTCTAACTCTTATGTGCAATTTAAGTGGAAAAGTAAAAAACCCTTAGGTGTGGGGTAACCCATACATAAGAGTAAATCTCACAAAGGATCACTCTTACCTATCAGATAACCTATGTGTAAGAGTAAATTGTGTAAAGTTAGACCTTCATGCGTGGGATAGTCATAGCCTATGATATATGCTATATTGTAACTATAACTCAATGCTCTATTTTCACATAACCTAGTCTTTAGTTGTAGCCTAAAATATCACATATCATAGCTTATGGAACAAAATAAAGCCTTGAGGTCTCAATATATCATATCTTATAATATACACTTTTCATACCCTATAACCATAAAAATAGTATTATGATATACTATATTGTGTATCCAAGTGATCCAACATCTACCATTCAGCCACACCATCTCATGCTCTATGATATAGACAAAAGTCAATTAACATAAACACATTATTTATAAAAATAGTAAAAGAACATGTTGATTCATTGAATAATGTGGATCTGATCCACTAATTGGTTTTGATAGATCATTAAATAATCAATGTAATGAAAGAAACTCATTTAAATTGCATGATCTATCATTAATAGAATCGACATTTAATAATAACATAAATGGTATGAATACCTAAAATATAGTGAAATCCACCTTTTACTCTTCGATGGATTTTTCTCGATTGAGATCATGAGTGAAAACTAAATGATTCCTACCTCTACATGTAGTACACCAACCATTAGAATCCTTATATTCTATGAGAGACCCCCATTCACCAAAGGAGTTTTAGCACCTTCTTTACAAAGATAAGTGGTAAATAGAGAGGAAGAGAGCTTTTTTATGGATTTTTAGTGCCTCATACCTTTAATTGGCGGATTATCCCTTTATATATGCTCCCTTAATTTAATGAAGGGGGTTGATCCTTGAATTTCAATGCTTGGTAGCCAACGTGTGTTATGATAATACATGCTTATTAGAGATACTATCATTTGAATGCTTCAAATGATCATAATATATTTTTTATCCATAAATGAATCATCTTAATGATTCATAATAGAAGGAAATAAAATGGGAAACATTGAAAAATACATGCATGTGATATCCTATATTTCAAGTCTATTGTACATTATGATAGGTATTAATCATAATCTACGAAAAAGGCATCTCACAACCTATTACCTATTACAATTCATGTATATCATACAATACAATATATTTATTTTAGTATATATCCAATAGTTCAGGACCTATTGAGGATATATATTATGATCACTATTGCATCACCCAAAAGTGAATCTGGTAAGGTAGAATGGATAATCATACTTCTTGTCATATCCTTAATCATTTTATTATGTCTCCTAGAAACAATATTCATTCTAAGTTTTCCTAGAAAGTGTATTATGGGATAATACCACATTCCTTAAGGGATTTAGAGAACCGTTTTGGGAATTGTTCACTAGATCATCCATATCTACCATAATATTCACCACTATGTTCAGATTTAACAAATTTAATTATTTTTCCATGTTGATTCTCAATTTTAGTTTTTAAAACCTTAAAATCATCAAAGGAATTATACTTCTGGATAAATAAATATAGATAGTTATATATTGAATAGTATCATACGAACATAATAAAATACTCTCAAAAATTCCAAGAAGGCATAAGGAATGGACCAAAAATAAATATGTATTAGTTCTAAGACTTCAGAACATATTTTGGAACCTAATTTCCTTCTAATTTTTTGTTTTCCATTAATACACTCAGCATAAACTTTCAAGTCTGAAAAATTTAGTGGATCAAGGATCTCATAAAAAAAAAGCCTTTCAATACACTGTTTAGATATATAACCCAAATACTTATGCCATAAAGAAGTAAAATATTCATTTATTGATTTTTGTTTTATACTAAAAGAACTAGTATGAAAATTTTTATAATATCATAATGGATTTATAATGAAAATACATTTTCATTCAAGATAAATATTCAGTACCAGTATAACTTGAAATTTAAAAAATATTAAATTTTATATTTCTAAATGAGTAAGTGTAATTGAATTTTTCCAAAGAAAAAATAGAAATAAAATTCCATCAAAATAATATTATTATAAAATTATCTTTTAAAATAAAATAAGAACCAATCTTTAATAACCATTTAAAAGTCCATATATCTTGATTTTTTATTTCCCACAAATACTAATCTTTCAACATCACTAGGCCTTTGGCTCATTATAAAACCCTTCATAGACACACTTATGTGAGTAGTAGCACCAAAAAATTATTAAAGAGTATTTAGAAAATCCTAGGAATCTATTCCATCATGATTAATATTTCAGTAATTTCACACTTCATGATCATAACACTCATGCGATTATAATGTTGTCACTTCTCAAAATCCCTATTATACTCATGGGAACATTCATTTGTAAGATAATGGGGTTGTTATATATTTAAAGTAAGGTCAATTTTAATACCCCAATATTTTATAAATTATTTTCTTTAATTAATATATTTTATTTCATGTGGAATATGCAACTTCGAGTTTAAATGAACTATAATATAATATTATTTAAATATAACCATTATGACATAATCATTAGTTTGGAATGTTTGAATAAGAATAGTCATATTATAAAATATATATATATATATATATATATTTCATTAATAAAATGAATAATAATTCATACATTTATTATTAATTAGTTATAAATGAAGATAAAATCAATTGTAGGGAAAATATATATATTTTAAAAAAAATATGTTCTGTGCATTGTATTTTTATCTTAATTAATTAAAATAATAATTGTTGATAAATAATTCTAATTAAAGGAGTGGATTATATATCTAATAAAATTACTTAAAATTAATTTAATTATTTTATTAGTAAAGGAATGAGTATAAATTCATTTTATTCTTTAAAAATACGTTTTTTTACAAAAATGGATTTTATTGCATTTTGTGCGCGGATAGTAAAATTAATTTCTACCAATTTTATAAATTATGTATAAAAAATTGGAAATCATTTTTAATTAATAATTTCATAATATCCTAAGGATGAAGTTTTTTGATTTTTTTGAAAAGATTGATTTTTGACTGAATTGTGAAAAATGTTGATTTTTACAAAACTGCAATTTATTTTCTTTAAATCAAGTAATTTAAAAATACAATTCTATTTTAAATTTTTCTTAAATTAAAATAAAATATATTTTGATTAAAAATAATCTAATTAATTTCATATTAGTCAAAATAATAATTTATTTGTTATGAAATCATTTTTATGCTTTAAACGCATTTTTTAAAAATTGTTTCTCATTGTATTTTGTGCACTTATATTAAAATTGATTTATAATACTTCTAAAAGTTTAATCATGAAAAATGGATTTCACATTTGTAATCAATAGTTCTAGGTTTTTTAAATGTGTTAATTATATTTTTATCCATGATGAATGGTAACCAGGGCATAATTTTATCACTAAGGTAATAGGTAAAAGAGGTTAATTAAGGTTAGAACTGTGGGATAAAATTTCAAAATCAACCCAACACTTTAATTTATTTTATTGGATGGGTTTAATTTGAATTTAACCATACTAAATTGGATAATATTTCATTTTTTACCACTTTAAATTTATTATGACCTCTATTTTATTTTAAGTTGAGAAAATTTACAAAATGTCACACTCACTCTTTTAATATCTCTAAAATTTTTTTATAGGGATTAAAATAAGATATTAAGGATTAAAAATTGTTATTTTGAATATTTATAGATTATTTTTATGATATTAATTTATTTTTAATTTTTATAGCGAGTATATTTTCCTTGAATTCTTATGTAATGCTGATGTAGTGTTTGTAAAAATAGTAAAAAAATAAAATAAATGATTTTAAAATATCAATAGTAATATATTTTAATTGAATTATGGTGTCCAATGAATTTATTGTATAATTATAAAATATAATTAAAGGTTAAAGTTTTTATATTTCAATTAAATTATTTTCTTCATGCCTATAAATTCAAGATATTTGAATAGTTCCAAAAATGACCTTAAATGGTATTTAATGTTTAAAAATTATTTTTAAATCATTATAAAATTATTAAAATTATATATTTACCCAATTGGATTGTAAAATTATCACTATATCATTAAATATTCATGTATCTTCCACTGGTAATTATTAAAAATTACTTTCACGACTCTTGAAGACTGAAATATTTGTTACCATGGTTGAGGTTAAAGTTGATTAATAAAGGGATAAAACCAAAAGATAAGGTTTAAAATAACTTTAAAAAATTTTATAGAATATATTTATTGATCATATTTAAACCTTATAGTTATTATAATTTAAGATATGGAACTTCTGAGCCATTGTACAAGAGTTAGACACATATTATATATTAATTTTTCAATTATTTACAAGATTTTCACCCACCTCAATTTTAAAAAGGAACTGCCTCTCATCTCTTCCTCAAGAATTAATAATCCATTAATCTTAGAAACTATCTCTGAAAATACCTTTATATATTCCTTAATGATTTCATAGATCTCTTTTTCTTCCCCTAATACCATCCTAAGAAGTCTTAAGATGTATTCCAAAGGATAATTTCCAAAGAAATGATATAAATCTTAACCAAGTTATTCTATTTTATTTCTCCTTCTACCTATTTATATTCTATCATTATCATATTGATATAATAAAATAAGTACCTTCCATATATTAAAATTTTATTATTTTTATGTCACAACCCTTATTTTTCGCGACCCGTCCCAGTGGGGCTCACACTGTGACTACCACAAGCCTACCTCTAATAGGCCATGTGCTAGAGATTAGCACTGAGTAGACATGTCCCAAAAATGAGAGGCATTTTACTAAGTACCAGTACGTATGCACACATCTCCAAGCCCACAAATGCTAAAATGTAAAAATTCAAAGTAAACCATGATTGAAAACCACTAGATATAAACCACAACCAGAGTGAAACATGTAAGTAAAGTACAAAGAGGTGAACTAGGATGGAATACAATCCCACAAAAAGAAATACTAAAAACAAGTGAAAGAAAAAGATCCTAAAACTCTTCCATAGGAAACCCTGCCTGAAGGGTAGGTGAAGGGAAACTGCTTGAAGTCGTAAGAGTATGCCTCATCTATCTGATCTCACTAGGTACCACCTAGTCCTAGTCCACCCTAGACTCTATCCAAGCATTTATCATCTTCACAAGACATGACACATGTGGAAAAATCCCGTGTAGGGGTGAGTAAAATGATACTCAGTAGGACACCTCAAAACCAAAAAGGAAAAACTAAAAAGTAATGCATGGTCATCTAAACACATGTACATTCCTATAACACATATACCAAGAATATCCAAATATACTCATTACCAAAAACAAAGTAAATAAGGCAAGTCACAACCATTCATCAGTCATATATTGTGCTCAAGGCATGTTCATTCTGGGAGAACTCACTCCTCAATCCTTGATATCATCAGAGACTCTTACAAAGAGGTACCTCTAATTTGGACCCACCCAAAGAGATAACACTAGTCAATGTCAAGGTATACAGAGAGGGGATCCTTATCAAAGGATACTGACAACCCAAATATATATTATCCCATAATGTAGGGGATCCTTATTAGAGGATACTGACAACCCTATTGATGGGGCTTGTAATTTTGGAGATCTTTCGCAGAGGATACTGACAACCCTACCGATACAACCCACTAGATGGAGGATTTACGACCTCCACTCGGATGTCACATCAATTACCATAAAACTCCTTCAGGAGTGATAGAGGATTGTATAAATCCCAATGAGGGATTCCATAAATCTATTTTGGACTCAGCCTCTAGAGGGGATTATTATCCAGTGATGTGGTCGTAATTCCATACTGAACCCTCAAGGAAATAACCATGTAAAACTCTTCACCTACACTGATCCATACAAAAACTCACCAAACCATCTAAAAAATGACAATCTCATCAAAAGGGTCCTAAATTCATAGAAGGATCATCAAACAGACCTCTCATTTGAAAGATATTTCTATTTTAGTGTAACAGGTCTGGACCGGCCCTGGTCTAATCCGACACAACTCGACCGACCCGACCCATCCCATTTCAGCCGACCTAACCCAACCTAGTCGGTCTGGGCCTGCAAAAACTGGCCTGGCCCATAGAGCAACTTGGCTACCTGGGGTAGCCTGGTTTCTCCAGCTCGGCCTGCCGCATGTGGGCCGACCCTTCTCCAACACGTAGCTCAGCCATGTGCACTGCTCGGACAATGCAGTCAGTCCGTGTGACCCACTGGATCCTGTGGCCCTGCCACGAGTCCCTCCTCTGACATGGCTCGAGCTGCGTCGCCAGCTCCATTATGTCCTCCCATTCATTGACCACCCTGTTAGCAGCCACACCTAGCTACCTCCCATGGCCTCTGCACCACAGGCCATCTCATTGATGCAGTCCCTCTTAGACCGTGGGTTGCCACCACCACCGACCTCCCTACCAGGCCAGTGCCACCTTTTTTGCCGGCTACCCCACCGGCAGCCTTGCCTCACTGTACTCCACCTAAAATGGCTATAACCACCACCTCCAATCACCGCCTTGCACCGCCATGGTTTCGAATTTCCATCACAGATCGTGAATCATGAAGAATAAATAACGGGGGGAGAGGAAAGCACATAAACACCCAAAATGGATGGATATTGGCATTTTTTATGTCTCTATAGAACTTTCCATGTTAGATGAAGAATGAAGTGGTAGAATAAACAATTTCTAATATTAATCAACCCAAATCAATCCCCACAAAAAAATAAACCCATCCCATAATACGAAAGATCCATGGATTATCCTGTTCGTTGACTAATTCACTTTTGTCATAGGGATAATGAATGAGGAATAAGAATCAAACCAAACTCACACCCTACAAAGAGTTTAGATCGATTGGTGAAGAATGTTTGTCATCATCATCAATCCATCCACGATAAATCTTGATATGTCATATAATTATCATTCATCATTCTCCAATGAGATGTTTCACCAATTATTTTCTACCCCAAAGATTCTATGGAATTTCTATAGGATTTTGAATCAAATCATGTATCTCTGCCAAGCTGTTAAATGAAGAAAACACGATTCAATGTTGTCGTGTCTCTATGTTGCAATGTCTCCACACTGTTTTGTTTATGAAAGAAAATGGGATGCCTTGTTGTGGTGTCACTGTGTCATTACGATGTTTCAAAACATAAAAATAAATAAAATAAACATTTTAAGTTCATTTTATTCTCCTTTAAAAGGTTCAGAAATTATCTTTCACAGTAAACATGTGCTGGTTGATGTTAGGCCCCACCTAAGGTAAATTCATTGTTCTAAATGCATCAGTGCCCTCAAATTTCTGAACGAGGCACTCGTTTAGAAGTTATTTCAGTTCAGATTTAAACTGACTGTGCATTTTAATTAAAACATGAACTTTATTCAGATATTTTTTTAGGCACACTGGGCCTTAGAATCTTATGTTTTCTCAGTGCTTGGTCTCGATATTTTTTCAATTAATTTTTAAAAATAAAACTGAAGAAAATTAGATTCATTACATTCTCCCCACCTTAGGTCTTTACATCCCCAAAATTCAAAACAAGGTCTACTCAACAAAAAGATGGGGGTACTAAGCATGAATCTGAGCCTCCTACTCCTAAGTTCTCTCCCAAATATTCTTGTGCTGCCACCAAATGTGCACTAGAGGAATCGACCACCCATGAAGGATTCACTCTTATTGATAGTCTATCTCCATCGAGTACTCTGCAAAAGTATTCTCATCATCAATGTTCATATCTCCCTAGTCTATAACGTGTAATGGATCACGCACGTACCTCCTTAAATGCGACACGTGAAAGACATCATGCACCTGATGCATCTATAGGGGAAGATCTAGGTCATACGCCACCTCGCCAACTCTAATCAGAATCTAAAAAGGGCCAATGTATCTCATAGATAACTTGTCACTCCATCCAAATATTTGAAATTCCTATTGAGGTGAGACCCAAAGGAACACATGGTATCCCTCCTCAAAATTCATAGGCCTATTTCGTCTATCAGAATATGATTTATGTCTGCTTTGGGAATCCCTTATCCACTCTAGGATGATCTTCACCTTCTTAGTGGTACCCTGCACCAACTCTGGGCCCATGAGTGTTGACTCCCCTAGGTTTTTCCAGCATAGCAGTGACATACATGGTCACCCATAAAGGGCCTCGAATGGTGCCATACCAATGGTGGAGATGTAGTTATTGTTGTATGAAAACTCTACCAGAGGTAGGTGATCCTCCCAACTGCGGCCTAAGTCTAGGATGCAAGCACATAGCATTTCCTCTAAAATCTGGATAGTACTCTCTATCTATCCATCCGCATGGGAATGAAATATCGTGCTAAAATGCAACTGAGTATCAAACAACTCCTATTGTCCCTTCCATATCTAGGATGTTAAATGAGCACCACGGTCTGAAATTATCATTGATAGTACCCTATGAAGTCAAACTATCTCCTAAATGTATTGGAATCTCAATCCCTCTACTGAGCTCTGCTTCTGGATAGGTAGAAACTGGGATGACTTGGTGAGTCATTCAACAATCACCCAGATGGTATCATGCCCCTTGTATGTGTGTGGTAAACCCATCATGAATTCCATCGATATCCAATCCCACTTCCACTAAAGAAACTTGAGTGGATAAGTCAAGCATGCTAGAACCTGATGCTCTTCCTTCACTTAATAACAAGTGAGTAATTCAAAAACAAAAAATTTCACCTACTTCTTCATCCTCGGCCACCGAACTGACATCGGAGATCCTAGTACATATTTTCCACACTCAGATTCACCATAAAAGGGGATGTATGAAACTCCCTCAAGATCTCTTCTTTCAATTCCATTGGCACAACTTTAAATCCTCTAAAGAGAACGAAGTGCTCCCCACCTATCAAATATCCATCATAGGCCCACCCTGTGGACAACTGAGCACATCAGGTCTCGCAGTAAATATCCAAAAGTTGTGCCTCCCTGAATCACTGCAAGAGTGGAGGGGTAACAACAATCTACTGAATTTAAGAAGCTCCATCACCATCCACAAATGATATTTGTACTGCATCCAACTACTCCAACACCTCACTCAGCAACTGCAAGTTGGATCTCCTACTAATTGTGTCAACCACCACGTTCCCCTTTAGAGGAGTATAAAAAATTTCAAATTCATGGTCCTGGGGGAACTATATCTACCGCCTTTATCTCAAGTTTAGATCCCTTTGAGAAAAGATATACTTGAGTATCTTGTGGTCAGAATATATGACAAACCGCTCTCCACATCTTCAATGAATAGACCACTACTGCAAGCTTAATATAATGGGTCACATAGTTCTACTCATGTTGTCTCAACTATCACGAATCGTAGGCAATCACCACTTTCCCCTGTATTAGGACACAACCCAATATGGTCCCGGACACATCATAGAACACTACATACCCAACGCCCTCCTATGATAGTCTCAAGATGGGATCACTCATCAACCTCTTCCTCAACTCTTGATAACTCTGCTGGAACTTCTTTTTCCATACGAAGGGTTATCCCTTCTATGTCAAAGACGTAAAGGTTTATACTACCTTGGAAAATTCAGGCACAAAACTCCGATAGTACCTAGAGAAACCTAGGAAACTCCTCTCCTCGGTCACACTACTGGGTGGCACCCGAGCAATCACCACCACAATTTTCGTCGAGTCCACTTCAACTCCAACCTCTGAAATGATGTGTACCAGAAAGTAGAACTCTAGAATCTAGAACATACACTTAGAGAGCTTCCCATAAATATGATGCTCTTAGAGTGTGTCTAGGACTATCCTCAAGTGTATCATGTGCTCCTCCTTGCACATTGAGTACACCCAGATGTCATCAATAAAGACCACAACAAACCGGTCTAAGTAGGGATGGAAGATCCTGTTCATGAGTCCCATAAACACCACTGGGTCATTGTTCATGCCAAACGGAATCACTAAGTACTCATAGTGGTTGTACCGACATCAGAAGGTTTCCTTCGGTGAATCCTCATCTAGTGCACAAAGATTAGTATAGCCATACCTAAGGTCTATCTTCGAGAACTACCTCACTCCCTTTAGCTGATCGAAGAGGTCTTCAAATCCCATTAGTGGATTTTTGTTTTCATGGTCACCTAATTCAGTTATTAGAAGTCCATACATAGCCTCAGGCTTCTTTTTACCTTCTCGGAAAACAAAACTAGGACTGCCTAGGGTGAAACATTGGACCTCATGAATACCTTCCTCTACAGGTCCTCCATCTATACCCTCAACTCAAGAAGCTCCATAGTAGCCATCCGATATGTAGGTGTATCTATCAGTTCCATCCTAGGGTACAGATCAATGAATAAGTCAACCTCCCTATAGGGAGGCAATATGAGGACATCCTCAAGAAATAAATCCTCATACTCCTTCCCCACTATAGGAAATCGAGGACTCTCATCACCTAATACGTTGAGGGTGAGGCTATCCAACTTTTGAGTAATCGGCTGAACCCTCCTCTGAGAAATTCCATCCCGCACTATGTGAATTTCCTTTTCACTGACAAAGGAAAACCTTGTCTCACCACCATGGACACACTGCACTCTATGCCTAAAAAAAATCATTTGGATCATGGATTGTGGATAACCAGTCTATAACCAGAATGACATCGTAAGACCTCGATGCCGCTACTAATAGATCCCAACCGAAGCTCTCACCTCCAAAAGTAATCTCACAATATTGGCACCAGTTTATGATCATCAAATCCCCTCCTGTAAGAGTATCTAAATGAAAGGGTTGAGCCAATGGCTCCACCGGAATCTCTGAGCCTCAAACAAGGTTTGTGGAAAGAAAATAGTGACTAACACCTATTTCTATCAGAATTGCAGCTAGGTTGTAAAAAAAAAGATAATACCTATAATCATATTTGGAGAACTAGGATTATAATCCTCCATCACCAAAATCTGGCCCCGTCCCTATCCACCAGCTCCCTCAGCCCGTGGTGGACCACCTGGGGGTGGTGGTGGTGGTACCCCAAACCTCCGCCCACCTCCTACTGCTCTACCTGCTCCCCTACCATGTCCACTTCCATATAGAAAACCTTTTTGAAACCTTTTCCTCTACCTTTTTGGTCCCTCAACCATCCCTCGATCATCCATACATTAGTTCGATAAATCTCATACCAAATTCTCCTGGTCATTGCATGTGTAACACCATCTTTCTCTGGGATAACTAGAGCCACCCTAGGATCCATGCACCACTGAACCAGTATCCTAGGGTTTCTTCCTAAAGTTTATGGCTTGTTGAAGCCCCTGTAACTGTTGTTATCTACCTATTACCGAAGTCTCAACTATCTGATGTCTGCTGGTAGCTCTCCTAGCTCATGTTTTCTCTGCTAGAAATCTCTCCACTATTAGACCTCACTCCAGTACCCCATCATAATTTAGAATGCTAAAGGATATCATCGATGCCCTGATATCCTAAAATATCCCCTAAACAAAGGTAAAAGCCCTAAATAATGGGTCCAACACCATATCCCTGGAGTAACAAAATAGGTCAGTGAACCTCACTAAGTACTCCTCTATTGTCTGATTTCCCTATTGTAGATGCAGGACCTCCTGGATACGCACTGACTATAATGTAGCTGGAAAGAACTCCTCCCTAAATATACACTCAAAGTTTTCCCAATATATATTCACCTCATCATGTTTCTGGGTCACTAAGCTTCACCATCGCCCCGTTGACCCATGAAGATGGCTCACGACTATGACCTCCATATGGTCGGTTGGAATCCTCACTAGGTAGAAGGCACAAGTGACTTTCTCCAGCCAATCCTTATCTACCTAGGGGAATATCTCACCCCTGAACTTGGGAGATCATTTCCTATAAAACTCATGAAATACACTCATCCTCTATGCATCCACTACTAGTTATGCTAGTAGTAACTGCTGCTCGATGGGTGGGGATATCATTGGTGCACCACCTGAAGGTTATATCTCGGGTGCAAGAAGTATCTTTGATACAGGTCCCAGTACCGATGCCTCATCACTAGGTGTATAATCCTCATGGTCATGCAATGGAATCCTGGATGGATGACTACATAGAGGTATCTAGAAACAAATCAAGATGAACCACGGTCAATAGAGTATATCTAGAGAGCTGACTCCAGAAGGACATGGAAAACACAACCTATTCCTATATGATGCATGAACCATTCATTTCCCTATAACCAATGTTCTCATGTCCTGAGTCGAAAAGTAGGTTCTCAGAATCCTGGTGTATGGATACGTCAGCCTCCACACCAACACTAGAGTCCTTGGCCTGAAAGCTGAACTGGAAACAGTTAACATTATTTCCCTAAACCAATCTCACATACTCTTAGTCCCAATGTGGAACTGAACCCCTTTGATGAAAATCTATCACGACTCGTCCCAATGGGGCCCACATCGTGACTAAACCAATCCCCCCTCTAATAGGCTAGGTGTTGGAGACTAGCATTAAGTAGGCATATCCCACAAATGGGAGTAATTTTCTTAAGTACCGGTACACACGCACACATCTCCAAGCCCACAAATGCTGAAATGTAAAAATACTAAGTAAACCATGAATGAAAACCACTAGATATAAACCACAACCATAGTGAAACAAGAAATTAAAGTACAAGGAGGTGAACCAAGCTGGAATACAAGCCCACCAAAAGAAATACTAAAAATAACTGAAAGCATGAGCTCCTAAAACTCATCTGTAGTAAACCCTACCTAGAGGGTAGAGGAAGGGAAGCTGCCTGAATTCATAGGAGTATGCCGTGTTTTTCTGATATCACTAGGCACCACCTAGTCCTAGTCTACCCTGGACTCCATCAAAGTTCCGATCATATACACAATACAAAACACATACAAGCAAATCTCATGTAGGGGTGAGTAAAACAATACTCAGTTGGACACCCCAAAACCACAAAGGAAAAACTACAAAGTAATTCAGAGTCAGCTCTACATAGGTATATTCCTATAACACATATACCAAGAATATCTATATATACTCATTACCATCCATAAGGTAAAGAAGTTAATTCACAACCAATAATTTTTCATAGATTCTACTCGAGGCATGATAGTTTCAAGAGAACTCACTCATTGATCCTTGATATCATCAGAGACTCTTACAAAGAGGTCCCACTAATTTGTGACCTTCCCAAAGAGATAAAATTGATCAAGGTCAAGGTATACAGATAGGAGATCCTTCTTAGAGGATAAAAAACCCAAATATGTATTATCCCATAATGTAGGGGATCCTTCTCAGAGGATACTGACAACCCTACTGATGCAGCTCGTAACGTTGGGGATCCTTCTCAGAGGATACCGAAAAACCTATCGATGTCGCCCCTTGGATAGAGGATTAATCCCCTATGCTTGGAGGTCACATAAATTCCTAAAAAACTCCATCAAGGGTGATAGAGAATAATTCCAATCCCAAGGAGGGATAAAACAACTCAATCCAGGACTCAAACTCTAGAAGGGATTACTATCTAGTGATAAAGATGTAATGTTATATTGAACCCTTGAAGAAAGAACCAAGGGAAACTATGCACCTAAACTGATCTATAGTAAAACTCACCAAGACATCTAAAAAAGTATCGCCTCATCTCAAGGGTCTCAATGCCACGGACAGATCATCAAATGAACCTCTTGTTTGAAAGATATGGTCATTTTAGTGTAATGGGTCCAGACTAGCCTGGGTCTGACCCGACCCAGCCCGGCAGACCCAACCCGGTCAGTCTGGGCTACCACAAACCAGCTCAGCCTATAGATCTGCTGGACTATGGAATAGTTTCTCCAACCTAGCCCATTACATGCAGTATGTCCATTCTCCCCCACGTGGCCCAGCCGCGTGCACTATTCGGTCAAACATGGTCAATATTAGGCCCTAATTAAGGTAAATCCATTGTTCTTAATGTAACGTTCCATTGGATTTCTAATCTTGGCACCTGTTTAGAAGTTATTTTAGTTCAAAGTTATACCAAATATGCATTTTAATTAAAAACTAAACTTTATTCAGAGATTTTCTCTGGGCACACCGGGCCTCAGAAAATCATTCTGTCTCAGTGCATAGTCTCGTAATTTTTCCAATTAATTTTTAAAAATAAAATAGACGAAAATTAGAATCATTAAATTATTCATCTCCATTTCCATCCTATGGTAAATAAAAACATTTCCCGTGAGTACATGGGGAATACCACCTCCATGAAGTGGTGTGTTTCATTTTTCATCACTGCCTCACAAGGATGGTTATTATGATGTATTTAATAAATATATACTAGATTCATGACATAATTATGATTATTAAAATATAATATATTACTTACCTTTTTACCCTTCTACCCATTAAAAATGATAACATCGCTCGTGCATGCGTGTGGACTACCACCACCATGAAGCGATATGATTTTTTTTCATGTCCTTTTCTCAGGGATGATTCAAAAATTTATTTAATGTATAATCATGATAATTTTTTGATGATTAATATTATGTAGATAATATAACCATTACCCCTTTGACAATGGTAAATCTACTAAATTTGTTTTGGGATTATAAACTGAACAAACCTCAAAACGCCCAACATAGATTTAACTGACTTAGTAACTAAATAATCCATAGTAATAATGAAATTAAAAGAATAATGATAATGGAAATAACATGTAAAAATTTATTAAGTAAGTATAAAACTAATGTAATTTTATTATCCAGGAGTTACATAATTTACAAAATGATTTGGAACATAATGTAAGAGATTTTACTTTAAAATATTACTTTAAAGTCTTCCTTTCAAAATCATTATCCTCCACATCCATGTTCATAAAATGTTCAAGAATTTTATTATTTATATTTAAAATATTTTTAAATGTAATTTGTAATTACTTTTTAATTTATTTAAAAATTTTAAAAAGTAATATTTTCAAATGTTTTATGTATGAATCACTTTTTAATTTTTACAAAAATGTGAAAATAATGTTCTCTTTTATAAATATGGAATGGACGTATTTTTGGGTAGCTTCTTTAACCAATTTATATTTTGATAATTAGAAAGATTTATTTTTTATTTCCTTTAAATTTATTAATAATTTTAATTGTGTGTTGATTAAAGTATTCTTAATCTTGATTATATAAAAATATTTATTTGATTAAAATATATTTAGATTTCATGTTTTGATTGTTTATAACATGTTAAACAAGTGTCTTGAAGTGCTCTAGTTAAACAGTCTATTTGGGACCTTAAAATATCATTTATACAATATTTTCACTATTCACATGTAGGAAATAAATTTTACACCATGTAGACAATTCATAATCTATGTAGCCGATTTGTAATTCATGTAACCTTTTTGAAATCCACGTAGCTGATATTCCAGAATTAGTTATCCTATGTATTTTAACCATATCTTGAGTTAGATAGCTCCAAATTGAGTGATTAATTTTTTTTAGAAATAAATTATTATTATACACATTTAATTATAATAAATAATCTTATAAATAGATTTATATCATGTATTAAATTATCTTCTAAGTTACTTAATGTTTTTAGTCTGATTTTTGTAATTTTTTCAGAACTGTTTTGCTGTAGTTTTTTAATAATAACTTGATCTATAGATGCCCAATTAAGGTAATTATTTATTATTTTGAAAGATAATAAAATTTAATAAATATAATTTAACTATACCCAAATATTATTATTCTACTTAGTATGTTGTTTTAGGTATGAAATTAGATAAGTCAATCTATTTACAGATTTCATAAATTTTCCTATGTGAACCGCCTACATAAATTGCCTATGAATTCACCTATGTGAATTCAATTATGTAAATTCACTTAATTTTTCTATTCACTTACATAGAGAAAAATTCCTTGGTGAAAAACACCAATGTGAATTTGGACATGTATTTCAATGATATTTCTACAGATTGTTCTAAAATTTGGAAATTTTCTATGTTTTATGTAATGCTTCATATTTTGATTTTCTTTATGTTTATTTGAAATATTTAGATTTTTATAATAATTATATAAATTGATATTAATTATGTAGAACCTATGTGAACTATTTTTCATTATTTTAAACTTATTTTTATGAAGATCAAAGGGTTTTATATCTTTATTCATGAAACTTACACCTTGAAACTCAAAAAATAAATTATATTATTTTATGTTGTTTTCTTCAATTTTATTGTTTATAAATAAATATTTGTTGATATTAAACTCATTCAAACTTTTTTTCATTATTTTTAATTCATTTTTATTAATTTTTTATATTCTCTTCAATTTTATTGCTTGTTTTAAATGGAATTATTTTGAGTTTTGTATTTCTAATTCAAACTTGCTATTTTCATTGCATATTTAATTAACATATTCTTATGGAGACTATTAAAATTATTTAATATGTGATTTCTAAATTTTTTGAATCTCTCTTAATCTATTTAAATTTTGTTTGTGATTTATGTGATTATTATGCAATGATAATTTCTCTCTTTTCTCTCTCTTTATGATAATCCAATTTTATATTTTTTGAATTTTGAATTATCTAACCTCAATTGAAAATGTGGAGTTTATTTTTTAAAAGGAGTTTGTGCTCTGTTTCTATGTATAGTCTTTAAGTAACGAATTAATCATGTGATATTTCTTCGATGAGAGCATTTATATTTTCAAGTGATATGGTGCAAATAGTGTGGTGGTGTTGATATTGTGAAGTTTTGTACATTTTGCATGTGCTTAACATTTCTTGCTAATATTTGAAGATATATCAAGGGTTTAACAAATACTTTTTTGACTTATTTTACTTCCTTGATGAGACAGTCAAGTTGATCAAACACTAAAGAACTAGAACCTTTGTTTTATTATCTTTCTATCTATTTCGTTCTGGTTTCTTAAGTCTGTAACACTTTTTATCATCTCTCACATGTCTTCACTTTCTCTTTATGATTTCACATAAAAAGGAATTATCTATATTCATATTGTGAATATTGAATTATAAATTCAGTATATTTTGGGTTATAACTTATAGTATCTAAAATCAGGGTTATAATTGGGTTGTGACTCCCCATATAAAAGTTAGGTGTATTTTGGTTATACTTACACTAGTAAAATTAGGTTGTGATTGGGTTATGATTCCCCTTAAAAATTATATTAGTTTACAATATATCTCCCATTTAGATGAGAGGTATAAGAGTAAACTAGTCCCACTTTGGACCAAACTATTATAAAAAAACATTCTTGTGTTCATTATTTTATTCCACTTTTATTTATCTTCGTTAACTAAAATTGATAATTAATTTGGATGATTAATAAATATCTTTTTAAAAAATAATTTTATCTATTCACCCCCCACCCTCTCTAGACCATCTATCATCTTCATATCTGACCTAACAATTGGTATCAAATTTTAGACCTTGTTTTGGATAGTTTAACTTGGTGATTTTTTTCTTGATACCAAAAAATGGTATCAAAGGTTGTTCCTTTTGGAATTTATCCAATCCTTATATGGATTCTATTTTTTATATTTAATTGTGATAATGTCTTCCTAGAACTCATAGCCTAAGTAAAATATATATAAGATTCTAGGAATTAAAGAAAAATGATGGATTTATTCCTTATGAACCACCTTAATTTGATAGAAATTATTATGTTTATAAGAAATCCAAAGTAGAGGCATACCTCAAAAAATTGGGCATAGAACATAGGATGATCATGGAAAAAATCATACCAACTACTAAAAGCTGATCCAGATACTCTTACAGAAAATGATTCTATGAAATATATTTTAAATTATAATGTTTTAAATAGTTTATATTTTGATATTAATATAAGTGTGTTTATTCATGTGTCTATATGTATGACATCTCGTGAAATATGGAATATTTTACAAGTTACTTACCTTATCTTGGACAAATTTATTTAAACCAAGCTTAGAATGCTTTGAGATAATTACCAAGACATCAAGATGGGTGAAGATGAAACTTTGAACTAAATGTTACACTAATTAACAAGTATTTTTAATGGAATGAACTCACTTGGATAAGATTTGGAAAACCCAGTACTTGTTGAATGATTCTTAAGAGAACTACCAAAGAAATGGAATGAAAAGAAGAAGGTGATTGATGGGAATTTTAAATAATACACATTGGGTGAACTCATCATATCACTAATTCAATATTAACTTGAAATAAATAATATTTAAGAAGAAGATACTTCAAGGAATAATGGTATTGTTTTCAAATCACATATAAATTTTATTACTAAATCTTCTGAATCTAAGGAACAGAAAAGCGAAAAAGGATAAATTGAGAATAGAAGAAAAGTTATTTATAATTTGATGAAGGGAAAGAAAAGGTTTGAGAAGAGACCAATTAAATATCAAATTAATTATTGAAAATAAAATAATTTCACCTGGATGAGAAGTCTAGGTTGTCACTAGGATAAGAAAAAATTAATTATTTATAAACCCTAATTAAGACTAGTCTAGTGGTGAGTAGTGTTCGATCTATATGGAAGGAATTCTATAGAATTTATGTTCTGTGAGATCGAGTAAAAGGGAAAACAAAAAAAAATTGAAATAAAGAACAAAGTTTAGAATGGTGAGTGAAATGGTGGTGGTGAAGTTGATGGGATAGAGGTTGGAAAGTAGATGAAAAAAGTGTGAGTGTAGAGAGAAGAGAAAACTTGGAAAATTTTAAGAGATGGAAAGAGTGAAGTTGGTTGGATGGATAACTTAATATTATATGTGTTTTTTTAACTCAAGGTTAGATGCTACAAGACCTGGAAAAAGTTGCTGGACAATTCCCTCGAATGGATAAACTGTAGGTGAAAGGAGTCTTCAACTTCTCAACTAAAGACCTCATTAAACCACTCATTAAAAAAACCAAGTGGCCTACCCTTGAATGATATATTCTTTTCTAATATGGACTTCCATATGAAAAGTTAATAATGAACACAATAACCAAAATATATCCCACTGAGTTTGGATAGTTGAAGGTCATAAATTACTTGTTCAGTGAGAAAAGGGTAGAATTATGAAACTCTTAATACTTAGGTGAGGTAAATGTGCCTACCAGATCAACCTCATTCCCTTATTCAAATTTATCCAACCATAATAAAAAAATATTAAATATATCCAAAAATTGTTTTTGAAATAAATTAATTAAAAGAAAATATCTTCAATAAGAAATCCACAATAAGGGCTTCAAAACAACAGTAGAATTGTGCAGCTCCATTGGCCTCCTTCTCAACCACCTGGTATGTTCATTGTATCCCCAGGTCTCAATGTCTCTACATGTTTCCCTCTTTTTTTATCTTCCTATATAAAACCAATACAAATCATTCCCACTTACTCTCTCACAACACTTGATTCTTGGTAGAACCTACTCCATGGAAGAAGCACACCTAGTCTGATCCTTTGTTTTAGTTATAAAATTTTGAGCCTCATCGAACCACCTGTTGGCCACCACATTCAAGTTTGAATGATAGAAATTCTTGTTGGCCATCATATAGAACTTTTTTCTAGAATAATGACATATCCATATATGCCACATAGACAATTTTATCAATGTAGGTGTTTGGAATTATGTATTAAAATTGGTTACATATGCATTTTTTCACATAGTTTTTTCTATCAACATAACCAAATGGTTGAAATATGAATTTATCCACGTAGTTGATTTCTTGCACGTAAGCGATTGGGAACATATGTGATTTTACATGTAGGTGATTTGGTTCATGTAGTAGAATACCTTAATGTAGCCAATTATGGACATAATTTATTAGATCGTGTAAGAGTTTGAGCTTCACATATCCATTTCCTAATGTATCAGATTTGATCACATAAGGGTTTGGACTCCCCATATCCAGATCATCATATAGTCAACTATGTTGACGTATTCAATTACCCACATAGTCTTTTGACTCATGTAACCAATTTGACCCATATAATTATCCAATATACTAGATTAGATTATTCTCTAAAATTCCCAACCCATCCTACCACCGAATTTCAATCATCAAGTGATAGAGGCATTGTAGGACTGAGAAGGATGAACTCTCAAGTGATATTTCTCAACTCATTCCTGGAAATCATTCCCCGTGTGATCATATATTTATTCATCTCCATAAATATCTATGAAAATAATGATTAGGATCTATGGGAAGTGTAGCATCAAACTTTATCTAGGGATTTAGATGTAGATTCTTTAGCAAAATCTCAGCTTGAATTTCAATGTTGGGAGTTGCATCATCTTCTTCTACTTTGGGATCAGTTTAGTTAATGGATGCTTTAAGGTGGGAAGCTCAGCTCCAATAGAGGAAACATTTTCTTCACTCACTAACACACTAGAAGATCTCCCAACATCGATTACAGCTGCAAGCATCACTTGGACTGATCTGTTAGAGGATTGTAGGATTGATAGCCTTCAAAAATGGTTGCATCATTGTGTCAAGCTTTCTCTTCAAATTCCTCCTGGGTTAACACTAGAATATGGTCTACCACTATGATCAAATGTGAATAGGAGAGAATAAATCTTCTCTAGATCCTCTCTCTTTTTTTTGTGTTTTTTGTACAAGCACTTACATCTTCCTAATTTTAGTCCAAAAAAAGTTAATTATTTTAAATAAATAATGATGGCTATATTTTCACTTCAAAAAATAAAAAATTGATCTATTAAGTTCATAAAAATAAACATTTTTATTAAATTTTCAATGAATAAAAAATTCCACTAGATTTGTTCCGGATTCAATGATACTCCATTAAAATCTCCATTTTCATAAAAATGACATTTAATCCTTCAAAAATAATGTGGTAATGTTTTATAAAAAAGTGCTCCATAAAGCTCCCACACAGTTAATCTTTTACACTCCTTGTCATTGTAGTCATTTAAAAGGTTTGTTAACAAAGTCAATATATTCAATGAAGAATGGTCTTCCTAGGTTCAACTACATATAACCATGTCAAATAAGAACAAAAATCATATATTTCAAGAAATTTTCATTCCTCCTATGAAAGTTCATCACACTATCCCACTTAAATACAAACTCAAATTATAGCATAAGGAGTCCAAACTAGAGATATATAAGAGGAATTATATCTATAATAAAAGAAATAAAAACTTTCACTCTCCCCTAGTTTCCTTAAGAAAAGACTTCACTTCCCACATTTTTTATACAACTTAGAGGATTTTCTTATAAATCAATTATCACATTTTTCTTTTGGGTTAAATATTCCCCTCCCTATCAAAACATCATTCTTTTTACATGAAAAATTTATTTTAATTTTTCCCATCCATGAATTTTTTCATAAAATTGTGAATAGAACTTATTGATTTGGATTTTTTTTACCTAGTTCCCTCATCTAAAATACTCACCATGGGATCCTAATTACCCATTTTACTCCAGATTAAAAGGATTTATAATACTCATGAATGATTTGGCTCCCTAAGTTGTCCCATGTAACCCAACATAAGTAGCTAAGTTCAAGTTCAAGTTCAATATTCCTAAAGTTATAGTTCCAATTCCACAAGAACCTAACCTATCAAACCACATTTACCTAGTTTTTAAGTAATGTTTCTATAAATAAAATGGAAAAAACACTCAGTAATCACTCAATCCTCCAAAATTTAAACTCAGTGAAATCCCTCAGACACGCTATGAAATTGTCCCCTAGGAAAAACAATTTGAGTATTATTTTTCAAACTAAGAGACACCAAAAACTTCTTTTTAAACTAATCAAAAACTATCATAATTTCTCAAAATCATATGAATTTTGAAAAAAAAATTGGGGGTGTTATGGTATGTAATAATTTGAGCACAACTAAGGCATACAAATTTTCCTCTCCCCCAGACTTAAGACCCAAAATTGTCCATGATGTTGAATCCTAAGTTGTAGAATAATTAAATTTCAAATAGAATGTTCATTTTAGAAGTTCATATATTTTTTTAGGGGTAACATGATTATTCAAAATATCACAATCCCCACCCTTCCAATCAGTTTTCAAAAACAAAATTGGTTTTAAAAGTTCATTATTTTTATTGTTGTAAATTAAAAAAAAATTAATATGGGTCAAAACGGAGCATGATAATCAATAATGTAGAAGTATTGTTATAGAAAACCTAGAAGAATTTCCCCACACATAGTTTCCAATAGCAAGAAGAATTAGATGAACATAAATAAAAATAAAATTCCACTAAAATAAATCATGATTATTAGATCTCAATAATAGTGTTCTACCACCGTCCTCAAAGCATAATCCTCAGGTTTGGAAATAAAATTATTCCTAAATGATAGAAATAAAATATCAAAATTCATCAGTCAAACTGAGAAACAAACAATTGAAAAGAAAAGAAAAGAAAAAAACAAGGAACCTTTGGTTGAGTCCCATGAAGCACTGATTTTAGAGTCATCAATTAGACTTCAAAAATAGTTCAATTTTGATAGAATAAAATGAAATCCACGCCCTTTGAATATCCCTCAAAATAATCTTTTACCTTTTTTAAATTGACCAAAAATAGCTGGTTATCATGTCCAACTAATTCCACTGCCACATTTACTAGTGCCCTAAAAATTGTGAATAGACCGGACCACTTCGATCATTTTTTACTAATGAATAAATTAAATGTAGACTTGAAGAGAATCACCTTCTCTCAAACTTTAAAGTTCCTATTTTTAATTAGATAATCATGAAAATATTTATTCATTTCCTTATAGATCAATATATTATCAATTGATTATCTTCTGATTTCATCCATTTCACTTAATTAAACTTACCTTATTTCTCCAACAAACTTAAAATAAATATTCAAATCCTTAACTACCAAAAAAGAATTATTCTACAATTCCATAGGAAAATATTAAGAATTTACGAAGAGAAAACAATACAGTGACATACTTATTGGTGTTCTAAAGGTATTCTAATAATCCCATAGTGCATTATCCAAATTTAGGAACTATTCTTTCCTTGAGTTAGAAATTGTCTTTTCCAATATCCATTTGATCACTCTGTCAGATACCTTGGCCTTTACAATGGTTTGTGGGTGGTATATATAATCTTTCTATGAACACATCCATATTTATCTATTAAATTCTTAAACTTATAATTTTTTAAATGGGTGAATTTTTCAATAATGAAAACCTTGGGGACACCAAACCTTGAAAAGAAATTCTTCTTGATAAACTTCATCACATGACTATCTTAATTTTTAGATAGTGCCTCTTCCTAAACCCATTTTTATAGATAGTCAACTACAACAAAAAATTATTCATTTTCAAATAAGTAAGGAAAAGTACCCTTTGAAATCCATACCCAAAACATCAAAAAATTCAACCTCCAAAATACCATTTTGAGGAAAATATTACTTCTTACCTATATTTCCAAGTCATTGAAATTTATCATACCCAAGAACTAAGATCTGAGCATCCTTGAACTGCGTGGCCTAGTAGAATCCAAATTTCAAAAACAAAATTGGGAGTTTATCTCACGAACATGGTGTCCTCCTCAGAAGAAGAATTAAAAATCTCTATAATGGGAATCATTTTTTCCTTAAGATCACATATTCTCATGATTCCATTAGAATTACTTTTAAATAATAGAGGATATTCCCATAAAAAGTACGTAATATCTAAGATAAAATTCTTTCTTTGGTTGTGAGAAAATTCCTTAAGTATAATTCCAACATCAATAAATTTAAAAAAGTAAAAAAAAACCATGTAATGCTCTTGTTGGAAATATTGAAAATATTTTCCTCAAGAAATTAAGAGTTCATCTCCCTTAGTTCATCATTTTGAGTGTAGGGAATTCTAGAAAAATTATCATCCATGATATTTCCATCCCCATGTTTATCCTTGATAACTAAGTCAAATTCTTGTAGTAGTAAAACTCATCTCATCTATCATGGTTTAGTTTCTTTCTTATAAAACTGATATTTAAGGTAAAATGATCCATAAAGGTAATGACTCTGGTTCTGATCAAGTATTACTTGAATTTATCTAAATAAAAAACAACCACTAATAGTTCCTTATCTATAGTGGTGTAACTCCTTTAAGCCTCATCAAGCTGTAAACTAACATACTATACTACATGAATTTTTCCTAAAATAGCTCCCATCATAATGTCACTAGAATCACACATAATCTCAAAAGGATGTTTCGAATATGGTAATGTGATAATGGGTGAGAAATGGTATTTTCTATGTGAAACATAATAGATTCCAAACATTACTGATCAAAAACAATTGTTGTGTATTTAATAAGTAGGTAACACAATGGTTTGGTTATCTTAGATAAATCCTTCATGAATCTCCTATAAAACCCAGCATGTCTATAAAATCTTCTAATACCCTTGAAATTTTTAGGTGGAGGAAGATTTTCTATCACTTAAATTTTAGTATTATCAACCTATAATCCATTCTCAGAAACTTTGTAACCCAACACATATCCTTTAGTAACCATGAACTCACATTTTTACCAGTTCAAAAAAATGTTTGTATTGACATACCTCTACAATGAAATTTACAGATGCTTCAAACAATCATCAAAATTAGATCCTAATATAGAAAAATCATTCATGGATGCTTTAAAAAATTTCTCAATCATATCATAAAAATGGCCATTATGCGCCTTTGAAAGGTGGAAGGAGCACCACATAATCAAAAGGGAATTCTTCTATAATAAAATGTCCCAAATTTACATGTGAGTGTGGTTTTATCTTATTCCTCAAGGGAAATGGAAATCTGATTGTAACTGAAAAACCCATCTAGTAAGCTGAAAAATCGATTTTCCATCCAACATTTCTAACATTTTATCTAAAAATATTATTAATAAATGATCATTTATAGTGGAATAATTGATTTTTTATATAGTCTATACATACCCACCACTTATTAATAGTTCTAGTTTAAATTTTTTCATTCTTATCATTATTGATCATAGTCACTCAACTATTCTTAGGGACCACCTAAATAGGACTTACCCAGGGCCTACCTAAAATGGGAAATACTATTCTGGTATCAAAACGTATAAACAATTCTTCATGAACAAGTTATTTCATATTTGGATTAAGTTTTATCTGATATTCCACCCTTGGTGTATAGTTAGGTTCTATGAGAATTTTGTGCATGCAGAAAGATGATATTATTCCTTTGATATCAGCAATAGACTGACCAATAATAGACATATACTTTTTCAAAAGAAAAAGAAAATTATCCTCTTGATTTTCCAATAATTTAAAATAAATTATGATTGATAAAGTAAAGGAATACCCTAAAAAATCATATTTCAAAAGTAATAGAAGTGGTTTGAGCACTATGGTGGGGGGAACTTGACTATATGGAAGAAACATGGGTTTGATAAGTCCAAGTTCCTCATGTTGCCTCATAAATAATGTAGTGAAAAAACATACTTCTTCATCACTGTTGTTGTTAGATGAGTATTCTTTATATGTAGGTTCCTCAATTTGGGTCAAAATATGTTTAGTAGAAAATTCATCTAAGTAACCAATGACATCCCCTTCAAAATTATCCATGGTTTCCTTTTCCTAGGCTGAACTAATCATTATTTATTTCTCTGCAGGTAGCACAGTTGTTCCATTAATTTATATAATCATTATTAAAAAATATTATTCCTTCTCATAAGTAGATTCATCCACATACAAAATTTTTACCTTGAATCTAGATTATCTTGGAGAGGTTATTTACCTTTTCTAATAACATTAAATTCCTACTTCTATTCACCGAGTTTAAAAATAAATTTTCCCTTAGAAATATCAATAACTACCCCCCCCCCCCCGATACAAGAAAGGGCCTTTCTAGAATGATGGGGACATCATAATTTCATTCCATGTCCAAAATGAGTAAATAAAAAAGTAAAAAAAGCTTAAACACTCATACTATAATGTCATCTACCCTACCAATTAGGTGGGTAATGGATCGATCTACATATTGGAAAACTATTATAGTGGGTTGTGGGACTCCTAGTCAAAATTTATATAAAATGTATAAAGTAATCGAATTGATACTTTCACCAATATCTCATAGACAATTAAACTGGGAAACCCTATCACCAAAAGTGCAAGGAATGACAAAAATCCCTAGATCTTGATGTTTGGGAGGTATCTTGTTCTACAGTACAGCATTGAACTCCTTTTTTAGATTATAGGTAGAAAAATATTTTGAATTTCCCTTGTTTTAATAGATCTCCTTGAGTGAATTTAGATCATAAGGACTTTGAATTAGAGCCATAAGAAAATGAATATTGATGTTCAGTTTCATGAAAACAATCAAAAATTTGAATTGTTTAGAATCCTAATTTCCCTTATTAATAATTTGAGGGAAGGGGATTATTGGGGAACATTTTCTCACAACTATTTTATCTCCCTTATATTCCTCTACAATATTTTTATTTCCTTTATTGTCCTTGGTTTTCAAGTTTTATCCTTGTGATTTTTCAGTAGGTAAAATATTCCTTAATAAACATTTATTAGGGATGTCCGAATTTCCAAAAAATTTAGCTTCCAAAGTCTATTCTTTGGATTCATAATGAGTTTTTTTTTGATTTTATATTTATGGTGACTTCTTCATGAGTTTGGATACCACTTCTATTTGTATCTACCATAGAATTATCCTTAGTATTTGACTCATTAGTGTTAGGTAGCTTCCATTTGTCTCTAACTCCTACATTTCTAAATTACTTTCCAACTTGAAAGTATATATTTTTAAAACATGCTTCTTATGGTACCTTATCTAAATCACTTTTCTTTTTCTCTCATAAAACCTACCCATCATCCTTTTTAAAATCCCATTAATTTCCTATTTGGAACCCAATGAATCATCCCACAGTTTGGGTTGGAATTTCTATCTATTATGTTGAAAAGAAAGGGTGAACTAGGTATAGGAACTCCATACTCTTTCCAAGATTGGTTGGGATAATTCGGGTACCCTTGGTTATATTTATTAGGTAAAGGATCATCTCTTGGCTCCATCCTAGGGCCATACCCAGTAAAATTATCATTTTTGGGGACTTGTATAGGCATATCAAAGTTTGGGTAACAATATTGTGTATGACCAAACATCCCACATTGAAGGAATTGTTCCCTAAGATTGTGTTGATCATTTTAATTATAAAACCCAAAAGATTTTGATTCATATTGGGAAGTAGTTTTGGTTTCCTTCCTATCAATGGTCCTCCTTTGAGAACATTTGTGTTGTGAATTCTATTCCAAATTGTTGAAAATAAGTTTGAGCTCTTCAGTTGTTTTATCAAATAAATATTCTATAGATGACTGATCAACTAGGGTTTGATAGTATGATGTGAGACTATTATATAATGTATCCATTAGAAATTGTGGTGTATATTGATGGTTTGGACATTATCTAAGTATCCCTTTGAATCTATACAATGATTTATGGAACAATTCAATTTCATCTTGTAAGAATCCAATGATTTTATGCCTAATTTCAAAAATCATTCTCCTTGAGTAGAACTTCTTAAAAAAGAATTATACAGTTGATCAAATGAATCAAATATATCTTCTTCCATTTGTTGGAACCAAACTTTTACATTTCCTTTCAAGAAAAATGGAAAAACTATTAATTTCAATTCTTCCTCACTCAACCCCCAAAGTGGTAGTTATTTCACTGTTCCATAAAAATCCCTAATGAAGTCCAATGAATATTCATTGGGAAATCCATGGTAAGATTATAGCATAGATAGGATGGATTTCTTAATCTCATAGTTTATATATCTCGGGGTCTACCTAATGAATGATAAATTATTTTACATTGTAGGAACCTAAAACTCCCTAAGCCTCACTCTATCCATTATTTCATTGCCAAATTGTGGAGGGTTTACATTTGAGTCCTAGTATAGATTTTTGTTTTGTTGATTGATTATATTTTCCTTAGGATTTTCTATTTCATATTTCTTCTTGATTTTAAAAACTCTCAAATATTTGTTGCTTTTAGGGATGAATTCCTCTAGGTTATCAAATGATGACCTAGTTTTCATTCAATCCATTTAAAAAACTATAAAAAATGTTTTTTTAACAAGGTCACACATTCCCTTCCCCAGAAATGGCCCCAAAATTTGTCCACTAAGACTATCTCATAACTATGATAGAGAAAAATTATTTATTTACAAAAAACCCACTTAAGACAAGTGTAGTGGTGAGTAGGGGTTGTATAACAACCCTTCTTTTTATTACACACTTAAACCTGATTTATTACATAAAATCTTAACTTTATACAACATAGAATATCAAGAGTTCTAGTGTATTTGGGGCTTAGGAACATTAAATAATATCTTAGAACAAAAAACACACAACATCTTTATTGAAAAATTCCTTTACATGACCACTACATTCCCTCGTACTTAGCTTTCATGGGATAACCTAAGGACATGCATAAGAAAATGGTGAGATATAAATCCCAGTAAGGGAATAAACATGGAATAACATGAGGAATAAAATACATGTTAGAAAATAGGCATATTAATGGATCACAAGAGAAACATTAACATAAAGGCATGATAAAGCATGATAATCATAACATGTAAATGTGGCAACAACACTTCACATGGAATTAGCATGATCCAAGGCTCATTGCACATAGAGCATGAGTAAACCCTCATTACACATGAATCATGAGTAAAACCTCATTTCACTTTAATTAGAATGATTCAACACCCATTGCACATGACGTATCATGATATTATACTTTACCCAATGCATTGGAGCACCATAAGGGCACACCCTTCTTAAACATTTCATTTCATGCATAAGTGTGCCACATGGATTATATAACATGGAATCAATCAACATAATAAGTTATTCCATGATTAATAATGTGGAATAAATACATTAAAGTACCATTAAATTTATATATGTTCATAAAGGTGAATACCCTTGATAGAGACATTGGTATGGTATTCACTACACAATGATCTTGGCTTGGAAAAACGTAGTGCAATTTGGGTAACATAACGACGTGACATGAGGATTATTGAAAATGGTTGATGAGAGAGAAATGGGTGTATCGTCATATGTACCTAAAAAAGATATTAAGGGGGGTCATATAGATACATGTCCTAACAAATGTAATGGAATTTAGATGTATAATACAAAAGAATTACTTGCATGTAAAAGAGGAGAGAGAAATCCCTCACGGAATTTTTACATGGTAATGAGTGTACATGGGAGGCATTAATGAGATAGAAATGGGTATCCCATCATCCAAACTTAAATAGGGAAGTATGGGGAAGGTTTTAAATCATACCCAAACATTTTTAATTGAAAAAAAGGCATAACAACTTAAAGTAAATTGGACAAAAACAAGAAAGGAAGAAGTCCCTTACTTGGAAGTGTTATCCCAAAGGCTTGGGAGAGGCTTGGGAGAGGCTTGAGAGAGGCTTCTTGGGAGCTTGAGGAACCTTGGGAGGATTCTAGAGAGAAGAGGGAAGGGGTTGTACGAAATACAAAGGCTTTTAGTGAAGAGTAAGTGGGATCTTTGGTGGGTTTATATAGGAAAGGAGAGGGAATTCTTTATTATTTAGGTTTGGGACACCTCACATTAAACTAATCAAAACCACAAACCAGCCCATGGTTTTTGCCCATGGTTTTTGCAAAAGGGGAGTGGAAAAAAATATTTTATATTTATAATGGCCTAAATTCTTAAATTAATATGGTTGCTTATGTATAGGTGAGTCACACTCTTAAGGAAAACAATTTAAAAAGACAAAATGTTTTATAAGTCTTGGAAGGTCCACTAAAGATTTTTAAAATAAATCAAACTAACCCAAAATCACATTATTTTAATGTTAAAATATATATTGGCCGAATAGAATGTTTATATTATTTTATTACATCACTATTGGGTCATTATGATGTCATAAAACACATTATATATTTAAACGGTATTTAATTTTTACCCAAAAATTCGACTGTCTCACAAAATTATGAAAAATTCACCATTGGATAATTTAGATGTCCTGATTAAAAAAATAATATTCATTTTATCTAAATAATTTTCTAAATATGTGAATTTTTTATTTTAAAATAAAAACTGACATTTATCGAAAATTCATGGGCTTTGACAAAAATAGCATTCAAACCTTAATAAAAATTACAATTGCATTCATAACATTATACAATAATTTATATTTAATAATAATTGATTTAATAATAATAATAATTTATTAAAATATTATTTAATTAAAATATCCATTAATTCATAAAAATAGATTTCGTATTTGAATATTAACTAAAAATACTATTTGTGCTTTAAAAACTATTTACAAAGTAACAATAAAAAAATGAATGCACATTATTTATACAAAAATAATGTACGTAGTCATAGTGCTAGAGTATTTTTACATAACCCATTAAAACACCCGTATAAGATCGAAGGGTAAGGTGTGCTATGGTGACAGACTCTTGGGGTGGCTCAGATAATATTGATTGTGTGGTAATCTCTATTAACTTCCACTTCTCCTGTAGTCGGTTCCGCTCAAGCTTAACATGTTCAAGATCAGCTTGGGCTTGGTCAAGAGTGAATCCCAATGACACCACCTCCTTTATGAGCTCCAAAAAATGGGCTTCGTATGGGGCAAGTCTACTGGATGCGGCCATTGCTTCCTTTGTCTGAGTAAATTGGATTTGTTAAATCCATATATTTATACTAATCATGTGATTAATGTTCAATGGATATATTAGCAATGGTCACAATTCATAATGGTATTTTAAAATCCAGAAACATAAAACCAATGAAGTTCACATTTTATATAACCATAATAAACATTTAATTAGATCAAGAGGAATTTCCATTAATGAATGTTTGGGTCGTTACAGGTAGATCCATGTGGGAGTACTTTTTTAGAAGTTTTATTAAGTGCAACAAATTCAAACATAAAAAAATTCAAACAAGAAACAATGTATGGAATAAGGAGTACAAAGGTTTTTATAAAGTCGATGGGATGGATTCTAGAAATAAAATGATAGAAAAAGTTTGAGTGTGGAGAGAAGATAAAACTTATATACATTCAAGAGATGGAATGGAAAAAGTTGGTTATATGGATATATTTTTCTTATATTTCTTTTAATTTTTTCCACTCAAGGTCAAATGGTGCAAGACCTCGAAAAATAGTTTATCCAATTCTCTTGAATGGTAAACCTATAGGTTAAAGGAGTCCTCAGTTTCTCAACTAAATATCATATTAACCCACTCATTGATGAAACTAGGTGGCTTGATCTTTCAACATATGTCCTCTTATCATATAGAATTTGGATGATAAGTCAATAATGACCACAAAAACTAAAATATATCTCATTGATTTTGGACAGTTAAAAGTCAAAAATTAAAAATTCAGTGAGAAAATAGTAGAATCCAACAACTCCTAACGCTTGAGTGAGGTAAATGCACCTACCAGCTTATTCTCATTCCCTGGTTCAAATTTATCCAACCATCAAAACATAAATATTTAATATAAAAAAATTAAAATAGAGGAATGAAAAGAAAATAGAGACAATAATAAATCCCCAAAAATGGATTCAAAACAAAATTAGAATTGTGCAGTTTGGTTTAACTCCTCGATTGCCTGATATGTTCAATGTATCCCCAGATCTTGGTATATTTGTGTTTCATCCTCCTTTTTTTATATTCTTATATAAAACCAATACAAACCATTCTCACTTACTCTCTAAAAACACTTTCTTTCTTGTAGAACCTGAACCCTCGAAGAATTACACCTACTCTGCTCCTCTATTATAGCCATAAAGTTTTGAGTCTCATACAACCACCTATTGGCCACTACATGATAGTTCAAACAATAGAAATTCTAGCTAGATAGCATATAAAAATTCCACCTGGAAGAAAAATTTATCCATCTCTACCCACATAGCCAATTTGATCAACATAGGCATTTGGATCGATGTAGTCAAATTGGTTACATATGTGTTTTCCCAGGTAGTTGTTTTGGTTTATGTAGCTGAATGGTTAACGTATGAATTTATCTATATAGCTAATTTTATTAATTTAAGAGATTGGTCTACATATGTGATTTCCCACATAGGCAATTTGGTTCACATAGTTGATTATGAATGTAGTCGATTGGCTCATGTAATTGTTTGATCGCCACATAATCATTTCCTAATGTAGACGATTTGATCACATAAGTATTTGGGATCCACGTAATAGTTTCCTAGAATATGTGATTATCAATGTAGGCATATATTCCATATATCCAAATCATCACATAGTCGATTATGTTGATGTATGTGATTCCCCGCCTATCCTTCTGACTCATGTAACCAATTTGACCCATATAATAGGAAAATGTAGTCAATTGGAATATTCAATGTAATTCCCAACCCAGACTACATCTGGATTCAAATCATTGAGTAATAGGGGTGTTGTAGAACTGATAAAGATGACCTGTCAAGTGATATTTATCAACTCACGACTATAAATTATTCCCCATGTGATCATCTATTTATTTGGTGCCACAATTAGATAAGAAGTTAATGCTTGGAATCTATATGTAGTGCAACATCAAGTTTTATCTTGGGATGTGGATTTATATTCTCTGGTAATAACTCAGCTCAAATTTAAATATTGGGAGTTTCATCAACTTCATATTCCTAGGGTTCAATTTAGTTAACAGCTAATTTAAATTGAAAATATCAGCTCCAATAGAGGGGACATCAGCTTCTATCACTACCACGCCATGTGGTCTCCCAACATTGATCGTAATAATAAGAATCACAATGCCTGATCTGGTGGTGGATGACAAGATTTATAGCCTTCAACCATAGGTGTGTCACTATGTCAATCTTCTGCTTCAAATTTCTCCTCGTTCAATGCCAGAATGTGGTTAACCATGGTGATCAATAGTGAACATGAGGGAATGCAGCTTCTCTTTCTCTTCTCTCTTTTTTCTGAATTTTTTTAATAGGAACTTGAATCTTCATAATTATAGTCCAAAAGAAATTTAATTAGTTTACCCAAATAATTATGGCTATATTTTCACTATATTAAATAAAAACTTTGACCAATTAAGTTCCTAAAAATAGACATTTTCATTAAATATTCAATGAATAACAAATTCAACTGTATTTGTTCAAGATTCAATGATACTCTATTAAAAGATCCATTTTCATAAAAATATAATTTAATATGTCAAAAATGGATAGGTCACATCCCCAAATTCCACCGTATTTGGACACATTTTATATAACCATAATAAAAATTTAATTAGATCAAGAGGAATTTCCATTAATAAATGTTTTGGTCGTTACTGTAACAACCCGAGATTTTATGAGATATATTATTTTTAATTTCTTTCATATCATATGTTGTACGCTACACCATGATTATCTTGCGCTATATACAACATCGTATCAGCTTGCAGTATACGCAACACTATTCTTGGATTGTGTTACACACAATTTCAAGTTCATTTGATAGTAGTTATTCTACGCAACATTGACTGTATATATATATATATATATATATATATTCAATGTATAAATGAAATATGGTTGGATTCTGTTATACGCAACAACAAAGGAGTCTTTCACTACACGCAACCCTGACTTGCCTTGTATTACACGCAATCACGACCTTCCTCGATAGCGTGTGTTGTACGCAATACCAGGTTTCACTAAACAGCGATATATGGTTATAATATTATTACGAACTAGACGTTATGAATAGTATTAATGAAATTTTGAATTTTATAACATTATTATTCATCTTACACATATTCTAGAACGTGGTATGAGAACAAGATAAATTTTTCAGGTAAAATAATTATCTTTCAAAAAATGTAGTTTTGCCGCCTTTGATGGTGCACCCACATTAAATCTAGTTTTTGACAGGTTTAAAAGTTCAATTTGACAAAATAAAATTCTTCTTTTGAATTAGGATATAAAAATTTACTTTGTATAAATTTTTCATATTATTCTGATAACTTTCATATTTTAATGAATAGTAAAAACACGCTATATTTTAAATAAAAACAACTTTTTTCATCACAATAATTTATATGGTTAGATTATAATATTGAGTGGTTTTAAAGTAAAAATAGAATATATTTTTACCATTTAATATAGCTTATGTCATTTGTATTGATTTTACATTGAATTCATAGGTAAAATCATTTCAATCTTTTGCAATTTTTAACTTTTAAAACTTGTTTTCTTAACAACGGGATTAATTTTAAATTAATTTCTGTGACTTATGTGATTTGAATTAGGAAAAATGGATTAAATATTTGGAATTATCAGGTCCAAATTATGTTAATAGGCTAATTTTTATTTTTATGCACTATGAATAGTAACAACGGTAAATTTTATTTACCATAGTTAAAGGTAAATCAGGTAATTAAGCGTAAATATAATATTATAAAATTACCCTAACACTTGTGTTAATATAATTGGATAATTATATTTTTCCCTAAATCATAATTGGGTCGAAATTGAATCTAATGGAACCCACTTGTATTTGATTAAGACCTTTATTTTATTTTATTTAAAGGAAAGTGAAATATGTCTCACTCAAACTTTAATAATTAAATTATTTTTAATATAAGTTTATACAGAATATAAATTCTGTTATAAATACTCATTTGAAAGATAAAATGTTTTTCTTTATCATGGTAATTTATTTGTAATTTTTAAGTGTTATTTAATTACCTTATTATCTTATACATTAATGATGCAGAAATTATTTATTTAAGGAAAAATCAATAATATAGTTTTTATTGAAATAGTAATGCATATCAAAAGGCCAAAAAATCTGAAAAAAAAACTTAATGGTAGTGTATATATAAACCCTAATCATCCACTGGCATAATTTTTGACCATTTTGATTCTTATAAAGGCAATTATGACACTTATATTATTTTATTTTAAATGATTCTAAAGTTGTCACGTTCATAATTTAATAAATATAACAATTTACATGTTATGATTTTAAGATTATAAATTAAAGTAAAAGTATTATTATAAAATATATGAGATTTATCTTCATCATAGGATTTTATTTTTAATTTTTATGCAACAAATAAGTATATTAAAAAATTATACAAAAATTTTGTACTAATTATTTTATTAAGAGATATACCAAATAAATGGTTTTAAAAATATTAAAATAAATATTATATGAACTATTTAATGTGATCCACTAATTTTATAGACAAATTTGACATGTTAGTAATCTATTAAATATTTTTGTTAGAATATATCCTCAGTTTGGATTTTATTTAAATTTAAATAAATTAATAGTGCCAAAATTGACACTATTGTTATTTTATAGAAATAACATATTATAAAATTGTTTAAAAATCACAAAAATATTTAAATTTATAAATTGAAATTTATATGGTCTAAAATTTCATAAATCATCCAATTATGGACAATTCACAACACATATCTAATTATTTATAACAATTTAAAAATTAGAATCTTATTACCACAAATAAAATTAAATATATTAAATAAGGATAAATCAAGTTGATAATGTAGAAAATAAATTCTCAACATGTCAAATTTTATTTGTTGATGATATTAAAACCCTATATCATCTAATATTCGAATTTGAGTCATTTTTTGAGGTTTTTAAGTGAGTTTGAATTTATTATAAATTAATATTTCTTATGTTACCAAAGGTGCCCCTCTCCCCCCTTATAAAAAGGGAACCCCTTCCCTCTTCTCCTCACACCCTTTTGAGCCTTGAAGATCATCCAACCCCTGAAACTTACTCTTCTCAACCTATCTAGTTATATCATAGAGGTTCTGGTCTTCTCAAAAGACCAACTCTAGTTCCCTAAGAAAAATTTTAAAGGAGGTGCGTCAAAGAAGAGGTAATCTCTTCTACTAATTCTTTCAAGTTTCTTTCTTCTTAAACTTCTTCTTATTTAGTTGTTTCATTTTAAAGTAATAACATCAGTATTACTTATATACTTATATTTTATTATAAATATGAAACAATCCTATTTCACCTTCTATCCATCCTACATAAAACGAAATTACCGCGCATGCGTACGTACGGAATACCATCTCCACGCTATGGTGTAATATGTTTTTCCACCACCACCTTACTTGGATGGGTATAATGGTGTAAAGAATAACTATATATGGTTATTATAACATCATACTAATTCTAAGATATTATATCATCCACTCCAATTCCATTCAATAAATATGGGAACGATGTCATCGCCCGTGCGTACGTACGGATTACCGTCTCCACGAAGCGATGAGATTCATTTTACATGTTAACAATTAAAGAATAATTATAAAGTATATATAATAAGTAATCATAAAATATATGAAATAATAATTCTACTGGATTTATATATATATATATGTTTTTCATCTACTTAATTCCATTTAATTCAATAAGGAAATGAAAACAGTGTTCATGCGTACGTACGGCCTACCGTCTCCATGAACGGTGTATTTATTTAAATTTATAGATCTATTATATATATGTATATTCTGAATATATATTATATATAAATCATGTTTTATATTCTGTAATTAAGTAATCATTATCTAAGTAATCATATTAATAATTACAAGTCAAAACACGGACGATAAATGAAATGATTTTACCCAAAACGCTACTTTAACATGAATTTACGAAAGAAAAGGTAATATAAAGTCATAGGTGAACCATATATGATATCATAACAATGAATATGATTATTTAATAATTTAATGACATTATTTAAATCATTATACAGGAGTTTTTGATACATACAAAGCATATCAGACCTAAGGTAAGGGATAACCTTTCCAATCTCGTTTTTATTCGAGATTGTTTATTCGTAAGTATTTACTGGGGTTATATTTATCATCCATGTCCCTGTTTTCTAAAAATGGTTTCATGTATGTTTAAAGTCCTTTTTACCCATTTTTGACTTTTACTACATGGTATGTAAGATCTCTTTCTTTTGTTTACGTTACGATGTACTTTTTTGACTTTTTCGGCAAAAGTAGGAGAAGAATGTTTTTTTAACTTATACGGCATGAACGGATTTTTACGGTTTCATAACACCTTATTTTCATGAAGATTAGTCTACAAGATTTCATGAATATTTTCAACAAGATCCTTTTCTTTTAAAATTGCAGGGAATTTTGTGAAAAGAAAATGATTTTGAATAAGAAATGATAAATTCCGCAAGAATTTATCTCAAGTGTTTTATCAAACCCATTTTCCATCTAAGATGAAATTATTTCATATGTGTATGTTTCAAGTATAATGTCTCTATTATTTAAATGGTTTCAATTTTATTATGATAAAATGATGTCCATTTTTTATATAGATTATGTTATGATGGGATGATTTTTATGAAACCCATTTTATTCTTTGGGTTATGATGAATGATTTATGTTTATTTTGTGGCACAAGTAAGAATGATTTCATTATGAGATGGGTGGGACATATATCTCCCTCAAATTAATTGGGTAAAGATTTATATCTCATGAGATAGACATGGCTGAAATGGTAAGTTAATCTGGTTCAGTGATACATGACTGGAATGAGGAGTGAACTCGATTCAGAAAGGGACTTTGTCCACTAAGATGGTCATGGCAGCAATGCCTTGGCTACTATAAAAATCATATCATGTTCTTAATGTTTTACCACAATTACATGATTTATTCCCATGCTATTTTATCATGATTGATGATCCATTATGATCTATGCCTTACGTACTTCCATGTTTTATGTCATTGCTCAAGATTTTTATGTTTAAATATTATGTTCATGTTTTGAAGTTCAAATGTATATGGTTTGTTTTATTTTCTCCATGATTACCCTTACTGATAATTTCAGCACACCCTTTATATGTTTTCTTTTCCCCAAGATATAAAGAAAGGTTTTAGGTAAGAAAAAAAAGGAAGATCTTTATGGGAGATGTTGAAGATCTTTCACCAAGATTAGAATATTTTATTCTGAGTTTCCAAAGACACTAAACTATTACGATCCTTGAGTATCTATTTTTGTTATGTATTAAGTATTCCGAAAAAGTAATGTAATGTCCATGTACGTCAAGCTTTGGGCCTCTACAGTTGGTATCAGAGGACAGGTTTAGTTAACCTTTGGAAACTAGGATGTGAAAACTTTAGTGAGATCTCTAGAGATATTTCTAAGGAATGTCTAGGGATATCCCTAAGGTTAAGTATACACATAGGTAATGGTCCTAGAGTTATAGTAACAATCTTAGAATTAAACCTAAGATGTTAGATATTGAAGGTACTCCCCCTTTATTATGTTGTTTTCCTAACATGATTTTTGCCTCTCACACTATTATTTTTGGGTTTTAGATGATGGCTGGAACCCAAAGAAACTGTGTTAATCAATGTAATGGACGATGCAATGATTTTCCTCCTGAACAAACCAATGTTATGGGAGATGGAGTGAAAAATCTTATTGTTATACTTACAAAAGCTATGAATCATTATGGACTTCCAAATGAGTAGAGAAGGGAACAATATTCTATTGAGTCCTTCATGAGGAAACATCCACCTTCTTTCAATGTGTCTTCAGATCCACTTGTTGCTGAAAAATGGACCAGTACCATTGAAATGATATTTTCCATACTTCGCTGTTCAGAACATGAAAAATTCATTTTAGTTGTTTACCATTTAGATGGTGAAGCAGACCAGTGCTGGACTCTAATTAAGAATACAAGGCCCAAAGATGAAATTGCATCCCTGGAATGGGATGAGTTCAAGAAATTGTTTTTCAATAAGTACTTCCCTTGTATTCTTCGAACAAAGATGGAAAATGAGTTCATTGAGCTTAATAAAAAGGATGATGAATCTGTTGGTATATACGAGGAGAATTTTACAAGGCTTGCAAGGTATGCATCTGGATTTATCATTCAACCTAAAAGTAAAGTTGATTGATTCTTCAGTGGCTTAAAACCAAGTCTTCTAAGGGCATTAGCTATAAGAGACTTCATTAGCTATGAAGAAATTGTGTGTTGTGCTATCAAGGTAGAACTGGAAGTTTGTGTTACATATCCATCTCATGGTTTTGACAAGAAACGAAAGATGGAGTTCAAGGAAAAATCTCAGAACAATGGTGAAAAGAAGGTCAATGTTTCTTTATGCTCAAAGTGTAGAAAGAATCATGGTGGAGATTGTCTAAAAGGTACTAGAAAATGTTTCAAGTGTGGAAAATAAGTTCATTGAATAGCTGAGTACCGAAGTAATAGGAAAAAGGTTTCTAATGACGTGAATAGAGAAAAGACTACAGAGAATGCTCCACCAACACTTCAGTGCTACAAGTGCAAGGAAATGGGGAATTATGCTAACCAATGCCCTAATCCAAGGGTTAATGATGATCGACATCAACAACCTCTTAAGGAAAAGGACAAAGGGAAGTCACATGTGATCACTATTAGCGATGTTGAGTATGACAATGCTGTGGTGGAATGATAATGTGTTTATGTAATGGGAATCCAAAATAATGTTGTGGAATCTCATTTATAGTATCTTGGAATATTGGAATATCTATGTATTGGTCTATTTTGGTTTTTAAAAATTTTATGGTACCGGTAACCATGAAAAGTGATTGAAATATTTTTTTAAAATAGATGATATGCGCATAGTGAAGTGATAAGAAGAAAATAATATATTTGATGGTATTCATGAGCTCATGATTGATATAAGGACAATGTGATATCATGGTTTGAGTATATATAATTTTTCGGATTTTGGTATGTGGAAAGAGTTAACTTTTGAAAACATTCATGTTTTTACTAAGGTTCTATAGTAATTAATGTATCAAGAGAATACATGATTAAGGAATGTGACAATCAAGAACTACCTTATGAGATATGGCTGACAAATGTTAAGTGGATTTAGTTCACCTCCTTTTAATTTTTTTTGGAAGGATTTTAATGTTATCCATCTATAGATAATATAAGTTATTTTTCGTTTTAAGATTAATTTATTATCACACTATAGGTGGACTTATATTAACATGTTCTACCCTTTTTGTTGAGAATAGATGGAATGACCTATCATTGTATCGCATGATCTTCTAACACTTCACGAATTACAAATTCAACTTCATTTTTTTAAGAGATGAAGTGGAAATTGTTCAAGGCACAAACAACGGTGAAATTTTACCAAAATAAGTAAGTATTTATTCTAATTCAAATTCTTCAACTTTAGGGAAATGATCTTGAAAACCAAAAATATTGTCCTAGTTCCCTTATATCTGATTAATCAGATGGTACCTTATATCATCATAAATTTATGGCTTTGTGATTGTTGGATTTTTCATATCCATGTTCTCTACCACTCTCCATCAGAACTTGATGGTTAGATTTCTCTTTTATATCCATATTTTCACCCATGTTATCCTATGTGGAAACCCAGTGATTAGTTAATATGGGTAACCATTACGTTTCATAATTTAGTTTTTAATGTTCAGTTTTGGTATTCCTTTTTACGATGTGGGTTTCTATTAAATAAACTTACAAATAGTAAACCATTTATAACCCCAACGAATTTCGAGTGTAAAATTCATTTTAAGGGGGGTAGAATGTAACAACCCGATATTTTATGAGAAATATTCTTTTTAATTTATTTCATATCATCTGTTGTACGCTACACTAAGATTATCTTGCGCTATACGCAACATTGTATTAGCTTGCAGTATACGCAACACTATTCTTGGATTGTGTTACAAACAATTTCAAGTTCATTTGATAGTAGTTATTCTACGCAACATTGAGTGTAAATATATATACATATATATATTAAATGTATAAATGAAATATGGTTGGATTCTGTTATATGCAACAACAAAGGATTCTTGCACTACACGCAACCCTGACTTGCCTTGTATTACACGCAATCGTGACCTTCCTCGATAGCGTGTGTTGTATGCAATACCGGGTTTCACTAAACAATGATATATGGTTATAATATTATTATGAACTAGCCATTATGAATAGTATTAATGAAATTTTGAATTTTATAACATTATTATTCATCTTACACATTTTCTAGAATATGGTATGAGAACAAGATAAATTTCTCAGGTAAAATATGTATTTTTCAAAAAATGTAGTTTTGTCGCCTTTGATGGCGCACGCACATTAAATCTAGTTTTTGACTGGTTTATAAGTTCAATTTGAAAAAATAAAATTATTCTTTGGAATCATGATATAAAAATTTACATTGTATAAATTTTTCATATTATTCTGATAACTTTCATATTTTAATGAATAGTAAAAACATGCTATATTTTAAATAAAAACAACTTTTTTCATTGCAATAATTTATATGGTTAAATTATAATATTTAGTGGTTTTAAAGTATAAATAGAATATATTTTTACCATTTAATATAACGTATGTCATTTTAATTTATTTTACATTGAATTCATAGGTAAAATCATTTCAATCTTTTGTAATGTTTTAACTTTTAAAACTCGTTTTCATAACAACGGGATTAATTTTAAATTAATTTCTGCAACTTCTGTGATTTGAATTAGGAAAAATAGATTCTATATTTTTAATCAGCAGGTCTAAATTATGTTAATAGGCTACTTTTTATTTTTGGGAACTATGAATAGTAAATACCGTAAATTTTATTTACCATAATTAAAGGTAAATCGGGTAATTAAGGGTAAATATAATATTATAAAATTACCCTAAAACTTGTCTTAATATAATTGGATGATTATATTTTTCCCTAAATCATACTTGGGTCTAAATTGAATCTAATTGAACCCACTTGTATTTGATTAAGACCTTTAGTTTATTTTATTTAAAGGAAAGTGAAATATGTCTCGCTCAAACTTTAATAATTAAATTATTTTTAATATAAGGTTATACAAAATATAAATTCGGTTATAAATACTCATTTGAAATATAAAATGTTTTTCTTTATCATGGTAATTTTTTTGTGATTTTTAAGTGTTATTTAATTACCTTATTATCTTATACATTAATGATGCAGAAATTATTTATTTAGTAAAAAATCAATAATATAGTTTTTATTGAAATAGTAATGCATATCAAAAGGGCAAAAAATCTGAAACAAAACTTAATTTTAGTGTATATATAAACCCTAATAATCCACTGGCCTAATTTTTGACCATTTGGATCCTTATAAAGTCGATTATGACACTTATATTATTTTATTTTAAATGATTCTAAAGTTGTCACCTTCATAATTTAATAAATATAACAATTTAAATATTGTTATTTTAAGATGATAAATTCGAGTAAAATTATTATTATAAAATATATGAGATTTATCTTCATCATAGGATTTTATTTTAAATTTTTATGCAACAAGTAAGTATATTAAAATATTATACAAAAATGGTGTACTAATTATTTTATTAAGAGATATACCAAATAAATGGTTTTAAAAATATTAAAATAAATATTATATGAACTATCTAATATGATCCATGAATTTTCTAGACAAATTTGACATGTTTTTAATCTATTAAATATTTTGGTTACAATATATTCTCTGTTTGGATTTTATTTAAATTAAAATAAATGAATAGTGTCAAAATTGACACTATTGTTATTTTATAAAAATAACATATTATAAAATTGTTTAAAAATCACAAAAATATTTAAATATTATAAATTGAAATTTTTATGGTCTAAGATGTCATAAATTATCCAATTATGGACAATTAATAACACATATGTAATTATTTATAACAATTTAAAAATTAGAATCTTATTACCATAAATAAAATTAAATAGATTAAATAAGGATAAATCAAGTTGATAATGTTTAAAATAAATTACCAACATGTCTAAATTTTATTGGTTGATGAGATTAAAACCCTATATCATCTAATATTTGGATTTGAGTCATTTTTGGAGGTTTTTAAGTGAGGTTGAATTTATTATAAATTAATATTTCTTATGTTACCAAAGGTGCCCCTCTCCTCCCTTATAAAAAGGGAACCCATTCCCTCTTCTCCTCACACCCTTTTGAGCCTTTAATCTCGTCCAAACCCTAAAAATTCCTCTTCTCAACCTCTCTAGTTATATCATAGAGGTTCTGGTCTTCTCAAAAGACCAACTCTAGTGCCCTAAGAAGAAGTTTAAAGGAGGTGCATCGAAGAAGAGGTAATCTCTTCTACCGATTCTTTCAAGTTTCTTCAACTTCTTCTTCTTTAGTTGTTTCATTATAAAGTAATAAAATCAGTATTAATTATATACTGATATTTTATTATAAATATGAAACAAACCTATTTCACCTTCTATACATCCTACGTAAAACAAAATCACCGCGCGTGCGTACGTACGGAATACCGTCTCTACGCCGTGGTGTAATATGTTTTTCCACCACCACCTTGGATGAGTATAATGGTTTAAAGAATAACTATATATGGTTATTATAACATCATACTGATTCTAATATATTATATCATTCGCTCTAATTACATTCAATAAATATGGGAACGATGTCATCGCTCGTGCGTACGTACGGATTACCGTCTCCACGACGTGATGAGATTCATTTTCCATGTTAACAATTCAGGAATGATTATAAAGTATATATAATAAGTTATCATGAAATATATGAAATAATAATGCTACTGTATTTATTTATATATATATGTATATATATGTATGTCATCTACTTAATTCCATTTAATTCAATAAGGAAACGAAAATAGCGTTCTTGCGTACGTACGGCCTACCGTCTCCATGAACGGTGTATTTCATTCCATTTATAGATCTATTATATATATGTATATTATTAATATATATTATATATAAATAATTTTTTATATTATGTAATTAAGTAATCATGATCTAAGTAATCATATTAATAACTACAAGTCAAAACACGGACGACAAATGAAACGATTTTACCCAAAACGCTACTTTAACATTAATTTACAAAATAACGGGTAATATAAAGTCATAAGTGAACCATATATGATATCATAACAATGAATATGATTATGTAATAATTAAATGACATTATTTAAATTATTATACAGGAGGTTTGGATACGTACAAAGCATATCAGACCTAAGCTAAGGGATAACCTTTCCAATCTCGTTTTTATCCGATATTATTTATTCGTAAGTATTTACTGGGGTTATATTTATCATCCATGTCCCTATTTTCTAAAAATGGTTTCATGTATGTTTAAAGTCCTTTTTACCCATTTTTTACTTTTACTACATGGTATGTAAGTAATCTTTCTTTTGTTTACATTACGAGGTACTTTTTTGACTTTTCCGGTAAAAGTACGAGAAGAATGTTTTTTAACTTATACGGCATGAATGGATTTTTACGGTTTCATAGCACCTTATTTTCATGAAGATTAGTCTACAATATTTCATGACTATTTTCAACAAAATCCTTTTCTTTTAAAATTTCATGGCATTTTGTGAAAAGAAAATTATTTTGAATAAGAAAGGATATTTTCCTCAAGAATTTATCTCAAGTGTTTTATCAAAACCATTTTCCATCTAAGATGACATTATTTCATATGTGTATGTTTCAAGTATAATGTCTCTATTATTTACATGGTTTCAATTTTCTTGTGATGAAATGATATCCATTTTTTTATATAGATTATGTTATGATGGGATGATGTTTATGAAACCCATTTTATTCTTTAGGTTATGATGAATGATTTATGTTTATTTTGTAGCACAAGTAAGAATGATTTAATTATGAGATGGGTGGGACCTATATCTCCCTCTAATGGATTGGGTAATGATTTATATCTCATGAGATAGACATGGATGAAATGGTAAGTTAATCCGGTTCAGTGATACAGGACTAGAACGAGGAGTGAACTCGATTCAGAAAGGGACTTTGTCCACTAAGATGGTCATGGAAGCAATGTATTGGATACTATGGAAATCATAAAATGTGCTTAATGTTTTTCCACAATTACATGATTTATTCCCATTCTATTTTATCATGGTTGATGATCCATTATGATCTATTCCTTACGTACTGCAATGTTTTATGTCATTGCTCAAGATTTTGATGTTTAAATACTATGTTCGTGTTTTGAAGTTCAAATGTATATGTTTTGTTTTATTTTCTCCATGCTTACCCTTACTGATCATTTTAGATCACCCTTTATATGTTTTCTTTTCCCCGGGATATAAATAAAGGTTTTAGGTAAGAAAAAAAAGGAAGATCTTTATGAGAGATGTTGAAGATCTTTCATCAAGATTAGAAGATTATATTCCGAGTTTCCAAAGAAACTAAACTATTACAATCCTTGTGTGTCTGTTTTTTTATGTATTAAGTATTCCACAAAAGTAATGTAATGTCCATTTACGTCATGATTTGGGCCTCTACAGTTACAATCTTCCCCCCTTAAGAAATTTTACCCTTGAAATTTCCTTTTCCCACTCTAAAACAAATGTGGGTAACTCTACTTCATCACTTCCTCTAATTCCCATGCCACTTCTTCAAACTTGTGGTTTCTCCACAACACCTTGATGAGGGGCATTGTCTTATTTCGTAGAAATTTTTCTCTATGATCTAATATATTCACTAGTTTCTCCTTGTAAGAAATATCATCCTCTATTTTTACTACCTCTGAAGAGATTACATGTGAAGGGTCTGGTATGTACTTCTTTAAGAGGGATACATGAAAGACATCATGTACTTTGTCTATGGTATGTAGAAGTGCTAGTCGATAGGCCACATCCCCAACATGATCTAGAATCTCGAAGGGGCCGATGTACCTAGGACTTAACTTCCATTTATTTACAAACCTCATGACCATCTTCCATGGAGATATGCATAGAAATACCATGTCTCTAACTTTAAACTCAATGTCTCATCGACAGTTATTTGCATAACTCTTCTCTCGACTCTAAGCTGCCTTGATATGCTGCTGAATGTTTTTAACTTTCTCTACCATTTCTTAGACCATTTCTAGTCCTAGCAGCTTACGTTCACCAACTTCATCCCAACATGTCGGTGTTCTGAACCTCTTCCCATACAGGGCTTCATAAGGTGTCATTCAGATGCTCAAGTAGAAACTGTTATTGTAGAAGAATTCAACCAGTGGAAGATGTTGATCCCACCCTCCTTTGAAATCCATAAAACATGATCATAATATATCCTCCATTGTCTGAATATTTCACTTATATTGGCCATCAGTTTGAGGATTATAGGTCGTACTGAAGTTTAGTTCAGTATCCAAATCATGTTGAAGACTCTTCCAAAACTTAGAGGTGAATCTTATATCTCGATTGGATACAATAGATAGTGGTACTTCATTCAGCCTTACCACTTCCCTGATATATATTCATTCCATCTGATCCAATGAGAAATCCTCATGAATTGTAATGAAGTGTGCAGACTTTGTAAGATGGTCCACAACAACCCAGATTTCATTGTTGCCTTTGGATGTCTTCAGAAGTCTGGTGACAATTTCTATGGTGATGTTCTCCCATTTCCATGCTGGTATGGTCAATGGTTGTATCATCCCCTTAGACTTCTACCACTCTTCCTTCACTTGCTGACACACTAGGCACATTGATGTATACTCAGTGATCTCCTTATTCATATTATCCCACCAATAATGCTCTCGGAGATCTCGATACATCTTTGTGTCTCTTGGGTGAATAGAGAAATTTGAACTATGCACATCATCCAAAAGTTCCTTCTTCAGCTCCAGACTTGATGGAACACATAGTCTTTTCCCAAATCTCACGATTCCTTCTTGATTAACATTGAACTTTGAGGATTTCCCTTTTCTGATAGCTTCCACTCTCTTCTGAATTCCCACATCATACTTTTGAGCATCCTTTAACCTTTCCAAAAGATATTTTTGAGCAATCATTTGTGAAAGCATTGAGGATGTTCCCTTCTTTATGATTCCTATGTCCATCTTCATCAAATATAAGAAGATTGGGTCCTTCTCAATTCTCATCAATGATAGAATTTCTGGGTCATTTCTACTTAGAGGATCTTCCACCATGTTCACTTTCCCAGGGTGGTAATGGATTGAGTAGTCATATTCTTTGATCATCTCTAACCATCTTCATTGGTGCATGTTCAACTCTTTCGGTTTGAATATATATACTTGAGGCTTTTGTGGTCCGTATATATTTCACACTTCTCTCCAAAGAGATAATGCCACCAAATTTTTAAAGCGAAGATCACCTCATCAAACTCCAAATCATGTGTTGGATAATTATTCACATGAACATTCAATTGCCTTGAATCATAGGCAATGGATTTTTCATTTTTAATCAACACACATCCCAGTCCCTTCTTGGAAGCATCATTGAAAACCACAAAAAGTTCTCCACTTGTGGGTAAAGTGAGCACGGGCGCAGTGATAAGCCTCCTTTTTAAATCCTTATATCTTTCTTCGTATTCATCACTCTAAGAAAACTTTACACCCTTCTGAGTTAGCTTGGTAAGAGGGTTGGACATTCATGAAAACTTTCTCACAAATCGTTGATAATATCCAGCTAACCCCAAGAAGCTACGGATATCCGTCATCAATGTTGGCCTAGGATATCCCTCAATTGCATATGTTTTGGAGGGATCCATAGATATCCCATTTCTTGTGATGATATGGACCAAGAATGAGACCTCCTTCAACCAGAACTCACACTTTCTGTACCTTTCATAGAGATTCTCCTTCTGCAAGGTCTCTAGTACAGTTCTTAGATGCTCCTCAAGATCCTCCTTGGTTTTGTAGTATATCAGAATATTATCTATAAAGACTACACAAAATTTGTTGAGGTAATCCCTAAATACTTTATTCATCAAGTCCATGAATATTGATGGAGCATTAGTGAGTTCGAAAGTCATTTCTATGAATTCATAGTGCCCGTATCTTGTAAGAAAAGTAGTCTTGGGGATATCTTCCTTCTTCAGCCTTACTTGATAATATCCCGACCACAAATCCACCTTGGAGAAGTATTGTGCTCCACGTAGCTGATCGAACAAGTCATCGATTCGTGGAAGAGGATACTTTATCTTTATTGTGATTTTGTCAAGCTCACGATAATTGATGCAAAGGAACATTGGCCCATCTTTCTTCTTGATGAAGAGGACTAGTGAACCCCATGGTGAAGCACTTGGGTGTATAAACCCTTTATCCAGATTATCTTGTAGTTTTTTCTTCATCTCATCAAGCTCCACAATAGTCATTCTATATAGATTCTTGGATATTGGAAATTCCCCAGGTATAAGATCAATTGAGAATTCAACGTCTCTTCTAGGATGAAGACCAGGAAATTCCTCAGGAAACACTTTAGCGAATTCCCTCACAATAGACATGTCTTGAAGGATAGTTTCCTCATTAGACTCAATCATCTGATCCAGATACACATTCTCATAGGGTAGTAATATCCATGCTTGAGATGATGGAGCTAAATAAGATTCATCTTCCTCCTTGAACTTGTATAGAATCTGGGGTCGATTATCCACATGGAGAGTTCCCTCTCACGACAATTTATGTGGGATCTATATAAGGAAAGTCAATCCATACCAAGAATTACATCAAATTACACCAGAGGGAGTATGATGAGGTTCTCTAGAAAATTCAATCCACATATTATGATAGGGGAGGATTTATATTCATGGAATGCAATTATTTCCCCATTTATCATACTCATCGACATCTTTATTTCCCTAATTTTTGGTGGTGCTGGGATTGTTCTACTAAAATTTTGGGATATAAAAGAATGTGTAGAACCTGAATCAAAAAGTATGTTCACTATTATTGAATGAATAAATAGTTTACCTGTCACCAATTCATTATCGGGGTTCGCTTCGGCAGTAGTGATGGCAAAAGATCTCCCTTGTTGACTTGGAGGTTGTTGGTTTCCTCCGAAAACCCTTGGTTAAGAAACTGATTTGAAAGATTCCATGGTTCCTTGAAGTTATAGTAATGAACAACTTTTTGAGGTTCTAATGGATCATTCCTTTCCTCTGTTGCAGCTACAGGTTTTTCTTGTTGGTAGCTAATGGTTAGGTTCCCTTCTCTTCAACAGCTAAATCATTTCCTCTCCCCCTTCAGGCAATTTCCGGGGTGCTTCTTTCTGCACCTTTGGCGAGTGGGGTGATGGATCTTATTAACACCGTTGGATTTATCCATCAGACCGCTAGCATTGAAGTCCACCTTATGCTTCTTATCCCCTGATACCCCTGAGATTCTCCGGTCTCCATTTTGACCTTGAGGGCACATCAAAAAATTTCCACATAGCTGTCGAAGTCATGAATTTTCAACGCTTTCCGTAGGCTAGGTTTCATCCCACCAAAGAAGCAGTCAACCTTGCATTTGGGGGTAATGAAAAAACTATAGGCGTATCATGCATGACTTGTGAAGTTATCCTCATACGCTCTGACAGATTTTTTTCCTTTTTGTTGGAGGGAAAGGAACTCCCTTTCCATCTTAAGTCATAGGGTGTGCGGAAAATATTTATCGAAAAAAATCTTCTATAAATCCTTCCATTCCAACGCCTCGATCTCTTCCTCAGGCTTTATATTTTTGACCAACCTCCACCATTTATTGGATTCACCCTCCATATGATAAGTATCCAGAAGAACCTTCTCTTGTTTGGAACATTTAAGGATAGAGAAGATCTTTTCAATGGATTTGATCCATTTTTCGTTGATTGAGGGATCAGATGATCCATTAAAAGTAGGTGGTCTTTGTCTCATGAAGCTCTCGATAGCGACTTTTTCTTTATTAGTGGGATTTAACGTTCCTCTTCACCAATGTTTCTTGAGTTAACTGAGATAGAATCGTGAAAAATTTTGTGATTCCCGCTCCCATCGGATTTGGAATCTCATTAGCACAGTCATCAAATTGATCTTCACATCTGTTATTATCCTAAGTCCTCCTATTACCGACCATTGGATGGAAGAAAAGGAAAGTTAGGGGTAACACATAAAGGGTAATCCAAGAACAAAACTGATGACTTATAAATAACTTTTATTTACTTAACTTATGAATCCATAGGCTCCAATCTATTCTATTCATAATATACTTGCTAATATATATTCTTAGGGGAATTTTTTTCATTTCCCTTAATAAGGGTTTATAATAAGCTTGTGAATTTACCAAATCATATCCTCCTAGAGTGTCGTAACCAAGAGTGTATCAAGGCTTGTTCTCGTGCACCAGTTCCCGTTCGATTCTAGCTCAAAGTAGTGTTTTCAGGTTTTACCCCTTGGATACATCTGTGCCAGAGCCTCATCTACCTACTCGTATCCAAACAAGGATGTATTTTTTTTTTGATAAACCAATTATTCAATACTCACCAATACTTAGTTATGTTTTTATTATACTTATTCTTGTATCTAAGTTTTCACTAGGGTTTTCTAATCCTAATCCAAAAAATAACTAAACATATCCTCTCATACCAACTATAACAACCCTTCTTTTTATTACACACTTAAACCTAATTTGTTACATAAAATATTCACTTGATACAACATAGAATATTGAGAGGTCTAGTGTCTTTGGGGATTAGGAACATTACATAAAAGATTAGAACAAAAAACACACAACATATTTATTGCAAACTTCCTATACATGATCACTACATTCCCTCGTACTTAGCATTGCATGGGATAACCTGAGGATATGCATAAGGAAAGGGTGAGCTATAAATCCTAGTAAGGGAATAAACATTGAATAACATGAGGAATAAAATACATATTATACAATAGGCATATCAATGGATCAAAATAGAAACATGAACATAAAGGCATGATAAAGCATGATAATCATAACATGGAAATGTGGCAACAACACTTAACATGGAATTAGCATGAGCCAAGGCTCATTGCACATGGAGCATGAGTAAACCCTCATTGCACATGAAGCAAGAGTAAAAAATAATTGCACTTGAATTATCATGATTCAACACCCATTTCAGATGACGTATCATGATATTATACTTTACCCAATGCATTGGAGTGCTATAAGGGTGCATCCTTCTTAAACATTTCATTTCATGCATAAGTGTGCCACATGGATCATATAAAATGGAATCAATCAACATCATAAGTTATTAAACCATTAATAATGTGGAATAAATACATGAAAGTACCATTCAATATGTATATGTTCATAAAGTTGAATACCCTTGATAGAGACATGGGTATGGTATTCACTACCCAATGATCTTGGCTTGGAAAAACGCAGTGCAATTTCGGCAGCATAACGACGTGACATAAGGATTATTGAAAATGGTTGATGAGAGAGAAATGGGTGTATCATCATATTTACATGAAATGGACAGTAAGGGGGTCATATAGATATATGTCCCAACAAATGTAATGGAATTTAGATGATTAATACAAAATAATTACTTTGATGTAAAAGAGGAGAGAGAAATCCCTCACGTAAATTTTGGCATGGTAACGGGTGTACATGGGAGGCATTAATGAGATATAAAGGGGTCTCCTATAATCCAAAATGAAAGAGGGAAGTATGAGGGAGGTGAGAAATCATACCCCAATATTTTTAATTGAAATCAAAAGGCATAAAAACTTAAAGAAAATTGGACAAAAATAAGAAAGGAAGAAATCCCTTACTTGGATTTGTGATCCCAAAGGCTTGGGAGAGGCTTCAGAGATACTTATTGGGAGATTAGGGAACCTTGGGAGGATTCTAGAGAGAGGATGTGAAGGTTTGGATGAACTCCAAAGGCTTTTAGTGAAGAGGAAGTGGGATCTTGGGTGGGTTTATATAGGAAAGGAAAAGGGATTCTTTATTATTTAAGTTTTGGACACCTCACATTAAACTAATCAAAACCACAAACCATCCCATGGTTTCTGCCAAAGGGGAGTGAAAAAAAATATTTTATATTTCCAATGGCATAAATTATTAAAATAATAGGGTTGCTTATGTGTAGGTGAGTCACACTCTTAAGGAAAACAATTTAAAAAGACAAAATGTTTTATAAGTCTTGGAGGGTCCACTAAAGCTTTGTAAAATAAATCAAACTAACCAAAAATCACATTATTTCAATGGTAAAACATATATTGGCAGAAAATAATGTTTATATTATTTTATTACATCACTATTGGATCATTATGATGTCATAAAACACATTATATATTTAAACGGTATTTAATTTTTACCCAAAAATTCAACTGTCTCAGAAAATTTTGAAAAATTCACCGTTGGAAAATTTTGACGTCATGATTCCAAAAATAATATTAATTTTAGCTAAATTATTATCTAAATATGTGAATTTTTACTTTTAAAATGAAAACTGACATTTCTCAAAAATTCATGTGTTTTGACAAAAATAGCTTTCAAACCTTAATCAAAATTACAATTGCATTCATAAAATAATACGATAATTTATATTTAATAAAATTAATTTAATAATAATATTATTATTTTATTAAAATAATATTTAATTGAAAAATCCAATAATTGATCAAAATATATTTCTTAGTTGAATATTAACTAAAAATACTATTTGTGCTTTAAAAACTATTTACAAAGTAACAATAATAAAATGAGTGCACATTCTTTATAAAAAAATAATGTACATAGTCATAGTGCTAGGTTCTTGTTACATAACCCCTTATAACACCTACATAATACTGAAAGGTAAGGTGTGTAGTGGTGACAGACTCTTGGGGTGGCTTGGATAACATCGCTCGGGTGGTAATCTTTATTAACTTCCACTTCTCCCATAGTTAGTTCTTCTCAAGATTAACGTGTTCAAACTCCACATGGGATTGGTCAAGAGAGAATCCCAATGACGCCACCTCCTTTCTGAGCTCTAATAAATGGGCTTCGTATGGGGCAAGTCTACTGGATGAGGCCATCACATCCTTTGTCTGAGTAAATTGGATTTGTTAAAGCCCTATATTTATACTAATAATGTGATCACTATTCAATGGCTATATTAGGAACGATCACAATTCATAACAGTATTTTAAGATCCAGAAACATAAATCCAATGAAGTTCAAATTTTATATAACTATAATAAACATTTAATTAGATCAAGAGGAATTTCCATTAATGAATGTTTGGGTCGTTACAATCTTTCCCCCTTAAGAAATTTCACCCTTGAAATTTCTGTTTCCCACTCTAAAACAAATGTGAGTAACTATGATTCATCACTTCCTCTGATTCTTATGATGCTTCTTGAAACTTGTGGTTTCTCCACAACACCTTGATGAGAGGCATTGTCTTATTTCGTAGATCTTTTTCTCTATGATCTAAGATATTCACGGGTTTCTCCTCATTAGAAAGATCATCCTCTAGTTGTACTAAATCTGAAGAGAGTACATGTGAAGGGTTTGGTATGTACTTACTTAAGAGGGATACATGAAAGACATCATGTACTTTGTCTATCGTAGGTGGAATTGCTAGTCGATAGGCCACATCCCCAACACGATCAAGAATCTTAAAGGGGTCGATGTACCTAGGACTTAACTTCCCTATCTTTCCAATCCTCATGACCTTCTTTTGTGGAGATATTCATAGAAATACCATGTCTCCAACATTAAACTCAATGTCTCATCGACGGTTATCTGCATAACTCTTCTATCGACTCTGAGCTTCCTTGATATGCTGCTGAATGGTTTTCACCTTCTCTACCATTTCTTTGACCATTTCTCATCCTAGTAGCTTACGTTCACCAACTTCATCCCAACATGTTGGTGTTCTGCACCTCTTCCCATACAGGGCTTCATAAGGTGTCATTAGGATGCTCGAGTGGAAACTGCTATTGTAGGATAATTCAACCAGTGGAAGATGTTGAGCCCATCCTCCTTTAAAGTCCATAGATTATGATCTTAACATATCCTCCAGTGTCTGAATAGTTTTAGCAGATTGGCCATCAGTTTTAGGATGATAGGATATAATAAAGTTCAGTTTAGTATCTAGAGCATTTTGAAGACTCTTACAAAACTTAAAGGTGAATCTTGGATCTTAATCGAATACAATCGAATACAATAGATAGTGGTACTCCATGCAGCCTTACCACTTCCCTGATATATATCTTTTCCAGCTGATCCAATGAGAAATCTTGAAGAATTGAAATGAAGTGGGCATACTTCGTAAGATGATCCACAACAACCCAGATTTCATTTTTGCCTTTGGATGTCTTCAGAAGTCCGGTGACAAAGTCAATGGTGATGTTCTCCCATTTCCATGCTGGTATGGGCAACGGTTGCATCATCCCCTTAGACTTATGCCTCTCTGTCTCCACTTGCTGACACACCAGACACTTTGATGTATACTCAGTGATCTCCTTCTTCATATTATCCCATCAATAATTCTCTCAGAGATCTTGATACATCTTTGTGTTTCCTAGGTGAATAGAGAAACTTGAACTGTGTGCATCATCCAAAAGTTCCTTCTTCAGCTCTAGACTTGATGGAACACATAGAATTTTCCCAAATCTCACAATTCCTTATTTAATAACATTTAACTCTGAGGATTTCCCTTTTCTGATAGCTTCCACTCTCTTCTGAATTCCCACATCATCCTTTTTATCATCCTTTAACCTTTCCAAAAGATACGGTTGAGCAATAAATTGTGAAAGGATTGATGATGTTCCCTTGTTTATGATTACCAAGTCCATATTCATCAAATCTAAGAATATTGGGTCCTTCCCAATTCTCATCAATGATTTAATTGTTGGGTCCTTTCTACTTAGATCATCTGCCACCTTGTTCACTTTCCCAGGGTCGTAATGGATTGAGCAGTCATAGTATTTGATCATCTCTAACCATCTTTGTTGGCGCATGTTCAACTCTTTCTGTGTGAATATATATACTTGGGGCTGGTCCGTATATATTTCACACTTCTCCCCAAAGAGATAATGCTTCCAAATTTTTAAAGTGAATATCACCGTAGCCAACTCCAAATCACGTGTTGGATAATTCTTCTCATGAACTTTCAATTGCCTTGAAGCATAGGCAATGAATTTGTCATTTTGCATCAACACACAGCCCATTCCCTTCTTCAAAGCATCACTGAATACCCAAAAAAGTTCTCCACTTGTGGGTAAAGTGAGCACGAGCGCAGTGATAAGCCTCCTTTTTAACTCCTTGAATCTTTCTTCATATTCATCACTCTAAGAAAACTTTTCACCCTTCTAAGTTATCTTGGTAAGAGGGTTGGAAAATCGTGAGAAATTTCTCACAAATCGTCGATAATATCCAGATAATGCCAAGAAGCTATAGATATCTGTTACCGATGTTGGCCTCGACCATCCCTCAATTGCATCTATTGTGGAGGGATCCACAGATATCCCATTGCTTGTGATGATATGGCCCAAGAATGAGACCTCTTTCAATAAGAACTCACACTTGTTGTACTTTTCATATAGATTATCCTTCCGTAAGGTCTCTAGTATAGTTCTTAGATGCTTCTCATTATCCTCCTTGGTTTTGGATTATATCAGAATATCATCTATAAAGACCACCAAAAATTTGTTGAGCTAATCCCTAAAGACTCTATTCATCAAGTCCATGAAGATTTCTAGAGCATTATTGGGTCCAAAAGGCATTACTATGAATTCATAGAGCCTGTATCTTGTACGAAAAGCATTATTGGGGATATCTTCCTTCTTCACCCTTACTTGATAATATCCCGACTGCAAATCCACCTTGGAGAAGTATTGTGCTCCATGCAACTGATCAAACAAGTCATCGATTCATGGAAGAGGATACTTTTCTTTATCGTGATTCTATTAAGATCATGGTAATCAATGCAAAGGTGCATTGACCCATCATTCTTCTTGATGAAGAGGACTGGTGTACCCCATGGTGAAGCACTTGGGCATATAAACCCTTTATCCAGATTCTCCTGTAGTTGTTTCTTCAGCTCCTCAAGCTCCACAGCAGTCATTCTATATGGAGTCTTAGATATTGGCAACGCCCCAGGTATAAGATCAATTGAGAATTAAACATATCTTCTAGGTGGAAGACCAGGAAATTCCTCAGGAAATACTTCAACGAATTCCTTCACAATAGGCATCTCTTCAAGGATGGTTTCCTGCTTAGACTCAATCATCTAATCCAGATACGCATTCTCATAGGGTAGTAATATCCATGCTTGAGATGATAGATCTAATGAAGATCCATCTTCTTCCTTACACTTATATATAATTGGGGGTCGATTCTCCACATGGAGAGTGATTCCCCTCTCAAGGAAACTTATGTTGGATCTATATAATGAAATCAAATCCATTCCAAGAATTACATCAAATTTCACCAGAGGGATTATGGCGAGGTTCTCCGAGAAATTAAATCCACAGATTATGATAGGGGAGGAGTTATATTCATGGGATGAAATCATTTACCCATTTTCTATACTCACCAACATCTTTACTTCTTTGATTTGTGGTTGTGCTGGGATTTTTCTACTAAACTTTTGGGATAAAAAAGAATGCGTAGAACCTGAATCGAAAAGTATGTTCGCTATTATTGAATTAATAACTAGCGTACCTGTCACCACTTTGTTTTCGGGGTTCACTTTGGCAGTATTGATGGAAAAATATCTCCCTTTCTACCTTGGAGGTTTTTGGTTGTCTCCGAAAACCCTTGGCTTAGGGAAAAGATTTGCAAGATGCCCTGGTTCTTTGTAGTTGTAGTAATGAACAACGCGTTGAGGTTTTAATGGAGCATTCCTTTCCTCTATTGCAGCTGTTGGTTTTTCTTGTCAGCAGTTAACAGCTAGGTTATCTTCTCTTCCACACCTAAATTATTTTCTCATCCCCTTTAGGCAATTTCTGGGGTGCTTCTTTTCACACCTTTTACAAGTGGGGTGCTGGATCTTCTTAGCACCGTTGGATTTATCCATCAGACTGCCATCATTTAAGTCCACCTTACGATTCTTATCCCCATGATACCCCTAAGATTATCTGATCTCCTTTTCGACCTTGAGGGCACATTGGAAAATTTCCTCATAGCTGTCAAAGTCACGAATCGCCAATGCTTTCCATAGGCTAGGTTTCATCCCAACAAAGAAGCAGTCAACCTTGAATTCGGGGGTGACGACAAAACTAGAGGCGTATCGTGAAATCCTTGTGAAGTTTTCCTTGTACTCTTTGACAGATTCGTCGTCTTTTTTCATGAGGACAAGGAAGTCCCTTTCCATCTTAAGTCGTAGGGTGAACAAAAAATATTTATCGAAAAACTTCTTTTAGAAATCCTTCCATTACAACCCCTCGATCTCTTCCTCAGGCTTCATATTTTTTATCAACGTCCACCATTGATTAGCTTCATGCTTTATACAATAATCATCCATAAGAACATTCTCTTGTTCTGAACGTTGAAGGATGGATAATATCTTTTTAATGGAGTTGATCCATTGTTCAGAAATTGATAAATCAGATGATCTATTAAAAGTAGGAGGCCTTTGTCTCATAAAGCTCTCGATAGCGACTTGTTCTTTCTTGGGGGGTGGGGGGTGAACGTTCCTCTTGACCCATGTTTCTATTCAAATCTTGAGTTAACTAAGAGAAAAGAATGACAAAGTTCATGATTCCCGCTCCCATCAGATTGGCCATCTCATTAGCACAGTCATCACATTAATCTTCACATCGGTTGTTAGCCTGAATCCTCCAACTACCAGCCATTGGATGGAATAAAAGGAAAGTTAGGGGTAACACATAAAGGGTAATCCAAGGACAAAACTGATGACTTATAAATAACTTTTATTTCCTTAACTTATGAATCCATAGGCTTCTATCTATGCTATTCATAATCTAATTTCTAACTTATATTCATAGGGTCATTTTTTTCATTCCCTTAATAAGGGTTCATACTAAGCTTGTGAATTTACCAAAGCATATCCCATGGGAGTGTCATAACCAAGATTTCATCAAGCCCCATTTTCATGCACCAGTTCCTATTCGATTCTAGCTCAAAGTGGTGTTTTTTCTTTTTACCCCTAAGATACATCTGTGCCAGAGCCACATCTACTTGCTCGTATCTAGAAAAGGATGTATTTTCTGATAAACCACATACTCAATACTCACCAATACTTAGGGATTTTTTTATTATACTTATTATTTTCTCTAAGTATTCACTAGGGTTTTCTAATCCTAATCCCAAAAATAACTAAACATATCCTCTTATGCCAACTATAACAACCCTTCTTTTTATTACACACTTAAACCTGATTTATTACATAAAATATTCACTTGATACAACATAGAATATTGAGAGGTCTAGTGTATCTGAGGCTTAGGAACATTATATAATAGCTTAGACCATAAAAAACACAACATCTTTATTGAAAACTTCCTTTACATGACCACTACATTCCCTCATACTTAGCATTGCATGGGATAACCTGAGGATATGCATAAGAAAAGGGTGAGCTATAAAGCCTAGTAAGGGAATAAACATGGAATAACATGAGGAATAAAATAAATGTTAGAAAATAGGCATATCAATGGAGCACAATAAAAACATGAACATAAAGGCATGATAAAGCATGATAATCATAACATGGAAATGTGGCAACAACACTTAACATGGAATTAGCATGAGCCAAGGCTCATTGCACATGGAGCATGAGTAAACCCTCATTGCACATGAATCATGAGTAAAACATCATTACACTTGAATTATCATGATTCAACACCCATTTCACATGACTTATCATGATACTACACTATACCCAATGCATTAGAGCGCTATAAGGGTGAACCCTTCTTAAACATTTCATTTCATGCATAAGTGTGCCACATGGATCATATAACATGGAATCAATCAAAATAATAAGTTATTCCATGATTAATAATGTGGAATAAATACATGAAAGTACCATTAAATATTTATATGTTCAAAAAGGTGAATACCCTTGATAGAGACATTGGTATGGTATTCACTACACAATGATCTTGGCTTGGAAAAACGTGGTGCAATTTCGGCAGCATAACGACATGACATAAGGATTATAAAAAATGGTTGATGAGAAAGAAATGGGTGTATCATCATATGTACATGAAATGGACAGTAAGGGGGTCATATATATACATGTCCCAACAAACATAATGGAATTTAGATATATAATACAAAATAATTACTTGGATGTAAAAGAGGAGAGAGAAATCCCTCACGGAATTTTGGCATGGTAATGGGTGTACATGGGAGGCATTAATGAGATAGAAAGGGGTCTCCCATAATCCCAACTTAAATAGGGAAGTATGGGGGAGGTGATAAATCATACCCCAACATTTTTAATTGATAAAAAGGGCATAACAACTTAAATAAAATTGGACAAAAATAAGAAAGGAAGAAGTCCATTACTTGGAAGTGTGATCCCAATGGATTGGTAGAGGCTTGAGAGAGGCTTCTTGGGAGCTTGGGGAACATTGGGAGAATTATAGAGAGAGTAGGTAAGGGGTTTTAAGAACTCAAAAGGCTTTTAGTGAAGAGGAAGTGGGAGATTTTGTGGGTTTATATAGGAAAGGAGACAGAATTCTTTATTATTTAGGTTTGGCACACCTCACATTAAACTAATCAAAACCACAAACCAGCCCATGGTTTTTTCCCATGTTTTTTTCCAAAGGGGAGTAGAAAACATTATTTTATATTTCTAATGGCCGAAATTCTTAAAATAATAGGGTTTCTTATGTGGAGGTGAGTCACACTCTTAAGGAAAACAATTTAAAAAGACAAAATGTTTTATAAGTCTTGGAGGGTCCACTAATGCTTTGTAAAATAAATCAAACTAACCCAAAATCACATTATTTTAATGGTAAAACATATATTGGCCGAAAATAATTTTTATATTATTTTATTACATCACTATTGGGTCATTATGATGTCATAAAACACATTATATATTTAAACGGTATTTAATTTTTACCCAAAAATTCGACTGTCTCAAAAAATTATGAAAAATTAACCATAGGATTATTTCAACATCCTGATTACAAAAATAATATTCATTTTATCTAAATAATTTTATAAATATGTGAATTTTTACTTTTAAAATAAAAACCTACATTTATCGAAAATTCATATGTTTTGACAAAAATAGCTTTCAAACCTTAATAAAAATTACAATTGCATTCATAAAATTATACAATAATTTATATTTAATAAAAAGTAAATTAATAATAATAATAATAATTTATTAAAATATTATTTAATTAAAAAATCCATTAATTCATCAAAATATATTTCTTAGTTGAATATTAAATAAAAATACGATTTGTGCTTTAAAAACTATTTACAAAGTAACAATAATAAAATTAATGCACATTCTTTATACAAAAATAATGTACATAGTGATAGTGCTAGGGTATTGTTACATAACCCCTTATAACACCCGCATAAGACCAAAGGGTAAGGTGTGTGATGGTGACAGACTCTTGGGGTGGCTCATATAATATCAATTGGGTGGTAATCTCTATTAACTTTCACTTCTCCCGTAGTCTGTTCCGCTCAAGATTAATGTGTTCATGGTCGGCTTGGGCTTGGTCAAGAGTGAAGCCCAATGACTCCACCTCCTTTATGAGATCTGACAAATGGGCTTCTAATGGGGAAAATCTACTGGATGAGGCCATCGCTTCCTTTGTCTGAGTAAATTGGATTTGTTAAAATCCTATATTTATATTAATCATGTGATCACTGTTCAATGACTATATTAGTAATAGTCACAATTCATAATGGTATTTTAAAATAAAAAAACATAAAACTGATGAAGTTCACATTTTATATAACCATAATAAACATTCAATTAGATCAAGAGGAATTTCCATTAATGAATGTTTGGGTTGTTACAGGTCGATCCATGTGGGAGTACTTTTTTAGAAGGTTTATTAAGTGAGACAAAGTCAAACATAAAAAAATTCAAACAAGAAACAAAGTATGGAATAGTGAGTACAAAGGTGGTTATAAAGTCAATGGGATGGATTCTAGAAAAAAAATGATAGAAAAAGTTTGAGTGTATAAAGAATATAAAACTTATATAAATTCATGAGATATAATGGGAAAATTTAGTTATATGGATATCTTTTTCTTATATTTTTTTTAATTTTTTCCACTCAAGGTCAAATGGTGCAAGACCTGGAAAAATAGGTTATCCAATTCTCTTGGATGGTCAACCTATAGGTGAAAGGAGTCCTCAGTTTCTCAACTAAATACCATATTAACCCACTCACTGAAGAAACTAGGTGGCCTACTCTTTCAAGATATTTCCTATTATCAGATAAAATTTGGATGATAAGTCAATAATGACCACAACAACTGAAATAGATCTCATTGATTTTGGACAGTTAAAGGTCAAAAATTTATAATTTAGTGAGAAAATGGTAGAATCCAACAACTCCAAATGCTTGAGTGAGGTAAATGCACCTACCATCTCATCCTCATTCCCTGGTTCAAATTTATCCAACAATAAAAACATAAATATTTAATATAAAAAAATTAAAATAGAGGAATGAATAGAAAATAGAGACAACAAGAAATCCCCAACAAGGAATTCAAAACAAAAGTTGAATTGTGCAGTTTGGTCTGACTCCTCGATCGCCTGATATGTTCAATGTATCCCTAGATCTTGGCATATTTGTGTTTCATCCTCCTTTTTTTATATTCCCATATAAAACCAATACAAACCATTCTCAATTACTCACTAAAAACACTTTCTTTCTTGTATAACCTGAACCCTTGAAGAATTATACCTACTCTGCTCCTCTATTATAGCCATAAAGTTTTGAGTCTCATACAACCACCTATTAACCGCTACATTCTAGTTCAAACAATTGAAATTCTAGCTGGCTACCATATAAAAATTCCACCTGGAAGAAAAATGTATCAATCTCTACCCACATAGCCAATTTTATCAACATATGAATTTGGATTGATATATCCAAATTGGTTACATATGTGTTTTCTCAGGTAGCTATTTTGGTTGATGTAGTTGAATGGTTAATGTATGAATTTATCTATATAGTTAATTTCTTTCATGTAAGAGATTGGGCTACATATGTGATTTCCCACATAGGCAATTTGGTTAACATAGTTGATTATCAATGTAGTCTATTCGCTCATGTAAGTGTTTAATCACCACATAATCATTTCTTAATGTAGACGATTTGATCACATAAGCATTTGGGCTCCATTTAATAGTTTCCTAGCATATATGATTATCAATGTAGGCATATCTTCCATATATCCAAATCATCACATAGTCGATTATGTTAATGTATGTGATTCCCTGCATATCCTTCTAACTCACATAACCAGTTTGACCCATATTATTGGAAAATTTAGTCAATTGGCATATTCTATGTAATTCCCAACCCAGACTACATCTGAATTCAAATCATAATGTAATTAGGGTGTTTTAGAACTAAAAAGGATGACTTATCAAGTGATATTTGTCAAATCACGACTGTAAATTATTCCCCATGGAATCATCTATTTATTTGTGCCACAATTAGATAAGAAGTTAATGCTCGACATCTATAGGAAGTAAAACATCAAGTTTCATCTAGGGATGTGGATTTATATTCTTCGGTAATAAATTAACTCAAATTTCAATATTGGGAGCTGTATCAACTTCATATTCCTAGGGTTCAATTTATTTAACAGTTAATTTAAATTGTAAATATCATCTCCAATAGAGGGGACATCAGCTTCTATCACTACTACGCCATAGGGTCTCCCAACATTGATCATAATAATAAGAATCACCATGCCTGATCTAGTGGTGGATGACAAGATTTATAACCTTCAACCATAGGTGTGTTACTGTGTCAATCTTCCACTTCAAATTTCTCCTGGTTCAATGCTAGAATGTGGTAAACCACGGTGATCGATTGTGAATATGAGGGAATGCAGCTTCTCTTTCTCCTATCTCTTTTTCTGCATTTTTTTATAGGCACTTGAATCTTCATAATTATAGTCCAAAAGAAAGTTAATTAGTTTACACAAATAATTATGGCTATATTTTCAACATATTAAATAAAAACTTTGAACAATTCAGTTCTTAAAAATAGACATTTTTATTAAATATTCAATGAATAACAAATTCCACCGTATTTGTTCAGGATTCAACGATACTCCATTAAAAGATCCATTTTCATAAAAATGTCATTTAATCTGTCAAAAATGGTGTGGAAAATTATGATAAAATAGTTCTACATTATCACTACATATGGACCAGATGTAACCTATTATGAATGTAGAAATAAGGGACATATCAAACCTAACTATCCAATGTTAAAGAAATTATGGAGACATAAAAAAATATCATAAAAATTGAAATATTCTTATCATATTGGATGGAGTTTCACCAAGGAATATGATTCATGTTATGAATCTTGAATTGAGAAATAATCATCCAACCTATTTTTAATGGAAACAAATACAAATGTAGTTAGTAATGATTTTGATTCTAGATATTATTATGATAGTAATGGTTATATCTTTGATATGTTGTATAAAGAAAATTAAAAACATCAAAAATATATTTTAAGAGTTACTGATTTAAATAAATAATTAAAAAAATAAAATAGGATGCTTATCAAGGAAAGTAAGAAAGACAATAATGATAATGACCTTCTCAAGGAACAAATGAAAAAATCTAGTTCATATTCTCAAGGTAAGATCTATGATAATTTTTAGTTATCTCATAATGAAAATGATAATCTTAGAAATAAATTTGTAATCTTAAAAGAGATGTTATCTAATTTTGTTCAAGGAAATGGAAAATATGAAAATATGGTGGATATAATGAAACCAAAAAAAGATAAAACTGGTTTTGGTTATAATCTATAGATTCCTAAGTTATACAAGACTAATTTTCCTAAAATTTTATTATAAAGTTTTCTTATGTTACATGATTTAATTAATATATAAAAGTATATTAGGAAAATGAATTTTCTTGTAGATATCATTGATATATTGGTTATACCAAGACTTTTATTTCAAAATATTTACCTTCTAGATTACCTTAAACCAAAATTTTTAAATCTATTTGGGTACCTAAGAATTCTATTTCTAACACAGTTGGACCAAAAATAGCATGGGTACCAAAAATGTCATGTAATTGTTTTTTTAGGAAAAATGAATTGGATGTCTCAAGAATAGAACATGGTATATGGACAGTGTATGTTCTCAGCACATAATTAGTTACCTATCAAATTTCCTCTCTTATACTAAATGTGATGGAGTCTCTATTACTTTTGGAGACAGATCTCAATGTAAGATTAAAGGATTTGGTAAAGTAGGTATTTCTAACTTTGTTTTAGTTTCTAAATTTTTATATATTGAATATTTAAAACATAACTTAATTATTATTTCACAATTATATGATGATTGTATTTATTTTAAATTTGAAGAAAATAAATTTTAAGTTATTAAAAATAAAAATGTTTTATTTTATGCTAATAAAAATGAAAATATATTTTCTATTAATTTTCGTGATTTATATAATAAAAAATTTAAGTGTATAAATAATATATAAATAGGTGATATTATCTAGCATAAAATGACTTTACATGTTCATTTCCAAATAATACACAAATTATCCAAGCATGGATATGTTCTAGATTTAACCAAGTTAAAGGTAAGTAAATATTTTTGTTTGTGATTCATGCTTAAAATGTAATCATCATAAGGAATCTTTAAAATCTATCAACCATGTTTATACTACTATAACTATCAAATTATTACATCTTGATTTATTTTTTTCAATGAAAAATGTTATTTTATGTGGTAAGAAATATTTTTTTGTTATTTTTTTTTGATTTCATAAGATTCACATGGGTTTATTTTATATCTAATAAGTATGAAACATTATCTAGTTTTTTTATTTTGTAAGATATTTTAAAATACTAAAGGGTGTTTAATTTTTTCTATTATAATTGATAATTGATGTGAACTTTTTAATGTAATTTTGAAAAAATTTATGAAGAAAATAGTTATGCTCACAATTTTCTACTCCTAGAACAACACAACAAAATAGTGTTATAGAATAGATAAATAGAACCATTTAAATAAATGGATCAAACTATACTTAATGAATATAGTTTACCAAAATATTTTTGGGATGAATTTACTAATACTACTTGATATGTTTTGAATAGAGTTTATGTTAGACCTTTTTTTTCATACAATCCCTTATGAATTGATTAAATGTAGAAAAAAAAAGGTTGGTTATTTAAAAGTATTTTGTGGTAAATTTTATTTCTTTAATAAAAAATATAATTTAGATAAGATTAATGCAAAAAACGTATTGAAGGTATTTTTCTTGGTTATTATTCTAACCGTAAAGATTATAGAGTTTATAATAATAAATCCATGACTATTGAAGAATTTATGCACATAAATTTTGATGAATCTTATGATGTTTGGAAATCTAATTTACAAAATATTGAAGATAATTTTAGGGATTTAAATTTTGTTTAAGAAAAACATCTAGATAATGTATCTGATGAGGGGGAGTAAAATGCTTCATAATTTCATCAAATATCATGGAGGATTAACAAATATCATCATATTCACAACGTGATTAGTAATGTTGGTTCTAGTATGAAAAGAAAAACCTCTAATTTAAACTAATTTTCTAAGTCTTATATTGTTTTTTATCATGTTCTTGCTGATGTATTTGATGATTTAAATTATCCAAATTAGATTATTTCTATGATATATGAGCTTAATAAATTCTTTAGAAATAATTTTTAGACTTTAGTTGAATTGATTGAGGATAATAAGATAATAAAAACTTAAAGGATCTTCAGAAACAAGCTAGATTAATCTAGATAGATTATTAAAAAACCCAGACTTGTTTCCCAAGGATTCTCTCAAGAAGAAGGTATAGACTTTGAAGATTCATTTTCCCCTATTTCTAGGTTAGATGATATTAGAATCTTATTATATTTTCCTTGTTTTAAAGGTGTTAAGTTATATCAAATAGGTGTTAAAATTTATTTCTTAAATGGATTTATATCTATAGAAGTTTATTTTAATCAACCCCATGGTTTTGAAAATAAAAAAAATTCTAATCATGTTTTCAAATTATCTCAAGCTTTGTATGGTCTCAAACAAGAACATTATTCTTGGTATGATAGGCTTACTTTGTTTTTATTGAATAATGGTTTCAAAAATGGTAATGTTGATACTAAAAGTTTTATTAAAATAATTTCTAATTATATTTTAATTATGAAAATGTACGTTGATGATACAGTTTTTGGTTTCTCTAGTGAATTGATTTGTAATAATTTTTCTACTTTTATGTCATCTGAGTTTGACATGAGCTTAATGGGAGAACTAAAGTTCTTTCTTGGACTTCAAATTTATCAACATAGAGATGGGGTATTTCTTAATCTATCCAATTATGATACAGAGTTAGTTAAAAGGTTTCATCTTGATTCTTGTAAATCTAGGAAAACTATTATGGGTACTTGTTGTAAATTAGATGTTGATGCATCTGGAAAATATTTTGATATTAAATTTTATGGAGGCATGATAGGTATCCTTATTTATTTAACAAAATTTAGACCTAATATCATTTTTAGTGTTTTCTTATGTACAAGGTTTCAAGATGATCCTAACGATAGTCATGTTAAATCTATGAAAACAATAATTATATATGTTAAAGGGACTATTAACTCTAGTTTGTTTTATTCTAAGTATAACTGCTTTCATTTAATATATTATTCTGAATCTGATTTTGGAGGATATAAAATTTATAGAAAAATGAATATCAGGTATGTTTCATTTTGTTTGAAAAATTTTGATTTCTTGGTATTCAAAAAATCAATTATCTATTACTCTATTTACTACAGAAGCTAACTATATCTATACAACTAGTTGTTATTATAAAAGTTTAAGGATTATGAAATATTTATGTGATTTTTTTTATTTATCTTGATAAATTGTCTATTTATTGTGATAATACATCTAAAATTTCTATTTCTCAGAATCATTTACATCATTCTAGAAAAAATCATATGTATTTTATTTTTTATTTTTTAAGAGATCATGTGAATAAGGGAGATGATATTTTATATTTTATTCATACTACAAATGAACTTTCAGATATATTTACTAATACTTAAGACTTTATTTATTTTTAAAATAACCAATTCAAGCTTAAAATATTGGAATCTTAGTAGTTTTATGTTTTCATGTGTTTTTTGGGAGTTTGAATGTATTTATATGCTAAAATTTTAATATTTACATGAATTTCGTAAAATATGGAATCTATTTTTCAGATTACTATTATTTAATTTCAATACATATTTGTTTATTATATAATTATTTTAAAATTCACATACATACTATATGATGTTAAATTACTGTTTAAGAATAAATATTTTATGAAATATTATTTTGGAAAATATTTCTTGTTAATTTTCACAAATAACTTTTAAAGATTCTACACACTGTATTTAATTATAAGTTTTGTCAGTGGATGACTTTACAGTGGCTTCTTGATACACAGTTTTTAAAGAAGGATTTATAGTGTCTACTTTATTTTTTTTAAAATATGAATTTCTAATAACATTATGTACACTATTTATAATTTTTAAAGAAATAATTTTTCTATTCAAATCTTATCTTTTTTATAATTTCATAAAGGGGGAGAATTTTTTGAAATTATACTTGGTTTTATAATTATCAAAAGGGGGATAATTTTGAGTGTATCCTTGAATCTATTTATGTTTTTATAATTAAAAATATTTATTTCTTTTATTTACTTTAAATTTTATAATATTTTTAATTTTTTATTGATTAAATTATGCTTAATCTTGATCATATCAAAATATTTATTTTCTCAAAATATCTTTAGATTTTATGTTTTTATTGTTCAAACCATGTTCTAAAAGTGTCCTAAAGTTTTCATATTCTAAGTAAGTAATTTAAGACCATAAAATATCATTTATACTTTATTTTCTCTATTCCCATGCAGCCAATATACTATAAACCATGTATCCAATTCATAATCTATTTAGCCAATTTGTAATTCGTGTAGCTGTTTTGAAATCCCCGTAGCGGATTCTCTAAAATCAGTTACCCTTTTTATTTCAATCATATATTGAGATAAATAACTTAAAATTGAGTGATTTTTTTGTATATATAATAATATCATGTACATTTATTTATAATAAATAAACATATGAATCGAAATCTATCATTTCTGAAATTATGTTAGAAGTTACTGAATGTTTCCAGTCTAATTTGTGCAGTTTTTAAGAATTGTTTTGCTACTATTTTTTAATAATAAATTTATATATAGATGTACAATTAAGGTTATTTTTAATTATTTGGAAAGATAATGAAAATTTAAAAATATAATTAAACTCGACTCAAATCTGATTCTTCTATTTAGTATGAATTTTTTAGGTATGCAATTAGATAAGTCAGTCTGTTTACATATTTCAGAAATTCACCTATGTGAATCACCTATGTGATTTTCCTATATAAATTCAGATACATCAACTCACCTAAGTGGTCTATTTTATTATATAGATAAAACTCCTTCATTATAAACACCTACATGAATTTTTCTATGTAGTTCAATGAGATTTCAACACATTGTTCTAAAATCTAGAAATATGCTCGGTTTTACATAATTCTTCATGTTTCGATTTTTTTCATGTTTATTTAAAATATTTAAATTTTTAATATAAGTTTATAAATTTATATTAATTATTTATAACCTAAGATAACATTTTTCATTGTTCTAAACTTTTTTTATGAAGATCAAAGGGTGTTCTATCTTCACGCATGAAACTTATAACTTGAAACTCAAAAAATTGTTTTTATTATTTTATATATTATTTCTTTGATTTTATTATTTCTAAATTAATATTAGTTGACATTAAAATCATTCAAAGTTTTTTTTTAATATTTTTAATGAAATTTTCTTAGTTTTTTATATTCTTTGCATGTTTACTGCTCATTTTAAATGGAATGCGTTTTAGTTTCATATTTCAAATTAAAACTTGATGGTTTAATGGGATATTTTATTGACCTATTTTTATAGAGACTATTTAAATTATTTAATGGGTGATTTCAAATTTTTTTTAATTAGTCTTCATTGTTTTAAATTTTGGTCATGAGTTAAGTGATGATTATGCAATTATAATTTCTATCTTTTCCCTCCCATTATGATAATCTAGTTTTATCATTTCTGAATTTTGAATTCTCTAACCTCTCTCTGTTATATTTTGTTTACTTTTTTTAAAAAGTATCTAGAGCCTTACAATTATGTATAGTTAGCAAGTAACATATTACTCATGTTTAATTATTCAAAAATAGATTTTATATTTTCAAGTGATGTAGTGTAAAGAGTGTAGTGGTGTTGATAATCTGAAGTTTTGTACATTCCACCTATGATGAAGATTTCTCACTACTATTATATAATATCTCAAGGGTTTAATAAAAACCTCTATAATTTGTTTTACCACCTTGATGAGACAATAAATCTAATCAAAAAATCAGGAAATAGTAACTATGTTTTATTCTTCTTATATATATTTCGTTCAAGTTTCTTGATTCTGTAACAATTCTTCTCATCTCTCACATGAATTCACTTTCTCTTTATGTTTTACACAAAAAAATATTTATCAATATTTGGGTTCTCACTCTCAAATTATAAATTCTGGACTGTTCAGGCAATCACTCCTAGTATCTAAAATCAAGAGTTTAATTGGGTTGTGACTACCCATACGAAAGTTAGGTGTATTTTTGTTATAATTTCACTAAAATAAGTATGTTGTAATAATTTTATGATTCCCCTTCAAAAATAAAATTAGTGCACAACATATCTCTCACCGATTAGAGAGGTATAAGAGTTGACTAGATTCACTTTGAACCTAAATACTATAAGAACATCCTTGTGCTCTTTATTTTATTCTGCTAATATTTATCTTCGTTAACTAACATTGATAATTAATTTAGATAATTATTCTATATCATTAATAAAATTTAATTTAGTCTATTCACCCTCCCCCTGTAATGTCCTGAAATTTCTGTATAGGTACGACTAATATCTCAAGGGGTAGTTTCTATGAAACATGGGTGCATCAGGTTTGAGGAATCCTATGGCAGGCTGTAACATGAAGGAAAAACATTGATCCTGTGTAGGTCAGCATCTATCAATCTTGTGTGGGTTAGATACTATCAGATTCTGTGTTGGTCAGCGCTCAGTGATTCTGTGTGGGTCAACGCATACAGATCATGTGTGGGTCAGATCATGTGTGGGTCAGTGGGGGTTAGTACCTATCAAATCCTGTGTGGGTCAGCGCTCAACGATCCTGTGTGGGTCAGCACATACCGATCATGTGTGGGTTAGATCCTCTGTGGGTCAGCGGGGGTTAATACCTATCGATCATGTGTGGGTCAGCAGCAGTGCTTCTTAATAGAATAATATGATCTAGCTTACGACTAATCATATGTACTTCTATACTTAAGTTATACCTGGTGTGAGTTGATTCATTTACCTATGTGGTACTTATACCTTCATAGTGTTAACTTCATGGTGTTACCTATGTGGTAATTCTACCTTTGTGGTGTCTCCTCTATGGTACTTCTATCTTTGTGGTGTTACCTATGTGGTACTTTTACCTTCATGGTGTTATCTTCGTGGTGTTACCTATGTGGTAATTCTATCTTCATGGTGTTACCTGTGTGGTACTTATACCTTCATTGTGTTATCTTCATGGTGTTACCTATGTGGTACTTCTATCTTTGTGGTGTTACCTATGTGGTACTTCTACCTTCATGGTGTTACCTATGTGGTACTTCAATCTTCGTGGTGTTACCTGTGTGGTACTTCTACCTTCGTGGTGTTGTCTTCATAGAGTTACCTGTGTGGTATTTCTATCTTTTTGGTGTTACCTGTGTGGTAATTCATTCTTCATAGTGTTACCTACATGGTAATTTTATCTTCATGGTGTTACCTGTGTGGTACTTCTACCTTCGTGGTGTTTTCTTCGTGGTGTTACCTTTGTGGTACTTCTATCTTCATGGTGTTACCTGTGTGGTACTTCTACCTTCGTGGTGTTGTCTTCATGGAGTTACTTGTGTGGTACTTCTATCTTCGTGGTGTTACCTGTGTGGTACTTCTGTCTTCATGGTGTTAACTATGTGATACTTATAACTTTGTGGTGTTACCTATGTGGTACTTCTACCTTTGTGGTGTTGTCTTCGTGGTTTTACCTGTGTGATACTTCTACCTTCATGGTGTCACCCTTGTGGTATTCTTACCTCATGTATGATATGAGTATGTCTTGATAACTTAGGTATATGTATGAGCATATACCTAAGTAGAGTGGATATATATTACTTTGTGGTTTGATATTGAGGTCTTGCTTTACAGTATTTTCTTTGTGGAACTCTGGGAGACCTACGGGGGTATCGGGGTCCCTAGTGAGTATCGTTATACTCACTCCTGCATAGGCTACACCCACACCTTGTTGTGTCTTGTGCAAATGAAAGACAACATTGATCGAGGATGAGGGAGCCAGGACTGGATGGTACTCGAAGGTGGATCATCTGGCATGATGTGACATAGGGACTATTGTTCATGAGTTGTACCTACCCATTAAGTAGGATCCTCAGTGAACGATCCATGAGTTTTTTTTACTTTTCAGTTGTATTTTTACTTTTCAGTTGTACTTGTACTTTCATTTAGGCTTGTATTATGTCCCCTTTACTTTCATCACTCTTTTTACTACAGTAGTTTACTTAGTGGTTGCTTCTTGTTGTGTTCTTGGACTGTGTGTCTCTATAGGTTAAAAAGGAAATTCCTTTCCCATATTAGGGATACACCTTTCTAGTGCTAGTCTCTAGCCCCTAGCCTATGGAAGGTGGGCTTGGGGTAGTCACAGCACGAGCCCCGGGGGACGGGTCGTGACAAAGTGGTATCAGAGGAGTCGGTTCTAATGAAGAACTAGTACAGTGATATTTTTAATGGAGCAATATTGTTAAGTGTTTTGAGTGTGGTTTTCAGTTCATGGAGTCCAGTATTGGTGCGGCAGCCGACGTATCCATACACCAGGACCCTGAATTCTGATTTCTGACTCGGTGTATGAAAACACTAATTGTTTGTGTTTTGGAAGTGTTTTTCATTGGTTTATTTGGAGTCATATCATCATGTATAACTTAATGATTGTGGCACACTTGTTCCTTATCAGGATTCCATTGTGTAGAAAGCTAGCTAGGATTCCCGAGAGAGTACACAATGACATCCCACTGAGCGATGAGGCCTCGGTGCAAGGCCCTCTTACGGAGTTAGTACCTTCGGGTGGTGTACTAGCTATATCACTTCTCGTTGGTTAGTAGTTACAACTGGTGGTACCGGTAAGAAACACATGTAGGATTAGTGAATTACAAGTTTTTCAGCATTAGATACCCCTCAGGTTCTGAGGCGAGCTCGAATCACAGGCAGCTAAGGACTGGATTAAGGAGGTGGTCGAGTTTCCATCTAGCCAGGGAGCCATTAGATCAAATGGTGGTCCTGGTAGAAATCCTTTTACATGGCTCAGTAGGATGATGACAGGGTTTATATTACCCTGATCTTGTGAAGAGGTGAATTTTTCTGTGGACAATCATAAGAACCTTACTTAGAGAAGGGGGTATCTTTCCATAAAGAGCTAAGGGATGAGTGTTCCCTAGAGATTCTACAGCTTTGGCAGGATGAAATGTCGGTAGCTGAGTATTCATCGAGGCATACCGACCCTCCCAGGTACTTACTGAATACAGTACAGTAAGTTCTTCAGGGATCGAACCTCCGAGCGAGGTTTGTTTAGGGACATCTGAGCTGACACTATTCCTCTATACATTCCTACTTATGCTAGGGTGCTAGAGAGAAACTTTGTGGTTGAATATTATTTAACTGAGTGGATGAAGTCAGTGGATGTTAACAGTGGGAAAGCAGGAAATGTATGCCAATCTCAGAGACTTGGACGTGTAAAATGTTTTGGGAAGATGAAGTGATAGGGACAGATGAATCTGTAGGGTAGTAGACGTGGAAGAGTATCTAGGAGAGTAGCATGAGGTGGTATACATTTTGACATATTACAACCACCACCTCAATTTGGTCCCCACCAGGCTCGAGGATATGGAGTACAGGGGAAGGGAGTAGCTGCATGTGGTCAAGGAGTGTGACCCAAGGGTTCTAGGAATGATTAGAGGTACAATCTGTGTCTACTACTAGCTGCTATGTTAATAGACATAGAAACTAATTATTCCTTCTTTCCACAAATCTTGTTTAAGACCTAGAGTTTCCAGTTAAACCATTGACTTGACCCTTACATCTGGAGATACCTTTGGGATGAGACTCGATAATCACACTTATGATGACAATGTGATATAAACCTTGAGGTGAGAGTTTTGGTTGGAACCTCTTGGTGGCAGCGTCGAGGCCTTACTATTTTGGTTTGGGTATGGACTGTACATGCACAGTTCATACTCAGATTGACTGTATTAGTAAAAAAAATTGTGTTTTATCTATAACATTGGAATGGGGTTTTCCTTGGTTGGTGAAAAATGAAACCCAGGCAGCACAGGATAAACTCATGCATAGGAGGGTGCAGTCGATCACTCTTGAGTTGACCAGCCTTACCCTCATGGTAGCAGGAGTTTTGAGTTTTCAGTTCCAAACAAGAGTTGCAGAGTGTGGGGACATCTTTTCAAAATATGTTTCTAGTATTACCTCCCTGAAGGGAGAGGTACTTCTGCTTTGGCTGGGTACTACCGGAGTTTTGAACCAGACTTCTCCAGGGTAGCAGCACCCTTGACAGCTTTGACAAATAAGGGGGAGCCTTTCTTGTGGACAGAGATGTGTCAGATGAGCTTTCTGGAGCTGAAACAGCGAATATGGCGAGATTTCATCCAGGACTATGACCTTGAGATAGTCTATACTCCTGGTAAGGGGAAACATGGTAGCAGACGAACTTAGTAGGAGGTCTGGTCTACAGCTGCTGAGTGAGGCGTCAGAGAATCTAGTCACGCTATAGATATCCTTCGTGGATGAAGATGGAGTAGATTACCTCCAGTCTATGACTGTAACTCCCCCAATTATCTAGAGAATCTAGGAGGCACGTCTTGTAAAGTTGACTGTAAAGCCCAACATGCTCAGATATCCTCAGGACGGTCTCCTGAAGGATTTTCTGAAGGTGGGGAGAATGTCATCATCTTCAAAGGATGCACCATGGTACCAATGATGCTTCAGGGGGAGGTGTTGAGGGAGTTCCATACATCCCCTTTAATGGTACATCCTGGAGTGGTGAAGATATACCAGGACCTCCGGCATCAGTACTGGTGGCCAGGGATAAAGGAAGCAGCTGTAGAGTTTGTATCACGATGCCTCACTTGTCAGAAAGTGAAGACTGCATAGAGATGGAAGAAGTATTATGCCAAAAGTAGATAGATATCCTTGGAGTTCGAGGAGGGTGACCATGTCTTTCTACGGGTCTCACCCTGATGAGGATTGTGGAGGTTAGGCCGAGGCGACAAGCTATCTCTGAGATTCATCATACCTTTCTAGATTATCAGCAGAGTGGATGAGGTGGCATACCATTTATCTCTTCCCCCATAGATGCACTGGGTGCATAATGTTTTCAATGTGTCACATCTTAAGAGATGCGTTCATGATCCATTGCATGTTATCGACTAGGGCGAGTTAGACTTTGATGATGTGGTGAATTTTACAGAGTTTACAGTGGAGATAGAGGATCGATAGGAGTGAGTCCTTCATGGACAGTCGATTCCTCTGGTGTGAGTTAGGTGGTAGCATGGGGACCTCTAGGAGAGCACATGGGAGTGGGAGGCTCATATTCTTTCTCAGTACCCTCATTTGTTTGATTTGCCTTTATTTTGGCTTTCGGGGATGTAAACCCCTTAGGTGGGAAGAATATAATGTCCCAGAATTTCTATATATTTTTTTTAATTATATGGAATTATTTTGAGGCCGCAAAATCTAACGGCACGTGATTTTGAGGCCCGGAGTGCACAGAATGATCCGACAAAGTATTGTTAAGCTTTAATTAGCACGCCTAAGCAATTTGCATGAAAAAGTGGAATAACTCTTAAACAGTTCCCCAGATCATAAATCTGAGGGTACCATTGCATTCAGTATGGTAGGTTTACTCGAGGCATGACTTAATTTTAGTCGGCGTAGGCCTCCTGTGAGAAAACCCAAAAATGGCATAACCGTAAATAAAATAATTAAATAAAGTTATTTTATTTTTCAAATGCTTATAACTCACGAATGGTAAACCAGATTGAAAATCTGAGACCACCGCTGAACTCATGAGGGTATGATTTCCTTATGATGATACTAACATTGGCCGGCATGGGCCACCAGTGAAAATTAGTTTTTGTCCATGAATAAAATAATTAGGTGACAATTATTTTATTATAAAATCCATAACTTCTAAACGGTAACCCGGATTGAAAATATGAGAGTATTGTTGAGATCGTGATGGTATGTCCTCCTTAGGCAGATCCTAACCTCAACTGATGCGAGTCGAGGGTGACTGTTAATAATTTATTGAACTTTTTTTAAGGTACGTTTAGTAAACGTGTGAGAGGTGTTTTCTATATTTTTAACCGGTTCTTGGATTAAAAATTTGAGGGCACTGTTGAATCCGCAACACTGGGACTTTCTTAAGGGAGACTTCACTTCGACCGCAGTAGGTCAGGAGAAAAAGTTAGATTTTGGACATTTTAAAAGAAATAAATAAAATAACCTTGTTATTTTATTTTCATTCTTTTCCTCCAACGGACAAGCGGCAATGTGGGACCAGTGATATTTCAAGCTAATAAATGGATTGACCTTTCCATCCTAAGTAACAGAAAAATTGGGGAATTAGGAAGGGTCTTAACTAATGAGCCCCTATTAATTCCCAACATCGTTACTTACCCTCCCCTCTTATATTTATATAGAGCTTGGGGGGAGGCATCAGTATTATTTCACCACACAACGAAGTGCTGAAAAAGTGCTGAGACGTCAAACCCTTGGAGGACGGATCCAGTTCTGACAAACGGTGACGAGCGACACTGAAACCCCAAACCAGAGATCTACGATCGAGCGACGACGTTAGAGGCTAGTTGTGGGGGATGGTGAACACCGACCCACTTCCTCAATTGTGGGTGTTTCTCCATCGTTCTTGAGGTAGGGGTTTGATTCTTGTTTATTTCAAGTGAATTTCTTAACCCTTAAATCATCCCTTATTATTACAAACTAATATGGAGGGTGTAGGCCTAACGAACCTGGCTCAAACCCTCTGCTACATTGAAACCCTTGCACCCTCCGTGGAAGAACGCCAGCGCAGCGGCACTGACAGGATACAAAGAAGGTGGTGCGCCGACATGACACTAGGTCGTGGCGGTCATCGGAGCAGTCGGCACAGGACAACCATGGAGGAGGTGTGGCATGCCATCATGTGCTGTCGGTGAGAAAGGGGCCATGAATCATCAACCACAGTGGTCAGAGGAGGTGGCTAACACATTGGACGGTCGCAGAAGGGGAGGCGGCGCGACTAGCACACCACTGCCGAACGGGGAGGTAGAGCGACCAGCGCGCCACTGGCGAGCAGAGGGTCGCGGCCGAAGCTGCGGCGGAGGAAAAACCCGCACCTCCGCCAAGTTCCATAGAGACTGGGCAGTGACCGTGTGGCATCGCCATTTCACAAAGTCAAACTGCCTCTAGGCCATTCGGCATACTGGGGGGAAACTTCCCCCCTTTCCAGCTCAGACGAACCACGAGCCGCGCCTCACGCAGCTGATCCGCCTGCCCCGTGGGTCACACGCCCTTGCGGGCCGTGCCTCACACGGCTAGGATGCCTGCCCAATGGGTCACGCACCACTGGTCCGCACCCCTTGCGGGTCGAGCCGAGCCTTCCGCAGCCTAGCCCAGACCGGGTCAGGCTGAGTTGGACCAGACCCAGGCCCAACCGGGCCTCGAAACACCAAAAGAGCCATATCTTGATAACCATAAGTTCTTTTGAAGAACCATCTATGGCATTGGGATCCTTGGATCGAGACGGTCTTTTGGGTATACTCCACTTGAGTTTTGGAGAAAGTTGGAGTATAGACAGGTTGGATCGAACTTGAATCCAACCATGCCCTCAGAACTAAAATGCTTATAACTCATAGACCGAGAATCTGATTGACGTGTCACCTGTCGTGTTGGAACCCTTACAACATGGCGGTCCATGAGGTTACTTCTTTGTGGAGTTTAGTGGTGGTTGAGGTATGACTAATATCTTGAGGGTTAGTTTCTATGGAACATGAGTGCATCGAGTGTGAGGAATCATGTGGTAGGATGTAACGTAAAGGAATAACATCGATCCTGTGTGTGCCAACATCAATCGATCCCATGTGGGTCAGCTTCTATCAGATCTTGTGTGGGTCAGTGCTTAGTAATTTTGTGTGGGTCAGTGCATACCGATACTGTGTGGGTCAGATCCTGTGTGGGTCAGCAGGGGTTAGTACCTATCAGATCATATGTGGGTCAGCGCTCAGCGATCCTGTGTGGGTCAGCGCATACCGATCCTATGTGAGATAGATCCTGTGTGGGTCTATGTTGGTTAGTACCTATCGATTCTGTGTGGGTCTGTTGCAGTGATTCTTAACAAAATAAGATGATATAGCTTATGACTAATCATTTTTACTTCTGTACTTAATTTATACCTAGTGTGATCTGAGCCATTTACCTGTGTGGTACATATACCTTCGTGTTGTTAACTTCGTGGTGTTACCTATGTGGTGCTTCTACCTTCGTGGTGTTGCATGTGTGGTACTTCTATATTCTTGGTGTTACCTGTGTGGTACTTCTACCTTCATGGTGTTATCTTCGTGGTGTTACATGTGTGGTGCTTCTATCTTCATGGTGTTACATGTGGGGTACTTATACCTTCATGGTGTTATATTTGTGGTGTTACCTATGTAGTACTTCTATCTTTGTGGTGTTACATGTGTGGTATTTATACCTTCATGGTGTCACCCTTGTGGTATTCTTCCCTCATGTATGAGATGAGTATGTCTTGATAACTTAGGTATATGTATGGGAATATACCTAAGAGAGTTGATATATATTTCTTTGTGCTTTGAGATTGTGGTTTTGCTTTACGATATTTCCTTTTGTGGAACTCTGTGAGACCTATGGGGGTTTTGGGGTCCCTACTGAGTATCGGTATACTCACACCTATATTGGCTATTCTAGAACCTTGTTGTGTCTTTTGTAGAGGACAGATAGCATTGACTGAGGCTGAAGGAGCCAGGACTGGATGGTACTCATAGGTGGACCATCTGGTGTGACGTGACACAGGGACTATTATTCCTGAGCTATACCTACCCTTTAGGTAGGATCCTTGGTGGATGATCTAGGAGTTGTTTTGTACTTCTCAATTGTATTTGTACTTTTCAGTTGTACTTGTACTTTCAGTTGGGTTTGTATTCCGACCAATTTACTTTTATCACTCTTTTTACTACATGAGTTTACTTAGAGGTTTCTTCTTGTTGTGTTCTTGGACTGTGTGTCTTTATCGGTTAAAAAGACAATGCCTTCCTTTATTAGGGATACTCATTTCTAGTGCTAGTCTCCAGCCCCCTGGCCTATGGAAGGCGAGCTTGGGTAAGTCACGGTACGGGCCTCGGGGGATGGGTCGTGACACCCCCACCCCTCTAGACTATCTATCATCCTTCTATCCAACCTAACTTTTATTTTCTTACCATCATGAACATTATTTGGTTTGAATCTTAATTTAAAGTTTTTTAATGGTTATTTTCAATGTAATTTCATTAATATTTTGGAATTTTTTTAAAAAAAAAATTTAAAAAGAAAAGTATGTTTTTCTCATGTTTTTAAGGAATGTTTGAATATTATTTTAATGTTATTTTAATTAATATCAACATACATTTATGTTTATTATTCTTTACTTGAGATATACTCCAATTATACCATTCAACTCATTTATCTGGATGGATTATGGTTATGTTGTTCTGTTTGTTTAATGGGGAAAATATTAAAATTTTGTACAATAGTTTTTTAATAGGAATGTTCATGATGATTATGCATCATATTTATTATCCATTATTTTTTCATATGATGAATTATTTGGACTTATTAAGTAGTGATAGGAGCCCTTTATAGAACATCAAGTGTCGGTGGGTCTCATGATACTAACTAGCCTGGGTATTTTTTGTATGACTGCCCAATTATTTATTATGTATTGGGATGAATCCCTAATGGTATGTTTATGGTGTCTTAGAACAAGATATTTTTTTGGTATGTTTATGATTTCTTGGAACAATACCTTCATGGTATGATTATGAAGTCTGACATTACGCATTCTATAATTACAAAATCAATTATTATTATCCATGTGATTATTTTTATTTTTATTCTTGGATAAATTTTATGTTCTAGTTGTTTATGGTTTTTATGAAAAAAAAAATCATTTCATAAGATTAGAAAATGTGCTTTGGTTTAAAATAATGTTTATAATCTCATATGAATAAATTATTTGTTTTCAAGGAAAATATTTCATTTTTTTCAATAAAACCTCATGAATTATGATTTTTCCTTTATGCTCATTTATGCTTTTTTTTATGAAAAACATTGGGTATAAAGTTTATTTCATGAGTAAGTAAGTGATTATTTTAAATTTAGTGTTTAATACAAGATAAAGAAAACATCTTTATGGGTTTTCATGAATTTTAAATAGATTAACATGGTTTCTTTCTTTTTAAATCCATTAATGATATTTTTTTCTCATCCCATGTTTTCAAATGTTTTTCATAAGGACTAGGGATGATTAGGATTTATTATTAAGTATAACACTGAATAAAATAAATTTACCATGAATGAAGAGAGTGTTTCATGAATAAAACTAGACTCTAAGCTTAAGAACCCTATTTTTATAGAAAAAATAAACATTATATGTCAGTGTTCTCTATGTAATGTAATGGTTTTCATAATTTTCTAAAAACATAAAATAAAAAATCCTCAAAATGTAAGAAAGATAAACCCTTGTTATAAAGTATGTAATTATGGTTTTTTGAGTTATAGGGAACTGCAGTTGGTATAAAAGAAAGGTTTTAGATAATTTTAGAGGTTATTATGATTTATATAATGTTTTTTAAGAGTTTTAGATACCATCATAGGTTAATAAGTCTATTTTTAATTTTATGTTTAAAAAAATAGATACTAATTTATAGGTTTTATGTGATGGGAAGATTTTTAAAGTTATTTCGGGAGAAATTTATGGGAATAAAACCCTTATGTTTAGTGTGTGTTTTAGTGAAAATTTTATTTGAGTAATAATGCTTTTATATTTTTTTGACACAATTTTATAGGTGTTAATAACCTTTAGGGATAATATGGTCTTTGATATTGCGGTAATTATGAGTTGTTCCAATTCAGGAACATTTGTTTTATCATATAGATAACCATGAGATTGAAAAGTGATTTTGTAACTAAGTTATTAAAGTTATTTCAAACGAATTTCACTATTTTTGGGGAACATTGTATGATTAGGATAAATGGAATATTATTTTATAGGATGGTATTTTTTTTGAGAAATAAATATTGAGTTAACTTATGTAAGTATATATGTTTTTTTAATGGTTTTATACTGATTATGATTATTTTGGGAAGTTATTAGTATATTTTAGAGAATATATGATTAGGGAATATATATTTAGATATGTGACTTTATGAGTGACTAATGTTTTTTGGAGATAAATATTAAGTTGGTCTTGGAATAATATGTTATCAAATCATTATATTATTTGGGTTTCAATTTGTTCTGGAATATTTTGAAGAGTTTTAAGGTTTGTTGTTTGTGGAATGATTTAAGTATAACTTTGGGTGTTGTTGTTGAATAATTGAAGATTAATGTAGTATTTCTTCATATGAAATTTTAATCATATTGTATATTATCTCATCTTTTTCTAACCATTGTGGTTTTGGTTAATAGAGAGAAATAGGAGGAATAATTTTTCATCCTTTTGTGGATCTTATGATATATTAAAATTTAATTTTAATGCTTCATGCATGGAAAAATAATATTTAATATTAATTTAATTCCATAATATATTATATAGAAGTCTAAATTGATTGAATAAAAAACAAAAGATAAAATTATTCTTTGGAAATGAAAAGAAATCAAGTAAGTTTATTTTCTCATGTTCTCTATCTTGATAGTAAAATAATTCCTCAACTTTAAGAAAAGTTTCTTGAAATAAAAATGTTATCCTTTTACCTTCATTTTTAATGAATTAATGGTATTCATTATAACTTACTAATTTATGGTTTTTTTGTCACAAAATTTTTCATTATCATGTTTTATAGCACTCTCTAATATTCCTTGTACATTATTTTTCTCCTACACGTACATACTTTCACTTCCTACCAATGTTCTCCTTATTTGGGAACTTGATTATGTGTTATTTCTTATGACCTTTATTTTTTTATTCTCCTATTTACAAATGAATATTTTATTATCCCTTTTAATGATTTGGGTTTTAAACAAAGGTATTTTTAAATATTTAAAATGTTTTTACTTTTATGATCTTATATTTTATCTTTCACTCCATGCAATTTATTTTTAAAAAAAATGTTTTAAACCCATTTTATTGAACATGATATTAAATTTTGAGGAACAATTTTCTATAATGATGGTAGAGTGTAACACCCTAAGATTTTATAAATTTTTTTATGTAATATATTCTATAACATGTGGTATACACAACTTTAAGCTTAAACAAACCACAATATATTATTATTTAAATATGACCATTATAACATAGTCCTTGGTTTGATAGGTACAAATATGAATAACTATATTATGAAATATATATATAATTTTTTATTAATTAAATGAATAATCAGTCATACATTTATTTCAATTAGTTATGAATAAAAAAACTTGTATAGGTAAAAGATATATTTTTCATAAAACTGTTTTTACGGGCGCAATGTATTTTTATCTTAATTTATTTAATTAATCACTATTGGTAAATTATTATAATTAAATCAGTAGATTATATATCTAATAAAATTAATTAATAGTCAATTAATTGTGGCTATTAGGGAATAAATGAGGATAAAGTCATTTTATTCTTCAAAAATGGTTTTTATTGCATTTTTATGTAGGTATTTTAAATAATTTCTACCAATTTTAGGAAAAAAATTAATATCATACATTATTTTTGAAATCAACATTCTATAATATTATTAGGATGAATTTTTTGGATTTTTTTGAAAATATTGAATTTTTTAGTGAATAGTGAAATACTGAATTTTTCAAAACTACCATTTATTTTCTTTAAATAAAATAATTTAAGAGTATAAATATGTTTTTGATTTTTTTTAAATTAAAAAATATTAATTTTACTAAAAAAATAATTTAATTAATTCTACGGGAATGAACATTATACTTGATTTGGTATAAAATCAATTTTATGCTTAAAAATACACTTTTATAAAAACTATTTTTTTTTGTGTTTCGTGAACTTAAATTAAAATTTATTTGTACCACTTAAAAAAGTTTTATATTGAAAAATATATTTCATATTTTTAATCAAGAGGTTAAAATTTGGTGAATATTTCAATTTCATTTTCATTCAAAATGAATAGTAACCATAGTAAAATTTTATCATTGCAGTAATAGATAAAATGGGTTAATTAAGGTTAAAACTATGGAATAATATCTTAAAATCAACCCCAAACTTTCTTTTATTTTATTTTATTGGTTTAATATTACCATAACTATCCTACCTTTGAAAATATGGTATTTTTTCTACTTGACTTTGATTATGACATTTATATTATTTTATGTTGAGAAACTTTTCAAAATACCGCACTCTCTCTTCTAATATCTCTAATATGTTATCATTTGGATAAAAAGAATATATGAATTATTAAAAAAATTATCTTTAATATTAATAAATTATTTTTATTATAGTAATTTTTAAAAAAAAATAGAAAAAGTATAGTTGTCTTTAATTCTTACGCAGTGCTTGTGCAAGCAGTGGAAAAATAAAATAAATGATTTTTAAAAAAACATTAATATTAATATATTTTGGATGAATTGTGGTGTACCATGAATTTATTACATAATTATAAGGTATAATTAATGGTGAAATATTTTATATTTTATTTCCATTGTTATATTGATGCCATAAAATTCAATATATGTGAATAGTCTCGAAAATAACATTAAATGGTATTTAATGTTTAAAAAATATTTTTAAATAATTATAAAATTATAAAAAAACTATATTGAATAAATTGTGTTGTAAAATTATAAATATATCATTCATGGTTCATTTATGTGCCACTTTTAATTTTCTAAAATTACTTTCATGGTTCTTAAAGAGTGAAAATTTTATTACCAAGGTTATGGTTAAAGGGGGTTAACGAAGGTGTTAAACCAAAATATAAGGTTTAAAGTGACCTAGAGAACCTGTATAAATTTTATTTCTTGAAACTATTTTGATATTTTCCTACTTATATTCTAATATATAGAACTTTTGATCCATTTGACACGAGCTACCCACATAATATATATTAATTTTTCAAGTATTTACAAGATTTTCACTCACCTCACTTATAAATGAGAACCACCTATCCTCTATTCCTCGAACTTTATAATCCATTTATTCTAGAAATATCTGACCAAAAACCATATTTAATTATTTATCCACTGTATTTAACATATTTTCTTCCCCTAATACCATCCTAATAAGGCTTAAGGTGTAATTCAAAGGATAATTTCCAAAGAATATGTATAAATATTAATTGAGTTCTTTAATTTTATTTATCCTTCAACCACCTTCAATTTTTTCATGATCATTCTCATATAATAAAACTTTATATTCTATATACTGAATCATTACTTTTTTCATCCTATACGTGTGGACTACCACCTCCATGAAGCGGGCGTGTTTCATTTTTCATCACCATCTTACAAGGATGGTTATTATGATAGATTTAATGAATATATATGATTTTAATAACATAATTATGATTCTAAAAATATAATATACTACTTACCTTTCACTCATTAAAAAATGATATTGTTGTTTGTGCGTACGTGTGGACTACCACATCCATGAAGCGATGTGTTTCCTTTCTCATGTCTGCCTTTTATAGATGATTTTGAAAATGTATTTAATGAAAAATCATGATAATTATTTTATGATTGTTGTTATTGATATTATGTAACCATAACCCCTTTTTCTATGGTCAACCTACCAAAGTTTTTTTGGGATTATAAGTTGAAAAACCTAAAAACGTCTAAGGTAGACATAACTGATTTAGTAACTAAATAATTCATGGTATTAAATGAAATAAAATAAATAATAATAATGGAATAAATATAGAAAAAGTTCTTAATAAAGTATAAAAATAATATAATTTTATTATTCAAGAGTTAGATGATATTCAAAATGATTTGGAATATAAAGTAAGATATTTTCCTTTAAAACATTATTTTAAATTTTTCCTTTTAAAATATTTAACTTGCATGTCTATGTTCATATAATGTTTTAATAATTTTCTTATTTATGTTTCAAATGTTTTTAAAGGTAAATTTAAACTAATTTTTACTTCATTTATAAATAATTAAAATGAATATTTTCAAATGTTTTCCATGTGAATAAATTTTTACTTTTTACAAAAGTGTGAAAAGAATGTTCTCTTTTAATGTATAAAACATGAATGGATTTTACAACCACCATGTTAATTATTTTTTTGAAAATTAATATATATATTTTAATGTTTATTTTAAAATAAATTAATTACCTAAATATTTGGGAAATTTTTATTTAAAATGTTATCAGAATAAAAGGATGTTTTCTTCATGTTTCCAAATAAAGTTTTTAATGTTCTTTTAATGTTATTTTTATCTATGTCGATATCATTTGATGGTTCTTATGCTTTACAGTGTATATAATCTAATTATATAATCTACCTCATTTCTCTATATAGATTATGATCATATTGTTATATTTATTGACTAGGGGAAATATTTACATTTCATGTGCTATTTTTTCAATACAAATGTTTATTTTGATTATGTATTGTATTAATTATTCACACCTTTCATATGATGAATGAAATGGACTCAGTAAGTGATGGGATGGGCCCATTATATCCCATTGATTCATCGGTACATCGCATGATACAAAATAATTTGGTTATTTGGGGTATTTATACCCAATTATTTATGATGTCTTGGTATGAGGCTTTGACAGTATATTTATGATTTCTTGGAACAAGGTCTTGATGGTATGTTTATGATGTATTCGAACAAGGTTTTGATGGTATGATTATGATGTTAAGTATTATTTATTCCATCATTATTAAATATATAACTATTATCCACATGATTATTTATCTTTTAATCCTTGTATAAATTTCATATCTATTTTTTATGGTTTTTATATAAATTTATTGATTTCATAAGATAAGAAAACAAGATTTTATTTAAAAATAACTGTTATTATCTCATATGGGTAAAAGGTTTTATTTCAAAGAAAATATTTCATGTTTTTTCAAGAAAACCTCATTAATTATGATTCTCCACACTTATAAAATGTTTAATGAAAATCATTAGGAAAAAATTTTATTTTAGGAGTAAGTGATTATTATAAATTCATAGTTTAATACTGGAAAAAGAAAAAATCATTATGGGTTTTCATGAATTTTCAAATGGATTATTGTGTTTCCTTTATTTATAATCCCTTATTGAGATTTGTTCTTTCCATCCCACATTTTCAAATTTTCTTCACAATGCATAAAGATGAATGGGATTTATTATGAAGTATAGATTTAAATAAAGAAAAATGTTCATGAATGAAGAAAGTATGTCATGAATGAAATATGACTGTGAGCTTAAGAATTCTATTTTTATAGAATAAAGGACACTATATTTCAATGTTCCCTATGTAATTTAATCCTTTTCTTAATTATCTAAAAATAAAAAGAAAAAAATATCCTTAAAATATAAGAAATTGAAACCCTTGTTATAAGTCATATAATTATTGGTTGTTTAAGTTATAGGTTGTTACATCAAGATTCTCATAATGAAGAACTATTAAGAGGTTCTCTTTACAAATCCATAAATTTGTACCACTAAGAATTAGAAAGAAATTAGTATTTACATATATGTTGGTAACAAAACCTAAATAGAAAACAGTAAAACTATATTTAGTGCTTATAATACTTACATTTAATAATTTTTAAGTAATGGGTTCAAATAATAGTAAACCTTAAAACAAGATACCTAATAAAACATTAATATTTTGTCTTTGAACAAAAATAATAATTATAAGTGATACTCTCAATATAGTAATCAACTATTGGAAATTAGTCAGGCCAAATAATAAATTCTTTGGACTGATATATTATTCACATGGAGATTTTAAAATTTCCTAATATTTAAAATCACATATGAATTTATTAATTGAAATAGGAACATTTCTTTGGATTAATCACCATTCATATAAATAGTATGAACACACACCTAGTATTTCAAATAAAATAATCTATACATAAGTGGTCACTTTAGCGATATTTTTCTTTAATAAATTTAATTCAAAAATATAAATCCTCTATAAATAAAATGATAAATACTAAAATTTAAACACAAACTTGAAACAAAATTTCAATTCAAGACATTTGAAATTTAAATTTTACACAAAATTAATTTCTTATATCATGAAAAAATATAAAGGTGATAATTTTATCTATAATCAATATATTTATTTATTTCTATAATTTTTTTAGATTCTTGGAGAAAGAACCCTTCATATATATTGTAAATTAAATTTATAACATAAATCTAATTTTTTTGATTTTATAAATTAAAATCCTAAATTCACATTATGTTTTACTTCAACATAATTGATGAAAATTGAAATAAATATCAAATAATTTCAATCAAAATAAAATCTAATGATTTTGACATGATCAGATCTGATACCAATTTTTTTTTAATATTTCATATCACAAATAATTTTTGAATTCTTGGTGCCTCATGTAAATCATCAAACTAATACAGATGGATTGAACAAAGTTAAATGTGAGTGTACTTGAATCCATGGTGAATCAATGATTTCTATGGTGGTGGGTTTTGAAGTCTGAAATTATCATCTCTTTCACATTATCACTAAATATGGGGTAAGAAAACTAATAAATAAGATCCAATTCATGTTCAAAACCCCTTTTTTACCATTATCCATGAAAGGACTATAGATAAACCGTGCTCAATGGAAACCACCTTGCCTGAGCATACATGAATTAGAAACACCTGAATTATTATGAACATATAAGGATAAATAAACAGCTAAATTAGATGTAGATTTGTAACACCAAGAAATTATGAAATAATAACATTTCATTATATAGTTTATTTTACAAACAACCCTAATATTAAACAACCCACAAAATATATTTCTTAAAATTTAATCTCTTTAATAGCTTGTGAAATACACAACATCGAGTCTAAATGAACCGTAATATAGTATACCATTATAAAATAGCAATTAATTTGGAGGGTATTAATAGTAATAAATAAATTATTAAAATTATATTTATCTATTTATTATAAATAAAATAATAATCATTTAAAATAAATAGAAACTTTTTCTAAAAACTGTATTTTTTCAAAAAAAATGTTTAGTTTCACTTTGTGCACATAATTTAAAATTAATCTTTACCAATTTTATAAAATTTATGTTGAAAAATAAATTTCATTTTTGAAATCATAATATCAAAATTATATTAGGTTGAATTTTTGGTATTTTTCTAAAAATATTTATTTTTTGATTAATAGTAAAAAGTACTCATTATTATTGAAAACTGTCTTTTCATTTAAATAATTTATAAGGTTAAATTATATTTTAAATTGTTTTCAAAGTAAAATTAGTTAAATTATATTATAATTTAAATAATTTAGTAAATTTTAATCGATTTTATATTGAATTTGGATATTAAAATCTTTTATACTTATCACAATTTTCTCTTTGGCAACTTACTTATTCGTCGCATCTGCGAGTATAATTTTAAATCAAATTCTGTCACTTATGTGAATTGAATTTGGAAAAATGGATTCCATATTTTGAATAAGGATAATTTATATTATATAAAAATTTCAAATTAATTTTTTACCAAAATGAATATTGAAAATAGTAAAAATTAATTACTGTGGTTAAGGTAAAAATGGGTTTAATCGGGGGTTAAACTAAAAATATAAAAGTTAAAATGACCTAAAATCTTATATAAAAAATATTTTATAGCCATATTTAAACCTTATCATTTATAATTATTTATAATTATTTATAATTATTTATAATACTCCATTTTAGATCCCTTTTTAATGTTAAAAACATGGGTATACCTTTTTCTTTTCAAAAATTACAAGTGTGCCCCTCACCTCACTTATAAAAAGTCATCCACTCTCCTATATTATTTAAACCATAAAACCATTTTTTCATAAAATTACTACCAAAATGAATTCCCAAATTCCATATCATCATTCTAGAATCCTTTTTTTATCATAGATATATTCTAGGAATACTTTAGTTATAATCCTAAAGAGGTGTCTGAGAAGAGGAAAAAATATTAACTATGTGTTTTTGTTTTATTTATTCTTACAAATCCATCAAATATTCTTTATTTATGATTATATAATAACAAAATTATTTATCATGTCATGATATTTTATTATGTTAAGTTCATAACCTATATACATATCCTCTTCCCTCAAATGGGAAATGATAACATCGATTGTGTGTATGACGAACTACAACCTCATAAACTGATGTGACACATTTTCCATCAACACCTCTCATGATTTGGTATAATGATGGATATAAAGTTTATATATTATATTTATAAAATATTTATACCTATAGAGCCATTATATAATATATAAATGTTTAATTTTTATTTATTAGTGGATATGATAACGTCCCTCATGTGTATCGCGGACTATCACCTTGCGAAGCTATGTGATTCATTTTTCAATAACGCTTTACATGGAAGGTAACAAGGAAAAATTTCATGAATATATGTGTTATACATGACATAATTATTATATTAATGACACATTTATAATTCTTAAATATATAATATATCATTTTATTTCTTACCTTTTCACTCACTGAAAGAAGATAATGTCGTTCGTGTATGTGTGGGTTACCGCCTTTACGAAACAATGTGACTCACTTTTCATCACCATACCACATAAATGATATATATAATTATATTTAAAGAAATAATATACTATTTATTATGTTATGATAGTTATATAAATATAAAATGTTACTTACCTACTTTCCATAATGACTTTTGAAAAATGGAAATGTTGTCCATGCGTGCATACGGTGTACCATCTCCATGATCGTAACATACTTCATTTCTAAAAACCATATTTAATGATTATTATTAAAATTATATTTTATGTATAAATATGATAATTATATAATTATTATTATTATGGATATTATATAACTCTAAAATATACACAAGAACTATAACTTTCATGAAAAAGAACAAATGAGAAAACAATGAAATTTATACCCAAAACAATGAAAATAAAGAAAGATTATTAATGAACAGGTGATAATATATTATAGAAAGATAATATATGATTTTATAACTATTAATATAGTTCTTTTATAATTTAATAAATGTTTATAACCACTATACAGAAGTTTAAATCATGTTCAACCAAAAGGAAGCGTGGGGTAAGAGACTTCAACTCAGTTTCTCTTTATTGAGGAATATTATAATGTTATGCAGCTAATTTATTTTATATGGTGTATATAATACCCATTTGAAATTTAATATCATAATTATATAATAATTCATGTTATTTTAAGTTTAAATTTTAATTATTTGATCCAAATGTATTTTGACTTAAAAGTTACCAAGTGGTAAAGAATTTCATAACTCAATTTCTTTTCATTAGGTTATATTAATTATTCATTGTATTTTAAATTATAATATTATGTGTGTAAATAATTTTTAATATCATGTGTTTTATTTAAACTTGTTTTATATGGATTTACATTTGACACACATAATTTATTCATTGATTAATTCTCACTACAAAGTTACGATCTTTGTAAGGGTTTATTTCACGATCTCATTTTAATCAGGATTGTTTATACTTGAATTTACATTCAAGGAAATTATTTGATCATTTTATAATAAAAAAATTTAATTTTATTATAATATATATATATTCATGAATTTTTCAAGTAATAATACCATTTTTTCACTCTTTGGTACTTATAATGATTGATAAATTTATTTAGTAAAACCAAATTCATTTCTCTCTTCAATCAAATGTTTGTTTTCTCAAAAACCATGTTTTCTAAAAAAATTAAAATATTTTTAACATTATTAAAAATGATTTATAAAATTCATGTTTACCCATGTTTGTATTTACAAAAAAAAACTAACTGAATATTCTTTTAGTTTTCAAAATAAGGCTCGTTTGGATTTTACTAAAAAAGTGAGAGGAATATTTGTTTTTACATGTAAGACAAGTATGGAATTTCCTTCCATCATGACCAATCAATGTTTTAAATATTCGTTTATAATTATCAAATTTTATTTTGAAATAAAATTATTTTAAAATGTTTTGTGAACTTTTAGTTTTAAAAGGTTGTTTTCAAAATGAAAAGGATATTTTCTTTGGGAATCCTTTTAAAGATATTTTTATGGTATTTCTATTCATAAACAACAAAAAACCTTTATTTTAATTATACTAAACTGGGTATATGTTTTATATATACAATCCTTATTATTTATATAGATTATTTGGGATCATTTTAAACAATAGAAGTATTGAAATTCACTTTCTTGATTCATTTTTTGTAGTCATTAACTTTCCATTGAAATATTCACTTTCTTGTGATTATTGGACATTAAATTTACCATAAATATTCATATTATTTATCATGGATATTTTTATTACTTAAACCATATATCATTTATACATATGGTGTTATACATTGAAATTTATTTCTTTATCTAGGGAAATATTGATAAATATGTATTCTTTATTCAAAAAGGATATTTAATGATAAGGAATATTATTCATGAATTAAATTGATTACTCGATATATGAGAAATTATTTGGAAATGCAGTGATGGGAGAGGCCCATAATTTCATATCCCATTGATACATCGGTAGTCGCATGAGGAAAATTAGTAAGCTAGTATTAAACGGGTTTCTACCTGTAGTTTTAAACCTTCTTGTGAAAGGTGTTGATGGCATAGGTATCATGTTCCTGAGAATATAATGTAGAGTAATTAAGAATTTCCTTTATTAAGAATTTAGTTATTATTATCCATGATATTTTTTTAATGATATTATACCTGGATTCATTTCATTCTCAGTTTATTTATTAAATGGAATATTTTTTAGTCATTTACCTTGCCATATTGATTATTCCTTATCTAGTTATAATAGTCAAGTCATTGATTAAATGGAATTTGTGTTAAGTTATTTACCTTTGTATATTGGTTATTCTATATCTAATCTTAATAGTCAAATTATTTAAATGGAATGTGTGTTTATTTATTTTCATTTCCATTTCATTTACTATTATTGATTCATGATAGCTTCTGTTATACTTATCCCTTACTAATCATTTGAGATCACCCTTATTTTATTTTATTTCCTAGTAATCTATGAAGTGTATTATGATTGATATAAAAGTATATACTAGTGGTGATAACATTGTTCTTGAAAAAAATGTTGTAATTTGTGTTTTCAAATAGAATAATGGAATCATGTATATATATATTTTATCAAGACTATTAAACTATTTGGTCCTTTTGGATGTGATTCCCTATATCTTATGATAATTTAATAAATTAATTCACTGCCTCTAGGTTTCTAAGTTTAGGGTCATTACAGTTAGTATCATAGGAAGTTTAGTAGAAACCTTAAGAACTAGATTTAAGAAAACATAGATTATGGATCATAACCCTATGATAGAATTTGAGAATAAATATATAATAACATCCTATAGTTTTATAAAGGTATAGATTCTATGGTTTTACTAAAAATACATCCACTTCTGGATAATACAAGTGGATTTGGTCCTAGAATAGTTGTACCTAGGGGTAATAACGATGAAAATATCACATTAGGCTTGACCCAATCATCACCCAGTGTATAACAAAAATCCTTATTGTGCATCTAGTTTGACAATCCCAAGGGATATTCTTAGGATAATACACATTTTCTTTACAAACCATTATGAATTATTTTAATAGATAGTGAAAATGAATGACCTAGGTTAAATCTAAGGTGTATTAGATTAAAAAAAGGTTTCATGATTTAAACATCCTATAAATAATTATATCATTTTCCACTTTGATTATTGTTTCTCATGTTATGATTTTTTATTTTAGTTAATGACTGGAACCATAATGAATAATGTTAATATTGAACATAAAGGACAATGTGGTGACTATGATAAACAAAATTTGATGATGTCATGAGTGAAAGATATCATGATTATTCCTAATTAGTTATCCCGAAATATGATTAACAACTTAACAAATAACCAACTCCTAGACTCACCAAATAATATAAGGATATATTTTACTAATATCTCGAGTGGTGGAGATGATGGAGAAAAGAAGGTTTGATTTCCATCATGTGAGAAATGTAAAAAAGAGACACTAAGTAATGTGTCTTAAAGGAATAGGAAAATTATTTTATGTGTGGAAAATAAAGGTATAAAGAAAATAATTTTTTAGGAAAAATGAATAGTATGATGGAAGGAAATAAATTTCATCCTAGGGATCCATTTATAGTTCATTTTCTTAAATGTGGGTAATAAGGTTATTATCTGAGTCAATGACCTATTCTAAAGTTTAACTCTTATTCTAAGTAAGGACCTGTGTTGAAATAAAATAGTGTAATTATTTATTAGGATTCCAAGATTATATTATAGAATTATTTTTACCAATGTTGTTTTGGTTATAAGAATCGTGAAATGTGAAGGGATTCTGTAAAATTTTAGAAGAATATGTGTCTTGATTAACTTAAGAGTTAGGGAAAACATCATAAGTTTATTCATTTAAGTTTGATCATAATTTAATGTATTAAACACACATTTTGATAATTTGTGTGGTAGGAATATAACAAGATTAAGTATATTCTTGGAAAACATTTATGGAAATCTAAACCATTGGTTTAGTATATATTTCAGTGAAAAAGTAATTTAAGGAAGAATGGTCTTAAATATTGTGGGAATAAGTTTAAAGGTATTAGTAAAATTTAGGGTTTATATTATCTATGATGTTGAGGTAATTACAGCCTATTGTGCTTTTGAAATGTTATAGGAATTATATTAATATAGTTTTGTAAAAAGGACAACTAGTTGCATCATGAAAGGTCACGGAGCATGAACCCACAACTAAATGATGAAAGGGTTTAGTTCCTACCACTAACCTACATGATATCCGGGTTAATATGTCATTTTTTAGTTAAATAATTTGAAAAATAAATATTAATGGTGAAATGGTATTGTTACTGTTGAGGTTTGAAGATTCATTTATTATATTTAATAACTTGTGTTGGCCATATTGGTTTTGGAAAATAATTAGTGACGGACAGAAAGACTTGTCACTCCTTTATAGATATAATGATCCATTAAAATATAATTTTAGTGCTTTATTCATAAAAAATCATTTTTTGATATTAATTTCTTGGAGTAAGATTTGAATTGTAAATTGATCGAAGCACTACCAGATGATGAGATTATGCTTATGAAATAAAAATGTATTAAGTAAGTGTATTTTATTATATTCTTAGATAGTAAAATAATCAATCAACTATTATAAAATGATCTTGAAACAAAAAAAAATTATCATATTATATTCATATCTGATAAATAAATTGGTCTTTTAAATCATCCCAGATTTATGGTTTTTAGATCCTTAACTTTCCATTGATCATTCACTTTCTAGTGATCAATGACCTCTATCATTCTATGTAATTATACTTGTATTACATATATATAACTTAACATTACACCAATTTTATCCTATATAAAAACCTAGTTATGTGTTATTCCATATAACCTATTTACTTCCCTTCCTCTCTTATTAAGGGGGTGTTTTATTAATCCTTTCTACAATGTGGATTGTTAATAAATGAATTTTCAAATATCAAACACTTGAATTCTGAGAGCAAGATCAAATTATGAGGAAGTAATTAATTTAATGTGGGAAGAATTTAATACCATGAAATTATGAAAGAATAAAATTGTATTCAATATCGTATACGACATGCAACACAAATCTTAAACATCCCATGAAATATATTTTTTTAAATTTAATCTCTTCAATAGCTTGTGGAACACTCTACCCTGACTATAAAAGAACATTAATATAGTATACCATTATAACCTAGACAATAAATTGGTGGGTATGAATATTACTAACTAGATTATGAAAATTATGGTTATCTATTGATTATAAGTAAAATAATAAACATTTAAAATAAAAAAAAATTTCTAAAAATTCATTTCTTTTCTAAAAGAAGGTTTAGTCGCACTTTGCGCAAATAATTTAAAATTAATTTCTATAAATTTTAGAAAATGTATTTTAAAAAATAAAATTAATTTTTTTAATCATTATATCAAACTTATCTTAGGGTGAATTTTTTGGATTTTTCTGAAAAGTTTCATTTTTCAATGAATAGTGAAAAATACTGATTTTTATTGAAAATTTTCTTTTTATTTAAATAATTTAAAAGGTTAAATTATATTTTCAATTTTTCTAAAGTAAAATTAGTTCAATTATATTACAATCTAACTAATTTAGGTCATTTTAATCAATTTCATATTGAACTTTTATATTCAAACCTGTTATACTTATGATAATTTTCTCTTTGGAAACTCATTTTTTCTTTATGTTTGTGGGTATAATTTTATATTGAATTATTCCTATTTTTTTAATTGAATTTGGAAAAATGGATACGACATTTAATAATAATAATTTTTATTATCTAATGACGTCAAATTGATTTTTCACCAAAATTAAGAGTGAAAATAATAAAATATAATTACCATTGTTAACGTAAAATGGGATTACTGGGGGTTAAATTAAAAAGATAAGGGTTAAAATGACCTAAAAACTTGTCTAAAATCTATTTTATGACCATATTTTGACTTTATAATTTCTAATTATCTATATTAATCTATTTTGACCCTTTTTTCATGTGAAAAACACTGGTAAACCTTTTTCTTTTTAAAAATTACATGTATGGCACTCACCTCGTGTATAAAAGGTCACCCTTACCCTATCTTCTTCACACCTCCAAACCCTTTTAGTTCAGCCAATACGTACCCAAATAAATTTAAAAATTTCATACCATCATTCTATATTCCTTGTTTTGGTCATAAATACATTCTAGTAATACTTTAGTTATAATCTTAAAGAGCTGGTCTGAAAAGAGGTAAAATTCCTAACTATGCATTTTTGTTTTATTTCTTATTCCACCTCCTTCAAATATTCTTCATTTATGATTATAAAATAGAAATATTATATCACATATATTTTCATTTTATTATGTTAATTTAATGACCTATATTCATCTCTTCTTCCCTCAAATGAGAAATAATAATGTCGCTCGTGTGTATGGCAGACTACCACCTCACGAAATGATGTGACACATTTTCTATCAAAACATCTCTTGGTTGGGTATTATGATGTATATAAATTATATATATATGTGTGTGATATTTACAACATAATTATACCTCTTGATTCATAATATCATATATACATTTTTAATTTCTATTCTGTGGGGGATACAATAAAATTTCTCATGTGTACGGCGGACTACCACCACTCGAAGGGATGGGATTTGCTTTACATGGAAGGTAATAATGATAAATTTAATAAATATATGTAATATAAATGAAATAATTATGATATTAATTATATATTTATTATTCTAAAAAGATAATATATCATTTTCTTTCTTACCTTTTGACTCGTTGAAAGATGATAACATCGTTCGTGTACATGTGGACTACCGCCTTCACAAAATGATGTGACTCTCTTTTCATCACCACACCACATGGATAATATATATATAATAATATTTAAAGAATAATATTTTTTTATTATATTATTTTCATTCTTAAAATTAAAAATATTAATTATCTTTTTTCTGTGATGAACTTTGAAAAATGGAGACATTACTCATGCATATGTACGACCTATTGTCTCTATGATCGTAATGTACTTAATTTCTCAAAAAAATATTTCATGATTGGTATTAAAAATATAATTGATGCGTAAATATTATAATCATTTCATGATTATTATTCTTTATATTATGTAACTATATAATATATAAAATAACATGAACTTTCATTACAAAACACAAATGAGGGAACAAGGTAATTTTCACCCAAAACAATAAAAATAATGAAATATTGTCAAAGAAAAAGTGATAATATGTTATAAAATGATCCTATGTGATATTATAAATATTAATATAGTTCAGGTATGAGTTAATAACATGTTTAAAGCCACTATATAGTAGTTAAAATCATGTTCAACCAAAAATAAGTGTAGCGTAAGGGACTTCATCTCAATTTATCTTCGTTGGGGCATATTGTAATGTTACACACCTAATTTATTTTATATGGTCTATATACATCCCCTTTTAACTATAATAACATTATTAATTAATAATTCATGGTACTTTAATATTTAATTATAATTATTTCATCCAAATTTATTTTTACTTAAAAGTTACAAAGTGGTAATGAATTTCATAACTTGATTTCTTTTCTTTGGGTTATATTACTTCTTTGTTGTATTTGAAATTAAAATATTATGTGTTTAAATAATTTTTAATATATTATGTTTTAATTTTTATTTTTTTAAGTGGATTTAAATTTTACACACATAATTGATTCATTGATTAATTCTCACTTCAGCGTTATGATCTTTGTAAGGGTTTATTTCACAATCTCATTTTAATCGGGATTGTTTATACTTGAGTTTCCATTAAAATAAATTATTTGATAATTTTATTATAAACCCCTTCTAATTTTCTTATACTCTATTTATTAATGATTTTTTCAAGTAATAATACCATTTTTACACTCTTTGGTACTTAAAATGATTGATAAAATGTTTTTAGTAAAATCCGACTTCATTTGTCTCTTCGGTCAAAAATATTTTTTCTTCCAAAATAATTTTTTTCATGAAATGTTCTCAAAAATGTTTTAAAATTATTAAAAATTATTTATTAAATAATACTTTTCCCATGTTTTAATTTTCTACAAAAAAAATCTAAATTAATCTTCAATTTTTTCCCAATAATGATCATTTTTCTTTTACCAAAAAAATGAATGGAATATTTATTTTAATGTATAGGTAATGTATGGAATTTCATGTCACCATGACCACTAAATATTTTAAAGAATACTTTAAAATTTTCAAAGGTTATTTTAAAATAAAATTATTTTATGAATTTTTTGTGAACTTTTAGTTTTAAAAGGTTATTTTCAAAATGAAAAGCATATTTTTATTAGGAATCATTTTAAAGATCTATTTATGGTATTTATATTCATCAATGACAACAACCCTTTATTTTAATTATACTCCATTGGGTATATGTTGTATTGATACTATCCATATTCATTCTATTGATCATTTATAATCATTTTGACTAAGTAAAGTATTGAAATTTACTCTCTTCATTCATTTTTGTAGTTATTAACTTTACCTTGAAATTTCACTTTCCTATGATAATTGGTCATTAATTTAGCCTAAATATCCATATTATTTATCATGGATATGTTTATTTATTAAACCATGTATCATTTATACATATAGTGTTCTACATTAAAATTTATTTTTTTATTTGGGAAAATATTGATAAATCTATATTCTTTACTCAATACAGATATTTGATAATAAGGCATATTGTTCATGAATTAAATCAATTTTTCAATATATATAAGGAATAATTTGGATATGTAGTAATGGGTGTGTACTGGAATTATATATCCTCTTGATGCGTCAGTAGTCTCATGAGGTGAATCAGTAATCTAGCATTAAATGGGTTTCAACCTATAGTTAAAAACCATATTTTGAAAGGTATTGATGATAGAGGTATCATGTTCCTGATAACATGAAGTCCAATGATTAAGAATTTACATCATTAAGAATTAATTTATTATTATCCATGATATTATCATAATGATATTATCTCTAGATTCATTTCATTATCAGTTTACTAATTAAATGGCACGTGTTTTCAATTATTTACCTTGACATATTTATTATTCCTTATCTGGTTACGATAGTTGAATTTTTGATTAAATGTAATATGTGTTGAGTTATTTACCTTTTCATATTAAATATTCCTTATATAATTATGATATTCAAATTATTTAAATGTAATTTGTGTTCTTTTATTTATCGTGCTATGTCATCTATTCTTATTGATTCATGATAGCTTTCATTGTACTTAACCCTTACTGAGAATTTGAGCTCACCCTTATTTTGTTTCATTTATCAGGAATCCATGAAGTGTACTATGATTGATATGCAAGGATATGCTAGAGGGAATAATTTTATTCCTAAAAAAAATTGTGTTTTTAATTTGTTTTCAAATGTAATATGGGTATCATGTAAGTATCTATTTTACCAAGACTAATAAACTATTCAGTTCATCGGGATGTGGTTCCTTGTATCTTATGCAAATGTAATAAAGTAAGACTTAGACTTTGATTTTTTGGGTTCATGGTCATTACAGTTGGTATTTGAGGAAGTTTAGTAGAAACCTTGGGAACTAGATTTAGGAAAACATATATTAGGGATTATAACCCTATTATAGAATTTTAGTATAAGTATAGAAGAACATCCTAAAGTTTTGGTAAGGTAGAGATTATTTGGTTTTCCAAGAAATACATCCTTATCTAGATACAATAAATGTAGTTGGTTCTAGCATAGTTGTACCTAGGGATAATAACTCTGAAAAAGGCACATTTGGATTGACCTGGTCTTCACCTAGTGAATAAAAACGGGCCTTATTGTGTACCTAGTTTGAGACTCCTGGGGGATATTCTTAGGATAATTCACATTTTCTTTACAAACCGTTATAAAGGATTTGAATCAATGATGATAGTGAATGACCTAAGTTAAACCTACAGTGTCTTAGATTTAAAAAAAAGTTTCATGATTTAAGGACCCTATAAATAATTATATGGTTTTCCTACAATGATTATTTTTTCTCACAGTATGGTTTTTGGATTTAGTTAATAGATGGGACTCGAAGGAATAATGTTAACATTGAACATGAAAGAAAATATGGTGATTATAAGAAACCAATTGGGATGATCATAGGATTGAAAGATATCATTATTATTCCTAATAAGTTATCCCAAAATATGATTAACAACACATACCTTAACGAACTCACAAACTCACCGAAGAAGAGAAGGATGGAGTTTTCTAAGAGATCGAGTGGTGGACACCATGGAGGAAAGAAGACTCGATATCCATCATGTGAGAGATGTGGAAAGAGACACCCATGAATTTGTCTTATAGGAATGGTAAAATAATTTATGTGTGGAAAATAATGGAATAAAGTAAATAATTGTCGATGAAAAATGAATACTATGATGGAAGGAAATAAATTTCTTTATAGGGATCCATTTATAGTTTGTTGTCCTAAATTTGTGGAACTCGACCATTATCCGAGTCAATTCACTTTTCTAAATATTAACTCTTAAACCATGGAAGTATCTATATTTAAATAAAATAGTTTAAGTATTTATTGGGATTCCATAATTATATTATAGAAGTATTTTTACTAATGGTATTTTGGTTATAAGAATCATGAATCATTTAAGGATTCTATTAAATTTTAGAAGAATATATTCCTTCATTAACTTAAGAGTTATAGATACCATTATGGTTTTATGTGTTTAAGGTTAATCATAATTTAAAGTCGTAAACACCCATTTTGAAAATTTTTGTGGTAGGAATATAACATGATTGAGTATATTCTTAGAAAAAAAATTATGAAAACATGACCCATTGGTTTAGTATATTTTTTAGTAAAACATTTATTTAAGGAATAATTACTTTAAATTTTTTTGGAATAAGTTTAAAGGTATAAGTAACCTTTATGGTATATCTTATCTTTTATATTGAGTAAATTAAGGTCTATTATACTTTGGGAATGTTATAGGAATTATATTAATATAGTTTTGGAAAAAGGAAAACTTGTTGCATCCAGTAAGGCCAAAGGGTATAAACCCACAATCGAAGGATGGTAAGGGTTTATCACCTACCACTATCCTATGTGATGTCCTGGTTTTTACTTCATTAATTTTAGTTAAAATATATGAAGAATAAATAATAATGATTAACTGGTAGTGTTACTATTGAGGTTTATATATTAATGTATTATATTGGATAACTTGTGCTAACCATATTGGTTTTGGAAAATAGTTAAAGATATATAGAAATAACTTTCACTCTTTTATAGATATTATGATCCATTAAAACTGAATTTTAGTGCTTTGGACATAAAAAATTCATTTTTGGATATTCATTCTTGGAGTAAGCGGTGAATTAAAAATTGATCGAAGCACAACCAAATGATGAAATTTTGTTTATGAAATATAAATGTATTAAGTAATTATATTTCCTTATATTTTTATATAATAATATAAATACTCAACTTTTGGAAAAATATATTGAAACAAAAAATTTATCCTACTACCTTCATATATAATAAATCAAATGGTATTTTAAATCATCACAGATTTATGGTTTTGAGGTACTTAATTTTCCATTGATCATTCACTTTCTTGTGATCAATAACCTCTCTCATTCTCTATAATTATTTAAACTTTTCCTCCATATCCATGCCTTCACTTTCCACAAATGTTTTTCTACTTATAAACCTAGTTATATGTTATTACATATGACCACTTTACTTCCCTTTCTCTCTTACTAAGAGCATGTTTTATTAATACTTTTTACGATGTGGGTAGTCAACCAAATAATTTTCAAATATCAAACCTTTGATTTATGAGTGAAAGATCAAATTGTAAGGATGAAAATTATTTAATGTGGGGAGAATGTAACACCCCAAAATTATAAAATAATAACATTATATTTTATATAGTATGCGACATGAAACATCAAGATTAAAAACCCAATGAAATATATTTCTTTAAATTTAATCTCTTCAACATTCAGAATTTATTATAAAGGAAAGTGAAAACAAAGGATAATAATAATTAAATGAATAATGAATTATATAAAAATGATAAAATAAGACTAAAGGAGTGGCACATGAAGGAGGGAGAATAAACCCCTAAGCATAGATCCCCATCAATTCCTTACAAATTATATTTATTTTATAATAATAATAATAATAATAATGTTTTTGTCGTTGTTGTTATTGTTGTTATGGAATCTGGTTTCCAATGTAACTTCTTCATATGATATTGGATTAACAATACATTTATAGTATCATGATTATGGTATTAAGATAGTTGATTCTATTCTAATGTTGATTACCTTTTTCTGACTCATGGTTCGGTCCCATGAAGCAACGTATGTACATGTTATGATGAAAACTGTTTTTTCACCAGGTGTCTATTTTGGGAAAATAAATAGACTATACCAGGTTTTTTCTATGATTATGATAATGGAATTATATATTTATAAATACATGTTCTTTTGTGGTTACATGTCATTGGATTTAGTTTTTATCCTGACAAATCGATGATGAGACTTGTGCATTCATCAAACTTTTCCTATATTCAGATTTTAGCCCTTGAGCAGCCTATCCTGAGTAGTTTTCTATGTAGAACACAATAGATTCATTAATTTTGGAATCATAGTTATGATGTGAGGTATTGTGATCATAAAACTTCTTTAAGAAATGCTTGTCTGATGATAGTGATCGGGTGTGGTCAAAGAGATGATGGGGTCGGTTCTCCCATATCGCTCTAGGGTGTGGGTCCCCCATGATCTTTACACAGGTAGAGTTGGTGATCATATATACTATAGAAGGGTGTGGGTCATCTATCAACATATTAGTACTCCCCAATCTTTAAGCTATGATGGGGAGTGGTTCTTTAACTAGAGTTGTGTCTCTCCTGACTGTAGAGCATGATGGTGAGGTGTGAGCCCCTCCATAGAGATTCTAGTGAGCTTGCACAGAATTCTTGACTATATTTTTAGATTCCTCAACTGTGGATTATATAGGTGAGTTGTGGTCCGCTCAATATGGATTCTTGTATTGTTTTTCATGATACTGGGTATTAAATATGGACCTTTGGAGTTACAAGTTGACTCATCATTATTATTTGTATCACAGATATGAAGATACACTTTATTTATCATTTGGGTTTCTTATTGAGTATATTTGGGTAATTGTTATGGTTATTGTCTCATATTCTAATTAACATTCCTTTTTAGTAATGACATAACTACTCTCTCTTTATGTTTCTGTTTTGGTGATTTTAGGGTTTCCTACTGGGTATGTTTATACTCACTCCTGCATGGGATTTTCCCATACATGTCATGTCTTATGAAGATGATGGGTTGTTAGCAGTGACTATGGTGGAAATAATATTGGTGGATCTTAGTAGTACATGGTGGAAATGACCATGTTCGATGTTTGGACTTTGGGATCTTGAGTCGGGCTCTCCCATTCCCTACTCTTTGCAATTGATGTCATTTTGGTTTTCCACCTTGTATTTATGGTTGGGCATGTATTTTTTTCCTTTTATCATTTTTATTATACTATTGTACTCTAATTTATGTATTCCATAGAAGTTATTACATGTATGTTTATACTCTAGATATTTCAGTCTTCTATTATTCCTCTACACTTTTTCATGGAGATGGTTTTGTGCGTGTGTATAGGTACATTAGGCTAGGCCTCCCAATTTAGCTTATGCCTACTTGGCACAGTCTCTATCCTAAGGCCTATTGGAGGTAAGCTTGAATTTTTCACACTCGACGTACCTCTATCCAGGCGGGCCCCAGTTGATTAGGTCATGAAAGACTAGTATCAGAGCTAGTCTTTCCATGGGTTGGTGTTTAGAATTTTTTCCTTATTGTATGGTTCAGTTTGGTAACTTTGGGAAATGGTTTAAAAATGTATTGAGTTTGGATTTCAGGTTAGGGAACCCATTATTGGTGTGACGGATGAGGTATCCATACACCAGGACTCTAGTTACCTACTTGCCAGTTCTGTATACTGAGGAATCCATTGTAGGGAAAAAAATGGTACATGAATCATATAAGATTGATTACTTTGACTGTACATATTAAGTCATCTCCCCAAATATACTTTTTGATCATGGTATATCCTGATAACTTTCAAGATGTATCTATAATGACAACGATCTAGGATTTCAAGACAGTTTTGTGAAGATAAGTAGTTGAGAGATGAATCTTCAGTTCAGGGACCCTATGATGAGGTTTATCCTCTAGGTGGGCACCTATCAGTGCTACCACATGTTGACCAGCACATGGACCCTTATCTAGTGGTCCAGGTGGATGATCATATGCATGTTGAGTAGTGGATTGATCCATTGGGGTAGGATGATGATACACATAGGTTAGCTCATTATATGAGTTCCAGTAATAGGGACTTCTTAGGGTTTTAGTGATTTAAACCCTCAGCTGGTGGGGGATTGTTTTGAGGAGGTGGTCCATATTCTCTATCGTGTTTATACCCTGACTGATTGGATGGTTGTTCTTGTGAAAAAGTTTCTTATTGGAGTAATAGTTTTCTCCAATGGTACTGACGGATGAGGCACCTATACTGAATACACTAGATGGGATTTATAGAAAGAGATTTTAAAAGATTTTTGGTGAACCTGACTCCCTTATCAAGTGGTAGACGATTAGATCGAGCCTTTGATGAAAGTGTCCCACTCAGTTAGGACCCATCTCGATGGTGGTCCTAACAAAAATAATTATCCAGGGTGACATGTGGCATCGTTAGAGACTTGTTTTGGTGATGTTTAATGTGGATTTAGGTATGCAAGGAAGATGGAAATTTCCCCCACCAATATAAGTTATTGTGACACGATTCAAAATTGTGTGGGCGAGTCAATGCTACCCAAAGAGAATAGTGTTGAGGTGCAGTGGAAAGTGTTTGAGGTCATTTTTATATAAAGGTGTCAAAGTGATCTATGGTTGTGGTGAAAAGGAATTCAAGGGAAAGTTGGATTCAAGTAGAATAGGCTTGTGACCCAGAAACTATGGGTGTGTTTAAGGTACAAAATGTGTCTTCTCTACTCTATTTTATATTTTGGTACATTTTCGCACACTAATTTTCCAAATACATAGCCCATTTTCAAGGCCTAGTGATACCAGTAGAGAGGTTTTACTTGACTATTATGTTTGGAGACTTTTGTGGAGAGAATCGGTGATCACACACTTCTGATAGAGTGACCTAACTTTAGGAGGAGATAGAGCCTCATGTGGATTTTTGTGTAGCTGATAGTGAGGCCTTATAATGTTTTCCTTAGAATGGATTGGTTTCCTATTGTCCATACTCAGATGACTATCAACAATAAGGGTTACAGTGTACCCAAGGTGGCAGTACTATATTTTCCTTCTTGGGGTGAATAAATCTCAAGTAAAGTAGGATGATCTCATGTGTAGGAGGATACAACCAATTTTATTAATGGTCTTCTATTACCCTTAGAGCAGAAGATGTTATGATCCTTTAGTTTACTATAATGGTAGATGAGTATGAGGATGTCCTTCTTGATGATGTGTAATTCTGGCCAAATATTGAGAGTTTGTTTCCTATATAGACTTGAAATAGGGATGGCCTAATATTTTCTCCCACATGTTGGATGGCCCCATAGAGATATGAGAGATAAATGCATAGTTATAGGATCTGTATAGGTGGGGCTTTTTAAGACCCAGTGTATTTTCTTAGGCAGCTCGGTGATGTTCTACTAGGAGGTGAATGAGAGCTTGAGGTAAGGTGAAGATTGATGTCACCTAAACTGGGTGATTGTCAAGGAGGAGTATCCACCCCATAGAATCGATGACTTCTTTTCCCAGTGGTTAGAGGCGAAGTGGTTCTCAGATTTTTACCTCGGGATAGGTTATCAATAGCTTCATGTTTGAGAAGAGGGCATACTAAAGGTGGATTTCCAAAGCTTATGCAGTTGATTTGAGTTCATGGTGATACCATTTGGCATTTTTAATGCCCCAGTAGAACATGTGGGACTAATGAACCAGATACTTAACCTTTCTTAGATTAGTTCTTGGTAGTCTTATTCGGTGGCATCCTTGTGTACTCAACATTAGAGGTGGAGCACGTGATACACTTTAGGATGGTTTAGAACATGATTTAAGAGTACCAGATTTATAGAGAGATCTCATTGATTTTATTTTGTATTAGGGAGTTCTGCTTATTTGGATGAGTATTCTCAAACATGGGATTAATAGTGGACCCAGCAAAGGTTGAGGTGGTGCTAGCTTGGGAGCCACCCGAGAGCATGGTCATAGTAGCAGATGCTAAAAGTGAAGTTTTCTATCTGTTGTTGATGAGTGAGGTGTCAGAGCAGTTAACTCCTTTATAGTTATTATATGTGGGTGGGTATGATGCAATGTATATCCATTAAATGGTTGTTACCCCTTCACTTCTTCAGCGAGTTGGGGAGGTACAACTTAGGGATATCGATTGTGAGATCTTGTGTGACTAGATATCCACTAGATATGTTCTTGATGGATTTTATAAAGTTGGGGAGTACTTCATCCTTTTTGAGGATAGACTATGATTCCAGTCGTGCTGTAAGATGAGATATTGAGTAGGTTTCCTTCCCTTAGTAGTACACCCGAGAGAGGTGTGGTTGAACCAAGATCCTTTAGCATCAGGATTGGTGGCCAAGGATGATGTAGCATGTTGTTAAGATAAACTCTTATTGTATCACCTATCTATAGGTGAAGGCTGAGGTGATTGGATGGAAGTAGTGATGGTAATGTTTCTTATGTATTTTTTGATCACTGCTATAAATTTGGGTTTATCCAGTACTAGCCTTTATCAGTGCTAAAAATACACTGATAAAGGGGGCCCTTTATCATCACAAATAAAAAAGTGCTCATAAAGGGGGGCCTTTATTAGCATTAAAAAAGCACTGATAAAGGTTAAATTACATAAAAATTATTAATTATTAAAAATATTAATATATAAATATATTGATATTGATATAAATATTATATATTTTACTAAATATGATTTATATAAGGATAGATACGCATTTACACGTAATATATAAGATATTTATTAAAAAATTATTACAAAATAATTAGAAAATATTAATTAATAGTTTGATCATTATTATAGAGTAATGATCATTTAATAACTATAGCAAGACATAAAAATTCAATAAACTAATGAATGGTCTAAGATAAGTTAAAACCTTGACTTCAACTTCTAATGGCTATAAATTTTGATCTGGGTATATGTTTGAGATCTACCACATATCAAATTGAATCTTGTAAATAGATCCACACTATGTTGACCTAGGAGATCTTGGTAACTATTTTTTCAAGGTCAAAAAAGGGTCAGAAGACCTATAAAACTAATTTTTTAGTAGGGATACCCTAATTTTTTAATATTAGATAGTATTTCAACATAATTTAAGAGAGTCATATAGTCCTTTTACAGTGGAGAATGAATTTATTCCCAGGTATTACATTCATATATATATTATGGTTTTTAAATTTTATCATTTATTATATTTTAATTTTATTTATAAATAAATATATGCATATTTTATTATATTTACTTATAATAAATCAATTTTATAAATACATATTTACATAAAAATGTATTTTTAAATATATAAACCAAATGTAAATATATGTGAATATATATACTTATAAAAATGTATATATATTGTTTATATATACATATGTGTCTGAATTAATAAATGGATATAATTATATTTATATTCTAATATATATAAATGAATATTAATATATAATATATTTAAATAAATATAAGTATACATAAATCACACACACACAAACATATATTTTATAAATGTATTTTAAAATAATTACATAAATATATGAATAAAAAAGAAGAGTGTGTGTGTGTAAATAAATAGACATGCCATAAAGTATATAATAAAACAATCATAGTGCAGCAGTAAAGGCGTTCAAATCACAAAATGAGGTATGTGGATTGAATCTAGGTGTGCACAGGGGTGAATAGAAGAATGGGAAGTGTAAAAGTGACGATAAAGGGGAGTTCTGAGTGCTGACAAAGGGGTTAGTGGATTCACATGCATGGGCTATAGGGATTGGGGTGGATGGTTGGGGGAAATCTCTTACAAAGTGGGAGAAAATCACTAACAAATGGGGTGGGCGAAACATTATAATTTTTTTTAAATTATCATTACATTTTTTAGCACTAATAAAGGGGGGGCTTTATCAGTTCTTTTCTTAAGCACTGATAAAGGTGTTCTTTATCAGATTTTTTTAAGTTCTAATAAAGGGGTCCATTATCAATGCATTTTTAGGGCTGATAAAATTGGTATTTTAACATCTATTATATTAACATCTATTTTTTAGTGTTGTTAATACCAGTTTCTAGCATTTTTAAAAGCTCAGCCTCTAGTAGTGGATGGTGATTCCATGATCAGTGGGGGGTCATAACACTATCTGGGTGATTGTAGACCAAATCACCAAGTTGTCCCATTTCATAACCATTTGAGAGAAGAACTTAGTAGAGGGTTTGGGATGCTTGTACGTGCATGAGGTAGTCCAAATTCATGTAATTTCCTCAAATACCATTCTAGATCACAATGAACACTTTACATCGTGATTATAGAGATAATACATGAGGTATTTGGAACTCGATATCAATTTATCTCGGTGGTACTGCCCTAGACTGATGGGTAGGTAAAGTGGACCATTTAGTTTCTTGAGAACATGCTTTGGGTTTTCATGTCATTTTTGTGTCATAGTTGGGAGGATCAACTAAAATCGGTGGAGTTTTTTTATATCACAAAAGTTTCCACACCACCAATAGTGTGAAACCATTTGAGGACATGTACGTTATATCCTGAAGGTCTCAATTGTACTATTAAGATCTAGTTTGAGATAATGATTGTGGGCCTAGATTTGGTGATAGATATAGTTGTAAAAGGATCAGTTTATCCATGGGTGGGTGAGAACTGCCTCGAGACATCGTGATTCATTTGTGAAGAAATAATGGTGTCCTTTTTATTTTAATGAGTAGATTCTATGTTTAGTGAGATCTCATCTTGAAAAGGGTTATGGGTATTTGGATGAGGTTATAGTCTATCTCTGAGGTTTATAAACCTTTTTTAGTTATTGTGTTAGGTTAGCACGGTGGCGTACCACTTAGTCCTAGGACCACAGCTATACCGGGCACTCGATGTATTCCATGGGTCACAACTGAGGAGACATGTGCATGGATAATTACACAATGTTGAATGGGATGTGATGGGTGTTGATAACGGAGTTTCTTTTTCAAGGAGTTTGAGGAGATTTGTGGCATTTGATAATTGGCAGGAAAGAGGCTCTTTATGGGAAGGTGTTTCCCTTGGGGGATTATTTTTTAATAGTGTAAGAACTTTTAAGAGATCTCATTGAGGGGTGGAAACTAGTTGAGAGCTCATTATCCCCACTTGGGAGTAGGTTTTTTATTTTTTAGGTGAAATATTTGAAGGTGGGAAGGGTTTAATGACTCTATTTTTTCCTTTTAAGACTTTAGAATATTTTAAGCAATTGAGTCAACACGAGATTTTGGGGTTCAAAGAGGCTTGGTATTGATATATTAAAAATGTTAAATATATTAAATCATATGAATACATCTTTTCAGAATAAATGATTTTCCCATTGATTGGGAACTCATATGAGAAATCTGAGAATGAAGTTGTTTCTAGGATGCAGGGTTTACCTTAGGTGTGAGGAGTGAGGAATTTGGTTGAGGGAAGCCATTGGAAGGTGCGTTAAGTTAATTAATTAATTAATTTAATGTATACACCTAACTCCCTCCCTCTATTTTTGTTTCATTATGAAAAATACTCAGGGTTAGCTGCATAACCCTGAGATAGTAGAGAGGAGGAGGATACTGATATCCTTATTGTATTGAGAGTGAGGATCGATGAAAAACCTATCGAGGATAATCATGAGATGAATGAAAAATTCAATGATATCATCACCTTCATCACTATTGAATGTGTTCTTCACCAATAATCAATCCAATACTGAGGTAGAGATTTATTATTTCATGTTTCTCCATCCCCCATGACTCCATTATTTACTTGTAAATAAATATATGTTCTTCATATTAGTAGTAGGATTATTGAGTTTTTATAATTATTATTCTTGAATACTAATCTATCATGGAATGGAATTTTTAGAATATGAATTATTTGATCCTCACTTTTATTTTATCTTCAATGGTGGTATGATGGAGTTTTATCGATAAAAAGTGACAAACGATTTATACCCCTCCCCACATAATTTTAATATTATCTATATACTTTTTATTCACTCATGCACAATGATGGCCCTAACCTTAGGATGGTTAGTGGAAGCAAATAATTCGTCGAGGTCATGGTGGCAGAGATGACCCCAGGTGTGGGCAGTGTTGTGTTGGTAAAACCTGATGAAGGGGAGGTGTGACCTTGGTTGGGTATGATGGGAGGAGTGCTTTGCATGACCTTGGATATGTGTGAGTGGAGGATCATTGTGTGTAAGGGGAGGTGTCATCGTGGTGGTACTATAATGGAGGTAGTTTTCGGTACAACTCCAATCGAACACACAGGGAGTAAATCATGTGAGGGGTTTTAAAAATATTCAATGTTTATAATTTATTATAAAGAAAAGAGAAAAAAAGGATAATAATAATTAATTAAATAATTAATTATATTAAAATGATAAAATAAGAATAAATGAGTTGTGTGTGAAGGAGGTGGGGGGGAAGAAAACCCTTTCTGTCACTCATGGAGCCCCCATGATTCCTTATAAATTATATTTTTTTTAAATAATAATATTATTGTTTTTGTTGTTATTATTGTTATGAAATCTAGTTTTTAGTTTAACTTAATAAAATGATGTCAAATTAATGATCCATTTGTGACATCATGATCATGGTATTGAGATAGATGGTCCAAGACCAATGTTGGGTATTATTTTTTGACTCGTGGCCCAAGCACACAAAGTGATGTATGTACATGTTACGATGAAATGCTTTTGGTTTTCACTTGGTGTATTTTTTTGGAAAATAAATAACCTATCCTGAGTGATTTTCCATGAGGATCACAACATCATGATCCATTTGTATATCTATGGATGTTTGTGGTGACATATCGGTGGATTTACATTTTAATTCCATGGACCGATGATGAGCCTCGTGCGTTCATCAAACTTTTTCTAGACTCGGATTTTTTCCCGAGAGAAAACTATCCTATTTAGTTTTACATATAGAACATGATAGTGGACTTCCTTTTGGAACTGAAGGTAATACTTGTGGTGTTATGAGCATGAATATTCTTTCAGTGATGCGTGTATGATGGCAGTGATGAGGTGTGATCAAATAGATGTCGATGTCAGTACTCCCCTGTCGCACCAAGGTGTGGGTACCCCATGCTATCTATATAGGTAGAGTCGGTACTCCCCCATACTACATCAGGGTTCAATTACTCTATCTATAGAATGGTACTCCCCCATATTTGATTTCTAGTGGATAGTGGGTCCTCTACTGGAGTTTTGGATCCCTCAAATTTAGAGTGTAATGGTGAGGTGTGGGCCCCTCCACATAGATTCTAGTGAAGTTTCACAAGACTCTTGATTGGATTTTTGGATCCCTTGACTGTGGAGTGTAGGGTGAGTTATAGTCCCCTCCACACATATTCTTGTATAGTTGTGTGTGATGCTAGTCATTAGAGATGGACCTTCTGATCTACAAGCTGACTCTTCATTCTCGGTTGGGTTTTGGGGATGGAGATCCCCTCTCTCTCATTTGGGTTTCTTCTTGAGTATATATGGGTTATTTTTATGGTTATTGTCTGATATTCTGATTGAAATTCCATGGTGGTGGTGAGATGACTACTCTCTATTGACACTTCCTATTTGGTGATTTTGGGGTGTCCTGCTGGGTATGGTTATACTCACCTCTACATGGTATTTTCCCACACATGTCATGTATTATGCTAACAAAAGGTGGTGACCAGTAACTATAGTGGACCAGGTATCATTGGATCTTAGTAGTATGTGGTATCGTTGACCATGTTCAATGGTCAAATTTTGGGACCTGGAATCGGGCCCTCCACCAATATAATTTTTACAATTGATGTCATCTCGGGTTTCCCCATTTTATTTTTAGTTGGGAGTGTATTTTTTCTCTTTTATCCTTTATATTATACTATTGTACTTTGATTTATATATTCCCTAGAGGTTATTATATTCCTGGTTATACTCTAGATATTACAGTATTTTATTATTCCTCTACACTTTTTTATGGATATGGTTTTGTGCATGTGTAAAAGTAGTCTAAGGCCTCCCATTTCAATTTATGCCTACTCAGCATTAGTCACCATCCCTTGTCCAACTAGAGCCAAGATTGGGGTTGTCACACTTGGATTACCACTCTCCAAGTGGGCCCTGGTGGGTCAGTTCATGACACAACTTCAACCAAGAAACAACATCGTGGTTTGTTTGGAAATGGTTGTGACTTTGGATGAGCCATATCATAGTTTATCATAAAAAAATGACATGATTTTATGTTTTATAAAGAAAATTAATTTTCTCAATTCTCAAAAACCTTCATTGGTGCAGGTATGAAATGAAGTGTCCATAAGAGTGTGTCTAAATTATAAAGTATTTATAATTGCTTTATTTATGAAATTGTCATACATATTTATCACATGTCTAAATATTTTAAATTTTCATTTATTTAGTTTATTCACTGATTTATTTAATTCTTAGAAATGAAATTTTTATATTATAAATAAATGTATATTATAGTTTAAAGTGCTAAATTGAGTTTTATAAATTTCATTCCATTCGTATAAGGAGTTACATGTTAGATATGACATAAGATTTAGTTACATTAAATCATGACTATGATTTTTTTTGGATATGAAAATGATAGTAAATGTTGGTTATGATTTGGGAATATTAGGTGTTAGGAATGTGTTAGAATTTAGGTCTCTCATGAGTATTGTTTTATGAATGGTGAGACTTTGAATAGAACTTCTCACTGCCCAAGGTTCTTAGTCTCTATTTAGAAAAAATAGGTGTCGTCTACCCATCGCACCATACTTTAACTTGTGAGGATTTTGTTTTCATATGATTCTAAATAATGGGGTTATATATACATTATTCATGGGATGTATTTGGATATGTGTTAATATAATTGGATTTTATTTTTTGTTAAATAATATAAATCATGATTTGTGTAAAGTGTTATACATTAATATGATTTAAACATATTAATTTAATTGAAGGTATATAATACAAAAACTAAGTTGTTATAAGCTTTCATGAATAATAAGAATAAATGGGATAAGATATTTAGATTTTAAAAACCCTTTAAAAATACTAAGTGTTAGATTCCTTCTAAATAAAACACTTGTTAAGAACTCAATCATCCAAATCAATAGGTCATTCCAAATCTGGGTGCCAATGAATTATATTTTCCAAGATAAGAAGAATATTGGTGATTCTAATAGGATTATGTGCTTGTATTTAACATGAACTTTGGGATAAACTTATCTAGGATACCCAAATAAGATTAGGTTCCCATGGGAATAAAATCTAGATAATCCATATGATGGATTAGGTCAAATATTTTTCTACACAACTATTCAAGAGTTATATATGATACAATAAACACGATAGTCTACTTATATACCCAAGCAATGAGATAAATATTTAAGGACTCGAAGCTCAGTGAAATATAAATCTTAGACCAATAGTGTATATAATGTGATAAAAGAAATTATTATTTTAGTGGGAGAAAATTTAGTATAAATTCTTGATAAATGATTATAAAGCATGATACTAATATGTAAAAACATCTGTTGCAGTTAGAAATGGAATACTTGTCAACTATAACAAAATGGATCTAGTCAACCCACCAAATCACCTGGACCACTCTACCACAAGGCCTGAGGCACGTTCCTGATAGCTCTGGTCTAGAAACTAGTGCTAAGGTATCATAAGTGGCCAAGTGGGAATGGTTTCGCCCTAGTAATATAATACTCATAACTTAGGGATTCCATCGAGAATATATCATGTCCCATCCGTAAGTTAGATGCCCATCCCATCAGATATGCAGAAGAAAATAATAATATCAAATTATACAAACAAAATTCTATATACACAATAATACATAACAAACATCATGTAAGAAATTAAAAGAAAGAAATTAATCACTGAAACACACACACACACACAACAACAACAATAATAATAAGAGTCTCAAGATACAACTATGTTTAGTTAGGCTAATACATAACAACACCAAAAATACAAAAGTGGTGGATCCCCATAATGTCTAATCAAGATATCTTCTCATGGCCCTTGTCCACCACCAAACCCATACCATTAAAGGAGATAATACATCACAAGGATCCACTATGTGAAGCATCACCTTCACCTTTACCTATATCATATAAAACCAAATTTTTATATGCCCAAATGCATATACAGGGTGTCAGGAAAATTCTAGTAGGATACAACCATGAATCAATATAAAACTTTTTAGAATTCAACCCTTGGTTTTAGTTTGAAATCCATTTCCATTTTGAAAAAATTTCCACAAATACCTTTGGTTTTATAAATTATGTAACCCATTCCATGTGGAAGAATAAGGCAACATAAAAATAAATGAGGGCATTAGATAATAATAACATAATCATATCAACATAAGGGTGATCATAAGTAATGATCATAATCTCAATCATAACATAATGAACATGGGGAAGCTCTAACCTATGGATTCCAAAGGTAATTGGGAATTTCCCATAGAATACTGGTCGAACTATGTGATATTAAACAAGTAATAAAACTCATTCCACTCAAGGTATTATTGGAAATGACCCCTATCTAGCATCATACCTAAATCTAGGGCATCACCCATCTGGTCACCCACCTACCCAAGGTTTCCCATGTACCAACATAATCAATATCCAACCCAAATCAGCACCCAAATAAAACAATAATGGCCCACAACCAATAACATATCATGAAATATCATTTTTTTAAAATTATCTTTGAAAATATACTTTAAAATAATAAATCCCTTTAAAACATTTTCACAAACACATTATTGGTATAAAATCCACTTTTCTATGGAAAACCGTGAGAAATCACCATTTTTCAACACAAGTGATAAGAACATGTATAACATCCCTCAAAAATCAATTTGAGAATAATATAATCATGAAACCAATGTAGAAAATCAAGAACAAGGGTATTCTAAAGGAAAATATGGGAAATGTAGCAACACCTACCTAGCATCGCCGCCTTCGCAAAATATCATAAAGAGGGAAGAAGAGGGATCCTCACCAACCTAAACATCCAAGAATCTCATAAAAGCCCAACCTAATCTATAATTGTATCCCAATATGGTCATTAGGGTTAGTTTAATGGAAGAAAATAGTAATAATATGATATTAGATGAAGTAATGAGGAATAAATTGAGAGGAAACTGAGCTTTAACTTAAGAGATTCACTAAAACCAAGGGATAACCACCAAGAAATCAGGGGGGAGCCACAGCTAGAGGAAAATTGGGTCACAGAAGTGGGGAGAAAGAGGATAAATGGGGTTATAATTCATTAATAGTTTTATTAGAAACACATAATTTTAAATTTATTTACAGACCACATGGTTTGGCCACACGGTTTTCCAAACAATGCACCAGTCATATAGGTCACTCCCCCTTCAAAAATCACCTTGCATAGTCACTCGGAAGGTCACACATGGTTCGAAAAACTATTTAGTTACTATGATAAGTGACTCTAGAGTCTCTCACCCTCCCCTCACACACTAAGGTTCACAATTACTACTAAATGTGACCCTACCTATTTTCCTAGAATTTCATGAATTCAACTTTTAACTTCTGGAAACTCTAAAAATATGTAGAATATAAATAAAAACTCAAAATAAAATGTACCAATGACCCAACGGGTGTCACAATTATCCTAACCATGACACTTTCTATAAAAAACTTTAAATTCAAGGAAAACAAGAAGGGAACATAGTTATCCCAGGGTTAATAGTAATTGTGTGCCTAACCATGTGATAGGGGAGGTAAAGGCCTCTACATATATTTCTCATGGTTACTTCATGCTTTTTCAAACTGTGTGGTTTTTCCATAACCTTTAAAATTGTGAATTTATAACAATAAACTTAATTAACTATAACCTCATTTTTCTTATTCCTCTCCCCCTTGAACAACATAGGTTCCCTCCATACATGGATCTCCCTTTCCCATTTATTTCTCAGTGGTTCTCCCTTGATTTTAGTTTATCTCATAATGTAAAACTTGTTTCCTTTTTATTTTTACCTCCTCCCTCCAATCTCATGTTATTCCAATGTTTTCCATTATTCTAACCCTAATGAACATAAAGGGATGAACCTAGGGAATAGGTGGGGGTTTTGATGAGATTCTTGGATGTTTAGGTTGGTGAGGATCCCTCATCTTCCCTCCTTATGATATTTTGTGAAGGAGGTTATGTTACATCACTTTAGAGTTATGTTTCTCTACATTTTCAGACTTTTCCTTTTCCACATACTTTTTCTTCAATTTCTCCTTTGGTTTCATGATTATATTATACTTGAATTGATTTTTTGAGGGTCGTTATACATGTTTTTATCACTTATGTTGAAGAAATGTTTATTTCTCATGATTTTCCACAGAAAATTGAATTTTATGACTACAATGAAAATGTTTTAAATGAATTCCTTGTTTTAAAGGATTTTCCAAGATGATTTTGAAATAAAAATTAATTTCAAGATATGTTATTGGTTTTTAGATACTATTGTTTTCTTTGGGTATTTATTTGGCCTGGATATTGATTATTTTGGCACATGAGAAACCTAGGGTGGGTGGGTGTGTCACACCCCGACTCAAAACTTCTTTATTATTTTATTTATATTTTTTCTTGTTTTCGTTTTATGTTTTTTCAAGGTGTTTTCCCCCAAAAAGTGGAAATTTTTTAAGCTCTGAGGGTGGCGCATGGTTGTAGTGTGATAAGGGGAAACCATGCACCAGTCAAGTAAAATTGTGCGGCCTAGACAATGGATCTATTTAGGCTGCATGGTCAGGCACACAGTCATGCGTCAATCCCTAAAAACTGTGTGGCCTCCCCTCCCTCTTGGAAAAAGGAACTACACGATTGGTGGATAGTCTAGAAGACCATGTTTTTATCCAAGTCTTTAAAATAAATAATTAAATAAATAAATATAAATGTTTTAATAATATTATTGTTGTTATTGTTATAATTATTATTTTTATTATGATTATAATTATGATGATGATCATCATCATCATCAACATCATCAATATCATCATCATAATCATTCCCCCATCTCATTTTTCTCGATCTATCCCCTAGGGGTCTCCCTCGCATTCCTGACCTCCCCCTTCCACTCCCTCCAGTTGTCATTTCTTTCACCAATTCATGGTACAATCTTCATGGGTAAGCTTTTATTTTTCTCTATCACCTTCTTATTCTTTATTTTTCTTTTCCTCACTATAAAGTGAGGTTGGAAAACCCTAGGGTATTCTCATGATCCAATTTTTGTGGTTTTATCATGTGTTTAGGTTTTCTTCTTTCTTTCAAGCTTCCTTGGAATCATTTGAGATGATAATGGGTTTTTCACATCAAAGGCGGTGAGTTTTCTATTAGTTTCAGGTAGGTTTTCTTTCATTCTTCCTCTTTGAACCAATTTTATTTAGGGATATTTTAACCTTTGGGTTCCTTTTATTTTTCTAATATACCTTGTATTTTATTGGGATAGTTTTGGATCATCATTCTTGAAGGTTACTTACACACATATCATTGGGTAAGGTATATATATATATATACACCCTCTTTATACATATTCCCTCATGGTGAGGGGAATATGTACATCACAACTAATAGTATTTATATATATGTATAGGTCTATATGTTTTTAAGTTTAAAATAGGTTTATTCTTCACCAAAGTCATTCTTGATCTGTCTTGCTTATGTGGGTCTCATTGAAGTGGATTTGGGTTTTCATCATTAGAGGCAACATGTTTTGAGGTAGGTTCCCTATGTCTTATCCTTTAATTTAAATTCTTTGATTTATTGAATGTTTTAAAATATTTTTTATTATTATGTAGTATGTATATGCTATTAATATTAATTGTGACTCTTATAAATTATTTTAAATTTGTTTTACATAATTTACTTAAGCTGAACATTGGTATTTCATGTTAAAATTTATTTCAATCTTATCTTGGAAAAGGTAAATTATTTTCAATGTTCAATTGGTTTACTAAATTATGTTTCTTTAAAAGTGGTAAGGATTGGTTGGTACGTTCAATTGTTTTATGGAAATGGAAAACCCCCTTAAGGAATTCCCCCTTGAAATGAAAATGTGACACTTGTTTGTTAAATGTGTGGTTTGAAAAGTTTTCCCAATGATGGACTAGTGCCTTGTTTATGTGTTACTTTGAGAGGGGATGCGCTTAAGGAGGGAGATCATAGGTGAGAAGTTTAATGGGTTTTAGGGTAAAGAATGTGATGTGTATATATAGGCTATCTTGGTAAAAACTCACCTCTATTTGAACAAAGCACTTGGGAACCCTGGGTACCTAAGTGATTTGTTGAGGACTAGTATGTGGGTTGAGTTAGTGGGGCACTAACTTGGGATCCTAAAAAGGATTACAATACAACACTAACTAAAAATGATGAATATTTGGGGAACAATAGAAATTTAGGTTCAACCACTCTAGAATATCGTGCATGAGAACAGATTATATGGTTTGATCACTAAGGTATGATGATCCTAGGACCCAATTGACCTAGCTACTTGGGGATTTCCCATGGTGCTTGCTCTCTTGTGCTCCTATTTTCCATGGTAATATTTTTAAAATTATCTTTGTTGTTATGTTTCCATATTGTGACACATTTTTTAGAATTTATTATCTTTTATAATAAATTTTATGAAAGTATTTTCAATCTTTGAAAACTATTTCAATGAATATAATGGGATGTAGTTTTATTAAAAATTGAATCTTATTAGTTGTTTTTCTTAAATAATAGAAAATCCTATTTTTATATGTCTTATTTTCAAACTAGAATGATTGGATTTATATTTAATGGTGATTCATTTTTTAAATTGTCACACCTATACAATTTAGCACTTTTTAGTTCTAGAACTCCCAACTGTGGTTTTCTCTTGGAGTGACTGTGGTTCTGTGGTTCATGGTGACTCGTGAGGTCACATAGAGGTGTGTCTAGTTTTATGTCTTTTTCACTACTGATTCAGTTTTATTTTATCAATTTTATTTATTTATTTGTCTATTTTTTATGGGCTAAATAGTTCCCCAATTGAGTTATTCTTGATGCTCGACACTGGGATAGATGGAGCAAGTTGATATTTGTACTTTCTTGTTACTTATTTGTTGGGATGAGGTTTATTTTGAGATTGGTGTCATGGGTTAAGAGCTATTCTTTCCTTCCATTGGATTTTTGTGATGATTTTTTATGGGTTTCATAGTTTGGGTTGAGAGTTAGGGTTTCCTGATTTTTTTATTACTTGTTGTTTACTTTTGATGGTTTCTTTCTCAGATAATTTTTTATTGTAATTAACAACTACATATTATAGTGGGCTTATGAATAATGTGTACATTTTCCTTATGCTTTCTTTTTATGAGTCATAGAGTACCCAAAAATTATAAAATGGTAAATGAATTAATAATGAATGCATGTTATTAGTATTGATGCTGGTAATGTTAAATAAAAAAACCATGGGATGGTTGGAATAAATTCTCCAAGGGCATGGGATGTAAATCTGGATATTGTAATGTGAATTATAAATCATATTTTCATGTAATGAAATGAATTTATTAAACCATAATTTTTAATGGGGTTTAATTAATGAATAATAAATTGTTAATTACTAAGTGAATATGGTTAATGATGTTGAATCTTGATTCTTTTGTGCTTACATGAAATCTAGTTGCCTAGACCTTATCAATGGTAGCTATGTATCATATGAGATGGTGGATACAATAAAATCTAAGACTAGGTAGTTTCCCTTATTATAGTTGTACATGATATATTATTATATTTTTTGATTTCATATGCTCCACCAACTAAGTCAGGAGGGAAGCCATCACCTAAATATTTTGGGTATAAGTATTTTCCTTAACATCTAGGTTGGTGAGTTAACAAATGTCTGAATTATCTCTTTCTCACTCTCCCTTCATATGTTGCATGATGTGTAGGCATATCTGACTTGTAATGACTGAAGGTATAGGGTATGTGCCTCCACAAGCTGTGATGGATCTCAATTTTACTATACATGTGTGTCAGAAGGTTGTAGAGTATTGAGGTTATATATAGTAATCCTATCCTTTTAAACATATTATTACATGATTTTAAGCATACTTAACCATTAAATACAAACCAAGTATTGTAAATTCTAGTGTATTTGGAATATTAGATGCATAATTAAACAAAATGAAACCAAAATAAAACATATTTTATTTAATATTCATAAGGAGCTTCTAACTTCCTTTTAGGCCTTACAAATTCATTGGATACCATGGGGAATACATGAAAAAAGGGATGAGATAAAAATCCCAGTAAGGAAATAAATATTAAAATAAATCATGGCACATGGGTTTGAAGTCATAACATAATGATATAAAAAGGCATTGAACATGATTAAACATATGGAGTAATAATATATAGAACATGAGATCATATAATAATGGAATAATAGTAATGTGGAAGCAATATAAAAAATGAATTTATCATGATTCAAGGCTCATTTCACATGGAGGATCATGAGTCAAGGCTAACCACCAAGATTGTTGCACCTGGAGCATGAGTCAAGGCTAACCGCCAAGACCATTGCACATGATGTCTCGTGAGACTAAAAATTACCCAATGTGTTGGAATTCTATTTTGGTGCACCCATCATAACATGTTCATGAATATTTTTTCCACATAAATAATCATACATAATCAATCAAACATAAACATAAGGGTTACCCATGGAAATAATTGGCTATCCTAATCATGTAAAAAGGATTATCCAAAGGTAATATCATAATGGTGTACATGAAAGGATGGATTTAAATAGTACATGGAAATTTAAAAGGGAATATTGTAATAGATCATGATATGTTATATCAAACTAAAGTGAAAAGATTTTTTAATAAACTTTAGAAATAAAACATTTTAGTACGGTTTAAGGGAAAACTTTCAAGATTCTTTAAGATAGAGAAGGAATAATTGTTTTTATAAAATGAGAATTGAACCAAAATAGTTTGTCATGATAAAATGAATTATTTTAGAAAAATAATGGTGGATTAAAATAAATTATGGAGTTCACTTGAAAATTTTTAAGAAATTGGGAAGTTCTCTTTAATCGGGCTTTCTTATCAGGGAATAATTGAGAAGGGAGCCTTTTTAAAACATGTATTTCCCCAAAAAATAAGGATTATACAACATGGATACAAGATTTTTGAACATATAAACATAATTAAGAATAATTAAATAAAAATAAATATTAATTAAATTGGGGTATAGAGATACAAAGAGTAACCCGAATGAAAAATAGAGGTTCGGAAAGGATCCCTTACCTTATGTCCAAAACAGTTCTTCACTTGATCTTAATGTCCTGAATAATAAAATTATATTAATTAATTAATAAGTATATAAAATTTTATACATGTAATTGATTTATTATAATTTTATTAATTTCATTTATGGCATTTATGGCATTTTTTATGAGTTATAGTGTTCAATTTTATCATTTGTGAGTGTTCATTTTCTTAGTTTTCATGATCGGTTTGCTTGTATATGAGTATGGAAGTTCATGTAAAATGGGTATAATTATCCATAATTGAAATTATATGTTATTAATGAAAATATAGAAGTTTAATTTGTCTTAAATATTTTTTTTATATATTAGGATTAATCATTAGATAACATGTTAACGATAATCGTTTAGATTGATTTTAACGGTTTTTTTATCACAACAAACTCATTCTGTTTTATTATTTAATATCATGTATATATAATGGTTACAAAACATTAAATAAGATATAATACATATATTATAATTTGTTTCAACAATAAAAATATTTTCATGTCCATCCTTTAATACGGTAATAGAAATTGAAAACTCATTGTCTTTAAATGTGATAAATTAACACATCACAGATGATGTTTTCATTTTTTTGACAAAAGGAGAGGGGAAAGAATTAATGATAGATTATTACATAAACATAATAAAATTAAAATAAATGTAAGGTAATGTATTTATCATTCCATTTTTATAAGGGTAGGTGAGTATATAATAATAAAAGAAAGAACTTGAAAATAAAATAAAAGAAAAGGAAAGAGGAATTTACCTCTTGAATTTCTCTTCCTTGAGAACCTCCTTAAGGAAAAGGTTGTATACTTTTGATGAGACCAAGAGATCCTAGACATGAGTAAGGGTTTTGGGAATATATTTTATTATAATTTGTACAAGGATAAAATCTTTAGAGGTGTGAGGAGAATAGGTGGTGAGGGGTAGTATTTATAGTAGAGGAGAGAGGAGTTTTCTCATTATTTTACTCATTAGTTTATTATTTTTCCTCGAGACTATGAATAGTTTTATAATTTTCATTAAAAATATTAAAATAATTAATGATAGTCCAATATTTTGGTCTTACATAATCCATACATCATCTAGGACTCCATAATTCATGTATTTATCATTTATCGTAAGTTAGCGTATTTTACTTTTCACTAAAAATTCAAGTTTTTCAGAAAAAAAAAACCCAAAAAATCACCCTAACCATTTTTTGACATTTAGAATTCAAAATTTAACTCCATTTTATTAAAATAATTTTATAAATATGATAAATTTAATTTTTAATTAAAATCATCATTTACTTAGAAAATACAAATTTAAAAATTATAACTGATTTTGTAACACTTTGAAAAATTAATTAAGATCTCATAAAAATTATCTTTTAATCATAATATAAAAAATATTAATTTATGATTACATTTTATTGAAATGAATTTTATTTTAAAACATTTTATTAATTATAAAATTAAAGATAAATACTTGTGTTTTATAAAAATATCAATACTTAATTAATAATTTCTAAAACATTTATTTACTTATACTATGATATTATTATATCATATTACCATTTATATGATGACTAAATTTTATTTATAATTTCATAGGTGAGGTTACTATTCATTTTTCTGGTATACTATTCATAAGGTTCAAATTATTATTCCTAAGTTCAAGTTATTATTTCATCAGTATAAGTTTCTTAACTTCTAGAAATACCTCTTATTTCGTTCATTATTCCTTTATAATGTTTTTATTATGTTTTTAAGGTGATTTTTTTGTGATTATACTATATAAAATATTTATAATAAGGTAATTTTCATTAATAAAATTTTGGGTTGTTACATTCTTCCCCCCTTATGAAATTACACCATCGAAATTTTGTTTTACAAACTATGGGAAAAACATCTGAGGGTATGATTCTTACTCAAATTTACCCAAGAGATTAAGGTAGAATGATCCTTGTAGTTTAGCTTGGGTTATCGAATACTCAGAGACCTAAGAAGAAACCTATAGACACGTACATTCTATGGACTGTTTTTCGAAATGAAGTGGCCAAATTGGGTTGATTTTATATTGGTTTAAAGGATAAATAACATATTTAAGTTAATTCAATTTAAAATAATGAGTTGATCCTAGGTTATCGCTCGGGGTGGATTGGACGTATTTCCTTTTCAATGATTTCAATTTCTTATATTTGAGATGGATTAATTTAAGAAGATAAAACAACATCAGAACTTACTGGTTTAATACCTACACCCTTTAATACTAATCACCTATACACTTTAAGGATCAAAGTTTTGATCACTTCAAGGTAAAGGTTCGTATTAGCACATGAAGTGTGTGGCCTTAAATTCAATAAGGACGATGGAGTTTAAATAATATCAAATAAAAATATTAATTAAAGAAGTGATTATACATTAATGGGGTGATAAATAACATCCAATACATCCCCTTGATACTCCCTTGGATCAACCCATAAGTGGGTTAGACCTCCATTGATCCCATGGTTTAAATGGAAGCGGAAAGTAGACTCATGAGGGAGGAAATGGGGAAGTAAAGAAAACAATAAAAATAAAATGATCACTCCACTGTTGTGTGAATAATTTCACAAGGTTTAGTGTGAATAAATTCACACCTTGAACCAAAGGTATAAAATTGATATTAAGAACAACAGAATAAGAGTAAAATAAGAGATTTTATTAAGAAACTAAAGTGAATTGAACAACTTACATGTGAAAGACAAACTTGAGACAACAAAATCGTAGCATAACATTACAATTGAATAAAGCATCAAATATTCTCAAATCCTCCACCAACACTTCCATAAATATTAATTTTGGAAGCCTTGGGTAGAGCCTCCAACAATACAAAGCATCCCACTTGATTATGGTAGGCCTAGGGTGGTGGAAAGCTTTTCGAACTTAGACTTTTCCACATTTGACCCGAGGTGGCAACAAGCTTTCATCCACTGAACATACATGCTTTGATTACCTTCTAGATGGCCGCATCAGAGTGGGACATAGAAGAATAAAATGGAGCCCCATATATCTCCTAACCTCCTGTAAATGTTGGGCCCATTTGGAGTTGTAGATTAGGAGATATGATCAGATTAGTGGGATGTTGTTCTGGGCCACAGAATCTGGCCCAGAATTTTATTTCTAACTTGGGACGCCTAAATGGACACGATGGATGCCGAATTAGCATTGGATCATGAATAGGAATTTGTTCCTCTACATGTCTTCTAGCATCCCACGAAATTTTGGATTCATTGGGACTGTATGTTGGGCCCCACAGTTTCATCAGTGGCCTGGTGTCCAATCTGACTTCTCCAGAATTGTTTCCTTTCATCACAAAATATCCTCATCTTCATCCATGAATTCTCCATTGATCCCTGAATGAAACATGTTCATATTTAAGTTTAGAGAAATTTCCCAAAATATAAAATTAAAATATGGATAATTATATTCCTTAAAATCAAATGAATCATTGGGTACTTTAAATGATGTTCAAAAATGTACCACATAATAGTGCATTTTAAGAAGTAATTAAAATCATAAGGTGAAATAATGTTCAAAGTGTAAAATTCACTAAAATGGAGTTTATTAATAATATATCACATGAATATTATATAAATTAACAATGAATATTAGCCTCATTTAGTGTCTAATCACACCCCCCAACTTGAGTTTTGCTAGTCCCGAGCAAAATATATCTTATCAAAATGAAATTAAAATTCCCTTTTTCAAAAACATTTTAATACACAATGATCACCAAAAACCCTTATACCAAAAAATCATGAAACCCATCAAAATATTTTAATACAAGATAGTTTCATAAGCAGATCTCAATCCCAAGCCCATTCCTTTGTTCAAATTCATTGCCATATTTCATCCAATATCAATTAAGTATGAGGATGTGTTGTGCACCACAATAGACATGGAGGTTCATCTTTATTCAAGGGGGAAATTACGGAAGCGCTAGGTGGAATCACATTTCAATATTAAGATGAGTATTCAATTTTTTTTGTATCATATATATATATATTATTTTGTTTTTTTTTTTTGAAATTTTTCCATGGTAATTGAAATTTCACTCAAAAGAGTCAACCCCTGTATTGAGACTTTTCCAATGACTCCCAAGCTCAAAGACCTTAGGGAACCAAGTGAATCCCACATACTCGGGCATCATCTCAAGTTAACACAGTCAAAAACAAATTCAAATTACCAAAAATAGAGATAAAATTACTAACTCTGGGCCAGACAACTATGGAGTCACGATCCCCAAGTGATGAAAGCCACGCATTAGGTTATTTCATTTCTCTACACGCAAATTTATTTATTTTTTTATTGAATACTCATACTAAAACTAAAATGATCACCAAAACTATGCTATTTATTTTGGGGACCCCATGAACTCAAGCTAATACCCCACTATCCAAAGGATGTGCATTGTGATCTTTTTTTTATTTGGATGAAAATATAAACAATGAAATATCACATTGGACAGCCACACTTCCCAAAATCTATGCTCATGAAATTATACAAGGATTAAAATCAGAATCAGGGCATGCTAAATTATTTGATATTTAGTTTCAAAGTGTGAAATGTGTATTACCATGTTCAAAGTTAAAGGAATTTTTCCTTCCATTTACACAAAAAAAATTCAACTCATTTTTTTTAAACAAAAGAATTTTTTATTTTATCTTCCCTCCCCCCAACTTAAAATAATACTGTCCCCAGTGTTTAAAGAAAATAAAATTTAGAAGGGGGTAGAGGTAGAGAATGAAAGTTAAAAAAGGAAATTGAAAATGAGGATCATGGAATGAAGTCACCTGGTGGTTGAAGTTGAAATTCTTGCTGCTCCAATTTAGTCCTTTGATATCCATGTCGCTTGCAGAGTTCCCTAGTGGAAAAAGGAAAACAAACAAACAAAACAAAACAGTATATATATATATATATAAGTAAAATATATGTATATATGTAAAATAAAATAAACTGATGATACATTGTCTTCTTTTTAAATTTCTGGGTAAGGTATTACTCAAGGATCACACCATGTGACACGAATGAATATGGTGCTCCCCTTTCGTACCCATCCATACTCATAATAGAAGAACCGTTCAAAAGTCTATTTTATTATTATTATTATTATTTTTTATTTTTTTATTTTTAAATATCAAAATGATTAATTAATCTTATTTGAAAAATAAATATGATTTAGAAAGATTAGAAACATGAAAATCACGGGTTGCCTCCCGTGCAGTGCTTTTGTTTAACGTCGTTAGCCCAACATGGATCCTAAATCTATCAATTTTTTCCTGGTTCATAGATTGGCTCAATTAACTCAACCTCTATTTCATGTTTATTGAATGATTCAATGAATGGTTTTAACCTTTGACCATTCACCTTGAAAATGTAACCACTAGTGGGATCTTGAATCTCTACGGCCCCATGGGGGTACACATGATGCACTATGAAAGGACCTGACCATCTAGACCTTAACTTTCCTGGGTGTAAATGAAGTTTTGAAATATATAAGAGAACAAATTTTCCCGGTTCAAAATGTTTGACCTTGATATTCCTAGATTGGTAGGCTTTAACTCTAGCTTTATTGATCCTTGAATTTTCATAAGCTTCCATCCTTAGTTCCTCCAGTTCATTGAGATCTAATTTCCTTTTTGTTCCGGCCAATGAGTGGTCATAATCCATTTTCTTAATTGCCCAAAATCCCTTATGTTCAATCTCCACTGGAAAATGGCATTCTTTACCATAAACCAACCTATATGGTGACATTCCTAAGATGGTTTTGTATGCTGTACGATATGCCCAAAGAGCATCCAAGAGTTTCTCGGACCAATCTTTCCTAGAAGGATTGACAGTTTTCTCAAGAATTTTTTTGATTTCACGATTGGCTAACTCAGCTTGACCATTGGTCTATGGGTGGTAAGCAGTGGACACTTTGTGAGAAATTCCATATTTTTTCATGAGTGATGAGAATGGACGATTACAAAAATGAGTTCCATGATCACTAATGATAGCCCTAGGAATTCCAAATCTAGAGAATATGTTTTCCTTGAGAAATCTAATCACAGTTTGATGATAATTGAATTTTTTAGGAATGGACCAAACCCATTTAGAGACATAATCGATAGCTAAGAGAATGTAAAGATATCCCCTAGAGTTTGGGAAGGGACCCATGAAATCAATTCCCCAACAGTCAAAGATTTCAACCACTAAGATGGGAGTGAGTGGCATTTGATTCCTTTTTGTGATGGACCCTACTTGTTGACACCTAGGATAGCTTTGAAAAAATGTGTAGGAGTACCTTGAGAGGGTGGGATAGAAGATACCACATTGAAGAATATTAGAAGATGTTTTCTTAGAGGAAAAGTGACCTCCACATGCCTCACTATGACAGAATTTAAGGATGGACTCTTGTTCAGATTCTAGAACACGCCTCCTAATGACTTGGTCAGGGTAGAACTTATAGAGGTATGGATCATCAAACACATAGTGTCTAACATCAGAAAGGAATTTCCTTCAATCTTGAGTCCCTAATAATTTTGGAATGACTCCTGTAACTAAAAAATTGGCTATGTCAGCATACCAAGGGAAGTCACTCACAGAGTATAGGTGTTCATCAGGAAATGAATCAGACACAGAAAGGTGATTTGATTTTTCTTTGAATTCCGTCCTAGAGAGGTGATCAGCTACAACATTTTCAACGCCCTTTTTATCCTTGATTGTGAGGTCAAATTATTGTAAGATAAGAACCCACCTAATCAGTCTAGCCTTTGCATCTTGTTTTTGGAAGAGGTATTTTAGTGCAGAATGGTTAGTAAACACAGTGATGGGGGATCCTAAGAGGTAGGACCTAAACTTTTCTAAGGCAAACACAATATCAAGTAACTCCTTTTTAGTAGTGGTTTAGTTTATTTGGGCATCATTTAAGGATTTTCTTGCATAAGAAATGACATAAGGAGTTTTATCACAACGTTTTCCTAACACAGCTCTAACAGAAAAGTCACTGGCATCACATATAAGTTCAAAAGGAAGGTTCCAATTTGGAGATTTCATAATGGTAGGAGAGGTGAGAGAGGATTTGAGGGTTGAGAATGAACCCTCACAACTTTCTATCCAAAAAAATGGAGCATCCTTTACTAGTAGAGCACAAGGGGGACGGGAGATTGAACTAAAGCCCTTGATGAATCTTCTATAGAAACAGGCATGTCCTAAGAAAGACCTCACTTCCTTGATAGTTTTGGGTGATAGAAGGTGACGGATGATGTCAACCTTGGCTTTATCAACTTCAATCCCCCTAGCTGAGACCATATGGCCTAGAACTAGTACCTCTTTAACCATGAAATGGCATTTTTCCCAATTTAGGACCAGATTTTTTTCTTCACATCTTGACAAGACTCTCTCCACATTCTGCAGAAATCCCTCAAATGTATCCCCAAACATAGAGAAGTCATCCATGAAGACCTCTATAAAATCTCCTACCATGTCTGAGAATATTCCCATCATGCACCGCTAGAAGGTTCCAGGGGCATTGCATAACCCGAAGGGCATGCGTTTGAAGGAAAAGGTTCTGAATGGACATGTGAATGTATTCTTCCCTTGATCCTCTAGGGAGACCTCAATTTGATTATACCCTGAGTACCCATCTAAGAAACAGTAGAAGGCATGACCTTCCACTCTCTCAAGGACTTGGTCAATGAATGGTAAGGGGAAATGGTCCTTCTTGGTGAATGAGTTTAGCTTCCTATGGTCAATGCAGACCCTTCATCCACTACTCACCCTTGTTGGAAGAATCTCTCCATCCTCATTGGTTATCACTGTGATTCCATCCTTTTTTGGAACCACTTGAATTGGGATCACCCACTCACTCTCAACTATGGGATAGATGATACCATCTTTTAAAAATTTCAAAATTTCTTTCCTTACTACCTCCATAAGATTAGGATTGAGTCACCATTGAGGTTGACGGCATGGCTTTAAATCAGATTCTAGAACAATCCTATGAGTCCCAATAAGTGGGCAAATCCCGGGAATATCAGACAGGGTCCAACCAATGGATTTCTTATGTTTCCTAAGGACATCTAGAAGCATACTCTCATGATTGGCTTCAAGAGAATAAGAAATGGCAATAGGATGTTTTTGATTTTCCCCTAGGAAAGCATACTTGAGTGTATCGGGAAGTTACTTCAATTCAAGATCAGGTTGGTTCAGAATTTCAGCAGAATATTGGGACATTGGATCAAGTTCAATTTATTTTTTTAGAGTTTCAGATAGGATTTATTCCCCCACATGTAGAAGTTTCAGATACTAGATTGGCTTGATCAGATTTAGGGAAGGAAGTTTGATTGGACTCCATAAAATTGGTTTCCTGAAAGGTTTCACTGATTTTTGGACCTAATAATTCATCATAAGAGCAATTTGAAATTGATTCAATCTAAGGAGATAAACTTCCTTCATGTGAACAAAGGAAATCAATCTCATCCGGACCTAAACATTCAGCAAATATTCCTTGATGTTCTATTGATTCATTATCAATGATTCCTATCATGTTTACTTCATGAATGTCCTCATCATCCCCTATTTGTGAGCTTGCATTATAGATGTTCAAGTCTAGACTCATGTTCCCAAAGGTGATGGTCATGTTCCCATTTCGGACTCAGATAACAGAGTTGATTGTTGCATGGAAGGTATGACCAAGGATTATTGGGGTTTGTTCATTATTTCCTAAGTTTGGATGGTTGTCAAGGACAATGAAGTTAGCAAGGTAGATGAAGTTTTCAACCTTTACCAGAACATCCTTTAAAATCCCCTTTGGAACCCTAATGCTACGATCAACAAGTTGAAGTGTGACAGATGTGGGTTGGAGTTCTTCTAGTCCTAACTAGCAGTACACAACATAAGGGATGAGATTGACACTAGAACCTAGATCACACAAGGCCTTGACAACTTTGCTTTCTCCTAGTTCAACATTGATGTAAGGGAAACTTGGGTATTTCAACTTAGAAGGAATGGTCCCTTGAATGGTGGTACTCACATTAGCATCCAAAAGGACTTGGTTTTTATGTGAAAATTTTCTTTTAAAAGTGCACAATTCCTTAAGGTACTTTGAGTAGGCAGGTATGGTTTGGATGGCATCGAGAAGGGGAATGTTTAACTTGACTTGTGAGAAGATTTCCCTCAATGTTTCAATCAGTTCAGGCTTGGATTTCCCCCTCATACGTTGAGGAAATGATGCAGGTTGTGGGGTTGTTTTTTGAAGAGTCGTTTCTTTCACATTGTTATCAGTTTCCTCAGTTTGATCTTGTGGTTCATTTGAATTTTTATCCAAGTTTGAATCTTCAGGTGGGTTTTGAATTAGTTGTTCAGGTTTCTCAATTGATTTCCCACTTCTTAAAACAGTCACAACCTTTAGTTGTTCATGAGTTGTTTGAGTACAACTTGACTCTCCCCTTGAAGTTGAGGATGGCACCACCTGAGTAGGCATGGGTTCCTTTCCAGTTTTGATGGTTTGAAGTTCTTGTTTTAGGGAAGATAATTCTGAGTTCATCCTCTCCATTTATTTGCATAGTTGTTCTAGTAGGCTTTGTAGAACAGTTTGGGTTGGTGCTTGAGAATATTGGTTTATCCCAGGGGGGATATTTTGGAGGTGGGATGGTTTGTTGAAAATGGACCGGTGGCTATTGGTATTGGATAGGTTGGGTTTGGAACTGGTTATGGGTTTGGTAGTTCTGATGGGGGTAAGGATTTTGTCCTTGTGGTTGTCTAGGTTATTGGTTATCTTTCCAGCGGAAACCTGGGTGGTCATTATACCTTGGGTTGAAGCTGTTTTGGTATTGAGGATTTTGAAAGTTTAAAGCATTTACTACGGCTGGGGGTCCTCCTAAAAGAACATCCTTGATGGATGGAATGGTTGGGAAATTGTCTGTCTTATGGTCATGTTTGTCACAAATTGTGCAAACAGGGTCAACAATTTGGATTTCATGGACATTCCTAAGGTATATCTCTTCAACCTTCCTAGAGAGTGCTGCGAGTTTAGCCCTAAGGATTTCCTATTCTCTAAGTTTATGAATTCCATTAGTTATTTGTGGCTTTTCAGAATAATGTGAAGTTCCCCATGTTTGGTTTTGTTCAGAAAGGCTTTCTAGATACTCATAAGCATCATTTGGGGCTTTGTTTTAAAAGGTTATATTACACATCATGTCAATGAATTGTTTATTCCCTGGACCCAACCCTTCATAGAAAATTCTCACTTGTTCAGGTATAGAAAAATAATGGTGTGGAACCATGTTTAGAGTGTCTTTGAACCTCTCCCATGTTTCATAGAATGACTCTCCCTCTTTTTAAAAAAAGTTTTGGATACTCTTTTTAAGTGCAATTGTTTTGTGGTGGGGAAAGTATTTTTTGTATAATTCTCTTTGTAGTTGGTACCAAGAGTTTATGGATGATGGTCTCAAATTTTTTAGCCAATTTTTAGCTCGATCCTTTAAAGAAAAAGGAAATAGCCTCATCTTAGCTAATTCTAGTTGATGTGGGGGACACATGGTTTCTACAATGTCATTGAACTCCTTAATGTGAAGGTAGGGAATCTCAGACTCCATTCCATGGAATGTGGGAAGGTGTTTTAGGACATGGGGTTTAAAGATGTAGTTGGAATCTCCTAGGTAATTGTGTCTAATGCATGAGGTGGTATTGGTCCAGGAAGGTGTGAGGTAGTCATTCATGGTTTGATCATTTGCATTCCCCAAGTTTGGGGCTGCCTCATTTGGGTTTCCACCCGAGTTTATGAGTTGGTTTCTTTGAAGACCTTCCATTGAAATGGGCTCAATTATGGACTCTAGAGTATTAGGAAGATTAGGATCTAATGGAATGAGTTCCCTTGGTGTACTTGACTCCCCAACCCCAGGACTATTCACCCTAACTAGACGGTTTGATTGATCGCGGGTGTAGGCGGACATGCGCCAAAATAAAAAAAACAAGAAAGGGACAAGATAAGAGAATTTGGATGAGAAAAGAAGAAATGGGGGAGAATAGAATGGGTGTTTATATGACTTACTTGGGTCCTCGGAAATGGTGCCAAAATTTTATTCTCGCTTAAATTTACCCAAGAGATGATGGTAGAACGATCCTTATAGTTTAGCTTGGGTTATCGAATCCTCAGAGACCTAAGAAGAAACCTATAGACACGTACATTATATGGACTGTTTTTAGATATAAAGTGGACAAATTGGGTTGATTTTATATTGGTTTAAAGGATAACTAACAGATTTAAGTGAATTCAATTTAAAATAATGAGTTGATCCTAGGTTATCGTTCGGGGTGGATTGGACGTATTTCCTTTTCAATGATTTCAATTTCTTATATTTGAGATGGATTCATTAAAGAATATAAAACAACATCATCACTTACTGGTTTAATACCTACACCCTTTAATACTAATCACCTATACACTTGAAGGATCAAAGTTTTGAGCACTTCAAGGTAAAGGTTCTTATTAGCACATGAAGTGTGTGGCCTTAAATTCAACAAGGATGATGGAGTTTAAAAATCATCAAATAAAAATATCAATTAAATAAGTGATTATACATTAATGGGGTGATATATAACATCCAATACAGCCCCTTTATACTCCCTTGGATCAACCCATAAGTGGTTTAGCCCTCCATTTATCCCATTGTTTCAATGGAAGCGGAAAGTAGACTCATGAGGGAGGAAATGGAGAAGTAAAGAAACAATAAAAATAAAATGATCACTCCACCATTGTGTGAATAATTTCACAAGGTTTAGTGTGAATAAATTCACACCTTGAACCAACAGTATCAAAGTGATATTAATAACAATATAATAATAGTAAAATAAGAGATTTTATTAAGAAACTAAAGTGAATTGAACAGCTTACATGTGAAAGACAAACTTGAGACAACAAAATCACAGCATAACATTACAATTGAACAAAGCATCAAAGATCCTCAACTCCTCCACCACCACTACCTTAAATAGGAAATTTTGAAGCCTTGGTTTGAGCCTCCAATAGTACAAATCATCCCACTTGATTATGGTAGACCTAGGGTGGTGGAAATCTTGTGGAACTTAGACTTTTCCACATTTGACCCGAGGTGGAATCCATCTTTCATCCATCTAACAGACTCACTTTTATGACCTTCTATATGGCCAAATAAGAGTGGAACATAGACTAATAAAATGGATCCCCAGATTTCTCCTAACCTACTGTAAACTTTGGTCCCATTTGGAGTTGTAGATTCTGAGATATGATCAGATTAGTGGGCTATTTTTCTGGGCAGCAGAATCTGGCCCAGAATATTATTTCTAATTTGGTATGACTAAATGGACACCATGGAGGCATAATTAGCATTGGACCCTGAAGAGTGATTTGTTCCTATACATGTCCTATAGAATCCCACGAAATTTTGGATTCAGTGGGCCTATATGTTGGGCCCCACAGTCTCATCAGTGGCCTGGTGTCCAATCTGACTTCTCCAGAATTGTTTCCTTTCATCACAAAATATCCCCATCTTCTTCCATGAATTCTCCATTGATCCCTGAATGAAACATGTTCATATTTAAGTGTAGATAAATTTCCCAAAATATAAAATTAATATATGTATAATTAAATTCCTTAAAATTAGATGAATCATTGGGTACTTTAAATGATGTTCAAAAATGTACCACATAATAGTGCATTTTAAGAAGTAATTACAATCATAATGTGAAATGATGTTCAAAGTGTAAAATTACCTAAAATGGTGTTTATTAATAATAAATAAAATTTATATTATATAAATTAAAAATGAATATTAGCCTCATTTAGTGGCTAATAAAGGTACTTCTCCTTCATCACTTCCTATGGTTTCCATGTTGCCTATTCATACTTAGAGTTCCTCCATAGTACTTTTATAAAGTGAGTAGTCTTGTTGCATAGAACTTTATCTCTATGATACAAGACCATAATTGTTTGATTCTTATAAGAGAGATCATTATCCAATTATACCACCTTTGAATTTAGTACATGTGAAGGATCTAGTTTGTACTTCCTCAATAGGGATACATGGAATACATCATGTACTTGAGACATGGTAGGTGGAAGTGCTAGTCGATAGGCCACAGCTTTAACACGATCAAGGGTCCCAAAGGGTTTGATATACCTGGGACTTAGATTTCCTTTCTTCTTAAATCTCATGATCCTCTTCCATAGAGATATGCAAATGAATACCATGTCTCTAGCCTTAAACTCAAGGTCTCATTGACGATTGTCTGCATATCTCTTCTATTGACTTTGGGCTACCTTGATGTGATATTGAATAGTTTTCACCTTCTCCACCATTTTAGGTCCTATCATCTTAGATTCAATGACTTCATCCCAACATGTTGGTGTTATGCATATTTTCCCATAAAGAGCTTCATATGGATCCATTTGGATTCTGGAGTGGAAACTATTGTTGTAGGAGAATTTGACCAGTGGTAGATGTTGGTCTTATCCTCCTTTTTATTCCATATAACATTCTCTCAACATGTCTTCTAGTTTCTAAATAGTCCGGTCAGATTGGCCATCAATTTGAGGATTATAAGATGAACTGGAGTTCAGCTAAGTTCTTAGAGCATATTGGATAATTTTCCATAAGATGGAGGTGAATCTTAGATCTCAATAAGATACAATCAATAATGGTATTCTATATAGTCTTACCACTTATATTATGTATATTCATGCAAGTTGATCCAGTGATAATTCCTCTCAAATTGTGATAAAGTGAGCTATCTTTGTAAGACGATCCACAACAACCCATATAGAATTGTTTCCTATGGATTTATTTGGAAGTATAGTGACAAAGTCCATGGTAATGTTCTCCCACTTCTATGTTGGTGTGGGTAGTGGTTGAATCATCATCATAGAATTTTGTCTTTCAACCTTCAATTTCTTACATACCAATCACTTTGATGTATATTTAGCAATCTCTTTCTTCATATTGTCCCACCAATATTTCTCTCAGAGATCTCGATACATCTTTGTGTTCCCTGGGTGAATAGAGAAGTTTGAGCTATGTGTTTCATTCATAATCTCCTTCTTTATCTCGAGATTGGATAGTATGCATAGTCGTGACCCAAATCTTACAACTCCTTCCTCACCAATTTTAAAATTTGAGGATTTCACCTTTCTCGTAGAATCCACCTTTTTTTGGATTTCCATAACATCCCTTTGAGCATCCTTTATTTTCTCCATAAGGTATGGTTGAGAAATCATTTGAGAAATGATTGATTATGTTTTTTCCTTAATGATTCTCATATCCATCCTTTTCAAATCTAAGAATATTGGATCCTTCTCAATTCTGATCATTGATAAAGATGCAGGATCCTTTTTACTTAGAGAATATTTCACCTTATTTGCCTTACCATGATAGTAGTGGATTGAGCAGTCATAATCCTTGATGAGCTCTAACCATATACATTGGCGCATATTAATCTCCTTTTATTTTAATATATATATTAGTCTCTTATGATCAATATATATCTCCCACTTCCCCCAATAGATTTAATGCCACCAGGTTTTCAATTCAAAGATCATAGCTTCCAACTCTAAATCATGTGAGGGGTAGTTTTTATCATGAATTTTCAACTTTCTTTAGGCGTAGGATATAAATTTATCATTTTTCATTAGTATACAGCCTAATCCCTTCTTTGAAGCATCATTTTATACTAAAAAGAGTTCTCCAGTTATCAGTAGTGTGAGAAATGGTGCAGTGATAAGCCTCTTTTTCAACTCTTTGAAGAAATCTTCACATTCAATCTTCCAGAAAAACTTCACTCCCTTCTTACTCAGCTTGGTTATTGGGTTTGAAAATCATGAGAAGTTCCTCATAAATTGTCTATAATACTCTGATAGACCAAGGAAACTATGGATCTCCATTACGGATATTGGAATGGGCCACTCTTTGATTGCCTTTATCTTGGAAGGGTTCACATATATTCCTTTCCTAGTGATAACATGCCCCAATAATGATACTTCCTTCATCCAAAACTCACATTTACTGTACTTTGAATAATTTTTATCCCTTTACAAAGTCTTCATCATAGTATTCAAATGCTCATCATGCTCCTCCTTGCTCCTGGAGTATATTAAAATATCAATAATAAAGACTACCATAAGTTTGTCTAGGTAATATCTACAGACTATATTCATTAAATCCATAAAAATTGTTGGATTATTAGTGAGTATGAAGGGAATCACTATGAACTTATAGTGTCCAAACCTTTTTCAAAAAAGAATTCTTGGGAATATCTTCCTTACTCACCTTTAATTGGTGATATCCTGACTAAAGGTCCACCTTAGAGAAATAACTAGCTCCATGTAGCTAATCAAACAAGTCCTCTATCTATAGAAGGGGATACTTTTTATTTATCATGACTTTATTGAGATAATGATAATCAATGTAGTGGAACATTGATGCATCCTTATTTTTGAAAAAGAGGACCATTGCACCCCATGGTGAAGCACTCGGGCGTATAAAACACTTTTCAATATTCTCCTGTAAATGCTTTTTCAGTTCTCCCAGCTCAATGGTGGCCATTATATAAGTTTTCTTTGATATAGGTAGAGATTTAAGAATAGGTTCAATTGATATCTCAACCTCTCAATCATAAATAAGACCAGACAACTCTATAGGGAACACATTAGTGTAGTCCCTCACAGTAGGCATGTCTTCAAGCATGATTCTCTTCTTTGTCTCAATAATTTGATCTAGATATGTTTTCTCATAAGGTAGTAATATTCATACTTGAGACAATTATTTTGAAGGATATTCATCCTCCTCCTTACACTTGTATAGAATTAGAGGATGCTTTAAGATGTGAAGTGTAATCTCCCTTTCCCGACAGTTGATGTTGGATTTATATAAAGATAGTTAATCCATGCCCTATATAGCATCAAACTCCACCAAATAGAGTATGACAAGATTTTATGGGAGGTTCAGTCCAAAAACATTAATCGGGAAGGAGTTATAAACTTTGTATTCAATAATTTCCCCATTTTTTGTTCTCACAGATAACTCAACCACAAAAGTTTTAGGTGGTGTTTGAATAGTTCTACTAAACTTGAAAGATATGAAAGAATGTATAGAATCAAACAGTATGTTCACTATTCTTGAATGAATAATCAGTTTACCTATCACCGCATCATTTTCGGGCTCCACTTTATCAGTGGTGATAGCATATTCCCTTCATTTATGCATTGGAGGTTGTTGTTGTTGATTGCCTCCAACAACCCTTGTCTTAGAGAAATGGTTTGCATAATTCCCATGTTCCTTGTAGTTGTAACATAGTACTATAGGATGAGTATTGATCTAAACCTTCCCTTCTTCTTCCACATTAGTGGGATTCAACATATCCCTTCATAAGTTATTATCCATAAGTCTCATTCTTCCACATTTGATGCATTTATTGTTTCCCTTTAGAAATTTCCTAGGATGCTTCTTCCCACAATTTTGACATGTCGGATATTGGGTTTTCTTTCCATCATGGGATTTATCTACTAATCCACCCATAATAGACTCCATTTTACTCTTTTTTTCACTGGTCCCATGAGACCACTGAGAGTATCCAATCTCTATTTCATCCTTAAGGTCACAACAGACAATCTATTTATAGTTATTAAATTCTAGAATCACCTATATTTTTTGAATACATGGGTTTAGTTCTCTAAATAAGTGGTCAATCTTTCTCTTGGTGTTCATGTCAAATCCAGAGGCTTATCTTGTAAGCCTTGTAAAATTTGATTCATACGCCCTGATGGACTCATCTTCCCTCTTCTTAAGCTCAAGGAAATATCTTTCCATCTTGAGACGAAGGTTTTGGGGAAAATATTTATTAAAAAACATTTTCTTGAATTACTCTCAATCCATGGGATCAATTTCCTCCTTAGACTTCATTTTTTTTATCATTGTACACCACTTATCAGCTACCCCATCAAAACGATAGACCAATAGAACAACTTTATCTTCTTCTGAGCACTGGTGGATAGAGAATATCTTTTCAATTTAGTTAATCCACTATTCCATAAGGAGGGTATTAGAAGATCCACTAAACATGAGATTACTTTTCCACATAAAGGACTTGACCACAAATTTCTCTTTATTAGGAGAAGGAGGGAGTTATATAGGATTCAAGTTATTATTCATAACTTGATCCAGTTGAGCAAGTACTATCATGAATTTTTTAGCACCCATTACCATAATTTTAGAATATCATTAGGTAAATTGTCACATTATCTATCACATTGATTATTGGAACAAGTTATTCTATTCCCAACCATTAACTAAGAAAAATAAAGTATAATTAGGGAGATTGAATACTTAACTAATAAACGTAATAAAAGGAAACTTTGAATAAAAAAGGATGAACTTTTAAAGGAAAAGTATATCCTAACTTGTGATTACCTTGGTTTCAATCTAGGTTATCCATGATTTTTTTCCTAAAAAATACTCTTATGGGGATTTTTTGTTCCATTGATAATGGATTGTAATGATCTTATGAATTTACCAAAGCATATCCCTTGGGAGTGTCAAACCAAGTGCACAGTAAGGCCCATTTTCATGTACCAGGTTACCCCAATTTTGGCTAGAAACGCCTTGTTGGAGTTGTTACTCCTAGGTAAATTTGTTCCGGAACCACATCCACTTGTAGTATCTAGACAGGTATATATTTTCTTGATAAACCACTTACTCTATACTAACTAAAAATTAGGGATTTTTTCTCATACTTAGTATTATCCCTAGGGTTCTTACTAATGTTCTCTATTCCTAATCTCCAAAAATAACTAGACCTTGGATATGATACCAACTATAGTGACCCTAGCATTTTACTCATATTATTACATGATTTTAATATACTTAACCATTAAATACAAACCAAGGATTATAAAGTTTATTGTCTTGGTAATATTAGATACATAATTAAACAACATGAAACCAAAATAAAATATATTTTATTTAATATTTATAAGGATCTTATACCTTCCTTTTAGCCCTTACATAATTATAGGATACCTTGGGGAATACATGAATAAAGTTATGAGCTTAAAATCCTAGTAAGGAAATAAATATTAAAATAAATCTTAGAACATGGGTTAGAATGCATAACATAATGATATAAAAAGGCATGGAACAAGATTAAACATCTGAAATAATAAAATATAGAACATGGTATCATATAATAATGGAATCATATTAATGTGGCATCAATATAAAACATGACTTTATCATGATTCAAGGATCATATCACATAGATGAGAATGAGTCAAGGCTAACCACCAAGACCGTTTCACATGAAGCATGAGTCAAGGTTAACCATCAAGACCATTTCACATGATGTCTCTTGAGACTAAACGTTACCCAATGCATTGGTGTACTATCTGGTCACACCCATCATAACATGTTCATGAATTTTTTTCACATAAAGAATCATACATAAGCAATCAAATATAAACATAATGGTTACCCATAAAAATAATTGGGTATCATAATCATGTCAAAAGGAATATCAAAAGGAAATATCATAATGGTATCCATTAAAGGATGGATTTAAATCATAAATGGACATTAATAAGGGAATATAGGAATATATCATGATAAGTTATGTTAAACTGGAGTGAAAAGCGTGTTTAATAAACTTTAGAAAAAAAGTATTTTAGTACGGTTTAAGGGAAAACTTTAAAGATTCTTTAAGATGTAAAAGGCATAATTTTTTTTATAAAACCATAATTGAACCAATATAGTTTTAATGGTAAAATTAGTGATTTTATAAAAATAATGGTTGATTAAAAAAATTATGGAGTGCACTTAAAAATGGGTAATAAATCAGGAGGTTCCCTTTAATCGATCTTGCTTATCAGGAATAATTGAGAAGGGAACCTTTTTAAAACATGTATTTCCATGTAAACGAAGGATGATACAACATGGATATAAGATTTTGGAACATATAAAAATAATTCAAAATAATTTCATAAAAAATAAATAGGAATTACATTGGGTTAAATAGAGAGAAAGAGTAACTCGAAGGAAAAATAGAGGTTCGAAAAGGATCCCTTACCTTATGTCTGAAAAGGTTCTACACTTGGTCTTAATGTCCTGAATAATCAAATTATATTAATTAATTAATAATTAAATAATTTATTATACATGTAATTGATTTATTATAATTTTATTAAGTCCATTTATGTACTTTTTGATGAGTTATAGTGTTCAATTTCATCATTCGGGAGTGTTTGTTTTCTAAGTTTTCATGATTAGTTCGCTTGTATATGAGTATGGAAGTTCATGTAGAATGGGTATAATTATCCATAATTGAAATTATATGTTACTAATTAACATAAATAAGTTTAATTTGTCTTATATATTATTATTTGTTAAGATATTAGGATGAATCATTAGAAAACATGTTAACGATAATCGTTTAGATTTATTTTAGCGGTTTTCCGATCACAACAAACTCGTTTTGTTTTATTATTGAATATCATGTATATATAATGGTTCAAGAACATGAAATAAGATATAATACGTATATTATAATTGGTTTTAACCATATAAATGATTTTATGGATATCCTTGAATATGGAAATAGAAATTGAAATCCCTTCATCCTTGAATGTTATAAATTAACACATCACGGACGATGTTTTCATTTTTTTTGAAAAAATGGAGAGGGGAAAGAATTGATGATAGATTATTACATAAACATAATAAATTCCAATATATGTAATTTAATGGATTTATCATGCCATTTGGATGAGGTTAGGTTAGGAGAGAATAATAAAATAAAGAACTTGAAAAGAAAATAAAATAAAAGGAAAGAGGAATTTACCTCTTGAATTTTTCCTCCTTAAGAACCTCCATAGGGAAAATGTTTTGGGCTTTTGATGAGACCAAGAAATTTTGAACATGGGGAATGGGTTTGGGAATATATTTGAGCATAATTTGGAAAATTATTAAATCTTTAGAGGTGTAAGGATAATAGGTGGTGGGGAGGGGTGTTTTCTCATTATTTTACTCATTAGTTTATTATTTTTCCTTACACTACAACAAAACTGTTGTTTAGCGGTGGTTGTTTAGCGGCGGTTCTAGGAACTGCCACTAAACCTTTTGTAAAAAAGGTTTCGTGGCGGTTTATAATAAAACGCCGTGAAAAGTTGGTTTTTTTTAACACCCGACCCTCCTTCCCCCGCGACCCCGGCCCCCCGCTTCCCCCACGACCCCGACCCCCTGCTTCCCCCGGCGACCCCGCGACCCCAACCCCGGAGACCCCGCACGACCCCGGCGACCCTGGAAACCCACGACCCCGCGTCCCCCGGCCCCCCGTGACCCCGTAAGCTACACCGTCTTCCCCTCTAGGTAGGGTTTTGTTTCTCCTTCTTTAGGTTTTTTTGGTTTTCCAATAGGTAGGTTTTTAGTATATAGTTTAATATGGGATTCATATGCATGTGTATCCTAGAATCCTTTATTATTGTGGATTGATTCATCCATATCTTCTTCAATTTCATATATTTTTGATAGGTTAATATCGAAAGGAGTGTGAGATTAGAGCACCTTCAATTTTATTTCAATGATAAAACACTTTTTATTAGGATGATAAAATTTGGAATATCTCAAAATTTAATGTTTTCATGCCACATGGGGAATATCCTCCTATATTAGGGTCATCGACCATCCGACTATCACAATTCACCTCATCACATTCATTTTATTTGTCAAAAAATATCTCAAATGTTGAGTATTTAAATTTTTTGGTCTCTTTAAACCATAGGTAGTTTCGAAAATAATGGGGTAATATCTAAGGTAGTATGTATCAAGTGAGAGATATGGAAAGTTGGAATAAATTAGTCCATTCACCCAAACCCAATAAATGGTCTAGTTGTTCAGCAATAAAGGTGTTGATCATGTTCCCTCATAACCAAGTCTAAGGAATATCTGCATGTCCCATATCAGTAATCCCTACCCTCATTGTTGTATAATGGAACTACATCATGGAGGCGTGGAATGTACTATCACCCTGTTTCTTCTTAGAAAAGAACATAATTTTGTAATGTCCCCTATGTACCAAACCGTTACAAGAAAATTGTCCCATAGGCTTGAAGAAGATTCCATGAATTCTATTTGTCATTATGAGAAAGACATCTATGAAGAACAATAAAGTACCAAGAAGGGGTGTTCTAATGGTGAATAGAGGTGACAATGTGGTCTGAAAAGAATGATTAGATTCTATCATTAATGTATTCATTTAAAATAAGTAAAGGGACACCAGAGTAGCCATTGAAATGGATATGGAAGAACCCATGAAAGTTATCTAAGTTCCCAATACCAATCATGTACTTGAATTCGAATATGGATTCAGACTACAAAACCATATCATGGTGGCTTGAAGTGAAACTATTCTAGATAATTTGAACCAATCCTGTGTTTCCAAGACCATGATAGTTATAGTATAAGGTTTTCATTATGATTGGTGGGGATGGTTAATGATAGCCTCCACAATTATAATTTAATGAATGGTTCCATCCTCTACCACATTCCACCTTTTGGATAGTCTCTCATTAACCAATGGATACTCCATACACTATTTTGAACCATTTCTTTGTGTTGAGTTTTATTCACACCCTATAGACCCTCTCACTCTCCTTTTCCACATCTTTTATTTTAAATTACACTTAAATGATTATTTTACTGGTTTTTTTCATTATAGGGTGGTATGTAAAGGTGTAATGAGGCCTTGGGGGATAGCCCTATATAGTGGGTCTGTAGGGATCTTCTAAAAATTGGTTGTGGATGTTGATTTATTTTGAGCTAACCTATTAGGATTTGATACTAAATATCACACGTTTCCTCAAAGCATATAAAGTTATCCCTATGGGATATTTCAGTCATGGAAGATAGTTCCACCTAAACCATATAATCAATCAATGGACTGATTGAGAAAATATCCAACCTACTACCATTAGATTCTATTGAATGAGAATGGTATTAGTATTCCACTATTTGTAATGGTCATTCTTCACGAGTTGGTCTCTATTTCTTATTGACTCAGGCATTCATAATGTATGTTTTAAACCTTCCAAAATCATTGTATTCAATGTGATGTTTTGTACTCTGAAGTTTAAACATTTGAGAATCATTTTAACAGTTAAATAAATTATAAAATTATATTCTTCCGCACCTTCCAATTTGGGTATGAATCTCTTTTGGATACCCCAAATAAATAACATTAGATTCTCATTTTATAATTTCTTATCAAAACCATGGTCCTTTTCATAGGATATTAAACTTTGTGACACAATGGTCTAAACATCATGACCATAAAATTAATTTCCACCTCCAAGGTATTATATGATACTAATAATCCTTAATTCACATCAGGTTGTGTTTTGGAATATCTATGAAGACTAACCAATCATTGGTTCTATGTTTTTATATATAAAAATGTTAGCAGCTACAGGTCTGAAAACCATGACCATAAAATATCTGAGTCATCCCCTAAGGATATATGCATATGTGTGTCAAGATCTACATCCATGTCATATTTTTATTCCTCTCTTATATCGCTATATATATCACATAATGTTTTTCAAGGATACATTCCTTTAAACTCTATACATAGATTGGTCTATGAACAATGAAATTAAACATAGTGTGAAAATCCATGAGATTATTTATATGATCATTGGGATCACAATTCATGTAATTATCTTATTTCCGTTGTTTTATAATATTCCACACCCGCCTATTATATCCATGATATATGAGATTAAAAGACAATAATATTTTTTCAATACATCTGATCCTAAAATAGAATAAAAATATTTTTATTTTTTTTACATTAAAATATGTGCACAACACCTCATGGTTTTCTGCAATAATGAAATTAGGCACCAAACTCACATCATTTTATTAAACACATTTCAAAATTCTAACCACCTCACATTCGATTAAAAATGAATTTCCATAAAAATATAAAAATTGGACTAACATTAAATAATTTAAAATACTAATTGAAAGATACATAGCACTAACTATGTTAGAAAAATACAATAAGAACCTAGTGAAATATTTGAGTCCTCCCCTGCTATGAATGCACATTGAAAAACATATGAAAAGTATGATAATTCAACAAAAATGGTAAATCCATAAAAAGTTTCAAGTTAAACCCCTAAAAAGTGTATCTTTCTATAAATTCGTTTTTATTCCCACTAGAACCCACATTTAATGTCTCATGAAAAAATTACGGTGAAAATAAATAATAAAAATCACATAGGGACAACCATTAAACCATAGAAAAAATAGGGATATATTCACTAGGCAACTCAAACATGGATAGTGTTAGATCACAAATTTTATACTCATGAACAACCTAAGGGTACTGTTTCCTCATTGCATGGGAAAGAATTGCTTGATATATAGTAAATTCTACATGACCTCAATCTGGTTATTGTATAATAACTTTATTAGCTATAAATATGTACATGAGAGTCAGATAAATAAAATATCTCAATATAAACATGTTCCCCTACCCATGAATCTATGGTATGTTAATGATGTCCCCTATCATACATAGGATATATTTCTACATGATATATTTCACCAGAGGCTTATTCATCAATGTACTTATATTTAAAATTCAGTCCTTTAATGATTGAGCATGATCTATATAGTAGTCCCTTTATCAGAACTACAAATAGCATGATTCCTACTCTTATAGTATACATAGATAAATCTAGATATCCTATCTTGTATCAACCTATAAATCTAATTTAAGTATTTAATTGATATAGTTCATTTAGATGTTATTGTTGTCCACTGTAATTTTCAAAAAGGATTATTTAGTTCTTATTCCGACCTAGAATACGTGTTGATTTGTTGATGTTAAATCATTTTCAATCTCGGACACCATCATAGGATTCCTGAATCACCATCTTCATTCATTAAGTGTTTTTCAAGGGTCAGTGGAAGCATTTAGGTAGTTGGAACAAATTGAGGTGATCCTCAATTATCTTAGGGAACCTGATACTTTGTGTGTGAGAATTTTTTAGAAATGGATTTATAGTTTCAGTAGAGTCTTGTGGGAGTCAGCGGTACCTTCTTAACTTCATGAATGTATGAATTGGAATCTCATCAAGATTGGTTTTTTAATGGTTATTTCCTAAGGGAATGAATGTAGAGAAATAGTCTGAGCTCATGAGACTTTTTATTGGTGACAGATCAGTATGGGAGTATGTCAATAACCTTTCAAGGTTTGTTATATATTCTCCAAAGATAGGGGTCATCAATTATGAGAAAGATCATTTCTTTGGTGATGGTCTTCACCCAGACCTTGGTACATCTCTACTTTATTTGGGCATAACATCCATTTTGGAGGTTGTCACTAGGGACATGTGAATGGAAGCTAAATATTCTTGGAAATATATGGTTGTTCATTCCTTAGTTTTATCAGGTATTCAAAAAATTAATAGTGGGAATGAAGAGAATCCAATGTGCAAGGAGTAGAGGCAGGATGAACCATAACATGATGAAAAGGCCCATTCTTATAGAAATAGTTCATCTATTTTGTGCTTCCATTTTAGGGACTTTGAGGAATTTTGAGACCCATTTCTTGATATACCATTGAATTTTTCTCTATTATAGAAATTTTGTTCATCATTATTTGTTTTTGATGATGGGGTTATAGAAGATGTCTCATGTTTGATTCCTTCTTTTTTGTGTAGGCACATTGTGATATACATGGATAAAAGCTGGATCACATTACTGAGGAACACACCTCAGTATGTTAAGGGTTTGAATGAGTTTTTAGATTTTGAAATTTCTAATCGATCCGTTGAAGGGAGAATAAAATTTCCATGTCCTAAATGTAAATTTAGAACATGGTTGAAGAGAGATGAGGTTTATGAACATTTAATACTGAAGCAATTCCCTGCTCAATATTTGTGTTGGATTTGGCATGGAGAATCGAACGTTACAGAAAGATTGAGCACTGATGTTAATCCGCATAATGAGGTCCCAAGTTCGTCGACAATAGAAAATGAAATGCAAAACCTAATAAATGATTCATTCGGCACTGCAAGACACCACTATCAGCATCAAAACATATCTGAACAACCAGAAGAGGGTGCTACAAATTACAATGTGACAAGTGATGTTTTTGAGACTGTAACACAGGAAGATCAATATTTTCACATATCATTGGATCCTCCTATTGATTCTGTGGAGACAAATGTAAGAGAAAACTTCACTGAGGAAAATGTGTTTCATGATTTATTTGATGATGGAAATCAAGAGTTGTATAGTGGGTGTTTGAAATATTCAAAGCTTTCATTTTTGCTGAAGTTGTACCATATCAAATGTCTATGTGGAATTACAAATAAGGCAATGTCCATGATATTGGAATTGATTCTTGATGAATTTCCTGAAGAAAAAATCTCAGAATCTTTTTATGATATGAAAAAAGTTGTTAACAAGCTTGGTCTGAATTATACAAAAATACATGCGTGTCCCAATGATTGTATGCTTTATTGGGGAGATGATTTAAGTAGACAGAATTCCAAGAAATGTTCTTCTTCTAGATGGAAGGAAAAGGGTGATGTTGGAAGTCTGGATGAACATAATTTCATGGAGAAGAATAAAAGTAGCACACCTGCAAAGGTTTTGCGTTACTTTCATTTGAAGCCTCGATTGCAAAGATTATTCATGTAATTGAAAACCGCCTAACACATAAAGTGGCATTCTGTAGATAATAACAATAATGGTTTAATGAGACATCTATGAGATTCCCAATTGTGGAAGACATTTTATTCATTACATCTCAATTTCTCAGCTGATCCTAAGAATGTTTGATTGGGATTGGCTGCTGATGGATTCAACCCATTTGGGACTTTGAGTACCAATTATAGCATTTGGATAGTTATTTTTATCCCTTATAATCTGCCTTCGTGGATGTGTATGAAACAAACATCTTTTATCCTTTTGATGATTATTCCTGGAAAACAAATGCCTGGAAATGATATTGATGTATAATTGCAGCCTTTGATTGATGAATTGTAGGAGTTATAGAGCAATGGTGTTGAGACATTTGATGCTTCTTCAAAAACAATGTTCAAAATGCATGCTGCTTTAATGTGGACCATTAGTGACTTCCCTAGGCTTGAGAATTTATCTGGTTGGAACACTTACACGGGTTTGGCTAGTCCCTTTTGTAACTTTGATTTTGATCCCAAACGGCTACCTCATAGTAGAAAATGGTGCTTCTTGTGTCATCGAAGATTTCTCGATGCATCTCATAGATTTCGGCTGAACAGAACAAAATTTAATGGTTCCATTGATCGTAGACCACCTCCAAAGTTGTTAAAGGGTTTTTAAATATTGTCACAACTTGAAAATGTCGAAACAAAATTTGGGAAGGTTCATCATTTGAATGATAGCAGAAAAAGGGTCTGAAGTGTATCGTCAAGTGAAACCGGAACGCAACAATGGAAGAAAAAAAGTATATTCTTCAAACTTCCGTATTGGGAATTTAATTTGTTGCGGCATAATCTTGATGTGATGCATATTGAGAAGAATGTCCGTGACAATTTGATTTTCACATTGCTTAATGAGCATGGAAAGTCGAAGGATCATCTCAATGCTCGCAAAGACTTACAAGCAATGAACATAAAAGGCGATCTCTGGCCAGATGAGAATGGAAAGTATCCTCCAGCAATTTTTGCAATGAAAAATAGGGATAAAGATACATTCTTTCGAATGTTAAATAATGTTAAGGTATCTGATGGGTATTCAAGTAACATCTCGAGGTGTGTTGACTTGAAGAATTGTAAGTTACATGGATTGAAAAGCCACGATTCACATATTTTTCTACAACAGTTACTACCATTGGCATTGTGTTCATTATTACCTGAAAAAATTACTGCTGTTGTACTCCAGTTCTGCACATTTTTCAGAAAACTATGTGAGAAATCTCTACATCCATTTCAGCTTGACAACCTCTAGGAGAGGTTTTTATTGACCCTTTGCGCAATGGAGATGATCTTTCCTCTGTCCTTTTTTTACTGTAATGATGCATTTAACTATGAATTTGGTTGAGGAAGCTAAATTAGGAGGCCCTGTTCATTATATATGGATGTATCCAATTGAGAGATACTTTATTTATATGTTTTCTAGTTAAGTAAACAATTTTTGGTACTTAATTAAATGCATAATTATGTTTATTTTATTTCATAGATATCTTGGGCATTTGAAATCATACGTGAGAAATAAAGATAAACCAGAAGGCTCCATTGCTGAAAGCTATGTGGATGAAGAGTGTTTTACCTTTTGTTTTAGATACTTGGATGATATTGAGACAAGATTTAATCAAGTTGGGCGTGTTGACGACACATCAACTCAATATCAAATACATCAGAAATCCAAAATATTTCCTGCTATTGGCCGATCAGTTGGGAGGACCTCAAATGTGACACTGACTGAATTCGAATTATTACAGGCACATAGATATGTGCTGCTGAATAGTGAAATTTCATATCCATTTATTGAAGAGTTGGGGATACAAACAAAGATACAAATGATAGGCCGAACACAAAATGAGAAAGATATAACGAAAGATGTTAATAAAGAGCTTGTAGAATGGTTTGCACGACGTGTAAGTTCATAAATATTGCAATAAATACGAATATTAGTTTGACACATACATTTTGTAAATCTAATAAATTATATTTCTTTTTTCATATCATGAATACTGATACTCGAGCAGAGGTATCAGAAGATTTGAAGTTTCTTGCTAGAGTTCCTCTAAAAGAAATTAGAAAGTTCGACGCTTATAATGTGAATGGATTTAGATTTCGTATAGTCGATCGAGAAGTGTGTTTGAGAACACAGAATAGTGGTATATTTACATTTTCTGAAGTGGAATACTATGGAAAGCTGCATGATATTATTTAATTAATCTACCGCGGACATTTTTCGGTTGTTTTATTCAAATGAAAATGGGTCGATATTATTAGAGGCGTTAAAAGAGATTCCTTGCAATTTACTTCAGGGAAATTCTCTCGCTTGATGGATGTTGTTGATCGTGAACTGTATGATCCATATATCTTAGAATCACAAGCAAAAATGGTATATTATGTGAATGATGTTGCCAATGAAGGGTGGAGTGTAGTTGCTCACGTAATACAAAGAGATTTGTATGATATGGGTGATGAAGTGGAAAATTTGAACTCTAAAATTGAATTTAATCAGCAACATGAAGCAGAATTATTTGTCCATCATGATATTGAAAATATTAGTCTAGTAAGGATGAATAAATTGGATGAAGAAATGGAGCAGGAAACTGACATGATTGAAGGGGAAAATGATTGTATGTACAATTATTTATTTATTCAGCAACCACTTGTTTCATTTCTGTAGTCATTCATTATCATTTTTATATATATTTTGTCTGTTAGTACTCCATCTGTTATCATTTTTAATTTTTTTTTTCCGCATAATTTTTTTGAAATATGTATTCTGAACTTAATTTTATTTGATTAAATGATAGGAATGCCAAGGAAGAAGCGTTACATTATTTCATCCAGTTCTGCGACAGATGACTATCCATCTGGCTCCCTCCCCACGACATCTGATGCACCAGCTGCCAACACCCCTGCACCATCTCCCCCTGAACCATCTCTCACACCATCTGTGGATGTCCCAGTAGAGGCTGAGTCTTCGAATCCCCCTTCAGGAGCCTCATCAGTGGGGCAGCGACGCGCCCCTTCCAGTTTATCCCGGACATACTGTAGTGTCACTATCATAGGTACAAATTTTAATTAAATAAATTTATTGCATTTTGTTTATACTAATTTTTTTCTCATTGAAGATGAAAAAAATGCAAACATGGAGAAAAAATAAAAAGTTTATATTTTTGTAATCTGAATGGCGAGAAGATTTTTGTGCCATTTGATTCTTACAGGGTCCCTATGGATGATGTCGCGGGGTTTCTTGGCCAGATTCTAGGCCAGCTGGCAGCGGAGCCCATTTCCCTTCCCATTTCATATGACGATTGGATACATATGCCTCCAAGCTGGAAAAATGAAGTGTTTGATTCTCAAATCAAGGTAAATTTATTACATTATGGTTTAATTTAATTTCATGTTACTAATATGTTCAAAATGAATTTCTGTATACAGATGTTCTTCCACTTTACTGTTGCTGATGTGATAACACGGAAGTGGACGTTGAAAAATCTAGGTAAGAAGTGGAAATATTTTAAATGGAGATTGTGGTGTGATTTCAACGATGCTTCGTTGACCATGCTGCAAATGTATGAGAAGCTACCCATTGGGGTACCAAAAGAGCAGTGGAAAGTGTTTGTTGACAGGCATCGGGATCAGAAGCGGATGGTATTGAAATATATATATTATTATATTATCCTCATTTTACATTTATACATGTATATGAAAAGGAAATGACATTCAATACATCAGTATTAAATTTCATTTTATTTATTTCAGGATCTATCAAGACAGAATGCATCAAACCGAGCGAAGCAAGTCATCCCGCACACTGCGCGCTCAAAAAGTTTTTCTAGAAATCGAAGTTCATTGGTAATATTTTAATTAGTTTAAATATTTATAAGACAATATTATCTGTTTAATATATTGAATTGTTGATTTATATTTGATTAATGCAGTCACAGAGTTTAGGCCATGAAGCATCCATAACTGAACTGTGGTTGGATGTTCACAAGAAATCATATGGATGTTTTGTTAATAAGCCTGCTAAAGAAGTTGGGGTATGAAGTCAATTTTTATCATAATAACTTCTTATCAATTTTTTCTGTGTTAATATATATTGATATTTGATTTATAGGTCAAAATTAAAGAACTATGGGATGTCAATCCTGCGCATTCCTACTCTGTCTCCCAAGATGACCTAGTTGCTAAAGTCCTTGGGAAAGAGCATCCTGGGAGAGTGCGCGGGATGGGTTTGGGACCCGTGCCATCTGAGGTTTTTAGCAGGCCACCGGGGATAGATGTTGCATCTACTTATGACTTTAGTTAGCCTGGAGATGCTAAGAAAGAGATTTTTTCTTTACGAAACACATTTCACCAGCAGGGGGATCAGATATCTGCATTGCAGAAAGAGTTGACTGAACTACTTCAGCAGATGAGCAGATATTCCCCTGGTGGGAGTTCATCGATTGGTGGTATGCAGGTAAATCACAGAAAATCAGAATCATTTAGTTTTCTAACTTTCATTTTTTTTAAGTTTTAATATAAATATGTAACCATATTTAATTTTCAATATAATGTTATTACAGGTGACAGCACAAAGTGGAATTGAAGGTGGAGAGGGTGACGATGCATCATCGGACCCTGAGTAGTTGTATTATTGATGTGTTGAACAAAAATGAAAACAATTGGTTTGTATATGTAACATTTGTGGCACATAGTTGCCACCACACATTTTCATGTCCTAAAATTTCATTGATTTCTCACATTTCTTTTTATGCATTTTATTGATTTCTGATGTTTTTTTTATGTCTTCATTTTTCGAGTGTGGTATACATCATTCCATTTAGGACTGTGTTTGAATTGGTAGTCGAGATTTTGGATGACTAGGATTTAAACCCATTGTTGATGTGTTGAACAAATTGGGTCATTTCATAGTGATCAAGGGGATAGTGTTGTGGACACTTTGGTGAGGCCCATTGTTGAAAATGTCTGATTTAAGCGTCAAAAGTATCTAAACATGCTCTAGCTCTTATAAAATGTCATGAGAATGTTCTAAATCAAGGGTGGTTCACTAAGATATAGGTGTGACTTAGGGGTGATAAATTAGCATAAGTCCATGAATATAGGAAAGAATACTTTATAAATTAAAATATAATCTCGAAGATGGATGTCGACTTGACACACAATTGGTATGTCTTATAAAAACATGAATTTTAAGAAAAGAACTTCTACCAAGTACTTAAATATTAGGATAGTTACAATGGACCATTTCTAACCATAACTATTTTGATCACTGAATTGTTACTGCATGACTTGAACTGCATTCCCAACACAATTTCCACTTAATCATGGTCTGTCTGGTAATTATTACCTATCATTATATCCCTGAATTATTTATATTATGATTCTTAATTCCATTTTTTGATTCATTACAAGATATCTGGTCATGAAACTTTAATTACTGGAATTCTAGAACTTTCTTCTTTACCATTCATGACTATTCTTTCTACAACCACTCTCCCAAAGGTTACATTTTCCATGACCTGTGTGATTCTCCCCACCATAGGATTTTAATATTCATCATTTTAATAAAAATAGGAATCTAATTCCCATGAAAAACACTCTGTCCACCACTAAACATGGTTTATAGATGTGAGTCAACATAATTATACCATGTTCCATCACGACAATCCATCCTTGGCATACGCTGAAGCCTCATCTGGAACTAAGATTCCATCCTTGAACAACCAGTGGTTCACTTACTACCACATAGATTTACATCATCCACTTAATAATAAATAGAAATGGTCTATTCATAATCACATGTATTATGAAATCCTCATTCCATGCGCACACATTCAATCAACATCAATAACTACATCTTGAACTTTAACCCAGATTGATGATGTTATAAAACTCGATCCTCTTACATAGTCATCCATATAACTAGGATAACTTAGCTTTTCTACTAAAAACTTTGGTCTACATCACTCACCACAACGTAGTTAATACCTAGGTAACCTCACTCAGGGAGTGATCGGTTAACACAACCTTTTTAGATCCCACAACCCTAAACCAAGTAGTTATGTGATAATACCCCTCAAGGTGTTACCTGTGATTTCATCCCTCAAACTCTCAGAGACTAGAAATTTTTTTAAAAAACACCACACAAATCTCTCCACCAAACCTTAGTTAAATAGAAAATTTATATGATAATGAATTATAAATTGATGTTACATTAATGAAATGGGAACACCCATTTCATATAATTCATAGGACCAATAACACTGTGCATTCTTGGTATTTTCTAGCCTACTCAAAAAATCAAACCCAAGGGTCACGTTATCCTACATAACCATTTAACATGGATGAATACTTCTTGAGTCATACACCTTTGAAATTAAACTCACACAACTAACTAAACTAAATAAAATTATATTGGCATGTCAGTCCCACTAATCTCAAGCATTGAAGATGCTCATAACACCTAGAAGTTTTACTTATCTCGTGATCGCCTACCAACTTGGGGAATAATTCCACAACTAGAGTCCTACTCAATCCCAAAATACATAAAAAACACATTCTATGACCAAAAACTAAAAAGATGCATCCAATGATGCTTAATATCTCCAAGGATGCTAGAAAAACTAGGTTAACCCCTCACATAACATGAGGAATCAACTCTAATTCTAGGTTTGTTCCTAAAAGGTCACTAGAATCTCCCACCTAACCTATATTCCAACATAAAAAGATGTCAACTAAGACTCACTGGAAATATCCACATTCCTATAAAAGCTATATCCCAATGTAACTCTAAAACTATTCCCACAATAGGATTTTTTATAACAATATATTTCTAATGTATTATTTAAGCTATTTCATCAGTTCAAATTTATTATAAGTATTAAGGATGGTTTCTAGGCCACAAAACCAAAAAAAAATCATTATATAAATGGGTTGGTACTAATATAACTACTAATTCATCAATTATCAATTTTTATAAGTAGAGTGGAATCGCTATGGATGATCTATCCTAAGAAAGTGAAGTTATAAGATTTAGTGGAATCCAGTTTGGGATGTTACAATGTTGTATCAATGGAGTTTTATCTTCCTAGTATTTACTATTTAGGATATTGTATACATGATTATGAGGAATGTGTTGGAACCTTTGATTATTTTTTCTGGTTTTATTTTTTTTTCAGGGCAGTGGTGCAGCAGAATCCAAGAATTATTTTTTTTATTCTGGGCAGCTTTTCACGGCGGTTTTAACCGCCGCGAAATGTATACTGGCGGCAGTTTAAACCGCCGCTAAACACAAAATAAAATTTACTTTTAGCGGCGGTTATAACCTCCTCTAAATAGGAGAATTGTGGCTGCCTCATTCCATAGCATTTTACCTGAATTTAGCGGCGGTTTTACTGCCGCTAGAAATTGAGTTTATTCGCGGCGGTTATAACCGCCGCGAATAAAGCGATATCCAGGGCTCGTAAAAATGCCACTAAATTCAGGAAAACCACCGTGAAATGAGGCACCTATGACGCTTTCCTGAAACCGCTGCTAAATGTTAAAAACTGCCGCTAATATATTGTTGACGCCCTATTAGGCGGCTGTTTCTATAAACCGCCGCCAAACAGTTTAGCGGCGGTTTAAACCGCCTCTAAACGGCGATTCTGTTGTAGTGTCAAGACTATAAATATTTTTAGAATTATCATTTAAAATATTCAAATAATGAATTATAGTTTGATATTTTGGGATTAAATCATCCATAAATCATCTATGAATCCATAATTCATGTATTTAGCATTTATCATAAATTATCATATTTTACTATTCACCAAAAATTCAAGTTTTTCAGAAAAATATCAAAAATTAACCCTAACCATTTTTCAACATGTAGAATTAAAAAATGAACTATGTTTTATGAAAATAATTTTCTAAATATTATAAATTTAATTTTTAATTAAAATCATCATTTACTTAATAAATACTAATTTTAAAATTATAACTGATTTTGTAACGCTTTGAAAATTTAATTAAGGTCTCATAAAATTATCTTATAATCATAAGATAAAAAAATATTAATTTATGAGTTCATTTTATTAAAATAAATTTTATTTTAAAACATTATATTAATTATAAAATTAAAGATAAATACTTATGTTTTATAAAAATATCAACAATTAATTAATAATTTCTGAAACATTTATTTACTTATACTATGATATAATTATATCATATTTCCATTTATATGATACTTAAATTTTATTTATACTTTCATAGGTGAGCTTACAATTCATTTGGCCAGTTTACTATTCATAAGATTTGTATTACTATTCCTAAGGTCAAGTTACTATTTCATCAGTATAGGTTTCTTAACTTCTAGAATTCCTCTTATTTCATTCATTATTGATTTCTAATGTTTCTATTATATTCTTAATGTGATTTTTTTATGATTATACTATATAAAATAATTATAAGAATGTAATTTTAATTGATAAAATTTTGGTTCATTACATTATGACACATACTTGTATTACGGTTATATTGAATGTAGTTTCTTATAGGTGTACTTGCATGGGATGTTATGTATTGAGGTATAATGCATGATATATGGGATATAGTGGCTTTCAAACTTACTACTAGGTTATGGATATGGATTTGATATGTATACACAGGGTGTGGGGTTACTTATGGAAGGGATTGTAGCAAATAGTGTTTAACGTTGGGGCATGATAGTGACAAACTAGTGGGGAAGTATATGCAAGGAACCTTTTTTATATATATAATTTTGATATAGAATGAGTTAATCCTATGTGTTACTTGGTGGGTGATCCATGGTGAGGATGTGATGTAGTTTTACTTGTATAGTTAATGAGTCGATTTCATTATTTATTCAATGGAATTTAATATGATTTTTTCATATTTTCATGAGAGTTTCCAAGGAGGATCCTACTAAGTATACTCATATGCTCACCCTATGTAAATATAAACTGTTTTTCAGGTTCACAATAACTTGTTGGTGATTGAGTTTGGAATTACTAGATCAGAGTGGTTGTTTATGAGTTTTTAGAGTTCGTGGTCACTTCCTAGGATTTATTTTGGTATATTTAGTTATCTAATATTATGTATGACATTAAATTCATGTATTAGGATTGCTTATTTATTTAAATTATGGATTTGATCTGTGGATCTCATCTTGTCTCTTATCCTTAAATTATATAAAGAGGGTAATGCCTCCCATTGTATTCCTTTTATACCCTCGGTGCTAGTTGTTAACCCATGGAATATTGTAGGAAGGATTTGGGGGTCACTCCCTCTCTTTGCTACTAGCCCAGGAGGGGTACCAGTGGAGGGAGGGTCATGATAGAGTGGTATCAGAACTGATGGTTGAGAGATATGATGAATTTTAGAGATAGTCACTAGTGGGGATTGCATGGGTTGGTAGGAAAACAATATCATCTGGACTTTACACATGATGTAAGTAAGGGAGATGGTATAGTAAATGGGTATTTAGGTTCACATATGATCTAATTCAAGGACCTTCAAGTTTACTAAACATACTAAGTGAAGTTGTGTTTCTTGGGGGTATAGACCTAGGTTAGGATCATATATCATGATTTTTTATGTATATGATTGAATTGGGTATACAATGTGAATTAGGTTCAATTTTAATTAATTAATTTTTCTTAAATTTTCCATATTCTAGGTCTAGGAGTCCATATCATTTGTTCTTTTTTAGGTATGGATCCATGTTAACAACCACACCGAGTTTTTGATGAATATGTTCAGCAGGATGTATCAGCAGATCACTACAAAGTTAAGGACAACAATGACACTTTGAGGAGGAAACTCTAAGAGTTTCAGAGATAAGGTCTACATAAATAAGAGGACTCCATTTTAGATTAATATATCGAGGCTTTATTGAGGTAGGTGGATATTTCCTTCAGTTTGATCTATGGAAGAAGCATCGGGTTTTGTTGGCTGAAATGATGCTTCATGGGGTAGCTTGGTAGTGGTGGTTCTTGTTCCTTAGGGATCGCAAAGAGTTAACTATTTCATAGGATAAATTTTGGGAACATTATCAGTATGAGTTTCTTTATTTAACTGAGAAGGCAGCTTATTGATAGTATATTCTTACTCTCTAGTATGGGAATTTCAGTGTGTGAGAGTTCAGTATCTAATATAAGAACCTCTTGAGTTATGCTTCATACCTTCTTATAAATGATGAGGCTAGGTTAAGGGATTTATAGGAGGTTTTTTGTTAATATATCTGGTTCCAGGTCACCCCATTCATGTTTCCAACATATCTAATGGTGCTAGAAAAGGTATAGGTTATAAAGAGGGTGTTATCTAAGATTAGACTGCCATAAAAGGGGATTATCCAGGACTCTCCAAATATCAGAGCTATGGTCAAAAGTTTACAATTTCATAGTTAGATGAAGGTTCTGACAATAGGGAGTCGATTTCATCCTTCATCATCTGGTCTCACTTGGGAAGGAATTTCTCGGACCTCTACTAGTGGATCTAGCATGATTTAATTTGCATACAGAGGTCATGACCATTGGAAGATTCAGTGCATGATCTTCCTTGATAGTTACTGTGGGGATGGTGGCCCTCTTTAGGATTTTCCATTATAGTAGTATCCTTTGAGGTAGAAACAACAACAAGGTTCTCCAAATTTTGATCAGTGAAGAGGGGATGGGGTGGGCAAAATAAATCCACATGATTCCACTGTTCCTTATAGACAAGGATCAGAGCGTAGTTGTGGAGGTGGTCACCATTAGGGTTAGAGATTCCTAAAGTAGATCGTAGTTAGATTCATTCCTTATAGTTACTAGTGTTGGTAAATCCATAAATCGGACAAGGTATTATCTACTAATATTCCACATGGTATTATTCCTTTTTTGATTCATGAACTGAATATTCCTTTGTTGCAATCACCATATTCCATGATTTGGAACTTGAGGTGTAGAGACTTATCATTCCCTAGTCATTGACTATGCTAGTTGGAGGTTGAGTTAACTTGTGTGATGTGTGTATATATTGTGTTTGTTGGAGAGACATACCCTCAGATAGTTCAGAGGCATGTTGAGTCCTTGTCTTCTTTGATGGTCAAGTTGATATTGAGTTTAATATATAATTATCTGGTAGCTTCAGGCTATGGGTGTTCGTGACCCCCCAGCACACGAGATGGTCTAAGGTACACTTTTTGTTTACTCTACAATTACTTCGGTACTAGTAGACACAGGTTCCAGCCACTCCTTTATATCGCTGCTTTTGTTATGAGAGTTGGAGCTTCCAGTAGAGGCACTGAAACCTCCACTTAGCCTCGAGGTTCCTATCGGAAGTGCCTCATTAGTGACCTTTATCTGCAGACAGTGCGAACTGTCATTCAGAGGAGAGAGTTTCACATGGGACCTACTCTTCATCATGATGGAACCTTATGATGTCATCTTGGGCATGGATTGGCTTTCCATTGTTCATGCCCAGATTGACTGTCGGTGCAGACTAGTCAGATGCGTCTATTCTGATGGGATGAGGTTCACCATTCTAGGTGAACGAGACCTCGTGGCAGAGCAGATGGGTACTCTGAGCAGGATACCATGACCTTTTTCTCACCAGTTGGAGAGAATGGCTCTCGGAGTAGCAGACGCTACAGGCACCTGGATCCCTACCGTTGTAGATGACTACATGGACGTCTTTCCCGAGGATGTCCTGGGACTACCTCTGGGGAAAGAGATGGAGTTCTACATTGACTTGTAGCCAGGGACTGCCCCGATATCATGTAAATCATATCAAATGGCACCCACAGAGCTTTGGGAGCTACGAATTCAGATGGATGACCTTCGTGAGAAGGTATTCATCAGGCCCAATGTGTCCCCTTTGAAATATCCAGTTTTGTTTGTGAAAAAGGAATATGGGAGTCTACGGCTTTGTGTGGATTATCGTCGCCTGAATTAGGCCACGATAAAGAACAAGTACCCTTTTCCAAGGATCAACGACCTCTTAGACCAGTTGAGAGGTGCAAAGTGGTTCTCCAAGATTAATCTTTGATCCAGCTACCACCAGTTGCGGGTTCGTGAGGTTGACATCCCGAAGTTGGCTTTCCGTTGTCTTTATGGGAATTACGAGTTTTTGGTGATGCCCTTTGACATGAAAAATGCCCCCGCCGTTTTCATGGCTTTGATGAACCAGATCTTCCAGCCATACTTGGACCGGTTTTTGGTTGTCTTTATTGATGACATACTCATCTACTTTACGACAGAGGAGGATCACGATGAGAATTTGAGGATGGTCCTAGACTTACTCCAGGATCATCAGTTGTATGGGAAGCTCTCAAAGTGTTAGTTCTGGATTCATGAGGTTCAATTTCTAGGGCATGTCATTACGGAGCAGGGATTGGCCGTAGATCCCACAAAGATAGAGGAAGTGCTAGCTTGGGATCCACCCAAGAATGTGTTAGAGGTGCAGAGCTTCCTTGGTTTGGCAGGGTACTACAGGAGGTTTTTGGAAGATTTCTTCAGGATTTCTACCCATTTGAACGCATTGACGCAGAAGGGATGACTATTCACCTGGACTGATCAGTACCAGAAGGACTTTGAGGAGTTGAGACAGAGGCTGACTAGTGTTCTAGTGTTGAGGCTGCCAGAGGAGGGCGTTGAGTTCATGGTGTACTGTGATGCTTCAGGAGCTGGGCTCGGGTGCGTGCTAATGCAGTAGCGGGAAGTGATTGCATATGGGTTGAGGCAGTTGAGGCCCCATGAGAAAAATTATGTGACTCATGATTTAGAGCTGGCATCGGTGGTCAACATCTTGAGGTTATGGAGACACTACCTTCTGGGTGAGCGTTTTGTGGCCTACTCATACCACCAGAGCCTCAAGTACATATTCACTCATAGGGATTTTAATTTGACGAAGAGGTGTTGGATGGAGTTTCTTCAGGACTATGATTTCGAGATAGTCTACACTCCAAAGAAGGGCAATGTAGTAGAAGATTCCCTTAGCAAGAATTCCCATGCTTGTTTAGTGTGGGGAGCTTCAGAGTAGTTGGCTTCCCTACGGATGACCTTGGTGGAGAAGGAGGGTATGGTTTTTCTGCAGTTGATGGTGTTGACAACTTTTCTCCTTGATCATGTGAGAGAGTCGTAGCTGGGGGATGTTGACAGCGAGGTGCTACGTGATCATATATCCACGGGCGACATACCGGATGGGAATTCTGAAGGAGGGAATCATGAGATCTTGTTTTGGGGGTGAGCTGTAGTACCAGTGGAGATGTGGGAGGAGGTGATGCGGGAGTTCCACACTTCTCCCTTGGTTGTACATCCCGGTGTGGGGAAGATGTATAGAGACCTTCAGCGGCAGTTTTGGTGGTCTGGCATGAAGCATATAATAGCTGAGTTCATTTCTCGGTGTCTTACCTGTCAACATGTGAAGGAAGAGCATCAGGTTCCGGCAGGGTTGTTGTAGCCCCTTGATATCCCGGAGTGGAAGTGGGATGGAATATCATGGACTTCGTCATAGGGATTCCACGCACAGAGAAGGTCCATGATTCCATTTGGGTGACAGTGGACTAACTCACGAAGTTGGCACACTTCCTTTCCATCAGGGAGCAGAGCTCGGTGGAGAGTCTAGGTTAGCTTTACATTCAGGAGATCGTCTGCCTTCATGGAGTACCCTCGACGATCATCTCTGACTGTGACGCACAGTTTACATCGTGTTTGTGGCAAGGCCTGAAGGAGGCATTCGGGACTCGGCTATGGATGAGTACAGCTTTTTACCCCTAGACGGACAGAAAGAGTGAGTGAACTATCTAGGTGTTGGATGATATGCTCAGGGCGTGTGTGTTAGACTTTGGCCTAAGCTGGGAGGATCACCTACCCTTGTTAGAGTTCATGTACAACAACAGTTACCACTCTACTATCAGCATGGCACCCTTTGAGGCCCTCTATGGGAGACCCTGCAGGTCACCATTGTGTTGGACGGAGGTTGGGCAGACCTCCCTCGTGGGCCCAAAGTTGGTGCAAGTGATGACGGAGAAGGTGAAGGTCATTAATGAGCAGATGAGGATGGCTCAGAGCAGACAGAAGTCCTACGGAGACTGTCGTCACAGGCCTTTGGAGTTCAATTAGGGGGACCCTGTCTTTTTGAGACTCTCTCCGTGGTGTGGTACACGGAGGTTCAGCCAGGGATTCATACTATCCCTAAGGTTCATTGGCCTCTTTTATATCGTGCATAGGGTCGGTGAGGTTGTCTACCATCTTGCTCTACCCCCACAGCTGGAGAGGGTACATGACGTCTTCCACATGTCGTAGTTGAGGAAATATGTGTATGACCCCACACACGTTATCGACTGGGGAGATCTAGACACTGAGGATGGAGCCACATTTGTAGAGCACCTGGTGGTAATTGAGGACCGGAAAGAACGGACACTGTGTGGATGGACCATTCCTTTGGTTTGTGTGTTGTGGCATCATGGGAGGGTGTATGAGAGCACCTGGGAACTGGAGATCCAGATACGGGATCATTATGTCGAGTTGTTTTTGTAGTTTTGTTTTTTGGGATGAAAAACTTGAAGGAGGGAATGATGTAAGAACCCGGGTTTTGAGCCTGTAAGACTTTGAATGTTTCTTGATGTTATTCCAAAGCTGGGCGTTCAGACGGCGTGTGATTCCAAGCCCCAGTGTGGCCGAAATTAAATTTTAAGTGTGTTCACACTAGACATGCCAAATAAATAGAATAACTCTTAAATAGTTGCGCATATGGGAAAACCGAGGGCACTTTTGAGTCTGTAACATGTCGTTTACCCTAGGAGAGGTGTAACTTTCGCGGGCGCGTCCCTTCTGTGGAAAACGCCACCAAGGGTGTTTTTGTAATTTAGCAGCCTCGGGTGTGAACTTTACAACTTCTGAACAGAGGCTCAGATTAAAATTCTGATACCGCCGTTGCACTAAAAACGTGTATTTTACCCTAAAGGCGGCTTAACCCCGACCCCGCCGAAAGTTCAGGTACGGGGCCTACTGGTGGGTGTTTAAGTGTTTCTCTACTTAAAAACTTATCCCCCCCCCCATTATTTCACCCTAGTTTTTTTCTCCCTATATAAAGCTCACTCAACAAAGGTACCAACCTCCTTCAAGCTTCCCCTCCTCTATGGAAAGGCGGTGGCGGCTCTGGCATACCGTTCGTGAAGCTACAGGCTACGCCCAGCGAGGTAGGAGTTTGCGTTTTCTTTTTTAAATTATGCATCTACTTCAAACTCTAATATTTTGCATTGAAATGCTTTCCAATCATAGATATAATACCATATATGCGTATGGTTTGATCTGAGCTTTCCAACTCTCTTTTCGGATCGAAATTCCGAGTCTCGAGGCGTTCGGGGGAGCCCTGGGATGTTTTTCGGCCAAATTTTGGTTTTCTGGCGGTCCCAAGTGGTGGCGCAGCGAGCTCCCAGGCGGTTGCAGCGTGGCTCCCAGGAGGCAGCGTGGCGCAGATTCTAGGTGGTGGCGTAGCGGGCATCTATAGCAGACCGGCGTGGCGGGCGGAGGTCGCCGATGAGGGGTGCGACGGGGGTCACGGCGCGCGACCCCGAGCGGGAGACTGAGACCCCCCTTCGGCGGGTCTCCGCACGGGACAAAGACCGGCCACGAGAGCCGGTCAGTGTGGGTGGACTGCGAGGTAGCGGTTAGGCCATATATAATGGCCGCGGGCCGGCGCTGCGGGCCGGGTCAGCCGGCCCAGGCCGAGTGGACCGGCTGGACCGGGCCTGTCCAGCCCTAAGGGGTTGGCCCCCTTGTCTTCGGACACCCGTAACTTTCACTACGGGTGTTAGTTTTGCTTTCCATCTATGTAATTGTGATCCTCGGATCGATTCATAGTTTTTGAGATGGTCTCAGGGATTTTTAATTCCCGAGATGGGGGCTCGGTGGCACGACACACCGTTAAGTATTGTTTAGCGCCTCGCCGGGATTCTTCTTTCGGATGGCGTGAACGCATCCAGAGTCTATTTTATGCACCGTTAGTGGTTTTGTAACCCTAGAATTGAGATGATGTAGTCCAGGTTTGTTTCAGGCATTGAAGTCGGAGTTGATGCGTGGGGCCCATGGGTCGTCTTTTAAGCTGTGAGCAGTGTTTTGCGACTTTTGCATCAGACCTCCATTCGGGGAGAATGAGTTGACATTTTGGCGTGTTTTTCTGAGAGCATCGCAATGGCGCAGCTTTCCCAACCTCTTTTGGGACCGAGGTGTGGGACCCATGAGATGTCGTATGGTCATAAAGTGTTATTGAACAACTTTTTCATCAGGAGTCCGTCTCAAGCGAGTAAATAGTCTATCTCGCGTGTTTTTCTATGAGGATTGTAATGGTGTAATAAGTTTGGGAATACAGAGCCTATTTTGAGATCTCATTAAATGTGGAAACATGAAAGGGCGTTGGTTGGAGGTTCCTTTGATGCACTCTGAAGCAACGCATGGTAGCGATGATTAGTGACACCCAATGATGGCACGGGCAGTGTGCAGTTATCGGACCAGTTTCGAGTTTACCCTCCAACAGGGTTGGGTAGGGGGTTACCCACCAGCGTATCAGGGTTTACCCTCCAGCGGAGCTGGGCAGTGCGTTACCCATTGACCTTAGGTTTTACCCTCTAGAGGGGATAGGCAGTGGTTTACTCATTGACCTTAGGATTTACCCTCCAGCGGGGCTAGGCAGTGGGTTACTCGTTGACTTTAGGGTTTACCCTCCAGAAGGGCTCGACAGTGGGTTACCCGATGACCTCTTAGAGTTTACCCTCCAGTTGGGCTAGGCAGTGGGTTACTCGACGACTTCTTTCAGACTCAGCCCTTTCTATGTAGCTAGTCAGTGACTTCTCTCTCTGATTACTGGAGCGGGACCCTTGGTTGTACGGTTCAGCGATGAGACAGCTTTGATGAGTGGGGTGTTTGGGAATCAGTGATGGATATCCTTAGAACTGTTGGTGACTTATCCTAGGCTGAGCATGGAGATGGAGATCCCCTTATGAACTCATTCGGGTTTCTTGTTGATTATATATATAGACACCCTACTTTTGTTCCCACTTCTTGGGTTCAGTTACTCTCCTTCTAGGAGGGGCGAAGACACACGGGGTATGCCACATTCTTTTTGTGTCTATATCCTCTTGTTTGGATGAGTCCACTTCCTTCCTCTTATTGGGTTGAGCTGCACTCTATTTTACTGTACTCTTTCACTATTCTTGTTTTGTCTACCACTCACCTCTTTAGTACCTCCTTTGTTGCTCCCTTGAGCTTTTGGGTGTCCTACTGAGTATCTTCATACTCACCCCTACTTGGGATTTTCCTGCACTTGGTGTGCCCTTGCAGATGATGGATAGGTCGATCGAGACTACAGAGGAGCGTAGAAGACACAGGAGCTTGGGCTGCGTTCGGTGGTTGTAGTAGGACTTTTAGGTGTGAGACTCACTAGCTGTTTACTTTCATTTACCTTTTTCCGGGTTGTGGCACCTTCCTGGTTGGGCATGTGTTTTTCACTTTACTGTTCATTCTACTTGTCAGTCCACTTTTCAACACTTTACTTGTTCTATTTTTAGAAGTTGATTCATGAATGTGGTTGGGTTATAGTGTTTGTATTTGGTTTCCTTTTTTACTTTGCACTTATGTATTGAGTTGGTTGTGTGTGTGTGTGTGTGTGTGTATAAGTACTTAGGAAAAGGCCTCCCGGAGATTGTTACACCTTTGGCGCTTGTCTCCAACCCCTGGCCTATGGAGGCGGGCTTGGGGTAATTGCGGCTCGAGACCGGTAGGTTCGGGTCATGACACTTTTCCCAATATCCCAAGAGAAAAACCCCACATTTTATTCCAGCACAAGAATTTTCATGAAAATACCCAACTACCCTTTAAATATTAAAAGAATGACCATGCATTAATGCTCAAATCATAAAGTCTAAGATTTCCTGGTTTCAATTGCAAATTCCCAATTTTCCACATGTAATTGAGGTGTTCTTAGCTGCTAAAAAACATGTGGTAATATCCCTTACCCACTGGAACTAATTTTTAGTTCTGGAATCCCCATCAATGAGATAATATAGCTTTTAAATCATGAATGGGCCAGGGACGATCACCTTTAGCATAAGCAATCCTTCCTATAAGGGAAAATCTGTATATCTGTGCTCTCTTTTGTAGAGCATCTGGGTCCACTTCCACTGAATACTTTCCATCATCCAATATCTTTCAAAAAGAGGGATTAGCAACCTTCAAGGAGTTTAGATCTGTACCTTTTAGCACTTCCACTAAGGAGATCCCTTTTGATGTCCCTACATAAGTTTGCTTCGGTTGACCAATATCGGGCATATCATATATCTTGCACACCGGTTTGGGGCTTTCAAAACTAGTCTCCCAAGAAGGATAAAAGCCTTACATGAGAGATTAGCATGCGATTTTGGAGTAGAATCCATTATGAAGAGCAGAAGGGTGAGGATCTAGGGTTTGCAAAGTAGTCTCCCAAGGATCACCCGTTGAGTGCTCTCCCATCCTCATGTCCTAACCAGTAAAACAAAGTCTGTTAGCACTCCTTTCCCAGAAACAAAAACAAAATGACCCCTTCTCATCAGTTCAGAAGATCTAACCAGAATAAAAGCTCAGGTAAATCAAATAAAAGATGTTCTAACCCCAAACATCATTCCAAATGAATATAATATTTTGGAACTGTCAGGGTATTGACAACTATGACACGATTGTTGTTCTTATAAGATTTTTAATGACACACAAACCAAAAATCTTTGCTATTGCTGAACCGAAAGTGAACTATTCCAAGATATTTTCTCACATTTGTTCTTATGGTTATAACTTCTTGGGTTATTGAAAATATGGTACTTCAGTGGATTCCTTGTGGTTATTTTATCATACAACCTTACAAAATGTTACAACTTTTAAAACATCTAATCAATTGTACACTTTTGATTTTACCTTTGATAGTAAACACATTTTTTACACCATGATTTATGCCAAGAATAGATACCAAGATATAAGGCCTCATTGGTATGATCTTATAAATTTGTCTAACACAATCCAAGACCCTTGGGTCTTGATTGGGGACTTTAATGTTATTCTTTCCCCCAGTGAAAAAGTTGTCCCTTCTCATTCCTCCATTTCATCTCATGAATTTAAATCTACCATTGATGATAGAAACCTAGTGGAAATTAATCTTACTAGTGCTAAATATACTTGGTACAAAAGGCACTACAATAAAGTGCTTTCTAGAAAACTTGATAGAGCTCTCACTAATATTGCCATGATTGAAAATTGGGATTTTGTTTCTAGTGTCACGCTTCCTAGAATAAACTCTGATCACCATCCCATTCTTGTTAACCTCCTTACTAAAAACACAAAACCCTCCCTGCCTTTCAAATTCAACAACACTTGGTCTAAAGACCCTGACTGTTCTTCCTTCATTAAAAATTTCTGGAACTCTATAAATCATCAATATGATTCATATGTGTGCATTAATAAGCTAAAATTTCTCAAACAAGCTTTAAATAGTTGGTGTATAACCAAAACAAAACAAATTGAAAAAGACATCCAATCCTTGGAAAGTGATCTTACACAAATTCAAAATAGTAACATGAGCTCTGTTTTTTCTCTAGATCCTCAATTGGAGATCAAGACAACTTTAAATATTAACTCCTTACTATCTCTTAAAGATAACATGTGCAAATAGATATTCAAAACTAAATGGATCTCTGATGGAGGTAGAAATACTAAATTTTACAACTCCTTACAAAGAATTAGGAAAATTAATCGGCCTCTCACTTTTATTTTACATGATGACATTCTTATAGATTCTAAAGAAAACATTTCTAATCATGTGGTATCTTACTTTCATGACATCTTTAATGTTTCTGATGTGAATAAATACCTTAGGCCTGATGTAATTCCTTGAATGGTTGAGGAATCTAATAATGCTTACCTATCTTCTATACCTATTGACCTTGAAATAAAAGATATTGGGTTTAGTCTAAAGCCTGACAGTGCCATAGGTCCTGATGGCTTTAGCAATGGTTTCTTTGAGTATCACTGGGACATCATTCACACCGATGTTTGGAAGCTTGTTAAATCTTTTTTCTCTACTGGGCATCTCTCATATGGACTTAATGCTCAATTTAATTTTTTAATACCTAAAGTGGATAATGCATCTGAGATACATTTGTTCCAGCCCATCGCCCTTATTAATATGCTGTACAAAATCATTAAAAAAATTCTTGCTAATTGACTTACTCTTATATGCAATAAGATCATTACCTGGAATCAATTTGGGTTTATCAAAGGTATATCTATTCAATATTTCATTTGTATTTCCTTGGAATGTCCAAATATTTTAAACAAAACCAACAGAGGTGGGAATGTATCTGTTGATCTGGACATTAGGAAAGCTTTTGATACTATTGACTGGAGCTTCATTTTTAAAGTTCTTCAAAGTTTTGGTTTTAATGATGACTTCATCAAGAAAATAAAAACTTTATTTCATTCCACACACATTTCCATTATGATTAATGGTTCTCCCAAAGTTTACTTTAAATTCTCCAAAGGTGTTAGATAGGGGTAACCCCTTTCATCCATTCTATTTGCTATTGCTGAGGATTACCTCAGCAGATTGCTTCTGTAACTTGTGGATCAGAGCAAACTTAGACCTATGAAAGACTCTAGGAACTTAAACGTGCCCAATAATCTTCTATATGATGATGATATCATTCTGTTTCTACAAGGTGATAAAAGGAATATACAAGTTCTAAAAACTGCACTTGATCACTATGAGGAAGTTTTGGGATAAGCTATATGCTGGAATAAATCCTCTGTTTTTTTGTGAAAAGCTTCCAATTGAAAAGGAAAAATATTATTATTAACAACCATGGTATTAAAGAGGGTACTTTCCCATGCACTTATCTTGGGGTACCCATCTTCTAGGGAAGACCCAAATCTAGTTACTTTTCCAACATTGTTGATCAAATCACACATTAGCTTTTTACTTGGAAAGGTAAATCCTTGTCTATGGCTGGAAGAATCTGCCTTGTTAAATCTAATATCATTTCTAAAATGGTTTACTCGTTGATGATATACAAATGGTCTGCCAGTACCATTAAAAAACTTAATGCTTTTATTAAGAATTTCGTCTAGACTGGAAATATTCTTGAAAGGAATCTTGTCACAGTTCCTTGGATGAAATGTTGTAAACCTTTGGAGAAAGGTGGTATTGGCATTAAAAACCTTGAAATGTTTAATGATGCTTTGCAATCCAGGCTTGTCTGGAGGTTGATTCATAACAACTCTGATGATATTGAGTTTCTTAAGCAAAGATTTCTCAGTAAACTTAAAAAAGAAAACTAAAATTATATTCAGTCCTCTATCTATCCATCTATTAGGAATATTTATCAAAAGATTAGGATTAATGCTAGATGGATGGTCAATGCTGATTCTTCATTGAATTATTGGACTGATAATTGGATGGGTACCACCTTAATATCCTTATTACCCTCTAACTCTTCTCCTGAAAATATTAATAATACCATTAAGGATGTAATTCACTCGAGAAAACATGATATTCCTGATAACATTAATCACATAATTGAAAATTACCCTTATTTGATTTCTGAAGACTTCCCTATTTGGGAACCCGCTCACAATGGCATTATCGACTCAATTTTTTTTTACAATCATAAATTATTGAAATCTAATTCTTGTTTCAGGTAGTTGAATGCCTTTAATAAACCTTGGAACAAACCCTTGAGACTCACTCTTATATGGAGAATCACTCACAGCAGAATTCCCACTAAAGTGTGTCTTCAATAATTTGGTATAAAACTTTGTTCTGAGTGTCATCTATGCAATCAAAACAGGGAGGAAATTAACTATATTTTTCTTTCATAGGCTACAACCTTTGATTTTTGGAACTATATTTCTGATATTATTAATTACAGATGGTATTTTTCTGATTCTATCACCTCTCAGATAAAAAGATGTGTCAAACATGATGCCTCTCAGAAAATTAAGAACGTGTTACTCTCTACTGTTGCCGAGTTGATGCACGTGATCTGGTATGATAGAAATAATTTTATTCACAAAAAATTCTCATTAAATCTCAATGCAGGTAAATCCAGGATCCTTATTGCGGTGCAAGAATAAGCCTCTATCCCGAAAGCACACTGCAACAATTCTGTTAGTGACTTTGAGATTCTCCTCAAACTTTGGATTAATGGAATCTATGGGCAACCCAAATTCACCCTTGAAGTTTTCTGGCAATCCTCGCTCCCTGGATGGATCAAAGTAAACATTTACGGGGCCTTGAAAGTAAATCCAGGTCCTGCGGGTTGTGGATCTATCTTCAGAGACTACCTTGGCCAGTGCCATGGGTGCTTCTATGGTACCTGTGGTATGGCCTCCTCATTGGAAGCAGAAATGATGGTTGTGATACATGCTGTCAATTTTTTCCATCAAAAAGGTTGTAGGGAGATTTGGATTGAGATTGACTCGACCACAATTTCCCAGGCTATTTGGAATGGTGTGATCAATCTCGCATGGCCTCTTACCACCCGCTGGATGAGATGTCTTGATTTACTTCGGGATATCAACTACACCATCACACATGCGTATCGAGAGGAGAATATGGTTGTTGATTCCCTTGCCAACAAAGGTTCCAATCACGACTTGACTTGTTCTGATACCTTTCTTCCTGAATTTCACCATTTGTATGATAAATATTGTAAGAAACTCTCATCCTTCAGACTCATGTAACTTATTTTTTTGTATATTAAATAAATTGTGCCTTGGTCTTTGACTGAGGCACCACCTTATTCAAAAAAAATTAATGCTCAAATAGATACAGTAGGTGGATAAAATGGATTATAATATAGCTTCTTATCAAGAAATTTCTTGGTTTCTAAAAGTTTCATAGAGGATAAATGTAGGGTAGCTCTTAGGGTCAAATCATCTCAAATAAGATCAATAGATGCCTCAATCATGTTTAAGTAGTTCAAAATCATCATGTTTTGATAAGAAAAACAAGAAATTTCTAATAATATCAATTATCCCAATTTCTCTCAAGAAAATGATTATGAGAAATAATATGTCAAAAATGCATGAGAATCCTATCAGGAATGAGAATTAAGAAAAATTGACAATCAATTATTGGAATAAACATGAATAATTGGTATTATAAATGAAAGCTTCTAAGAATTAAAGTTAATAATAAATAGCATATCAGCAATCATTTTCAATAACTCAAAATGGGAATAAGCATGTCACTTTCATAAATTCTCACCTTTATCAATTCCATTTATGGGAATGAAAAAATCAAAAATTTCCAAAAAGCAGAAAAATATCTCGTAAGTGAAGATGTATCCTAGGTCTGTTAATAAGGAAAAAATCCAAATGAGTAGTTTCCAAGGATTCCTCCCCCACACTTAAACTGGACATTTTCCCTAATGTTCAACCAAGGTGAGGGGTTCATGGAAATTATGAAATTATATTCAATATAAGGAATGGATCAAAAATATAACATCCCGGTTCTGGAAGCCACCCAGAGGCACCCCATACCCGATTGGTCACATGACCTCAAGCGCATTTCCCTGAACGCCAGAGGTTGCCGACTAGCAATGAGGGCCTTAGGTGTGATGGTGGGGAAACTATTCCCTCATTGGTAGAGTAACATAGTGGAATAAAACAATAGAAAAAGTGGAATCAAGAATAATCCATACAAAAGTAAACAGCGGAAGACTAGAAATTATAAACTGGAGCACGCATATATATAAATGATGCATGATACACACATCTAGGAAAGCATCCAAACAAATCACAATGCTGGAATACAAAATAGTACTAAGACAAGGTACAAAATAAAACATATAAATATCTCTTCTGCATCACAAGCCATAGCTTGGTCCCATTCTCTCTAGCTCCACAGCAAATCAAGTACCTAAAGTAGAAGGGTGCTTACCCTTATCTATACCTGAAGCAATATAATCTGTTTGGGCCCAAAAGAATGGCCCAAATAGGGTGTGAGACTAAATCCCAGTAGGTAACCACCACAAGATCTGTGCCTAACAGTCAGTGAATATATGGTAGGTAATAAGTACAAAAAGTAGTAAACAAGGAAGAACTCAGTAGTAACAATTCACAGTTTCAATGCATTCAGTATCATATATCAAGCAACAGCTAAACAAATCAAGTAATCACAAATAGGTAACCCCCTAGGAAGTACTCACAGCCTATCCCATCTGGTCCTACCTAAAAAGTACAAGCAACCCTTTGGGCAGTACACTCAGTCTAACCCCTTTGGTTCAGCTTAAGAATAGACTCTCTGAGGAATCACTCACCGTAAATTCCTCCAATAGTCTTGTATCGGTAACTAAAGGTGATACGAGGAAGCACTCAACATATATTCCCCATGTAAACCACATCGAGGATCTACAAACACTCTAAGGAAGCACTTACGTCAATTCCCCCTATGGTCTCGCATCGTAAGTAAAACAGACACTCTAGAGAAGCTCTTACATCTATTCTCTCTATGGTCTATACACCAGGTTCTCACAGCATTGTGTAAGTCAAGAAAGTATAGCAACGCGTATCAGAAAATGTAAATCTCAAGAACTACTTGGATAGAAGTCTATAGCATATCATCATATCAGAACAACCACACCATCCTACAAATAGGCATGGGAAATTAAACAGCATCCTAACAGTCAAACTAGACCCAGTGGTCAAAACAGGAAATCATGCATGGAAAAAAACTTCCAAAGCATAGAAATTAACCCTATTCACATTAGTTATCATAAACTCAAGCATACAAGAATAATAAGAAAACAATAAGGCTAAAATGGTAAATGTGCAATACCTCATTCATGGGTATTGGCATTTTTTTCACATATAACTCAAATAATTTCAACATAAAGGCACAAACCACCTACCTCAGCATTGTAGGATTGTTATACTCCGGAGTCAGCCCTTGGATCGACCTAGAATGTGGTAGATCTAAAAAAACATCTAAAATTTTCAACCCACAATATCTGATGATAGAGGATAAAACAGAATATGGTGTTCAAGAAGAAGAGATAACTCACCGATGTGATTCCAACACAACCAACAGAGTTCGATTCGGAGAATGGATGCTCGATCAGGGGCTCGGTGAAGATTCGCACCGTACAGATGCTCTCAGTCGAGTTCGGCATAGAAGAAGAGCTTTCTACCAATTAGACGCAACCCTGATCTGTTTAATGAAAAAAATAAAGTACACGGTGTGTACTTTGGAATTACATGGCATGTACTTTCCGTTTCCATACTCCGCTTTAGGCAGCCTCTAGGTTACCCCCACATGGTCGTGTGCATGGCTACTACATGGATACCCATGGTAACCGAGTACACGGTGTGTAATCAGAAAGTACACAATGTGTACTTCAAAAATTTCCATAAATTCCCCTTTTTTCTCAAAAATGAACAGAAAAATAAAACATGCCTGAAAAGAAGATCTGGGTTCTTACAAACTTCCCCCCTGAAAGAAATTTGTCCCTAAATTTCCCTAGCAAGGTGGAGTAGAAGAAGAAACCCCGAACAGCTCCGGCCACTGTAATCATACATCAACCTCCCACTCCCAAGTCTCGTTCTGTACTCGACTATACTGCCATAGAACTCGTACCAGAGGAACAGACTGGCCACGGATAACCTTCGTACTTCGATCAATAATCCAGATAGGATTCTCCTCTAATGATGCATCCACTTCCAACTCAACCTCCTCGGGTTGGAAAACATGAGACGGGTCTAATAAGTAACGTCTAAGCTGAGAAACATGGAAGAGGTCATGCATAGTTTGATACCTCTTAGGTAACTACAACCGATAGGTAACCATCCCAACTCTCTCCAACACCTCAAACGGCCTGACGTAACTTGGTGAAAGCTTACCTTGTCTCTTAATCCTCTTGTGTCCCAACTTCAGTGTGACACACAGAAAAACATGATCCCCGACCTCGAACTCCAGAGGTCATCTTTGCTGATCAACATAAGACTTTTGTCGAGACTACACAGTAGTCGTCCTCTTCTGAATCAACTCAATCTGCTCTGTGGTCTCTTAAACAAGATGAGGTCCCAGTAAAGCTACCTTTCCTGCCTCCAGCCAACATAAGGGTGACCGGCATGGCCTGCCGTAAAAAGCCCCATAAGGTGCAATCTGAATAGTTTCTTGAAAACTATTGTTTTAGGAAAACTCCACAAGAGGTATGTTCTTCTCCCAATAACCTCCAACATCCATAATGCATGCTCATGGCATGTACTCAAGCACCTGAATCATACGCTTGGACTGACCATCTGTCTGGGGATGGTAAGCTGTACTCAAAAGTACCTGTATATCCAAAGCTTTCTGAAGCCCCTTCCAGACCCAAGAAGTAAAACTTGCATCTCTATATGAAACAATGGAGTGTGGAACTCCATGTAAGCGCACAATATCTCATATATACAACCTTCTTATCTCATCAACACTAAAGGTCTCCTTGATTGGAAAGAAGTGAGAAACCTTCGTGAGTCTATCAATGACAACCCATACAGCATCATTCCCTCGAGGCGACCTTGGAAAACCTATCACGAAGTCCATCGCGACATCATTCCACTTCCACTCAGGAATGGGTAACTGCTGCAAAATCCTTGTTGGCCGCTGATTCTCCACCTTCACCTGTTGACAGGTGGAACATCTCATAACGAAACCAATGATGTCCCTCTTCATACCTGGCCTTTAATACTAACAGTGTAGATCGGGATACATATTGGTGACGCCAGGATGAACTTCCCAAACTGAGGAATGAAAGTCCCGCATCAGCTCCTCGCGTATTTATGTTGGCACCCGTACCCGGTTGGTCACATGGCCTCAAGTGCATTTCCCCTAACGTCATACGCTACCGACTTGCAGCGAGGTACTTGGGTGTGATGGTGGGGAAACTATGCCCTCATTGGAAGAGTAACACAGCAGAAGAAAGAAATAGAAAAATCAGAAACAGGAATAATCCATACAAAAGTAAAAAGTGGAAGACTGGAAATAATAAACTGGAGCACATGTATATATAAATAATTAATGACACACACGTCTAGGAAAGCATCCAAACAAATCACAATGATAGAAAACAAAATAGTAATAATCCAAGGTATAAAAGAAAACAGATAAACATCTCCTTAGCATCGCAAGGCATAGCTTGGTCCCATGCTCTCCAACTCCACAATAAATCAAGTACCTGAAGTAGAAGGGTGCTTGACCTTATCTATACCTGTATCAATGTAATCTGTTTGGGCCCAATAGAATGGACCAAACAGGGTGTGAGACTAAATCCCAATAGGAAACCACCAAAAAATCTATGCCTAATAGTCAGTGAATATATGGCAGGTAATAAGTATAGAAAACAGTAAATAAGGAAGTGCTCAGTAGTAATAATTCACAGTTTCGATGCATTCAGTATCATATATCAAGCAACAGCTAAAAAAAGTAGGTAATCACAAACAGGTAACCCACTGGGAAGTACTCACAGCCTATCCCCTCGGGTCCTACATAAAGAGTACAAGCAACCCTCTGGGCAGTACACATATTCTAACCCCTCTAGTTCAGCTTAATCATAGACTCTTTGAGGAAGCACTCATTGTCAGTTCCTCCTATAGTCTCGTATCGGTAACTAAAGGTGCTCTGGGGAAGCACTCAACATCTATTCCCCCCGTGGCCCGTGTCAAGGATCTACAGACACTCTGAGGAAGCACTTACATCAATTCCCCATATGGACTCACATCGTAAGTAAAACAGACACTCTGGAGAAGCCCTTATGTCCATTCTCCCTATGGTCTATACACCAGGATCTCACAACCCTATATAAGTCAAGAAAGTAAATCAATGTGTATAGGCCAAAGTAAACCTCAAGAACTACTTGGCTAGCAGTCTACAACATATCATCATATCAGAACAATCACACCATCCTATAACTAGGCATGGGAAAGTAAACAGCATCCTAACAGGAGAACTAGACCTAACAGTCAAAACAAGAAATCATGCATGGGAAAAAGCTTTCAAAGCATAGAAATTAACCCTATTCACATCAGTTATCATTAACTCAAGAATACAAGCATAATAGGAAAACAATAAGGCCAAAAAGATAAACACGAAATACCCAGTTCATGGGTATTGGTAGTTTTTGCATATATAACTCAATGACTTTCAACATAAAGGCATAAAACACCTACCTCGAAGTTTTAGGATTTTTATACTCTAGCATCAACCCTTGGATCGACCTAGAATTCTGTATATCTACAAAAACTTCTAAAACATTCAACCCGTAATATCTCACGAGAGAGGATAAAACAGAAGATAGTGTTCAAAAAGAAGAGAGAACTCACTGATGTGATTCCAATGAAACTGACAGAGTTTGATTCGGAGAACGTATGCTCGATCAGGGGCTCGGCGAAGATTCACGTTGTATGGATTCTCTTGGTTGAGTTCAGCGGAGAAGAATATATTTCTACCAATTAGATGCAACCTCGGTCTGTTTAATGAAAAAAAAGTACAGGGTGTGTAATTTGGAAGTACACGATGTGTACTTTCTATTTCCATACTTCTATTTATGAAGAATCCAGGTCACCCCCACATGGTTGTGTGCATGGCCGCTACACGGCCAGCACACAGCTACCCACGGTAACCGAGTACACGACATGTACTCAGAAAGTACATGGTGTGTACTTTGAAAATTTCCAGAAATTCTCCTTTTTCTCAAAAACGACTAGAAAAGGAAAACATACCTAAAAAGAAGATCTGGGTTCTTACAAAAAAATATGTGAAATGATAGATGAAATGATATTATTCCCTATTAAGTGGATTATTTTCATTTATTCCTTGAATGAGTCTATTTAACATTGAAATTCTGGCATTTTTTTTCTCTTCTAATTTTCCTAGAAATCATTTCTTATCTTTTTTTTATTTATGAATTTGTTTCCTTGGACCTAAAAAATTAAATTAAGCAAGTAAAAGAAGGTATCCATTCTATTTAAGTTGTAAAATAATTGAGAGTAAATATCAACCACCAAGATAATTCCTACAACTAAAACTAAAACTAAAATTAAAACTCAAAGGAAAATTTAAATTCAATTTAAATCCTATAAAGTAGTAAAAAACTCAGTTTGCCTCCAATAATATCTTTATTTTAGGTCTTCAAGATATACCTTTTTTACCTATGGTTTCATGTAATTGGATTTTGAAATTTCATTACCTAGTATGGGTTATGAAATGACTTGAGTTGTTGCGCATTTGGAAAGAGTTTGATCCTTCTCATCCATGGTAACTTCTTAAACTTGATTTATGGTGGACTCCATATGTTGGAAATATTTTAGGAATAAATAAATAATTCAAATTATGACCATATTTTGTATCATTTTTCATCCACCACTTCATCTTTATTATTTTAGTGGAATGTTGCAACGGAATTTTAAATTTCAGCAACTTTCTCATCCTTTACAATTGTTGGAGGTAACTTATTTTCCATGAAACCAGCATATATATTGTAGTACTTCCCCTTTTGTAATCTCTTATTTTTAAAGATCATTGAAATCAAACCCCATAAGCACCTCTTAATGTAACTTTTCATGCACTATAATGCATTGATCAAAGTCTGTCATGTGTTCTTATTCTTTAGAAGTTGGATATAATTCATCATAAATTTCAACAATCTTCATATAGCAATCCTATAACCTTCAACTATCACCTTTAGCTTCACCTCTTTAATTTCAACACACTCACAAGATTTTTCCTTTATTAAAAAAAATATTTTCCTCAAACTTGGTGGTTATGTCCAATTTGGTAATTCCAACATCTATGTTGTCATTTTTTAGTTCCATTGGTGCTTCTTCCATGAGAATTTTAGCAAGATCAGTATTCCCATTTCCTTCCATCACTCCTTTAATTTATAATTCATGTTCTATGTTAGAGATATGAATTTTAGTAATTGTTTCATACTTTAAATGTGTTTTAAGTGAAACTTTTTCCATGGAACCAGTGGGTGTACAACAATTATCATCTTCTCCAGGTGTTGAGGGTTCTTCTTCCCCAAAACATTCAGCAATTTCTATAGACTATTCCTTCATTTTGTAAAATTTTTGTTCCATTTTCACTATTCTGATGAATTTAGGAATTTCATCATCCACTACATTTTCGTACACCTCATATGAGATGGTTTTACCTCAATATTTCCTCTTCTTTTATCCACTATTTATTTGAGGAGATTCATCTAGGTCTTCTCCTTTTTTCTTACAAGTGGAGGAGGGAGCCCCATTTGGATTCATTTTAGGGAATTCCAATAAGGTCCGAGCATATATGGTGATCCTCATCCTCCTCTTACACTTCAACCATGTTCACTTCTTGTTGCACCTCTTCAAATTCCATGAGGTGTTGTTCAAAATTTAGTGTATGGTCTTCCTTTTCCTTAGAAATTTCAGCATGTCCCAAACATTTCCCCCCTTAAACTCTGATACTCTCTCATCCTAGTATAGATCCTCACTCTCATCCATTATTTATTCAATGTGGTCCATCTTGTACTTCTCCTTTTTATCATGCATACGTAGGAATTATAATTCGTTGCCTTCCTCACAATCCTCTTCTAACTCAACTTATAATGTTGAAGGTTCATAATCATTTTTTACTTATTTCCATTTAAAAAAAATCAGCATTCTCATTCAGTAGTGTGTCCTCAATTCCATCTTCCACTATAACCACCTTTTCTTACTCTATTTTCCCTTTTTCTTCAAAGATTTTATTCCTTGTATCAAGACATGAAAATATGTTTCCACAATATAACTCAATATTCTTACATAATTTTTTTTCTAAACTCAATCATCTCCACATGCTCTTTGAATTTGGTGTCATAATCCTTGATTTTAACTTCATTGGTTGTAATGTGAAGTTTTCTCTTATAGTCCTCAAAGTTAATTGTTTTATTTATTCCTATATTCGCCTCCATAGTTCCAAAAGTTGGGAGCTCCTTCATAGAACTGGTTTTCTATGTTTATCCATTATTGAGTATGGGGTTCATCATATCCATAGAAATATGAGTCACCTCATCTTATTCCTTGTTTCACCCACCATCCATAATTTGGTTATGTCCATGAAGTTGAATACTCTTGGTTACCACTATACTCTAGTAAAGGTTTGGAGTCATATCCTTTCTTCAGGTATCCCATTCCTCACACCAGTATGAACAACAAGTTCATAACAATTTAAAAAAAGGAAAAAACAAAATCAGAAGCTAAACTAAAATCAAGAAACAAAAGTGAGGAAAGAATAGACATTACCTAATCAATTAGTTCATAAACCGTCACTAATTTTTGTTGCTTCTATAGATATAGTTCCAAAAACATGATGTTCTCTGATGACTTTTTTATTCTGATAGGATTTCAATTTTAAAAAAAAATACCCAAATTACACTAGCTTCAAAATCATAGAATAGTGGAAACTGTAGGGTTGATCCCATGAGGGAGTAGGAATCCCAATGATAATCTTAAAACTAATTATTATTTATCCTTAATATTGTCACTAAATTAATAATTAAATTAAGTAAATGAAATTAAATTAATTCAATTAAACTAAATATGCAATAATCTTAAACTATACTTAAACTAAGTTAGTGAGGATGAAGAGAGGGGAACTGATGTCATAGGATGATTTTGTTTTTCCTAGAATGATTCCACTTCACTCATGAACTAAATAAAATTAAATTTTGTGAGAATCCTTAAATTAACTAATATTACCTCATGATACAAACTAGACTACCTAGGACATCCAACTCCTCTCTCAAGGTGATCTCGTTAACATAAGTGTGGTTGGTTAGATCTCTAAGTGAAATGTAAATTTAGGTTGGCTCTCACTTTCCAATTCAAATATTTGCATTGGGTATCATACCCTAATCATCATTACTCATTATAGGTGATTATGGGATAAAATAAATATTTGAATCAATGTAATACAATTTAATTTAGAATAATTCATGAATAACAAAGAATGTAAAACATTTTACACACATCCCCTCAAAATCAGAACCACTCTTATCTACAAACTTAGCCACACATGGTCGACAGTTTGTGGACCATGAACAAAAAAAGCATATATGAGGAAATAGAAATTATTAAACTAAAAATAATTTTTTTTTTGTAAATATATAAAACTTAATTAAATTTAAAAAAACAACCGACATGTGAATTCCAATTATTACATATTGAAAAATTAAAAATAAAAGAAAACTAAACAACACAGTAGCTTAGGTGGTGTAGAATCCAGTCTCGCTTCCTCCTCCACGAAAGTGCTAATCCCCTCCAGATGAATTTTGTTTCTTCTTTTTTTATTTTAGGGGTAAATTAATCCAAAAAAATCTCATATAAAATTGAGCCAAACCTATTCAAAAATTTTCATACAACTCCAATAAAATAGTAGTTCTTTTTTTAATAACTTTTTTGACTTGGATCCTTCTACAGTGTGGGAAAGGGAACTATGTCATATCTGTATCCTTCCAAAGTGAAAAACTCTACCTTCATATGGTGTAAGATGCATTCCCAATATGTAAATCCCATGTCTGAGTTACCATCACTCTTGATAACCCTAAAATCATGCATTCTGCAGCCAACCTTCTCCCCATAGATCTTAGGTTTAGTAGACTCCTTCCAACTTTCTTTGAACCAATTTATAGCATAAAAAAGGGACAAAATTTCAACCTATTGGAGAAACACTTGGTCCAATAATATTGAACAACTGGTAATTTCAAACATTCCATGGTGTAGGAAGACCCGATGGTGTAACCATGAATTTCAATGCCAAACAGCTTTTTATTTAAAAAATATCTTATGGCATAGCCACTAGACCAGGACACAGAGGAAGTGGTGATAAATAAACCTTAATTTCCTTTAACCTTGGGCTTACTAAGGCTATGTTTTAAAAGACAATCCATGATGAAATGAGGATTTATGTTGATCTCCAAGGTCGACTACGCCACATAGCCATGGCTACAGCGTAGGAACCTTCAAAAATCCAGTGGCCTGAGATTTCATTTTTTTTACCAGCCATGGAATTCAATAGAATATATCAACGAATATAGTGTACTAGTTGTGGTTACTATGAAATAGGTGGTTATGGTGGGTTTTTTTTGTTTATAGCGGTGGTCAAGTGAGTTGGGATAGTGAGCAAGGATGAAAGCTTCTATGTGATGAAGGATACATGGGATGGGAGAGATATGAAAACATTTTTGTTAATGAATAACAGGGTCTAGACACACCTCATCCCACATAGATTTTGAAAATGTTCTACCTCCACTTAATAAGATAATCTATGGCATGATCCAACAATTAAATCAAACAGAGGCTGGAGGACCCCTTCTGTCATTAGTGCCACCCTACATCGATGAAGTTTCCCTCACACCACCACACGGATTATCCTTTATGCTTTGGTGCCTATGTTATTTCATGATCAAACTCTAAAACCCTTTCACTAACCCATGTAGGGGTCTTCCACACCTACATGACCTTCCCAAGGGTCTTGGTCGACTACCCTTCAGGCTGACTAAGTGGATTGACCCTTTGTTGGGGGCTAGCCAAGTGTTGGCCCAAATTTTTTTCATTTCTTCTTATCAAGACTTATAAAAATACCAATATCACCAAAAATTCATAAAAAAATTATCTAAGTGATTCATTACACCTAAAATTTATCAAATAAAATCAAAACACAATTTAATAATCTTCTATTTTATAACTAATTAAAACAATAATGATTAGACATAAATTTAAATTAAATCAAAAAAAAATAATGAGGAATTAAATGTAAATATTAGATCTGTAAATATACTAATTCCATGAAAGTCACATGAATTCTTTCTCCTCCATCACATTTTAAACCTTCAATAACTTCTTCAATTCCATCACTCAATTCCTTCTCTTTTGATTTTCACCACATGTACAACTCAAGGGTTATGATTGGGAATCTCAAATCTTTTTGCTTCCTTAAAATTATCCCATAATCTCTATATCATTTCTCCTTTGGATGCATGACAGGTGGATTACATGAAATATTTCTCTTGATTTGGTCAAGAAGTAGGAATTGGTTTTATTTTTATTTTAGGTCATATTTTGTAGTTTTGGGGATTTTCATATTTTAATCCCCATAGCCATAAATTTGGTTAATTATTTCATCAATTGTATGAAGGGAAGTCACAGTCAACTAGTTTTCATGATCAGTCAATCTAGGGGCACAGTCGGTCATGTGGTCTCTTGAAAATCATGGTTGGATAAGTGGAAAAGTCGATCGGAATTGATCATGCGGTCAATTTACTCGTGCATCTAATTGGTATCATTCTGTGATCACTTCAGCATAAACATGTGGCAACTTCAACTCTTTTGTTTGATCAGATCTATTCCTACAATTGATCCCTTCAATATTGATTACAATTCCCATGTGGTATCTTAACTCTTGTGGTCGGTTGGTATCAATGTGTAGTCTCTTCATCCATTTTCCAAATTTTCAGCACGGTAGGTCGAGTCTTCACTTACGAAAGGCTCAACACGTGGTCAATACAATAATAGTCAATCATAATCTCTTCTTATCATCAATTTAAAGCCTTATGATAAATAATAATGAACATGTGGTAGCTTTATCCCTTTTATTAATTTTCATCATGGTCGATTATATGCTCGAAAGACACGGTCAATTGGTCATACGGTCATTTGCGAGGCACAATCACTTTTCTTTTCCATTTTTTCCAGTCTCGACCTATACATAATAAAAACAAAATTGATTCAATATATTCTGTGTTCCATATCTTTCTATAATCAAATAAAATAATTATAATTGGATTTAAAAACCTTTTAATAATGAAATTAAATTCTCCAAACCAATATATGGTTTTCCCATTAAAATGAAAAATTAAATAAATCATTAAAACCCGCTTTTGAATTCATTTATAAATTGAGATTCAGATTTCAAAAAGTATAAAAATCAATGATTTATTAGGTATTTGTGTATATTAGTGGTTTATTTCTATTGAAAATTGGTTCAAAATTAGGAAACATTTCCTATCATCAGTCCCAAACACTTAAACTATTGCACTCCTAGAAAATACAAAAAAAAATATTTAAAGATATATGTACTTTCTAGACATAAGTACACAAACCAAAGACGAATAAAATCACAAATTCACCAATTATTTGAATTATCATGCTTCTTATATGAATTCAATTCACTTCCCCACTTAAATTAAAACACAATTTCTATATTCAAGTTGTAAATATAATAGATCCTATTTGAATAAAAATCTAATCAAGTGGCACTTTTCCTAAATCTCTCTCCTTTAAATTTCCTTAACCAAAGTTTCTTTTCATACTTCCAAAATGAATTTCAGATATATTATTTTTCCATTTCTCATTCAATATCATAATTCCCCAAATCTTTTCATCTCCTTTATCAATTATTAGTTATTAAATTTTTCCCAATCATATTTGTGCAAAGCACTTGTTGAATGAGTGAAGCTAAAGCTGGAACTAAACTATACCAAGATAGTAAGTATCCCCTAAGAATAATTATAATAGTCAAGGAATAGAAGAAATTCTTGGGTAGTTTTATCTTAGGTATCTCTAACTCTTATTTGATAACTAACACACACACACACACACATGTGCTTATGTTGACTTTGGAATATTTATATATTAGTTCATCTACTTATTTTACTCTAGTTCAGATGAGCTATTTGATTATTATTTAGGGATGCTCCCTGAGGTGTTAATCAATTCTTGGACAATTGGATCTTGGGTATCTCTAACTCTTATTTGATAGCTAACACACGCATGTGCTTATGTTATCTTAGGAATATTTAAATGATGGATTTCATTTTCTTCTTTTACTCTATTTCATATGAGTTATCCAATTGTCTTTTAGGGAGGAACCCTGAGGTTTTAATCAATTACTAAGTTGGTTTCCTCTATTCAATTTTATTAGTCAAGTTTCCTCATGCTATGATTTTGGTTTCACTAAGTTCTTTATTTATAACTCTTTTTTCAGTTACAAAGAAATGAATATCCAAAAAACAAAAGAAAATTTTACCAAAAATCATCTAAATATTACAATTTTAAAACCTATAAAATCCCTCAACTCTAGCATAATATTTCTTCCTAGGTATGAAAAAAATTAACTCAAGTTTTCTTATCTAAAAGCACTCTCATATCTAAATCAAAAGGTAAACAGAATGTAGAATTCCAAAAAAAATCTGAAAATAGACTGTAATTTTTATTTATTTTATATCTTAAGAAAACAAAAATGAATAAAAATGGACAACATAAAAATATTTTCATCCTAAGTTACTCATAACCTATCCCCCAAACTTATCTAAGACACAAATCTAATCAATTTAGCGTAGATTTTTTTACAAAAATATTTAAAATAAAAAGTACCTAGACTAGTGTGAAGTAAAGAGGCAACCCAGGGTTTCTCTGTTCAACAGAAGTAGGGAGGATCTTGGAATCCTCTATTGGTTCCTTCCAAAATTCTTCATGAAATAACTTCAACTTCTTTCCATTCACCTTAACTGGATGATTTGACATAACTTCCTTGTTCTTTACTGCACCAAATGGATATGTATTCATTACCATGTGTGGTCTAGTCCACTTGGAATAAATTTTACTAAGCATGAGTTTCATCCCTGGGGAGAACAACAACACTTTCTATCTAACTTGAAAATCACTTCTCTAGATGAGTGTGTCATGCACAAATATGAACTTCACTTTGCATAGTATGGTTTTAATATATGAATCTCCCCTCATCTCTTCAAGTTACATTATTTATAGTTTCCTCTGATCTCTATCCTTTTTTAACTCCAGTTTAACTCACTTGATATCGAAGTAATCTTTTTATTATAGCTTAACCAGTAAGTGATGGTGTTTCCCATAAAAAACTTTGTAAGGAGACATACCTAAGAAGGTTTTAAAATATTCATGTATACTCATAATGCATCATCTGGCTTCTTACTCAAATACATTCAAGTGGGATGTAATGACTTATCTAGAATCCTATAAATCTCTATATTAGATACCTTTTCTTTCCCATTTTTCTAGTGGTGATAGGTAGTTGAGTTCTTCTGGTTCACTTCATACCTCTTCATAAGGGATTCCATTTACTTGTTGTAGAAGTGTGTGCCTTCTTAGCTGATTATTTTTCAAGGAATTCTAAACCTACAAAAAAATTGATTTTATAAATTCAATCACATATTTAAAATCATCAATTCTGGTTGTTTTTACTTTAATACACTTAGAAACATAGTCCACTACTCATATAATGTAGGAAAATAAAAAAACATATAGGAAATGTTCCCATGAAATCTAATCCCCATATATCAAATACTTCACAAAAAAATAAGGGTTATTGAGTCATTTTATGTATTTTGGAAACTCCACTAGTAAGTTGACAGTTTGGACATGCTTTACAAAATTTATATGAGTCTTTAAAACTTTAGGGCCAAAATAAACCATATTCTAACAATTTATCAGTTGTTCTATAAGGTCCAAAATGACCACCAAATTCTAGTGTATAACAAAATAAAAGTAACAAATTAACTTCTTCTTTAGGGATACACCTCCTAATCTCTTGGTCATTAAAATTTTTCATAAGGATCATACCAGGAAAATAATTTTGGCTCGGATTTTAATTTATTTTCCTAATTCTTATTAAATTAGTGATGAAAATTTTTGTGATAAAATAATTCACTAGATCATCATACAAGGTCACTTGGGTGATTCTATACAATTGATTATCAGAGAAGGATTCATCCATGATTGTTTTAGTTAGTTTTTTTACCCTGATAGTGTGAGGTAATCTAATAATGTGGTCAACAACTATATTTTCATAGGCCTTTTTATCCTTAATATCTAGGTAAAATTCTTTTAGTATCAATATCCACCTCATTAACCTTGTCTTTTTTTGGTTTTCTTGATCAAATGCCTAAGTGAAACATGGTTAAAATAAATTGTTACTTTACTTGCTAACAGATATGTCCTAAATTTCTCTAAAGAAACAAAAATTGAAAAAACTCCTATATTTTTGTGTAATTTATTTAGGCTATTTCTAGGTTCTAATAATTATAGACTATCACTTGTGGCTGACTATTAAACTTCTAGAATATCACAGCTCCAAAAACCTTGTTTGAGGTATCACATGGTATCACAAAGGGGTTGTTTATGTTTGGTGGATATATTATGGGGGTTTTGGTCAAGATTTATTTGAGAATGTCAAAAGTTATCCAAAATGAATCATCAAATAAAATTTCATCCTCTTTCTTGAGTAGGTTAGTTAGGGTCAAAGCAATCTTGTTAAATTCCAAAACAAACTTTCTATAAAATGCATCATGGCCTAAACAGATATAATTTTTCTCACGGTTGTGGGGTAAGTTAGTGTATAAATAATATAAATATTAGCCTTATTCACTTAAATAACATATTTAAAAATTATGTGGCCCCAAATATATCCTTTATCCACCATGAAATGACAATTTTCCTATTTTTAAACCAAGATTTTCTCAATGCATTTCTTTATAACTTTTTCTGGAATTTCAAGTCAAGGAATTCATCCAAGAAGCTCTTGATTAGGATTGAAAAAATTTTTACCATGCAACGTTGATAAGTACATGGTAAATTTTATAAACTAAATTTAATCATTCGGTAAGCAAATGTATCAAAGAAACATGCAAATTCTATTTTATTCAAGTCTTCTAGAGCTATTGGGACCTAAAAATACCCAAATAATCCATCTAAGAAATAGTAGTTACCCTTCTCATCTATCCTCTATAACATTTGGTCTACAAAGGGAATAGGGAAGTGGTATTTTTGGTTCACATGATTTATTATCCTATAATCAATATAAACCCACCAACTATTCTGAATCTTAATGGGAACTAACTCATTATCCTCATTTTGAATAGTTGTGAATCCAGTCTTTTAGGAACTATATGAATGGGGCTCACTCATTGTGAGTTCAAAATAGAGTATAGGATTCTGTCTTCTAACAATATTTCAAATTCTTTTTTAACTACTCCCAATAGGGTCAAGTTGAGCCTCCTTTGGGGATGACTTATAGGTTTTGACTCATATTCTAAAAAAATATGATGCATACATGTGGAACGGATAATCCATGGGTTGTCTCCCAATTCCCTACCTATTGCCCTAATTTTTTGTTTTAGAATGTACAGAAGTTTATTATCTTGATTGGTATTTAAATTGTTTGAAATTATGACTAGAGGATTCTCATTTTATTAAAGGGAAACATATTTCAAGTTAGATGGTAGAAAGTTCAATTCAAATTCAAGGGGGTTTTCTAATGATGTTTTTATCTTGGTCTTATACATACTTTTAGTTTGAAAATTCAAGGTAGAAGTGTCAGTGATAGTCTTGAGTAGATGATAAAAATATTCCTCACCAACATCTTCAAACTATTCAACATGCAAAACAAATTCAAAATTAAATTCATTTTTGAAAAAAAATCATCATAGAAATTAGGTGAATCAAAGTATTATCCTAGTTGAATTATATTATCAAATATTTCAATCTCTTCCTTATAAAAATAATAAAATTTAAAAAGGTTCAATGTAAACACAAATTTCTCATCAGGGGGAGTTAATAATATTAAATTTCACTTTCTATTCTCCAAAATTTATGGAAAGTGTTCCTTCATCCATAATGTAAACATCAATAGGGAACAAAAAATCCTTCCATGCTCACCAGAACAACCTATAGAACTCCAATTGGGTGGGAAATGGATCAGTTGGAAGTTTTTATTATCAATTATGTGGGTTTGGGATATCCTATCTGTTATACTCCTCATGTACTAATCATGTTTTAATGATCACAAATCCTTTTCAACCTGGTTAAATCTTGTCAATTATATAAAATCATGTGTATTATTTTTTAATAATTCTCATGCTTTAAGAAGAGCCATTCAAGATCTTAATTTCTCTACATTCAGTTTAATTACTTTATACTATCCTCGATTTACTTTTATAATACCTTATTTGAAAAATGATTAAGTCTAATCCATTATATGATCATTATTGCTTATGTCTGAATATAGTTATTTTGAAAAGTCTAAGACACCGTGATTCTTCCACTGGTTATGTATTTCTGGAAAATTAAAGCAGACATCGTGACCATCAGACACCGTGACCATCAGATACCGTGAAAAAGACACCATGACATCCAGACACAGTGACCATCAAACACTATGAACAAGACACCGTGACATCGAGACATCGTGACCATCATACACCATGAACAAGACACCATGTCATCTAGACACCATGACCATCAGACACCGTGACCACGAGACACCATGACCAATCCAGAAACCGTGTGAAGGAGACACTATTTCCATGACATACTATCACACCGTTACCTAATATATTTTGTCATATTTTAATTTAATCTCTAACAGTTGTATTTGAAGACTTTAATGCACGGACATAATTAATGTTTCTTTGTAGACATATCATCGGATAGTACGAGGTACGAAGTGTAGAATACATGAAACCTGTCGGCCCTAACACATGCACTCCAAGATAAAAGAGTAGGGTGGCCCAAAAACAAGTGAAAAAAAGAGCTTGTATGAAGTATCATGACACAAAGAACGAGATGGTGGGCGTGAATGTGAGAACAATATACATTTTGGAGAATTGGTTCATGAAACTCGATTCTACTAAAGAACACACGAAGCATACTGAAATCCTGAGAACATCTTCACACTGTCAAACATCATGAAGAATACAAGCCGGATCATTCTGACTTTCAACACTCTGTTTTCTAGATGAGGACTCGAGTTCAATATCTGCTTCATCTCAAAAGTCCAGAGCTGCAAAGACTAACACTCATAGAAAATCTAAACTTATCTCAATCATTTTTCTCTATTGTGTATCTTTTTATTAACTTTTGAGTAGAGTTTGTTTCTATATTATAATACACTATATCTCCTGCATCAAACTAAAGGATACAAGATATCCTTACTCAAACATTTTTTTACTCTTGTGTATACCCATGGATAAGTGTGAAAGAGGTCCATGTGTGCCCTAGTAATTTATACCCACGAAGAACTGTGGAAGAGGTCCTTGTGCAACATGGATAGTCCTGTGTATTGTTGTTTAACCCCGATCCAGGGTGTGGATCAAGTTTATTTATATAAACTGCTTGGTGGTAGGTGATCACTAAGTGGAGTGGATTAGGTTTCAGCTTGAGACTGAACGACTTGTTGTATATCCGTTGTTCTTCTTACTTTAGTTTTCTCTATTTTACTACTCAATTGTATAATTCATAAATCACTAAACTTACTTTGATAGTTAATCTTGTAAAGAAGTTATGATTGCTTTGTCTTAGTAAAATAGTTTCAAAAGTAATTTTAATAACTATTATTATTACTGAGAAATAATCAATATTCTAAGAAGTTATTTAAATATTCAAACCTTTATAACCGTATTACTTTGATTAATTGGGTTGTATTTAACTTAAAGGGGAAATATTTTTAAGAACACCTTTTTAAACAGAAATTTTTATAGATACTCAATTCACCCCCCTCTAGAGTATTCTACTCTAACCAACATTTGGTATCAGAGGGTGTTTATTATGACTCTATTTAATCTTACTCAACTGTGATTGTAGTTGTACTTTAAAGATCTATAAATTTCTATTAATTCTAAATTTTTATCTCTTTAAACCTATTCTGTTATTATGGATAATATATTTAAAGGTGTTGCAACCAACAGACCACCATTCTTTAATGGAACCAACTATGCTCAATGGAAAACTAAAATGAAAATGCATTTAGAGAGTATGAGTTTTGAAATTTGGTCTGCCATTATAGATGAATATAAGATTCTTGCTACTGATAGAATCACATGGGATGAACCTACCAAAACTACCTACAATAACAATTGAAAATCTCTGAATGCTTTATTTTTCTTCTTAGTAGATGAGGAATTCAATAAAATTTCATCTTGTAAAACTGCCCATGAAATTTGGGATACCCTGTCTGTCTCACATGAAGGAACATCTAGTGTAAAATAAATGAGACTTAATACTTATAATATCAAATATGATAATTTTAAAATGAAACCTGATCATCCTATTTCTGACATGTATCTTAGGTTCAATGATATTGACAACATAATGATCTCACTTGGAAGAGAAGTCACTGCCAAGGAACAAATCATGAGAATTCTTAGATGTCTACCTAACAGATGGATGGGAACCTATGTTTCTATTAGAGATTCATGCGACATTATAAAGATACCTGTAAAAGAACTCATTGGGAAACTAATGATGTATAAAGAGGAACTGAAAGTAAACAAGGAGGAGGAGGATGAACCAAAAAGGAAATTTGTTGCATTCAAGACCACCACCTTTAAGCACAAAGACAAAGGGAAACTCGAAGATTCTGTAGAAAGCTCCACCAGTGAAAAATAATCACCTGATAGTGATGAGGATATGGCTCAATTATCTAGAATATTTAAAAGATTTTACAATAAGAATAAATTTTTACGAAATCCTAACTTCAAGGGAAAATATGACCAAAAAGGAAATTGGAAGAAGGACTGGAAAAGAAGTGACAAGGCTGATGAAATTTTATGCTATGAATATAAGCGCAAAGGACATATCAAGGCTGACTGTCCAAATCTCAAGTACAAAATGAAATATGAGGACAAGGACATGAAGTATAAAAAAATGAAAGCAACCTAGAGTGATTCTGAGGATAGTTCAAGCGACTTAGAAACATCACATGATGAACAAGAAAATAAATCCAATATGTGTTTTATGAAAAACACATCTGAGGTAACACTGTACTCCTTTGTACATAATTCATAATATTATGAAGATGAGAGTGACTCTGAGAACATGACTAATGAAGAAATTTTTGAATACTATAACATGCTTGAAGAAACATTCAATGAAATAAAAGAAAAATATAAATCATTGAAGAAACAACATGCTCTCACTGTGACTGTTAAATATGAAATCACAACTGAAAAAGAGAAAAATTCTCAAATTCTCAAAGAAAACAACTAATTAAAAATGTCTAATGAGAAATTGAAGAATGACCTTGAAAATTTTACTAATGGAAAGAATACCCTTACTCAAATTCTAGGAAAAAAATTTCCCCTAAATACAAGACTGACATTGGTTATCAACCTGGAAAAATAAATCTTGGTAGAAAAAAATTTGTTTCAAGATCTAGGACATATAGTTTTACTTCCAATTCTGGAAAAAAATCATCTAATTCAAGTTATGATACACTGTCTACTCTCTCAAATTTTTCCAGACCAAATAGAGTTTATTTTTCAAATACTTTACTTAATGCTTATAGGAAACCTATGAGGAAAATATGGGTTCCCAAAGCACTTATTACTAATGTTACCGGACCCAAACAAGTTTGGGTACCAAAATCTATTTTTGCTTGATCATTTTTGTAGTAAATATGCTTAAAGAGTTCATGTAAAATTATGTGGTACTTGGAAAGTGGATGTTCAAGACACATGACAAAAGACTAATCATGCTTCAAGAATCTAATAAAAATAGATGGAGGACATGTCACATTTAGTGACAATGCCAAAGGAAATATTATTGGCCTCGGCCAAATCTGTAACTCTCACTCAGTTTTAATTTCTAAAGTACTGTTTGTTGATGGATTAAAATATAATTTTCTTAGTATCTCACAATTATGTGGTGATTGATTTCATGTTATATTTGAAAATGATGCTTGAAATATCTTTAATTCTAAAGATTAATTAGTGTTTTATGATTTAAGAAATGAAAATGTTTACTCTATTAACTTATATTCCTTAGATTCTCAAAATGCTTCATGTTTAAGTGTATTTCATAAAGTGTCTTGGCTTTGGCATAGAAGACTAGGACACTGTAATATTCACTCCCTTATAAAGTTAACTAGAAAAATATTAGTTAAAGACTTACGCAAACTTGAGTTTCCAAATGGCAAAGTGTGTAATCCCTGTAAAAAGGGAAAAAACACAAAGTTTCCTTCAAACCAAAGAAAGAAGTGGCAAATTCTCAACCTCTCGAACTGGTTCACATGGATTTATTTGGACCATCTATAGTTTCTAGTTTAAATGGGAAGAACTATGTTTATTTTCATGTTGATGACTTTTAAAGATATACTTGGACCATATTTATAGATCACAAGAGTGAATCCTGCTTTACTAAATATGCCATGTTTGTAGAAAATCATAGTGAACTTAAAATTAAATCCTTAAGAATTGATCATGTCCATGAGTTTGAAAATCAAGAGTTTGAATCCTTTTGCTCACAAAATGGTTATAATCACAATTTCTCTGCCCCCAGAACACCTCAACAAAATGGATTTGTAGAAAGAAGAAATAGAAACCTGCAAGAGATTTCTAGAACTATGCTTAGTGAATATGACCTACCTATTTATTTTTGGCCTGAAGTTGTCAATACAGCATGATACATAATCAATAGAGTGTTGATCAGACCTATTCTTAAGAAGACTTCTTATGAGTTATAGAACAATAGAAAACCCAAAGTTAACTACTTCAAAGTTTTTGGATGTAAAGTCTATATTCTTAATACTAAGGAAAATCTTGAAAAATATTCATCCAAAAGTGATGAAGGTGTATTTTTAGGATATTCCATATCTAGTAAATCCAATAGAGTGTTCAATAAAATAACTAAATGTGTGTAAGAATCTATCCATGTCAAATTTGATGAAACTGGTCCACATGAGCCTAAAACCATTCTAGAGAACCTAAAGTATGATCTATCGAATCTGAACATCAATTCAAAATCCACAAACACTTCTGTGAAAGAATCTGTGAAAACTTTCAATTCTAGAAATTCCCTAGAATCAAGTCACAATGAACCTAGACCTGTTGATAAACCTAAAATCGCTAGTCCCACCTTTTCTAGAACTGTTAGAACTCTTAAGAACCATCCTTTAGATGTTGTTGTAAGAGACCTAGACAAAGGAACACAAAGTAGAGCTTCTCTTAGAAATCTGGTTGAACATCAAGTCTTATTGTCATAACTTTAACCTAAAAACATTAATGATGCTATCAATGATGAATTTTGGGTGATAGCTATGCAAGAAAAACTTAATCAGTTTGAAAGGAACAAAGTTTGGAAACTTGTTGAAAGACCTAAGGACACATTCACCATAGTCACTAAATGGGTTTTTAGAAATAAGGTGATGGGCTGGTAACATAGTTAGAAACAGGGATAGATTGGCCGCTCAAGGCTATAGTCAAGAAGAAGGAATTGACTATGAGGAGACCTTTACACCAGTATCCAGACTTGAAGCCATCAGAATCCCACTTGCCTATTCTACACATCTGAATTTCAAACTATATCAAATGGATGTTAAAAGTGAATTCTTAAATGGGTATATAGCTGAGGATGTTTTTGTTGAACAACCCCCTGGATTTACAAACCCTCATTTTCCAAATAATATTTTTAAATTATCCAAAGCTTTATATGGTTTAAAATAAGCTCTAAGAGCCTAGTATGATAGGCTGAGTACTTTTCTTATTTCCAAAGGTTTTATGAAAGGAATAGTTGATCCTACCCTTTTTATAAAATGAATTTCTAATGATATTTTAGTTCAAATCTGTGGATATGACATTATTTTTGGATCTTTAAGAAATTATTTATGTGTTGATTTTTCTAAAATGATGCAGAATGAATTTGAAATGAGTTTAATGGGTGAACTAAAATTCTTTCTCAGATTTCAAATCTTTCAAAATAATGATGGTATTATTTTAACTCAAATTAAATATACTAGAGATCTTCTAAAACATTTTGGATTGGATGGAACTAAAAGTAGTAACACTCCCATGAGTACCACTTGTAAGTTAGATCTTGATTAAGATGTAAAATATGTTGATCAACCCACTTATAGAGGAATGATCGGAAGTTTTCTCTACTTGACTGCAAGTAGACCTGACATTATGTTTAGTGTGTGTATGTCTGCTCGTTTTCAAGAAAATCCTAAAGAATCTCATTTAAATGTTGTAAAGAGAATTTTTAAATACCTCAAGCATACACCCAATCTAGGATTGTTCTATCCTATAGGATTTTCATTTGAATTAGTTTGTTATTCTAATGCTAAATTCTGTGGCTGTAAGTTAGATAGAAAAAGCACCTCTAGAACATTTCACTTTTTAGGAAACTCACTAGTATCATGGTGTAGTAAGAAACAAAATTCTATTTCATTATCTACTGTAGAAGCTAAATACATAGCTGCTGGCAGTTGTTGTGCAGAAATTTTGTGGATGAAACATACATTACTAGATTATGGATATCAATTTAGGCATGTACCTATAAACTGTGACAACACAAGTGCTATTAACATCTCAAAAAATCTTGTTTCACATTCTAGGACAAATTATATTGATGTAAGACATCACTTTTTGAGAGATGATTATCAAAAAGGTGATATCACTTTGGAATTAATTGGTACTAAGTATCATCTTGCTAATATATTTACCAAATAATTAAGTTCTAAAAGAATAGACTACATCATACATGAATTAGGAATGATAAATCTTAAGTAAATGTCTTATTGTTTCATGTTTACTATCTCACCATAAAGTTCATGTTTACTGTCTCACCATAAATTTCATGTTTACTATCTCACCATAAAGTTCATGTTTACTGTCTCACCGTAAAGTTCATGTTTACTATCTCACTGTAAAGTTCATGTGTACTGTCTCACTGTAATGCTCAGTTACTATCTCACCGTAACATTCATTCTCTGTCTCACCATAAAGACACGATATTATCTCACCATAAAGATTCTTTATTATTTTTTTTATATTTGAATTAAAAACTGCATCGTAGTAATTATCATTTTCACCTTTTTTGTTTTCCCACACTTTTTATTTTGGGACATTTGGTATTCCTAAATGATAAAATTAAATAAGTATCATTTGTTCTTCACACGAACTTTCTTCTATTAACTCATTAGTAACCTCTCTTTAAACCTACAACGCTTCTCTCTCTCAAACCTTTGGTGGATGCCCAAGATGAAATTCCCTTCATCATCGACTCCTGAGAAACGTAGTTCAAAGAAGAAGAAAATTGCACCCAAGCTAGCACCTGAAGGTCCTATAACCCCAAATCTGGTAAACCGAGTTGTTGTACCTGAGAAAGACGTTTTCCCCAAATGGATTCTATCAAGTAAGTCTCTGGTTATGAAATTTTTAAAAGAGAAAGGCTAGCTAGAGTGGTTTTCGAAGGAAGATATACCTATCTATCCTAAGTTAGTTGCTTAGTTTTATCAATATGTTCAGTTCACCTTTGAATCTGAAGATGGATATGTTGTGAGAAGCTGAATCAATGGGAAAAAATGATCATTCTCTTCGAGGTTATGGGATGCATGATTTAGGATACCTCATGAAGGCATCTGTGAGGATTATCAGAGAAGACCTCCACCTTCAATCTAATTCTTTGATCTGGAGGATGCTTTGAAAGCCTTAACTGGATATGGAACCAAGAGTAGATCCATTACTGCTGAACTAGATGGATAATCAAGGATTATTTTAAAGTTTATTTAGAATCTCGTTAGCCCCAGAAAAGGTGATTTTTTTTGTTTTGAAATACCATAATGTGTTTCTAATCCACCTTATGAAAAATGGGAATAAGATAAACCTTTTCAAGTATATCATTCACCACATGTGTGAACTGATTAAAGCCACATCCAAGTCAACCTCCCCATTTTACTCTCGTCTTATCTCAGACATGCTTCATGCCAAAGGTATGGTTGGACCTAATGAGGAAGTTATAAAGGATTGTGAGTACTTCCTTTTAAAAGTCTCTATCAAGAGGATGAAGATAAATTGGAACCCTTGGAAAAAGTCATGGGTAGAATACAATGATAGACTTTATGAAAAATTCAATCATGTGGAACATCCCTCAAGACCAAGGGATATTTCTGATCCTGGTTTGGAACCAGATGATGTTGTTGAATACTCCTCTGAAGAAGAAAAAGAAGAGGATGTTGTACCTCCCAGGGAAACTGTTTTTGTTGAGGAAGACAGTACTTCTATTCCTCATGAAGTTCTTGAAGAATAGGTCCCTGCTCCTAAAGATGTTGTTAATATTGAAGATCAACTCGAGGTTGAAACAGAATCGGTATCCAAAGAAACTGAAAAGAATTCCATGGAATAACCTATAATATAAGAGCTACCTATTATTCAAGATGTTAACCTTGAGGAACTCCCAGTGGAGTAATCTGTTCCTGAAATCATTCCTTCAGCTGAGGAAAGTATGGAGCTGGCTTTTCAACTGTCTAGGTAGGAAATGAGATAATAACTTCGAGATGAGTTTTTGGAATTAGATCAAGATCATAATCCTCTCAGTAATAAGAAGGATGCAACTGTTGAAGGGGAGAAACCCCCAAATCTGGAATCTATCGAAGTACCAAATCCGGTTGATCTAATCCTTATAAGAACTCGATATAATTTTCCCAGTTTCTATGATGTGGATGACTCTCAGCAAGTCTCAGCAAAAGGCCTTGACCTTTCCTATTTGTTCTAGTTGAAATCAGTCTCTAATATCACCCCTGCAAAGGAACCTGAAACCATATCAATCCCTATTTCTGAACCTTTATTAGAACAACCATCTTTTGTGAGTAAGGATGATCTAAAGGAATTTGGTGCTACCCTTTTGTCTGTTGTTGAAAAAGTTAGGAATTTCCAACCAGCTCTTGTGACTCATCTAAGTGAGAAAGATGCCTCTTTATTGTTGGAGAAAGTTATTTGGAAAATAAAACCCAAAAAACTTCATGATATTCAGGAAGTAAGAGTTGAGAACATACTACTTATTGATGAAGTGAAGACCCTAAGAGGTATGATTGAAGACATGAAGAAAGAGATGCATTTGAGATCAGAGAATATTTCTCATCCTGTAGAACCTGCTATTCCTCAAACCCCACAGAATTTTTTCTTTGAGATTCAAACTCACTTTTCTTCCTTAGATGAAAAGTTTTCAAAATGGAACAAACAGATAGTGAAAGAAATGTGAGAGCTTGTGGTTAATCTAAACAAACTCATTGATGAGTATACGGGGTGTCTTCAGAAAGTGCTGAATCAACTGAAATCTATCACCACCATGGTCAATGCTTCTAAATCCTCTGTTCAACCCTCTCAACCCTCTTTAGATAGTGATCTTCTCAAAATAGTGGTAAAAGAAGAGCTTCATACTGTGCTTAGTGGATTCAATAAAGATTCACTCTCAGTAGTTATCAAGAATAGTGACAGAGTTCTCAACCAGGTCCAAATCCATTCTAAAATTTCTAATGATGCTGAGAAAAATATTGCCAAGAAAGTGGATTTCTACTTCAACAGAATATTCTCCAAGACTGACATGAATAATCACTTCAAGTATCTTGTGGAAAATCTGTGGATTCCTCCTGTTACTCAAGCTTTCAATACCCAAGTCCAAAAGCTCACCGAGTTTATTCGGTTGCTAGAAAATTTTATGGAGAAGAAGGATGATTTTGAGAAATCCATGCAGTATGGTGGAGAGCTCATTATGGATTTCATTAAGCTTATGAGGCCTTACCTTCATGTACAGAGTAAAACCATTATTGCTCCTACAGCTGCACCTCTAAGACCTAGATTGCCTACCTTCACCTCTGCCCTAGTCTCCACTATTATGCCTGTCAGCCAAGCACTGAGTCAGATTAGGCATGTGATCCTTGATCAATAATTGCCTAGTTCTTCTACTACACCTACTCTGGCTCCCTCTGTTTTTTAAGGCCTTTCTTTACCTTCTCTATCGACCAGATCCCTCCCTTCTTCTACCTCCACTTCAGCTCCTATGGCTTCCTCTTATGCTGCTGCTGATAAAGGCAAAGAGAAGACCAATCAGTGAAGAAGGAAAATGTTTACACCTTTTTTATGGTAATCCTGTTTCATTTTATTTACTCTTTGTAATGTCACTCCCTTTATCTAATATATTATGCATGTTTCTTGTCACTTTTGTTCTTATTTTTTATTAATGCTTTTGGATAATCCCAAAAGGGGGAGAAATCTATAATCACTCTATGATATGTTATAGACACCTTGGAGAACTCATTTACTATATATATACTACATATAATTTAGAACTATCTTGTTAGTTCATATACTTTAATCTTATATGATTTGTGATCATTAAAAAGGGGGATATTGTTGGACTCCTCATGCACTAATCATGTTTTAATGATTAAAAATCCTATTCAACCTGGTTAAATCCTGTCAATTATATCAAATCATGTGTATTATTGTTTAAGTATTCTCATGCTTTAAGAAGAGCCATTCAAGACCTTAATTGCTCTACATTCAGTTTAATTACTTTATACTATCCTTGATTTACTTTTATAATACCTTATTTGACAAATGATTAAGTCTAATCCATTCTATGATCATCATTGCTTAAGTTTGAATACAGTTATTTTGAAAATTCTGAGACACCATGAGTCTACCATTGGTTATGTCTTTCTAGAAAAGTAAATTAGATATTGTGACCATCAGACACCATGACCATCAGACACCGTGAACAAGACACCATGACATCCAAACACTGTGACCATCAGACACCGTAAACAAGACACCATGGCATCCATACACCGTGACCATCAGACACCGGGAATAAGAGAATGTGACATCCAGACACCATGACCATCAGACACTGTGAACAAGACACCGTGACATCCAGACACCGTGACCATCAGACACCGTGACCACAACACACCATGACCAATTCAAACACCGTGTGAAGGAGACACTATTTCCATGACATACTATCACATCATTTCCTAATGTATTTTTTCATATTTTAATTTAATCTCTAACGGTTGTATTTGAAGACTTTAATGCACTGACATAATTAATGTTTCTTTGTAGACATATCATCAGACAGTACGAGGTACAAGGTGCAGAATACATGCAACCTGTCGGCCCCAACACATGCACTCCAAGATATTTAGTAGTGCGGCCTGAAAACAAGTGAAAAAAAGAGCTGTTATGAAGTAGCATGACACAAAGAACAATTTGGTGGGCGTGAACATGAGAAAAATATATATTTTATAGAATTGGATCATACAAATAGATTCTTCCGAAGAACATAAGAAGCATACTGAAATCCTGAGAACATCTACACACTTTCAAACATCGCAAAGAACACAAGACAGATCTTTCTAACTTGCGACACTCTGTTTTCTAGACGAGGACCCGAGTTCTTCATCGGCTTCATCTCAGAAGTCCGGAGTTGGAAATACTAACACTCAAAGCACTTATAAACCTATCTCAATCGTTTTTCTCTATTGTGTATCTTTTTATTAACTTTTGAGAAGTTTTTGTTTATGTACAATAACGCACTCTATCTCCTGCATAAAACTGAAGGATACAAGATATCCTTACTCAAAAATTCTTTTACTCTTGTTTATACCCACAGATAAGTGTGGAAGAGGTCCCTATGTGTCATGGTAGTTTTTACCCATGAAGAACTATGGAAGAGTTCCTTGTGCAACATGGAAAGTCCTGTGTACTGTTGTTTAACCCCGATTCAAGGTGTGGATCAAGTTTATTTATATAAACTACTTAGTGTCAGGTAATCACCAAGTGGAGTGGATTAGGTCTCGTCTTGAGACTAAACCACTTGTTGTATATCCGTTGTGCAGCTTACTTTAGTTTTCTCTGTTTTACTGCTCAACTGTATAATTTAGAAATCACTAAACAAACTTCGATAGTTAATCTTGGAAAGAAGTTATAATTGACTTGTATTAGTAAAATAGATTCAAAAGTAATATTAATAACTATTATTATTACTTATAAATAATCAATCTTCTAAGAAGTTATTTAAATAGTAAAACCTTTATAACTGTATTGCTTTGATTAACTGGGTTGTATTTAACTTGAAGGGGAAATATTTTTGAGAACACCTTTTTAAACAGATTTTTATAGATACTCAATTAACCCCACCCCACCCCCCCTATTGAGTATTCTACTCCTACCGACACTATCTATATGGAATAATAAACTGAGTAAATCATTACATTAATTAATTCTCCCAAGTCACATAATGAATTTGAAAAGGTGAGTTCTCCTAGGGTTCAAGGGATAGTGAAAGTACCAAGATCTTATCATTTCTTAGAAAATTGTGGGGTAAAAAGGGAAGATACATTTCTACCTAAATTTACCTTTTCATGTCCTTTAAATTTACTCTTCCTTGTATACATATCCTTGAGAAATATTTCATAACTTAGGATTTGGTGGATTTTTTCTAGAAAAGGGATATTGATCTCCATTCTTTTGAATATATCCAAGATCTATTATTGTGATATTTCTTAATTTATTTTCTTGTATGGTTTTATCCTTGTGTTAATGGGGTTTTTGGTTGATATAGTTCTTCATTGTTTTCCTTCTCCTTGTCCTTCTTCACTGGGGGTGTCTCTATAGGTACTTCTTCTTTAGGTTATTTTTTGGGGGTATATTATTCAGGTACATTGGGTTATCCACTTCCAACTTCATCTTGAGATTGTTATTATTCAATATTATTCAAATACTTAACACTCCTTAAAGAAATGGAACTAATATTACCATTAGGTTTAGGTATTTATTAAGAAAGGATTTTAGTTAAACCTTAGTTTTCCAAGTTATTGATGGAAGTCATGTTCTGGCCGAATTTTCTATGAAGCTCCTTCAGTGTTGATATGTGAGTTATTAGAGTATCTTGTTGAGTGGTGTGAGACTCCAAAAGTTGTTTCATTATTTCCTTCATGGAAGGTTATTCATTATATCCTTGTTAGTTTCTTTTAATGGGTCATAAACTACTTCTTTAAAAGGGAAGTGGCTGGAAAGATGGTTGAAAATTCTATCGAACATATGGTATTTTGGGATGTTGGTTCCCAAAACTATATTAAATGTTGGAATATTATATTAATCCTTGATTATAGATTTTTTTTCTAGTAATTCTTCTATAACATGGCATCACAACTTTTAGTTCCTGAAACTTGAGAGCAGCCATCATTGTAGCGGTCCAAAGAGAGGAAAATCTGGCATACTCTTGGGGGCATGGAAGTTGATATTTCCTATACTTTGTTCAAGACAAGCTATCTCACAATATAGGTTAGTTATTTGGTTTTTTTTCAATTAAATGAAAGTTATAAATATTTACCTCATGTACTCCACTTTTTGTGGTTCTTGTGATGAATTCCTGATATTTTTAGGAGATTCTATATATTATCTATCTAACTTCAGTAGAGGACTTGTCAATAAGTGATCCTCTAGAGTAATAATCCAAAAGGTTCCAATAATTTTCCATCAATACTTAGTAAAATAATTCCAAGAAATTATGATATTCATAGGGACTTTGTGGACCGGATGTTGTTAGCCTCTTAAATATCTCCTAAAACTCATAAATTGTTTCTCCTCATTCTTATTTGATTCTATATATCTCCTTTCTTGGCTAGGAACTCCTTGATGTAGGGAAAATTTTCTAGAGTAAGACCTTCTGTAGTTCATCCCAGGTGGTGACCTCTCTAGGTTATAGGGCCACTCCTTAGAATACCCTTCAAAGGATAATGGAAACACCTTCCAAATGACCTGGTATTTTGAAACTCCTCTAGGTTTAAATTTACTATAAAAATTTATATATTCTATTAAGTTTCATTTATGATCCTCTCCTACCAAGCCATAAAACTCTGGCAGGAATTGTATCATTCCAGTTCTGATCTTGAAATTTTTTTGGTTATTAGGTTGTGGAATCCAATTATAATTATTGAAATTAGGTGCATATAACTCTCTCAAAGTCCTATTTACTTGATCTAGGTTTTCCAATATTTTTTCACTTCCTAAGGTGACTCTAGTGGAATAAGAAGTTGAGGAGTGAGAGTTATCCAATGGAATTGTGAAAAAATCTATCTTTACTACCTCAGTGGTTCTTAAATTCCTGATCCTTTCTAGAATAATCCTTTCAACATATGGATCAAAACTATTAAGGTGAGATGAACTAGATCTAGTTAGGTGTTGAAATCATTTTAAACAAAACAAAATAGGAAACCAACACTGGCCCTCCTGGAAAATAGTGTTTGGTTGATGAGAGGCGATTTGTGGGTCCCTCAACAAACAAATATATAAAACCATTTTTAATGTGGTGGTATTGGGACTCGAGTTTTCTTCAGAGAGAAGATTATTATGGGTATGTTATTCTCTTTTTTTAAGGGTTCAATGTGTAAAAATATTTATTAAATTGAGTTGAGGATGCAATTAAATTAGTTTTTGGATTTGGTATTTAAAAATAGTGGCCCAACTTTGTATAACCCCCACTTAACCATTAAATTATTATTCTATTTTTTTAATCTCATGTTCTCTATCTAATCAAGTGAAACCTCATTGATTACCCTATCCTAGTTGTTTTGGATCAAGTTGAAGGAAAAAAATCATTACACCCACTACCATCACCAATCCTGGTGATTGGAAATCTCTTATCACCCTTAGATCAACCCACTAATCATGATCAAAAAAATTAAAGATAACCTAAGTGGACTTTGTGTTCAATATGTATAATGATGGATGAATAATTTAAAATGCACAGAATAAAAGGAAATATCTTAATTCCCTAAACATTCAAATAAGTCCAAAAAATAGAAGAGATTATCAGCAAAAATTCTAAATTCATTAAGAGGGTAAGAAGAATATACTTAACTAAAAAACTAATTTCTTAATGTATAATCACTATAGAATTATAAAAAAATTAAAAATAAATGAAATTGAGACAATAGATCAGTTTTCTTGAGTAGTTTTGGTTTTATCCCCTTCTTCAGTAAACATTTTGTCTTCTTATAGAGATGTTCAGGACCTTACTTGTAGTAGCTTCTCTTTCTACATGTGTCACACAGACTCCTTTTCATCCATTGAATACTAAAACTTTGATAATCTCCTCAATTTCAATTTTCAATTCCTCCTCCTTTGATTTACGCAATTAGCAAAGCTTGAGGGTCACAGTTGGGAATCTTGAATCTTTCAGCTTCCTTGATATTACCCCATAATATCCATTTACTCCCTCATTTAGATGTGTGCTTCATAGAATATTTTTTCCCCTATTTTTTCAAGCACCAGTAATTGGTTTCATTTTTATTTTAGTTCTTATTTTACAGTTTTTTGAATTTTCAAATTTTTATCCCCACAACTAGAATTTTGGCCAAGTCATGGACTTACCATATGAAGGGAAGTCATGATTTATCAAAATGAACATACTTTCAACCTAGGGACACAATTGGTTTTATAGTATCTTGATGGGAATGGTTGGTTGAGTGGCGTGGTTGATCAGAAATGATCATGCGATTGGTTTACTCGTGTAGTAGATTGAGATCATTGTGTGGTTGCTTCAACATGATTGTGCAGCTGATTCATCCATAGTAGTTGATTATATACCTTCTTAAAGTTTATTCCCACATGGGGACCGATTCTATGATGTGGAGACTTAGGCAGCATCATAGGGATTGGTTTTTTAGCATAGTCATGGTCCATTAAATATAGGGTTCTGAAATGGTATCTTTGAACTCCTTATTGATTTAGGGGTGGCTTCAACATGGTACTAGACAAAAATGTAGTGTGGTTTTGATATGGGATTTGTAGAATATTTGTGGTCCTTATGATGTTGAGGATTGATATGATGGTTTTAGTGACACTATTGACTTGAGGGTAGTTATGGTGTAGGCATATGTTGCAGCGTGGAGCCCTTGGGGATTGGGTTTCTTGTCTTTATTGATTTAGGGGAAGCTACGATGTAGTGCCTTGGGTTTCACCACAGCCTTATCCTGGGTTTCTAGGATCTGAGAGAGATAGGGTGTAGATTGTACCATGTATTTCAAATGGGTTTTGGATTCAAACCATTACAACGTAGCCTCCCATTTTGTTTTGTGGATTGGGTGAAAACCCTAGGGATTTTCACGTTATCAAGGCGATTGTGTTGTGGTTTTATATTTTAAATTGATAATGTAAATTCAGGACCCCTCTAGAAATATTCATAATTTAACCATTCTCCTCATAACCCTAGGTGGTATGAGGTCCTCATTCAGATACTTTAATACCCCTTTTCTAGGTTTTATCCCCCGTCTTCTAGAGATCAATTCTTTTTTATATGAGGTTAGTTTCTTCTTCTCTAATGGTTATTTTCTCACTCATTATCTCTTTCCATGTTATGGTTGTTGGTTTACTTCGATTATCAAGGGGTTTCTATTAGCCTTTTATAGAAGATCCATGGTGGGATGTCTATAAGGATCATTAATTCCTTGCAGTATAGGTGATTAGAGATTGGGGGGATCCATGTATTCTCTTTTTTATGTGCAAGTGTGAGATTATCATGTTTTAGTTTTTTTGGGTAATGATGGAATTGACCTAAAAAGAGATAATAACTAGAAATTAAGAATATATCAGAAGGGTTTTTGATCACATGTGGTGTTTCTCTTTTGTTGATTCCTCTTGTTACTTTCCAGATAGTATGCTATATATTTGCTCTAATTATTGTTGTTGTTTATCATGATTGCTATTATTTAAATTTGTAAAAAAATTAGATATGGTAATGATGAAGTGATTAATGAAAGAGGCATGTGAAATTAATCTTTATTCTTCCATGAAATCCGTTGAATATGAAAGTGTTGATTTATCATGATTATTTGTTGATTCTTATCTATTTATAGTTATTGATAAAAAGTTTATTGTTGCTAAAACTTGTGCATAATAAATCAGTTAATTCAAGATGATAAAGAAAAAAAATTCTAGAGAAAAATATTTGGGGCTGAGCGAGCTCGTATTTGTTTGTTAAACACTTGTATGCCTTAGATTCATGGACTTAGTTTTCTATTGAGTATATGTGATAAAAATATTTTAGTTGTTATGTGTATATTATCCAGAATGGTAGATCCTTACTATGATTTATGTGTGGGGTTCGGAATGGTTGGGATAGATGGAATAAGTTGAGATATGGTCTTTCTTGTTGGTTAATCATTGGGATATTGGGATTGGTAGCATAATATGAGAGTTGGTCTCACCTGCTATTGAGTTTTTGTGATTACTTGTTAATGGGTTATTTAGTTTGGGTTGAGATCTAAGATTTCCTGATTTTTTTTGTAGTTTTATTTTTAGGGTTGATTCATTGAATAGTTGTTTTTTTAAATTACCAACTGCCTATTGTAGTAAGCTTATGCACCGCGGGTGAATTTTTCTTATAGTGGTTTAGGATGATTCATAGAGTACCCAAAAAATATGGAATGGTAAATGAATTAATATTGAACTCATGAGACGGGTTTTGATATTGGTAATGTTGAATAATGGAAACCATGGGATGGTTGGAATGAATGATCTAAGATAATGTGATGGAAATCTAGAAATTGTAATGTGAATTATAAATCATGTTGTTTTTCAATAAAATTAATTAATTAAACAATAATTTTTAATGGGGTTTAATGAATGAATAATTTATTGATTCTTAAAAAATATTGTTAATGATGTTGAATCTTTCTGTTTATGTGCTTACATGAAATCTAGTTTCCTGGAACTTAGTGGTGGCAGTCGAGTGTCATGTGGGGTGGTATCTATAGTGAATTTTAAGGATACTTAGTTTCCCTTAGTGTGGTGGTGTGTGATATATTCTTAAATTTTATAATTTCATATGTTCCACTTCATGAGTAGGGAAGGAAAATGATTCCCAAATGTTTTTTATGGGTGTTTTCCTCAACATTCAGGTTGGTAAGGAAATGAATGGTTGATTTCTCCCTCTTCTAAACTTTTCCTTTATATATATCATGATGTGTAGGCATATCTGGGCTATAATGGATTAAATTCTAGGGTATGTGTCTATACGGGATATAATGGATCTTGGTTTTACCATACTTTTGTGTGTATAATGTAGTGGTTTTTGGTTATAACACATACTTATATTCTAAATATAATGATTGTGGTTTCCTATAGGTTTACTTTCATGGGTCATAAGTCCTTGCATCAAGCCCTCAGAACACAGTTTACCATGAGTACGGCTTATCATCCTCAAACAGATGGAATTCCTGAATAAAAAATCCAAGCATTGAAGGAAATTCATAGTGATTGTGTAATGTATCTTGGTGGATCATGTGAAGAGAATTTTCCATTATTTGAGTTCTCTTATAATAAAATTTATCAATCCTCGATATATATGGATCCTTTTGAAGAATTGTATGGTAATCCTTGTTTTTCTCCAATTTATTGGGTGGAAATAGGTGAGACTTCACTAATTGGACCCAGACTTGTGAAATACACAACAGAAAAGATTTAGTTGATCAGAAAGAGGATGGATATGGCTCAGAGTCTTCATAAATCATATTCAGATCATTGTCAGTGACAGTTTTCATTTTATTTGAGTGATCATGTGTTCTTGATAATCTCTCTAGGGCTTGGGCAGTGTTGTTTTGGTAAACAGGGAAAGTTTTTACATCAGTACATAGGCCATTTTGATATACTTTAATGATTTGGTGAGGTGGAATATTGGTTGGATTTCCCACCAAGGTTTAGTTTAGTGCACAATATGTTTCATGTATCTCAGCTAAATAAGTATCAACTTGATCCTAACTATGTGATTATATGGGATCATGTTGACCTAGATCTATATTCTTCATTAATTCATGTACCAGTATGGATTGTGGGTAGGAAAGAGAAGATATTGTGTGAGAGAATCATCGATCTAGTGTAGATTTTATGGAAACATGGTAATATTCTAGAAGAAATATTGGGGAGTGAGAAGGAAATGATGGAGCAATAGCCTGAACTCTTCCATGGCAGTGGGGTTAAACTACTTTTTGAGGATAGAAAGGCTAATGGTGGGGAGAATGTAGCACCCTTGGTTTCAAGTACATGACCCTTTATTAATTTATTTTCAGTCTATATAATTCTTTTTTGAGGGTGGTTATGAGGGGTTTTGGCATGTTTTAGAGGCATTTCTGAATGTGCATGATTTTTCCATGTTTAGTAAAAATTGTGCACTACCTCTAGGAAATTGTGAAAGGGAAGATAGTGGGCACTAATTAGATGCATGGTTCATCCAAACCATGAGAGTTCTTGGGGGAAACTATGATTCTTAAAATAGAGTAAAATGCACATTTGTCATACGATTTGTCTAATTGTGATATCCAACTATGTGAGGTGTGGCTATAAGATAGTATCACGACACCTTCAGCACTCAGTTTTCCAAACCATGATGCCTAATCATGTGGCATACAGTTGGCCCTCTTTAAATTTTGTATCTAATCTGAATAAATCCTTTTGACCCTCGTTTTTTCCCTAATCCCTCCATAACCTAAATTCCTTTTTCTCCCAAGGCATGAGATGTGATCCTCTTCTATATGGGAGATATCCTTAGGCAAATAAAAGTGTTTTTTAGTCCCCTATTCATCATTAAGTACATGTTCTTCCTCATTCTTCTTAGATCCAAGGTCATTATCTCTCTCAAAATAATATATCTAGACTCCTATGGATATATATATATGTGTTGTGATGGTTTTAATGATGAAATAGTGTTGGGTGGTATAAAGAAAATTTGGTTTGTGATTAGATCTTGAAGTTTTGTAATGTTGTTCTTCATTTTTACCAACCGTTTATAGGTAAGTGGATTATCTCTTATCTCCAATTAATTTATATTTTTAAGGATTGGTGTTAATTAAATTATTTTATTGAAATTTTTGTAAAAACTATGTATGGTTATTGAGTGAAATATCATTTGAGTTATGGATTTAGATTTTTGGAAATTGGATGGTCTGTGGAACATTCCCTTTGGTGATAATTTTAAAATCGTGATTTTAAAATTATGGTTTTGTTTTGACGCATGGAAAATATTTATTGAAATATTTTAAAAAAATAAATGTTTTATATGGAATGGTTTGGAATGGAATTTGTAATAAAAGGTTGGTGTGGATTTATTTTGTTTTACATATCCCTAGATAAGGTAAATGTTCCATTTGGGTATAAATGCATGACCCGAAATAAGGGGAGTGTTCCATTAGGGAACTTTTACATTGGTCACCTTGTAATGACATGGTGGATTGACTAGATACTATTCATGAGTGTGGAATAGTCACTTGGGAATGCATGGTGTGTGTGGTGGATACATGGTTATGAGTATAAAAAAATGACTGTAAAATGGTTTATTATTGTAAACATTTTCCATGGGAAATTGTTTACGGATTTGATATAAAGTATTTTAACTATCTTTAAATTGTTTTATATAAATTATGATGACATGTTTTGTCCTAGTGGAATGAGTTGGAAAGTCCTTGGGGAGATCCTACTGAGTTTAGAATCACCCCCTTCTTGGACATTATTGTGTGCTTTTAGATTTCAATTCTTTAGTGATGCTTCATTATATCGTGGCCTTTTCATGTGGAGTTGTATCTTGGAGTGATTTGGGTGTTGGTGGTTAATGTCACTTTGGAGTTTTGAGTTTTGTGGTATTTTGGTCCCCTTTGAGTATGTTTTTTGGTTTTTTCTTTTACTCTGATATGGTTCATTGGTTTGGTTATGTTTTGAGTTGTATTTTGTATTCATGCATCATATAGATGTTTGGTTGGTAATTGTTTCTGTAGTTTGGATGTTTTATCTTTCAAAGGAAAAATCATCCCCAAATGTTATTGAGGTCCTTGGAATTTATTTCCATCCTTTGGTGTCTTGGGGATGTCACATAAGGCCTTGTAGCTCTCTGTCACTCTTCAAGCCAATGAGAAGGGTAGGATGTTACATAAGGACTAAAATATGATCCATATACAACATGTATACAAAATACATCTATATGAAACTTCATGTGGTATACTTAGTAGGTCATCCAACACACACAAAGAATCTTATTCTTTTTTTTATACTACATGATTATATTTTGTATCTCTATACAATAACCCCACTCACGTTAACCTTAAAATTTCATCATAACTTATAATACTCCATGATGAACATCGGTTAGGGATAAACTCAAAGTCATAATATGGGAGGTCAATTATCATTGAACTTCAAAAAAATGCATATTTATATATATATTTATGTAGCCAACATGAAAAATAATAAAATAGAGGTTTCCTTTAATGATACATTTTAATATTCTTAACCTATTTAATAATATTTAAAAACATCAACATAATCACTAGTTTATAATATCATATATGATAAATTTCCAGATCGGATTTATGATTGTTACACTTTCTGGGTTTTGTTAACTAATTACATCATATGTAATTCCTGTCACACATACATATATATATATATATCTGTGTGTGTGTGTGTGACTATATGATAAAACTCTCCTACTAAACTCTTTAGTGAGAAACATCTATGAAGAAATATAATTTTAATAATGGTGGGATTTAGGAATCACATTCCTAAAAGTTCAATTTTTGAACATATTCAATCTTCTAAACTTTACAACATCAAATTTTATACTATCAACTTTTGTTATCTATTTATAACTCTTTCTAAGTTTATCATCATTATCCTTGGAACCCTATTCCATAACTTTTCCTAAGTGAAAATTACTTTAATACAGTTACTAAATGTAACCCTTACATTTCTATTTATTGTCATACCGTAAACTATTTTAGGATATTCAAGAGTAATTCACTTTTCATTTTGACCCGTATGATCCTTAAAGAAATAGTGTCTTTCAATTTTCATGATAACTAAATGTAACTTTTTACATTTTTCTTGATCATGAAATATCCTAAACTCTTTTAGGATATTGAGTGAAAAATATATATAATTTTAAACAATAATAATCCTTTAGGAAAAAGTGATATTCACTTTCTAAATGGATACTAAATATAACACTTAAATTTTTATTAACCATCACATATCATAAACATTTTAGTTTATTCAGTTAAAATAACTTTATATTGATATTGGTGTAATCCTTTATTTGTTAACGTTGAACTTGTTTAAGTCCAAACATACTCCCACCAACCTCTTAGACATTATATTCTCTTCAAAATATTATGATAAGATATAAAAACCCTTTTATGTTAAGAAATAGAATTTATTTCCTTTTAGTAGGAATGTTTAAAAAATAAACTATTATTTTCATATGTGATATTCAATATGTTTAGATTATTTTTTCATTGAGAAGAAACCTTTGTTAGAATATAATTTTGATGGTTGGTGAGAATACATTCCATTGTGTTTTAAAAAAAACTGGATAAACACTTATATCCTAGATAACCACTTTTATCCATATATTCTTCTATAAAAATGTTATATATTCTGATGAATCATAATCCATGTGTATATAATTAATCATCTCATGTTTTTCATAACAACTTTTTGTTAACGAACATCTTCTCTTATCACATAAGAGAAATGAGATGAAGATACACATATTTTACTTAGATTAATTTGAACATGATAAAATCTTTTACATTCAAATATTTGATGTATTAATTATTTACTTCGTATCATGAATATAAACTACAATCTCAATCAATTCTTCATTTTATTTTGAACTCTTGTATATTTACAATAGTTTGTAAAATATAGATTTGGTATCATATAACTTTCAAAATAAAATAATTAATTTCTATAAGATCCATACCTAACATGTACATTCCAGGGATTTTTAAAAACTCCTTTAGGAATATTTTGGATAATCTGATCATATTGAATTATTACTCTTCCTTCCTGAAAATCCTAGGTTTTAGGACCTTGATTGTATTTTTAAAGAAACATTGTTAAAATTTTCAACTAAATTTTCTTCTTCCAGTTTAAAATTTTACCTACTTATATTATCTATAAAATAATTTAAATCCTATACATAAAACACATGTTTCATATATATTCCCAACACTTTGAGAATATTGTGTAAATTTTATTTTAATTCAATCATATTGTCAGAACATTTCCATGGATGACAATAGGATAAATTCTCTAACCAGAAAAAGTCATTTTTAGTCTCTCCTTAAATAATTTTATAGAATTAAAAAAACATAAACCATGTATTGAAAACACCCATATCATTTCATTTAAACAAATATTGTTTACATGCTCTTCTCAAAAGCTAAATGAGATTAGAAAAACATCTTATGAAAATTTTATCCAAGATTGAAGTATCCAAGTTATCAATGCAGCAACTCCTTTTCTCCATTACTTGAAATCAAACTGCATGCTTCAATTATTTTAACCTTCTGACCTTATATATATTTATAATAATTTGGAGAATGTATAGTTGATATCATATATCTATCAGAATAAAATAATTTATTTTTATAACTGATAAATTTTTAAGGAAACCTTTAGTCACATCAAGTCATCAACATATTCAATCATTATACATATAGTTTTGAGTATATGTGACTAAATTTACTTAAATCATTAAAATACCCAATAATATTTATTACATGAGTAGTGACTAATATTTATTTGGCCATTTTTCATCTAATTCCTTTAAAAACTTGAATGAATCACTCTATTCTTTCATAAGAATCTAGTCTCACTTGTTGAATAACTTTAACACTTGTTTACTTGGGAAGGAAATCTTCCAACACATATAATTTTCCTTAATAACTTTTCTTAAATCACCAATCTTTCTTAAGAACTATTCTTAAGTTACCATTCTTAATAGGTACTTACATTAAACTTCTCTCTATCAAGGATTTATCATAAAGATTATCCTAATGATGTTGATGATATTATCTACAATATAATATTTTATCATATGAGTATCATGTTTTTATAACCATTTAATAAGGACTTTTATTAAAGTATATCCCATTAAAATTATGTACTTTATTAAATCTGCCATATCCATTAGTGGTTCAAGATACATATTTTACCATGACTTACAATAGATTTCATGTAAATAATCCATGACTATATCTGGTAGAAAAAAATTTCAATCATATCATATATGACTCTTGGATAGTTGAGAAAACAACTCATTATCCAATCAATAATATGGATAAACCAAGATATATTTCTATGGTATCCTAACTATTATGATTTCCTAGCTAAGTGTAACCCAAAACAATCTCTAATAATAAGACAACAAAGGTCAATCAAGGGATGCTCATGCTAAGCTCGAAAATACCATCATGATAATCCAAATTTAGTTATAACTTGCTTATCTTACACAAGATAATTCATGGGTACTCATGCTAAACTCCCCAATACCTCATTGAATGATCGAGGTCTTGACAAGTGATGCATTGTAAGGAATATAACACTTATTATTTGAAGGGGATTAAATCTCACCATATTATCTCATGTTATTCACTTTTTTCATTCATGATTTTTAGTGATTTATTTTGGAATCTTATCCCCCAACCAAACCAATATGTTCAATCCATACCAGTGTGTAAATATTTACACAACCCATAAGTTTGTGTTATTCACCCAAAAATAAAAGTCAAGTATATTCATACATATCTGAATACATCGTATGCATAAGGTGCATGAACGATTCATGTAAAGGTATAGAGTAATATGAAATTGAAAATATCCACATGATCAAGTCCAAAGTGATAGATAACCAACCCCATTCACCATTCTAGACAAGGCATAATCCTCCATGTTGGTAGGTTGTTCAACCTCAAGTCCCACTACCCAGGGATACTTTACTTGAGAGATAATTCAATTCATCACAACTCTAACACCTAATATGAAAAAACTATATTCAAAAACTAAATTCAAGATGATAACTTCAATTATAAATCTAGGTCAAGGTAGATGAAAAAACAAATTCATTATATAATCATTCATGGCATGCAATGCAAGGCTCTATCCTAGAAGTAGTTTGACATTTTATAGACAATATTCAAATTTCTTAAACAATTTATTAAACATGAATATAGCAGGGAATAAACTTTTAAATAAAAAGGAAAAAATCAAATATTTAAACAAGAGATAAATTTTTATAAACAATTCATAAATAAAAACTAATTATAATCCCTTTTATAATTTTACCTTTAACATTATGAACATTCCATAATTTTGAATATAAAAATTTTATATTCATTCCAATATGAACTCTTTATATTATGTAAACATTTTACATAATATAAATATCATACACTTTATCATTATTTAAACCTTGATCATATCATTCATCAAAATACTTTTTGATATGGATTAAATAATATATAAATAAATCCCTTTTAATTTGAACAATTAAAATTAATTAATTATGAACAATTAATAATTTAAATTTAAAAATTTTATATTTTGGTATTATTTTATAATTTATAACACTTTATAAATTATTTCTTATAATTTATAAATAAACACTTATTTTAATATCATAATTCTTGCCATAAAATTTTTTAAAAGGTATTTTAAATATTAACATCTAATATTTAAGGAATATTTAATAATAAAAGTTTCGTAAAAATTTATTAATTAATTATAAACCCTTTCAAATTAATTAATAAATTAACCATTTATTAATTAATAAATATCCCCTAAAATACCTTTTAAAATGATTTATAAACATTTTAAAAACCATTTAAATCAGTTTATATGTTAAAAACATTTTTTAACATTTTTTAAAACAATTTGTTTTACCCTAAAGCGGAGTCCATATTCTACATAAGGGTAAGCTCCTTTTTCCCTTACGTAAGCCATCTAGAATACTTTGAGTAAAGGTAGGTCACTACCAATATTTGTGCAGATTTAAAATAATATATTATATAAAGGTAATACATAAATTACCTTTAAGAGGCTCATTCCATGTAAAAGGAGTGATGTATGTAAGGGTAAAGCGGTGTGACCCTTACATAGTACAATCTATGTAAGGGTAATGTCTTATATATATTTCAAAAAAAATTATTCATTTCAAGCATAGATTTACAAATTTAAAAAAAAATTGTAGAATTTGAAAAAAAATCTTTGTTTTTCATGATTTATTCATTCCAAGAAATATTACAACTATCTAAAGCATGGGTTCCCTTTGATTCCACTAAAGGGTCTTTAAAAAATCTAATAATGTTTATCAGAAGTCACAAAAGTGATTTAAAACCCTTCCTGATGATCTCTGTGTAAGATAATATGAGATTGTGTATAAAACTAAAATGAAGAAATATTATAAATTATGCACATTTATCTAAAGATATTATGATATATCTTCATCTTCATATGCATTTGATGAAGATCACATAAGGCAACTGAAAGACATCCCCTCTCCATGGTGTATCCATGGTCTGAACAAATCATATGACATTCAGATGAGATCTATTCTATATTCATGACATGCTAGTGCCTCAAACACAAAGGAGAAGAATAAAAAGATTTTTTCAGGTACTGGGGAGATTTCATCCAAGTATCATCGAAGCATAATCACACCAAGACATTTCATAATAGTGATCTATTTAAAGCCTTAAAGATTCTCCTCAGTGAATATAGAAATAACTTTTGTGTTAATAATTCATGATTTAATTACACTTCCATTTCACGTATAAATGCATCAACTCCCTTGATATTTAACATTCTAAAATGGTTTCTGTAAATGATATCTTGGGTAGATAATAGTATGGGTTTCTAACACACACACACGAAATAATATACCCAATGCATGAAAATCATAATTTTAATTCAAGCTGATATATAGTTCATAAATATATCATATATAGATATGGATTTAAGACATATATCTTTTAGGATCCTACTTAGTATATCTGTATACTCACCCTATGTATATATAAACTATTTTTTGGGTCTTTATGATCTTTTTAGTGATCTATTTGGGAATTAATAGCATTGAGTATTTGTTCAAGAGTTATCATAGTTTGTGGTCACTGCCTAGGATTTTTTTGGCCTGAATGGACCAAAAGCCTTCATTTTTATTGATTTTTTGATAACCCTCATTTCAAGGGATGAGGGGGAACCCTTACAAGGCCCGTAGGCTTAGAGATTACATGGACCATAGGCTTAAGAGACATTACATGATCTGAATGTCTTAGGTAATTCAACCATACTATAACTACAAGTAACTTCCCCTCCCCAGCATCTGCATTGTGATGGTAGATCTCCACCTTCACATGGCCATACAGGTAAGCTTCCCGTGCAAGCACAGGATGGTTCCAATGGAATAGCAATACCCTATCATTCTTCCAAATCTGTTGTTTCAAATTATGTATGAAAATACATTCATGTATTTTTATTTCTTATTTGTTTATTTTATGGAGTTGATTGGTGGATCTCATCTTGTATCTTATACTTAAATTATATAAATAGGTTACTTCCTCTCATTGTATGCATTTTATAACCTTGAAGTTAGTCATCAACCAGTGGCTTATTGGATTTGGGCTTTAGGAGTCACTCCCTCTCTTCATTTCTGGCCCAGGAGGGGTAACTATGGATGGGGTCATGAAAAGGTAGGTCAAATTAATAATATTTTATAGTTTTAATGAATTAGTTTCTCTAAAAATTCTTGCATGTATTTTTATATGATATAATTATTGAAAAAATTTGGTTTAATTAAGTTTAATTTGATTATATTAGAAGTATATTTGGTTTCCCTTAAATATTTTTTAAGCATATTCCATTTTTCTTCCATTTTTTTATTTCTAGATTTTTATCTTTTAAAGAATTTCTATATATTTTCAAGTCATTTTACACTCTTAAGTCAGTTAATCTACATGAATTTTCCTATTAAAATTATAAACTTGAGTGAGGAGATTATATTCTATTTAAGAATCCAATTTTTGTGATGTTGATTATGCTTGAAAAAGGAATCCTTTCCTCCTAATTTAATATTCATGATATATAAGTCAATGATCCAAACTTAATTGTGGTTAAGAACTTGCATTAGTGGTGATGTAATGGCTAGGTTACTCTGGTGGGAAGGAAATGAATTGATTATGAATTTTTTTGATTTTTAGTACTTGAATATTCCCATCCTTTAGAAACATTGGTTTTTCATAAAATACACTTTTACTAAAATATTCTTATATATTTTTTTAAATGAAACTTAATTCTTAAAGACTAAAATATTTCTTCCTCGTTAAGTATTGGCATTAATTTGGTCTCATACTATAATAGTGTCACACTTTATTACACATGAATAAATGATTTATTACATAAGGTTACACTTAATACAACCTGAAAGATAAAAAATTATAGTGTATTTAAGAATTAGGTACATTACATAACAATTTAAAATAGGAAAAAATATCATCTTTAACAAAAACTTAATTAACATGCTCACACTTAAAACTGCATGGGATAACCTGGGGACATACATATGAAAGGGGTGAGATATAAAGCCCAATAAGGGAATAAACATGTCATAATATGAAGATAATAATACATGTTAGAAAATAGGCATATCAATAAGGAATAAAAAGATTAGGAATCATAAACGTGAATAGTGAGATGCGATATAGCATGATTACATAAAGGAAACATAGGAAATATGGAAACAACTTAAAATAATGCATTATAAATGTAGGTTAAGGCTAAATTCCAAGACATCATAATGGAAAAGTCCCATAAAGGAATCCGGTTCAATCCCTATCCCAACATGATGTATCATGATACTAAACATTACCCAATGCATTGGAGCACTATATAATTCTGGGCGCACCTGTCACTTGCATTTCATTATCATGCTTAAGTGTGTCATATATATCATACAACATGGATTAATTCATCATAATATTTTATTTCATGATAAAATAGTGTAGAATACATACATTTAAGTACCAAGTCAAAGAATTATAAGTGTATAAAAGTGAATACCTTTTATAAGAAATGGGTATGGTATTCACTATATAATTTTTTTGTCATGAAAAATCGCGGTGAAATTTCGGCAGTATAACGGTGTTGCCTAAAAATTTATAAAATGGGTTGATGAGAGAAAAATGAGTCGCTAATAATTTGGAAATAAATTTTATAGTAAGGGTGATATTTAGTAACATATCCCATCATAAGGAAATTAAGATAAAATACATAAGTTAAAAAAGATACTTGAGTAAAGAGGAGAAAGGAAAAGATCCCTTACTTGAGTGTGTGACTCCAAATGTTTGTGAGGAGATTATTGAAAGATTGGAGAAACATTTTGAGGACTCTAGAGAGGGTAGGTAAGAGTAAGGACGTGCTCAAAGGATTTTTAGTGAAGATAAATGGGAGCTTGGGTGGGTTTATATATGAAATGAGTGGGGATTTCTTTAATATTTATCAAACTTAGGTTTTGGACTCTATATAATAAAATAACCAAAACCACAAACATTATCATAGTTATTACCCATGGTTTCTTCCAAATGGGAATTTGTTTCATTATTTTATATTTTAAAGGTCTGAAATTAATAAAATAATATCATTTCTTATGTGGAAGTGAGTCGTGCTCTTAATGAAATTATTATAAAACCTTAAAATATATTAATGGTTTTGGAGGATTCATAATGAATTTAAAAAATAAATAAAATAAATTTTAAATCACAGAATTTTAAATTTAAAATATATATTTGGTTATTTATACCCTTTATAGTATTTATTACATCACTTTTTTGTCATTATGATGTCATAATACACATTATATATTTATACGGTATTTAATTTTTAACCGAAAATTTGACTATCTCATAAAATTATGAAAAAATCACTTTTGAATAATTTTTATGTTCTGATTCCTAAAATAATATTAATTTTATATAAATAATTTTCTAAATATTTAAATTTTCACTTTTAAAATAAAATCAACATTTATTAAGAAATGTCAGGTTTTTTGACAATAACAGTTTTCAAACCCTTATAAAAATTACATTTGACTTCATAAAAATTATATGATCATTTATATTTAATAAAAATTGTTTAATAATAATATTTTATTAAAATATTATTTATTTCAAAAATCCATTAATTCATCAAAATAAATTCCTTAATTGAATTTGAATATTAACCAAAAATACTATTTGTGTTTTATTGGATCAAAATAAAAAACATTTCTAAAGTAAAAATAGTAGGATGAAAATATATTCATTATTCTATAAAAAATAATGAACATACTTATATTTATAGTTTCTTGATACATATATCTTTAATACACCATAAAATGCCTTAAGGGTAAGGTGCGTGATGGTGGGACTTTCATGGGGTGGTTCAACGAAAATGGTTTGGGATGTGATCTTGATGAGCTTGATATTCTATTGTAAAATGTTTTTATCATGCGTAAGTTATTGGATCTCAACTTGGTATTGGTCAAGGTAAAATCCTATAGATCCTATATCCCTCATAACCTCTAATAAATGGACTTCATAGGGTAGTATCCTATAGGTTGAGTCCATAAATTCCTTTTTATGTGTCAATTGGATTTGTTAAAACCCTATATTTATACTAATCATGTGATCACTATTCAACGTCTATATTTTATCAATGGTAAATATTCTTAACATTCATTTAAATTAAATAGGATATAATAAAACCAAAGTAGTTCATGTGTTTTCCATAACCATATTACATAATAATACATTTCATTAAATTGAAAGATGAAATTTATTTATAAAAGTTTGGGTTGTTACAATCTTTCCCCCTTTAGAAATTTTACCCTTGAAATTTTCATTATACACACTAAATAATATGAGGGTAACTCTGTTTCATCACCTCCTAAGGTTCCCACATCGCTTATTCAAACTTTTTGTTTCTCCAAAACACTTTAACAAGGTGGATTGTCTTATTTTATAGAACTTTGCCTCTATAATATAATATCTCTACCAGTTTCTCTTTATATGAGAGATAATTCTCCAATTATACCACCTCTATATTGAGTACATGTGAGGGGTCTAGTATGTACTTTATCAAGAGGGATACATGGAATACATAATGTACTTGAAATTGGTTTAGTGGGAGTTCTAGTTGATAGGTCACTGCTCTGATGCGATCAAGGATCTCAAAGGGGACGATGTATCTTGGACTAAGATTTACCTTATTTCCAAATATCATAAATTTCTTCCATTTAGATATGTGGAGGAATACCATGTCTCCAACATCAAACTCTAGGTATCATCGACGATTGTCATCATAGCTCTTCTGTCAACTCTGAGTAGCTTTGATGTGTTTCTGAATGCTCTTAACCTTTTCTTCCATTTCCTTGACCATTTTAGTACCTAGTAGTTTGCATTCCCCAACTTCATCCCAAGATGTGGGTGTTATTCAACTATTCCAATAAAGAGATTCATAGGGATTCATTTGGATGCTTGAGTAGAAACTGTTATTGTATGAGAACTCAACCAGAGGCAGATATTGGTCCCATCCTCCTTTGAAGTCTATAGAACATGCCCTTAACATGTATTCTAATGTCTGAATAGTTTTCTTAGATTGGTTATCAGTTTGAGGATGATAAACCATATTGAAGTTGATATTATTGTTTAGATCATGTTTGATACTTTTCTATAACTTGGAGGTGAATCTCGAATCTCGATCAGATATAATCGATAGTGGTACTCCTTGCAGCCTCACCACTTCTATGATTTATATCTATATAGTTTGATCCAATGAGAAGTCCTCTCGAATCAAAATTAAGTGTGCAGTCTTTGTAAGATGATCCATCACAACTCAGATAGCATTTTTTTCCCTAGATGTCTTTGGAAGTCTAATGATAAAGTCCATGGTGAGGTTTTCACAGTTCCATTTAGGTATGGGTAATGATTGTATCATCCCATTATACTTTTTTCCTTTCCTCCTTCACTTGATAACATACTAGACATTTTGATGTATATTCCATGATCTCCTTCTTCATATTTTCCCACCAATAGTGTTATCAGAGATCTCAATACATCTTTGTGCTTCCAGGATGGATAGAGAAGGTTAAGTTATGTACATCATCCAATAGCTAATTCCTCAACTTAGGATGGTACACATAGTCTTGATCCAAATTTTACAATAACTTCTTTATTAACATTGAACTCAGAGGATTTCCCTTTTTTATAGTTTCCACTTTCTTCTGAATTCCTACATCATCCCTTTGAGAACCCTTTATCTTCTCTAGAAGGGATGGTTGAGCAATAATTTGTGAAAGGATTGATGATATTCCTTCCTTTATGATTCCCATGTCCATACTTTCCAAATCTAAGAAGATCTAATCCCTCTAAATTCTCATCAATGATAGAATTTATGGATCCTTTTTACTTAGAGTGTCTTCAATTTTTTTCACATTCCCTGGATGGTAGTGAATTGATCATTCATAGTCCTTTATCAGTTCTAACCATCTTCATTGGTTCATATTCAGTTATTTTTGTGTGAATATATACTTAAGGATTTTGTGATCTGTACATATCTCATACTTCCCTATAAAGATATAATGATACTATATTTTCAATGCAAAGATCACTACACCTAACTCCAGATTGTTCAATGGGTAGTTCTATTCATGAACTTTCAACTACCTTGAATTATAGGCTATAACTTTTTCATTCTGTATTAACACATACCCCAATCCCTTCTTCGAAGCATCACTGAATACCATGAGAATATCTCTTCTTATGGGTAATGTGAGTACAGGTGCAGTGATAATACTCTTATTCAAATCCATGAATCTCTCTTCACGTTCATCATTCTAAGAAAACTTAAATCCCTTCCAAGTTATATTGGCTAGAGAGTTTGAAAATCATAATAAATTTCTCACAAATCGATGATAGTACCCATATAATCCAAGGAAACTATGGATACCTATCACAAATGTTGGCCTCAACCATCCTTTAATTACTTATATCTTTGAAGGGTCCACATATATCCCATTACTTGTGATGATATTCCCAGATAATGATAATTCTCTCATCTAGAACTCACATTTCTTGTACTTCTCATAAATTTTATCTTTTATCATGGTATTTAGCATAGTACTTGGATTCTCCTCATGCTCCTCCATGGTTTTGGAGTATATTAGAATATCATCTATAAATACTACCACAAATTTTTTGAGGTAATATCTAAATACTATATTCATCAATTCTATGAAGATTTATAAAGCATTAGTGAGGCTGAAAGGCATCACTATGAACTCATAGTGACTGTGCCTTATATAAAAAGAATTCTTGGGGATATCCTCCTTCTTTTACCTAACTTAGTAATATCCCGACTGTAAATCCACCTTGGATAATTTTTGTGCTCCACATAGCTTATCAAACAAGACATCAATCTGTGGTAGAAGATACTTGTTCTTTATTGTGATCTTTTTGATCTCAAGATAATCAATGAAAATGCACATTGAATCATCCTTCTTCTTGACGAAGAGGATCGATGCACCCCATAGTGAATCACTTGGGAATATTAACCCTTTATCCAGATTATTCTATAGTAGTTTTTCAACTCCTCAAGTTCTACAACATCCATTCTATACAGATTCTTAGATGGTAATTCCCCAAGTATAAGCTTGATGGAAAATTCAACCTTTAGACTAGGAGGAAGACTAGGAAATTACTCGGGAAACACATCAGTGTATTCCCTCACAATGGGCATGTATTCAAGGATGATTCTTTCCTTAAACTCAATCATTTGATATATATATTCTTTCTCGTGGGGTAACAATATATATACTTGAAATATCAGTGTTAAAAAAGATTAATCATCCTCCTTGAACTTTGTTTCCTCTGGAAATGGGTATGACCTCATTTGTTTAAGGTTCAAACATACCAATCGGTTTCTAATGGGTTCTTTTGTAGAACCAGAAACATCCAATGATTCTATATCCATTTGGACCTACTTTCCAAAGGTAGGTGCTCATTAATTGTGAACCGATGAGGCTTAAGAATTTGCATTGGTCGAGAGGATGGGAGGTCGGACTCATCAAACCTTTTTTGGGGGAGTTATTATCTACTCTAGGACTCTCTTTATAGATTTAAGCTATGTTCGTGAATCCTTATTAAATTACCAAGAATTAAAATGAGATTTCCTTTAGATCTGATAATCAATGATTGATATGTATGAGATTTAGAGTCTTTTATATATATTTGAGGTTCTTCATCGATAGTGAGTCATATGTATTTGTTAGAGATTCTTAGTCAATGGTATCCTTCAATACATTGTATAGAGATCTCTGGGTCATTATGATAATCATACTGGTTTTAAAGCCACTCAGTGCGGAACTTGAAGTTTATTATCGTTCAGAAGGACATGGATTATTTAAAAGTTGGGATCGTACCCGCAGATGGGCTACCTACGTATCCTTGTTTAGAAAAGGAATCAGAACCCACGTAGTTCGAGTAAAGAAGTATGAGGTTTATGCATGGTTGATGGTTCAAAGAAAGATTTCATAATTACTTTTATGCTCTAAGCTCACGTGAGTCATGCTCGGTGTGAGAAAGAAGAGGTATTGGTAAAACCTGAAAATTGATCCAAAAAAGATGAAATCATAAGAAATAATGTGGGGCTTATGTATGTATGACTTCCCAGATAGATGGGGATTGGGATTTACTTCAGGGAAGAAATCTGGGAACAAGGTCCATAAAGGTATATGTGCTTTATGGAGATTTGGATACTTAACTTAGGATTTACTCCTGAGAAGGATGCCCAAATTAGAGGGGACTTATGATTGGGTTTTACTCCTGATAAGGAAGCCCAAATCAAAATTAAATTAAGACTAGTTAATAGAAATTATGATTGGGGCTTATTCTTGAGAAGGAGGCACAGGTTAAAAGGACTTGAGAACTGGGGCTTATTCCTGAGAAGGAGGCCCAGGTTAAGGGGAATTATGACTCGGGCTTACTCTTGAGGAGGATGCCCATATTTTGTAACTTGGGGATTACTCATGAGGAGGATTCCCAAATTAAATATCTTGGACTGGGGCTTACTCCTGAAAAGGAATCCCAGGTTAAGAGAACTTGGACTAGGGCTTACTCCTGAAAAGGAGGCCCAGGTTAGGGGACTTGGGGCTTACTCCTAAGGAGGATGCCCTAAATTTGGGAACTTGGGGCTTACTCCTAAAGAGGATGTCCAAAAAAATTAAGGGAATTTGAAGATTGGGGCTTACTCTTGAAAAGGAGGCCCAGGTTAGGGGACTTGGGGCTTACTCCTAAGGAGGATGCCCAAATTAAAGATCTTCTCATCTTAAAGGATGAGGTTTAATGAATGAAATCTCTAACCTTGGTGACATAAAAATATGTAAATCACTAGGTTTTAAGAGATTTTCCACAGAATTCCTTTCAGATAAGGAATCCAACAAAGGAACCATGCCAAAAATGGATTTGAAGAGGGTTTTAAAGGCCAAGTCTTGAAGAGGAGAGGTGGATTTGAAGAAAATAGCTAAATAGGCAAGAGGGGAACCCAAAAAAAAGTAGGTTCACAGGTTTTGTTTGGGCGCATAGGTCCTGGTCGCACAAGTGTACCTGAACGGCACAGGTGTACCTGCACGCCGGTCAACCCATAGGGTAATACTTGGGTGATACTTGGCTCAAACCCTTAGTAATATCCCTAAAGGCTTACAAAAGAGTGGCGTGCAGGTTCTGTTGAATGGATAAGGTGGCGTGTAGGTGTGACCACTTCCCTTAAGGGTTAGACACTTAGGCACATAGGTGTTGGTGAATTTCAACACTTAGTCCTTTTTCCCCTCTTTAGATCTTCCATTCTAGGTAAGAAATTACCTTAGAAGTGTTCGGAAGACTTTAAGAAGAGATTAGGGCGCCGGGAGCTCAAATCTGACTTTTGGAATTTTTCCATCCTCGAAATGGGGGGACCACAAGGGGTATTTCTAGGCTGTTGAAGACCTTGGGTGAAAAATCAAATAGGTCGCGTAGGTCACCTGCGCTCCCAATATGTGGCGCATAGATATACCTGCACGACCATCTCGGAACTTGTGCGGCCCATGCTTAAAGAAATCCTCATTCATGCCTTTGTCGATTTTTTATGTTTCTTCAAAAGATGAATCACTCTGTGTTTAAGGTATTTCCCTTTTCATTCGTTAGACTCTATGATGGAAAGGAGCATCAACAAAAGTTCCCCCTCAGAGTTGGATCCGAAAAGAAGGAGGATTTGACTCTGAGGTGAAGGAGAAAACCAAACAAGAACGGTGTGCAAGTCTGAGCGCGTAGGTATCGGCGCGCAGGTGTGTGCCGCGGAGGCCTCGGTGCACAGGGCTATGGCCTTACCTATAAATATGCGTGCATTTCTCATGAAAATCACCCGACTTTGAATGCTTCTGAGATATCGCCACACAGGTTTCTCTCGTCGTGATGGTTGCTGATTTTCTACGGTTTCATTGCTTCTGTTCATGTCGCGCTTCTACAGAGGTATTTTGACCTACATGGTGAAACATGCACGACACAGTTACACTTGCGCGCCAACATTAGACTTGTGAGCCTTAATGCCTTAGCCATTTTTTTACTTTTCTTCACAAAATTTATGAAAAAATCAACTCATTTAAGAGTTAATTATTCAAACTTTGTGCAGATTCAATGGCTTCTAAAAGAATTGGAACGGCTGATGAATTGGCGAGCAAGTGAATTGATGACATGATGAACGTTGTTGGCCATGATTACTATGATATTTACTACAGAACTCTCCCAGATTTGGCCAAGTACTTGAAGAATTATCATCTTAATTTTCCACAGATCATCTACTTGCCTCTATATGGGCATGGTCATCTGCAATAAGTCAATATTCTAGAGGCAAAGAACTATCTCCCACATTCTTGGTTTCAGAATTACACCAATTTTTCTTCAACAAATATCTCAAGTGGAGGAGAATTTTTTAATACTGGAACAATGGAGAAGGCCTACATAATTCATCATAGCCCTTGTGCCCCAGATTTGAAACCTCACAAGCCTGAGATGCAACCACATTGTTACCCTTCAATCTTCCAAAATTCTCAGATGGATCAATCCAAAGGCTGGAAGAAGATTTTGGACTTCCGTCCTAGAGGAGGTGTGAAGCCAACGTGGATGTGGGCATATTGGGTGCGACAAACCTGTGTAGATTTTGTTGAGGATTTGAAAGGAGCTGCAATATATGAAGCCATCTGGGCTGGGCAGACATATGTCTACAAAAATGATGACTTTGTGCCAGAGCTAATCAGCCACTGGAGCCCAGAAACCAATTCTTTACATCTGACTCATGGAGAAGTAGGCATCAGTTTGTTGGATGTCTACAAGATCTTGGGGGCTCCAATTCTAGGCGACATGTATGATGAATTCATCCCTCCCAAGGAGACTTGGAATAATTCTGAGAAGACACCAGCTTTGGCTCGGGAATTATTGAAAATCTTCTACAAGATCAAGAATTCCAAGACCTCCAAAACTCATTCTAGAAAGGATATTCATCCAGAGTAGTGGATGGATATGTTTCTTACTAGGAAGGAGGGGGAGTGTCCCAGCTATACTCGTCCTACTATTTTCCCCATAATAGAGAAGAGGGGTGTTTTAGGCACATTCTGAATGACTCTAGAAGCAGGAGAATTTGGTAAGTGGGGGTATGAAGTGGATCAGATAATCCCAAAAAAGACCCATCTGGTGGGCTTCTTAGAATTTTGGCTCAGTGTTTATCTTTTTCCAGTTAGGGATTCAAAGGGAGGTATCAGGTCAGGGACCTTCATTTTGGTAGCCAATTTGGATGAGAAGAAAATGGTTGGTTGGCCACCCCCATTTTGGATCTTACTCCATATCTTTATGGGTAAGTCTCCTTTGAGAATAGTGGGACCATTCCAAGTTTTATGGAGATGGATCACCACTCATTTTAGGACCTATGTTGTACAGAACGGAGTAAAGGTTCCTGGAAGTTCTTTTAGGCCATCAGTGCAGGAATTTTCTGGAGTTGCTCTGTTAGCTCTCAACATCTATGATATGAAGGTGAGGCTAATCATGTACAAGGAATTTAATTTATTTCCTTATGGAAACCCACCAACTGGGTGGTTTGTTGATGATGGAACAGCCGTCCTGGAACTGAGGTCATACATGCTGGCTTGCAGAGATGGTGTACTGGCCACCAGGATTGACGGAGAGATTATATGAGAGGCCTATGCTTCATACAGATTTTCACGCCAATTCAAGTGTCTGTAGAAGACTGTTGTATCCCCTCCTGTGCATGTCAGGTCAGAGTAGCCTCTGATGGTTTCCCGAAAACTATGGTTGCGAACATCTATGGAGAAGATAAGGGCATTGTTTGATCTACCAGTTGATAAAGCAGCGAGTAACTTGACCACATGGTATGCTAATAACTGGATGGAATTATACCCCAAAGGGGTGTTGAATCATCTGGTTTATCAGGTGGTGAAAAAGAAAAGAACTGTAGAGAAAGAAACCCTTCATCGGGAAGGTGACTCTTCCCCACCTAGAGCTTATTCACTAGGTTCCTCACTTAGGGATGACTCACCGGATTCCCAAGATGGGGATGATGAGGCAAAACATGTGGGAAAGTAGCCCCGTGCCAGATATAATTCTCCTATCAGAATCAAGAGACCAACTCCATCAACTCCTAGTGAGTTACTTCATTGGGTAAATTTAATCACCATTACTTTATAGAGCAACAAGTCTTATTTTCTTATCCTTTATCTATAGTTACAGGATCTGGGAAAAATCTAAAGTCTAAGATTGTTGGACCCTCCTCATATCCTTCTGGTAAACATGCTGAATATTTACGACTAGAGGCTATCCAGACATGGTGGATTTTATATTTCAATACTGAAACCGCCAGGCTGGATTTATGCGAAGGGATACACATCCCTGGAATAGGGAATCTTTATGATTCTACTGGTATCTATTTTGAGGATAATCCCTATAAAGTGTGAGCTTACATCAGAGAGATGGAGATTCACATATATGACATCGATGATTCCATTCCTATCACCAAGTAGGTGAAGGAAATGATAGATCATGGCACCACTAAGGGGACTGGTGGTTCCGGATATGAGGAGTGACATGATTACATGGCTCCTGAATATATAAGTCTCTTTCCTTATTTGCTTTTTAACTTGATTATAGTTAAAGCATTGTTACTCAATAAAATTATTTTCTTTATCCTACAGCTTGAAAAGAAAGGAGCTGTTGAGGTTCTTTCACCACAGTATAGCCCTGGTTATACTGCCATCAGGGCTAATGAATCTCCTCATGAGCCGGGTGAGATATCTCCAGGCCAGCAAGCCATTGACGAGGAATTAGAAAGGCCTTTTAACTCTCCAATACCTGTATTTGGATAGGAGAATTTCAAAACTCCCAAAAAGCCAAAGAAGAAAAAGCATCAAAGGAGGAAGTCCACAGCTAAACATTTCATCAGTAGTGGTAATTCCTTCGGATAGTCATGAGTCTTAACCCATGAAAAGGTTTCTCATACTTCTTGGGATTTCAGGGGCTTATTCAGTTTCCCCTTTGAGAAAGAGGACTGACCCTCCTCTAAGAACAACGGAGGGTGCTGGTGATCAATCACAAGTTCATGCTGGCTTGGCTGCTCCTGAAGAGGAACCAGCGTTTGTTCCCAGTACCACTCCTGCTCCTGTTGCAAGAATAGAAGAGCCTACTTCTGGTAAATTAACAATGCTTCATAATATGTTGAATGAAAACATAAACTGACTTCCATTCTATAATAATTTAGGTTCAACCCCGGTACCAGAATATTTAGCGGTCACTACAACTGATGCTACAATGTTATCCGAAGAAGTTGTCCGGGGTCAGAGGCCGCAGAATGAGGGTCGCCAAGAAGATGTATCGAATGATCCCACTAGTGAGACTAACTAGGAATCTAAGATAACATTGGATGAAATGATGGAACTTGGCACATATTTTGAAGATTTTTTAGATCATGTTAAATTACCATGTAATTTATAAGATTTTGGGCGTGAGTGTTATCCTTCGTCCTGTTAAAATAACTTCTTATTACATCTCTGAACATGATTGCTTCGAATGTGTAGTTCCATCTGAGCAAGCTGCTGAACTGCCAATGCCTGAAGGGGGTACAGACAACCCTACTATTGCAAATACATTATCTCAAGTGGAGCTTAACCCGGCATAGCTTCCAGAAGTTCATCCTGTTGAAGCTAGGAAAGATGGGGAGGAGCCTTCTCATGTTGTTGATCTACCGTTGGGTAAGGGATAATAATATTTGAGACTGTACTTAATTTTCAAGACATACAATCAACTTTTATTATCTTTTGAAACTAACCAAAGCTTTCAATTGATTATGCAGGGCCATCAATTTCAGTGGCTAGATCTGGAGGTGAAGCCTCAGTCTCTGCCTCAACAGGAATAGAAAGTGAAGTAACACAGGTCAGGTGGAAAAGAGCATAACAGGGCACTTCCCTAAGTGCATTAATCCTAGATTATATTCCCTCCTGCGATAGTGATGTTGAGTCAAACCTGGAGTTAAAAATAGCGCTCCAATTTTCATGATGCAAGGTATGGCAGAACATATGGAAGATCATATCTGAAGTGCCTTTAGAAGAGCTATCTTCGAAGATCCCATGACTGTCGTCCCTGTCCGTCATGTTGGGACTTGGAGATTTTGGATATAGAGAGATCCATGTCATGGTGAAACAAGTCATCTTAATAAGGGATCAGGAGCAGAAGTACCATCATGATTTGACCAGGGTGAGGCTGTTGACCAATGTCAGTGAATTTGAGGTTGCGGTGTCCCGAGCTGAGGATAATCATGCTTCCAAGTTAAAGGAGCTGAAGCATAAGATCAAAGAGAAATTCATCCAGCAGATGTACCTTTAGAAACAGTTAGATTCTATTACTGGGGAACTTGATCAGCTTAATAATTCATTGGAAGGAGTTCAAACGAATGGTACGAAAGCCATTGTAGATGCCAAGAAAGCACTCCATCAAGATGAAAAGAGTGAAGCTGGTTGAGTGCATGAGCTTTAAGTGGATGTTGATGAAGCTCAGGATTTTGTGAATCAAGTGAAAAGTTATGTTGATAGCCTTTTGTAATTCTCAGAAAAGAGAAGAGACTCCAGTCTGTGGATGTCCTTCTAACTTTTGTGCATCAATGAAGAATAGTTTCATCTTCAATCATTTGTGCCTGCATTTTCTTGCTACCTGCTTTAAATTTTTACCTAAGCCAATGGGCCTAGTAATCATAGTTTGATTTTTACTAGGATTATAAAAATAACCCTACAAACCTTGAATCTTTTTAATTTCTCAATATTACCCAAATCATACAAAATGTATGTTTAGTGAGATGGGACTTGACTTTTATTCATAGTTCCCTTGTCTTTTGTGAGCAGTTTAAAGTCATGCATGTCGGACATAAAAAAGTCTAATGTTTAAGATCGAAATAGCTTTGACCGAATGGATTAAAATTGACTCAATTCCTTGATAATTTATCTGAAAACATATTACCACACTCAAGTATGAGGGAAACATGTAAACTATGACTTAAGAAATTTTGAATCTGGTGAATGATATGAAAAAAGGACTAAGAGGCATTAGAAGAAGTATTTCCCAAGAATGAAGTTACCACTATTTAAAAAACCTGTTAGGGGGTTGAATTATGCAGGTCCACTTAAGGGCATTGGCTGCATAGTCAAATAATAGCATCTTTTGGCTGACAGGTCCGTTATGTAGACTACTTATGCAAGTCCACCTAAGGCCACATGCTACATAATCAGGCAAAAGAACTCTCAGAAATTTTACTTTTCTATTGCTAAAAATCCAGTGAAAGCTTATGGAGATTCAAATTTTCCAAAGCATAGAGTCTGCTATATAGAGAGAGGTACTTGAATATGAAGAGGATATTTCCAATCAAGATTATCAAAGAATTGGATGAATGTCACTCCTGCGAAGGTCTGACCCAAACGTAGGGAAGGGAAATATAAACCATAGACTTAAATACTTTTAGATCATCAAAGAGAGTATGGGAAAAATATGTTAAGGATGGCCATTTTTTTGGATCCTTACATATTGTCGTTAAGACAACTAAGGAAAAAAGAGGTTTTCTTCCCAAGAATGAAGTTACTACTATTTGAAAAACCCGTTAGGGGGTTGAATTATGCAGGGACACCTAAGGGCATTGGCTGCATAGTCAAATAATAGCATCTTTTGGCTGACAGGTCCGTTATGTAGACTACTTATGCAAGGCTACCTAAGGGAATGTGTTGCATATTCAAACAAAAGAATTCCCGAGTATCAAACATTTTGTGACCAGAAGTCAAGAAAAGGGTTATGGAGATCTGGAATTATTTAAGGTTAGGAGTATGACACATCAAAAAGGGCATTTTTCAATGCATGTAGAGATACATAGACCAATGATAACCATAATCATGTTGTGGCTCGGTCCTGAATTGAGATGCTAGACTTCACTACATATCTCATTAGAATGAGAATCAAGCCAAATGTAGTTCTTGAAATACAGTTTAACACCATGTGGGATGAGAGTATAAGAAATATTAGTTTAGGGTCATAGATCTCAGACCATAATAATGAATACACTTTGTGTGTTTGTTATAAACCTAATGTGAATGAAGACCAGGGTTTTCATACCACATTCATGTTTTCACAAGGGGACTTTTTAACCAAGGGACTGAAAGTGAAATTTGGGGTTAGGCCCAAATAATTGGGGCTAGATTCAAGGGATTCTCGAACATTCCTATGTATCCCATAAGGATGGGAATCAAGATGCATGTAGTTCTTGAAATACCTTCTGTACAGATTTTGTTCGTACATATGAAGGGGTAAAGGGGACTTTAGTGCAATGATGGTTTGACCCAAGATAAAAGGATCGAGCATTTCCATGTATGCATGTAGTCTTTAGAATATAACATGATTAGAGATCAATGTAAATAATGATTCCCTCTCAGGTGAGGGTGTCAAATAATGTTGTAGTTTATTATTGTACAGGACAAAAGTTTTGTACAGTTTAACATCATATAGAAAGGACAAAGGTGAACCAATTTTAAGAGATTGGTTTTGGGCTTGAACCTCGAGAGGTTGCCTACGTACCCAGCCTAGAAGGCAAGGATCAAAGTCTGCATAGTTCAATTGAAGAATTAATTGGTGATCAAGTTGTTTTTGAGAACAACGACTTAAAAAATGGTGTTGGGACTTAAGCATGGAAAACGGACCAGAGAGGGTGTTATGGTTGAATTTTACTCTAAGCTCGCATGAGTCATACTCGGTGTGAGAAACAAGAGGTAGAAACAACCCTAACGATGCATAGTTTAATGTAATGTTGGACAATAAGAAGGGAATGTGCAGTTTAATGTCATGCAGTAAGGACAAAAATAAGGTCTATATAGTTTAACGTCATATACCAATGATGGGTGCTATACATTTTAGCGTCATGTAGCTAGGACGTATGGCTATGCAGTTTAATGTCTTGCAGTGAGGACAATGGGGGTACAGTTTAACATCATGTTGGACGTATTAGGGACTTTTTTTCCACAGTTTAACGTTATGTGGGACAAAGAGGTGCATAGTTTAACGTTGTATGGCTAGGACGACACAGTTTAATGTCATGTTGGACGTTGGGGTGCTGTACAGTTTAGCGTCATGTAGCTAGGACGTATGAGGCAACAATACAGTTTAACGTCATGTTGGACGATGGTGCGAATAGTTTAAGGTCATATGCATAGACTGTAAGATGTATTTGTGTTATAAAAAATACTTCTTCAGAAATCTGGCATTGGTTGGAGTAGTGATGAGTTCTCCATCCATTGATATTAAAGATTAAGCTCCATTGGAGTAGACCTTATGTATTGAGTAAGGTCCTTCCCATTTTCGCTCAAGCTTGGGAGGTTTCTTTCCTCGTATCATTGGAGTTCTGAGAACCAATACCAATTCTCCCTGAATGAATGAACGAAGATGAACTTTTTTGTTGAAAGCTCGTGCTATTCGATTATGATAGACTTCCAAATGGTGTAGGGTGCATAATATTTTTTCATCTAATCGTTCGAATTCATCCAATCATTTTTGAGATTTTTCATCTGTAGATGATTGATCACAAATGGATACTCTGAGCGAGGGTAATTGAACTTCAATGGGAAATACTAATTCTGTTCCATATACCAATGAATATGGATTTGACTGCGTTGCAGTGCGGGTGGTGGTTTGATAATCCCATAAAGCATGAAAGAGTTTATTAGGCCATGATTTCTTATCTTTATCCACCATTTTTGCAGTATGTTTGAAAGAGTCTTATTGCAGGCTTATATCTGGCCATTGGTTGTTGCATGATACTGAGATGAATGGTTGGATTTGATGTTGTATTCTTGATACAACTTCCTTACCTAGGATGAACAGAAGTTGGTGTCATTATCCATCAATATGGTATGAGGGACACCAAATCTGGTAATGATGTTAGACTTGATGAAGCTAACAATGCTTTTAGAACTAACTTCTTTGAGAGTTATTGCCTCTGCCCATTTTTAAAAGAAGTTAGTAGCAGTAAAAATATACTTAATGTCAAATCCAGAGGCTTATCTTGTAAGCCTTGTAAAATTTGATTCAGACGCCCTGAAGGACTCATCTTCCTTCTTCTTAAGTTCGAGGAAATATCTTTCCATCTTGAGACGAAGGGTTTAGGGAAAATATTTATTAAAAAACATTTTCTTGAATTACTATCAATCCATGGGATCAATTTCCTCCTTAGACTTCATTTTTTTATCATTGTACACCACTGATCAGCTTCCCCATCAAAACGATAGACCACTAGCACAACTTTATCTTCTTCTGAGCCCTGGAGGATAGAGAATATCTTTTCAATTTAGTTAATCCACTATTCCGTGAAGAGGGGATTAGAAGATCCACTAAACATGAGATTAATTTTCCACAAAAAGGACTTGACCACAAATTTCTCTTTATTAGGAGAAGGAGGGAGTTCCATTGGATTCAAGTTATTATTCATAACTTGATCCAGTTGATCAAGTACTATCATGAATTTTTTAGCACCCATTCCCATAATTTTAGAATATCATTAGGGAAATTGTCACATTATCTATCACACTGATTATTGGAACAAGTTATTCTATTCCCAACCATTAACTAAGAAAAATAAAGTATAATTACGGAGATTGAATACTTAACAAATAAACATAATAAAAGGAAACATTGAATATAAAAGGATGAACTTGTAAAGGAAAAGTATATCCTAACTTGTGATTCTCTGGGTTTCAATCTAGGTTATCCATGATTTTTTACTAAAAAATACTCTTATGGGTATTTTTTGTTCCCTTAATAATTTATTGTAATGATATTATGAATTTACCAAAGCATATCCCTTGGGAGTGTCAAACCAAGTGCACAGTAAGGCCCATTTTCATGTACCAGGTAACCCTGATTTAGGCTCGAAACACCTTGTTGGAGTTGTTACTCCTAGGTAAATTTGTTCCAGAACCACATCCACTTGTAGTATCTAGACAGGTATATATTTTCTTGATAAACCACTTACTCTATACTAACCAAAAATTAGGGATTTTTTCTCATACTTAGTATTATCCCTAGGGTTCTTACTAATGTTCTCTATTCCTAATCTCCAAAAATAACTAGACCTTGGATCTGATACCAACTATAGTGACCCTAGCATTTTACTCATATTATTACATGATTTTAAAATACTTAACCATTAAATACAAACCAAGGATCATAAAGTTTACTATCTTTGTAAGATTAGATACATAATTAAACAACATGAAACCAAAATAAAATATATTTTCTATAGTCTTTATAAGGATATTATAACTTCCTTTTAGCCCTTACATCAGTATAGGATACCCTGGGGAATACATGAATAAAGTTATGAGCTTAAAATCCTAGTAAGGAAATAAACATTAAAATAAATCTTAGAACATGGGTTAGAATGCAGAACATAATGACATAAAAAGGCATGGAATAAGATTAAACATCTGAAATAATAACATATAGAACATGGGATCATATAATAATGGAATCATATTAATGTGGAATCAATATAAAACATGACTTTATCATGATTCAAGGATCATAGCACATGGATGATCATGAGTCAAGGCTAACCACCAAGACCGTTTCACATGAAGCATGAGTCAAGGTTAACCATCAAGACCGTTGCACATGATGTCTCTTGAGACTAAACGTTACCCAATTCATTGGTTTACTATCTGGTCACACCCATCATAACATGTTCATGAATTTTTTTTCACATAAAGAATCATACATAAGAAATCAAATATAAACATAATGGTTACCCATAAAAATAATTGGGTATCATAATCATGTCAAAAGGAATATCAAAAGGAAATATCATAATAGTATCAATGAAAGGATGGATTTAAATCATAAATGGACATTAATAAGGGAATATATGAATAGATCATGATAAGTTATGTCAAATTGAAGTGAAAAGCGTGTTTAATAAACTTTAGAAATAAAGTATTTTAGTACGGTTTAAGGGAAAACTTTAAAGATTCTTTAAGATGTAAAAGGCATAATTTTTTTTATAAAATCAGAATTGAACCAATATAGTTTTAATGGTAAAATTAGTGATTTTAGAAAAATAATGGTGGATTAAAAAAAATTATGGAGTGCACTTGAAAATGGGTAATAAATCAGGAGGTTCCCTTTAATCGAGCTTGCTTATCAGGAATAATTGAGAAGGGAACCATTTTAAAACATGTATTTCCCTGTAAAAGAAGGATGATACAACATGGATATAAGATTATGGAACATATAAACAGAATTCAGAATAATTTCATAAAAAATAAATAGGAATTACATTGGGGTAAAGAGAGAGAAAGAGTAATTCGAAGGAAAAAATAGAGGTTCGGAAAGGATCCCTTACCTTATGTCTGAAAAGGTTCTACACTTGATCTTAATATCCTGAATAATAAAATTATATTAATTAATTAATAATTAAATAATGTCTTATAAATGTAATTGATTTATTATAATTTTATTAAGTTCATTTGTGTCCTTTTTGATGAGTTATAGTGTTCAATTTCATCATTTGGGAGTGTTTGTTTTCTAAGTTTTCATGATTAGTTCGCTTGTATATGAGTATAGAAGTTCATGTAGAATGGGTATAATTATCCATAATTGAAATTATATGTTACTAATTAACATAAATAAGTTTAATTTGTCTTATATATTATTATTTTTTGAGATATTAGGATGAATCATTAGATAACATGTTAACGATAATCGTTTAGATTTATTTTAGCGGTTTTCTGATCACAACAAACTTGTTTTGTTTTATTATTGAATATCATGTATATATAAAGGTTTAAGAACATGAAATAAGATATAATACATTTATTATAATTGGTTTTAACCATATAAATGATTTTATGGACATCCTTGAATATGGTAATAGAAATTGAAAACCCTTCATCCTTGAATGTTATAAACTAACACATCACAGACGATGTTTTCATTTTTTTGAAAAAAATAAGAGGGGAAAGAATTAATGATAGATTATTACATAAACATAATAAATTACAATATATGTAATTTAATGGATTTATAATTCCATTTGGATGAGGTTGGGTTAGGAGATAATAATAAAATAAAGAACTTGAAAAGAAAATAAAATAAAAGGAAAGAGGAATTTACCTCTTGAATTTTTCCTCCTTGAGAACCTCCATAGGGAAAAGGTTTTGGCCTTTTGATGAGACCAATAAATTTTGAACATGGGGAAGGGGTTTGGGAATATATTTGAGCATAATTTGGACAAGTCTAAAATCTTTAGAGTTTTGAGGATAAGAGGTGGTGGGGAGGGGTGTTTATGGTGGTGGGGAGGGGTGTTTTCTCATTATTTTACTCATTAGTTTATTATTTTTCCTCAAGACTATAAATAGTTTTAGAATTATCATTAAAAATATTCAAATAATGAATTATAGTTTGATATTTTGGGATTAAATCATCCATAAATCATCTATGACTTCATAATTCATGTATTTAGCATTTATCATAAATTATCATATTTTACTATTCACCAAAAACTCAAGTTTTTCAGAAAAATCTCAAAAATTAACCCTAACCATTTTTTGACATGTAGAATTAAAAAATGAACTATTTTTTATGAAAATAATTTTCTAAATATTATAAATTTAATTTTTAATTAAAATCATCATTTACTTAAAAAATACTAATTTTAAAATTATAACTGATTTTGTAACGCTTTGAAAATTTAATTAAGGTCTCATAAAATTATCTTATAATCATAAGATAAAAAAATAGTAATTTATGAGTTCATTTTATTAAAATAAATTTTCTTTTAAAACATTATATTATTTATAAAATTAAAGATAAATACTTATGTTTTATAAAAATATCAATAATTAATTAATAATTTCCGAAACATTTATTTACTTATACTATGATATAATTATATCATATTACCATTTATATGATACTATAATTTTATTTATACTTTCATAGGTGATCTTACTATTCATTTGGCCAGTTTACTATTCATAAGGTTTCTATTACTATTCGTAAGGTCAAGTTACTAATTCATCAGTATAGGTTTCTTAACTTCTAGAATTCCTCTTATTTCATTCATTATTCATTTCTAATATTTCTATTATATTCTTAATGTGATTTTTTAATGATTATACTATATAAAATAATTATAAGAATGTAATTTTAATTGATAAAATTTTGGTTCATTTCATTATAACACATACTTGTATTACGGTTATATTGAATGTAGTTTCTTATAGGTTTACTTGCATGGGATGTTATGTATTGAGGTATAATGCATGATATATAGGATATAGTGGCTTTCAGACTTACTACTAGGTTATGGATATGGATTTGATATGTATACACAGGGTGTGGGGTTACTTATGGAAGGGATTGTAGCACATAGTGTTTAACGTTGGGGCATGATAGTGAAAAACTTGTGGGGAAGTAGATGCAAGGAACCTTTTTTATGTATATAATTTTGATATAGAATGAGTTACTCCTATGTGTTACTTGGTGGGTGATCCATGGTGAGAATGTGATGTAGTTTTACTTGTATAGTTAATGAGTCGATTTCATTATTTATTCAATGGAATTTAATATGATTTTTTCATATTTTCATGAGAGTTTCCAAGGAGGATCCTACTAAGTATACTTGTATGCTCACCCTATGTATATGTAAATTGTTTTTCAGGTTCACAATAACTTATTAGTGATTTACTTTGGAATTACTAGATCAGAGTGGTTGTTTATGAGTTTTTAGAGTTCGTGGCCACTTACTAGGATTTATTTCGGTATATTTAGTTATCTAATTTTATGTATGACATTAAATTCATGTATTAGGATTGCTTATTTATTTAAATTATGGATTTGATCAGTGGATCTCATCTTGTCTCCTATCCTTAAATTATATAAAGAGGTTAATGCCTCCCATTGTATGCCTTTTATACCCTCAGTGCTAGTTGTTAACCCATGGAATATTATAGGAAGGCTTTGGGGGTCACTCCCTCTCTTTGCTACTAGCCTAGGAGGGGTACCAGTGGAGGGAGGGTCATGATAGAGTGGTATCAGAACTGATGTTTGAGAGATAAGATGAATTTTAGAGATAATCACTAGTGGGGATTGCATGGGTTGGTAGGAAAACAATATCATCTGGACTTTACACATGATGTAAGTAAGGGATATGTTCTAGGAAATGGGTATTTAGGTTCACCTATGATCTAATGCAAGGACCTTCAAGTTTACTAAACATGCTAAGTGAAGTGGTGTTTCTTGGGGGTATAGACCTAGGTTAGGATCATATATCATGATTTTCTGTGTATATGTTTGAATTGGGTATACAATGTGAATTAGGTTCAATTTTAATTAATTAATTTTTCTTAAATTTTCCATATTCTAGGTCTAGGAGTCCATATCATTTGTTCTTTTTTAGGTATGGATCCATGTTAACAACCACACCGAGTTTGTGATGAATATGATCAGCAGGATGTATCAGCAGATCTCTACAGAGTTAAGGACGACAATGACACTTTGAGGAGGACACTCTAAGAGTTTCAGAGATAAGGTCTACATAAATAAGAGGACTCCATTTTAGATTAAGATATCGAGGCTTTATTGAAGGAGGTGGATATTTCCTTTAGTTTGATCTATGGAAGAAGCATCGGGTTTTGTTGGCTGAAATGATGCTTCATGGGGCAGCTTGGTAGTGGTGGTTCTTGTTCCTTATGGATCGCAAAGACTTATCTATTTCATAGGACAAATTTTGGGAACATTATCAGTATGAGTTTCTTTATTTAACCGAGAATTCAACTTATTGATAGTATATTCTTACTCTCTAGTAGGGTAATTTCAATGTGTGAGAGTTCAGTATCTGATATAATAACCCCTTGAGTTATGCTTCATACCTTATTATAAATGATGAGGCTAGGTTAAGGGATTTTGAGGAGGTTTTTTGTTAATAGATCTGGTTCCAGTTCACCCCATTCATGTTGCCAACATATCTAATGGTGCTAGAAAAAGGTATAGGTTAAAAAGAGGGTGTTATCTAAGATTATACCTCCATAGGAGGGGATTATCCAGAACTCTCCACATATCAGAGCTATGGTTAGAAGTTTACAATTTCATAGTTAGATTAAGGTTCTGAAAATAGGGAGTCAATTTCATCCTTCATCATCCGGTCTCACTTGGGAAGGAATTTCTCGGACCTCTACTAGTGGATCTAGCATGATTTAATTTTCATATAGAGGTCATGACCATTAGAAGATTCAGTGCATGATCTTCCTTGGTAGTTACTGTGGGGATGGTGGCCCTCTTTAGGATTATCCATTATAGTAGTATCCTTTGAGGTAGAAACAACAACAAGGTTCTCCAAATTTTGATCAGTGAAGAGGGGATGGGGTGGGCAAAGGAAATCCCCATGATGCCACTCTTCCTTATAGACAACGATCAGAGCGTAGTTGTAAAGGTGGTCACCATTATGGTTAGAGTGTCCTAAAGTAGATCATAGTTAGATTCATGCCTTATAGTTACTAGTGTTGGGAAATCCATAAATTGGCCAAGGTATTATCTACTAATATTCTACATGGGATTATTCCTTTTTTGATTCATGGCCAAGGTATTATCTACTAATATTCTACATGGGATTATTCCTTTTTTGATTCATGAACTGAATAATCCTTTGTTGCAATCACCATATTCCATGCTTTGGAACTTGAGGTGGAGAGACTTATCATGCCCTAGTCATTGACTATTCTAGTTGGAGGTTGAGTTAACTTGTGTTATGTGTGTATAGATTGTGTTTTTTGGAGAGACATACCCTCAGATATTTTAGAGGCATGTTGAGTCCTTGTCATCTTTGATGGTCAAGTTAATTTTGAGTTTAATATATAATTATCTGGTAGTGTTTTCTAGGGTTGTAGAAGAGTACCATTGTGTCTTTATAGAAGAGGTTGTGAGGGTAACCCCTCAATGAGATATTTATTTTGGAATAAAGTTGTAACTGGGTGTCGCTCTGTGATGGGAGGTGTATCATAGGTCCCTCAAAAAATAAATTTACGAACCCAAGTGTAATGCAGTAGTAGAGATACTTGGGTTGTCTCCAGATAGGAGATACTTATGGGTATGTTCTTCTCTTGTTTTATGGGTTTAGTGTGTAAAAAATGATTGATTGGGTTGATGATGCAATTTAATAGGTTTTTGGATTCAATATTTAATAATAGTGGTTTGGCCTTGGATATCCCCTCACTTTCCCATTAAATAATTATTCCATTTATTTTACTCTCATATTATCTCTCTAATTAAGTGAAATATCATTGATTACCCTCTCCTAGTTTTTTCAACTTAATCAGAAGGAAGAAACAATCACAACAATTTCTACCTTCACCTAGTATAGTGATTGGAAATATTCAGTCACCCTAAAATAAACCACTTCTCATAATCACAAGTAGTGGAGAGAACCTAAGTGGTCTGCATGTGAAATCTATAGAAATACATAGAATGAAATTAAATATCTTAATTCCTTAAACATTAAAATAAATCTATAGATACGAATAGAATATATTATAAATTAAAATTTTGAATTCATCAATAAGTTAAGGGGATTCTCCTCATATTATCTACTAATGGATTATTGTTCCATCACTTTAGAATTATAGTAAACTAAAAAAAGGAATAAAGAAAAAACAGCAACCAAGTTCACTCGAGCAGTTGTGGTCACAACCCCTTCTTAGGTGAAAATTTTGTATTCTTATAGAGATGTTAGGGACCTCACTTATAGAAGATTTGATGCTCTATAATGGTGTCCTTATAAAAATTAATTCAATTTAAATAAACAACTAGTGTATGAATTATAGTGGTTACAAAATTAAAAATAGAAAATAATAGAAAACCAAACAATGAAATAGCTCTGATGGTGTAGAATCCACTATAATTCCTCCTCCTATAAAGTGTTGACCCCCCCCCCCCAAATAAAGTGTGATTATTCTTTTATTCTTCCATTAAAATTCCTTTAAAAATGAGTCGAACCTCCCCACCAATATTCATGAAAATCTAATAGAATAGAAGTTTGTTCTTTTAAAACATTACTAACCTGGATCCTTCTACAGTGTGGAAAATGGAACTATGTCGTAGCCTTCTCCTTCCAAAGTGTCAAACTCTACCTTATTACGATGTAAGATGCATGCCAATAATGAAACTCACATATCTGAGTTACCCTCACTTTTGAAAACTATAAAATCACATATGTAGTGGCGAACCTTCTCCCCACATATCTTGAACTCAGTGGAATCCTTCCAAATTTCTTCGAACTGGGTTGTGGTATAGCAAAGGGACAATGACATATCCTCCTGTATAAATCCTTGGGCCAATAATACTAAGTCAATTCTAATTTAAAACCTTCTATAGTGTAATAATACCCTATAATTAAACCATTAATTTTCATATCATCCAATCTTTTCTTTAAAACTCTCATATATTTCATCCACAGGACCATGACACAAAGGAAGTAGTGACCAGTCAGCCTTCATTTCCTTTGACCTTCGGCTTACTGAGGCTATGATGAAATGGATATACCAAGGTGCATTGGGGAGTATCGTTAAGATCTATGGTCGACTACTCTACATAAACATGGTTACAGCATAGGGACCTTCAAAAATCAAGCATCCCTAGCTTTCATTATTTTTACCGGCCATGGAATTCAATGACATAGTTTAGTAGATATGATGCAACAGTAGTGGTGATAGTTAAAGTGTGGATGATGGTGGGTTCTGGTGGGTTTTGGTGGTCATAGTGGTGCTCAATTATGTTAGGATGAAAATTGAGGGTGGAGGCTTTTGTGTGATAAAGTATATGTGGTATGGGAGTGATATTATGGAATTTTTGTTAATGGTGAATAGTTTCAATCCATACATTATCCCAAATAAATTATTAAAAGGTTATAGCTCCACTTAATAAAATAATTTGTGACATGAAGTAGAATTGAAGTCAAATGGGAGCAGGAGAACCCCTACTGCCACTAGTGTCAGCCTGCACGGCCTTCCTTGGGGTCTTGGTTAGCTACCCTTTGGTATGGATAAGTGGCTTGACCCTTGGTTGAGTGTTGGACAATTGATAGCCCAAATTTTTTCCCTATGTTATTCACAAGAATTTTCCAAATTTTAACATCACCAAAATTGCATAAAAACTTCCCTGAGTGCTTTATTACACCAAAAAACACCAAATCAACCCAAAATAAAATTTAATAATATTTTATGTCATAAATAAATAAAATAATAATAATTAAAAATAAATATGAATTAAATAAATAAAATCAATGAGGGAATTAAATGTAAAAATTAGAGTATAAAACACCCCCATAATTAAACCTTTCCTCATCCTCAAGAAAATCTTCAACATGAAACCCACAAAGGGTCCAAACTTCAAAAAGGGATATTTTTAAAAAAATCATTCTCATAAAATAAAATTTATAACTAGTGATTTAAAAAAAACTCATCCAAAAACAAGTTCTAAAATCATTTCTTCCTTTAAAATTTCATATGAGATGTATTTATATATATTTCACTCACTTCATTCAAAATTTTACACAAATTCATGCCAAAAATAATTTACCTCACATGAATGCATTTTGGTCATCACTCAAGAACATTTTAAGTGAAGTTATGCTCAATCTCAATCATGTGTGAGATATCTATAAGCTTGAAAATTATCTCAGTCTCTACTTATAAGTGGAACTAAAAAAATCATGAGGTATTTTTCATTAAGGTTTGAATGTCTCTTAGGCTCAAGGTGGGTAGGTAATGATGTAAATATTAAAAATCATAGGCTAAAAAGGAGGGTAAATTTTTAAATTACAATGCATGATATTCAAGTACAGCTCAATGAAATATGCTTCCTCCTTCCACTCAACTTCAAAAGACAACATGTCACTTTCCTTGTCCTTGTAACAAGTAAGGTCAACTTTGTAAATATACACAAAAATGATAAATCATTCTTACTTTTTTTATTCCTCTATTTATTTAGTATAATAGTGTAAGAACGGAGTCCCATGCCCTATGAAATAAAACCAACTATCACCTCAATACCCACCATTAATCTCCTAAAGACACTATTTGTAATAGTTAATATAAGAAGGGGGAGGTTTTATATTTGTAAGTCAATCTTGGGTATCCCACATGCTCACTTTTCATTTATTTTTTATTTTTTATTTTTTCATTTAAATTTTTTCAAAGGATGAAATTAAATCAAAATTCAAAATATAAGGACCCTTTTTGTAAGAACCCATGTTTTGAGCCCGTAAGACTTTGAAATTTTCTTGATGTTATTCTAGAGCAGGGCGTTCAGACGGCGTGTGATTCTGAGCCCCGGTGTGGCCAGAATTAAATTTTAAGTGTGTTCACACTAGACACACCAAATAAACAGAATAACTCCTAAACAATTGATCTGATGGTAAAACTGATGGCATCGTTGAGTCTGGAGTGTGTCGTTTACCCTATAAAAGGTGTAACTTTCGCGGGTGCGGCCCTTCTGTGGAAAATGCCACCAGGGGCGTTTTCATAATTTAGCAGCCTCGAGCGTGAACTTTACAAATTTTGAACGGAGGATCAGATTAAAATTCCAAGACCTTAGTTGCGCTTAGAATGTGTATTTTACCCTAGAGGTGTCTTAACCCCGACCCCGCTGAAAGTTCGGGTACGGGGCCTACTGGTGGGTGTTTAAGTGTTTCTCTACTTAAACACTTCTCCCCCCCCCATTCTTCCACCCTTGGTTTTTTTCTCCATGGAGGAAGCTCTCTAAACAAAGTTAGAAACCTCCTTCAAGATTCCCCTCCTCTCCGGCAAGGAGGCGGCGGCTCCGGCGGACCGTTCGTGAAGCTACGGGCTACGCCTAGCGAGGTAGGAGTTTGCGTTTTCATTTCTAAATTCCACTTATAATTTAATCTCTAATTTTTTCATCTAAATTCTTTAAAATTTTCTATCTAATACCATGTATGCATAGGGTTCGATCCGAGCTTTCCAATTCTCTTTTCAGATCGAAATTCCGAGTCCCGAGGCGTCCGGGGGAGCCCCGGGAAGTTTTCCGACCAAACTTTGGTTTTCCGGTGGTCTCATGCGGCGGTGCGGTGGGCTCCAAGAAAGTGGTGGCACGGCTCCCAGATGAAGGAGCGGCATAGATCCAAGGCGGTGGTGCGACGGGCGTCTACGGCGGACTGGCGTGGTGGGCATAGGTCGCCGGTGAGGGGCGCGACGGGGGTTGCGGTGCGCGACCCCGAGCGGGAGACCAAGACCCGCCTTCGGTGGGTCTCCGCGTGGGACAGCGACCAGCCACGAGGGCCGGTCGGTGTGAGTGTACTGTGGGGCAGCATCCGGGCTACATGGAAGGGCCGCAGGCCGGACTTGCCGGTGCGGGTCGGCCTAGGCCGAGTGGACCGGCTGGACCGGACCGGTCCAGCCCTAAGGGGTTAGCCCCCTTGTCTTCTGACACCCGTAACTTTCACTAAGGGTGTCGGTTTTGCATGTCGTCTATAGAAACGTGATCCTCGGATTGATTTGGAGTTTTTTAGATGGTCTCAGGGATTTTTAATTCTTGAGACGGGGGCTCGGTGGCGCAACGCACCGTTAATTATTGTTTAGCGCCTCGCCGGGATTCTTCTTTTGGATGGCGTGAATGCATCCAGAGTCCGTTTTAGGTGTCGTCAGTAGTGTTGTAACCCTAGATTCGAGACGATGTAGTCCAGGGTGGTTTCATGCATTGAATCTGGAGTTGAGGCATGGGACCCACGGGCCTTCTTTTAAGTTGTGAGCAGCGTTTTGTGACTTTTTCATCCGACGTTCGTTCGGGGCAAATGAGTAGTCATTTTGGTGTGTTTTTCCGAGATCATCGTGATAGCGCAGTTCACCCGACCTATTTCAGGACCGAGGTGTGGGCCCCATGAGACTTCGTATGGGTATAAAGCGGTGTTGAACAACTTTTTCGTCGGGAATCTATTTCAAGCGAGTAAATAGTCAATCTCACATGTTTTTCCGCAAGGATTGTAATAGTGTAATCGGTTTGGGTGTGCAGAGCCTCTTTTGAGATCTCATTAAATGTGGAAACATTAAATGGAATTGGTCGAAGGTTCCTTTAATACACTCCGAAGAAACGCATGGTAGCGATGATTAGTGACACCTAGTGATGGAACGGGCAATGCGGAGTTATCGGACCAGTTTTGGATTTACCCTCCAGCGGGGCTGGGCAGTGGGTTACCCACCGGCGTATCAGGGTTTACCCTCTAGCGGGGTTGGGCAGTGGGTTACCTGTTGACCTTAGGGTTTACCCTTCAGTAGGGATGGGTAGTGGGTTACCTGCTGACCTTAGGGTTTACCCTCCAGCGGGGCTGGGCAGTGGGTTACCCGTTGACTTTAGGGTTTACCCTCCAGGTGGGATGGGCAGTGGGTTACCCAATGACCTCTTAGAGTTTACCCTCCAGCTGGGCTGGGCAGTGGGTTACCCAACACCTTCTTTTAGACTCATCCCTTTCTATGTGGCTAGTAAGTTACTTCTCTCCATGATTACCGGAGCGGGACCCTTGGTTGTACAGTTCAGCAATGAGACAGCTTTGACATGTGGGACTTTTGGGCATCAGTGATGGATATCCTTAGAACTATTTGGAGACTTATCATGGGCTGATCTTAGAGATGGATATCCCCTTACGCACTCGTTCAGGTTTCTTGTTGAGCATATATATATACACCCTACTTTTTTTCTCACTTCTTGGGTTCAGTTACTCTCCTTCTAGGAGGGGAAAAGACGCATGGGGTATGCCACGTGCTTTTCGTGTCTAGATCCTCTTGTTTGGATGAGTCCTCTTCCTTCCTCTTTTTGGGTTGATCTACACTCTATTTTACTGTAATCTTTCAATATTCTTGTTTTTTCTACCTCTCACCTATTAAGTACCTCCTTTGTTTCTCCCTCGAGCTTTCGGGGCGTCCTACTGAGTATCTTCATACTCACCCCTTCTTGGGCTTTGCCCACACTTGGTGTGCCCTTGTAGACGATGGACATGTCAATCGAGACTAAGGAGGAGCGTAGAGGACATAGGAGCTTGGGCTTCGTTCGGTGGTCGTAGTATGACTTTCAAGTGTGAGACTCACTAGATATTTACTTTCGTTTACCTGTTGTCAGGTTGTGGAATCTTTCTGGTTGGGTGTGTGTTTTTCCCTTTACTGTTCAGTCTACTTGTGAGTCTACTTTTCAGCACTTTACTTGTTCTGTTTTTAGAAGTTGATGCATGATTGTGGTTGGGTTATAGTGTTTTTACTTGGTTTCCTTCTTACTCTGCACTTCTGCATTGAATGGGCTATGTGTGTCTGTGTACAAGTACTTAGGAAAATTCCTCCCTGAGATTGTTACGCCTTCAGCACTTCTTTCCAGCCCCTGGGCTATGGAGGTGGGATTGGGGTAGTTGCGGCTCGAGACCGGTAGGTTCGGGTCGTGAAAACGTGGTATCATAGGTGGTTAGTTCCTTGGTTAGTTGTTCAGACGTCCCTAAAAAAATAATTGGATGGGATTTAGGGAAATAGTGTCGACGTGTCTCGATAGTGGCTCTCAGGCCAGGGAGTCCAGTGATGGTACGAGCAGCTGACGTATCCATTCACCAGGACCCTGATAACCCGCTTGTCGACTCGGCACACTGAGATATTTGTTGCAGGGAACTTTGGATCATGCATACGGTAGGATTGAGTCTTTGAATTTCATTTTTGAGTCATCCCCCCTTTGTGATTACTGTTATATATATATATATGCTCATCTGATCACGGTAATCCTTGATATATTTTAGGATTCTCCCACGACAGCAGCCAGCCAGGTTACCCTCTCTAGTTCATGACGATGACCTGGCGAGCGATGAGGTGTAAGTTCAGGGACCCTCACATGATCCCCTTCCTCCTTGTGCTTTAGCAGTAGCCCCTCCACTTAGAGAGAAGCAGTTAGTACCGGCAGCGCAGGATGAGGTTGAGCACAGGCTGAGTGTGCTCCGATACTTCCAGCATCAGTGACCACAGAAGTTCCACGAGGACCCGGATCCCCAAGCAGTGGAATACTGGCTAGAGTATGTGGACCAGATTTTCAGGATGGTATGAACACCCTCAGACCAGATGGTAGCCCTAGCTTCCAGCCTTTTCCTCAGGATGACCGGGTGGTGGGGGGGTTGGTTACACAAACCCACGATGAGTCATCTCTCACATGGTATAGCTTCTAGCAGCTCTTCCTGGAGGAGTACTCCCCCTATTTTTTCATGCTCTGTTCGGATTCAGGAGCTTCTGGAGTTGAAGCAGGGGGGTGAATGTGGCATAGTACTTTTCCCGGTTTACCGATATGACATTCTACTCACAGGATATGGTCCGCAATAGTTACTTTTGGGCGCGAAAGTTTGAGCAGGGTCTTCGCAGGGAGAACTGTGCTAGTGTAGTGCCCCTGTGCATCCCTACTTATGATGGGGTGCTAGAGCGGGCACTCGTGATAGAGAGCTTATTGTCTGAGGGACACCAGCTGACAGGGCCTAGCAGTGGCCACTTCAGAGTAGATTCTTCGATAGAAGGCAGGTGGTAGAGAGCAGAGCCTCAGTCAAGGAGACCCTTCCGTGAGCAAAATCAAGGGTAGGGTCATACACCGTAGTGTCGCTATAGAGAATTGGGGTAGTCAATAGAGATTTGGTGTTATGCCTATGATGGACAGGGTCACCTAGCATGGGACTTCCCGACCAGGCGTACCGAGTAGCCATGGTAGGCAGTGGGCGCACCACAGTGGTAGAGGCAGCACCATGACCAGGGATCCCCCAGGTGAGGACAGAGTGGCCCTCAGAGAGGCAGTGCAGGCAGAGCAGCAGAACCTGGATGTGGGGGACGACATTTCGAGGTCCTTCCACCGCCACCACCGGGCGACCCATTCCAGGCTCAGGGATCTGGTGGTAGGGGTCGCGGGAAGCTTCAGGCTATGGGTGTTCGTGACCCCCCAGCACATGAGATGGTCTGAGGTACACTTTGTGTTTACTCTACACTTACTTCGATACTAGTAGACACGGGTTCCAGCCACTCCTTTATATCACTGCTTTTTTTATGAGAGTTGGAGCTTCCATTAGAGGCACTGACACCTGCACTTACCCTCGAGGTTCCTACGGGAAGTGCCTCATTAGTGACCTTTATCTGTAGACAGTGCGAACTGTCGTTCAGAGGAGAGAGTTTCACGTGGGACCTACTCGTCATCACGATGGAACCTTATGATGTCATCTTGGGCATGGATTGGCTTTCCATTGTTCATCCCCAGATTGACTGTCGGTGTAGACTAGTCATATGCGTCTATTATGATGGGATGAGGTTCACCATTCTAGGTGCACGAGACCTCGTGGCAGAGCAGATGGGTACTCTGAGCAGGATACCATGACCTTTTTCTCACCAGTTAGAGAGCATGGCTCTCAGAGTAGTAGACACTACAGGCACCTGGATCCCTACCGTTGTAGATGACTACATGTACGTCTTTCCCGAGGATGTCTTGGGACTACCTCTGAGGCGAGAGATGGAGTTCTGTATTGACTTGCAGCCAGGGACTGCCCCGATATCATGTGAATCATATTGAATGTCACCCACAGAGCTTCGAGAGCTACGAATTCAGATGGATAACCTTCGTGAGAAGGTATTCATCAGGCCCAATGTGTCCCCTTTGACATATCCAGTTTTGTTTGTGAAAAAGGAATATGGGAGTCTACGGCTTTGTGTGGATTATCGTCGCCTGAATCAGGCCACAATAAAGAACAAGTAACCTTTTCCAAGGATCAACGACCTCTTAGACCAGTTGAGAGGTGAAAAGTGGTTCTCCAAGATTAATCTTTAATCCATCTACCACCAGTTGCGGGTTCGTGAGGTTGACATCCCGAAGTTGGATTTCCGTTGTCATTATGGGAATTACGAGTTTTTGGTGATGCCCTTTGACATGAAAAATGCCCCCGCCGTTTTCAGGGATTTGATGAACCAGATCTTCCAGCCGTACTTAGACCGGTTTTTGGTTTTCTTTATTTATGACATACTCATCTACTCTACGGTAGAGGAGGAGAACGTGGAGAATTTGAGGATGGTACTAGACTTACTCCGGGAGCATCAGCTTTATGGGAATCTCTCGAAGTGTTAGTTCTGGATTCATGAGGTTCACTTTCTGGGGCATGTCATTACGGAGCAGGGATTGGTCGTAGATCCCACAAAGATAAAGGCAGTTCTAGCTTGGGAGCCACCCAAGAATGTGTTAGAGGTGTGGAGCTTCCTTGGTTTGGCAGGGTACTACAGGAGGTTTTTGGAAGCTTTCTCCAAGATTGTTGCCCATTTGACTGCATTGATGCGGAAGAGATGACCGTTCACCTGGAATGATCAATGCCAGAAGGACTTCAAGGAGTTGAGATAGAGGCTGACTAGTTCTCCAGTGTTGAGGCTGCCAGAGGAGGTTGTTGAGTTCGTGGTGTACTGTGATGCTTCAGGAGCTGGGCTCGGGTGAGTGTTGATGCAGTAGCGGGAAGTGATTGCATATGCGTTGAGGCAATTGAGGCCCCATGAGCCAAATAATGCGACTCATTATTTAGAGATGGAATTGGTGGTCAACACCTTGAGGTTATGGAGACACTACCTTCTGGGTGAGCCTCAAGTACATCTTTACTCATAGGTATTTTAATTTGAGGCAGAGGTGCTGGCTGGAGTTTCTGCAGGACTATGATTTCGAAATAGTCTACACTCCACGGAAGGGAAACATAGTAGCAGATTCCCTTAGCAGGAAGTCCCAGGATCGTTTAGTGCAGGAAGATTCAGAGCAGTTGGCTTCCCTACGGCTGACCTTGGTGGAGTAGGAGGGTACGACTTTTCTACAGTCGATGGTGTTGACACATTCGCTCCTTGATCATGTGAGAGAGTCACAGCTGGGGGATGTTGACAGAAAGGTGGTACGTGATCAGATATCCACGGGCGACACACCTGATGGGAATTCTGAAGGAGGGAATCACAAGATCCTATTCCAGGGGTGAGCTATAGTACTAGTGGATATGTAAGAGGAGGTGATGCGGGAGTTCCACACTTCTCCCTTGGCTGTACATCCCGGTGTGGGGAAGATGTACAGAGACCTTCAGCGGCAGTTTTGGTGGTCTGTCATGAAGCAGAGCATAGCTGAGTTCATTTCTCGGTGTCTTACCTATCAGCATGTGAAGGTAGAGCATCAGGTTCCGGCAGGGTTGTTGCAGCCCCTTGATATCCCAGAGTGGAAGTGGGATGGCATATCATGGACTTCATCATAGGGATTTCGTGCACAGTGAAGGTCCATGATTCCATTTGGGTGATAGTGGACTGAATCACGAAGTCAGCACACTTCCCTTCCATCAGGGAGCAGAGCTCGGTGGAGAGTCTAGGGTAGCTGTACATTTGGGAGATCATCTGCCTTCATGGAGTACCCTCGATGATAGTCTCTGACCGTGACGCACAGTTTACATCGTGTTTGTGGCAAGGCCTGAAGGATGCATTCGGGACTCGGCTACGGATGAGTACAACTTTTCACCCCTAGACGGACGGATAGACCGAGTGAACTATCCAGGTGTTGGAGGATATGCTCAGGGCGTGTGTGTTAGACTTTGGCATAAGCTGGGAGGATCACCTACCCTTGTTAGAGTTTGTGTACAACAACAGTTAACACTCTACTATCGACATGGCACCCTTTGAAGCCCTCTACGGGAGACCCTGCAGGTCACCATTGTGCTGGACAGAGGTTGTTCAGACCTCCCTCGTGGGCCCAAAGTTGGTGCAGGTGACGACGGAGAAGGTGCAGGTCATTCATGAGTGGATGAGGACGGCTCAGAGCAGACAGAAGTCCTATGCAGACTGTCGTTGTAGGCCTTTGGAGTTCAAGTAGGGGGACTATGTCTTTTTTAGACTCTCTCTGCGGTGTGGTACACGGAGGTTCGGTCGGGGAGGCATATTGTCCCTAAGGTTCATTGGGCCCTTTGATATCATGCGTAGGGTCGGTGAGGTTGCCTACCGTCTTTCTCTACCCCCACAGCTAGAGAGGGTAAATGACGTCTTCCATGTGTCATAGTTGATGAAATATGTGTACGACCCCACGCACGTTATCGACTGGGGAGAGCTAGACATTGAGGATGGAGCCACCTTTGCGGAGCACCTGGTGGTAATTGAGGACCGGCAGGAACAGACACTGTGTGGATGGACCATTCCTTTGGTTTGTGTGTTGTGGCAGCACGGGAGGGTGCAAGAGAGCACCTGGTAACGGGAGAGCCAGATGCGGGCTCAGTATCCCGAGTTTTTTTTTAGTTTTGTTTTTTGGGGATGAAAAACTTGAATGATGGAATGACGTAAGAACCCAGGTTTTGAGCCTATAAGACTTTAAAAGTTTCTTGATGTTATTCCACAGAAGGGCGTTCAGACGGCGTGTGATTTCGAGCCCCAGTGTGGCCAAAATTAAATTTTAAGTGTGTTCACACTAGACACACCAAATAAACAGAATAACTCCTAAACAGTTTCTCGGATGGGAAAACCGAGTGCACTATTGAGTTCGGAACGTGTCGTTTACCCTAGGAGAGGTGTAACTTTCGCGGGCACGTCCCTTCTGTGGAAAATGCCACCAAGGGCGTTTTTGCAATTTAGCATCCTCTGGTGTGAACTTTACAACTTATGAACAGAGTCTCGGATTAAAATTTTGATACCCCCATTGCGCTCAAAACATGTATTTTACCCTAAAGGTGGCTTAACCCCAACCCCATCGAAAGTTCGGGTACGGGGCCTACTGGTGGGTGTTTAAGTGTTTCTCTACTTAAACACTCCCCCCCCCCATTATTTCACCATGGTTTTTTTCTCCCTAGATAAATCTCACTCAACAAAGGTACCAACCTTCTTCAAGCTTCTCCTCCTCTCTGGCAAGGCGGTGGTGGCTCCGGCAGACCGTTCGTGAAGCTACAGGCTACGCCCAGTGAGGTAGGAGTTTGCGTTTTCTTTTTTAAATTCCTCATCTACTTCAAACTCCAATTTTTGAATTGAAATGTTGTCCAATCATAGATATAAGACCATATATGTGCATGGTTTGATCTTAGATTTCCAACTCTCTTTTCGGATCAAAATTCTGAGTCCCAGGGCGTCCGGGGGAGCCCTGGGAAGTTTTCCGGCCAAATTTTCGTTTTCCGGCGGTCCAAAGCGGTGGCGCGGCGGGTTCCCAGGCGGTTGCAGCGTGGCTCCCAAGCGACAGTGCGGTGCGGATCCTAGGTGGTAGTGTGGCGGGTGTCTACATCAGATCGTTGTGGCGGGCGGAGGTCGACGGTGAGGGGCATGACGGGGGTCGCGGCACGCGACCCCGAGCAGGAGACCGAGACCCACCTTCGGTGGGTCTCCGCGCTGGACAACGACCGGCCACGAGGTCCGGTTGGTGTGGGTGGACTGCAGGGCAGTGGTCGGGCCGTGTAGAAGGGTCGCGGGCCAGCGCTGTGGGCTGGGTCAGCTGGCGCGGGCTGGCCCAGGCCGAGTGGACCGGCTGGACCGGGCCGGTCCAGCCCTAAGGGGATGGCCTCCTTGTCTTTGGACACCCATAACTTTCACTACGGGTGTCGGTTTTGCTTTCCATCTATGTAAGTGTGATCCTTGGATCGAGTCAGAGTTTTTGAGATGGTCTTAGGGATTTTTAATTCCTGATATGGGGACTCGGTGGCATGACACACCGTTAAGTATTGTTTAGCACCTCGTCGGGATTCTTCTTTCGGATGGCGCGAACGCATCCGGAGTCTGTTTTAGGCACCATTAGTGGTGTTGTAACCCTAGAATCGAGACGATTTAGTCCAGGGTTGTTTCAGGCATTGAGGTCGGAGTTGATGCATGGGCCCCACGGGTTGTCTTGTAAGCTGTGAGCAACGTTTTGCGACTTTTTCTTCAGACGTCCATTCGGGGCAAATGAGTTGACATTTTGGCGTGTTTTTCCAAGAGCATCACAATGGCGCAGCTCGCCCAACCTCTTTTGGGACCAAGGTGTGGGCCCCATGAGATGTCGTATGGGCATAAAGTGTTGTTGAACAACTTTTTCATCGGGAGTCCGTTTCAAGCAAGTAAATAGTCTATCTCGCGTGTTTTTCTACGAGGATTGTAACAGTGTAATCAGTTTGGGAATATAGAGCCTCTTTTGAGATCTCATTAAATGTGGAAACATGAAAGGGTGTTGGTTTGAGGTTCCTTTGATGCACTCGGAAGCAACTCATGGTAGCGATGATTAGTGACACCCAATGATGGCACGGGAAGTGCGCAGTTATCGGACCAGTTCCTAGATTACCCTCCAGCGAGGTTGGGCAGTGGGTTACCGACCAGCGTATCAGGGTTTACCCTCCAGCGGAGCTGGGAAGTGTGTTACACATTGACCTTAGGTTTTACCCTCCAGAGGGGCTGGGCAATGGGTTACTCATTGAACTTAGTATTTACCCTCTAGCAGGGCTGGGCAGTGGGTTACCCGTTGACTTTAGGGTTTACCCTCCAGCGGGGCAGGGTAGTGGGTTACCCGATGACCTCTTAGAGTTTACCCTATAGTTGGGCTGGGCATTGGGTTACCCAGTGACTTCTTTCAGACTCAGCCCTTTCTATGTGGCAAGTCAGTGACTTCTCTCTGTGATTACTGGAGCAGGACCCTTGGTTGTACGGTTCAGTGATGAGACAGCTTTGACGTGTGTGATGTTTGGGAATCAGTGATGGATATCCTTAGAACTGTTGGTGACTTATCCTAGGCTGAGCATAGAGATGGAGATCCCCTTACGCATTCGTTCAGGTTTCTTGTTGAGTATATATATATACACCCTACTTTTTTTCCCACTTCTTGGGTTCAGTTACTCTCCTTCTAGGAGGGGAAAAGACACACGGGGTATGCCACGTTCTTTCTGGGTCTAACTCCTCTTGTTTGGATGAGTCTGCTTCCTTCCTCTTGTTGGGTTGAGCTGCACTCTATTTTACTGTACTCTTTCACTATTCTTGTTTTGTCTACCTCTCACCTCTTTAGTACCTCCTTTGTTGCTCCCTTGAGCTTTTGGGGCGTCCTACTGAGTATCTTCATACTCACCCCTTCTTGGGCTTTGCCTGCACTTGGTGTGACCTTGCAGATGATGGATAGGTCGATCGAGACTACAGAGGAGTGTAGAGGACACAGGAGCTTGGGCTGCGTTCGGTAGTTATAGTAGGACTTTTAGGTGTGAGACTCACCAGGTGTTTACTTTCATTTACCTTTTTCAGGGTTGTGGCACCTTTTTGGTTGTGCATGTGTTTTTCCCTTTATTGTTCAGTCAACTTGTCAGTCCACTTTTCAGCACTTTACTTGTTCTATTTTAAGAAGTTGATGCATGACTGTGGTTGGGTTATAGTGTTTGTACTTGGTTTCCTTTTTACTCTGCACTTCTGAATTGAGTGGGTTGTGTGTGTGTGTGTAGGTACTTAGGCAAAGGCCTCCCTGAGATTGTTACACCTTTGGTGCTTGTCGCCAACCCCTGGCCTATGGAGGCGGGCTTGGGGTAATTGCGGCTGGAGACCGGTAGGTTCGGGTCATGACACTTTTCCCAATATCCCAAGAGAAAAAACCCACATTTTATTCCAGCACAAGAATTCCCATTAAAATACCCTACTCCCCTTTAAATATTAAAAGAACGACCATGAATTAATTCTCAAATCAAAAAGTCTAAGATTTCCTGGTTTCAATTGCAAATTCCCAATTTTCCACACGTAATTGAGGTGTTCTTGGCTGCTAAATAACATGTGGTAATATCCCTTACCCACTGGAACTACTTTCCAGTTCTGGAATCCCCATCAATGAGATAATCTAGCTTTTAAATCATGAATGGTCCAGGGATGATCATCTTTAGCATAAGAAATCCTTCCTAGAAGCAAAAATCTGCACCTCTGTGATCTCTTTTGTAGAGCATCTCGGTCCTCTTCCACTGAATACTTTCCATCATCCAATATCTTTCAAAAAGAGGGATTAGAAACCTTCAAGGAGTTCAAATCTATACCTTTTAGCGCTTCCACGAAGGAGATCCTTTTTTATGTCCCTACATAATTTTTCTTCGGTTGACCAATATCAGGCATATCATATATCTTGCACACCGGTTTGGGGCTTTCAAAATAGGTCTCCCAAGAAGGATCGAAGCCTTCCATGAGCGATTAGCAGGCCATTTTGGAGTAGAATCAATTAGGAAGAGCACAAGGGTGAGGATATAGGGTTTACGAGGTATTCGCCCGAGGATCACCCGTTGAGCGCTCTCCCATCCTCATGTCCTAAATAGTAAAACAGAGTCTGTTAGCACTCCTTTCCCAGAAAAAAAAAACAAAATGACCCCTTCTCATGAGTTCAGAATATCTAAGCGGAATAAAAGCTCAGGTAAATCAAAGAAAAGGGGTTCTAACCCCAAACATCATTCCAAATGAATATAATATTTTGGAACTGTCAGGGTATTGCCAACTCTGACACGATTGTTATTCTTAAAATATTTTTAACGACACACAAACCAAAAATCTTTGCTATTGCTGAACCAAAAGTGAACTATTCCAAGATATTTTATCACATTTTTTCTTATGGTTATAACTTCTTGGGTGATTGAAAATATGGTACTTCAGTGGATTCCTTATGGTTATTTTATCATACAACCTTACAAAATGTTACTACTTTTAAAACATCTAATCAATTGTACACTTTTGATTTTACCTTTGATAGTAAACACATTTTTTACACCATGATTTATGCCAAGAATAGATACCAAGATAGAAGGCCTCTTTGGGATGATCTTATAAATTTATCTAACACTATCCAAGACCCTTGGGTCTTGATTGGGGACTTTAATGTTATCCTTTCCCCCAGTGAAAAAGTTGTCCCTTCTCATTCCTCCATTTCATCTCATGAATTTAAAGCTACCACTGATGATAGAACCCTAGTGGAAATTAATCTTACTAGTTCTAAATATACATGTTACAAAAGGCACTATAATAAAGTGGTTTTTAGCAAACTTGATAGATCTCTCACTAATATTGCCATGATTGACAATTGGGATTTTGTTTCTAGTGTCACGCTTCCTAGAATAAACTCTGATCACCATCCCATTCTTGTTAACCTCCTTACTAAAAACACAAAACCCTCCCTACCTTTGAGATTCAACAACACTTGGTCTAAAGACCCTGACTGTTCTTCCTTCATTAAAAATTTCTGGAACTCTATGAATCATCAATATGATTCATATGCGTTCATTAATAAGCTAAAATTTCTCAAACAAGATTTAAATAGTTAGTGTAGAACCAAAACAAAACAAATTGAAAAAGACATCCTATCCTTGGAAAGTGATCTTAGACAAATTCAAAATAGTAAAATGAGCTCTAGTTTTTTTCTAGATCCTCAATTGGAGATCAACACAAATTTAAATCTCAACTCCTTACTATCTCTTAATGATAACATGTGCAAATAGATATTCAAAACTAAATGTCTCTCTGATGGAGATAGAAATACAAAATTTTAAAACTCCTTACAAATAATTAGGAAAATTAATCAGCCTCTCACTTTTATTTTACATGATTACATTCTTATAGATTCTAAATAAAAAATTTCTAATCATGTGGTATCTTACTTTCATGACATATTTAATGTTTCTGATGTGAATAAATACCTTAGGCCTGATGTAATTCCTTGAATGGTTTAGGAATCTAATAATTCTTACCTATCTTCTATACCTCTTGACCATGAAATAAAAGATATTGTGTTTAGTCTAAATCCTGACAGTTCCTCAGGTCCTGATGGATTTAGCAATGGTTTCTTTGAGTATCGCTGGGACATCATTCACACCGATGTCTGGAATCTTTTTAAATCTTTTTTCTCTACTGGGCATCTCCCACATGTACTTAATGCTCAATTTATTTTTTTAATAACTAAAGTGGATAATTCATCTGAGATACATTTGTTCTGGCCCATTTCCCTTATTAATACGATGTACAAAATCATTACAAAAATTATTGCTAATCAAATTACTCTTATATGCAATAAGATCATTACCTGGAATCAATTTGGGTTTATCAAAGGTATATCTATTCAAGATTTCATTTGTATTTACTCAGAATGTACAAATATTTTAAACAAAACCAACATAGGTGGGAATGTATCTATTAAGATGGACATTAGAAAATCTTTTGATACTATTGACTGGAGCTTCATCTTTAAAGTTCTTCAAAGTTTTGGTTTTAATGAGGACTTCATCAAGAAAATCAAAACTTTATTTCATTCCACACACATTTCCATTATGATTAATGGTTCTCTCAAAGTTTACTTTAAATTATCCAAAGGTGTTAGATAGGGGTACCCCCTTTCAGCCATTCTATTTGCTATTGTTTAGGATTACCTCAGCAGATTGCTTTTGTAACTTGTGGATCAGAGCAAACTTAGACCTATTAAAGACTCTAGGAACTTAAACGTGACCACTCATCTTCTATATGATGATGATATCATTCTATTTCTACAAGGTGATAAAAGGAATATACAAGTGCTAAAAACTTCACTTGCTCATTATGAGGAAGTTTTGGAATAAGCTATATGCTGGAATAAATCCTTTGTTTTTTTTTTGTGAAAAGCTTTCAATTGAAAAGGAAAAATCTTATTATTAACAACCATGGTATTAAAGAGGGTACTTTCCCATTCACTTATCTTGGGGTACCCATCTTCTACGGAAGACCCAAATCTAGTTACTTTTCCAACATTGTTGATCAAATCACACATCAGCTTTCTACTTGGAAAGGTAAATCCTTGTCTATGGATAGCAGAATATGCCTTGTTAAATCTACTATCATTTCTAAAATGGTTTACTCATTGATGATATACAAATGGTCTTCCAGTACCATTACAAAACTTAATACTTTTATTAAGAATTTCTTCTGGACTGGAAATATTCTTGAAAGGAAGCTTGTCACAGTTCCCTAGAGGAAATGTTGTAAACCTTTGTAGAAAGGCGGTATTGGAATTAAAAACCTTTAAATGTTTAATGATGCTTTGCAAGACAAGCTTTTCTAGAGGTTGATTCATAACAACTCTGATGATATTGAGTTTCTTAAGAAAATATTTCTTAGTAAACTTAAAAAAGGAAACTTAAATTATATTCAGTCCTCTATCTATCCATCTATTAGGAATATTTATCAAAAGATTATGATTAATGCTAGATGGATGGTCAATGCTGATTCTTCATTGAATTTTTGGAATGATAATTGGATGGGTACCCCCTTAATTTCCTTATTACCCTCTAACTCTTCTCCTGAAAATATTAATAATACCATTAAGGATGTAATTCACTCGAGAAAACATGATATTCCTGATAACATTAATCACATAATTGACAATTACCCTTATTTGATTTCTGAAGACTTCCCTATTTGGGAACCCACTCACAATGGCATTCTCGACTCAATTTTTTTTTTACAATCATAACTTCTTGAACTCTAGTTCTTGTTTTAGGTGGTTGAATTCCTTTAATAAACCTTGGATCAAACCTTTGAGACTCAATCTTATATGGAGAATCACTCACAGAAGAATTCCCACTGAAGTGTGTCTTCAATCATTTGTTATAAAACTTTGTTCTGAGTGTCATCTATGCAATCAACACAGGGAGGAAGTTAACCATCTTTTTCTTTCATGGGCTACAACCTTTGATTTTTTGAACAATATTTATGATATTTTTAATTACATATGGTCTTTTTCTGATTCTATCACCTCTAAGATAAAAAGACGTGTCGAACACGATGCCTCTCAGAAAATTAAGAACGTGTTACTCTCTACTATTTCTGAGTTGATGCACGTGATCTGGTATGATAGAAATAATTTTATTCACAAAAAGTTCTCATTAAATATCAATGCAGGTAAAGCTAGGATCCTCATTGAAGTGCAAGAAGAAGCCTCTATCCCGAAAGTGCACTGCAACAATTCTGTTAGTGACTTTGAGATTCTCCGCAAACTTCGGATTAATGGAATCTATAGGCAACCCAAATTCACCCTTGAAGTTTTCTGGCAAGCCTCTCTCCCTGGATGGATCAAAATAAACATTTAGGGGGCATCGAAAGGAAATCCAGGTCCTGCGGGTTTTGGATCTATCTTCAGAGACTACCTTGGCCAGTTCCATGGGTGCTTCTATGGTACCTATGGTATGGCCTCCTCATTGGAAGCAGAAATGATGGTTGTGATACATGCTATCAATTTTTCCCATCAAAAAGGTTGGAGGGAGATTTGGATTGAGAGTGACTCGACCACAATTTCCCAGGCTATTTGGAATGGTGTGATCCATCTCGCATGGCCTCTTACCACCCGCTGGATGAGATGTCTTGATGTACTTCGGGATATCAACTACACCATCACGCATGCCTATCGGGAGGCGAATATGGTTGTTTTTTCCCTTGCCAACAAAGGTCCCAATCAAGACTTGACTTGGTCTGATACCTTGCTTCCTGAATTTCACCATTTGTATGATAAAGATTGTAAGAAACTCTCATCCTTCAAACTCATGTAACTTATTTTTTTATATATTAAATAAATTGTACCTTGGTCTTTGACTAAGGCACCACCTTCTTCAAAAAAAATTAATGCTCAAATAGATATGGTAGGTGGATAAAATGGATTATAATATAGCTTCTTATCAAGTAATTTCTTGGTTTCTAAAAGTTTCATAGAGGATAAATGTAGGGTATCTCTTAGGGTCAAATCATCTCAAATAAGATCAATAGATGCCTCAATCATGTTTAATTAGTTCAAAATCATCATGCTTTGATAAGAAAAAAAAGAAATTTCTAGTAATATCAATTATCCCAATTTCTCTCAAGAAAAGGATTATGAGAAAGAATATGTCAAAAATGCATGAGAATCCTATCAGGAATGAGAATTAATAAAAATTGACAATCAATTATTGTAATGAACATGAATAATTGGTATTATAAATGAAAACTTCTAAGAATTAAAGTTAATAATAAATAGCATATCAGCAATCATTTTCAATAACTCGAAATGGGAATAAGCATGTCACTTTCATAAATTCTCACCTTTATCAATTCCATTTATGGGAATAAAAAAATCAAAAATTTCCAAAAAGCAGAAAAATATCTCTTAAGTGAAGATGTATCCTAGGTCAGTTAATAAGGAAAAAATCCAAATGAGTAGTTTCCAAGGATTCCTCCCCCACACTTAAACTGGACATTTTCCCTAATGTTTAACCAAGGTGAGGGGTTCATGGAAATTATGAAATTATATTCAATATAAGGAATGGATCAAAAATATAACATCCCAGTTCCGGAAGCCACCCAGAGGCGCCCCGTACCCGATTGGTCACATAGCCTCAAGCGCATTTCCCCGAATACCAGAGGTTGCCGACTAGCAATGAGGGCCTTGGGTGTGATAGTGGGGAAACTATTCCCTCATTGGTAGAGTAACATAGTGGAATAAAACAATAAAAAAAGTGGAAGTAAGAATAATCTATACAAAAGTAAACAGCGGAAGACTGGAAATAATAAACAGGAGCACACGTATATATAAATGATGCATGATACACACGTCTAGGAAAGCATCCAAACAAATCACAATGCTGGAATAAAAAATAGTACTAAGACAAGGTACAAAATAAAACAGATAAATAGATCTTCTGCATCACAATCCATAGCTTGGTCCCATTCTCTCCAACTCCACAGCAAATCAAGTACCTAAAGTAGAAGGGTGCTTACCCTTATCTATATCTGAAGTAATATAATCTGTTTGGGCCCAAAAGCATGGCCCAAATAGGGTGTGAGACTAAATCCCAGTAGGTAACCACCACAAGATCTGTTCCTAACAGTCAGTGAATATATGGTAGGTAATAAGTACAAAAAGCAGTAAACAAGGAAGTACTCGGCAGTAACAATTCACAGTTTCAATGCATTCAGTATCATATATCAAGCAACAGCTAAAAAAGCAGGTAATCACAAATAGGTAACCCCCTAGGAAGTACTCACAACCTATCCCCTCTGGTCCTACCTAAAAAGTACAAGCAACCCTTTGGGAAGTACACTCAGTCTAACCCCTTTGGTTCTGCTTAAGCATAGACTCTCTGAGGAATCACTCACCGTAAATTCCTCCTATAGTCTCGTATCAGTAACTAAAGGTGTTATGGGGAAGCACTCAACATATATTACCCTTGTGGCCCATGTCAAGGATCTGTAGACACTCTAAGGAAGTACTTACGTCAATTCCCCCTATGGTCTCACATCGTAAGTAAAACAGAAACTCTGTAGAATCCCTTACATCCATTCTCTCTATGGTCTATACACCAGGTTCTCACAACCCTGTGTAAGTCAAGAAAGTATAGCAATGCATATCAGCCAAAGTAAATCTCAAGAACTACTTGGATAGAAGTCTACAGCATATCAGCATATCAGAATAACCACACCATCCTAAAACTAGGCATGGGAAATTAAACAGCATCCTAACAGGCAAACTAGACCCAGTGGTCAAAACAGGAAATCATGCATGGAAAAAACACTTCCAAAGCATAGAAATTAACCCTATTCACATCAGTTATCATCAACTCAAGCATAAAAGCATAATAGGAAAACAATAAGGCTAAAACGGTAAATGTGCAACACCCCATTTATGGGTATTGGCGTTTTTTGCACATATAACTCAAAGAGTTTCAATAGAAAGGCACAAACCACCTACATCAGCATTGTAGGATTGTTATACTCTGGCGTCAGCCCTTGGATCAACCTAGAATGAAATAGATCTACAAAAACATCTAAAATTTTCAACCCACAATATCTCATGAGAGAGAAGAAAACAGAATATGGTGTTCAAGAAGAAGAGATAACTCACCGATGTGATTCCAACGCAACTGATAGAGTTCGATTCGGAGAATGAACGCTCGATCGGGGGCTTGGTGAAGATTCACACCATACAGATGCTCTCAGTCGAGTTTGGCAGAGAAGAAGAGATTTCTACCAATTAGACGCAACCCCGATCTGTTTAATGAAAAAAAAAATAAAGTACATGGCGTGTACTTTGGAATTACATGGCATGTACTTTCCATTTCCGTACTCCGCTTTAAGCAGCCTCTAGGTTACCCCCACATGGCTGTGTGCATGGCTGCTACACGGCTAGCACACAGCTACTCATGGTAGTCGAGTACATGGTGTGTACTCAGAAAGTACACAACGTGTACTTCAAAAATTTCCATAAAATCCCCTTTTTCTCAAAAATGAACAGAAAAATAAAACATACCTAAAAAGAAGATCTGGGTTCTTACAAACTTCCCCCCTTAAAGAAATTTGTCCCTGAATTTCCCTAGCAAGGTGGCGTAGAAGAAGAAACCCTGAACAGCTCCAGCCACTATACTCATACATCAGCCTCCCACTCCCAAGTCTCGTCATGTACTCGACTGTACTTCCATAGCACTCGTACCAGAGGAATAGACTGGCCATGGATAACCTTCGTACTTCAATCAATAATTCAGATAGGATGCTCCTCGAATGATGCATCCACTTCCAACTCAACCTCCTCAGGTTGGAAAACATGAGATGGGTCTGATAAGTAACGTCGAAGCTGAGAAACATGGAAGACGTCGTGCATAGTTTGATACCTCTTAGGTATTGAAATCGATAGGTAACCAGCCCAACTCTCTCCAATACATCAAATGGCCCAACGTTCCTTGGTGAAATCTTACCTTGTCTCTTAATCCTCTTGTGTCCCAACCTCAGTGTGACACACAGGAAAACCTGATCCCCGACCTCGAACTCCAGAGGTCGTCTCCGCTGATCAGCATAAGACTTTTGTCGAGACTTCACAGTAGTCATCCTCTTACGAATCAACTCAATCTGCTCTGTGGTCTCTTAAACAAGATGAGGTCCCAACAAAGCTACCTTTCCTGCCTCCAGCCAACATAAGGGTGATCGGTATGGCCTACCGTACAAAGCCTCATAAGGTGCAATCTGAATAGTTTCTTGAAAACTATTGTTTTAGGAAAACTCCACTAGAGGTATGTGCTTCTTCCAAGAACCTCCAACATCTAGAATGCATGATCATGGCATGTCCTCAAGCACCTGAATCATAAGCTCAGACTGACCATCTGTCTGGGGATGGTAAGTTGTACTCAAAAGTACCTGTATATCCAAAGCTTTCTAAAGCCCCTTCTAGACCCAAGAAGTAAAATGTGCATCTCTATATGAAATAATGGAGTGTGGAACTCCATGTAAGTGCACAATATCTCAAATATACAACCTTCCCAGCTCATCAACATTGAAGGTCTCCTTGATTGGAAATAAGTGAGAAACCTTCGTGAGTCTATCAATGATAACCCATACAGCATCATTCCCTCGAGGCTACCTTGGAAAACCTATCATGAAGTCCATCGCGACATCATTCCACTTCCACTCAGGAATCGGTAACTACTGTAAAAGCCCTACTGGCCGCTTATGCTCCGCCTTCACCTGCTAACAGGTGGAACATCTCATAACGAAACCAACGATGTCCCTCTTCATACCTGGCCACCAATACTGACAGTGTAGATCAGGATACATATTGGTGATGCCAGGATGAACTGCCCAAACTGAGGAATGAAAGTCCCACATCATCTCCTCGCGTATGTCTATTGGCACCTGTACCCGGTTGGTCACATGGCCTCAAGTGCATTTCCTAGAACGTCATATGCTACCGACTAGCAGCGAGGTCTTTCGGTGTGATGATGGGGAAACTATGCCCTCATTGGCAGAGTAACACGGCAGAAGAAAGAAATAGAAAAATCAGAAGCAGGAATAATCCATACAAAAGTAAACAGTGGAAGACTGGAAATAATAAACTGGAGCACACATATATATAAATAATGAATGATACACACATCTAGGAAAGCATCCAAACAAATCACAATGCTCGAATAAAAAATAGTAATAATCCAAGGTACAAAAGAAAACAGATAAATAGATCCTTAGCATCGCAAGTCACAGCTTGGTCTCATGCTCTCCAGCTCCACAATAAATCAAGTACTTGAAGTAGAAGGGCGCTTGCCCTTATCTATACCTGTAGAAATGTAATCTGTTTGGGCCCAAAATCATGGACCAAACAGGGTGTGAGACTAAATCCCAATAGGCAACCACCAAAAGATATATGCCTAACATTCAGTGAATATATGGCAGGTAATAAGTACAAAAAATAATAAATATGGAAGTACTCAGCAGTAACAATTCACAGTTTAGATGCATTCAGTATCATATATCAAGAAACATCTAAACAAAGCAGGTAATCACAAACAGGTAACCCCCTAGGAAGTACTCACAGGCTATCCCTTCTGGTTTTACATAAAGAGTACAAGTAACCCTCTGGGCAGTACACATAGTCTAACCCCTCTAGTTCAGCTTAATCATAGACTCTCTGAGGAAGCACTCATTGTCAGTTCCTCCTATAGTCTCGTATCGGTAACTAAAGGTGCTCTAGGGAAGCACTCAATGTCTATTCCCCCCGTGGTCCGTGTTAAGGATCTACAGACACTCTGAGGAAGCACTTACATCAATTCCCCCTATGGTCTCACATAATAAGTAAAATAGACACTCTGGAGAAGACCTTATGTCCATTCTCCCTATGGTCTATACACTAGGATCTCACAGGCCTATATAAGTCAAGAAAGTATAGCAATGTGTATAGGCCAAAGTAAACCTCAAGAACTACTTGGCTAGTAGTCTACAACATATCATCATATCAGAACAATCACACCATCCTACAACTAGGCATGGGAAAGTAAACAGCATCCTAATAGGAAAACTAGACCTAACGGTCAAAACAAGAAATCATGCATGGGAAAATCTTCCAAAGCATAGAAATTAACCCTATTCACATCAGTTATCATTAACTCAAGAATAAAAGAATAATAGGCAAACAATAAGGCCAAAACGATAAAAACGCAATACCCAGTTCATGGGTATTGGAGGTTTTTGCACATATAACTCAATGACTTTCAATAGAAAGGAACAAACTACCTACCTCTAAGTTTGAGGATTTTTATACTCTAGCATCAACCCTTGAATTGACCTAGAATTCTGTAGATCTACAAAAATTTCTAAAACTTTCAACCCATAATATCTCACGAGAGAGAAGAAAACAGAAGATAGTGTTCAAGAATAAGAGAGAACTCACTGATGTGATTCCAATGCAATTGATAGAGTTTGATTCGGAGAACGGATGCTCGATTAGGGGCTCGGTGAAGATTCACGTCGTATGGATGCTCTCGATTGAGTTCGGCAGAGAAGAAGATATTTCTTCCAATTAGAAGCAACCCCGATCTGTTTAATGAAAAAAATAAAGTACACGGTGTGTAATTTGGAAGTACACGATGTGTACTTTCCATTTCCATACTCCTCTTTAGGAAGAATCCAGGTCACCCCCACATGGTTGTGTGCATGGCCGCTAAACTTCCAGCACATGGCTACCCGTGATAACTGAGTACACAACATGTACTCATAAAGTACATGGCGTGTACTTTGAAAATTTCCAGAAATTCCCCTTTTTCTCAAAAATGATCAAAAAAGGAAAACATACCTAAAAAGAATATCCAGGTTCTTACAAAAAAATATATGAAATGATAGATGAAATGATATTATTCCCTATTAAGTGGCTTATTTTCCTTTATTCCTTGAATGAGTCTATTTAACATTGAAATTATGGCATTTTTTTCTCTTCTAGTTTTCCTAGAAATCATTTCTTATCTTTTTTTATTTATGAATTTTTTTCCTTGGACCTAAAAAATAAATTAAGCAAGTAAAAGAAGGTATCCATTCTATTTAAGTTGTAAAATAATTGATAGTAAATATCAACCACCAAGATAATTCCTACAACTAAAACTAAAACTAAAATTAAAACTCAAATTAAAATTTAAATTCAATTTAAATCCTATAAAGTAGTAAAAAATCAGTTTGCCTCCCATAATCTCTTTATATTAGGTCTTCAAGATATACCTTTTTTACCTATGGTGTCATGTAATTGGAGTTTGAAATATCGTTACCTAGTATGGGTTATGAAATGACTTGTGTTGTTGCGCATTTGGAAAGAGTTTGATCCTTCTCATCCATGGTAACTTCTTAACCTTGATTTATGGTGGACTCCATATGTTGGAAATATTTTAGGAATAAAGAAATAATTCAAATTATGACTATATTTTGTAGAATTTTTCATCCACCACTTCATCTTTATTGTTTTAGTGGAATGTTACAACTGAATTTTGAATTTCAGCAACTTTCTCATCCTTTACAAGTGTTGGAGGTACCTTATTTTCCATGAAACCAATATATATATTGTAGTACTTCCCCTTTTGTAATATCTTATTTTTAAATATCATTGAAATCAAACCCCATCAGCACCTCTTAATGTAACTTTTCATGCACTATAATTCATTAATCAAAGTCTGTCATGTGTTCTTATTCTTTAGAAGTTGGATATAATTCATCATAAATTTCAACACTCTCCATATAGCAATCCTCTACCCTTCAACTATCACCTTTAGCTTCACCTCTTTAATTTCAAAACACTCATAAGATTTTTCCTATATTAAAAAAATATTTTCCTCAAACTTTATGGTTATGTCCAATTTGGTAATTCCAACATCTATGTCGTCATTTTTTAGTTCCATTGGTGCTTCTTCCATGATAATTTTAGCAAGATCATCATTCCCATTTTCTTCCATCACTCCTTTAATTTCTAATTCATGTTCTATGTTGGAGATATGAATTTTATTAATTCTTTCATACTTTAAATGTGTTTTAAGTGAAACTTTTTCCATGTAACCAGTGGGTGTACAACAATTATCATCTTCTCCAGGTGTTGAGGGTTATTTTTCCCCAAAACATTCAGCAATTTCTATAGACTATTCCTTCATTTTGTAAAATTTTTGTTCCTTTTTCACTATTGTGATGAATTTAGGAATTTCATCATCCTCTACATTTTCGTACACCTCATATGAGATGGTTTTAACTCAATATTTCCTCTTCTTTTATCCACTATTTATTTGAGGAGATTCATCTAGGTCTTCTCCTTTTTTCTTACAAGTGGAGGAGGGAGCCCCATTTGGATTCATTTTAGAGAATTCCAATAAGGTCCAAGCATATATGGTGATCCTCATCCTCCTCTTACACTTCAACCATGTTCACTTTTTGTTGCACCTCTTCAAATTCCATGAGGTGTTGTTCAAAATTTAGTGTATGGTCTTCCTTTTCCTTATAAATTTTAGCATGTCCCAAACATTTCCCCCCTTAAACTCTAATACTACTCTCATCCTAGGATAGATCCTCACTCTCATCCATTATTTATTCAATGTGGTCCATCTTGTACTTTTCTTCTTCATCGTGCATAAGTAGGAATTCTAATTTGTTTACTTCCTCACAATCCTCTTCTAACTCAACTTTTGACGTTGAAGGTTCATAATCATTTGTTACTTATTTACATTTTTAAAAAATTAGAATTCTCATTCAATAGTGTGTCCTCAATTCCATCTTCCACTATAACCACCTTTTCTTACTCTATTTTCCCTTTTTCTTCAAAGATGTTATTCCTTGTATCAAGACATAAAAATATGTTTCCACAATGTAACTCAATATTCTTACATAATTTTTTTCTAAACACAATAATCTCCACATGCTCTTTGAATTTGGTGTCATAATCCTTGATTTTAACTTCATTGGTTGTAATGTGAAGTTTTCTCTTACAGTCCTCGAAGTTAATTATTTTATTTATTCCTATATTCACCTCGATAGTTCCAAAAGTTGGGAGCTCCTTCACAGAACTGGTTTTCTATGTTTATCCATTATTGAGTATGGGGTTCATCATATCCATAGAAATATGAGTCACCTCATCCTATTCCTTGTTTCACCCACCATCCATAATTTGGTTATGTCCATGAAGTTGAATACTCTTGGTTACCACTATACTCTAGTAAATGTTTTGAGTCATATCCTTTCTTCATGTATCCAATTTCGCACACCAGTATGAACAACAAGTTCATAACAATGAAAAAAAAGGAAAAACCAAATCAGAAGCTAAACTAAAATCAAGAAACAAAAGTGAGGTAAGAATAGACATTACCTAATCAATCAGTTCATGAACCATCACTAATTTTTGTTTCTTCCGTATATATAGTTCCAAAAACATGATGTTCTCTGATGACTTTGTTATTCTGATAGGGTTTCAATTTAAAAAAAATTACCCAAATTACACTAGCTTTAAAATCATAGAATAGTGGAAACTGTAGGGTTGATCCCATGAGGGAGTAGGAATCCCAATGATAATCTTAAAACTAATTATTTGGTCTCCTTAATCTTGTCACTAAATTAATAATGAAATTAAGTAAATGAAATTAAATTAATTCAATTAAACTAAATATGTAATAATCTTAAAATATACTTAAACTAAGTTAGTGAGGATGAAAAGAGGGGAACTGATGTCATAGGATGATTTTTTTTTCCTAGAATGATTCCACTTCACTCATGAACTAAATAAAATTAAATTTTGCAAGAATCCTTAAATTAACTAATATTACCTCGTGATACAAACTAGACTACCTAGGACATCCAACTCCTCTCTCAAGGTGATCTGGTTAACATAAGTGTGGTTGGTTAGATCTCTAAGTGAAATGTGAATTTAGGTCGGCTCTCACTTTCCAATTCAAATATTTTCATTGGGTATCATACCCAAATCATCATTACTCATTATAGGTGATTATGGGATAAAATAAATATTTGAATAAATGTAATACAATTTAATTTAGAATTATTCATGAATAATAAAGAATGTAAAACATTTTACACACATCCCCTCAAAATCAGAACCACTCTCATCTACAAACTCAGCCACACATGGTCGACAGTTCGTGGACCATGAACAAAAAAAGCATATATGAGGAAATAGAAATTATTAAACTAAAAATAATTTTTTTTAAATATATAAAACTTAATTAAATTTCAAAAAACAACCGACATGTGAATTCCAATTATTACATATTGAAAAATAAAAAATAAAAGAAAACTAAACAACACAGTAGCTTAGGTGGTGTAGAATCCACTCTCACTTCCTCCTCCTCCAAGGTGCTAATCCCCTCCAGATGAATTTTGTTTCTTATTTTTTTATTTTAGGGGTAAATTAATCCAAAAAAATCTCATATAAAATTGAGCCAAACCTATTCAAAAATCTTCATACAACTCCAATAAAATATTAGTTATTTTTTTAATAACTTTTTTGACTTGGCTCCTTCTACAGTGTGGGAAAGGGAACTATGTCATATCCATATCCTTGCAAAGTAAAAAAGTCTACCTTACTATGGTGTAAGATGCATTCCCATGATGTAAATCCCATTTCTGAGTTACCATAACTCTTGATATCCCTAAAATCATGCATTCTGCGGCCAACCTTCTCCCCATAGATCTTAGGTTTAGTAGACTCCTTCCAACTTGCTTTGAACCAAGTTATAGCATAAAAAAGGGACAAAAATTCAACCTATTGGAGAAACACTTGGGCCAATAATATTGAACCACTGGTAATTTCAAACATTCCATGGTGTAGAAAGACCTGATGGTGTAACCATGAATTTCAATGCCAAACAGCTTTTTATTTAAAAGGTATCTTATGGCATATCCACTGGACCGCGACACAGAGGAAGTGGTGATAAATAAACCTTCATTTCCTTCAACCTTGGGCTTACTAAGGCTATGTTTCAAAAGAAAATCCATGATAAAATGAGGATTTCCGTTTATCTCCAAGGTCGACTACGCCACATAGCCATGGCTACAGCGTAGGGACCTTCAAAAATCCAGTGGCCTGAGATTTCATTTTTTTACCATCCATGGAATTCAATAGAATATATCAATGAATATAGTGTACTAGTGGTGGTTACTATGAAATATGTGGTTATGGTGGGTTTTTTTTGTTATAGCACTGGTCAAGTGAGTTGGGATAGCGAGCAAGGATGAAAGCTTCTATGCGATGAAGGATACATGGGATGGGAGAGATATGAAATAATTTTTGTTAATGAATAACAGTGTCTAGCCACACCTCATCCCACATAGATTGTGAAAATTTTCTACCTCCACTTAATAAGATAATCTATGGAATGAACCAATAATTAAATCAAACAGAGGCTGGAGGACCCCTTCTGTCATTAGTGCCACCCTACATTGATGAAGTTGTCCTCACACCACCACACGGATTATCCTTTATGCTTCGGTGCCTATGTTCTTGCATTATCACACTCTAAAACCCTTTCACTAACCCATGTAGTGGTCTTCCACATGTACACGACCTTCCCAAGGGTCTTGGTCGACTGCCCTTCAAGCTGACTAAGTGGATTGACCCTTTGTTGGGGGCTATCCAAGTGTTGGCCCAAATTTTTTCCCTTTCTTCTTATCAAGACTTATCCAAATACCAATATCACCAAAAATTCATAAAAACTTATCTAAGTGCTTCATTCCACCTAAAAATCACCAAATCAAATCAAAACACAATTTAATAATCTTTTATTTTATAACTAATTAAAACAATAATGATTAGACATAAATTTAAATTAAATCAAAAAAAATAATGAGGAATTAAATGTAAATATTAGATCCATAAATATAATAATTCCATGAAAGTCACATGAATTCTTTCTCCTCCATCACATTTTAAACCTTCAATAACTTCTTCAATTCCAGCACTCAATTCCTTCTCTTTTGATTTTCACCACATGTACAACTCAAGGGTTATGATTGGGAATCTCAAATCTTTCTGCTTCCTTAAAATTATCCCATAATCTCTATATCATTTCTCCTTTAGATGCATGCCAGGTGGATTACATGAAATATTTCTCTTGATTTGGTCAAGAAGTGGGAATTGGTTTTATTTTTATTTTAGGTCATATTTTGTAGTTTTGGGGATTTTCATATTTTAATCCCCATAGCCATAAATTTGGTTAATTATTGCATCAATTGTATGAAGGGAAGTCACAGTCAACTAGTTTTTATGTTCATTCAATCTAGGGGCATAGTCGGTCATGTGGTCTCTTGAAAAGCATGGTTGGATAAGTGTAAAAGTCGATCGGAATTGATCATGTGGTCAATTTACTCGTGCATCTAATTGGTATCATTCTGTGATCACTTCAGCATGACCATGTGGCAACTTCAACTCTTTTGTTTGATCAGATCTATTCCTGCAATTGATCCCTTCAATATTGATTACAATTCCCATGTGGTCTCTTAACTCTTGTGGTTGGTTGGTATCAATTTGTAGTCTCTTCATCCATTTTCCAAATTTTCAGCATGGTAGGTTGAGTCTTCACTTACGGAAGGCTCAACACGTGGTCAATACAATAATAGTCAATCATAATCTCTTCTTATCATCAATTTAAAGCCTTATGATAAATAATAATGAACATGTGGTAGCTTTATCCCTTTTATGAATTTTCATCATGGTCGATTATATTCTCGGAAGGCACGGTCAATTGGCCATACGGTCATTTGCAAGGCACGGTCACTTTTCTTTTCCATTTTTTCCAGTCTCAACCTATACATAATAAAAACAGAATTTATTCAATATATTCATTGTTCCATATCTTTCTAGAATCAAATAAAACAATTATAATTGGATTAAAAACCTTTTAATAATGAAATTAAATTCTCCAAACCAATATATGGTTTTCCCATTAAAATAAAAAATTAAATAAATCATTAAAACCCGCTTTTGAATTCATTTATCAATTGAGATTCAGATTTCAAAAAGTATAAAAATCAATGATTTATTAGGTATTTGTGTATATTAGGGGTTTATTTCTATTGAAAATTGGTTCAAAATTAGGAAACATTGCCTCTCATCAGTCCCAAACACTTAAACTATTTCACTCCTAGAAAATACAAAAAAAAAATTATTTAAAGATATATGTACTTCCTAGACATAAGTACACAAACCAAAGAAGAATAAATCGCAAATTCACCAATTATTTGAATTATCATGCTTCTTATATGAATTCAATTCACTTCACCACTTAAATTAAAACACAATTTCTATATTCAAGTTGTAAATAAAATAGATCCTATTTGAATAAAAATATAATCAAGTGGCACTTTTCCTAAATCCCTCTCCTTTAAGTTTCCTTAACCAAAGTTTCTTTTAATACTTCCAAAATTAATTTCAGATATATTATTTTACCCTTCCTCATTAAATATCATAATTCCCCAAATCTTTTCATCTCCTTTATCAATTATCACTTATTAAATTTTTCCCAATCATATTTGTGCAAAGCACTTGTTGAATGAGTGAAGCTAAAGCTGGAACTAAACTATACCAAAATAGTAAGTATCCCCTAAGACTAATTATAATAGTCAAGGAATAGAAGAAATTCTTGGGTAGTTGTCTCTTAGGTATCTCTAACTCTTATTTGATAACTAACACACACACACACACATGTGCTTATGTTGACTTTGGAATATTTATATATTAGTTTATCTACTTATTTTACTCTAGTTCAGATGAGCTATTTGATTATTATTTAGGGATGCTCCCTGAGGTGTTAATCAATACTTGGACAGTTTGATCTTGGGTCTCTCTAACTCTTATTTGATAGCTAACACACACATGTGCTTATGTTATCTTAGGAATATTTAAAGGATGGGTTTTATTTTATTCTTTTACTCTATTTCATATGAGTTATCCAATTGTCTTTTAGGGAGGAACCCTGAGGTTTTAATCAATTACTAAGTTGGTTGCCTCTGTTCAAGTTTATTAGTCAAGTTTCCTCATGCTATGATTTTGGTTCCACTAAGTTCTTCATTTATAACTCTTTTTTCAGTTCCAAAGAAATGAATATCCAAGAAACAAAAGAAAATTTTACCAAAAATCATCTAAATATTACAATTTTAAAACCTATAAAATCCCTCAACTCTAGAATAATATTTCTTCCTAGGTATGAAAAAAATTAACTCAAGTTTTCTTATCTAAAAGCACTCTTATATCTAAATAAAAAGGTAAACGGAATGTAGAATTCCAAAAAAAATCTGAAAATATACTGTAATTTTTATTTATTTTATATCTTAAGAAAAAAAATGAATAAAAATGGATAACATAAAAATATTTTCATCCTAAGTTACTCATAACCTCTCCCCCACACTTATCTTAGACACAAATCTAATCAATTTAGTGTAGATTGTTTTACAAAAATATTTAAAATAAAAAGTACCTAGACTAGTGTGAAGTAAAGAGGCAACCCAGGGTTTCTCTGTTCAATAGAAGTAGGGAGGATCTTGGAATCCTCCATTGGTTCCTTCCAAAATTCTTCATGAAATACCTTAAAATGATTTCTATTCACCTTAACTGGATGATTTGACATAACTTCCTTGTTATTTACTGCACCAAATGGATATGTATTAATTACCATGTAAGGTCTAGTCCACTTGGAATAAATTTTACTAAGCATGAGTTTCATCCCTGGGGAGAACAACAAAACTTTCTCTCTAACTTGAAAATCACTTCTCTAGATGAGTCTGTCATGCACAAATATGAACTTCTCTTTGTATAGTATGGTTTTAATATATGAATCTCTCCTCATCTCTTCAAGTTCCATTATCTATAGTTTCCTATGATCTCTATCCTTTTTTAACTCTAGTTTAACTCACTTGATATTGAAGTAATCTTTTTATTATAGCTTAACCAGTAAGTGATGGTGTTTCCCATAAACAACTTTTTAAGGAGACATACCTAATAAGGTTTTAAAATATTCATGTATACTCATAATTCATCATCTGGATTCTTACCCAAATACATTCAAGTGGGATGCATTGACTTATCTAGAATCCTATTAATCTCTATATTGGATACCTTTTCTTTCCCATTTTTCTAGTGGTGATAGGTAGTTGAGTTCTTCCGGTTCACTTCATACCTCTTCATAAGGGATTCCATTTACTTATTGTAGAAGTGTGTGCCTTCGTAGCTGATTATTTTTCAAGGAATTCCAAACCTACAAAAAAATTGATTTTATAAATTCAATCACAGATTTAGAATCATCAATTCTGGTTGTTTTTACTTCAATACACTTAGAAACATAGTCCACTACTCATAGAATATAGGAAAATAAAAAAAACATACAGGAAATGGTCCCATGAAATCTAATCCCCATATATCAAATACTTTACAAAAAAATAAGGGTTATTGTGGAATTTTATGTATTTTGGAAAATCCACTAGTAAGTTGACAGTTTGGACATGCTTTACAAAATTTATACGAGTCTTTAAAAATTTAGGGCCAAAATAAACCATCTTCTAACACTTTATCAGTTGTTCTATAAGGTCCAAAATTACCACCAAATTCTAGTGTATAACAAAATAAAAGTAACAAATTAACTTCTTCTTTAGGGATACACCTCCTAATCTCTTGGTCATTAAAATTTTTCATAAGGATCATACCAGGAAAATAATTTTGGATAAGATTTTAATTTATGTTCCTAATTCTTATAAAATTAGTGATGAAAATTTTTGTGATAAAATAATTCACTAGATCATCATACAAGGTCACTTGGGTGATTCTATAAAATTGATTATCAGAGAAGGATTCATCCATTATTGTTTTAGTTAGTTTTTTTACCCTGATAGTGTGAGATAATCTAATAATGTGGTCAACTACTATATTTTCATAGGCCTTTTTATCCTTAATCTCTAGGTCAAATTATTTTAGTATCAATATCCACCTCATTAACCTTGTATTTTTTCGGTTTTCTTGATCAAATTCCTAAGTGCAGCATAGTTAAAATAAATTGTTACTTTACTTCCTAACAGATATGGCCTAAATTTCTCTAAAGAAACAAAAATTGAAAAAACTCTTATATTTTTGTGTAATTTATTTAGGCTATTTCTAGGTTCTGAGAAGTATATACTATCACTTGTGGCTGACTATTAAACTTCTAGAATATCATAGCTCCAAAAACCTTGTTTGAGGTAGCACATGGTATCTCAAAGGGGTTGTTTAAGTTTGGTGGATATATTATGGGGGTTTTGGTCAAGATTTATTTGAGCATGTCAAAAGTTATCAAAAATTAATCATCAAATATACTTTCATCCTCTTTCTTGATTAGGTTAGTTAGGGGCAAAGCAATCTTGTTAAATTCCAAAACAAACTTTCTATAAAATGCATCATGGCCTAAAAAAGATATAATTTTTCTCACAGTTATGTGGTAAGGTAGTGTATAAATAATTTAAATATTATCCTTATTAACTTAAATACCATATTTAAAAATTATGTGGCCCAAAATATATCCTTTATTCACCATGAAATGACAATTTTCAGATTTTTAAACCAAGATTTTCTCAATGCATTTCTTTAAAACTTTTTCTGGAATTTCAAATCAAGGAATACCTCCAAGAAGCTCTTGATTAGGACTGAAAAAATATTTACCATGCAGCGTTGATAAGTACATGGTAAATTTTATAAACTAAAGGTAATCATTCGGTAAGCAAATGTATCAAAGAAACATGTGTATTCTGTTTTATTCAAGTCTTCTAAAGCTATTGGGACCTAAAAATACCCAAATAATCCATCTAAGAAATAGTAGTTACCCTTCTCATCTATCCTCTATAAAATTTGGTCTACAAAGGGAATAGGGAAGTGGTATTTTTGGTTCACATGATTTACTATCCTATAATCAATATAAACCCACCAACTATTCTGAATCTTAATGGGAACTAACTCATTATCCTCATTTTGAATAGCTGTGAATCCAGTCTTTTAGGAACTATATGAATGGGGCTCACTCATTGTGAGTTCAAAATAGAGTATAGGATTCCAGCTTCTAACAATCTTTCAAATTCTTTTTTAACTACTCTCAATAGGGTCAATTTGAGCCTCCTTTGGGGATTCCTTATAGGTTTTGACTCATATTCTAACAAAATATGATGCATACATGTGGAACGGATAATCCATGGGTTGTCTCCTAATGCCCTACCTATTGCCCTAATTTTTTGTTTTAGAATGTACTGAAGTTTATTATCTTGATTGGTATTTAAATTGTTTGAAATTATGAATAGAGGATTCTCATTTTATTTAAGGAAAACATATTTCAAGTTAGATGGTAGAAACTTCAATTCAAATTCAAGGGGGTTTTCTAATGATGTTTTTATATTGGTCTTATCCATACTTGTAGTCTGAAAATGCAAGGTAGAAGTTTCAGTGATAGTCTTCAGTATATGATCAAAATATTCCTCACCAACATCTTCAAACTATTCAACATGCAAAACAAGTTCAAAATTAAATTCATTTTTGAAAAAAAAAACATCATAGAAATTAGGTGAATCAAATTATTCTTCTAGTTGAATTATATTGTCAAATATTTCAATCTCTTCCTTATAAAAATAATAAAATTTAAAAAGGTTCAATGTAAACACAAATTTCTCATCAAGGGGGAATTAATAATATTAAATTTCACTTTCTATTCTCCAAAATTCATGGAAAGTGTTCCTTCATTCATAATGTAAACATCAATAAGGAACAAAAAATCCTTCCATGATCACTAGAAAAACCTATAGAACTTTAATTGGGTAGGAAATGGATCAGTTGGAAATTTTTACTATCAATTATGTGGGTTTGGGTTCTCCTATATTTTGGACTCCTCATGTACAAATCATGTTTTAATGATCACAAATCGTGTTCAACCTAGTTAAATCTTGTCAATTATATCAAATCATGTGTATTATTGTTTAAGTATTATCATGCTTTAAGAAGATCCATTTGATATCTTAATTTCTCTACATTTAGTTTAATTACTTTATACTATCCTCGATTTACTTTTATAATACCTTATTTGACAAATGATTAAGCCATTCTATGATCATTATTGCTTAAGTCTGAATACTATTATTTTGAAAAGTCTAAGACACTGTGAGTCTGCCACTGGTTATGTCTTTCTAGAAAAGTAAAGCAGACATTGTGACCATCAGACATCGTGACCATCAAACATCGTGAAAAAGACACCATGACATCCAAACACCGTGACCATCAAACACTGTGAACAAGAAACTGTGGCATCGAGACACCATGACCATCAGACACCGTGAACAAGACACCATGACATCCAGACACCATGACCATCAGACACCTTGACCACAAGACACCATGAACAATCCAGACACCGTGTGAAGGAGATACTATTTCCATGACATACTGTCACACCGTTTCCTAATATATTTTGTCGTATTTTAATTTAATCTCTAACGGTCGTATTTAAAGACTTTAATGCATGGACATAATTAATGTTTCTTTGTAGACATATCATCAGATAGTATGAGGTATGAGGTGCAGAATACATGCAACCTGTCGGCCCCAACACATGCACTCCCAGATAAAAGAGTAGTGTGGCCCAGAAACAAGTGAAAAAAAAGATCTTGTATGAAGTAGCATGACACAAAGAACAAGATGGTGGGCCTGAATGTGAGAACAATATACATTTTGGAGAATTGGTTCATGAAACTCTATTCTACTGAGGAAAACATGAAGCATACTGAAATCCTAAGAACATCTTCACACTATCAAACATCATGAAGAATACAAGCCAGATCTTTCTGACTTTCGACATTCTGTTTTCTAGACGAGGACCCGAGTTTTGCATCTGCTTCATCTCAGAAGTCCAGAGCTACAAAGACTAACACTCATAGCACTTATAAACCTATCTCAATCGTTTTTATCTATTGTGTATCTTTTTATTAACTTTTGAGTAGAGTGTGTTTCTATATAATAACACACTCTATCTCATGCATCAAACTAAAGGATACAAGATATCCTTACTCAAACATTCTTTTACTCTTTTGTATACCCATGGATAAGTGTGAAAGACGTCCATGTGTGCCCTGGTAATTTGTACCCATGAAGAACTGTAGAATAGGTCCTTGTGCAACCTGGACAGTTCTGTGTACTGTTGTTTAACCCCGATCCAGGGTGTGGAAGAAGTTTATTTATATAAACTGCTTGGTGGTAGGTGATCACCAAGTGGAGTGGATTAGGTCTCGGCTTGAGACTGAACCACTTTTTGTATATCCATTGTGCTGCTTACTTTAGTTTTCTCTATTTTACTGCTCAATTGTATAATTCAGAAATCACTAAACTTACTTTGATAGTTAATCTTGGAAAGAAGTTATAATTTCTTTGTCTTAGTAAAATAGCTTCAAAAGTAATATTAATAACTATTATTATTATTGAGAAATAATCAATATTCTAAGAAGTTATTTAAATAGTCAAACCTTTATAACCGTATTACTTTGATTAATTGGGTTGTATTTAACTTGAAGGGGAAATATTTTTAAGAACACCTTTTTAAACAGAAATTTTTATAGATACTCAATTCACCCCCCCTCTTGAGTATTCTACTCTAACCAACATTTGGTATCAGAGGGTCTTTATTAGGACTCTGTTTAATCTTAATCAACTGTGATTGTAGTTGTACTTTAAATATCTATAAATTTCTATTAATTCTAAATTTTTATCTCTTTAAACCTATTCTGTTATTATGGATAATATATTGGAAGGTGTTGCAACCAACAGACCACCATTCTTTAATGTAACCAACTATGCTCAATGGAAAACTAAAATGAAAATGCATTTAGAGAGTATGAGTTTTGAAATTTGGTCTGCCATTATAGATGAATATAAGATTCCTTCTACTGATAGAATCACATGGGATGAACCTACCAAAACCGCCTATAATAACAATTGCAAAGCTATGAATGCTTTATTTTGCTTCTTAGTAGATGAGGAATTCAATAGAATTTCTTCTTGTAAAACTGCCCATGAAATTTGGGATACCCTATCTATATCACATGAAGGAACATCGTGTGTAAAATAAATGAGACTTAATACTTATAATATCAAATATGATAATTTTAAAATGAAACCTGATCATCCTATTTCTGACATGTATCTTAGGTTCAATGAGATTGACAACACAATGATCTCACTTGGAAGAGAAGTCACTGCCAAGAAAAAAATCATGAGAATTATTAGATGTCTACCTAACATATGGATGGGAACATCTGTCTCTATTAGAGATTCATGTGACATTAGAAAGCTACCTGTAAAAGAACTCATTGGGAAACTAATTATGTATGAAGAGGAACTGAAAGTCAACAAGGAGGAGGAGGATGAACCAAAAAAGAAATCTGTTGCATTCAAGACCACCACCTCTAAGCACAAAGACAAAGGGAAACTGGAAGATTCTGTAGAAAGCTCCACCAGTGAACAATCATCACCTGATAGTGATGAGGATATGGCTCAATTAGCTATAATATTTAAGAGATTTTACAATAAGAAGAAATTTTTATGAAAGCCTAACTTCAAGGGAAAATATGACCAAAAAGGAAATTGGAAGAAGGACTGGAAAAGAAGTGACAAGGCTGATGAAATTATCTGCTATCAATATAAGCGCAAAGGACATATCAAGGCTGACTGTCCAAATCTCAAGTACAAAACGAAATATGAGGATAAGGACATGAAGTATAAAAAAATGAAATCAACCTAGAGTGCTTCTGAGGATAGTTCAAGCTACTCAGAAACATCACATGATGAACAAGAAAATAAATCCAATACATGTTTTATGAAAACCACATCTGAGGTAACATTGTACTCCTTTGTACATAATTCATACTATTCTGAAGATGAGAGTAACTCTGAGAACATGAATAATGAATAAATGTTTGAATACTATAACATTCTTGAAGAAACATTCAATGAACTAAAAGACAAATATAAATCATTGAAGAAACAACATGCTCTCACTGTGACTGTTAAATATGAACTCACAACTGAAAAAGAGAAAAATGCTCAAATGCTCAAAGAAAACAACGAATTAAAAATGTCTAATGAGAAATTGAAGAATGACCTTGAAAATTTTACCAATGGGAAGAATACCCTTACTAAAATTCTAGGAAAACAAATTGGCCCTAAATACAAGACTGACATTGGTTATCAACCTGGAAAAAGAAATCATGGTAGAAAAAATTTTGTTTCAAGATCTAGGACATATAGTTTTACTTCCAATTATGGAAAAAAAATCATCTAATTCAAGTTATGATACACTGTCTACTGTCTCAAGTTTTTCCAGACCAAATAGAATTTATTTTTCAAATACTTTACTTAATGCTTATAGGAAACCTATGAGGAAAATATGGGTTCCCAAAGCACTTATTACTAATTTTACCGGACCCAAACAAGTATGGGTACCAAAATCTATTTTTTCTTGATCATTTTGTAGTAAAGATGCTTAAAGAGTTCATGTAAAAGTCTATGGTACTTGGACAGTGGATGTTCAAGACACATGACAAAAGACTACTCATGCTTCAAGAATATAATAAAAATAGATGGAGGACATGTCACATTTAGTGACAATGCCAAAGGAAATATTATTGGCCTAAACCAAATCGGTAACTCTCACTCAGTTTTAATTTCTAAAGTACTGTTTGTTGATGGATTAAAATATAATTTTCTTAGTATATCACAATTATGTGATGATTTATTTCATTTTATATTTGAAAATGATGCTTGCAATATCTTTAATTCTAAATATGAATTAGTGTTTTCTGCTTTAATAAATGAAAATGTTTACTCTGTTAACTTAGATTTCTTAGCTTCTTAAAATGCTTCATGTTTAAGTGTATTTCATAAAGTGTCTTGGATTTGGCATAGGAGACTAGGAAACTGTAATATTCACTCACTTAGAAAGTTAAATAGAAAAGGCTTAGTTAAAGACTTACCCAAACTTGAGTTTCCAAATGGAAAAGTGTGTAATCCCTGTCAAAAGGGAAAACAACACAAAGTTTCCTTCAAACCAAAGAAATAAGTGTCAACTTATCAACCTCTCGAACTGGTTCACATGGATTTATTTAGACCATCTAGAGTTTTTAGTTTAAATGGGAAGCACTATATTTATTTTCTTGTAGATGACTTTTCTAGATATACTTGGACCTTATTTATAGATCACAAGAGTGAAGCCTGCTCTTATTTTACTAAATATTCCAAGTCTGTAGAAAATCATAGTGGACTTAAAATTAAATCCTTAAGAAGTGATCATGTCCATGAGTTTGAAAATCAATAGTTTGAATCCTTTTGCTCACAAAATGGTTATAATCACAATTTCTCTACCCCCATAACACCTCAACAAAATGGAGTTGTATAAAGAATAAATAGAAGCCTACAAGAGATTTCTAGAATAATGCTTAGTGAATATGACCTACCTATTTATTTTTGGGCTGAAGTTGTCAATACAGCATGCTACATAATCAATAGAGTGTTGATCAGACCTATTCTTAAGAAGACTTCTTATGAGTTATGGAACAATAGAAAACCCAAAGTTAACTACTTCAAAGTTTTTGGCTATAAAGTCTATATTCTTAATACTAAGGAAAATCTTGAAAAAAATTCATCCAAAAGTGATGAAGGTGTCTTTTTAGGATACTCCATGTCTAGTAAAGCCAATAGAGTGTTAAATAAAATAACTAAATGTGTGTAAGAATCTATCCATGTCAAATTTGATGAAACAGATCCACATGAGCCTAAAACCATTCTAGAGAACCTGGAGGATGATCTATCGAATCTGAACATCAATTCAAAATCCTCAAACACTTCTGTGAAAGAATCTGTGAAAACTTCCAATTTTGGAAATTCCCTAGAATCAAGTCACAATGAACCTAGACCTGTCGATGAACCTGAAATCACTAGTCCCTCCTTTTCTAGAACTGTTAGAACTCTTAAGAACCATCCTTTAGATGTTGTTGTAAGAGACCTAGACAAAGGAACACAAACTAGAGCTTCTCTTAGAAATCAGGTTGAACATCAAGTCTTCTTGTCACAACTTTAACCTAAAAACATTAATGATGCTATCAATGATGAATTTTGGTTGATAGCTATGCAAGAATAACTTAATCATTTTGAAAGGAACAAATTTTGGAAACTTGTTGAAAGACCTAAGGACACATTCACCATAGGCACCAAATGGGTGTTTAGAAATAAGGTAGATGGGCTGGTAACATAGTTAGAAACAGGGCTAGATTGGTCACTCAATGCTATAGTCAAGAAGAAGTAATTGACTATGAGGTGACCTTTACACCAGTATCCAGACTTGAAGCCATCATAATCCTTCTTGCCTATGCTGCACATCTGAATTTCAAACTATATCAAATGGATGTTAAAAGTGAAATCTTAAATGGGTATATAGCTGAGGATGTTTTTGTTGAACAACCCCCTGTATTTACAAAACCTCATTTTCCAAATCATATTATTAAATTATCCAAAGCTTTATATGGTTTAAAATAAGCTCAAATAGCCTGGTATGATGGGCTGAGTACTTTTCTTATTTTCAAAGGTTTTACTAAAGGAATAGTTGATCCTACCCTTTTTATAAAATGAATTTCTAATGATGTTTTATTTCAAATCTGTGTAGATGACATTATTTTTGGATCTTTAAGAAATTATTTATGTGTTAATTTTTCTAAAATGATGCAGAATGAATTTGAAATGAGTTTAATGGGTGAACTAAAATTCTTTCTCAGATTTCAAATCTTTCAAAATAATGATGGTATTATTTTAACTCAAATTAAATATAGTAGAGATCTTCTAAAACATTTTGGATTGGATGGAAATAAAATTAGTAACACTCCCATGAGTACCACTTGTAAGTTGGATCTTGATGAAGATGTAAAATATGTTGATCAAACCACTTATAGAGGAATGATCGGAAGTTTACTCTACTTGACTGCAAGTCAACCTGACATTATGTTTAGTGTGTGTATGTGTGCTCATTTTCAAGAAAATCCTAAGGAATATCATTTAAATGTTGTAAAGAGAATTTTCAAATACCTCAAGCATACACCCAATCTAAGATTGTTCTATCCTATAGGACAATCATTTGAATTAGTTAGTTATTCTAATGCTGAATTATGTGGATGTAAGTTAGATAGAAAAAGCACCTCTAGAACATTTCACTTTTTAGGAAACTCACTAGTATCATGGTGTAGTAAGAAACAAAATTCTATTTCATTATCTACTGCAGAAGCTGAATACATAGTTGCTGGCAGTTATTGTGCACAAATTTTGTGGATGAAACATACATTACTAGATTATGGATATCAATACAGGCATGTAACTATAAACTATGACAACACAAGTGCTATTAACATCTCAAAAAATCTTGTTTCACACTCTATGACAAATTATATTGATGTAAGACATCACTTTTTGAGAGATCATTATCAAAAAGGTGATATCGCTTTGGAATTAATTGGTACTGAGTATCATCTTGCTAATATATTTACCAAATCATTAAGTTCTAAAAGAATAGACTACATCATACATGAATTAGGCATGATAAATCTTAAGTAAATGTCTTATTGTTTCATGTTTACTTTCTCACCATAAAGTTCATGTTTACTATCTCACCATAAAGTTCATGTTTACTATCTCACTTTAAAGTTCATGTTTATTGTATCACCATAAAGTTTATGTTTACTGTCTCGCTGTAAAGTTCATGTGTACTGTCTCACCGTAACGCTCAGTTACTGTCTCACCGTAACATTCATTCTCTGTCTCACCGTAAAGACCCGATATGATCTCACTATAAAGATTCTTTTTGATTTTTTTTATATTTGAATTAAAAACTGCATCGTAGTAATTATCCTTTTCACCTTTTTTGTTTTCCCACACTTTTAATTTTGCGACGTTTGGTATTCCTAAATGATAAAATTAAAGAAGTATCATTTTTTCTTCACACAAACTTTCTTCTATTCACTCATTAGTAACCTCTCTTAAAACCTACAACTCTTCTCTCTCTTGAACCTTTGGTGGATGCCCAAGATGAAATACCCTTCATCATCGACTCCTGAGAAACGTAGTTCAAAGAAGAAGAAAATTGCACCCAAGCTAGCACCCGAAGGTCCTCTAACCCCAAATCTGGTAAACCGAGTTGTCGTACCTGAGAAAGAAGTTTTCCCTAAATGGATTCTATCAAGTAAGCCTCTGGTTCTGAAATTTTTAAAAGAGAAAGGCTATCTAGAGTGGTTTTCAAAGTAAGATAGACCTATCTATCCTAAGTTAGTGGCTTAGTTTTATCAATATGTTCAGTTCAACTTTGAATATGAAGATGGATATGTTGTGAGAAGCTAAATCAATGGGAAAATGATCATTATCTTCGAGGTTATGGGATTCATGCCTTAGGATACGTCATGAAGGCATCTCTGAGGATTATCAGAGAGGACCTCCACCTTCAATCGAATTCTTTGATCTGGAGGATGCTTTGAAATCCTTAATTGGAAATGGCACAAAGAGGAGATCAATTACTGCTGAACTAGATGGAGAATCAAGGATTATTTTCAAGTTTATTTAGAATCTCTTTATCCCCAGAAAAGGTGATTTATTTTTGTTTTGAAATATTAGGATGTGTTTCTGATCCACCTTATAAAAAATGGGAATAAGATCAACCTTTTCAAGTATATCATTCACCACATGTGTGAACTGATTAAAGCCACATCCAAGTCAACCTCCCCATTTTACTCTCGGATTATCTCAGCCATGCTTCATGCCAAAGGTATGGTTGGACATAATGAGGAAGTTATAAAGTATTGTGAGTACTGCCTTTTAAAAGTCTCTATCAAGAGGATGAAGATAAATTGAAACCCTTGGAAAAATTCATGGGTAGAATACAGTGACAGACTTTATGAAAAATTCAATCCTGTGGAACATCCCTCAAGACCAAGGGATATTTCTGATCCTGGTTTGGAACTAGATGAGGTTGTTGAATACTCTTCTGAAGAAGAAGAATAGGCTGTTGTACCTCCCAGGGAAACTGTTTCTGTTGAGGAAGACAGTACTTCTATTCCTCATGAAGTTCTTGAAGAAGAGGTCCCTACTCCTAAAGATGTTGTTAATCTGGAAGATCAACTCAAGGTTGAAACAGAATCTGTTTCCAAAGAAACTGAAAAGAATTCCATGGAAAAACCTATAGTAGAAGAGCTACCTATTATGCAAGAGGTTAACCTTGAGGAACTCCCAGTGGAACAATCTATTCCTAAAATCATTCCTTCAACTGAGGAAAGTACGGAGATGGCTTTTCAGCTGGCTAGGTAGGAAATGAGATAATAACTTCGAGATGAGTTTGTGTAATTAGATCAAGATCCTAAGCCTCTCATTCCTAAGAAGGATGCAACTATTGAGGGGGAGAAACCCCCAAATCTGGAATCTATCGAAGTACCAAATATGTTTGATTCGAGACTTGTAAGAACTCGATATAATTTTCCCAGTTTCTATGATGTGGATGACTCTCAGCAAGTCTCAGCAAAAGGCCTTTAACTTTCCTCTTTGTTCTAGTTGAAATCAGTCTCTAATATCACCCCTGCAAAGGAACCTGAAACCATATCAATCCCTATTTCTGAACCTTCATCAAAACAACCATCTTTTGTGAGTAAGGATGATCTAAAGGAATTTGGTGCTACCCTTTTTTCTATTGTTGAAAAAGTTCTGAATTTCCAACCTGCTCTTGTGACTCATCTAAGTGATAAAGATGCCTCTTTATTGTTGGAGAAAGTTATTTGGAAAATACAACCCAAAACGCTTCATGAGATTCAGGAAGTAAGAGTTGAGAATAGACTGCTTAGTGATGAAGTGAAGACCCTAAGAGGTATGATTGAAGACATGAAGAAAGAGATGCATTCGAGATCAGAGTTGCTCCGGTGGTCTGTGGGCCACCAGAGTTTCTCTGGTTGTCCGTTTTCAATTCTGCCTGCGCCGATGCTCATCCCGGGTCCCGTTCTTCACTGCGGAAACATCAAATCGTCTCTACGGCCCGTTCCGACAATGCCCGACGATCCACACGTCAAAAGAAAAAACTGCGGAGTCTTCCGTTCACCTTCGCGGCCCCGACTATGACCACACTTTTGTTCGGCCTTGATGTCGCGGCGCGATAGTGCCGGGCATCCTTGCCGCATCACTCCAGGTTCCCGCGCGGTGTCGTTGCACCGTGTCACCATCTTCCGAACCGCAACATAATCAACAACAAGGGGGAGGAGGGTCGGTCGTTTTTGTGCGGTTCGAACTCCTCCCGTTATAATGATAGCAAGCGGCCATCAAATAGAAGTCGACGTATGGAAAAGAAATATTTCACGGCAAAATCAATAAACCTCAACATCAACCTGCATGAACGAACGATCCGTGAATCAACCTGGAAATGGTTGGTCCACGCTCGTCATTCTTTTCTCAAAAGATAAGAGAACACCAAATAAATTTCCCTACCTCGAAATTGACGTCGCACGTCATCGAGTCGTGGAAGTCTAACGTCGCGGTAGTCGAACATCGGGGTAGTTGGGTGTCGCGGAAGAAAGGTATCGCTTCCGTCAACGTCGGAAGAAGGAGGAGAACGTTGTTGTTGGAATCATTCTTCATGGTCGGCGTCTCCTTCCTTATCACGGAAGAGGAAGAAAAAGGATTGTAGAAAACGTAGAGCGTTCTTCGCCGAGTCGGAAGGTCGTTCTTCATTTGGAGATGATGTTCTTCAGAAGAGGGAAGAGCTCTCTCCCAAATTCTCTCACACAACAAAACTCACAAAAATAAAATAAGGCCTCTCCTTATTTTATTATTTTTCCATGCATTCAAACTTTTTTAAAAATTCAAACACTTAGTTAAATTAATTAAAGAGGTTTAATCAATTAATTTAAGATGTGTTTTGGCAAAATTAAAGAGGAGAGAGGGGGGAGTTACACAAGTTAAAGTGGAGTTACAAAATTTAAGAGGGAAGTGAGTTATGGTAGGTCAAGGGGGTTATGGGAAGATCAAAGGGGGTTTAGGGTCTCATGTGGGCCCCACCTCTCACATATCCACACATGGGAAGTTGGGTGGTTTTGGGTCCCACCAACAACTTCCCATGGTAGAATTTAACTCCCTTGGTTAACAAAAATAAAATTGTTCACAATTTTATTTATTTCTTCCTTAAACCCTCAAAATTTAACTTCTCCTCCCAAGAAAACGTACCTATGGTAAAAGTACTCTTAAGAAAATACCGGCACTGCGAGTTCATCGGTGTCCTCAGATTTAAATTCCGAGTACCGGTTCAAAAGATAGAAAAACCCGCTCGTTCGTTCACTGAACGTACCCGAGCTAAACTTCGTAAATTGATTCCGGGCACACCGGGCCTCGAAATCAGGCGCCGTCAGAAACTGCGTTCTTGTAAAATTACAATGAAAATTAAGAAAAAATTTCCCTTGAATTTTACAGGTCTTTACATTACTCCCACCTCAGGGCTTTACGTCCTCGTAAAGCTTTAATACAAACTAAGGATACAAAAGCGATACTAAGCACGCATCTGATCCTCCCGCTCTCATGTTCTCACCTGGAGGTTCTCGTACTGCCAGAGAAAGCGCACCCGAGGAATCGTCTGTCCTCATAGGATTCTCTCCAATAGATCCTCGATCCCCACTGGAACCTCCGCGTAATTCGCCCTGTCATCGACATCCAACTCCCTAAGGTCGATGATATGTGAAGGATCACGCACGTATCTCCTCAGTTAAGATATGTGGAAGTCGTCGTGCACTAGGTGCAACTGAGGTGGATGCGTCAAGTGGTAAACCACTTCTCCTACCAAGCTGAGGTCCTAAGAAGGTCCACAAAACCTCGGAGATAACTTTCTTCATTGGCCACATCTTCGTAAACCTCGTCGATGTGAAACCCGTATAAGGACGTGATCGTCATCCTAGAACTCTAGAGGTCTCCAATTCCTGTCAGCATAAGGCTTCTGTTGGCCCTGTGTTGTCCTCATCCGCTCTTGGATAACCTGGACCTTCTCTAGTCTCACAGGAGCTGCTATGATTTCTTCTTTGCCGATAAGAGAAATTCGGTCTCATCCCCTGGATGAACCACATTCGTTGCCTAATACAGTCAATCCGGACATGAATGATGTATTCATGCCATGGACGACGTTTTAAGGCCTCGACGTTACTACCAAGATATCCAACTGTCACTCTCACCTCCAAGGGTCGAGTCACACTGTCGGCATCAGTGTGAGGTCACTAGGTCTCTTCCAGTAGAAATCTAGAAAGTGAGGGTCAAGTAAACAGTCTTAACTGGGACCACTCAGTACCAACCAAACAAAAGGACAGGAAAGCAAACTTTAAAAAGGTAAGTGTCTTTATATTATTGTATCTCATGGTACAAAGACACAAATTTAACAACAACAATATGGAACTAGATATACACCACTAGTTCTGATCATGTCCACTCGCTTCCGGAGCTCCGTAGTCGTAAGCTTCTGCTACCTGAAGCTGAGCTCTCCCATGTCCACTTGTTCCCTACGGTCGGGGTGGACCTCCTGGTGGTGGTGGTGGAAACACCTCAAAGCATCGTCCACCTCCATCTGCATGACCAGCTCCCCTCCCTCGGCCTTCAGCTCCTAGCGGCCTACCTTGATCGAACCTCTGCCTCTACCTGGGAGGTTCTTCATTTAACTGCCGATCATTTTCATGGAGGGTCATACAGTCACGTGCCATGTGACCAATCCCGCCGTAGGAGTAACACTGTCCACTCTCGGCATGACTAGATCTGACTCCACCCTGGTTCCCCCGCACAACTGAACCTGAGTCGTGTAGTCGGCCACCGGTAGGTCTGGTCCTCTTGGACCTCTACATCATCTGTCTACTGCCTGCTGCAGAAGACTCTGCCGCAAGCTGACTAGTGGTGGGTTCTGCTGCTGGAGACTGGTCAGCAAGGAAACTCTCCACTAAGAGGGCTCTCTCCAACACCCCTGTCTGCGTCGGAATGCTGTGAGAAACAACAGAAGCTCTAATCTCTCGCCTGAGCCCCTACTCGAAGGTTCGAGCCCTGAAGAACGGGTCCCGTACCATATCTGTGGAGTAGCGCGAGAGGTCTTTGAACCGCATTGAATACTGCGCCATCATCATGCTACCCTGCTGTAGATGTAGCAGCTCTTGTATACGCACCGCTCGAAGGGTGGCTGGCACAAACTCATCCCGGAACAGGCTCTCGAAGTCTGCCCACAGAAGTGTCGCCTCTTCATGTATCTGAAGCATCAGGCTCCACCATCTGCCTACTACTGCCTAAAGAAGGCTGGCAGCAAGGATCACCATGAAGTCTGCTGGCATCCCCACTAGCTTGAAGACTCTCACCACAGCCTCCAGCCAATCCTCAGCCGTATGCGGGTCCGTCTCTCCCCTGAACCTGGGGTGGCCTCAGGCACTGGAACTCGTGCAGTGCGCTCAAGCGATGTGCACCCTCTGCTACTGGGGCTGGTGGTATCGGTGGCCCAACAGGTAGTAGTACCGCTGGTGCCTCCGCTAGTGCCTCAACTGGGATAGGGCCCTGTACTGAGGCCACGTTGCTCGGAGGGCTGTCAGTACGAACAACTCTCGGGGCTCTAGCTGGTCGTCCGCGGGGAGGCATCCTGAAAGAAAAAAACATGACACGGTCAAACGATTTAAACCTGGTGAGCTGACCTGGTTTGAGAAGACTTTTAAAAACTTCTGGAAACACACACGCAATCAGTGTTTTCGTGCACAAAGTCGGAAATCAGTTGTCAGGGTCCTGATGTATGGATACGGGGTGTCTTCAGAAAGTGTTGAATCAACTGAAATCTCTCACCACCATGGATAATGCTTTTAAATTTTCTGTTCAACCCTCTCAACCCTCTTTAGATAGTGATCTTCTCAAAACAGTGGTCAAAGAAGAGCTTCAGACTGTGCTTAGTGGCTTCAATAAAGATTCACTCTCTGCAGTTATCAAGAATAGTGACAGAGTTCTTGACCAGGTCCAAATCCATTCTAAAATTTCTAATGATGCTCATAAAAATATTTCCAAGAAAGTGGATTTCTACTTCAACAAAATATTCTCCAATAATGACATGAATAATCACTTCAAGTATCTTGTGGAAAATCTATGGATTCCTCCTGTTACCCAAGATTTCAAGACCCAAGTCCAAAAGCTCACCGAGTTTATTCGGTTGCTGGACAAGTTTATGGAGAAGAAGGATGATTTTGAGAAATACATGCAGTATGGTGGAGAGATCATTGTGGATTTCATTAAGCTTATGAGGCCTTACCTTCATGTACAGAGTACAACCATTATTTCTCCTACAACAGCACCTCTAAGACCTAGATTTCCTACCTTCACCTCTGCCCTAGCCTTCACTACTATGTCTGACAGCCAAGCACTGAGTTAGATTAGGCATGTGATCCTTGATCAACAACTGCCTAGGTCTTCTACTGCACCTACTCTGGCTCCCTCTATTTTTTAAGGCCTTCCTTTACCTTCTCTATCGACCAGATCCCTCCCTTCTTCTACCTCCACTTCAGCTCCTATGGCTTCCTCTTATGCTGCTGCTGATAAAGGGAAAAGAGAAGACCAATCAGTGAAGAAGGAAAATGTTTACTCCTTTTTTATGGTAATCCTGTTTCATTTGATTTACTCTTTGTAATGTCACTCCCTTTATCTAATACATTATGCATGTTTCTTGTCACTTTTGTTCTTATTTTTTATTGCTTCTTTTTGATAATCCCAAAAGGGGGATAAATCTATGATCACTCTATGATATGTTATAGACACCTTGGAGAACTCCTTTACTCTATATATACTACATATAATTTAGAAATATCTTGTTAGTTTATATACTTTAATCTTATATGATTTTTGATCATTAAAAAGGGGGATATTGTTGGACTCCTCATGCACTAATCATGTTTTAATGATTAAAAATCCTATTCAACCTGGTTAAATCCTGTCAATTATATCAAATCATGTGTATTATTGTTTAAGTATTCTCATGATTTAAGAAGATCCATTCAAGATCTTAATTTATCTACATTCAGTTTAATTACTTTATACTATCCTTGATTTACTTTTATAATACCTTCTTTGACAAATGATTAAGTCTAATCCATTCTATGATCATCATTGCTTAAGTCTGAATATAGTTATTTTGAAAAGTCTGAGACACCATGAGTCTACCACTGGTTATGTCTTTATGGAAAAGTAAAGTAGACATTGTGACCATCAGACACCGTGACCATCAGACACCATGAACAAGACGTCGTGACATCCAAACACTGTGACCATTAGACACCGTGAACAAGACACCATGACATCCATACACCGTGACCATCAGACACCGGGAACAAGACACCGTGACATCTAGACACCGTGACCATCAGACACCGTGAAAAAGACACCGTGACATCCAAACACCATGACCATCAGACACTGTGACCACGACACACCATGACCAATTCAGACACTGTGTGAAGGAGACACCATTTCCATGACATACTGTCACATCGTTTACTAATATATTCTGTCATATTTTAATTTAATCTCTAACGGTCGTATTTGAAGACCTTAATGCACTGACATAATTAATGTTTCTTTGTAGACATATCATCGGACAGTACGAGGTACAAGGTGCAGAATACATACAACTTGTCAGCCCCAACACATGAAATCCAAGATATTTAGTAGTGAGGCCTGAAAACAAGTGAAAAAAATAGCTTGTATAAAGTAGCATGACACAAAGAACAATTTGGTGGGCATGAACATGAGAAAATATATATTTTGGAGAATTGGATCATACAACTCGATTCTGCTGAAGAACACAAGAAGCATACTGAAATCCTGAGAACATATTCACACTTTCAAACATCGCAAAGAACACAAGACAAATCTTTCTAACTTGCGACACTCTATTTTCCAGACGAGGACCCGAGTTCTTCATCTGCTTCATCTTAGAAGTCCAGAGTTGGAAAGACTAACACTCAGAGCACTTCTAAACCTATCTCAATCGTTTTTCTCTATTTTGTATCTTTTTATTAACTTTCGATCAGCGTGTGTTTATGTACAATAACACACTCTATCTCCTGCATCAAACTAAAGGATACAAGATATCCTTACTCAAAAATTCTTTTACTCCTGTGTATACCCACGGATAAGTGTGGAAGAGGTCCCTATGTTGAATGGTAGTTTGTACCCATGAAGAACTGTGGAAGAGGTCCTTGTGCGACCTGGAAAGTCCTGTGTACTGTTGTTTAACCCCGATCCAGGGTGTGGATCAAGTTTATTTATATAAACTACTTATTGGAAGGTGATCACCAAGTGGAGTGGATTAGTTCTTATCTTGAGACTGAACCACTTGTTGTATATCCGTTGTGCGGCTTACTTTAGTTTTCTCTGTTTTACTGCTCAACTGTATAATTCAGAAATCACTAAACAAACTTAGATAGTTAATCTTGGAAAGAAGTTATAATTGATTTGTCTTAGTAAAATAGTTTCAAAAGTAATATAAATAACTATTATTTTTACTTATAAATAATCAATATTCTAATAAGTTATTTAAATAGTCAAACCTTTATAACTGTATTACTTTGATTAACTGGGTTGAATTTAACTTGGAGGGGAAATCTTTTTTAGAACACCTTTTTAAACAGATTTTTTATAGATACTCAATTAACCCCCCCCCCCCCTCTTGAGTATTCTACTCCAACCAACACTATCTATATGGAATAATAAACTGAGTAAATCATTACATTAATTAATGCTCCCAAGTCACATAATGAATTTGAAAAGGTGAGTTCTCATAGGGTTCAAGGGATAGTGAAAGTACCAAGATCTTATCATTTCTTAGAAAATTGTGGGTTAAAAAGGGCAGATACATTTCTACCTAAATTTATCATTTCATGTCCTTTCAATTTACTCTTCCTTGTATACATATCCTTGAGAAATATTTCATAAGTTAGGATTTGGTGGATTTTTTCTAGAAAAGGGATATTGATCTCCATTCTTTTGAATATCTCCAAGATCTATTATTGTGATTTTTCTTAATTTATTTTCTTGTATGGTTTTATCCTTGTGTGAATGGGGTTTTTGGTTGATATAGTTCTTCATTATTTTCCTTCTCATTGTCCTTCTTCACTAGGGGTGTCTCTATAGGTACTTCTTCTTTAGGTTATTTTTTGGGGGTATATTATTCAGGTACATTGGGTTATCCACTTCCAACTTCAGCTTGAGATTGTGATTATTCAATATTCTTCAAATAATTAACACTCCTTAAAGAAATGGAACTAATATTACCATTGGGTTTAGGTATTGATTAAGAAAGTATTTTAGTTAAACCTCAGTTTTCGAAGTTATTGATGGAAGTCATGTTCTGGCCAAATTGTCTATGAAGCTCCTTCAGTGTTGATATGTGAGTTCTTAGATTATCTTGTTGAGTGGTGTGAGACTCCACAATTTGTTTCATTATTTCCTTCATGGAAGGTTATTCATTATATCCTTGTTAGTATCTTTTAATGGGTCATAAACTACTTCAATAAAAGGGCGGTGGTTGGAAAGATAGTTGAAAATTCTATCGAACATATGGTATTTTGAGATGTTGGTTCCCAAAACTATATTAAATGTTGGAATATTATATTAATCCTTGATTATAGATTTTTTTTTCTTGTAATTCTTTTATAACATGGCATCATAGCTTTTAGTTCCTGAAACTTGAGAGCATCCATCACTATAGCGGTCCAGAGAGAGGAAAATCCGGCACACTCTTGGGGGCATGGAAGTTGATATTTCCTATACTTTGTTCAAGAAAAGCTATCTCACAATATAGGTTAGTTATTTTTTTCAATTAAATGAAAGTTATAAATATTTACCTCATGTACTCCACTTTTTGTGGTTCTTGTGATGAATTCCTGATATTTTTAGGAGATTCTATATATTATCTATCTAACTTCAGTAGAGGACTTTTCAATAAGTTATCCTCTAGAGGAATAATCCAAAAGGTTCCAATCATTTTCTATCAATACTTAGTAAAATAATACCAAGAAATTATGATATTCATAGGGACTGTGTGGACCGGATGTTGTTAACCTCTTAAATATCTCCTAAAACTCATAAATTGTTTCGCCTCATTCTTATTTGATTCTATGTATCTCCTTACTTGGCTAGAAACTCCTTGTTGTAGGGAAAATTTTCTAGAGTAAGACCTTCTGCAGTTCATCCTAGGTGGTGACCTCTCTAGGTTATAGGGCCACTCCTTGGAAGACCCTTCAAAGGAGAATGGAAACACCTTCCAAATGACCTGGTCTTTTGAAACTCCTCTAGGTTTAAATTTACTATAAACATTTCCATATTCTATTAAGTTTTATTTATGATCCTCTCCTACCAAGCCATAAAACTCTGGCAGGAATTGTATCATTCTGGTTCTAATCTTGAAATTTTTTTGGTTATTAGGTTATGGAATCCAATTATAATTATTGAAATTAGGTGCATATAACTCTCTCAAAGTCCTATTTACTTGATCTAGGTTTTCCAATATTTTTTCACTTCCTAAGGTGACTCTAGTGGAATAAGAAATTGAGGAGTGAGAGTTATCCAATGGAATTGTGAAAAACTCTATCTTTATTACCTCAGTGATTCTTAAATTCTTGATCCTTTCTAGAATAATCCTTTAAACATATAGATAAAAACTATCAAGGTGAGATGAACTAGATCTAGTTAGGTGTTAAAATCATTTTAAACAAAACAAAATAGGAAACCAACACTCGTCCTCCTAGAAAATAGTGTTTGGTTGATGAGAGGCGATTTGTGGGTCCCTCGACAAACAAATATATAAAACCAATTTTAATGTGGTGGTAGTGGGACTTGAGTTTTATTCAGAGAGAATAGTATTATGGGTATGTTATTCTCTTTTTTTACAGGTTCAATGTGTAAAAATATTTATTAAATTGAGTTGAGGATGAAATTGAATTGGTTTTTGGATTCGGTATTTAAAAATAGTGGCCCGACTTTGGATAACACCCACTTAACCATTAAATTATTATTCCATTTTTTAATCTCATGTTCTCTCTCTAATCAAGTGAACCTCATTGATTACCCTATTCTATTTGTTTTGGATCAAGTTGAAGGAAAAAAATCATTACACCCACTACCATCACCAATCCTGGTGATTGGAAATCTCTGATCACCCTTAGATCAACCCACTGCTCATGATCAAAAAAATTAAAGAGAACCTAAGTGGACTTTGTGTTTAATATGTGGAATGATGGATGAATAATTTAAAATGCGTAGAATGAAAGGAAATATCTTAATTCCCTAAACATTCAAATAAGTCCAAAAAAATAGAAGAGATTATTAGTAAAAATTCTAAATTCATTAACAGGGTAAAAAGAATATACTTAACTAAAACACTAATTTCTTAATGTATAATCACTATAGAATTATAAAAAAATAAAAAATAGATGAAATTAACAAAATAGCTCAGTTTTCTTGAGTAGTTGTGGTTTTATCCCCTTATTCAGTAAACATTTTGTCTTCTTATAGAGATATTCAGGACCTTACTTGTAGTAGCTTCTCTTTCCACATGAGTCACATGGACTCCTTTTCATCCATTGAATACTAAAACTTTGATAATATCCTCAATTTAAATTTTCAATTCCTTTTCCTTTGATTTACACAATTAGCACGGCTTGAGGGTTGTAGTTGGGAATCTCGAATCTTTCAGCTTCCTTGATATTATCCCATAATATCCATTTACTCCCTCATATAGATGTGTGATGCATAGAATCTTTTTTCCTCTATTTTTTCAAGCACCAGTAATTGGTTTCATTTTTATTTTAGTTCATATTTTATAGTTTTTGGAATTTTCAAATTTTTATCCCCACAGCTAGAATTTTGGCCAAGTCATGGACTGACCATATGAAGGGAAGTCGTGATTTATCAAAATGCACATACTATCAACCTAGGGGCACAATTGGTTTTGTAGTCTCTTGATGGGAATGGTTGGTTGAGTGGCGTAGTTGATCAGAAATGATCATGCGATTGGTTTACTCATGTAGTAGATTGAGATCATTGTGTGGTTGCTTCAACATGATTTTGCATATGATTCATCCATAGCAGTTGATTATATACCTTATTAAAGTTTATTCCCACATGGTTGGTTATGATACCCTTGTGGACACTTCAACTTATGTGGTTAATTTATCCATTTTCCAAATTTTCAGCATAGTAGGTTGAGTCTTCACTTGTGGAAATTTCAACGCAATATTGATCTAGCCACAATCATTAATAATATATTTTTTAGATAGATTGAGATCCTCATGATATATTAGAATGAACATGTGATAGCTTCATCCCTTTTCCAAATTTTTAGCATGATCAATTATCTTCTTGGAAGGCATGATTGATCGGTCATGCAGTCACTTGCAAGGAACGTTCTCTTGACTTTTTTGTTTTTTCTAGTCTCGGCCTGTACATAGTGAAAAAATAATTTCTTTAATGTAGGATTTATTCCAATTCTTTCCATAATCAAATAAAATAATTATAATCATATTAAAAAAACCTTTCAATGATGAAATTAAATTCTAAAAATCAATGTATGGATTTCCCATTAAAACTAAAAAATGAATAAATCATTAAAAATCATGTTTTAATTATTTTATCAATTGAGATGAAAATTTAAAAAAACAAAAAATAATGATTTACGTGGTTTTTTAGATTAGGGAGTTAATTTATATTGAAAATTAGTTTGAAATTAGTAAAAAAAATGCCTCTTGTCATTTGAATGTAAATGTCTCCATAAAGATAGTGGCTTCTGGATTTCGAGAGATAAAAATTCAGAATGATGATCTTCTACAATGAGGTTTTATTCAACCCAGTGTGTCTCCTTGGCATGCTCATATTTTTTTTCAAAAAAGGCATATGTTGATCTATAACTATGTATCGATTATCCTCACGTGAATCAGATGATAGTGAAGAGTCGTTATCTTATATCATGTATTGATGATTTGTTTGATCAATTGAAGAGATATAGTTGGTTATTAGAGATTTATTTTTTTTATAATACCATATATGTGAATGAAGGATGGGGATATCTTGAATACTTCTTTTAGGTGTCATTATGGGCATTATGAGTTCATTATGATGTCATTAGTTGTTATGAATGCTCCATCCATATTCATGGGATTAATTAATTCTATGTTTTGTGAATTTGTAAATTAGTTCTTGGTGGTGTATATCAATGGAATCCTTGTGTATTTTGTGTTTGATGAGGATCATGCAGGGCATCAACAGGCTATTTTGGGAGTTCTTCATCATAAATCTATTTGTGAAGCTATTTAAGTATGAGTTATGGGATCATAAGGTATGATTCTTGGGGAATTGTTTGTATCAGTATGGAGTATATTCATGAATCCCTTAAATATTATGGTGATTCTTTCTTAGGTATCCCCCAATACTATTGCAAAGGTGTGGAGTTTACTTGGTCTTAAAGGCCATTAAAGGAGGTATGTACCTGACTTATCTCATATTATGACTCTTATGAAATATTTTACTAGAAAGGATCTAGATTTTGTGTGGACTGATCAGTTTTAAGTTTCTTTCAAGTATTTAAAGGAGAATTCAGTCAGTACTTTGGTTCTTCATTTTCTGGGGGAAGGAATTGCATTCGAGGTTTATATAGACGCTTTTTTTCTTGGGTTGGGTTGGGTTATGATGCAGTTGAGAGAAGTTATATATTATGGGTATTAGTATTTGTGGCCTCATGAATGTAAATATGCCACCCATTAACTGGAAATTATTATGGTAGTATTTTCCTTGAATTTTTTGCGGCATTACCTCATTATCTTATGGTATTTATAGATCAAAATAGTTTGAGGTATGTCTTCTTCGGGCATGATTTGGATTTGTACCAACGATGGTGGATAGAATTCTTGTAATATTATGACATTGATATTTCTTATACACTAGAGAATTGGAATAATTTGGTTTTTTATTTGATCAATAATTCATGTGGTGATGTTGTACATGAGTTTGGTGATGTTTTTAGAGTGATAAAGGAGATCTCTATGATGCACCTTGATATGGGAGTTGAATATGGTAGAGGATATATTTATTAGATGATGGTAAAATTTTCTTTGGTATTATTGGTGAAGGATTCCTAAATAGGGTATTCTAAGGGGTAGGTCTTGTAATATCGAGTTGTTCTTAGTGATGCTCCTAAGGGATGGTTTGGGGGTGGATGAAATTGGTTGTTATTTCAGGGGATGCACTTCGTTACTTTGTAAATATGTGATTTGGTCATCTGTGAGTTCCACAGTTTTCCTTTGGTGGTATATCCTAATGAGACAAAGATTTATCGCACCATGAAAGTTCAGTTTTGGTGTTATGGAATAAAGAGATTTATTTCAGAGGTTGTCTCTCAATTTTTGGTTTATCATAGGGTTAAAGTTGAGAATTATGTTCCTAATGGGTTGCTTCAGCCGCTTGATGTTCCCCATTGAAAGTGGTAGGACATATCTATGGACTTATTCACCCATTTTCCATGATATCGGGGTGGTTTTGATATTATATGAGTGATCATGGACCATTTTATTAAGTCATATCACTTATTAACGGTTAAGGATTTGAGCTCAATTGAGGTTTTTCAAGGTAGTTTTTGGAGGAGGTGGTGAGGATTTATGGGGTTTTGAAGATAATCATCTCTGATCGCAATCCTCATTTCAACTCTAGGGTTTATAGTGGTCTATAATATTCTTTTGGCTCCAAACTATGCCTTATAAATATTTTTCATCCACATATGGATGGTTATACGGAACAAACTATTCAGAGCATAAAAGAAATTTTGTGCACATGAAATCTTGATTATGGAGGTTCGTGAGCACGAAACTTATCCTTGGTGGGGTTTTATTATAATAAAAATTATCACTCTACCATTGGTATGATCCCATTAGAATCATTTTATGGTCTACCTTATTGATATCCATTATGTAGGACCAAGGTTGGAGAATCATCTATTCTCTAGTCTAAATTAGTGCAGAGCATGACAAAGAAGGTGTAGGTGATCCATGAGCAAATGAAGGCAGTGCATGATCATCATAAATCCTATGTTTCTCATAGGAGGATGCCTTATGAGTTCAATGTTGAGGATTATGTTTTCTTAAAGGTATATCCTCATTGGGGGCAGTGAAGGTTTGATCATGAGAGTAAGATTTCTCCCTGATTTTTTAGACCTTTTCAGGTGTTGACGCATATTGGAGAGGTTTTGTATTGGTTAAAACTTCCCCATAGATGAGATAGATTGATGACATCATTCATGTGATGTATCTTTATTATTATCTTCATGACGATTCACACATCATTGACTGGGGTGAGATAGATGTTGAATATGATGTGACCTTCAAGGAGCGGCCTATTAAGATTCAAACCCATCACGAGAATATATTGTGTGGGTGTGTTATTCCCTTGGTTCATGTAATGTGAAGGCACGGTGGCTTAGAGTAGAGCACTTGGGAGTGGTATTCATGGATACATGCTCAATATCCTAAGTTTTTCGATGTTTTATTTTCTATCGAGATGTTGTGTTTTATCTTTATTGATTTATAAGATAATAGATGGTGTTGCATGTTTATGTGATTTTTTCCTATGATGTGTGAGTTGTTTTCTTGATGTAGAGAGATCCTTGAGAGTTATCTCGGGGGATTGATTTTCTCTTCCCACTTTTTTTCCTTCCTGGGTTTGGTTTTAAATTCTCAAGGATGAGAATTTTTTGATAGAAATATAATGTAATGGATCATTTTTTACCGATCCCTTCAGTGTTTCAGGTGTTGGAGGTTTCTAGGAGTATAATGGAAGAGTGGAAGTGGGTATGATCTTAAATTTTAGTTGGGGACCTATTCTATTATGTGGATACTTAGGCACCATCATAGGGGTTGGTTTTTTAGCATAGTCATGGTCCATTAAATATAGGGTTCTGAAATGGTATCTTTGAACTCCCTATTGATTTAGGGGTGGCTTCAACATGGTACTAGAAAAAAATTTAGTGTGGTTTTGATATGGGATTTGTAGCATATTTTTGTTCCTTATGATGTTGAGGATCGATATGATAGTTTTAGTGACACTATTGACTTGAGGGTAGTTATGGTGTAGCCATATGTTGTAGCGTGGATTCCTTGGGGATTGGGTTTCTTATCTTTATTGATTTAGGGGAAGCTACGATGTAGTGCCTTGGGTTGCACCGTAGCCTTATCCTGGGTTTCTAGGATCTGAGAGAGATAGGGTGTAGATTGTACCATGTATTTCAAAGGGGTTTTGGATTCAAACCATTACAACGTAGCCTCCCATTTTGTTTCGTGGATTTGGTGAAAACCCTAGGGATTGTCACGTTATCAAGGATATTGTGTTGTGGTTTTATATTTTAAATTGATAATGTAAATTCATGACCCCTCTAGAAATATTCATAATTTATCCATTCTCCTCATAACCCTAGGTGGTATGAGGTCCTCGTTCAGATACTTTAATCCCCCTTTTCTAGGTTTTTTCCCCCATATTTTATAGATCAATTATTTTTTATATGAGGTTAGTTTATTCTTCTCTAGTAGTTATTTTCTCACTCATTATCTCTTTCCATGTTATGGTTGTTGGTTTACTTCGATTATCATGGGGTTTCTATTAGTCTTTTATAGAAGATCCATGGTGGGATGTCTATAAAGATCGTTCATTCCTTGCGGTATAGGTGATTAGAGATGGGGGGATCCATGTCCTCTCTTTTTTATGTGCAAGTGTGAGATTATCATGCTTTAGTTTTTTTGGGTAATGATGGAATTAACCTAAAAGGAGATAATAACTGGAAATTAAGAATATATCATAAGGGTTTGTGATCACATGTGGTGTTGCTTTTTTTTTGATTCCTCTTGTTACTTCCCAGATAGTATGCTATATATTTTCTCTAATTATCGTTGTTGTTTAGCATGATTGATATTATTTAAATTTGTAAAAAATGTAAATATGGTAATGATGAAGTGATTAATGAAAGAGGCATGTGAACTTAATCTCTATTCTTCCATGAAATCCGTTGAATATGAAAGTGTTGATTGATCGTGATTATTTGTTTATTCTTATCTTTTTATAGTTATTGATAAAAAGTTTATTGTTGCTAAAACTTGTGCATAATAAATCAGTTAATTCAAGATGGTAAAAAAAATTGTTTTCTAGAGAAAAATATTTTGGGTTGAGTGAGATCGTATTTGTTTGTTAAACACTTGTATGCCTTAGATTCATGGACTTAGTTTTCTATTGAGTATATGTGATAAAAATATTTTAGTTGTTATGTTTTTATTATCCAGAATGGAAGATCCTTACTATGATTTATGTTTGGGGTTCGGAATGGTTGGGATAGATGGAATAAGTTGAGATATGGTCTTTCTTGTTGGTTAATCATTGGGATATTGGGATTGGTAGCATAATATGAGAGTTGGGCTCACCTGCTATTGAGTTTTTGTGATGACTTGTTAATGGATTATTTAGTTTGGGTTGAGATCTATGATTTCATGATTTTTTTTTGTAGTTTGATTTTGATGGTTGATTCATTTAATGGTTGTTTGTTTAAATTACCAATTGCCTATTGTAGTAGGCTTATGCACCGCAGGTGAATTTTCCTTATAGTGGTTTAGGATGGTTCATAGAGTACCCAAAAAATATGGAATGGTAAATGAATTAATATTGAACTCATGAGATGGGTTTTCATATTGGTAATGTTGAATAATGGAAACCATGGGATGGTTGGAATGAATGATCTAAGATAATGTGATGGAAATATAGAAATTGTAATGTGAATTATAAATCATGTTGGTTTTCAATAAAATTAATTAATTAAACCATAATTTTTAATGGGGTTTAATGAATGAATAATTTATTGATACTTAAAAAATATTGTTAATGATGTTGAATCTTACTGTTTATGTGCTTACATGAAATATAGTTTCCTGGAACTTAGTGGTGGCAGTCGAGTGTCATGTGGGGTGGTAGCTATAGTGGGTTTTAAGTATACTTAGTTTCCCTTAGTGTGGTGGTGTGTGATATATTCTTAAATTTTATAATTTCATATGTGCCACTACATGAGTAGGGAAGGAAAATGATTCCCAAATGTTTTTTTATGGGTGTTTTCCTCAACATTTAGGTTGGTAAGGAAATGAATGGTTGATTTCTCCCTCTTCCAAACTTTTCCTTCATATATATCATGATGTGTAGGCATATCTGGGGTATAATTGATTAAGTTCCAGGGTATGTGTCTACACGGTCTATAATGGATCTTGGTTTTACCATACTTTTGTGTGTATAATGTAGTGGTTTTTGGTTATAACACATTCTTATATTCTAAATATAATGATTGTGGTTTCCTATAGGTTTACTTTCATGGGTCATAAATCCTTGCATCAATCCCTCGGAACACAATTTACCATGATTACGGCTTATCATCCTCAAACGGATGGACTTCCTAAATGAAAAATCCAAGCATTGAAGGAAATTCATAGGGATTTTGTAATGTATATTGGTGGATCATGTGAAGAGAATTTTCCATTTTTTGAGTTCTCTTATAAAAAAAATTATTAAGCCTCGATATATATGGATACTTTTAAAGCATTGTATGGGAATCCTTGTTTTTCTCCAATTTATTGGGTGGAAATAGGTGAGACTTCTCTAATTGGACCCAGACTTGTGAAATACACAACAGAAAATATTTAGTTGATCATAAAGAGGATGGATATGGCTCAGAGTATTCATAAATCATATTTGTATCATCTTCAGTGACAGTTTTCATTTGAGGTGAGTGATCATGTGTTCTTGATAATCTCTCTAGGGCTTGGGCAGTGTTGTTTTGGTAAATAGTGAAAGTTTTCACATCAGTACATAGGCCATTTTGATATACTTTAATGATTTGGTGAGGTGGAATATTGGTTGGATTTTCCACCAAGGTTTAGTTTAGTGCACAATATGTTTCATGTATCTCAGCTAAATAAGTATCAACTTGATCCTAACTATGTGATTATATGGGATCATGTTGACCTAGATCTATATTATTCATTGATTCATGTACCAGTATGGATTGTGGGTAGGAAAGATAAGATCTCGTGTGAGAGAATCATCGATCTAGTGTAGATTTTATGGAAACTTGGTCATATTATAGAAGAAATATTTGGGAGTGAGAAGGAAATTATGGAGCAATAGCCTGAACTCTTCCATGTCAATGGGGTTAATCTACTTTTTGAGGATAGAAAGGCCAATGGTGGGGAGAATGTAGCACCCTTGGTTTCAAGTACATGACCCTTTATTCATTTATTTTCAGCCTATATAATTCTTATTTGAGGGAGGTTATTAGGGGTTTTGGCATGTTTTAGAGGCATTTCTGAATGTTCATGGTTTGTCTATGTTTAGTAAAAATTGTGCACTACCTCTAGGAAATTGTGAAAGGGAAGATAGTGGGCACTAAGTAGATGCATGGTTCATCCAAACCATGAGAGTTCTCGGGGGAAACTATGATTCTTAAAATAGAGTAAAATGTACATTTTTCATATGATTTGTCTAATTGTGATATCCAACTATGTGAGGTGCGGCTATAAGATATTAGCATGACACCTTCAGCACTCGGTTTTCCAAACCATGATGCCTAATCATGTGGCATACAGTTGGCCCTCTTTAAATTTTGTATCTAATCTGAATAAAGCCTTTTTACCCTCGTTTTTTCCATAATCCCTCCATAACCTAAATTCCTTTTTCTCCCAAGGCATGAGATATGATCCTCTTCTATATGGGAGATATACTTAGGCAAATAAAAGTGTTTTTTAGTCCCCTATTCATCAGTAAGTACAAGTTCTTCCTCTTTCTTCTTAGATCCAAGGTTATTCTCTCTCTCAAAATCATATATCTAGACCGTGATGGATATATATATATGTGTTGTGATGGTTTTAATGATAAAATAGTGTTGGTTCCTATAAAGGAAATTTGGTTTGTGATTGGATCTTGAAGTTTTGTAATGTTGTTCTTCGTTTTTACCAACCGTTGATAGGTAATTGGATTATCTCTTATCTCCAATTAATTTATATTTTTAAGGATTAGTGTTAATTAAATTATTTTCTGGTAATTTTTGTAAAAACTATGTATGGTTATTGAGTGAAACCTAATTTGAGTTATGGTTCTAGATTTGTGTAAATTGGATGGTCTGTGGAACATTCCCTTTAGTGATAATTTTAAAATAGTAATTTTAAAATTATGGTTTTGTTTTGATGCATGGAAAATATTTGTTGAAATATTTTAAAAAAATAAATGTTTTATATGGAATGGTTTGGAATGGAATTTGTAATAAAAGTTTGGTGTGGGTTTATTTTGTTTTACATAACCCTAGATAAGGTAAATGTGCCATTTGGGTATAAATACATGACCCAAAATAAGGGGAGTGTTCCATTAGGGAAATTTTACATTGGTCACCTTGTAATGACATGGTGGATCGACTAGATATTGTTCATGAGTGTGGAATAGTCACTTGGGAATGCATGGTGTGTGTGGATACATGGTTATGAGTATAAAAAATGATTGTAAAAGGGTCTATTGTTGCAAACATTTTCCATGGGAAATTGTTTACAGATTTGATATAAAGTATTTTAACTATCTTTAAATTGTTTTATATAAATTGTGATGACATGTTTTTTCCTAGTGGAATGAGTTGAAAAGTCCTTGGGGAGATCCTACTGATTTTAGACTCACCCCCTTATTGGACATTATTGTGTGTTTGTAGATGTCAATTCTTTAGTGATGCTTCATGATATCATGGCCTTTTCATGTGGAGTTGTATCTTGGAGTGATTTGGGTGTTGGTGGTTGATGTCACTTTGGAGTTTTGAGTTTTGTGGTCTTTTGGTCCCCTTTGAGTATGTTTTTTGGTTTTTTCTTTTACTTTGATATGGTTCATTGGTTTGGTTATGTTTTGAGTTGTATTTTCTATTCATGCATCATATAGATGTTTGGTTGGTAATTGTTTCTGTAGTTTGGATGTTTTATATTTCAAAGGAAAAATCATCCCCAAATGTTATTGAGGTCCTTGGAATTTATTTCCATCATTTTGTGTCTTGGGGATGTCACTTAAGGCCTTGTAGCTCTCCGTCACTCCTCAAGCCAATGAGAAAGGGTAGGATGTTACATAGGGACTAAAATATGATCCATATACAACAGGTATACAAAATACATCTATATGAAACTCCATGTGGTATACTTAGTAGGTCATCCAACACACACAAAGAATCTTATTCTTTGTTTTATACTACATGATCATATTTTGTATCTCTATACAATAACCCCACTCACGTTAACCTTAAAATATCATCATAACTTATAATACTCCATGATGAACATCGGTTAGGGATAAACTCAAAGTCATACTTTGGGAGGTCAATTATCATTGAACTTCAAAAAAATGCATATCCATATATATATTTATGTATCCAAAATGAAAAATAATAAAATGGAGGTTTCCTTTAATATGATACATTTTAATATTCTTAACCTATTTAATAATATTTAAAAACATCAACATAATCACTAGTTTATAATATCATATATGATAAATTGCCAGATCGGCTTTATTTTTGTTACACTTTTTGGGTTTTGTTAACTAATTACATCATATGTAATTCATGTCACACACACACATATATATATATATATGTGTGTGTGTGTGTGTGTGTGTGTGTGTGACTATATGATAAAACTCTCCTACTAAACTCTTTAGTGAGAAACATATATGAAGAAATATAATTTTAATAATGGTGGGATTTAGGAATCACATTCCTAAAAGTTCAATTTTTGAACATATTCAATCTTATAAACTTTACAACATCAAATGTTATACTATCTACTTTTGTTATCTATTTATAACTATTTCTAAGTTTAGCATCATCATCCTTGGAACCCTATTTCATAACTTTTCCTAAGTGAAAATTACTTTAATACAGTTACTAAATGTAACCCTTACATTTCTATTTATTGTCATACCCTAAACTATTTTAGGATATTCAAGAGTAATTCAATTTTCATTTTGACTCGTATGATCCTTAAATAAATAGTGTCTTTCACTTTTCATGATAACTAAATGTAACTTTTTACATTTTTCTTGATCATGAAATATCCTAAACTCTTTTAGGATATTGAGTGAAAAATATATATAATTTTAAACAATAATAATCCTTTAGGAAAAAGTGATATTCAATTTCTAAATGGATACTAAAAATAACACTTTAAATTTTTATTAACCATCACATATTATAAAAATTTTAGTTTATTCAGTTAAAATAACTTTATATTGATATTGGTGTAATCCTTTATTTGTTAACGTTGAACTTGTTTAAGTCTAAACATACTCTCACCAACCTCTTAGACATTATATTCTCTTCAAAATATTATGCTAAGATATAAAAACCCTTTTATGTTAAGAAATAGAATTTATTTCCTTTTAGTAGGAATGTTTAACAAATAAACTATTATTTCCATATGTGATATTCAATGTGTTTAGATCATTTTTTCATTGAGAAGAAACCTTTGTTAGAATATAATTTTGATGGTTGGTGAGAATACATTCCCTTGTGTTTTAAAAAACAACTGGATAAACACTTATATCCTAGATAACCACTTTTATCCATATATTCTTCTATAAAAATGTTATATATTCTGATGAATCATAATCCATGTGTATATAATTAATCATCTCATGTTTTTCATAACAACTTTTTGTTAACGAACATCTTCTCTTATCACATAAGAGAAATGAGATGAAGATACACATCTTTTACTTAGATTAATTTGAACATGATAAAATCTTTTACATTAAAATCATTAATGTATTAATTATTTACTTCGTATCATGAATATAAACTACAAGCTCAATCAATTCTTCATTTTATTTTGAACTCTTGTATATTTACAATAGTTTGTAAAATATAGATTTGGTATCATGTAACTTTCAAAATAAAATAATTAATTTCTATAAGATCCATACCTAATATGTACATTCCATGGAGTTTTAAAAACTCCTTTAGGAATATTTTGGATAATCCGATCATATTGAATTATTACTCTTACTTCCTAAAAATCCTAGGTTTTAGGACCTTGATTGTCTTTTTAAAGAAACATTGTTAAAATTTTCAACTAACTTTTCTTCTTCCAGTTTAAAATTTTACCTACTTATATTATCTATAAAATAATTTAAAACCTATACATAAAACACCTATTTCATATATATTCCCAACACTTTGAGAATATTGGGTAAATTTTCTTTGAATTAAATCATATTGTCGGAACATTTCCATGGATGACAATAGGATAAATTCTCTAACTAGAAAAAGTCATTTTTAGTCTCTCCTTAAATAATTTTATAGAATTAAAAAAAACATAAACCATGTATTAAAAAACACCCATATCATTTAATTTAAACAAATATTGTTTATATTCTCTTCTCAAAAGATAAATGAGATTAAAAAAACATCTTATGAAAATTTTATCCAAGATTAAAGTATCCAAGTTATCAATGCAGCAACTCCTTTTCTCCATTACTTGAAATAAAACTGCATGCTTCAATTATTTTAACCTTATGAACTTATATATATTTATAATAATTTGGAGAATGTATAGTTGATATCATATATCTATCAGAATAAAATAATTTATTTCTATAACTGATAAATTTTTAAGGAAACCTTTAGTCTCATCGAGTCATCAACATATTCAATCATTATGCATATAGTTTTGAGTATATGCGACTAAATTTACTTAAATCATTAAAATAACCAATAATATTTATTACATGAGTAGATACTAATATTTCTTTGTCCATTTTTCATCTAATTCCTTTAAAAACTTGAATGAATCACTCTATGATTTCATAAGAATCTAGATTTACTTGTTGAATAACTTTAACACTTGTTTACTTGGGAAGGAACTCTTCTAGCACATAGAATTTTCCTTAATAACTTTTCTTTAATCACCAATATTTCTTAAGAACTATTCTTAAGTTACAGTTCTTAATAGGTACTTACATTAAACTTCTCTCTATCAAGGATTGATCATCAAGATTATCCTGATGATGTTGATGATATTATCTACAATATAATATTTTATCATATGAGTATCATGTTTTTATAACCATTTAATAAGGACTTTAATTAAAGTATATCCCATTAAAATTATGGCCTTTATTAAATCTGCCATGTCCATTGGTGGGTCAAGATACATATTTTACCATGACTTACAATAGATTTCATGTAAATAATCCATGACTATATCTGGTAGAAAAAAAAAAGAAATCATATCATATATGACTCTTAGATAGTTGAGAAAACAACTCATTATCCAATCAATCATATGGATAAACCAAGATTTATTTCTATGGTATCCTAACTATTATGATTTCCCAGTTAAGTGTAAACCAAAACAATCTCTAATAATAAGACAACAAAGGTCAGTCAAGGGATGCTCATGGTAAGCTCGAAAATACCATCATGATAATCCAAATTCACTTATAACTTGCTTATCTTACACAAGATAATTCATGGGTAATCATGATAAACTCCACAATACCTCATCGAATGATCGAGGTCTTGACAAGTGATGCATTGTAAGGAATATAACGCTTATTATTTGAAGGGGATTAAATCTCACCATATTATCTCATGTTATTCCCTTTATGCATTCATGTTTTTTAGTGATTTATTTTGGAATCTTATCCCCTAACTAAACCAATATGTTCAATCCATACCAATGTGTAACTCTTTACACAACCCATAAGTTTGTGTTATTCACCCAAAAATAAAAGTTGAGTATATTCATACATATCTGAATACATCGTATGCATAAGGTACATGAACGCTTCATGTAAAGGCATAGAGTAATATGAAATTGAAAATATACACATGATCAAGTCCAAAGTGATAGATAACCAACCCCATTCACCATTCTAGACAAGGCATAATCCTCCATGTTAGTAGGTTGTTCGACCTCAAGTCCCACTACCCGGGGATACTTTACTTGAGAGATAATTAAATTCATCACAACTCTAACACCTAATAAGAAAAAACTATATTCAACAACTAAATTAAAGATGATAACTTTAATTATAAATCTAGTTCAAGGTAGATGAAAAACCAAATTCATTATAGAATCATTCATGGCATGCAATGCAAGGCTCTATCCTAGAAGCAGTTTGTCATTTTATAGACAATATTCAAATTTCTTAAACAATTTACTAAACATGAATATAGCAGGGAATAAACTTTTAAATAAAAAGGAAAAAATCAAATATTTAAACAAGAGATAAATATTTATAAACAATTCATAAATAAAAACTAATTATAATACCTTTTATAATTTTACCTTTAACATTATAAACATTCCATAATTTTGAATATAAAAATTTTATATTCATTCCAATATGAACTCTTTAATTTTAATGAAATTTTAATTTTAAATATATGATATTTTATGAATTATAAAAAAATTAAAATTCAATTTTATATTATGTAAACATTTTACATAATATAAATATCATACACTTTATCCTTATTTAAACCTTGATCATATCATTCATCAAAATACTTTTTGATATGGATTAAATAATATCTAAATAAATCCATTTTAATTTGAACAATTCAAATTAATTAATTATGAACAATTCATAATTTAAATTTAAAAATTTTATATTTTGGTATTATTTTATAATTTATAACACTTTATAAATTATTTCTTATAATTTATAAATAAACACTTATTTTAATATCATAATTCTTTCCATAAAAGTTTTTAAAAGGTATTTTAAATATTAACATCTAATATTTAAGGAATATTTAATAATAAATGTTTCGTAAAAATTTATTAATTAATTATAAACCCTTTAAAATTAATTAATAAATTAACCATTTATTAATTAATAAATATCCCCTAAAATACCTTTTACAATGATTTATAAACATTTTATAAACCATTTAAATCAGTTTATATGTTAAAAACATTTTTTAACAATTTTTAAAACAATTTGTTTTACCCTAATGCAGAGTCCATATTCTACATAAGGGTAAGCTCCTTTTTCCCTTACGTAAGCCATCTAGAATACTTTGAGTAAAGGTAGGTCACTACCAATATTTATGCAGCTTTAAAATAATATATTATGTAAAGGTAATACATAAATTACCTTTAAGAGGCTCATTCCATGTAAAAGGAGTGATGTATGTAAGGGTAAAGCGATGTGACCCTTACATAGTACAATCTATGTAAGGGTAATGTCTTATATAGATTTCAAAAAAAAATTATTCATTTCAAGCATAGATTTACAAATTTAAAAGCAAAATTTGTAGAATTTTAAAAAAAAATATTTGTTTTTCATGATTTATTCATTTCAAGAAATATTACACAAATCTAAATAATGGGTTCCCTTTGATTCCACTGAAGGGTCTTTAAAAAATCTAATAATGTTTATCAGAAGTCACAAAAGTGATTTAAACCCCTTCTTGATGATCTCTGTGTAAGATAATATGAGATTGTGTATAAAACTAAAATGAATAAATATTATAAATTATGCACCTTTATCTGAAGATCTTATTCTATATCTTCATCTTTATATGCATTTGATGAAGATCACATAAGGCAACTGAAAGACATCCCCTCTCCATGGTGTATCCATGGTCTGAACAAATCATATGACATTCAGATGATATCTATTCTATATTCATGAAATGCTAGTGCCTCAAACACAAAGGAGAAGAATAAAAAGAGTTTTTCAGGTACTGGGTAGATTTCATCCAAGTATCATCGAAGCACAATCACACTAAGACATTGCATAATAGTGATCTATTTAAAGCCTTGAAGATGCTCCTCAGTGAAGATAGAAATAACTTTTGTGTTAATAATTCATGAGTTAATTACACTTCCATTTCACGTATAAATGCATCAACTCCCTTGATATTTAACCTTCTAAAATGGTTTCTGTAAATGATATCTTGGGTAGATAATAGTATGGGTTTCTAACGCACACACACGAAATAATATCCCAATGCATGAAAATCATAATTTTTATTCAAGCTGATATATAGTTCATAAATATATCATATATAGATATGGATTTAAGACATATATCTTTTAGGATCCTACTTAGTATATTTGTATACTCACCCTATGTATATATAAACTATTTTTTGGGTCTTTATGAGATTTTTAGTGATCAATTTGGGCATTAATAGCTTTGAGTATTTGTTCAAGAGTTATCAAAGTTTGTGGTCACTACCGAGGCTTTTTTTTTTGCCTGAATGGACCAAAGGCCTTCATTTTTATTGATTTTTTGATAACCCTCCCTTCAAGGGATGAGGGGGAACCCTTACAAGGCTCGTAGGCTTAGAGATTACATGGACCATAGGCTTAAGAGACATTACATGATCTTAATGTCTTAGGTAATTCAACCAGACTATAACTACAAGTAACTGCCCCTCCCCAGCATCTTCATTGTGATGGTATCCCTCCACCTTCACATGGACATATAGCTAAGCTTCCTGTGCAAGCACAGGCTGGTTCCAATGGTGTAGCAATACACTCTCATTCATCAAAATCTATTGTTTCAAATTATGTATGACAATACATTCATGTATTTTGATTGATTATTTATTTATTTTATGGAGTTGATTGGTGGATCTCATATTGTATCTTATACTTAAATTATATAAATAGGTTACTGCCTCTCATTGCATGCATTTTATAACCTTGAAGTTAGTCATCAAACAGTGGCTTATTGGATTTGGGCTTTAGGAGTCACTCCCTCTCTTCATTTTTGGCCCAGGAGGGGTAACTATGGAGGGGGTCCTAAAAAGGTAGGTCAAATTAATAATATTTTATAGTTTGAATGAATTAGTTTCTCTAAAAATTCTTGCATGTCTTTTTATATGATATAATGATTGAAAAAGTTTGGTTTAATTAAGTTTAATTTGATTATATTAGAAGTATATTTGGTTTCCCTTAAAAATTTATTAAGCATATTCCATTGTTTTTCCATTTTTTATTTCTATATTTTTATCTTTTAAAGACTTTCTATATCTTTTCAAGTCATTTTACTCTCTTAAGTCAGTTAATATACATGAATTTTCCAAATAAAATTATAAACTTGAGTGAGGATATTATATTCCATTTAAGCATCCTATTTTTGAGATGTTTATTATGCTTGAAAAAGGAATCTTTTCCTCCTAATTTAATATTCATGATATATAAGTCAATAATCCAAACTTAATTTTGGTTAAGAACTTGCATTAGTGGTGATGTAATGGCTAGGTTACTCCGGTGGGAAGGAAATGACTTGATTCTGAATTTTTTTGTTTTTTAGTACTTGCATATTCCCATCCTTTAGAAACATTGGTTTTTCATAAAATAAACTTTTCCTAAAATATTATTATATATTGTTTTAAATGAAACCTGATTCTTAAAGACTAAAATATTTCTTCCTCGTTAAGTATTGGCATTAATTTGGTCTCATACTATAATAGCGCTACTCTTCATTACACATGAATACATGATTTATTACATAAGGTTACACTTAATACAACCTGAAAGATAAAAAATTATATTGTATTTAGGAATTAGGTACATTACATAACAATTTAAAATAGGAAAAAATATCATCTTTAACGAAAACTTGATTAACATGCTCACACTTAAAACTGCATGGGATAACCTGGGGACATACATATGAAAGGGGTGAGATATAAAGCCTAATAAGGGAATAAACATGGAATAATATGAAGATAATAATACATGTTATACAATAGGCATATCAATAGGGAATAAAAATAGTAGGAATCATAAACGTGAATAGTGAGATGTGATATAGCATGATTACATAAAGGAAACATAGGAAATATGGAAACAACTTAAAATAATGCATTATAAATGTAGTTTAAGGATAAATTCCAAGACATAATAATGGAAAAGTCCCATAAAGGAATCAGGTTCAATCCCTATCCCAACATTATGTATCATGATACTAAACATTACCCAATGCATTGGAGCACTATATAATTCTGGGCACACCTGTCACTTGCATTTCATTATCATGCTTAAGTGTGTCATATATATCATACAACATGGATTAATTCATCATAATATTTTATTTCAGGATAAAATAGTGTAGAATACATACATTTAAGTACCAAGTCAAATAATTATAAGTGTATAAAATTGAATACCTTTGATAGGAAATGGGTATGGTATTCACTATATATTTTTTTTTCATGAAAAATCGTGGTGAAATTTCAGCAGCATAACGGTGTTGCCTAAAAATTTATAAAATGGGTTGATGAGAGAAAAATGAGTCTCTAATAATTTGGAAATAAATTTTATAGTAAGGGTGATATTTAATAACATATCCCATCATAAGGAAATTAATATAAAAGACGTAAGTTAAAAAAGATACTTGAGTAAAGAGGAGAAAGGAAAAGATCCCTTACTTGAGTGTGTGACTCCAAATGTTTGTGAGGAGATTCTTGAAAGATTGGCGAAACATTTTAAGGACTCTAGAGAGGGTAGGTAAGAGTAAGGACGTGCTCAAAAGATTTTTAGTGAAGATAAGTGGGAGCTTGGGTGGGTTTATATAGGAAATGAGTGGGGATTTCTTTAATATTTATCAAACTTAGGTTTTGGACTCTATATAATAAAATAACCAAAACCACAAACATTATCATAGATATTACCCATGGTTTCTGCCAAATGGGAGTTTGTTTCATTATTTTATATGGTAAAGGTCTGAAATTAATAAAATAATATCATTTCTTATGTGGAAGTGAGTCGTGCTCTTAATGAAATTATTATAAAACCTTAAAATATATTAATGGCTTTGGAGGATTCATAATGGATTTATAAAATAAATAAAATAAATTTTAAATCACATAATTTTAAATTTAAAACTTATATTTGGTTATTTATACCCTTTATAGTATTTATTACATCACTTTTTTATCATTATGATGTCATAATACACATCATATATTTATACGATATTTAATTTTTAACCGAAAATTTGACTATCTCAGAAAATTATGAAAAAATCACTATTGAAAAATTTTGATGTTCTGATTCCTAAAATAATATTCATTTTATATAAACAATTTTCTAAATATTTTAATTTTCACTTTTAAAATAAAATCTACATCTATTAAGAAATTCCAGGTTTTTTGACAATAACAGTTTTCAAACCCTTATAAAAATTACATTTGACTTCATAAAAATTATATGATCATTTATATTTAATAAAAATTGTTTAATAATAATATTTTTTTAAAATATTATTTATTTGAAAAATCCATTAATTCATCAAAATAAATTCCTTAATTGAATTTGAATATTAACCAAAAAATACTATTTTTGTTTTATTGGATCAAAATAAAAAACATTTCTAAATTAAAAATAATAGGATGAAAATATATTCATTATTCTATAAAAAATAATGTACATACTTATATTTATAGTTTCTTGATACATATCTCTTTAATACACCATAAAATGCCTTAAGGGTAAGGTGCGTGATGGTGGGACTTTCATGGGGTGGTTCAACGAAAATGGTTTGGGATGTGATCTCGATGAGCTTGATATTCTAATGTAAAATGTTTTTATCATGCTTAAGTTATTGGATCTCAACTTGGTATTGGTCAAGGAAAAATCTTAGAGATCCTATATCCCTCATAACCTCTAATAAATGGAATTCATAGGGTAGTATCCTATATGTTGAGGCCATCAATTCTTTTTTATGTGTCAATTGGATTTTTTAAAACCCTATATTTATACTAATCATGTGATCACTATTCAACGTCTATATTTTATCAATGGTAAATATTCTTAAAAGTCATTTAAATCGAATAGGATATAATAAAACCAAAGTAGTTCATGTGTTTTCTATAACCATATTACATAATAATACATTTCAATAAATTGAAAGAGGAATTTTATTTATAAAAGTTTGGGTTGTTACAATCTTTCCCCCTTTAGAAATTTTAGCCTTGAAATTTTCATTATACACACTAAATAATATAAGGGTAACTCTGTTTTATCACCTCCTCAGGTTCCCACATCGCTTATTCAAACTTTTTGTTTCTCCAGAACACTTTGACAAGGTGGATTGCCTTATTTTATAGAACTTTGCCTCTATAATATAATATCTCCACCATTTTCTCTTTATATGAGAGATAATTCTCCAATTATACCACCTCTATATTGAGTACATGTGAGGGGTCTAGTATGTACTTTATCAAGAGGGATACATGGAATACATCATGTACTTGAGATTGGTTTGGTGGGAGTTCTAGTTGATAGGCCACTGCTCTGATGCAATCAAGGATCTCTAAGGGGATGATGTATCTTGGACTAAGATTTACCTTATTTCCAAATATCATGAATTTCTTCCATTTAGATATGTGGAGGAATACCATGTCTCCAACATCAAACTCTAGGTATCATCGATGATTGTCATCATAGCTCTTCTGTCAACTCTGAGTAGCTTTGATGTGTTGTTGAATACTCTTAACCTTTTCTTCCATTTCCTTGACCATTTCAGGACCTAGTAGTTTTCATTCCCCAATATCATCCCAACCTGTGGGTGTTCTCCAACTATTCCAATAAAGAGATTCATAGGGATTCATTTGGATTATTGAGTAGAAACTGTTATTGTATGAGAACTCAACCAGAGGCAGATATTGGTCCCATCCTCCTTTGAAGTCTATAGAACATGCCCTCAACATGTATTCTAGTGTCTTAATAGTTTTCTTAGATTGGTTATTAGTTTGAGGATGATAAACCATATTGAAGTTGATATTATTTTTTAGATCATGTTTGATACTTTTCTATAACTTGGAGGTGAATCTCGAATCTTGATCGGATACAATCGATAGTGGTACTCCTTGCAGCCTCACCACTTCTATGATTTATATCTATATAGTTTGATCCAATGAGAAGTCCTCTCGAATCAAAATTAAGTGTGCAGTCTTTGTAAGATGATACACCACAACTCAGATAGCATTGTTTTACCTGGATGTCTTTGGAAGTCTAGTGATAAAGTCCATGGTGAGGTTTTCACATTTCCATTTAGGTATGGGTAATGATTGTATCATCCCCTTATATTTTTTTTCCTTTCCTCCTTCACTTGATGACATACTATACATTTTGATGTATATTCCATGATCTCCTTCTTAATATTTTTCCACAAATAGTGTTCTCAGAGATCTCAATACATCTTTGTGATTCCAGGATGGATAGAGAAGGTTAAGTTATGTACATCATCCAACAACTACTTCCTCAACTTAGGATTTGATGGTACACATAGTCTCAATCAAAATTTTACAATAACTTCTTTATTAACATTGAACTCATAGGATTTCCCTTTTATATAGTTTCCACTTTCTTCTGAATTCCTACATCATCCCTTTGAGCACCCTTTATCTTTTCTGGAAGGGATGGTTGAGAAATAATTTGTGAAAGGATTGATGATGTTCCTTTATGATTCCCATGTCCATCCTTTCCAAATCTAAGAAGATCGAATCCCTCTAAATTCTCATCAATGATAGAATTTATGGATCCTTTTTACTTAGAGTGTCTGCAATTTTATTCACATTCCCTGGATGGTAGTGAATTGATCATTCATAGTCCTTTATCAGTTCTAACCATCTTCATTGGTGCATATTCAGTTCTTTTTGTGTGAATATATACTTAAGGATTTTGTGATCTGTACATATCTCATACTTCCCTATAAAGATATAATGCTACTATATTTTCAACGCAAAGATCACTACACCTAACTCCAGATTGTTCATTGGGTAGTTCTATTCATGAACTTTCAACTAACTTGAATTATAGGCTATAAATTTGTCATTCTGTATTAACACATAGTCCAATCCCTTCTTCGAAGCATCACTGAATACCATGAGAATCTCTCTATTTATGGGTAATGTGAGTACAGGTGCAGTGATAAGACTCTTATTCAAATCCATGAATCTCTCTTCACGTTCATCATTCTAAGAAAACTTGACTCCCTTCCAAGTTATATTATCTAGAGAGTTTGACAAGCATAATAAATTTCTCACAAATCGATGATAGTACCCATATAATCCAAGGAAACTATGGATACCTATCATAAATGTTGGCCTCAACCATCCTTTAATTACTTCTATCTTTGAAGGGTCCACATATATCCCATTACTTGTGATGATATTCCCAAATAATGATAGTTCTCTCATCTAGAACTCACATTTTTTGTACTTTTCATAAAGTTTATCCTTTATCAAGGTCTTTAGAACAGTAGTTGGATTCTCCTCATGCTCCTCCATGGTTTTGGATTATATTAGAATATCATCTATAAATACTACCACAAATTTTTTGAGGTAATATCTAAAGACTATATTCATCAATTTTATGAATATTCCTAGAGCATTAGTGAGGCTGAAAGGCATCATTATGAACTCATAGTGCCTATTCCTTATATAAAAAGCATTCTTGGGGATATCCTCATTATTTTCCCTAACTTAGTAATATCCCAACCACAAATCCACCTTGGATAATTTTTGTGCTCCACATAGCTTATCAAATAAGACATCAATCTGTGGTAGAAGATACTTGTTCTTTATTGTGATATTTTTGAGCTCAAGATAATCAATGAAAATGCACATTGACTCATCCTTCCTCTTGACGAAGAGGATCGGTGCACCCCATAGTGAATCACTTGGGAATATTAACCCTTTATCCAGATTATTCTATAGTAGTTTTTTAACTCCTCAAGTTCCACAACATCCATTCTATACAGAGTCTTAGATATTGGTAATTCCCCAAGTATAATATTGATAGAAAATTCAACCTTTTGACTAGGAGGAAGACTAGGAAATTACTCGGGAAAAACATCAGTGTATTCCCTCATAATGGGCATGTATTCGAGAATGATTCTTTCCTTAAACTAAATCATTTTATATATATATTCTTTCTCATCAGGTAACAATATCTATACTTGAAATGTTGGTGTTAAAAAAGATTAATCATCCTCCTTGAACTTTGTTTCCTCTGGAAATGGGTATGAACTCATTTGTTTAAGGTTCAAACATTCCAATAGGTTTCTAACGGGTTTGTTCGTAGAACCGGAAATATCCAATGATTCTATATCCATTTGGACCTACTTTCCAAAGGTAGGTGCTCATTATTTGTGAACCGATGAGGCTTAAGAATTTGCATTGGTCGAGAGGATGGGAGTTCGGACTCATCACACCTTTTTTGGGGAAGTTATTGTCTACTCCAGGACTCTCTTTATAGATTTAAGTTATGTTCGTGAATCCTTATTAAATTACCAAGAATGAAAATGGGCTTTCCTTTAGATCTGACAATCAATGATTGATATGTATGAGATTTAGGGAGTCTTTTATATGTATTTGAGGTTCTTCATCGATAGAGAATCATCTGTATTTGTTAGAGATTCTTAGTCAATGGTATCCTTCAATACATTGTATAGAGATCTCTTGGTCATTATGATAACCACACTAGTTTTAAAGCCACTCAGTGAGGCACTTAAGTTTATTATCGTTCAGAAGGACATGGATTATTTCAAAGTTGGGATCGTACCTACAGATGGGCTACCTACGTATCCTTGTTTAGAAAAGGAATCAGAACCCACGTAGTTCGAGTAAAGAAGTATGAGGTTTATGCATGGTTGATGGCTCAAAGAAAGATGTCATAATTACTTTTACGCTCTAAGCTCACGGGAGTCATGCTCAGTGTGAGAAATAAGAGGTATTGGTAAAACCCGACAATTGTACCACGAAAGATGAAATCATAAGAAATAATGTGGGGCTTATGTATGTATGACTGCCTAGATAGATGGGGATTGGGATTTACTTCAGGGAAGAAATCTGGGAACAAGGTCCATAAAAGTATATGTGCTTTATGGAGATTTGGATACTTAACTTAGGGCTTACTCCTGAGAAGGATGCCCAAATTTGAGGGGACTTATGATTGGGTTTTTTTCACGACCCTTCCTCGGGGCTCGTGTCGTGGCTAAACTCAAGCCCGCCTCCCATAGGCCAGGGGCTGGCGACTAGCACCAAGGCATAAATCCCGACAAAAAGGGGAAGGAATTTCCTTTGAAAAGTAAACAAACACCACAGAGTAAGCAATCAGAAGTAAACACTAAGTAAAACTGGGTACAATAGTAGTGAGGAAAAGTAAGTGGGCCAGAATACAAACCCAAATTGAAAGTAAAGTACAACTGAAAAAGAAAGTACAACAATTGAAAAGTAAAGCAGCAACGTCGAGCCGTCCACTGGTAGTCCCACCTGAAGGGTGGGTACAGATAGCCACCTCAGCTCCTTGGGGCCAGCCGTCTGCTCCGTGTATGTCCCACCCAGTGGTCCACCTCCAGGTACCGACTTCTCCACTAGCCTCTACCACGATCAATGTTGTCCGTTGTCTGTATCCAACATAATGTAGTGCGGGCATAGCCCATGTAAGGGTGAGTATAAGCTACTCAGTAGGGACCCCGAGACCCCCGAAGGTCTCCCAGAATCCACAAAGGATAATCCACAAAAGAAAGATACAATCACGAATTAACAACCAACACTACTTAGGTATATGCCCATACATACACCTAAGTCATCAATTCCAGTTCAGCTCCAGCATCCGAGCCCAAGTTCGATCACGTTCACACAGGATAGCAGAATACAATCCACATAGGGAAGCAAGTCAATCATATCGAAGATAATGATTGAAAGTCAAGACTCAGCTCACACAGGTATACTTCTTCGTAAGACGATAGAGATGATCAGATGTAGCCACTGATTTATCTAAGCCGTCGGACCCACACATGATCGATAGGTACTAACCCCCACAATGACCCACACAGGATCGATAGGTACTAACCCCCGCAATGACCCACACAGGATCAGACACACATAGGATCGGTATGCGCTGGCCCACACAGGACCGCTGAGCACTGACCCACACAGGATCTGACCCACACAGGATCGGTAGCACTGATCCATTGAGGATCGCTGAGTGTTGTAGTCATCGATGTCGAACCCACTGAGGATTTCTGTACAGTCGTCATCGTCGTTGCAGTCGCAGTCAGCTCTAGGGTTGCCGCACACAACAAGCTCATTCCGGGAGGGTCTTCTCCATGAGCCGAGGCGCTGATACATCAAATGACACGAAGTCCGATGTTGATGTATTCCAAAGTTCCGTATCGTCAAAAGGAACTCAACGTGATAGACAGCGCATCAATCGGACGCCCGGTCTGAGAGTTATTGGCTTTTTCATTCCGGGGGCCCGGTTGGTTTTTAAGTCAAAACCAACCTGACCGCACTCCAACTACATCCAAACCTCGAGCGGAGTAAGCCAAAAGTTCAATCTCACTAAGAGGAATCCAACAAAGTCGACGGCACGTCAATCGGACGTCCAGAGCTCAAGTTATAAGCATTTCCGCTCTGAGGGCCCGGTTGGTTTCGTATTCGAACCAACCCGGCCGAACCCAAACTCTCCTAAACCTTGAGTATAATATACTAAAACGGCCGTCTCGATCCAAGGATCTCATCGCAACTGAAGGTGCATCAATCGGAGGTCCGGAACCCAAGTTATGGGCGTTTGAACGGTTCTATCCGAAAATAGGGGGTTCGGGCCCGGTCCGACCCGGCCCGATACCCCCTGGGTCGACCCGACCCGGGTCCAGTTCCGGCCCATTTGGGCGCGGCCCGGCCCGACCTGGGCTCGTCCCGGCCCGGCCTGGGCGCGCTCGGGCGGCCCGCGTGGCCAGCTCGGTCGGTGCCAAGCTGGGCGGAACAGGGGGGGCGCTGCCCCCCTGATTGACAACCCATGGCCCCACCACGTGGGGGCTTCTCTCCTTCCAGCCGGGGGTTATGAACCCCCGGTCTCCCCCTGAAACGGTCGGCCCAGTCTGGCCGGCCGGTTTCTACCGCCGCGAGACCATCGCGGTCCCGCCCTCCTGCTCTGGCACCGGCGTCCGGAAGCCGGCCGCCGCTCCCTACTCCGCCGCGGCCACAGGCCACGGCCCCGCTCCGTCCATGGCTCCTTCGAGGCGCGACGGTGCGGCGCGACGGTGCTGCGGCTTTGTTCGTCCCCAACGGCGTGGCACGACGGCGCCGCGCTTCTCCGCCCATTCTTCATTATTACCGAGTGGTGCAACGGCACCGCGCTGCTTTGCTTGTGCCGCAACAAAAATCAAGCATCAAGGGGGGAGGAGATTCATCCGTGTTCATGCGGTCCGACCTCCTCCCATTATTGCGACAACAAGCGGATCAATTAGGAAACGATGAACGGCGACGAAAGTATTCACGAAGAAGAAATTAACCCCTACTTCGATGAAATCATTGAACGAAGGTTCGTCGTGGAATCGAACGTTGTGGGAGAAGGTGTCGCGGGAGACAGCATCACGGAAGGAGGATTGTTGGCATTGTGTCATCGATTTCTGATGATGGCGTCTCACACCGACTGTGGAGAGGGAAGAAGATGGTACGACGAACTCCCTTATGCGGTGATGGAGTTCTTTGTCGAAGGCTCGGCATTCTTCGCGTTCTTCGTCGAGGAAGAAGAACTTCAAGACTTAGAGAAAATCCTCTCCAAAATCCTCCCGCACAACCAAACAACAATAATAAAATAAGTGTTGCCTTATTTTATTACTCATGCCAAAAGTTTTGAAATTCAAAATGAATCATTCAATTAATTGAATTAATTGAAGATTTTTAACTGCTCAATTAAAGAGGCGTTTAATATTTAGTTAAACGCGAGAGTTGACTTTAATTTAATTGGGGAGTGCGGGTGAGTTACATAATTAATAGGGGTTGAGAAAGTTGAAAGGGTGGGGCTCATGTGGGCCCCACTCCACTAATATCCTACTTAGTGGAGTAGTTAGGATGTGGGTCCCTCTCCAACCACTTAGCTTAGGTTAACACTACTTAGAATAAAAATAAAATGGTTGCACCCTTTTTATTTTTATTCTTTACTTAACCCAAATTTTAATAACCTCACCTGAGCAAAAGCAACTCTGGAAAAAGTGTTCCTAAGAAATTACTGGCTTTGCGGTTTCATCGGTGCCCTCGGAATTCGATTCCGATCACCGGTCCAAAAGTTAGGAAAAACCCGCTCATTCGTTCACTGAACATACCCGAGCTAAACTTCAAAAAATTATTCCAGGCACACCGGGCCTCAGAATCAGGTGCCGTTAGAAACTGCGTTCTTGTAAAATCCCAAATAAAATTAAGAAAAAATTTCCATGAATTTTACGGGTCTTTACATTACTCCCACCTTAGGGCTTTACGTCCCCGTAAAGATACATCATAAAATAGGGGAACAAATGTGGGTATTGTGCACGCATCTGAGCCTCCTGCTCCCAAGTGCTCTCCTGGAGGTTCCCGTGCTTCCACGTGATGCGCACTAGAGGAATCGACCGTCCATGTAGGACCCACTCCTGTCGATCCTCGATCTCCACTGGAAACTCCGCAAAAGTCAATCTATCATCAATGTCCAGCTCCCCATGGTCGAAGATATGTGTCGGGTCGTGCACGTATCTCCTCAGCTGAGATACGTGAAAGACGTCGTGCACCCGGTGCAACTAAGGTGGTAGAGCCAGGTGATAAGCCACCTCACCAATCCTGTTGAGGACCTGGAATGGTCCGATGAATCACGGAGATAACTTGCCGCCCCGGCCAAATCTCGTAATCCACGTCGAGGTGAGACCCACAAGAAGATGTGGTCGCCATCCTCGAACTCTAGTGGCCTCCGCCTCCTGTCAACATAAGATTTTTTCCAGCTCTGAGCTATCCTCATCCGCTCCTAGATGACCTGGACCTTCTCTTTAGTGGCCTGAACCATCTCTGGTCCCACAAGTTCTGACTCCCCAGGGTCTGTCCAGCACAGCGGTGATCTGCAAGGTCGACCGTACAACGCCTTGTATGGTGTCATTCCGATGGTGGAGTGGTAGCTGTTGTTGTATGCGAACTCCACCAAGGGTAGGTGATCCTCCCAGCTATGACCAAAGTCGAGGACACATGCACTGAGCATTTCCTCGAGATTTTTAATGGTCCTCTCCGTCTGACCATCCATCTGAGGGTGAAAGGCGGTGCTCAGACGTAGCTGCATCCCAAATTCCTTCTATAACCCCTTCCAAAGCCGGGAAGTAAAGAGAGCATCTCGATCAGAGATGATAGATGATGGCACACTGTGAAGCCGTACAATCTCCTGAACATAGAGGCGTCCCAAGCTCTCTACTGATCCCTGCTCTCTAATGGGTAATAAGTGGGCCGACTTGGTGAGTCGGTTGACAATCACCCAAATGGAGTCGTGACCTCTGGAAGTACGTGGAAGTCCAGTCACGAAATCCATAGATATCCCGTCCCACTTCCACTCCAGGACCTCCAAGGGCTGTACCAAGCCTGCTGGTACCTGGTGTTCCACCTTCACCTGCTGGCAGGTGAGGCATTGAGAAACGAACTCTGCTACAGCCTTCTTCATACCTGGCCACCAGTGCTGTCATCTGAGATTCTGGTACATCTTCGCCACTCTTGGATGTACCGCTAAGGGGAAGTGTGAAGCTCTCTCAGCACCTCGTCCTGTAAAGAAACTGATACCATGGTACGTCCTCTGAAAAGAATGGTGTGCTCTCCTCCTACAGAGAATCTATCATGTGCTTGTCTTAAGGATATCTGCACATGCTGCGTCTCACAGTCAGCATCCCCACATTGTGCCTCTCTGACCCGCTGCAGTAGTGGAGGAGTGATTGTAAGTTACTGAAGAAAGTCTGCTTCATCTCTATCCACAAAGGATATCTACAAAGCGGCTAGATGCTTCATCGCCTCGTCGAGTAGCTGAATGCTCATCCTCCTACTGAGAGCATTGGCTACTACGTTCCCCTTTCTAGGAGTATATACCATCTCAAAATCATAGTCCTCGAGGAAGTCGAGCCATTGCCACTGTCTCAGGTTCACGTCCTTCTACAAGAAGATGTACCTGAGACTCTGGTGGTCAGAGTAGACTGTAAAGTGCTCGCCCATCAGGTAGTGTCTCCACATCTTCAGAGCGAAGACCACTGCTGCTAACTCCAGGTCATGGGTAGCATAGTTCTACTCATGTTGCCTCAACTAACGTGATCCATAGGCGATCACTGCCCACTCCTTCATCAGGACACATTTGAGTCTGGTCCCTGATGCATCGTAGTAAACTACGTACCCTACTCCCTCCTCCGGTAGCCTCAAGATAGGTGCGCTAGTCAATCTCTGTCTCAACTCCTGGAAGCTCTACTGACATTTGTCTGACCACACGAAGGGTTTCCCCTTCTTTGTTAACGTTCTGCAAAGCTGCAAAGATTTCTCCTTTGACGAAAAGAGAAATCTGGTCTCATCCTCTGGATGAACCACTTTCCTTGCCTAATACAGTCAATCCCATCATGATTAGTTAATTCATGCCATAGATGACGTCGTAAGGCCTCGACGTTGCTACCAAGAGATCCAACCGTTACTCTCCTCTCCAAGGGTTGAGTCACACTGTCGGCATTAGTGTGGGGTCACTGGGTCTCCTCTAGTAGGAATATCATATGTGATGGTAAAGTCAATAGTTTAAAATGGAACCTCTTAGTATTAACATACAAAAGACAAGAAAGAAAACATCACTGTTTCAAGAGTCTTTTATTACTGCAACTCAAAGAACAAGGACACAAAGCAACACAATAACGAAGCTAGAGGAATTATGGGAAAAGGCCTCCATGCCTGGAGATAGTCCCGCACTTGTCCACCTGCTTCCGGAGCTCTGTGATCGTAAGCTTTAGCTGCCTGAAGTTGTGATCTCCCCTGTGGTCGGGGTGGACCTCCTGGTGGTGGTGGTGGTAGAGCCTCAAAACGTCGTCCACCACCTGCCGCTCGACCATCTCCTCGGCCTCGTCCACCTGCTCCCTGCGGACCGCCACGGTCAAACCTCTGCCTCTGCCTGGGTGGTTCCTCAACCGTCTGCTGCCCCTCTGCATGGCGGGTCGGGCAGTCACGAGCCAAGTGGCCCTGTCCGCCGCATGCATAGCACTGTCTTCCACTCTTAAGACTGGTTCTGCTGCATGTGTTCCACACCTATGAGCCAGTATCCTGTGTTCGTCCGCCAGATGGCCTGGTCCGCTTGGACCTTTGCGACATCTGTCTACTACCGGCTACAGAAAACTCCGCTACGTGCCGCCCTGCGGTAGGTCTCGCTACTGGTGTAGTCTCAGGAAGAAAGCTCTCAAAGAGAAGGGATCGCTCCAGTACTCCTGCATGCGTCGGAATGCTAAGGGAGATCATCGATGCCCTGATCTCATGCCTCATTCCCTGCTTGAAGGTCCGGGCCCAGAAGAATGGGTCTCATACCATGTCCGTCGAATATCACGAGAGATCGGTAAATCTCGTCGAGTATTGGGCGACCGTCAAGATGCCCTGCCGCAGCTGTAGTAGCTCCTGGATGCGCACTGCACGAAGGGTGGCTGGGACGAACTCTGGGCAGAAGAGGCTCTCAAAGTCCGTACAGAGGAGTGATGCCTCGTCGTGCACCTGGAGCATCAAGCTCCACAATCTGCCTGCTGCCGCATGCAGGATACTCGCTGCAAGGATCACCATGAGGTCTGCTAGTGTCCCTACCAATCGGAAAACTCGTACAACTGCCTCCAGTCAATCCTCGTTTTCTTGAGGGTCCGTCTCCCCATGGAACCTGGGCGGTATCTGTCGCTGAAACTCGTGTAGTGCACCAAGGCGATGTGCACTCTCAGTGCCTGGGGCTGGTAGCATCGGTGGCTCGGCGGGTAGTGGTACTGCTGGTGCCTCCGCTGTCAAAGGGCCCTGCACCGAGGCCTCGTCGCTCGGTGGGCTGTCGTCTCGCACAATGCTCATAACCCTAGCTGGCTGCCGTCGTGGGGCTATCCTGAAAAGAAACAGGTGCGCCACGGTCAAATAGTATACCTGTTGAGATGACACAAAGTAATCACAAAGAAAACTTTTAAAACACACATGAAATCAATTTTTTCGTGCATTGAGTCGGAAATCATAAGTCAGGGTCCTGGTGTATGGATACGTCGGCCGCCGCACCAACACTGGACTCCCTAGACTGATAACCACACTCAATACCCTTAACACTATTGTTTCATATAGAAGAAACATCAGAGTCCATAGTTTTGCGGTATAACCGAACTCCTCTGATACCAATTTGTCACGACCCGTCCTCGGGGCACGTGTCGTGACTAACCCCAATCCCGCATCCCATAGGCCAGGGGTTGGCGACTAGCACCAAGGTGTAAATCCCGACAAAAAGGGGAAGGCATTACCTTTGTAAAGTAAACAAACACTACATAGTGAGCAAGTAGAAGTAAACACTAAGTAAAACTGGGTACAATTGTAGTGCGGAAAAGTAAGTAGGCCAGAATACAAACCCAAACTGAAAGTAAAGTACAACTGAAAAAGAAAGTACAACAACTGAAAAGTAAAGCAGCAACGTCGAGTCGTCCACTGGTAGTCCCACCTGAAGGGTGGGTACAGATAGCCACCTCAGCTCCTCGGATCCAGCCGTCCGCTCCGTGTACGTCTCGCCCAGTGGTCCACCTCCAGGTACCAAATGCTCCACTAGCCTCTACCACGATCAGCATTGTCCGTCGTCTACATCCAACACAACGTAGTGCAGGCATAGCCCGTGCAGGGGTGAGTATAATCTACTCAGTAGGGACCCCGAGACCCCCGAAGGTCTCCCAGAATCAACAAAGGATAATCCACAAAAGAAAGATACAATCACAAAGTAACAACCAACACTACTTAGGTATATGCCCATACATATACCTAAGTCATCAATTCCAGTTCGGCTCCAGCATCCGAGCCCAATTTCGATCACGTCCACACAGGATAGCACAACACAATCCACATAGGGAAGCAAGTCAATCATATTGAAGATAATGATTGAAAGTCAAGACTCAGCTCACACAGGTATACTTCTTTGTAAGACGATAGAGATGATCAGATGTAGCCACTGATTCATCTAAGCCATCGGACCCACACGGGATCGATAGGTACTAACCCCCGTAATGACCCACATAGGATCGATAGGTACTAACCCCCGCAATGACCCACACAGGATCTGACCCACACAGGATCGGTATGCGCTGGACCACACAGGACCACTGAGCGCTGACCCACACAGGATCTGACCCACACAGGATCGGTAGCACTGATCCATTGAGGATCGATGAGTGTTATAGTCGTCGCTGTCGAACCCACTGAGGATTTCTGTACAGTCGTCATCATCGTCGCAGCCGCAGCCAGCTCTAGGGTTTCCGCACACAGCAAGCTCATTCCGGAAGGGTCCGCTCCATGATACGAGGGGATAATACATCAAATGACACGAATTCTGGTGTTTATGTATCCCAAAGTTTCGTATCGTCAAAAGGAACTCAACGTGACAGACGGCGCGTCAATCGGACACCCGGTCTGAGAGTTATTGGATTTTTCGTTCCGGGGGCCCGATTGGTTTTTAAGTCAAAACCAACCTTACCGCACTCCAACTGTTTCCAAACCTCAAGCGGAGTAATCCAAAAGGTCCGTCTCACTAAGAGGAATCCAAAAAAGTCGACAGCACATCAATCGGACGTCCGGAGCTCAAGTTATAAGTGTTTCCGCTCCGAGGGCCCGGTTGGTTTCGTATTTGAACCTACCCGGATGAACCCAAAGCTCTCTTAAACCTTGAGTGTAATATACCTAAATGAACTTCTCGATCCAAGGATCACATCGCGACTGACGGTGAGTCAATTGGAGGTCTGTATCCCAAGTTATGGGCGTTTGAACGGTTCTGTCCAAAAATAGGGGGTTCGGGCCCGGTTCGACCCGGCCCGATACCCCCTGGGTCGGACCGAATCGGGTCGACCCGACCCGAGTCTGGGTCCGGCCCATTTGGGTGCGGCCTAGCCCAGCCTGCACGGCTCGGCCCGGCCTGCGCGGCCCGGCCTGGGCGCGCTCGGGCGGCCCGTGTGGCCAGCTCGGTCGGTGCCGAGCTGGGCGGAACAGGGGGTGCGCTGCCCCCTAGATTGGTAACCCCCCCCCCATGTGGGGGCCACTCTTCTTCCAGCCGGGGGTTATGTACCCCCGGTCTCCCCCTGAAATGGCCGGCCCGGTCCAGCCGACCGGTTGCTGCCGCCGCAGGACCGTCGCGGTCCCGCCCTCCTGCTCCAGCATCGGCGGCCGGAAGCTGGCCGCTGCTCCCTGTTCCGCCACGGCCCCGCTCCAGTCGCGGCTCCTTCGAGGCTCTCCAGTGTGGTGCGATGGCGTCGCGGCTTTGTTCGTCCCCAATGGCGCGGCATGACGACACCGCGCTTCTCCGCCCATTCTTCATTATTACTGAGTGGTGCAACGACACCGCACTGCTTTGCTCATGCCACAACAAAAATCAAGCATCAAGGGGGTAGGAGAGTCGGCCGTGTTCGTGCAGTCCGACCTCCTCCTGTTATTGCGATAACAGGCAGATCAATTAGGAAATGATGAACGGCGACGAAATTATTCACAAAGAAGAAATTAACCCCTACTTCGATGAAATCGTTGAATGAAGGTTCATCGCGGAATCGAACGTTGCGGAAGAAGGCGTCGCAGGAGACAGCGTCGCGGAAGGAGGATCGTCGGCATCACTTCATCTATTTCCGAGGATGGCATCTCACACCGGCTGTAGAGAGGGAAGAAGACGGTATGACGAACTCCCTTCTGCAGTGACAGTGTTCTTCGTCAAAGGCTCGACGTTCTTCATGTTCTTCGTCGAGGAAGAAGAACTTCAAGACTTAGAGCAAATCCTCTCCAAAATCCTCTCACACAACCAAACAACAATAATAAAATAAGTGTTGACTTATTTTATTACTCATGCCAAAATTTTTGAAATTCAAAAAAAAATCATTCAATTAACTGAATTAATTGAAGAGTTTTAACCACCCAATTAAAGAGGCGTTTAATATTTAGTTAAACACGAGAGTTGACTTTTATTTAATTGGGGAGTGCGGGTGAGTTACATAATTAATAGGGGTTGAGGAAGTTGAAATGGTGGGGCTCGTGTGGGCCCCACCCCACTAATATTCTACCTAGTGGAGTAGTTAGGATGTGGGTCCCACTCCAACCACTTATCTTAGGTTAACACTACTTAGAATAAAATAAAATGGTTGCACCCTTTTTAATTTTATTCTTTACTTAACCCAAATTTTAATAACCTCACCCGAGCAAACGCAACTCCAGAAAAAGTGTTCCTAAGTAATTACCGGCGTTGCAGTTTCATCGGTGCCCTCGGAATTCGATTCCGAGCACTGGTCCAAAAGTTAGGAAAAACCCGCTTGTTCGTTCACTGAACGTATCCGAGCTAAACTTCAGAAAATTATTCCAGACACACCGGGCCTTGGAATCAGGTGCTGTTAGAAACTGCGTTCTTGTAAAATCCCAAAGAAAATTAAGAAAAAAATTCCTTGAATTTTATGGGTCTTTACAGTTTTACTCTTGATAAGGAAGCCCAAATCAAAATTAAATTAGGACTGGTTAAGAGAAATTATGATTGGGGATTATTCTTGAGAAGGAGGCCCAGGTTAAAAGGACTTGAGAACCGGGGCTTATTCCTGGGAAGGAGGCCCAGGTTAAGGGGAATTATGACTGGGGCTTACTCCTGAGAAGGATGCCCATATTTTGTAACTTGGGGCTTACTCTTGAGGAGGATGCCCATATTAAATATCTTGGACTGGGTCTTACTTCTGAAAAGGAAGCCCAGGTTAAGAGAACTTGGACTAGGGCTTACTCCTGAAAAGGAGGCCTGGGTTAGAGGACTTGGGGATTACTCCTAAGGAGGATGCCCTAAATTTGGGAACTTGGGGCTTACTCCTAAAGAGGATGACCAAAAAAATTAAGGGAATTTGAAGACTGTGGCTTACTCCTGAAAAAGAGGCCCAGGTTAGGGGACTTGGGGCTTACTCCTAAAGAGGATGCCCAAATTAAAGATCTTCTCATCTTAAAGGATGAGATTGAATGAATGAAATCTCTAACCTTTGTGACATAAAGATATGTAAATCACTAGGTTTTAAGAGATGTTCCACAGAATTCCTTTCAGATAAGGAATCCAAAAAAGGAACCATGCCAAAAATGGATTTTAAGAGGGTTTTGAAGGCCAAGTCTTGAAGAGGAGAGGTGGATTTGAAAAAAATAGCTGAATAGGCAAGAGGGGTACCCAAACAAAAGTAGGCGCGCAGGTTTTGTTTGGGCGTGCGGGTCCTGGTCTCACAAGTGTACCTACACGGCACAGGTGTACCTACACGCCGGTCAACCCATAGGTTAATACTTGGGCGAGACTTGGCTCAAACCCTTAGTATTATCCCTAAAGTCTTACAAAAGAGTGGCGCGCAGGTTCTGTTGAATGGATAAGGTGGCGTGTAGGTGTGACCACTTCCCTTAAGGGTTAGACACTTAGGCACACAGGTGTTGGTTAATTTCAACACTTAGGCCTTATTTACCCTCTTTAGATCTTCCATTCTAGGTAAAAAAATTACCTTAGAAGTGTTCGGAAGACTTTAAGAAGAGATTAGGGCACCGGGAGCTCAAATATGACTTTTGGAATTTTTTCGTCCTTGAAATGGGGGGCCCACAAGGGGTATTTATAGGTTGCTAAAGACCTTGGGTGAAAAATAAAATAGGGCATGCAGGTCACCTGCGCGCCCAATATGTGGTGCGTAGGTATACCTGCGCAACCATATTGGAACTTGCAAGGCCCATGCTTACAGAAATCCTCGTTCATGCCTTTGTCAATTTTTGATGTTTCTTCAAAGGATGAATCACTTTGTGTTTAAGTTATTTCCCTTTTCATTCGTTAGACTCTATGATGGAAAGGAGAATCAACAAAAATTCCCCCTCAGAGTTGGATCTGAAAAGAAGGATGATTTGACTCTGAGGTGAAGGAGAAAACCAAACAAGAACAGCGTGCAAGTCTGAGCGCGCAGGTATCGGCGCGCAGGTGCGAGCCGCAGAGGCCTCGGTGCGCAGGGCTATGGCCTTACATATAAATATTCATGTCATTCTCACGCAAAGCACCTGGAATTGAACGCTTCTGATCTCTCACCGCGCAGGTTTCTCTCATCATGAAGGTTGCTGATTTTCTATGGTTTCATTGCTTTTGTTCGTGTCGCGCTTCTGCAGAGGTATTTTGACCTACGCGGTGAAACCTACACGACACAGTTACACTTGCGTTCCAACATTGGACTTGTGCGCCTTAATTCCTTATCCATTTTTTTACTTTTCTTCACAAAATTTATGAAAAAATCAACTCACTTGAGAGTTAATTATTCGACCTTTGTACAGATTCAATATCTTCTAGAAGAATTGGAACGGCTGATGAACTGGCGAGCAAGAAAATTGATGACATGATGAACGTTGTTGGCCATGATTATTATGATATATGTGACATCACTCTCCCAGATTTGGCCAAGTACTTGAAGAAGTATCATCTTAATTTTCCACAGAGCATCTACTTGCCTCTATATGGTCATGGTCATCTGCAATAAGTCAATATTCCAGAGGCAAAGAACTATCTCCCACATTCTTGGTTTCAGAATTACACCAATTTTGCTTCAACAAATATCTCAAGTGGAGGAGCGTTTGTTAATACTAGAACAATGGAGAAGGCCTACATAATGCATCATAGCCCTTGTGCCCCAGATTTGAAACCTCACAAGCCTGAGATGAAACCACATTTTTACCCTTCAATCTTCTGAAATTCTCAGATGGATCAATCCAAAGTCTGGAAGAAGAGTTGGTACTTCCGTCCTAGAGGAGGTGTCAATCCAACGTGGATGTGGGAATATTGGGTGTGAAAAACCTGTGCATATTTTGTTGAGGATTTGAAAGGAGCTATAATATATGAAGTCGTCTGGGCTGGGCATACATATGTCTACAGAAATGATGACTTTGTGCCGGAGCTAATCAGCCACTGGAGCCCAGAAACCAATTCTTTCCATCTGACTCATGGAGAAGTAGGCATCAGTTTGTGGGATGTCTACAAGATCTTGGGGGCTCCAATTCTAAGCGACATGTATGATGAATTCATCCCTCCCAAGGAGACTTGGAATAATTCTGAGAAGACTCCGGCTTTGGATCGGGAATTATTGAAAATCTTCTACAAGCTCAAGAATTCCAAGACCTCCAAAACTCTTTCCAGAAAGGATATTCATCTAGAGGAGGGGATGGATATGTTTCTTAATAGGAAGGATGGGGAGTTTCCCAGCTATATTGGTCCTACTATTTTCCCCAGAATAGAGAATAGGGGTGTTTCTGGCACATTCTGGCTGACTCTAGAAGCAGGAGAATTTGGTAACTGGGGGTACGAAGTGGATCAGAGAATCCCAAAAAAGACCCGTCTGGTGGGATTCTTAGCATTGTGGCTTAGTGTTTATCTTTTTCCAGTTAGGGATTCGAAGGGAGGCGTCAGGCCAGGGACCTTCATTGTGGCATCCAAGTTGGATGAGAAGAAAATGGTTGGGTTGGCCACCCCCATTTTGGCGAATATTCACAGGAGCTTACTCCATGTCTTTATGGGTAAGTCTCCTTTGAGAATAGTGGGACCATTCCAAATTTTGTGGAGATGGATTGCACTCATTTCAGGACCTACGTTGTACAGAACGGAGTACAAGTTCCTAGAAGTTCTTTCAGGCCATCAGTGCAGGCATTTTCTGGAGTTTCTCCGTTAGCTCTCAACATCTATGATATGAAGGTGAGGCTAAGCATGTACAAGGAATTCAATTTCTTTCCTTATGGAAACCCACCAACCGGGTGGTTTGTTGATGATGGAACAGCCAACCTAGAACTGAGTTCATACATGCTGGCATGCAGAGATAGTGTACTGGCCACCAGGATTGACGGAGAGATTATATGCGAGGCCTATGCTCCATACAGATTTGCACGCCAATTCAAGTGTCTGCAGAAGACTGTTGTATCCCCTCCTGTGCATGTCAGGTCATAGCAGCATCCGATGGTTTCCCGACAACTATGGTTGCTGACATCTATAGAGAAGACAGGGGCAGTGTTTGATCTACCAGTTGATAAAGCGGTGAGTAACTTGACTACATGGTATGATGATAACTGGATGGAATTATACCCTTAAGGGGTGTTGAATCATATGGTTTATTAGGTGGTGAAAAAGAAAATAAATTTAGAGAAAGAAACCCTTCATCAATAAGGTGACGCTTCCCCACATGGAGCTGATTCACCAGGTTCCTCACTTAGGGCTGACTCACCGGATTCCCAAGATGGGGATGATGAGGCACAACATGCGGCAAAGCAGCCTCATGCCAGATATAATCCTCATGTCAGAATCAAGATACCAACTCCATCAACTCCTAGTGAGTTACTTCATTGGGGAAATTTAATAATCATTACTTTATAGAGCAACAAGTCTTATTTTCTTATCTTTTATCTGTAGTTACATGAGTTGGGAAAAATATAAAGTCTAAGATTGTAGGACCCTCCTCGTAGCCTTCTGGTACACATGCTGAATATTTACAACCAGAGGTTGTCCAGACATGGTGGAGTTTATATTGCAATACTAAAACTGCCTGGCTAGATTTATGCGCAGGGATACACATCCCTAGAATAGGGAATCTTCAGGATTCTACTGGTATCTATTTTGAGGATAATCCTTATGAAGTGCGAGCTTACATCAGAGAGCTTGAGATGCTCATATATGACATCGATGATTCCATTCTTGTCACCAAGTAGGTGAAGGAAATGATAGATCGTGGCACCACTGAGGGGACTGGTGGTTCTGGATATGAGGAGTGACACGATTTCATGGCTCCTAAAGATGTAAGTCTCTTTCCTTATTTTATTTTTAATTTTATTACAGTTAAAGCGTTGTTACTCAAGGAAATTATTTTCTTTATCCTGCAACTTGCAAAGAAAGGAGCTGGTGAGGTTCCTTCACCACAGTATAGCCTTGGTGGTACTGCCATCAGGGCTAATGAATCTCCTCATGAGTCGGGTGAGATATCTCCAGGACAGCAAGCCATTGACGAGGAATTAGAAAGGTATTTTCACTCTCCAATACCTATATTTGGAGAGGAGAATGTCAACACTCCAAAAAATCCAAAGAAGCAAAATCATCAAAGGAGGAAGTCCATAGCTAAACGTTTCATCAGTAGTGGTAAGTCCTTCAGATAGTCATGAGTCTTAACCCATGAAAAGGTTGCTCATACTTCTTGGGATTGCAGGGGATTCTTCAGTTTCCCCTTTGAGGAAGAGGACTGACCCTCCTCTAAGAACAACGGAGGGTGCTGGTGATCAATCACAAGTTCATGCTGGCTTGGCTTCTCCTGAAGAGGAACCAGCGTCTGTTCCCAGTACCGCTCCTACTCCTGCTGCAAGAAGAGAAGAGTCTGCTTCTGGTAAATTAACAATTCTTCATAAGATGTTGAATGAAAACATCAACTGACTTCCATTCTATGATAATTTAGGCTCAACCCCGATACCAGAACATTTAGCTGTCACTGCAACTGATGCTGCAATTTTATATGAAGAAGTTGTACGGGGTCAGAGGCCGCAGAATGAGGGTCGCCAATAATATGTATCGAATTCTCTCACTGGTGAGACTAACCAGGAATCTCAGATAACATTGGATGAAATTATGGAACTTGGAACATCTTTTGAATATTTTTTAGATCATGTTAAATTACCATGTAATTTATAAGATTTTGGACGTGAGTGTTATCCTTCGTCTTGTTAAAATAACTTCTTATTACATCTCTGACCATGATTGGTTCAAATGTGTAGTTCTATCTGAGCAAGCTACTGAACTGCCAATTCCTGAAGGGGGTACAGACAACCCTACTATTTCAGAGACATTGTCTCAATTGGAGCTTAACCCGGCAGAGCTTCATGAAGTTCATCCTGTTGAATCTAGGAAAGATGGGGAGGAGCCTTCTCATGTTGTTGATCTACCGTTGGGTAAGGGATAACAATATTTGCGACTGTACTTAATTTTCAAGACATCCAATCAACTTTTATTATCCTTTGAAACTAACCAAAGATTTCAATTGATTATGAAGGGCCATCAATCTTAGTGGCTAGATCTGTAGGTGAAGCCTCAATCTCTGCCCTAACAGGAATAGAAAGTGAAGTAACACATGTCAGGTGGAAAAGAGCAGAACAGGGCACTTCCTTAAGTGCATTAATCCCAGATTATATTCCCTCCTGTGACAGTGATGTTGAGTCAAACCTGGAGGTACAAATGGAGCTCCAATTTTCATGATGCAAGGCATGGAAGAACATATGGAAGATCATATCTGAAGTGCCTCTAGAAGAGCTATCTTAGAAGATCTCATGACTGTCATCCTTGTTCGTCATGTTGGGACTTGGTGGTTTTGGATATAGAGAGATCCATGCCATGGTGAAACAAGTCATCTTAAGAAGGGAGAAGGAGCAGAAGTACCGTCAAGATTTGACCAAGGTGAGGCTATTGACCAATGTCAGCGAATTTGAGGTTGCGGTGTCCCAAGCTGAGGATAATCATGCTGCCAAGTTAAAGGAGATGAAGAATAAGATCAAATAGAAAGTCGTCCAGCAGATGTACCTTTAGAAACAGTTAGATGTTGTTATTGGGGAACTTGATCAGATTAATAATTCATTGGAAGGAGTTCAAACGAATGGTACGAAAGCTATTTCAGATTCTAAGAAAGCACTCCATCAAGATTAAAAGAGTGAAGCTGGTTGAGTGCATGAGCTTCAAGTGGATGATGATGAAGCTCAAGATGTCGTGAATCAAGTGAAAAGTTATGTTGATAGCCTTTTTTAATTCTTAGAAAATAGAAGAGACTCCAGTCTTTGGATGTCCTTCTCACTCTTGTGCATCAATGAAGAATACTTTCATCTTCAATAATTTGTGCCTGCATTTTCTTGCTACCTGCTTTAAATTTTTACCTAAGCCAATGGTCCTAGTAATCATAGTTTGATTTTTACTAGGATTATAAAAATAACCCTACAATCCTTGAATCTTTGTAATTTCTCAATATTACATAAATCATACAAAATGTATGTTTAGTGAGATGGGACTTGACTTTTATTCATAGTTCCCTTGTCTTTTGTGAGCAGTTTAAAGTCATGCATGTCGGACATAAAAAAGGCTAATGTTTAAGATCGAAATAGCTTTGACCAAATGGATTAAAATTGACTCAATTCCTTGATAATTTATCTGAAAACATATTACCACACTCAAGTATGAGGGAAACATGTAAACTATGACTTAAGAAATTTTGAATCTGATAAATGATATGAAAAAAGGACTAAGAGGCATTAGAATAAGTATTTCCCAAGAATGAAGTTACCACTATTTAACAAACCCGTTAGGGGGTTGAATTATGCAGGTCCACTTAAGGGCATTGGCTGCATAGTCAAATAATAGCATCATTTGGCTGACAGGTCCGTTATGTAGACTACTTATGCAAGTCCACCTAAGGCTACGTGCTGAATAATCTGGAAAAATAACTCTCAGAAATTTTACTTTTATATTGCTAAAAATACAGTGAAAGTTTATGGAGATTCAAATTTTCCAAAGCACAGAGTCTGCTATATGGAGAGAGGTACTTGAATATGGAGAGGATATTTCCAATCAAGATTATCAAAGAATTGGATGAATGTCACTCCTGCGAAGTTCTAACCCAAACATAGGGAAGGGAAATACAAACCATAGACTTAAATACTTTTAGATCATGAAAGAGAGTATGGGACAAATATGTTAAGGATGGCTATTTTTGCGGATCCTTACATATTGTCGTTAAGACAACTAAGGAAAAAAGATTTTTTCTTCCCAAGAATGAAGTTACTACTATTTGAAAAACCCGTTAGGGGGTTGAATTATGTAGGGACACCTAAGGGCATTGGATGCATAGTCAAATAATAGCATCTTTTGGCTGACAAGTCCGTTATGTAGACTACTTATGCAAGGCCACCTAAGGGCATGTGCTACATAGTCAAACAAAAGAATTCCCTAGTATCAAACATTTTGTGACCAGAAGTCAAGAAAAGGGTTATAGAGATCTGGAATTATTTAAGGTTAGGAGTATGACACATCAAAATGGGCATTGTTCAATGCATGTAGAGATACACGGACCAATGATAAACATAATCATGTTGTGGTTGGGTCCTGAATTGAGATGTTGGACTTCACTACATATCTCATTAGAATGAGAATCAAGCCAAATGTAGTTCTTCAAATATAGTTTAACATCATGTGGGATGAGAGTATAGGAAATATTAGTTTAGGTTCATAGAGCTCGGACCATAATAATGAATACACAGTGTGTGTTTGTTATAAACCTAATGTGAATGAAGACCAGGGTTTTCATACCACATTCATGTTTTCACAAGGGGAATTTTCAGCCAAGGGACTAAAAGTGGAATTTGGGGTTAGGCCCAAAGACTTGGGGCTAGATTCTAGGGATGCTTGAACATTCCTATGTATCCCATAAGGATGGGAATCAAGCCGTACGTAGTTCTTGAAATACCTTCTGTATAGATTTGGTTCGTACATATGAAGGTTTAAAGGGGAATTTAGTGCAATGATGGTTTGACCTAAGATAAAAGGTTCGAGCATTGCCATGTATGCACGTAGTCTTTAGAATATAACATGATTGGAGATCAATGTAAATAATGATTCCCTCTTAGGTGAGGGTGTCAAAGAATGTTGTAGTTTATTATCGTATAGGACAAAAGTGTTGTACAGTTTAACATCATATAGCAATGAAAAAGGTGAACCAATGTGAAGAGATTGGTTTTGGGCTTGAACCTCGAGAGGTTGCCTACGTACCCAGCCTAGAAGGCAAGGATCAAAGTCCACATAGTTCAATTGAAGAATGAATTGGTGATCAAGTTGTTTTTGAGAACAACGACCTAAAAAATGGTGTTGGGACTTAAGCATGGCTAGCAGCCTAGAGAGGGTGTTATGGTTGAAGTTTACTCTAAGCTCGCATGAGTCATACTTGGTGTGAGAAACAAGAGGTAGCAACAACCCTACAGATGCATAGTTTAATGTCATGTTGGACAATAAGAAGGGACTGTGCATTTTAATGTCATGAAGTAAGGACAAAAAGAAGGTCTATATAGTTTAACGTCATATACCAAGGACGGGTGCTGTACAGTTTAGCATCATTTAGCTAGGACGTATGGCTATTCAGTTTAATGTCTTGTAGTGAGGACAATGGGGACACAGTTTAACGTCATGTTGGACGTATTAGGGACTTTTTTTCCATATTTTAACGTCATGTCGGACAAAGAGGTTCATAGTTTAATGTTGTATGGCTAGGATGACACAGTTTAATGTCATGTTTGACGTTGGGGTGTTGTACAGTTTAGCGTCATGTAGCTAGGACGTATGAGGCAACAATACAGTTTAACGTCATGTTGGACGATGGTGCGAATAGTTTAAGGTCATATGCATAGACTGTAAGATGTATTTGTGTTATAAAAAATACTTCTTCAGAAATCTTACATTGGTTGGAGTAGTGATGAGTTCTCCATCCATTGATATTAAAGAGTAAGCTCCATTGGAGTAGACCTTATGTATTGAGTAAGGTCCTTCCCATTTTCGCTCAAGCTTGGGAGGTTTCTTTCCTGGTATCATTGGAGTTCTGAGAACCAATACCAATTCTCCCTGAATGAATGAACGAAGATGAACTTTTTTGTTTAAAGCTCATGCTATTCGATTCTGATAGACTTCCAAATGGTGCAGGGTGCACAATATTTTTTCATCTAATCGTTCCAATTCATCCAATCTCTTTTGAGATTTTTAATCTGTAGATGATTGATCACAAATGGATACTCTGAGTGAGGGTAATTGAACTTCAATGGGAAATACTGCTTCTGTTCCATATACCAATGAATATGGAGTTGACTGCGTTGTAGTGCGGGTGGTGGTCCGATAATCCCATAAAGCATGAAAGAGTTTATCAGGCCATGATTTATTATCTTTATCCACCATCTTTTGCAGTATGTTTGAAAGAGTCCTATTGAAGGCTTATATATGGACATTGGTTGTTGCATGATACCGAGATGAATGGTTGGATTTGATGTTGTATTCTTGATACAACTTTCTTACCTTGGATGAACAGAAGTTGGTGCCATTGTCCGTCAATATGGTATGAGGGACACCAAATCTGGTAATGATGTTAGACTTGATGAAGCTAACAATTATTTTAGAACTAACTTCTTTGAGAGGTATTGCCTCTGCCCATTTGTAAAATAAGTCAGTAGCAGTAAGAATATACTTAAACTGCTTGGATGTAGCCGAAGGGTAAGGTCCCACTACATCCATTCCCCATGTGGAAAATGGCCACTAGTATTTAGCTGTATGAAGCAACTCTGGGGGTTGATGAATGAAGTTGGCACATACTTGGAATGAATGAAATTTCTTCGTGAAATCAACACAATATTGTATCATTGAAGGCCAAAAGTATCCAAGTCTTCGAATTTGATCAGATAGTCTATGTCCAGAATGATGGGCACCACAGACTCCTGCATGCACTTCTTTCATGAAATCCATTGTCTCTTTACCATCAATGCATCTGAAGAGAACTCCATCAAAACCTCTTTTGTAGAGAATTTTCTCTAGGTGATCTGGGTTGTCATAAAGATTAAAATTGACCACACGTCTCCAGACTTGTTCTTTCCTGGATCTATTAGGTGGGAGTGTTCCATTTTGAAGGTATTCCCTGATAGGTGTAATCCATCCTGTAGTATGAACATATAGTTCAGGAATGGGACCAATTTCATTAATTTACTCTGTTATGATTTGAAACTAAGGTGAAATTGTATGATGGTGGGAAATAATGATGATTGTCTCATCCCGATTTGGATCTGCCAGAGTTGTGGCTATATTAGCCAGTGCATCAGCTTAGGCATTTTGTGATCACGGGCCATAAGAAAATGTTGGTTCTGAAGGAAATTCTGTCATTAAATCCTTGAAGTAATCATACAAAGGTATTAACTCTTCTTTTCTGATGGCATAATCCCCATTGACGTGTTTGATTGTCAGGTCTGAATCACCTTTCACCTTTAAGTGATTCACTTGTGCCTGAAGCGCCAACTCCAATCTTGCGATGAGAGCTTGATATTTTGCTTCATTATTTGTACCTCCTTCCCACAATAAGAAGAAAAATGGTAGCACTACATTTTCTGAGGAAATAAGTACAATTTCTAACCCAACTTTGTTGAATTTAGGATCTTCCATTTTCTTCCCTGTTGGACTTCTGGAAGCACCATCAAAGTACATTTCCCATTTTTGAATATTATCTTGAATAGAAAAGACTTCTTCATCAGGAAGTTCAATATCTAAAGATGTATCTTCTATTGAAGGGTTTTCAGCCAGGAAATCAGCCAGATCTTGGACCTTTATTGCCTTTTGAGACACATACTAGATATCAAATTACTGAAAAATAACTACCCACATTGCCATACGTCCTATAAGCATTGTACGGCTAAGTATAAATTTGAGCGGGTTATTGCGAGATACCAATTGAACCTCGTGATGTTGCAGGTAGTGTCTCAACTTCTAAACTGCAAAGATTAATGCTAGTCAGCACTTTTCAATACTTGAATATCAGGTCTCTGCTTCAATCATAGTTCGACTGAGATAGTAGAGGTTGTTTTCATTCCCAGCATCATTCTTCTGGGCAAGGAAGGCACCTAATGATTGCTCTAAAGCTATCACATAAAGAATAAGTGTCCTTTCATCAACAGGTGGCATTAATACCGATGGACTCAAGAGATATTTTTTGAGAATATTGAATGCTTCTTGACATTCTTTAGTCCACTGGTAAGTGACTCCCTTCTTCATCAATTTGGTGAAGGGTAAACTTTTGCCTGCCAAATTGGTGATGAAACATCGAATATAGGCTAAATGTCCTTGAATTCCTCTCAATTCCTTCAAATTTTGAGGAGGTGACATACCAAGGATTGAATTTTTCTTCTCAGGATCGACTTCGATACCACGATGGCCTACAACAAAGCCAAGAAAATTTCTTGAGGTTATCCCAAAAGCACATTTTAAGGGGTTCATCTTCAAATTATGTTTCCAAAGTTTGTGGAATATGACTTCCAAATCAGCCAATTGATTAGAACATTGTCTAGATTTAACCACCAAATCGTCCACATAACATTCAAAAAAATTCCTTAAAAAGGGTTTGAAGATACGATGCATGGCACACTGATATTTTGTGCCTGCATTATTCAGGCCAAAGGGCATTACACGATAGAAAAACACACCCTGAGGGTCTTTGAAGGCTGTATATTTTTCATCTTCTGGAGCCATTCAGATTTGATTATACCTGGAATATCTATCCATGAAGGAAATTTCTTTATAGCCAACTGTTGCATCAATTAAGAGTTTTGTGATCGGAACTGGAAAATCATCCTTAGGACAATGCCGATTAAGATCTCTGAAATCAATGAAAACTCTAATTTTTCCATTCTTCTTTTTCACAGGGACAATATTACCCAACCATTTGGGATATTGAACTTCTCTGACGAAGTTATCTTTGATAATATTATCCACTTCATCTTCAATTTTGGAATCATAAGTTGGGTGTGTTCTTCTTGCGGCTTGCTTAAATCCTTGATGTTCTTCTGGAAAACCCAAATGATGAGTAGAAACATCAGTATCAAGCCCTGGAATTTCTGTATAGTTCCAAGAAAATATATCTCAATTTTGCTTCAAAAATGAAATATAAATTTCCTGCTCTTCAAGAGTCATGGCCGCACTAATTCAAGTGGGATGTGGATCTTCTTTTGTACCCAGATTTATTTCTCTGAGTTCATCCACAGTGGTAGAGATACCCTCTTCAAATGCTGGAGGAGCATCCCTGAGATCTTCCTCTTCTTCTTCAACATGTGTTATTTATTCTGTTTCTACTTGCATAGTAGATGATGAAGCAGAATTTCCTGGATCAAGAGAGATGTTAAAATTTGAACATCTTGAAGAAAAGGCTTCCATTTCTGACCTTATTGATGACGAAGGGTATTCCTTGGGTAATAAAGAGGAGATGATGGATTGATAATCGACATCATCATTCACCTCTGACATTTCTATAACTTCTTCTAGCCTGGTTGGCAAAGTATAGACTTGCTGGATTTCAGAGGATGAAATGAATACATATCCATTTGAGCTTTCATCATTGCTTGGTGAATCACCAATTTCTCCCATGTTGTCTGGCTTGATTTTCGTAATTAACATTATGGAAGTTTCCATAAGAGTATTTGGATTTGGGTTTATCTTGTCAATTTGACTGATAGGAAACACATAATCTGTACTCACATGTATGAATGGGTTTACTGGAATCTTTTCCAAACCATATGGAGCATTAACTTTGGTAACCTCCCTTATTGTGGATTTCTCCTTACCCTCCATGTGATAGAATTCCATATCAATGTATTGAGATTCACATGTTTTGAATGGGGCTTTATCACTATACAATGTCCCAATTTGACCATTGAAACAATATTTGAGACATTGATGGTATGATGAGGGTATAGCCGCATACTGATGTAGCCAAGGTCTTCTAAGCAAAATATTGAAAGTTGTGTCATGTCGAACAATCATGAAATCTGAATTGGATACAAGATCTCCAAACTAAGTTCTGAGTGTGATCTCGCCCAGAGGTTCTTGTTTATTTTTATCATATCCTTGCAACATCAAAGTATAAGGAGATAAATCATATTCGGTGAGGCCCAATCGACGAAGTGTACGAATGGGGATAAGGTTGACTCCTGAACCATTATCAATGAAATCTCTTTGGATGTCTATATCATTGACCTTTCCAGATAAGTACAAAGGTCTAATATGTACATGCACGACATCATATTCATCTTCATATGTAAAAGATATCACCGCATGGCATTCTGCAGGATTATTCTCTACATGGTAGACTTCAGCCGCAGCAATTTCTGTTTCGAATTCCTGAGGACTTGAAAAATCCTCGATGAGTGCCTCCCAAATATCATTTGATAGATTCAAGGCATCCAGAATTGATAAATTGGCTGGTACTTGGGCCAAATGTTTCAAGAAATCATATTTTTGATCCAAAGGTCTGCATTTCCCAACAGGAACATGTGGTTTCACAGGTGCCTTAGAAGTTGATGCTTTGGAATTAGATGCTTCTTATATTGGGGTAGGAGTTGGAAATACTCCTGGATTTCGCAAATTAGACCGACTAGGTCTATTTACTTTCTGAGAGGAAGAAGGTGTAACCTCCAACCGATCTTCCAGAATAATTGTGTCAGGACTAAATCTTTCATGCATGGAAGAACTTTCTTGTTCTTGTTGAGCTCGCTGAAGGGCTCTACCACGGGTTTCTTCTTCATACACAGTTCTAGTGGGGGTAGAATTGGAATAGTGTCTTCTGGTATATCCATGTCTTCCTATGTATCCCAGACCTCTGGAACTCCCTCTAATTCCTCTGTTTGATACAGGGAATTCAGGCTCATCAGGATCAAAACTGTGACTAGCATAAGGATCTGTTAAGTGAATCATGTTAATAGAACCAAAGATAAACTCTTCGTCTGATGAAGACTCTACCTGGTTAGCCAGTTTAGGCTATGTCGTTTGGTGGGACGGTGCTCGTGGCTTTGAAGTAGATGGCATAAAATCTGCCAAAGTCAAAGATAACTTAGGCTTTGACACGATCTCATCTTCTTTTGACTGCTCTTCTTTCTTTGAATTATGTTGTTTCTTTGAATATTTTCCCTCTGATGAAGGGGTTTTTGCTGTGGCATTCATAGCATAAGGCACAATTGGTTTCTTCAATTTCATTCGTAAAATGGCATGAGTTCGGTTGATTGTTTTTCTAACCATCCAATCATCATATTTTTGCACATTTTTGCTTTTGAATTCTTGCCACTTGCCTTCTTCCTCTAGATCTGTAGTAGTAACACATGCTACCTGAGCTGAAGAACCTTTTAATTTGACTTGTCCTGAGTCCACCATTTTTTGTAGGAGGTCTTTGAAAAAAAACACTCCTGAATGTGATGCCCCAAAATCTGATGAAATGGGAAATATTTGGGATGGTCTTCATCTTCTTCCTTGTTCAGCCTTTTGGGCTTTGTCAATTGAACCAAATTATTTTCTAGAGCAGAAATGAAGTAACCAGGAACCTGTTCATTTCGGAAAGAGTAAACTTTGCTCTTCAAGTCCTCAAATTGTTTCCATATTTGATCTCTTTGATCATCTTGACGAAATGGCCTCTGTTGTTGATGCTCAAAAGGTGGATCCCTTCGGAAAGATGAAGGTTTTGATGTGGAAGCAGGTATAGGTTCTTGTTTAAGCGTAACTATAGTAGTCTCTTCTCTAACCATTCTCCTTTCTGGAGCTAATGGAATTACACGAGTTTTATCCTTAGTATTCGTAAGAGTGTCTTCAATCTGCTGAGCGATCGAAGTAAGGTCTCAAAACCCTCCTGTGTATTTCACAGGGATCAACGGTGTGGGTAACTCATCGTGCAAATTTTCCACACAGATTGGAAACAACTCTTCTTGAGGGAGTTCTAAGCTTAGGGAATATGTTAATCCCTTCCAGCAAGCAATTAAATTTGAAACCCTCTCATTCTCCCTTTGCTTAAAATTTGTGAGATCAAAAATTGTTTTCTTTATCAATGTTGAGTTGAATTGAATAAGGAATATTTGGCGGAGATCCTCCCATCTGGTAATTGACTGGGATTGCAAGCTTGTATACCAGACAAAAGTAGGCCCTTGTAATGACTATACAAAACACCTAAGATTAACAGCTTCCTATTGATGATGGGTTCCCATCATAGGATCACAACGAGAAATAAAATGTGTTAAGTGTTTCTCTGGGTCTCCCGAACCATTAAATATTGGGAATGTGGTACTTGAAAATTTTGATGGGGGAGGAATTGCATCAACCCATTCAGGGTAAGCTCTCTTTTCTGGTTGAATTTGAGTATGTTTTCCCTCCATATCTTCCAACAGAGATTTTAATGACTCAATAGTAGTTATTAACTTTTGAGAAACATCCGGATGATCTTGGACCTGAGCAGGTGCAATAACTGGAGTTTGGACAGATGTGGTGGTTGGTACTAAAACTGAGGATAACACCACTGGTTGTTGTTGTACCTGGCCCATAGGATTAGACCTGTGAGGGTGTACTGATAAATGAGGATATTCTTGATCCATCTCAGTAGCCACAACAAATTCCCTTGGCTACCTAATTCCATCATGCTTAGGAGGAAGACTACCATGAAGTAGTTCTGCATTCAACCTCCTTAATTCCTTCATTTCTGCCTCCTATTGTGCAAATATTTTCTCTAGTGAGAGTGATTGTCCTTCTCCAAAGGAAGGGTATGTAACCTAATTCTTTCTTTTCCCCTTGTTGGATGCCTTTCGGAGAGGAGTAGGTTGGTTACTTGAAGGAATACCTAGATTCTGGGTAAGCCTTTGGTTTAGTGTACGCACACCTTCTTCATTTGTGTCTGTGTGTACAACTTCTTGAGCAGAAACTTCTTCATCTGATCCCTTTTAATGAGCCTCATCTGGGGGATCAGCAACAATGGCATTGATGACATTAATTGATGCATAATGCATTGCATCCCTTCTATCGGTATTTTTGCGATATTGTCTTCTTCCATGTCCTTGATGAGACATTTCCTTTTGTTGATTTGATCCCTCAGGAACTTCATGATGAACCGTAATTTGGAGGTAATCTCCTGATAATTCAGCTCTGCGTTCCTCTTGTGGATTCTTCCCTAATCGAGAGAATACTGACTTTCTCTAAGGAAGAGATTGAGGATTTGAAAAAGTCCCCAGTCCGGTGGACTGGGGTTGTTCCTGCTGTTTCTTCTCAACTCCTCGAATCCTGTTGGTTGATTATAAGGGTTGGGTTAAAAGAGTCCCCAGTCTGGAAAGCTGGGGTGGTTCTTGAGCTGCTACATCTGATAATTTCTTAAAATCTCTCCAGATCTTGCAGAATTTAGTCTGGAAATTGTCTGGATGCATTAACCTACATCCACTCAAATAATCTGGCTCAAATGAAAGCTGGATGATTTCTAACACTTTTGTCACTTGGTGATGCACTCGCTCTAAACGAGAGGCTTGTTCGATATTCTCATTTTCCTGATGCAAGACTAATTCAACAACTTTTTCTTTGTATGCCTAACATTGGGAAGAACTATTTGAGGCATGTTCCTAAGCAATCCTTTGATTACAAACAAATCCAATTGGCTGTGGCCGGCCATGGGAAATAACATTGCATGAGACTATTTTCGGTGGGCTTTGTTGACTAGAGAGTACAGTGAAATGCAATTCTCCATGAACACCTCATCCCCTGATATGAATACCAGATGGGGCATTGGCAATTAACTGACGCAATCTTTTTAGTGCGCTAAGGCATGAACATTGAAGGGCTCTCTGCTACTTTTCATCCTTCGGATATCAAGAAACTGAGAGAGATGCCAAGTCAATTTGGCATTGTAACCCTTATATTATCTTGACATGATTTTTATATTCATCATAAGATGATATTTTCTTTTTCAATTGACAAAGAGTTTTCCACATGTTGAGATGAATATCGTGAATACAATCTTCCGTCAACATCTCTGGAATGTCATAATGAGAGTCAGCCAAAGGCCAAAACATGACTGGCACTTCACCTTTCTCCAGTTATTTTCTCATATTCAGCACTTCCTCTTTATCATTCAATAAATATTCTTCTACCTGATTAGACCAGATCTGGTGCTTCCTTGTTGCTTCATCAGATTCAACAAGATTGGTAGAGAATTCACTTATCATACTAGAAGATGAATGACCCAGGGGTGGTTCGGAGAATGACCCAGGGGTGGTTCGGAGAATGACCTACACCCTGGGTTATCTTATTATTGAGAAAGTATTTAACCTGCTAGTGGTAAAGTATCATACATGAATGGATTCACATTTGCAAGTGCCTCAATATAAGAGGGCTTTCTTATCACTACATTGTCCATTGGATCATTTTCCAAGAAATGTGAATTACTACTATAGAGAGGGCTTTCGCAGCTAAATTCATCATCATGGGGAGGACCACCATGGTGGGTTACAGCAAAAGATGAAATATTTTGCTCCTTGGTCTTCTGGACACACAGAGGGTTCTTGTGACTCTCATTTGAAGATGAAATTTCGAGATTGACCGAACTTTCATGAAGTAAGACTTCATGAGGAAGTGTCTAATGAAGAACTTCAGAATTAATATTCACACTATTGGGAAATCAGAGAGTAGAATCTTGAATTCCAATAGATAATTTTTTGAGGGATTCAAGAACTCCATCATCGAGCAAGACCTTATTACAGATTGGCTCTTGATGTCTTGAATGTGCTGGACGGGTCTTCTTCTTAGATGCCTTCTTACTCACTTTAGGAACCACTTGTTGACAAAAGTGGTTATTATGGGTAGGTGTATGTGCCTGCTCAGAAGAAATAGTTAGGTTAGGCTGATTATCTCCACTCAAATCATGTGTATGTGCCTGACTTGGGTGTCCGTATGACATGGGGGAGTATGCCCCCACAACCCTCTTGGACTGTAACAGAGGTGTGTGTCTGTTCCAGAGTGATATATTGATGTGTCACTCCACTGGTAGGGATAGATTTGTATTTCTTTCCCTATGATACTGTTGAAGCTGTTATAATATTCTGGAAGGCATCCAGAATATGAGTAGGGATTTTATTCTTCTCTTTCACCATTGTCAAAATGTGCTTGGTGACATCAGCTACCAGAATGGGAATATACATCCATTCCATTTTTGGAGTGGGTGTATATGCTTGCTCCTGTCCTCCTTTTCCTAGCAGTGGATTCTGACAGTACTCATGTGTGGGGCAGAGAGTTGAGTCTGCCTCCTGTTTGTCATTGGGGCTTTCCAATTGACTTCTTCGGGTACTACCAAACGATACTGTTGGTAGACTTGATCAATACTAGTAGGTGTATGTGCCTTCTTATTGCACTCCACCGAATGTGGTTGATTAACTTCCTTCAGTACAGGCAAACGAGGTTGCTGGAAGTATTGATGAGTGTAAGCAGGTGTATGTGTTTGTTTACCAGTTGTCAACACATTGGGTTGGAGGGCTTCATCGTATGTAGTCAGACGAGCCTGCTAACTAGCTGATGATTTATAAACAGGTGTATGTTCTTGTCTACAGTACTCTGCCAGAATTTCCTGGCAGGAATGGTGTGTTGCTGTCAGACGAGTCTGTTGGACAGCGGAATTAAAACGGACTCGTGTGTGTGCCCGCTCGTTGCTTTCCACCAAGTTAGGTTGGTGGACTTATCCAAAAATGGCAGAGATAAGAACCTGCTCACTGTTGACTGGTCATCGCCTCTGCTGGTTTGTCTTTCCTGCTCGGGTTCGAGGAACCTAAGCCGAACTCCTGGAGACAACACCCTCATCATGTTGATGGCGCACTACCGTATGATTCTGGTGGCGATTGTTGATGGGATCCCTCAGGAAGGAATCATGTCTCCTTGAATTAAGGCATTCAGTGACCTTCTCATTCACCTCCACATAATATGGGAGGGACTGGTGATTGCGTTCTGGGGATAAAGATCTAAAACGGTTGGAGACGGTGGTTGGTACCACCTGTTTCTTGATTGCTGGTCATCACTGTCTGGACAACCAGTGTGAATTATTGACTTGGAGGGCTTGTCGAGCGGCCTCCAAAGTCATAATGGTACCATGTTGATGGTATTCCTTAACAAGTGCATTTGATACCCAGTGTTGAAGACGCTGAGTAGGTGATTTCTTCCTCAGAGCGGACGAAGATCCAGCGGGATTGGCGACAGATGCATTCACAATAGAGGTATTCACTGGTGTGAACTTAAGAGAATCCATTTCTATAACACATAAGATCTTGGAAAAGATTGCCTGTTTGATATAACAGACATAATCAAGATAAGTTCGGCCACTACATCTTTTGGATGAGCACATATGTTATTGATTGTTTTATGGGCCCTCTCATTGAGTTTAAATAGGGGCCTAACAAATAAGTAAAACATCATTTTAAATTGGTTAAGGATTCACATCGGGTTCACCATTTTTTCTTTCCTATGGAAATGGGGATGACCTCATTTGTTTAAGGTTCAAACATTCCAATCGATTTCTAACGGGTTTGTTCACAGAACCAGAAACATCCAATGATTCTATATCCATTTGGACCTACTTTTCAAAGGTAGGTGCTCATTAGTTGTGAACCGATGAGGCTTAAGAATTTTCATTGGTCGAGAGGATGGGAGTTCGGACTCATCACACCTTTTTGGGGGTAATTATTGTCTACTCCGAGACTCTCTTTATAGATTTAAGTTATGTTCATGAATCCTTATTAAATTACCAAGTATAAAAATGAGCTTTCCTTTAGATCTGACAATCAATTATTGATATGTATGATATTTATAGAGTCGTTTATATGTATTTGAGGTTCTTCATCGATATAGAATCATCTGTATTTGTTAGAGATTCTTATTCAATGGTATCCTTCAATACATTTTATAGATATCTCTTGGTCATTATGATAACCATACTAGTTTTAAAGCCACTCAGTGAGGCACTTGAAGTTTATTGTCGTACAGAAGGACATAGATTATTTCAAAGTTGGGATCGTACCCGCAGATGGGCTACCTACGTATCCTTGTTTAGAAAAGGAATCAGAACCCACGTAGTTTGAGTAAAGAAGTATGAGGTTTATGCATGGTTGATGGCTCAAAGAAAGATGTCATAATTACTTTTATGCTCTAAGCTCACGTGAGTCATGCTCAGTGTGAGAAACAAGAGGTATTGGTAAAACCCGATAATTGTGCCACAAAAGATACAATAATAAGAAATAATGTGGGCTTATTTATGTATGACTACCCATATAGATGAGGATTGGGATTTAATTCAGGGAAGAAACCCGGGAACAAGGTCCATAAAGGTATATGTGCTTTATGAAGATTTAGATACTTAACTTAGGGCTTACTCCTGAGAAGGATTCCCAAATTATAGGGGACTTATGATTGGGTTTTACTCCTGATAAGGAAGCCCAAATCAAAAGTAAATTAAGACTGGATAAGAGAAATTATTATTGTGGCTTATTCTTGAGAAGGAGGCCCAAGTTAAAAGGACTTGAGAACTGGGGCTTATTCCTGAGAAGGAGGCCCAGGTTAAGGGGAATTATGACTGGGGCTTACTCTTGAGAAGGATGACCATAATTTGGAACTTGGGGCTTACTCATGATGAGGATGCCCATATTAAATATCTTAGACTGGGGATTACTCCTGAAAAGGAAGCCCAGGTTAAGAGAACTTGGACTGGGGCTTACTCCTGAAAAGGAGGTCCAGATTAGGGGACTTGGGGCTTACTCCTAAGGAGGATTCCCTAAATTTGGGAACATGGGGCTTACTCCTAAAGAGGATGCCCAAAAAATTAAGGGAATTTGAAGACTGGGGATTACTCCTGAAAAGGAGGCCCAGGTTAGGGGACTTGGGGCTTACTTCTAAGGAGGATGCCCAAATTAAATATCTTCTCATCTTAAAGGATGAGGTTGAATGAATGAAATCTCTAACCTTAGTGACATAAAGATATGTAAATCACTAGGTTTTAAGAGATTTTCCACAGAATTCCTTTCAGATAAGGAATCCAATAAAGGAACCATGCCAAAAATGGCTTTGAAAAGGGTTTTGAAGGCTAAGTCTTGAAGAGGAGAGGTGGATTTGAAGAAAATATCTGAATAGATAGAAGGGGCACCCAAAAAAAAGTAGGCGCGCAGGTTTTGTTTGGGCGCGCAGGTCCTGGTCGCGCAAGTGTACCTGCGCGGCACAGGTGTACCTACGCGCCGGCCAACCCATAGGGTAATACTTGGGAGAGACTTGGCTCAAACCCTTAGTATTATCCCTAAAGGCTTACAAAATAGTGGTGCACAAGTTCTGTTGAATGGATAAGGTGGCGCGCAGGTGTGACCACTTCCCTTAAGGGTTAGACACTTAAGTGCGCAGGTGTGACCACTTCCCTTAAGGGTTAGACACTTAAGCGCGCAGGTGTTGGTGAATTTCAACACTTAGGCCTTGTTCCCCCTCTTTAGATCTTCCATTCTAGGTAAGAAATTACCTTAGAAGTGTTTGGAAGACTTCAAGAAGATACTAGGGCACCAGGAGAACAAATATGAGTTTTGGAATTTTTTCGTCCTCAAAATGGGGGCCCACAAGGGGTAATTATAGGCTGCTGAAGACCTTGGGTTAAAAATCAAATAGGGCGCGCAGGTCACCTGTGTGCCCAATATGTGGCGTGCAGGTATACTTGCATGACCATCTTGGAACTTGCGCAGCCCATGCTTAAAGAAATCCCTATTCATGCCTTTGTTGATTTTTGATGTTTCTTCAAAGGATGAATCACTTTGTGTTTAAGGTATTTCCCTTTTCATTCGTTAGACTCTGTGACGGAAAGGAGCATCAACAAACTTGTATAGAATTGGGGGATGATTCACAATACGGAGAGTGATTTCCTTCTCATAGAAATTTATGTTGGCTCTATATATGGAAAGTTAACCCATGCCTATAATTGCATAAAATTCTTCCAAAGGGAGTATGAAAAGGTTTCCTGGTAAGTACATCCCACCAATTTTTATAGGGGAGGAGTTATATACTTTTGATGCAATAATTTCCCCATTTTTCATTTTCACCAAAATATCCACTTCCATGCTTTGTGGTGGTTCTTGAATAGTTATACTAAACTTTCATGATATGAAGGAATGTGTAGATTTAGAATCAAAAATAATTTTCGATATTCTTGAATAAATAACTAGTGTAAATGTCACCACATCATTGTTGGGATCCACCTTAGTGGTTGTAATGGAAAAAATCTCACCCTTATTACCTCGGAGGTTGTTGGTTGTCTATGAAAACCATTAACTTAGTGCATTGGTTTGAAAAGTGCTCTGGTTCCTTATAGTTGAGGCAATAAACAATTCTATGAGGGTTGATTGGAGCATTCCTTTCCTCCTTTGCATTAGCAGGTTTCTCCTATCGGCAATCGTTAGCTAGGTGTCCTTCCTCCCCGCACCTCAAGCATTTACTCATCCCCCTTAGGCAATTTTTGGAGTGCTTTTTTCTACACCTTTTATAAGTGTAGTGCTAAAATTTCTTTTCATCGTTAGATTTCTCCATCAGACTACCAAAATTAATCCCCAGTTTCCACTTATTATCCCCATGACACCCTTAAGATTCGCCGATCTCCATTTCAACTTTGAGGGCATATAAGACAATTTCCTCATAGCTATCAAATTCACAGATCATCATGGATTTATATAGACTAGATTTTATCCCACCAAAGAAGTGTCCAACCTTGCATTCGGGGGTAATGATAAAGCTAGAGGTTAAAAAACTGGATTTATCCAGTGCTAGGGATATAATAGTGCAAGATTAAAGTGCTTTTAAAGACCCCATTTGTCAGTGCTAAAAAAACATTATTAAATGGGATCTTTAATAGTGATTTTTTATAGTGCTATTAAAGGGGTCTTTAATAGGGCTAAAAAGAGCTGTTAAAGTGGGGCCTTTATTAGCACTTCTAAAAAATTGATGATAAAGTGGGGGTTTATCATCACTTTTTTAGAAGTGTTGATAAATACCCCCCTTTATCAGCACTTTTTTAGTATTGCTAATAATGGTATACTACGAAAAATATAAATTTCATTAAAAATAATATATTTATATTGATATAAAAATAATATATATTTTTTAAAATATGTTTTAGATAAAGTAAATAGGCATTTACACTTTATATATATAAGATATTTATTGAAAATGCCTTATAAAATAATTTTTATAAAATTTAATTACTAATTTGCTTATTATTACTGAGTAATAGTCATTTAATATCAATTTGAAGATAAAAAATCAAAAAATTAATAAAATATCTAAAATAAGTTGAAAATATAACTCGAAATTCAAAGGGTCGTAACTTTTGATCCAGGTGTCCATTTGGGCTATACCACATACCAAATCAAATCCTATGATGATATCTACGCCTTCAATGACACAGCTAAACCTCTATCACAATTTTCAAGGCCAAAAAGACCTAGAAGTCCTCCAAAACATATTTTTTAGTCTGGGTTCCCCAATTTTTTAATATTCGATGGATTTTTAGCCTCATTTAAGGAAGTATTATTTCTTTTTTTTTGTAGAGATTGAATTTATTCTCATGTATTACATTCATATTGATATTATGGTTTTAAAATTTTATCATTTTTCACAATTTGATTTTATTTATAATTAAATAGATGCTTGTTTTCTTATATTTACTTATAATAAATCACTCATATAAATACATATATCAATATATTTATGTAAAAATGTATATTCTAATATATGTAAATCAATACATATTCTAAAAATGTATTTAAAAAAATATCTAACCATTTTTTACATTATACAAATATATTTATAATGTTTATATATACATATATGTGTGTATTAATAAATAGATATATATTTATATTATATTCCAGTATATATAAATTAATATAATATATAATATATTTAAATAAATATAAGTATATATATATCACATGCACACATATATTGTATAAGTGTATTTAAAAATAATTATATAAATATATCAATAAAGAATATGTGTAAATATATATATAAATAAATATAGATATCATTAAACAGACAGCAAAACAACACGATATAGTGGTAAAGGTGTTCCATCTTTGAAGGAGAGGTGTCGGGTTCAAATCTAGGTGGGCACGCATGAGGCTAGAAATTAACAAAGCACTAATAAAAGGGGTGGTGGGGTTAAAAGTGCTAATAAAGTTGGGGGATAACTATTAAAGGTTTCATGGAAGTGCTAATAAAGGGGTCGGGCTCATGGACTTTCAAAAAAACATAATTTTACCCCCTTTAACAGTGATGCCCTTATCAATGTTAAAAAAGTGCTGTTAAAGGTCCCCTTTAACTGTGCTAAAAAAACCCTATTAAAAAGATTATAAATTCTTTTTTAGTGTTGATAAAAGCCTATTTTAGCACTATTAAAGTCCACTTTTGTAGTAGTGAGGGAAATGAAATCTCTTTCCATTTTAAAATGGAGAGTGTGAGGAAAATATTTATCGACAAACATTTTCTGAAATTACTTCCACCTTATCGCTTAGATATCTTCATCAAGATTTTTATTATTGGTCAATGTCCACCACTGATCAGATTCTCCCTCTATACGATAAATAGCCAATAGGCTTTCTCTAGAGTTTTCTAATCCGAAACCCAAAAATAACTAAACTTTTCCTTTGATACCAAATATAACAACTCTTCTCTTTATTATACATTAATACATGATTTATTACATAAGGTAATACTTAATACAACCTGGAAGATTGAGAAGACTAGTGTATTTGGGAATTAGGTACATGACATTACAATTTAAAATAGGAAAAAACATCATCTTTATAGAAAACTTTCTTAACATGCTCACACTTAAAACTTCATGGGAAAACCTAGGGATATGCGTAAGAAAGGGGTGAGCTATAAAGTCTGGTAAGAGAATAAACATGACACAACATGAAGAGAATAATAAATTTTAGACAATAGGCATATCAATGGGTCATAAAAAGATTAGGAATCATAAACATGAATAGTGAGACGTGATATAGCATGATTACATAAATGAAACATGGGAAATGTGGAAACAACTTAAAACACTGCAAGGGATAATTGTTAAGACATCATGATGGAAAAATTCTCATAAAGGAATCAGGTTCACTACCTATCCCAGAATGAAGTCTCACAAGATTAAACATTAACCAATTCATTGGAGTGCTATATAATTTTGGGTGCACCCATCACTTTCATTTCATTCTCAAGGTTAAGTGTGCCACATAGATCATAAAACATGGATTCATTCTTCATCATATTTTATTTCATGATCAAGGAGTATGGAATGAATACATGTAAGTCTCAATTCAAAGAATTATCATTGTATAAAATTGAATACCCTTGATAGTAAATGGGTATGGTATTCACTATATAATTATTTTAGCATTGAAAATAACGATGAAATTTCGACAGCATAACGGTGTTGCCTAAAAATTCATAAAATGGGTTGATGAGAGAGAAAGGGGTGTATAGTAATTTTAAAATAAATTTTAAATTAATGTGGATATATAATAAAATATCTCATCATAAGTAAATGAAGATAAAATTCATAAGGTAAAAAAGATACTTGAGTAAATAGGAGAAAGGAAAAGATCCCTTACTTGAGTGTGTGACACCAAATGTTTGCAGAGAGCTTATTGAGAGCTTGGGGAACCTTGGAAGGACTCTAGAGAGGGTATGGAAGAGTAATGACATGATACAAGTATTTTGAGTGAAGATAAATGGGATATTGTGTGGGTTTATATAGAAAATGATTGGATATTTCTTTAATATTTCTCAAACTTAGGATTTGGACTCTATATAATAAAATAACAAAAACCACAAACCTTCCCATGGTTTTTTCCCATGGTTTCTTAAAAATGGGAATGGATTTAATTATTTTATATGGTCAAGGTATGAACTTAATAAAATAGTACCCTTGATTATGTGTAAGTGAGTCATACTCTTAATGAAATGATTATAAAACCTTAAAATACATTAATGGTTTTGGAGGATTCATAATGGATTTATAAAATAAATAAAATAAACTAAAAATCACATTATTTTAAATTTAAAACATATATTTGTTCTTTGATACCATTTATAGTATTTATTACATCACTTTTGGGTCATTATGATGTCACAATACACATTGTATATTTATACGGTATTTAATTTTTACCCAAAAATTTGACTATCTCAGAAAATTATGAAAAATTCACCATTGGATAATTTTGATGTTATGATTCCTAAAATAAAATTATTTTTACCTAAATAATTTTCTAAATATTTGAATTTAAACTTTTAAAATAAAATCAATATTTATTAATAAATGTTGGGTTTTTTTACAATAACAGTTTTCAAACCCTTATAAAAAATACATTTGACTTTATAAAAATTAAATGATCATTTATATTTAATAAAAATTATTTAATAATAATATTTTATAAAATGTTATTTATTTCAAAAATCCATTAATTCATCAAAATAAATTCCTTAATTGAATTTTAATATTAACCAAAAATACTATTTGTGTTTTGTAGAATCAAAATAAAAATCATTTCTAAAGTAACAATGGTAGGATGAAAAGATATTCATTATTCTATAAAAAATAATATACATACTCATATTTATAGGGTATTGATACATATCCCTTTAATACATTATTAAATTCCCTAATTGTAAGGTGTGAAATGGTGGGACTTTCATGGGGTGGTTCGACAAACATGGTTTGGGCTGTGATCTCAATTAAGTTTGAACTTCTACCGTAAACAGTTTCACTGATGCCTAGGTTTTTGGATATCATCTTGAGATTGGACAAGGGAAAATCCCCGAGATTCTATCTCCCTCAAAATCTCTGATAAATGGTCTTTATAGGGTATTATCCTACTAGTTGAGGCCATCACTTCCTTTTTTATGTCAATTGAATTTGTTAAAACCCTATATTTATACTAATCATATGATCACTATTCAACTACTATATTTTATCAATGGTAAAGATGCTTAAAGGTAATTTAAATCCAATAGTATATAATAAAATCAAAAGAGTGCATGTGTTTTCTATATCAGTATTACCTAATAATAAATTTAATTAAATTTCAAGGGGAATTTCATTTATAACAGTTCAGTTCGTTACACATATAGGGTTTTATGAAATAAACATATATCGTTACAAGAAATCATTTTTTCATCGACATATAAAATCAAAAAAATATTCTTACTCTCACTAAACTTATGTTATACACAGTCATCAACCACATTCATTTCAAACCCAAAAAAAATTGATAAAACTTATGAAACCATTGATGAGAAGATTATTTAAGCTCATGGATTGTTTTATTTAATTTTAAAATCATTCTCTTTGTATCTCCTAATATAGAAGTTTTTTGGTTGCACTATATAAATCATTTCATCAATATTTCCATTTTGAAATGCAGCCTTAATATCCTTTTAATGTGACTTATGGTAAAAATGTGTCAAAATGCTATAATGATTCTAAAAGAGTCTTTGAATATAAGTGGAGAGAAAAAATATTTATAATCAATACCTTCTTGTTGATTAAATACCTTTATTACAAGATGAGCCTCATATTTCTCAACATCTACATATGAATCCCTTTTGATATTAAATACCCAATTATAACCAAGGGGTTTCACACCTTGAATTTTGACGAGATCTCATGCATCATATTCTTTCATAGACTTTATAATATTATCTATGGCACTAATCCATGTATTTAAATTTGAGCATTACTTGACTTGATAAAAGTGGATTGAACATCTTTTATCACTCATATTTCAAACTCATGTTCTTATATATAAAAGGTGTAATCATATAAAATTGAACTTATCCTTTCTCTTGTGGATCTCCTTAATGGAATTTTCTCTTAAGGTTGTTGATTTTTCTCTTCAGAAGAAACTTATTGATTTTTGGATGAGGAATTCATTTGTAATATCTTTATTTTTTGGATTTTCTTCTTGAACGGTGTTAGGGAAAGAAATCTGATCATTATAAAAAACTATTATAGGAAGAGTAATAAATTCCTCTTAAAATTTAATTTTTATGATATTTACCCCTCCAAACTCAATATCCTCAAAAAAAACCTAGCATTTCCTATCTCAAAAAATGATCAAGGTGAGAGATTATAAAATTTGTAACCCCTTGAACTTTCAGGATATCCAATAAAATAACAACTAATAATTTTAGAGTCTAATTTCTTTTCATTTGGCCTAAATTTCCTTACCATAATAAGATAACCCCAAATGTTTTAAATATCTAATGCTATGATTATTTCCTATCCTATTTTATAAGGAGTTTTGTTGGATGCCTTAGTTATAACCCTATTAAAGATATATTTTGTGGTATTTATTGATTCATCCTATAGGGATTATAGTAAGGTAGAATGACTAATCATACTTCTTACCATATCCTTGAGCATTTTATTTTGTATCTGCAACACCATTCATGCTAGATTTTCCTAGTATTGTGTATTGTGGGACAATATCACATTACTCTAGGAATTTAGAAAAAAGATCATGGATGTTGTTCACCTAATCTGTTATATCTTCCATAGTATTCACCACCATGATCAGATTTAATGAATTTAATTCTTTTTCCAAGTTGATTCTCAATTTTAATTTTGAAAACTTTTAAAACACCCAAGTATTGATCCATATCATTAATTAAATGTACATATTCATATCTTGAATAAACACCTATAAACATAATAAAATATTATTAACCATTCTAAGAAAGCGTAGGGAATGGGTCACCAATATCATCATGTGGTGGTTATGAGACTTTAGAATATCTTTTGAACCTAATTTCCTTATGTTTTTCTGTTTTCCCTTAATACACTCAAAAAAAATTTAAGTTTGAGAAAGACAGTAGGTTAAGTATATCATCAAACACAAGGCTTATAATACACTGTTTAGATATATAACCTAAATGCTTGTTCCATAATGCAATAGAATCTTCATTTGTTCATTTTTTTTATACCACATATTTTAGTATGCAACGTTCCATAATATAAAGCATGGGTTTCAAATAAATATATAATTTCATTCACAGATAAAGATCCAGTACCAGTAATATTTGAATTTTGAAAAAGATTAAATTTTATATTTATAAATAACCAAGTGTAAGATTTTTCCAAATCAGAGATAGAAATCAGATTCTTTCAATACTACAAAAGTCACTTTTAATATCAAATAAAAACTCATCTTTAATAAAAATATAAAATTCCTTATATCTTTAACTAGAGTTTATTTTTCATTTTCTGTAAAGATGAATCTTTCAGCATCACTTACTTTCATTTCATCATACAACCCTGCATAGACACACTTGTGTAGCAGCACCAAAACGTTTTTCAATATTATTTAAAAACTCGTTAGCATCTCTACTATCAAGCATAACACTTCTGAATTTTTCTAGAATTAAACAGTTTATGATCACACTCATGTGATTAGAATTTTCTCACTTCTCTAAATTCCTTTTATCCTCAAATGATATTTCATATATTGGAGTAGCTGGTATTCTATTCTTAACATAATGATAAGACCCATGCAATCGATAAACATCAAGACATTAACTTTATAGATCTCAAAATTTGTACCATTAAACATTAGGATGAAATTAATATTTGTAGATATGTTGGTAACATAAACAATAAAACCATAATCAATGCTCATAATCCTTATCTTTCCAACTCTCAAAATTTTTACCGTTAAACATTATGATGGAATTACTAATTGCAGATTTGTTGATAATAGAACCTAAACATAAAACAATAAAACCATAATCAATGCTCATAATGTTTATATTTAATAATGTTTAAGTAATGAGTTCAATTAATGGTATGTCCCAAAACAAGATACCTAATACAATATTAATATTTTTTTATTTAGAAAAAAAATTAATTGTAAGTGGTCCTCTCGATGCATCAATAAAATATTGACAATTAGTCCTATATTATAATTCACACATACATCTAAAGTGATATTTTTATCCGTAATAAGTAATTTATTTCTTATCGGGAGTTTTTTTCAAATGCTTGGATAAATAACCCTTCATATAAATTATAAATAAAATTTCTAACATAAATTGAAATCATGAAATTTCATGAACAGATATCTTAAATTCACATGCTTTTTTATTTCAATATAATTGATGAAAATTATAAGACTTATCAAATAATTTTAATCAACATAAACTCTAAAGATTTAGACATGATCAACTCTAATACTAATTGATAGTAATTTTTCGTATTGAAAATCAATTGTGAAGTCCCATAACCTCATGTAAATCATTATACTGATACAAATGGATTAAAAAAATAAATGTGAGCATACTTGAATCCATGATGAATCAAAGATGTCTAGGGGTGGGTTTCCATGTATGGAGTTGTCACCTGTCATGCATCTGCTCTGAAGATGGAGCAGGAAAAATAACAACTAAGATTTGATTTAGGACCTCAACCCCTTTGTTTACCTTTATATACGAGGTTAAATTAGGGCCTCATAAAACCTATTTAATTTAGTATTGGTATTATATAAATTTATGACTCGTACCTAATAAAAGTTGTAAGACATTAAATAAAAATCACTTATTGGTCTTACCAAAATGATATTCCATAATATAATTATTTTAAAATGTAAACCCATAATAATTATTATTAGATTAAAAAATCTAATAGTGAGCACTCTCACACCTTGGATGTAACCCACCACTAGAGAAATGGCTTATTATGATGATTCAATTGTAACGGGGTCCCGTCGCAAATGATCCATTGTAGAAAATAGCATTGTAAATATTACAATTTGCGATGGACCATTGCAAGAAGTTATTATTTATGATGGGTAGTAACGCCACTACAAAAAAAAATCGGCGAATTTTTAAAAACTCTATTGCGACGGTCTAGCCACTCATCGCAAATAGTTTCCCATTTTTTACTTTTTTGCGACAAACTATTGCAATTACTAATTGCGACGGACCATCACAAATACTATAGGAAATATAAAAAAATAAACCCTTTTGTGATGAACCGTCATAATTAGTATTTGCGACAAACTGTCGCAATTAGTATTTACAGTGGGCTCGTCGTAAATAGTTGAAAAAAATTTAAAAAAAATAAAAAAAATAAAATAATATTAATTATAATATAATATTAATATAAATGAAATCATAATATTAATATTAATATAATAAAATTATTTATAATATAATAATAATAATAATATAATATTAATATAAATAAAATAATAATATTAATATTCGTAAAATAAAATTAATTATAAAATAATTAAATAATATAATAATATTCTTATTAATATTAACAAAATAATAATATTAATATTAGTAATATAATAAAAACCTGATTATTCGCAAAAATATAAAAATATATTAATTAATGAAATAATAAATATAATAAATAAATAAATAATAAAAAACTATAATATTCGAGACAATATAAAAAACACACTATTTAAAACTTTAAATAGTTAATATTACAAAAAAAATACATTCAAATGTTTCATTATAAAATAAAAAATACATCACTGAGGGGGAGGGTCATCTGGAGGAGCTGGAGGAGATGGTGGAGGGAACTTCATCCCTAAACTATGAGTCAGATGTCGCATGTACTTCATCTGCTCCTGCTCCTGCTCCTGCTCCTGCTACTGCCGCCATCTACACATCTTATCCTACATCTCCTGTTGTTGTCGCTACTGTTGTCATAGGAACTCTTCTTATTGTTGTTGCTGCTGCTGCCACTGACGCATCTCATATTGCTCGCTACGCATAGTCTCTATAAGCTCACTCTGAGCACGCAGCTGCTTCTAATACTGTGCATGAGATGATGATGACTCTCCACGAGATCCTATCGAGCTAGATGCCTACATTATAGAGGTTCCATAAAAACCCTCAGGGGTCACTCGACGGACGATACCAATAACTCAGCCTTTCTCGAATTCATATTGGGTCACCTGCATCCATGTCGCCTCATCAAATCGGGGGGGCACTAGTCTAACCATCAATCTTAGCCTGATTCTCAACATGTTTCTGAGACCTTGTGGCCTTATATGACTCCTTCAATTGTAATTTAAAATTAAAATAGTTAAAATATTATTTGTATTTAAATTTAAAACTCAAAAAGAACTTATATTGGCCACAATCTGATGCTGGTGAGCACCTCTAATATCTCTGGTGGCTGGATCACTATACATCCTCCTATAAACATCGTACTCCATAATATCGGTATGTGTAACTATCTATATGAATATAAAATAAACCATTTAAATTTAAATTTATATACAATATTTAAAAAAATGTACTTACCATATGCTCTCTATGCGTACTGAATGTACAACTACCAAATTGATGTGTCACCTCCTATCTCCCCCAATTTTGTTGACCTACTGATGATCCAATCTGAAACCTCCTACTCAACCAGTGTGTATATAATCCATCCCAAACTTTAGATGACATATAATTAGGTTGGTGTAAGTGACATGTCTCATCAAACTCTTTCACTCCTGCTTTCTCTATTGTTTTCCTTTTCAAATTTTGCAAAAACTAAGTGCAACGTAGAAGCATAACACTCTACCATGCCTTCTAGATAGCCTCACACATGCTCTCATCAATGGGATACCATAAACCCTACAAATAATTTATTATACCAAGTTATTAATTAAAATAATTTCAAAATAAATATTATTTATTTATGTACCATCTAATATTTGAACATGCACTATTGAACATAAATGATAATCTGATCCCATGACACCCATGCATCAGAAAAATAATTGCACAATATAATGTTCCTCTGTCCAACAGCTATATCCGTAAAGCTGTGAAAAAAAAGAACAATTAACTAAACAATTAGAATATAAATAAATTGATGAAAACTAAATAAAATACATAGTTAAACATACTTCTAAGTGAATGGATCGAACCCAAGATGTGGATGTCACTCGGGGATAAGGTCGGGAATCATCAGTTGGGCAAGACCATGCCCCCTCCAAGTGCCCCCTGGACTGCCAACGGTCTAAGGGTCAGCTGATCTGACCTCATGCTCATCTAAAGGTAGATCAGCCTCCTATAACAAACGATACAGATCCTCATCCATCTAAAACACAAAATGATTGTTGTTAGAAAATAGTTGAAAACAACTATTATATATAGATATATATTATATATGATTATAACCAACATTTAATTATGTAAATGTCCATCTTCATCCTCATCTTCATAGTTTTTGATGTCAATGTCTTCATCTTCCCCCTCAGCATCATCAATTTCCATATTAGTTTCATTTTCATCATCTCTTTTCATTTTAAATTCAGTTGTAACATCATGAACATCATCGTCACTATCGTCCCTTAAATGTAGGTTTTCATCAATGATATTCATGTCTCTTTGTGTAAACGTCGTATTCTGATCAGTTTCTTGAAAATTTTCAATTCCTTGCACTTCAGTAGAACCACATTCACTTTCAGTAAACTGATTCTCTCAAGATTTAATTTTTATTATGCTCCACCAATCACCCAACTCCCTTAAATTATCATAGTAATTTTCATAAAAAATTTGATGTGTCTGATGAGCCAATACAAATGGTTCATTTACTACAAGAAGACTTTTATATTTAATTTCAACAATTCCATGGATCGTATGAACACAGAAGATTCTCTAAATATCCAACCACTGAAATTTAAACATCATTATGTAATGTTGTCCCATATAACACAGTTTAATGATTTCTTCCATCATTCCATAAAAGTCAACTTGAGTTTCTCTATGATGATATCATCTCAAGAAAATGATATTATTCATTTTTTTCCCCCATATTCATGTGTATGAAATTGAAAACCTTTTACCACATATACATTATAAGATTTAACTATTTTTTATGGTGGGTTACTCAATATAGACAAAAGGTTATCAATTTTATCAGTATATTTAGATACCTAAAAAATTGTAAAAAAAGTTATCACTATAACAAGTATTAAATTGATTTTTTATGTGAAATGAAAAATAATATATGTTACAAGTTTTTAAAACCAATAGGAAAAAAAATTTACAATGTTCTTCAAGAGCAGCTATTGTAATTTGTGGAAACTGTTTCTTGATATGATTATCATATAACCTACAAATAAAATAAGATTAATGTATTGTTATAAAAATTATAGAATAAGTGATAGGAGCACTCACAGTAAAAATAGTGTAATTTATTCATACTTGAGTAGAATATGTATATTATCTCTGTAATGTTCATCATATGAAATCCATCGTTCATGAACTCCACCGAAACCAATTTTGGGCTGATTGAAAAAGGATAATTGATTGCTCATTTCATTGTCAACATTTCCCTCGTTACGGCTCATGTGGTTGTGTTTTTATGGATATTCTGATTGAAAATAATGAGAGAATAAAAAATAAATTTCCTCTTACAAATAATCTTATACAATTGAGCCTTCAACTAATGCTTTGTTACAAACTTTTTTTCAATTTTTGCATGCATCTCTCAAATGGGTACATCCATCAAAACTACACCGGACCTCCACATTTTGTTTCATGTGGAAAATGTAATATCAAATATTTCATTGAGTCAAAAAACCTGGCAGGAAGATTTTTTCCAGTTTACATAAAATTAAAATGACATCTTCTTTCAGTTTGCTTACGGAATCGGAGTCTATTGTTGATGCACAAATTTCTCTAAAAAATATGATATGTCTGTTAGTACATCCAAAATAATAGGATTTAAAAAATATATTAATCCAATTTGTAGAATTATTTCCATTAAAACATGACAATCATGACTTTTCAATCAGATAATATGATCATTTCTGACACATTTTCCCAAATTGGAAGAATAACCATCTGGAAGTCTCAAATCTGTAATCCGCTAACAAAATAATAAGCGACTCTCTTTGGAAAGTGTATAAGCTACTTTTGGATTCATTAACTTCTCTGATCTGACATTTTCAAACAGTTCAAGTTCTGATCGTTTGTAAATTTGGGAAAGATCTAATTGTGCATTTACATTATCTTTGGTCTTACCTGGTGTATCTAAAAATTTATGAAATAAAATATCAAAACATTTCTTCTCAATATGTATCACATCCAATATGTGATGAACCAACAAATCAGACCAATATAGAAAATCCCAAAAAATGTACCATTTTGTCCAATTGTGCTCTTTTCCAAACCCATCAATTTTATGTTGGTTTATTTTTTGTTGAAATGTGATGGTATATAATAAAGAGACAATTGATTTTAACTTTGTACCTGATATCATTGTTGGAGGCCCATATTTTTCAACTATTCCTTTTCTGAAATGATATTTGTTTCTTTGAACAAAATGATCGGTTGGAAGAAATCTACGATGAAAGTCAAAAAACAAGGTTTTTTCCATTGACTAGCATAAATGTTTTTCTGTATCTCATACAGTACGGACATGATTTTGGATCATGTTTAATCCAGCTAGATAACATGCCATATAATGGGAAGTAACTAATTGTCCACATCAATTCAGCTTTTAGTGGGAAGTTTTATTTTATAGAAACATCATATGTACTGATACCATTTCTCCATAGTGAATTCAACTCATCAATCAATGGTTTCAAATAAACATTGATATTATTTTTCAGATGACCTATAATTAATAAGGTCAACAATATATATGGATTCTTCATAAAAATCCACAGAAGTAAATTATACAAAGTTATAAAGACAAGCCAATATGAATACTAACTACCGTAAGAACAAAATGGACAGAAAATGTCAGTAGAAAGACCCAATCACATGTTTCAGGATTCTAAAGCAAACGACGGATGCACTTGGTCAAAATGTTTCCATGAATCACTATCAGAGGGATGATTTAAGCTTTTACTAGTTGAAATGTTGGTTTTGTGCTATGACATCAATGATGTTGTGTTTTGAGATATAAATAAACACTACAATCTAGGTGTGAGTGGGAAATATCTCAATTGTTTTATAGAAACAAATCCAGACTTCCCTGGTTGAGATTCTTTATACCTTGATTTTCCACATGTAGGAAAATTATCCAACGAATCATTTTCACCATAATATAGGATGCAGTCATTTTAACATGCATCAATCTTCTGATAACCAAGACCCAGATTACAAACCAGCCTCTTGCTCTCATAGAAATTTGCAGGCAACAAATTTCCTTCAGGTAGTGGTGTTTTTAAAAAAGAGAATATCTGATCAAAATAAATATTTGTCATTCAATTATCTTATTTAATAGCCATAAATTTAGCAACTATTTCAAACTTTCTTATCTTGCAACTAGGAGATAAGACATCCTTAGTGGACCTCAACAACTCATATAAATGAGATGGTTCCAACTCAGGAGTTAAATCAATATCATCTTGAGTTTCAATTTTTTGAATAGATAGACCTGCTACATCATATACTAAATTTTGAAACTGTGCTGGATCTGGAACCAAATTATTAATATCTTCTCTGAAACTGCGTTCACCATGTAGATATCAAAAAATATAATCTGGTTGAAAACCAAAATGGAATAAATGACCTCCAACATTTTCAAATTTGTTATACGTCATTAGAGCACATTTTTTATAAGGACACTTAATTGTGACTTCTAAAACAAATTTTGGATTCAATGGTGCAAATGATAAGAAAGCTTTAACACCCTCAATATATACAGAATTTAAACCAAAACTGTTTGGATTCTTGTGTTGATTTATCTAAGCACGATCATCTAATAATGAATTTTGTCGACTTCTTCATTTCATAATTTTATAAAAAATACTAAATAATTATTTATTTTTTATAATTAGATATAATATAAACACTATGAAAAAAAGAGAAGACAATTAAATTCTCTTTTCTAGGAATTTATAATAATTTTTATTATTTTATAGTTATTTATACTATTTTTTATTCTTTTATACTAATCTACACTCATTTATAAAAATTTATGCTAATTTCCACTAATTATTATTAATTTCAGGTATTTTGTACTAATTATTGTTAATTACCAGTAGTACAATTTCCAACGGATTGGTGACAGCTCTTTTTCCCGACGACTCATCCTGTTGTAACTTTCTGTGACTAAAAGCACTATGAAAAGTCAGTTTCGACGTATGAATATCCATTTTTGTGTTCATGAGGATGGAGAGCAGGGAGGCCTCACTGCGCTGCTCTCTATGTTCATGCATACAAAAATAAATATTCATACATAGGAGCAGAATTTTTATAGTGATTTAAGTCGCAAAAATTTGCAAGCGGATCAGTCGTTGGGCAAAAGAGCATCTTTTGTCTCACGGCTCACCCCCTTGAAACTTTCTCTGACTTAAATCACTACGAAAAATCTTCTCCGACATATGTCTGAGCATATTTTTCATACTGATTTCAGTGGGAGAAAGTTGCAAGGAGATGAGGCATCGATCAAAATGAATGCTGCCAATCTGTTGAAAATTATTTTAGTTTGTCAATGTAATCAAATTTATTATGATTTATTACAAATTATTAGTAATTTTACTAATTTTTACTAATTTTTACTAATTATTTCTAATTATTACTAATTTTTACTAATTATTTCTAATTAATCCTAATTATTACTAATTATTTCTAAATAATCCTAATTATTACTAATTATTATAAATTATTTCTAATTAATCTTAATTATTACTAATTAATCCTAATTATTATTAATTAATCCTAATTATTAGAAATTATTTCTAATAAATCCTAATTTTTACTAATTTTTTTTAATTAATCCTAATTATTACTAATTATTTCTAATTAATCCTAATTATTACTAATTATTACTAATTAATTATAATTAATCCTAATTATCTCTAATTAATCCTAATTATTACTAATTATTACTAATTAATCCTAATTATTACTAATTATTACTAATTAATCCTAATGATTACAAATTAATCTTAATTATTACAAATTAATCCTAATTATTACTAATTAATTCTAAATATTACTAATTATTGATAATTAATCCTAATTATTACTAATTATTACTAATTATTGATAATTTATCCTAATTATTACTAATTATTACTAATTAATCTAAATTATTACTAATTAATCCTAATTATTACTAATTAATAATAATTATTACTAATTATTTTAAATTATTACAATTTATTTCTAATTATTACTAATTGCTAATAATTAATCCAAGTTATTACTAATTATAACTAATTATTGATAACTAATCATAATTATTACTAATTATGACTAATTATTGATAATTAATCCTAATTATTTCTAATTATTACTAATTATTACTAATTATTACTAATTAAACCTAATTATTACTAATCAATCCTAATTATTACTAATTAATCCAAATTATTATTAATTATTACTAATTATTACTAATTATTATAGTTTCTTACTAATTATTACTAATTATTATAATTTATTACTAATTATTAATAATTATTGATAATTATTACTAATTATTGAAAATTATTACGAATTATTACGAATTTTTTCAAATTATTACGAATTTTTTTCTAATTAATCCTAATTACTACTAATTATTACTAATTATTACTAATTATTACTAGTTATTACTAATTAATCCTAATTAATATTAATTAATCCTAATTATTACTAATTAATCCTAATTATTAATAATTATTACTAATTATTACAGTTTTTTACTAATTATTACAAATTATTACAATTTATTACTAATTATTGATAATTATTAATAATTATTACTAATTATTGATAATTATTACTAATTATTACTAATTATTTCTAATTATTACAAAAAAAAAATAATTATTGTTAATTATTACTAATTATTACTAATTATTACTAATTATTTCTAATTATTACTAATTTTTTCTAATTATTACTAATTATTACAAATTATTTCTAATTATTACTAATTATTTCTAATTATTACTAATTAATTCAAATTATTACAATTAATACTAATTAATACTAGTTATTACTAATTAATACTAGTTATTACTAATTATTACTATTTAATACTAATTATTACTAATTAATACTAATTACTACTAATTATTACTAATTATTCCTAATTATTACTAATTATTCCTAATTATTCCTAATTATTCCAAATTATTACTAATTATTCCTAATTATTACTAATTAATCCTAATTATTCCTAATTATTCCTGATTATTTCTAATTATTTCTAATTATTAAAAATTATTTATAATTATTACTATTTATTACTATTTATTACTATTTATTACTATTTATTATAATTTATTACTAATTATTACAATTTGTTACTAATTATTACAATTTATTACTAATTATTACTAATTATTTCAATTTTTTACTAATTATTTCTATTTATTACTAATTAACACTTAAATATAACTATTCATAAAAATAAATATTGAAAAAACAAATATCTAATTCTAATTTAATTAAATTACATCTAATTAACAAAAATTATAAATAATTTAAAATAAAATAAAATAACTAAAAAATAAAAAAAATAGATAAATACCTTGAAACTAAAGCTTTCGGAGTATCAAAGACACAGATTATGCTCTGATTTAAATGTTTAAACTATGGAAAATTTTAGAAGAAATTTTTCCAGAAGAGATAGATAGAGAAGTTGAGAAAGGAGTGAAATGAGAGGAAAACAGATGGGGTATATATAGGTTAGATTATTTGCGACGGGCGTATTTGTGACGGGACCCATCACAAATGACATTTGTCCGCATTAATTACAGTGGGTTGTTAAAAAGTTATTTGCGACGAGCCCTGTCGCAAATGGGTACCTGCCGACAGAGTATTTGCGACTAGATACTTGTCCCCTTTGTAAATACTAAAAACCATCGTCGGGTATTTGCGACGGAAATAGGAACTCATCACAAATACTCTTGTCCACGGTTTGACGCGCATTTTGCGCCAAACCTTTTGCGACAGGTCCTTACCCCCCCCCCCCCCCCCCCGTCGTAAATAATAGTTATTTGCGACGGGCGGATTGTCCCTTCGCAAATGACCATTTTTTCTATAGTGCACATTGGGTGAACCAAGTAAATTATTGTTCCTTTATGTGTGTGTGTTTATCCTACATCATCATTTAAATTAAAATATGTTGGTCTACACTAACAAATAAAACAAGATCATGTTACTATTTAAATGTTTGGTGAAAAGAAATGGAAAAAAGTTGGACCTAATTCACCCACCTCGTGTAATTTGGTATATCGAACAGTGCCATTTTGCCTGTAACAATTGATATTAGAGTCTTGGTTAAATGTAGCGACCCCAACCCCAGCAGCTCGGAGCCAGTGTCTGTTGCCATTACATTGGCATAAGATATGAGGAATCACATCCCAAAGGACTGAATAGTTTAATAGTCTTTGTAAACCAGATACATACATGATTCTTACATTACATTTGAATGCACAAATTACAACACAATTTTTTTCAAGAATAACTTTATTCCATACAACGTATCCATGTATATCATTCATAGTAAACTCCATGGGATCCTGGGAAAAGGAAAAAAATTAAGGGTCAGCTCAAATTCTCAGTAAGTAGAAGCTATCATGAGTTAATAAGAATAATCAACATGGCAAGGTAAATAACTGAATACACATTCCATTTAAATAATTTGACTACATGAATAGATAAGGTAAAATCAATATGGAAAGTAAATAACTGAAAACACATGTCATTTAATCAATAAATTGAGAATAAAATGCATTCATAGATTTTTTTTCATAATGAAAATCTCATGGATAATAATAATAACTGAAATGAAGAAAATACTAAATTATCAGATGTCATGTTTCTCAAGCACAAGATACCTTTACCATCAAGACTATCCTCAAGAAAATTTAAAAAATACTGGGTACAAACCAATTTGATTAGGCCAACTCTATCTCTACTCCCAAGATCTATCTTCAATACAGTTTAAAACACACTGGTTACAAATGTGTAGGGTTTGTTCAACTGATTTTGTCTCATGAGACTACCGATGCATCAAGGGTCTATCATTAACCAGGCCTCAACCATGTCTGTAGGTCCAAATCATTCCTCATATATCAAATAATCAATTTAATTCATAAACAATGTGTCTTATCAAATTTTCATATTGAGGAAAGAATACAAATTTATCAATATTTCACTAGATAATCAAATAAATTTCAAAGGGAACATTGTATGTAAAAATGGTATACGGTTTAAGAAATAATCAAATCCATGATAAATAATATTTACATTTAGTGGAAATTTAATGTCCATGGGAAAGTGAATAATTCAAGGTAAAGTTAATGATAATAAAAATGAATCAAGGAAGTGAATGTCAATACTTTCTTTAGTCAAAGTGAGCACAAACCATCCAGAGAAAGATTAAGGATATTAACAATACAATATATACTCATTTAGGTAAGAATAAATGGTTTTTGTCATTAATGAATAGAAATACCATAAAATATCATTAAAAACATTCTTTAGGAAAATATCATTTTTATTTTGAAAAACATTTTCAAAATACTTTTATTTAAAAATAACTTTTAAAACTAAAATTTTAGAAAATGTTTTGAAAATGTTTTTCTTTCAAAATAACCTTTGAAACTTATAAAAGAAGCCTGAAATCATTTGAGTGGTCATGACGACTATAAATTCTATTCATGTTGTACATGTTAAAATAAATCTTCCTTTCACTTTTTTGGTAAATGCCAAATGGGCATTGTTTTGAAAATGACATAAAGATTCCTTTGAAAACATTTGTAAAGAATAAAAACAGGTGAATATTCCTTTAATAAAATCATTTTTAAAAGGATAAAAAAATGAAAACATTTTTAGAAAACAAGATTTTGGAGGAAAACATATTTTCGATCGAAGAGAGAAATGAAGACAAGTTTTCTTGAAAACATTTTCTAAAATATTTTAAGTACCAAAAAGTAGAAAAATGTTGTTATTAATTGAAATATTTCATTAATACTAGAGAATAATAAAATTTAAGGGTTTATTTGGAGATGGTCAAGTAATTTCCTTCAACTAATATTCAAGAATAAACAATCTCGATTAGAATGAGATTGTGAAATAAACCCTTAAAATGATCATAACATTGAAGTGAAAATTAATAAATGAATCAATTATGTGTATCCAATGTAAATCCACATAGAAAAATTATAATTGCAATATAATATAATCAAAATTCATTACACACATAATCTTATCATGACATAATCAACGAAGTAGAATTTTAACCGAATGAGTGGAAATTGAGTAGAGAAATCTCTTACTTTAGGATTCCCTTTGGTTGAACATTATTTAACCTCCTGTATAGTAGTTTTAAACATGTTATTGACTCATACCAGAACCATATTGATATAAATATCACCATATATTATCCTTTTACAACATCTCATCACTCGTTCGTTAATAATATTTCATTATTCCCATTATTCCGGATGTTAATTGCCTTCTTCTCTCATGCATGTTTTATCATAAAAGATATGGTTCTTTCACATATTTTATAGTTCTAACATATCCATAATAATCAGGAAATAATTATCATGTTTTTACATCAATTATACTTTTAAAACCAATCATGGATGATGATTATGAAAAATGAAGTACATTACGATCATAGAGACGGTAGGTCGTACGTACGCATTAATAACATTTCCATTTTTCAATAATCATTATGGAAAGAAGGTAAGTACTATTTTACCTTACTAGAATGATCATAATATCATATATAACATATTATATAATTATATATAATCATCCATGTGGTGTGGTGATGAAAAGAGAGTTTCATCACTTCGTAAAGGCGGTAGTCCACATGTACACGAACGACGTTATCGTCTTTCATTGCATGAAAAGGTAAGAAAATAAAATGATATATTGACTTTAAAGAATAAAAATTATGTGATTAATATAATAATTATTTCATTTATATAATATATAATTATTAACATTTACCTTATTATGTTCTATATAAAGTGTTAGTGAAAGACGAATTGCATCGCTTCGTGAGGCAGTAATCCGCCGTACACATGAGCGACATTATCGTGTATCCTATAGAATGTTAGATAATAATGTATATATTATATAATTACTCCAAAGGTATAGTTATATAATTTATATCCATCATAATAACCAACCATGAGATGTGGTAATGGGAGAATGAACGACATCAGTTTGTGAGGCTGTAGTCCGTCGTACACATGAACGATGATTCTGTAACTCATTTGATGGAAGTGCGTGTGGTTGTAGGTTATACCCTTAACATAAAGTCTTAGCATATGGTAAATACTTAATTTATTATATCATCATGTTTTGAAAATGATTGAAGAAGGTGGAGAATGAAATAAAATGAAGACGCTTATTGAAGAGCATTACCTCTTCTTCAGGTATCTTCCTTTGGTTTACACTAAACCCTTTCTACTTTGGATTTTCGCCCAAAATAAGGCTTCTAAAATGAGGTTAGGTAATTTGGGAAGTGATTTTGTAAGGGGTTGGATGGGTCAAATGGCTTTAGAGGTGTGAATAAGTGAGGGGAGTGAGTACCCTTTTACAGTTGAAGGGGAGTAGCATTCTTGTAAATACTCATAAGTATTCAATATTGGGAGGTCTCTCTTACCTCATGTGACTAAAAAATTGAAAACTAATGGAGTGTATGGAGGTATATTCTAGAAACACCTCCATCACACAAAAATAAACACATTTTTATCATTTTTTCCTTGACTTTTATGTTTCTCTGCTTTTACCATTTTGGTTTTTATTAAGATGACTAATTTTTTAACCTATGTAATTTATTCATTAAGACTTGAATTAAAGTGAGACTTATTGAATAATTTAGAATTAGTGATTCTAAATATTATATCAAATTTATAAAATAAAAATCTCATGCGTGTTGGAAATTAATTTTAATAGAAGTTCATGTAACACGCAAAAACACTACTTTAACCTTAACTGTGTGCTCTCAAAGTTTTTACTATTTAGGGGTCAATATATTCATTTTAAAAGACCAATTTTTACATGAATGGACCATATTTTATATTTATTAACATTTAAAAATAACTTGGCAGAAGATAGAATTTTTAGTAATTTTAAATCATTTAATAAAATATCATTTATTATAAAAATAACATTAATGTCAATTTTGACATTATTTATTTAATTTAAATTTAAAAATATCAATAAAATGATGTAATTTGAATATATTAATCTCACACATGTGTAACTTGATATACTCATCTATAAAATTAATGGAATACAATAATTCATTCAATTTACTCCACTTTTAATATTTTTAGTATTATTTATTTTAGTTAATTATTAACTAAATAATTATTGTGTTGGCATTTCTTAAGAATTTAAAATAAATAATTCATCTCTAAAAAAATTAAAATAAATTATTATGATAGAAACAACTCATTTATATTTCAAAAGGATATACATAACCGAACATATGTTATTTTTTCCCTCTCCCAAACCTTTATAGAAATTAAGAGTAAGAAGAGAATCTTTTTTGTCTTTTTCTTCACTTAACCTATTATATGGGTCATTTTCATGAAATAGTATCCCAATAACTCATAAAAATCAAGAATGGGGTGATAAGGGTCAAAATATGGTCACCTAATGGGAGTTTGAAAAGTTGGTATATAACATATTTCCCCTCCTCGTTGGCTTGAGAATGCGGAAGACATTACTTGGCCTTAAGCAGTATCCTCAAGGCACCAAAGGCTGGCGATAAATGACAAGGGTTTCAAAACAAGTGGGGGTGGTTTTTCCTTTTTACATAAAATAACCCAACCAAATATTCCATAAAAAATACCAATACATAATGCATGATAACAATGTAAAGAAACTCAAGAAACACTATTTATATCAAAATCAACTACAAAAGAGTACCACAACAGAAGGCGACTAGCATCAAAGTATACAGTGGAAGACAAAACCATAAAACTCAAGGACTCCCAGACACCAATTCCAAGATACAACTCCAACTCCATGCCAAGTATCACAAAGCACCACTAAAGAAGTGTGATGCTTTACCTTTACCTATGTCCCAATAAAAAATAAATGCAAAAGCACCAAAGTTCCAAAGCAGGGGTGAGTAATGAAAATAAGTAAGCTTTCCAAAAATTAATTCCCTACTCACACCACTAGGATAGAACATGATAGGATATTTATATAAACCAATTTATATAAAACAATTGGAAACAGTTTATATCAAAATATAAAACAAGTGTCGTGGTAAAATAGTTTTCTCAAAACAACACATAGTTCCATGGAAAGAAACCAAAAAAATTATTCCAACCATTTCATAAATTTGGAATTTCAAATTCCATATCACATAGCCACACACACCCATACACAGAACCACACAACCATGCAAGATTGGTGTTACCATTGATGGTGTTACTTCATTTCTATACCTCATCCCTTTGATGGTGGTACTTTATGACCATTATCTGTCCAAATCCATCCATGCTTAACCAATTAATCCAAACACATTCCAATACAACCTTTACCAAACCAATTCAATCATTTCAATAAAACCACACTTTTATTGAAAACCATAACAACAAAACTTTTCAATAAAAATAACCCTTTTATTGAAAACAATTTTCCAAAAAACAATTTCATTAAAACCAACCTTTTATTTAAAACACTTTTCTATTATTCAAAACCAAATAACCATTTTAAAATCATGTTACCAAATTCACCTTTTTTCAAAACACCCAATTTTGTATAATTCCATAAACCATCAACAACGAAGGTTTCCATAAATAATTTCAAAAAAATCATAATAAATTTCACAAAAAACAACCAATTTTAAATCAATCCTCCAAGTTCTAAATAGAGGAGTCGAGAGTGAGGTCACCTACCTCGGGAATTTTGGTGAAAATGAAGAAAAGCATGAAAACACCCACAAAACCGGGTTGAAACTCCAAAAACACACCTTAGATATCTTCCCCTATCAAAAACAAGGCCAAATATAACCATTATTAGCATAAAACACCTTATATCTATCTGTAGTGGGATAGATCTATGAAACCAGGAGAGAGGGGGAAGTGGATCTAAGAAAAACCATGAAAACTACCATAAATGATGACTTACAAAGGGAATCGGCCTACAAAACACCAAGAAATGCCTTTGGATCGCCTCTAATTTGATGGGGATAGGTTCCATAGCCTTTGGTAGGAAGAATACTTGAATTGGGGTCGATTTAGAGCACAAATGAGGGGTTAGAACTTAATCCCGACCCAGATCCATTTTTTAGGATCTTTTTTTTAAACTGTGCATGGTTAGTCACACGGTTAGGAAAACTATGTGCTAAATGTGCACCAGTCTCTACCTCAAGAAGTACCTCGCATGATTGTCCCACATGGTTAGAAAAACTGTGTACCAACCATGTAAAATCTGTTTGTCCCACTTTTCATGATTTCTCATTGGTGGCCACATGGTTTGGAAAAATCATTCCCCTAACTATGTGTCTTCCCCTTAGCCCATGTCTCATTGTTCACGGTTTCCTGTAAGAGTTCTACAGTTTACTCAAACCATGCATCAATTATGCACCTTTATAAAATCCCCAAAAACATTCCAAAAGTATTCCAAACCCTCTCAAACTTGACCCACGCACTTTATATAATTAAAAAGTATAAATAAAGGGTTACTTAATTAAAACTGGGGGTGCTAAATTCTCCCCACCATTGGTTTTTCCATCCCTGGAAATTAGAAAACCATTTTTGTCCCGGAAGATTTCAGGTCATGCTAAACCATTTATTTCTCCCATTCCCCAGTCTCTTCCTAAATCTGGTCATGTTTCCATGAAACTCGCACCAGACTGATACTTTTTTCATGCAAGACTTTCTTTTGCCTATCCACAATCTGTATCGGCACATGTTCCAACAAATCATATGGCTCTAGGTCAAAATGATCTCATAGAATCACATGGTTTGGATCAGACTGATACTTTTTCAACTGAGATATATGAAACATAGTAGTATTTCCCCAAATGACTTCCCTACTCATGCCACTAGGATGGAACATGTTAGTACATTTATATAAACCAATTTCTATGAAACAATTGGAAATAGTTTATATCAGAATATAAAACAAGCGCCAAGGTAAAATAGTTTTCTCAAAACAACACCAATTTCTAAGGAAAGAAACCAAAAAAGTTATTCCAACCATTTCATGAATTTAATTAGCATTACTCATTTCATATCGCACAGCCACACACACCCATACACACAACTACACAAGATTGGTGTTACCATTGACGATGGAACTTCACGTTCATACCATGTCCCTTTGATGATGGTACTTCATGACCAGTATCCATCCAAATCCATCCAAATCTATCCATGCTTAACCAATTAATACAAACACATTCCAATACAACCTTTAGCAAACCAATTTAATCATTTCAATAAAACTACATTTTTATTGAAAACCATAACAACAAACCATTTCAATAAAACCAACCTTTTATTGAAAACACTTCCAAAAACCCATTCCAATAAAACCAACCTTTTTTGAAAACATTTTTCCATGTTTCAAAACCAAATAAACATTTTAAAATCATCATTTTAAAATCATGTTACCAAATTCACCTCTTTCCAAAACACCCAATTTTGCACAATTCCATAAATCATCACCAAATAAGGTTTCCATATATCATTTCACAACAATTTCACAATAAATTTCACACAAAATAACAAATTTTAAATCAAGACTTCAAGTTCTAAATAGAGGAGTTGAGAGTGAAGCCACCTACCTCGAGAATTTTGGTGAAAATGAAGAGCAGTACAAAAACGCCCTCAAAACCAGGTTGAATCTCCAAAAACCCACCTTAGATATCCTCCCCTATAAACAAGGACAAATCTAACCATGATTGGCATAAAACACTTTAGATCTATCTATAGTGGGCTAGATCTAAGAAATTAGGAGAGAGAGGGAGGGAGAGGGAAGTGGATCGAAGAAAAACCATGAAAAACTATCATAAACGAGGACTTACCAAGGGAATCGGCCTTCAATGCACCAAAAAATGCCTCTGAATCACTTTCAATTTGATGGGGAGAGGTTCCATAGCCTTTGGGAGGAAGAGTACATGAATTAGGGTCGATTTAGAGAAAAAATGAGGTGTTATAACTTAATCCTGACCCAAATCCATTTTTTTAGGATCTTGTTTTTAAACCATGTATAGTCAGTCGAACGGTTAGGAAAACCATGTGCTAACCATGTGAAAAATTTTGCCTCAAGGAGGACCTCGCATGGTTGGACCACACGGTTAGACAAACCGTGTGCCGACCGTGCAAAAGCTCTATGTCCCACTTTGCACGATTTCTCCTTAGCGATCACATGTTTTGGAAAAACCATGCACCTAACTGTGTGCTTTCCCTTTAGCCCATGTCCCACTATGCACAGTTTTCTATAGGAGTTTCATGATTTCCACAAATCGTGCACCAGTCGTGCACCTTTAAAAAATCCCCCAAAAACAATCCAAAAGTCTTCCAAACCCTCCCAAACTTCACCCATACACTTTACATACTTAAAAAGCATAAATAAAGGGTTATTTAGTTGAAACTGGGGGTGATACATGGTAGGTAATTTTACACCTTATATTCTAAGTTTAACCACTAAGTAAACTTGTTTTTATCTTAATCATTATAATTAATTTTAACTATTTTCAATAATCATTATGGTCAAAGATTAAATTGACCTTATTAGATAATATAAATTATGAAGATTCTAGATATGGGATCCATTTTTTCAAAATCATCTCACAGAAGTGGTAGAATTTAATTTAAAATTAATCATGTGAATGTGATGAGAAATCAAGTTTTTAAAGTGAAAATGTTTTTATATCAATTTAAACTTGATCTCAGTAATCTAGGATATGATATTTAGAAATTCCTTTGTTGAAAAAACTCACATCATAAAATAGTTAATAAAATACCCACTTAATAAGAGATAAAGGGAAGTAAAAAGTCATATAGAATAATCACATAACTAGGTTTCTGAGTAGAAGAACATAGATGTCGAGTGAAGATGTGAACATTAAAGAAAAGCATAAATAATTATAGATGGTGATAGAGGTCATTGATCATAAATAAGTAAATGTTCAATGGAAAGGTAAGGGTCTCAAAACCATAAATTTGTGATGATTTAAATGACCATCTAATTTATTGGATATGAATGTTATATGATAACAATTTTGTTTCAATGTCCTTTTTATAAAATTGAGGAATTATTTTACTACCTAAGAATATAATCAAATATACTTACTTGATACATTTTTATATCATAAGTGCAATTTAATTATTTGGTTATGCTTTGATAAATTTTTAATTCATCACTTACTCTAAGAAATGAATATCCAAAAATGAATTTCTTATGCTTAAAACACTAAAATTCACTTTTAGTGGATTATAAGATTCATAAAAGAGTTACATGTCTTTCATTCTATCTCAAGTTATTTTCCAAAACCAATATGGTTAGCATAAGTTATCCAATGTAATAAATTAATTTCTAAAACCTCATCCAAAGTTCAACTTAAACCATTTTCAAAAATGGTTAACCTTATAACCCTTCCATAAGATTAAGATCTATAACTTTAGAAAGAAAGTCATTGAATTTCCAAAATCAACATATCATTAATCTCTCAAACAATATAAAGCATCTCTTAATTGTCACATTCCAAATATGTGAATACATTTATCATGTAATCTCTTGAAACATGGTAATAACTTGAATTACCATAAAACCTTACTGAAAACTCACATTATTTCTTATTCCTTAAGTAAAACACGGATTATTGGGTATATTAATTAGATCCTAAGATGTTGTAAACTCCATTAACTATAGCATAAACCACTTTATCAACAAATCATTAATGAGCTCTCAGGTAGTCAGCACTATCCAATTTACTTTATCCATATCAATCATCTCTTTATCCAAACACCATTATCACAACATCAGGAACATATTAAGGGTTATCTTTCCCTCAATAGTGTGCTTTCCAAGGAGTTCAACTTACCACAGAATCATTTTTTCTTGGTCATCAATTTAGTTCAACACATGCTTTAAAATCCTTAACAAAAAAGTACTGCAGTACAATCCTTATATATATTTTATAATTCTTATAATCATAACATCGTTGATAAAATATTCAAATGACATAATTCTTGAATCTAAACACAAACACATTAACCATTCCTCTTCATCTTTGGTAACATCATAAGCTTGATCATGATCCATTAGATTATTTTAAGGTGTATTCCTTTGACATTTGGGGCATTCATTTGTGTAGTACCTCATCTCCCTACAGTTGAAGCATTTTACATTGGAAAATTTTTTCTTACCCTTGAAATCAAAAGCATGGTGGTCTTTCTCTCCACACTTGTAACAAACTCTCAATCTTTTTAATCAAGTGTCAGGGTGTTTCTTTCCACAATTATCACATGTGGGAAAATAATTCTTTCACTTCTTCCCTTTATCCATCTTTTTCTCTATCATGCTCTTCTTCTCTTACTTCCCTTTGAAGTCATAAGATGAGAATTATTTATTTGTCTTGTTAAAACATGATATTATGTCCTCATATGATGAGAATGATTGGGAGACTACTTCCCTTATAAAGATTAGTTGAAAACCATCAAATAAACGATCATTCTTACCTTTTAGATTACGTGCATTGATACGGTTCTCATTCATTCTACTATGTATGATTTCTAAACAATGTAATATACTGGATTAGTTCATAAAATAATGGATTCTAAATCATAATATATAATTCTAAATATGGTGTAACACTTAGCATAAATTAAAATTTATGCATTGTTAATCATATAATCATAAACTGGGTTTCTTTGGGATGTTCTTCTACACTTATCATCAAATTCTATCATATGGTTATGTTCTCTAATCCATGTTTTCCTAAATATAGTTCTCATGGTTTCTAATAAAATTCATCTTCTACCAATTATAGTGACCCCGACCCCAGTAGTCTGAATTCAGTGTCTACTACCATTACATTGTCATAAGATACATACATGATTATTACATTGCATTTGAATGCACAAATTACAACATATTTTTTTTTATAATAACTTTATTCCGTAAAATGTATCCTAAATATCAGTTGTACTAAACTCCATAGGATCTTGGGGAAAGAAAACAAAATAAGGGTGATCTCAAATGCTTTGTAGGGTTAAGTATAGTGGAAGCTATCGTGAATCAATAAGCATAATTAATGTGGAAAATTAAATAATTAGAGGCACATGTCATTGAAATAACTTGACTGCCTGAATAGATAATGAAAAATCAATATGGAAATGTAAATAACTAAAAACACGTGTCATTTAATCAATAAACTGAGAATGAAATGCATCCATATATTTTTTCCATAGTGAAAATCTCATAGATAATAATAATAACTAAAATGAAGGAAATGATTAATTATTGGACATCATGTTTCCTAGGAACATGATACATCTACCATCAAGATATATCCTCAAGATAGTATAAAACATACTGTGTACAAACCGATTCAATTTGGATAACTCTACCTCTATTATCAATATCTATTCTCAAGATAGTTTAAAACATACTGGTTACAAATGTGTAGAGTTTGTCCAACTAATTTTCTCTCAAGGGACTACTAATGCATCAAAGGGATATCATTAATCGGGATCCACCCGTGTATGCAATTTCAAAGAGTTCCTCACATATTGAATAATCAATTTAATTCATAAACAATGTGTCTTATCAAATTTCCATATTGAGTAAAGAATACAAATTTATTAATATTGCCTCAGATGATCAAATAACTTTCAAAGTGAACACCGTGTGTAAGAATGGTATATAGTTTAGGCGATAATCATATCCATGATAAATAATATTGACATTTATGGGAAATTTAATATCCATAGGAAAGTGAATAATTCAAGGTAAAGTTAATGACATCAAAAATGAATCAAGGAACTGAATGTCAATATTTTCCTTGATCAAAGTGAGAAAAAATCATTCATCCATAAAAATATTAAGGATAATAACAATAAAATATATACTCATTGGGGTAATAATAAAGTTATATTTTCATTAATGAATATAAATACCATAAAAGATCATTAAAAACATTCTTGAGAAAAATATCCTTTTCATTTTGAAAAAAAAAATTGGAAATACTTTTCTTTGAAAATCACTTTTAAAATTTTAGAAAATATTTTGAAAATATTTTTCTTTAAAAATAACATTTGAAACTTATAAAAGAATCTTGAAATCGTTTGAGTGGTCATGACAACTGGAAATTTTGTTCATGTCGTACACGTTAAAACAAAGTTTTCTTTCACTTTTTTGGTAAAATCCAAACGGGCATAGTTTTGAAAATGACATAAAGATTTCTTTGAAAACATTTTTAAAGGGAAAAAATGGGTGAAAATTCCTTTAATAAAATCATTCTGAAAAGGTTTAAACATTTTTTAAAACATTTTTAGAAAACATGGTTTTGGAGAAAAACATATTTTTGATCGAAAAGATAAATGAAGTAGGGTTTTCTTAAAACATTTTATAAAATGTTTTAAATACCAAAGAGTGGTAAAATGGTACTATTACTTGAAATAATTCATTAATAACCTAAGTATAATGAAATTTAAGGGTTTATTAGGAAATTTTCAAGTAATTTCCTTCAACTGATAATCAAGAATAAATAATCTCAGTTAGGATGAGATTGTGAAATAAACACTTAAAATGATCATAACGTTAAAGTGAGAATTAATAAATGAATCGATTATGTGTATAATTTTTAAATCCACATAAAATAAGTTTAATTAAAACATAATTTCATCAAAATTCATTACACACATAATCTTAGCATGACATAATCAATGAAGTAAAAGTTTAACCCATGAGTGGAAATTGAGTTAAGAAATCTCTTACCTTACGCTTCTCTTTGGTTGAACATTCTTTAACCTTCTGTATAGAGATTTTAAACATGTTATTAACTCATAACAAAACCATATTAATATCTATAATATCATATATGATCCTTTTATAACATCTCATCACTCGTTCGTTAATAATCTTTCAATATTCTCGTTGTTTTGGGTGTTAATTGTCTTGTTTTCTCATGCATGTTTTGACATGAAAGATCTGGTTCTTTCACATATTGTATAGTTATAACATATCTAGAATAATAATGGAATAATTATCAAATTTTTACATCAATTTTAATTTTAAAACCAATCATGAATGATGGTTATGAAAAATGAAGTATGTTATGATCATGGAGACGGTAGGTCGTACGTACGCATGAGTAACGTTTCCATTTTTCAATGATCATTGTGGAAAGAAGGTAAGTAATATTTTACCTTTCCAGAATGATCATAATATCATATAACCATATTATATACTTATATATAATCATCCATGTGGTGTGGTGATGAAAATAGAGTCGCATCACTATGTGAAGGTGGTAGTCCACACGTACACAAACGACGTTATCGTCTTTCATTGCGTGAAAAGGTAAGAAAATAAAATGATATATTATCTTTAAAGAATGATAAATATGTCATGAATATCATAATTATTTCATATATATCATATATAATCATTAACATTAATCTTATTACGTTTCATATAAAGCATTAGTGAAAGACAAATCGCATCGCTTCGCGAAGCAGTAGGTCGTTGTACACACGAGCGACGTTATCATGTCTCTTATAGAATGGAAGATAATAAGGTATATATGATATAATGACTTCATAGGTATACTTATGTTATAAATATCATATATATAATTTATATCCATCATAATAAACAAACATAAGAGTTGGTAATGGAAGAACGAACGACATCGGTTCGCAAAGCGGTAGTTCATTGTACACATGAACGATGATTTCGTAACCCATTTGATGGAAGTGTGTGTGGTTTTTGGTCATATCCTTAACATAACAACATCTAAATATATGGAATGTGCTTTGGTTATTATGTTAGCATGGTTTTAAAAGAATTAAAGGAGGTGTAGAAGGAAATAAAATCAAGATGTATGTGGAAGAACATTATCTCCTCTTTAAATATCTTCCTTTGGTTTTCACTAAACTCTTTCTAGGTTGGGTTTATGCCCAAAATAAGGGTTCTAGGATGAGGGTAGGGAAATTGGTAAGTTATTTGGGTAGTTTTTTGACAATCAAAATGGCTTGAGAGGTGTGTGTGAGGGGAGTGAGTTCCCTTTTATAGTTGAGGGTGAGTGGTATTCTTGAAAATACTCAAAAGTATTCACTATTGAGAGGTCTCTCTTACCTCATGTGCCTCCAAAACTAAAAAATAATGGATTTAAGGGGAATTATGGTTGATAAACACCTCCACTGGATAAAAAGAAACACATTTTTATCATTTTGTTCCTTAACTTGTAAGTTTCCCTACTTTAACCGTTTTGGCTTTTATTAAGGAAACTAATTTTATAACCTAGGTAATTTATTCATTAATACTAAATTAAAGTGCGCCTTATTATATAATTTAGAACTAATGATTATAAATGTGATATCTAATTTATAAAATAAAAAACTCATGTGTGTTGAAAATTAATTTTAATAGAAGCACATGTAACGCACAAAAACATTGTTTAACCTTAACCGTTCTAACAAAAAAATTTATTATTTAGGGGTCAATATGTTCATTATAAAAGATCAATTGGTTCATGAATGGACCATATTTAATATTTATTAACATTTACAAATAACTTGGCAGAAGATACGATTTTTAGTCATTTTAAATCATTTAATATAATATCATTAATTATAAAATAACATTAATGTCAATTTTGACATTATTTATTTAATTTAAATTTAAAAATATCAATACAATGATATAATTTGAATATATTAAGTTCAAACCTATGTAACATTATATATTCATTTACAAAATTAATGGAATACAATAATTCGTTCAATTTACTTCACTTTTAATATATTTAGTATTATTTATTTAAGTTAATTATTAACTAAATAATTATTGTGTTGGCGTTTCTTAATCATTTAAAGTAATTAATTTATCTCTAAAAATATATAATGATAAAAACAACTCATTGAACATGTGTTATTTTTCCCTTATCCCAAAACTTTATAGAAATTAAAGAGTAAGAGAAAAATATTTTTTGTCTTTTTTTTGCTTAACTTTTTATATGGGTCACTTTCATGGAATGGTATCTCAATAAATCATAAAAATCAAGAATGGGGTGATAAGGGGGAAAATATGGACAATAAATGGGTGTTGGACAAGTTGATAGATCATTTTACATCTCATATTCTAAGTTTAACCACTAAGTAAATTTTCTGTACCTTAATCACTGTAATTAATTTTAACTGTTTTCACTAATCATTATGGTCAAAGAATAAATTGACCTTATTACATAATATAAATTATAAAAATTCTAAATATAGAATCCATATTTCTAAATTAAACTCATAGAATTGACATAATTTAATTTAAAATTAATCTCACAAACATGATGAGAAAACGAGTTTTAAAGTGAGAATATTCAAAACATTACAATGTTTTTATATCAAAATTCAATATGAAAATGATTCAAATGGATTAAATTGGATTAATTGACATAAAATTGAAATAATTTTACTTTAAAACCAATTCAAAATATAATTTAACATTATAAGTAATTTAAATAAAAATTCGGTTTTCAATTAAAATTTAGTATTTTTCATTGTTCATCAAAAAATAAAACTTCTCATAAAAATATAAAAAATTCACCCTAATCTAATTTTGTCATTCCTCTTTCAAAAATGAAGTTTATTTTTTCAAATAAAATTTATAAAAGTGACAATTTAGTTTTAAAACAAGTGTATCATTAAAATGCGGAAAAATTGTCTTTAGAAAAATACACCTTTTATTCGTAAAATTGGATTTGTTCTTATATTATGCCTATAAATATATTGGATAAATTTCAAAACATTTTATTGAATATGTGATATATAAATTTCATTAATATCATCTCTTAATATTAATTAATTTAAGTTATTAAGATAAAACGTCTTTAGCACATAAAAATAGTTTTTAAAAAAACATTTAATTTATATTCAACTAGTTTTTATATTCAATTGGTTTTTATATTCATTTATAATTAATTTGTAACCAATGAATTCATTTTATATTTTTCCAAACCATATATTTTCATAAGTTAGTTAATCATATTATTACCTGTTATTCCAACGGCTATGCGATAACTATCATATTAAATAATAATATTAATAATTTATTGTTGTTTAGTAAAACTCAATCTTGCATGTAATACAAGCTTTCAAAAGAAATTTTTGTTTCATGTAACGTGAGCTAAAATCGGTGTTCTGTGTAGAGCAAACTAAACTTTGTGTTGCGTATAACGCAAGCTAAACTCTGTGTTGCGTGTAATATACGTTGTTAGAGAGATTGAATTTATCGAAATATAAATATATCACAAAATCTTAGGATGTTATATTCTCTTCTATAATTGGTGTTTCATGTCATACACTCTATCAAATATAATGTCCTTACATTAGAATTTCATGGTGTTACATTACATGACCTATTTTATTGTCTCTTGCATGTAGTTTGTGTTTTTGTGCATAATGGATACATCTAAAAATCATAATGAGATGTCATTATTTAATGGGAAGAACTTCTTAATATGGAATAGTAGAATGAGACGCCATTTGAGATCACTTGGAATGAAAGTGTTCTCTATTGTTATGTATAGAATATTGGAGTTGGTTTCCTAGAACCAACTGTTTGTATTTTGATTGCATGTATATTTGATTATTTTAATATTAATAAAACATCTTATTACATATTGTTCATTGTTCTGCATGACTTTAATGTAATAATGTCTTGGGGTATCTGTCTCATTAATAAGATGAGAACAGACTCTCCAGTAGGAATTTCGCATCTCTTGGTGTCATCAAATATTTCTATCTGCAAGCATGTGTAATGATCTTTAAACTTTAAGATTATCATTAATGTATGTCATGACTCGCACACTTAGATTTATTGTCAAAAATTGTGATGTCAAATGTTCACAGTGAGGTAGGATATGTTGGGTGTGTCATGATTGACATGTTATTAATAGATAAGTCGAGAAAGGATCTATCTTCCATCTTTATGAAAGTTGATATATCGACCCTTTGAATATAACTGTCACATTAAATTTCATGATCATTGTGTAAATACGTGTTTATTTCAGATAGTCAAAGAAAGACATATCGAACATATGGGTTAGTAACATTGATATGCAACCTGCTTGATGAGATATTGTGAAAAATGGTTTATATTACACAGTGAGTGTCCGTATGTGGTTGTCATCATTACAACATTAAGTTCTTTCTCTTGGAGGTTTTGACTCGTTGGTAGACATTAATCTTAAACTTTAGGCAACTCCACCTAATGTCAACGAGAAAGAATCCTAAATAGTCACACACTAAACATTTTCTTTGATCTCAATTAAATTCTATTTGAATTTAACTAATGGAATGATTGTATTCATGTTTTATCGGTCGAAAATATTTATTGATGAATGAAATATTTTATTAAATATTTAATTGGATATTCAATAAATGTAAAGGGGTTCGAATGGAACAAGACTGCATCCGATGATAAATATTTTATTTTTATTTTTATTATTTTGTTATTATTGTTATTTATTATTGTTGTTGTTATTTTTGTTTTTGTTATTGTTGTTGTTATTATTGTAGTTATTATTATTCTTATTTTTATTTTTATTTTTATTTTTATTTTTATTCTTATTCTTATTCTTATTCTTCGTATTCTTATTCTTATTCTTATTCTTATTCTTCTTGTTTTTATTCTTATTCTTGTTGTTGTTGTTGTTGTTATCACAACCAGACCCATGTCGGGTGTAAGAACCCGGCCCTTCTTTTCAGGTATGGGTTTTTCTTTTCTGATATTTTTGAGAAAAATAGGAGAATCTAGAAATTTAAGAAGTACACTCCATGTACTTAGGAGTACGCGTTGTGTACCCGATTGTCGCGGGTGACCATGTACTGGTCGTGTAACGACCGAGTACATGGCCGTGTGGGGTGACCTGGAGACCACCTAAAGAGGGGCCCAGTAAAGGCATATACACATCGTGTACTTTTAAAAGACACACCTGTACTTTTCTTTTTATTTAATAAATTGGATTGGGGCCGCGTCTAATTTGAAAAAATGCCTTCTTCTCGACTCGTCTCATTCAGGAGCGATCGAAGCCGACGATTCTTCTCTGAGCCCCCGACCCATCGTCCGTTCTCCGAATCAATCGTTGTCGATTGCATTGGAATCGCCACGGTGATTTATTCCTTCTTCTAGAGCATCATTCCTTGATTTCTCCTCTTTCGTTAGATATCCTCAGTTGGGTGTTTTTGATGTTTTTGTAGATCTACCACGTTCTAGGTCGATTCAAGGGTCAACGCTAGAGTATATCGGTTGTACAATGTTGAGGTAGGTGGTTTGTGTCTTTCCATAGTTTTTTCTTGAATATTATGTGCAAAAGTGCCCAATACCCTAGATTTGGGTATTGCGCGTTTAGAGATTTTAACCCTGTTGATGTCTGTTATGCTTGTTTTCTTGATTTAGGGCTCTTTTTTGTAAATAGGGTTATTTTTTCATGCTATGGAAGTTTTTTCCCATGTTTGTTTTGATATTGACCGTTAAGTCTAGTTTTTCATGTTATGTTGCTTGCTTTCCATGCCTAGTGTTGTTCGGATGGAGTGATTTTATCTAATGTTGTGATATGATTTGTAGTTGTTTAGCCAAGTAGTTCTTGTGATTTACTTTGGCTACTGGATATCATTTGTGCACAATTGACTTACACAGGGCTGTGAGAACCTGGTGTAGTTAGACCATAGGGGAAATGGATGTTGGGCATTCCCAGAGTGTTTGTTTACTTTTACGTTATGAGACTATAGGGGGGTGGACTTGTGTGCTCCCTCAGAGTGTCTGTAGTTCCACATTGCGAGACCACAGGGAGAATTGGACGTTGAGTGATTCCTCAGAGTGTCTTTAGTTACCGTTATGAGACCGCAGGGGGAATTAACAGTGAGTGTTTCCTCAGAGAGTCTTTGTTAAAGCTGAACCAAAGGGGTTAGACTGTGAGAACTTCCCAGAGAGTTGCTTGTATTTGATTGGCTGTTTATTTTGATAAATGAAAATGAATGTAATTGAAATAGTAAGATTGTTTACTTTTGAGTACTTCCTTGTTTATTCCTTCATTTTTCATATTGTCTGCTATATATATATTCATGGACTGTTAGGCACAAATCTTTGGGTGGTTGCCTACTGGGATTCATCTCACACCCTGTTTGGGTCATGCTTTTGAGCCCAAACAGATTATATTACTGCAGGTATAGATAAGGGCAAGAGGCCTTCTACTTCAGGTACTTGACTGTTGTGGAGCTGGGGAGTATGGGACCATGTTAAGGCTTGCGATGTTGTTGGAGTTGTTTACTTGTTTTTCCTTTGTACTTTGGTTTAGTACTGTATTCAGCATTGTGACTTGTTTGGATGTTTTCCTAAACATATGTAACATGCATAATTTATATATGTGCTCCAGTTGTTTGTTTACTTTCAGTCTTTTGTTGATTGTTGTTGTATGGTATTATTACTACTTCCGCTACTGTTATATGTTTCTTTCCACTATATTACTCTACCAATGAGGGCATAGTTTCCTCACTATCACATCCAAGACCCTCGCTGCTAGTCAGCAGCCTCTAGCATTTGGGGAAATGAGCTTGAGGCCATGTGACCAACCGGGTACGGGGCACCTCTAGGCGGCACCAGAAACCGGACGTTTCAAAGTGGTATCAGAGGGATTCTTTTCTTCTTGACTTACTTTTTGGATCCTATAGTTAGGGATAGGACGGAATAGGCAGTTGGTAATAATCTCTGTCTGCGAGTAGCTAACATGTGTACAGAGAAAAGCTAATTTACCTCAATTATTGTAATTTTTTCTTGGTTTCAATTTTACAGTTGATTTGATTTCATTGTTGGGTGATTCATATGTTTTGTGTTGTTAACATTGATAATCTTGATGTTCTATTTCTGTTGCAACCTGATGAGATGAGGGTATGTCATCTCATGCATCATATAGTCACTTACTAGAGATCACATGTCATGCATTCTTGCAATGCCATTTAGGGTGCATTATTGATTGCATGTTGTTGTGATAGATGTTATGCTAGATATGCATGTTGTTGTGATAGATGTCTTGATAGAATACCTGATATTTAATAGGGTATTAGATTGTGTAAAGTTTAGTTTGAATGAACACCAAACTTTGGTTCTTGAGGTGTTATGGGCCCTCATGGATCGGAATTTGGTGGATCATTGCACTGTTATGCTTGTATATGACATGTATAAGATGCTAAACTTTGATTTGCGGGGAGTATGGGTCCTCACGGCTCGGAATTTGGCACTTTAATGTTCGTTTCAGTGTTTTTTTGGGTTCCGAAGTAGTTTTTGAGGCTTACTGTCCAGAAAAACCCAGAATGAACGGTGTGTATTGCTGAATACATGCCATGTATCCTTCTATTTTGGAAGAAACTTTTTTTCTTAAGTACATGTCGTGTACTGTATGTACACGTTGTGTAGTCTCTAACCGTGTCACTGGCTGTGTGGGAAAAGACACGAGGTTGGGAAATCTTTGGTAGAACATGTCGTGTACCGGGTGTACATGCCATGTTGTATAGACCATGTGTCCAGTCGTCTGACCAATGACACGGGTGGATGAAACTCAGGTAGTACACGCCGTGTCTAGCTTGAACACGCCGTGTAGAGTCAACCGTGTAACCGGTCGTGTGACTAACAACGTGGGTTGGTGAAATCCTTATAGTACATGTCGTGTCTGGCATGAACACGCTGTGTAGTCTCATTCTATGAGAACTGTGTGGGTTAGTCGTGTAGAAAAACTCAGGCAGGGAAGAACGATTCAAGTACACGCTATGTCTTGGGAGAACACACCGTGTGTATGGGGTGTTACACGACTAGGGTTGGTAGGAGTACACGCTCATGTGAAGCCTTAAAGGAACACGTTGTGTATGGGTTATACATGCCATGTATCCCTGTTTTGAAAAACTTGAATGTTTTCCTACTCTTGTACCCTTCTTTCACTTCTAAGTTCAGTCCTTGATAATCTTGAACTAAGGTGTGTACTTGACCTTGCAGAGTCATGCCATCGAGATGTCATCTAGTTGTACGTCAGATTCAGGGAAATGATTAGGCACCAGACATGGTAGATCAGGGATTATCAGCAGACCCTTTTGTCGTGCCTATCTTGGCACTAGCCATAATTTCGGATACAGGTGTTTATGCATAGTTCTGAGAAGGTTTCATGAAGTTTATGCAGACCTTCCAGGGAGCACCGCATCCTGCCCTGTCTATGGCAGAGTTGACACGGGTCTTTCAGCAGCAGCATCCTCCCACTTTCTCAGGGGATAGAGGACCTCAGGCTGTTGAGTCGTGGTTAGAAGTCATGTTATTTATCTTTGAACATCTGAAGAAACCTCCAAAGAGGAGAGTGAATCTTGTTACATATATGCTTCGGAATTCTGCCAAGAGGTGGTGGGATGTGATCTCGCATGTGGGACGCCAACAGTTTGTGGATTGGGATAAGTTCCAACGTGTCTTATACAATTACTTCTACCTAGAGACTTTGAGGGCCGATCGAATCCGAGAGTTCATGAGTCTGGAATAGGGTACTCTTTCTGTCATGGAGTACTCTTCTCACTTCACAGAGCTACAGCGCTTCACGCCCATTCCAGGGGGTGATGAGTTATTTCTAGCGAGGAAGTTTGAGGATGGTCTCAGGAATGATATCCGATCTCAGGTGAACATCTTCATGTTGACTTCCATCACCTCTATATTCAACCAGGCACTGATCACGGAGCACAATCTGAGGGATTCTAGAGCTGTGAGTCAGTGCAGCTCGGCATTCGGAGTTGGTACCCCTCCTACTGACAGCAGGAAGCGCCGCAGAGAGTCTACACGTGGAGACTCGAGGAAGCGGGATACTTCTTCTGGTAGTCAGGTGGTGTGCTACCAGTGCAGGAAGAGCGGGCATACAATGCCACATTGCTCAAGAGACCCAGTGGAGTGCCAATCTTGCGGCAATATGGGTCATCTTCAGTTTTTCTGTCAGTTTTTATCACCAGCAGCTGGTGATAGGGGTTCTTTCTCGAATCCTCATACTGGAGCAGGACCACCAGTCCCACATCAGTCAGGGAACTGGAGTTCTTCCGGTCGTTCAGGCCGAGGTGGAGGTCGCGGTCGTGGTAGCCAATCGGTAGGCTTTCAGCGACAACAGGGTGGATCAGCTCAGGGTGGTCGGGCAGTGTCATAGGGCCACAGTACAGGCTAGACTTTTGCAGTGGAGCAAACCCAACAAAAGTAGGGTCCCGGACCCTCTACAGTTTGAGGTACGATCCTAGTTGCCTCGATTTTAGCTTCTGCATTTTTTGATACAGGGGCTTCCCATAGTTTCATATTTGTTGCTATTATGGAGAGTATTGGAATCTATATCTTTACTTCTGCTGATGTCTTGACGTTGGACACTCTGTTGGTGACAATAACGGCTAGTGTATGTCAGTGAAAGGAGTTTCCTCTTGAGGTTGGTGGGTGTCACTTCTTTTGGGACCTTTATGTCTTGGAGATGACGGGCTATGATTTCATTCTCAGAATGGACTGGTTATTTCCCTTCCAGGCTGTGGTTCATTGATATCGTCGTAAGGTGAGTTTCACGTCACCAGAGGACAGATTGTTTCTTCATAAGGGCGAATGGGATGTCTAGGTGAGCAGAACGGGACCCGAGCATCATGGGTTGGGAGGAGTTATAGCCCAGATTGATATTTTATATCTGGATGACTAGGGGACTTCACATATGGACTTTCCTCCAGTGGTGGATCGTTTCAAGGATGTATTTCTAAAGGACTTTTCAGGTTTTGCTCCAGAGAGAGGTGGACTTTTCTATTGAGCTTGTGCTAGAAGTGGTACCGGTGTCCATTCCTCCTTATAGGATGGCTACACTAGAGTTACAGGAGCTCAAAAAGTAGTTAGAGGTGTTACAAGCAAAGGGTTTCATCCAACCCAGCACTTCTCATTGGGGTTCGTCTGTCCTGTTTGCGAAGAAGGCGGACGGTATCCTCAAACTTTGTGTGGATTATCAGAAGTTGAACCAGTTGACGGTCAAGAACCGATATCCCTTGCTGAGAATTGATGATCTCTTTGATCAGCTTCGAGGAGCCTGAGTGTTCTCGAAGATTGACTTGAGATCCGGTTATCATCAATTGCACGTTAGACCATCAGATATACCTCTTACATCCTTTCAGAGCAGGTATGGTCTATACGAGTATATGGTTATGTCGTTCGGTCTCACGAACGTGTCGGCAGTTTTCATGGCACTGATGAACCAAGTGTTTCATCCATACTTGGATGCTTTCGTGGTAGTCTTCATGGACGATATCATGGTGTACTCTCACACTCAACACGACCATGCTACTCATCTTGAGATCATTTTGAGTACATTGGGAGACCATCAGTTATATGTTAAGCACTCAAAATGCCACTTTTGGATGGACCATATTCACTTCTTGGGTCATGTTATCTTAGATACAGGAGTATCATTAGACTCATAGAAAGTGAGGACAGTAGTTTCTTGGGAGCATTCGAAGAACGGCTTTGAGGTGAGAAGTTTTCTAGGGTTGGATGAATACTACAGGTGTTTTATAAAGGACTTTTCACGCTTAGCAGCGCCACTGACGGACCTGACTAAGAAGGGTGCGAAGTACCTATGGACAGATTCTTGCGATTCAGCCTTTCAGGAGCTGAAAGGGAAGTTGACTTCAGCACCGATACTAGTTTTTTCAGAGTCGAGCAAGAGTTATACAGTTTACTGTGATGCATCAGGTATCAAGCTGGGAGCAGTGCGTATGTAGGGAAGATTCATTGCATACGAGTCTCGACAGTTGAGGCCACTTGAGAAGAATTACCCGGCGTACAATCTTGAGTTGACTCTAGTTGTTCATACCTTATGTTTTGGGAGACATTATCTATTGGGAGAGCATTTTGTGGTTTTCACCGACCACGAAAGTCTCAAGTATATCTTCACTCAGCGCGATTTGAATTTGAGACAGCGAAGGTGGGTTGAATACCTTCAGTCCTTTGATTTTGAGCTTTCCTATACACCTAGGAAAAGCAACGTAGTGGCTGATACATTGAGTAGGAGGACGCGGATATGGGAAATTCAGGAGGCCAACAGTGAGTGGTAGCTTATGGCTCTGTTCTATAAGATGCATTTGGAGGTTCACAACAGACAGGGGCAAACGATTCTTTCTTCTATAGTTGTTGCCTCTACTCTACTTGATTGAATGCGAATGAGGCAGCTATCAGATTCTGAAGGTCTCGTCCTACGGGAGATTGTGTCAGGAGAGGACCTTATTCCTAGATATATCGTAGGCAAGGATGAAATCTTGCGCTTTCATGGATGCGTATAGGTGTCAGCAGACATACATGAGGAGCTGATGCAGGACTTTCATTCCTCAGTTTAGGCAGTTCATCCTAGTGTCACCAAGATGTATCGAGATCTGCACCGTCAGTACTGGTGGTCAGGTATGAAGAGAGATGTTTCTGGGTTTTTCATGAGGTGTTCCACCTGTCAACAGGTAAAGACGGAGCATCAGTGACCAATAGTGCTTTTGCAGTAGTTACTCATTCCTGAGTGGAAGTGGAACGATGTCGTGATGGACTTCGTGACAGGTTTACTGAGGTCGCCTCGAGAGAATGATGCAGTATGGGTTATCATTGACAGACTCACGAAGGTTGCTCACTTCTTGCCGATCAAGGAGGGTTTCATTGTTAATGAGCTGGGAAAGTTGTACATTCTGGAGATTGTGCGCTTACATGGGATTATGCACTCCATCATTTCAGATAGGGATGCTCGTTTTACTTCTCAGGTCTAGCTGAGACTACAGAGGGATTTGGGTACACAGGTACTTCTGAGTACATCTTACCACCCCCAGACAGATGGTCAGTCCGAGTGTACTATTCAGGTACTGGGGGACATGCTTCGAGCATGCGTCCTAGATTTTGGAGGTACTTGGGAGAATCACATACCTCTTTTGGGGTTTTCCAACAATAATAGTTTTTAAGCAATTATTCAGATGGCACCTTATGAGGCTTTATACGGTAGACCATGTCGATCACCCTTATGTTGGCTGGAGGCAGGAGAGGCAGTTATAATGGGACCTCGTCTTGTCCAGGAAACCACAGAGCAGGTGGAGTTGATTCGGAAGAGGATGGCTACTACACAGTCGTGACAGAAGTCTTATGCAGATCAACGGAGACGACCTCTGGAGTTCGAGGTTGGAGATTAGGTTTTTCTACGTGTCACACCGAGGTTGGGACACAGGAGGATTAGGAAACAGGGCAAGCTTTCACCAAGATATGTTTGACCGTTTGAGGTTTTGGAGAGAGTCAGGCCGGTTGCCTATCGGTTGTAGTTACCTCATAGGTATCGGGCTATGCACGACGTCTTTCATGTTTCTCATCTACGGTGTTACTTCTCAAACTTGTCTGATGTTTTTCAACCTGGGGAGATTGAGCTAGAGGTGGATGCATCGTTCGAGGAGCATCCTATCCGGATTGTTGATCGCAGTGCAAAGGTTCTTCATGGCTAGTCTGTTCCTCTGGTACGAGTGCTATGGAAGCACGGGGGAGTACAGGACAAAACTTGGGAGAGGGAGGCTGATGTACGATCGCAGTGACCAGAGCTGTTTGAGGATTCTTCTTCTATGTCGCCTTGTTAGGGAAATTCAGGGACGAATTTCTTTAATGGGGGAAGTTTGTAAGAACCTGAACCTTCTTTTCAGGTATGGGTTTTTCTTTTCTGGTGTTTTTGAGAAAAAAAAAAGGAGAATCTAGAAATTTAAGGAGTACACGCCATGTACTTTGAAGTACACACTGTGTACCCAGTTGTCGTGGGTGACCATGTACTGGCCGTGTAACGGCATAGTACATGATTGTGTGGGGTGACCTAGAGACCGCCTAAAGTGGGGCCCAGTAAAAGCATATACACACCGTGTACTTTTAAAAGACATGTCGTATACTTTTCTTTTTATTTGTTAAATTGAACTGGGGTCGCATCTAATTGGTAGAAACGCCTTCTTCTCGACTCGTCTTGTCCAGGAGCGACCAAAGCCGACGATTCTTCTCCAAGCCCCCAATCCGTCATCCGTTCTCCGAATCAATCATCGTCAATTGCGTTGGAATCTCCATGGTGATTTCTTCCTTCTTCTAGAGCCTTGTTCCTTGATTTTTCCTCTTTCGTAAGATATCCTCGATTGAGTGTTTTTGACGTTTGTGTAGATCTACCGCGTTCTAGGTCGATTCAAGGGCCAACGCCGAAGTATATCAATCGTACAACGTCGAGGTAGGTGGTTTGTGTCATTCCATAGTTATTCCTTGAATATTATGTGCAAAAGTTCACAATACCCTAGATTTAGGTATTTTGTGTTTAGGGATTTTAACCATGTTGATGTCTGCTATGCTTGTTTGCTTGAATTAGGGATCTTGTTTGTAAATAGGGTTATTTTGCCATGTTATGGAGGTGTTTGCCCATGTTTGTTTTGATATTGACTGTTTGGTCTAGTTCTGCCCGTTATGCTACTTTCTTTTCATGCCTAGTGTTGTTAGGATGGAGTGATTTTATCTGATGTTGTGATATGCTTTGTTGCTATTTAGCCAAGTAGTTCTTGTGATTTACTTTGGCTGTTATATATCGTTTGTGCACGATTGACTTACACAGAGTTATGGGAACCTGGTGTAGTTAGACCATAGGGGAAATGGATGTTGAGGGTTTTCCCAAAGTGTCTGTTTACTTTTACGTTACGAGACCATAGGGGGGGTGGACTTGTGTACTCCCTCAAAGTGTATGTAGTTCCACGTTGCGAGACCACAGGAGGAATTGGACGTTGAGTGCTTCCTTAGAGTGTCTTTAGTTACCGTTACGAGACCGTAAGGGGAATTGATGGTGAGTGCTTGCTCAGAGAGTCTTTGTTAAAGCTGAATCAGAGGGGTTAGACTGTGAGAACTTCCCAAAGGGTTGCTTGTGTTTGATTGGCTGTTTATTTTGATAAATGAAAATGAATGTAATTGAAACTGTAGGATTGTTTACTTTTGAGTACTTTCTTATTTATTACTTCATTTTGAATATTATCTTCTATATATATATATATATATATATATATATATTCATGGACTGTTAAGCACAAATCTTTAGGTGGTTGCCTACTAGGATTTATCTCACACCCTGTTTGGGTCATGCTTTTGGGTCCAAACAGATTATATTGATGTAGTTATAGATAAGGGAAAGAGCCCTTCTACTTCAGGTACTTGACTGTTGTGGAGCTGGGGAGCATGGGACCAAGCTGAGGCTTACGATGCTGTTGGAGTTGTTTACTTGTTTTTCCTTTGTACTTTGGTTTAGTACTGTATTCAACATTGTGACTTGTTTGACTGTTTTCCTAGACATGTGTAACATGCATCATTTATATATGTGCTCCAGTTATTTGTTTACTTTCAGTCTTTCGATGATTGTTGTTGTATGGTATTATTACTGCTTCTGCTACTATTGTCTATTTATTTTTGTTGCATTACTCTGTCAATGAGGGCATAGTTTCCCCACTATCACACCCAAGGCTCTCGCTGCTAGTCGGAAGCCTCTGGCGTTTGGAAAAATGCGCTTGAGGCCATTTGACCAATCGGGTACGGGGCACCTCTGGGCGACACCCGGAACCGGTACGTTGCATCGGGGCTCGAGTCGTAACTACCACAAGTCCGCCTCCATAGGTAGGGGTGGCGGCAAGCGCTGAAGGCACAACAAACTCAGGGAGGCCTTTGCCTAAGTACTTGTACACACACACGCAGCCACTCAATGAAAAAGTGAAGAGGCAAATGAGTAAAGATTATACACTGCTGTAAATAAACCAAACATGCATGGACCACTAAACAGTATGAGTACAGTGATGTAAACAAAAAGGAAAAAGGGGCAAAATACACTCCCAACCAGAAAAGTGTCCCAACCTGACATAAATTGGAAAAAAGAAAATGACTAAGAGAGCCCCGCTACTGAAATCTAAGCTACGACCACTGTACGCAATTCAAGCACCTGTATCCCTGAGCTCTATGAAGTCACGATCAAACATGTTTTCTGTCTTCATAAGAAACGATACGTGTTGGCAAAGCCCATGTAGGGGTGAGTATAAACATACCCAGTAGGACGCCCTGAAAAGAAGGGGGAGTAGTAAGAGATACCATAGAAAAGGAAAACAGTAGATGGAACAAAGTATAGTAAAAAAAGTGCAACTCAACCCAACAAGAGAGTGAAGTAAACTCATCCAAACATAAGGATCTAGAAATGGTGAGAAGATGAACTTCTTGTCGAGTCTTCGCTACCTATAGTAGGAGATTAGACTCATCCAACCACGAGAATCTAGACATGAAAATCACGTGGCATACCCTGCATATCTTCCCCTCTCTTGGAAGGAGAGTACCAAAATCCAAGGAGTGGGTACTGAAAAAAGGGCGTATATATATGTATGCCCAGTCAAAGAAACTCAAACAAGAGAGTAAGGGGATCTCCATCTCATAACTCAACCCAAGAAGAATAGTTTCCAATAGTTCCAGGAGTATCCATCAACAATGTCCAGCATCCCTTACGTCTGCCCTGAACACGTAAGTCAAAGGGGCTCAATCACCACACCTCGATACTATCCACTTTGGGCGGCACTGACTCGCCCTCACGGTTTTAGGTCGCGTCACAAGGACACGTCTCGGTGGGAAAAGTGCTCATCTTACTCATGAGTCCAAGGTTGCGTCAAACATGTCTCGTCACTGATATGCATAATCAAAAGGTCATTCCTCAAGGTTGAGGACTCGTGCCCAGCCCGACTAGAGGGTTCCACTCTAGTGTCATCAAGGACTCATGCCCAGTCTAGCTAGAGGGTTCCACTCTAGTGTCATCGAGGACCCATGCCCAGTTTGGCTGGAAGGTTCCACTCGGAATAGGTTGAGGACCCATGTCCAGCCCAGCTAGAGGGTTGCACTCCAGTGTCATCGAGGACTCATTCTCAGTCGGGCTGGAGGGTTCCACTCGGAAGGCCCAGATGCCATCTTCTGTCCACTGTAGTCATCGAACACTACCTGCAGATGTTTCATGCTCGTAACACCTTGCATAATAATTCGAAAATCGAAAATGAGGTCACTATCGCATTCTACACGGAAAAACATGCAGGATAGGATATTTACTTACCCAAAACAGATAACCGGTGAAAAGGGAAATTTTCACCGTAACAAGCCTGAACAGTGTCTGATCACTGTTTGATCATTGTCGTGGATTCTCTTCAAAACCATCAAAAAGATCTTCCACCAATATTCCTTTCATGTTTCCACATTTAATGAGATCACGAATAAGGCTCCGCACATCTAAATGAATCACACCATTGCAATTCTTGCAGAAAATGTGTGGGATCAACTAGTCATACATCCAAAATAGGTACTAATGAAAAGGCTACATTTCACCGCAATGCGCGCGAACCGGGATTTGTGGGGCCCACACCTCGTCTTCATTTTAACCACACAAAATTGTTCTTGAAATGTCTTCCTAAAAACCAAGGTCGCAGCGCCACTAACGGCACATTAATCGGACGTCGCATGTAGGCGCTATGTCTGATACAAGAAACCCCAAAAAATAATATTTATATTATTATTATTAAACTTAGACACTTTGTGCAACCAATCCACAAATCAAAGACTTAAAATTCTTAAACTGGCCTAAAAATTACTATCTTGATAAGAGGAACGCCTGGTTGTAGATGGTATGTCAAACGAACGCCCGGATTAGGAGAAAAGGGCGTTTGAAGCTGCCTCGACCCGACCGAACCGGTCCGACCTGTTCTGGTCGGTCCGCTCTGCTTGGGCCGACCTGCTCGGGCCAACTCACAGCCCAGTAGTGTTTATATTATTATTATTAAACTTAGACACTTTGTGCAACCAATCCACAGATCAAAGACTTAAAATTCTTAAACTGGCCTAAAAATTACTGTCTTGATAAGAGGAATGCCTGGTTGTAGATGGTAAGTCAAACGAACGCTCGATTTAGGAGAAAAGGCGTTTGAAGCTGCCTCGACCCGACCGAACCGGTCCGACCTGTTCTGGTCGGTCCGCTCTTCTTGGGCCGACCTGCTCGGGCCAACTCACAGCCCAGTAGTGGGGCTCGTCCTGCCTACTCACAACCTAGCCTGGTCCACTGCAGCCCAGCCCACTCCGCTACAGCCAGGCCCGCTCCCGACCGCCTCACTAGCCCTCCGCCTCGGCTCCCCTGTCGTCTCGCGTCAACACAAGACCCCCATGTCACTCGGCCTCCTTTTTCCACCTCGATCACCCCACCTGGCCGCCACGCGACTCCGCCGTCACCCCCGGTTCTGCCCGCAGCCTCTGAACCGCAGCCCTGCCACCTTACTCGCTAGTCGGCCATGTAACCGGCCTCGCCTCACACCTGGCTGCACCCACTCTGCGGACTCCTCCTGCAGCACGCAGCCACCGGCGCCGGTGCTCCGGTGGTCCCTTCTGCAAACCACTGAACCTCCTCTGTTTAACTGATCATGAACCCGAAACCAGATCGGTGATCCTCGCGATGAGAGTTTCACAGTGCTAGCCTCCGCTCGACGAGTCGTCAATAGTTTGATGCGCCCAAAAGTGGGCGACGAATATTCGTGAAGAACAGGTAAAGAACGGATAAATTTATAGGTCACTAATCGATGGTTGTGTTAGTGCAGCCATCGATGATTGATAACCAAAGTGAAGAAAATAACGAAAAAGATTTGATTTTTCAAGGAAAAACTCAAAACGGAGATAAAATTTAATGATCCTACCTCGAATCAGTTTGTTCGTGGTTGGCGGCACGTTCATCTCTATCCCATTGCGATCCTCAGATGATTTTTCAAAGGTTACTCCTTGATCCATCAAATAACAAAGGATAGAAGGAGAATTGGGTGGAGGGAGGATTAGGGCTAACCCTATTCTCGATTTCATAAACTTATTTTTATAGTAAAAACACGAAATACCCACCAACGGTCGCGGAAACCAAAACTCTCATGCCCCCTCATTTTATGAGGCACTTAAGAAAAACACCATGTTACAAACCCAACAACAGTCTTGGATTTCTAATACAAGTCCTCGATCAAAAGTTTTTTGATTTAACGTTCAAGATAAAATAATTAAGTTTAATTATTTTATTTATGATTTTTCCCCTAAGTGACTTCTTACAGAAGTTTCGCGCCGATAAAATTTATGCCTCTCCTAGGGTAAACGCCAAGTTTCAAACGCAACTGTGGCCTTGGATTTCTGATCCGAGTTTCTGTTTAAGATTTATCTCATTTTCTTCATGTGCATAGTATAAAACATACTTACTATTTTTATAAAATTAATTCTGGGCACACCAGGCCTCGGAATTGCACGTTGTCTCAACGCCTATCTCTGGAAATATATATAGAAATGTTTCGAAGTATTATAAGGCAAAAATTGGGTCTCTGCATCATTACCTCCTTTAATATTTTCGTCCCTGAAAAGAAAACTATGAAAAAAACTTGGGGTATCGGGCCTGCATCTGTCTCTCCCGCTCCCATGAATTCTATTGCACGTTTCTGTGCTACCACACACACAAATCAAAGGGGTGGTCCATCCACGTAAGGTCCACTCCTATTGATCCTTGATTGCCACTGGATGCTCTGCAAAGGTGGCTCCATCTTTAATGTCTAACTCACCCTAATCGATGATGTGCATAGGATCATGCACGTATCACCTCATCTGTGACACGTGAAAGATGATGTGCACCCACTCCAGCTGTGGGGGTAGGGCAAGGCGGTAGGCGACCTCGCCAACCCTCTGCACGATCTCGAACAGCCCAATGAACCTCAGGGATAGCTTGTCTCCCCGACCGAACCTCCGCATTCCGCATCGTGGGGAGACTCTCAAGAAGACGTGGTCTCTTGTTTGAACTCCAAGGGCCTAGGACGGTGGTCTGCATACGATTTCTATCGAATATGGGTCATCTTCATCCATTCACAGATGATCTTTACTTTCTTCGTCATCGTTTGCACCAACTATGGGCCCATGAAAGGTGTTGTCGTGGGTGCTCTCAAATGAAGCGTGATTTTTCGGGGTACTTGGGTGCAGCAGAGTGGCTGACCAATGTCATCTCTCAAATGAGGAAGTAAATTAAAACAACTTCTTAAAGGTATTATAAAAATAAAATAAAAGAGAATAAAAACACAACTTGAAAGGATGGGGGTTGTTTATCATTTATAAAACTAGAAGAAGTTTGCTGGAAGAAAATTGCATTTTTTATTTTTTATTTTGAAATGAAGTTCGATTAAAAAGACGCAACAAGAAGATATTTTTTAGAAAATATTTTAAAAGGCATGATCGATCTAACTCTACATCTTCACTCAATTATTTATCATTATCATTTAAATTAACATTCACTTAATTATGATCCCTTAATTTGTTAAATCCTAAACCCTATGAGAATTAACTTTACCACAAAGATGAAGTGAATTTAACTCTAGGCTAACTTCGAAACATGTAATTGCAGCACCCTACTTTGATTGATGTTCTAAGGTTAGCTTATGGTCAGTGGTAAATTAAGGCACATTTCCACTCTGGAAATTGGAATTAATTGAGTTTGGGGATTATATTTGAACACTACAAATTGATCCTATATGGTTTTGTATTACCGATTAAGTTCGCACTCTCACAATTTACACAAAATCTCATCCTCGCGTGTTTTTGTGTTAATTGTTCAATTGCTTGCTTAGTTTCAATTAAATTAAAAACTCAATTAATTGATCATATCATGTGAATTACATTATATCATTGATTCAAAATAAATGAATGTATAAGGATAGAGGTCGACCGATTACTAAAAAAACTACTCTTCCATGAGCAGTGTAGTCATCATAGAAACGTTATGCAAGTGCAAAGGTTTAGAAAGGGTATAACTCAATCTTGTTTCTACTCTTGAATTACAGCCCAAAGAGAAAGATTAAGAGAAGAAGAAAATTTAAAATAACAGAATAAGTGGAAGAGAAACTAAGAGTTTATTGAAAGCACGACAACATTACAACAAAGAAGAGGAAAAGAAGAATATTTTGGAGGAGATCCTAGCTTGGTAGCTTCCCTCCTCCAATTGTGAATTGAAATGGTGTAGAACCAATTCTCCTCTGCTCTCAATCTCCTAATGCAAGTTCTAACTCTCCAAATGAGAAAAACACCAATTTATAGAGTGGTGGGGAGGCTCGGTTCAAAGTGGTTTCAAGTGTGAATGGGGAATCTCGGTCAAATATTTTAAGCCAACTTGCACCGCCCATTTGACCACCAAATCGCACGAATCAGCTATCCTTCTAAAAGGATGATTTGTGCAAAAATGAGGCCTCGAGCTCCTCTCAAAATTTGGACTTAATCCAAGCACGGCTAAAGAAGTTATGGCACAAATACAAAACTCATGTTCAATCTGGCGAGTCCAGACCAACTTTGACTTCATGGCCCATTTGCGCCAACCAAATGCATGATTTAGCTCCAATGTCCTAAATGAAAGTTGTATCCCATTAAGTCAGAAACATATTTAAAAAAAATAAGTTCAAATAATACATATCAAAATATTTGTCTGAAATGCTATAGTGAATTTTTTAAGGGTAAAACTGGAATTTTCATCAAATTTTCAAATGAATGATCTAATCCAAAATATTTCACAAATAAAGACATTTACCACAATGTGAGGAAATTATATCATTTATTATCAATAAAATATTCAATAAAAATGTGTTTTATCAACTCCCCCACACTTACCCTTTTGCACTCCTGATCAAAACCTCATATCATGTATTTGAAAAAATTATGACAAAATATGCATATTCAAATTTATCAATCCACAATGCAAATATATGCAAAGTAAGAATCTCTTTAAGAGTCAATATCAATAAATTTTAAAGTCATTGTCTCATAAATTGTATCAAAACAAAATCCAATAAGATTCATAACACTAATCATAGCGAAACAAGTCATGGGTCTACCATGCCACTAATTCTCCACGTGTGTGTGTGTCAACCATTCCAAGCTCATAAATCCACACTTTATTCAGTATATTCAGGTCAACTAAAACAATTCTTCTTAGCTGGTTTAATTCACTGAACATGTTCTACATTCCTTTGCAATTGAATTTCAAGACCCACTCACTTAAGTATTTCCGAAAGTCAAACCTTAAGCTCACAACCTAGATATCCCCATATGTTATACATTTCATCACTCCCCTCATTTATTATTATTATTATTATTTTAAGTTGCACTTAGAACAAATCTCGCACTCAACTCTCAACCCATTTTTGATCTCCTCACGACACTAATTGTAATAATTGTAACAAGATCAAAGGTTGATGAAGAGTGGTTTTTGACCTGTCCAAGACACAACCCATATTTTTTTTGAGGGCGTACAATAGTCGGATAACAGGTACACGCGCATAGGTCAATTCGGTAGAGTAATGGAACTGATTGGAAGAGAAACGAATGTATGGATCAACTAATGAATTTTTTTACCTAACTTTATTATACCTTCAATTGAGTAGGAAAAATTTCGCAAGTCATGGTTGAATGAAAATTTGTGTGGAGAAATCAATGACACAATTTATCATGAACAAATATCACAAATAATGATGTCAAAATCTAAAAGGTTTTATAATGACAATCATTCATATCATCGACGACTTCAATTTTTATAAAAATCAACTCTTGATGGTGAAATCTTACTCATGCTTAGAATTCTATCAATGAATTTTGAAAACATGCATTTTCCATATGTTTCACATGAGAATCTTACATGATATATTTGTTTCTTCTTTTTTTTGATTTTTTTTAATTTTTTGTTTGTTTTTTTTTTGAAAATTTTAACCAAAAACTTAATAGAAAATACACACAAAACACACAAATGAAAATCCTAAATATCTGCCCCAAAATGTTGTCTTCTCCCCCACACTTAAAATATTGCATTGTTCTCAATGTGAACCAATGAGATGATATGTGCACCTAAAAAACATAATTTTAAATAGAACAAATAATATAAAAGTGAAAGGGTTAGGAATAGTCTGATATGCTCAAGTGATAATGGGGTCATGCAGTGTGATGAAATCCACTGCATAAATAGAAAGTCTCTCAATGTATTTCTGCAAGCGTTGCTCATTGACTGTGAAGCTCCTTCTAGTGTCCTCTTGCGTGATCTCCACTACACCATAAGGAAAAACATTAGATACAATATAAGGACACAACTATCTGGAATGCAACTTACTAGGCATCAGCTTTAGCCGTGAACTGTATAGAAGGACTTTCTCTCCAATATGAAACTCCCTTTGTTGGATCATTCTGTCATGAGCTGCCTTTGATCTTTCCTTGTAGAGCCTTGAGTTCTCATATAAGGACAATCAAATCTCCTCAAACTCTTGAATTTGCAGCTTCCTTTGAATTCCATCTTGGGCCAAATCCATGTTTCATTTCTTTATAACCCAATAAGCCCGATGCTCGACTTGCATGGGGAGATGACAGGTCTTCCCAAAGACAATCTGAAATGGGGACATACCAATGGGAGTCTTGTATGTTGTCCTATAAGCCCACAATGCATCATCCAAGCGCTTGCTCCAATCCTTCCTATTCAGCTGCATGGTTTTCTCCAAAATTTGTTTCAATTCACGATTTGAAACCTCAGCCTGGACATTTTTTGGGGGGTGGTATGGTGTTGATGTTTTGTGTGTCACCTCATACTTCTAAAAGAGGGAAGCCAAATTCTGATTGCAGAAGTGTGTCCATTGGTCACTGATGATGGTCTTTGGTACTCCAAACCTATAAAAAAATTTGTGTCTTGACAAAGTCTACTACAACATGAGAATCATCGGTCCTTGTGGTCTTAGTCTCCACCCATTTACTCACATAATCAACAGAAACCAAAATATACAAAAACCCAAATGAACTAAGAAAAGGACCTATAAAATTGATGTCTCATACATCAAAAATATCACATAATAGTATGGGTTGTTGGGGCATCTCATATCTCCTAGAAATGTTCTCAGTGTGTTGGCAACGAGAGCATGACTTACAAAACACATGAGCGTCATGGAATAAGCTAGGTCAATATGTGTGCGTGATGTTAAATCTTTCCTAGGGCTGCAGTTGGAGCTGTCTTATTTCATAGGGTGGAGAGATGTTCACATGCGATTGCCTATGCATCGAGAACACTGGATTCAGCCCAATCAAACTACACAACCACAGAAAATGAGTTTCTTGCTGTCATATTCGCTTTAGATAAATTCCGTTCATATTTATTAGGCTCTAAAGTAGTAACTGTGACATAGGAAGAGAAATCTTACTAAAATCTTTGATGAAGCACCGATAAAATCCTGCAGCCCTAGGAAAGATCTAACATCACGCACACATGAAGGATATGGTAAGGATGAAATAATATCTACCTTAGATCTATCGACCTTTATCCCATGTCTTGACACTACATGCTTTAAGACAATGTCATGCTCTACCATGAAATGACACTTTTCAAAGTTCAAAACCAGATTCTTCTCAATACAATGATTCAACACCTTTCTCAAACTACTTAAACATTCATCAAATGAGAATCCATACACCGTAAAATCATCCATAAATACCTCTATGCAGGTCTCAATAAAATCAGAAAAAATATTCATCATACATCTGTACTTGGGGCGTTGCAAAGTCCAAATGGCATCCTCCGGTAGTCAAATGTTCTGAATGGACAAGTGAATGTTGTCTTCTCCTGATCCCTCTGGAGCAATAGGAACCAGAAAATATCTAGAAAATCCATCCAAGAAACAATAGTGTGTTTTCTCAGCTAGTCACTCAAGCATCTGATCAATAAATGGGAGGGGGAAATGGTCCTTACGAGTAGATTGGTTTATTTTCCTATAATCAATACACACGCCAACTATTTTGCACCCTCATTAGAACTAACTCATCTTTCTTATTTTTAACAATAGTAACACCACTTTTCTTAGGCACGACCTGGATAGGACTCACCCACTGGGAATCTGAAATGGGATAAATTATACCTGCCTCGACCAATTTTTCAACCTCTTTTTTAACAACTTCCAAAAGGGTTGGATTGAGTCTCCTTTGTAGCTACCTAACCGGTTTAGCCTCATCCTCCAAAAGAATCATATGCATGCAAATGGAGGGGCTAATACCTGATATGTCAATCAAGGTCCACCTGATTGACTTAATGTTCTCCCTCAAAAGATTCAAAAGTTTTTCTTCATGTTCAAAAGGGAGATTGTTAGCAATGATAACAGGTAATTTCTCACCACTTAACATGTAACACCCCGAGATTTTATGAAAAATATTCTTTTAATTTCATTAATGTCTTGTGTTGTATGCTACACCAAGATTACATTGCGCTATACGCAACACCGTATTAGCTTGCAGTATACGCAACACTATTCTTGGATCGTGTTACACACAATTTTGATAATAGTTATTCTACGCAACATTGAGTATATATATATATATATATATATTCAATGTATAAAAGAAATATGGTTGGATTATGATATACGAAACAACGAAGGATTCTTGCACAGCACGCAACCCTGATTTGACTTGCATTACACGCAATCGCGACCTTCCTCGATAGCGTGTGTTGTACGCAATACCGGGTTTTACTAAACAACGATATATTATTATAATATTATTATGAACTAGCTGTTATGAATAGTATTAACTAAATTTTGAATCTTATAACATTATTATTCGTCTTACACATTTTCTAAAACATGGTATAAGAACAAAATAAATTTTTCGGGTAAAATAAGTATTTTTCAAAAAATGCAGTTTTGCCGCCTTTTGATGGCGCACCCACTTTAAATCTAGTTTTTGACATATTTATAAGTTCAATTTGACAAAATAAAATTCTTCTTTGGAATCATGAAATAAAAATTTACTTTGGATAAATTTTTCATATTATTCTGGTAACTTTCATATTTTAATGAATAGTAAAAACACGCTATATTTTAATTAAAAACAACTTTTTTCATCGCAATAATTTATATGGTTAAATTATAATATTGAATGGTTTTAAAGTATAAATAGAATATATTTTTACCATTTAATATAATTTATGTCATTAGCATTGATTCTACCTTGAATTCGTAGAATAAATCAATTCAATCTTTTGCAATGTTTTAAAGAAAAACTCGTTTTCTTTCGACAACGGGATTAATTTTAATTTAATTTCTGCAACTTTTGTGTATTGAATTTGGAAAAATAGATTCCATATTTGGAATCAGTGAATCCAAATTATGTTAATAAGCTACTTTTTATTTTTGGGAATTATGAATAGTAACTACGGTAAATTTTATTTACCATAGTTAAAGGTAAATTGGGTAATTAAGGGTAAATATAATATTATAAAATTACCCTAACACATGTCAAAATCCTATTGGATGACTAAAAGTCGACCCACATCACCTAAGGGTCGAATTAGATTCATTTAATAGACTTTTGTCCATGAAAATAATTTAATTATTATTAAAACCAAAGAATGTGACAACATGTCACTTTCTTAAATCTTATAAGTATAATAATTTTAATTTAGTGATACACTTCATGAAAATTCGAACATGAATAGTCTCCAGAAAGCTAATACAATTATCTACATCATAAAAATTTATTTAGAATTTTTAGGGATTAAATAATTATCATTTATTATGATACAAAGATGATGCAGTAATTATCTTATTAATGAAATATTGACATAATTGATGTTATAAATACCCAAATAAATGTAATTTCAGACTTTTTATGAAATCAACTAATTTTCTAGTTTAATATGACATGTTATTATTTATTTAATTTACTTTGTTCGAACTAATCATCCTGTTATGATTTTCACAAAAATCAATTACTAAATAGTGTCAAAATTGACATAAAATAGTTTTTAAAACAAATATTATATTATTAATTGTTATTTTATTCTTAAAAATCTAAGGTTCAGCCAAATGACTTAGATAAGGTTATATATATTAATAATAAACAACTTGGGGTTCGTTTGGCTTGATATAGTAAGTTTATTAACCTTATAGTGTAAGAAAACAAGAAGACACGGTAAAAGTAAAATTATCTAACTTAAAGTTAAATATAAATGATAAGGTTAAAATAGGAACCTAAACTTATCTTAAATTCTATTGGATGAAAGGATTTCGATCCATCCCCACCTTAGCTTCGAAATAAATCAATTTGGAGCTATTTAAAACCGAATTTGGCTTTATAATAAAATAATATTTTTAGTTATTCCAAAGGTGCCTCTCTCCTCCCTTATAAAAGGGCACCCCCTCCCCCTCTTCCTCACACCACTTTGAGCCTTCAAGCTCGGCCAACCCCTGCCAATTTCTTCTCTCCACTTCCCTAGAAACATCCTAGAGGTTCTGGTCTTCTTCAAAGACCTATTTTAGTGCCCTAAAAGGAGGTCTCAAAAAAGCACTTCAAAGAAGAGGTAATGTCCGTTACCAATTCTTTCATCTTTATTTCTTCTTCCACTTCTTCTTCTTTAGTTGTTTCATTATGAAGTAATAACATCAGTATCACTCATATACTGATATGTTATTATAAGTATGAAACAACCCTATTTCACCATTTATCCATCCTACGGAAAAAGAAATCACCGCGCGTGCGTACGTACGGAATACCGTCTCCACGCCGTGGTGTAATCTATTTTCCACCACCATCTTACTTGGATGGGTATAATGGTGTAAATAATGACTATATATGACTATTATAAAGTGATATTGATTCTGAAATAGTATACATACACTCCAATACAATTCCACGATCATAGGAACGATATCATCACTCGTGCGTACGTACAGAATACCGTCTCCACGATGTGATGCAACTCGTTCTACATGATCTTCATTTCATAATGATTATATAAATGAATTGAATGAATGAATATGATATATATTACACTAATACCATTCTGGAAATGAGATATCTATAACCTAAAGAGAAGAATAAGAATTTATTCGACAAAACACGCATAAGAACAAAAAGTAATAAACACCCGAATAATAAGTAGTAATGAAATATTACTAATAATAAGCTAAGAATATGACCATATATGATATCATAAAAATAAGTATGATTCTGTAATAAGTCAATAACATTATTTAAATCATTATACAGGAGGTTCGAACACGTACAAAGCATATCGGACCAAAGGTAAGGGAAATATCACAATCTCATTTTTATCCGAGATTGTTTATACTTTGGTATTTACTGGGGTGTATTTTATCATCCACATTCATGTTTCCTCAATATGTAGTATTTATATCCTTATACAATAGTTTATATCCAATTTTACCCTTCGTTGAGTTTTTAGTAAAAGATATGAAAGGAATCTTTTGTCGTTTTTCATACGAGGTACTTTTTGACTTTTCCGAAAAAAGTACGAGAAGAATGTTTTTTTTAACTTATACGGCATAAATGGATTTTTAAAACATTATTTCCAAGAAGTTTCCTTTACAATTTTTCAAGTTTATTTTTAATCAACTTCTTTTAGTTTAGAATTGTATGACATGTTAAGAAAGGAAAAGTGTTTTTGAAATAGAAAGGATATTTTCCTCAAAAATGGAGTTCAAGTGTTTTATCAAAATTATTTTTCATCTAAGATAATATAGGGTTATGATTATATCCCTATCATTACATTGATTTGATTATGTTGTGATTGAATTATTTTTATGAATTCATTTATCTTATATGAATTGTTTTATGATGTCACGATGTTTAAGAATTCCATTTTTATTACATGGGTTATGCAATGATGTATGATTTATGATTTTTGTGGCACACATAAGAATGGTTTCATTATGAGATGGGTGGGACTTATATCTCCCTCCAATGCATTGGGTAAAGATTTTATATCCCATGAGATAGACATGGTTGGAACGGTAGGTTATACCGGTTCAGTGAAACAGGACTGAAACGAGGGTGACTCGGTTCAGAAATGGACTTTGTCCACTAAGATAGTCTTGGCAATGAGTCTTGACTAATAAGATATGATTCTCTATGATTATGTGTGTATGCCACAAAGTTTCATGTTTTAAGTTATGATTATTGGGATTTCATTTCACTACTATGATTTATCTCATGTTATGAAATTATGCTCTCTTTTGCAGGTTAAGATTTCCAAAATGTTATGTTCTTATGAAAATGATGTGATTGATATTTCTTTTGTTTACCCTTACTGAGCATTTGAGTTCACTCTTTTATGTTTTCTTTTCCACAGGATATAAAGAAAGGTTTTAGGTAAAAAAAAGGAAGATCTTTATGGGAGATGTTGAATATCTTTCACCACGATTAGAAGATTATATTCCGAGTTTCCAAAGACACTAAACTATTACAATCCTTGTGTGTGTGTTTTTGTTATGTACTAAGTATTCTGCAAAAGTAATGTAATGTCCATGTACGTCAAGCTTCGGGTCTCTACATAACAAGTATGAGTATTTGAGATTAGGTGGCAATGGCTTGAGTTTTAATGTAGGGGGTGATGTATGGATAGAGAAATTGAAGGAACTAAAATATGTGCACAATGAACATCAGTATCAGAATATATATCACCAAAATCAGAGAATAAAGCATCAAATCCATTAGTATACTCAACAGTCATGTCATAATCAGAGTTCACATGATCAAAATCAGAATATGAATCCATTTCAAAATCAAATCTAAGGGAGTCTTGTGCATTAGAAACAGGTGTGGAAATACTCTTAGAAATCAAACTAGAACCAATAATCATAATCTCCCTAAGCATAGGACAATCAAATTCCATGGGGTTTTTTGTGGTTCAAAATGGGAGATAAAAAATGCAGAATGGTCCCTTGAGGGGTACTTCATGGAGTCCATAACATTAAATATAACAACTTCATCCCCAAACTCCATGGAAAGTGTACCATCATTGACATTTATGATAGTTTTTGCAGTTTTGAGGAAGGGTCTACCTAAAATAAAGGAAGCATGAGAACTTACCCGATTGTCCTCCATGTTAAGCACGTAGAAATCTACTGGAAAGATTATGTCTCTTATCCGGACAAGTACATCCTCAAGGACTCCCGCTACATATGTTGTAGCTCTATTTTCTAACTACACCACTACTCTCGTTGGCTTCAACTCACCAACATGTAAAGAAGAGAATACAGAGTGAGGCATCACATTTATGGAAGCTCCTAAATCACAAAGCATCAGAAAAGTCCAACTCCCTAATGGTGCATGGGATGGTGAATGTCCCCAGATCCTTGTACTTTGTTGGCATTGCTTGAGTCGGTGTAATGAGTGCTGACACATTCCTTCCAAGATTGATCATTTCATTTCCCTTGAGCCATCTTCGATTGGTACAAAGTTCTTTTAAGAATTTCGGGTACCTTGGGATTTTCTTGATGGCTTCAAGTAAAGGGTTGTTGATCTCCACACACTTGAATGTATCCAAAAATTCTTTTTGCATCGCCTCTTCAGTCATCTTCTTGGTTTGTACAACCCTGTTTGGAAAGGGAAGGGGTTTAGGAGGAACATCATTAATCTTTTGCTTACCTTTATCTTTCTCATTGGGTTGCTCATCAACTAGTTTTAAATGGATCTTCTCTAGAGTTGAGGTGAATCACGGTGGAATGATAGGTGCATATGTATCAGTTGTTTTCTTCCCACTTCTCAATGTGATGGCACTGACATTCCTCTTAGGATTTGGAGTAGGTTGGGAAGGTAAATTTCCAGAATTCTTACTTATCAGTTCATGGAGGGCGGTCGCAATCTGGATCATTTGAATCTTCAGCTCCCTCAGCTCTGAACCTTGACTCTTCAACTCATTCTATTGATTAAGAACAATTTGCTTCAAAAGGTCATCAGTGTTAGAATCTAACTTGGGTGGGGGATTCCCTTATTGTTGACTTGTTGATGTATGAGCTTCAAATCACCTTTGGGGTTGTTGGAAACCATGTTGGTAAGGTGGAGGCTAATGGAAGTTTTGTTAAAAAGATGGTCTTTATTGTTTTCCAGAGTCATACCTCAAGTCTGATTGATCCTTCCACCCTTGGTTTTATATTGGAGCAAAGAAATCAAGCTTTTTGGGGGGATATGGTTGTTGTTGCTGCTGATATGATCTCCCAGGAAACACTGCTGCACAATCTTTCGTTTCTTACAGTTTGGGGCAACAGTCAATTGGGTGGTTTGTCTCAGTGCAAATGTCACAAGGCCTTGAAGGAGGGAGTTGGAATGACTTTTGAGCCAAAGCAATCTGTCTCACCATAGTGGCCAATTCTTCTAACTTGGTATCAATTAAGTGACTCTCAAAAGGACTTACCTGATGTACTCCCCTGACATGTGGTGTACCTCGATCGCCGAATTGTTGGGAGTTTTGGGTCATCTTGTCGATCAATGCACGTGCAGCTACTAGTGTCTTGTCCACTAATGCTCCTCCAGCTGCGGTATCCATCATGCTCCTCTCCATAGGTGTGAGTCCTTCATAGAAGTATTGAATGAGGAGTTGCTCACTGATTTGGTGATGTGGGCAGCTTGCACACAACTTCTTGAATCACTCTCAGTACTCATGCATTGACTCCCATTGAGTTTGCTTGATCCCCGAGATCTCCTTACGAATGAAAGTGGTACTTGATGCTAGAAAAAATCTCTGCAAGAAAAGACGCTTAAAATCATTCCAACAAGTTACATCTTCAGGTTGCAAATAATACATCCAATCTTTTGCAGCTCTATCAAGTGAGAATGAGAATGCTCTTAGTTTGATTTGATCTTCAAAAACATTTCTTGGTTTTAAAGTTGAGCAGACCACATTAAATTCTTTAAGGTGTTTATTGGGATCCTCACCAGAGAGGCAATTCTCGAATGGTTGATAGTTAATATCAGGTGCAGCCAATTCTCGAATGGTTCTATTAAGTTCGTTGTTATTGTTTTCAGCCATTGGTTCTTGTTTTAGGTTTGATTTAGAAGTGTTTCTAATTTCAATGTTCTTAGAGAGGAGGAATTCTCCAACTGGTTGAATGTTGAAACTTCCCGTAGACTGAGAATGTCTGATTCGAGGCCTAAGGCTGCGTTCAATCTCAGGATCAAGATCTAAGAGATCTTCAGGATTATTTCGTGTCATAAATCATATAAAAATAAAGAAGAAGGAAAGTGGACCATAGTAAAATAAAAATGAGAAGTTTGAGTTGATGGTCCAAAAATAATAAGAAGAAGAAAACCAAAGAAGAGGAAAAATTCAGATTGGGTAAATAAGGAAGAAAGAAGAGAAGAGAATAAAATGTAAAATTAAATAAATACCTCTAAAGGGTTGAAATAATTACTTACCTTCCCGGCAACGGCACCAATTTGAAAGGTGTTGTCATTGGTGCTCTCAAATGAAGTGTGATTTTTTTGGGTACTTGAGTGCAACAGAATGACTGACCAAGGTCGTCTCTCAAAGAATGAAGTAAATTAAAACAACTTCTTAAAGGTATTATAAAAATAAAATAAGAGAATAACAATACTACTTGAAAGGATGGATCATTTATAAAACTAAAAGAAATTTGCTGGAAGAAGATTTCATTTTTTTGTTTTTAATTTTGAAATGAAGTTCGATTAAAAAGACGCAACAAGAAGATGTTTTTTTAGAAAATATTTTAAAAGACGTAATCAATCTAACTCTACCTCTTCACTCAATTATTTATCATTATCATTTAAATTAACATTCACTTAATTATAATCCTTTAATTTGTTAAATCTCAAACCCTACGAGAATTAACTCTATCACAAAGATGAAGTGAATTTAACCCTATGCTAACTTCGGAACATGCAATCGCAGCACCCTACTTTGATTAATGTTCTAAGGTTAGCTTATGGTCAGTGGTAAATTATGGCACATTTACTCTCTGGAAATTAGAATTAATTGAGTTTGGGGGTTATATTTGAACACTACAAATTGATCCTGTATGGTTTTATATTACTGATTAAGTTCGAACTCTCACAACTTACACAAAATCTCATCCTCGCGTGTTTTTGTGTTAATTGTTCAATTGCTTGCTTAGTTTCAATTAAATTAAAAACTCAATTAATTGATCATATCATGTGAATTGCAGTATATCATTGATTCAAAATAAATAAATGAAGAAGGATAGAGGTCGATCGATTAGTAAAAAAACTATTCTTCCATGGGCAATGTAGTTATCGTAGAAACGTTATGCAAGTGCAAAGGTTTAGAAAGGGTATAATCCAATCTTGTCTCTACTCTTGAATTCTAGCCCAAAGAGGAAGATTAAGAGAAGAAAATTAAAAATAACAGAATAAGTGGAAGAGAAACTAAGAGATTATTTAAAGCACAACAACATTACAACAAAGAAGGGGAAAAGAAGAGCATTTTGGAGGAGATCCTAGCTTGGTACCTTCCCTCCTCCAATTGTGAATTGAAATTGTGTAGAACCACTTCTCCTCTGCTCACAATCTCCTAATTCACATCCCAACCCCTCCAAATGAGAAAAACACCAATTTATAGAGTGGTGGGGAGGTTGGGTTCAAAGTGGTTTCAAGTGTGAATAGGGAATCTTAGCCAAATATTTTAAGCCAACTTGCACCGCCTATTTGACCACCAAAACGCGTGAATCAGTTGTCCTTCTAAAAGGATGATTTCTGCAAAAATGAGACCTCGAGCTCCTTTCAAAAAATTGGGCCTAATCCAAGCACGGGTGAAGAAGTTATGGCCCAAATACAGAACTCGTGCCCAATCTGGCGAGTCCAGACCAACTTTGATTTCATGGCCCATTTGCACCAACCAAATGCATGATTTAGCTCTAATGTCCTAAATTAAAGTTGTAGCCCATTAAGTCAGGAGCATATTTGCAAAATTTTAAGTTCAAATAATACATATCAAAATATTTATGTCTGAAATGATAGAGTGAATTTTTTAAGGGTAAAACTAGAATTTTTATCAAATTTTCAAATGAATAATCTAATCCAAAATATTTCATAAATGAACACATTTACCACAATGTGAGGAAATTATATCATTTATTATCAATAAAATATTCAATAAAAAAGTGTTTTATCAGCCCACAAGAGAGATGACTCCCCAACCTTCGTCCAACACAAAGGTGGCATGTAGGGTCTCCCGTATAGGGCGTCAAAAGGTGTCATACCGATGGTAGAGTGATAGATTTTGTTGTACGCAAACTCTACCAAAGGCAAGTGATCCTCCCATCTCCGGCTGAAATCCAACATGCAAGCCTTCAGCATATCCTCCAACACCTGGATGGTGTGCTCGGTCTGCCCATCAGTCTGGGGGTGAAAGGTTGTACTCCTCCGCACCTGGGTCCTGAATGCCTCATGCAGGCCTCTCCACAATCATGACGTAAACCGCGTGTCACGATCGGAGACAATCGTCGAGCATACCCCGTGAAGTCGGACGATCTCTCGTACGTACAAATGCTCCAAACTCTCCACCAAACTCTGCTCTCTGATAGCAAGGAAGTGTGCCGACTTCGTGAGTTGGTCCACTATCACCTAGATGGCGTCATGGCCCTTCATTGTGCGTGGAAGACCTATGATGAAGTCCATGGATATGTCATCTCATTTCTGCTCCAGAATCTCAAGAGGCTACAACAAACCCGCCAGAACCTGATAATCAGCCTTCACCTACTGACAGGTGAGGCATCGTGAGATGAACTCAATTACGCTACGTCTCATGTAGGACCAGCAAAACTGTCGTTGAAGATATTTGTACATCTTCCCCACACTGGGATGTGTAGCTAAGGGAGAAGTATGGAACTCTCATATCACCTCCTCCTGCATTGCGACTAGAACCACTATTTTCCCCTAGAGCAAGATCTCGTGATTCCCTTCTTCAGAATATTCATATGGTGTGTCGCCTATGGATATCTAATCACACAAAACTTTGCAGTCGATGTCCCCCAGTTGGGACTCTTTCACACACTCAAGGAGCAAAGGGGTCGGAACCATCAACTGCAGAAAAATTGTACCCTCCTGCTCCACCAGGGTCAGCTGCAGGGAAGCTAACTGCTCTGAAAATTCTCACAATAGGTGAGCCTAAGACTTCCTGCTAAGGGAATCTGCTACAACATTGTTCTTCCCTAGAGTGTAGACTATCTCAAAGTCGTGGTCCTGTAGAAACTCCAACCAGCGTCATTGCCTTAGATTCAGGTCTTTCTAGGTAAAGATGTACCTGAGACTCTGGTGGTCTGAGTAAACCAAAAAATGCTCTCCCAAAAGGTGTCCTCAAGGTGAATACTACCATTGTTATCTCTAGGTCTTGAGTCGCAAAGTTCTACTCATGGGGTCTCAACTGCGTCAACCCATATGTGATAATTGCCCATTGTCAGCACGTAATCGAGCCCAACTCCCGAGGCATCGCAATATACTATGAACTCAATGTCTTCCTCTGGTAGTCTCAAAACTCGAGCGCTCGTCAATCTCTGCCTCAACTCCTCGAAGGTCTTCTAGCACTGCTCAGACCAGATAAAAGGTTGTCTCTTCCACATTAGAGTGGTTAAAGGGGTTGTGATCCTGGAGAAGTCTTACACAAATCTCTTGTAGTACCCATCCAAACCAAGAAAGTTTCGCACCTATGATGCATTCTTGGGTGGTTCCCAAGCAAGCGCAGCTTCAATCTTCACTGGATCCACGGCTAAACCTTCCTTACAGATTACATGCCCCAAAAAGTGAACAGCATGTATCCAATACTAGCACTTTAAGAGCTTTCTATAAAGTCGGTGCTCTCAAAACAAATCAAGAACCGCCCTCAAATGCTCTGCATACTCCTCTCACACAGAGTAAATGAGTATGTCGTCGATGAAGACAACAACAAACTGGTCCAAGTATGACTCGAAGACCCAGTTCATCAAATCCATGAAAACAACGAGGGCATTTGTCACACCAAGGGCGTCACTAGGAACTCATAATGCCCATAGAGACATCGAAAGGCCAACTTTGAAATATCAGCCTCACGAATCCGTAGTTGGTGGTAGTCGGATCTGAGATCGATCTTGGAGAACCATATCGCACCTCGCAACTGGTCGAAGAAGTCATCAATTATCGGCAAGGGTTACTTGTTCTTTATCGTGGCCTGGTTCAAGCGACGATAATCCACACAAATCCTTAGGCTTTCGTCTGCCTTTTTCATAGACAAAACTGGAGCTGCCCATGGGGCACACTGGGTCTGATGAAACCCTTCTCGCAGAGGTCCTCCAACTGTAACCGTAGCTCTCAGAGCTCAGTGGGTTCCATTCGATATGCCACAGAAGATATCGGGGCAGTCCCTAGTTGCAAGTCAATATAAACTCCAACTTCCGCCTCAGAGGTAGTCCCAAAACGTCTTCGGGGAAGACGTCCATATAATGCTTCACAACTGAAAGAACCCATATGTCTAAAGAGTATGTTGCACCAAGGGTTACGCTCACTAACTAGTGGGTATAAGGCTATAGCCTCCTGCTCACAACACCTAACTGCCCTGCTATGAGGTCTCGTTCTCCGAGAAAGGAGAACTTCATCCCATCAGTGTGCATGCATCTAACTAGTCTGTGGCGACAATTAATCCGGGTTTAAACTACAGAAAGTCAATTCATGCCCAAGATGATGTCATAAGGTCTCATCGTGATGACCAGTAGGTCCCACGTGAACCACTCCTCCAAATGATAGCTCGCACTGTCGGCAGATAAAAGACACGGAAGAAGCACTTTCTGTAGGAACCTCGAGACAAAGCCATTGTGCTAGCACCTCTACTAGGAGCTCCAACTCCCGTACCAGGAGTAATGAGATAAAAGAGTGGTTGGCGCCCATGTCTATTGATACTAAAGCAAGATTAGAATAAACATAGAGCGTACCTTAGATCATATCGTGCGTTGGAGGATCACAGACATCCATAGCATGCAGCTGTTTGCGGCCCCGACCGTCAACCCCCTGAGCTTGACGTGGGTCGTTCGGTGGTGGTGGTGGGAGGATCTCATAGCGTCATCCCCCATCTCTAGGTCCTCTTGCTCCTCTACCAGCATCGCCTCCCCGGGGACCCCCCTATCCCCACCTGGGGGATCCTTGATCATGGTACTGTCTCTGCCATGGTGGTCCACCTGCTACCTGCCTGGGATGCTCAGCACGCCTAGTCGGACAGTCTCGTGCCATGTGACCCCGCTTGTCACCAGTATAGCATCGGCCCTCTCTGGGAAGACCTGAGCCTCTGCACGGCCCTGGTGTTATCTGACCATGTGTCTGAGCCTGATCATGGAAAGTTTTCATGTGTTGAGGCCTTATCAACTGACATATGCCAACCGTTGTAGACGTCGCAGCTCTGTAGCGACCAATGCCAGTCCCAGCTAGCTGGCGCCCCTCTGATAGGAAGCTCTCTGACACAAGTGCTCGCTCCAGCACCCCAACATAGGTGGGGGTGCACACAAGGGTACTATGCTGGCACGGATCACTCTGCGGAGTCCTTGCCCAAACTTTCATTCTCGGAAGTAGTCATCGCAGATCACATCCAGTGAATACCTAGTCAGGTCTATGAACCTAGACGAGTACTCTGTCACTAACATCCCTCCCTGTCGAAGCTCCTGAAGCTCCTGAATTCGAAAGGAGCATAAATAGGAGGAGAGTACTCCTCATAGAATAGCTACTGAAACTCATCCCACGAGAGTGTCAACTCGTCATGCATTTGAGTAACCAAATTCCACCAACGTCCAGCTACCCTGTGGAAAAGATTGGTTGCTAGAACAACCATCTGATCTTTCGGTGTCCGGATAAGCTTGAAAATATAGATCACCGACTCCATCCAATCCTCTACTGCATGAGGATCTGGCTCACCGCAGAACCTCAGTGGTCTATGGCGCTGGAACTCGCGGAGTGCGCTCAACCTGTGCTCTTCCTCAGTCTGCTCAGCTGGGACTATCTGCTGCTCAACGGGTGGAAGTGTTGCCACATGTCCACCTGGAGGAAGGGGATTGCATGGTGGACCCTAAACTGAGGCCTCGTCGCTCACAGGGTCGTCGTCGCGAACCAAAACTGGTATCTTGGTTGGCTGTCATCGCGGAGGCATCCAGAAAGTTATCAAGGAGTATCGTGGTCAGATGAGCATATATATATATCAAAAACAATGGGGAGTTAACTCAAGAAAGACAATCAAAGACTCAATCTTATATGATGCATGTAACATTGTTCCCTGCAACAAGTGTCTCGTTATACCGAGTCGACAAGTGGGTAATTAGGGTCCTGGTGAATGGATATGTCAGCCACCCGCACCATCATTGGACTCCATGTCCTAAGAGCCACTCTCGAAATACTACAACATTGTTTCCCTAAACCCAACCAATATCTTTTTAAGGAAACGTTCGAACAACATCCCAAGGGTCGAACCACCTTTGATACCAATCTTTCACGACCCGACCCATGCTAGGGCTCGAGCCGCAACTACCCCAAGCTCGTCTCCATAGGCTAGGGGTGGCGACAAGCACCGAAGGCACAACAAACTTGGGGAGACCTTTTCCTAAGTACATGTACACACGCACACAACCACTCAATGCAAAAGTGCATAGGGAAAGGAGTAAAAGATGTTACACTGTTGTAAATAAACCAAACATGCATGGACCACTAAACAGTACGAGTACAGTAATGTAAACAGAAAGGAAAAATAAGAAAAATACACATCCAACCAGAAAAGTGTCCTAACCTGACAGAAATAGGAAAAAGGAAAAAAATTGAGAGAGCCTCACTCCTAAAATCCAAGCTACGACCACCGTATGCAGTCTAAGCACCAGTATCCCTAAGCTCCCTGAAGTCACGATCAAACGTGTTTGTTGTCTGCATAAGGCACGATATGTTCGGAAAAAGCCCATGCAGAGGTGAGTATAAACATACCCAGTAGGATACCCTGAAAAGAAGGGGGAGCAGTAAGAGATACCATAGGAAAGGAAAACAGTAGATGGAACAAAGTACAATAAAAAAAAGTGCACCTCAACCCAACAAGAGAGTGAGGTAAACTCATACAAACACAAGGAGTTATAAACGATGAGAAGATAAACTTCTCGTCGAGTCTTCACTACCTATAGTAGGGGAGTAGACTCATTCAACCACGATAAGCTAGACACGGAAAGCACATGGCATACTGCGCACGTCTTCGCCTCTCCTGGAAGGAGAGTACCAAAACTCAAGGAGTGGGTACTGAAAAAAAAAAGGGTGTGTATATATATATATATGCTCAGTCAAAGAAGCTCAAACGAGAGAGTAAGGGGATCTTCATCTTATAGCTCAGTCTAAGAAGAAGAGTCGTCAATAGTTCCAGGAGTATCCATCAACGATGTTCAGCATCCCTCGCGCCTGCCCTGAACATGCAAGTCAAAGGTACTCAATCATCACACTTCGATACTATCCGCATTGGGTGGCACTAACTCGCCCTCACGGTTTTAGGTCGCGTCACAAGGACGGGTCTTGGTGGGAAAAGCGCTCCATTTACTCATGAGTACAAGGTTACGTCACTCATGTTCACCCCAGCTGTAATGTTCCACTCTAGCGTCATCGAGGACCCATGCCCAGTCTGGATGGAGGGTTCCACTCTAGTGTCATCGAGGACTCATGTTCAGTTTGGCTGGAGGGTTCCACTCAGAATAGGTCTAGGACTCATGCTCAGCCCAGCTGGAGGGTTTCACTCTAGTGTCATCGAGAACTCATGTTGAGTCTGGCCGGAGGGTTCCACTCAAAATAGGTTGAGAACTCATGCCAAACCCGGTAGGAGGGTTCCACTCTAGTGTCATCGAGGACTCATGCCCAGTCTGGATGGAGGGCTCTACTCGGAATAGGAAGAGGACCCATGCTCAGCCCGACTAGAGGGTTCCACTCTAGTGTCATCGAGAACTCATGCCCAACCCGATTGGAGGGTTCCACTAGGAAGGCCCGAATGTCATCGCATGTCCACCGATGTCATCGAACACTACTTACAGATGTGTTATGCTCGGAACACCTTGCATCATAATTAAAAAGTCAAAACTAAAGTCATCATTGCATTCTACACGGAAAAACAAGCAGGATGGGCTATTTGCTTGCCCAAAACGGATAACCGGTGAAAATGACACTTTTCACCGCAAGAAACCCGAATGGTGCCTGATCACTGCTTGTTCACTACCATGGATTCTCTTCAAACCCATCAAAATGATCTTCCACCGATATTCCTTTCATGTTTCCACATTTAATGAGATCACAAATAAGGCACTGCACATCCAAACGGATCACACTGCTGCAATCCTTGCAAAAAAAACGTGTGGGATCGACACCTCATTCGTCCAAAACGGGTACCTGGTGAAAAGACTACATTTCACCGCAACACGCACGAACCAGGCTTTGTGGGGCCCACACTTTGTCTTCGGTTTAACCACCTAAAATTGATCTTGAAACGTCTGCCTAAAAACTAGGGTTGTGTCGTTACTAACGGCGCGTTAATCGGACTTTGCATGTATGTTTGATACAAGAAACCCCTAATAATAATAATTATATTATTATTATTAAACTTAGGTGTTTCGCGCAACTAAGCCACGAAGCAAAGACTTAAAATTTCCGAACTGACCTAAAAAGGCCTGTCTCGATAAGAGGAAGGCGTGGCCACAGATGACGTGTCAAACAGACGCCCGGATTAGGAGAAAAGGGTGTTTGAAGCTGCCTCGGCCCAACCGAATTGGTCTGACCCATTCTGGTCGGCCTGCTTCGCCTGTGTCGGCCTACGGCCCAACCGTGGAGTCCAGCCCACCTGCTCCCAGCCTGGCCCACTCCGCCGCAGCTCGGCCCGCTCCTGGCTGCCTGGTTGGCCCTCCGCCTCAGCTCCCCCACCATCTCGCGTCAACGCAGAACCCCCATGTCACCTGGCCTCCTGTCGCCGCCTCGATCACCCCGCCTGGCCACCACACGGCTCCGCTGTCACCCCGGGCTCTGCCCACCGCCTCTGAATCGCGGCCTCGCCACCTTGCTTTCCAACCGATCGCACCGTCGGCCTCGCCTTGCAGCCGACTACACCCGCTCGATGGACTCCTCCCACGGCACGCGACCACCACCGTCTAAACTTGTGGTCTCCGCGATGTCGTTTTCACTAGCGTTGGTGCTCCAATGGTCCCTTCTGCAGACTACTGAACCTCCTCTGTTTGCCCGACCATGAACCCGAAACCAGATCGGTGATTCTCGCGACGAGAGCTTCACATTGCCAGCCTTCGCTCGACGATCCATCGGTGGTTTGATGAGCCCAAAAGTGGGCGATGAATATCCATGAAGAATGGGCGAAGAACGGATAAATCTATAGGTTTAAGCACGGATTGATGGTCGTGTTAGTGCGGTCATCGGTGATTGATAACCAAAGTGAAGAAAATAATGGAAAAGAGTTGATTTTTCAAGGAAAAACTCAAAATGGAGATAAAATTTAAGGATCCTACCTCGAATCAGTTCGTTCATTGTTGACGGCGCGTTCACCTCACTCCTGTTGCGATCCGCCGAAGATTCGTCGAAGGTTCCTCCTTGATCCGTTGAAGAACGAAAGAAAGAGGGAGAATTGGGTGGAGGGAGGATTAGGGCTAACCCTATTCCAGATTTCATAACCTTATTTTTATAGAAAAAATACAAGATACCAACCAATAGTCGTGGGAACCAAAACTTCTACACCCCCTCGTTTTATGTCACACTTAGGCAAAACCCCCTATTATGAACCCAACAACGATCTCATATTTCCAATCCGAGTCTCTGATCAAAAGTTAATTGATTCAACATTCGAGATAAAATAATTAAGTTTAATTATTTTATTTACGACTTTGCTCATGGGTGACTTTTCTCACAAAAGTTCCGCATCGACAATAGTTATGCCCCGTATAGGGTAAAAACCACGTTCCGGACTCAACCGTAGTCTCAGATTTCTAATACGAGTTTTTGTTTAAGAGTTATTGTGTTTTCTTCATGTGTATAGTATAAAACATAATTAATATTTTTATAAAATTTGTTGTTGGTTTTAGGTGTTTGCGGTCTTGTTTTGGTTGAATCTGCTGTTGGTTTTAGGTGTTTCTGCGTATTTTTCTTTGGATGGGATTCTGCATGTGATTCTGTTGTTTGTGATATGGTGAATCTGTTGTGCGAGAGTTATGCTGGAGGAGGTTTTGGTGGAGGTTTTGATTTTGCAGTATGTTGATTTGGAAACTTTGATTTTGTGGATTGGTTTCTGTGATTTTGGCTTCTGGCGCAGCGGTCAGTGGTTCTTGGTCAAAGCAACCAATTCTCCTGCAAGGGTTTGCTCAAGAAGAGGTCCAAAGCATGATGTTTTCACCAGATCAACGATATCCGGAATTGGATGTTTGAGAGGGTATGGCGATTGTCATCAGTACCAAGCCGGTACAACCTTGCACAGGACAGCTAGTCGAGCAGCGTCGAGGTGGTGGAAGCTGATCTAACGTTTTTGATGTTGGAGAGAGGCTTATATTGCAGACTTGTATTTGGTTGTTTTTGGCCTTGGACCTTTGGTCTGCGGGGCATGTTGATGTTGTACATCCTTGGTGTCATGTTAGGCTCCCCCTAAACCCATAAAAGGGAGTTTATTCTAATAAAAAATTAATTTTCAGTCAATACATAATAATGAAACCCTTGAAGTCATATAATAATTCACTCACATTTTATGCCACACTATAGTTTAACATATTTCTATGAGATGTGATATATGAATAATGTTCAAGGGTTGCATCATTTTATGGTAAGATTATTATTGTGAAAACCAAATCATCTTTAGAGAATTCTAACCATAGAAATAAACTATTATCTAAAGGTTCTATTTTTTTTGGAAAGATAACATTGATACATGACTTCTACCTAAGAAATGCAGTCCTTGTATAGAGATTTGTATCCCCTAGATGAGCAAAAAAAATAATGGCATGTCATGGGGAATTGTAGGTAGATTCACAACATCCATCCTATTTATGAACCATATGCAACAAGATTCTAGGGGTTGCATGTTGTGTAAAAAATGTACATGATTCGCAGCCTCACACGGGCTCACCTTGCAGGAAACAAAGAATCTATTTGTTCCAAAAATGATGAATGCATAAATAAAAACTATAAATTTAATTAAATTCATTAAACATGGACTTATAGTGAATACATAGTGTGTAATTGGAATACAAACCATGTCCCACATAAATTATCACATGGATTGGACACTTCCTTGCTAACTACGGATGAAATGCGATAACATGAAGAAATTAAACAAGATATTGCGATATTTTAGTAACCGAAATCGCAAAACGTAGATTTAGGGCATCCGCGAAATAGAACGACCGAAATCAAGGCGTGTGAGGCATACTAGTTGCGAGTCGATCAGATAGATGCGCCGATGAAAAAGACGATGAATGAAGCTAGCAAAACGAGGCTGGAGGCCATGGGATCGAAGAATCGATTCTAGAGTTTCCGCCCGAACGAAAAACACCGCAATGACTCAAAACGGGGCTTCATAAAAAATTTAAATGATTTATCACGTCAGATATATAATAACTAACGTGATAAAGCAATGATGTTTGCTTTATCATGTCGGTTATTCTATAACCAACGTAAAAATTGGCTTTATCACATCAGTTATAGAATAACCGACGTAATAAATCAAGATAATTCATTTTTAATGTCGGTTATAATATAACTGACATGACAAATACTTTTTGTACTAGTGAAATCTTGAGGTAACACTCCTTGAGATGAAATCGGATTTCCAACACCAAATGCAAGAGCTTACAACTGCAATTGGACAATTGAACACATTGGTTTGAAGTTCAAAAGGGAATTCTGAACGAGAACAGGAGAAAGAGAAATATGTAGTAAAAGGAGAAGGCGAAGGAAGTATGAAAGTCATGGAAACACCGAACAGACTAAGAGTCGATGTTGATCTACCAAGGGAGGACGAACACAGTTAGCTGAGCACGTACGCTAAACAGATTGATGTCATTGTTTTCTGGAGAAGATCTGATATCGTGGATATCACGAGCTGAAACTTATTTCTCTTTACACCAAACGCGAGAAAATTTGAAGGTACCGTTAGCATGGATTTGTATGGAAGGGTTGGCTCAATATTATATGATTTCATTAAAATCAGTACGTTGTGCAGAAGAAGATCCATTAATACACCTCAAGGAGTTGCGGCAAACAGAAACAATGGACTTTTATATTGATGAGTTTAAAAGAGTAGCAATGCGGATACCTGAACTTACAGAGAAGTGGTATATGAGCATGTTTATTGGATGATTAAAGGCTGAAATCGGGAGCACTGTTATGACACGTGAACCACCAAATAAGGCCAGACTGTTAACTTTAGCACGTCGGGTGGAAAGGGAGTTGATAGTTAAGAGAATTCTCAAACAACCTCCACCACGAATTTGGGCGGCTAGGAGTAGGACGACTATGGAATTCAAACATTGTGTGAACAGTGCCACCTATAGAGGGACAAGAAAGGGAACGAAAAGGCGAACCTGCACCTCGATGGAAAGGAGTACGCAATCTATCACGTGAAGAGTATGAAGAGAGAAGGTCTAAAGGACTATGTTATACATGCGGACAAAAAGTTCGCACCTGGACACAGGTGTCCTGACAAGGGATACAAGCTTATGATATGGGAGTGTATAGAACCATAAGAGGAAGCAAAGGAAGATAGTGAATACTGAGAAGAAAAGAAAGAAAATACCGGCGAATATAGAGTTAGAAATGTTGGGAACCGCAATTTGTTCACAAGGTCAACTGACAATAAGGCGGAACCAAACCATGTTGTTGGAAGGATAAAATGATGGAGTACCAGTGATTGTTCGGGTCGATAGTGAGGCTAACCATAATTTCATTTTGAAGCAATTGCTTAAGTCGCTTACAATACAGATTATAGAAACAGCACCTTTTTATATATGCATGGGAGATGGAAACGAATGAACATGGAGTTTAATTGGAAGGGGCGGATTGTGATGCTCTAGGGAATTGATATAGAGCAAAGGGCTACCGGGAGCATTATAGGGATATTTGGATAGAGGTAGTGTACTTATACACGAAATACAGTGGGTAAAAACAAAAGACAACGGAGAAGAAAGGGATAAGCTTACTCCAAAGCAAAAAAGAACAGCTAAGCAATTTGTTACAACAGGATGACATAATATTTGAGGTACCGAAGGAATTGCCTCCACCAAGGGAAACAGATCACGCGATCAAATTGAAGGAAGTATCGGATCCGGTTAATAAATGATCATATGAGTTAGCATATCATATGAAAAATGAGGTGGAAAAGCAGATACAAGAATTGTTGGCACAAGGATATATCAAACATAGTCATAGTCCTTATTCAAGTCTCATAATTATGGTTAAGAAGAAAGATGGAGGTTGGAGGATGTGTGCAAATTACCGAGCATTAAACAAAAGAACAGTACTGAATCGATATCCAATACCAGTGATAGAAGAGTTTATGGATGAGTTATACAGAGTTGCATATTTCACTAAGATGGACTTAAGAGCTAGATTCCATCAAGTCCGAATAAAGGAAGAGGATGTGGAAAAAACAGCATTTAGAACCCATGAAAGACATTATGAATATAAAGTAATGTCATTTGGGTTAATGAATGCTCTGGCAACCTTCCAAGCGACGATGAACTCAGTTTTTAAAACAATGTTGAGAAACAGAGTGCTAATATTTTTTGATGATATATTGATATATAGTAAAGACTGGCTGGAACCCCTAGAAAGACGGTTGGAGGTGCTACATATTATGGTTCAAAATTTTCTATCTGCTAATGAAAAAATGTTCTTTTTGCCGGAAGAGTGGGATATTTAGGCCATATTATTACTAAGGAGTTTCTATGGATCCAAAAAAAAAACTGATGGTTGTTAAGCAGTGGAGGGAGCCTAAAAATGTAAGAGGTAAGTGGTTTTCTCAGCTTAACTGGATATTATTGAAAATTTGTTCAGAATTATGGAAAAATAGCTCGTCCACTTACTTCATTGACCAAGAAATGGGGATACAAGTGGACAAGGGAAGCCCAAGAAGCTTTTGAAAAACTTAAGTGTATGACTACAACACCTGTTTTGGCAATGCCCGATTTTACCAAGCTATTTGCAGTGGAATGTGATGCTTCCAGGTATGGAGTCAAAGCAGTTTTAATACAAGAGGGTAGACCACTAGTGCTTTTCAGTAAAGCATTGTCAGATACAACTCTTGCAAAGTCAGTTTATGAGAAAAAGTTGATGGCACTTGTGTTGTCCATACAGCATTGGAAACAGTACCTGTTGGGGAGACGGTTTGTGGTGTATACAGACCACCATAGCTTGAAACATATGTTTAGTCAGCGGCTATTTTCTATGGATCAGCAGTGCTGGCATGCAAAGCTAATAGGGTACGATTTCAAAGTGGTATATAAACTAGGAAAGCTAAACAATGCACCAAATGCATTATCATGTATGAGGGAAGGACAATGTCTAACTATGGTTGGATCACAGCCAACTTGGAAGGAATTTTAGATAGTGCGAAGAGAAATCCAGCAGGACAACCGATTGGGCAAGATAGCTGAAGATTTACAACAAGGCAAGATAAGTATAACTAGGTATACTATCCGGAACGGTCTACTGTATTTCAAAAATAAATTGGTATTAACCAAGCAGTCAGCATTGGTTCTGAAGATGCTACATTACTATCATTCTTCACCCACGGGCGGACATTTGGGCTATCTAAAAACTTATAAGCGGATAGCTAATGCAGTGGTATGGAAAGGGATGTCTCGAAGTGCAATGAAATTTGTCTGGGATTGTGCAATTTGTCAGAAAAGTAAATGTGAGACACTTAGCTCAGTTGGTCTGCTTTAGCCTTTAACAATTCCAGCTTTGGTATGGGAGGAAGTAACTAATAGATTTTGTGTTTGGGTTCAACTAATAGATTTTGAGTTTGGGTTCCCGAAATCTCAGGGGTATGATGAGGTGCTTGTAGTGGTTGATAGGCTGAGTAAGTACGCCTACTTTATCTCACTCAAAACATCCTTATACTGCTAAAATTGTGGCAAAAGTTTTCTTGAAAGAAATAGTAAAATTGCATGGCATACCCAGAACGATTATCAACGATCAAAATCCTTTGTTTACAAGTTTGTTTTGGCAAAAGATTTTCAAATTGCATGACACAACATTAAAGATGAGTTTCTCTTACCATCCGCAAACTGACTGCCAAATTGAGGTTGTAAACCGATGTATGGAAGCTTACTTGCGTTGTTTTTCTACTGATCAATCCAAACAGTGGGTAACCTAGCTACCATGGGCAGAATATAGCTACAATACATCTTATCATACCTCAACTGGAAAAACACCATTTGAAATAGTATATGGCCAACAGTCCCCACAACTTGTCCAACATGTGAAAGGAGAGGCAGTGATAGAGGTAGTGGCTATAGCACTTTTAGATCGAGATGAAGCATTAAAACAACTTCAGGAGAATTTACATCGGGCACAACAGCTTATGACCAAGTCAACTAACCAGCATCAATAGGAGGTAACTTTCAAAATAAAGGATTATGTTTGGGTGAAATTGTGCCCCAATCATCCATGTATGCTAACACGAATTAACAGAAAGTTGGCTGCAAAGTTTTATGGGCCTTTCCGAATAGTAGAGCAGATAAGGGTCGTTGCATATAAGCTACGCTTAACTAAAAACAGTAAAATCCACCCAGTTTTTCACATTTCACGGTTAAGAGCACATGTGGGTTCTGTTCGAGCAGAAGAAACATTACCAAAAGAATTTATTGCTCAAGGAGAATTTCCGGAAACAATTCTGGCAACACCATATCAAGGTACTATTCTCCAATGGGTTATTAAGTGACGTGATTGTTCTCACAAGTAATTCAGAATTAATTTCCTACCACCCACCTTGAGGACGAGGAAAATCAAAGAGAGGGTATTGATAGAGTAAAAGTGTGTGGGTTTGATGATAGAGTTGTTGATAATTTAGATGGAAACCAACTACCAAGACCACCGATTTAGATGGAAACCAACTACCAAGACCACCTATGTTGCATACCTATCATAGGAGGGGGAGCAAAATGGTTTAGTTTGTTGGTATTCTGTTAAACTACAGTTGGTTTGTTAGTCTGTTGGGTTTGCTATTTCTGTTTTTTCTTAAATGTTGGATAGATATGAAAATAAATAATTGTTGTCTTAAGAGTTATAAGTACTAGGGGGTGGTAAAAGGAGACCATTCGGTCAGTGAAAATTGACAGACAGTGATCTCAGCCTATTCTAGAGAAAAACGGACAGGAGAAGCTTACTATAGGCTATGTACTGTAAATTTCCAAAGAAATTGGTTAGTTTTTCTGGATCACTTGTGCCTTATTTCTCTAAATTCTAGATTCACCTAATTGAACCCTATCAATCAATATACTTGATAAATCTTTAATCTAATTTAAAATCTTTTTAAAATTAATGGATAACATTAGGGAGAGTCCACAACATTCTCATAGTTAGCAGGGCGATCAAATAAATCTTTAATCAAATCACCTTCAGAGGGATCAACCCCCTCCAGCTTTGATGCAGCCTTGACAGAGGCGTAAGGGCATCCTTCACGAAAGCTCTAGTGGTCACTGCCCTCCTAATACCAGAATAATCCTCTGTTTTGGAGGAAGAGACTGTCATCAGTCAGTGATAAGCAACTATCTTTATAAGCCACAGCATCGGGAGCCACCAAAGCAAGACCATATTGAAAACCAGAAGTAGCATTCAGGTAAGGTCATCCACAAATAGATCGTGTTCAACAGAAACCACCTTGCCCAAGCATAAATGGACTAGAAACACCCGAATTCGTGTGAACATTCACGGAGGAAGCAGCACCTAATTTAGATAAAGATGTGTATCAGATGAAATCAAAAATGCACAACTTGCAATCTTTACAGTTGCTTTGACTTCAACTGCGTCAGCATGATCAGGAACAAGCAACATGGGAATCGGAATGACCACCATACCAACAGTTTGCTTGACCGCTTCAGAGGGAAGGGATGTTCCGATCTTCTCTGGCACAGGATGTGATGGTTCATCCTTCTCGAAGAGCCAAGATCTTCTACAACAGCAAAGTTGGTATTGTTCCTTAGCTTATCCACTAAAAACTCCACCGAAGCCTTCCTTGCTTGGATTAGGGGTGGTTAACAAGTCTAAGGCCAGCAAGTTAGTCCCGCCAGCCCAAATTTGACAGGTGGGCAGAACTAGAAAAGAATGACTCATTTTAAACGAACGTAAGTGGGTCAATGGAAAAAAATCTGGAGTCTCAAGTAAACCAGCTTCAACAAATGCAGGCAAACATGCAGGTCAAGAATAATTTTCTCTTTTTATCATTTTCTCAAGCCGCGATATGTCAAGCTCGCCACTTCCAACAATGATAGATGGTCACTCTGAGAAACTGAACAATGGTCATTCTGTCCGACTCTAGAAACCTTACAAAAAACAAGGCTGCTCAGAAATCCTTTGCATTTCAATGAATCAGTGTTTGGAGAAAACCCCAAATCATCAGCATCCAAGAGAAGTCATCATAGCCAGCCAGAAAAATAAATGAATAAAGGGAAAATGATAAATTAGACCAAAACTGGATTTAATTCCAATGAAGGGTCTGTCACTTACAAACACATCCAGAAAAACAACAGACAGTCCTTTGTAGAAATTAAATTCTTGTTTTGGTCCGTAAGTGTCATTTTCCAAAGAATAAATTGAAATGCTCAGCAACACCACAGGATGGAAAAAATGAAAACACAAAACCAGCTGAGAAGGATCGGTTGAGAAGGAACCAGAAGAACATGCACATAAAGAAAACACACTTCACTCTGATTTAAACACTGACTTGCATGAAAACATGTAGTGATTAAAAAACAGACTTGCGGGAGTCAGTACTTATCAAAACCTGGAATCCATAAATTTCTATATGCAGACAGCATACACGAAAGGCAAGTGCACCGATGCCATGGCTTATTTCTTCTTGTCTCCAACTCCAGCCAACTTGAACGAGGAAAACCCAAGAAAATGTTAGTTCATGAAGAAAGCTTGTTCAATGGATAACTCAACGACAAGGGATCATCTGTGATCCTGCTCATCTATAATTTACTGGGATACCATTCAATCAGGTAAATGACAATGCTAGGAGAAGATATCGGCCAGTTGAAACATGGTTGTTGCATTGTAAATCAGGAGTATAACTTCATTTGGATCGGAACTCTTTGCAGGTTCGCAAATGGAAATGAAAAAACTTGGAAGGCCTCAACAGTTGCAACTACCTCATCTTACTGAGCACGATAGCCATCTCCTCACGCTTCTTCTTTGCTCTCTTGTGAGAACCCGGCTTTCCTTTATCCACTTTCAAGGCACACTTGTCGTTTCCAACTTTAAAAAGCTCAGTGATTCGCTTCTCCTAAGGAGAAAATCCAGCAACCTGATCAGAGACCTCAAGAAATGGACTCTTTTACTTGTTCTCTGGTTTTCCATGGTTCCGTACAAAAATTAATTGATCTCATACAAAGGATATTTCACCAGCACAGTTGAATATTTGGCAAGATGAGTTACAGAAAGAGCAACTTACACCACTTCTGTCAGAAGGGCGTGGTTCGTTACAATATGACCCTTGTTCAGACCCACAAAGAGGCCGGTATTTGGTTGTTTTGAAACCGTCACCTGATGAAGTGAACATTGGCTAGGTAAAAACATATTCATCTTTTAATCCATATTACAACATGAATGCTTGAATCAGTAACAGAACAGTAATAGCAGCAGCTTCAATACAACTGTAACGTGATACTAGATATGATAGCGTCCCTGCAAATCTAACACAGAGCACTGTAGAATATCGCTTTGTAAATTCATGAGAAGACATGAATTGTGAATAGGGAGGAGGAACGAGATTTTTAGCAACACTCTCAAAAACACATAGAACCCTTCTGACTAGACATTGGATACCAATACCGTCAGGAGACTCCTGTGTGTAGGTCAACTAATAATTGTTGTTGAATTTTATTTTGGTAATTATCCAATTTATCATCGGAAAACTTTAATTTAGAAATCCCTTTGTCGTTTCAGGATGAAATGCTGGCAAACAGAACCAAGGAATGGGTAGACATCCCAGATCATATATCAGCATTTCGAATCTAAAAACCGCTGAACAGTAACCAGTACAAAAAAAGTCATACAGAATAAACACAATGCTTGGAGCAGGGGAAATGGTGAACCTAAAGGCTATGGGGAAAGAGAGATGGGAACTGAACCTTATGAAACGCGAATCCCGGTCAGAATCGGGCTGACCACGCTGAAACTCACGTTCGGAAGACCACGCCTCGAGAAGGCGCAGGAACTAGGGTTTCGCCAGACGGCGGGATTTACATATGCGGGTGCACGCTCAGCACTGTCTCCGTACCCCGGTATTGATGGGTAAATAGACAGTTAAATGAACTATCAAATTGATTATAATTTCTTGAAAAACAAAACATTTTTATTTATAGATTTGTGTTTATACTAAAATAATTTGTTTGTTATAAAATTTAAGGATCCATTTTGATCTTGAGTTTTTTTTACATAATTGTTAACTAAAAACTGGAATAAAAATAACGAGATGGTTAAGTCAAATTGAAAACCGTAACCGAAAGAAATAAAAATGGTTACTGGGTTTATTTATTAAAATGATAACCGAAAAAAACATATGATTATCAAATATTGGTTTTGGTTGTAACTAAAACCGATATTCACTCACCCATATCCCAATAATTTCAAAAAAACATACTTTTTAAGGGAGATAATTAAATGATGTCAATTCAAAACACACTACTGCATAATTGCACTTATTCAATGCCACCATTTACGAGCGTTTAAAAAAACGTTGATAAAAGGATCCATTTTGATCTTGAGTTTTTTTTTTACATAATGGTCAACTAAAAACTAAAATAAATATAACTGGATGGTTAAGTCAAATTGAAAACCGTAACCGAAAGAAATAACCGAAAAAAACATATGATTATCAAATATAGGTTTTGGTCGTAACTAAACCGATATTCACTCACCCATATCCCAAGAATTTTAAAAAACCATACTTTTTAAGGAAGATAATTAAATGATATCAATTCAAAACACACCACTACAGAATTTCACTTATTCAGTGCTACCATTTACGAGCGTTTAAAAAAACATTGATAAAAGGGGTGTTTTCATCAAGACTGATTAAAAGTGATGATAAAATATCGTCTTTATCAGCGTTATTTTCATCGCAGGTAAAATCGTCATGTATCAACATTTTTTTAACATTGATAGAGGTTATATTTATCATTGTTTTTCTTAATGGTGATGAAAGGTGACGTTAAAGCTGGGGTCGAAGCCTCTTTATTATTGAAACAAAGGAAATAACCTATTTTTTTAGAGTGGAGGAGACCCATTACATGGCTCGTAGGCCTAGTGGGTATTAAAGTCCATTACATGGCCCTGAAGACCCAAATTTTTTGCCCAAAGACCCATCGGTGAATAATATTGCTACAGTTCTCGAGTTGCTACAGTAACTGTTGTAGTGTCCGCCGCCGCTACAGTGTCTTCGGTGCTACAATACACCATTGCTATAGTATCTGCGTCCAATGGGTTTTGAACCCTCATCCTTGATGTAGTGTTACAGGGTGCATACCACTAAGTCAAACTCCAACTACATGAAATGTGACATCGATTAACAAAATTATGTATTGTTAAAAAACATATATATTATAATTTATATAATAGTAAATACATATGTACACTTAATATATAATATATTTAGTAAAAATAGTTTATAAAATAATTAAAAATTAATATTAATTAATAATTTGTATAATAATATCAAGTAATAGACATTTAACAACAATTTCATGGTCGAAACAAATAATAAATCAATTAATCTATTAAGATAAGTTGAACACGTGACTTCAACTTCAAACGATCATAACTTTTGATTCAGGTGTTCGTTTGAGATTAATGAGATATCAAATCGAAACTTGTGAAGAGATCGACGTCGTCTAGACTAAGAACTTTACTCCCTCGTTTTTCTCGGTCAAAAAAGATCCGAAAGACCTCCAAAATTGAATTTTTAGTTGAAATATCCTAATTTTTTAATATTCGATGGAATTTCAACTTTGTTTAATATGGTTTTCTTGTCTTTTTTCGATGGAGACTGAATTTATTATCCGGGCTTACTTTCATATAGATTTTATGGTATTCAAATTTTGTCATTTTCTATATTATACTGTTATTTATAACTATATATATATACATATATTTACATATAAAAAACTAATTGTATAGATAAATATTTAAACATATTTACATGTAAAATATATTTTAAAACATACAAACCATATGGAAATCATTATTATCCATTTTATTTAAAATAAAAATGTATGGATATGTATACACCTATACAAATGTATATATAATGTTTATATATAAATACACGTGTGTGTGTGTTTGTATTAGCAAACGCGTATATATTTATTTATGTATTCTAATAATATGTAAATAAATATATATATATATATATATATATATAGATACACACACACACACAACATATTTTATAAATGTAATTAAAAATAATCATATAAATATATATGAATAAAAAAGATGCATTTAAATATATATAAATAGAATGATATGTCATAAAATATAGAAGAAATCAACATGGAGCAGCGGTGTAACATCTCGCCCCTCACCCATTGGCTTGGGAAGAGGCAGAGGTGCTATTGATCTTAGGTGGCATTCCCAGGACACCAAAGGCTAACAATAAATGTCAAGGGCTTAGTAAACCGTTGAGGGATGATTTGCCCTGAAGAACACATGATCTGATGAAAAGAAACAATACAATAAAACCCAGCTAAATGATGCATGAATGGTAAATCACACAACTCAATGAAAAACCAATATAAACACAATATCAGAGTACATCGAAAAAAGAAATAAAAGAGCAAGGCACAAACTCCAAATTAAAAGACATTGTTACCCAAGCAGCACCATCCGAGACCAAGATGCAGGCACTCCCCAGCTCCAACTTCAACAACCAAACCATGACGTCAAGGATCACCACTGGAGAAGTATGAAACATGACCCTTCCCTATATCTTGGTAGATGAAATCTGTAAATGCACCAAGATGACCAAGCAAGGGATGAGTATATCACTTGGTAGGATTTCCCCAAAGATTTACCAACACACATTACTAGAACAAGAACAAGTTAGCACATTTTATATAAAAGAGAGGGTGAGAATATCAAAACAGTTTATCAAAATGAAACAACTAACACAAGAAATCTAACAAAATCATTACTTCCACTTTCCCTTCCACTTGGCATACTCATTCCATGTTATATACTCACACACACATGCATGCTGAATGATCATTCCGACACTCGCGAGCAGAAATCTACCTTTCACCAAGTTGTCATTAGGCGATATCCCCTTATGCCTCTCTAGCCGACATCGATCACCAAATCTATTTCAACAAGGATTTATACAATGCAATATGAACACACACCACTATGTATGCCAAGACTATCATCCATATTAAATAGTTTTCCACACAAAACATTTCTTTTGAAAAACCAAATCCTTTGAAAACATTTAATTAAAACATCTCATGAGTATCTTTCAAAACTACCCTTTTGAAATCACAACAAAATAAGGGTTTTCCACATAAACTACTCAATAAATTTCCAATCAAAGCAAAAGGACAATTTAGCAAGATTCAAGAAATTATTTTCTAGAGCAGTAGAGCAGGAGAGAAGCCACCTACCTTGATTATGTTTTCATAAAGGATCTTAAATGATTTCGTGAATCAACCCCTACTTCTTGTTCCCTTTAAAAAATCCACAAAGATCTTGTTGACAGAATTCTAAACCCATATATCCAATCTTACAGACCGATCTATGGTTCCATAAGAGGTAACCTAAGGAGATCCAAGATGATAAAGAATAATGGAACCCTGAATTTTGATTTCCTCAAACGAATGCACGAAGATTTGTTTTCAACGGAGTTCAGATATCAAAGATCATCGAAAATCACCTAGGGTAACCTTAGAAGATGAGAGGATAGAGAAAGGTGGCGTATGAGGATTTACAACCACTAGACTTAATAAAAATCATAGGGCCCGAATTATGTGTGACATAAATTGATAATTTACATCGTAAATTTGTAACACCATAAGCTTCTACGGTACGTTTCTCTTTGAATAAAACAATAGCTCGCGCTGTACGCAACTTCGAGTTCTAGCACACAACGACCAATCAAACTAGCCGTTATGAATAGTAATACCCACTTTTTGAAATTTTATAAATTTTATTTTTCAAAATGAACTTCATTTTTGGATTCGGAATATCAAAATTAGCTTAGGTTTAATTTTGGTATTTTTCTGAAAACTTTCAATTTTTGATGAATAGTGAAAAACACTGCGTTATTGTTTTAAACCGACTTTTTATTTAAATTTATTTTAAGTCAAAATAGATACATAATACCTATATTAGTTCAATGTAATTCATTGAAGTAATTTTATAATAAAATTATATGTATAAAATTTTATTGAACTTTTTACCATTTTTTCCCACCTTCTATGCATGTTAGCAGATTTGCATAAAACATAATTTTACCGCTTCTGTGAATTGAATTTCAAAAATCAGAGTGACACGGTTTATATCAGTAAGTAAAACGTGGTTCAATAAGATGAAAATAAATTTTGGTGAATAACAACTTTTGACTTTTATTTATTACAGTTAAAAGTAAATAGGGAAATTAAAGGTAAAAATGATATTATAATTACCCTAAAACATATCCCAATTCTACTGTATAAGTGTATTTTTACCAAAATAAATCTTAGGAATAAAATATGATCATTTTTGTCCCCTTGTATTAGATTAGGACATTTATTATTATTTTATTTAAATAAGAGTTAAAAGTGTTAAATTCAATGTTTAATAACTAAACCATTTTTAATATAGGGTTACACATAAGATAAATTCGACTATAAATATTTATTAGAAATCTAAAAATATTTCCTACATAATGGTATTTTATTTATAATTTTTATACATTAAATAATTTAATTTATTTAAGACACAATGATGATGTTGTAATTACCTTATTAATGAAAGATTAAAATAATTGATATTATAAATATCCAAATAAATGTAAATTGATACTTTTGATAAATTCCAAGAATTTTATAATTTAATATGACACGTTAGTGTTGATTAAATGATTTTTTAAGTAATCAAGTTGTTAGGAATTTAACAAAAATCAATTATTAAATAGTGTCAAAATTGACATAAATGAGTTTTTAAAACAAATACTATATTACTGGTTGATATAATATTCTTAAAAATATAAGGTTTGGATAAAGGAATTAAATAAGGTTATATATATCAATAATGAATCACATGGGGTTCTATTGGCTTTTTATAGTAATTTTATTAACCATTTATTATAATAATAAAAAAATACATAGTAAATGTTAAACTATTTAACCAAGAGTTAAATCTAAAAGATGAGATTAATATGGTGACCTAAACCTATCTAAAACCTATTGGTTGAGATTATTTAGACCCATAACCACCTTATCCTCGAAATAAATCCTTTTAGATTCATTATAAATCAAATATGATTGAATAATAAACTAATATTTCAAGCCTTTCCTAAAGTGACCCTCACCTCTCTTATAAAAGGGCACTTCCCCTTCTCTCAAAATCACACCTCCAAATCCATTTGGATCAGCTAAAACCTGCCCAAATATCCTCCCAACTTCCCTCAATTCAACCTAGAGGCCTTACTTTGATCATAAATCCAACCTAAGGATACTTTTGATCAAATCAAAAGGAAGAATCCGAAGAAGAGGTAATAATTTCATCACCTCTTTCTAAGTTATTTTATTCTTCCACTTCCTCTTTCTTTGTTGTTTCCATACCAAAATAATAAATCCAATACCTTCTACATACTATGATGTTATTATAAATATGGTACAACCATATTCATTATTCTATCCATCATATGAATGAAAAAGTCACCATACGTGCGTACGTATGGCTTACCATCTCCACGTTGTGGTGTAGTTTGTTATTCAACACTTAATTATTTGGATGAGTATAATAATGAGTAAAAATGATGTAAATAATAAATATAACATGTTAATTATTCTTTATATATGATATAACATCCAATTATATATGATTTCACCATCAAAAGAATGATATTGTCGCTCGTGCGTATGTACGACTTACCGTCTCCACGACGCGATGAGATGTCATTCCCCATCATAACCATTCGAGAATAATTTTCATTTGATGATTAAAAATAATTTTTAATAACATAATATAATTATGGATATGAATAAGATACATCCTATCCATAACAAACCTGACTTATATAACAAAACATATAAAGGAAAACGAATCAGTCAACACCAGAAATGATGATACTACTGAAATATCATTAACAAAGAAATATTAGAAGATCATATATGATATCATATTTGTGTATGTGGTTATTGTATAATTTAATAAAAATTATTTAACTATTATACAGGAGGTTAACATACCCTCGACCAAGGACAAGTATAAGGTATGAGTTAATTTTACAATCTCTTTATTATTCGAGGTTGTTAATACGTAAGTATCTACTGGGACTTCTTTATCATCCACATCTGTGTTTCTTAAAAATGTATTTCAAAACATTTTTACTATTTCCTATAATATGGGTTAAAGTAATTTATATCCTTGTTTGATCTTTTATGAAATGTTTTGAAAGGAATATTTCTGTCATTTTCCAAATAAGGTACTTTATGACCTTTTCGACAAAATTAAGGTAAGAATGTTTTTTTAACTTATACAACAGGTGTGACTATTTTCCACCATTATAAAACTGTCAAAGCTTCACTTACAATATTATAATAATATTTTCAAAATAAATGTTTTCTTTTATAATTATGTGACTTTTAAATGATTTCAAAAAAGAAAGAGATATTTCTCTCAAATAGTTTTGATTTCATCTATGTCAACATCCTTTGATAGATTTTACACTTGTTTGAAGTTCATTCATTATGATACAAATCTTCCATATTTTATTTAAGGTTTTGTGATATTTTTGACTATGGATGTGTTATTTTTATACCATTCATGTTTTATGGTTAAAGTATTAACATTTCGTATGCTAGTTTTAATACGAATGTTTATGTTATGTTTCAACCTTTTCATATGAGGAATGCATTGGACTTAGTAAGTGACAGGTGGAGCCCTCTATAGCTCCTCGATGCATCAGTAGGTCTCATGAGACAAACTAGTGTTTTGGCACAAGACCTTGACAAAATTTTATTTGTAGTCTTGGCACGAGACCTTAACTATGTGGTTATGATGTCCACTATTATGCATTCCATCATTATGAAACTGGCTATTGATATTGCATGTGATTATTCGACTAGTAGAATATCCATGTGAATAATTAAATGACATTATTTGATTTATATTTTCCATATTATGCTAAAGTTTAAGTTTAAAAGGCTTATGTTTTAGTCTTATACATTGCCTTAAAATTTTTATATTTATTTATGAAAGTTTCTGCTATATTGTTATCTTTACTGAGCATCTGAGCTCACCCCTTTCTTATGTTTTATTTTTCTCAGGATGCAAAGAAGTATTTTACGATTAACCTACAGGAATAGGCTAAGGGATAAGAGTGTGTTTAAAGGGGACACAATGATGTTGTTTTTCTTTATTTGATGATGCAATGTAAAACTTATATATGTATCTAGTACTTCCAAGGCTACTAAAATGATCGGTCTTTTGGGACATGATTCCTTGTATCATGCCAATGTTATGTGATAATGCACCGAATCTAGGTAACTGGGTCCAGGGCATTATAGTTGGTATCATAGGAAGTTTAGTACAAACCTTGGAAACTAGATTTAAAAAAACTCTGATTAGAGAACATTACCATAAGATAGACTTTAAGGATTAGTATGGAAGAACTTCCTAGAATTTTGGTAATGTATAGATTTTGTGTATTTTCCAAGAAATATATCCCTGTCTGGATATGATCAGGTAGAGGCAGCTCTGGCACAAATATACCTAGGAGTGAAAATTCCGACAAGGAGTTTCGGGCTTGAGCCGGGGTATCCTGGTACACAACAATAGGTCTTGCTGCACTCTTGGTTACGATACTCCCAGGGGATATGCTTAGGATAATTCACATTTTATTTACAAACCATTATGAAGGATTTATGAGTATATAATTCCTCAAAGAATTTTTGTTTATGATTATGGATTATATTCATAAACTGTTCAATTTATGTTAGGTGTTTTACATGTTTGGAATTATGTATTGCGATTCATAAACTAATCTAGTGTATTCCATTATTTAGAAATGGTGCCTAGTGGAAGGAATGAAAATCGTATCAATGCACGCAATCCATGCAGGGATTTCCCTCCTACTCAAGATAATTATAGTGAAGCTGGTGATACAACTGGTGGTGATCAACTTATCACCATACCGGGACAACTCACTCAGGTTATGAATAATAAACTTACCCATATGGACCACCCTGATCCACAACGCGGAGGATCAATGTTAGACCGCTTCATGAGGTAAGAACCAACAACGTTCAATGGGACTACAAATCCATTTGTAGCTGAGCAATGGATAATCTCATTAGAGAAAATATTTCATGCTTTGGGGAGTAGCGAAAGGGAAAAAGTTATCATGGCAGTTTATCGCCTCACGGGAGATGCAGATCAATGATGGTCATTAATTCAAAACACAAAGAAGGATGAAGAAGTATCAAGTATGTAATGAAGGGAGTTTAAAGATATTTTCTTAGAAAAATACTTTCCTCGTGACCATCGAGCGGATATGGAAAGACAATTTATAAGTCCGATGCAAAAGGAAGATGAGAATGTCGCAAAGTATGAAGATAAATTTACAAGGTTAGAAAGACATGAAACAAATTATATACGTAACCCAAGGAGTAATATTGATCATTTCTTTGATGTGTTTAAACCATTTCTCCATCGAGCATTATTCTCACAATCCTTCTCATTATATGAAGATATTGTCTCATGTGATATCAAGACAGAAAATGGATTCTCTAATTTTTATGGCTTTAAAGGAAAACAAGATAAGAGATCTACTGAACACTCTAGAAATGGAAATAAGGGGAAGAAGGGAAAAGTTGAATATCCATCCTGCAGTAAATGTGGGAAGAAACACCCCGATACTTGCCTGAAGGGAATGCGAGTCTGTTACAAGTGTGGTGAAAAAGGCCACCAAGATCATGATTGCAAAGGGAAGAAAGTGGCTGTTAATGTTTAATGCTATAGTTGTAAAGAAATGGGACATTATTCAAATGAATGTCCTAAGAGTCAGAGAAAATTACCTCATAAAAGGACAAGGGATCAAGGCCAATCTTATGAGATCACTACTAATGAGGTTGAAGCTCCAAAAGACGTGGTGATAGGTAATTTAATAGTTTCCTTAAGTTTAGACAATGCTTTATTTGATTCTAGATCATTGCATTGTTTCATATCTTCCAAATTTTCTATGAAAATTAGATATTTCCAATTTAATTTAACAAGGAAGTTGTCAGTCAAAACTCCTAAGGGAAGTACCATTGTAATAAATTTTTGTGAATCAGTTCCCATTAGGGAATATAAATGTTATTTATCTGCTAATATCATCATCATACCCATGATTGAATTTGATATAATTCTCAGTATGGATTGTCTTTCGGACCATGATACAAAAATTTATTGTAATAATAAGGAGGTTACAATTTTCGATGACGATAAAAAGTACCTTATATTTAGAGCAGAAACGTCACCACCTGATTCTTATATAGATCCACCCCCATTAGCTCTACTAAATTTAATTATTAGGGAGGAAGAGAGTGAAATAACTATGAGTGAGGAAAAGAATGTTCAAATAGAGGATATACATATTGTGCAATAATATGTTGATGTGTTTCCAGAGGATTTACCTGGACATCCTCCAGAACGAGAAATTGAGTTTTCTATTGATTTAATTCCTGGTTCAAAGCCCATATCGAAGACCCCTTATAGAATGACCACTGTGTAATTAGTGTAACTAAAGAAACAACTAGAGAAATTGAGTAATAAGGGATTTATTCGCCCAAGTGTTTCTCCATAGGGAGCACATGTCCTTTTTGTTAAAAAGAAATATGGATCTATGAAGTTGTGCATTGACTACAGGGAGGTCAATGCTATAACAATAAAGAACAAGTATCCCCTACCTCGCATTGATGATTTATTTGATAAAATTTATGGAGCTCAATATTTTTTAAAGATTGACCTTCGATATGGATATCATCAGTTGTGTGTGAAGAAGGAAGACATTCCAAAGACAACATTTTGAACCAGGTACGGGCATTACGAGTTTACAGTAATGCCTTTTGGGCTGACTAATGACCCTCTGTTTTCATGAGTCTAATGAACAAAGTTTTCAAGGAATATATTGATGACTTTGTAGTGGTAGTTATTGATGATATCTTGGTATACTCCAAAATCTAAGAAGATCATGAAAATCACTTGAGCATTATTCTAAAGACTCTTAGAAGAAATGAATTATATGGGAAGTTTAGCAAGTGTGAATTCTATCTTTAGGAGATTTCTTTTCTTGACCATATTGTCTCTAAGGATGGAATCTTTTTTGATCCTTCTAAGACTAAGGAAATCCAAGAATGGCTAGAACCGAAAAATATAACTAAGGTACGCAGTTTTATCGGTTTAGCAGGTTATTATCAACACTTTGTCCAGATTTTTTCCTGATTGGCTAACCCATTAACCAAGATCACACGTAAAGGGGTTAAATTTTTTTGGAAAAAAGAGTGTGAATAATGTTTTGAAGAATTGAAGAAAAGATTAGTCAATGGTCCTATATTGACTCTACCATCGAGGAATGATGAGTTTGTTATTTATAGTGATACTTAAAAGAAAGGAAATGGTTGTGTCCTTATGCAGAATGATAGAGTTATTGCATATGCATCACAACAACCAAAAATTCATGAAAAAAACTATCCCACTCATGATTTTGAGTTAGTAGCTGTAATATTTGCTTTGAATATTTGGATACACTATCTCTATGGTGAAAAATGTGAGATATATACTGATCACAAGAGCTTGAAGTATATTTTCTCACAAAAAGAACTCAACAAGAGGCAAAGGAGATGGCTCGAGATACTCAAGGATTATGATTGCACTATAAAATATCACTCGGGGAAGGAAAATAAGGTGGCAGATGCTTTGAGAAGAAATGATCATGGAGCTTTAAACAAGATGAGAGTTGAAAGGGATCCTATGTACATGAATCTAGTAAAGATGGATATGGGAACAACCATGGAAGGTGAAACATCAATACTTTTTCAAATGGTTTTTAAACCATATTTAATAGAAAGGATAAAAATTTCTCAGGTTGATGATGAAGAGTTTCAAAAGAAAATTAATGCTGTGAATGATGGGAGTTTGATCGAATTCATATATGAAGATGCGATTTTGAAATTTGGGAAGAGACTTTGTGTTCCTGACATACCTGATATAAAAAGGGAATTGTTGGATGATGCTCATCGCTCCAATTTCTCTATACACCCTGGTAACACTAAGATTTATAGAGATTCGAAGGAACATTTTTGGTGGGACAACATGAAGAGGGATATTGATGATTATGTGTCAAGATGTATGGTTTGTCAATAAGTGAAAGCTAGAAGACAACATCCTAGAGGAGTCATGCAACCTCTTCCCACACCCGAGTGTAAATGGGATGATATTACAATGGACTTTGTCATGGGGATACCAAAGAATCCTAGAAGGAATGATGCAATATGAGTCATTGTTGATCGTCTTACCAAGCCAGCCCATTTTCTTGCTATAAGAGAAGATTTACTACTTTAATGTCTAGCAAGACTATATATTAATGAAGTTGTTAGAATTTATGGAGTACCCCTATATATTGTTTCTGATCATGATCCCTGTTTTACATCAAGATTCTGGAAAAGTCTTCAGAAGGCCTTGGATACTAAACTTTGTTTGAGTACTGCCTACCACCCTCAAACTGATGGAAAATCAGAACAAACTATTAAAATCTTAGAAGACATATCGAGATCTTGATCACTTGACTTTCAAGGTATGTGGGATCAATATTTACCTCTGGTAGAATTTTCCTATAATAATAGTTTCCATTCAAGTATTCAGATTCCACCATATGAAGCGTTATATGGAAAGAGACATCGCACACTAACTTGTTAGGATGATGTGGGTGAAATAAAACTCGTAGGCCCAAAACTTGTTGAGGAAACAATAGAAAATGTGAAAATTATCCAAACCCACATAAAAAAATATCAAAGTAGGCAAAAGATATATGCCGACAACGGAATGAAGGATTTTAAATTTCAAGTAGGAGATCATGTTTTTTGAAGGTATCTCCATGGAAGGGTGTTATACGATTCGGTAATAAGGGTAAATTGATTTCTAGGTACATAGGACCTTTTGAAATTCTAAAACAAATTGGAGTTGTAGCTTATCATTTGGCAATGCCACCAAGTCTCTCCAAAGTTCATGATGTGTTCCACGTATCACTGTTGAGAAAATACATTCCTGACCCAACGCATGTAATCACCTATAAAGAAATAAAACTAGAACTCGACCTGTCTTATTGTGAAGATCCTATCAGAATTATTGATACCAGAGAACAAGTGTTGAGAAATCGGATAACTCGTCTGGTGAAAGTTCTATGGAGAAACCATAAGATGAAAGAGGCAACTTGGGAACCTGAGGAACTTATGATGAAGAACCAACTGAATATTTTTATACAGTAATATTATAGAAATTTTGTGGATGAAATTATTTGAAGGAGAGAAGAATGTAACACCCCAAGCTTCCACGATACGTTTCTCTTTGAATAAAACAATAGCTTGCGCTGCACGCAACTTCGAGTTCTAGCACACCACGACCAATCCAACTAGCCGTTATGAATAGTAATACCCACTTTTTGAAATTTTATAAATTTTATTTTTCAAAATGGACTTCATTTTTTCATTTGGAATATCAAAATTAGATTAGGACATTTATTATTATTTTATTTAAAGAAGAGTTAAAAGTGTTAAATTCAATATTTAATAACTAAACCATTTTTAATATAGGGTTACACATAAGATAAATTAGACTATAAATATTCATTATAAATATAAAAATATTTCCTACATAATGGTATTTTATTTATAATTTTTAGACATTAAATAATTTAATTTATTTATGACACAATGATGATGGAGTAATTACCTTATTAATGAAAGATTAAAATAATTGATATTATAAATATCCAAATAGATGTAAATTGAGACTTTTAATGAATTTTATGAATTTTATAAGTTAATATTACATTTTAGGGTTGATTAAATTAATTTTTTTCGAAGTAATCAAGTTGTTATGACTTTTACAAAAATCAATTACTAAATAGTGTCAAAATTGACATAAATGAGTTTTTAAAATAAATACTATATTATTGGTTGATATAATATTCCTAAAAATATAAGGTTCGGGAAAAGGACTTAAATAAGGTTATATATATAAATAATGAACCACATGGGGTTCTCTTGTCTTTTTATAGTAATTTTATTAGCCATTTATTATAATAATACAAGAATACATGGTAAATGTCAAACTATTTAACCAAGAGTTAAATCTAAAATACGAGGTTAATATGGTGATCTAAACCTATATAAAACCTATTGGTTGAGATTATTTAGACCCATACCCACCATATCATAGAAATAAATCCTTTTAGATCCATTATAAACCGAATATGATTGAATAATAAACTAATATTTCAAGCCTTTCCTAAAGTGACCCTCACCTCTCTTATAAAAGGGTACTTCCCCTTCTCTCAAAATCACACCTCCAAAGCTATTTGTATCGAACAAAACCTACCCAAATATTCTCCAAAATTTCCTAAATTTAACATAGATGCCTTACTTTGATCATAAAGCCAATTTAAGGATCCTTTTGATCAAATCTAAAGGAAGTACCCGAAGAAGAGGTAATAATTTCATCACCTCTTTCTAAGTTCTTTTCTTCTTCCACATATTATTTCTTTGTTGTTTCCATACCAAAATAATAACTCCATTACCTTCTACATACTGTGATGTTATTATAAATATGGTACAACCATATTCATTATTCTATCCATCCTATTAATGACAAAGTCACCATACGTGCGTACATACGGCTTACCGTCTCCACGTCGTGGTGTAGTTTGTTATTCAACACTTAATTATTTGGATGGGTATAATAATGAGTATAACTGATGTAAATAATAAATATAACATGTTAATTATTCTTTATATATGATATAACATCCAATTATATATGATTTCACCATTAAAAGAATGATATTATCGCTCGTGCGTACGTACGGCTTACCGTCTCTACGACGCGATGAGATGTCATTCCCCATCGTAACCATTTAAGACTAATTTTAATTTGATGATTAAAAATAACGTTTAATAACATAATATAATTATGGGTATGAATAATATACATCCTATCCATAACAAACACAACTTACATAACAAAACATATAAAGGAAAATGAATCAGTTAACACCCGAAACGATGATACTACTAAAAAATCATTAACAAAGCAATATTAGAAGATCATATAGGATATCATATTTGTGTATGTGTTTATTGTATAATTTAATAACAATTAGGGTTAATTTCGGGAGTTTAATGATTTAACTATTATACAGAAGGTTAATGTTCCCTCGACCAAGGATAAGTACAAGGTAAGGGTTAATTTTACAATCTCTTTATTATCCGAGGTTGTTAATACATAAGTATCTATTGAGACTTCTTTATCATCCACATATGTGTTTCTTAAAAATGTATTTCAAAACATTTTTACTATTTCCTATAATATGGGTTAAATTAATTTATACCCTTGTTTTACCTTTTATGAAATGTTTTTAAAGTAATATTTCTGTCATTTTCCAAACAAGGTACTTTATGACCTTTTCGAAAAAAATTAAGTTAAGAATGTTTTTTTAACTTATACGACGGGTGTGCCTATTTTCTACCGTTATAACATCATCAAATATTCCCTTAAAATATTATAAGAATATTTTCAAAATAAATGTTTTCTTTTATAATTACGTGACTTTTAAATGATTTCAAAAAATAAAGAGATATTTCTCTCAAATAGTTTTGATTTCATCTATGTCAACATCCTTTGATAGATTTTACACTTGTTTTAAGTTGATTCATTATGATATAGATATGTATTTAAGGTTTTGTGATATGTTTGACTATGTATGTGTTATTTTTATACCATTCATGGTTTATGGTTAAAGTATTAACATTTTGTATGCTAGTTTTAATACGAATGTTTATGTTATGTTTCAACCTTTTTATATAAGGAATGCATTGGAATTAGTAAGTGATGGGTGGAGTCCACTATAACTCCTCAATGCATCGGTAGATCTCATGATGCAAAATAGTGTCTTAGCACAAGGCCTTGACAAAATCTTATTTGTAGTCTTGGCACGAGGCCTTGACTATGTGGTTATGATGTCCAAAATTATGCATTCCATCATTATGAAATTGGCTATTGATATTAAATATGATTATTAGACTAGTAAAATATCCATGTGAATACGTAAATGGAATTATTTGATTTATATTTTCCATATTATACTGAAGTTTAAGTTTAAAAGGCTTATGTTTTAGTCTTATACATTGCCTTAAAATGTTTATGTTTATTTATGAAAGTTTACTCTATATTGTTATCCTTACTGAGCATCTGAGCTCACCCCTTATGTTTTATTTTTCCCAGGATGCAAAGGAGTATTTTATGATTAACCTATAGGAATAGGCTAAGGGATAAGAGTGTATCCAAAATAGACACAATGATGTTGTTTTTATTTATTTGATGATGTAATGTAAAACTTATGTATATATCTAGTACTTACAAGGCTACTAAACTGATCAGTCTTTCGGGATATGATTCCTTGTATCATTCCAATGTTATGTAATAATGCACTAAATCTGGGTAACTGGGGTCGGGATTCTATAGTTGGTATTAGAGGAAGTTTAGTACAGACCTTGGAAACTAGATTTATAAAAACTTTGATTAGAGAACATTACCGTAAGATAGACTTTGATGATTAGTATGGAAGAACTTATTATAATTTTGATAATGTAGAGATTTTGTGTATTTTCCAAGCAATACATCCCTGTATGGATACAAGCAGGTAGAGGCGGCTCTGCCATAGATGTACCTAGGAGTGAAAACTCTGAAAAGGAGTTTCAGGCTTGTCCTGGGGTATCCTGGTACACGACAACGGGCATTGCTGCATTCTTGGTTACGAAACTCCCGGGGGATATGCTTATCATAATTTATATTTATTTAAAAAAATTATTAAAGATTTATGATTATATACTTACTTAAATTTTTTTTATGATTATGGATTATATCCACAAACTGTTCAATTTATGTTAAGTTTTTTACATGTTTGGAATTATATATTGTGATTCATAAACTAATCTAGTGTATGCCATTGTTTAGAAATGGTGCATAGTGGAAGGAATGAAAATTGTATCAATGCAAGTAATCCATGTAGGGATTTAACTCATACTCAAGATAATTATAGTGGAGCTGGTGATGTAACTGGTGCTGATCAACTTATCACCATACTGGGACAACTCACCCAGTTTATGAATAATAACCTTATCCGTATGGACCACCCTGATCCACAACATGGAGGATAAATGTTAGACCCCTTCATGAGGCAACAAACACCAATGTTCAATGGGACTGCAAATCCATTTGTATCTAAGCAATGGATAAGTTCCTTAAAGAAAATATTTCATGCTTTGGGGAGTAGTGAAAGGAAAAAGTTGTCATGGCAGTTTATCACCTCACGAGAGATGCATATCAATGGTGGTCATTAATTCAAAGTACAAAAGAGGATAAAGAAGTATCAAGTATGGAATTGGGGGAGTTTAAATATCTTTTCTTAGAAAAATACTTTCCTTATGACCATGAGCGGATATGGAAAGATAATTTCGAAGTCTGAGGTAAAAAGAAGATGAGAATGTCGCAAAGTATGAGGCTAACTTTACAAGGTTAGAAAGGCATGCAACAGATTATATACATAACCCAATGAGTAATATTGATCATTTCTTTGATGGGTTAAAATCATTTTTCCATCAAGCATTAGTCTCACAATCCTTCTCATCATACGAAGATATTATCTCATGTGCTATCAAGACAGAAAATGAATTCTCTAAGTCTTATGACTTTAAAGGAAAGAAATAGAAGAAGAGATCTACTGAAAACTCTAGAAATAAAAATAAGGGAAAGAAGGGAAAAGTTGAATATCCATCCTGTAGTAAATGTAGGAAGAAACACCCCGGTACTTGCCTGAAGGGAATGAGAGTCTGTTACAAGTGTGGTGAAAAAGGCCACCAAGATCGTGATTACAAAGGGAATAAAGTGTCTATTAATGTTTAATTTTACAGTTTTAAAGAAATAGAGAATTATGAAAATTAATTTCCTAAGCGTCATAGAAACTTACCTCAGAAAAGGCCAAGGGATAAAGGCCAAGCTTATGCGATCACTACTACTGAGGTTGAAGCTTTGAAAGACGTGGTGGTAGGTAATTTAATGGTTTCCTTAAGTTTAGCTAATGCTTTATTTGATTCTGGATCCTCACATTGTTTAATATCTTCCTAATTTTCTAAGAAAATTAGATATTTCCAAATTGATTTAACAAGGGAGTTGTTTGTCAAAACTTCTAAGGGAAGTATCATTGCAAAAAAGTTTTGTGAATCAGTTCCCATTAGGGCATATAAACATTATTTATCTACTAATCTCATCATCATACCCATGATTGAATTTGATATAATCCTAGGTATGGATTGGATTTCGGACCATGATGTGAAAATTTATTGTAAGAAGAAGAAGGTTACAATTTTCGATGATGATAAGGAGTACCTTATCTTTAGAGCAGAAACATCACCACTTGATTCTTATCTAGATCCACCCATAGTAGCTATACTAAATTCAATTATTGGGGAGGAAGAGAGTGAAATAACTATGGGTGAGGAAAATAATGTTCAAATAGATGATGCACCTATTATGCAAGAATATGTTGATGTGTTTCCATAGGATTTACCTGAATATACTCCAGAACGATAAATTGAGTTTTCCATTGATTTAATTCCTGGTTTAAGGCCCATATCGAAGACCCCTTATAGAAGAGCCACTTTGGAATTAGTGGAACTAAATAAACAACTAGAGGAATTGAGTAATAAGGTATTTATTCTCCCTATTGTTTCTCCATGGGGAGCACATGTCCTTTTTGTTAAGAAGAAAGATGGATATATGAAGCAGTACATTGACTACAGGGAGATCAATGCTATAACAATAAAGAACAAATATCCCCTACCTCAAATTGATGATTTATTTGATCAACTTCAAGGAGCTCAATATTTTTCAAAGATTGACCTTCGATCTGGATATCAACAGTTTTGCGTGAAGAAGGAAGACATTCCAAAGATAGCATTTCGAACCAGGTATGGGCATTATGAGTTTATAATAATGCCATTTGGGCTGACTAATGCACCCTCTGTTTTCATGGATCTAATGAACAGAGTTTTCAAGGAATATCTTGATGACTTTGTAGTGGTATTTATTGATGATATCTTCTTATACTCCAAAAGCTTTGGAGAACATGAAAATCACTTGCGCATTATTCTAAAGACTCTTAGAAGAAATGAATTATATGGGAAGTTTATCAAGTGTGAATTCTAGATTTAGTAGATTTATTTTCTTGGCCATATTGTCTCTAAGGATAGAATCTATGTTGATCCTTCTAAGACAAAGGCAATCCAAAAATGTCCAGCACCGACAAGTATAACTAAGGTACGCAGTTTTATTGGTTTAACAGGTTATTATCAGTGCTTTATCTAGAATTTTTCCCAATTGGCTAACCCATTAACCAAGATCACACATAAAGGGGTTAAATTTGTTTGGACAAAAGAGTGTGAATAATGTTTTGAATAATTGAAGAAAATATTAATCAATGCTCCTATATTGACTCTACCATCGGGGAATGATGAGTTTGTTATTTATAGTGATTCTTCAAAGAAAGGAATTGGCTGTGTCCTTATACAGAATGATAGAGTTATTTTATATGCATCATGAAAACTAAAAATTCATGAAAAAAACTATCCCACTCATGATCTTGAGTTAGCAGTTGTAATATTTGCTTTGAAGATTTGGAGACACTATCTATATGGTGAAAAATGTGAGATATATACCGATCACAAGAGCTTGAAGTATATTTTCTCACAAAAAGAAGTTAACATAAGGCAAAGGTGATGTATCAAGCTACTCAAGGATTATGATTTCACTATACAATACCACCCAGGGAAGGCAAATAAGGTGGCAGATGATTTGAGCAGAAAGGATCATGGAGTTCTAAACAAGATGAGAGTTGAAAGAGATCTTATGTACATGGATCTAGTAAAGATGGATATAGGAATAGCCATGGAAGGTGAAACATCAACACTTTTTCAGATGGTTTCCAAACCATCTTTAATAGAAAGGATAAAAAGTTCTCAGGCTGATGATGGGGAGTTTCAAAAGAAAATTAATGCTGTGAATGATGGGAGATTGATCGACTTCGTATATGAAGATGGGATTTTGAAATTTGGTAAGAGAATTTGTGTTCCTGACATACCTGATCTAAAAAGAAAATTGTTGGATGATGCTCATCGCTCCAATTTCTCTATACACCATGGTAGCACTAAGATTTATAGAGATTTGATGGAACATTTTTGGTGGGATAACATGAAGAGGGAGATTGATGATTGTGTATCAAGATGTATGGTTTTTCAACAAGTGAAAGTTGGAAGACAATATCCTAGAGGAGTTATACAACCTCTTCCCATTCCTGAGTGGAAATGGTATGATATTAAAATGGACTTTATCATGGGGCTAACAAAGACTCCTAGAAGGAATGATGCAATATGGGTCATTATTGATTGTCTTACCAATTCAGCACATTTTCTTGCTATAAGAGAAGATTTACCACTTGAACGTCTAGAAAGAATATATATTAATGAATTTGTAAGACTTCATGGAGTACCCCTATCTATTGTTTCTGATCATGATCCCCATTTTACATTAAGATTATGGAAAATTATTTAGAAAGCCTTGGATACTGAACTTCGTTTGAGTACTTCCTACCACCCTCAAACTGATGGACAATCAGAACGGACTATTAAAACCTTAGAAGACATGTTGAGATCTTTATCACTTGACTTTCAAGGTATGTGGGATCAATATTTACCTTGGGTAGAATTTTCTTATAACAATAGCTTCCATTCAAGTATTTAGATGCCACCATATGAAGCGTTATATAGAAAGAGATGTCGCACACCAACTTGTTGGGATGATATTGGTGAAAGAAAACTCGTAGGACAAACAATGGAAAAGGTGAAAATTATCTAAACCCACATAAAAACAGATCAAAGTAGTAAAAAGAGCTATGACGATAACCGAAGGAAGGATTTAGAATTTCAAGTAAGAGATCATGTTTTCTTGAAGGTATCTCCATGTAAGGGTGTTATACGATTTAGTAAGAAGGGTAAATTGATTCACAGGTACATCAGACCTTTAGAAATTCTAGAACGAATTGGAGGTGTAACTTATTGTTTGGAAATGCCACCAAGTCTATCCAAAGTTCATGATGTGTTCCATGTATCACTGTTGAGAAAATACATGCTTGACCCAATGCATGTACTCACCTATGGATAAATAGAATTAGAACCCAACCTATCTTATTGCAAAGATCCTATCATAATTCTTGATACTAGAGAACAAGTGTTTAGAAATCAGACGACTCGTCTGGTGAAAGTTCTATGGAGAAACCATAAGATGGAAGAAGCAACATGGGAACCCGAGGAACTTATGATGAAGAACCACCCAAATATTTTTATGCAGTAATATTCTAGAAATTTTGAGGAAAATATAATTTGAAGGAGGGAATAATTTAACACCCCAAGATTCCATGGTACGTTTCTCTTTGAATAAAACAATAGCTTGCGTTGTACTCAACTTCGAGTTCTAGCACACCACGACCAATCAAACTAGCAGTTATGAATAGTAATACCCAATTTTTATAATTTTATAAATTTTATTTTTTAAAATGGACTTCATTTTTTGATTTGGAATATCAAAATTAGCTTCGGGTGAATTTTTGGTATTTTTCTGAAAACTTTCAATTTTTGATGAATAGTGAAAAACACTGCGTTATTGTTTAAAACTGAATTTTTATTTAAATAATTATTTATTTTATTTAAAATTATTTTAAGTCAAAATAGATACATAATACCTATATTAGTTCAATGTAATTCATAGGAGTAATTTTATAATAAAATTATATGTATAAAATTTTATTGAACTTTTTACCGTCTTTTACCCACCTTCTAGGCACGTTAACAAATTTGCATAAAACATAATTTTACTGCTTCTGTGAATTGAATTTCAAAAATACAAGACACGATTGATATCATTAAGTAAAATGTGGTTCAATAAAATGAAAATAATTTTTTATGAATAGTAATTTTTGACCTTTATTTACCAGAGTTAAAAGTAAATAGGGTAATTAAAGGTAAAAATAATATTATAATTACCCTGAAACATGTCCTAATTCTATTTTATAAGTTTATTTAGACCAAAATAAATCTTAGGAATAAAATATGATCCTTTTGGTCCACTTGGATTAGATTAGGACATTTGTTATTATTTTATTTAAAGAAGAGTTAAAAGTGTTAAATTCAAAGTTTAATAACTAAACCATTTTTAATATAGGGTTACACATAAGATAAATTAGAATATAAATATTAATTAAAAATATAAAAATATTTCCTACATAATGTTATTTTATTTATATTTTTTATAAATTAAATAATTTAATTTATTTATGACACAATGATGATGCAATAATTACCTTATTAATGAAATATTAAAATAATTGATATTATAAATATACAAATAAATGTAAATTGATACTTTTGATGAATTAAAAGAATTTTATAAGTTAATATGACATGTTAGGGTTGATTAAATGAATTTTTTTCTAAGTAATCAAGTTGTTAGGACTTTAAAAAAATCAATTACTAAATAATGTCAAAAATGACATAAATGAGTTTAAAAAAAACTATATTATTGGTTGATATAATATTCCTAAAAATATAAGTTTCAGACAAATGACTTAAATAAGGTTAGATATATTAATAATGAACCACATGTGGTTCTATTGGCTTTTTATATTAATTTTATTAACCATTTATTATAATAATACAAGAATACATGGTAAATGTTAAACTATTTAACCAAGAGTTAAATCTAAAAGATGTGGTTAATATGGTGACCTAAACCTATCTAAAACCTATTGGTTGAGATTATTTCGACCCATAATCATCTTATCCTCTAAATAAATCCTTTTCTATCTATTATAAACCGAATATTATTGAATAATAAACTAATATTTCAAGCCTTTCCTAAAGTGACCCTCACCTCTCTTATAAAAGGGTACTTCCCCTTCTATCAAAATCACACCTCCAAATCCATTTGGATTGGCCAAAACCTACCCAAATATCCTCAAAACTTCCCTCAATTCAACTTAGAGTCCTTACTTTTATCATAAAGCCAACCTAATGAGCCTTTTGATCAAATAAAAAGGAAGCACCTGAAGAAGAGGTAATAATTTCATCACCTCTTTCTAAGTTCTTTTCTTGTCCCACTTCCTATTTATTTTTTGTTTCCATACCAAAATAATAAATCCGGTACCTTATGCACACTGTGATGTTATTATAAATATGGCACAACCATATTCATTATTCCATCCATCCTATTAATGACAAAGTCACCATACGTGCGTACGTACGACATACCGTCTCCACGTCATGGTGTAGTTTGTTATTCAACACTTAATTATTTGAATGGGTATAATAATTAGTATAAATGATGTAAATAATAAATACAAAATTTTAATTATTCTTTATATATGATATACCATCCAATTATATATGATTTTACCATCAAAAGAATGATATTGCCGCTTGTGTGTACGTACGGCTTACCGTCTCCACGACGCGATGAGATGTCATTCCCCATCGTAAACATTCAAGAATAATTTTAATTTTATGATTAAAAATAATGTTTAAGAACATAATATAATTATTGATATGAATAAGATACATCCCATCCATAACAAACACGACTTACATAACAAAACATATAAAGGAAAATGAATCAGTTAACACCCGAAATGATGATACTACTGAAATATCATTAACAAAGCAATATTAGAAGGTCATATATGATATCATATTTGTGTATGTGGTTCTTGTATAATTTAATAAAAATGATTTAACTATTATACAGGAGGTTAACGTACCCTCAACCAAGGATAAGTTCAAGGTAAGGGTTAATTTTACAATCTCTTTATTATTCGAGGTTGTTAATACGTAAGTATCTACTGGGACTTCTTTATCATCCACATCCGTATTTCTTAATAATGTATTTCAAAACATTTTTACTATTTTCTATAATAAGGTTTAAAGTCATTTATACCCTTGTTTTACCTTTTATGAAATGTTTTGAAATGAATCTTTCTATCATTTTCCAAATAAGGTACTTTATGACCTTTTCGACAAAATTAAGGTAGAATGTTTTTTTGACTTATACGACAGGTGCAACTATTTTATGAAGTTATAACATCGTCGAAGATTCACTTACAAGATTATAAGAAAATTTTCAAAATAAATGTTTTCTTTTATAATTACATGACTTTTAAATGATTTCAAAAAAGAAAGAGATATTTCTATCAAATAGTTTTGATTTCATCTATGTCAACATCCTTTGATGGATTTTACACTTGTTTGAAGTTGATTCATTATGATACAAATATTTCATATTGTATTGAGGTTTTGTGATATGTTTGACTGTGGATGTGTTATTTTTATACCATTTATGGTTTATAGTTAAAGTATTAACATTTTGTATTCTAGTTTTAATACGAATGTTTATGTTACCTTTCAACCTTTTCATATGAGTAATGTATTGGACTTAGTAAGTGACGGGTGGAGCCCGCTATAGATCCTCGATGCATTGGTTGGTATCATGAGACAAACTAGTGTCTTGGTAAAAGGCCTTGACAAAATCTTATTTTTAGTCTTGGCATGAGGCCTTAACTATGTGGTTATGATGTCTGACATTTTTCATCCCATCATTATGAAATTGGCTATTGATATTGCATGTGATTATTCGACTAGTAGAATATCCATGTGAATAAGTAAATGACATTATCTGATTTATATTTTCCATATTAGTCTTATACATTTCCTTAAAATGTTTATGTTTATTTATGAAATTTTCCACTATATTGTTGTCCTTACTGAGCATCTGAGCTCACCCCTTTCTTATGTTTTATTTTTCACAGGATGAAAAGAAGTATTTTATGATTAACCTATAGAAACAGGCTAAGGGATTAGAGTGTGTTCAAAGGGGACACAATGATGTTGTTTTTCTTTATTTGATGATGTAATGTAAAACTTATATATGTATCTAGTACTTCTAAGGCTACTAAATTGATCGGTATTTTGGGACATGATTCCTTTTATCATGCCAATGTTATGTAATAATTCACCGATTCTGGGTAACTGGGGTTGGGGCATTACAAAATTCATCAAGGGTCACTTCTTCCTAAATAACCATGGCCTTGGATATTTTTATGGGAAAACCCCATTTTATAGTGTAAATAGTTTTACACCCTAAACTTTTCTTACAACATCCATCATGAACAATTCACTACTAGAATTTCTGGCTTTCAAGGTGGGGGACTTATAGCAGCCCCCATTTGGCGGCCGCTAATACTATCAACATCGGCCGCCAAATGGCGGCCGCTGCACTTTAATATCGCAAAAACCTAATTTTCCCCTCCCCCCATTATCCCCTCCCCGACCCCGCGACCCACCCCTCCCCGACCCCGCGACCCTGACCCCCAACGACCCTAACCCCTCAACACGGTGACCCTGACCCCCGGTGATCCCGACCCCCAGCGACCCCTCCCTGACCCCCAGTGACCCCGACCCCCGACCTCCAGCGACCCCGACCCCCGGTGACCTCGACCCCCGGCGACCCCTCCCCGACCCCCGACGAACTCAACCCCCGGAGACCCCCACCCCCTTGCCTCCATGATGCGCCACCCGCAACCCCGGCGACCCCCACCGCCTTGCCTTCGTGCTGGGCCCCCGTGACCCCGACACCCCCGCGACCTGGCAACCCCCACCCCCTGCCTCCGTGCTGCACCTTTGGACAGTTCCCCCAACACTGTCCCCTCCCGGCCCCATTACATCCCTCCGGCAAGTCCTCCTGCCTCCGTTGGACCCTATTGGTCCGTTGTGCCCCGCCGTGTAGAACCCTCCCACACTTCGGCCAACGGTTCCGCTCCTTTTGAGTCCGGCCGTCGAACCCCTGTCGTCAAGTCACTGTGCCGTCATGGATCTGCAATCGAGTCACACCCTGTTACCCGCAGTCGAGTCCTCCGCAGGTAATGTTTTTTATCCTTCAAATTTGGTTTTAAAATTTTAATGATATGTGTTTTTTTAGAATTTAAATAAGATATTTCATTTTTGATTTCTATTAAATAAAGATATGGATAGAAGCTGGATTGATATGCAAGATAGATTTTCAGCTGAATATTATGAGGGGATTAAGCGATTTATGGATTTCACCAACATATTTCTAAGCGATATGATTAGTTTCCCATGTAGAAAATGTGCAAATAGATATCTCTTCAAACAATATAGTGTTAGAGAACATTTGTTTTTGAATGGGTTTTTGAAAAACTATAAGACATGGACACGTCATGGAGAAGATTCTGTTTCATGTCATCACTCAGAAAGTATTCATATAAATGTTGATTCGAGAACAAGTGATCCAATGAACATAATGCTCAATGATATGATGCGTCCGTTTCAATCTAAAGACAGTAATGTCGTAAATGACAATGTTGGATTGAGTAATCCCCATTCTTCTGCAGATGGAGAAGCATTGAAATTATTTAAAATTATTGACGATACACGTACTGAATTATATCCTGGATGCACTAAATTTATTAAAATGTCATTCATTGTTGAATTTTTACACCTGAAGGCCTTGAACTAGTGGTCAGACACCTCATTCGACATGTTGTTGGTATTATTGAAGAAGGTACTCCCTACTGGAGTGAAGATTCCGAAGTCATTCTATCAAGATCACAAGTTGACCGATGATATTGGTTTTACATATGATACAATTGATGCATGTCGTAATAATTGTATATTGTTCAGAAAAGAGAATGCATAATTAAACAATTGTACTATTTTCTATACATCCCGGTGGAAGACCAATGAGATTAATCAAGGTAGTTAGATTCTTCCTGGGAGAGTCTTGAATCAAGGGAAACAAGTTTCCACTAAATAGATGTGTTATTTCCCACTAAAACCGAGGATGAAGAGATTCTTCTTGTCCACTAAAATTGCTAAATTGATGACTTGGCATTCAGAGAGAAAGAAAGAGGTTGATAAATTAACTCACCCAGCAGATTCTTTGGCATGGAAAGAGTTTGATCAAAGACACCCAGACTTTTCCCGAGATGATCGTAATATTCGACTGGGTTTGGAAGCAGATGGTTTTAACCCATTTAGGTCCATGGTTGGTGTGACACATAGTACATGGTCAGTGGTGTTGGTTCCATACAACATTCCCCCATGGGTATGTATGAAGCAACATTTTTTGTTACTGTCAATTCTAATTGATGGAATGAGAGGACCTGGTGATAAAATTGATGTTTATATGAAACCTTTGATTGATGAGCTACAAAAATTTTGGGCCGATGGTGTAATGACTTTTGACTTGGTAGCTGATGAAATATTTAGACTTCAGGCCTCTTTGTTATGGACAATTAATGATTTCCCAGCATATGCTAACTTATCAGGTTGGAGTACAAAAGTAGAATTTTCTTTCCCTTGTTGTAATAAGAGTAAGAAATCTATATGGATTAAGCACTGTAGAAAGTGGGAATATCTTGGTCACAGATGCTTTCTTACTCCATTGCACAGGTTCAGAAAAGACTGTGTATCATTTGATGGGAATATAGAGTATGACCCATCACCAAAAATACTGTATGGGGTTGAAATTTGTGTATAACTTGATCAAGAAAACATTCGTACAATGTATTATTTTCAAGATTTATTGGTTCTTGCATTGCCTTCTATTCCTGCTGCAAATAGACAGCGAAGTCATAATTGGAAGAAACGAAGTATTTTTTTTGAATTGCCTTGTTGGAAATATAATATTTTAAGACATAATTTGGATATGATGCACATTGAAAAAAATGTATGTGATAATATTCTGTGCACCATTTTAGGTGTCAAGGGGAAATCAAAGGACAGTGCTAATGCTTGACGTGATTTGCAAGAAATGGGATTGAGAAAACCTTTACATTTACAACTGGGTGAAGGTAATTGGGAATACATGTCTGTTGCACAGTACACAATGAGTAAAAAAGAGAAACAAACATTTCTATCAATTTTGAAGACCGTTAAAGTGCCAGATGGTTATTTCTCTAATATTTCAAAGCGTGTGAATATGACGAGCATGACATTATAGGGTTTGAAAAGTCACGATAATCATATTCTGCTTAAACATTTACTTCCTATAGCAATTCGTGATTTCTTACCTTCCCAGGTTGTTGAGCCGTTGATTGGAGTTTATAATTTTTTCAGACAGCTCTGTTCTAGGAATCATCACATGAGTGATTTGAAAAATCTACAGGATAAGATTGTACTTGCACTATTTCACCTAGAAAAACTCTTTCCACCGTCTTTTTTTGATGTCATGGTTAACTTGAACGTGCATTTAACTGGTGAAGTCATTGCTATAAGTCCCATGAAATTCAGGTGGATGTATCCAATAGAGCGATACTTAAATACATTAAAATGGTATGTGTGCAACAAAGATCGTCCAGAAGCCTCAATTTCCAAGGGATATTTAATGGATGGGTGTACTAATTTCTGTGCTTCATATATTGATGAGGTTGAAACAAAGATATATAAACCATCCCAGAATGACGAGGGTCCAATTGGAGAAGGAATAACATTTGATATGCAGAACGACGAGTGGGTTCAAGCTCATCGATATGTGTTGTTCAACACTCTATCAGTTATCCCATTGATACAGTAAGTTTCATAGTCGATGTGTATTTTGTTTCTATATTTATTTTATTGCTTACCTTATATTGTGTTGTGATTTAGGATGCATATCGCTGAGTTGAAATGTGAAAGGCCCCGTGCAACTGACTATCAAATCCAAAAAAATCATTTCAACACATTTCATGAGTGGTTCAAGACTCATGTATGTATAATTTATTTAATATTTTTATAGTGAAACTTAGTTGTATTTTCACAATCCTTTATCCATTAAACTATATATGTGAAATTTTCAGATTCAAAAGTTACGCGATTTAACCCAGCATGTGAGCGAAGAACTCAACCAACTAGCTGATGGTCCATTTATTATAGCTTGTTGCTACAAGTCTTTGGATGCTAACAAATTCCGATTTCGTATTAGCGATGTTGACATGAACCGAGCCACACAAAATAGTGGTGTTGGTTGTTCTTTTGTTGGTGCGGGTTATTATTATGGATTGTTGAGAGATATTATTGAGGTTATTTATGGTCGTGGCTTAAAACACATATTGTTAAGGTGTGATTGGGTCAATCCAGTTCGTGGAATAAAAGTTGATAACTTCCAATTTACATTAGTAAACTTTAACAATATGCTATATAAAGATGACCGAGTTAGCAATGAGCCCTTCATACTGACATCGTAGGCAGAACAAGTTTACTTTGTCGACATTAATTCTGATTGGAAAGTTGTGGTGAAAATTTCTAGAAGAGGGGTTTTTCTAATTGACCATGAGGAACCTAAAGTTGTCGTATTTCTTGATCAAACACTTGATCAAACAACATTAGCTGTACGAGATGAAGATATACAATGGACCAGAGAGACAGTTGAAGGAGATACGATAGACTTGCATGATTAGTGAAAATTGTAATCATATCCCCAGTTATTATTTTCAAAAATATTTATGAGTTATATATGTATAAAAATTGCTTGATTTAACTATAATTTCTTTTAATGTAGGTATGTCACAAGGTGGTCACAGTGGTTCACCTAATGTTGTCGGTATGTATGTTTTCATTTTTCTAAATTAATTGATTGTAATTTTCTTTGTATATTTCCCTAACTGTTTCTAATCATTAATTTATATTGTAATTGAATTATGAATTTATGTTTATCAGGATCTAGTGCTTCTTCCAGGAGAAGAATGGGTCCTGATAGAGGGGTTCAAACCTGGAAATCTGGAGCCCGATTGGATGTGTTATTTGACTCCACATTTCATCCAGTTAGAGATGGTGCTACTGCATTGAGTCGTCAGTTTGGGAATATGATACGAGACTCACACAGATTCCCTTTGATGACTCATGACTGGAGTTCTTTCCCCCAGGATACGATGGACAGATTATGGAGGGAGGTTCAGATAAATTCAATGTTTAATTTTTCATGATATTGTTATTATTATTGTCCCATCTACTGACATTTTTTTTAACAGGATAATTTGACATCCTGTCTAGATGAGTTTCAGGCTGTATGTATGTCCAAATTCCGAAAATTTTGGAAGGATTAAAAGTCAAGGGTGAAGAGAGATCAATGGACACCATTTGCAGGTGTGCCAGACATTCTACAGCGAGTCCCTCTGGGCATTCTTCCTGTTTAGTGGCAGGATTTGGTTGCGTTTTAGTCGAGTGAGGCAGCGATGGTAAGATTTATTACTTTTAATCTATAAATGACTAATTTTTGAAATGTCTATTAAGTAAATACATTGAATGTAGACCGATTATGCTCGTCATTCACATAATCGGGCGATGCAGGGCACGCCTTCCAGACTTGGCACTCGACATGTGTCACAGCTCAGACATGATGTAAGTTTAGAATTCACTATTTCATTCATATTTTAAAAATATTGTAGTATAATATGGTGAACCCCTTTATTATAGTTACACCAACGCGGCGAGCCAATTGATCGGATGTCCATATGGATGAGGACTCGTAGGGCGGGTGATCCTGATGTTGTCGGTGTTATAGTAAGAAAATTATTTACTAATAAATGTATTTTTATTTTATATAAATTATTCATATTTGTTCATTGATTCATTATATGCTATAGGCTCATTTTGACACTCAGTTAGTAGAGTTTCCAGAGGAGTAACGTCGTAGTACTGTGCGTAGAGATGAAATATGTCACCGTGTCGTGGGGCGTGACAGTCATGGTTATTCTTTGACTTATGGAGGTGGTGTCCCATGACGTGCAGTTGTTAGAGCAGATGTGATGGGTGCATGCAGAGAGTCAGGGATGTGCACACAGGCTGAGATATATGCTTCCATGCAGGATATGCAATGCAATTTTGATGCACAATTTCGGTAGTTACGTGCAGAGTATGAGGAGAGGTTGTCACAGATGTCATCACGTATCGATGAAATGATGACGTAACAAGTGGCGCCACAAGTAAACAATAAAACAAACCATAATCAGATTGACTTTTATTGATATGTTTAAGATACATAATATTGATATATATTGTAGGCTCCGAATATAGCTGGTGGACATCACAGTGATATTGGTGATCCAGATGAGAATGAACCCCATGCATGAGGTAATTTCATTTGTGTTGATGAATTCTCTATAAGTTTTTATATCCTTGATGAATATAATTTTCCTTTTTTACCTAGATTAGTTTGTTTTAGTATTTTTGTATTACATCTTCGTGCAACAATCTAATTATTATTCATGACGTGTACGTGCAGACGACACGTCAATCAGACGTGCGGTTTGCGCGGTACGGCTCAATATGCGTTTTTTAAGTGTTGAGCGCGTTTCATAAATGCGCGTGGAGGGGTCCAAAAGGGCCGAATGAAGTAGGAATTTCCTGAAATCAGACAAAAAATACGGGTGAGTGAATTTTGATGTGGTCGAGTAGACGACACGTCAATCGGACGTGCCGTGTACCCGCGATGACCGAGAACGCAGTTCTGGTGTCATAAACGGCCAAAACAGGCATCTAACGGTCAAATTCATATCATATGACATCGTATTGACCTGAAATCACTGTGAAACAATCTAATTATTATTCGTGACATGTACGCATAGACGACACATCAATCGGACGTGCAGTTTGCACGATACGGCTCAATATGCATTTTTTAAGTGTTGCGCGCACTTCATAAACGTGCGTGGGGGGTCCAAACAGGCTGAACGAAGTCAGAATGGCCTGAAATCAGAAGAAAAATATGGTTGGGTGAATTTTGATGTGTTCGAGTAGACGGTACGTCAATCGGACATGTCGTGTGCCCGCAGTGACCGAGAACGCAGTTCTGGTGCCATAAACGGCCAAAACGGGCGTCTAACGGTCAAATTCATAGAAGACGACATCGGATTGACCTTAAATCACCGTTCAACAATATAATTATTATTTTTGATGTGTACGCACAAACGACACGTCAATCGAACATGCGGTTTGCACGGTACGGCTCAATATGCGTTTTTTACGTGTTGTGCGCGCTTCATAAACGCGCGCGTGGGGGGGGGGGGGGGTCAAACAGGTTGAACAAAGTTGTAATGTCATGAAATTAGATGAAAAATATGGCTGAGTGAATTGTTATGTGGTCGAGTAGACGGAACGTCAATCGGATGTGCCGTGTGCCCGCGGTGATCGAGAACGCAGTTCTGGTGTCATAAACGGCCAAAACGGGCGTCTAACGGTCAAATTCACAGAGGACGACATTAGATTGACCTGAAATCACCGTGAAAAAATCTAATTATTATTCTTGATGTGTACGCGTAGACGACACATCAATCGGACGTGCAGTTTGCGCGGTACGACTCAATATGCGTTTTTAAGTGTTGCGCGCGCTTCATAAACGCGCGTGGGGGGGGGGGGGGGGGTCCAAACAGGACGAATGAAGTCTAAATGGCCTAAAATCATAAGAAAAATATGGGTGAGTGAATTTTGAAGTGGTCGAGTAGACGACACGTCAATCGGATGTGTCGTGTGGCCGCGGTGACCGAGAACGCAGTTCTGGTGTCATAAACGGCCAAAACGGGCGTCTAACGGTCAAATTCATAGAAGACGACATCATATTGACCTGAAATCACCGTACAACAATCTAATTATTATTCGTGACGTGTAAGCATAGACGTCACATCAATCATTCATGGGGTTTGCATGGTACGGCTCAATATGCGTTTTTTAACTGTTGTGCGCGCTTCATAAATGCGCGTGGGGGGGTCCAAACGGGCCGAATGAAGTCGGAATGGCCTGAAATCAGACGAAAAATACGGGTGAGTGAATTATGAAGTGGTCAAGCAGACGAAACGTCAATTGGATGTGCTGTGTGCCCACGGTGACCGAGAACGCGGTTCTGGTGTCATAAACGGCCAAAACGGGCGTCTAACGGTCAAATTCATAGCGGACGATATCAGATTGACCTGAAATCACAGTGCAACAATATAATTATTATTCGTGACGTGTATGCGTAGACGGAACGTCAATCGGTCATGCATTTTGTGCGGTACAGCTCAATATGCATTTTTTAAGTGTTGCACGCGATTCATAAATGCGTGTGGGGGGGTCCAAATGGGCCGAACGAAGTCAGAATGCCATGAAATCAGACGAAAAATATAGGTGAGTGAATTGTGATGTGGTCGAGTAGATGAAACATCAATCGGACGTGCCGTGTGCCCGCGGTGACCGAGAACACAGTTCTGGTGTCATAAACGGCCAAAACGGGCGTCTAACGGTCAAATTCATAGAGGACGACATCGTATTGACCTGAAATCACAATTAAGCAATCTAATTATTATTCTTGACGTGTATGAGGAGACATCACATCAATCGGTCGTGCGGTTTGCGTGGTACGACTTAATATGCGTTTTTTAAGTGTTGTGCGCGCTTCATAAACGCGTGTGGGGGGGTCCAAACAGGCCGAACAAAGTTGGAATGACCTGAAATCAGACAAAAAATATGGGTGAGTGAATTTTGATGTGTTCGAGCAGACGAAAAATCAATCGGACGTGTCGTGTGCCCACGGTGACCGAGAACGTAGTTATGGTGTCCTAAACGGCCAAAACGGGCGTTTAACGGTCAAATTCATAGCGGACAACATCGTATTGACCTCAAATCATAGGGAAACAATCTAATTATTATTAGTGATGTATACACGTAGACGGAACGTCAATCGGTCATGCGGTTTGCACGGTACGACTCAATATGCATTTTTTAAGCGTTGCACGCGCTTCATAAACGCGCGTGGGGGGTCCAAATGGGCCGAACGAAGTCGGAATGGCCTTAAATCAGACAATAAATACAAGTGAGTGAATTGTGATGTGGTCGAGCAGACGACATGTCAATCGGACGTGCCGTGTGCCCGCGGTGACCGAGAACGTAGTTATGGTGTCCTAAACGGCAAAAACGGGCGTCTAACGGTCAAATTCCCAGCGGATGACATCGGATTGACCTGAAATCACAGGGCAACAATATAATTATTATTCTTGATGTGTACACGTAGATGACATATCAATCGGTCATGTGGTTTGCGCGGTACGACTCAATATGCGTTTTTAAGCGTTGCACGCGCTTCATAAACGCGTGTGGGGGGGGGGGGGGTCCAAACAGGCCGAACGAAGTCAGAATGGCCTGAAATCAGTCTACAAATATGGGTGAGTGAATTGTTATGTGGTCGAGTATAAGACACATCAATCGGACGTGCCGTGTACCCGCGGTGACTGAGAATGCAGTTCTGGTGTCATAAACGGCCAAAACGGGCGTCTAACGGTCAAATTCATAGAGGATGACATCAGATTGACTTGAAATCATAGGAAAACAATATAATTATTATTCTTGACATGTACACATAGACGGAACATCAATTGGTCATGCGGTTTGCGCGGTACGGCTCAATATGCGTTTCTTAAGTGTTGCACGCGCTTCATAAACGCGCGTGGGGGGGGGGTCCAAACCTTCCGAACGAAATCAGAATGGCTTGAAATCAGAAGAAAAATACAAGTGAGTGAATTTTGATGTGTTTGAGCAGACAACACGTCAATCAGACGTGTCGTGGGCCCGTAGTGACCGAGAACGCAGTTCTGGTGTCATAAACGGCCAAAACTGGCATCTAACGGTCAAATTCATAGTGGACAACATCAGATTGACATGAAATCACAAGGAAACAATATAATTATTATTCGTGACGTGTATGCACAGACATCACGTCAATCGGTTGTGCGGTTTTCACGGTACGACTCAATATGCGTTTTGTAAGTGTTGCGCACGCTTCATAAACACGCGTGGGGGGGTCCAAACGAGCTTAAAAAATTTGGAATGGCCTGAAATTAGATGGAAAATATGGGTGAGTGAATTTTGATGTGGTCAAGTAGACGGAACATCAATCGGATGTGCTGTGTGCCCGCGGTGACCGAGAACGCAGTTCTGGTGTCATAAACGGCCAAAACGGGCGTCTAACGGTCAAATTCATAGGGGATGACATCATATTGACCTGAAATCATAGGGAAACAATATAATTATTATTCGTGACATGTACGCATAGACGACACATCAATCGGTCCTGCAGTTTGCTCGGTACGGCTCAATATGCATTTTTTAAGTGTTGTGTGCGCTTTATAAACGCGCGTGGGGGGGGGGGGGGGGGTCCAAACGGGCTGAACAAAGTTAGAATGACCTTAAATTAGAAGAAAAATATGGGTGAGTAAATTTTGATGTGTTCGAGCAGACGACATGTCAATCGGATGTGTCGTGTGCTCGCGGTGACCGAGAACGCAGTTTTGGTGTCATAAATGGCCAAAACGGGCGTCTAACGGTCAAATTGATAGCGGGTGACATCAGATTGACCTAAAATCATAGGGAAACAATAGAATTATTATTTTCGACGTGTACGAATGGACTGAACATCAATCGGTTGTGTGGTTTGCATGGTACGACTCAATATTCATTTTTTAAGTGTTGCGCGTGCTTCATAAACGCGCGTGGGGGGTCCAAACAGGCCGAACAAAGTCGGAATGACCTGAAATCAGACGCCAAATATGGGTGAGTGAATTTTGAAGTATTTGAGTATACGAAACATCAATCGGACGTGCCGTGTGCCCGCGGTGACCGAGAACATAGTTTTGGTGTCATCAACGACCAAAACGGGCGTCTTACGGTCAAATTCATAGCGTACGACATCAGATTGACCTGAAATCAAAGGAAAACAATCTAGTTATTATTCGTGACGTGTACGTGCAGACGAAATGTCAATCGGTCATGCGGTTTGCGCGGTACGACTCAATATGCGTTTTTTAAGTGTTGTGCGCGCTTCATAAACGCGCGTGGGGGGTCCAAACAGGCTGAACGAAGTCGGAATGGCCTGAAATCAGACGAAAAAATACGGGTGAGTGAATTGTGATGTGGTCAAGCAGACGACACGTCAATCGGACGTGCTGTGTGCCAGCGGTGACCGAGAACACAGTTCTGGCGTCTAACTGTCAAATTCATAGAGAACGACACCGGATTGACCTGAAATCACAGGGAAACAATATAATTATTATTCATGATGTGTACGCATAGACAGAACATCAATCGGTCGTGCGGTTTGCACGGTAAAGCTCAATATGCGTTTTTTAAGTGTTGCGCGCGCTTCATAAACGCATGTGGGGGGTCCAAACGGGCCGAACGAAGTTGGAATGGCATGAAATCAGACGATAAATACGGGTGAGTGAATTGTGATGTGGTCGAGTAGACGTCACGTCAATCGGATGTGCCATCTGCCCGCGGTGACTGAGAACGCAGTTCTGGTGTCATAAATAGCCAAAACGGGCGTCTAACGGTCAAATTCATAGTGGACGACATCATATTGACTTTAAATCACAGGGCAACAATATAATTATTATTCGTGATGTGTACGCGTAGACGACACATCAATCAGTCGTGCGGTTTACGCGGTACGGCTCAATATGCGTTTTTAAGTGTTGCGCGTGCTTCATAAACGTGCGTGGGGGGGGGGGGGGGCTCCAAATGGGCCGAACGAAGTCGGAATGGAATGAAATCAGACAAAAAATACGGGTGAGTGAATTGTGATGTGGTTGAGTAGACGACACATCAATCAGATGTGTCGTGTGCCCGCGGTGACTGAGAACGCAGTTCTGGTGTCATAAACGGACAAAATGGGCGTCTAACGGTCAAATTCATAGCGGACGACATCGTATTGAACTGAAATCATAGGGAAACAATCTAATTATTATTCGTGACATGTAATCGCAAATGGCATGTTAATCGGTCATGAGGTTTGCACGATACGACTCAATATGCGTTTTTTAAGTGTTGCACGAGCTTCATAAACGCACGTGGGAGGGTCCAAACGGGCCGAACAAAGTCAGAATGGCCTGAAATCAGATGAAAAATACGAGTGAGTAAACTGTGATGTAGTCAAGTAGACGTCATGTCAATCGGACGTGTCGTGTGGCCGCGGTGACCGAGAACGCAGTTCTGGTGTCATAAACGGCCAAAACGGGCGTCTAACGGTCAAATTCATAGCGGACGACATCGGATTGACCTGAAATCATAGGGTAACAATCTAATTATAACCATAGAATTAATGATTTTAAATTTTTAAAATGGTAATCAAAATTATGAATATATTTTTAAAATCAAATACTTTAGATCTGTTACAGTAAGTTTGAATTGAAATATGTTAATTTATTTCAATTATTTGTTTTCTAGGTTTTATTCGGTACTAATTTTGTTATTAAATTTTGTTATGAAATTATATTTGATGATGGATGTGGATCTTGGAAGATAACTGATGAGATTTATTTGGGTATATATTATTTTGTAATTGATTTTTAAAAAAATAAAATAAAAAATCTATAGCGGTCGCTATTTGGCGGCCGCTATAGGTGTTTCAATCACCACCTGTAGTAGCCACCATTCAGAAACCACTAGAGGTCTGGGCTATAGTGGCTACCAAATGGCAGCCGCTAAAGCCTATCTCGGCTTGCCTACAGTGTCCGCTAAGTGGCGGTCGCTAATAGCAACAGCGACGGGCCAAAAGCGGCCGCCGATTGGCAGACGCTAGGCGACCGCTATAGACCTTTAGCGACAGCTTTTGGCAGTCACTAAAGGTCATTATTGTACTAGTTATTTACATCATAAAACCACTACTTATGGTGTAAATTGTTCTTTTAAGTTTTCCCAATATCCAGACTCTAGGCTCTTCCCTTTTTTCACCTCCAAGCACTTCCAGAAGGTAACCCAAATACTCCAATGACAAGTCAAAAAGCTTAAAACAACAACCTAACTCAAACTATGGGTGATAAATTCTCCCCACCATTGGGCATTATTTCCTTGAGAAGCTAGATATCAACATTACCCTCAAACAAGGCAGGTCATTTCTCCCTCATAAACTTTTCCCATTCCCAGGCTTCCTCTTGAACCTAACCATGCTTCCAAAGTATTTGCACCAAGAAAATAGATCTCCCTCAAAGGGTATTTTCCTATCTACCTAGAACCCGTACTGATTTGTGGATAAAATTTTCATCCGGATCAAGGGTAACATGATCCCAACTGATCACATGTCATGGATCGAGATGAAATTTCTTCAGTTGAGAAACATGGAAGACATTATGGAAAACACTGAATCTTGATGGTAACACTAGCCAGTATGAAATAATGAAAATACATTCTATAAGGCCACTGACATCAAAAGATAAAGGTCGACGATGATTATCCACATACTTCTTATATTTTCATTGTGTCGTAAACATCTACTTTCGGATCATTTAGACTTTCTCTGTGGTCTTGTGCATAAGACTTGGTCCAATCAAATATATTTGTCCTATTTCCACCCAACATAAAGGATAAAAATAAGTACAACTATAAAAATCGTTAAATGGTGGCATTTGTATGGTCTCCTAAAAGATGTTGTTATAGGATAATTCAACCAAGGGAATATGATCCTCCAATGAACCACCAAAATCTTTGACGCACACTCTAATCATATCTTCCAATATTTGAATAGTGCATTATGACTACCTATCCATATGTGGATGATATGTTGTGCTCATGTTCAATTGACTTCTTAGAGTAGGTTGTAATGATTGCCAAATTCAAGAAGTAAAACAGGGGGCTCTATCAGATTCAATTGAAGTTGAATCTCCATGTTACCTAACCACTTCTAAGATATACAATTTTTCCAAGTTCTCTACTGTGTTGGATTATCTGACAGGGATAAATTGTTCAAAATTAATAAGTCAATCCACCACTACCCATATAACATCATGATTTTTTAATGTTTTTGGTAGGCCTATAATAAAATCCACCATAATTTACTCCCACCTCCATACAAGTTTAGGCATAGACTACAACATACCAACCTGTCATTGATGTTCAAACTTTACTTGGCTATATGTTAGAAATTTTATCACATAGTATGCAATCTTTTATTTCACACCTTCCCACAAAAAATGTGCTTCCATCACCTTGTTCGTTTTATAAACACCTTGATTAATAGACCACTTAGAATGGTGATATGCCAAATGGAGCTATTACTAACAAGATTTATGAACTAAAATTTGATTCATAAATCATTGTTTCTGATGATTTTGCAGGGGCGCATGCACGTTTATCTGATTCAAGGACGACTACGCTGTTTGTCACCCTGAATTCCTGCTTTCCAAAGGCAGGCGACATCCGTCGCCTGTTCGGGGACATTTGCTCCTTGATCGAAATAGGATGATGGGATGTCAGTTCCTCCTTCTATGGATTCCTCCTCGAAACTCGTTACCTAGTTTGGGTTTCCCTTAAAGATTAAGTTGTGGTTTGTGAAACTCTTCCCAGTGCCATATCTTCATGGACGCTGGTTAATTACACTGCTTCTGTCAGGACATTCCAAAGGGTCCAGCCAGGGCAGCAACCTTCGGTTGGGGGAGTAGTCATGTTGAGACATCACTGGCGTGTCAGGATGCTGGAACACTGGAGCATCTAGGCTTATTGCCCTTATTATAGGGATTCTCGAGGGTGCAGAAGCCCAAGGCATCCCACATCAAATGTGGGGAATTATATTCCATTGACATTTCTATGAGGTTTTCCTCAGCTTCCCATGTTTAACATAGGGTATGCCACGAGTTTAACATCTGGTGGAGACGAATCAGACTGATCGAAACACTGACGAGAGTGGATCAGACAGAGCTTCCCATGTAAGGAGTGTTGATACTGGGGCTAACGCTTGGTTAGCTACCCGGTTACTGCCAGGGGAAACAAGGAGATAAGGTGGCATGATCCTACCAGGATGTGGCAGACCGGGTGAGAATCAGGATAGATATGGATGATTTAATGAAGTGGAGGGGGGAAATGAGATGGAACCTACATGAGGAAATCAGTGATTTGATGGGACCCAGAGGAAGTGTAACCTTCGGGTTGGGGCACGAAATCAGGGTGTGCACGAGGGACAACGACCCGATAACCTGCGGGGCTTATACGTGATTAGCAGCCCGAGTTGGTCTGACGCTCGAGGGGTGGACCAAAGATGTGGGTACCAATAGGGGGGACACCAATGTTTACCTGAAATTGGGTTGGACCTCAGAGAGGATTCCTATATACCTTGCCTAAGAGACATGGATCAAACCTACGTAGTTCATCTGATGATAGCTTACCATCGAATAGGCTTCAACAACTTACCATCAAATTGGGGCATGGAGACTTACCGTCGAATATAGGGGTCACAACGGCCTATCTCTGGATGGGGTCACAACGTCTTACCGCTGGATGGGGTCACAACGACTTACCGATGGATGGGGTTCAACCTTATGGAGGCTTCCTACGTACCCTGTCCAGGAGATAGGGGTCAAACCCACGTAGTTCATCTGAATACAGTTTAACATCATACGAGATGAAAAAGGTTCATACAGTTTAACATCATGCGGGATGAAGGTGGACTGACGTGAAGGGGGTCAGAACTGGGTTGTTGGGATTGAACCTCATGGAGGCTTCCTACGTACCCTGCCTTGGTAAGGATCAAAGTCCGCATAGTTCAGAATGGGTGTGGGGATTACACTCTAGGATGCCCAGGGTTGGTGTGGTAAACTGACGTGAAGTGGTTGAGACCATTGGGTGTTTCTCTTGAACCTCATGGAGGCTTCCTACGTACCTTACCTTAGCAAGGATCAAAGTCTTCATAGTTCGGGATGAGGGGCTTGGTGCACCGACACAAAGATGGTCGGGGCTAATGGTTGTTGGGCTTGAACCTCAGGGAGGCTTCCTACATACCTTGTCTTAGTAAGGATCAAAGTCCACGTATTTCGGAAGTGAGTGGGGGAGAACTGACGTGAAGGGGGGTTGGAACAACCCGGTGTTGGGCTTGAACCTTGGGGAGGCTTCCTACATACCATGCCTTGGTATGGATCAAAGTCCTCATAGTTTAGGAGGATGTGGGGATTACACTCTAGTCTGCCCAAGGATGCCATGGTCAATGCTTACTCTATGCCCACATGAGTCATGCTCGGTGTGAGAAACAAGAGGCAACAAAGACCTGACAATCACGTCGTGAAAGGTGTGTCCGTGGGAAGTGAAATGGGGCTTAGGCTCTAGGCGGACCAGGGAGAGGAAGATTGGGACCTATGCTTGGTTAGCGGCCCATGGTGATGGAGACTGGGACTTACTCCAGGGTGGAGGCCCAGGTGGCGAAAAATCCCAAAGGGAGAGGGAGTGGATAACAAAACCCCTGTCCCCATCTCTCCTCTTAGTCTTTGGCACGGAAGAAGAGAGGAGGAGCAGAGATGCTGCCTCCCGCAAGAAAGGATAGGGGCTTACACCAAGGTGGTTGCCCTTTCCCCACGAAAAAATGCTACTCTAGTAAAGAGGATATCATTCCATGTGAGGAATGATCTCACTCCTGTGGAGACCAGTGGGTGTAGAAAATGTCCGAGATGGGGCACCCCGTGTGTGATACACGGGGTGTGGTCATAGTTTAATGTCATGTGACGAGGATGACGGAACTTGGTAGTTTAACATCCTACATCTCGGATGAGGTGGGTTCACTTCGCACCCCTAGGACTTACATAACTGGAACCCTCTACACCTCGGTGAAGAGAAGGAACCAACAACGCCATGGCTGGGGGGTGTCGTGAGGTGATCCCATTGGGGGTCCACGTTAGCGTGGTTATGTGAAGAAGCAATAGCCGTTAGCGTGCCTATGCAAAGAAGCATGAGGCGAAACAATGCAACAGGAAGTAATGTTCAAGGGACTTTGAAATTGCTTTGTGAAAACCTGAAGGGTTGCATGGGAAAAGGAGTTTTAGCGCAAATGGGTTCATATGTAGTAGCCTTGTGAAGTTCTGGTGCTCCATGAAGTGGAGGTGTTTCACGAAGGGGTGTACTTTGGAAAGTGGAGTGGCCTAGCCTAAGCATAGGGAATAGGTGCATATGGAAGGTTCTTCGCGAAGTGGAAAGACATTCATGTAGCAATTCCTTGCAAAGCAAGGGTGCCTCGTGAAGTAGAGGGTTGTGAAGCAAGGTGCTTCATGAGGCACAGTGACCCTACCTTAGCATATGGGTCACATGCGCATGAGGGTTGCTTCACAAAGCATAAATGCTCTGTGATGACCCGGGTCCCCTTGGGGATCCCCTTCCTTCTTGGAGGACCGTGGGATCTGTGAAAGGAATCCCTCTCTAGAGAGGGGACGAATTAAAGCAAGGGGGAGGCACTTCGTGATGAAAAAGTACCTTGAGAAGCTCATGGTTCACAGAGTAGAAAGTGCTTCGTGATTTGGGAGCTCAGAAGGAAAAAGGTTAGAGAATCCATCCTTTGGGCTCAAGGGGAGCCCGATATTTATAGGCAAGAAGAACCTCGAAGCAGGTCTTGTTCAGCGCGAAGACAAAGCTTGCTCCGTGGAGGGATTGCTAACGTCAAATTTGTTCATGGGGCATCCCTCCTCCTTGCTCCGTGGCGGGTCGAGAACGTCAAAGGGGTTCACGGGGCATCCCGCCTCCTTGCTCCGCGGTGGGCTCGCGAACATCAAAGGGGGTCATAGGGCATCCCACCTCCTTGCTCCACGGTGGGATCGCAGGGAGATAGGGCTCCACGAATGGTCTCCGCATGACCTCCCCTAAGGATTTCCTCTTATTCTATCTCTGTCCCAAATTTTGGCGCCAAAAAATGCCCCCCTCAGACTTGGAGCTGAGGAGAAAGGGAGGGTCAAAGTTTGAGGTTCAATCGCCAAAATCCTACGTCCATCATGAAGCTTCCCCATGAAGAGGGCTCGCGAAGCAGAGCAGCACCAGGCGGGCTTAGCGCACCGCGAATCTCCCTGCTGCTGGACGCACCGCAAAGCTCCGAAGGTCGTCGCCTATAAATAGGAAAGATTACCTCTCTTTTGTTTTTTCTCTCCTTTTCTATTTTGTCTCATAGTGCTCTCGATTCGCGAATCTCTCACATACTCCGTGATTTCTCTCCGCAAATCAGGTCTTCTGCTTCGTTGCGCATAGCGAGTCTTTGACTTCACGTTGAAGCCCTTTGCATTTAGGTGTTGGCAGGCCGTGGTAGGGTTCTGCGAACAGTCTTCGCGAATGTGCTCCTTGAATGAGCTTCGCAAACCAAACCCAAAAATCACCCAAACTCAAAAACTGAATGGATCAGCAAGAGGCTGCTAGGGGGGTCCTTGCGGATGCTTCCCGAAGGGAGGAGATGGAAAATAGCTTCGGTCTGGGGGAGTTGGTACGAAGCCATTCTGACCACAGTTCATTGGTGGAACTGCTATCGGAGAGCCAGAGGAACTATCCACTATACAAGAGGATTCCTTTGTACGGCTTTGGGATAAGGGACAATGTCTTCATTCCTGAAGAAATTAGGGACGATCCAGCTTACTGGTTTAGGAGTACGCCGTGTCAGCGCCAATGGTTCAGGGCAGTTGACGGCCTTTCTCAAGAAGACTTCACGCCCGTCAATGCTGACTGCCTATATAACCACCTGAATGACATGGATAGGAAGGAATTGTAGCCAGAGATGTACCCCCCTCTATATCAGACAATCTTAAAGGCGACCTTGAGAAATCCGACAAAGGGATGGTCAGACGAGTGGGACCTACACCAGGGCGGCAACTTTACAGATGATTGGGACTAAGCCTACTGGGTAGGTGCCTCGTGTGAGGAGTTTGGGGCGGAGCTGAGAAGAGTGGGTTTGTATGAGGTGTCTTGGGCCTCCTAATTCCACATTTACCAACTGAAGCAGCTGATGCCGAAATTGTTGAGCAGGTGGTCATCGAGGACCAATACCTTCCACTTGCACCATGGGGAGGTTGGAATCAGCTTGTGGGATGTGCACCAGATCTCAGGGGTCCTGATATTGGGGGATATGTATGATGAATTCCTCCCCGTTATGGGTGAATGGGAGGATCCATAGAAAATGCCATGGCTAGAAATGGCCTTGATGGAGCTGGTGCCGGGAGAGGACAAAGAAGTAGTAAGAGATATCCACTTCAGGCGGTGGTTCAAGTAGTTCCTAAATTTCCTAGTAGATAGACAGTTTTTGGTGAGGCATTAGACTTTCCCGAAGGGGGATCAATGAGGTAAAGAGCACTCGTACTGGTGGCTCTTGGAAGATAGCCAGTGTAAAACCAGGGGGTTTAGTGTCAACACTGAGCAACAGCTGATAGTTAGGCTGGAAACGTTCATCGCGACTCTCATCTGTGGTTGGATCTTACCGGTGAGGGATGAAAACATGGGAATGTGACCAAACACATTCATTATGGTGTCCATGTTGGATACTGGAGGGCGATTCAACCTTGGGATCTCGATGCTCTCTAAGTTATACAAGATGTTGTGGCACATCAGTGAGGGGAAGAGGCCACAGAGGATATGCGGGCCCTTCCACCTCCTGTATGGGTGGATAGCGGCGCACGTTAGGGGGTTTATGAATACCCAAACCCCATATCACCTCCGGGATCTAACTTCCACCCATCAATTCTAAACACCGCGAGAAGATTTCTGGCCAAGCTGACCCTCCGTTGGTACTGAACCGGGTGTGAAAGGTGGAGGAATTCAACTTTCACCCATTTCCATTGCCAACAGGTGATTTTACCGATGAAGACGAAGGAACAAAAGAGGACCGGTCCTATCTCATGGCCTTTTGAGGTGGAGTCCTAGTGGAAAGGGTGGACTGTGAGCCCCTCTGCGAGCCGTACACCCCACACCGATTTGCCCGACAATTTCGGTGTATGCAGCGACTGACCCCACGGGTCTATCTAGGGGTGCACCACAAAGAACACCCATGTGTGATGAGGCAGATGTGGCTCATGTTCACATGAGAATACAGGAAGATGCAGAACGAGCTGTCTCTGTCTACCACTATATTCAGGTTGGTAAAGGAGTGTGCCCAAAGCTGGGAGGCGGCCTACCCAGGGGAGATGTTGAAGCATCCAACTGTCCGAGTTGGTGAAGGTGCGTCTCCCAAATCTCGAGTCCAGGGAAGAAAGGTGTAAAGGACATCCCGCGATGGTGGGGATGCCGTGGCGGTGAGACCCACACCAGTTGAGGGTGAGGCAACGATGACAGATCCAATAGTGGCAGCATACCTGGTGGTCCCAGAAGTATAGAGTCATCCAAAGGGGAGGCCACTAAGAGGATTTTGCAAAATATCTACTCAGGCTCTGGGGAAACGACTGTGTCACATCGATATTCCAGAGAATGTTGTCTTCTCGGAGGCCCGGGACATCTGGGAAGTCAATAGGAAATTCCTTGGTCTTTTCAAGATATGGCAACACCTGAACCTCCTTGGGATGGATTTGGTGGGAATTGGCCCTATCAGATCTAGCTTTGCAGTGTCCCAGGAGGAGGTGGAGCAATACCTGGAAGAGATGGATGAATTTATCCACTCCTGGGGTGCCCTGTGTTTGATGACAGACTGAGTGAGGGTGTTTCTGGATCAAACGGCTCCCCTGCAGTTGTCAGCCACTGATTTGAGAGAGCTCTTTCCTTTTCCAGAAGAATCAGATGAATACTCTTGGGGGGACAAGGCTGATAGAGGAAGCCCATTTGAGGAAGGTGAAGTCGGCGATCAAGACCCAGATCTTGAATATTTCGCAGAGGTCCTCGAGGTAAAATCCAAAGCTCCTTCCTCAGGGTCTGCTCTTAGGTCATTCTGGAATCCTTACTAACATCTGAACTTTGCAGGAGGACCTCGTACATAGAACCCATTCCCGTCCCTCAGTGGATGCAGATGTGGGGACTTCGAGATCCACACCTATGGCTGCATCGATTTCCATGTCTGGCGGGGCCAGGACACCCGAGGTGGCTCCTCCAGAGCTTTTAGATAATCCAATTATATACGGGGTGCCATGCCTTGGGATCCAAACAACATCAACCCAAGAACGAGACCATAAGTTCGATCTCTGTAAGTCTCTTCTACCAAATTCACGAATGCCACCCATTGACCGTGTCAACTAACATCCATTCCCCCTTTTGGTGTGTACATTTCTTCGACTAGCATGGGTTGCTGCGGCGAGGTTGGTCAGGACTTCTGGCGGCGCCCTTCCTAGGGGAATGTCGGTGAACATGGAGGTGGATATCCAGACCGACCGAACTGTAGCACTCCCGATCACTGGTGGTACTATCAGCAGGGCCGTGCCTGAGATTATTAAGCTGGGATATGATGATAAGGATCGATCAGACAGCCCAGGTCCTGCCACACCTGAACAGACACCAGATGTGGATCCTGCTGATGAGTTCCTGAGGGCGTTCCCCACATATGATCCTTCCAACTACGCTGACTGGGACGAGACAACTTTTGATGAAGAGTAAAGAAAAATAGTCCGCCACTGATCGTGGAAGCTGATCAAGAGCTTCCTTGATAACACCCCCAAACACTATGGCTGGATGAAATGGACTGAATTCTCTCGCGACTACGTGAAATATGTGCTAGGGGAGTGGATGCCCAACGCCCCCACATGCTCATCTGAGATATTATGGCAGAAAAGATTCAGGAGTATGACTGTGGCCTCAGTGTGGGCTAGCAGCGGAGGAAGGAAGTGAACATCAAGAGGCTCCGGGAGGCCAAAAATGAGGTCCAACAACTGTAGATCTAGGAGGATGATCACTCAGTCTCTCTTAATGTGAAATCATAGCTAACATTGCGATTCAAGGCCCAAATGGTAGAGGCCGAAGAGTGCATGAAGCAAGCTTTCGAATAGATGACCGTCATCCAGGATGACGTAGAGTGGGCCCAAATTATAGCTAATGAATTGCACCCCGCCACTGTTGAAGAGGAGCAGGAGCTGAGCAGGCAACAAAAACTCTTGGATTCCAAAAGACAGAGGGTGGTGGAACTTCAACTTTATTTTGATGGGGTTAACCCGTCCATAGCAGGGGTCGACCCTCGGGTGCTATAAGGATTACAAACCCTTTAAACGTACTTTCATGCTTTGATTATTTTATGCCAGATGCATGCATGAGTTTCATCATTGGTGCTAGTTTTACACGCATATGTTATATTCATGAAATTCCCAGTGATCAATCCCTAAGCTCACACGGGTTGAGCCTAGTGTGAGAAACAAGGGATGATCACCATGTTATTCCATCTAAACATAAGAGGGCCGACCAAGATTCAGGCATTCAGGGTCTGACCAACCAATCTGGATTTCTGAGAAGAAATGGGAGAGGCCCGATTGGAGGATGAGGACCTCAGAACAATTGACGTTTCATCCTCACAATGTGCTCTAATGCACAAGCGGGGTAACTCCAGGGGTGTTTGACTTAATTCGAACTCAAGGGGATGGAAAGTGTGAATTACGATACCCAAAATTCGGAACCCTATAAGGGTGGAATGACAATGAAGGATGACTGTTGACCATGTTTGAAACACATTATCCTTCTTGCGTTAGCCTGAAATGGGGATAAAAAATGAGGACCGACTGCTGACCATGTTTGAAACACGGGGCCTGACTCAAAATGTCATCCATTTATCTTCAAGAACATTGGCCCAGGATAGTAGGTGAGCCATAATCTGAGCATCCATACTGTTAGGGGGTTCTTTCAGACATGGAAGAGGACGAGGGTCCGTATCAAGGGCGCACGAAGTGTGGAGTGTGGAATGAAGGGTTTTTCGAATAAAGTCTAACACTCTTGAAATTACACCACCATAGTGGAAACACATGAGGTGGACGTACATGTCTGACCAGGGATCATTCTTTCTTTAGGACATGATCTCTCTGGTGAGGGAACTGACGCGTCCCATCATGGTCATGGGACATCCCGAACTTGTTCAGGGTAGAGTTGCAGTTACAAGGTCCCCTTGGAGAGTTCAGACTAGGGGGATGAAAGAAGAGGGGGAATAAGACTTACATTTCCTGGGGATGGACCCGAAGACATAATACCTGGGTGTTCCTACGTATCCCATGAGGATGTGAATCAATCCGTACGTAGTTATGAAAGGATGTCATGCAGTTTAACATCTTGCGGCAAGGATACAAGGTGATATTAGTTTATGGTCATAGAGCTTGGACCATGGATGGTAGGAAATGTGGGAGACACATGGTGATGTAATTGTACAACCCGACATGAATGAGGACGAGAATTCCATATCATCATGTGTTCTTTGGGGGAGGTTTTAGATCGAGGGACCAAAAACAAAAGTTAGGCTGGGCCTGAGACAAAGTGCATGGGCGTTCCTACGTATCCCATGAGGATGGGAATCATGCCACACGTAGTTCTAGGAGATGGCACGACAGGATACCAGTGCCAGGGATAATAAGGTCATGCGGGTCTAGCCCTCACACCAAAAGAAGCGGCATTTGATAAATATTGTTTGTCCTTAAGGGTAGATGTGTTTTTTTAGAGCGATAAACCGAGGACCTGGGGATCCCAGTGTCACAAAAGGAATCAAGCCAAATGATGGCATTGACGAATGGTACGGTGGATGACCAATACCCAACATGATGTCCCCTATGGTGAGGTCATCACAATGCAGTATCATTTTTTGTCGTGCAACTAGGACGATAATGTCATAGTTTAAGGTCATGTGATAAGACCAATCATGCATTTTAACATCGTTTGATAATGACGCAATAATTTAAAGTCATGTGGGACCATGAAGAATAGTTTAAATTCATATGGATTAGACATGAAGGAATGCGCATGACTTGATAAAGCATACCCGACATGAATGAGGACAAGGTCCACATCATACCATGCACAATTCTGGGAAGGTAACCTCAGTCTGAGGGGCCAGTAAAGGTTAGATAATGAGAGAGGATATATCTCAATTGATCTGGGCCCACAGATGAGATTTCTGGGTGTTCCTACGTATCCCATGAGGATGTGAATCAATCCATATGCAGTTCTGAGAGGGGTGATGTAGGGCGATCTTAGTTTATGGTCATAGAGCTTGGACCATGGTTAAGCAAACTTCTCCCAAGTAGGCTCAGACCTCAATCCGGCCCCTAATCCCACGTGAGTCAAAATCGGTGTGGGAAATAAGGGTGGAAGAGGTCTTTGCAGCACATGGGAGACACGCAAAAGGGGAAGTCAGTGCGGGGCCCTGAATGACACCTTACTGCGGCTTTGTCCTCCACAACGTGTGAATGCACACTAAGGGATAGTACCAAGCATGTCAAAATTCCACACAGACATGATGGAATGGAAGATGGTGTGAATTATGTAACACACATTTAAAGGTTTATGATGTCGGTGTGATGATGGAGGATAACTTCTGACTACGTTTGAAACACAACATCCATATCGAGTGACCTGAAGTGGGAACAACGAATGAGCGTCGACCGCTGACCACATTCGCAACGTGGAACTTGTATCAATTTGTTGTTTAAAACCCTTGAGAATGTTGGCCCGTAATGGTAGGAGGGCCCTTGGGCCGAGCATCCATGCCATTTGGGGGTCCCTTCAGGTGTGAAAGATCATGGAAGCCCTAATAAAGGGGAGCACAAAGCCTGGAAGGCAGGTGGAAGCATATCCGGGTAAAGTCTGACATTCCAGGCGCTGAAACAGAGTACTCTTGGGCACATTGGTGAATCACTATAGAGGGTCGAGGGGCTCAACTTGAGAGCAACCAATTTGGAAAGATGAGTATAGAATAAAGAGATGGAGGACTCTCAAAATAAAGAGGTACATGGTGTGGTTGTTACAAACCCTAAGTGAATGAGGACATAAGCCCATACCACACCATATATCCCTCTCATGGAAGAATTCAGGACAAGGGGCCTAGATAATAGGGATATTTATGAGAGATGGGGTTGGGCCAACAGATGAAGTTTCTGGGCGGTCCTACGTATCCCATGAGGATGAGAATCAAGACATGTAGTTCTGAAATAGTGTCGTGCAATTTAACGTCTTGCGGCAAGGGCGCAAAGGGAGGGCAAGATACCCCAGCAAGGGATGTGTACGAAATGATGAGTAAACCGATGTGAATGAAGACATAAGTCCAAACCGCACTGTACAATCCTAAATGGGGACTTGGGCCAGGGGACTGAGAAGGTCGAGGGATCTAGAGCTGGGGCATAGACAAGATGTCATAGCCAGCTTGCAGTTTAATGTCTTACAGTGAGGACAATAGTGATATTAGTTTAAGGTCATAGATATAGAACCATATATGCCAATTTTAATGTCATATTCATGTGATAGTTGAGAGAAGAGAGAGAATCATCGTGCTTATGGAAGACCACAAAACAACAACGATGATAGGGGACAACTGCCGACCAGATTCACAACACAGTGTCCGCCCTTGCGTGACCGGAATTCAGGGGCAAGTAATTGAGCATCGATCGTTGACCGCAATTTCAACATGGGACTTGTATCAATTCATTTCTCAAGATCCTAGGGGACGTTGGCCCGAAATGGTAGGAGAGCCCTTGGGCCGAGCATCCATGTCATTCGGAGGTCATTTTGGATGTGAGAGGTAATGGAAACCCAAATGACGGGGCTTGCGAAACATGGAAGGGCCAATGTTCATGGAAGGGATGATAAATGGTGTGAGGAATGTCTCATGGGGATGTGAGGGGTGTGGAAAAGTAACTCGACATGAATGAGGACATGAGTCCTCACCACATTGTACACTTCCTGAATGAAGACTACGACCAAGGGGCCAAAAGGGTCAAGAGACCAAAAGAGTTGAGGGACCCAAGGCCGGGCATCCTGGACAATTGTAACCATATGTACCCTTATGCAGGAATTGCCTCATCATAGATCCTAAGCCCATGGGAGCGATTCTCAGTGTGGGAAACAAGGAGTAGGATTAGGCTTCCCTCGTCACATGAGGGACCACCAGCTAGAATCACACTTCTGCCCGAGGCAACACAAAGTTTGAAGAGATAGTAGGGAAGGATGAACCATTACATGCCATTTCTAGGACATGTGGAGGTAGGGAAAACGACAAAGGATGTCCGTACTGGGTTCAAGACACAATATCCATATCGTGTAATCTGAGCGAGACAAGACTCAAGGAGAGACCTTGGAGCTTAGGGCTGGGCCGATGGAAAAAATTTCTGGGCGGTCCTATATATCCCATGAGGATGGTAATCAAGACACACATAGTTCTGAAAGGGCCATGAAGTTTAACTTCATGCAGTGAGGATGTCGGAGGATGAGAAGAACAAGGAGGGGTACATGGTGTAACTTTCATAACCTTACTGCCAATGGGGTTGAAGAGACACAGGTCGCCTCACATGGGATCCTCCGAGGGAACTACACCCAGGAGGGGTAGACAAGTGAGAAGAGCATGGAGATGGACTTAGGAAGAGGCGTCTAAGCGTTCCTACATATCCCATTAGGATGAGAATGAAGCCATACATAATTCTTAAAATGTATTTTAATTTCTTGCAGGATGACATACAGTTTAATGTCATGCAGGATGTTTCACAGTTTAAGGTCATGTAGGACCAAACAGTTTAAGGTCACGCGAGACCGTAATTCAGTTTAGGGTTGTGTGGGACCGTAAAATTTAAATTCATGTTGGAATATACAATTTAAAGTCATGCTGGACTCTTCAACTCAGGAAAAGTATTGCTTGAGGAACTTGGCATTGGTGGGAGGAGTTATACGCTAACCATCTATGGTAACCAGGGAGTATGCCCCATTGGAGTAAACCTTGTGAACAACGTAAGGCCCCTTCCATTTGGGTTCCAACTTGGGTGGTTTCTTGCCGGGTATCATTGGCATCCTGAGAGGTAATACCAAGTCACCTTAAAATAAGGAGCAGAGGTGAACTTTCTTGTTGAAAGCTCTAGCTATCTTGTTCTGATGCCTCTCCAGATTGTTTAGGGTATTAAGCATGTTCTCATCAAGTGATTATAGCTCATCCATATGGATTTCAGCTACTTTATCTGGTTCTTTCTGATCGTAGACAATTGTGCGCAATGAGGAAAACTGAATCTCAATGGGCAGGATGACCTCCGTTCCATATACCGGGGAATATGGGATCACCTGGGTGGAATTACGATTTGTCGTCCGATAAGCCCAGAGGGGGTTGGGGAGCTTGTTTGTCCAAATATTCTTTCTTTGGCCAACCATTTTCTGCAAAATGTTAGAGAGGGTTTTTTTGAACTCCTCGATCTATCCATTTGCTTGCGTGTAGTAGCGGGATGTATGATTAGAACAGATATTATACTTGGTGTACAATTTCTTTAGCTCAGCTACCCAGAAGTTCATGCTGTTATTAGTGAGGACGGCATGAGGGAATCCAAATCGGTAGATGATGTTAGATCTCACAAAGTCAACGATGAAACGAGCCTTGACTTCCTTGAGCGGAACTACCTCTGCCCACTTAGAGAAGAAATCTGTAGCAGTCAAGATGAACCTGCACTGGAAAGCTATCACTAGTGGATATGGTCCCATGACATCGAGTCCCCATACCGCAAATGGACAAGAGTACTTGGTAGAGTGGAGAGGCTCTGGCAGCCGATGTATAAAGTTAGCATGAATTTGGCACGCATGACACCTCTTGACGAACTCGATGCAGTCATGGATCATGGAGGGCCAAAAGTACCCCAGTCTCTGGATCTGGTGGGATAGCTTTGGCCTGGTCTGATGCGCCCCGCATGAACCAGCATGGACCTCCTACATGACTTGGGAGATCTTGACTCCTTGAATGCAGTGGAGGAGAACCCCATCAAACCCACACTTGTAGATGATCTGCTTATGACCAAGACCATCCTGGAGGGTAAACTGTAATGCGCGACATCAGACTCGCTCGCGCTCGGCCTGATCTGCCAGGAGATAACCGTTTTGGAGGTACTTGAAAAAAGGGGTTCTCCAGTCAGGAGTCACTTCGACCGTTGCATCCGAGGGACCTGGGGGTCCTGACGTGGAGGTGCCGGTGGTAAGGTGGCTTACCTGTGGGCTGTCATCATCATTCAGGGTGACGGGAGCGATGAATGTCTGGTGTGCCATGTGGATAATCAGATCATCCTGTTCGGGCTCCACAAGCAATGCAGCTAGGCTGGATAGGGTGTCAGCTTGAAAGTTTTGTGGCCGAGGGACATGAGTAACTTCCGGTCGAGACGGGAACCAGGCCATTAGCTGGAGAGTGTGCTCCAACAATGGTACGAGCTCTAGATTTATGACGACATAGTCACTGTTGATCTTCTTGATGACTAGTTCTAAATCCCCTTTCACATGTAAATGGGTCACATCAATCTCGAGGTCTAGCTTGGGGCCAGTGATGAGAGCCTGATACTCCACCTCATTGTTGGTGCAGCCTTCTGATAATAGGAATGAGTATGGCAGAACGACTTGTGCCGGGGTAATGAAGACGATACTTAGGACCACCCTGTTGAGTTTGGGATCATTTATCCTTCTAGCGGTGGGGCTTCGGGAGGCACCATCGAAGTGAATTTTCCAGTAGGGCATGACTTGGTCTACTGAGAGGATTGCCTCATCAGGGAAATCGATATCTAGGGACTGGTCTGTAGGAGCTGGATGGGCAGTAAGGAAATCTGCCAGTGCTTGCCCCTTAATAGCCTTCTAAGGGACAAAATTGGTGTTGAACTACTGGAGAATCACCTCCCATCGAGCTAGACGGATTGTTAACACGAGGGTGGTTTAATATGTACTTTAGTGGATCCACCCAGGACACCGGATGTACCTCATGGTGCTGCAGGTAATGTTGTAACTTCTGTACTACAAATACTAGTGCCAGGCAGCCCTTCTCAATAGGGGAGTATCTGGTCTCTGTATCGAGGAGTATACAGATGAGTTAGTAAAGGTTTTTTTCCATCCCCTCATTGTTCTTATGAGCGAGAAGGGTGCTGAGAGATCATTCCTGGGTGGTCACATAAAGGACAGTCAGCTTTCTAGAGACAGGTGGCATTAAGACCGGAGGCTGGAGAAGATACTTCTTGATTTCCTCGAATGCGGTCTAACATCCCTCATCCCACTCATAGAGTGTTCCTTTCTTCATGAGCCGATAAAAGGGCTTATACTTGCTGACCAGATTCACAATGAATCAGTGTATGTAGGCTAAGTGGACTTGGAAACCTCAAAGCTCTCGAATATTGCTCGGGGGAGACAATTAGATGATGGCCATGATCTTCTTCGGGTCGATATCGATGCCCCGATATCTGACAACGAAGCCAAGAAACTTTCCAGAGGTGACTCAGAAAGCACAATTCAATGGGTTCATCTTCAGGTGGAGATAACGGAGGAAGCCGAACACTTTCTTAAGATCCTTGAGATGATCCTAGAACTAGAGGGATTTTACCACCATATCATCCACATAACATTACACCAATGTCCTAAGGATTGGTTTAAATATATGATGCATGACCCGCTGATAGGTGGAACCTGCATTATTTAAGCCGAAGGGCATGACTTGGTAACAAAAAGTACCTTGTGGTGCCCTGAAGGCTATAGATTCCTCATCCTTAGGGTCCATGCAGATCTAGTTATATCCGGAATACCCATCCATGAAGGAGAGGGCCTATAACCTGACTGTAGCATCAATCAAGAGTTCTGTCATAGGAAGGGGAAAATCATCCTTCAAACAATGACGATTAAGATTGCAGAAGTCGATGAAAACTCTAATTTTTCCATTCTTCTTCCTGACTGGTATGATTTTGGACATCCATTTGGGGTACTGGACCTCCTTAATGAAATTGTCCCTGATAATCTTGTCAACTTCAGCCTCGACCATGGCACCGTGAGAAGGGTGCATCTTTATGGGAGGCTTCTTGAACCCGCGGTGATTTGCTAGAAGATCGAGGTGGTGGACGACTACCTGAGGATATAGTCCTGGAATCTCATCATAAATCTAGGAAAACACATCACGGTGCTATTTAAGGAAGTCTATGTACCATTGTTGCTCCTCAGGGGGCATGGCAGCACTGATCAATGTGGGTCTCGGGTCCACCTCGCTACCGAGGTTCACATGTACCAATTCATCAACTATAGTGGAGACACACTCTTCAAAGGCGGGAGGAGAATCCTCTAAATCCTCTTCTCCATTTATGGAGGAGGGATCCTCTGTGGGGGGGAGTTGCTTCTGAGTTGGCAGACCCCGATGGGAGTCCAATACCAGCCTGAACGGTAATGGATATTGTATCGAAGGACTCTTGTGCTTCCGCAACCATAACAATGAAGGCTGTCGATCTGATCCCATTTAGTCTTCGACCCAAGGGGCCACACATGATGATGTCAAAGCAGTAGTGGCACATTGTCTTGATCTGGTTTATTCCATCCTGACGGAACAAGCAAGTATGACATATTTTCATTGCCATGGGGTGGACATCCCAATACTTTATGGGGGTAGGAGGCTCGGGGATCACCTAAGACTGATTTGTATAGGAGTAGGAGGTGATCTTATAGTGTCTCTTAGACTTGGGAATATGCTCCCCTCCTATTCCAGAAATAATGAAGCATTGTCCCATGTCTAGGGTTGTAGCCTCAAATCGGTGGATCAGAAAGATGTAGGCATCATCCAAGTCCGTCCACGGGTCTGTCACGGCCGTGGCATAATCAACCTCATTGGTTTGAATCTACTTATCCTTTCTCTTTTAGTAGTCAGCATCCAGATAGCAGGCTTCATAAGAGGAAAAGGTAGATGCGTCACCTTGGAGCATGACCACTCGACCATTGAGGGAGTACTTGAGGCACTGGTGGTATGATGAGGGAACTGCCGCGTACAGGTGGAGCCACGTCCTTCCCACCAACGCATTGTAGGCGGTGTCCTGGGAAACAACCATGAATTCGGTGCTGGAAACTAGGCCACTGAACTGGGTCTTCAAGAAGATCTTACCGATATGTTCCATCCTGTCATAACCTTGAATTCTTAGGTCAGAAGGGCTAAGATCATCTTCAGACAATCCCATTTTTCGTAGTGTCCAAGTCAGGATTAGGTTAATCTCAGAGCCCGTGTTAATAAGATAGTGACAAGCCTCCATGCCATTGAAATAGACAGTGATTGAAAGTGGGAGAATTTTCTCCTGTATGGGAGAGCTTTCAAATTTCCTAGAGAATGAGATAATGTCCTGACATTCAGCATTCTCGACTACCTCAGTGTGGAAGGCTTCTGCGGCTGCTACTTCCATCTCAAACTGGAGGGGGATCCTTAAAGCCTCAGTGAGGGAATCACACATGTATAAAGACATGCAAAGATCATCAAGGATGGAGAGCCTTGCTGTAACATTGGAGAGATGATTTAGGATGTCATATTTTCGTGCCAGGTAAGAACTCTTGCTTATAGGAGGTAGCTCTATGACATGAGGTACGACGGGCCCTATCGGCTGGACCAGTGGTTGGATGGTGTTGGGAATGTCCTTCTGTTTACGAGTTGAAGCATGTGGAGTGACTACCGGAGGAGGGCCCGACAACTGAGATCGGTCCGTAGGGAAGAGTGGCTGATTGTGGTGAGGTCTGGGCAGCTCTGCCCGATCCAGCAGCACAAACGGCGATGAAGGCGGACCTGATGTCACCATATGAGAGGGTTGTGCTTGCTGAGCTCTACGCTGAGCCTACTGTCTAGTTTCGGTAGTAGGCATAGCCTAGCTAGAAGTACAGACCAAAACACTCCGATGACCCATATAGCCACGACTTTGTCGATGCTAACGACGACTGGGGATGTTGGGAGGGTCTACCTGACACTCTTCATTATCGGAAATCATATAGGGGTTTACCAACTCTACGGTATTAACCGAGGCGCACCCTTGACTATCACTTGAAGTGTCATCCAAAACTGGGCAGATTTTGGGAGGAATATCCATCTTCGAGGGCATGAAGTCACCGAGAGTACGAGATGACGATGACATCGGCGAGGGACTTTGTTTTCCCTTGCGCCATCAGTGTTTGCTCTTCTGGGAAGAGGATGACTGAGAAGATGATGAAGAGGTAGTGGATGCAGCCTTTGAAGGCTCAGACCGATTCAGGCATGCACATATGACACCATGGGCACGAAAAACCATTTTGCGAGCCATCCATTCGCCATGATTCTGGGATCTGCGACTGGAAACTTGATGCCACTCACCCTCACTGTTGCTGCTGCTGTCTGGTCTCCGGAAGATGCATGCCACCTATGCTGGGGCTGGGCCTAATCGGACTATATTGATATCTACCTAGTCTTGGATCTAGTCATTGAACACATAGCACTATTTGAGAGTATTCCCCAGGACCCGGTGATAGGGGCAGTAGTTAGGGCGATCAGTGAGGTTCGCCTCTTCTGGCCTTCTGCACACAAGAAAATGCACGATCCCCTGCTCTAAGGTGCTATAGAAGTAACCAGTGACCTGAGCCTCATTGAACGAGTAGGTCTAATTTCTCCTATCCGGAAAGGGGGACCTTGGAGACTGACCCTGAAGAGGAGATGGAGGAGCCTGTCGGGGAGGCGGATCTTGATTATCCCGCCTGGGTGGTGGCGGTGCATTACGCGGGGGAACCTGCCGATTCTGCGGTGGGTTCTGCTGGGCTGAAGGCTGCGTCTGAGGTAGAGGGCCTCTATGAGGCTGTGGAGTTAGCTCCATTGGTAACAATTCTAGTTTTCTGGGGGCCACTATTTGAGCTATTTTGGTGGGCTCGGCTCTGGCGGCCCTCCTTACAGGAATTATGGGAGGCAACAGACGTGCCTAGCTAGCTTGTTGTAGTGCTTCTTCTAGGTGCTGGGCCTTATCATAGAAGTCCCAGAATCCCCCGAGGTAATTCTGGGTGATCAAAGAGGGAACCAGTTCCATTTTGAAATTCCCTACGCACATCGTCAGTATATGCTCCTAAGTCAACGACATGTCAAGGGAATACATGAGCCCCTTCCACCTAGCGATAAAATCTGTGACGCACTCATCAGGACTCTGATTGCACTTGAAGAGTTCTGCAATACTCATCTCCCATGTGGTGGAACTGAACTGGTAAAGTAATTGTCTACGGAGGTCTTCCTAGCTAGCTACTGACCTGATGGGGAGCTGGCTATACTAGAAGAACATCGAACCCTCCAACGTCTGTACAAAACACCTGAGTTTAGCATCTTCCTATTGCGCTGGGTCCCCAACATGGGCCCACACCTTGAGATTAAGTGGTACAAGTACTTTGGTGGGTCCCCTGTCCCATTGAAGGGGGAAAAGGTGGGGTTACCAAAGCCTGGGGGTGCTGGAATATCGTCCACCCATGCCGGATATGGCTTACCATCAGGCGGGATGGCCACCTGTCAGGTATCCAATGCTTCGAGGCGGGCAATGAGTGCCGCCATTGGATCATCCACCCGGGGGTCCCTGTCTTGATGAGGGTCCCTGACCACCAGTGTGTTGCTTGACTCTTCAACATGGTAAGCAGGCCCAACGGCTTGTGGAGCGGCTGGCGGAACGACCTGTGGGGAAACTGGGGGAACCTGAGCTAGACCCCAAGGATTGTTACGCCGCTCAGGAGGATTTGGTGAGACATACTATGCCCTCTTTCCATAATCCCCAACCTCAACCCTGTCTATGTGGGAAAGATGATCAGGGTCGCCCGGAGGTAGTTCACCAAGAGGAAGTTGTGCCTTCCTCTACTGTCCTAGCTGAGGATCACCATAGTCTGGCTGTCATTTTTCAGCACATTCATCCAGGAGGTCATCAAATATCTTCTTCTACTCAGTGAGTTGCTGGCGCAACGCGGCTTTTTGGGGGTCTTCTTCTGCCTTCTGGATTGATCTGGACGGGTCAGAGGGTTTGACGACTCTGATGGGCTCCTTGCCTTTACTTAGATTCCGGTCGAGGGTTAAGGATTCGGTAGGTATAGGAAGACCCATTAGATTTCTCTATTTACGGGTAATTCTTTCCAATGGATCCAATAAGTGTGATACTCCCTCGGGAGGGAGTTCATCTCCGAGAAGCTCTAGGTTGTCCTCTTTTCCCAATGGGTTGACCATGTTGACCACGAACCTTCTCGGAGGCATATCCTCTATGTCGTATGAAAAATCGGGCTGATGCTGGATAAATCTGAAGTGGATGGTCACGTACTGTCCCCAACCACATATTTTCACATGGGGAGAAGCCTCCCTAATTATCTCGTAGAGCACTTTAAAGCTCTGAATGCATCATTGCTGGAGGGTCCTATGGCGGCCTAGCGACTCAGGACGCTGGGCCACAGGGAGTGTGGCCAAATCGACCAGACGATATTGTTAACCGATATCCTCAAAGTGCGCTTGGCACTTTGGATAAGCCACTCACTGGTGGCGAAGGCGGAAGTGCATCGCCAAAAGGGTTTAATGGAAACACTCAACTTCCTCTGGGGTGAGAGATTCTGGCACATAAAAATTTGGTGTTGCAACCGGCCAAAACTTTTCAGGGAAGTGGTCCGCTGCGAGGATATTTCATAAGATCCTTGGCTCGAATTCAGGTTCTGGCCCTTCATTTCCCCACTCGTCAACCGGAGGTGGCTGAGGAACCAGTAGAGGTACCGAAACAGACCGCTGGGATGGTAGGCTGTCCAGTGGAGAATACGACGAGCGAGCTGAAAAACTGCCGCATCTTGGGTTGTCCTCTAAAGAGTGTAGTGACTTAGCCACCACATCGTGGTAGGATGGGATAAAGGAAACAATTACTAGTGTAGGGAATAGGGATACTGGCAATGGACCATGATGTTGATCATCCACCATTGGTCCCCAGAATAGCTCTCCATGATATTTAGTCGAGGTAGAGAGTGCTTCGGGTGATGATGGTGGTGACTGCATGGCTGGAACTTGTGGAGTTGCCAAATTTTCTTCCTCCTGGATGTACCTGCGAAGGGAGGTGGGAATCTGATGTAATTCACACTCCAGAAGTATGAGGCTGATGCACCTTGTTCCTACCTCATCCCTTGACATAGAGGACCGAGGGGAGGGTTACATTGTTGAGTCGTACTCCGCTTCGAAACCTGAGAAGCAGACTGGTTTGATCTTTGTCCAGACCTTCCCATAATTCTTGTTATAGCGGCGACGACCCGCCTTCCTTCCCCTGGATGGATCTTCAAGATAGGGTATATTTCCAGCACGAGGAGGACCTTCGACCGTACTGGTGCTGGGGAGAAGGGGATTTCCGCCTGAGTAAGCCGGGGTGCGAGGGGAACCTGGACAAATATCGAAGGGGACACAGGGAGGACCTCCATGGGAAGTGCTGGAGTGGGTAGGACCTCCGCTGGAGCTGACAGGGACATGGTTAGGACCTCCATGCTTATTTCCCCTTGTGAGATCAGTGTGAGGTGGGTCCTCATACTGGTCAGACCAAACACGAGTAGGACCTCCGTGTTGGGCACAGATGAAGTGAAACTAACCTCCACCCCTCTGGTTTCTAGGGTAAGGAGGATTTTTTCCAGCTACTATGAGAACATGAGGAGGGTCCCCACGTCGGAGAGTGACCAGATGTGCAACCTCCCCACCCCGACGGTCTGTTGTAGGAGGAATGACTCTATACCCGGTGTAGTGAGAGCGAGAGAGACTCCTGTACTGAGTGTTGATATCATGGATAGGACCTTCATTAGGGTTGAAGGTAGCATGAGCCATTCCCACATGCTGAGACTAGAAGTGGGAAGGATCCACATTCGCCATGGTGATGGTATAGGGAGGACCTCCGTACTGGGCGTTGTTGCCGCGGGTTGGTCCACGGTGGGTGTTCCCTGCACCGGTGGCCAAGAGAGTTGATCCAAACTACCCGTGGGGCAGTTGGGGCCTCGATCCGGGCCTAGAATATGAGTGGACCTACTCAGTGTATGCAGGGGGTTGATGATACACATCGGCGATGGCCCGGGCCACAGTAGTTGCTGACATCGACTCCCCTTGATGGGCACCCTCCTCGGCCTGTGCCTGACGCTGGAGTCGGGTCAGTCGGACCGGTGCTGGTGGTGCAGGTATGTGGCTTACCTTCTCTTCAATTTGGGGAACTGGGTGGTGGCGTTGGCGCAGACTAGTGGGGGCCCTTCTTGGGGGCCCCTGAAATGGGATCCTGGCCGGGCTGACCCAAACATCCCCTACCTCGTCGGTGTAGGGGAGAGAGTCGTCGAGACATTCTGGGGAGAGGCTCCCGAAACGATTTTACGTTGGGGTGGGAAGCAATGGCTCCTTGCGCAGCCCTTGGGGGCGACGGCAATGACGAGGCACATACGCCTCTAGGTCCCGGCGGGCCATATCCCTAGTTAGGATAATTCTCTCCTCCTTGTACTAGTGTACGAGGTCATTGATCACCCTTCGCTAGATGAATTTGGAAGGGGAGATAGGGTGCAGGAGCCCATCACTTGTGGTTGCATAAGTCATCGTGAAAGTGGTGGAGCCATGTGGGGTTGTCGTATTGGTGTTGCCCCTACCCCTATATCGGTTGGAAGGTGGTGAACGGGTTCCTGGTACAACATCTTGGTTCCTGAAAGTTGGTAGATTGGACCATTAGCGTTGAAACAAAGAAATCAACGTCCAGTGCCCCAGCTCCATTCCATGTTTCATAACTAGTAAGAGGGATCTACACTGACAACATCACAGATCGGGATTCCCAACGTTTCGACTGACCCAACTTTTGGTGAGTTTCACACTAGGCCCACTATTTGCTTGGCGGGACCCAGCGTCAGATAACTGGATCTGGTGACATGTTAGTCTACTGATGTTTCAAACACTACTAATCTCCGTATTGAAGAGAAGAACTTCACGTAAGGTTTACCATTTCTGTTTCTGACGCTTTCGCCGGCGCGCGCCCACGTCCATCTGATTCGAGGATGGAGGCACTGTTTGTCACCCCACATTCCCGCTTTCCAAAGGTAGGTGACATCCATTGCCTGTTCGAGGACGTTTTCTCCTTGATCGAAATGGGATGATGGTATGTCGGTTCCTCCTTCCATGGATTCCTCCTCGGAACTCGTTACCTAGTCCGGGTCTCCCTTAAAGATTAAGTCGTGGTTTGTGAAACACTTCCCAGTGCCATATCTTCATGGACGCCGGTTAATTATGCTGCTTTTTTTGGGACATTCCAAAGGGTCCAGTCAGTGCAGCAACCTTAGGTTAGGGGAGTAGTCACGTTGAGACATCACTGGCGTGTCAGGATGCTGGAACACTGGCGCGTCCTGGATTCTTCCCCTTATTATAGGGCTTCTCGAGGGCGTGGAAGCTTGAGTAATCCCACATCGAATGTGGGGAATTATATGCCATAGGAATGTCTTTGAGATTTTCCCCATCTTCCCCTGTTTAACACAGGGTATTCCATGAGTTTAACGTCTGGTGGAGACAGATTGGACTGATTGGAACACTGAAGAGAGCAGATCATACATAGCTTCCCATGTCGGGAGCATTGATACTGGGGCTAACGCTTGGTTAGCTACCCAATTATTGCTAGGGGCAGCAAGGAGATGGGGTTGCATGATCCTACCGGGATGTGTTGGCCCGAGTGAGAATCATGATGGATATGGATGATTTAATGAAGTGGAGGGGGGAAATGAGATGGAACCGAAATGAGGACATCAGTGATTTGATGGGACTCAGAGGAAGTGGAACCTCCGAGTTGGGGAACAAAATTAGGGTGTGCATGGGGGACAACGGCCTGATAACCTGTGGGGCTTATACGTGATTAGCAGCCTGGGTTGGTCTGACACTTGAGGGGTAGACCAAAGATGTGGGTCCCAATAGGGGGGACGCCAATGTTTACCTGAATTTGGGTTGGACCTTAGAGAGGATTCCTACATACCTTGCCTAGGAGACAAGGATCAAACCTACGTAGTTCATCTGACGACGGATTACCATCAAATAGGATTTAACGGCTTACCATCGAATAGGGGTGTGACGACTTACTGTCGAATATAGGGGTTACAACGGCCTACCGCTGGATGGGGTCACAATAGATTACCACTGGATGGGGTCACAACGGCTTACCGTTGGATGAGGTTGAACCTCATAGAGGCTTCCTACGTACCCTGTCCAGGAGAAAAAGGTCAAACCCACGTAGTTCATCTGAATACAGTTTAACGTCATACGGGACAAAAAAGGTGAATACAATTTAACGTCATGTGGGACACAGGCGGAGCGATGTGAAGGGGTTTGGAACCAGGTTGTTGGGATTGAACCTTAGGGAGGCTTCCTACGTACCCTGCCTTAGCAAGGATCAAAGTCCACATAGTTCGGAATGTGTGTGGGGATTACACTCTAGGCTTCCCAGGGTTGGTGTGGTGAACCGACATGAAGTGGTCAGGACCACTGGGTGTTGGTATTGAATATCAGGGAGGCTTCCTACGTACCTTACCTTAGCAAGGATCAAAGTTCTAGTAGTTCGGGATGAGGGGTTTGGCGCACCGACACGAAGATGGCCGGAGCCAATGGTTGTTTGGATTGAACCTCAGGGTGGCTTTCTACGTACCTTGCCTTAGCAAGGATTAAAGTCCATGTAGTTTTGAAGTGAGTGGGGGCGAACCAACGTGAAGGGGGGTCGGAATGACCGGGTGTTGGGCTTGAACCTTGGGGAGGCTTCCTACGTACCATGCCTTGGAATGGATCAAAGTCCTCTTAGTTCAGGAGGATGTGGGTATTACACTCTAGGATACCCAGGGATGACATAGTCAATGCTTACTCTAAGCCCACGTGAGTCATGATTGATGTGAGAAACAAGAGGCGGTAAAGACATGACGATCACGTCGTGAAAGGTACGTCTATGGGAAGTGAAATGGGGCTTAGCCTCTAGGCGGCCTAGGGAGAGGAATATTGGGACCTACATGTGGTTAGCGACCCATGGTGATGGATACTGGGACTTACTCCAGGGTGGAGGCCCAGGTGGAGACAAATCCCAGAGGGAGAGGGAGGGGATAAAAAAATCCCTATCCCCATCTCTCCTCTTAGTCTTTGGCACGAAATAATATAGAAGGAGTAGGGATGCTGCCTCCCGCAAGAAAGGCTAGGGGATTACACCAAGGTGGTTTCCCTTTCCCCACAGACAAACACTGCTCCGGTAAAGATGATCTCATTCAACATGAGGAATGATCTCACTTTCGTGGAGACCAGTGGGTGTGGAGAATGTCTGAGACAGGGCACCCCGCATGTGAGACATGGGGCGTGGTCATAGTTTAACGTCATGTGCTAAGGATAACGGTGCTTGAAAGTTTAATATCCTGAAGCTTAGATGAGGCAGGTTCACTCCGCACCCCTAGGACTTATATAACCGGCACCCTCTACACCTTGGTGAAGAGAAGGTTCCGACAACGTTGTGGTTGGAGGGTGTTGTGAGGTGATCTGATTGGGGGTCCACATTAGCGTGGCTATGCGAAGAAGCGATACCCGTTAGCGTGCCTATGCGAAGAAGCATGAGGCGAAGCAATGCATCGGGAAGTAATTTCCAAGGGACTTTGAAATCGCTTTGTGCAAACCTGAGGCTGCATGGGAAAAGGAGTTGCAGCGCAAAGGGGTTCATATGTAGTAGTCTTGTGAAGCTCTGGTGCTCCATGAAGTTGAGGTGTTTCATTAAGGGGTGTGCTTTGAAAAGTGGAGTGGCCTAGCCTAAGAATAGGGAATATGTGTATATGGAAGGTGCTTCATGAAGTGGAAAGACATTCATGGAGCAATACCTCACAAATCAAGGGTGCCTTGCGAAGTGGAGGGTTGTGAAGCAAGGTTCTTTGCGAGGCACAGTGATCCTACCTTAGCATATGGGTCACATGCTCATGAGGGGTGATTTGTGAAGCATAAACGCTCCGTGATGACCTGGGTCCCCTTGGGGATCCCCTTCCTTCGCGGAGGCCCTCTCTTGAGAGGGGACGAATTAAAGCGAGGGGGGGCACTTCACGATGCAAAAGTACCTCGAGAAGCTCATGGTTCGTAGAGCTGAAAGTTCTTTGCGATTTGAGAGATCAGAAGGTGAAAGGTTAGAGAATCTATCCTTTGGGATCAGGGGGAGCCTGGTATTTATAGGACAGAGGCTCCGTGAAGTAGGGCTCGTTCAGCACTAAGATGAAGCTTGCTCTGCGGTGGGCTCGCGAACGTCAAATTCGTTCACGGGGCATCCCGCCTCCTTGCTCCACGGTGGGTCGCGAACGTCAAAGGGGTTTGTGGGGCATCCCTCCTCCTTGCTCTGCAGCAGGCTCGCGAACGTCAAAGGGGGTTGCAGGGAATACCGCCTCCTTGCTCCGTAGCGGGCTCTCAGGGTGATAGGACTTTGCGAATGGTCTCCACACAACCTCCCCTAAGGTTTTCTACTTGTTTCGCCTCTGTCCCAAATTTTGGAGCCAACAAGCATGATAAAGAGTTTTTATCATTTTTCCAGTCATCAGAAGTATCCCCAACATTTAGATTTGACCTAATGGTGATACAATCATGATTTGATGTCTGAGATTATTTTACTAAATTTATTGAGTTCAAAATAAGAATGAATAGACAGAAAAATTCATTCTCACCATGTGAAACACAATCTAAATGTATATCAATGATTATGCTCATCAACTTCCATTGGTCATGAGCTTCTCGATCCACTTCACTATATGATTTGTGACTCAACGCATCTGCTACAAAATTATCTTTATCTGGTGTGTATATCAAGTTGAAATCAAATATCTAGAGGTACTTCATCCATCTTCACTACCTTAAGTTAAAGTCTCACTAAGAAGAGTTGTATCTCAAACTCTTATGGTCAGTAAAAACTATGAAATTTTCTCCAAATAGGTGACACCTCTAAGTTTTCAAGGCATAAACAACCACAACTAATTCTAGGTCATGCATAGGATAATTATTTTCATGCACTCACAATTTCCTCAAACCATAGGCCACAACATGGTCTCCCTACATGAGAACACAACCAAGACTAGATCCAAACACATCACAATATACCACATAGATGTTACCTAGTTCTAGTAAGATTAGGATGGGTGTCGAGGTGAGATGAGTTTTAAGTTCCAAAAAGCATTTTTGACATTCATCTTTCCATAAAAATGGAACACCTTTCCTTGTCAGAGCATTCATGGTAGAAGCAAGTCTTGATAAATCCCGAACAAAGCGGTGATAATATCATTATAATCCCAAAAAAACACGTACCTTAAAAACATTCTTAGGTATATTCTAAGAGACTACTGATTCTATATTTCCAGGGTCAATTGATATTCTTTTTTCAGAAATTATGTGCCCAAGGAAACAAACTTCTTGGATCCATAAGTAGCACTTAGAAAACTTATCATACAAATGATGTTCCCATAACGTACTCAACCCAATTTCTAAGTAATCCTCATGGTAATTCTTATTTTTATAGTATACCATAATATCATCAAAAAATACAACAATAAATGAGTCAAGGTATATGTGGAAGATACAGCTCATCAAATCCATGAAAATTGCTGGTACGTTCATTATACCAAAATGCATGATGATATATTCATAATAGCCATAGTGACTATGAAAATTTTTCTTCAGAATATCCTCTCTTATGACTATAATATGGTGATATATTGAGTATAGATCAATTTTAGAGAACCACTTGGATTCCTTTAATTTATTAAATAGATCATTTATTTTAGTAAGAGGATATCTATTTTTAATCTTTACTTAATTCAACTTATGATAATCAACACATAAGCAGAGAGTAATATCTACCTTCTTTATGAATAAAACTGGTGTATCCCAAGGTGATGTACTAGGTCTAATAAAGCCTTTACTTTATAACTCTTATAATTAATCCTTTAATTCCCAAAATGAAGTTGGAGTCATTTTTTAATTTGGTAGTGAAATAGGGATCATTACTAGGATTAGGTCGATAGTAAATTTGATTTACCTTTCAGGTGGAATCCTAGAAAAATCATTCAAAAAAAACATCTGGGTATCGATACACTGTTTTAGGAAGAGTCCCATCCCCCATTTCATCAGTTGTGCTCAAGGTCATTACTACTAACTATCTAGAGATGGTTCCATCAACTATCATTAAAGGTCCTGATCTACAAAAATTGATATCCCAACCCCCCTTAAAAAGGTAAAGTACTCCATCCTGGTGTGTAAATGTTCCATGCCATGCATACCAATCAATATGGGATTTAAATCCCACCAACTAGTCTATACCAAAGATTAAATAAAAAAATCCATCTCTAAGACTGTAAACTCTCATAGAATCTATACTTTATCAATGGAAATGGAACATATTGGGCATTTCAAACCTCTACACTCCCATTGTCCAAGGGGTTTCTTGATGCTCATTGACACACACCTGTCGTAGGGTATGGAAAAAAAATTTTTTATTTTCCTAATACAACACAAAGTATGATTAGGGTCATCTCACTTGTGTAGCATCACCGTTGGTTTAATCACTAATATCTAATTCACATAATCCAATTGTTTTTTTATTATTTTATTAAAATGATGGTTTTGGGGTTTTTGGAAAATATGCAATTAAAATAATGGAATGAAAAATTGAAATTATCTAACGCGTAGATGCAGAAAAAATAAAATTAGAGAAAAAAGGTGTAGAACCCCCAGTTTAAGGTATTTAAATCTTATTTATTCCTTTGTTTGTGTACAAAGTGTTTGGTTAAGGTTTGGGAGATTTTGGAGGGGGTTGGGAAGTTTTTAGGGCTTTTTAAGGGTTCACAGTTTGAACACGGTTAGTGAAAACTGTGCAGCTTCTCTAGAAAATCATGCACAAGGAGGTAGTGGGCTATGGGTTGGTGCACAATTTACAAACTGTGCGGCCACTCTAGGTAAACCATGAAACATGAGATAGTGGACTTTCACATGGACATCGCATGGTTTGTCTAACCGTGCGGGGAAACCGTGTGAGGTCCCCCTTGAGGCAGTAGTAGGCGTGTGATTTACAAACCGTGCGGCCACCCCAGATAAATTGTGAGACATGAGATAGTGATCCTTCGCACAATCAGTGAACAGTTTGTCTAACCATGTAGACCATGATATGCGAGGTCCCCCTTGAGGTAGTAGTAGGTACACAGTTAGCGAACGGTTTGTCTAACCATGCGGCTAAACCATGCACTACAAGAAAACCGCCTCTTACCGGTGGTTTTTTTTTCATATAGCGGTGGTTTAAACCGCCACTATATGGTTTGGCGGCGGTTTACAGAAACCGCCGCTAAATAGGGCGTCAGAAATCTATTAGCGGTGGTTTTATGCATTTCGCGACGGTCAAAGAAAAGTGTCGTAGTACCTCATTTTGCGATGGTTTTTGGTAAATTTATTTGTGGTTTTACGGGCTATTTAATTAGCGGTGGCTATAATCGCCGTGAAATTCAGGCGTGTCATGCGCCTGCTTAGCGGCGGTTAAAACCGCCGCTAATTCCGGCGTGATTTCGCGGTGGTTTTAATCGTAGCTAAGTTTATTGCCGAATACATTTAGCGGCGGTTTAAACCGCTGCTAAATGTATAAGTGGTAAAACATTAGCGGCGGTTAAAACCACCGCGAAATGCTAACCCGAAAAAAAAAAATAGCATTTCGGCTTATACTGCACCACTGCCCTGGAAAACAAACCAAACAAGAAACCATTTATAAATAATAAAACATTCATGGTTTTAATCACACTCAACACAAGTACTAAAAACATTCATGGTTTTAATCACACCCAACAAAACTATCAAAGAAGAGAAGGTTTGGTGTTACACCCAACATATATACATGAAGATAACAATGGTTAACATTACACCCAACCCATATAATAAATAATAACAATAATTGGAATTACATTCAACCCATGTAACTAACAAGAACACTAGTTTTAATTGCACCCAACCCATATAATAAGTCATAGGAATATTTGGAATTATGCCCAATCTATGTAAAAACCAAGATAAATTGTCAGAATCATGTATAACCTACATAACCACAAAAATTTGGTTGGAATCACACCCAACCCATATACCAATAAGAATGATAGTTGGCATCTTATACAACTTATTATAAAGTGTTCAACATGGTTAAAAAATATCCAACCTATATAACATGCCAAAGAAATGGTTAGAATTATGCCAAACCTAATTAACAATATAGAAACATCATTGGAATGAAACCCAACTAAAGGACCAAGTAATAACAAGAATTTAATTACACCCAACCAAAAATATACATCATTTTACTCAAGTCACTCTTACTTGGATAAGATCTCCACTATCAATTATGTTGTATATAATTCACCATCATTGAATAATTTCTTTAAATAACTTTTAAGATATTATCATTTCACATTAATACATACCCCTCTTGGTTATCATTCCAAGTTCCACCACCAATTTCAATTTAATTCATGGATGTACATGATTAATAATTATAAACTAGAGGACCTTACACAGCCCTAACAAACCTTTCCTAAATCTCATCTATGAGGAAATCTAATTTTGTTCCATCATGATCCATTGTTACCTTCCCTTCTACACTTGTGCATCAAACAACACATACAACATATATATAAAGAGGAGAAAATTTATGCACCACCTACGCAATATTCATAAACACCCTTTCATTTAATGTTGATGAAAAAGTTGATCCAATTCAATAAGAATACCTAAAGCATACAAAATACCTAAAATTATGGATTTAGAATGAAACACAAGATAACATCAAATAAAACAAGAGATTGGGGGTCACATGGATTTATACTTATAGTTTAGAGATGATCAAAATTGAAAATATTTGATTCCATAAAGGATTAAAGTGTATGGATCAAAATGTTCCAAAGAAGAGAGTGGAGGGATCACTACTAGTCGTTTTTCCTATAAGGAGGAGGAACGCGGATTAAATGGGTTGATGTTCAGTCAGAAAAAGAACCTTTAAAACATCATTGTTATAAAATACTTTGTATCGATGATTGACATTATGGTTCCAGGAAATAAGGTCTCTCCAGTCTACCACATAAGAAGACATTTGATAAATAGAGGACATATTTAAAGAGAATAGAGAATATATTAGAAGATATGTAACCATTAAGAGAGAATCAGTTGTGCTAATCAAACAAAATAAGTGCATAACATGGAAAACATTATGTGGACCACATGATCCATTCTAGGTCATGAAAATCACATAACCCATAAAAAATATTTTGATCACATGATTTTTCTTAATACATATAATCATGTTACCATGTGAAGGTCACATGAATCACATAAAGATTAGTAGATCATGAAAAAATCCTCAAGAGACAACCGAATCACATAAGATAGACTAATGGCCAAGGGTGTGCATCAAAGTTCAAATAAATTACCATTGATTAGTTCATGGATTGATTAAGTGAGATATTTAGACAAGGTGATCACACAAAGAGGTCAAGTGACATGATCACATGATTATGTCTCTTGTATGGTTCTTGTGATGAGGTCATGCAAAGTTGTCTTGCAAAACAATTGCACGAGAGAGGAGGTTTTGAGAGTTATGGAGCTTCATGTCACCGGTCAATTGACCAGCCTCTCACCCCCTATTTATAGGGAACCTCAAGGAATATGAATGGAATTATAGAAGACCAAAAGATGTTTTGAATTCCAACCAGAGAAAGCATAAGAGACTCATGAAATCATTTCCTACATCATAACTGAGTCCTTGTTCCTTCAAACATCACTTTTGTGGGGGGGGGGCATTTTTTGACGCTAGCCAAATGAGCATTTTATATTTTAGGAACAAAGAAATACCCAAAGCATAGGTATTAATATATACCCAAAGGAAATAAAATTATAGCATGTATACATATAGATTAATCACCTAGGTCACAAGGACCATGTGAACTTCAATGAGGCTTATGATCACATGACCCTAGGAACATCATGCAAAGGGGTTATGCAATTCATGTGATCTGTTCCTGATCATGTGAAGCCCCATCAAATAGCCCAATTAATCATGTAAAAACCCTCTGATTATTCTTTTTTATCATATGAAATGTCATCTAACAATCTCCCAATATTTTCATAAAATAAAAGTTAGAAAAGAGGGAAGCTTCATGGGAAGGGAGTTGCATTGGTTTTCATGTGATATGGTTACGTGCCTCATAAAAACTATTAATGATCATGAAAATAACCTCAGAAAACCATCTTGATCTAGTGATATCCATTCAACATGGATATTTGGACATGAAACACCCTAATGAGTCCAATTACCAATGCTGAATTTACAACAGAAACATCAAAGAGCCTATTACCATAGATCATCTAACCAATGAAACAAACACATCATTCTCTTTACCACCTGAGGTTATTGTGATCATTCAAGGTTAGCCACTGAAGCTCCTCCAAGACCAATGGTTTTTTAAAGGTTCCATACACCACACATGTTATATATACAAACCAACCTTTCCCATATTTGTTCAACACATCAACAATACTACTCATGGTCCGATGATGCATCGTCACCCTCTCCACCTCCACCTCCTTCTGCCACCTATAATAACATTATATTGAAAATTAAATATTGTTTCATATTTATAATTAAACTTAAAACCAATAAAAGTTTTCAAACTAAATGATTTTGATTTTTTGTGATTTACCTGCTCACCACCACTCGGTGCACTACCACTGGGGGCATATCTTCTCATCTGCTGATATAAATCAGTCAACGCTTTCTGCATAGTGGATATCTGAGCCCCTTGGTCTTCAACTGTGGCTTGTAGCAAAGAAATCTCCCTTTGAGCATCTTCAGGTATGGGCTGACTATAACCAGAAGTAGATGCGACTGGAATCCCTGATGGCCTGCTAAAGACCTCAGATGGTACGAGTCCCAAACCCATCCCGCGCACTCTACCAGGATGCTCCTTCCCAAGGACTTGAGCAACCGGGTCATCCTGGGAGACTGAGTAGGACTGCCCAGGATTGGCATCCCATAATTCTTTAATTTTTACCTATAAATCAAATATCAATACATATTAACACAGTAAAAACTGATAATAAGTTATTATAATAAAAATTTGACTTCATACCCCAACTTCTTTGGTAGGCTCATTAACAAAAGAGCCATCTGATTTTCTGTGAACATCCAACCACAGTTCAGTCCAGGAGGCTTTGTGCCCTAAACTCTGTGACTGCATTAAGCAAAGATAAATAAAAAATTCAATATATTAAATAGATAATATTGTATTATAAATATTTAAACTATTTAAAATATTACCAATGACATTCGGATTCTAGAAAAGATTTTTGAGCCCGCCGTGTGAGGGATGACTTGCTTCGCCCTGTTTGATACATTCTATCGTGAGAGATCTTGAAATAAATAAAATTCAATTTAACAGTAATGTATCCAATGTCATTTCCTCTTCATAAACATGTATTAATGTAAAATGAGGATAATATAATAATATATATTTCAATACCATCCGCTTCTCATCACGATTCCTGTCAAAAAAACTTTCCACTGCTCTTTCGGTACCCCACTGGGTAGCTTTTCATACATTTGTTCCAAGTTCAATGAAGTATCGTTGACATCACACCACAATCTCCATTTGAAATCTTTCCATTTTTTACCAAGATTTTTCAAAGTCCACTTCCGTGCTATTACATCAGCAACTGTGAAGTGAAAGAACATATGTATACAGAAATTCATTTTGAACATATTAGTAACATGACATTCAATTAAACCATAATGTAATAAAATTACCTTTATTTGAGAATCGAAAACTTCATTTTTCCAGTTTGGAGGCAAATGTCTCCAATCATCATATGAAATGGGAAGGGAAATGGGCTCCGCTTCCAACTGACCTATAATCTGGCCAAGTAACCCCGCGGCATCATCCGTAGGGACTCCATAAGAATAAAATGGCACGACTATCTTTTCGCCATTCAAGTTACAAACATATGAGCTTTTTAAGTGTTTCTCCACGGTTTCATTTTTGTCATCTTCAATGAGCAAACAATTAGTATAAAAAAATGCAATAAATTTATTTAATTAAAATTTATACCTATGACTGTGACCCTCCAGTATGTCCGAGATGAACTGGAAGGGGTCTGTCGCCGCCCAACTGATGAGGCACCTATAGGGGGAGTTGAAAACTCATCCTCTAATGGGAGGCCCTCTGCTGGTGTGAGGGATGGTGCAGGGGGAGATAGTGTGGGGGTGTAGGCAACTGGTGCCTCAGATGTCGTGGGGAGTGACCCAGATGGATCGGCATCTGTCACAGAACTAGAAGAAATGGTATACCTCTTCCTCCTTGGAATTCCTGTCATTTAATCAAATAAAATTAAGTTCAGAATATATATTTAAAAAAAATTATGCAAAAAAAAAATTAAAAATGATAATAGATGCCCAGTACTAACAAACAAAATATATATAAAAATGATAATGAATGACTGCAGAAATGAAAAAAGTGGTTGCTGCATGAATGAATAATTGTACATACAATCATTTTCCCCTTCAATATTTTCGGTTTCCTGCTCCATTGCTTCATCCACTTCATTCATCCTTGCAAGACTAATATTTTCAATATCATGATGGACAAATAATTCTGCTTCCTGTTGTTGATGACATTCAATTTCAGAGGTCAAATCTTCCACTTCATCACCCATATCATACAAATCTCTTTGTATTACGTGAGTAACTACACTCCACCCTTCACCCACAACATCATTCACATAATATACCATTTTTGATTACGATGCAAAGATATATGGATCATGCATTTCACGATCACCAACATCCATCAAGTGAGAGAAGTTCACAGAAGTAAATTGTAATGAATCTCTTTTAACACCTCTGATAATATCGACCCATTTGCATTTGAATAAAACAACAGAAAAATGTCCATGATAGTTTAATTCAATAATATCATATAGCTTTCCATAGTATCCCACTTCAGCAAATGTAAATATACCATTATTTTGTGTTTTCAAACCCACTTCTCGATCGACTGTACGAAATCTAAATCCATTCACATTATAAGCGTCGAACTTTCTAACTTGCTTTATAGGACCTCTAACAAGAAACTTCAAATATTCTGAAAAGTCTGCTCGAGTATCAGTATTCATGATATGAAAAAAGAAATATAATTTAATATAATTACAAATTGTATGTGTCAAACTAATATTCATATTTATTGCAATATTTATGAACTTACATGCCGTGCAAACCATTCTACAAGATCTTTATTCACAGCTTTTGTTATATCTTTCTCATTTCGTGTTCGGCCTCTCATTCGTCTCTTTCTTTGTATCCTCAACTCTTCAATAAATGGATCTGCAATTTCACTATTCAGCAGCACATATCTATGTGCCTATAATAATTCCAATTCTGTCAGTGTCACATTTGAGGTCCTCCCAACTGATCGGCCAATAACAGAAAATATTTTTGATTTCTGATGCATTTGAGATTGAGTTGATGTGTCGTCAACATGTCCAACTCGATTAAATCTTGTCTTAATATCATCTAAATACCTGGAACAAAAGGTAAGACATTCCTCATCCAAATAGCCTTCAGCAATAGAGCCTTCTAGTTAAGCTTTATTTCTCACGTATGATTTAAAATGCCCAAGATATCTGTGAAATAAAATAATAATATTATGCATTTATGTAAATGTTAAAAATTGTTTACTTAAATGGAAAACATATAAATAAAATACCTCTCAATTGGATACATCCATCGATAATGAACGGGGCCTCCTAATTTAGCTTCTTCAACCAAATGCACAGTTAAATGCATCATGATAGTAAAAAACGATGGAGGAAAGATCATCTCCATTACACAAAGAGTCAATACAAACCTATCCTAGAGGTTTTCAAGCTGAAATGGATGTACAAACTTCTCACATAATTTCCTAAAAAATGTGCAGAATTGGAGTACAACAGCAGTAACTTTTTCAGGTAATAATGTATGCAATGCCAATGGTAGTAACTACTGTAACAAAATATGTGAATCGTGACTTTTCAATCCATGTAACTTACGATTATTCAAGTCAACACACCTCGAGATGTTACTCGAATACCCATAAAATACCTTCACATTCTTTAAAATTCGAAGGAACATATCTTTATCCCTATTTTTCATTGAGAAAATGGCCGGAGCATACTTTTCATTCTCATCTGGCCAGAGATCGTGTTTTATGTTCATTACTTGTAAGTCTTTGCAAGCATTAAGATGATCCTTCGACTTTCCATGCTCATTAAGTAATGTGAAAATCAAATTATCACAGACATTCTTCTCAATATGCATCACATCAAAATTGTGGCGCAACAAATTAAATTCCCAATACGAAAGTTTGAAGAATATACTTTTTTTCTTCCATTGTTGCGTTCTGATTTCACTTGACGATGCACTTCAGACCCGTTTTCCGCTATCATTCAAATGATGAACCTTCCCAAATTATGTTTCAACATTTTCAAGATGTGTTAATATTTCAGAACCGGTTAACAACTTTGGAGGTAGTCTACGATCAATGAAACCATTAAATTTTGATTTGTTCAGCCGAAATCTATGAGATGCATCGAGAAATATTCGATGGCATAAGAAGCACCATTTTCTACTGTGAGGTAGCCGTTTGGGCTCAAAATCAAAGTTACAAACGGGACAAGCCAAACCCGTATAAGTGTTCCAACTAGATAAATTCCCAAGCCCAGGAAAGTCACTAATGGTCCACAGTAAAGCATCATGCATTTTGAGCATTGTTTTAGAAGAAACATCAAATGTCTCAACACCGTTACTCCATAACTCCTGCAATTATTCAATCAAAGGCTGCAAGTATACATCAATATCATTTCCAGGCATTTGTTTTCTAGGAATAATCATTGAAATGATAAAATATGATTGTTTCATACACATCAACGGAGGAAGATTATAAGGGATCAAAACAACTGACCAAATGCTATAACTTGTACTCAAAGTCCCAAATAGGTTGAATCCATCAGCAGCCAATCCCAATCGAACATTCCTAGGATCAGCTGAGAAATCTGGATGTAATAAATCAAATGTATTCCATGATTGGGAATCTCATGGATGTCTCATTAACCCATCATTGTTATTATCTAAAGAATGCCACTTCATGTGTTCAGCGGTTTTTGATGACATGAATAATCTTTGCAATCGAGGCTTCAAAGGAAAGTAACACAAAACCTTTGCAGGTGTTCTCCTTTTCTTCTTCTTCTCCATGAAATTATGTTCATTCAGACTTCCAACATCACCCTTTGCCTGCCATCTAGAAGAAGAACATTTCTTGCAATTCTGTCTACTTGAATCCTCTCCCCAATAAAACATATAATCATTGGGACACGCATGTATTTTTGTATAATTCAAACCAAGCTTGTTAACAAATTTTTTCATATCATAAAAAGATTCTGAGATTTTTGCTTCAGGAAATGCATCACGTATCAATTCCAATATCATGGACATTGCCTTATTTGTAATTCCACATAGACATTTGATGTGATATAACTTCAGCAGAAATGAAAGTTTTGAATACTTCAAACACCCACAATACAACTCTTGATTTCCATCGTCAACTAAATTATGAAACGCATTTTCCTCAGTGAAGTTTTCTCTTACATTTGGATCCACAGAATCAAGAGGAGGATCCAATGATATGTGACAATCTTGATCTGCCTGGGTTACAGTCTCAATAACATCACTTGTCACGTTGCAATTTGTAGCACCCTCTTCTGGTTGTTCTGATATGTTTTGATGCTGATAGTGGTGCCTTGCAGTGCCGAATGCATCATTTATTAGGTTTTTCATTTCATTTTCCATTGTCGATGAACTTGGGACCTCATTCTGCAGATTAACATCAGTGCTCAATCTTTCTGTAACGTTCGATTCTCCATGAAAAATCCAACACAAATATTGATCAGGGAATTTCTTCATTATTAAATGTTCATAAACCTCATATCTCTTCAACCATGTTCTAAATTTACATTTAGGACATGGACATTTTATTATCCCTTCAACAGATCGATTAGAAATCGTAAAATCTAAAAACTCATTCAAACCCTTAACATACTGAGGTGTGTTCCTTGGTAATGTGATCCAACTTTTATCCATGTATATCACAATGTACCTAGACAAAAGATATGATAGTGTAAGATTGCAAAATCATAATATAATAAAGTTGACCCATTGATCATAAAGTATGCATAATATAATAAAGATGATTCATTGATCACATTTACCACTTACTTAGCATGCCCAGACAAACCAAACAAGTCTGGTCCCTAAGAGACAGCATGAACACCTCATTGAGGAGTAGTAAGAATACCGGGTTACACAATTATCATAACACTGTCAATCACACATTTATGTTACCTCAAAAAATTTCTATCCCCACTAAATTAATGAGATACATTGGTCCACTCATATTACTTCCACACCCTCACAAAAAATACTACAACTTTCCTGAACATCTCATATACTCACATGCTTGGTCATCTCAATTAAATGTTTTATTTTAATTTCCATATCTAGAAATGGGATACCATTCGGTATTTATAACATCCATCCAAAAGCACTAATATATAATACCAATTCATGAGTTCCCATTTCTAGAGTTTCCCCTCATTGGATTATGTTTAATAATCATTACCTTCACTTATCAATATTATAGATCAATAAAAATAATATGGAATATTTTTTTACCATATTTAGTTTCATAATTTGAACAATGTTGTTGATACTTGTTTATAAGCCAATGAATATTCTTCTCACTAGATCCCACACAGTGATAACACACTATGATAATTCCCCCACTTAATTTCAATGTTTTTTCATCTATTAACCATTTATTTAGTCATGATTACCTATTCTTCAAAGATGGACAAGGATTATTTAATTCATTAAAAAGATGAGTTTTATTTTTTTGGTCTTTATCAACATTACTATAAATTATTATCTTTTTATTACATATAATCAAGTACATTTTATTTATATAATAAGCATATGGTTCAAGTGATCTTTTATTTTGAGTGATGATACTTTTTTTAAAAGAATTAAATGGTTCTGTCCCATTTATCCTCATAAACCAAAGAAAAATATTCATATATCTATTATCCATATATATTACATGGTTGTACCTTCCATGATTTCCTCATGATGGTGTTGTTGAGTTGGAGACAGAGAACACGAGTCGTTGATGAAGGAGCAGTGAACTCATATTTTTCCATGGATTACATCTTTTACATGACTTATTGAGGACAAAAATTATTTATAGTGGGGATTTTGTAAGATCCTATTACTGATCTATCAGGTATTTTTTTATCCTCTTCATGGTTTTTCTTTTTTCCATTATCTGTAAAGGACTAGGAAGGAATTGGTAAGATACCTAAAATGGTGAAGTCAGATATTTGTTGTACTTTCATCTTTAACCAGCTTTTTCTACATGATTCAAAAGTCTTTCACACTCTATAACTAGGTTACACACCGTGTAACTATTACTAGATACAAGTCATGAAAGGGTATTCATGCTGTGAAATTTTACACCTCGGGAAGAGTGGTTTCACATCGTAAATTTTAAAATAATGGATTTTTAATCTGAGGTGAAGGATTTTTCAACATACTAGAACACCATGGATTTCACAGCAGGTAATAGTATTACACATCATCAAATGGCCCTCGTGTAGTTTTTAAAATAGGCGAGTGGCTATTTTGGTTTCAGTTCTTTTCTCCAGGCCCTTGGATCCCTACCTAGATATCTTCTCGGGTTATTTTGGGAGACTATGCTCCATCTAGATTGATCCATTCAACATTGGATATTTTATTATAGTCGTGGTGCATCTCTCTGGGTAAGAAATATTTCTGATTCTTCATTTCTCTTGATAATGGTGGCACCCTAGGGTAACATTATCAGATCTGGTGGCCTAAGTTTTTGAATCTTTGTGTATTCTTCTAGATCCTTTGGGAGATCTCATTATGGAGGCCATTCCTTGGTTAGTTATGGTGTGGCGGATGTCTGTGCTTGAGGTATTTGGTGTTTTCCCTTTCCACCAACCCCTTCTTTTCTAATTTATATCAATATTAATGTTTTTATTATATTCTAGGGCCTTCGTTTTCATCATTGGGTTTTCATTGTTGGTGGATCCCATTACGGGAATGTGTAACTTGAGCTTTGAGGTAGGTGGTTCCATCTCTAGCCTATGATAATTAGCCTGATTTCTCTTAATTTATAAGTTTATTTATCAAATTGGAATGACTATTTTCATTTGTTTAAGAAGGGGTTTTTGAGAGAAATGTTTTTCCATGATTTTTGATAAATGAAAATGAAATGGGTACTTTTAAAATATTGAAATTTATTTGTGGAAATGAGCACTTAGGTTACCTTGGGTACTTAGGTGGAAGGTTTATCTTGAGTCCATCGTCCATGTTTTGTGATTATTAGGAGGTTTTCTCATGGGTATTTCCTTGGTTTAATAGTCCCATTATTCTAGGGGACAACTTAGCATTTTCGGGGGGGGGGGGGGGGTTACTCATGGGGTATTCCTCTTCTTCCTAGGCATGTGTTATAGGAATTGGGTTGTGCACATGATTTATTATGGTATAAGTATTCTTATAGTCTAAACTATAGTGTTACTTGGTACTTATTCCTCTACTGCTTATTTTATTTTGTACTGATTGGATTTTTGAGTTATAATTGATATACATTATGTACCTACTTTTCTTTAGAACTAGGAAAAAGGTAAATGTTTACCCATGTTTTCTATAAAATTTCATTACTACTTATCATTCCATGTTATCACCCAGTAGACTCCAAGAAAAACATATCCTCATCGATCTAACAATTATTCCAAGGTTCAAGTTTCTAAACTACTAGACTAGAAAATCCCTAATATAGCCACTAATGATGTGATTCCTTAATTAAACTAAATCACATCACCCCAAAAATGAAACCACACCAACCACTCCAATTGGATCATAGACAGGGTCAAAAAAAGTTGGAAGAACCCATAATATGAACACTCTAATTTAATAATAGATCTTTTTTGGAGGGGGGGATCACATCAAATAAACTAAAGCATAGAACCTTAAGTATTTGTTTCCCCAAAATCACACCAAGATATCCCAAAACATCCTAAATGGAACATCACATTCTCCTATAAATTATTTTAAAACAACAAAATTCACAATAGAATAAAAAAACCATTCTCAAAAAATGCATTTTCCAAAAATAAATTTTTCAAATAACACATGTTCTTGTAAAAGAACCAAATTGCATACATAAATCCTAAAACATTATCAACCATTTCTTGATACCACCTAAGATTCTCAAATCTCAATATTTAATTAATGTAAAAAACATTTACTATATTAATTTCATTAAATGAAAATAGTCTATTTTTCAAACCCCCCATGGGGTTCCAAATTCCTTTAAAACTGAATTGGTTTTTAAAAGAAAAAATTATTACAGAAAACCAATTCAAATGATTTAAAATAAGAAAAAAATCCCAATAATTTTCCAAAAAATAGAAAATTAGAAAATAAATCCCAAAGGATTCCTATCAAATTAGAATGATTTTCCATAAAACACTCATTTAAAAAACACACATTTCACACAACAATCACATCAATTATTTTCTAAATTCCTAATAAAATCAATGGTTTCAAAATATTTCATGAAACCAAGCACATTTTACAAACAATTTATATGGCATTGATTTATAACCAAAGGAATGTTTTCTAGGGAAATCTATTTTTTGATGCACATAAAATGATTTTCACAGCACATCCACAAACTGAATATCAAAGAAACAAAATAATACTAAAAATTAATCAAAATATTAAAATATAACAAAAGACCTACCATAACCATAATCTCTATTAAAATTTTCTATATTTCAAACCTAGTTAAATGGATACATACCTGGAAAAGACGGGTTGCCGGAGATGGAGGTCGCGGGGTCGCCGGAGATGGAGGTCACGGAGTCGCCAGAGGTCGCGGGGTCGCTGGAGGTCGCGGGTCTCCGGACGGGGGTTAGGGGAAAGATCGGGAGGGCGCGGGGGTTTGGGGAAAGATCCGGAGGTCATGGGTCGCCGGGGGGGGGGGGGGGGGTTAGGGGAAGAAGGGAGGGCGCGGGGGTTTGGGGGAAAGATCGGGGTGGGGGTAGGGAAGGGTCATGACTGTTTTAAAAAATTTCGGGTTTCACGGCGGTTTATTAAAAACCGCCGCGAAACCTTTCAGCGAAAACGTTTAGCGGCGGTTTTGTGAACCACCGCCACAAAACCGTCTCTAAACCCGACTTTTGTTGTAGTGATGCACGGTTTAAAAAGTGGGTTTTAAAAAATGAGGCTTGGTCAGGATTTTCCCTAAACACCCCATTCTTGCTCTTATGCAGGCCTAACACATGATTTTCTCTTATCCAAGGTCAAGGAACCTCTCCCACTTATTTTGGAATCATTTCAAAAGGTTTTCTTGGTGGTTTTAAGGAAAATATCCCTTGGTGAGTCTCATCTCTTGGTAGTTTGTGGTTTTTCCTTAGATCTACTTCTCCCACTCTCCCGGTTTCTTATATCTACTTCCATTATGGATAGATCTAGGGTTTTTGTTGCCAATAATGGTGATATTTGGACTTTTTGGTGTTAGGGTAAGGGATCTAAGATGATTTTGTGAATTTTCACTCTGTTTTGGTGTGCAGTTGTGAGGTGGGTCGATTTCACCAAACCCTAAGGTAAGTGCCTTTGTTCTCAACTCCATTTTTATAGAACCAGAAGTCTTAATTTCAAATTAATTGGTTTTTATTGAAATTGATTATTAATGTGACGTGTGAAGATTAGTTTAAATCCATTTTGTGATGATTTGTGGATTTTGGGAAAACAGGTTATTATTGTGAAATGTGCTTTGTTGTTGGATTTAAATTGATGATTTTAAAATCGGTGGTTTAGTTGATTTATGGAAAATGGTTTGTGAAAAATGGTTTTCAATAAAAAATTTGTTTTATTGAAGTGTGGTTTTGCATAGATAATGGATTAAGGTAATTTTCAATAAATGGGTGATTTATTGAAGTGGTTTTGGCATGTTGATGGAATTATTAATTTGCTTAAAGGGTTGTTTAGTTTGGAAATTATTAGTTAGTATGGCTTGGCTTGTGTTGGATGATATGATTTTGGAAATTGTTTATTTTCATGTTTTTGTGGTTTGGGTAAATGTTGTTGGTATGGTTGTTGTCTTAAGTGATTAATCATGTGTTGGATGGGATGGATAGTGGCATGAAGTACCACTATAAAAAGGGATGGATAATGGCATGAAGTACCACTATAAAAAGTGGATGAGTTTGGACACAAAGTTCCACCATATAGGGTACACAAAGCTTGTATGAGTGTGTGTGGAACTTGTTAATATGGTTAGAATATGCATGTGACCACACAAGGTGAATTGAGTTATGACAACATGGGTTGGGGAAATTGGGTAATTATGTGATTTGTTGTGTTTCCTTAGAAATGTGATGATTTGGGAAAAATGTGACTTAATAAGGGTGTGTTTGGATTGCTAGAAATTGTTGCATTGGTTATTGATTTTATATAATTTTTTTATATAAATATGTTAACGGGTTCTATCATAGTGGTGTGTATAGGGAAGTAATTTGGGGAAATTCTATTGAGTATTATTAATCACCCCCTTCTTGGAAATTTGGTGCTTTTGCAGATGTTTTATTATGAGACACAGGTAAAGGAAAACCATCTCCTTTCTTTAGTGGTTCATCGTGATGCTTGGAAAGTCTTGTGGTGTTGGATCTTGGAGCTTGGTGTGGAGCTATGGAGCTTTATCTTGGTGTCTTTGAGCTTTGTTGTTTTAGTCTTCCACTTGGTACTCTGATTTGGTATTGAAATGGGTTTATATTGTTGTTGTTGTCATGTGGTTGAATTTTAATACATTGTTAACATTCATCATGTAGTTGTTTTTTATATTGGCATGTTTGGTTGGTGGTTTTAATTTCAAGGATAAAATCATACTCCACCACTCATGAAGCCCTAAACATTTATTTCTAGACTTTGGTGTCTTGGGGATGTCGCTTAAAGCCAAGTAGCATTTCTTCCTCGACTCAAGCTAATGAGGAGGAGAGAGATGTTACAAAAGGTCTTGGTCCTAGGGTTGGCTACATGAGTTCATTCATTATTGAATTCAATTTGAAAATACATTGATTTCTATAAATGGATTATTATTCCCTACCTTGAGTGAGATTTTTATCATGCTTAGGAAACCTCGTCAATAATCAAATCTCCTTACCCTTGATAGAAAATAGAAATTAATTTGAGATCCAAGTCATGGTGGGCTACTGCCGTACCCTTTCAATTCTCTCACATCCACCACAAATTAAATTAAAATATTTTGGATTAAAGTGTAATAATTAAGGACACCATGTATCCTCCCCCAGGGCTAAGCCTTGGGTTAGTCACTTATAATTGAAATGTGAAAATAGATCATGATGTAAATAGGGAAAAGAGAACAATTGAGAGAGAGAGAGAGATGAAAGAAATTGGGATTGGAAGAAAATGGAACATTAGAATTAAAATATAAATGTGTCACATGGGAAAAGAAATTGAAACTAAAAACAGAAAATAAATACTAATCTAAAGTATCCCTACAATACACATAGTGGAGGATCCTTGGGAACCGATCCTTTTCCTCTTACCCCTGGACTCTTATTTATAGGATTTAATCTATCCTTAGGGTATCATAAATTTTCCATTAAATGATCTCGGGCCATAATGGGTCATCAATGGGTGTTCAAAAATTGTGTACCCCAAATACCCATAATAAATCAGCGTTTTTGCTATCTTTTCAAGAATTTACATGACATATAATTAGTGTACATGATGTGTAGTGTGCGAGGATGTGAATTTTCTTCATGCCATGAAATTCTTCACATCCAACAAAGCTCTCAAGTTACACTTTGTGTAATTGAATTACATGATGTGTATTATTTATTTCCAGTAGGTTCCACCAATTCAGTTTGGTTCTTCATTTATGAGATCCAGGTAGGGTCCTTGACTATGTTTCATATTCATTATATTTTCAAATGTCTGGTGTCGTGCCACGCCACTTCGCGATACAGCGTGAAGTGTTTGCGGCACACTATATTAGTCTCTTTTTGTTCATTTTTCATTAAACTTCGTATCCTACCAAAAAACATAAAAAAAATTAAATACCAACAAATTTATTTATTTAAAGTAAAAAAATTGTGTTTTATATCTAAAAATAAATGAAAAATATGACTCTTTCAATTCACCTACACTTAGAAATTTCTTGTCCTGAAGCATGTACTCTCAAAAACATTTCAGAGGAATCTCATTATACCAATATTTAAATTTTAACAATAATAAAACTAAATGTTTGATAATGGAAAATAAACATTAAAATTTCACACAAAAGAATTATTTAAAATCCTCAGTCTTAAAAGAAATAAATTTAAACATGTATTTTACTTTTCTTCTTTTGAAATAACAATGCCTCTCCTTACTTTCACTTTAATTTTTTAATTCATCATTAATGCATATTCTAATTGCAATTTACCTCAAATTGAATTTTTTTACTCATCTCTCAAGGTAAAAATTTTAGTGAATTTGTGATCATACCTCAAGTACATGTCACTTACCATAGTTTTGCAAGGCATCTATCATCTCCACTACATAAATACTGAAATCAAAATCAATCATGAGAGCTTTGCATTTAGGATCTATCTTCTCTAAGGCTTAAGGTAGGTAGGATACATTATGATTAAAAACAAATATAAAAAAGGAGTATTGAATCTTCAGCATATTGAATGATATCAAAATATAATTCTAATGAAATAATCCAGAAAATGTCATCTTCTAACCCTAAAAGCTCATAGTAGGCACATAATAAATATCAACATAATGAATGAATTTCCCTTTGTTGTTTTTTTTCATTTTCATTTTCATTTTTTTTACTTTTTAAAAATTTAATCTTAAGTGCAATCTCACATCCATCACCTAACCACATATGATCCTAAGATCATTGGTATTTTAATAGTGATTTTTTATCCTCAAAAGAAAAAACCCATTTTTTTCATTTTTTTTCTTTTTTTAGTAAGAGAGGTAAATAATAAAGTATAATTAAAATATGGAATTTCCCCAAATTTCATGGAAACCCCTATAAAAATGAAGTATATCCCCATCTACCATGACAACCACTCCCCTATACTTAATCTTTTAAATATCATGCAATATACCGTGATTAGGGTAGGAATGGATATAATAGGCATGCAAAAAGGCTCATTTCCTAACAAAGTTATTTATGGATTCTATGGGGAAAATAGGATTGATTTCTAGGTGGGTCTAATTATAAATAGATAAAAAAAAATCCTCAATCTTGTTAAAATTGATTTTGTTCAGTCATAGCCTCAATAAGATGCCAAGTAAGTTCTAGAAGAAAACATGCACTATAATCTCAAGAAACATACTATAGAAAGAGATGGGAAATATTGGTTCAGAATTTTTCTCAGGGATGAGAACATATGGTTTGAAATAATTACACATGAAAATGTACAAAAATAATAAACCAACCCATTTAAGTTTCATAAATTCAAAACATTCCAAATCTAATAAGAATTTCATTTACAAAAATCAACTCATCTCAAAAAATAATGATTTTTTAAATTCATCCCCTCATATTCAGACTTACTTATCCATTTTACCATTTCACTCATCTAATTATATAAGAAGTAAAAATTAAAACATGGTGTAATGATTATCCTAATCCACTTATGTCTCCTAGATTGTTACTCAAGTACAAGAGTTCAAAGTGGGGCATGAAATTTTCAAAAAAGATCTGAAACAAATTAAAATAATGAGAGTATCATAAAATAAGGAATTTAAAATCATACTCCCCTTATGTTGATTATTTAGTTTCAGTTTCATAGGTTCATATTTCAAAAATTTATTCTACAATAGTTCACGACGTGAATCCCTTTCATGATGTGTATTTTTCGTTTCACGGCCTAGTTTTGTAGCATTTTCATGACATGAATTCCAACTTATTGCCACCTCATTTTTCTTCTCCGTTTCTATGTTCCATCATGATGGACCTACAAAATAAATCATCAAATTGTATAGATCATTTTATTTAAGTTAAAAAAGATATATGGATTGGTCTGTATCCTAATATCTAATTCCTAAACTGATAATTTAAATCTAAATTCCTAGAAAGCAAGTAAATAAAAGGAATGGATAATTCTTGGTTTGATCTCTTAAGTGGACTATGGGTTTTGACTACCTCTAGATGGGAAATACCAACTGTTATCCATAATCTGATGGTGGGTGTAGATTTTTAGATTTGAACCACCACATGAGGTTTTTCCCATCTTGCACTTATTTTTTTTGTTGAGGATGGATCTATGGATATAATAAACCAAATCACCCCTCCTTCTCAATGAGTTATAACTTTTATATAGGGGGTAGGATGAAGTATGAAATCTCATCATCTTTGGTTGTGACTTGTACAACCTCTTCTCTACTTTCTATTGGTTTCTCCAGATGTTTTTCATTAAAAGAATAATCAAAGAGAGATTTAGAATGTAATTAAATATTTTTTTTAAATCTTCCCTTTTAGTGTTGGAAACATGTGTCTTATGTTCATCTAACAAAGCCACTGGGATCTCTCCTTGTACTCCCTCTAGTAAATAATCAATGTCTTCTGGGATCTCCAAGTGTTCCTTAATAGGCACACCTTTGTTTTCCTCATCATCCTCAAGGGCATAATAAGATTCGGTTGAATCTATAAAATTAGAATAGTAGGGGTGATACACATTTTAGTTTCAATGAAATTAGAAGATAAAGAGTTCATAAATGGTTCAACTCCCTGAGTTAGTTTAGCTTCAATTTCATTTTTAGTGGAAAATTCCACTTGGAGTTGACTTTCACTTGATAGAGGTAGGTAGTCAGGCTCCTCTATTCGTTCTTCAAATTCCACCACTTCAGTGGATTATTCTTCTTCCATGGTTAAAAATAGGTGGTTAGGTGTTGATTCTTCAATATTGTATATGGGAAGATCTTGTTTCATTTCATCTTCTTCCCACTCACACCAAAATTGGTCTGAATCTTTTCTCATATTCTTATCATCATGCGAATCTTCATCTTCAATTTCTAGATCTTAATGGTATTCTTGAATATGGGTCTCCAAATAATTGGGTTGTAGGTATTCTTCAAGTTTTCCTCAACCTCTTGGATTTCCTTAGAAAAATTGGTAAAATCCAGTGGTTCTTCCTCCGGTTTAGGATCTATTTACTCGAGGGGTGTATTGAAATGTACAGTTTTAAATTCCATTTTTCTTTACATGTTATATAGTGTATCACTAAGTCCTTGTTTCTGGGAATCTAGGGCATTATCAATTGATTATTCTTGATATTTCAGATATGATTAGTCATTCCATGCATATAATAATCTGAATTTGAATACATCATGGAATGGGGGGGGGGTTATATTTTTTTATAAATAAAACAAATAAAATTATTTAAAAAATCTGAATTTAGAAAAATTGTCAAAATATCGCTTATCTCTCTAGAAATGAAACAATTTTTGATGCACGACTATCATAGGTCTTGAAAAAATCAATTTTTATTTTCCAAATACAACACAGAGGCTGACCATGGCCGTCTCACTTGAGGATCATCACAGTCATTTCAATAAATAATTTCTAATTCACCTAATATAATTGTTTTTTTTATTTAATTAAAATTATAGTCTTGGAGTTTTTAGAAAATGTGCAATTAAAATAATAGAATGCATAATTGAAATTATCTAACATGTAGATGCAGAAAAAATGAAATTAGGAAAGAAAGGTCTTGGTCATAGGGTTGTGTACATGGGTTCATTCATTATTGAATTCAATTTGACAATCCATTACCTTATGTTAATGGATTTTTATTCCCTACCTTGATTGATATTTTTAACATACCTAATAAACCTCATTGACAATCAAATATCTCTACCCTTGATAGAAAATAGAAATGAATTTGAGATCCAAGACATGGTGGGATATTTCCGTACCTATGCAATTATCTCACATCTACCACAAATTAAATTAAAACATCTTGGATTAAATCATAATAATTAAGAACACCATGTATCCTTTCCTAGGGCCAAGGCTCGGGTTAGTCACTTTCCATTGTAAAGCGAAAAGAGATCATGGTGGAAATAGGGAAAAGAGAGCGATTGAAAGAGATAGAGAGATGAAAGAAATTGGGATTGGAATAAAATAGAACACTTGAATTAAAATATGAATGCATTACATGGGAAAATAAATTGAAACTAAAAATAGAAAATAAATCCTAAGTAGAAGTATCTCTATAGCGCAGTGCAACAACTGATCCTTGAGAACCGATCCTTTTCCTCTTATCCCTAGAATATTATTTATAGGCTTTAATCTATCCTCAAGGAATCATAAATAGTACATTAAATGATCTTAGGTCATAATGGGTCATCAATGGGTTTTCAAAAAATTGTGTACGTCAAAGACCCATCATAAATTAGTGTTTTTGCTGTCTATGTGAGAATTTACATGACGTGTAATTAGTGTACATGATGTGTAATGTGCAGGGTCATGACTTTTCTTCGTGCTATGAAATTATTCAAGTCCATTAAATCTCTCCAGTTACACACCATGTAATTTAATTACATGATGTGTAATGATGATTTCTAAGAGGTTCCACCCAATTCAGTCTTGTTCTTCATTTATGAACTCTAGGTAAGGTCCTTGACTATATTTCATATTCAATATATTTTCCAAAGTTTGGTGTTATGTCGCGCCGCTTCGCGATGTGGCACAAAGTTTTTGTGGTGCACTATATCCATATTTTTTATTCATTTTTCATTAAAATCTATATCCTAACACAAAAAATGAAAATAATTAAATACCAGCAATATTATTTATTTAAAGTACAAAAACGTTGCATTTTATATACAAAAATACAAGAAGAATATGACTCTTTCACTCATGATATGAGGCATAATTTCCACATGTAGTCCCAATTATTTAACCATAGAAGAATCAAGGAAATAATATGATGAGAAAATGTCAATAAATACATGCATAAGAGTGGAATTCATAATAATGTTACCTCACACCATAGAGGGACCTAGTTACTCGCTCACAATAGCCTATTTTTCTCCATATAAATGTCGATAAACAGTCATGGGATAGATCTTACTTCCCTATTGGGGTGTCTACTGAACAACTAAAGTGTTCCTGGAAACATCTTGGTTGACTTGTGTCAGTGGATGTAAACTAGTCTGATGGTACTGTTCTATCTGAGCATACAAAAGATGAGGCAGAGTCAATACTATTCCACCTGCTAATCTCTAGTGTTTAATACAAAACTTCTTGATATGTCCTTTGTTTCCATAGTGGTGGAAATTATTTAGTGGCGTATTACATTCTCTATTCTTTTTCATTAAAAAACCACACTAAAAAAACTAGTTTGGTATCAAATATTACAGAAAAATTAACTAATTCTATAGTTTGAGTCTGAGGTGAACTACCTACTGAGAGTCGACATCCCTCATCCTCTTATTTCCAACACTAGAGTTGAAAAATGTCCCCATGTGAACAAAAAAATTACCACCCATAGGATTCCCAACAAGATACCTTTTTGACACAATTACCCTATTAACCATCTCCATATAATATGTAATACATAAAACAATTGTCTTAGATCAAATCTTTGGTCACAATCCCAAATCAAAGATGCATTCCTTTAAGTATTCACTAGAAGCTACTTCCACGGTGAAACAATCTAATTTCATAAACTTAGTTGAAAAATCTATTACAAAGATATTTTCTTACTTCAAGCTAACAAAATCTATTATTCTTGCTATTTTGAATGTGTGTGGGTAGAATTTTTTATTTAAAAATTCCTCAAAATAACCCCACATAAGTCCTTGGTCAGATTTATCTTAGAAAACTAAATCCCACCATTGTCATGCAATATATTCTAATATATAGGCTACCAACTTAATCTTCAACTCTGCTGGTGTACTAAGAAAATCAAATATTCTATTCATTCTATTTTTCCACACTTCTACTTTCTTATGTTCATAATCCCCTAAAAACATAGGTGGATTCTTCTTCTAAAACCGCACCAAATTATCCACTTACCTAAGTTAATCATTTTGATTTTCTCTTTCAACAACTTGAAATGCTTTCAAAATACCCTGTACAAGTTGTTGGTTCACCTGTGGCTCGAGTGAAACCACATTGTTAGAAGCTTCTTCTTACTAGTTTTTATGGTGTATTCCTGGTGCCTTTTCTATAACCAGAACAATACACCATTTAGACTATTTCTCTCTAATAATTAAAGGCTTGAATAAATTCAAAATCATTATAAACAATTATCATCATAATGAACAACAACTAGTGCAACCATCATTTCAAGAATAACCATTTTAACCATTTTAATCATTTTCAAAAATCATAAAATAGTAGATTAATAATGAAGTCCAGTGGGAAGTATCTGTACTAATTCATGATATGTAATACTCATTGGATAAACCCATGATGATGAGATGAAAACACCTATAGAAGTTTCTTCTAATTATTTTATAGCTGAACACCCTAGAAACATGAAGTTCAACATAAAAAGTTTAGCTATGTATTTTTATGCCATAAATTTCAATTTCCAACAGTTTTATCTCCTTGATACCAACCCAACTCAAGGACTAAACAAAATTGATACCATTCGTAACATCCTACCCCTTACCCATTGGCTTGGGAAGAGGCATAGGTGCTAATGACCTTAGGTGATGTACCCATGACACTAAAGGTCAACAATAAATGATAAGGGTTTAATAAACTATTGGGTGATGATTTTCCTTGAAGAACACATGAAATTTTGAAAATAAATAATATAATAAATCCCAACTACATGATGAATGAATAGTCAATCACATAACTCAATGAAAAAACAATACAACCACAATATCAGAGTATAATTGAAAAATAAATAATATGGTAAGGCTCAGACTTCAAATGGAAAGACATTGGCACCTAAGTGGAACCATCCCAAACCAAGATGTAGACACTCCCTAGCTCTAGCTTCAACAACAAAACCATGAAATCAAGGATCACCACTAGAGAATTATCAAACATGACCACTCCCTACATCTCGATAGATGAAATCTATAAATTCACAATGTGCCTAAGTAGGGGGTGAGTATATCACTCAGTAGGATTTCCTTAAAGACTTATTAACACATTAAACTAGGATAAAAATAAGTTGAAATATTTTATATAAAATAGAGGGTGATAAAATCAAAACAGTTTATCAAAAGGAAATAGTTAAAAGCAAGAAATTTAACAAAATCATTACTTACACTTTTTCTTTCATTTTCCACTTGGCATACTCATTCCATGTTCCATGCTTACACACACATTCATGACGAATGACAATCCCAACACTCATGATTGGAGATATATCTTTCACTAAGTTTTCACTAGGTGATATCCCCTTGTTCCTTTCCAATTGAAACAGAGCACCAATTGTGTTCAATAAGGCCTCATACAATGCAATATAAACACGCACCACTATTCATGCCAAAACCATCATCCATATCAAATAGTTTTCCACACAAAACATTTATTTTTAAAAACCAAATACTTTGAAAATTTTAAATTAAAACAACTCATGAGAATCATTAAAAACTAACCTTTTTAAATCACATCAAAAGAATGGTTTCCCACATAAAATACTCAAGATATTTCCAATCAAATCACAAGGAAAATTGATCAAGATTCAAGCCAACAATTTCTAGAATAGTAGAGTAATAGAGAATCAAACTACCTCAATTACGTTTCCACAAAGGATCTTAAACAATTCCATGGAACGACCTCTTCTTCTCATTACCTTTACAAAACCTATAGAGATCTCATCAATATAATTCCAAACCCATAGATATAATCCTTCACACTGATTTATGGTTCAACATGAGGCAACCCAATGAGATCCAAGATAAGAAAGAAGAATAGAACCCTGACCTTTGATTTCCATAAAATAATGCTCAAAGATTCATTTCCAACAGAGTTTGTATATTGAAGAACATTGTAAATCACCTAGGGTAACCTTAAAAGTTGAGAGGATGAATAAAGGCAACATATGAGTATTTACAACCATTGGTTGTAATAAAAATCTCTAGGCCCGAATGATTTATAGTGTAAATTGAGAGTTTACATCATAAATTAATCAAGGGTCACTTATGTTGAAATACCTATCACCTCGATTAATTTTCTAGTAAAACTCATTTATGGTGTAAAAGTATAATTTATGGAGTAAATATTTTTTATTCCTTGAAAATTTCTTGTAACATCTGGTCTGAATAATTTGTAAGTATCGGGGCACATAATGGAAGTTGGTGGTCCATGGATTTTAAAGTTTTCATCACCAGAGCAACATAACTTCATCGTCTCTAATGATCTAATCCCCGATAGAGGTCCAAAGATCTCATGTGAAGTATTCAAAGAAAAAAAATAAATAAACGATTACCTCATTTGATTTGATACTCATTTTACTATAGCTCGTTATTGGTGATCATTGCTTGAAGGATATAAAGTTGAACCCCTCTAGATCATCCACACATGCTTCAAAAATCTATATGAATTCTTATTATAGAATTTTAGGTTCTAGCACACAGCTTTGATGATTCATTCGACGTTGCAATGATCACCTCGAATCTATTACTATGATCCAAAAAGACAACCTTGGATCAATTTCTTGAACAACATCTTTCTCTCTCAAGGATGTGGGAAGTGGAGAGAGGATCTATCAATCCCTTGGAATGAATTGCACATAGGAAATGAGCTCCTCATCTTCTTATATAGTGGATCTATAAAATACCCAGTTAGGGTTCCCCGACCCTCATATATTTAATGTCCACTAAATAATTAATAAATAAATAATTATGATTAATTAACTGAGTCATAAATATTATTTATATCTTATCACATACTTGTAATATATATTAAATATATTACGTGATAAAACCCGAGTCATTTACCCGATTCGTAATTCCCACTAATATTAAACGAACCTTGAATATTAAAATAATATTTTTTCATATAATATTATTACATGTATTTACTCAAACACTTATAAATACTTTTAATAAATAAAATAAAACCAATTATTCTATACTTGAATAATAATGAATTTATTTAGTTGTTAGTGATTGATAAAACTTAGACAACTCTCAGACCTCATGGCAGGGCCCACCATATCCTATATACCAATTCACTAGAAAAGTGAAGAATCTTAAATATGCTATAGTGTGTGAACATCTAGGACCTTATCTCAATAGTAGTGAATAATACTCACAGACCAAGAGTGAAGTCTAGAAACCCATCAAATCCCCTAAAGAGACAAGGAATAGTCATAGAAATGACAACCATCTTACAGACACGTAATATGCAATATAATCTATTTATCATATGATATCTTATAAAAAGGATGCCAAACTTGTATCATAATCCATTATTGATTTATTATTTATTGATCTATCTAGATAAATTTACCTTTGACTACCATGGCCATTGATTTAATGAAGACACTACCATCTTGATCAACTAGGTCCGAGATATCACTTCCTCAATTCAAAAGCGGAAAATTATATCTTGATCATTAAACCAATTCTATACCACTAATGACACACCCAAAACAAACTACCTCTCTATGAATTAATTATCATGGTTTTCACCTTGCATCAAAGTACATGATCAAATGGTACGCATTGATAATGATCTCAAGTCTGCAGACCAATACATATGTTCATAGATAGGAACAACCAATGACACCTAAAGCATGTGATGTTCCTATTAAAGGTTCCATCCTCATGATCTTAACTACTAGAGATCACAAAATGTGAACTTCATGAGAAGAAGTCTCAATGCTTATGAGCCCCCAACACCTGATAGTTTGACATCAACTCTGTCCAGATAGTATGATGTATCTAGACCATAGGAAATATATTTAAGATTAATGTCATAGTATCTTGAGGTTCTTATTATAGCCTAAGAACTAATATAACCTTTTGATATGATAATTAATCTATGGAAATTACCATTTAAATAGTGGATGTTGAAATATCAACACCATTATGGTAAGTGTACATCATGTATAAATCACTGTATCCATGATATGGTAATCAAAAAGTACTAATCAAGTTAGGTCTAGAGAACCCACTATTAAAACACTCCCACTTGCACTAAATCTAACTTTCTAACTAACCGTGTTAGATCTCATATGATAAGATCATGTTTTTGCTGAGTTATGTCTTTAGTTATGGGCCTGCCATGTTTTCGTAGTGAGGGAATTATGCTATCTATGACTTTACCTCCTTGAGTAATACTTCTCAAGAGATGTATCCCTGAGTATTTAACTTTTTTTCACTATAAAAAACTTTACATATTGGACAATACTAGTATTAGAATTGTTATAATTTATATTATGATAAAACTCTAATTACTAGGTACAATTACAAGAATCAGAACAAAAAATTACAAATTATTTACTTCTTTTTAGCTTCCACTAAAGCCTCAACGTACTCATTATTTGTAGACATAGATACCACTAGATTAAATGAGATTGTCTTACTAATTTCATTAGCCTGACTATGATATTAGATCTAATTTTTTCCTTTTTAACTAGTATCTATTCCTCTCCATATACTAGGTGTATATATATATATATCATTTGTACTTTATTTTATACAATTGGATAGTTTTGACTGCATCCCATGCAGTTATCCTAGATATAACTTATATTTTCCTAATATAAAGTATATGATGGTAATATCATTTCTTATACATATCATGTCATATGTGATTGATCCATCACATAAGTGTATAGAATTAAACTTACCACATTAATCTCTTTCTATGTTCCACACATGTCTTCTTGGAGAGATTTATGCCATGTGACAATGGTAAAAATTCTCTCTCTAATTGTTCCAAATTATATTTTTAATACATTTTCAGTATATATACAATTGACTAGGTCCAAGAAAAAATTATATCTACCTTAGTAGATCTTTTTCCCTAGAGCTTAGGTTTCTACTTCAAGTCAATCTCTGGATAGATACTTTATTCTGGTATTAACTAACCATAAGACTAATAGTTGTTTTCCATATATTGTCAACCATATTTTACTTTGAAAACAATGATGATCCCACTAACCTTTTTTTGAGACATGGAAAAATTCAAACCTAATTAATATTCTATAATCTTGTTGCTTAATTCAATCATAAACTATATTTCAGTAACTTGCATCCCTTATTGTCATTCTATGATTCCATCATCCCTTTCTGGTTGTGTCGTATAGACACCTTCCAAGATTGATGATATTGAAATCCAATTCTTAATAAAAATGATTGCAAAAAGTATCTATAATAAGTAAAATTATAATGGATTTAGGTATAACAACTTGGAATATCCAATGAAGATTTATTGGTACAATGATTGTACTATCCACGTATAGTTTCACTTGAATACCCACCACAATATTCAAAATAATAAGCCCCTATATGTTGATATATGGAATCTATTATTAAATTTTAATTGATCTTTTAAATCTTAGTTTATTTACATATACTGATTACTTATAGAGTTTTTTATTCTCAAAGAATAATGTATCACTAACCATGGTGAATACAAAACTGATACCGTGGTTTTAACCTTCTTACATAGTACGAGTCTTTAGAACATTCTCTTTCATATTCTCTTGTGGAATTTTTTCCTATGTCAACTATTTATACATCTCTGGAATTGACTAAATACAAGTCGATCATACTCCTTCTATCTCAAATAGAGATGCACACTCTTTTTATATAAATATAGTCTAGCACTTAACTATATCTATTCTATGATAGGTATTTAAATAATTTCCAATATAAACTTTAACTGAGATTCACATTTTGTTTTTCTGGATGCAAGTTCATTTATATTCTTAACGGACTCTTTTCATCCAAACACAATGTTCATAATGAATTTATTTTATATTATAAATCATATGAATTCATTAGTTATTATAGCTGGAATGTTTTTATGGGATAATTCCATGATTTTTTATGTATGTCTTGAAAATAATGGAAGTTTCTTCAATGGATATAATTTTCAACATTGATACTCCTTTTACATACATCATTACTTTGATGTGTGTAAGGAAATTTTCATTTAAAAATTACTCCATGCTATATTTTGTTGATCAATTTCAGCATGTAAGACTCAATATTGATCCTCTGTAGTATCATCATGGCTTTGATGTGGATAAAGTAATGTGCGTTTAGGAATTACTTTACACTACATTATAATGTTCGATGAACACTTAGTCAAGATATTCTTCAGTATACCATCCTGAAGCAACTCATATCTACAGACCATGCATATATCATAATTCAATTTCACATTCATTAAATAAACTTAAAGGGATTTAATAAAGTATTTTTACCACTAGCTTACCCTTGGAATAGTTCATTCTCTTTAGCTAATATAATCTCAAAATATTTGTGACTTAACTTTATTTATAGAGGTTTCTTTGTCTAAAACTAAGTACATAAGTGTGTCGATAATACCTAAGTTCTATAACTCCAAAGTGTCTAAAACAATACTCGGTATATCCTTGAAAACTACTTAGTTTTTCTTGACAAAGTATTATCTTTACACAATTGGGTATATAAGTCTTACATTTTATATTCATCAGTTATTTCCAATGATTCAAGAATTACAAAATTATAGGTTGATTATTACCACAAACAACATTTATTCCTAAACTGGAATAATGTATCCTTGTGTCCAAAAGACATGTGAGATAAATGTTTTGGTAATACCTAACAAAAGTTCAACTAGATGCATTTACTTGGTAATTAGAATTTGTGTGATTCTAACTACTGAATTAGAAACCACCCTTTCTCTACCACTTGGATAACCCACCTTACTTCTAGTAACATTTATTTACTTACTTGGTTACTATATTTTAGTATACATATGTAATAGGCATATTGTATTTAATAAGAAAAAATTATAATAGAAACATTAGTTATAATTGATGAATATACCTAAAGAAGAAATGAATACTTTCTTCTTTAATTCAGTTTATTGCATTTAACTTTCAAGGATTTATTTCATGACATACAAAGAAAATAACATCCTGTATGATGACCCACCTCTTTTCATTAAATGAAATTGAAAAGGTGCCTTTAACATCAGAATTTTCATTGATATTTTCACCTTGTCTTTTAATTTGTTCACCATAAGAACTAAAGATTAAACTTTATTTTAGTTCTTATTTAGTTAGCAAAGTTTTACCTAAAATGTAATGAATCATTTTTTTATTGTTAGTTTTTGGAATATTAAATGAAACTGGAGTGAATGGGTGATAAATATATAATAATGGGATGTATTTAAAGATATTATATCATATTTCAATTTTCACATATTAGGTGAAATCATCATCTTATCCATATCTCACTTCACTTTCTCCTCACAAGCTTATCAAAGATGAGACAACATGTGTAATTATCTAGATCCAGATGCAGTATCTACAACTCACATCGGATGATGAATATAACATCACGAAATAACCATCATATGCATCATACATGAGTTTTTTATACATTTTTCTCACCCTCATTCCCAGAGGTGGATCAATAGGTATTGGGGACACTAGCACCTTGAATTTCTGATATCGTAGTACTTTTTGCAAGTTCCTATACTACTCATGGAATTTTATGCTAGTTTAGACAATTAATTTCTCCAAAATTAATTGTAGTATATATATTTGTTATTACTTTTCATTTTTCACAAAAATAAATGATAGAAAATTAATACTTTTATCTTGATTACCGATTAGACATTATTTATTAAGTTAAATCATTAAATGTCTCTCACTATTTTTTTGAATTGTAGAAACCCCTTATACTAGAATCAAAATACTTTGTTGAATGAGTATTCTAGTGTCAAGAATCATTGAAAACTATTCTAATAGTCTACAAGATTTTTCTACGTCATTACTCAAAGAGTTTAGGGTAGCCGTTTGTCTGGACAACTGCATTAACTCGTGGTTCCTCAATCTGTTAAGTGAAGTCCCATATTCTAAAATCATAAATATTATTTACTCAATTCTTACCTATAAAGTTGTAATAATATAGCTTTGACTAATTCTTTTTTTCAACTTTAGTTAATTAATCCCATCATTCTCATAAGAACACTCCAGTAGTAGGAGACACTCTTAACTTTGGCTGACGATCACCATGTACACCTGGTTTTTCTCAAATTCAAATGATGAAAGACATTTTTGACTTAATATTTATTTAAGGGTTTTAATATTTTTTAATGAATGTAATCCATTTCTATTAATCTATTCATTATTTATTGTTACACTCATAACTTATATTTAATAGAAAAAAATCAATCACGTCTTTATGCATTTTTCTATTTATTATTTTATGTGTATATTTGGTATTACTTTTCATTTTTCACAAAAATAAATGATATAAAATTAATACTTTTATCTTGATTACAGATTAGACATTACTGATTAAGTTAAATCATTAAATGTCTCTCACTATTTTGTCAAATTATAGAAACCCCTTATACTAGAATCAAAATACTTTGTCGCAAGAATATTCTAGTGTCAAGAATCATTGAAAAATCTTCTAATAGTATACAAGATTTGTCTACATCATTACTCAAAGAGTTTAGGGTAGCCATTTGTCTGGACAACTACATTAACTCGTGGTTCCTCAATCTGTTAAGTGAAGTCCCATCTTCTAAAATCATAAATATTATTTACTCAATTCTTACCTATAAAGTTGTAACAATCTATCTTTGACTACTTCTTTTTTTCAACTTTAGTTAATTCAACCCATCATCCTCATAAGAACACTCTAGTAGTAGGAGACACTCTTAATCCATTTCTATTAATCTATTCATTATATGTTGTCACACTCATAACTTATCTTTAATAGAAAAAAATTAATCACGTCTTTATGAATTTTTCTATTTATTATTTTATGTGTATCTCTGTAACAACTGGGTCCCAGTGACAGTACAACCACCCCGCCTTAACATGGTCATCGTGTCCTGACCCACCAGTTTCCCCATAGACACATGGGGCCCACCCCAGGGTCCACCCACATGCCTGAACGAGTCATCTGACAAATGATAGTCCCCACAGGACAACACATGTTCTTTCCAGTGTGCTTTGTCCTCACTCACACACACCCTGGGAGACTTCCCAGAAGGTCACCCATCCTGATTACTACTCCAAGCCAAGCACACTTAACTATGGAGTTCTAATCAGATAGGCTCCCGAAAAGGAATGTGCACCTTGTTTACATGAGTCATATCATCTAGTCATTTAACCCTTTATCATTCGGGGGTGTTACAATCACCCCCCTTTAGAGCACACCGTCCTCATTGTGGGCCCTACATCTCAACCCAGGTAGTGCACTGCACTTAATGGGAACCTCCCTTGATACCAAATGTAACAACTGGGTCCCAGTGACAGTACAACCACATGGGTCCCACCACATGACCGTCGTGTCCTGACCCACCAGTTGCCCCGTAGACACGTGGGGCCCACACCAGGGTCCACCCATATGTCTGGATGGGTCATCTAACTAATTATAGTTCCCATAGGCCAAAACATATCCTTTCTAGTGTGCTTTGTCCTGTACACCTGGTTTTTCTCAAATTCAAATGATGAAAGACATTTTTGACTTAATAGTTCGTTAAGGGTTTTAATATTTTTCAATGAATGTAATCCATTTCTATTAATCTATTCATTATATGTTGTCACACTCATAAATTATCTTTAATAGAAAATAATTAATCACGTCTTTGTGCATTTTTCTATTTATTATTTTATGTGTATCTCTGTAACAACTGGGTCCTAGTGACAGCACATCCACCCCGCCTTAACATGGTCGTCGTGTCCTGACCCACCAGTTGCCCCGTAGACACGTGATGCCTGAACGGGTCATCTGACTAATGATAGTTCCCACAGGCCAACACATGTCCTTTCCAGTGTGCTTTGTCCTATAAACCTGGTTTTTCTCAAATTCAAATGATGAAAGACATTTTTGACTTAATATTTCTTTAAGGGTTTTAATATTTTTCAATGAATGTAATCCATTTCTATTAATCTATTCATTATATGTTGTCACACTCATAAATTATATTTAATAGAAAAAAATTAATCACGTATTTATGCATTTTTCTGTTTATTATTTTATGTGTATCTTTGTAACAACCGGGTCCCAGTGACAGCACATCCACCCCGCCTTAACATGGTCATCGTGTCCTGACCCACCAGTTGCCCCGGGCCCACCCCAGGGTCCACCCACATGCCTGAACGGGTCATCTGACTAATGATAGTCCCCACAGGCCAACACATGTTATTTCCAGTGTGCTTTGTCCTCACTCACACACACCCTGGGAGACTTCCCAGAAGGTCACCCATCCTGATTACTACTCCAAGCCAAGCATGCTTAACCGTGGAGTTCTAATCAGACAGGCTTCCGAAAAGGAAGGTGCACCTTGTTTACATGAGTCATATCAACTAGTCATTTAACCCTTTATCATTCGGGGGTGTTACAATCACCCCCCTTTAGAGCACACCGTCCTCGTTGTGGGCCCTACATCTCAATCCAGGTAGTGCACCACACTTAATGGGAACCTCCCTTGATACCAAATGTAACAACTGGGTCCCAGTGACAGCACAACCACCCCGCCTTAACATGGTCGTCGTGTCCTGACCCACCTGCCTTAACATGGTCGTCGTGTCCTGACCCACCAGTCCACCCACATGCCTGAACGGGTCATATGACTAATGAAAGTCCCCATAGGCCAACACATGTTCTTTCCAGTGTGCATTGTCCTCACTCACAGACACCCTAGGAGACTTCCCAAAAGGTCACCCATCCTGATTACTACTCCAAGCCAAACATGCTTAACTGTGGAGTTCTAATCAGACAGGCTCCAGAAAAGGAAGGTGCACCTTGTTTACATGAGTCATATCATCTATTTATTTAACCCTTTATCATTCGGGGGTGTTACAATCACCCCAGGTAGTGCACCACACTTAATGGGAACCTCCCTTGATACCAAAAGTAACAACTGGGTCCCAGTGACAGCACATCCACCCTGCCTTAACATGGTCGTCGTGTCCTGACCCACTAGTCCACCCACATGCCTGAACGGGTCATCTGACTAATGATAGTCCCCACAGGCCAACACATGTTCTTTCCAGTGTGCCTTGTCCTCACTCACACACACCTTGGGAGACTTCCCAAAAGTTCACCCATCCTGATTACTACTCCAAGCCAAGCACACTTAACTGTGGAGTTCTAATCAGACATGCTCCCAAAAAGGAAGGTGCACCTTGTTTACATAAGTCATATCATCTAGTCATTTAACCCTTTATCATTAAGAGGTGTTACAATCACCCCCCTTTTGAGCACACCGTCCTCGTTGTGGGCCCTAAATCTCAACCCAGGTAGTGCACAACACTTAATGGGAACCTCCCTTGATACCAAATATAACAACTGGGTCCCAGTGACAGCACAACCACCCCGCATTAACATGGCCGTCGTGTCCTGACCCACCAGTTGCCCCGTAGACACGTGGGACCCACCCCAGGGTCCACCCACACGCCTGAACGGGTCATCTGACTAATGATAGTTCCCACAGACCAACACATGTCCTTTACAGTGTCCTTTTTCCTCACTCACACACACCCTGGGAGACTTCCCAGAAGGTCACCCATCCTGATTACTATTCCAAGCCAAGCACACTTAATTGTGGAGTTCTAATCAGACAGGCTCCCGAAAAGAAAGGTGCACCTTATTTACATGAGTCATATCATCTAGTTATTTAACCCTTTATCATTCGGGGGTGTTACAATCACCCCCCCTTTAGAGCACACTGTCCTCGTTGAAGACCCTACATCTCAACCCAGGTAGTGCACCACACTTAATGGGAACCTCCATTGATACCAAATGTAACAACTGGGTCCCAATGACAGCACAACCACCCCGACTTAACATGGTCGTCGTGTCCTGACCCTCCAGTTGCCCCATAGACACGTGGGGCCCACCCACATGCCTGAACGGGTCATCTGACTAATGATAGTCCTCACATTCCAACACATGTCCTTTTCAATGTGCTTTGTCCTCACTCACATGCACCCTGGGAGACTTCCCAGAAGGTCACCCATCCTGATTACTACTCCAAGCCAAGCACACTTAATTGTGGAGTTCTAATCAGACAGCCTCCTGAAAAGGAAGGTGCACCTTGTTTACATGAGTCATATCAACTAGCCATTTAACCATTTATCATTCGGGGGTGTTACAATCACCCCCCTTTAGAGCACACCGTCCTCGTTGAAGGCCCTACATCTCAACCCACGTAGTGCACCACACTTAATGGGAACCTCCCTTGATACCAAATGTAACAACTGGGTCCCAATGACAGCACAACCACCCCGCCTTAACATGGTCGTCGTGTCCTGGCCCACCAGTTTCCCCGCAGACACGTGGGGCCCACCCACATGCCTGAACGGGTCATCTGACTAATGATAGTCCCCACAGGTCAACACATGTCCTTTCCAGTGTGCTTTGTCCTCACTCACACACACCCTGAGAGACTTCCCAGAAGGTCACCCATTCTGATTATTACTCCAATCTAAGCACCCCCCCCTTTAGAGCACACCGTCCTCGTTGTGGGCCCTACATCTCAACCCAGGTAGTGCACCGCACTGAATGGGAACCTCCCTTGATAGTGGGCCCTAAATCTCAACCCAGGTAGTGCACCACACTTAATGGGAACCCCCCTTGATACCAAATGTAACAACTGGGTCCCAGTGACAGCACAGCCACCCCGCCTTAATGGGAACCTCCCTTGATACCAAATGTAACAACTGGGTCCCAATGACAGCACAACCACCCCGCCTTAACATGGTCGTTGTGTCCTGGCCCACCAGTTTCCCCGCAGACATGTGGGGCCCACCCACATGCCTGAACGGGTCATCTGACTAATGATAGTCCCCACAGGTCAACACATGTCCTTTCCAGTGTGCTTTGTCCTCACTCACACACACCCTGAGAGACTTCCCAGAAGGTCACCCATTCTGATTATTACTCCAATCTAAGCACCCCCCCCTTTAGAGAACACCGTCCTCGTTGTGGGACCTACATCTCAACCCAGGTAGTGCACCGCACTGAATGGGAACCTCCCTTGATAGTGGGCGCTAAATATCAACCCAGGTAGTGCACCACACTTAATGGGAACCCCCCTTGATACCAAATGTAAGAACTGGGTCCCAGTGACAGCACAACCACCCCACCTTAACATGGTCGTCGTGTCCTGGCCCACCACTTGCCCTGCAGACACGTGGGGCCCACCCCAGGGTCCACCCACATGCCTGAACGGGTCATCTGACTAATGATAGTCCCCACAAGCCAACACATGTCCTTTCCAGTGTGCTTTGTCCTCACTCACACACACCCTGAGAGACTTCCGAGAGGGTCACCCATCCTGATTATTACTCCAATCAAAGCACACTTAACTGTGAATTTCTAATCAGACATGCTCCCGAAAAGGAAGGTGCACCTTGTTTACCTGAGTCATATCATCTAGTCATTTAACCCTTTATCATTCGGAGGTGTTACAATCACCCCCCCTTTAGAGCACACCGTCCTCATTGTGGGACCTACATCTCAACCCAAGTAGTGCACCACACTTAATGGGAACCTCCCTTGATACCAAATGTAACAACTGGGTCCTAGTGACAGCACAACCACCCCGCCTTAACATTGTCGTCCAGTCCTGGCCCACCAGTTGCCCCGCAGACACGTGGGGCCCATCCCAGGGTCCACCCACATGCCTGAATGGGTCATCAGACTAATGATAGTCCCCACATGCCAATACATTTCCTTTCTAGTGTGCTTTTTCCTCACTCAAACACACCCTGGGAGACTTCCCAGAAGGTCACCCATCCTGATTATTACTCCAATCCAAGCACCCCCCTTTAGAGCACACCGTCCTCGTTGTGAGCCCTACATCTCAACCCCGGTAGTGAACCACACTTAATGGGAACCTCCCTTGATAGTGGGCCCTAAATCTCAACCCAGGTAGTGCACCACACTTAATGAGAACCTCCCTTTATACCAAATGCAACAATTGGGTCCCAGTGACAGCACAACTACCCTGTCTTAACATGGTCGTCGTGTCCTGGCCCACCAGTTGCCCCACAGACATATGGGGCCCACCCCAGGGTCCACCCACATGCCTGAATGGGTCATCTGATTAATGATAGTCCCCACAGGCGAACACATGTCCTTTCCAGTGTGCTTCTTCCTCACTCACACACACCCTAAGAGACTTCCCAGAAGGTCACCCATCCTGATTATTACTCCAATCCAAGCACCCCCCTTTAGTGCACACCGTCCTCGTTGTGATCCCTACATCTCAACCTAGGTAGTGCACCACACTTAATGGGAACCTCCCTTGATAGTGGGCCCTAAATCTCAATCCAGGTAGTGCACCGCACTTAATGTGAGCCCTACATCTCAACCTAGGTAGTGCACCACACTTAATGGGAACCTCTCTTGATAGTGGGCCCTAAATCTCAACCCAAGTAGTGCACCGCACTTAATGGGACCCTCCCTTGATACCAAATGTAACAACTGGGTCCCAGTGACAGCACAACCACCTCGCCTTAACATGGTCATCATGTCCTGGCCCACCAGTTTCCCCGCAGACACGTGGGGCCCAACCCAGGGTCCACCCACATGCCTGAACGGGTCATCTGACTAATGATAGTCCCCACAGGCCAACATATGTCCTTTCTAGTGTGCTTTTTCCTCACTCACACACACACCCTGAGAGACTTCTCATAAGGTCACCCATCCTGATTATTACTCCAATCCAAGCACCGCCCTTTAGAGCACACCGTCCTCCTTGTGAGCCCTACATCTCAACCCAGGTAGTGAACCACACTTAATGGGAACCTCCCTTGATAGTGGGCCCTAAATCTCAACCCAGGTAGTGCACCACACTTAATGGGAACCTCCCTTGATACCAAATGTAACAACTGGGTCCCAGGGATAGCACAGCCACCCCGCCTTAACATGGTCGTCGTGTCCTGGCCCACCAGTTGCCCCGCAGACACGTGGGGCCCACCCCAGGGTCCACCCACATGCCTGAAAGGGTCATCTGACTAATGATAGTCCCCACAGGCCAACACATTTCTTTTCTAGTGTGCTTTTTCCTCACTCACACACACCTTGAGATACTTCCAAGAAGGTCACCCATCCTGATTATTACTCTAATCCAAGCACCCCCCTTTAGAGAACACCATCCTCGTTGTGAGCCCTACATATCAACCCAGGTAGTGCACCACACTTAATGGGAACCTCCCTTGATAGTGGGCCCTAAATCTCAACCTAGGTAGTGCACCAAACTTAATGTGATCCCTACATCTCAACCCAGGTAGTGCACCACACTTAATGGGAACCTCCCTTGATAGTGGACCCTAAATCTTAACCCAGGTAGTACACCACACTTAATGGGAACCTCCCTTGATACCAAATGTAACAACTGGGTCCCAGTGACAGCACAACCACACCGCCTTAACATGGTCGTCGTGTCCTAGCCCACCAGTTGCCCCGCAGACACGTGGGGCCCACCCCAGGGTCCACCCACATGCCTGAACGGGTCATCTGACTAATGATAGTCCCCACAGGCCAACACATGTCCTTTCCAGTGTGCTTTTTCCTCACTCACACACACCCTGAGAGACTTCCCAGAAGGCCACCCATCCTGATTATTACTCCACAATCCACGCACCCCCCTTTAGAGCACACCGTCCTCGTTGTGAGCCCTATATCTCAACCCAGGTAGTGCACCACACTTAATGGGAACCTCCCTTGATAGTGGGCCCTAAATCTCAACCCAGGTAGTGCACCGCACTTAATGGGAACCTCCCTTGATACCAAATGTAACAACTGGGTCCCAGTGACAGCACAACCACCCCGCCTTAACATGGTCGTCGTGTCCTGGCCCACCAGTTGCCCCGCAGACACGTCGGGTCCACCCTAGGGTCCACCCACTTGCCTAAACGGGTCATCTGACTAATGATAGTCCCCACAGGCCAACACATGTCCTTTCCAGTGTGCTTTTTCCTCACTCACACACACCGTGAGAGACTTCCCAGAAGGTCACCCATCCTGATTATTACTCCAATTCAAGCACGCTTAACTGTGGAGTTCTAATCAGACATGCTCCCGAAAAGGAAGGTGCACCTTATTTACATGAGTCATATCATCTAGTCATTTAATCCTTTATCATTCAGGGGTGTTACAATCACTCCCTCCTTTAGAGCACACTGTCCTCGTTGTGGGCCCTACATCTCAACCCAAGTAGTGCACCACACTTAATGGGAACCTCCCTTGATACCAAATGTAACAACTGGGTCCCAGTAACAGCACAACCACCCCGCCTTAACATGGTCGTCGTGTCCTGACCCACCAGTTGCCCCGCAGACACGTGGGGCCCAACCCAGGGTCCACCCACATGCCTGAACGGATCATCTGACTAATGATAGTCCCCACATGCCAACACATGTCCTTTCCAGTGTTTTTTCCTCACTCACACACGCCCTGGGAGACTTCCCAAAAGGTCACCCATCCTGATTACTACTCCAATCCAAGCACGCTTAACTGTGGAGTTCTAATCAGAGAGGCTCCCAGAAAAAAAGTGCACCTTGTTTACATGAGTCATATCATATAGTCATTTAACCCTTTATTATTCGGGGGTGTTACAATCTCACTGTCATGAAAATACATAAAATAATAAACAAATTCACAAAAGAAATAAAATTATCTAACTGGTCTTGAGAATCTATTTTGGTTGATCTATTTAAAATGCAACGAATAAACTATGACCTAGGGGGTATTATACCTAAGTCAAATCCTAACTCCTGATGAAACTTGTCCCCATCCATTGTTTCAACTTCTCATTTGGATTAACACCTCATCTTGGTATAGTCTGTGCCTTATAATGTCATTGTCAAATGTACAAGTATACTCACACGTAGACATGGGGGTCTTAAGAGCACAATATACAACTGATAAATTGGACACACATACCCTTATACATATTAAATAAGAAAAATGATGATGCACAGATGGTCATATATTAACTTCTTATTACATACATCACATGCAGGTAATAAATAATTAAATGAAATTAACTAGACACAGGTTCAATCAATTGTTTAAGACCAGTTAGTATGAAAAGTAAATGTATGATAAAATTAAATTACAATAAATTTAAAGTGGATGGATTAAATATAAATTAAATTAATTATACAATTCAAAAAATTTATTTTCTTCGATTCATAGATTAATTTAATTTTTATTCCAAAATTAAATTAATCAATTAATTTAATTTAATACCAAATTAAATTAATTATTTTAAATAATAAAATTATTATTATTTTTTAAACCAATAAATTAATTTTTAATTAATTATCGATTATATAAAATTTTCCCAGGCCCTAAAATCTAGCCCAATCCCATTACAGGTTGGGTCAAACCCACACAAGTCTATTCTGGGAAGGGAAGATCCCACCCAGGGCCTTCACGGGTTAGGGAAACCCTATGCAAAGCTATTCTAGGCTAGAAAAACCCACCCTGACCCATTTTGTGTTAGGAGAATCCACCCAAAACCCGTTGCGGGGTGGGTTGGGCCCAACAACACCCATGGAGCCCATGGGAATCAGGTCAGGGAGTCACCTCATAGGTGGGGCGACAGATCGATGGATGGGTTCAGCCATGAAAATGGTCAACCATCAGAGGAGGATGATAAAGGGGTCCATATGCAAGATTCTTGGTCACTGATTGGTAGGGTCGCATATAGGTAGCAAGTGTCATTAGACCACAGTGGGGTGATGAGATCTAGTCGCAGTGCTGTAGTTTCAGCAGGCAACAATCGATCTTCAGTTGAGTATGGTGACTGTGATGACTGCATGTGAAAAGGGAGGGTAGGTCAAGGTATCAATGGTGTCTAGGAGCGGCGACATCCACATCAATGGGAAACACTCAACAAGGAGGCAGCTGGTGGTCCACTCAGGTGAGGGAGTTGGTTTCTGCAGAGGGGTCGTCCAGATAGGTGATGACCTCCTTAGTGGGGGGGGGGATCAACCAAGACTTCAGGGAAGGGGTTGGTCGGTCACATGGGGTGGAAGCTCAATATTCCATCAGAATATATCCTTTTTTATTTGTTTAAACTAGAAGATTGGATTCCAGCATAAGCCTATTGTTGTCATGGGGTTTTTGTTTCTGTCTACAAAAGTCATGCCCCCACCACAATAATATGACACTATTATTACTTAAATACTACTTACTAGGCTTTTGAAATTGTTATTTTTATATAAAATTCAATAGGAATCTTACAAATCATTGAGAAAAATATTTTTCTGGACAAAAACATAACTGGAATTGGATCCTTGGAATTTATGGGTTCGACGGAACTTGCCTAAAAAATAAAACATGAAAAAATAATAATTGTATTTTTCATCAATTTTAAACTACAATAGCCTCATTTTCAATCTATATAAATAATTTTATATGACCACAACTTGGCCATATAGAATTATATCGATGCACAATATATTCTGTTGGGAACAAATTAAATCCCTATACTTAATTTAATGTAAATTAATTTTTTCTTGACTCAGAAAATTTACACGATCCCTCTGATACCAATTGAAGGTATAAGGGGGTGAAACAGAAGCTGATGGGCTAGTATTTTTAAATTTTTCATCATTTAAACAACATAACTTCATCATCTTTGATGATCCGATCCCCGAAAGAGGTTCGAAACCTCATGTGAATAATTCAAAGCACAAAAATAAATAAACGGTTACCTCATTTGATTCGATGCGTGTTTGAATACAACTCATCATCAATGATCATTTCTTGAAGGATCCAAAGATGAACCCCAATATATCACACACACATGCTTCAAGAATCTATGTGAATGTCGATCATCAAATTCCAGGATCTAGTGTGGAGCTTTGACGATTCCTTCAACGTCATGACGATCACCTCGACTCCATTCCTATGATCCACGAAGAAGAACTTGTATCGATTGATTAGACAACATATTTCTCTCTCAAGGATGCAGGAAGTGGAGAGAGGAGCTCTCAATCCATTGGAATGAATTGCACATAGGAAATGATCTTCTTATTTACTTATATAGTGGATGTATAAAATGCTCGATTAGGGTTCCACGACCCCTGTATATTTAGCATATAATAAATAAGTAATAACTAAATAATTATGTTGAATTAACCACATTATAAATATTATTTATATTTTATCCCATACATGTAATATATATTAAATATATTATATGATAAAGGTTGAGTCATTAAATCTACTCCTAATTCCTACTAATTTTAAATGAACCTTAATTATTAAAATAATATATTTTTTTCATATAATATTATTTAATGTATTTACTTAAACACTTGTAAATACTTTTAATAAATAAATTCAACCCAATTATTCTATAATCAAATAATAATGAATTCATTTATTTATTGGTGATCGATAGAACTTGGACAACTCTGAGACTCTATGGTGGGGCCCACTATGTCTTATATACCTATTCACCAGAATAGGGTAGAATCTTGAATGTGCTATTGTGGGTGACCCTCTAGGCCCTTATCTCAATATATATAAATAATATTCAGAAACTAAGAGTGAAGTATAGAAACCCATGAAGGCCCCTAAAGAGATATGGAATAATCATAACAACGAAAACCATCCTACAAAAACGTACTATGTAATATAATCTTTTTGTGATACGATATCTCATAAAGCAGGATGAATGACTTGTGTCATCGTCCATTATTGATTTATTGTTTATTGATCTAATTAGATGAATTTAACTTTAACTAGAATGACCATGGATTTCATGAAGGTACTCCATCTTAATTTACTAGGTCCGAGTTATCACTTCCTCAATTAGGAAGTGACAAATTATATCTTGATCATTCAACCAATTATATAAAACCAATGATACACCCAACAAAAACTACCTCACCAAAACTTCATTTTCATGTTTTTTACTTGCATCAAAGTATGTGATCAAATAGTACACATTGATAATGATCTCAATTCAAGATATCGATACACATGTTCGTAGATAGAAATAACCAACGACACCTAAAGCATGCAATGTTCCTATTAGTGGGTCTATCCTCATGATCTCAACCACCAGAGATCACCAAGTGAAAACTTCATGAGAAGAAGTCTTAATGATTATGATCCCCAACACCTGATATTCTAACATAAACTGTGTCTATTCAGTATGATGTATCTAAACCATAGGATATATATTTAAGATTAATTTCATAGTATCTTTAGGTTCTCATTATATCTTGGGAACTGTTATAACCTTTTGATATGATAATTAATCTATGGACATTTACATTTCAGTAGTGGACATAGAAATATCAACACCATTATGGTAAGTGTACATCATGTATAACTCACTATATCCACAACATAATAATTTAAAAGTACTGATCAAGTTGGGTATAGGACATCCACTATTACAACACAATTTACATCATAAAACCACTATTTATGGCATAAATTGTTTGTGTACATTTTTTAAACATCTAGAATCTAGGATATTTTCTTTTTACACCTCATAACACTTCCAGAATCCAACCTAAAGACTCCAAAGACAAGACAAAAAGGGTAAAATGATGACATATCTTAAACTGAGGGTGCTACAAGTGGTAAAGAACATGCTCATGTGGTTGGAGGTCTCGGGTTCAAATCTAGGTAGAGGCTTGCATGGGTGGGTGACTAGGGGGGTGTTATTAAAGGCACGGAGAGCAGGTGGGATTTTGAGCTCTAATAAATCCATGTTGTTTATCATGAGTGAGAAGGGTTGGGGGGGGGGGGCAGGTTTGCGAGTGCTGATAAATGTGGTGGTGGACGGGAGCATTGAAAAAATTATTTATTTAGCACTAATAAACCTTAGTTTTATCGACATTTTCTTTAACAATGATAAATGGTGCACTTCTCAGTTCCAAAAAAACACTGATAAAACTAGCACTCATAAAAAAATGAATTTTAAATGCACTTACAACATCAACTCTTTTTTTGTAACACCCCGACCTAAATCACCGGGTCTATGATAGAATAACACATAACCTCATTCATGAATCCCCATATAGAATAGGTGGTCGACTAGTAGTGATGTCCAAGAGGATTATCATAGGTATACTATACCATTGATATCTATAGCAAAAAAAACTTTTCATACATAAATATTACATCATTTCATATGAATATTAAATAAATTTCACAATAATACATGCCTGAGGACCATAGAGGTTTAATGTCTTTGGAAACTTGGGTAGGTAAACAACTGGTATATAAAATATCTACATCATTTCTATTTAAGTTATTTATAACTAGAACCCTTCTTAAATATATCATACTTAAAACATTTCTTCATAACTCGGGGAATGGATACAAGTTTCATAAACATTTCATCATCATAATCATAAAAAATCCAGATAAAGAATAAATATGGTAATATTGGAACATACCCCTAGTAAATCAAAAGAATCATCAAATGATATTATTATAGATATAAATACATTTAAAGTATCTCGAGAACATTTATTGAGGAAAAACCCTTTTTATTTAAAATCACTTATTTATAATCAATAAATTACCAAAAATATAAGGAAAAAATTTTATTTTAAAAGAAAAAAGGAAAATTATAAAGGAATATTTAAATAAAAGAGTATTCATGTTGGCAGGGGAAGTAGTTCATGTGGTTGATGTTAAAACAAAAATTCCTTTCACATTTTTGGTAAAAATTCAAAAGTATCATGTTTTGAAAATAATAAGATTGTTCCTTTTAAATCCTTGTAGGGAAAAAAATATAGTAAAAAATTGCTTTAAATAATATTTATAGAATATTAAAAACATTATTGAAAATATTTTAAAGAAAAATATGGACATGGAAGAAAAGATTCATAACCGAAGGGAAAAATAAGGCCGGTTTTCCTTAAAAACATTCTTTCAGCCTCTTGAGTATTTAAAGAGAGAAAAATGAAATTAAAACATGAAATATATATAAATAACTAGAGTGGAATAAATTACATAAAATTTTAGAGAGATATATCATACAATTTCATCATTGTAAAATTTAAGCATAAATAGTCCTAGTAAAAATGAAATCGTAACATAAAACCCATATGACTTTAGTAATATTTGAATAAAAATGAATTGGATGCTTGAAAATCATATGGATATATGAATACCATGAATTAAATCATGAATTATTATAAAATAAATTCTTGGGTAGTATATACACAATAGATCTTAGAAATTGGTGTATAAAATTAAAGCATTTCTCAATAAAGATAAATTGAGACGAAAAACCCTTACCTCAAGTCTATCTTGATTTGTAAGTACTCTTACCTACATTATAATAAATTTAAATTTATTAAAATTTTATACAAGAACCATAATAATACCTATAACACTATAATTTTTTTACTTATAACATCTTATCACCCATTCATTAACAATATTTCATTATCATCGTTATTTCAGGAGATAACTGCTTCATTTTCCATGTATGTTTTGGTTTGATGGTTATGGTCCTTACACTTTGATCATGGTTACTTAATATACATAATGATAATCATTATATAAATATAATATATATTCATTATGTACATATTTATAATAATTCATATAAATTAGTGATGAAAAATCATTTACATCACTATGTGGAGGTGGTAGTCCGCATGTATGCACGAGTGGCATTTCCATTTTTCGATGGATGGAAGAAAAGAAAGGTAAATATAAATTCATATTTAGAGAATAATTATTATAACATAAATATAATATATAGATATTAAATCTATCATAATAAACAAATATTAATGATAATGATGGAAAATGAGTTGTATCATTACGTGGAGGTGGTAGTCTACATATATGCATGATTGATACTTTCATCTCCCATTGGATTGAGAATAGGTGGTAAATGGTTGTGTAATCATCATATTAATATATAATTATATTTATGATAATGGATTCATAATTTTTTTATGGATACAACAAGTTTAGAGGAAGTACAAGAAAAAATAAAATTGAAAGATCTTGGTTAAGATCTACACCTATTTTTTGAGAGACCTCTTTTGGATGTCTCCTTAAGACTTGAAGGATTGGTCTTAAGAGAATAAAAGAAGCTCTAATATAACACCCCAAGGTTTTACAAATAAATTTAATATTTAATTTAATTCATGCAACACTGAATCTCTACGAAACAACACTTTTTTATTATAACCTAGCCGTTAAACATAATTTTACCACTTATGTGTTTTGAATTTTGAAAAATAGACATACATGGTTGCGATCAGTAAGATATTTAGAGTTTGATAGGACCAACTTACATTTTTTGTGAATAGTAACTTGACCCTTATAAATAGTAATGTACCCTTATGAATAGTAATATGACCCTTATGAATAGTAACCTCACCCATGTAAGTATAAATAAAATTTAGGCACCTTAGAAATGAGAGTGAATATTTTAAAAATTAATAATTAAGTGTTGGTATTTTTGTGAGTAATAAATATTTAATTAAAATTTTAAATTAATAAATTGTTTTCAAATAAAATTAATTTTCATAAAATTTATTCCTAAATAAATATTTTTTTTTCATTTGATTTTAGGATAATTTTATAAGACCTTAGTTAATTTATGAAAGTGTTATAATATTAGTTTTAAAATTAAAATCTATATTTTTCAAGTAAATAATGATTTTATTTAAAAATTAAATTTCACATATTTAGAAAATTAATTTGATAAAATGGAGTCCATTTTTTAATTCTACATATCAAAAAATGGATATGCTGAATTTTTGGTATTTCTCTAAAATATTTGAATTTTTGGTGAATAGTAAAATACGGTAATTTACGGTATAAATACATCAGAAGCTAAATACACTATTCCTTGAGTCATAAATGATGTAAGAACACTTGATTAAAATTCACATGAACTTATTATTGTTTTTTCTCACAAGAATAAACACTATTTCTTGTCTTGAGAAAAATAATAAAATAACGAATAAGATATTAAAAAATCACCTCTCTCCTCCACTATAAAACACACCCCCACTCCCTCTTCTCCTCACTCCTCTAAGCCTTGAAGCTTCTCAAAATTCTACCTGAATACTCTTCCCTAGTATCTCCCCACATATAGGAGCTCTTTTTTTTCTAAACGACCAAAACCCCTTTTCTTGAGGAGATTCTCAAGGAGGATATTTCAAGAGGTAAACCCTCTTCCCTTTTCTTTTAATTTCATTTTCAATTTATTTTATTTTATTATAATATCCTAAACTCCTATGTCCAAATGATCATGATAACTCCAGTATCATCTATATACTAGAATGATATCATGTTAATGTAATATACTTCCTCAAACTACTATATATATATATATATATATATATATATATATATCTATCTTTTATTTTAAAAACGAAATCATCATCTGGGAGGTGCTGATTTACAACCTTCATGGACGATGAACCTTCGTTATTCAATTTCTCCTTAAATTATAGTCATGAGAAAATTTTTATGGTTGAACAAGATTATTAAATATTTATTATGTATTATTTAATTTTATGAAACTAGTATATATACATAATACCAATTCATACAACAAAACTAGTTCATAATAATAGAAATATCTCCAAAATAATCTAAATGATTATCACTAATGTTATATATAATAACTCATAATCATACCATATAAACAAATGAATTATATCACCATTTAATCTTTTGGATATTCATTATTATCATATAAATTCAATTCTGGATAATTATACCAATTCCACATGAACTTTCATACTCATATACAAATATACCGATCATGAAAACTAAGGAATCGAATGCTCCTGAGTGATAAAATTGTATCTTATAAATCATACAAAATGAAATAAATGAAATAAATGAACTTAATAAAATTATAATAAATCCAATACATGTATATAAGGTTATTAATTAATTAATTAATGGATTTAATTTGATCATCCAGGACGTTAAGGTCAAATACAGAACTCATTCAGACATAAGATAAGGGTTTTCTACCCAAACCTCCATTTTCTTGTGGGTTACTATTTGTCTATCTTATTCCCAATTAAATTCTTAATTATTCTTATTTACTCCTCATAAATTATGTTTTAATGTTATATATTTGTGTACCAATCATAATTCTTCTTTATTTTATGGTAATTTAAATGTTTTATAAAGATCTTTCTCAATTCTTCCTGATAAACAAGCCCGATTCAAGGGAACTTCTCAAATTATTACCTATTTTCAAGAACACTCTATAATATTTTTTAAGCCAAAATTATTTTTATAAAACCACTAATTTCATCATTGAAAAATTACCTTAGTTCATTTCTAGTTTTATATAAATATTTTTCCAAAAGAACTCTTATTCTCGAAGTAAAAGTGTATTTCTCTCAAAAATTACTCGATGATTTTATTAGAGTATTTTTGTCTATTTCAACACATCTGTTGAATTTTGTGTCTTATTGAGGTTAATAATCTTATGTTTATCATCTAAAATGTTGTATTAAATGTTTTATGATCATTTTGACTGTAGATGTTCTATCTTGATATCAATCACCATACTACTCAGAATGGTTAGTGTTTATGTGTACAAATTAGGGAAAATTATTTCATATATTCATGTTATTTATATTTATACCCTTTTATATGAGGAATGCATTAGACTTAAAAATTTATGGGTGGGCCCCACTATACCCTCTTGATACATCGGTATGTGTCATGAGACAAAACATAATTGGGTTTTGGCTGAGGCCTTACCCTAGTATTTTCAAACGTCTTGGTCGAGGCCTTGACAATATGTTTTAGATGTATGGAATTATTCATTCCCTCATTATGGTATTAGTAATTGATAAAACATGTAATTATTATACTATTATAATATCAATTTTTATGTTTAATTATCTTATGATCATTTATATGGCCTTATTTAATCAGCTTTCATTCCTTCCATATTATGCTCAAGTATATTTTTAAAGGCATGTATTTTTAGTTGTTCACCATGCCTAGTGTTTGTCTTTATGATAACTTCCACTATATTAATTAACCTTACTGAGAATCTAATCTCACCACTTTCTTATGTTTTATTTTCCCTTGGTTGTGAAGATGAATATTATGAATGACTTTCAGGGATAATCTAGGATTCATAGATATTTCCAATGAAATTATTATTATGTATTTCATTTCAAGTTGTAATGCTGAACTTATGTTTATATATTGTTTTCCAAAACTACTAAACTATTCATTACTTCAGGATATGACTTTCTTGTAACCATTAAAATGTATTAATATAAGTAACTGGCTCTGGGAAACAAGGGTCTGGGTCCTTACAATTTGTATCAGAGTAAGTTTAGTAGAAAACTTAGAAACTTGATTTAGAAAACATATATTAGAGAACAAAACCCTAAAATAGACTTTGAGGATAATCATACAAGGACATATTATAATTTTGGTAAGATATAGGTTATGTGTATCTTACTAGAAAATAAATCCTTATCTAGATACTATAAGTGTACATCGTTTTGGCATAGATGTACCTAGGATTAACCACTCTGACAAGGTGTTATGGTCATGACTCAGGGAAACCTGTTAGATGACAACATGACTTAATGCACACCTAGTTTTACATTCATATGGGATATGATTAGGATAATTCAAATTTTATTTATAAACCATTATTAATGACTTAAATATAAATATTTCCTCAAAGAAACCATGCCTATGATTATGAAATTAGACAGGAATAAAATTTTAATTTATGTTAAGATTTTTTCTAGTTCAACATTATACATTATGATTCATAACCTAATTTAGTGTATAAAATTATTTAGAAATGGTACCTAGTGGAAGGAATGGAAACAAAATGAATGCATGTATCCCATGTAGGTAATTTCCTCCTATTAAAAATAATGATGTTGGTTCTGAAGATGCAACTCGTGCTAAGAAACTTATATGTATACTAGGACAACTGACTCAGGTTATAAACAATAACCTTAACCGTATGGAGCATCCTGATCCACAATGTGGAGAAGCAATGTTATACTTATTTATGAGACAATAGTCTCCATCATTCAATGTAACTACAAAACCACTCATAGTGGAGTAGTAGATAAGTTCCTTAGAGAAGATATTTCTTACTTTGGGATATAACTAAAGGGATAAGGTTATCATGGTAGTTTATTTTCTATCGGGAGATGCAAATCAATGGTGGTCATTAATTCAAAACACAAAGGATAAGGAATAAATAGAAGAAATTTAATGGAGGGGATTTAAGGAAATATTCTTAAAAAACTATTTTCCTCAAGAACAACGAGAAGATATGGAGAGGAAATTCTTGAGTTTATGAAAACATTCCGAAGTATGAATCCAATTTTACAAGGCTATCAAGGCATGCTGGAGAATACATATGTAATCTAAGGAGAAATATTGATTGATTCTTTTATGTTTTAAAAAGAAAAGGAGTCTGTTACAAATGTGGATAAAGAGGCCACCAATCTCGTGATTAGAAGGGAAAGAAAGAAGCAACCAATGTTCAATGCTACAATTGTAAAGAGATAAGAAATTATGACAATGATTTTACTAAGCATCAAGGAAACATTACCCAGATAAGGCCAAGGGAGAAGGACAAGATTATGTGATCACAACTTCTAAGATTTAAGTTCCTAATGATGTGGTGGAAGGTACTTCAATCATTTCCTTAAACTTAGACAATGATTTATTTGATTATGGATCATTGTATTATTTTATATCTTCCTAGTTTTCTAAGAAAAGTATACATTTCCAATTTGATTTAATAAAGTATTTGTTATTCAAAACTCCTTAGGGAAGTATCATTGCAAAAAATATGTGTCGATCAGTCCCCCTTATGATATATAAACATGATTTAGTTTCTAACCTTATCATCATGCCCATGATTGACTTTGATATAATTCTTGGTATGAATTAACTTTCAAGTTATGATGAAAAAATATATTTCAATAAGAAGGAAGTTACAATTTTTTAGAATAATATAGAATCCATTATCTTTAGATTAGAAACCTCATCATTTTATTCTTATCTAGATCCATCCCCAGTAGCTCTACTGAATGAAATTTTTGGGGAGGAAGATAAAACAATATCTATGGGTGAGGAAAGAAATATTAAAATTGAGTATGTAACTATTTCACAAGATTACATTTATGTATTCCTAGAGGATTTACCTATAAATCCATCGAAGTAAGAAATTGAGTTTTCTATTGATTTAATCCCTGGTGAAAGGCCTATTTCAAATACCCCTTATAGAATGGCCACAATGGAATTAATAGAGCTAAAGAAACAAATAGAGAAATTGAGTGATAAAGGATTTATCCTCCCTAGTGTTTCTCCATGGGGATCCCATGTTCTCTTTTTCAAGAAGAAATATTGATCCATGAGGCTATGCATTGACTATAGAGAAATCAATGCTATTATAATAAAGAACAAGTATCCTCTACCTCAGATTGATGATTTATTTGATCAAATTTATAGAGCCCAATATTTTTCAAAGATTGGATTTTGATCTGGACATAATCAGTTGTGTGTGAGACAGAAAGATATTCCAAAGACAACATTTTGAACCAGTTATAGGAATTATGAGTTTATAGTAATACCTTTTGGATTTACTAATGCACCCTTTTTTTCACAGATCTAATGAATAGAGTTTTCAAGGAATATCTTGATGACTTTGTTGTGGTATTTATTAATGATATCTTGGTATAATCCAAAAGATATGAAGAACATGGGAATCACTTGCGCATTATTCTGAAGACTCTTAGAAGAAACAAGTTATATAGGAAGTTTAGAAAGTGTGAATTCTGAATTCAAACAATATCTTTTCTTCACTATATTTTCTTTGAGGATGGAATCTTAGTGGATACTACAAAGAAAAAGGTGGTTCAATAATGGACCACACTGAAGAACATAACTGAGGTATGTAGTTTTATTGGTTTAGCAAGTTATTATCGACATATTTTTCAGAACTTCACCCGATTAGATAACTCATTAACCAAGATTACTCGTAAAGGGGTTAAGTTTGTATAGACAAAAAATGTGAATAATGTTTTGAATAATTGAAGAAGAGGTTAGTGAATGCTCTAATCTTGACTCTACCATCAAGAAATTGTGGATTTGTGATTTATAGTGATGTATCAAAGAAAGGAATTTGTTGTGTCTTTATGAAGAATGATAGAGTTATTTATTACGCATCAAGGTAGTTAAAAATTCATGAACAATACTATCCAACTAATGATATTGAGTTAACAACTGCAATATTTTCTCTGAAGATATGGAGAAATTTTCTCTATGGTTAAAGATGTGAGATATATAATGATCATAAGATCTTTAAATATATCTTCTGACATAAAGAACTCAACATGAGGAAAAGGCTATGGCTCGAGCTACTCAAGGACTATGATTGTTCCATACACTACTATCTAGGAAAGGCAAATAATGTTGAAATGAATTCAGTAGGAAGGATCATGGAGTTCTGAAAAAAATGAGGATTGATAAGGATCTTATGTACATGTATCTAACAAGGATGGATATGAGAATTATCAAAGAATGTGAATCATCATTACTTTTTCAATTGGTTTCCCAACCATATTTATAGGAAATAATTAAAAGTTCTTAATATAATAATGAGAACATTCAAAAGAAAATTAAAGCTGTGAATGATGGGAAGTTTCTGTATTTCGTGTGTGAGGATGGAATTCTGAAATTTGGGAGAATGCTATGTGTTCCCTCTATACCTGAGCTAAAAAGGGAGTTATTGGATGATTCCCATAGTTCAAATTTCTCTATACACCCTGGAATCACTAATATGTATAGAGATTTGAAAGAAAATTTATGGTGGGAAAACATGAAGCGTGATATTGCTGATTATGTATTAAGATGTTTAGTCTGTCAATAGTTGAAGGATGAAAGAAAACATCCTAGAGGAGTCATTCAACCTATACCTATTACTACATGGAATTGGGATGGAATCACCATGGATTTTTTCACTGGATTACCAAAAACTCCAAGAAGGAATGATGAAATATGGGTAATTGTTGATCGACTAACCAAATCTACACATTTCCTCACAATAAGGGAGGATTTTACATTAGATCACCTTGCACGAATCTATATCAATGAAGTTGTAAGACTTCATGGAGCACCTATCAATTTTTTCTAATCACGATCTATGATTTACAACAAAAATTCTAGAAAATTATTTAGAATATTTGGTTACTGAGCTTCATTTGAGTAATGCTTATCATCCTTAAACTGAAAGGTAGTTAGAAAAGATGATCCAAACTTTAGAAGACATGTTTAGATTATGCTCACTTTATTTTTAAGGTATGTGGGATCAGTATTTAACTTTGGTAGAGCTTACCTATAATAATAATTTCCATTCAAGTATTCAAATGGCACCATATGAAGCATTGTACAGAAATATATGTCCCACACCAATATGTTGGGATGAAGTTGGTGAAAGGAAGCTTGTAGACCTAGATCTTGTGGAGGAAGAAACAACAAAGGTAAAGACTATTCAAACCCATATCAAAACAACTCAAAGAAGGAAAAATATCTATTCTGATAATCGAAGGAAGGATTTGGAATTTCAAGTGGGAGATCATGTTTTCTTAAATGTATCTCCATGGAAGGGTGTTATAAGATTCAGGAAGAAAGGGAAATTAAGACCCAAATACATTGGTCCTTTGGAAATTCTAGAGAGAATTGGAGCTATGTCTTATCATTTGGAAATTCCAATTAGCCTCACTAAGGTACACAATGTGTTCCATGTCTCTTTTTTAAGGAAGTACGTACATGCCAAACCCAACACATGTACTCACTTCTGAAGGTATAGAATTGGAACCTGACTTATCTTACTATAAAGAGCCTATCCATATTCTAGACACTAAAGAATAGGTATTGCGGAATCAGATGACTAAACTGGTAAAGGTACTTTGGAAAAATCATAAAATTGAAGAGACAATGTGGGAGCCTAAGGAACAAATGATGAATACCTACCCAAATCTTTTTATGAGGTAATATTTTGGAAATTTCGAGGAAGAAATTTTTGTAAGGGGGAAGAATGTAAAACCTCAAGGTTTTACAAATAAATTTAATATAGAATGTAATTCATGAAACATTGAGTCTCTGCGAAACAACACTTTGTTATTATAACATATCCATTAAACATAATTTTTCCACCTCTTTGTTTTGAATTTTGAAAAACAAACATACACGGTTGTGATCAGTAAGATATTTAGAGTCTGATAAGATCAACTTATATTTTTTTTGTGAATAGTAACTTGACCCTTATGAATAGTAATGTAATATTATGAATAGTAATATGACACTTATTAATAGTAACCTCACCCACGAAAGTATAAATAAAATTTAGGCACCTTAAAAATGAGAGCGAATATTTTAATAATTAATAATCAAGTGTTGGTATTTTTGAGAGTAATAAATACTTAATTACAATTTTAAATTAATAAATTGATTTAAAATAAAATTAATTGTCATAAAATATATTCCTAAATAAATATTTTGTTGTCCTATGATTTTAGGATAATTTTATGAGACCTTAGTTAATTTATGAAAGTGTTATAATATCAGTTTTAAAATTAAAATCTTTATTTTTCAAGTAAATAATTATTTTATTTAAAAATTAAATTTCACAGATTTAGAAATTTATTTTGATAAAATGGAGTATATTTTTTAATTCTAAACATTAAAAAATGTTTATGGTGAATTTTTTGGATTTTTCTAAAATACTTGAATTTTTGGTGAATAGTAAAATACGGTAATTTACGGTATAAATACATTAGAAGCTAAATACACTATTTATTGAGTCATATCTAATTTAATCACACTTGGTTATAATTAAAATATACTTATTACTATTTTTGTTCACAAGAATCAACACTATTACTCATCTTGATCAAAATAATAAAGTAATGAATAAGCTATTCAAAAATCACCCCTCCCCTCCATTATAAAACCCACGCCTCACTCCCTCTTCTCCTCACTACTATAAGAGTTGAATCTTCTCAAAGTTCTACCCAAATCCTATTCCCTAGTCTCTCCCCACATCCAGGAGCTCTTGGTCTTTCCAAAATACCAAAACCCCTCCCCTTAAGGAGGTTCTCAAGGAGGATATTTCAAGAGGTAAACCCTCTTCCTTTTTCTTTTAATTTCATTTTAAATTTATTTTATTTTATTATCATATCCTCACCTCATATGTCCAAATTATCATGATAAATACAGTATAATCTATATAATAGAATTATATCATGTTAATTTAATACCCTTCCTCAAACTACTAGCTCACTCTCTTTTATTTTAAAAACGAAATCATTATCCGTGAGGTGCCGATTTACAACCTTCATGGACGAAGAACCTTCACTCTTAAATTTCTCCTTCAAGAGTGGTCATGAAACCATTTTTATGGTTTAAAAAGATTATAAAATATTTATTATGACTTATTTAATGTTCTAAAACCATTGTATATACATAATACTAATTCATATGACAAAACCAGTTCGTAATAATCGAAATATCGCCAAAATAATCTCAATGATTATAACTAATTTTATATTAAATAAATCATCCTCATAACATATAAAAAATGAATTATATCACCATTTAATCTTATATATGTTCATTAGTATCATATAAATTCAATTCTGGAGAATTATACCAATTCCACATGAACTTCCATACTCATATACAAGTATATCGATCATGAAAACCAAGTAATCAAATGCTCGAGAGCAATAAAATTGTATCTTATAACCCATAAAAAATTAAATAAATGAACTTAATAAAATTATAGGTTATTAATTAATTAATTAATGGGTTTAATTTTATTATCCAAGACTTTAAGGTCAATTTCAGAACTCATTTGGACATAAGGTAAGGGTTTTCTACCTGAACCTCCATTTTCTTTTAGGTTACTCTTTGTCTCTATTAATCCAAATTAAATTCTTAATTATTATTATGTACTACTAATAAATTCTATGTGAAAATTAAATTTTTTTGTAACAATCATAATTTTTCTTTATTTTATGGGGATTTAAATGTTTTATAAAGATCTTTCTCAATTCTTCTTGATAAACAAGCCTGATTCAAGGGAACTTCTCAAATTCTTACCTATTTTCAAGCACACACTATAATATATTTTAAGCCACCACTATTTTTATAAAACCACTCATTTAATCATGTAAAAAATACCCTAGTTAATTTATGGTTTTATGCAAATTTTTTTCTAGAAGAACTATTATTTTCAAAGTAAAATTGTATTTCTCTCAAAAATTCCTTGATGATTTTGTTAGAGTATTTTTGTATATTTCAACACCTTTGTTAAATTTTATGTCTTATTGAGGTTAATATATTATTTTTATCATCTAACATGTTGTATTAAATTTTTTATGATCAATTTGACTGTGGATGTTCTATCTTGATACCATTCACAATACTACTTAGAATGGTTAGTGTTTATGTGTACAGATTGGGGAAGTTATTTCATATGTTCATGTTGTTTATGTTTAGACCATTTTATATGAGGAATTCATTGGACTTAAAAAGTGACAGGTGGGAACCACTATAGCCTCTCAATGTATCAGTAGGTCTCATGAGACAAAACAGAATTGGGTTTTGGTCGAGGCCTTACCCTAGTATTTTCAGACGTCTTGGCCGAGGCCTTGACAATATGTTTCAGATGTCCGATATTATCCATTCCCTCATTATGGTATTATTAATTTATAAACCGTGTGATTATTTTACTAGTATAATATCAATGGTTATGTTTCATTCTCTTATGATCATTTATATGGCCTTATTTAATCATCTTTTATTCCTACCATATTATGATCAAGTATATTTTTAAAGGCACATGTTTTTAGTTATTCACCATGCCTAGTGTTTGTTTTTATGATAACTTAAATTGTATTACTTACCCTTACTGATCATCTAATATCACCCCTTTCTTATGTTTTATTTTCCCCAGGTTGTGAAGATGAATATTGTGAATGACTTTCAGGGATAATATTGGAGTCATAGATGTTTCCAATGGAATTTATATTATTTATTTCATTTAAAGTTGTAATGTTGAATTTATGTTTGTATCTTGTTTTCCAAAATTACTAAACTATTCGTTCCTTCGGGATACAACTTTCTTATAATCATGCCAATGTATTAATATAAGGCACTGAATTTGGGCAATTGAGGTCTGGGTCCTTACATCTAAGATGAAGGTAAGGGTTATAGGAAGTTTTTTTATTAGGTATTTTTTGATATAAAAGCCTCTAAAGGTGTGAATAAAGTAGGATAAGAGGTGATATTTTATAAGCGAGGGGAGGATAGACATGGAATTTCATAAAATATTTTAATGATTTATTGTCACTTTCATGGTAAAGTGGATAAAAATGGTTATTTATTTGAAGGTATAATAATTTTAGGTTGAAATATATTTAAAAAATAACAATTTTATAGTTTTTAGTGGTAATACTACCCTTTTATCACAGTTTAACCCCCCGATAAACCCATTTTAACCTTAAACATTGTAACAAAAATTTACTATTTTTACTATTCACTATGAAAAAAATTATTTTGAACCTATTTAATTATATAGATTATTATTATTCAAAATATGGAATCCATTTTAATATATTAAATTTCTATAAGTGGTAGAATTTAATTTTAATTAAGCGCACAAACCACAATGAAAACCAATTTTTGAAAAATGAATTTTTAAGTGTAAAACTTAATTTAATTCAATTACGCTCCTTTGAAAAACCATAAAATGAATGTTAAAATATTATATTGAATATATAATCTAAATATTTCATTAAAACAATTAATCAATAGATATTAAATTAACTTATTAAGATAAAAACACACTGTGCATATAAAAACATTTTTTGTAAAAATGTGTTTTTAAGCCAAAAAATTAACTTATACCAAAATAAAGTATAATGATGATTCATATATAATTAATTATACTATTTATATTTAAATTATACTTAGTTTAATTTAATATAAAATTAAAATACATAATTATACATTTACTTAAAAATAAATGACAAATTTTACCAAAATCGGTATTTTTACTATTCACTGAAAAATAAATCTTTTTAGAAAAATACTAAAAAATCACCATAATATAATATTGAAATTATAATTTTAAAAATTATATTAATTTCTTCAAATAACATTTCTAAAAATATTATAAATTAATTATAAATATCACCTATAAGAATGTGATAAAAACTATTTTTGAAGAAAACATATTTTTGAATCATAAAATGACTTTACTGAAAATCGAGTACTTATTTATTATGAATTAGTCAATACATTTTAATTAATAAAAAATTATATTCATATTTTTTATAAAGTGGTTATTACTATTCATACCTACCAATTTAATGGCTAGTTTATAACATTTTACTATATTGTGGTTCATATAGACTCGAGGTTGCGTGTAATACGAACCATCGAATACTTCAAGTTTTATTTCAAAATAAACACATATAAAATGTTGATTTGTTACATTATACCTCACTTAAAATAAATTTATCCCTTGAAATTACATCGATCTGGTATAAATAAATGAGTATATCTCTGCTTCATCACATCCCTGGTTTCCTATGTAGCTTCCTCAAATTTCTAATTCCCCCAAAGAAATTTAACAAGGTGAGTAATCTTATTTTGTAGAAATATATCTCTATGATTCACGATTTATATCAGTTTTGATTCATAAGAAATATCATGATCCAATGGTATAACCTCTGAGTTCAATACACATGAAGGATCAAATATTCACTTCCTCAGGAGAGATACATGAAACATATCGTGAAATTGAGAGAGGTTTGGTGAGAGTGCCAAGTTATAAGTTATAGTCCCTACTCAATTAAGAATCTTGAAGGGAAAAATATACCTAGGGATCATATTTACCTTATTTCCAAATATCATAACCTTCTTCCATGGGGGAATTTCACAAGAAAACCTTATCTCTAACTTCAAATTTCATATATTGCTAATGATTATCAACATAAATATTATGTCGACCCTGAGTTGCCTTGATGTGATGTTGAATGACTATAAACTTCTCTACCATTTCCTTAGATAGCACAGGTCCCAATATATTTTTTTCTCTAACTTTATCATAGTATTTTGTATTTATATACTTATTTCTATAGAGGGCTTCATAATGATCCATCTGTAAGCTCGAGTGAATCCTATTATTGTAAGAAAACTCAAATCGAGAAAGGTGTTAATCCCAAACACATTTTAAATATATAGAATAAGATCTTGAAATATCCTCTAGGTTTTGAATAGTACTCTCATAATGACCATCTATCTGAGGATGATAAGAAGTATGGAAACATGACTCTGTATCTAGAGCTTCATGAAGACCTCTATAGAACTTTGAGGTAAACCTTAGACCTCGATTAAATACAATAAAATATGGTACCCCATGTAACCTTATCACTTATTTAATGTATATCCTAGAAAGATGATCAAGAGATAAATCCTCTCTAAAATCAATGAAGTATGTTGAATTTTTAAGGTTATTGACTATAACCCAAATAAAATTACATCCTTTAGATGTTTTGTGGAGTTTGAAAATAAAATCCATGGTGATGTTTTCCCATTTATTTTTGGTATATGTAACATCCCCTTATACTTATGTCTCTTACCCTTAACATTATAACATATCAAGAACCTAGATACATAATTTGAAATATCTCTCTTCATGTTATCCCATAAGAAATAATCATTCATATCTCTATACATCTTCATACTTCTAGGATGAATAGAGAATGATGAGATATGATCTTCTTCCAATAGTTCATTCTTCAAGTATGGTATTGATGGCACACATACTTTATTCCTAAACCTTATAATTTCATTATAATCATGGTTGAACTCAGTAACATTTCTCACCTTTTTTTAAGCTCTATATTCTCCTTCTAGGATCTGGAGCCAGGATCTCCCCTGCTCTACTCTTTAATGTTGATGTACATTTGGGTTTCCCCCTTTTATTTTTAGTTGGGTGTGTATTTTTCCCCTTTAATCACTTTTATTATATTATTTTACTCTTATTTATATATTACCTAGAGGTTTTTACATGCATGGTTATACTATATATATTATAGTCTTTTATTATTCTTCTGTACTTTTGTATTAATATGGTTGTGTGTGCGTGTACATGTATATTAGGACAATGACTCCCATTTCATCTTATGCTTACTCTGCACTAGTAGCCAACCCCTGGCCAATTTTAGATGGTCTTGGGGTTGTCACACTCTAATTACCATAGGCTAGGTGTCCCCTAATGGGTTTGATCATGAAATATTATTATCAGAGATGGTATTTCCCCCGGTTGGTGTTTGGACTTTTGACCTTATTGCAAGGTTTGGTTTGGGAAATTAGGGAAGTGGTGTCAGAGTGTCTTGAGTGTGGAATTCAAACTAGGGAACCTAGTGTTGGTGAAATGAATGATGTATCCATACACCAAGACTTTTACTACCTTCTTGTCGACTTAGCATACCAAGACATTGGTTCCAAGTAATAAATGGTACATGCATCATATAGGATTGAGTCCTTTAACTTTCCTTCTTGAGTAAGCTCCCTATATATGATCTTTGACTATGTTAAATCTTAATATCTTTCAAGATATATTTTTTATGATAGGAAACTATGATTTTGAGATAGTTTCATGATAATGACCAGTTGAGGGATGAAGCTGTAGTTTAGGGACCCTTTCATGAGGTTTTCCCTCTAGGTGGGCACCGAGCAGTCATACCACCTATTGAGTAGAACATGGACCCTTATCTAGTGGTTCATGTGGATGATCATCTGCATGTTGATCAGTAGATAGATCTAAAAGGATAAGATGATGATACACACAGGTTTATCATGTTATACGAGTTCCAATGATAGGTACTGCTCTGGTTTTACAGTGATCCATATCCTCATGCAATGGGGAGGGGATTGGATTGAGGTGGTGGTATGGATTATCTAGCTTTTTCAGGCCCTAACCAATCATTTGGTTGCTCTTGTGAAAAATTTTCTTCATGGAGTAGCAATTTTCTCTGATGGTATTGACAGATGAGGAACCTGCGATGAGTGTACTTCATGAGTTTCAGAACACTATGAGGAAACTAGGTTTATTCAGCGCTAGCTAAAAGCACTGATAAAGGAAGGTCTTTATCAGTGTTAAAAAAACCCTGATAAATGGGTTCCTTTATTAGTGCTCATAAAAAAGAATCGATAAAGGGGGGCCTTTATCAGTTTCACTAAAAAAGCACTGATAAAGGGGGCCCTTTATCAGTGTTAGAAAAAAATGCTGATAATAGGTATGTTTCATAAAAAAATTATATTTAATTAAAAACAATATATTAATATATAAATATATCTATATTGATATAAATATAATAAATATATTTTAAATATGTTTTAGATAAGGATAAATAGGCATTTGCAGTTAATATATAATATATTTAGTGAAAATGGGTTAAAAAATAATTAAAAAATATTATTAATTATTAATTTTATAATTATTATTGAGTAATAGTAATTTAATAACAATTGCACGACAAAAAAATTAAATGAATTAATGAAGAGGGTAAGATAAGTTGAACATGTGACTTGAACTTCAAACGACCATAACTTTTGATCTGGGTGTCCGTTTATGTTATACCACATATAAAATTGAAGTATATGAAGAGATCTATGCATTGGTGACTTGGGAAAACCCTAGTCATTTTTAGAGGAAAAAATGGCCCATAAGTGCTCCAAAACTGAGTTTTTAGTTGGGGTATCCCAATTTTTTAACATTCGATGGAATTTCATCCTCGTTTAAGGGGGTCTTATTGTATTTTTTTTTGGTGAAAAATGAATTTATTCACATGACTTACATTTATATTGATATTATGGTTTTAAAATTTTATCATTTTCCACAATTTATTTTTATCTATAATCAAATATATAAAAATATATACATATTTTGTATATATTCACACATAAAAATTTAATTTTATAAATAAGTATATAAACATATTTACATATAAAATATATTTCTAAATATTTAAACCGTATATAAATAAACAAACACACAAAAAACACACACACATACACATATATATATGTATGTATGTATGTATGTATGTATTTATAAACACACACATAAATACAAAAAAAACATATTTTATATATGTATTTAAATAAATAAATAAATATATATATATAAATATATGGATAAAAAATGTAATTAAATATATATAAATATATAGATATATCATAAAATATAGAAAAAAATAATATAGGGGAGTGGAAAAGACATGGGCATATGAGGGGGAGGTCTTAGGTTTGAAACTCATTGGAGGTAGGGTGCGTGCAGGAGGATAGAATTATGTAAAGCAATGATAAAGGTAGGGGGAGTTTCTGAGTGAGTGGGAAACACTAATAAATGGGGAGGGGGTGGGAGGTTCTAATAAAATTTGGGGGTGGGAAGTGAACTGAACAAAAACATTTTTATCCCTCTTTATTAGAGCTTAAAAAAGCACTGATAAAGGCCCCCTTTAATAGTACTAAAAACGTACTGATAAATCCCCCTTTATCAGTTATTTTTTTAGCGTTGTTAAAGGGGGATTTTAAGAGTACTTTTTGTGAGAACTTTTAAAGGAAACCCTTTAATATCGCTCACATTATCAACTGTTCTATGACTTTGATAAAGCCCATTTACTAGTTCTGTTAAAAACTAGATTTGTACTAGTGGAGATAGAGATCAAACATGCTTCATGGTGAGATAGAATCACTTATCAGGTGGTATAGTATTGGATCAAGCATGTGGTGTGAGAATCCCACTCGATTAGGACCCCTCTCGATGGTGGTCCTGGCAGCAAGACTTCTCTAGGGTGACATGGGGCATCGGTATATCCTTGTTGTAAGATCCTGTGTTTTTGGACCAGGAAAAAGTTCTAAAGGAATTTGAACTTTTCATTTTTTGGATGGGTTAAATCTTAAACAGAGCCTCAAAATGTAATTATGAGATTTGGAATACTTAAAAGTGTTGTTTTTGGATGAGGTGTGGTCCCCTATACATAGATTCTTGTATGATTGCGCATGATGTTGGGCGTCAAAGATGGATCTTTGGAGCTACAGGTTAACTCATCATTATTATTTGGGTTGTGGAGATGGAGATCCACTTTCTCTATCATTTTTGTTTCTTTTTGAGCATATTTGGGTTATTGTTATGGTTATTTTCTCATATTCTGATTGACATTCCTTAGTAGTGATGAGTTGACTACTATCTCTTGATTCTTCATGTTTGGTGATTTCAGAGTGTCCTGTTGGGTATGTTTATACTCACCCCTGCATGAGATCTGCTCGCACAGTGTCTTATGTAGATGATAGGCAGTTATCGGTGACTTTGTTGGACCATGTATCAATGGAGCTTAGTTGTACATGGTGGAATTTACTGCATTCGGTGGTTGGACTCTAGGATCTAGAGCTGGGCTCTCCCCCACTCTACTCTTTATAGTTGATGTTAGTTTGGTTTCCCCCCTTGTATTTCAAGTTGGACATATATTTTCCCCCTTTTATCATTTGTATTATACTATTTCACTCTGATTTATGTATTCCCCAAAGGATATTACATGCATGGTTATAGTCTATATATTGAAGTCTTTTACTATTTCTCTATATTTTTTCATGGATATAGTTGTGTGTGTGTGTACAAGTACATTAAGCTATGGAATCCCATTTCAGTTTATGCCTACTCAGTGCTAGTCTCTATCCCCAATCCTATTGGATGTAGTCTTGAGGTTGTCGCACTCGACTTACCACTGGCTAGGCATTCCCCAATGGGTCAGTTTATAACACAACTTCAACCAAGAAACAAAATCATGGTTTGTCTGGAAATGGTTGCAACTTTGGATGAGCCATGTTGTGGTTTATCATAAAAAATGATATGATTTTATGTTTTATAAAGAAAATTCATTTTCTTTACTATCAAAAACCTTCGTTGGCATATGTATGCAATTGTATTTTCATAAGTGTGTGTCTAAATTATTAAGTGTTTATAATTGATTTATTTATTCAATGTTCATACATGTTTATCACATGTATAAATATTTTAAATGTTAATTTATTTAGTTTTTTCAATGATTTATTTAATTCATGGATATAAAATGTTTATATTATAAATAAATGTATATTATTGTTTAAAGTGTTAAATTACTTTGTGTAAATGTCATTACATGCATATAAGGAGTTACATATTAGATATGACATAATATTTAGTTGCATTTAATCATAACCATGATTGTTTTTAGGCTATGAAAGTTATATTAAAGGTTGGTTATGATTTATGAATATTAGGTGTTAAAAATATGTTATAATTTAGTTATATCATGAGTATTGATTTATGAATGGATAGACTTTGGATAGAACTTCTCATTTCCCTAGGTGTTTAGGATCCATTTGGAAAAAATGGGGGTTGGATACCCATCACACCATACTTTAACTTGTGAGGATTTTGTTTTCATATGATTCTATATGATGGGGTTTCATTTACATTATGCATGGGATACATTTAGAAAAGTGTGAATATAATTGGATTTTATTTTTGGGTAAATAACATAAATCATGAGTTGTATAAAGAGTTATGAATTTATATGTTTTAATCATATTAATTTAATTGAAGGTATATAATACAAAAACTAAGTCATTAGAAGCTTTCATACATAACGAGAATACATGGTATAAGATAGTGATATTTTAAAAACCCTTTAAAAATACTAAGTGTTAGATTCCTTCTAAAGAAAAAGCTTATCAAGACCTCAATCATCCAAATTGGTAGGTCATACCAAAGTTGGGTGCCGATGAATTATCTTTTCCAAGATAAGAAGAATATGGGAAATCCAAATGAGATTATGTGCTTGTATTTGACATGAAATTTGGGATACACTTATCTAGGAGACCCAAATAATATTAGATTCCCATGGGAGCATAGTTTGGATAATCCCTATAATGTATCAAGTAAAAGAGTTGTCTTCAAAACTATTCAAGAGTCATATATGATATGATAAAAATGATAGTATACTTACATATCCAAGTGATGAGAGAAACACCTAAAGGACTCAAAGCACAATGAAATATAGATATTGGCATAAGAGTGGATATGATGTGATAAAAGAGATCATCATTTTAGTGGGATCACATTTAGTGTAAATTCTTGATAAATGATTGTAAAACATGATACTAATATTATAAAAACTTCTATTATAGTTAGAAATGGTATCGTCATCAAATATAAAAAATTGTCTTGAGTTAACCCACCGCATCACCCAGACCGTTCAACCATAAGGCTCAAGGCACATTCCCGATCACTCTGGGCATGAAACTAGTGACAGGGTATCACAAGTGGCCGAATGGGAATGGTTTCACCCTAGGAATTTAATACACATACCCTATAGATTCCATCGAGAATCCATTATACATCATCTGTAAGTTAGACTCCCACCCCATTAGATAATAACAATAAAATAATAATATCAAATTAGATAGAGAAAATTCTATATAGACAATAATACATAACAAACATCAAGTAAGAAACTAAAATAAAAAAATCCATCAATAATAACACACACACACACAAAAAAAAACAACAAAAACAAAAACAACAAAAACAAAAACAAGAATAAGAGTGTCAAGATACATCCAAGGTTGGTTAGGACAATACATAAAAATACCCAAAATACAAAAGCAGAGGATCCCTACAATGTCTGGTCAAGGTATCTTCTCATATCCCTTATCCACCACCAAACCCATACCATGAAAGAAAATAATACATCATAAGGATATGCTATGAGAAGTGTTAGATTCACCTTTACCTGTATTAGATAAAACCAAATTTTCATAAAGCCAAAGGCATATGTAGGGTGTGAGGCTGTAATGAACCATGCTTTTCATACATAGTTATTAAATCTAAGTAGATGAACATTCATTACATAACATTTGGATACACACCCAAATCATATAGGTCTAGTGTAAGGGCCCAGATCCATTTGGATTGACCCTTTGTGTGTTCTCGAGGATTTTGGAGCATAAAGGAGGCTCAGAGGAAGTCTGGAGGTGTTCGAGTGCTGAGAGATCAAATTAGGGAGATTTCACAATGTGAAATTGGGTTTCACACCATGTATAATAATTTCACAACATTCAATAGGTTTCACATCAGGTAATTTTTTGGGGGTTGAAAAATAAAATAAAATCTAGAGGCAATGTTTTTTTTTGGCAAAAACTAACCCCGAGGTATTACACGACGTGAAAGGGAATGACACGTCGTGTAATGCCCCGCTACTATAATTTTTAAGCGTTTTTTAGATACTTAGGTTTGTTAAAACCTATTTATATAGTGAATCTCTCTCAAATATAGGTGACTCAACGACCCCCTCTTCGATGTTTTGGGAATTACTTCAACAAGGATCGATTCCCAACTCCCTCCTTCGATCTGTAGTGATCTGTCTTCGATCCAAGGTAGGTTCTACCTCTTTTTTGTGGTTCTTTGATCCATTTACTCCCATGTCTTATCGCCATGCTATGAAGGATGATATCCCATGTTTCTAATGAGGTTTATCTTGTATGTTGTTGGTGCGGTGGTACTACGATGTCCTTGATTAGATCCAGTTCTTGTGGGAGAGGTGATCAAGATCCATTGTGTTGATCCATTCTCATGCGATGAATGTCGACAACCTTTTGAGGTAGATGATTCATTTCTTATATATTTATTTATGTGAAATTTTAGAGTTAGTATGATTTATCCATTGGATTGCAATTAAATTGACCTAATTAAATAACTGAACTAGATTAAAGAATTGATATCAATCACATAACGATGTTGTTGCTTTATACCATGATAACGGGTTGCCTCTGGATTTTATAAGTAGTGCGATATATATGCCTTGATTATTTTAGAATGTTTTTCTTGATGGAAATTGGTAAAGAATGTAATGTCTGAATTAATTGATAATTAATTGGATAATTGGTTAAAGATGAATGTTTAATAAATCCATTTATTTTTGTTATAATTTTATGTTAATAAAATTTATGCATATATACATGTTTAATTGAATTGGTTAATGAACCTAAAACATGTTTATGCTTGTTGATAAAATAACTAAATGTGTGTTAAATTAATTGTTTAATTAATTTGTGATAGCTTGTGATAGCTTGTTGTTTAGGTTTCCTGTAGTTAGAACCTAAGAATAATAAATCATTTAATTCAAGATGGAATAAAAACCAGCTATGTGATAAAGATAATTCCTTTGTAGGGAATGAGTTTCCTGATTTCTTATAAAGGATAAGTGTCTTATGATTTGTAGCTGTGAGAGATCATTGTGCGTAAAGGATGAATGCCTTACTTTGGGGCTGAGAGCCCATTACTATGTTTGTTACTACTGCTTGTGATATGATTTGGATATGAGACTTGTGTTATATGGGGCAGGGAGGCCCAAATGTGATGTGATCCAGGGATAAATAAGACTGGAGGGTTATTATGGTACGTGGGGTAGGGAGGCCCAGTTGTTGTGGCAGCAGTTGATGCCTGAAGTGGCAAGATTCATCAGTTTATGCATTTGGTGTTGGGGTTGACACCAGAGATGATGGAACATGTTGAAGTTGGGCTTACCCGTTGATATGAAAGTTGGATTCTTGTTGAATCTGTTGTTTGTTTATTTTATTTACTTTCCACACTTCTTGGGGTATATGGTTTTGATTACTCTCCTTCCAAGGGAGGCGAAGATAGGCGAGGTATGCCATGCGCTTTCTGTGTTTAGCTTATCGTGGTTGGATGGGTCTATTCTCCTACTATAGGTGGAAAAGACTCAACAAGTAGTTCATATACTCAACATGTTGAACCTCTTGTGTTTGGTAGATTAGAATGTTTTCCTAGAATACCTATAAATATGGGAAGTGGTAATGATTATTAAAGGAATGAATAAATGTTTAACCCATGGGGTTAGATCTTTCTAGGATGCAATGATGAGGTTATAATTCTAAAAAACCATGGAATCTGTTTAGTTATGCCTGGAGGGCATGTGACTTTGTTGTGATACTAATGAAATGAAACATGGAAATTATAATGGTTAATTAATGATTAAATAATTAATTAACATAAAGTGAAACTGATAAAAAGGGATAAAGTAACTTAATGTAGACCTTTAAATGGTTGTGTGCTTAGGATATCTAGTCTTAGTAGTGGAAACTAGGATTCTGAGATATGTTAGTTGCAGTTGAGTCTAATACTAGGTTATGCCCATAGTGTGGTTGTGAGTTATATTATATCATGTACTTTTGTGTTTCTATATGCTAATACACCCTTTTGGTTAGGGTGAATGAAACCCCAATGATTCTGAGCCCTGGGGGGTGTTTTCCCTAACATCCTAGTGGGAGGATGGATTACTGACTACCCCCTTTGGCCCTACTCTCTTCTCTTAGTAGTTACTTGTGATGATATTCATGACAATTATTTTTCCCTATATATGTGTGTAGAGGGATGTAATGGATGGTTGTTATTTTACACACAGATATATTTTGGATATAGTTTCCTAAAGACTACTATAGGTATAATATGTATAGAATGTGATGGCTTGATGATCCTTACTCAGTGTATGGGTTGTAATGGATTGAGGTATAATACTCGATTTATGATACATGTTATGTGGGATATGGTGGATCCCATAAACTTTCTGGTTACTTTGGTTATGTGGACATGGTGGTGTGATGCATGGGGTGCTTATTGACACATGAGGTGCGTGTTGTGGTACTTTACCCAGGTGTCTGTGGGGTATCCTTTTTGGAGAGAGATGCTCAGGATGTGCGAAGTTGGGTCAAATCGGAAAACTAGTGGGGAAGTGGTGGTGGGGTACCCTTGATATTATTTATTATATTATATCCTATTATATGTTATACTTCATGATAGTAGCTATGGTGAGGCTGGGAACTTAGTATACATGTTTAGGTGACAAGTTAGTTTCACTTGTTGTTCACTGTACTTTAGCATGCTTTCTTTACTTTTGCATGATAGGCTCCTAGGAGGATCCTAATGAGTATATTGTTATACTCACCCTACGTATATATAAAATATTTTTCAGTTCAGTTGGAGGAGGTTAGAGATTAGGCTGGTTACTACTATCTTGTGGGTTTCAGGAGCTATTTAGGCTTCGTGGTCGCTTCCGTTTTAGTTTCTTTTGGTACTTACAATTTTCCCTTTAAGTTTTAGTAGTTCTTGCATGAAATTACATATCTTCACTTTGTCTTTATTTTATATTGTGGTATGAGTAGGAGTTGGTTGGTATCTATCTTATCTATGACAACCCAGTGTTTTATCAATGGAAATTCCCTTCCTATAATTATGTCATATAATCACATGAAATCACAACTCAATGAACTAATAAGTACTATATGACCTATAAACATAATATTATCACTTATGTGATTTGAATTTTGAAAATATGATATACACAGTTGCGATCAGTAAGATTTTTGGAGTTTGATAAGACAAACTTAATTTTTAGTGAATAGTAAATGACCCTTATGAATAGTAATTTTACCCTTATGAATAGTAATATGACCCTTTTGAATAGTAAATTGGTCAAGTAAATAGTAACCTCACCAATGAAAGTATAAATAAAATTTATCCATCTTATAAATGACAATATGATAGTGTTGGTATTTTTATAAGTCATAAATATTTAATTAAAAATTTATAAATAATTTAATAATTAAAAAAGAAAATTTATTTTCATAAAATGTATTCATAAATTTTTTTTATGTCTTATGATTATAAGATAATTTTATGAGACCTTAGTTAATTTTCAAAGTATTATAAAACCAGTTATAATTTTAATATATGTAATTTTCAAGTAAATGATGATTTTATTTAAAAATTAAATTTACCATATTTAGAAAATTATTTTCATAAAATGGAGTTCATTTTTGGATTCTATACATTAAAAAATGGTTTGGGTGATTTTTTGGTATTTTTCTAAAATACTTGAATTATTTTGTGAATAGTAAAATATTATAATTTACGATAAATGCTAAATAAATTAATATCTGCATCATGCTTGAGTTATTGATGATGTAAATGGCCATTGGTTCAAAATTACATGCACATATTACTATTTTTGGTCAGAATAATCATTACTATTGCTTGTCTTATGAAAAAATAATAAACTAATGATTAAAATATTAAGAAAACCCTCATCCCCTTCACTATAAAAACCACCCACACTCCCCTCTTCTATTCACTCCTCTCAATATTTGCGCCTTGCATAAATTATGATCAAATAAATCCCAAAAATCCTCCCCCATTTCTAGAATCCCTTGGCCTATTCAAAAGACCAAATCCTCTCCCCTTAAGAGGCTCTCAAGGAAGATTAATTTAAGAGGTACATTCCTCTTTTCAATTCTTTTACTTTCCTTTCAAGTTCCTTTGTTTTATTTTCTATCCTTACCTCTTCTAATCCAAATGTTATGAAAAATCCATTACCTTATATTTACTATAATGTTATTATGATAAATTAATAAGTTATTATCATCTCTCCTTTACCCTTCTTTTATACTAGTAGTAAAAAACACCATCTGAGATGTGTTAATTTACCACATTCAAGGACGATGGGTTTTCAATTTCCATTACTGTCTTCAATTATGGTAATGAAACCATTATTGGTTGAAAAAAAAATATAATATATGTATTATTTTTCATATATGGTTCTATAATCATTTTGTACACATGGTTTTGATTTATAAAACAAAATATGTTCATTGTGATCAAAAATCGCCAGTTAACCCAAAAGGTTATCACTAAAGTTTTATATACTGATTCAACTTAACTCCAAGTAACCAAATTAAATTTACAACCATGTTACCTTCTGGATGTTAAATAATAAAATATAACTCCAATTCTGGAAAACTATCCTCATTTTACATGATTTTCCATTCATGTATATAAGTAAACCGATCATGAAACAAATGGACCCGAACAATCAAATTGAACCTCATAACCAATCAAGAAGGTTATGAATGAACTCAAAAAGGTTTTAATAAATCAGTTACATGTAAAGTAGGTTCATTAATTATTAATTAATTAACCTAATTTTATTATTCAGGTGATTAATATCAAGAGGGTAACACCTTCAGACTTAAGGTAAGGGATTCTGCCCGAACCTCTATTATTCCTTCGGGTTATTCTTACTCTATTTTTACCCAAATTAAATACTATATTATATTTAGATATATATTATAATTTCTTTTTATATGTCCAAAATCATGTATCTATATCTATTATCCATTCTCTTTTGGGGATATACATGATTTTAAGTGATTCCCTCCTCAATACTTCCCGATAAACAAACCCATTTTAAGGGAAATTCTCGAATTCGTACCCAATTTTAAGTGCACTCAACCATATGTTTTAAGACACCATTGTTTTTATAAAACCAATGTTTTTATTATAAAAATATTATTGGATCACTTCTGGTTTATATAAAATATTATCCCCTTTTCTATTTTAAATGCTCGTTAGTATTTTCCTTAAAACCGCACTAAAATGTTTTAATGCTAAAATTTATTAAATACCATTCTTACATGTTTTCAATTATGTTTGGAATCACTTACCATGATATATGATTATTTTAACTTATGAATTTCCATGTATGTTTTAATTCCTTTCATGGACACTTATATGATACGCCCATTCATTATTCTTTATGACATGATTATGATACCCATTTCTTTCCATGGGTACCCTTATATTTATGTGTGATTGATTATGTATGATTATTAATATGGAAATAATATTCATGAAAATATTAATATGGTTTCACCCAGATATAACTCCAACGTGTTGGGTAAAGTTGAGTCTCATGAGACGTAATGTGCAATGGTCTTGGCGGTTAGCCTTGACTTGTGCTACCATGTGAAATAGTCTTGGTGGTTAACATTTACTTGTGCTCCTCTATGTGAAATGAGCTTTGACTCATGATAAAGTCATGTTCTATGTTTCTGACACATTATTATGAACCTAGGTTTATATGAACCCATGTTTACATGTTATGATTTCACATGCTCCATGCATTTTTATATCATTATGCCATGCCTTCTAACCCATGTGCTAAATCTTTATTACTATGCTTTTTCCTTTACTGGGATTTTAGCTCATCCCTTTGCTCATGTTATCCCCAGGTTATTCTATGAATATGTATGGGTAAAATGGAAGTTGGGAGCTATTTATGAATATTAAATAAATAAATTTTTTATTTAGTCCCATGTTTTCAGTTTTATGTACCTAGTCTTCTAAGACACTAGACTTCATGATCCTTGGCTTGTAATTTGATGTCTAATTATGCTTAAAATAATTTAGTGATATATTTAAAAAGATAGGGTCATTATAGTTGGTATCATAGGATGGTCTAGTTATTTTTGGATATTAATAATATATCACTTTAGTAAGAACTTTAAGGATGAGACTAAGTATAATAAAACATCCCTAAATTTTGGTAAGTATAAATTAAGTGGTTTGTAAAGAGAATACATCTTTATCTGGATATAAATAGGTAGAGGTGGATCCGGAACAGATGTATCTAGCAGTAAAATCCAAAAACACTGCTTTGAGCTAGACTTGAATGGGAACCGATGCATGAAAACGGGCCTTGCTACATGCTTGGTTTGATACTCCTAAGGGACATGCTTTGGTAAATTCATGAGCTTGATACAAACCATTATTAAGGGAATAAAAAAAAGAGCCCATAAGAATATAAGTTAATAAATAGATCAAGGATAACCTAGATTTAAGCCTAGGAAATCACAAGTTAGGATATACTTCTCCTTTACAACTTTATCCTTTTATGTTAAAAGTTTCATTTTTATGATTAATAGATAAGTATTAAATCCCTATAATTGTATGTTTTTTTCCTAGTTAATGGTAGGAAATAAAATAACACGTTCCAATAGTCAATGTGATAGGAAATGTGAAGATTTCCCTAATGATATTCCAAATATGATGGGAATGAGTGATCAAAACTTCATGAAAGTACTTGCTCAGCTGGATCAAGTTATGAATAATAAATTGAATCAAGTGAAACACCCTCCTCCTCCAAGGAAAGATAAATTTTCTATTGAATACTTTATGAAGCAAAGGCCTCCAATGTTTAGTGGATCTTCCGATCCCCTCCATGCAGAACAGTGGATTAACTCCATTGAAAAGATATTTTCTATCCTCCATTGCTCATAAGAATAGAAATTTGTACTGGTGGTCTATTGTTTTTATGGGGAAGCTGATCAGTGGTGGAAAATGATCAAGAATACGAAGTTTTAAGGGGAAATTGATTCCATGGATTGGGAGGAATTCATGATTTTGTTTCAATAAATATTTTCCCCAAACCCTCTGTCTCCACTCCAAAATTAAATTTTTATTATTATCAAACACTTTTAAGGAAAAAAGTTAGAAAACAAGTCAAGCACTGAAGGAGAGAACAAAGTCACAAAAATGGAATTGTAGCCTACCCATGTTAACCACTCTAAACAGTTTCCATGATATAGTGTTTACCTGGATGTATGGTTTCTCCATTAGAAGGTCCTCAAACCTGAATTCCAGCTTTCCCCATGATTGGATGTAATCCTCTACATTGATCTTTCCATTGTTGAACCCCCGAACCAGAATCAAGTGCTGCTTGTCCATCCATGCACTCTGCTCATCATTGGTGTCCACATTGAGAGTCTTCCTCATCATTCTTTCTACCTCCTCATCAGGAGCATTGATTGTCAGAAAATTTTCAAGAATAACCTCATCCGAGCTCATAAGCATATCAAGAGGGTTATCATCCACCTCCCGTTGCTGGATAACCCCCTTGAGAAGATGGGGGCCTCAGTCCTTATACTTTTCCTTCGCCTTCTTTTCCAATCGGGTCTCCATCGGTAAGGGTAAATTTGAGTAGTCCTTTTTATCCTTCTATTTTTCCCTTCTATTCTTTCTCCGCCTTGGACTAGGTTACCTTCCCTGATCCTCATCCTTTGTATCGCTAGTAAAGCGGCTTGATCATTCGTCACTGGACGCTCTCTCAGAAGACGTCTCCTCATTCGCATAGGCTCGGGCCAAGTCATTTCCGACATCTTGGGTGGGGTCCTCAACTACCAGAGCATCAAACCGATTTACCATCTCAATACCTTCCACCACTGTGGAACTTCCCCTGACTGCAACCGCACTCTTACCTGCCTGTTCAAAGGGCGTAACTCCTCTGCCGTGCTTGCACCATCCGAGTTCAGCACCTCTGCATATGAGACCTTACCATGCAACGTGTAGAATACCTCATCCACCATTTGTAAAACCTCCCAGTAACTGACACCTCTAGATGGTTCCTATGCCCCAACCCCAAGCCCCGAAGTAGCCTGCATCTGGAGTTGAGGTGCACGCAAATCATTCCTCAGTTGGTTAAAAACTTCGGTCACCAAGGGGTTCACCTTCTGCGATACCTGTAGGCCCCTTTCATCGGCACGGTCAAGGGCCTCACCCACTGGGTTCTGCTCAGACACTGCACCCTCAGTCACCAAGGGAACCGCCTCCCGCGGTCCACTCGGTGAGCCCCTTGTATCGGTACATCCAGAATTCCCACCCACTGAAATCTACTCAAGCACTTCGAGCTCGGCATGAACTTGTGTCCCCTTGCCGCTAACCATAGTCGCCTCCTTGGAGAGACTCGTAGCACCCCATCGACAGAGAGATTGTGAATGACCCAGCCGCTTACATCCCAAACAGAACTCCAACCAAGCTTCATATATGACTGGATGCTTACACCTAAATTCCTCTCCCACTATAATCCAGACATACTCAAAGGGCACCCTGGACACATCCACTTCCACACATACATGCAGGTTAACTGGATGGCACAGGGACTCCGTTCGGCTATCAGATCAAAGGTATCTCCCGACCAAGTTATCAAGCATATGAATCATAGAGGGATTTTGAAATGGTAGGGGGAGATTAGGGAAACTCACCCAGATCAACATCAATGGAGAATCACGCCGCATATGAAATTCATAAGACCAACGAAAAAGATAGAAGCGGGTACCGTTGAAGCTGCGAGGAGCCTTGGACCAAGCTCTGATTAGATCTTCCTCCAACGAGAAGTGTATCATAATATGCCTGTTGTCGAGCAAACCCACCGTCACTCGCTCCTGTAAACCCCATGGTGCGAAGACATGTCAATCAAACAAATCAACCGAGGGACAACGCTGCTTGAAGCGAGCCACCAGGGTGAGTTTCAGAAGGGCATAAGCTCCATTAAACTCCAAAAGCAAAAGTGGGAGATTAGGGCTCCCTTCGAACAGATCCAGAAATTTTGGGAATGGCGGAGCTTGAGGAAAAGGGGGAAGAAGGCCAGGGTTAGAAAATGGGGTGAAAGCAGATCCCGCCCACTTGCGAATCACCAAAGGCCCCTCCCCCACCAGGGGGAGAAGGACCGACGCAGTGGCCAACACCGTCGTGGGAGCCCTAGGATGGGGAAGACCGTGAAAAAATAAAACTCCCCAAACCCTCTATCTTAAGATGGAAAGAGAGTTCCTCAGACTCAAGCATAAGGAAGATGAGTCCATGAGGGAATATGAAACAAAATTCACAAGGCTTTCAAGATATTCCTCTGGATTTTTCATGAACACTAAAATCAAGGTGGATCGCTTATTTAGAAGACTAAATATTATTCTATGAAAATCATTGGCGATTTGTGACTTTGACAACTATGAAGAGATTGTCCATTGTTCCCTTAAGGTTGAAATGAAGATCATAGACTCCTAGTGGTCTTGTGGTAACAATGAAAATAATAATAAAATATAGTTTAATATGGGTGCTTCAACAAGTAAATCCCACATTGGAAACAATATTGAACATCCCATGTGTCAAAATTGTGGGAAGAAGCATCTTGGGAACTGTTTAAAGGGACCCAGGAATTAATTAAAATGTGAAAATATGGGACATATAGAAAAGAAATTATGAAGGGATATGAAGAATCTCACTAATGTGGAAAAATAAAGGAAGGTTCATATCAACGCTCAGTCTATAGTACAATGTTAAATTAAAAGGAGCATCTGAATTATGCAAATAACTGCCCTAAGCCAAGGGTTGTCAGAGACAATCAACAAAAACCTCCAAGTCAACAAGGAAGGGATTATGCAATCACTACTACTGAGGTGGATCTGGACAACAATGTGGTGATAGGTATGTTAGTTATTCATTCAAGAATAGTGAATATACTATTTGATTCTAGTTCTATGCATTCTTTCATATCTTTCAAGTTTAGTAGAATTATTCAAACACCACCTAAAAATTTGGAGGTTAAGTTATCTATGAAAATAGGGAATGGGAAAATTATCTCATCCAAGGTTTATAACACCTACCCGGTAAATATTTGGGGACTTAACATCCCGAAAAATCTTTTCATACTTCCTTTAGTTGAGTTCAATGTTATCTTGGGCATGTATTGGCTATCTTTATACAAATACAACATCAACTTTTGGGAAAGGGAGATCACTCTTTACATCCCAAAGTATCCTCTAATTCTTTACAAGTGTAAGGAAGAAGATGAATCTACTTTAGAATCATTTCCTTAAGTGTGGATATTACTACCTTATGAGAAAACATGGATAATTTAAATGATTGAGATAAAGAAGATGATACTTATCAAAGATATTCCCATCATGAGGGATTAAACTGATGTATTCCCTAAAGAGTTTCCTAGTATTCCTCATGATCGATAAATTGAGTTATCAATTGAACCTATTCCTGGATATCTACCTATATCAAAGACACCTTATAGAATGGCCACTGTAGATCTAGAAGAGTTGAAGAAGTAGTTATATAAGAATATGGAGAATGGTTTCATACACCCGAGTGCTTCACCATGGGGTGCGCCAGTCCTCTTCCTCAAGAAGAAGGATGGATAAATGTGCCTCTGCATTGATTATCGTGAGCTCAATAAAACCATGATAAAGAGCAAGTATCTCTTGCCACAGATAGATGAATTGTTCGATCGGCTTCGTGGGGCCATCTATTTCTCTAAGGTGTACCTTCGGTCGGGATATCACCAATTAAAGGTAAGGAAGAAAGATATTCCCAAGACTGAATTTCGAATGAGGTATGGACACTATGAGTTCATAGTAATACCCTTAAGACTCACTAATGATCCAACAATTTTCATGGATCTAATGAATAGAGTCTTTAGAGATTACCTCGACAAATTTGTGGTAGTCTTTATCAATGATATTTTAATATACTCCAAGAGTAAGGAGGAACATGATAAGCATCTAAATGCTATATTGATGACTTTTAGAAGGGAGAAATTTTATGAAAATTACAATAAATGTGAGTTTTGGATGGAGGAAGCATCATTATTGGGGGTATGTAATCACCAGCAAAGGGATATCTGTAGACCCTTATAAGATAAAGGCAATTGAAGAGTGGCTTAGGACAACATTTGTAATGGAGATCTGTAGCTTCCTTGTTCTAGCTGGATATTATTGATGATTTTTAGATAACTTTTCATGATTTTAAAACCCAATAACCAAGATAACATGGAAGGGGGTGAAGTTTTTCTAGACTCAAGAATGTAAAGACTGATTTAAGGAGTTGAAAAAGAGGCTTATCACTGCACCAATACTCACACTCCCAACAAGTAGAGAACTCTTTGTGGTGTACATTGATACTTAAAATAAGGTATTACACTGTGAACTGATGAAAAATGATAAAGTGATAACCTATTCCTCAAGGCAGCTGAACATCCATGAGCAAAACTATCCTACGCATGATCTAGAGTTGGTGGCTATGATCTTTGTGTTGAAAATATGGAGGCATTATCTCTATGAGGAGAAGTGTGCAATATGTATTGATCACAAGAGTCTCAAATATATATTCACACAAAAATAGCTTAATATGCACCAGAAAAGATGGTTGGAGCTCATCAAGGATTATGACTGCTCAATCCACTACCATCCTGGTAAGGAAAATATAGTGGTAGATGCTCTAAGTAAATTGGATCCTACATATTTATCAATGATTAGAATTGAAAAGGATCCAATCTTCTTGGATTTTCATAGGATTGAAATGGGAATCATTAAGTGAAGAACATCATAAATCCTTTCTCAAATGGTTTCTTAACTATCCCTCATGGAGAAAATATAGAATACTTAAAGAAAAGATGTGGAAATTCAGAAAAGGGTGGAAGCTATCATAAATGGGAAATATTATGAGTTCAAGATTGATGAGAAATGATTTGTAATATTTGGGTCATGATTATGTTTACCATTAGATCCACAGATAAAGAAAGATATTTTGAATGACGCACATAGCTCAACCTTCTCTATTCACCCAGGGAGCACAAAAATGTATCGAGATCTTCGAGAAAACTATTGGTGGGACAATAGGAAGAAGGATATTGCTGAGTATACATAAAAGTGCTTGGTATGCAAGCAAGTGAAGTCTGAAAGGACAAAGTCTAAGGGGATGATGAAACCACTACCAATACCAACATGGAAGTGGGAGAACATCACCATAGAATTTTTCACTAGACTTCCAAGTAAATCTAGAGGAAACAATGCTATATGGGTCATTGTGGATCGTCTTACAAAGACAACTCACTTTATCGCAATTCGAGAGGACTTATCATTGGATAAACTTTCACAAATATATATCAAAGAGGTGTTAAGACTGCATGGAGTACTAATATCTATTGTATCCGATAGATATCCAAGATTCACCTCAAAGTTCTAAAAAAGTCTCCAACATGCTCTAAGCACTAAACTGAACTTTTATACAACCTATCATCCTCAAACTGATGGCCAATCTGAGAAAACTATTCAGACACTAAAATAAATGTTGATAGCATGTTCTATGTACTTCAAGGGAGGATGGGACCAACATATTCCACTATTTTAATTCTCCTACAATAATAGTTTCCACTCCAGCATCCAAATGACACCATATGAATCCCTTTATGGGAAAAGGTATAGAACACTAGCGTATTGGGATGAAGTCAATGAGCGTAAACTTTTATGACCTGAAATGGTTGAAGAAATGATGGAGAAGGTAAAAACCATTCAGCAACACATCAAGGCAGCCTAAATTCAACAAAAGAGTTATGCAAACAATCGTTGACGAGACATTGAGTTCAAATTTGGAGACATGGTATTTCTCTGCACATATCCATGGAAGAAGGTCATGAGGTTTGGGAAGAAATGAAAGCTAAGTCCCAGGTACATCTACCCCTTCAAGTTTCTTAATCGTGTTGGAGCAATGGCCTATTGACTAGCACTTCCACTTACTATGTCTAAATTATATGATGTCTTCCATGTATCCCTCTTAAGGAAGTAAATACTAGATCCTTCACATGTACTCTCTTCAGAGGTGGTATAGTTGGAGAATGATATTTCTTACAAGGAGCATCAAGTGAATATCTTGGATTGTAGAGATAAAGTTCTATGTAACAAGACTACTCACCTGGTCAAAGTACTATGGAGAAACCATAAGTACGAAGAGCCAACATGGAAACTGTAGGAGTAAATGAAGGAAAAGTACCCACACTTTTTTATGGATTATAATGTAAAATGAAATTTCAAGGAAAAAATTTCATAAGGGGGGAATAATGCAACAACCTGATGTTTTATCAATGAAAATTCCCTTCTTATAATTATATCATATAATCATATGAAATCACAACTCAATGAACTAATAAATACTACGTGACATTTAAACATAATATTGTCACTTATATGATTTGAATTTCGAAAAATATGATATACACGGTTGCGATCAGTAAGATGTTTGTAGTTCGATACGACAAACTTAATTTTTGGTGAATAGTAACTAACCCTTATGAATAGTAATTTTACCCTTATGAATAGTAATATGACCCTTATGAATAGTAAATCATCCAATTAAATAGTAACCTTACCAATGAAAGTATAAATAAAATTTATCCATCTTATAAGTGATAATATGATAGTGTTGGTATTTTATAAGTCATAAATATTTAATTAAAAATTTATGAATAATTTAACAATTTGAAAATAAAATTTATTTTCATAAAATGTATTCATAAATTATTTTTTTGATGTCCTATCATTATAGGACAATTTTATGGGACCTTAGTTAAATTTTTAAAGTATTATAAAATCATTTATAATTTTAAAATATATATTTTTAAAGTAAATGATTTTTTTATTTAAAAATTAAAATTTTCATATTTAGAAAATTATTTTTATAAAATGGAGTTCATTTTTTTATTCTAGACATCAAAAAATGGTTTGTTTGAGTTTTTGGGATTTTTCTAAAATACTTGATTTTTTTAGTGAATAGTAAAATATTATAATTTACGATTAATGATAAATAAATTAATTTCTACATCATGCTTGAGTCATGAATGATTTAAATGGCCATTGTTTATAAATCACATGCACATATTACCATTTTTGGTTACAAGATTCATTAATATTTCTTGTCTTATGGAAAAATAATAAACTAGTGATTAAAATATTAAGAAAACCCTCTCCCCTTCCACTATAAAAACCACCCACACTCCCCTCTTCTCTTCACTTTTATAAAGCTTTGTGTCTTGCCTAAATTCTGATCAAATATCTCCCCAAACTCCTCCCTGATACCCATAAGCCCTTGGTCTCTTCAAAAGACCAAATCCTCTCCCTTAAAAGGCTCTCAAGAAAGATTAATTTAAGAGGTAAATTCCTCTTTTCAATTATTTTACCTTCCTTTCAAGTTCCTTTGTCTTATTTTCTATCCTTACCTCACCTCATCCAAATGTTATGAAAACTAAAATACCTTATATGTACTGTAAATTTTTTATGATAATGGAATAAGTTATTATCATCTATCCTTTACATTTATTTTATACTAGTAGTAAAAAACACCATCCGAGATGTGTTAATTTACCACATTCAAGGATGACGGGTATTCAATTTCCATTAGAGTCTTCAATTATGGTAATTAAACAATTATTATGGTTGAAACAGACTATAATATATGTATGATGTCTCATATATGGTTCTGTAATCTTTTTGTACACATGGTTTTGATTTATAAAACAAAATATGTTCATTGTGATAAAAAACCGCCAATTAACCCAAAAGGTTATCACTAAAGTTTTATATAATGATTCAACTTCACTCCAAATAAAAAAATTAAATTTATAACAATTTAACCTTATGGATGTTCAATAATAAAATATAACTCTAATTCTGTACAAATATCCCCATTTTACATGATTGTCTGTTCATATATATAAGTAAACTGATCATTAAATAAATGGACCCGAACAATGAAATTGAACCTCATAACCAATCAAAAAGGTTATGAATAAAATAAAAAATGTTATAATAAATCAGTTACATGTAAATTAGGTTCTATAATTATTAATTAATGAACCTAATTTTATTATTCAGGTCATTAATATCAAGATGGGAACACATTCGGACTTAAGGTAAGGGATTCTACCCAAACCTCCATTATTCCTTCGGGTTATTCTTACTCTCTTTTTAACCAAATAAATCCTATATTATATTTATGTACATATTCTAATTGATATTTATATGTCTAAAATCATGTATCAAGATCCATTATCCATTCTCTTTTAGGGATATTCATGCTTTTAAGTGATTCCCTCCTCAATACTTCCCGATAAGAAAACCCGTTTTAAGGAAACTTCCCGAATTTGTACCCAATTTCAAGTGAACTCAACCATATGTTTTAATCCACAATTGTTTTTATAAAACCTGTTTTTTATTATGAAAACATTTTTGGATCACTTCTGGTTTTATATAAAATTTTATTCCCTTTTCTATTTTGAATGCTCGTAAGTATTTTCCTTAAAACTGCACTAAAATGTTTTAATGCTAAAATTTATTAAATACTCTTCTTACATGTTGTAAATTCTGTTTGAAAACACTTACCATGATATATTATTATTTTACCTTTTGAATGTCCATATATGTTTTAATTTCTTTATTTCATGGACACTTGTATGATATACCCATTCATTATGCTTTATGACATGATTATGATACCCATTTCTTTCCACAGGTACCCTTATGTTTACGTATGATTGATTATGTATGATTATTAATATGGAAAAGAATATTCATGAACATGTTAATATGGGTGCACCAAAATGGTGCCCCAATGCATTGGGTAAAGTTGAGTCTCATGAGATGTTATGTGCAACGGTCTTGGCGGTTAGGCTTGATTTGTGATACCATGTGCAACAGTCTTGGTGGTTAACCTTGACTTTTGCTTCTCTATGTAAAAAAAGCCTTGAATCGTGCTAAATTAATGTTTTATGTTGTTTCCACATTATTATGACTCCATGTTTATATAAACCCATATTTATATTTTATGATTTCACATGCTCTATGCATTTTTATATCATTATTCCATGCCTTATAACCCATGTGCTAAAGCTTTATTACTATGAATTTTCCCTTACTAGGATTTTATCTCATCCCTTTGTTCATGTTATCCCTAGGATACCCTATGAAGATGTATGAGCACAATAGAATTCAGGAGCTCTTTATGAAGATTAAATAAATAAATGTTTTATTTAGTCCCATGTTTTCATTTTCATGTACCTAGTCTTCCAAGACACTAGAATTCACGATCCTTGGATTGTAATTTGATGTCTAATTATACTTAAAATAATGTAATGATATATATAAAAGTCTAGGGTTGCTATACTTAGAGGGTAATTCCTCCCATATGTGTGTTCAGTATACCCTGAGTGCTAGTCGCCAACCCAGGGCCTACCGGAGGTGGGACTCGGGGGTCACTATCTTTCTTATCCCATTTCCAGCCCAGGAGGTGTACAGTTTTTTGGGAGAGGGTCGTGACAGAGTGGTATCAAAGATAGGTTCAGGGATAGGATGAAGTTTGGAGTTAGGCATATGTGATGTTGCATGGGTTGGTAGGGAAATGATGTTAGCTAAGTTTAGAAAGCACTGTAAACATGGGAGACCGACTGATACATGGGTATTTAGCCTCCCCTATGATATGATGCATATACCTTTAAGCTTACAATGTATACTAAACAACGTGATACTGGTTGTAGGGTAGATACCTAGGAAAGGATCATCCATCATTCTTCCTTATGCCTGTGTTTGAATGGGTCGACCTTGGGATAGGTTAACCTAACTTGAATAAAAGAAAAAAATTAATTAATGTTAAATTATTCCATATTCTAGGTTTAGGATATCTAACTATTTTTTCTTTTGTAGGTATGGCTCTAGGTTGTCATCCTCATCATGTTTATGTAGAATATGTTCAACAGGTTTCACCAACAGATCACCATAGAGTAGAGGTTGAAGACGACACTTGGGGGAGGACACTTTGAGAGTTTTACCACCAGAGTCTATAGAGGTATGTGGGCTATGTTTCAGATGTAGTCACAAAATACTAGTTAGAGGAGGTTGAGATAGAATTCAGTTCAATCCATTATTGGAAGAAGCACTGGGTATCATTGGCTTTGACGATGTTGCGTGCAGCAGTGAGGTAGTGGTGGTTCTTGTTCCTCAGAGATCGAGAGGAGCTGGCAGTCTCATGGGAGGAGTTACAAGACCAGTTCAGATCTGAGTTTCTTTCTTCCACTGCAAAGGTGGCTAGTCACCAGGAGCTGCTTACCCTTCAGTAGGGGAGCTTCAGTGTGCAATAGTTTAGGATCCGTTTCAGGAACCTTCTGTGATATGTTTCAGACCTATTTCTAGATGAGGAGGCTAGATAGAGGATTTTTGAGGAGTCTTTGCATCCATATATCCAGTGCCAGGTCACTCTATTTTTGCTAAAGACATATCTCAAGGTTCTGGAGAGAGCATAGGTAATCAAGAGAATGTTATCCAGAATCAGATCGTCATGAGAGGGAACTCGTTGGGATTCCTCACAGAGCAGAACTGTGGTCCGGGGTTCCCAGTTTTCAGTATAGAAGAAATTTCGATCAACCAGGGGTAGGTACCAATCCTTAATGTCTTGTTTCTTTGGGGGTAGCAACTCTCAGGTCTATTCTAAGGGATTATACACTTGTTTTTCTTATGGAGATTGAGGTCATTAGTGGCAAGAGTGCTTGATATTTCTGAGTAATCAATGTATGCTAGTTGTTCTACTTTAGGTTCATCCATTGAGGTAGTTACAACCATGGTAGCAGCAGCAGGTTGCTCCAATTTGGGATCAGTAGAGAGCAGATGGGGCAGGTAAAAGACATCCCCATGATGCTCACCATCCTTAGAGAGTAGAGCTCAATCATAGAGGTGGTCATCAGTATGATCATAGAGGTCGTGGAGCAGGTCGTGGTCAACTTCATGCTTTATCATTGCTAGCGCTAGGTGAGCCAGATGTCATTTGAGGTACTTTTTGTTTGTTTTCTAATTGGGTGGATTCTTTGTTTGATTCAGGAGAAACACACTCCTTCACATCACCTTCCCTTTTCCATTCTTTGGGACTTGAGGTAGAGAGGCTTCCAATTCTTTTGGTGTTGACTATGCCAGTTGGAGGTCGAGCTAACTTGTTTGAATTATGTAGAGACTAAGGTCTAGTGTTGGGGAAACACCGCTCTTGGGTAGATTTCCTATATTTACAGATATAACCATATGAAATCATCCTCATCATGGATTTTTTGTATTCAGTGCAGGATATCATGGATTACTTTAGGAGGTAGGTTGTGTTCTTCAATGCTTATGGAGAGCCATCGTTGTTTGTTGATGAATGAGACCCTCTGATGGGTTAGATGCATGTTTCATCCTTGTCATCCTTGATGGATGATATAATGCTTAGTTCCTCAGAGGTTCAAAAGTTGATATTTCATATGATCTTAGAAGAGTACCATTATGTCTTTCTAGAGGAGTTTGTAGCATTAACTCCTCGACGATAGATCAAGTTTGGGATAAAACTATAGCCAGGCATGTCTCCTATCTTAATTTCTCCATATAGGATAGTGAATTATGAGTTGTGAGATCTGTGTATATAGCTTGATGGTCTGTTAGAGTGCAGTTTTGTTTGGAAAAGTGTATCACTGTGGGGTGAACCAGTTTTGTTCGTGAAGAAGGATGATGGCAGTTTGCGGTTGTGTATCGATTATCATCACTTGAACTAAGTGATAGTGAAGAACCTTTATCCTCTTCCATGAATTGATGATTTATTCAATCAATTGAAGGGTGAAATTTGGTTCTCAAAGATTTATTTGTGGTCAATATATCATCATATATGAGTAAAGGATGATGATATTCTGAAGACTAATTTCCGTTATCATCATGGGAATTATGAGTTCGTTGTAATGCTGTTCGGTGTGACAAATGATCCAGCTATGTAAATGGGGTTAATTAATGCTGTGTTCTATGAGTTCCTAGATAAGTTTGTGGTGGTTTTCATTGATGAAATCCTTGTGTAATCTACGTCTGTGGAGGAGCATACATAATATCTGAGTGTTGTTTTGGGAGTTCTTCTCTATGATAAGTTGTTTGGAAAGTTTCAAAAGTATGAGTTTTGGGCTAGAGAAGTCCATTTTTGGGGCATATTGTATCCTAGTAGGGAGTAACTATGGATCCTTTGAATATAGAAGAAGTTATGTATTATGAATCCCCAAAGACATTAACATAGGTGAAAGGTTTCCTTGGTATTTTAGGATATTATAGGAGGTTCATAGTCAATTTATCTCAGGTTGTGAATCCTCTAACAATATTAACCAGAAAGGATCAGGAATTCTTGTGGACTGATCAGTGTTAGGTAGCTTTTGAGTATCTGAAGGAGAATTTGGTTAGTTATCCAGTTCTTTTCTTTCCAATATAAGGAGTTCAATTCAAGTTTTTCTGTGACGCTTCACATCTGGGGTTCGGTTGGGTTGGGTTATTATGTAGTATATATTGGCCATTTATTATGGGTCTCAACAATTATTTATCCACGAGTGTAACTATTCCACCCACGATCTTGAGTTGAAAGCGGTGGTGTTTTTCCTAAATTTTTGAAGACATTACCTTATCAGTGATCATTTTTTGGTCTTCACTGATCATAAAATATTGAGGTACATTTTCCCCTAGCATGAATTGAACTTGATCTAGCATTGGTGGATGGATTTATTATAGTATTACAACTTTTAGATTTCGTATACACCCTTAAAGGGAAATGTTTTAGCCAATACGCTAAGAAAGAAGCTGTGTAGTGATACGGTGCATGAATGAGGTGATTTATGGAGAGTGATGGAAGAACTTTCAACATTACATCTAGATATGGGAGAAGTTGGGGGAAGAGGTTTTATTTTTCAGATGATAGTGCAGTCATCTTTGGTGTAATAGGTAGAGGAATACAAGTTAGGGGATCTTGAGTTTAAGGTTTTGAGAGACTGATTTGTTTATGTCGAGGCCCCTAATGGTTGGTCTAAAGTTTCACAACATTGGGTATTATTCTAGGAAGGATTTTCATTCCTTTGGAGATTCATTATATGGTTCTCATATAGTTCCATAGTTCACCTTTGGCGGTATATCCTGGCATGAAAAAGATATATTGAGATTTGAGAGGTTAGTTTTGGTGGCCTGGTTTGAATTGTGTAGTCGCAAATTTTGCATCTTGATGCTTGGTCTGTTAAAAGGTGAAGGTTGAGAACTGTGTTCCCAGTGGTTTTATCCAACCGTTAGTTCGTAAGTAGAAGTGGGAGGACATCTCAATGGACTTTGTTACCGATTTTCCTTGAGCTCGGGGAGGCAATGATGCTATATGGGTGTTATTGGATCGTTTGAAGAAATCATCCCACTTTATAGAAATTAAGGAGTCGAGATCAGTGGAAGTTTTGTCAAGGTAGTATCTGGAGAAGGTGGTGAGACTCCACAGAGTCCCAAGGACAATAATTTATGATCAAGATACCCTTTTTACCTCCAGGGTGTGAAGAGGTCTCCATCATGATTTTGGTTCTCATCTATGCCTTAACACTACTTTAGATCCGTTGATGGATGGTCAAATAGAGCAGACCATCCAAACTCTCGAATACATGTTACTTTATTGTGTCATGGATTTTGGAGGTTTGTGGATAATCCACCTGTCTTTGATTGAGTTCTCTTACAAAAATAGTTTTCACTCCACCATTGATATGGAATTGTTTGAAGCCTTGTATGGATCAACTTTCCATTATCTTTTGTGCTGAAATATGGCCAGAGAGTCATTAATTCTCAGGATGGAACTAGTAAAAAATAAAATAGAGATGGTTCAAGTGGTTCATGAGAGGATGAAGGTAGAATAGGATCATCATAAAGACTATTTCGATCATTGGAGGATACCTCTGGAGTTCGATGTTGGAGATCATGTGTTCCTGAAGGTGACTCCCTGTAGAGGTCAGTGAAGGTTTGGTCATGGGAGTAGGATTTCTCCCCGGTTTGTTGGGAATTTCGAGGTGTTGTCTCATGTTGGAGTCATGGAATATCAGGTATCACTTCCCCCCACAGATGATCCAGATACACAATGTTTTTCACGTGTTGCAGCTCCATCTTTATCTTCATGACGAATCTCATGTCATCGATTGGGGCGATATCGATGTTGATGATGATGCAACCTTCAAGGAGTGGCCTGTAGAGATCTAGGACCACCATGAGAAGGTGTGATATTCCCTTGGTTCGTGTCTTATGGTGGCATTGTGGCATGAAGGAGATTACCTGGGAACATGAGTCACAAATACGCGCTTAGTACCCTGATCTATTTGATCTTTAGCTCTTATCTTGTAATATTGTTTATTTGGTGGCTGTAGACCTTTTCTGTTTATGATATGGGTTTATATTGTTTCTTTTTGTGTATTTCTCTATTTTGAGAGGTATCTCCCTTGGGAGAGTGTTTAGGAGCTAGTTTTTTTTTGTCACGGGGTTTCACATTGTTCCTTTGATGAAATGATTGATCTCCTGTGGTGGTAAGAGCCTTAAGAGGTATCTCACTGGGTGGTTGTACAAATGAACCCTTTTTGTTTCCACTCTTGGGTTATTTTAGATTCTCAAGGATGAGAATATTTTAAGTGGTATCTGATGTAAGGTCCCAATTCCACATGGATCGACCCATTGCATGTTCCTGAGGCTTGTGGATCACGGAGGAGGATTAGAGGAAGTCTGGAGGTGTTTAGCTGATGAGAGTTCGAAGCAGGGATCTTTCACACCATGAAAGTGGGTTTCACATTGTGTGGAAAAATTTCATGATGTGCAATAGGGTTCACACTATTTAATTTTCAATGGTTCAAAAATAAAATAAAATCGAAAGGCGGCGTTTTTTTTTTCAGTGGAAACTGACCCTGAGGAATTACACGATGTGAAAGGGGATTACACATCATGTAATTACCCGCTACTGTAATGTTTTAGGTGTTTTCCAGTTGCTCTATTTTGTTAAAACCTATGGCTGTAGAGGCACTCTCTCAACTCCAGGTGACCCAGTGACCCCCTCTTAGATGTTTTGGGAATTCCATTACAAGAATTGATTCCTAACTCCATCATTCAATCCGTAGTGATCTGTCTTCAATCCAAGGTAGGTTCTACCTCTGTTTTTTGGTTCTTCAACTCATTTCTTATCGTGTATTCTCACCATACTATTGTGGATGATCTCCTATGTTTATAATGGGGTTTCTATTGGATTTTTTTGGCGCGGTATTGTCATGAAATCCTCTTTTGGATACAGTTCTTGCAAGTGAGGTGATCGATATCTGTTGTGTTGATCCGTTCTTGTGTGAAGAACATCGACAACCTTTTGAGGTATGGGATTTTTTTATTATATATTTATTTATGTAAAATAATATAGTTATCTTGATTTATTCCTTGTATCCCAATAAAATTGATCTAATTAAATACTTAAACCCGATTAAGGAATTGATATCGACCGCATAAAGATGTTGTTTCTTTATACTGTGATAATGGTTTGCCTCTTGATTTAATAGATAGTGTGATATCTATGCCTTTATTGGTTTATCATGTTGTTATTGATAGAAATTGGTAAAGAAAATAAAACCATAGTTAATTTATAATTAATTGGATAATTGGTTAGAGGCATGTTTAATAAATTTGGTTGTTGTTGTTATAATTTGATGTTAATCAAATTGATGCAGATATGTATGTTTAATTGAAATGGTTAATGAACCTGAAGAATGTTTATGCTTGTTGATAAAATAACTAAAGGCATGTTAAATTAATTGTTTAATTAATTTTTGATAGCTTTTTATAGCTTTTTATTTAGGTTTCCTATAGTTGGAACCTGTGAATAATGAATCAGTTAATTCAAAATGGAATAAGAATCAGTTGTATGATAAAGATAATGACTTTGTAGGAATGAGTTTCCCACTTTCTTATAAAGTCCAAGTGCCTTATGATTTGGATTTGTGAGATCTCATTGTGTGTGAATGTTAAATGCCTTGATTTGGTGCTGAGAACCCGTTTCTATGTTTTTTCCCACTGTTTGTAATGTGATCTTGATACGAGACTTATGGTATGTGGGGCAGGGAGGCCCGAATGTGATGTGGGCCTGGGATAGATGAGCTTAGAGGGTTGTTGTGGTACGTGGGGTAGGGAGGCCTGGTTTTTTTTGTAGTAGTTGACACCTGGAGTGGATAGATGCATCAGTTTATACATGTGGTGTTGGGGAGGACACTAGAGATGTTGGAACGGGTTGAAACCGGGCTTACCCATTGATATGAAAGTTGAATTCTTATTTAATATGGTTTTTGTTTATCTTCTTTACTTTCCCCACTACTTGAGGCATATTGTTTTTCTTACTCTCTTTCCAAGGAAGGTGAATACGTATGGGGTATGCCACATGCTTTTTGTGTTTATCTTCTTGTTTTTGGATGGGTCTATGCTCCTGCTATAAGTGGAAAAGACTTTACGGGTAGTTCATCTACTCACCGTGTTGAGCCCCTTGTGTTTGGTAGCTTATAATGTTTTCCTAGAATACCTGGAAATATGGAAAGTGGTAATGATTGTTAAAGGAATGAATAAATGTTTAACCCATGGGGTTGGAGCTTGCTGGGATGCAATGATGAGATTGTAATTATGAGAAACCATGGACTCAGTTTAGTTATACATGGAGGTCATGTGACTTTTTTGTGATACTAATGAAATGAAATGTGGAAATGATAATGGTTAATTAATAATTAAAGAATTAATTAACATAAAGTGATACTGATAAAAAGGGATAAAGTAACTTAATGTAGCTCTTTAAATGGTTGTGTGCTTAGGATATCTAATCTTAGTAGTGGTAGTCGAGAGTCCAAGTGATGTTAGCTATAGTTGAGCCTAAGACTAGGTTATTCCCATAGTGTGGTTGTGAGATTTATTATATCATGTACTTTTGTGTTTCTATATGCTACTCTACCCTATCGGTTAGGGTAACTAACTCCCCGGGGATTCTAATCCTTGGGGGGTATTTTCCCCAACATCCTAGTGGGAGGATGGATGGTTGAATACCCCCTTTGGCCCCAATCTATTTTGTTGGTAGTTAGTTGTGCTAGGATGCATGATAGTTAATTTTCACCATATATGTGTGTAGAGGGATGTAATGGCTGGTGTTTATTTCACACACATACATATTTTGGATATAGTTTCCTAAGGACTACTATAGGTATAACATGTATAGGCTGTGATGGATTGAGGATCCTTACTCGGCGTATGGACTGTAATGGATTAAGTTATAATACCCAATGTAAGATACACATTATGCGGGATGTGGTGGATCATGAAAACTACCTGGTTACTTTGGTTATATGGATGTGGTGGTGTGATGCACAAGGTGCATGTTGACACACTAGGTTCATGTTGTGGTTCTTTGCCCAGGTGTTTGTGGGATAGCCTTTATGGAGAGAGATTCTTAGGACGTGCGACATTGGGGAAACGAGGAAAACCAGTGGGGAAGTGGTAGAAGGGTACCCTTGGTATTCTTTATATATTATATGCTCTTATATGTGATACTTGGTGAGAGTATCCATGGTGAGTCTGGGAACTTAGTATACCTGTTTAGGTGAGGAGTTAATTTCAATTGTTGTTCAATGTGATTTAGCATGTTTCTTCACTTTTGAACAAGAGAATCTGAGGAGGACCCTACTGAGTATACTGTTATACTCACACTATGTATATATAAACTGTTTTTCAGGTCAGTTGGAGAAGGTTTGAGATCATTATGGTTAATACTAGCTTGTGGGTTATAGGAGCTGTTTGGACTTCATGGTCACTTCCATTTTACTTTCTTTTGGTACTTTCAGTTTTTTACTTTCAGTTGTAGTAGTTATTATATGAAATTACATATCTACACTTTTAATTTATTTTATATTGTGTTATGAGAAATATTTAGTCAGTATCTATCTTATCTCTCTCTTCTGCATGCATTTCTCTTAGAGGGTAATGCCTCCCATCTATGGTTTTACTATACCCTCAGTGCTAGTCACCAACCCAGGGCCTATTGGAGGCAAGAATCAGGCTTCACTATCTCCCTTCTCCCATTGATATCCTAGGAGAGGTACACTTTTTGGGGAGTGGGTCATGAAATATAGTGCCTTTTGAAACTTGGACACACAAACAACTCGTTTATAAATGGTTTATATCGTCTCCCGCTAAGTTCTTCATAAATAACACCCTTCTTAGACACATCATTTCTAAAACCTTTATTTATAACTTGGGGAAATGAAACATAAGAAATGGTGAGCTCATATACTCAGTAAGGGTAAATAGGGTAGATATCAATAATCACATAATCATAACATGACCATCAAGGTGTGAGAACATGGACTTAACATTTTAAATCTACACCTTGCATATCATAGATCATAATCTTGAGTCATGTCATAAAGATTGGAATTTCATGATACATGAATCATAAAAGAATAAAATAACATAATTCATGAGAGCATGACATTGACATGGGACATGGAGTTATGAAATACACATAAACTTATAACTTTGTGAACAAGTATTAATAGAAACAGGTTCACTCATTAAGTTAAGGATATGAAATCAGGCCCTCACATAAATTTATGGACATGAAACCAGGTCTAAGAAAAATATTCTGAACATGAAATTAAGGTCCATGCATAAACTTATGGACATGAAACTAGGTCCACACATGATCTTATGGACATCAAAACCAGGTCCATGAATAAAATTGTGAACATGAAATCTGGTTTATGCATAGCATATTTACCTCCTGAGTTATACATATTTACCCAATTCATTGGAGGGAGATATATGTCCCACCCATCACATAAAGAAAATTATACATACATATTCAAAAATATCATAAACCATTCATCATCTCATAACTCATGAAAAGAAACAAATTTCATCAAATTATAACCCATGGAAAAGGGAATGGGTTTCATCAAAATATTGTCATCATAAACATAAAACATCTATAAAAAGAATAAGGATGACATCCTTGGATCATATCTATAATAAAGATTAAGTATCATTAAATTATGTCATCTTAGATGGAAAATGATTTTGAAAGATCACTTGGAATAGAATAACACTAGTGGGGTGTAAAGTTATATACATGGAAGAAAAGTAATCTATATGGATCATTGATCACAATAAAGTGAATCATCTTGAGAAAATTAAAAATCATAAAATCGAGAACCATAGATGTGGAAAAGACCATCAATTCATCATAATTGAATGTTATAGGAAAACATTTTTGTTTTAAGATCCTTTTCCTAGAGTTGAGTCATTTATTTACCTTCTAGACTAGGAATATAAGGAAATATACTTACTTAAAAAGTATAATTTTACACTTCAATAAATTTCCACCACAATCTCATATTTTTCTTTAAAAAATGAATATTCAAGATGAATATTTCTTTCCTCAAATTCTAATATCAACTTTCAATGGATCACATAATCTAAAAAGGGTAACAAGCTACTCCTCCTACCTTTAGATATTAATCAAAACCAAAATGGTTAGTATAAGTTATTCAACATGGATAAATATATTAATTTATAAAACATCAAAAATTATGCCCATAAGTAATTAATCATTAAACTCCCCCAAAATATTTCTTACCAAATTCAAGACCCAAAAATTTAGAAATAATGTCACTATGATTCCAAAATCAACTTCACATTAATCCCCAAAAGTAGATCTTAATGTCACATACCTAATATGCGAACACTTTGGTCATATATTCTCTAGAAACATGGTAATAACCTAAATTACCATAACATATTAATGAAAATATGCATACTTACAAAAGTTAACATTATAATTTTTACTCAAATAAAACCACAAACTATTGAATATATTCCTTAAATCCAAAATGAAATAAAATTTATCAAAATGACTTAAATCACATTTTAAGAAAATCACTAACCAATTTAAAGGTTATCGATACTACCCCATTTACTTTATCAATTTAAATCATCACTTTATCCAAACTAGACATTATCACCTTACCAATAAATCACTTTTATTAGTTATTGGTACCTTTCAACATATATTTTCAAATCCCTAAAGAATACTACTATAGGGAAATTCTTAGATGAATCATGATATTTATATCCAAAATATCATCGATATAAAACTTAAATAATTATAAAATCATAATACATAAATAATAAAACCCTTTCACTTCATAGGACTTCCTTGGTCTAGGAGTTAACATTTTGAAGAGGACATTGACTTAGATAATGTCTAGGTTCCCCATATACAAGACATTGAATTCCTTAGAAATTTGTTACTCTATGACATTTATTTCCATATATAAAATATATTACCCTAAATTTGAGATATTTTTCTAGGATCTTAATCCCATATTATTGATAATAAGTAAATTAAAATTTCTTACATCTATGATCATTTCCACCCGAACTTATATAAATGTCAATTTTCCTCTTATTTGACATGATAGTAATATCACTGAGTTTCATATAGTTAATCATATACCTTGATATCTGATTAGAAATCATCAAAATATCCTTCTCTCCATCCATAATCTAATTGGTCTGCTCATAATCACTATAGTTTCCATCACATTTAGTGTTAACATGATTCCTCATAGTTCCATCCATTTAATAAAACCAAAAAGCAATGTATGAGCAATGATAATCATAGGGGGAACCACATTGCCATGAGAATGATTATTTATAGTATGTATAAATCATGAAACCTTTTTATATGTCACCTTAGTATTATCCTAGGTTATTCATGATAATTAAAAAAACTTTAGAATGTTATCCTATACTTAGACTTATTCTCATGGTTCTCACTAATTTTTTCTTATCCTTGTTTCCAAAGGTTAACTAAACCCTACCCTGATAGCAACTATAATGGACCATAATTCTCATACATAGTTATTACATATAATTAAATTAACATTAAATACATAAAATTTAGATCTATTCTATAATCATATAGGTCTAGTACCTTTGGAAACTTGAACACACAAACAACTGGTCCATAAATGATCTATATCATCTCCCACTAAGTTATTTATAACTAGAACCCTTATTAGACACATAATTTATAAAACCATTCTTCATATATTTGGGAAAGGAAACATAATAAAGGGTGATATAAGATTCCCAGTAAGGGTAAACAAGGGAGATATCAATAATCACATCATCATAACATGAGCATAAGGGTGTGAGAACATGAACTTAACATTTAAAATCTACACTCTACATATCATATCATAATCTTGAGTCATGGAATACAGATTAGAAGTTCATAAGACATGAATCATAAAAGAATAAAATAACATAAGACATGATAACATAACATTGACATAATACATGGATTTGTGGCATACATATAAACTTATAACTTCTTGAACATGTAAAAATAAAAATATGTTCACTCATTAAGTTAAGGACATGAAATTAGGCCCTCGAATAAACTTATGTACATGAAAATAGGTCCATGAATAATCTTATATACATGAAATATAAGTCTACACATAAAATTATTGACATAAAACAAGGTCCACACATGATCTTATAGACATCAAAACCAGGTTTTCACATAAAATTGAGAACATGAAATCAAGTTCACATATAACATATTCACCTCATGAGTTATCCATATTCACCAAATAAATTGGAGGGGGATATAGATCCCACCCATAAAACAAATAAAATCATACATATTTGTTCCATAAGATCATAAAACATTCATCATCTCAGAACTCACGAAAATAAATGAATTTCATCAAAGTATAACTTGTGGAAAAGGGAATGAGTTTCATCAACATATTATCATCATAAATATAAACTATACAGAAAAAATAATAAGGATTATATCCTTATATAATATCCCCAATAAACCATAATAATCATAAAATAATTTCATCTTTGATGGAAAATTATTTTGAAAGACCGCTTGGTATAATTTTGGAGAAATATAACCTTTCTATTTTGAAATCATTTATTTTTTTTAAAAAAGAGTGAATTTATAAAGGAAAAAATTAATTGAAAATAATATTTTAAAATTATAAATTATGCTTCAAATTATTAATGAATTATGATGAAGGGAAAATATTCTCATTCCATATAAGTTAAAAAAACACTCATTCTATATTTTTTGTCAGAAAAGTCACAAAGTACCTCATTTGGAAAACGACAAAAAAATCCTTTCAAACCATTTTGTAAAAAGTAAAACATGGTTAAAATGACATTAAAAAATTTAGGAAAATAGTAAAAACCTTTTTGAAAACCTTTTTAGAAAACATGGACATGGAATAGAAATATTCCATAGAAGATACTTAAATATAAACAATCCCGAATAATGATGAGATTGTGAAATAAACCCTTACCTCAAGTATCGTCTTTCATCATTCACATTCAAGCCTCCTGTATAATAATTAGGGATTTATTATAAATTTATTATATAAAAATATATTTATCATACCATTTATGGATTATTTATAATATATTATCACCAGTTTATTAATATATTTTTTTTATTAAAATCACTATTCTGAGTGATAACTAATTCGATTTCCAAGCATGTTTCGGTTCAGAAATCTTGGTCCTTATACTTTTATCATGGTATAATTATTTAGATAATGTTAATAATGGAATAAAAATAATATATATTCATTATATACATATTTATAATCATTTATAAAAAGTAAATATAGAAAAAGATTTGTATTTTTCATGGAGACGGTAGGCCGTACACACAAATGAACACTATTTACATTTTTCGACTGATGAAATGAAAGGTAAATAATAATTCATATTTTTAGAATAATTATTATATAATATATATCATATATATTTATAAATTTAATTCTCATTACCATCCATGTGATATATAAATGAAAAATGAATGACACCACATCGTGGAGATATTAGTCCATTGGTACGCACGAGTGACATTATCGTTTCCCAAAAGATTAGATGGTTAGAAGGTAGAAATGATATTATCATTATAGAAGTATAATTATTTCATAAATATAATATATTAAAATTAAACCCATCATGATACCCATCCATAAAATATGGTTAAGAAAAATGAATTGTATCTCTACGTGGAGATGGCAAGTTGTACGTACGCACGAGCGATACTTTCACTTCTTATTTGATAGGAAAGAGGGTTTATAATGGTGTTTTAATGATCATAATAAAATTTAAGAATATTTATGATATTTAATTTATTATTTTATGATAAATATCATAAATTTATAGGAGGTAAATAATAGTATAAAAATAAAGTGATCAGTTAGAGAGATTCCCTCTTCTTTGAAATAACTCCTTTTGATATACTCTAACGGGCTCTAGGGTTGGTATTTTGGAAGAAAAATACCTATATATTGTGTATATTAAAGTTTATAAGATAATTTTTTAGATTATGGTTTATATAGAAGGCTCAAAGTGGTGTAATGAAGTTATGGAGGATGTGTCCTTTTATAATTAAGGTGAGGGGTACTTTTAGAATTTCTTAAAAAAATCAAAATACAATAAGGATATTCTAGAGACAAATAATTACAAATGGTAATGAATTAGAACCTAGGTTAATTTATGTTTTAACTATCATCAACCAATAAATTTTTTACTGGTTTAAGTGCTATTTTAAACCTTATCTTTTGGTTTAACCCCTCAATTAACCTATTTTAACAATAACTGTGATAACATATTTTTCACTCTTAAAAAGTTATAATTTTACATATAAGGAATATATTGACCCATAAAAAGATAAGGGATGAAATATTTGACTATATATTATCCCATTTGTCTTTATTTAATATTTTTATGTTTTTTAAATAATTTAATACAATTTTATTTTCATAAAATATCATTATTGTCAATTTTAACACTATTCATTACTTCGACTTTAATATCATAAAAAACACTTATAATTCAAACCAATTATTATAAAATATCCAAAAAATGTCATTTAAAGCTATAAAATTCATGTATAATCTTAATTATCACAAATTATAATACTTTTAATATCATTTATTTGATATTTTCGTTAATTGAATAATTACTGCATCAGCATTGTGTAAGTATTTAAGGTAATAATTTAATTAATAAAAATCATAAATAAATTTACATAATGAATATTATTTCATTAGGAAAAAAATTATAATTAATATTCATTCATAACTAATTTTTGTCCCTATGTGAACACATAAATGATATTTAAAACTAAAAGAGTGACATTTTGTCACTTCCTTTGTTTTAAATAATATATAATTCATTTTCATGGAAAATTGTCAATTAAATAAATAAATTTATAAAATTAGGTTTTTAGTGTCAAATTTAATTAATCTAATAATAATTAGGATTAATAATTATGTTCTTATCGCTTAGTTTTAACCAAGATTAACTCGATTTATCGTTTACCAAGGTGATTTATTTTTACCATGGTTACTATTCAAATTGAATAAAAATAAATGGGAAAAATTTACCAAATTTGAACCTAATTATTATAAATATTTTATCCATTTTTCAATATTCAATTTCTATAATTTTTATAAATTACTTTTAATATAAACGGGTAAAACGCAATGAAAAACGGTTTTTAGAAAAATGCGTTTCTAAGCACAAAAATGCACTTATACCAAAATCAGGTATAATGATGTTTTAAATGAATTTAATTATATTATATATAATTAAATATTACTTATTTTAATTTTATATAAAATTAAAATTAAAATTATACTTTATATGAAAATAAAAATAATAATTTTATAGAAATTAGTATTTTTCACTATTCACTGAAAAATAAACCTTTTCAGAAAAATACTACAATTTCACCCAAAGATAATTTTGATATGTTTATTTCAAAAATAAAGTTAATTTTATCAAATATATTTTATAAATTTTCTAAAAATTAATTATAATATTTTCTCACAAAATGAAATAAAAATTCATTTTTGTAAAAAATATATTTTTAAAGAATAAAATGACATTACTAAAATTTGAGTGTTTAATAACCCTATAATCCTACATTAAAAATGGGGGTTCAAAACCCATTGGGCGCAGGTTACTATAGCAGTAGGCGCTATAGCGGTGGTAGGGTGCTGTAGCAGTGACAGGTACTATAGTAGTGGTAGGGTGTTGTAGCAGCGACGAGTACTGTGCAGTACTATAACAGCAGGTACTATACCAGTACTATTCACATAATGGGACTTGGGCCAAAAAATTGGTCCTATGGGCCATTTAATGGGCTAAATGCCCCCTGGGTCTTCGAGCTATGTAATGGGTCTCCCTTTACCCAGTTAAAGAGGTATTTCCTTTGCTTTAATAATAAATGAGGCTTCATCCCCAACCTTAAAAAAAATCATAAATTAGTTAATCCTACTCATACCCTCCAATTTAATAGCTAGGTAATGAAATTAACTAATAATATTTTAAATAGTGTATTTTGGTTCTCTTAAACTTGTGGTTGTGCGTAACACAAGCTATCGAAGAAGTTAAATATATTTTAAAGAAAAATAAAATAAAATATCAGGCTGTTACAAAGGAAAAACCCAATAGGATACCTCCATGAATCAACATAAATTTTTTCAAAATTCAACCCTTGGTTCTATTTTGAAATCCATTTCCATTTTGAAAACATTTCCACAAACCCATTTGGTTTTATAAATAATTCAACCTGTACCATATGTGATAATAATGAAATGTTCAAATAATTAGGGAATTTTGTAAAAATCACATCATCATATCAATATAAGGGTGATCATAAATAATGAGAATCATCTCAAAAATAATATAAGGAACATGGGGAAGCTCCAACCTATGGGTTCCAAAGGTAAGTGGGACTCACCCAAATAATATTGGTCGACCTATGTGTTCTAAAACAAGTAGTAAAACTCAGGCCACTTAAGGAATAACTAGAAACAACCCCTGGCTAGCATCATGACAAAGCTAGGTCACTACACATATGGTCACCCTCCTACCCAAGGTTTCCCATGTGCCAACATAATCAATATCTAAGCCAAATCAACACCCAAATAAAATAAAAATGGCCCAAAACTAAGAACATATCATGGAAAATCATTTTTTTAAAAGCCACTTTAAAATAATAAATCACTTTAAAACATTTTAACAAACATGTTATAGGTATAAAATCCACTTTTATATGGAAAATAATGATAAATCACCATTTTTTTAACACAAGTGATAAACATATGTATAAAATCCCTCAATAAATCAATTCAAGGATAATATAATCATAAAACCCAAATATAAACTCAAGAATTAGGGTGTGCCAAAGGAAAAATATGAAAATATAGAGACACCTACCTCCAAAGTGATGTAACATCATTACCTTCAAAAAATATCACAAATAGGGAAGAAGAGGGGCCCTCACCAACCTAAACATACAATATTCTCATAAAATTAAAACCTAATCCCTAGGCTTGGCCCTCTATGTCCATTAGGGTATGAAAAATGAAAGAAAATGAGAAGAACATGATATTAGAGGAAGGAATGAGGAATAAATTGAGAGGAAATAATCTTTACCTTAAGATCTCCACTAAAACCAAGGGATAACCACCAAGAAAACATAAGTAAAGGGAGAGCCACAATTGGAGGGAACTTAGGTCACATGAGGGGGAATAAAAAGGGGAAATGGGGTTTAAATTCATTAATAAAATTATTTTAAATTCATAATTTTAAAGGTGTTTAGTAGACCACATAGTTTGGCCACATGATTTTCCAAATAGTGCATCAATCATGTGGGCCACCCCCCCTTCAAAAATCACCTCGCACGATCACTAGGAAGGTCCTACAAGGTTTGAAAAACTATGCAGTGACTGTGAAAAAAAAATCTAGAGGCCCTCACCCTCCTATCACATAGTTAGGCACACAATTACTTCTAACTGTTCCCCTTTCTTATTTTCCGTAAATTTAATGTTTTCAAACTTGAACTCCTGAAAACTCTAAAAATAGGAAGAATAGAAATGAAAACTAAAAATAAAATGTACCAATGACCCAATGGTTTTCACAATTCTCGTCACTATACCACTTTCTATCGAAAAATTAAAATTCAAGGAAAATAGGAAGGGTGCATGGTTAACACACGATTAGTAGTAACTATGCACCTGGATGTGTGACAGGGGAGGTAAATGCCTCTACAACTATTTTTCACATCACCGTATGGTTTTTTAAACCGTGTAGTCTGCCCAGAACCTTTAAAATTGTGAATCTCTAATAATGAACTTAAGTAATTATAATCTCATTTTTCTTATTCCTCTCCCCCTTGCACAACCCAGGTTCTATCAACCCATGGACCTCCATTTCCCCTTTATTTATTGGTGGTTATCCCATGGTTTTGGTGGATATCTTAAGGTAAACCTTGTTTCCTTTTGATTTTTACCTCCTCCCTCTAATCTCATGTTCTTCCTATTTTATTCCATTCCTTTAACCCTAATGGACATAGAGGTATTAACCTAGGGATTAGGTTGGGGTTTGATGATATTCTTGGATGTTTTGGTTGGTGAGGATCCCTCTTCGTCCCTACTTAAGATATTTTATGAATTTGGTGACATTACATCATTTTGGAGGTAGGTTTCTCTACATTTTCTAACTTTTACTTTGGTTCACCCTTGTTATTCAATTTATAATTTAGTTTCATGATTATATTATGATCTAATTGATTTATTTATGGTTTTTATTCATGTGTTTATCATTTGTGTTGAAAAAATGGAGATTTCTCATGATTTCCCATAATAAAGTGGGATTCATGCCTATAATATGTTTACGAAAATGTTTTAAAGATATTACTTATTTCAAAGTATGATTTTCAAAGAGTATTTTGAAATAAATATTATATTCAAGATATGTTCTTGTTTGTGGGATATTGTTGTTTTCTTTGGGTGTTAATTTGGCTTAGATATTGATTATTTTGGCACATGGGAAACCTTGGGTAGGCATGTGACCAAATGGATACCACCTTAGATTTAGCTATGATTCTAGTTAGGGGTTATTTCTAGATATTCCTTGAGAGGCTCATGTTTTACTAATTATTTAGGATCACATAGGTCGACCAGTGTTCCATGAGTGAGTCCTAGTTAACTTTAAAACCCATAAGTTGAAGCATCCCCATGTTTCTTATATTATTCTTGAGATGGTGCTCATTATTTATGATCTCCATTATTTTTATATGATGATGTGATTATTATCTACTTACCTAACTTATTTCGATGTTTTATTATTCTCATATATGGTGTGGGTTGCATTATTTATAAAACCAAGGGGATTTATGGAAATGTTCTCAAAATGGAAATGGATTTCAAAATGGATTTCAAACTAAAACTAAGGGTTGTATTGTGAAAAGTGTTGTGTAGATTCATGGTGGTATCCTACTAGGATTTTACTCACACCCTGTATATAACTTTGGGAACATACAAATTCGGTTTTATCTAACATAGGTAAAGGTAAAGGTGATGCTTCACATAGCGGTACCTCATGATTTATTATCTCCATGTGGTATGGGTTTGATGGTGGCCAATGGCTATGATGAGATAACTTGATCAGAAATTTTGAGGATCCTATGCTTTTGGATTTTGAGTTTTTTTATGCATTGGCCTAACCGTCCTTAGATATATCTTGAAACTCTTGTTATGTATATATATACCATTGATGTATTTCTACTTTTATTTTCATACTTGATGTTGATACTGATTATTTTTTATGTTGTATTTTCCTTGTCTAATTTGATATTATTATTTTCTTATGCATATAAAATGGTGTGGAAATCCAACTTATGGATGAGACGTGTCATATTATAAGTGGAATATGTGAGTTATGAATATTGGATTCTGTGGGTGAAACTATTCCCACTTAGACACTTGTGTTACTCTAGCACTATTTTCCAACCCAGGGTGACCAGGAACACACCTTGAGAATGTAGCCGAATGGTCTGAGTGATGTAGTAAGTTCAATCAAGTCATTTCATTACATCAATATTAAAATTTAGATCAATTTTTGAAAGGAAAAATGTTCAAATGAAGAAACTTCCAAGATTGGTACAAAAATTTGAGGATAGTTCTCAAGAAATAAGGAAAATTTTATGTGTTGGAGAAAAAAATTTCTAAGAAATATCATTCTGACAATGTTATTAAAGAAGATAAATATGCTTATAAAAATAATAGTAAATATTCTCTTATTATATATATATATTAATGATTATTTATATGGATTCCAATATTCAAAATAAACATGATAATATGGATGGTTTTGTGATGATAAAAAACCTAAAAAGGATATATCAAGAACAAAATAGACATAAGAGATATGAATTTTTTAAAGTACTCATTCATTATTAGATGGTTGAGAGTACTTGTAACAACCCATGTCCTATATGATTCAAATTTAAATGGAATTCAGGTTTTATTTGAGAATTTATGGTGGTGAAAAAAAGGAAATTTTTAATTTTGGGTTCTTGATGAGGGGTAATTTTTTTGGGGTTCATTCTTTAATTTTTAAGTTTAAGGATGTGATTATAAGGGTTTTCTGGTGTGGTTCCAAATTAAGTGGGTGGTTTGAAGGTTTGAGTAAACTATAAGTGGTGTAACCTATAGTTTTACAACTACAAGTAGAATTTGGTACCCTATGGGGTTGTACTGGGTACCTAGTGAGCCTAATAGAGGTGAGGGTTCTGAGGTGGTACCACTGGGTACCCAATCATCTTTGACCGAGTACCCAGTAGGACTAGGTTTTGTTTATTTGAAATAGTAATTTTGTTCACCTCATCCCCTTTATTTCTCATAATTATTCCTTAAAATTAACTTGTCCCATCCTAGTTGATAAACCTACTTATGGATCCTCTTCCTCTTTCCCCCCTCTTCTCTTCCCACATGATTAAAGGATATATCAAGGTAATTTCTCATGTCAAATCCAATGTAATTCATCCACTTTACTATCTTCCTCTATTATTTTTTTCTTCACTATTTTTCCTTTCTTTGGTTAGAGATTTTAGTAGTTGATTTCACCAAGATATGGTTAAATCACCTCTAAACCTATGGAATCCTCTTCTCATGTCTAAAGGAAGCTCTATTAGAGTGTTTTCCTTGTGTTCGACACTATTTTTATGAGAAGTTATTGGGGTGTAGTTTATTCTAGGGTTTCTATTATTTTTAGTGTAAAATTAGGGGGTGAATAATTTGTTTTAATTAGGGCTTTGAATTATTGTTATTATGGATGTATTTTAGGAATCATTTCCCTAGTTTTTCCTTGATATTTAGTTCATTTTAATTTTGATGATTGATTTATCATATAACCTAGTTTATGGAATTTTTTTCTAATGGTACTTAGGAATTGTTTGGTGGCCCTTGGGATGGGCTTCAGTGATCATTATACTGGGAAAGCTCACTAATGGTTAAGTTAGGGAGTCTCAACACTCCAAGTAGATTCCTAATCTATACTCAGTAAATTCCTACAACTTTTTTTTGAAAACTAATAATAAATCTTAGATATTAACTTTTTAATTATGAATTAATGGGTTTTAAAATTTTATTTTAATATGTAAAATTGAATTATTTTAATAGAATTTCAAAATAAGTTGTGTAATTATTTTTAATCCACACATGGTTCCTTTAAAACCCATGTTTTCTAAATTTGGGTAAATTTAATTAAAGAGATTCTTTCAAATTGAGGATCATTTTGGGTATTTAAGGGCACTGTTTTTCCTAAGCCCTTCCTTGTGTTGTATGGGTGTTGGAGGTTTCTGGGAGGAGGATGGAAGATTGGAAGTGTATTTGAGCTAAAATTTCAGTTTGGGATCTATTCTATGGTGTATTGCCTTGGGTTGTGCCATAGGAATTGGTTTTCTAGAGTATCCATGTTCTCTATGGTATAGGGTTCTAAGATGGTATATTTGGAGACACTATTGATCCAGGGGTGGCTACAATGTGGTACGAGATTGCAGCATAGTGTGGTTTAGATATAGACTTTGTGGTGTAGTCATGTTCTTTATAGTATAAAGGCTTGATATGATGGTTTTGGTGTAGCTATTGATTTGGTGGTATTTGTGGCATGCACATAGATTGCAGCATGGAGTCCTGGGGGATCAAGTTTCTTATCTCTAGTGATTTGGGTGAAACTACGACATATTTACTTATTTTTTATCATATCCCTACCCCATATTTCTAGGATAATAGAGAGATATGATTTATATTATGTTATGGATTTCATAGGGGGTTCATATTCAAACCACTATGACACAACTTCCCTTATTTTTTCTTAGTTTAGGTGAAAACCCTAAGGAGTGCAGCATGGTCAGGGAGGTTGCATTGTGGTGTTATGTTTTAACCTAATGGTATAAATTTGATACCCCTCAAAAAATATTCCTAATTTCTCCCTTACACTTTGATCCCTAGGCTACCTGAGAGACTTTGACCCCCCTTCGCTAGTCTTTTGCCCTCAACTTCTAGAGATTGATTCTTGGGGATCTGAGATTAGTTTCATATTACATAATGTAACTATTCTCTATCTATCACTCTTTCCATTCTATGTTTGTTAATATACTTCCATTCTTATGGGGTTTATAATGGTTTTTGACAATGAATAAATGGTGGGATGACTATAGTGATCATAAATTCCTTACAGGAGAGGTGATCAAATATTAGTGATTTTTCTTTCATTCTTTCTCAGAGAATGTTGAAAGTCTTATGGTAGGGAATTCATGACTTATATTTTGTATGTGTAAGTATAATATTATCATGATTTAGTTTATTTATATAATAGTGTAAATTACCTAAAATAAGATAATAACTATATATTAAGAATGAATCAGAAGGGTTTGTGATCGCATTTGGTGATGCTTTATTGATGATGCCTCCTATAACTTTCTAGATAGTGTGTTATATATTTTTTGTAATTATCATTGTTGTTTATCATCATTGATATTATTTAAATTATTAAATATAAAACTAGTAATTATGAAGTGATTAATAAAAGTGTCATATGAAATTAATCACCGTTCTTCCCTAAAAACTGTTGAATATGGAAGTGTTTCTTGAGAATACTTATTTATTGATTATTAATTGTTGCTAGGTGATGATGATGATGATAGGTTACTTTTTTTGGAAACATATTCATAATGAATCATTTAATTCAATATAGAAATGAAAATGTGGGTTGTTAAAGATAAATTTTTGGGATTGAGTGAGCCCATCTTCATTTATCAAAGGCTTGTATTCATTGGATTCATGACCTTGATTTCCCCTAGAGTTTATTTACTACAAATATTTTCATTTCTATGTGTGCATGTTCTAGGATGGTAGAACATTGATATGATATGATGTTTGGGGTTTGGAATTTCTAGGATATATGGAACAAGTTGAGAGTTGGAATTTCTTGTTACTTATTCATTGGGACGAAGTTCATGTTGAGATTGGTGGAACATATTAAGATATAGGCTTACCTACTACCAAAATGTTGTGATGATTTGTTTATGGATTGTTTGGTTCAGGTTTAGAGTTGGGATTTCTTGATTTTCTTCTTTCTTTTCATTTACTTGGATAGTTCTCCAGATTGTTTTTATTGTAAATCACAACTTCCTACTATAGTTGGCTTATGCATCATGAGTGCATTTTCCTTGTGGTAGCTTTGGATGAGTACTAGAGTACCGAAAAATTATGGAATGGAAAATTAATTAATAATTAACACATGGGATGGGTTTTGATATTGGTAATGTTGAATAATATAAATAATGTTATGTTTGGAATAAATGCTCAGAGAGCATGGGATATAAATCTGGAAATTGTGGTGGGAATTATAAAACATGTTGTCATGTAATGAAATTAATTGATTAAACCAGAATTTGTAATGGGGTTTAATGAATGAATAATTAATTTTTAATTACTAAGTGAATAAGTTTAATGATGTTGAATCACTCTCCTTGTGTTCTTACATGAAATCTAGTTTCATATACCTTAGCGATGGAAACCAGGTGTCATATGAGATGGTATATGCAATGGAATCTAAGGCTAGGTAGTTTTCTTTAGTGTGGTTGTGCATGATATATTCTTATATTTTCTGATTTCATACGCTCTACCACCCGAGTTGAGAGAGCACCCATTTCCCTAATGTGTTGGGCATGGGTTTTTTCCTTAACATCTTGGCTGGTGAGGGAATATTTACCTAAATTCTCTCTCTTATTTATTATCCCTTCAAACATAGCATGATGTGTAGGAATATTTGGGATGTAATGATTGAAGGTATAGGATACATGTCTCCATAGGTTATTATGAATCTCAATTTTACCATACATGTGTGTGTGTGGGTTGTATTGGATCGAGGTTATAAAACATACTTGCATTCTAGTTATAGTGAATGTGGTTTCCTATAGGTGTACTTGAATGGGATGTGATAGATTGAGGTATAATACTGATACACAGGCTATAATGGCTTTCAAAATTACCACTTGGTTATGGATGTGGATATGATATGTATGCATAGGGTGTGGCGTTACTTATGAAAGGTAGTGTAGCACATGATGTTAGATGTTGGGGAATGAGAGTGAAAAACTAGTGGGGAAGTAGATGCAAGGTACCTTTCTTATGTATATGATTTTGATATAAAATGACTTACTACTATTCATTACTTGGTGATTAATCCATGGAGAGGAAGTGATATAGTTTTACTTGTTTAGGTAATGAGCCAGTTTCATTTTTTTTCACTGAATTTTAGTATAATTTTTTCACATTTTCACAACAGTTTCTAGGGATAATCATAATAAGCATACTTTTATGCTTACCCTATGTATATATAAACTATTTTTCAGGTTCGCGAGAGCTTGTTTGTGATTGAGTTGGGAAAATATATCTTGGATTGGTTGTTTAGGAGTTTTCAGAGTTTGTGGTCACATAATAGGATTTCTTTTGGTATATTTAGTTATTTCATCTTATGCATGACATTACATTCATGTATTAGTATTGATTATTTATTTATATTATGGAGTTTATCAATGGATCTAATCTTGTCTATTATACTTAAATTATGTAAAGAAGGAAATTACTCCCATTCTATTCCATTTATACCCTCTATGTTAGTCTTCAAACCGTGGCTTATTGGAGGTGGGATTTGGGGTCACTCCCTCTCTTTTCTACCAGCCCAAGAGGGGTACCAGTGGAGGGAGGGTTGTGATAGAGTGGTATCAGAGCTGATGGTTGAGAGATATGATGAAGTTTAGATATAGTAACTAGTGAGGATTTCATGGGTTGATAGGAAGAAATATAATCTAGAATTTTTACATGATGTAAGTAATGGAGACCAGCTAATACATGAGTATTTAGGTCCCCCTACAATTCGATGTAAGGACCTTCAAGTTTATTGAACATGCTAAGTGAAGCGATGTTTCTTGTGGGGTAGAGACCTAGGTATGGATCATGAATAATGATCGTGTCTATGTTTTAATGGGGTGGATAATGGGAATCATATTGAATTTGAATTAACTAATTATCCTTAAATATTCCATATTCTAGGTTTATGAGTCCATATCGTGTGTTCCTTTCGCAGATATGGCTCTAGTAAACACCCTCACTGGGTTCGTGATAAAGATGTTCAACATGATGTTTCAACATATCACCTTAGATTAGAGGATTATTATTACAATTGGATGAGGATACTCCAAGAGTTTTAGATCTAGGGTCTACAGAAATATGAGGGAATCATTTTAGATTAGGAGATTGATGCTTGGTCAGAGGAGGTGGAGATCACCTTCATTTTGATCTATTCTCGAAAGAAGTATCAAGTTTCATTTTCTATGATGATTCTATATGGGGTAGCTCGATAGTGGTGGTTCTTGTTCCTTGGATATTGCAAGGAATTATCCATTTCATAGGAGAATTTAATAGACCAGTATCAAGCTGAGTTTCTTTATTTAACCGAGAAGGAAACTTATCGACAATGGATTCTTACTCTCCGATAGGGGTATTATAGCATGAGAGACTACAATATCTAGTATAAGAACCTCTTTAATTATGATTTAGTCCTTATATCTATTGATGAGGTTGGGGTGAGGCATTTTGATGAGGCTTTGTGTTTAGAGATCCAGCACTAGATCACCCCATTCATGTTGCCAATATATCTTGTGGTGTTGGAGAAGGTAGAGGTTATAAAGAGGGTGTTAGATAAGATCAAACAATCATAGAAGGGGAGACTCTAGGACTCTCAATGGATGAGATTTGTGGTTAAAAGTTCTCAGTTTCTTAGTTAGATGAAGGTTCAGACAATAGGGAGTCAGTTTCATCCTTCTTCATCCTATTTAACTCGGGCAGGAAGTTCTCAAACCCCTACCAACAGATCAAGCATGGTTTACTTTTCATGTAGAGGTCACAACCATCAGAATCTTGAGTTCCTGGTATTCCTTGGTAGTTATCATTAGGCTGGTGTCCCTCTTTAGGATTAGTCATTACAGTAGTATCCTATGAGGCAAAAGTAATAGTAGGTTGCTCCAACTTTTGATCAGAAAATAGAGGATGGGGTGGGCAGAGGAAATCCCCAAGATACCCCTATTATTAGGGATAATGATCATAGTGTGGGTGAATAGGTGGTCACTACCAGGGTCAAAGATTCTGGAAGTAGGTTGTGGTTAGATTCATGCCTTAGAGTTACCAGTGTCAGGTAATCCATAAATCAACTGATGTATTTTCTACTTATATTCTACTTGGGCGTATTCCTTGTTTGATTCATGATCTACATACTCCTTTGTTACACTCACTATATTCCATGCTTTGTAACATGAGGTAGAGAGACTTCTCATGCCCTTGGTTTTGACTACACTAGTTGGAGGTTGAGTTAACTTTTTTGATGTGGGAAGAGATTGTGAGTTAATGTTAGGGAAGCATCGTTCTTGAGGAGATTTATAATGTTTACGAATACAACCATAAAAAATCATCATCAAAATATAATGATTGTATTTGGTATAAGATATTGTGGATTTTTTTAGGAGGAAGACCAAATTCTATGATGCTGGTGGAGATCATGTTGTGTTTGTTAGAGAGCGATCCCCTTAGATGGGTTAGAGACATGTTGAGCCCTTGTCTTCCTTGATGTTTGGGATGATGTTGAGTTCGATAGAGGATTATCTAGTGCTTCTTAGGGATGAAGAAGAGTACCACAATGTATTTATAGAAGAGTTTAAGAGGATACCCCCTCAAAGAGAGATTGAGTTTGGGATAAAGTTGTAACTGAGTGTCACTCTATGATGAGAGGTGTATCACAGGGCCCCCAAAAAACAAATTTATAAAACAAAGTTTAATGAAGTAGTAGCAGGACTCTAGTTGTCTCTAGAGAGGAGATCCTTATGAGTGTATTCTTTTCTTGTTTTATGGGTTTAATGTGTAAAAGTAGTGATTGATTGGGTTGATGATGAAATTGAATTGGTTTTTGGATTTATAATTTTATAATATAAACCTGGCCTTGTATATCCCCTCACTTACCCATTAAATCATTATTCCATTTTCCTCTCATATTATCTCTCTAATTAAGTGAAATATCTTTGATTATCCTCTCATAGTTGTTTTATCTCAAACAGAAGGAAGAAACAATCACTAAACTCACTGCCTTCACCTATCCTAGTGATTGGAAATCTTCAATCACCCTCAAATCAATCCACTACTCATGATCACAAGTAGTGGAGGGAGCTTAAGTGGTCTGCGTGTGCAATCCGTGGAAATACACAGATTGAAAGGAAATATACTAATGCCTTAAACATTCAAATAAATCCATATATATGAATAGAAAATATTATCAATTTAAATTCATGAATATGTTAAGGGGAATCTCCTCATCTCATCCACTAATGGATTAGTGTTCAATTACTGGAAAATTATAGTAAAATAGAAAATATAAGAAAGAAAGAACAATAAACTAGTTCGCTCAAGTAGTTGTGTAACAACCCTGAATTATATCAATGAATTTTCCCTAGTTATAATTATTTCATATAGTAAAAATCACATAAAATCACATAGATAACACAATAAAAACTTTATAAATTAATAATTAATGAAATAAGAGATTTTTTCAGAAATTAATGAACCTATAATGATGAAATAGTAACTTGACCTTTGGAATAGTAATATGACCCTTGTGAATAGTGAACCATCCAATTGAATAATAACCTAACCTATGAGAGTATACATAAAATTTATGTATCTTATAAGTGAAAACATAATATATTTATATCATGTAATAAGTAAATAATTTTTTTGAAAATGATAAATTAAGTGTTGGTATTTTTGTGACACATAAACTTTTATTTACAATTTTATAATTAATATAATGATTTAAATGAAAATTTATCTTCATAAAATATATTCATAAATTAATATTTTATTGTCTTATGATTATAAGATAGTTTTATGGGACCTTAATTAATTTTTCAAAGTGTTATAAAATCAGTTATAATTTTAAAATTGGTATTTTTTTTGAATAAATGACGATTTTAATTAAAAATTAAATTTATCATATTTAGAAGATTAATTTCATGAAATAGGGTTTATTTTTTAATTCTAAACATTGAAAAATGGTTGGGGTGAATTTTTGGTATTTTTCTGAAATAGTTGAATTTTTGATAAATAGTGAAATATAGTAATTTACGGTGTATATACATTATAAGTTAAATACACTATTACTCAAGTCATTTCTGATGTAATAACCATAATATTGAACTACCCTTCATTATTTTAATATATTTAGTGATAATTCTCAAATTATTCATAGTCTTGAGACAAAATAATAAACTAATGAATAAAATATTCAAAAATACTCCTCCCCTCCACTATAAATACCACCCCTCACCACCTCTTCTCCTCACACCTAAAAGCCTTGTAGCTTGTTTAATTTATGAAAAATTACCTTCCCAATCCTCTTACTCACGTCCAAGACCTGATGGTATCACCAAAAGGCCAAAATCAAGTGCCTTAAGGAGATTCTCAAGGAGGAAAATTCAAGAGGTAAAATCCTCTTTTGTTTTCTTTTATTTTCCTTTTATTTTCTTTTATTTTCTTATTATATCTTCATATACCCTTATCCAAGTGAAATTAAAACTCTAATATATTATATATACTGTAATTTTATCATGTTTATGAAAAAAATCATCATCAAACTCCTTCAAATCTCCCTTTTATTCTAAAAATGAGAACATCATCATTGATGTGTCGATTTACCGCCATCGTGGATGATACACTTTCATTTTACATTACCGCCTTCAAGGATGGTTATAAAACAATTATTTCAGTTAAATAAGATTTTATTATAAATATTATAAGTTATTTAATGGTATATAACCAATATATAAACATGATATTAAATAAAATGATATGAGTTCGTGATGGTCGTAAAAATCGCCAAAATAAATTAAATCATTTTCATTAAAATTTTATCTAATGAATCATACTCAAATAAAAAAAATGATATATGGTATCATTTAATATTATATAAACATATTAACACCATTTTATTCCACTTTTTGAGTTCTTTTCCATTCGACAAGAAAATACATTACAAACCAACCATGGAAACCATGAAATAAATGCACCCAAAACATTGAAAATAACAAAATATTATTGATAAATGGGTGGAAAGATGTTATAAAAATATCATATAAGGTATTATAAACATAAATATAGTTATTTAATATAATAATAACACTCTTTAAAACATTATACAGTAGGTTTGAACACATTTCAACTAAGAAAAATCAGAGGTAAGAGACTTTTCTTTAAAAATACTCTTTTAAATTTCTATTTTTACAAAATTCAAAAGAAATGTTTTTATAAAAGTATTATTATTTTATGATTATGTTTTGGTTCTTGGGAATTATTTATTATGAAGTGTGATACCTATATCTCCCTCCAATTCATTGGGTAAGTTTATATTATAGGTTGATCATATGGTTACTCCAAGTATAACTGCGATGGTTACACCATAAGGTAGTCATGAGGGTTACATCATAAGGTATCCATGAGGGTTACATTGTAAGGTATACATGAGGGTTAAAAAACATATGTTATCTAAGAGGGTTAAAATATTAAGTAATTAATGGACCAAGTTACCTATATGGTTTTATTTATGTTTTCTATGTTTTATGGAAATCTCATGTTTTCACAAAGTAAGTATATGATACATTATGGGTGAGAAGTATGTATTTGTGAAAATGTTTTCTTATGTTTATAATTATTACTAGACTAACGAATTATTTCCTTTTTCATTTCCCTTAATAATATTTTTTTCTCATCCTAAGTTTTATAATGTTTTTCATAGGGTTTAAGGATGGGTAAGAGAAAAGAAGAAGCCAAGCTGGATGTTGTGACGATTTTTCAGGAAAAGATTTCATGTTTTATAAAAAAATTCATATTATGAAAGAAATGAATACTATTTTAGATGTACCCACTTTTTATTATTATGAGTTTATATTTATGATTTATTTTCTAATTCTCAAAAACTATAAACTAAAAATATATTTTTTAATATAATAAAGTGAATTATAGTTGAATTAACTAGATTATGTAATGTTTAAGGTCAAGTCCTTATAAGTTGTGGTCAAAACACCTTATTTAGTGTTCATTTTTTCTTCTTATAGAAATTTTTGGGAGCTCACTTATAGAAGCTATGAAAAGCTATAATGGTTTCATTAGAAAACTTACTTCGATTTCTATGGACAACCGATGCATGAATTCCAATGATTACACAATGAAAAATAGAAAATAAAAGAAAAGAAAACAACATAGTAGCTCTGATGGTATAGAATCCACTCTTCTTACTCCTCCTCTAGAGTGATAATCCCCCACAAATGAATTATTTTTATTCTTTAATTCTCTAGGGGTAAATTCTTCCATGAAAATTTCTCTAAAATCGAGCCGAACCTCCCCAAAAACCTTCATGTAAATATAATAGAATAGGAGTTCATTATTTTAAAAATTTACCAACCTAGATCCTTTTATGACATGGGAAAGGAAACTACATCGTACTACTACTTCCAAAGTGTCACACTCTACCTTCATGTGGCACACGAGGTGTGCCTACAATAGAGTTCCCATATCTGAGTTACCCTTACTTTCAAAAACCCTAAAATTACACATTCAATGACCAATTTTCTCCTCGCAAATCTCAAACTCAGTTGACTCATTACAACTTTCTTCGAACCAGGTTGTGGAATAGTAAAGGGATGATGAAATAGTCTCCTGTAGAAATCCTTAGGCCAAGAATACCGAGCCACTTCCAATTTAAAACCTTCTATGGTGTAGGAAAACCCTATAATGCAACCATTAATTTTCATAACAAATAGTATTTTATTTAAATCTATCCTACGGTGTAACCACATGACCACAATACAAAGTTGTTATAGTTCAGCCTTCATTTCCTTCTACCTTAGTCTTATTGAGTATATGTTTTAATGGATATACTATGATGTAGTGGGGAGCACCATTGAGCTCCATGGTCAACTAAACTGCATAACCATGGTTGTATCATAGCGACATTCAAAAATCCGATGTCCTGAGCTTTCATTTTTTTATCGGCCATGAAATTCAATGACATAACTCAGTGGTTATGGTGAAAGAAATGATGATGGTGGGTTATTGTGGTCGCAATGGTGGTCGGGTGAGTTGGGATGGAAAGTGAGGGTTGCAGCTTCTGTGTAACAAAGGATATATGGGCTGGGAGTGATATAGTGACACTTTTGTTAATGATGAATAGTGTATGGATGCATCTCATCCCACATTAATTGTGAAAAGGTTATGGCTCCACTTAATAATAGAATCTGCAATATGAACCAACATTGAAGTCTAACAGGAGTCAGAGGACCCCTACCACCATTGGTGCTACCCTGTGCCAGTGAAGCTGTCCTTCGTAGTTGCATAGATTCTCTTCTCGTGCACTGGTGTCTATGATCCTATGTTCTTAAGCATGCATGCCCTTACGATGAACCAAGAAGGGGCCTTCCACACCTATACGACCTTCCTAAGGATCTTGGTCAGTTTACCTTTGGGATAGCTACGTGGCTTGACTCTTGGTCATGGGCTATCCAATTCTTGGCCCAATTTTTTTCTATTTATTATTCTCAAGACTTATCCAAATTCCAACATCGCAAAAAATGTATAAAAACTTCCCTAAGTGATTCATTCCACTTTTAAAAACACTGAATCAACTCAAAAAACAATTTAATAATAATTTATTCCATAAATAATTTAAAAAATAATAATTATGCATAAATATGAATTAAATAATTAAAATTAATAAGGAGATTAAATGTAAAAATTAGAGTATCAATCACCCCCACACTTAAACCTTTTCTCATCCTTGAGCAAAGACTCAACATGAAACTCAAGAAGGGTCCAAAATTCGGCCAGATAAATTTTTAAACAATCATGCTCATAAAATCAAAGTTATAAATATAGATTTAAAAAAAAAAACTCAACCAAAATCATGCTTCCATTAAAATTTCAAATGAAAGAAATTTATTTCTATTTCACTTGTATCGTTTAACTTTTTATACAAATTCATGGAAAAAACAATTTACCTTACCATAATTTATTTCACTCATCACTCAAGAACATTTTAAGTGGAGTTATGATTAGTCTTAAGCATTCATGTGTTATCCATAATCTTACAAATTCTCTCAATCTCTACCTAGAAGTGGAACTAAAAAAATCATGAGGTATTTTTCATTAATGTTCTAATGTATTTGAGGGTCAAGGTGGTTATGTAACGATGTAAAAATTACAAATCATAGGATAAAAAGGAGGGTAAATTCCTAAAGTATAATGCATGATATTCAAGTACATATCAATGAGATATTCTTTCTCATTCCACTCTACTTCAAAATAAAACATCCCACTTCCCTTTTCCTTGTGAAAAGTAAGTTCCAGTTTGTAAACATACACAAAAATGATAAATCGTTATTGTTTTTTTAATCCTATCTTATTTTAGAGAAATATATGTAAGGAAAAAGTCTCATAACTTAAGAAGTAAACCAACTAGCACCTTGATCCCCACCATAAATCTCATATAGACACTAATTATAATAATTATTATAAGAAGGGGGGATGTTTTGCTAGTTATAGGTCAATACTAGGTATCCCACATGCTCACTATTTATCTTTTTTATTTTCTAATTTTTTATTTCATTTATTTCAAGGGATGAATTTAAAGAAAAATGATAAATATAAGGAATCATTTCCCAATATCCCAAGTGAAAAAACAAACTTTTTATTCCAGAATAAGAATTTCCTTGAAAATATCCAACTCCTCTTTAAATATTAAAAGAAGACCATGCATTAATACTTAAAGGAATAGGGTAGGAAGGATAAAATGTCTAGTAATATAGCTTCCTATCAAGGCATTTCATGGTTTCTAGAAGTTTTATAGAGGATAAATGTAGGGTAGGTCTCAGGGTCAAATGGGATCAAATAAGATCAATACATGCCTTAATCATGTTTAATCAGTTCAAAATCATCACGTTTCGATAAAAAAACAATAAAATTCTTGTAGTGGAACACATCCTGAGTTCTCTTAAGAAAATTATTATGAAAAATAATATGTCAAAAATGGATCAAAATCCTCTCATGAATGAGAATTAAAAATTTTGTACAATCAATTATTGGCATTAACATGAATAATTGGTCTTATAAATGAAAACTTCTAAGAATTAAAGTCAAGAATAAACATCATATCAACAATAATTTTTCAATAAATCAAAATTGGAATAAGCACGTGACTTACATAAATTTCCAGCTATATATTTTCCATTTATGGGAATGAAAAAATAAATTTTTCCAACATGTGGAAAATTACCTCATAATTGAGAATGTCTCTTAGGACAGTTAACAAGGAAAAAATACTAATGAGGGGTATCCAAGGATTTCCCCCACACTTAAACTAAAATTTGTCTTCGATGTTCAACCAGGGTGAGGGGATGCATGAAAATTTTGAAATTATGTTTAGTATAAGGAATGGATTAAAAAGATATGAAATGAAAAAAGAGATGAAATTCTTCCCTGTTAAGATGCATCTTTTCCTTGATTCCTTGCATAAGTCGATTTATCATTGAAATCCTAACCCTTTTTCTTTTCCCATAAATCCTTTCCTTTATTTTATTTATTTATCACTTTGTTTATTTGAACCTAAAAAATAAATTAAACAAGTAAAATCACATATATCCCGACCATTTAAGTTCTAAAATAATTGATAGTAAATATCAACCACCAAGAGAGTTCCTAAAACTTAAACTAAAATTCAAATTCAAATTCAAATTCAAATTCAAATTAAATTTAAATCCTAAAAAGAAATAAAAACTTAGGTTGACTTCTAAAAGTACTTTATTTTTGGTTTTTAATCTAGACCTTTTACCTCATGTGTCACATAAACGGAGTGTGAAATATTTTTACTCGGTTCGGATTCTGAAATGACTTGAGTTTTTACACATTCAGACCGAGTGTGTTCCTTCTCCTCCGTGGAAGCTTCTTAAACCCATTTTATGGTGGAATCCATATGTTGTATATATTTGAGTAATAAAAAAAGAAAAATAATTCTGCCTATATTTTGCATCATTGTTCATCCACCACTTCATATTTCTTGTTATAGTGTAATGTTGCAACTAAATTTTGAATTATAGCAAGTTGCACCTTTACATCTGCTGGAAGTATCTTGTTTTCCTTGAAACCTACATATATACCATAGTCATTCCCATTTTGGAATCTCTTATTTTTAAAATTCACTAAAATCAAACCCCTTCAACACCACTTAATGTACCTTTTCAAAAACCATAATGAATTGAAAATATTCCATCGTATTTTATTCTTCTTCAAGAGTTGGAGCTACTTTAAAAATTTCAGCACTCTCCACATAGTCCTACTCCACCCTTTATCTATCACCACTGGCTTCACCTATTTAATATTAGCACACTCCCAAGATATTTCCTTTACCGCAACAAATTTATTTTCCTCAAACTTTATGGTTGTGACCAATTTGGTTATTCTGACAGCTATTCCATCATTTTTAAGTTCCAAAGGTGCTTCTCCCATGATAATTTTAGCAAGATCAACATTCACATTTCCTTTCACCACTTCTTTAATTTATTCTTCAAGTGCTATGTTGGAACTATGAATTTCAACAATTATTTCCTCTTTTAAATGTGTTGGAAGTGACACTTTTTTCATGGAACAAGTAGGTGTATAATAATTGTCATCTTCACAAAGTTTTGAGGGTTCTTATTCTCCAAAAAGTGCATCAATTCCCATGGAATCTTCCTCCATTTACTAAATTTTTTGTTCTTTGTTCACTGTTTTGATGAATTTAGGAATTTCAGCAACATCTACATCTTGGTACACTTCATCCAAGTTGGTTTTACCCTATAATTTCCTCTTTTTTTAGCCACTATTTATTTGATGAGATTCATCATGGTATTCTATTTTTCTTATATGTGAAGGAGGGAGTCCCATTCAGATTCATTTTTGAGAATTCCAAAAAGGTCCAAGAATATATGGTGTTGTTGCACCTCTTCAAGTTCCATGAGGTGTTATTCAAAATTTATGGAATGGTCTTCATTTCCCTTAAAAATTTCATCATGTCCCAAATATTTCCCCCTTAAATTATGATACTACTCACAACTCGGGATGGACCCTCTCCCTCATCCACTATTTTTTTCAATGAGGTCCATCAAGAACTTTTCTTCTTCCTCATGCATATATAGGAGTTATAATTGGCCATCTTCCTCACAATACTCTTATAACTCAACTTATGATGTCGAAGGATCTTTATCATTGGTTACTAGTTTCTATTTAAAAAATTAAGAATTAATAACTACTAAAAAATAGGTCTTTAACAACACTAGAAATGGCCTTTATCAGTGCTAGAAAAGTGTTGACTACCTGAGCGAGATTAAAATCCCTGGTCTTTTATCAGTGCTTATAAAAGTGTTGATAAAGGGTTTTATCAACACTTATAGAAGTACTGATAAAGTTTACCTTTATAAGTTCTTTTAAAATCATTGAAAAATGTGTCCTTTATCAGTGTTTTTAAAAGTGATGATAAATATTTCCTTTATCAGTACTTTTAAAATCACTAATAAAGGACCATAATGCAGTGTGCCACAACAGCACACTGTAGCACCAGTGTAGTGTGCTGTAACAGCACACCACATCACCAAAAACACACCAGATATCAAAAAAATATTCCTAATATAAAATTTAAATGAAATGAAAGTTACAACACAAATAAAATAAAAAAAACACTATATTATTGTCATTTCAAACATTGGTTTATACAATTACATAAATACAAATTATTAAATACATTCAAAAAAATCAATGTTCCTTTTTCTTTTAATCCTAACCTAGAATCATGATATTGATGAACAAACCACCCCCGCTTGAGAAAAATGATTCACCTATATAAGGAAACAATTCTTAAGTTAGTAATAATATAAAGAAATAAATTAACAGAAAGTGTTAATTTTACTAAAAATGATACCAATTTTAAATAAAAAAACACAATTAGAGTCATACCGTTCACATCATGCATCATATTGAGGTTTATATGATTCCAACATGTCTCAAATGACTTGTGTATTGTTATCATAAAGTATCAAAACAATCTGAATGTATTTTCTCAGTTTTGAGTACATCGGTTGTCTTTTTTACTAAAATTTCATTTTAAACTATAAATACACACTTTTGACTCATTATAATCACATCATGTATTGTTTTTTTGTGAAACTAATTCATAAAAATAAAAAATAACTTATGAATTGTTTTCCTAAATTATCAATAAAATCTGTGTGCATTTGATCAGTTTTCAATGAGTGACACTTTTTGAACTAAAATGTCAATTTTAAAATGATAAAGGAAACTTTAATATCGGGAACATAATGTATTAGATTGAGGTTAATATTATTACTAAGTGTCACAAATGACTTATTGATAGTTTTTGTAAAGAGTCAAAACAATTTGAATGTGTTTCTCAGTTTTTAGTAGGTCAGTTGTCCATTTTATTAAAATTGATGTCAATTTTAAATAAAAATACGCACTTTGAGTCATAATGGTCACACTTTGGGTTAGATTTAGGTGAAAATTATTAATACACATCTTAAATGATTTATGGATCATTTTACTAATGTATCAAAACAATCTTAATGTGTTTTCTCAGTTTTGCGTATGTGAATTGTCTTTTTTACTAAAATGTCATTTTAAACTAGAAACATGTAATTTTCACTCATTATGATCACATTTTATATTAGTTTGATGTTAAACCAATTCCCACGCATCAAAAATTACTTATGAATCATTTCACTAAATTATCAATAAAATATGAGTGTGTTTGATTGGTTTTTAGTGAGTGACACTTTTTGAACTAAAATGTCAATTTTAAACTGATAATAGACACTTTTATTCATACCAGGAACATCATGTATTGGATTGAGATAAATCTAATCCATATATGTCAAAAATGGTTGATGGATCATTTTCATAAAGTATAAAAACAATCTAAATGTGTTTTCTCAGTTTTGAGTAGGTCAGTTGTCCATTTTACTAAAATTGAGGTCAATTTTAAATAAAAATATGCACTTTGAGTCATACCAGTCACACCATGGGTCATATTGAGGTGAGGATGATTCATACATGTCTCAAATAACTTATGTATAATTTTTATAAAGTATCAAAACAATCTGATTTCATTTTCTTGGTTTTGAGTACATCAGTTGTCTTTTTTACTAAAATTTCATTTTAAACAGGAAACACACACTTTTGACTCATTCTAATCACATCATATATCGTTTTGATGTGAAAATAATTCCTTCACATCAAAAATGACTTATTAATTTTTTTACTAAATTATTAATAAAATAAAAGTTTATTTGATCAGTTTTCAGTGAGTGACACTTTTTGAATTAAAATGTCAATTTTTAACTGATAATAGGCACATTGAGCCATATCAGGCACATCATGCATCAGATTGAGGTAAGGATGATTCCTACAAGTAAAAAATTAATTATGGATCATTGTATTAAAGTATAAAAATAATATAAATATGTTTTCTTGGTTTTTATTATGTCAGTTTTCCATTTTACTAAAATTAAAGTCAATTTTAAATAGAAAGAGTACTTTGAGTCACACTGGTCACACCGTGTGTTAGATTGAGGTGCAGCTGATTCTTACACATCCTAAAGTCTCAAAAAAATATAATTGTTAATTTTACCATGATATCCATTGAATTTTATTGTCAAACTATCAAAACTACATGAGAAGCTTCGAACAAACTGCCCCTGCTCGGAAAAAATAATTCACTTGTATAAGAAAACAATTATTATATGAGTAATACTAAAAAGAAATAAATTAAATATAAATATAAAATAATACATTAATTATATAGACAATGATTTTTCTTTTTAAACATAAATATTACCTCTGTGATTGAGCAGTAGTGGTAACATGAAGGAAAGTGATAAATGTCAACATTGTAGGGGTGAAAGGTTTTGAGGGAGAAGAAGTCTCTAAAAATTTTGGAGCACAATGGCATGAAATATGGACAGATCATCCCAAATAAAACAAAAGAATCAACCTATATAAGAAAATAATTATTATGTGAGTAATACTAAAAATAAATAAATTAAATATAAATATGAAACAATACATTAATTATATGGAAAATTATTTTAATGTGAAAACATCATGATTACCTATGTGATTGAGATGAGGTAGTGTCATTACTCTTCCTACAAAGTCAGTTGAGGGAAATTGAAGGAAAGTGATAAATACAACACTTTTGGGGTGAAAAGGTTTTGAGGGATAATAAGTTTGTAGAAGTTTTGGTACAAAAAATAATGAAATATGGAAATACCAATCCAACTTGAACAAAAGAATCCACCTATATAAGAAAACAATTATTAGGTGAGTAATACTAAAAATAAATAAATTAAACATAAATATGAAATGATACATTAATTCTATGGAAAAATATTTTACTATGAAAACATCAAGATTAACTTAGTGATTGAGCAGGGGTAGCGTTGTTTCTCTTCCAATAAAGACAGTAGAGGGAAATTGAAGGAAAGTGATAAATGAAACACTGTAAGGGTGAAAAAATTTTGAGGGAGAAGAAGTCTGTGGAAGTTTTGGTACAAAAAGGAATGAATGATGGATATACCATCCCAACTCGAACAAAATAATACACCTATATAAGAAAACAATTATTATGTGAGTAATAATAAAAATAAATAAATGAAACATAAATATGAAACGGTATATTAATTCTATGGACAATGATTTTACTGTGAAAAAATCAAGATTGCCTCTGTGATTGAGCAGATATAGTGTCATTTCTCTTCCTGAAAAGGCATGAAAGATGGACAGAAATATTCTAAAATAAATAAACTCTACAAGGAATAATGAAAATTAAATCAACGTTCCATTATATAATTTTTTGGAAAATTATAGAAAGTATATCATAACATTACCTTTACATCTTTCCAAAGGGTTTCCTTCATTATAGTTTGTTCTTCTGAGGAATTTGTAACATCATCATGTGAAGAATACATTGTCTACATGAGTATTCAAACATTTAATTTAGATTATTTTAATGTAGTAGATAACATATAATATTATGAGGGAAAACATAGTATATTAAAAAACACTTTTAACTTATCATTGAACTCTATTTTTTTAAAGGTTTCAGGGATTTGGTTACTCTGACAAGAATTCAAATCCACTCTCTATGGTACCCTCTAATGTAATTTTTTTTTTCTACATTGGGACTGACATGAAGTGCTCGTGATCTCCCAATAAATGGACATCCTAGATTGAATTTTCATCTAACTCAATATTTTTTTAGTCTTCAAAAGGATAATAGACCAATTATTTTTTATTGGATCAGAGACATAAAATTCTTGCACTACTTGTGATGCCATTATGAACAGATCATATTTTCCCCCTTCCATGCTGAAATTCACCTTCACGAAGCCCATTTCATCAACTTTCACCATAATGATATAGTAAACCCATTTTCAACAGAAAATAGATACTAGAAATGTTTTATAATCTAACATTTATATCAGTTCTATAATGCCAAAATATGAAATATTTTCATAAATTGGATTTCTATCATTGGGACCAGATATGTGCATCAATTCAGCCACAAGCGTAACACCAATGTTTTCATCACACTGCAGCCATCATGTTCTTTTGTATAGAAAATATAATCATTGATTACAAAAATAATGTAAGATATAAAATTTTCATTCAGTCCTCTGGCTATCCATTGAAGTTGTTCAGCAATTGAATTCATATTTTTAGATAACTCATTATAAATTTGATCTCAGAACCATCCTATAAATTATTGATTATGTGTATTTGATATCTATCCTTTATCCCTTGATGGATTTAGATCTCTAATAATATTTTTGTGGGATTTAATGTATGGATAAAAATATTTAATATTATGTAAAATTTAAAGGTGCGCTTGCTCCCAATCTTTCAAGGTAATTGTAACAACATATCTTCTGGAAATCCCTTCTCCCATAAGGCATTCACTGTGATGAGATTTTGGGAGACTGATGCTGTCAACATCTGATAGGTAATTGGTACAAAATTCAATAACTTCTTCAACAATATATCGTTTTGTAATACAACTTTGTGGACAACTTTGATTCTTGACATACCCTTTCAAAATCTTCATATACCATTCAATGGGGTATATCCATCTGTAATAGACAGGACCACATAGTTAAACCTCTCTAAGAAAGTGAACCATCGGGTGGACCATTATATCAAAGAATAATGGCGGGGAGAACATCTATAATTCACATAATATGACTACAACCTCCTTATTCAATATGAGAAACTTCGAAGGGTCTATAAATTTACTACATATGGCTTTGAAAAAGAAGAAGAGTCTAGTTAATGTATGCCATACATTTTGAGGCATAATTCAATGGAAAGCAATAGGATTTAAATCTTTCATCAAAACATGATATTCATGTGATTTTAGTCCTTGTAACTTCAAATTAGTCATTCAAATGACATTCTTAATATTTTATGAATACCCCTATGGAACATTTACACTGTTAAAGAAAAGGAAAAATTATAATTTTTCCTATCAAGATAGAGTGTAAGCTGCTGGAGGAAGAAAAGTCTTCCTTTTACCCTTCATCAGTGCCAACTCTTCCCTTATCCCCATTTCAATCAATTCCAACCTAGCCTTGATGCCATCTTTAATTTTTCCAAGAAAATTTAGTAATGTGCCAACAACACTATAAAATACATTTTTTTCTACATACCTAACATCAAGAAAATGTCTGACATACAAACAATTCCAATACGGAAATTCTAAGAAAATTGATCTCTTCTTCCAACCTAATTTTGTAAGGTTTTTTCAAAAACAGTTTACCAAAAATAGTGTCAATATATTTTACTTTATTGTATAGTTTATCGCCCTTTACTGAATACAGTTTTGTACCTTGTTTGATATTTTTATAGAATGATGTCATCTAAGATCAGTATTTATGTCATCAAGGTAAAAAATTTTGATCTCCTAAAAACAAAATCTTTGAGGAATGTTTCAACCAAATTGAGTATGTTTATTTTTCACAAATGGGACACCCCAAAATTCCTTTAATGTTATATCTTGATAAATTTCCATAAGTAGAGAATTCATTTATCATTCCATACAATATGGCCCTCAATGTGAATTTTTTACTTCTATGAGCATCATACATTGCAACACCTGTATTTCACATCGATTTTAGATCTTTGATCAATGGATCCAAATAGACATCAATATCATTACTGGGTTGCTTTGGTCTATATATAAGCAGAGACAACATAATGTATTTTCACTTCATGCATAACCATGGTAGAAAGTTATGATTTACCAACATGATGGTCCATGTACTTTGAGTACTACTCTGTACACCAAAATGATATATTCCATCTGTAGATAATGCAAGATGAAAGTTTCTTGGTTTATTTCCAAATTTAGGATACTTGTAATTAATTTTCTTACACTGAGGAGAATCTGGTGGATGATGTAAGTTCCCATATTTAATTATTTCATCTGCATGCCATGCTAATTTTATTTTGGTTTACTGACATCCATATAGTCGTCTAAAAAATGGAATGATAGGAAATTACCATACATATTTCTAAGGACTTGGTTAATTTTTCTTGTATCAATCCATGCCACACTTAGGACATTTTATGAGTGATTCATAGCCCTTGTGAAACAATACGAAATCATTTATACAAGCATGATTTTTTTAGATATCATTCCCATTGAACATAACATTCATTTAACATCATATGTTCGGAATGGTAGTTCATTTTCTTATGGTAACATATCATTCAGGGGACCAAGTAGTTCTGTAAAGATGGTGTCACTCCATCCACTACAAGATTTCAAATTATATAAATTCAATACGGCTGAAAATGTTTTCTATTTAGTACAACTAGTATACAATGGTTTCTTGGCACAACTATTTAACTACACAAACAATTTTGGATAGTGAAAAAGGTTATTTTCAATTTCCATTGTCATTTCTTCCATGTGATCTCAATCATCCTTTACACTAGTTTTCACATCAAATGATCCATAAACCGCAATATTATCCCAATCGGTGTCTGCATTTATTTTTCCCCATGTTTAGTCCAAAATTTATTACTTTGATCTATTATATGACAAATCAAATGTTCTTGTAACTCTTTGAACTAATTTGTCTTGAATAACAACAACCTAAACACAGATAAAGGATTTGAGAAGGGTCATATGTATGCTCTCTTTCAAACTTGATGAACTCTTTAACTATATCTTCATAATCTTTTGTCAAATGATTAACATTTATCCATTTTCAATTCATATACATCATATTGGATTCATAAAATATTAATTTTTTATAATAAATAAATAAATACACATAATATATTAATTATCAAAGGTGAAAGTTATAAACAATTATAATAAGGAAAACTCAACATTTGATTATTTAAAATAATTTCGGTATGTTGAAAAAAATGGGTAATTGAATTTAAGAAAAGAATTACTCCACTATGGAAGGTTTTATCCTATGAATTCATTCAAAGGTAAAAGTTATAGACAACTCATCCTCATCAACTCATCTCCCAGACATTTATCATTGCATTTTGTTTTTTGAAACATCCTTCATCTCTTGTGGACATGCACCTATGTTTCTTTAAATACTTAGTAGTCATACATGGGATGAATAATGATCAGAGTAGTATAATAAATATAAAATATATGAGGGTTGAGTTTCAAGAAACAAATTTTAATAATGGCTATTCGGGAGATTAAGTCGATGAGGATGATAGTTGTATATAAAAGAGATGGGGGGTGAGTCTCAAGCAATAAATTGCAATAATAAATGTTGTTTGAAACACATTAAGTCTTTCTTAAATTCCCTAAAAAATAAATATATAATATAGGAAATTAAGGAGTAATAAGAAATCCAAATATGATAAACAAGAATAATAAAGTCTCATTCAATCAACTAGAAGATATAAAAATGAATTGATAAAACATTTTAATAAATAAAGAGTTGTTTCATATACATGGATAGTAATCAGAGATTCCTAGGGGTGGAACCAATACATATAGACCTAAAATGATGAATACCTAAAAATAATTTCAAATATATAGTAATTAGAGATTCCTTGGGGTGTCATATCACCACACTAACCCATCCCAAGGATTCTAGGGAGGTCGTCACATCAGATCTACCCATATGAAAGATTCTAGTGAGGCCATCTAATATACACATTGACCCATCCTTGAGATTCTAGGGAGGTCTATAAAGAAGTCGACATAAAGAAATAACACACATGAACAAGATATATCACAAATAAGGGAGAGAAACATGCCAACCCTTGCAACATATATCCCATACACATTTAAAAACACACACGCACACATATAACATGGAATTTATAATACACATAATTTCAAAATAAATGCACATTTAAACATAATTTTTAATGAAAATAAATATAATCCCTTCCTAATTTGGAAATCTATAACCATAATTTGTGAATAAATAATTATAAAATCACCCTTACATTATATGTTCTAAAAATTTATATAAATAGATAGAAAGATATATATATATATATATTAATAAAATAAACTTAAATTGATAAAAATATATATAACCCTTACAGTAGAATATCACAACATAGTAAAATAAATACAACCCCATACAAATTTTAAAAATAGATATCCATTGAAAATAAATAAATATGGTGTCACCCTTACTAAGATTTCTCTTAAAATAAAACAACACAATTATGAGTAAATGAATTTTTAAAGAAAACCCATTACACCAGAATATTAAAATAGAATTTAAATAAATAAATTCCATTACATGAATTGTATAAAATCATCTTCTGTTGTTGCTTCGCACCATCACCAGACTGAGAACTAGATTTCTAAATCAATTTGCTCATTCGTTTAAGGTTTTTATATCCAAAACCTACACTATTTATAAAGTGTAATAAATATTTATTTAATTGGTTTATCTTCGGACCAGAGGTGATTCTCTAAGATTTCAAAACAATGAAAAAATTAATCTTGTAGATAAAGTTGGTGTATATATGTAGGCAACAAATCAAATTGATTCAAAATAAAAATTTAAAAAGATCAAAACAGGATATCCAAATCAGTAGTCAAGAAAACAACAGATCATAAACAAAAGCAAAATAGTATACAACGACTGGAGCACAAATAACTGATGATATCTTTGAAGAAGAAATAAAAAATTAAATGACAAATATAGAAAGAAAATCGGAACCTATAAAGGAAAACACATGCCTACCTCACTAGGATAAAGAAAATATGAGACCCTCAGATCCAAATCTTGATGTTTTCTTTGGAAACCCTAACTACAAGAAAACACTAGATGCTGGATGATGTTTGAGAAACTAGAGGTAGTGGGTTTATGTGATTTGAGTGGGTTTATATGATTTGATCTTTGATTCACCAAGGAGGAGCACCGATAGTGGGTGCCTTCTACGGAAAGCTTCTGATATCATGACAGGTTCGCAAGTGGTTAGGTTTTTTTAAATAGATCAAGACACTTTTATCAGTTCTTTAAAACAAGGGTTGATAAAGAGCCCATTTATCATCGCTTAAGTACTAAGCACTCATAAAAGGCATATTTATCAGCACTAAAAAAACGCTGATAAAGATTTCTTTTATCAACGCTTATTACTTAAGCACCGATAAAGGATTTATAAATATAATTATAAATAAAAAATTTGTAAATATATATATAAATTCTTAATAAATATATATAAATATAGATATAGTAAATATATTCCCTATTTAAATATATTTATTATAATTTTATAATTATTTAAATATATAATTATATAATTATTCTTAAAAAATAATATTTATATCATTATATATATTTAATAAATATATATATAAATATAAATATAATAATTATATTTATTATTGAAGTAAATTTATTATAAATTTAATAATTATTTAAATATATATAATTATTTATTTACAACTATATAAATACTTTAAATATATATATATTTATTTATATTTATAAATATATAATTTTATAAATATATTATGTACATTTATAAATATATTTTGTACATTTATAAATATATTTATTTATAGATATTTTTTACCAATAATTTTTTACAAATATTTTTTTAACATTATTAATATATATCTAATTTTAAGTGCATGCATGTTAAAAATGAGTGAAATTGAATAAATTATAAATAATTACACTTTAAAAATATTGAAAAAATGGATAAGTATTGTGTGTGTGCATTGTATATAAAAATTCATTAACTACGTATATGTGAAATCAATATAACACACATTTGATCTATGTTAAATTGAAAAATAAAACAACATTCAATTATATGTCCATTACTCTATGCAATTAGTCAGTATTTTTAATTCATATTAATTTTTAATTATAAACCACTATTCACTAAATATATGACTATTTAATGTAATGCACATAAATATTTTGTAATATATAAATCATATTTATATACATTAATATATATATTTAATATATACTATTTATTAACATTATCAATAATCATATAATTAATAAAATGTTTAATATTTTTCTCAATTTATTTATTTTTAATTTTTATAAACTCATTTTTTATTTTTTATTTATTTAATTATTTCATTTTATTTATTCAAACCTTTATCAGTGCTAAAAATATAGTTTTGATAAAGGGTACCTTTTATCAGCACTAAAAATAAAGCACTGATAAAGGATACCCATTATCAGCGTTAAAAATGAAGCACTGATAAAGGAAACCATTTATTAATGCTAAAAATGAAGCACTGATAAAGGTAACCTTTTATCAGTGCTAAAAATAAAGCGCTGATAAAGGGTTAAATTTATCAGCACTTTCTTTAGTGCTGATAAAGATTTCATTTATCATCACTTTTTTCTAGTGCTGATAAACACCCATGTTGTTAAATACCTGTTTTGTAGTTCTCTATGAGCAATGTTTCCTCAATTCCATCTTCCACTACAATCACCTTTTCTTCCTTTGGTTTTCCTTTTTATTTAGATACATTACTCCTTGAATCAAGACATTAAAAGATGTTTCTACAATGTAACTAAATATTCTAATATAATGTTTTTCTTGTCTCAATAATCTCCTCATGCTCTTTGAATTTGGTGTCATACTCCTTGATCTCAACTTCATTGATTGTAATGTACTTCAAGAGTGTGTTTATCCTCTCTTCATGTGCAAGTTAAGCTTACATCCATTTAAGTTCATCATTGTGTTCATTCCTATAGTCACCTTGGTATTTCCAAAAATTGGGATAACCTTTGTAGAAATAATTGTCGGTGTTGATCCATTGTGGAGTATGGTGTTCATCATATCCTTGAAAATATGAGTCACCCCATCCTCTTCCTTGCTACACCCACCATCCATAATTTGTTTTTTCCCATAAAGTTGACTCCGTTTGGTACCCACTGTACTTTGATAATGGTGTGGCATCATATACTTTCTTCATACACACCACTATGAACCCCATGCATGTAATAAGGAAAAAAAAGAAAAAGATAAACTAAAACCAGGAAACATAAATGAGGTAAGAATATACTTAACCTAATTAATTAATTCATAGACCATCATTGGTTTTTATTTATTCCCCAAACACAGAGCCAAAAACTTGACACGCGCTGATGGCGTTGTTATTCCGATGGGATTTCAAAGTTTAGAATTTATTTTAACCAAACCTACACTAATTACAAAAGTTTAGAATAATGGAAATTACAGGGTCGATCCCATGAGGAAACATGAATCCCAATGATAATATTAAAACCAATTGTTACATCTCCTTAATCTTGCCATGAAATTAAGAATGAAATTAACTAAAATATATTAAATTAACTCAATTAAAATAAACATGGACTAATCTTAAACTATACTTAAACTAAGTTAAATAGGACTAAGAGAGGGGAACTGATTCCAGAGGATGATTGTGCTTTTCCAAGAAATATTCCACTTCACTCATGAACTAAATCTAATTAAATTTTGAAAGAATACTTGAAATTAACTAATCTTACCTTTTGACATAGAATATAATACTTAGGACAACCAACCCCTCTCTCAAGGTGATCTAGCTAATGTAAGTGTAGTGGGTTGGATCTCTAAGAGAAAGTTGATTTTAGGTCAGCTCTCGCTTTCCACTTCTCTTAATTGCATTGGGTGTCATACCCTAATCATTATTGCTCACTATAGGTGATTAAGGGATAAAATAAACATTAGATGCGATGAAATACAATATAATTTAGAAGAATTCATGAATGAAAAGGAATCTAAAACATGTTGAACACGTCTCCTTAAAATCAGAACCACACTCTTCTGCAAAATCATCCACACATGGTCAATGGTTCATCGACCATAAAAAAATCAAGCATAGACGACGAAATAGAAATTATTAAACTAAAAATAAAGTTATATCACAAATATAGAAAACTTAATTCAATTATAATAAATGTTGGGAAAAAATCCCTTAAGGTAACATTGCATCATTTTTGGGTTGTTTGTATTTGTTGAAAAGGTGTGTTTCCATGGTGAATTTTCAACTTCCAGAGATATTATTAAAAATTCATGTTGACAAAGAACCATGAAAAATTAATGGATGATGTAGAGGTGGTATAAAAAGAACAGATACAAGGTGACGTCATTTTCTTGTGTTTTCCAAATTTTTGGGGTCCAAAATTTGGAGTTTGGATAACATTACGAAATATGGATTTCCTTGAAGATCTCATAAAAATATGGAAAAGACATGAGTTTTGAGAATATGGACATCATGAAGAGTACTTTGCGAAGGATCAAATAAAGATGACAGTGATCTATACAATTACGATGATCTTTGCAAATGGAAGAGGTGAAGAGCATTGTGAGTGGATCATTGCGACGACACAAAGGTTTTGATGGAAGATTTGTGATTATGAGAGAAGAAGAATCACTGTAGTGAAAAGGATTTGATGAAATTATATGCAATTATGATAATCATTTCAAAGAGAAAATATATGTGGAGCTTCGCAAAAAAGGGAGTATTGCAATAGAAAAGCGCAATCTTTGCGAAATGGTGCTGACGTGGCTGGAAGGTTCTGTAGTCAGTGAGAAATGACTATAAATAGGCCTATACCCCCTTGAGAAGAGTATATAGATTCAATTAAAATCTCAAGGCTCTCAAATCGTGAAGGAGGTTCATGGAGGTAGTGTGCTTCGTGAAAGTAAGGTAATTTGCAAAGGTTAGTTGAGCTTTGTGAAAGGAAGGTGCTTCATGGTGGCTAATTGAGCTTCGAAAAAGAAGTGTACTTTATGAAGTCTTGTCCAAGCTTTCAAAAATAGGTTTACTTTGTGAAGTCCAGGTTGAGATTTATGAAATTTTGAGATTTACAAAAAGGCAGGAACTTCAGGAAGGATTATTTGAGCCTTTCGAAATAAGAAGCTTCACAAAGCCAGTGTTCTTTGTGAAATTAGTTCAAAAGGGATTTCCTAGTATTCTGTGGAAAAGTGGAATTAGTCAGTGGATGAAAGTGAGACTTAAACATATCATCTACATACAATGGAGGATGAATTTATTACTTATGATGAATAAATCTATAGGTCTATAAACTGTGAGTGGATCTTCTGAAGAAGCAGTGAGCACACTTTGGTTGAAAGAGAACTGAGCTCTCAAATTGTGATTGGTTGTAAACCTGGAGGGATAGTGAGTCCACTACAAACATTGTAAATAAAAGTGCAATTTTAGTGGATTTTTTACATCGGAACATCTCTATTGTATACTCCTTGGATGTAGCCCAGTGAGGGTGAACCAAGTAAAATCATTGTGTCCTGTGCATGATTTAATTTCTGTTCATACCTTGCTACGGGAAAGAGAGAGAAGAGAGTTTTGTTTAACAATGAAACAAGATCAAAAGGGGCAGTTGTTTTAATCTGTAATACCCTAATTCACCCCCTTTCAGGGTATTTTACCTTTTAGACCTAATAATAAACAACCAAATTGCGAATTTCAATGATTACACAATGAAAAAAAATGAAACAACATAGCAGCTCAAGTGGTGTAGAATCCACTCTCACCTAATCCTCCTTAAAATGTTAATACTCCCAAATGAAGTGTGTTTCTTATTTTATTATTTAGGGGTAAATTCATCCACTCCTTCAAAATTGATATGAACCTCCTAAAAAATATTCATGAAAATCCAATAAAATAGGAGTTCATTATTTTAAAACTTTTCTAACTTAGATCCTTTTGCGATGCGGTCAAGGGAACTATGTAGCCTTTTCCTTCCAAAGTTACAAAATCTACCTTCCTATGGTAAAAGAGTCATTCCCATTATGAACCTACCATATCATAGTTACCATCACCTTTGAAAATCTTAAAATCATGCATGCAACGGCCAACCTTCTCCCCATAGATATTGAGGTCAGTAGACTCCTTCAAACTTTCTTCAAACTAGACTGCAACATAGTAAAAGGATGATAACGTAGTCTCCTATAGAAATCCCGAGTATAATAATATTGAGACACTACTAATTTTGAACCTTACATAGCCTATCAAGACCCTATAGTGTAACCATGAATTTCCATGAACAATATTTTATTTAAAACTCTCTTACAGTGCACCCACTGGGCCACAACACAAAGGAAGTGGCGATGAATCATCCTTCATTTCCTTAAACTTTGGGCTTACTAAGGCTATAGTATAATAAAAAACCATGATGAATTGGATATAAATGTTGATATATGTGGTTGACTATTCCATATACCCATGGATACACTGTAGGGACCTTAAAAAATCCAGTGGCCTGAGCTTCCATTTTTTTACCGACCATGGAATTCATTGGCATAGCTTGGTGGCTATAGTGAAATAATGGTGGTTGTAAGTAGTTTTTTAATCATAGGATGGTTCCACCCCTATTCTTTTCAAATGGGTATGGTTAAGGAATATGAGGTGGGTGGCCAACCCTACCTTCTGAGCTGCAACATGGGAGGAGCAGGGATGTGGAGATTTCTTATAAAAGATAGTGGCTTCCCATGTCTCCAGCACTTACAATCCGAAGAATCATCTCCTTTAAAGATATGTGTATTTCGTGAGGTGGTTTCCCCACCTATTAAATTGAGATATTCACAAGTTTTTTCTACTTATAATAGTGAGAGAGTGTGTACCCACTTTTACCCATAGTGATCCTTTTATTTTCCCATGGTTTTTTACCCCTTTCATTTTGGGGGTTTTCCATGTTACATTTGGTGTCCTTTTATTTATGTATTTTCACTTTATTTTATCTTGTGATTATCACTAAACTGGTGGTCTAATCATTTTTCATTCCCAAAAATTGGTATCATAGGGAAGGTTATGGCCTGGTGATGTTCACATTTTCAAGTATTAATAATTCTCATAAATTTTAGTATGCTATGTGATTTTGAATCTAGTTTATCTTTCACATTAAAAAATTATTGAAATTATTTAATACATCATTGTGAAATTGAGGCAGTTCTGTACTGATGGTGTGTCTAAATGGCGGTTAATTTTGAGATCTAAAAATTCAACGGGAATAATTTTTCATTGTGGAAAATAAAGATACATGCAGTTCTATGGAAGGATAATTTCCAACTGGAAATTGATGAAAGACTAGTAGATGTGATGATAGAGAATGATTCTAGTGGGAGCTAGAATCATGACTTGGGTAGAAATATGGAAAGTACTTCTGGAAAGGGATACATTTTTGTCAGTGAAGTAGCAGCGACTGTTGGAAGCATGAAGCATCTCAATGAAGCATGAATAATCGACTCAGGAGCAACATGGAACACAAAATCTTGATAGGAATAGTTTGACTAGTATAAAACCATCCTAGAAGGACTTGTGTACAGGGGGAATAATCACACCTTGAAGATCATTGGAGTAGGTACCATCAAATTGAAGACACATGATGGTATTGTTCAAACCATCCAAGGAGTACGTCATGTGAAGGATCTAAAGAAGAACATATGTTAAACATACAAGGAGGAAGAGATAGTTGTCGCATCAACTACCTTGACGGAAGAATTGAAGATGTTATAGAATTGAAATCTTGTCCATATGTTAAAATGAGTATTGAATATTATTTCAGTGTAGAAGTTGTTTCCTGGGCTTACAAAGGTATCCTTACCATTTTGTGAGCATTTTGTTATGATTAGGAAACACAAGTTAAATTTTGGGACGTCAACAGAAAGAAGCAAAGAGATCTTAGAGTTGGTCTATTTCTACATTTAGCAAGAACTGGTTATATCCTTGGGAGGAGCAAGGTATTTTATATCATTCATTGTTGATTTTTCCATGAGATGTTGGTTGTACCCAATCAAGAGGAAAGAAAATGTTTTTGAAGTCTTCAAAACATTCAAAGCACAGAAGGATCTTGAATCTGATTAGAAGATCAAGTGTTTGAGGACTGACAATGGTGGAGAATATACAAGAAAGGAGTTTGATACTTTTTTTCAATAATAATACATCAAGTGATAGTTCATAGTGGTATACACTCCCCAAAATAATGGAGTGGAAAATAATATTAATAAAACCATGTAAGATAGAACAATGGCAATGTTGAAGACCGTAGGAATTTCCAAAACATTTTGGACAAAAGTAGTGAGTACCACCTTTTATTTAATAAACTAATCTCCTTCAATGGAGATTGATCTGAAGACACTGATAGAGATGTAGACCAGTAAACCCACTGATTATTCTCAGTTACATACTTTTGGTAGTTCGGTATATGCGTTGTTTAATGACCAAGAAAGATCAAAGTTGGATTCGAGATCTAGGAAATGTATCTTATTGGGGTATGATGATGGTGTGAAGGGGTATCGTTTGTGGTATCCTACTTCCCGCAAACTTATCATCAGTAGAGATGTCATTTTTTTAGAATAAAAGGTGTAAATGATAACTAATCAAGACATGGAGATGGAGAATACAGAAACTAAAACAGTCAAAGTAGAGGAAAAATCAAAGGAAGAACTTGTTTCCTATAAGGCATTACCTGAGCATAAAGATCAAGTACCGGTTGAGTCTAGAGTACGATGGTCAACTCAGGAGAAAAGAGAACTAGTATAGAACTTAGACTATGTAACTGAGAGAAATATTTCATACTGCTTATTGACGGAGGATGGAGAGCCATATTCTTTTGTGGAGGCGACCCAGAGTCTAGATGTATCCTCATAGATGGAATCAATGCAGGAGGAACTTGAATCCCCACACAAGAAAAAGACTTGGGATCTTGTTACATTACCTCATGTAAGTAAGTCTATTGGAAAAAATGGGTCTTTAAGATCAAGCGGGATGGAAATGACAAGGTGGAAAGATATCGTTCATGAATGGTGGTCAAAGGATATTCTCATAAGGAAGGTATTGATTTCAATAAAATATTTTATCCTATTCTTAGACTGAAGAATGGTTGGATAGTTATGGTGATGTGTGATACATACATATTACATCTAGAGAAATTGGATGTGATGACTGTTTTCCTCCATTGTGATCTTGATGAAGAGATCTATATGCTCAAACCAGAAGGTTTTTCAGAATAAGGTAAAGAGAACCTGTTTTGCAGGTTGAACAAATCTATGTACAATTGCAAATAGGCACCAAGGTGTTGGTATAAGAGATTTGATTCCTATATCATGATACATGGATACAACAGACTTCATTCATATCATTTTTCATATTTCAAGGGTTTGTATGGTAATGATTTCATCATTATTCTATTTTATGTGGAAGACATGTTGATTATAGGCCCCAATAATGATCAGATCTAAGAGACGGAGGCACAATTTTATAGGTAGTTTGATATGAAGGACTTGGGACAAACAAAAAATATTCTTACAATAAAGATTTACTGATACATAAATAATGGGTATATTTGGATATCATAGAATAATTACTTACAGAAATTCTTGAAACGCTTCAACATGCAAGACTATAATCCAATATCTACCCCACTTCCCATTAATTTCAAGTTATCCTCTATGATGAGTCCTAATAGTGAATTAGAGAGGATGGAGAAGTCTTGAGTACCATATGCATCAGTAGTGGGTAGTCTGATGTCCTCTATGGTTTTTACTAGACTAGACATTGCACATGTAGTGGGAGAAATTAGTCGGTACATGGAGAATCCAGTACAAGAGAATTGGATCACAGTTAACATGATCTTGAGTTACATAAAGGAGACCTAAAATGTTGCATTATGTCATGGATGATCAGATTTCACTATCAAAGGCTATGTTGATTCAGATTTTGTAGGAGATTCTGACTGGAGGAAATCCACCACTAGTTATGTGTTTACTCTTGCAGGAGGATCTGTGAGCTAGATTTCAAAGTTACAGTCAGTTTTGGATTTATCCATGATGGATGCCGAGTACATGGAAGCTATAAAAGCTTGAAAAGAGTTAATTTATATGAGAAGGTTTTTGGAGGAGCTCAGACATAGACAGGTGTAGATTTCATTGTTTTATGACAGTCAGAGTGCCTTACAAATTACAAGGAATCCATCTTTTCTTTCCAGGACAAAGCAATTTGGTGTACAATATCACTTTGTCTGAGATGTGGTGGAGGAAGGAAGTGTGGAAATGTAGAAAATTCACACTAAAGAAAATATAGAAGATTGTATAGTGAAGGTGATTAACTCTAATAAGTTCAGATAGTGCAGATCCTTGAGAAGCATTACAGAGACTTGAGCAGCATGGTTTGGCAGATAGAAAGGTTGCATGGAGACGTGATTGGTTTGAAATAAAATATCTAAGTAGGATATGTGTAAAAAAAAATTTAATTAGAGGATGGTGACACCCTTATTTTGTTCGAAGGGGGAGGGTGAAGGAAAATGAGGTGGGTGGCCAACCCCACCTTCTAAACTGCAGCGTGGGAGGAGTACGGGTGAATCTTTCCTATTAAAGGCAGTGGATTCCCCTAGCTTCAACACTTACAATCAACAACATCATATCCTTTCTATATATTTGTTATTTCGTGATGCAGTTTTCCCACCTATTTAAGTGATATATTTATGAGAGTTTTCTCCTTGTAATAGTGAGGGAGTGTGTACTCACTTTTACCCATAGTGATCCTTCTATTTTCCCATATTTTTTTACCCCTTTTATTTTGGTGGGTTTTCCATGTTACATTTGGTGTGCTTTTATTTCCACATTTTTTCACTTTATTTTATCTTGTGATTATTTTTGCACTAGTGGTCCAATCATTTTTCAGTCCCAACAGTGGTGACATCGCAAGCAATGATGATGGTGGGTTCTGGTGGTTGCAGCGGTGGTCAGGTGAGTTGGGATGACAAGAAAGGATGACAGATTCTGTATGATGAAGGAGACGTAGGATGGTATTGATACTAAATCATTTTTGTTAATGATAAATAATTTCTAGACACACCTCATCCCATATCGATTGTGTAATGGTTCTGGATCCACTTAATAAGAGAATATGTGGTATGAACTGGCATTAAAGTATAACGGAGGCTGGAGGACCCATATTTTCATCAGTGCTGCCCCACATCGGGGAAGCTATCCTCTCTTCTCCGTACAGATTCTCCTCCCGTGTGTCGGTGCCTATGATTTTACATGTTCAAACTCTCCTACCCTTTCACTAAACCATGTAGGTGAAGATATCCTCCCGTCTCCAGACAGATTCTCCTCCTGTGCATCGGTGACTATGCTTTTGCATGCTCAAACTCTCCTACCCTTTCATTGAACCATGTAGGGGCCTTCCACACTTTCATGGATTCCTTTAGGGACTATGATTTTTCATGCTCAAACTCTCCTACCATTACACTAAACCATGTAGGGGCCTTCCACACCTACATGGATTCCTTCAGGCTGGCTAAGTGGCTTGAACCTTGGTTGAGGGTTGGCTAGGTGCTGACCCAATTTTTTCACCTTTCTTCTTCTCAAGATTTATCCAAATTACAATATCACAAAAAATTCATAAAACTTCACAAAGTCATTCATTCCACCTAAAAATAACCAAAATAAAACCAAAACACAATTTAATAATATTTTATCTCATAAATAATTAAAACAATAATAATTAGACATAAATAGAAATTAAATAAAAATAATAACGAGGAAATCAAATATAAAAATTAGAGTCATAAATCTCCGCCTACCACACAAGTCACATGTACTCATTATCCTCCATCACATCCTGAATCTTCAAGAATTTATTTAATTTCAGCGCCCCATTCTTCTCCTTTTATTTTTTCCACATGTACAACTCGAAGGCTGTGATTGGGAATCTCAAATCTCCTAGATTGCTTGAAATTCTCCCAAAATATCCATCTTCTTCCTTTGGATGCATGCTGTGTGGATTGTTTGAAATATTTTTCTCCAATTTTATCGAGTAGTGAGAATTGGTTTTATTTTTATTTTCGGTCATATTTTAATGTTTTGGAAATTTTCAAATTTTTATCCCCACTTCAAGAATTTTGGCTAAGTCATTGTCCAATTGTATTAATGGTAGTCATGGTCAATTGAATTGAATGTGTAGTCAATCTAGGGGTACAATAGGTCATGTGGTCTCTTAACAAGTATTGTTTTCTGAGTAGAGAAGTCAATCATAAATGATCATGTAGTTAATTTACTCGTGCATCTAATTGAGATCATTGTGTGGTCACTTCAGTGTAAACATGTGATGGATTAAACCCTTGTGGTTGATCAGATCTATTCCAGTGATTGATCCCTATAAGGTTGATTGTAATTCCCATGAGGTCACTTTAAATATTATTGTCATTTGGTATCAATGTGTGGTCAATTCAACCCTTTTCCAAATTTTCAGCATGGTTGGTCGAGTCTTCACTTGCAGAAGGTTCAGCGCATGGACAATCCTGGAACGATAAGTCATAATCTCTTAATGAAGTCAATTGAGAGTCTCACGGTATATCAGAATTAGTATGTGGTAGCTTTATTCCTTTTCTAAATTTTTAACACAATCAATTGTGTACTTGAAAGGCATGGTTGATCTGTCGTTTGGTAACTTGCGAGGCATGATCACCTATCTTTACCATTTTTTCTAGTCTCGACTTTCACACCGTGAAAACAAAATTTATTCAATGAACTCTTTGTTCTGGTTCTTTCTAGAATCAAATAAAATAATTATAATTGGATTAAAAAAAATTAACAATAAAATCCAATTCTACAAATCAATATATGAATTTCCCATTAAAATGAAAAATTAAATAAATCATTAAAACCCACATTTTTATTAATTTACCCATTAAGCTCCATATTTCACAAAGTAAAAAAATAAATGATTTATCTGGGTTTGTTGAAGATTATGGGGTTAATTTTTATTGAAAATAAGTTCAAAATTAGGATAAATTCTCTCTCATCACTCCCCCACACTTACATTATTTCACTCCCAGAAAACAAAAAAATTGTTTTTATTTAAAGACATATGTACTTCCTAGACTTAAGTACACAAACCCAAGAAGAATAAAATCACATATTCACCTATTATTTTAATTATCATGCCTCCTCTATGAGTTCAATTCACTACCTCACTTAAATTATAACACAAGTTACAAATTGAAGTTGAAAATAGATTAGATCCTAGTGAAATAAAAATTTAATCAAGTGGAAGTTTTCCTAAATCCCTCTCCTCAGAACTAATTGTAATATTCAAGGCATAGAAGCAATTCTTGGGAAGCTAGATCGTAGGTATCTCTAACTCTTATTTTATAGCTAACACTACTACACATATTCCCTTTAACAACCCATAAAATAGCTTTTAACAGCACTAAAAAAGCACTATTAATCTCAGTGATGATAGGGGGTCCCTTTTATCAGTGCTAAAAAAGTGCTGATAAAGGGGTTTCTTTATCCATGCTAAAAAATGATGATAAAGGCCTTATTGTCTGTAATGTGCTGTTAATATAACAGTACACACAACAAAAACCTATAAAAACCTATATTTTAAAACAATGAAATATACATTTAATGTGACACCAAGAATACAAAAATTTCCACCCCTAGTATATACAAAAAAACACTGCTATATACATTTCCAATAATGTTTTAAATAATTATATATACAATTACCCAAAAAACATTTAAAAACAATAATGTTTCATATTTTGACACCCAAGATCCCCTCTCAAAAATGTCTTCCCATGGTATCAGTTTTCAAGAAAATAATCTCAGCCTGAGAAAAATATTCCACCTATATAAAAAAACAAATATTATGTTAGTAATACTATATAGAAAAAAATTAAACATTAATATGAAAGAATAAATTAATAAAATGTCAATATTTAATAAAAATGACACATTTTGGGTTATAACGGTCACATTGTGCATACTATTGAGGTAGAGTTGATTCCTACATGTCATAAATGAGTTATGGATCATTTTCCTAAAATATCAAAATAATATGAATGCATTTTCTCAGTTTTAAGTATGTCACTTGTTTGTTTACTAAAATTAATGTCAATTTTAAATAATGACACATTTAGAGTTATACCGGCCACACCGTGCATCATATTTACGTGAGGTTTATTCCTATACATAAAAATGACTTATATATCGTTTACCTAGAGTATCAAAACAATCTGAATATGTTTACTCAGTTTTCAGTATGCCCGTTTTTTTTACTAAAATGTCATTTCAAACTAGAAACTGGTATTATGAGTCATATCGGTCACATCGTGCGTTGGTTTGATGTGATAATGCTTCATACATGTCACAAATGACTTATTAATCACTGTCATAAATTATAAATACAGTCATAGTGTGTTTTACTAGTTTTCATTGAGTGACACATTTTAGACTAAAATGTCAATTTTAAACTGATAACAAACACTTTTAGTCATACTGGTCACACCATACATCATATTGAGGTGGGTTTGATTCCTACATGTCAAAAATGACTCAAGGATCATTTTATTAAAGTATCAAAACAATCCTAATTCATTTTCTAAGTTTTTAGTATGTCACCTATTGTTTTTACTTAAATTCGTGTCAATTTTAAATAAAAAGAGACACTTTGAGTGATACCAGCCACACGGTGTGTTGTATTGAGATGAGACTAATTCTTACACATCAAAAATGACTTATAGATCTTTTTCCTCAAATATCAAATCAATTCAAATGCATTTTCTTGGTTTTCAGTATGTCACTTGTTATTTTTACTTAAATTATTGTCGATTTTAAGTAAAAAGTGGCACTTTAAGTGATATCAACCACACTGTGCATCTTATTGAGGTCAGGATATTTCATACACATCGAAAATGACATATAGATCGTTTTTATAAAGTATCAAAACAATATTAATGTGTTTTCTTAGTTTTTAGTATGCTGGTTGTGTTTTTTTACTAAAATGTCATTTCAAACTAGAAACACGTATTATGAGTCATACCAGTCATATCATGCATCAGTTTGATATAAGACTGATTCATACACATCAAAAATAAATTACGAATAATTTTACTAAATTATCAAGATAATTAGAGTGCATTTTATTGGTTTTCATTGAGTGACATGTTTTGAACTAAAATGTTAATTTTAAACTGATAACAGACACTTTTAGTCATACCAGTCACACCATACATTGGATTGAGTTGGGTTTGATTCTTACTGGTCAAAAATGACTCATGGATCATTTTACTAAAGTATCAAAATAATACGAATGCGTTTTCTCAGTTTTCAGTATGTCACTTGTTCTTTTTTACTTAAATTAATGTCAATTTTAAATAAAAAGACACATTCGGAGTTATATTGGTCACACCGTGCATTCTATTGAGGTGCGGTTGATTCTCACACATCAAAAAAATTTCATGGATCATTTTACTAAAATATCAAAACAATCCAAATGTGTTTTCTTAATTTTGAGTATGTCATTTATTCTTTTTACTTAAATTGATGTCAATTTTAAATAAAAAGAGACATTTTGAGTGATATCAGTCACACCGTGCACTGTATTAAGGTGAGGCTGATTTCTATACATCAAAAATGACTTATAGATTCTTTTACTAAAATATAAAAAACAATACAAATGCATTTGTGTAACGACCCAGACCCGAACACCACCCGAATAGTGCGATGCGGGTCGGGTGTTACGACCTTAGGCGCACCTCCCCGAATGCCAAAGGCTGCCGACTAGAAGTGAGGGTATGATAGGTATAGTGTGGAGGATATACCCTCTCAGAGGAAAATAATGGTACTGGTCTGAGAAATAATATATAAAACATGCAGTGGAAATAAATGACTAGGCAGACTCGAACCAAACCCGCATAGTGGAAGTACAATCAATAGCAACAAACAACGGAAGCAATAAATATAATCAACAGCAGCAGAAATTAAATAGAACATCATACTAAACACCACTTGTAACCACTAAACAAACCAATCATGCGTCTATAGCAAGTCAAAAAATAAAAAGGGCGGCAATGGCTAACCAACAATAGCTGCAATTTACAAAGTAAGCATGCCAATATAGAAAAGAAAGAAAAAATAAGGTAAACTCTATCTAGGAAATACCTCAAGGTACATACCATATCCATGAAACAACTAATGCAGTCTAGCTCCTGAAGCTGACCTCTTTCCTGCACACAAATCCATAAAGTCTACACGCATCCCGAAGGGCCCGTGCATGGTGTGAGACAAATCTTAGTAGGATACCACTCAACGGTGCGTACCAAATATAAGTGTTTAAGAATGTATGCAGTTATAAGGAAAACAATAAACAATTCGATGCACAAATAAACATAAACTCCACTGGTTCTTAGCAGCCACCATGAGGTGTCACCTACTTCGGCCAATGCCGAAATCTCTTTCATGTAACCGGCACCATGTGCCACCTGACACCTCATGTCTCAAGTACCGACGTCCCGAAGGCACGCCCAAATAGTAGTAACCTGGAGGAACAATGATGCTTGTCCTCAAATAAGTAACCATAGGTATAGCAATGTCTTTCCTCAAATAAAGTAACCAGAGGGACAACTATGTCTTCCCTCAAATCATGTAACCGGAGGGACATCGATGTATGCCCTCAAATCACGATGAGCCTCTTCCACCAACCCGATAGCCTCAATGATATACCTTGAAGGCTCCCCACATTCCACGTGGCTTCATAAAACAAGAACCCCCAAAACAATAGTACCTAAACCGCAACTAACAGGGGACTCTACCCACATAAGTGGTCAAAACCACCTCATCACAGAGTCTCTCTATGTGCACACTGCTCAAAGTTCCGAGTGAGCGGTAATCACAAAAATAGTACCCAAGACATAACATCTCTAACACCTCATTCCCTTGCGACCATGTCGCTCAAGTCTGATGGCCTCGCCATCCAAGTAACCTAGGCCATGCCCAACCTCATAGTCACACTACCTCAAACCGACACCCATGATGCCCAATCCTGTGGTCAAAACCACCCAATGTAATCTAGGTCAAGCCCAACCTATGATCAACATCACTCAAGAATATTCGGGCCATGCCCAACACAACCCAAAGGGGTTACATCACATGCAATTCAACAATTACATATATAACCAAAAGAATCACTTTTAAACAGGTAAAACAAACTAAACAGTTGAAATACACCAACCAAGTGTTGTCTCATACCAACACTGAGATCTTTAAAGCCTCTAAAAATTCGTATCATACCTTATCAAATTAAACTCAACAGTTTAAACTAAATAATTAATTTTAACGTATTTTGGAATACCCGACCAAAATTCCCCAATTGAGCAACGACCCCTCACCTGACCCCGCTCAAGAAAAACAGGTAACAAGGCATACACAAAGGCATACCATAGGTCAAATAAACAATTTAATATGCAATAATAGGTAAAATAGGGTCATGATCAAAATACTAAAAAACACGCAAAAGGTCATGCCACCCAAAAGTCTGCGAAAACATAAAAAGAGGTATACACCACATACCTCATACTAGTATGATGATACTATTCTGATAACAACCTCCAATTAGGTCTAAAACGTGGTAGATATACAAAAGAATCAAAACCTCTCAAACCCCTATAACTCGTCTTAGAATAGAAATCAAGAAGAACGACTCAAGAGGAATCAAGGCCTTACCGAGGGGGTTCTACTACATCTGACGCTGATTGAAACATAGTTCGGATGGGTGATCGGGAGAAAAAATGAGCTCTGTCCGACTCTCCCTGCTCAAACCCATCTAGGGTTTGGGTTTCTGCCTCAAAATGAGGCTACTGCCCATTTTAGCAAAAAAAAAAGAAAATACACTACGTGTACATAGGACTACATGCAGTGTGTATCATTTTACTATTTATATAATTGCTAATATTTTGCTGAGGACTTGCCGAAATGACTACACAGCATGTACCTAGTGGTACACGGCGTGTACTTCTCTACCCGACCGACATCCCCAAAACACCACGTATATCCCCATACACAGCTCCTCTACACGGTGTGTAAAAATAGTAAACAGTGTGTACTTGCTAAAATCTCTCGACCCGGCCAACATGACTACATGCCATGTGTGGACTTTACACACGACTACAGTACATGATGTGCATTTAAGGTACATGATGTGTAATCTAGAAATTTCCAGAAACTATCCAGTTTCTCAAGTTTTCTCAGAAACAAGTAAAAATTCAGATAGGGTGGGGATTTTGACCTGTTCTAAAAACTTGGGTTCTTATAATCTCCCCACCTTAACATAGCTCATTTCCGAGCTATCAAACAAAACCCGAAGATGGCACTGAACATACCACCCCGATAAAGGTAACCCGGACTCCCTCGGTCTCAAAGGTTCTGGCTAAATTCCTCAAGGGGCCCACCACCTTAGGAACTTCCTAACTCGGTCTCAACCCTACAAAACTCAAACCAAGAAAAGGTTCACTAACCTGTTTTTGGAATCATGGTTCTCTCATGACGCATTGTCACTCCTGCGCCTCATTGGTGCTCCCGTGTCGTTTCCAAAACCCAAACGTATCCCGCACCGCATCGGTGTCCACCTCCACGAGGTCCTGCATCCCATGTATGTTTAAAATGAACCTAGTGCCTAGAACCATGAGTAACCTGCATCCTCGATGCTCGGATTCCCATGAAACCTCAAGTAACATGCATCCTCGATGCCTCGATGCCCAAGGCACCTCAAGTAACTCACATCCTCAATGCCCCAATGCCCACAACACCTCAAGTAACCCGCATCCTCGATGCTCCTGATGCTACGCGTCTCATATATATATATATATAAACATCTATTAGGCATCTGATATGGCGCCAATCCCACTAACCAGTATCTAGTCAGTCCACATAAATCCTATTCACCTCATGCACTCAAAATAGAAATGCCTCAACACATCATGCCAAAAAGAAAACAATAAAGTCACAACCACACTCATGGTGTACCTATAACCGTCGTCGATTCACCAGCCTGCTCAGCCACTGGAAACTCTATGGCATGAACCTGGCCTAAAGTACAGCTACCTGATGCCTGACCTCCCTGCGGTGCTACTCTAGTCACCGGCCACTGACCCCTCAGCTGGGTCCCGCAGCCTCTGTCACATCCTCCGTCTGTTGCTGAAACTCAAATACCCTCTCCTGGTACCGAACCTGAACCAACTCCAAATGCTACCATTTGTCCTAGTCCCTGCCTTCCAGTTGTCTGAGTAGGCTTCCTGCAGAACCTCTCAAGATGCCCGACCTTTCCACATGCCCAACACTCCTTTGGAGGTCTATCGCACTGAGTCTGAACATTCCCTGGCTATCCACACTGAAAGAAAACCACTGAAGAAATACTACGAGGTGGTCAAGTTGAGTCCTTGTCCTGATTGCCCTGCTAGAACTCATCCCTTCCTCGCTTCCTGTTATCTGATACATCACCTGAAGTCATCGCCCGACTAACCTGGGGCCTATCCCTCCGGTTACCCTCTTCTATAAGAACCTGATTCACCGCCTTTGAGAATGAACCCAGCCTGAAGATATTCACCTGTATCTGAATGGCATGTCGTAATCCATCCTCAAAGTTTCTCACCCTTACCATGTCATCGATTACCATTCCAGGTGAAAAATGAGACAACTCAGTGAAATTAGTTGCATAGTCCATGACAGACATGTCTCCCTGCTGAAGGCTCAAGAACTCCTGAGCTCTCTCTGCCCTCAGTGTCTCTGGGTAAAAGTGCTTGAAGAACCTATCCTCGAAGTCTTTCCAAGATAGTCTCTCGTGCCTGTGATCCTGAACCTACACATCCCACTAAAGCTTCTCCAGTCCTCACAACATTTATGTTTCTAGCTTTCCCCTCCGCCCCAGAAGCATCTCGAGCTGCTCGAAGATCATCTGCATGCTCTCTATCCAGTTCTTAACCGCCCGCGGACCACCCTCACCCTGAAAAAGTGGCAGGTGCTGTGAATGGAAATCCCACATCATATATTCCATATATGGATATGTACACTACACACCTATGTAAATCCCCTACATGACACGTACCAGGAAAGCTCGGAGATACTCATCGAGCCATGGTCTGAACGCTGCCAAACCCATTTGTTGTCCTGCCTACACTAGATCCTAGACCTTTTCCTTTCCCTGAGCCTATACCTACGGCTCATGCTCTACCTGCACCGGATCTTGAACCACATCCTACTCCTGCAGCATTGTACCATCTCCTGCATGACGCTGCATCTGAGTTGACTAAAAGGAACCCGCTGAATACCATAAATGGTCAGACATCCCATATATATATATATAACAATATATATTCAACAGGAAATAAGTAAAGAGACAACATAAAACAACTGCCCTTACTATCCCCTATCGTAACCCATGCCCATGGCATCCCAGCCTCATGGCCTCCTTACCTGCCCCTCAATAGAGCCAAGTAGCAAAAGCACCTCAGGCCATGCCCGTCCTGACTACTAACGTTGCCTCAAACTGATAATCGAGTTGCCCAATCCTAATGATCAAAATCACCTCAACCATAGTACCTACCTGCTCGTACAAGAGCCAGACCCAATATCATGCCACATGCAGTTCTACAAATTTACAAAGCATGGCATAACACATTACAATAAACAAGCAATTTGATCAAGAATTTCACCTATTCACATTTCAAAAGAATACAAAGCATGGAAATTTTTATTATTTACATGGCATTATCACTTCATAAAGCATACGTGTAGTTATGAAATTGAAATACCCTAAAATGTGCCTATCAAAAGTCAATAAAACAAGCATTTCTATACCGACCAAGGTCCAATTTCTTTCTCCATTACCTCACCGGGTCAAGTTTCACACATCACAATCAATAACATCACACACCAAGTGAGCCACTGAGGTGGAAATCATATAAATCGTAATCTGAGCAAAAGAAAAATAGCAATTCTCACCCAAGGCAACTTGGTCCATCACTCGTACATGAGGCTACAAGCACTCAATAATAAGCTAGAAACCCAGTTCCAACAACAATCTATCTCTAGTCTACCATATCCCAAACAGTAAAACCAGCAGAAATAAAAAGATAAGTCTCAATATCATTAGTATCCAGCAAAGAAATGCTACTAAATCCCTGTCAAGAACTCCTTTGATACCACTTTGTAACGACCCAGACCCAAACAACCACCCGAACAGTGTGATATGGGTCAGGTGTTACTACCTTAGGTGCACCTCCCCGAACGCCAAAGGCTGCCGACTAGTAGAGAGGGTCTGATAGGTATAGTGGGGAGGCTATACCCTCTTAGAGGAAAATAATGGTACTGGTCCGAGCAATAAAATATATAACATGCAGTAGAAATAAATGACTTATAAGACTCTAACCAAACCCGCATAGAGGAAGCACAATCAATAGAAGAAAACAACAGAAGCAATAAATATAAACAACATCAAAAAAAAGTAAACAAAATAGCATACTAAACACCACTTGTAACTACTAAACAAACCAAGCATGTCTCTATAGAAATTCAATAAATAAAAAGGGTGCCAATGGCTAACCAATAGTAGCTACAATTAACAAGGTAAGTATTCTGATACAGAAAATAAAGTAAAATAATGTAAACTCTAGATAAGAAAGACCTCAAGGTCCATACCATCTCCATGTAACAACTAATGCAGTACAGCTCCTGAAGCTAACCTCTTTCCTGCATGAAAACCAATAAAGTCTACACGCATCCCGAAGGGCCCGTTCAAGGTGTGAGACGAATCTTAGTAGGATACCACCCAAAGGTGCATACCTAATATGAGCATTTAAGTAGGCATGAAGTTATAAGGAAAATAGTAAACAATACGATGAACAAATAAACATAAACTCCACTGGTGATTAGAATCCACCATGATGTGTCACCTGCTTCGGCCAATGCCAGAATCTCTGTCATGTTACCCGGAACCATGTGCCACCTAACACCACATGTCTCAAGTACCAACATCTCGAAGGCACGCCCAAACAGTAGTAACCCAGAGGAACAACGATTCCTGATGTGGCTCTATTTTCACATAGTTTTTCCACATTTTTTATTTAATTTTAAGCAATTTAATTATTTATTTTAACACTTTTTAATAAATAATGGCACTTTTGTATTTTTATCACTAAATTTATTAATTAATCATTTTTTTATAATTAAATATGTGTTTTTAGTCTTTTAAATAGTTTATTTAGTAATTCTAATTATTATAATTATATTAAATTACTTTCTAGTTTAATAATATTAACCTCGTTAACATTTTATTAATTTTAAATGTTTATTATTTAATCAAATTTCATTTTTATTTTCATTAATCTAATTTAGTTTTTTAATTTAAAACTTTACCCTTTAAATTAGATTTATTAAAATAAATTAACTTTATTTATTAACTAGTCTAATTATTATGTTTATTAGATAAGTTAACAATATAAGTTAAAGTTTAATAATAAATGTGTTCTCAACCAAAAGTTTTCATTTTTTTCATTTAATTAATCAACTTAGTTGTCTAAATTTTTTAGTTAATTTTAATCATTTTAACTTCATGTTCGTGGTTAATTCTTTGTATGTGTTTTTCATATATTTAGATATTTAATTAATTAACCTTAATATTTATATTCTTATTTAATAACCAAGTCACTTTTATTTTTAGTTTGTTTATTAATTTATTTAGTTTTTAATTAAGTTAATTTTTTATTCTTTTAAAGTTTAGTTAATTTTTCTTTTGTTTTAATTAATTAATATTTTATTCTTTTTATTATCAGTTTAATATTTTTTTATTGTTTGTAGTTCAATTTGTTCTATCGGTTAGTTGACTAACTGATCTTCTGCAACACACCGATGTTGTGATACACCGATGTTGCGACACACCAATCCATACACCGATTTTTTCTTCCATCATCGGTCTCATCTCATCTGTTTCTCATTTTTTATTTTTAACTACCGGTGACATATTTTATTTAACTACCAATGAGTCCTTTTTTTTATTCCATTGGTGTGTCATACACACACCGATTCCACGTTTCGTTGGTCTCTCACTTCTCACACCAACAATGATCCTTTTCCTACTACCGATCAGTGTCTCGTGTCAAACCGATGGTCTCCCCTACTTCTCACCTTCCGATGCACCTATCCCTCCTTCTTGTATCAGTGAGATAACTCAACTCACCGGTACCTATCCCCATTCTTCATCGATCTCACACCATCGGTCTTACTCCAGCCCTTCCATCCTCACACTGACACTTCCACACCATTTCCTCACACCGACGTAGTGTTGATGTATTCTTCTTCTTCTCCATTCATCACAAACACATACAGGAATAAAATCAGATTCAAACTTCAACAATTTCAATTCAGGCACTCAAAATAGTTTCACTCTTCAATGCTCTTCAATCGAACCAGATTTTAGCAGTAAGATGCTACGCCACCCACCATGAGGAAGAGGGCAGTCACGGAATCCGAGCTCAGTCCCTGATCCACCGTCCATCTAGATTGTGCGCCATCTCTTCCATTTTAAGGAGTTTTTTGGAATCACTATAAGCCACCGGGATGATGTCACTTTGTCAAGGCCGAATCGAAGTGGAGCGAACCCCTGCTTGCCACATATATAGTAGTTAGTAAGAATATAAATAATAAAACTTTGACTAGATTCAACGACAGTTCAGGTAAATTTTTTGGTACCGTTTCCGGGGAAGGCACGAGCCATTCTTTTTCTAAAAAAACTAAAAGAAAAATAACATATTAAAAAAATCTTATTTTTTTTGAAATAATAAAAAATATAAAAAAATATATTTCATTTTCTACTAAATTGCTACTATTTTCTGTATTTTTGAGCTTCTGTTTAGTTCTACTATTGTGCTACTTGAATTTTTGATATACTTTGTATGAGCACAAGACACTCTGATGTTAGTCTAGAGCTACTAAACTTAGAAATAGAAAAACACTTAACTGGTCTAAGAAAGAAAAACAAATTTGAAATGGAAAATCTAGATGAGAGAGTTCCTGCACCTAAAAACTTCCAAAATCATCCATAACTCTTAGAAGAAAATGAAAGGCCTAGGATGATGAAGTTCTAACTTCCTCTAGTTTCAAGCAATCCATCATCCATTTGACTTAGTCCTATAGCCATAATTTATGAGTTGAAACAATCACACAGTTCACTTCTGCCTGAATTTAATGGGCTCTCTAATGATGACTCTCTACCCTTCATTAGATACTTCTATAATACTATTCAGTTGTTACCACTTCTAGGACTCACAGAGAATGAGCTAATAATGAGATTATCTCCCTTTTTCCTTAAAGGGAATGCTAGGAATTGGTTTCTGAGTCTAGATGAGAATACATTTGAAAACTGGGATCAAGTGTACAATTCTTTAATAATGAAATTTTATCCTCAAAGACTGAAAGGTGAACTTAGAACTAAGATAACTAGTTTTTATCAAGAGGATGGAGAAGATTTTCATGAAGCTTGGGATAGATTCAGGGATCTTCTTAGGTAGTGTCCCCATCATCAACTCCCATCTAACCTTATCATGGATACTTTTTATGAAGGGATATCCTCCTCTGGACAGAATCTAGTTGATCAGGGTGTTGGGGGTAATTATATTGACAATACATATGAAGAATTGAGACAAATTTTTAATAATCTTGCACTAAATTCACAACATGAAAATTCAATAAGGAAAATAGTCAATAGAAATGTCAATGTTAACACTGGTTCAATGAATGAAACTCAAATTCAACTTACTGAAATCACTAACCAATTTCAATATTTAATGAACTGTAACTCTAAGAAAATTGTTAATCAACTTGGTTGTCAAAACACTAATCAATCTTTAAGAGAACAATGTTCACAATGTGGTATGTTTGGGCATACTGAAAACTTATATCCTAATTTTGATATGCCAACCCAACAAAAATAGAACTCAAAATTTGTTAACTATGGTCCTATAATTCCTCCAAAAGAATATCCATTTTCAAAAAATTATAATCAAGGTTATAGGAACCATCCAAATTTATCATGGAAAGATCAAGGCCAAATTAAACAATCCACTACCCCTAACTACTCTAACCAACCAAGACCAAAATTTCAAATTCAACAAAGGGGTGAGTCTTAAAATGCACAAGGAAAAAATGATAATCAAATGTCTTTTAAGCTTGATCTAATCTTGAACAAAATTAACTCTCAAGAGGAAAGATACATGACTCGGCTAACTAAACATCAAAATCTATATGAGTCAGATAAAATAAAAAATTAAGTGAGAATGAAAAACATGGAAATGCAACTTGTCCGACTTGATAGAGATTTGACTTCTAGGGAAAAAGGTAGGTTGCCTACTACCACTGAACTAAATCCTAGAGAGAATGTCATCGAGGTAGTAACTATAAGTGGGTTGAATACTCAAACTATTGTTGAAAATGACCATGAAAATTCCCAAAATGAAAATATTATTGATTCTGGTAATAAAAATCTGCTTTATTCACATGTTGGAAATTCACAGAAAGCTGTAGAAAATAAAGGGAATCAAAAATTTTCACCTAAAGAACAAGCTGGAAATTCATTTAAAAATAAAAAGAATAAATGAAAAGAAAAGGTTACAGAATAGGTGAGGGATATACCCACTGTTCTGAAATTTTTTTCCCCACCCATCCCCTTCCCTGAGAAGCTGAAACCACAAAGTAATACTAGGGCTGAACTTATTCAGTTCCTTGGTCTCTTGTCGAAACATCAAGTAAACATTCCATTCATTCAAGCCTTAATTCAAATCCCATCTTACTTGAAATCTATTAAAAAAATTGTTTCTAAAAAAAATACCCTTAAAGAATTTGCTACTTACAGCCTCACTAAAGAGTGCAGTATTGTACTCCAAAAGAAAATCCCACCTAAATTGAAAGACCCAAGTAGCTTTTTCATTCCTTGCATCCTAGGAAATTCTGATCAGCTCAACTGTTTGTGTGATTATGTGCTATCATTAATCGGATCCCTTACTCACTATTTCAATAGTTGAGGTTGGGTGACCTTTAACCCACCACAGTCATATTTCAGTTGGTTAATAGATCTTTCACTCATCCTATGGGTAGGGTAGATGATTTGTTAGTTAGGGTAGGGAAATTGTTTCTGCCTGAAGAATTTCTAGTCTTAGATATGGAGTGTGATCAAGAGGTTCCCATCATCTTGGGTAGGCCCTTCTTGGCCATAAGTGGTGTCGTTATTTATGTCTCTAAGGGTCAGTTAATTTTCAAAATTGGAGAACAACAAGAAGAGTTCAATGTGTTAAAAATGTTAAAGGACCAATTTTTTCTGAAAATTGTTCAATGGTAGAGTCCTTAGAAGATGAGAAATGAATTGGAAACTCTGAAGAATCTGAAAATCAATCCTCTACTGAAGAAAATAATTTAGAAGCTGAAAATCCTATTGAATCTATATTAGAAGTTCAAAATTCTACTCAAATACCGAATCTAGAAAAATTTCCAGAACTGGACAACTGTTCAGTTTCTGCTGTAGTAGAGTCCTCTATTTCTAAATTTAGGAGATTTTTGAGTGAATTTGAGGGTGTTTTTGTTAACACCAAACTTTTTGAACACTTTCATGATATTGCGGGATAATTTTTGAAACAATTAGATGATTTTTATTTGATTAACTTTTTGAATTCTGATCTGGAAAGTCTGGACAGTATGCTGCCCACTTTGGACAACAACACTGTTAATTCTAGAAATAAACATGAATTTGAAAATATTTAATCATTCAATACTCCTTACAAGATATATTTTTAATATATTGGACCTCCTAGTCCTAAGAGTCTTCCTTTGAGTGTAGAACCACCCACTCTTGAACTAAACCCAATCCCTCCTCATTTGAAATATTCATTTCTCAGTGAGAATTCCACTTTTCCTGTCATAATTTCTTCTGAACTGAATGAAAATCAAGAACAAAGATTCTTGAGTGTGTTGAAAAAGTTTAAATATTCCATAGGTTGGTCCATAGCTAAAATCAAAGGTATTAATCCCTCATTCTGCATGCATAAAATACCTATGGATCCTGACCATAAGCCTAGGGTAGAGTGTCAAAAAATATTAAATCCAAACATGAAAGAAGTTGTGAGAGAGGAATTGATTAAGTTACTGGACACTAGAATCATATATACCATTTCTGATAGTGCTTGGGTCAGCCCTTTCTAGGTTGTCCCCAAGAAGGGAGGTTTCACTGTAGTCAAAAATGAAAAGAATGAAGAAATCCAAGTTAAGAAAGCCAAAAAATGGAGAGTCTGTATTGATTATAGGAAGCTAAATGCAGCCACTAGGAAGTATCATTTTTCAATTCCCTTATTGGATCAAATTCTTTAGAGGCTTGCAAGAAATGAATTTTTCTATTTTTTGGATGGGTATTCTGGCTACAACCAAATTCATGTTTCTCCAAAGGATCAGGAAAATACCACTTTCACATGCCCCTTTGGGATATTTGCCTACAGGTGGATGTCCTTTGGGTTGTGTGGAGCTCTAGCCACCTTTAAAAGGTGTATGATGACTATATTTTCATATATTATTGAGAGAATCATTGAAGTTTTCATATATGAATTTTCCATTGTGGGTAGTATTTTTTATACTTGTCTTGGAAATATTGAGTTAATTTTGGAAAGATTCATTGAAACCAAGATTTTTCTTAATTGGGAGAAGTTTCAATTCATGGTCACAGAAGGTATAGTTCTTGGTTATAAGGTGTCAAAGAGAGGTATGGAGTTTGATACTACTAAAGTAGAAGTCATTCAAAAATTGACACCACCTGAAAATGTAAAAGGTGTTAGAAGTTTCCTAGGGCATGTTGGTTTCTACTGAAGGTTCATAATAGACTTTTCCAAAATAACTAAGCCCTTGTGTTCTTTGTTGGTCAAGGATTCACATTTTAACTTTGATGAAAACTATTTAAAATCATTTAATATGTTAAAAGAAAAACTCACTACATCACCCATTATCATTACGCCTGATTGGAAGTTACCTTTTGAACTTATGTGTGATGCTAGAGACATGGCTGTAGGTGCTATCCTTGGAAAGAGGAAAGATAGGAAGTTACATGTGGTAAATTATGCTATTATATTGATATATGAGGCCAAAAATAATTACACCACTACTGAAAAATAATTTATAGTTGTCATTTTTGCTCTTGAGAAGTTTAGAAAGTATTTGTTAGGCTCAAAATTTATTATTTTCACTGATCATTCTGCCTCAAAGTACTTGTTTTCTAAGAAAAAAATAAAGCCCAGGCTGATTAGATGGATTCTATTGCTACAAGAGTTTGATTTAGAGATTAGGGATAAGTAGGGATCTGAGAATTTAGTTTCTGACCATCTATCTAGGATTCCTCTTACTCAATCTAAAGATCCTAGGGAGATAAAATCTTCCATCCCTAATGAAAAGCTACTCACTATTTCTATTAATCAATCTGCATAGTATGCATATTTTTCCAACTTCCCAGCAATAAGTGTCTTTCCCAGAAATATGTCCAATAACCAAAGGAAGAAATTCATTTCTGAGCTTAAATACTATCTTTGGGATAATCCCATGCTATTTAGGATATGTGATGATGGTATTATTAAGAGGTGTGTGCTTGAGGAAGAGATTCTTCTTATCTTAGAGAGTTGTCACTCCTCACCTTGGGGAGGTCACCATGGTGGTGAAATGGCAACTCAAAAAGTCTTAAAATTGGGTTTCTATTGGCCAACCATTTTTAAGGATTCTAGGAGCTATGTTGTTGGCTATAATAGATGTCAGAGGTTAGGCAATGTGGGTAGGAAGAAATAGTTACCCCAAAAAAGAATTATATAAGTTGAAAATTTTGATGTTTGGGGTTTAGATTTCATGGGTCCATTTCCATCATCTCATGGGAATGAGTATATACTTTTTGATATTTATTATGTGTCAAAGTGGGTTGAGACAGTGGCACTGCCCAAAAATCAAGCCAATTTTGTAATTAAATTTGTCAAAAAGAACATATTTTCTAGAATTGGAGTCCCAAAAGCCTTTATCACTGATAATGTAACACATTTTAAGTACTATAAGTTTAAATATTTGATTTAAAAATATGGTTGTGTTCATAAAGTTGGTACTCCTTATCATCCAAAGTCCATTGGACAAGTGGAAATTTCAAATATGGAACTAAAAAAAATACTTGAGAAAAATGTTTCAAGTCCTAGGAAGGACTAGTCTCTTAAATTGGATGAAGATTTATGGGCATATAGAACTAATTTCAAGACTATAATAGGTATGTCTCCTTACAGGATGTTGTTTGGGAAATGTTGTCATCTACCTATGGAGTTGAAACATAAGTCTTATTGGGAAGTTAAGGCTCTGAACTTTGACTTTAAGAGTGCTGGTGAGAGGAGATTACTTGATCTGAGTGAGTTAGATGAAATTAGGAGAGAGATTTATGATAATTCAAAGATTTATAAATAGAGGACTAAAATATTTCATAATTACATCATACAAACCAAAGAATTCAAACCTGGACAGAAGGACCTCCTCTTTAACTCTAGAATTAAGATCTTTTCTAGAAAACTTAATTCCAAGTGGTCTGGACCATTTACTATAGTGAGAGTGCTTAAGAATGGATCTTTTGAAATTATAGGTGAAGAAAAAAAACTCATGTTGGTTAATGGGTAGAGAGTCAAGTTTTATTTTGAGGGAAAACCTAAGGGCTTGGCTACCTTCACAGTACTTGAAAACTATTATTGAATAAAGTCTGGATGAAGACTTTAAAACTAAACACTTCATGGGAGGTAACCCATGGTTCTTTTTGTCTTTATTTTTTTTCATTTTAACCTTTAATAAAGTGCTGCTTTTGTGCTCTTTTTTTGTGAAATTCCTGTTATTTATTTCTCTTGGTTTACTTGATCTGTTTCAGAGTTATCAAGATACTGCTTCTATATCACAAAGGAGTGGGATACCCTAATCGGATCTTTAATGATAAAATTTTATTCGGGTAATTATTCTATTCTTTAGTTTGCATTCATTTTTCTACTCCCTATTCACTTTAATAAAATCCACTGCTAAGTCACAGTTATTACTATTTGTGAGTCAGTGATTCTTACTTTATAAATTTTTTCTACTACTGTGAAAATTTTGCTTGTATTAGAAAATTTTGGTTGTACTAAAAATTATGCTGCATGTCTTGCTACTGAAATGAAAAATTATGCAAATCTTAAAATTATGCTTATAATGGAATGTTAGTCTGCTGTATGTCACTAAGATGAAAATAAAAACTCTGCATTTTCCTCATTATAAAAAAACTGAATTTCATTGTTATTAAAATCATCCACTACATGAACTTAGGTGTGGGGGATACTTGCTTGTTAGTGTTTGTGTTTTTGTGAATCTGCTTTAGGTTGTGGTGTTTTAGCATTCATTATTTTTCTTTATTGAACATCCAATTGAAACTAATTTGTAAAACTTTTTTTATCACAATTAACTGTACACCCACAAGTTACCTGCTATTTCTTGAACTTTCTTGAAAATATTTGTCACTAGACTTAAATGTTAATGCTTGCACCCAGTATACAGTGCACTTACACAACACTTGTTTCTTTTGAGCTATATTGAAAATTATTCACTGGACTAAATGATAATTCATGTACTTGATTTAGAACATGCTATAAATTAATCTTTGTGGAAAACAATACTTCTTGAACTTCATTGAGACCCTATATTTCACTCTAGAAATGGGCATGACCTCATTTGTTTTAAGGTTCAAACATTCCAATCGGTTTCTAACGGGTTTATTCGTAGAACTAGAAACATCCAATGATTCTTCATCCATTTGGACCTACTTTCCAAAGGTAGGTTCTCATTAGTTGTGGACCGATGAGGCTTAAGAATTTGCATTGGTAGAGAGGATGGGAGGTCGTACTCATCACACCTTTTTGGGGGGAATTATTGTCTACTCCAGGACTCTCTTTATAGATTTTAGTTATGTTCATGAATCCTTATTAATTACCAAGTATAAAGAATGAATGACCTTTCCTTTAGATCTGACAATCAATGATTAATAAGTATGAAATTTAGAGAATCTTTTATATGTATTTGAGGTTCTTTATTGATAGAGAATCATATGTATTTGTTAGAGATTCTTTAGTCAATGGTATCCTTCAACACATTATATAGAAATATCTTGGTCATTATGATAACCATACTAGTTTTAAAGCCACTCAGTGGGGCACTTGAAGTTTATTGTCATTCATAAGGACAAGGATTATTTCAGAGTTGGGATCGTACCCGCAGATGGGCTACCTAAGTATCCTTGTTAGAAAAGGAATCATAACCCACGTAGTTTGGGAATTAAGAAGTATGAGGATTATGTATGATTAATGGCTCAAAGAAAGATGTCCTAATTACTTTTACACTCTAATCTCACGTGAGTTATACTCGGTGTGAAAACAAGAGGTATCAGTAAAACCGACGATTTGTGCCATGAAAGATGCAATCATAAGAACTGATATGGGGCTTACGTATGTATGACGGCCCAAGATATATGAGAATCAATATTTAATTTAGGGAAGAAACCTAGGAACAAGGTCTATAAATGTATATGTGCTTTATGGAGATTTAAAATACTTAACTTAGGGCTTACTCCTAAGACGGATTCCCAAATTAAAGAGGGACTAATGATTGGGTTTTATTTCATGAGAAGGAATCCCAAGTCAAAAGAAATTAAGCCTGGGACTTACTCTTGAAAAGGAGGCCTAAGTGAAGGAGATTTGAGATCTGGGACTTACTCCTAAAAAGGAGGCCCATGTTAGGGAACTTGATTTTATGATTGGGGCTTACTCCTAAGGAGGATGCCCAAATCAAAGAAGAGGGGACTTTAACTTATGATTGGGGCTTACTCCTAAGGAAGATGCCCAAATTAAATATTCTCTCATCTTAATGGATGAGGTTGAATGAAGGGAACCTCTAACCGTAGTGATATAAAGATATATAAATCACAAGGTTTTGGGATATATTCCACAGAATTCCTTTCAAATAAGGAAACCAATAGAGGAACCATGCCAGAAATGGATTTGAAGAAGGTTTTGAAGGCTTTCCTTGAAAAGGAAAGGTGAGTTTGAGGAAAGGAAGTGAATTAGAAGGAGGCGTGCAAGTTTTGTTCTGGATTGCAAGTCTTGGTCGTGCAAGTATACTTGCATGACATGATCTTTCTTGAGTGATGAAGAACCTGTGAAGTGATATTTGGGTGACTTTGGATGGGAGCCCTTAGTATCATCTCTAGATCCTTTCAGATAGGTGGAGCGCAAGTTTCCTTTAAGGGATAAGGCGGCGCACAAGTGTTTCCATTTCCCTTAAGGGATGGACACTTAGGTTCGCAAGTGTTGATGGGTTCTAACACTTAGGCCTTGTTTATCTTCCTTAGAGCTTCCATTCTAGGTAAAGAATTACCTTAGAAGTGTTCAGAAGACTTGAAGAAGAGACTTGGGTGACCAGAGCTTGAATCTAAGTTTTGGATTTTTTCCACTTCGAAATGGGGGGCCCACAAGGGGTATTTATAGGCCATTGATTACTTTGAGTGAAAAAATAATAGGGTGTTCAAGTGACTTGTGCGACCCATATGTGGCGCGCAAGTGACATGCGCGACCATCTTGGAACTTACGCGACCCTTGCTTAAAGGGTTCCTTGTTCATGCCTTTGCCAATTTTTGATGTTCTTCAAAGGATGAATCTCTTTGTGGTTAAGTTATTTCCCTTTTTCAGTCATTGAGACTCTATGATGGAAAGTAGCGTCAACAAAATTCCCCCCTCAGAGTTGGATCCGAAAAAGGAAAGAGGATTTGACTATGAGGAAAACGAGAAACAAAGTACTTTAGTGTGAAAGTATTAGGCACGCAGGTATTCTTTTGGCACGCAGGTTCTGGAGTGCAGGGGTATGGCCTCGCCTATAAATATGCGGCACCATTTCTGGACAAAGCACCCGGTTTCTGAATGTTTTGAGTTCTCGCCGCGCAAGTGCTTCTTGTCGCGAAAGTTTACTCGTCTCTTTGTTCATTTGTTCTTTTATTAATGTCACGCTTTTGTGGTGTGTTTTTGACTTGCATGCCATTAATAGCGCGGTAAAACTTGCGCGACCAATTTGGACTTGCGCGCCGATTTGGGAATTGCGCGCCTTAATGCCTTAGCCATTTTTTCGAATTTCTTCACAAATTTTATGAAAAATCAACTTACTTAAAATTTAATTTTCTAATGTTTGTACAGATTCAATGGCTCCCATAAGAATTGGATCGGCTGATGAGTTGGCTAGCAAGAGAATAGATGACATGATGAACGTCGTTGGAAAATATTATTATGATATCTATGACATCACTTTCCCAGATTTGGCTAAGTACTTAAAGAAATATCATGCCAACTTTCCACATAGTGTCTACCTGCCTTTGTATGGCTATGAACATCTTCAAGGAGTCAACGTTCCAGAGGCAAAGATTTACATTCTTGAGATACAGCTGCACTACTTCCCCTCTATTTTGGTTATGTTGTGCATTAAGAGTAGCAACAACGGTGCAAAATTTCAAAATTTTCTCCCATTCCATTTCCTTGCATATATGAAAAATGGAAAACCATGGGCTGATATGTTTTCTACTACCGGTTGGTGGAGAGTAGATTAAATTAGAACAATATCTGAAAAGAATACTCTCTCCCAATGGCTCTTTACTTCCAATGCTCCATTCTCAAATCCATGTATCCATTTTCCAAGTCTCTTGGACAGAAACAGAGTCACTGTTTAATCAGAAGAAAATTTTCTCAAACCGCACTCAAGAACATTCTTTTACAATTGTTCCAAGAAGAGCTGGTATCACTGCGTCTCTTATTGTATCCATTTGAATGAATGAATTCCAGGTGGCTGCTGATGAATCTTGGTATGTTGTGAAGCGAATGAAGAGTTATATTGAAATACTTTTGTAATTCTTGAAAAAGAGAAGAAACTCCAGTCTGTGGATGTCCTTCTAATCTTGTGTATCAATGAAAAACAAACTTTCATCTTCAATCATTTGTACCTTCATTCTTTTTCTACTTTCTTTAAATTTTTACCTAATCCAATGGGCCTAGTAATCATAGTTTTATTTTTGCTAGGATTGTAAAAACAACCCTACAAACTTTAAATCTTTTGATTTCTCAATATTACCTAAATCATACAAAATGTACATTTAGTGAGTGGGGACTTGACTTTTATTCAGAGTTCCCTTGTCTTTTGTGGGTAGTTTTAAGTCATGCACGTCGGACATAAAAAGGCTAATATTTACGGTCGAAATAGCTTTGACCGAATGGATTAAAATCGACTCAATTACTTGTTAATTTGTGTGGAAACATATTACCACATTCAAGTATGGAGGGGAAAACATGTAAATTATGACTTAAGAAAATTTGAATATGAGGAATGACATGGGAAAAAGGGATAAAAAGAAATAGAGGAAGTATTTCCTAGGAGTGAAGTTACCACTATTTAACAAACCTGTTAGGGGGCTTGAATTATGAAGGGCCACTTAAAGGGCATTGGTTGCATAGTCAAATAATAGCATCTTTTAGTTGATAGGTCTGTTATGTAGACTTGTTTATGCAAGGCTGCCTAAGGGCATGTGCTTCATAGTCAGGCAAAAGAACTCTCAGAAAGTTTACTTTTCTATTGCTAGAAGCCAGTGAAAGTTTATGGAGATTCAAATTTTCCAAAGCATAGAGTCTGTTATATGAAGAGAGGTACTTGAATATGGAGAGGATATTTACAATTAATATTTTCAAAGAATTGGATGAATTTCACTCCTGTGAAGGTCTGACCCAAATGTAGGGAAAGGAAATATAAACCATATACTTGAATATTCTCAGATCATGAAAAAAATTATGGGACAAATATGATAAGGATGGCTTTTTTTTTTGAAAATCCCTACATATAGTTGTTAAGACTAATAAGGAAAAAAGAGTTTTTCACTCCTGAGGATGAAGTTACCACTATTTGAAAAACCCGTTAGGGGGCTTGAATTATGCAGGGCCTTTTAAGGGCATTGGATGCATAGTCAAATAATAGCATCTTTCAGCTGACAAGTCTGTTATGTAGACTTGTTTATGCAAGGCTGCCTAAGGGAACGTGCTGCATGGTCAGGAAAAATAATTCCTGGGTATCAGACATTTTGTGACCAAATGTCAAGAAAAGGGTTATGGAGATCTAGAAGTATTTAAGGTTAGGAGTGTGACACATGAAAATGAGTATTTTCCAATGCATGAAAGAGATACATAGACCAATGTTGACCATAATCATGTTATGACTGGGTCTTGAATGTTAGAATTCACTACATGTATCATTATAATGAGAATCAATCCATATATAGTTCTTGAAATACAGTTTAACATCATGTGGGACGAGATCATAGGAGATCTTAGTTTAGGGTCATAGAGCTCAGACCATAATAAACAAGACACCTTGAATGTTTGTTATAAACCTGATGTAAATAAAGACTAGGGTTTTCATACCACATTCATGTGCTCACAGGGGGACTTTTCAGCCACGAGACTGAAAGTGGAATTTGGGGTTAGGCCCAAATACTTGGGGCTGGGTTCGAGGGATGCTCGAACGTTCCTACGTATCCCATAAGGATGGGAATCAAGCCACACATAGTTCTTGAAATACCCTCTATACAGATATGGTTCGTACATGTGAAGGGTGAAAGGGGACTTTAGTGAAATGATGGTTGGACCCAAGATTAAAGGTTCGGGCATTACCATGTATGCACATAGTCTTTGAAATATGACATGATTAGAAATCAATGTCAATGATGATTCCCTCTTAGGCGGGGGACAATGGGGGATTGTATAGTTTAATGTCATATAGCAAGGACAATGGTGCTACATAGTTTAGTGTCATGTAGCAGGGACAAAAAGGGACATACACAATTTAATGTCATGCGGTACGGAGGTGAAAGGATGCGAAGATATTGGTTTTGGTCTTGAACCTCATGAGGTTTCCTACGTACCCAGCCTATAAGGGAAGGATCAAAGTCTACGTAGTTCAATTTAGAATGAATTGGTGATCAAGTTGTATTTGAAAACAACCCAAATATGGTGTTGGGACTTACGCGTGGTTAGCGGCCCAGAGAAAATGTTATGTTTGAGGCTTACTCTAATCTCACTTGAGTCATACTCGGTGTGAGAAATAAGAGGTAGCAACAAACCTAACAATTTACAGTTTAACACCATGTAGGACGTATTAGAGACTTTTACAGTTTAACATCATGTAGGAAAAAAATTATACCAATATGAAGATATTGGTTTGGGGATCTTCATGGATTAATATCATATGAGACGGAGATGAACCAATGTGAAGAGATTGGATTTGGGCTTGAACCTCAGGAGGTTGCCTACGTACCCAGCCTAGAAGGAAAGGATCAAAGTCTGCGTAGTTCAATTAAAATAATGAATTATGGGGACACAATTTAACATCGTGTTGGACGAAAGAGGGATTGTGTAGTTTAAAGTCTTTTAGGGAGGACTATTGGGGGACTATGCAGTTTAAAATCTTGTAGTGAGGACTAAGATGAATCAACGTGAAAAGGGGATTCCGTGCATTTTAACACCATGCAGTGAGGATGACACAGTTTAATGTCATGTTGGACGTAAATGTATTTGTATTACACAAAATACTTCTTCAAGAAACTTGCATTGGTTGGAGTTGTGATGAGTTCTTCATCCATTGAGATTAAAGAATAAGCTCCATTGGAGTAGACCTTATGTATTGAATAAGGTCCTTCCCACTTTGGCTCAAGCTTGGGAGGTTTCTTCCCTGGTATCATTGGATTTCTGAGGACCAATACCAATTCTCCCTGAATAAATGAATGAAGACGAACTTTTTTGTTGAAAGCCCGTGCTATTTGATTCTGATAGACTTCCAAGTGGTGTAGGGTGCACAATATTTTTTCATTTAATTGTTCCAATTCATAAAATCACTTCTAATATTGTTCATCTGTGGATACCTAATCACAAATGGATACTCTGAGTGGAGGTAATTGAACCTCAATGGGCAAGACTTCTTCTGTTCCATATACCAATGAGTATGGAGTTGACCGTGTAGCGGTGTGGGTGGTGGTTCGATAAGCCCATAAAGCATGAAAAAGTTTATCAGGCCATGACTTCTTATCTTTATCCACCATCTTTTGCAGTATGTTTGAAAGAGTATTATTGAAGGCTTCTATCTGGCCATTGGCCACTGTATGATACCAAGATGAATGATTGGATTTGATGTTTTATTCTTGATACAACTTTCTCACCTTAGATGAACAGAAGTTGGTTCCATTGTCCGTCAATATGGTATGAGGGACACAAAATCTGGTAATGATGTTAGACTTGATGAAGCTAACAATGCTTTTAGAACTAACTTCTTTGAGAGGTATTTCCTCTACCCATTTGGAAAAGAAGTCAGTAGCAATAAGAATATACTTAAACTACTTGGATGTAGTCAAAGGATAAGGTTCTACTACATCCATTCCCCACATGGAAAATAGCCATGAGTATTTAGCTGTATGAAGAAAATTTGGGGGTTGATGAATGAAGTTGTCATATACTTGGCAAGAATGACACTTCTTAGTGAAATCAACATAATCTTGTATCATTGAAGGCCAAAAGTATCCAAGACTTTGAATTTGATCAGATAGTCTATGTCCAGACTGGTGGGCACCATAGACTCCTGCATGTACTTCTTTCATGACAGCCATTGTCTCTTCACCATCAATGCATCTAAAGAGAATTCCATCAAAACCTCGCTTGTAGAGAATTTTTTCGTGATTTGGGCTATCATAAAGAGTAAAATTGACCTCACGTCGCCAGACTTGTTATTTCCCGGCTCTATCAGGTGGGAGTGTTCCATTTTGAAGGTATTACCTGATAGATGTCATCCATCCTGTAGTATGACCATATGGTTTAGAAATGGGACTAATTTCATTGATTTTCTCTGTTTTGGTTTGAATATAAGCTAAAACTGTACGATGGTGGGCAATACTGATGATTGTTTCGTCCCGATTTAGATCAGCCAGAGCTATGGCTATATTAGCTAGTGCATCATCTTGAGCATTTTCTGATCGCGGGACATAAGAAAATGTCAGTTCCTAAGGAAATTCCACCATTAACTATCTAACATAATCATACAAAGGTATTAACTCTTCTTTTCTGATAGAATAATCCCCATTGATTTGTTTGATTACCATGTTTGAATTACCTTTCACTTTTAAGTGATTCACTTGTGCCTGAAGCGCCAATTCCAAGCCTGAAATGAGATCTTGATATTCTGCTTCATTGTTTGTACCACCTCCCAACAATAAGAAGGAATATGGTAACAATGCCTTTTCTGAGGAAATAATCACAATTCCTAACCCAACTTTGTTGAATTTAGGATCTTCCATTTTCTTCCCTATTGGACTTCTGGAAGCACCATCAAAGTACATTTCCCATGTTTGAGACTTCCTCATTAGGAAGTTCAATATCCAAAGATGTATCTTCTACTGAAGGTTGTTCAACAAGAAAATCAGCCAGAGCTTGGCCCTTTATTTCCTTTTGAGACATGTACTGAATATCAAACTACTGAAAAATAACTTCCCACCTTTCCAGACGTCCTGTAAGCATTGGATGACTAAGGATAAATTTGAGTAGGTTATTGTGAGATACCAATTGAACCTCATGATGTTGCAGGTAGTGTCTCAAATTCTGAACTGTAAAGATTAATTCTAGGAAGCACTTTTCAATGCTTGAATATCGAGTTTCTGCCTCAAGCATAGTCTGACTAAGATAGTAAAGACTGTTTTCATTCCTAGCATCATTCTTTTGGGCAGGAAAGGCACCCAATGATCGCTCTAAAGCTGTCACATAGAGGATAAGTGGTCTTCCTTCAACAGGTGGAATTAACACTGGTGGACTCAAGATATATTTCTTGAGAATATCAAATGCCTCTTGGCAATATTCGGTCCACTGGTAAGTGACTCCCTTCTTCATCGGTTTGGTGAAGGGTAAACACTTTCCTGCCATATTGGCGATGAAACGTCGAATATAGGCCAAGTGACCTTGAAGTCCTCTCAATTATTTCAAATTTCAAGGAGGTGGAATACCAAGGATTGATTATTTTTCTCGGGATAAACTTAGATATCGTGATGGGGTACAACAAAGCTGAGAAATTTTCCTAAGGTTACCCCGAAAGCACATTATAAGGGGTTCATCTTCAAATTGTGTTGTCGAAGTTTGTGGAATATGATTTTCAAATCATCCAAGTGATCAGAAAATTGTCTGGATTTAACCCCAAAATAATTCACATAACATTCAACAAATTTCCCTAAAAAGGGTTTGAAAATATGGTGCATGGCACGTTGATACGTTGCGCCTGCATTTTTCAGGCCAAAGGGAATTACCCGATAGAAAAACACACCCTAAGGGGGTATGAAGGCTGTAGATTCTTCATCTTCTGGAGACATTCAGATTTTATTATACCTAGAATATCCATCCATGAAGGAAAGTGCTTCATAGATAGATGTTGCATCAATTAAGAGTTCTGTGATTGGAACTGGAAAATCATCCTTAGGAAAATGCCGATTAAGATCTCTGAAATCAATACAAACTCTAATTTGTCCATTATTCTTTTTCACAGGGATAATATTAGCCAGCCATTTGGGATATTGAACTTCTCTGATGAAGTTATCCTTGATGAGCTTATCCACTTCAGCTTCAATTTTGGAAGCATAAGTTGGGTGTGTTCTTCTAGCGGCTTGTTTGAATCCTCGATGTTCTTCTGGAAAACCAAAATTATGATTGGAAACATCAGGATCAAGCCCTATAATTTATGTTTAGTTCCAAACAAATATATCACGATTTTTCTTTAGAAATTAAATATACATTTCTTGCTCTTCAAGAGTCATGTCCACACTAATTAAAGTGGGGCATGGATCTTATTTTGTACCCATATTTTATTTATCTGAGTTCATCCACAGTGGTAGAGATACCCTCTTCAAATTCTGGAGGAGCATCCCTGAGATCTTCCTCTTCTTCTTCAATATGTGTTTCTTCTTTTGTTTCTACTTTCATAGTATATGATGAAGTAGAACTTCTACAGTTAGGGGAGATGTTATAATTTGAATATCCCAAAGAAGAGACTACCATTTCTGACCCTATTGATGATGAAGGGTCTTCCTTGGGTGATAGAGAGGAGATGATGGATTGAGAATCAACATCATCATTCATCTCTGGCATTGATATAACTTCTTATGTACTGGTTGATGAAGAATAGAATTTTTGAATTTCAGCGGATGAAATGAAGACATCTCCATTTGAGCTTTCATCATTTCTTGGTGAATCACCAATTTTTCCCACGCTGTCTGGCTCGATTTCTGTAATTGACATTATGGAAGTTTCCATAAGAGTATTTGGATTTGGGTCTATCCTATCAAGTTGACTGATAGGATACACATAATCTGTACTCACATGTATGAATGGGTTTATTGGAATCTTTTCCAAACCATATGGAGCATTAATCTTGGTAACCTCCTTTGTCGTAGATACCTCCTTTCCCTTCATGTGATATAATTCCGCCTCAATGTATTGATATTCACATGTTTTTAATGAGGATTTATCACCATAAAATGTCCCAATTTGACCATTGAAACAATATTTGAGACATTGATGGTATGATGAAGGTATGGCTGCATGCTGATGTAGCCAAGGTCTTCCAAGAAAAATGTTGAAGGTTGTGTCATGATGAATAACCATGAAATCTGAGTTAGATACAAGATCTAAAAACTGAGTTCTGAGTGTAATCTCACCCAGAGGTTCTTGTTCATTTTTATCATATCCTTGCAACATCAAAGTAGAAGGAGATAAATCAGATTCAGTGAGGCCCAATCGACGAAGTGTATGAATATGGATGAGGTTGACTCCTGAGCCATTATCAATGAAAGCTCATTAGATATCCACATCATTGACCTTGTCTGATATATAAAATGTTCTGATATGTCCATGAACAACATCATCTTCATCTTCATTTGTAAAAGATATCACTGTATGGAATTCTACAGGATCATTCTCCACATGGTAGACTTCTGCCGCAACAATTTCAGTTTTGAACTCCCGAGGACTTGAAAAAGCCTCAATAAGTGCCTCCCGAAGATCTCTTGATAGATTCAAGGCATCCAGAATTGATAACTTAGCTGGTACACGGGACAAATGTTTCAAGACATCATACTTTTGGTTCAAAGGTCTGCGTTTCCCAATAGGAACATATGGTTTCACAGGTGCCTTAGAAGTTGATGCTTTGGAAGTAGATGCATCTTGTATCGGGGTAGGAGTTGGAAATACTCCAGGATTTGGAAGATTAGACCGACTAGGTATATTTAATTGTTGAGACGAAGAAGGTGTAACTTCTAACTGATCTTCCCAAATAACTGTGGCAGGACTGAATCTACCTTGTGTGGAAGAACTGTCTTGTTCCTGTTGAGCCCACTGAAGGGCTCTGCCACGAGTTTCTACTGCATACACAGTTCTAGCAGGGGTATGATTGAAATAGTGGCTTCTGGAATATCCACATCTTCCCCTATATCCCAGACCTCTGGAAATCCCTCTAATTCCTATGTTTGATACAGGGAACTCAGGTTCATCAAGATCGAAACTGTTATTGGAATAAGGATCTGTTAAATGAATCATGTTAATAGAACCAAAGATCAACTCTTCATCTGATGAAGATTCTACCTGATTAGGCTGCTTAGGTTGTGTCATTTGGTGGGGCGGTGCCCGTGATTTTGAAGTAGAAGGCATAAAGTCTGCCAGAGTCAAGGACAATTTAGGCTTTGACTTGAACTCATCTTCTTCTGACAGTTCTTCTTTCTTTGAATTATACCAATTCTTTGAGGATTTTCCCTCTGATGAAGGGGTTTTTGTTGTGGCATTCATAGCAGAAGACACAATTGGTTGATTCAATTGTGTTCGTAAAATGGCATGAGTTTGGTTGATTATTTTCCTGACCTTCCAATCATCATATTTCTGCACATTTTTACTTTTCACTTCATGCCAATCGCCTTCTTCCTCTGGATCTGTAGCAGTAACACATGCTACCTAGGCTGAAGAACCTTTCAGTTTTACCTGTCCAGAGTCCACCATCTTTTGTAGGAGGTCTTTGAAAACAAAACACTCCTGGATGGGATGCCCTGACATTTGATGAAATGGGAAATAGTTGGGATGGTCTTCATCTCCATACTTTTTTGGCCTTTTGGGCCTAGGCAATTGAACCAGGTTATTTTCCAGAGTTGAGATGAAGTAGCCAGAAACTTGTTCATTCTGGAAATAATAAACTTTTTCTTTATGTATTCAAACTGTTTCCGCCTTTGATCTCTTTGATCATCTTGACTAGGCGGCCTTTTTTGTTGACGCTCAGGAGGTGGAGCCCTTCGATATGATGAAGGTCTTGAAGTGGAAGAAGGTATAAGTGCCTATTTAAGCATAATTGTAGCAGTCTCTGCTTTTCTTATTCTCCTTCCTAGAACCGATGAAATTACACGGGTTTTAGCCTTATTCTGCATAAGAGAATCTTCAATCTGCTAAGCGATTGAAGTAAGGTTTCGAAACACTCCTGTGTATTTTACAAGGATCAACAGTGTGAAAAATTCATCATGCAAATTTTCCACACAGATCGAAAGAAATTCTTCTTGAGGGAGTGCTAAACTTAAGGAATATGTTAATCCCTTCCAACGAGCAATGAAATATGAAGCTCTTTCATTCTCCCTTTTCTTACAATTGGTAAGAACAAAAACTGTCGTCTTTGGCAAGGTTGAGCTAAATTTAAGAAGGAACCTTTGACAGAGATCTTCCCACCCAGTAATTGACCGGGATTGCAAACTTGTATACCATACAAAAGTAGGTCCTTGTAATGACTATACAAAGCAGCTGAGCTTAACTGATTCTTATTTTTGAAGAGTTCCCATCATAGGATCACAATGAGAAACAAAATGTGTTAAGTGTTTCTCTGGATCTCCCAAACCAATAAAAATTGGGAATGTGATATTCACAAAATTTGAGGGGGAGGAATTGCATCCACCCATTCAGGGTAAGCCCTCTTTTCTGGTTGAACCTGTGCACTCTTTCCCTCCATAGTTTCTAACTGATCTGTTAATGACTAAATGGTAGTTATTAACTTTTGAGAAACATCTGGTTGAACTTGGACCTGAGCAGGTGCAATAACTGGAGTTTGGAAGGGTGTGGTAACCAGGACTTCCATTAATGGTAGTATTTCAGGTTGTTGTTGCGTATGACCCATAGGATTAGACTTGTGAGGGTGTACTGGTAAAGGAGGATATTCTTGATCCATCTCAGTAGCTGCAACAAATTCCCTTGATTGACTGACTCCAGTACATTTATGAGGAAGACTACTTTGAAGTAGTTCTGTATTCAACCTCCTTAACTCCTTCATTTCTTTCTCTTGTCATGCAAACCTTTCCTCTAATGAGAGTGATTGGCCTTCTCCATAGGTAGGGTGTAATGTAACCTGACTTTTTTACTTTCCCCTTGTTGGACGCCTTTTGAAGAGGGGAGAGTTGGTTATTTAAAGGAATACTTAAATTCTAGGTAAGCCTTTGATTTCATGTACGCACACCTTCTTCATTTATTTTAGTGCGTACAACCTCTTGAGCAGGAAATTCTTCATCCGAGTCCCCTGAGTGAGCCTCGTGTTCTGGAGGATCAGTAACAATAACATTGATGAAATTTATTGATGCATAATGCATTGCATCCCTTCTATCAGCATTTTTGCGATACTGTCTTCTCCCATGTCCGTGATGAGACATGGCCTTTTGTTGAGTTTATCCCTCAGGAACTTCTTGATGAACCGTAATTTGGAGGGAATCTCCTAATAATTCGACTCTGCATTCCTCTTGTGGCTTCTTCCCTAATCGAGAGAAAAATGACTTTTGCTGAGGAGGGGATTGAGAATTTGAAAAAGTCCCCAATCCGGTGGACTGGGGCTATTCCTACTGTTCCTGCTCAACTCTTTGAATCCTATTTGTTGATTACGAGGGCTGGGTTAAAAGAGTCCCCAGTCTGGGAAGCTGAGGTGGTTCTTGAGCTGCGACATATGAGACTTTCTTAAAAGCTCTCTTGATTTTGCAGACTTTAGTCTGGAAATTGGCTGGATGAATCAACCTACATCCACTCAAATCACCTGGCCCATATGACCGTTGGATGATTTCTGACACTTCTGTCACTTGGTGATCTGCAAGCTCTAAATGAGAAGTCTATTCAATATTCTCATTTACTTGATGCAAGAGTAATTCAAAAACTTGTTCTCTATATGCCAGACTTTGGGAAGAACTAGTTGAGGCTTGTTCCTGAGCAAGCCTTTTATTACACAGAAAACCAATTGGTTGTGGCCGGCCATGGGAAATAACATTGCATGAGACCATTTTTGTCGGGCTATGTTGACTAGACAACACAGTGAAATGTAGTTCTCCATGAACACCCCATCCCCTAATATGAATACCAGATGGGGCATTGGAAATTAACGGCACAATCTTTTTAGTGCGCCAAGGAATGAATGTTGAAGGGCTCTTTGCTGCTTTTCAACCTTTAGATGTTGGGAAACTGAGAGAGATGCCAAGTCAATTTGGTGTTGTAACCCTTCTATTATCTTGACATGATTTTCATATTCATCATAAGATAATATTTTTTCTTTCAAGTGACAAAGAGTTTTCCACTTGTTGAGACGAATATCATGAATACAATCTTCCATCAACATCTCTGGAATATCATACTGAGAATCAGCCAAAGGCCAAAACATGACTGGTACTTCACCTTTCGACAATTGTTTTCTCATATTTAGAACTTCCTCTTTGTCATTTGATGATGATTATTCTACCTGATTAGACCAAAACTGGTTCTTCCTTGTTGATTCATCAAATTCAACAAGATTGGTAGAGAATTCATTTGTCAAACTAGAAGATGAATGACCCAGGGGTGGTTTGGAGAATGACCTACACCCCAAGCTATCTTCTAATTGAGAAATTATTTCACCTTCTAGCGATGAAACATCAGACATGAATGGCTTCGCATTTTCAAGTTCCTCAAGATAAGAGGGATTTCTCGGCACTACATTATCCATTGAAGCATTTTCTAGGTAATGTGCATTACTACTGCGGAGAGGACTTTTGCAGTGAAATTCATCATCATGGGGAGGACCACCATGGTGGGTTACAGAAAAAGATGAAATCTCTTGCTCGTTGGTCTTCTGGCTATACAGAGGGTTATTGCAGCTCTCATATGAAGATGAAACTTTGAGATCGACCGAATTTTCATGAAGCAAGCCTTCATGAGTAAGTGTCTGTTGAAGACCTTAGGAATTATTATTCACACTATTGGGAAAAGATAGAGTAGAATCTTGAGTCGTAATAAATAATTGTCTGATGGATTCAAGAACTCCAGCATTGAGCAAGGTCGCATTGCAGATTGGTTCCTGACTTTCCAACTTCATTGAATGGGTCTTTTTATTGGACACCTTCTTACTCGTTTTGGAAACCACTTGTTAACAAAAGTGGTTATTGTGGGTGGGTGTATGTGCCTGCTCAGAATAAATAGCCAGGTTAGGCTGACGATCCTCATTTGAATTGGGTGTATGTGCCTGAATTGATTGTCCATATGACACGGGGGAGTGTTCCCCACGACCCTCCTGGACTGGAACAAAGGTGTGTGTCTTTTACAGGGTGACATGCTGATGAGTCACTCCGCTGATAGGGATAGATTTATGTGTCTTTCCTTGAGGTGCTGCTGAAGCTGTGATAATATCCTGGCTAGCATCTAGAATATGAGCAGTAATTTTCTTCTGCTCTTTCACCATTAACAGAATATGCTTGGTGACTTCAACTTCCGAAACTGGAATATACGTCCATTTTGTGCCTGGAGTAGGTGTATGTGTCTGCTCCTATCCTCCTTTTCCTGTCAATGGATTCTGAAAGTACTCATGTGTGGGGGCAGAGAGTTGAGTCTACCTCCTATTTGTCATTGGGGCTTTCCAATTGACTTCTCAAGGTGCTACCAAACGAGATTTTTGGTAGGCTTGATCAATAATAGTAGGTGTATGTGCCTACTGATTGCACTCTGGTGAACCTGGTTGATGAACTTCCTTCAATAATGGCAGACGAGGCTACTGGCAGGATTAATGAGTGTAAGCAGGTGTATGTGCCTGTTTACCAGTTGTCAACATATTGGGTTGGCGGGCTTCATCGTATGTAGTCAGACGATCCTGCTGACTAGATGATGATTTATAAATAGGTGTATGTTCCTGTCTATAGTACTCTGCTGGAATTTCCTGGCAGGAATGGCGGGTTGCTGCCAGACGAGTCTGCTAGACAGCGGAATTAAAATAGACGGGTGTGTGTGTCCACTCGTTGCTTGCCACCAAGTAAGGTTGCTGGACTTCTTCAGAAATGGAAGAGATAAGAACCTACTCACTATTGACCGGTCGTCACCTCTGGTGGTTCGTCTTTCCTGCTCGGGTTCAAGGAACCTGAGCCGAACGCCTGGAGATGACACACTCATCATGTTGAGGTCGCACTACCACATGATTCTGGCGGTGATTGTTGGTGGGAGTCCTCAGGAAGGACTCCTGAATCCTTGAATGGAGGCCCTGATTGACCTCTTGATCAACCTCCCTGTAGTATGGGAGGGACTGGTTGTTGCATTCCGGGGATAATGACCCGAAACGGTTGGAGATGGTGGTTGGCATTGCCTGCTTCTTAATCACTGGTCGTCGTTGCCCGGATGACCGGTGTGAGTTGTTCATTTGGAGGGCTTGTCGAGCAGCCTCCAAAGTCAGGATGGTACCGTGTTGACCATACTCCTTTATCAGTGCATTCGAGACGCAGCGTTTTAGACGCTGAGTTGGTGACGTCGTCCTTAGAGCGGACGAGGATCCAATAGGAGCAGCGGCCAAGGCATTCACAGGGGTGAATTTCAAAGAAGCCATTTCTGTAATGCATAGAGATCTTGGAAAAGAGTTCTTGTTTGATATAATAAACATAATCAAGATAAGTTTGGCTACTACATCTTTTGGATGAGCACATATATTATTGATTGCTTTGTTGGCCCTCTCATTGAGTTTAAATAGGGGACTAACAAATAGGTAAACCATCATTTTTTACTTGGTTCAGGATTCATGTCAGGTTCCCCATTTTTTGTTTCGCTCCAGAAATGGGGATGACCTCGTTTGTTTTAAAGTTCAAACATTACAATCGGTTTCTAAAGGGTTTATTCGTAGAACCGTAAACATCCAATGATTATGCATCCATTTGGACCTACTTTCCAAATGTAGGTGCTCATTAGTTGTGGACTCATGAGGCTTAAGAATTTTCATTGGTTGAGAGGATGGGAGGTCAGACTCATCACACCTTTTTGGGGGGAATTATTTTCTACTCCAGGATTCTCTTTATAGATTTGAGTTATATTCATTAATCCTTATTAATTACTAAGTATAAAGAATGAATGAGCTTTCCTTTATATCTGACAATCAATGATTAATATGTATGAAATTTAGAGAATATTTTATATGTATTTGAGGTTCTTCATTGATAGATAATAATCTATATTTGTTAGAGATTCTTTAGTTAATGGTATCCTTAAACACATTATATAGAAAGATCTTGGTCATTATGATAACCATACTGGTTTTAAAGCCACTCAATGGGGTACTTGAAGTTTATTGTCATTCATAAGGACATGGATTATTTCAGAGTTGGGATCATACCCTCAGATGGGTTACCTATGTATCCTTGTTAGAAAAGGAATCAGAACCCACGTAGTTCAGGAATTAAGAAGTATGAGGATTATGCATGATTAATGGCTCAAAGAAAGATGTCATAATTAATTTTACACTATAATCTCATGTGAGTTATACTCGGTGTGAGAAACAAGAGGTATCAATAAAACCGATGATTTGTGCCATGAAATATGTAATCATAATAACTGATGTGGGGCTTACGTATGTATGACGGCCCAAGATATATGAGAATCGAGATTTACTTCAGTGAAGAAACCTGGGAACAGGGTCCATAAAGGTATATGTGATTTATGGAGATTTAAAATACTTAACTTAGGGATTACTCCTGAGACAGATGCCCAAATTAAAGAGGGACTAATGATTGGGTTTTATTTCATGAGAAGGAATCCCAAGTCAAAAGAAATTAAGCCTGGGACTTACTCTTGAAAAGGAGTCCTAGGTGAAGGAGATTTGAGATTTGGGACTTACTCCTAAAAAGGAGGCCCAGGTTAGGGAACTTGATTTTATGATTGGGGCTTACTCCTAAGGAGGATTCTCAAATCAAAGAAGAGGGGACTTTAACTTATGATTGGGGCTTACTCCTAAGGAAGATGCCCAAATTAAAGATTCTCTCATCTTAAGGGATGAGGTTGAATGAAGGGAACCTCTAACCGTAGTGATATAAAGATATATAAATCATAAGGTTTTGGGTGATATTCCACAGAATTCCTTTCAGATAAGGAAACCAACAAAGGAACCATGCCAGAAATGGATTTAAAGAAGGTTTTGAAGGCTGTCCTTGAAGAGGAAAGGTGGGTTTGAGGAAAGAAAGTGAATTGGAAGGAGGCGCGCAAGTTTTGTTCTGGCATGCAAGTCTTGGTTGCGCAAGTATACTTGCATGACATGAGCTCGCTTGAGTGAAGAAGAACCTGTGAAGTGATATTTGGGTGACTTTGGATGGGAGCCCTTAGTATCATCTCTAGAGACTTTCAAATAGGTGGCGCGCAAGTTTCCTTGAAGGGATGAGGTGGCTCACAAGTGTTTCCATTTCCCTTAAGGGCTGGACACTTAGGCGCGCAAGTTTTGGTGGGCTCTAACACTTAGGCCTTGTTCCTCTTCCTTAGATCTTCCATTCTAGGTAAATAATTACCTTAGAAGTGTTCGGAAGACTTGAAGAAGAGACTTGGGTGACCAGAGCTTGAATATGAGTTTTGGATTTTTTTCCTCTTCGAAATGGGGGTCCCACAGGGGGTATTTATAGGCCATTGAAAAATTTGATCGAAAAAAGAATAGGGCATGCAAGTGACTTGCGCGACCCATATGTGGCGCGCAAGTGACTTGCGTGACCAGCTTCGAACTTGGGCGACCCTTGCTTAAAGGGTTCCTTGTTCATACCTTTGCCAATTTTTGATGTTCTTCAAAGGATGAATATCTTTGTGGTTAAGGTATTTCCCTTTTTAGTCATTGAGACTCTGTGATGGAAAGGAGCGTCAAAACCCTTTTAACATGTCATAAAACTATTAAATTGAGAAATATTTTTGAACTTAAACTATCAAATTGTTCTTCTCCATACTTGGAAGTCAACTTTGGGGAAAAGGTTGGATTTTAAGTGTGGGGGAGGGGGTCAATTTTTAAATGTGTTAAACGGTGCTTTATTGTGAGATCGTCAATTCCCAATGCAACTTCAATATTTTTTGTAAAAAATGGGTAAATTTTTTCAAAAAAAATCAAAATTCTTTAAATGATTCTAGGATTTACATTTTTTCTCAAATGGTTCTTGCCTATGGACAGTATTTCTTTGGTAGTTAAGTTGTTCTTTGAGTCTAAAATTAATGATAATGGATGATTGCTGAGTGAATCTACTTAGTGATTTTATGAAATTTAGTTTATGAACTACTTATGAGAGTGATTTGGGTAACCTGTTAGTGGTGTTATGATCATAACCTCTGGAACTAGAAGTTTGATCTTGGTATTAGGGGATATTTTTTATAATTTATTTATGTAATCATCTTAGTGAGATAATGTAAATTATTTTTATATAAATCTTTTGAAACTGGAGTATTTTTGTCATCTGGGATCCCACGCTGAATATCTGAGACCCAAGATGATGGGTGCATTTCTGTTTACTATAATCCCTCTGTACACCTTGAATAAGTTCGCATGCATAGTGCTTTGCACATGATACATGGCTTGGGAAAAATAAAATAAAGTTTCTAGAGTCAAAAATGAGTTCATTAAGGTGATGGGAATGATGAACATCGAATGAAGAAGGGGACAAATTGGTTTATATGGGAGTCATTTAGGTTATATCAATAAGGATATTCAAAAATATATATATTTATTGTTGGAACCTAGGTGATGAGTCAAAGTATAAGGTTCTTCTGTTATGTTCTGAATTCCACATAAATTTTACCTCTTGTCACTCTTGGACTTTGGACTTAATCCTGGATTGAAATGAGTCGTTAAGTAGTATCACATATGAGGAAAGACGCCTTCTTTGATGGATGATCTTTGCTTTCTTGATTACCCTTTGAGTATTTGTTATAGGCAAGAAATAATTTGAAAATATCATTTTCAAAAATCCTAAATCAATATCTAGTCATCTATTTTAAAATTTCTAGTCATGTTACATTTTTATAAAAATAATAAATACACACACATATGTTTTTCAAATATAATAAAACATGGGATTGTTTGAGGAAAAACAATGCTTAAGTGTGGGGGAATTTGATATGGCTCTATTTTTACATAGTTTTTCCACATCTTTTATTTAATTTTAACAATTTAATTATTTATTTTAACACTCTAATAAATAATGGAACTTTTTTATTTTTATCACTAAATTTATTAATTAATTTTTTTATAATTAAATATGTGTTTTTAGCCTTTTAAATAGTTAATTTAGTCATTCTAATTATTCTAATTATATTAATTTACTTTCTAGTTTAATAATCTTAACCTCGTTAATATTTTAATAATTTTAAATGTTTATTATTTAATCAACTTTCATTTTTATTTGCATTAATCTAATTTATTTTTTAATTTAAAACTTTACCCTTTAAATTAGATTTATTAAAATAAATTAACTTTATTAATTAACTAGTCTAGTTATTCTATTTATTAGATAATTTAACAATATAAGTTAAAGTTTAATAATAAATGTGTTCTCAACCTTAAGTTTTAATTTTGTTTTCATTTAATTAATTAACTTAGTTGTCTAAAATTTTTAGTTAATTTTAATTATTTTAACTTCAGGTTCGCGGTTAATTCTTTGTATTTTCTTTGCATATATTTAGATATTTAATTAATTAACCTTAATATTTATATTCTTAGTTAATAATTAAGTCACTTTTATTTTTAATTTGTTTATTAATTTAGTTAGATTTTAATTAAGTTAATTTTTTAGTCTTTAACATTTTAGTTAATTTTTATTTTTCCTTAATTAATTAATGTTTTATTATTTTTATTATCTATTTAATAATATTTTTATTATTATTTGCAGTTCAATTTGTTCTAAAGGTGAGTTGATTCACCGATCTGTCATGACACACCGATGTTGCGACCCACCGATGTTGCGACACGCCGATCCACATACCAATTATTTCTTCTATCGTCGGTCTCATCTCATCGGTTTCTCATTTTTTATTTTTAACTATCGGTGACTTATTTTTTTTAACTAATGGTGAGTCCTTTTTTTAATCCATCGGGGTGTCACTCACACACCGATTCCAATTTCTGTCGGTCTCTCACTTCTCACACCAATGATGATCCTCTACCTACTACCGATCAGTGTCTCGTGTCAAACTGATGGTCTCCCCTGCTTCTCACCTTTTGATGCAGCTACCCCTCCTTCTTTTATCAGTGAGATAACTCAACTCACCGATACATATCCTCATTCTTCATCGGTCTCACACCATCTATCTTACTCCATCCCTTCCATCCTCACACTGACACTTCCAGGCCATTTCCTCACATTGACGTAGTGTTGATGTCTTTTTCTTCTTATCCTTTCATCACAAACACATATAGGACTAAAATCAAATTAAAACTTAAACAATTTCAATTCATGCACTCAAACCAATTTCACTCTTCAATGCTCTTCAATCGAACCAGATTTTATTAGTAAGATTCTATGCCACCCACCGCGAGGAAGAGGGTAGTCGTGGAAGCCGAACTCGGTCCCCAGTCTGTTGTGCATCTAGATTGTGCGCCATCTCTACCATTTGAAGGAGTTTTATGGAATCACTGCAAGCCACCGGGATGATGACACTTTTTCAAGGCAGAATCGAGGTGGAGGGAACCCCTTCTTGCCACATATATAGTAGTTAGTGGGAATATAAATATTTAAACTTTGACTGTCTTCAACGATGGTTTAGTTCAATGCATGTCCTCAAATAAGTAACCGAAGGGACAACAATGTCTGCCCTCAAATTAAGTAACTTGAGGGACATCGATGTCTTCCCTCAAATCATGTAACTAGAGGGACAATGATGTATGCCCTCAAATCACGGTGACCCTCTCCCTCCAACCCAATAGCCTCAATGCTATCCCCTGAAGGCTTCTCACTTTGCATGTGGCTTCCTACGACAAGAACCCCCAAACCAATTGTACCTAATCCACAACTAATAGGGGCCTCTACCCACACAAGTGGTCAAAACCACCTTATAACAGAGTCTCTCAATGCGCACAATACTCAAAGTTCTGGGTGAGCGGTAATCACCAAAATAGTACCCAAGCCACAACATCTCCGACACCTCATGCCCCTGCGACCATGTCACTCAAGTCTGATGGCCTCTCCATCCATGTAACCCAGGCCATGCACAACCTGACAGTCACACTACCTCAAGAAAATGACCATGATGCCCAATCTCATGGTTAAAACCACCCAATGTAACCCAGGTCAAGCCCAACATGTGATCAACATCACTCAAGAATATCCAGGACACGCCCAACACAACCCAAAGGGGTTCCAGCACATGCAATTTAGAAATTACATATATAACCAAAAGAATCACTTTTAAACAGGAAAAACAAACTAAAAAGTTGAAATTCACCAACCAGGTGATGTCCCATACCAACACTGAGGTCTTTAAATTATCTAACAATTCATATAATACCTTAAAAAATTAAACTCAGCAGTTTAAACTAAACAATTCATTTTAATGCATTTTGGCATACCTGACCAAAATGCCCCAATTGAGCAACGACCCCTCTCCTGGCCCCGCTCAAGAAAAAAAGGTAACATGGAATACCCAAAGGAATCTCATAGGTCGAATAAACAATTTAATATGAAATAGCAGGTAAAAGTTGTTCATGCTCAAAATACCCAAAAACACGCCAAAGGTCGGGCCACCCAAAAGTCCGCAAAAACACAAAAAGAGGTATGCACCACCTACCTTTTACTAGTACGATGATACTACTCCTATAAAAACCTCCAATTAGGTCTAAAACATGGTAGATCTATAAAAGAATCAAAACCGCTCAAACCCCTATAACTCGTATTAGAACAGAAATCAAGAAGAACGGCTCAAGAGGAATCAAGTCCTTACTGAGGGGGTTCTAACACATCCAATGAAGATCGAAACAAAGTTAGGATAGGTGATCAGGAGAAAAAATGAATTCCAGTTGGCTCTCCCTGCTCAAACCCGTCGAGGGTTTGGGTTTCTGCCTCAAAACGAGGTTGCTTCCCATTTTAGTGAAAAAAAGAAAATACATGACGTGTACATAGGACTAAACACCATGTGTGTCATTTTACTGTTAATATGATGGCTGATATTTCATCAAGGAATTGTCGATATGACTACACGGCATGTACCTAGGGGTACACATTGTGTACTTCGCTACCCGGTCGACATCCCCAGCACACCATGTATATCCCCATACACGGCTCCTCTACACAGCATGTGCAAATAGTACACGATGTGTACTTACTAAAATCTCTTGACCCAGCCAATAGGCCTACACGCCATGTGTGGACTTCACACACGGCTACAGTACATGACGTGTACTTAAGGTATATGGAATGCAATCTAGAATTTTCCAGAAACTATCTAGTTTCTCCAGTTTTCTCATAAACAAGTAAAAATTCAGACAAGTTTGGGATTTTTACTCGGTCTAAAACCCAGGTTCTTACAGTTTTCTTGGTTTTTACTAAGTCACTTGCTGTTTTTACTTAAATTAATTTCAATTTTAAATAAAAAGAGACACTTTGAGTTATACTGGCCACAACATGTGTTGTATTGAGGTGTGGCTGATTCTTACACCTCAAAAATGACTTATATATCGTTTTAAAAAAGTATCAAAACAACACAAATGCATTTTCTCAGTTTTCAGTATGCTAGTTTTGTTTTTTTACTAAAATTACATTTCAAACTAGAAACACACATTATGAGTCATACTGGTCACATCATGTGTCGGTTTGATGTGAGAATACTTCATACACATCAAAAATGACATATTAATCATTTTCCTAAATTATAAATATAATTGGAGTTCATTTGATTAGTTTTTAGTTCGTGACATATTTTGAACTAAAATGTCAAATTTAAACTGAAAACGGACACTTTTAGTCATACTGGTCACATCGTGCATTAGATTGAGGTGTGGTTGATTCTTATAGGTCAAAAATAACTCATAGATTGTTTTCCTAAAGTATCAAAATAATCTGAATTCATTTTCTTGATTTCCAGTATGCCACTTGTTCTTTTTACTTAAATTAATGTTAATTTTAAATAAAAGGACACATCTGGAGTTATACCGATCACACTGTGCATCATATTGAGGTGGGATTGATTAATAAAGGTCAAAAATGACTCATGGATCATTTTACTAAAGCATCAAAACAATCTGAATGCATTTTATCAATTTCCAGTATGTCACTTGTTCTTTTTTACTTAAATTGATGTCAATTTTAAATAAAAATAAACATCTGGAGTTATACCGGTCACACCGTGCATCCTATTGATCTGGAGTTGATTCTTACACATAAAAATGACTAATGAATAGTTTTTCTAAAATATCAAAAAAAATCAAATGTGTTTTCTCGATTTTGAGTATGTCACTTATTCTTTTTTACTTAAATTGATGTCAATTTTAAATAAAAAGAGACACTTTGTATTATACTAGCAACATCGTGCGTCGTATTTAAGTGAGGATAATTCCTACATATCAAAAATGACTCATAGATTTTTTACTAAATTATCAAAACATTATGAATTCATTTTCTTGGTTTTTAGTAAGCCAGTTGTGTTTTTTTTACTAAAATTTCATTTCAAACTGAAAACATGCATTATGAGTCATACTGGTCATGTCATGCGTTAGTTTGATGTGAGACTACTTAATACACATAAAAAAGGACTTATGAATCATTTTCCTAAATTATAAAGACAAACGGATTATGTTTTATTGGTTTTCAATGAGTGACATGTTTTGAACTAAAATGTCAATTTTAAACTGATAACGAACACTTTTAGTCATACCAGTCACACCGTGCATCATATTGAGATTTGATTGATTCATAAAGGTTAAAAATGACTCATTAATAATTTTACAAAAGTATTAAAACAACATTAATGTGTTTTATTGGTTTTCAATATGTCACTTGTTCTTTCTACTTAAATTAATGTCAATTTTAAATAAAAACGCACATTTGGAGTGATACTGGTCACACTGTGCATCCTATTGAGGCAGGGTTGATTCTTACAGGTCAAAAATGACTCATTGGTTTTTTTCTAAAGTATAAAAATAGTATGAATGTGTTTTCTCAATTTTAAATATTTCACATGTTATTTTTTACTTAAATTCATGTCAATTTTAAATAAAAAGGAACACTTGGAGTCATACAGATCACATTGTGTGTCATATTGATGTGAATTTGACACTTACACTTCAAAAATGTCTCATGGATCGTTTTCCTAAAATATTAAAACAATAAGAATATGTTTTCTCAGTTTTTAGTATGTCACTTTTTTTTTACTTAAATTAATGTCAATTTTAAATAAAAAGAGACACTTTGAGTTATACCGGCCACACCGTGCATTATATTAAGGTTCGGTTGATTCCTACATGTAATAAATGACTTATAGATCATTTTATTAAAGTATGAAAACACTCTGAATGTGTTTTCTTGGGTTTCAGTATGCTAGTTGTGTTTTTTTACTAAAATTTCATTTCAAACTGGAAACATGAATTTTTAGTCATACAGGTCACACCGTGTGTCGGATTGAGGTTTGGTTGATTCATACACGTCAAAAATTACTCATGATTTTTTTCCTAAATTATAAAAACAATACGAATGTGTTTTATTTGTTTTTAGTAGGTCACTTGTTCTTTTTGTTGAATGTAATGCCAATTTAATATGAAAATACACATTTAAAGTCATATCAGCCACACCGTACATCTGATTGAGATGATCTTGATTCCTAAACATCAAAAATTACTTATGGATCATTTTCATAAAGTATCAAAACAATATGAATTCATTTTCTTAGTTTCAATATGTCACCTTTTTCTTTTTACTAAAATTAATGTCAATTTTAAACAAAAAGAGACACTTTGAGTGATATTGGTCACTTTTTATTTTTGCTCGGTCTTTAGTAGGCCAGTTTCTCTGATACCAACTCTTTTGACCCATAAATTTCATACATTGACATCACATCTTAGTAGATTAATATTACTTATATAACATAATGATCCATGCCAGAATAGTTTAGGCCTAGTTCTTTTAGAAACAAGGAAACATAAAGAACTAGTTTATAAGAGTCTTTCATTAAGTTAATATTTATTAGAAACCTTCTTAGACATGTCATTTCTAAAACCATTCTTAATAACATAAGGATATGAAACATAAGAAAGGGTAATCATAGATGTTCAATAATTGTAAACAAGGGAGATATCAATGATCATATAAGGATGACATGAGCATAAAGATGTTATAAGGTAATATTAACATTATAAATTCATACCCTGCATATCATAGATCATAATCATGAGTCATGGATCAAAGCTTGGTAGTTTCATCCATACGATTCACTTCACATTTCATGCAACATGCGGTTTCCTCTTCCACCTAAAAGGAACATGTTCTCTCTTTTCTAGCTTGTTACAGATAGTTGAAAGGAAAATATGACTTCCCAAAAGATTTTCATAAAAAAATAAATAATTATTAGATAAAAATGATAAGGAAATTAACATACAAATAATAGATAAAATTATGAAAAAATTAATTAATTATATAAAAAGACACACTTTGATTTATACCATCCACATTATGTGTTACCATGCTTTCCATTTTATTTATTTGTCGAAATACCACCACTACATTGTCGAAATTTATCACTTTCCTTCAAGTTCACTCCACTTCCTTTGAAGGAAAGTGATAAATGCCGATAATGTAGGGGTGACAAGGTTTTGAGGGAGAATAAGTCTATGGAAGACATTGTTTTCATGATTAGTCAAACATTTAATTTAGATAATTTTAATACAGTAGAGAATAGATAATATTATGAGGAAAATATATTATATTAAAAAAAACTTTACTTTCTCATTGAATTTTGAGTTTTATCCTCGAAGACCAATCTCTCACGAGCATGATCGGTTTCGAACAAACTACCTCGACTCAAAAAAAGGAATCCACCTATATAATAAAACAATTATAATGTGAGTAATATTAAAAATAATTAAATTAAACATAAATATAAAAAAATATAATACTTCTATGGAAGTCACATCTTTATTCTATCTGTGTACATTATTCCATCAGGTATGTAGCCCATTCATTTATGAGAACATTTATATCATCTTTTGAATATGAGTCTTTTCGATAGTCATAGTAGTTCTAGAAAAATATAAATACACAAAGGATTAATAAATATTTTAAATGAAATAGTAATTATCTTCAAAAATACCTCTTCAAGGATGCTAGTTTGTTCATGGAATATGATCTCTCTCATAAATTTACAAACATAATAACCACAATATTTTCCATTGGTTTATTTTGGATACTATAGAAACATTGATTAGAATAAGTAATTTGTTTTGATATGTGTATGGATAGTGAAATATTATTATATATACCCTGATACTTGTCCAGTCATAGAACTTGTCTTGGTCCTTATGCTTAGCCCTTGGCCTCTTGTTTTTCACAATATTGATACACCTACTTATCATAATAGAATCCTCATTAAAAGATAATATAAATTATATAACTTGATTTTTAGTTCTAAAACTTTATATGTAGTGTATTGAAAATTGAAAAATTCCATCATGTGTGGATGGTTTTTTGGATATCTATGCATTGAATCCAAGAAATAAATATTTGGAGTATCCAAATTTATCGTAATGAGCATCCAATGCTGCCTAAAAACACAAAAAGGAATAAGTAATGAAAGGAACAAAAATATATTTGATATTATTAAATTGTATATTTTTACCCCTACATCATTGGTATTAAATAGAGTCTGTCATCCAAAATTTTTCTTTCAAATGATTTGACCAGACATGCCACTATTTCATCCTTTTTTGGTATCTATTTTTGGTAATTCTGTAGAGGTGATGTGAGGACTAATGAGTCCAAAAAAATTCATGGGAAAATCCTTTTAATTGTTTTTCATATATACACTTTCCAAAAATATGAAATGTATTTAGTCATAATTAACATATTATATCAACTTTTAGAAAATAAAATCAAGAAAACATACCTCATGTATACATTTATAACTGAGCCGCTTGCCAATCATAGTTGAGGATTTCACTTGAATTCTCAACACCAATGAAGTCTTAATCATTCTATCCATAAATAATTTATTCAAAATCAACTATGTGATTATGAAAATATTTTAACTTTGTATCCATGTGAACTTTCAATGGTAGTAAATTCAGATATAGAATGGGCGATTCAATTGTGCTTTCGATAGATCTTTTTGTTCAGTTGGTAGATCCTTTAGATGGTTTTGAGTTAGTCTTTAATTTCTTCCCCTTCCCTTTGTATGTCTGTAAAAAAATTAATCAGTTCAGACATTTTTTAATTAATTGTTAAAGGTTTAGCCTAATAAATAAATTGGAAATGAATACCTCCTTATCGACATGTTTTTTTACAAGATGTGATGGCCATGCGATGAATGTTCCAATACCCTTTCCAACAATATGAATATATTCATAATGAATTGGAATAAGTAGCTATATTCTTGACTCATAGGTTATGCTAATCGAAACTCGCACATGACCTGTTGGAAGTGGTCTGTTATGTATCATGTCATTTTGGATATTGAACCCCATAGCCCTCGCTACAAGGTTTATGGGTGAGTGTTGATAGATATAAATCACAGTCATTATCACCCTATATAATATCATTATAAGAAAGGTATCATTGTATGTTTTATTTACATTTCATAGAAACATTTATTAGAACATTGATTACCTCGACTAAGACATCTCTTTGAGGGGAATGGATCGTCTCCTAGTTGGTGGGGGTGGGGAGAGATCTCCACGTTGTAGTTGTTCTTGAGTTGATTCTTCTCTTTGAATCTCCCCCATAAAAGTTGCCATAATCTATCTCTACCATTGGAATTATTATTTAAGGTTATTTATTATTTCTCTGATCCTTTTTATAAATTCACTTTGATCCCCCTCTTGTTTTTTTCTTAAAATATGTTTGGGTTGTCACCCCAAAACCTGCACCTATGATGTGACGATACTGTTATGGATGCTTCAAGGCCATCGATAGTATGTGTTCATCTGGTATAAGTGTTTCTGATTCCCATGACTATGTTAGATAAAAAATATAGGAAAATAAGTTATCATTGTTATGTAATAGAGATTTAAAGCAACACAATTTTTTATTATTTAAAACTTACATATGTTTCCCACACTTTTTGTGTGTTTTCATTTATTAGTATCCCATATTTATTTACATGTGACTCCTTCCATATCACATGGTTTGGGATGGAAGTGGATTTGAATTTCAAGTCATCAATCTATATATAAATATAGGAACATAATTATGGTGTTGTTTCATGTCACATAAAATTATTATGGTAGATTTAAAATACATACCAATTTTTTTTTCAAGTGAAGGATACCCCATACTTACTTTATGATAGGGGTATGCTGGTTTTACTGCTCGTTCCTTATTTCAAGAACTCAGTTACTATTTCATAAATAAAAAACTGTCAATCAAAGTGATGAATACACATATCATTAAACAATGTATTACTAGACACAATGTACCTGAAAAGAGAAATGAACACAATGAACAGTAAATATATCTCACACTTATTGGGTTATCAAGTGTGCATAGATAAGTATTGGGTGTAGGTTTATTTTCCCTTCAACATCTTTAAGTTGATGTCTTGTTAGAATTGTGAGAAATCCTCTGTGAATCCCTCTAGAAAGCATTAATTCATATTTATTATGAGAGTCATCTACTATAAATACACTCTAAAATTGACGATGAAGAGTAAGTCAATGTTTCATTATTTTATTTTTTAGTAAAATAATGAAATGATATCACAATGTTTATATAATATATTCCCACGTCGGTGTATTAATCCCAAGCACAACATGGTTCCATGAATCTACATCAATCAGAACGCGTTTCTGAGTGATGATTCCAATGTAACTATTGAACATGGCCTTGTTGGGGTTAACATGTTGGCCTCGTACATTCCATATGACATCGTATTTAATGCCTTTGACTTTCACCTTAATTATTTTTACTAACACCATCAAACTATGATGCTACTATTTTTTTATGTTGTCAGTCCTTTGTCACCTAACATTTCCCTAGAATCAACAACATCAATATATTCCTCTAGAGTGGTATCATCAACATGTGAAGATGGTCATTGTACCTCTACACTGAGAGTAGGGGTAGGTTAAGAAACCTTTTGTTCCTTAGGACTGCAATCACTAGCACATACATATGGTCATTCCTCTTCACTGTGAGTAGTAGCAGGTTGAGAGACCAATTGTTCCTCGAGATTGGGAGCACTAACTTGTGAGGATGTCATTATCTGCAGAAATGGTTTAACATTTAATTTATAGTACATAAAATTAGTAGAAAATGAATAATAACATGAGGTAACATGATGTATATTACAAAAAAATATAACCTAATTATTTAACTCTTTTTTTAAGGATGAAGGGATTTGACCCCTCTATCGAATATCCAAATCCCTTCATTGCAGTCTCCACTAATATACAAAAATTCATCTACATTAGGAACTCTGCGAAATGATTGTGACATCCCAATGAAAGGGTCATCCTCAGTTGAATTTTAATCTAACTCTTCAGTGTTTTTGGTCAATAACAAAACAATTGACCACTTTTGGTTTGTAGGATCTGGAACATAAAATACTTGTACTTCCTGTGATACCATTATAAACGATTCATCTTTGTACTCTTCCTTACTAAAATCAACATTCACGAATCTCAATTCATCTATTTTAACAACACTCCTATTATCAACCCACTTACATTGAGAAATCAACACTTTGAATGTTGTATAATCCAACTCCCATATTTGTTTGATGATTCCAAAGTATAACATATTTGTGTAAATTGGATTTATGTCCTATACCAGAAACATGCATCGCTTCAGCCACAAATGTAACTCCACTATTTTTCATGGTACTGTATTTATCATGCTCATTTTTATATAACATATAACCATTAATTACATAACCATTGTAAGATAATACATACACACTTGGTCCTATGGCTATCCATCAAAATCGTTATGAAATTAAATCTGTATTTTCATCTGACACCTTAAAAATATGGTCCCAAAACCATCCTATGAATAGTTGATTATGTGTATTTGATATCCATATTTAAACCCTTGATGGATTAAAATTCTTAATAATTTATTTTTGGGTTTCAACATATGGGGAAACCTCCAAACTGTTATAAAAAACATAAAGGTGGTCCTGCTCCTGATCTGTAATATTGATTGTGACAATATCTCTTCCAAAAATTCCTTCACCTACAGGCCACCAAGTGTGATGATATTTTTCTAGACCAATTATTTCCACACCAGACAGGTATTCAGTACAAAATTCAATAGATTCCTCAATAATATATTTCTCTACAATACAACCCTATGACTGACTTTGATTTTTGACACACCCTTTCAAAATATTCATATACCATTCAATGGGGTACATACATCTATAGTGTACAGGACCACATAGTAGAATCTCTCTCACCAAGTGAACCATTAAATAAACCATCATATCAAAGAATGTTTTTAAGAAGAACATTTTCAATTCACATAATATGACAACAATTTCTCTTTCCATAGTCGGTAATTTTGCCGGGTCTATAACTTTTTTGCATATAGGTTTGAAGAAGAAATAGATATTGGTTAATGTATGATAGACATTATTGGGGAAAATGCAACATAAATCTACAGGCATTAGATATTACGTAAAAACATGTTAGTAATGTGATTTCATACCCTTTAACTTTAAATCGTTCATTTACATGATGTTCTTAATATTCAATGAATAACTCTCTGGAACCTTTACATCATTCAAGATGTAATGTCTCGAGTATGAGTGTCGTCCAAAGGTGCCTCGAACCTGGTTAGTCACATAACCTCAAGCACATTTCCCCAAATACCAGAGCCTTCTTACTAGCAGTGAGGGATAAGGTGTGATATTGGGGAAACTATGCCCTTATTGGTAGAGTATACATAATGAAAAATAGATAGTAAACAATAGCAGAAGAAATAATACCAAATAGGAATAACAATGGAAGAATGAAAGTAAATCCAATAGAAGCCACAACATATATATATATATATATATATATATATATGATTCATGGAATATGTATCTAAGAAAAATCCAAACAAGTCACAATGATGGAAAGAAATACAGAAACCAAAGTAAAAAAAGAAACAAGTAAACTCCAACAGCATCGCAAGCCTCATCTTAGTCTCATGATCTCCATCTCCAACCGCAATCAAGCACCTGATAAAGAAGGGTTCTTTACCTTATCTATACCTTCAATCATATAATCTTCTTGGGACCAACGCATGACCCAAACGGGGTGTGATATGAATCCTAGTTGCAACCACCAAAATATTTGTGCCTATCTGTCAGTGAATATATATATATATATATCAGGTAATATGAAAAAATGAATCAATAAACTAGGAAGTACTCAAAAGTAAACAATCCTACAGTTTTCAATTACATTCATTTAACATTTATTATTCACCCGTTGAATCATATAACCATGGGATCTAGCCTAATCTCTTTATCCCCTATGTAAATTAACAAAACAGATGTCTCATAAGACCATCTAAACAATCAAGTAAGACCGAATCCAATCTTGTGCTTTGGATTTCCAGACTCGTCACAATCATTCAATTATTCACAATGACCCTCTGGGAAAGCTCTCACGGTATAACCCCTTTGGTCTAACAACATCAATTCATTTAAATAATGACCCTCTAGGAAATATTTCGTAGTATAACCCTTTTGGTCCAACATAGCATCAAGAAAAATATAAATGTCCACCTGGGGAAGCTCTCACAATCTAATCCCTTCTGGTCAAATAGCTACACCAAGGATCTCACGGTCCTATGTACATAAATTGTAAGTCCCCTTAGTCTTTCTGGTCCAAGGCTCTCATGGTCCATTAGAAAAATAATAGCGCAAATATCATAAAAAATAATCTCATGTAATCTATAACTAACACATGAATAAACATTCACAATGTATATCATTGGAATTTCATATAATTAGTAACTCCATCCTAGAAAAATAAGGCATGGAAAATAAGGAAATCCTAACAGGAATTATAGACCAAACTTTCATAACCAATCAATCAAGGGAAACACACCCATGGGGTGTCCTGTAAACAAGGAATTTAACCTTATGCATAAGTAACAACCCTTACTCAATTAATCAAACCATAGTAGGTAAATAAAGGGTTTAATTCCAAGTTAAGAAATATCCAAAACATAAGAATGTGGAACTTTTAGCATATATAATCCAAATAAGAACAAAGAAATTCATAAACCACCTACCCCAATGTCGTACGATTGATATACTTGAACATCAGCCCTTGAATTGGCCTATATCGATGTAGATATACAAAATAGTGAAAACTCCCAACCTTTAATAACTCACAAGAGAGGATGAATCTAGAAGAAAGGCTCTAGGTGTTTTGATACCTAATTGGTGGGATTCCAACACACCCAAAAATGTATCAATCAGAGCTCAAATGGAGAATTGAGAGGGGTTTGGAGTTCATCAGTCATTTTGTAGTGCTCCTGTACAAAACACAGGGAGAAGAAGGTGTTTCTGAACATGAGTCACAACCCCCTTCCAAAATATTAAATAAAAAGAAAACTACAAGATGTGTTCTTTAAAACTACATGTCATGTAGTAGACTTAATTGTCCTCCGACTTAATCGGGTATACCAGATCACCACACTACCATGTATTCGGCTGTTATGTGGTCATAATGTGGTTGTACGTAGCAATCTAGGTACACAGCGTGTACTCAAAAGTACACAGTGTGTACTTAGAAAATACCATTTTCTTTCTTTTTCCTCAAAACAACCTAAAATCAAGATCCATACCTGAAATGAAGATTTGGGTTCTTACAAACTTCCCCCCTTAAAGAAATTCATCCCTGCATTTCCCTTCCAAGGGAGGTGAAGAAGAATATGGGAATAACTCTATCCACTGCGATCACACATCGGCCTCCCTCTCCTAAGTCTCATATTTCACTCGTCCATGCTTCCATTACACCCGTAATAGAGGAACAAACTAGCCACAAATAACCTTTATGTTGTGATCCATAATCTAAATAGGGTGCTCCCGGAAAAATGCATCCACCTCCAGCTCAACCTCCTCAAGTTGAAAAACATGAGATGAGCCTGAGAAGTAACGTCGTAGCTGAGAAATATGAAATAAATCATGCATATATTGGTACCTCTAAGGTAACTACAATTGATAGGTAACTGGCCCGACTCTCTCCAAAACCTCAAAAGGCCTGACATATCTCGGTGAAAGATTCTTTTGTTTCCTAATCCTCATGTGTCCCAACCTCAGTGTGACGTGCAGGAAAACCTAATATCTGACCTCAAACTCCAGAGGTCATCTCCATGGATAAACATAATATTTTTGGAGAGACTGTGTAATATCCATCCTCTTCCAAATCAACTCCACCTACTCAGTGGTCTCTTGGACAAGATGAGGTCCCAACATAACTACATCTCCTACCTCTATCCAATATAAGGGTGATTGGAATGACCTACCGTACAAAGCCTCATAAGGTTCCATCTAAATCGTTTCCTAAAAACTATTATTTGTGGAAAAATTTACCTTGAGTATGTGTATCTCCCAAGAGCCCCTGAAATCCATGACGCATGATCAAATAATTTCCTCTAAAACCTAAATCATGTGCTCGTATTGGCCATCTATTTGGGGATGGTAAGTTGTACCTGGAAGTACCTATGAACCCAAATCCCTTTGTAGTCCCTACCAAACACAAGAAGTAAACCGATCATCCCTGTGTGAAAGGATAGAGTGTGGAACCCCATGTAAACATACTATCTCTCGGATGTCCAACTTTCCAAGATCATCAACACTGAAGGTTTCCTTGATTGATAGGAAATGTGAAACTTTTGTGATTCTGTCTATAAAAACCCAAACCACATCATTTCCTCAAGGTGACCTTGGTAAACCCGTCACAAAATCCATCACTACATCATTACACTTCCACTCAGGAATGGGTAACTACTGTAATAGTCCTTCTGGTTGCTAATGTTCTGTCTTCACCTGCTGACAGGTGGAGCATCACATAACAAAACCAGCTACATCCATCTTCATGCATGGCCACCAATACTGACGATGTAGATCTCAATACATCTTGGTGACACTAGGATGAACTTCCCATACTGAGGCATGAAAATCTCGCAATAGCCCCTCACATAAGTCTGCTGACACCCATTCACAACCATGAAAACACAAAACCTCATCCTTGACTATGGTCCACCTAGGAGTAGGGTCCTCTCCTAACACAGTCTTCTATAGGACTAGGCCTTTGTAATCTGATAGCTTCCTCATTCACACTCGATCCAAAAGAGTAGAGGTAACAACTATAGAAGAAATAAATGTTATCTCTTGTCTGTCATCCACCTCCAAATGCATCTCAGAGAATAGATTCATAAGCTTCCACTCACTACTGTCCTCCTTAATTGCCTTTATCTGATTCCTCTTACTCAATGCATTAGCCAATGTGTTTCCTTTCCCAAGCATATAGGCAAGATCAAAGTCAAAGGATTTAAGATACTCAACCCACCTTCATTGTCTCAAATTCAGATCATGCTATGTAAATATGTACTTGAGGATTTTGTGGTCAGTGTACACCAAAAAATTCTCTCCCAATAAGTAATGTATCCAACAGCATAAATCATGAACAACCAAGACTAACTCAAGATCATGCATAGGGTATTTCCTCTCATGTGGCCTCAACTGCCAATACCCGTACTCAATGAATCCTTCCCCCGCATAAGCACTGCTCCCATCCTGATATATGATGAGTCATAGTAAAAAATGTACTCTTTTCCAACTTTGGAAAAATTAGTATCGGTGCTGAAGTCAATCTCTCATTCAGATCATGAAAGATTGAATCATAGGAATCTATCCACAAGTACTTCACACCCTTCTTAGTCAGGCTCATCAGTGGTGCTGGTAAGCATGAAAAGTCATGAATAAAGTGTCTATAGTAACTAGACAGTCCCATAAAACTATGTACCTCAAAGACGTTCTTCGACTACTCCCATGAAACTACCGATCACACCTTCTCTAGGTCTACTGATACTCCTATCCTTGAGATTAAATAACCCAAGAAATGAATATGGTCCATCCAAAAGTGGCACATTGAGAGCTTAGTATATAAATGATGCTCTCTTAGTGTACTCAATATGATCTCAAGATGGATGGCATGGTTGTGTCGAGTGTGAGAGTACACCAAGATATCATCCATAAAGACTACCACAAAAGAATCCAAGTAAGGATGGAACACTCGATTCATCAATGCCATGAAAAATATCAGTGTGTTCATGAGACTAAACGACATAACCAAATACTTTTATAGACCATACTTGCTCTGAAATTCTATAAGAGGTATATCTGATAGTCTAACGTGCAAATTATGATAACCGGATCTCAATTTAATCTTCGAGAACACTTAGGATCCTCGAAGCTAATCAAATATATTATCAATCCTCGGAAAGTGTTATCGATTCTTGACTATCAACTGGTTCATCTTTTGATAATCCACACAAATTCTGAGGGTACCGTCCATATTCTTCACAAAAAAGGATAGGAAAACCCCAAGGAGAAGTATTAGGTCGGATGAAACCCTTTTCCTATAACTCCCATAACTATTTATTAATCTCCTGTAACTCTGGTGTAGCCATCCTATAAGGAGGACTGGACACTAGTGCCACTCCTAGAACAAGATCAATGGAGAAATATACCTTTCTCTTCAGAGGTAAACCTGAAAATTCATAAAGACATCTCTGAAACAATCTAACCCTGGATTAAAGTCCATCTATGAATTCCCTTGGTCATCCAGATATAGACTAGAAATATGGGTTGTGATTCCTCCTAACCCATGATGTTCGGGTCCATCTCTGCTTTCTCGGACATCCCATTCTCCCTTGTGTAGAAAATATCCTCCCTTTGGTGACGTGAAGCTCACCCTGCGACGATAGCAGTCAAAAAAGTCCTGAAAGGAGACCAACCAGCCCATTCCAAGAATGACATCGAATCTTGTCATCTTTAAGACATAGAGGTCCCATAATAAGTGACACCCACCAATCTCAAGAGGGTAATCCTTGAACTGATGTACACTAGTTTTCCTAATCCCCAACAGAGTGTCTAGTGTCATAACATCAACATAAGTAAATATACAGAGCCCAAGGCTCTCTAAAATGGAAATAGACATAAAAATATGGGAAGACCCTCTATCAAAAAGAGAAGAAACTAAAACAAAGGCAACTAGAATTGTACCTCTAACCATAGAGGGTTCGGGATCCTGCTCCTTCTGGGTCTACTCCATTGCAAAATTATGACATGTATCATAGCCCTGCAACCCTGAATAGCTACCATGAGCTGATCCACCCTATTTTCGCTGAAAACTTGTTATGTGGCTACTATGACCACAACCACCTCCTCGGACTAAACGGCCTGACAAAATCTAGTTTCTTGACTGATGAGGAGTTGGTGGCCCCATTCCTATACATGGAGTCATAACATATCCTCTCTCACTAGCTTCTGGTGAGAACATCCTATAAAAATGCTAAAGATGTACCATCTTTCCATAATATCAGCACTCAATTGGGTCTCTTGGGCACTGTAGTCTCGTGTTCCCACTCTTCCCGCACTGGTAGCACCTCACCTAGCTACCTAATGATACATCACATGAAATATCTCTACAACTCTTCCTACTATCAGTCGAAGGTGTACTAGCCCTGGATGTTGAACCTCCCTGGCTCATATCTCCAAACTCCCTCAAATTGCACTCGGTAATCAGCACATGGTTTACTATAGCAGTCACCAATGTCAACTTGAAAACATTCACCTGCGATCAGATGTCATACCTAAGACCATTATCAAATCGCATATCCAGTGATAACTTATCACCTCCCAAAATAGTTTCGAAGCATTGAAGCTCTGTAAATTGAGAAGAATAATCCATCACTAAAATAGAGCCCTACTCAAAATACATGAACTCTCATGCTCGACCGGACCTCAATGTATTGGGGTAGAAGTAATCATAGAAGGTTCTTTGAAACTCTTCCCGAGTCATATACTGATGACTTCCCACCTATGAAACAATATCCCACCATCTATTGGTATAATTTCATAGCATGTAGGTCACAAGCCTCACTCTCCTCTCAGGAGGTGTCTCTAGATGCTTGAAGATATAAATCATGGCCTCTAACCATGACTCTATAGCCAGTGTCCCTCTATCCCCTGAAAAAGTGGGAGGATTCTGCTGCTGGAACACCCGTGTAAACTATGCCATAGTCTGGGTAGGATGTGGTGCTCCCTGAAAGGTATGCATCATCCTCATAAAGCCTTCAGGGAAATGTGCATCGGCACTTGTGTCTGGTATAATAGCTGGTGCCCAAACAAGCATGACTGGAGGATCTGCTGGTAATCCTTGATCTACCATTTCTGGTGTCTGATCATCTCCCTGTACCTGGCATACAACCGGAGGACATATTGGTGGCATGGGTCTACAAGGTCAAGCACACACCTCAGTATGAGACTAAAAAACTACAAATCATAAGTGCAGGAATGGAATATGTAAAGGAAATCATTGAAGTTCTATAGAATAGGGTTACATGACGTGTAGAACTAGTACACGACGTGTTACCTTAAGCCTTAACATGGGCATGTACCCCTGCCAATCGGGTCGTGTAACACCCCATACACACAGCGTGTTCTTCTTGAGACACGAAATTTACTTGAATATTCACTCCTGACCAAGTACTTATACATAGCTAGAAATACATGATTCTACTAGTGTAACATTACATGGCGTGCACACTCTAGACACAACGTGTATAATAAATGTTCCTTCCACCTGTGTCTTCAGTCACACGGCTGGATACACTGCCGATTACAGCACAACATGTACTCTCATTACACGATGTGTTCTACCAAAAGTTTACCAACCCCATGTCTCTACTCACATAGTCAGTCACACAGTCAATAACTACATGACATGTACATGTGGTACATGACATGTACTTAGGAGAATTCATTTCTTCCATAATAGAAGAGCACATGACATGTGTTCATACCATCACACACTGTGTTTTCTAGGTTCTTCCAGATAGTAAGCCTCTAAAACTTATTTGAAACCCCCAAAATCTTAAAATTTGGCCAAGGCATGCCAAGTTCCGATCCTTGAGATCCCATACTCCCCACAAATCAAAACTTTGAATCCTTATTCATCTCATATCTTTAGAGAATTCAATTAAAGTTCAAACATGATCCACCAAATTCGGATCCAAGAGAGCCCATAACACCTCAGGGACCAAAGATTGGTGTTCATCCAAATGAAACTTTATATATACCAATACCCTATCAAAATAGCAGGTATTTCTGTCATAAAATTTATCACAATATCATACATATCTAGCACAATATCTATCACAAACGCATGCAATCAGTAATGCACCCTACATGGCATGAAAATAATGGTTGACATGTGATCTATAGCAAGTTCCTATATGATTCATGATATGGAATAACCTCATCTCACTGGGATGAAAAAAAATAGAACCACAATGATATCAATATTAACAGCATAAAACAGGCACGTCACCCAATGGTGAAATCAAATCAATTTTAATAGTTCAAAATCCAAAAATTGAAATTCAATTCGAGGTAATTTGGATTTTCCCTATACATGGGGTAGCTTCTCCTGGGCACAGCTAATTACCAAACTCTATTTCCTTCCTATCCCTTTATAATGTTTCCCAATAGTAATACAAACCAGGAAATAAACTCCTTTGATACCACTTTGTAACGTCCTGGATCTGAGTGCTGCCCAAAGGTGCCCTGAACCCGGTTTGTCACATAACCTCAAGCTCATTTCCCCAAATTCCAGAGGCTACTGACTAGCAGCGAGGGCCAAGGTGTGATATTGGGGAAACTATTCCTTCATTGGAATAGTATACACAGTGGAAAATAGATAGTAAACAATAGCAGAAGCAATAATACCAAATAGGAATAGCAACAGAAGACTGAAAGTAAATCCAACAGAAGCCACAATATATATATATATATATATGATGCATGGAATATGTATCTAATAAAATATACAAACAAGTAAGAATGTTTTAAAACAATAAAGAAACCAAATTACTAAATAAACAAGTAAACTCTAGAAGCATCACAAGTCTCATCTTGGCCTCATGCTCTCTAACTCCAACCACAATCAAGTACCTAATGAAGAAAGGCACTTGCCCTTATCTATACCTGCAATCAAATAATCTTCTTGGGTCCAACGCATGACCCAAATAGGTTTTGAGAGGAATCCCAGTAGGCAACCACAAAAATATTTGTGCCTATCGGTTTGTGAATATATATATATAGTAGGTAATATGAAAAAATGAAGCAATAAACTAGGAAGTACTCAAAAGTAAACAATCCTATAGTTTTTAATTACATTCATTTAAAATTTATTATTCACCTATTGAATCATATAACCTGGTTATTTATCCTAATATCTGTATCCCCCATGTAATTTAACAAAATAGAAGTATCAGAAGACTATCTAAACAATCAAGTAAGACTGAATCCAAGCTTGTGCTTTGGCTTGGAAGACTCGTCACAATAATTCAATTATTCACAACGACCCTCTAGGAAATATCTCATGTTCTAACCCCTTTGTTCTAACAACATAAATTCATTTAAATAATGAACCTATGGGAATACTCTCATGGTCTAACCCCTTTGGTCCAACAAAGCATCAAGAAAAATATAAATGACCACATGGGAAAGATCTCACAATCTAATACCCTCTGGTCAAATAGCTACACCAAGGCTATCATGGTCCTATGTAAATAAACTGGAATTCCCCTAAGTCTTCATGTTTAAAGGCTCTCACGGTCCATTGGAAAAATAATCTAGAATTCCCCTCAGTCTTCCTGGTCTAAGGCTCTCACAGTCTATTAGAAAAAAATAGCACGCATATCATAACAAAGAAAATCATGTAATCTATAACTACTATATGGATAAACATTCACAATGAAAATCATAGGAATTTCATATAATTAGTAACTCTATCCAAGAAAGACAAGGCATGGAAAAAAAAGGAAATCCTAACACGCATCAATCAAGGGAAATACACCCATGGGGTGTCCTTTAAACAATGTATTTAACCTTACGCATAAGAAAAAACCCTTAATCAATTAATCAAACCATAGAAGGTGAATAAAAGGTTTAATTACAAGGCAATAAATACCTAAGTGTGAGTATGCGACAGTTTTATCATATATAATCCAAATACAAACAACTAAAGGCACAAAACACCTACCTTGATGTCGTACGATCGATCTACTTGAACGTCGGCCCTTGAATCGGCCTAGATCAGTGTAGATATACAAAACTATGAAAAATTACCAACCATGAATAACTTAAAATAGAGGATGAATCATGAAGAAAGGATCTGGGGGTTTCGATAACTCACTGGTGGGATTCCAATGCACCTGATGGTGTCTCAATCGAAGCTCGGATAGATAATCGGGAGGGTTTTGGAGTTCGTCGGCCATTCTGTGGTGCTCCTGTATGAAACACGGGGAGAAGAAGGTGTTTCCAAACATGATACATGACCCCCTTCCGATATATCAAATAAAAAGAAAACTACACAACATGTTCTTTAAAAATACATGTTGTGTAGTAGCCTTAACTAACCCCCAACTTAAGTGGGTCTTCCAGGTCACCACACAGCCATGTGTTCGGACATTACATAGTCAAAACATGACTATGTGCAATGAGCTAGGTACATGGCGTGTACTCAGAAGTACACGACGTGTACTTAGAAAATCCTCTTTTCTTCCTTTTTCCTCAAAATAACCCGAAATCAAGATCCATACCTGAAATGAAGATCCAGGTTCCTACACAATAAGTTGAAAAACTGATATCTCTTTTGCTTGGAAAGAGTGTAAGTAGCTTGAGGAATAAAATTTCATTTTCACCCTTCACTGGTTCCAAATCTTCTCATATTCCCATGTCAACCATGTCCAACCTAGCTTTAATTTCATCCTTTTTTTGTTGAGTTCATTTATCAACGTGTCGATGACACTATCATATACATTTTTTTCAATATGAAAAACTTCAAGAAAATGTCTGACATACAAAAAATTCCAGTATGGTAATTAAAAAAACTGATCTCTTTTTCCAATTGGTTTTCATAAGGTTTTTTTAAAACGGTTTACCAAAATCAGTGTCTATATCTTTTACTTTCTCAAACAGTTGATCACCTGTTAGTGGATATGGTGTTTTACATTCTTCTAAACTTCCATTTAATGATGTCATCCAAGATTGGTACTTATTCCACCGAGGTAGAAATCTGTGATGTCATAGAAACATGGTTTTTGATGAATGTTTCAACCAAATTGACTGTGCAACTTGTTTGAAAACGGGACACCCTTGAGTTCCTTGAATGCTATATCCAGAAAAAATTTCATAAGAAGGAAAGTAATTTATCATCCTATACAACATGGATCTTAATGTGAAATCTTTATTTCTGTAAGCATCATACAACGTAACACCTGAATCCCACAATAATTTCAAATCTTCAATCAATGGAGCCAAATAAACATCAATATCATTACCCAATTGTTTTAGTCCTAATATAAGAATAAATAACATGATGTATTTTCATTTCATGTATAACCACGGTGGAAAGTTATAATTTACCAACATAACTGGCCATGTACTATGAGTGTTTCTTTGAAAACCAAAAGGATTCACTCCATCTGTAGATAATGAAAGACGAAGATTTCTTAGCTCGTTTCCAAATTCAGGATACTCATGATCAATTTTATTTCACTGAGGAGATTCTATCGGGTGATGTAGTTTCCTATATTTATTTCTTGTATTTGTCTGCCATTTCAATTACCCTGCAGTCTCATCACTTCTATATAAGTGCATAAACCTTGGAATGATTAGAAAGTACCATACAACTTTCATAGGATTAGATTCATCTTTCTTATATTGAGAAGCACCACACTTTGGGCATTCTCTAAGTGATTATTGGTCCTTGTGAAACAGTATACAATCATTCAGGAAAGCATGTATTCTTTCAGAGATCATACCCATCAAGTGTAGAATTTTTTTGGCATCGTATGTTCGGCTCAGGAGCTCATTATCTTTTGGGAGCATGTCATTTAGGAGAGCAAGTAATTTCATAAAATTGGCATCACTCCATCCATTGTTTGCTTTCAAATTATACAGATTCAGTGTGACTGAAAATGATATATATTTAGTACAACCAGCATACAATGGCATCTTTTCAAAACTCTTTAACTTCTCAAATAATTTTGGGAAATCAAAAAGTTCATCTTCAACTGTCCTTGGAATTTCCTCAATATTATCTCCATCATCATTCACATTTTTAATCAAATCCCTAATACAGTCTTCTTCATTTTCCACTCTTGTAATCATATTAGATGATCCATAAAATGCAGTGTTATCCCATCCACTATCTACATTAACTTTTTCCACATGTTTATTCCAACATTTATAACTCTGATCTATTCTATGACAGATCAAGTGTTCTTAAAACTCTTTTAGACTAGTTTCTCTTGAATAAAAATAGCATAAACACAAAAAAAAGGATTTTATAAGGGCCATATGCATGATCTTTTTCAAACTTGATGAACTCTTTCACTCCATCTTTATACTATTTTGTTAGACGATTGGAATCCATCCATGATTTATTCATATCCATTTTATTTGATTCGGTAATATTAATAATTATTAAAATAAATACACAAAACATTGATATAAAAATTAACCAAGGCTAAAAAAGTCATAGACTTTAAGTCTCTTTCAATATTTATCCTCAATATCCACTTTCCAAAATGAAGGTCCTTCATTTGGGATCTTCTACATAAATCAATATTTATCTCTTCTATCCTTTACTTCATTGGTCAAACTAAGAGAAATTCATCCACATAAAGAAGTAAAATGACAAAACTCCTATTATAATACACCTTCATATAATAAAAATTATTTACATTACACTACATGAACATTAAATCTACTATGAAAGCATTGAAATTCCAGTTACACTATCTCGGTTCCTACTTAAGCCCACAAAAACTCTATTTGAGACTGGAACTGAACCTTTTATTCCATTTAGCATGAAACCTTCCAGTTGATCTATGTAGATCTCTTCCTATGAATCTCCATTAAAGAATATAATCATGACATCCATTTGTTCTAGAAATAAACCTTCAATGGAAACCAAGCTGATAACCATCTGAATTATTATATGCTTTATAGTAAGCGATAAAATCTGACTGAAATATAATACTTTTAATTATTTAAATACATTTACAACTAGAGACACATTTCACTATTTCATATCATCCACTTTCTCCTTTAAATGATAAATCTAATTGTTCTATATATCCCTCTTTCCTGGTTCCAATTTTATTATCTGCAATTATCAAAATCATAGAGGGTATTAGATTATTCCTTCATTTTGTACTCACACTACAATGAGGCCAATAGTTGGCCTATGTTGAATCCTAAAAAAATATAAAATCCATGTGACTTACCCACACATTACTCATTAGGGACACTTCTATAGACTAAGAAAACCATAAAACTAGAGGAAACTATCTAGTACATGAGCTAACTAGTGTAGTATACATTTGGAACTATTTATTAATTCATAGGGCTCCCATATAGCCAAAAAAGTGTAAGTGAGAAACAAAAAGTCAATGATCATCACATAAATAAATATAATATAAGTAGTAAATCACATGTCAACTCTAACACCCTCAAAAGAAAGAGACCATTTTCACATCCATGAATAAGCATCAAGCATTTCATATAAATAATCAATCGTATCCCTTTGAGGGAAATGACCCAAATAGACATATCAAACAAGGGCCCCCTAATTTAAACCCTGCAGGTGATGTTGGATGCAAAGTAGGTTTAGTATTTGCAATAGGGTTAATCATTAATTCACTTTTTACAAGAGTGAGGTTGTGATGGATATCTTATGGGCTGGATAGAGTTAGTGACATTCCCTTAGCATGGTGTTGTTATCAATCTACTCATCTTCCCTATACAATTTATTAGTTTTACTAATTCTATAAAAATATAAACTTAAAAGATTATGGAAAATATACATTTCAGATGTCCTTTAAAAACTATTTATAAAATCACATTTGAAATCCCATTAAAAAAACCAACCATTTACACAAATTACTCTTTAAAATAACACACCCTTTTTAAAAAAAACCAATCAATTCCAAACACTCTATCACAAAACCACAATTCCTTTTTTTAAATCATTCAAGGAAACTTCATGACCCAACAACATTAATCATTTAAAATGAATAAAAACCCTCTATATTTTACAAATATTCATTTAAAACTTCACACACCCCTTGTTAAAATGAAAACAACATTAAATATGCTTTCAAAAGATTCACATCCCTTTATGAAATCCAATCGGGTGAGTTGACAAATAGATAGCATGCAACCTAAGTCCATGCCAGGTGTCTAAATCGTTTTAAATCTATTTAAAACCAAAAAAGCATATGTTGAACACATATAATTTTATAAGAAACATTTCAAAACACTAGAATTATTTTAAAAGAGGCACTTAGGCATTTTCACAAAGACATAATTTTAAAATTATTTAAATAAATATATATTTATTTAAAATTATAACTATAAATAAATATATATTTACTTGTAATTAAAAATTATAATATATATATATATAGTTATAATTATATATATATATATATATTTAAATAACTATAAAATTATAATAAATATATTTTTAATTTTATAAATATATATAGTTAATATATTAATTATAATTTTATAATTATTTAAATATATCTATATTTACTTAAAATTTTAATTATAACTATTTATATTTATTTTTAAATATTTGTCTATAAATATATATAATAAATATATTTATTATAATTTTATAATTATTTAAATATATCTATATTTATTTTGAATTATAATTATAACTATTTGTATTTATTTATAAATATTTTTATCTATTTATAAATATATTTATTTAATTATATATATTTATAACTTTATAAATATAATAAATATATTTATTATAATTTTATAATTATTTACATATATATATAATTATAACTATAAGTAAATATATTTATTGTAATTTTATAATTATTAGTTATAATTATAATTACAAATAAATATATTTAAAAAGTTTTTATATATAATTAAAAAAAATTAATTATAAATATAATAAATATATTTATTGAATTTTATAAGTACTTTTGAGAACATAATATATTCATGGGTATACTATGAATGAATCATATACCTAATAAAGTATAGATAATAAAAAACGAGTCATCACATATGGATAACATGAAATAATGGTGTAATGTACAAATGAGCTTTCATGATGAATACATAACATATATGTACGTCAATTATACTCATGCATTAATATATTTATTGACCAAGTTTATTGGAAATGTATATTTATTTCTTTATAATTATGATTATATATATATATATATTTAAAAAGTATTTATATATATTTATAAATATAATAAATATAATAAAAATAGTAAATATATTTATTATTTAAAAATTTATTATAATTTTATAATTATTTAAATATATATTTATTTAATTATAATCTTATAAATACGTTTTTTTAAACATTATATATATATTTGAATTATTAAAAAATATTTATTATAAACATGTATTTTTTATTTAATGTATACAAATAAACATTATTTTTTAATATAAATATAATAATTCTATATAAATTAATAATATTTTTTATTAAAAACTTTTATCAGTGCTAATAATGGTGATGATGAAGGATCCCATTTATCAGAACTTTTTAGCGCTGATAAAGGGTAGATTTATCAACACTTTTAGCTAGCACTAATAAAGGACCCCTTTTATCAACACTTTCTTCTTAGCAATGATAAAACCTGGTGCATCCCTTGCCCGGATCTATAGTAGTGTAACACACAAACACACATGTGATTATGTTAACTTGGGAAGGTTTATATATCATCTCTCATAAACTTCTTTTACTCCAATTCAAATGAGTTATTTGATTATCTTTTAGTGAGGCCCCCTGAGGTGTTAATAAATGCTTTGGCAGCTGGATCTCATGCCTCTCTAACTCTTATTTGATAGCTAACACACACACACACATGTGATTATGTTAACTTAGGAATGTTTTTAAGCCAGTTTACATTTTCTTATTTTACTCCAGTTCATATGAGCTATACAATTGTCTTTTAGAGATGCTCCTTGATGTGTTAATCAATTACTAAGGTTGGGTTTCCTAAGTTCAATTTTATCAGTCAAGTTCCCTCATGCTATGATTTTAGTTCCACTAAGTTCTTCATTTATAACTCTTTTCCCAGTACTAAAGTAAGGAATATCCATGAAACAAAATAAAATTTACTCAACAGTCAACTAACTCTATAATTTTAGTACCAACGAAATCCATCCAATTTAGAATAATATTTCTTCCCAGGTAGTACAATATTCAACTAAAGTTTTCTTATCTAAAAACACTCCACAAATCTAAAAACAAATGCTAAAGAGAATGTATAATTTCAAAATTAGATTCTGAAAATAGAATGTTATTTTTTTATAAAAATATCCAACACAAAAATATTTACATCCTAAGTTACTCATCTCCTCCCCCACACACTTATCTCATACATAATTCCATTCAATTTAGCATTGATTTTTTAAGAAAAATAGATTTAAAAAAAATTATATAGACTAGTGTGAAGTAAAGAGGAAACCAAGGGTTCCTTTTTTCAATAGTATTAAGGAGGATCTTGGAATCCTCCATTTGTTCATTCTAGAAGTCTTCATAAAATAACTTCAATTACATTCCATTCACCTTAAATGGATGATTTAACTAAACTTCCTTGATCTCGATTTCATCAAATGGAAATGTGTTAGTTACCATGTAAGGTGAAGTCCACTTGGAATATAGTTTACTAAGCATGCGCTTCATCCTTCAGAAGAACAAAAATACTTTCTCTCCAACATGAAATTATCTTCTCTAGATGATTCTATCATGGAAAATATGAACTTATTCTTATACACTAGGGGTTCTTATATGCCTCCATTCTCAGATCCTCCGGTTGCATTATCTATAGCTTCCTCTACTCTCTCTAATTTCCAAACTCCAGGTTAACTCCCTTGAAATCCCAATATGTTTTGTGTTGTAGCTCAATTAGTAAGTGATAGTGTTTCCCATAAATAATTTTTTAAGGATACAAACCTAAGGGGGTTTTAAAATAGTCAAGTATGACGATAAAGTATCCTTTAACTTTTTACTCCAGTCCTTTCAGGTGGTATGCATTTTCTTATCTTGAATCCTCTAAATATCTCTATTGGATACCTCTTTTAATCCATTTTTCTGGGGGTAATAACCAGTTGAGTTCTTATGGTTCACTTCATAGATCTTCATAAGGGATTTTATATACTTGTTATAGAAGTGTGTGCCTTGGCTGTTGGTTATTTCTCAAGTCATTCCAAACCTACAAAAAATGTTTGATTTTATAAATTAAATCACAACTTTATAATCATCAGTTCTAGTTAATTTTTCTTCAATCCACTTAGAAACGTACTTCACTAATGATAGAACTTAGTAAAATATAAAAATATATAGAAGATAGTCCCATGATATTTAATCCCCATCCACCAAATACTTTACAAAAAATAAGGGTTATTGAGGCATTTGGAAACTCCACTAGTAAGTTGACAGTTTAGATATGCTTTATAGAATTTATGAGTCTTTAAAAATTGAGGGCCAAAATAAACCAGCTTCTAAAACTTTCTCAGCTATTCTATGAGGTCCAAAATGGCCTCCCAATACTAGTGAATAACAAAATAAAAGTAAAAAACTTAACTTCTTCTTTAGGGATACACCTCCTAATCACTTGGTTATTAAATTTTTTCATAAGGATCCTCCCAGACATATAATTTTGGCTCAAATTTTAATTTATGTTCTTAATACTTAGTAAAGAAGAAATAATGATTTTGTGAGAAAAAAATCCCTAAATCAGTATACAGGGTAACTTGGGTGATTCTGTACAAATTCTCACTAGGGAAGGAGTCATCCACGTTTGTTTTAGTTAGTGGTTTTACCTCAGTATGGTGAGGTAATTACTAATGTGTTCAATAAAAATATTTTCACAGCCCTTCTTATCCTTGATTTCTATGTCAAATTATTGTAATATAAACATCCCCCTCACTAACCTTGTATTTCCTTTATCTTTCTTGATAAAATACTTAAGTACAATATGGTTAGAATAAACAACTTAAATCCTAATAGATATGGCCGAAATTTCTTGAAAGAAATAATATTTGAAAAAAACTCCAATGTTGTTGTGTAATTTATTTAGGATATTTATAGGGTCTAAGAAGTATGGAATATCACTTTTGGGTGACTATTTAACATCTGGGATAGAAATTCTCCCATGATATTGGTTGAGGCATCACATGGTATCTCAAAGGGGTTGTTTTAGTCTGGTGGATAGATTATGGGGGTTGTGATCAAGCTTTATTTTATCTTTTCAAAATTTATCTTGCATAAATCATCAAATAAAATTCAGTATCTTTCTTGAGTAGGTTAGTTAGGGGAAATAAATCTTATTAAAGTCTAAAATAAACCTTCTGTAAAATATATCATGGCCTAAAAAATATCTAATGTGTCTCACAGTGGTGGGGTAAGGCAGTGTAGAAATAATTTCAATTTTGGCCTTATCCACTTCAATCATATATTTAAAAATTATGTGGCCCAAAATATTTCCTTCTACACCATGAAATGGAATTTTTTAGAGTTTAAACCCATTTTTTTATCAATTTATTTATTTAAAACTTTTTTTGGACTTTTAACACAATAAATACCTTCAAGAAACTCTCAATTGACACTGAAAAAATACTTACCATCCAATATTGAAAAGTACAAGGGACATTGCAGAACCCAAAGGGAATAATTTGGTAGGCAGATGTATCCAAGGAACATGTGAATGTTTTTTTATCCTAGTCTTATAGATTTATTGGGACTTTAAAATACCCAAATAATCCATCTAGTAAATAGTAGTGATATTTCCTAGCTAGCCTCTCTAAAATTTGGTCTACAAAGGGAATAGGGAAGTGGTCATTTTGGGTCACATGTTTAATCTCCAATAATCAATATAGACACTCCAGCTTTCCATAATCCTAATGGGAAATAACTCATTATTCTTATTTTGAACAATTGTTAATTCAGTATTTTTGGGGACTATATGAATGGGGTTCACCCATTGGGAGTCTGAAATAGGGTATATGATTCTATATTCTAACATTCTTTTAAATAATTTTTTAACTACTCCCAATAGGGCCAAGTTGAGCCTCCTTTGGGTATACCTCACAAGTTTTGACTCATATTCTAAAAAAATATTATGCGTACATGTGGCACATATAATCCTTTCTATGTCTCCTAATTCCCATTCTATTCCATTCATTATTTGTTTTAAAATGTCTAAAAGTTTATTCTCTTTATTGGTCTATAAATAGATTGAAATTATGGCTAGTTGTTTCTCATTTTCTTTATGGAAAACATATTTCAAGTTAGATGGTAGAAACTTCAATTCAAATTCATGGGGTTTCTATTGATGTTTTCATCTTGGTGTTATCCATACTTGCATTCTTCACATGAAATCCAGAAGTGACAGTGAGAGTCTTGAGTAAATGATAAAAATATTCCTTAGCAGCTTCTTCAAACTATCGAGCACACAAAATATACTCTAAATTAAATTAATTTTAAAAATAGAATCATTAGATAAATTAAATTAATCAAGGGATTCTCCTAGTTTAATTATATTATCAAATATTTCAATCACTTCCTTAGAATAATATTATAATTCAAAATGGTTAAATATAAACACATATTTCTCATCATGAGGATATTTCATTGAATCACAAATATTAAAGTTCATTGTCTATTCTCCAAAAGTTATGTAAAGTTTCACTTCATCTATAATATAAAAATCAATAGGGAACAAAAATCCACTCATGCTCACCAGAACATCCTCTTGAACTCAAACTAGGTAGGAAATAGCTCGGTTTTCAAGTTGTATAACCAATCAGGTGGGTTTAAGCTCTCTTATATATAGTGAAGAATAAAATGAGTAATGAATTACATTAATTTATGCTCCCAAATCACATAATTAATTTTAAAAGATGATTTATTCTATGTTGTAAGGTATGGTGAAAGTACCTGGATCTTGGAATTTTCCAAGTAATCGTGGGGTAAAAAGGGAAGATAAATTTATACCTAAATTTACCTTTTCATGTCCTTGTAATTTCCTCTTCCTATTATACACCTCCTTGATAAAAATTTCATACCTTGGTATTTTGTGGATGGTTTCCAACAAAGGGATATTGATCTCCACTCTTTTTATTATCTCCCAGATCTCTTATTATAATTTTTCTTCACTGGATTTCTTTAGTGGTTTTATTTTTGTATAAAGTGAGGTTGGGGTTGATATAGGTCTTTATTGTTGTCCTTCTCCTTTCCCTTATTCACTAGGGGTATCTCTATAGTTACTTCTTCTTTGAGTTATTTTTCAAGGATAGATTCTTCACATACATTGGTTTATCCACTTCAAGATTCAATTTGAGATGGTGATTCATCATTATTCTTCAACTCCTTACCAATCCTTAAAGAAATAAAACTATAATTCCCATTAGTTTTAGGTATTTATAGAGAAAGTATTTTAGCTAAAACTTAGTTTTCAAAGTTATTGATGTCAGTCATGATCTGACCAAATTGTCCTTACATCTTATTTAGTGTTGATATGCGAGTGATGAGAGTAGCTTGTTGAGTGTTGTGAGACTCAAAAAGTTATTTACAAAAGTATTTCATAGAAGGTTCTTGATTATATAATTGTTGTTATCTTGTAAAGGGTTGGTAACTACTTCTTTGAAAGGGTGGTTGATGGAAATATGGTTGAAAATTCTATCAAACAGAGGTTCTTTGGGGATATTGCTTCCCAAATACATATTGAATGGTAGAATACTCAATGAATCCTTGATTATAGGTTGTTTGTTGCTAGTAATAATTCTAGAACATGGAATCACAAGTTTAAATTCCTTGAACATGATGGAATCCATCAATGTAATGGTCTAGGGAGTGTAAAATCTGACACACTCTTGGGGGTGTAGAAGGTGATATTTATTGTACTTTGTTCAAGACAAGATATATTAAAATAGATGTTAGTTCTTCAAAAAAATAAAGTAAAGGAGAGTTATAACTCTTTACCTAATTTACTACACTTTTTATGGTTCTTATTCTGAATAGTTAAGAGGTTTGTGAGATTATATTTATTATTTCTCTAACATCAGCAGGGGACTTGTTGATAAGTGCTCCTCTAGAGGAAGCATCCAAAATGTTCCGATCATTTAGTAAAATAATACTAAGAAATGATTATCTTTATAGGGATGGTGTGGATATAATTTTTTTAACCACTTAAATATCTCCCAAAAATCATAAAGGGTTTATCCACATGCTTGTTTGATTCCATATATCCCCTCCCTCAGTTAGGAACTCCTTGATGCATGTAAATATTTATAGAGGAAAGAATTTTATAGTTCGTTTGAGGCAATGACCTCTCCAGGTTATAAGATGTATGGAAACTCCTTGTAAGACCCTTAAAGGGAGAATGGAAACACCTTCCATCTAACCTATTCTTTTAAAAATCTTCTAGGTTTGAATTTACTATAAACATCACTAAATTATCTTAAGTGTCATTTAGGATCCTTTCCTACCAAGCCATAAAACTTTGGTAGGAATTGGATCATTCCAGTATATGATCCAAATATTTTTGGTTGTTAGGTTGTGTAATCAGATTGTAAGTATTAAAATTAGGTGTATATAACTCTCTTAATGTCCTATTTAGTTGATCTAGGTTATCCTATATGTTTTCGCTTCCTAATTTAACTCTAGTAGAATAAGAAGTTAAGGAGGGAGATTCTTCCAATGGAATTGTGACAAACTATCTATCTACTTCCTTAGTGATTCTTAAATTTATAATATTTTCTAGAATAGTTCCTTTAAACCAATGGATCAAAACTAGTGAGGTGAGATGAACTAGATATAGTCAGTTTTTGAAATCATTTTAAACAAAAAAAATAGGAATACAACACTGGTCCTCCCTGACAACGATGTTATATTAATGAGAGTTAAGTTGTGGGGACCTCAATAAAAAACTTATAAAACCAATTTTAATGTGGTGGTGGTGGGACTCGAGTTGTATTCGGAGAGAAAAGTGTTATGGGTATGATCTTCACTTGTTATATGGGTTCAATGTGTGAAAATGGTGATTGAATTGGTTCAAGGAGGCAATTGAATTATTTTTTTGATTCAATATTTAAAAACATTGGATTGACCTTGGATATCTCCCCCACTTAACCATTAAATATTATTCCATTTTATTTACCCTCATGTTATCTCACTAATCAAATGAAACCTCATTGATTACCCTATCCTAGTTTTTTTGGCTCAAGTTTAAGGAAGTAACAATCACTACACCCACTACCATCACCTAGACTAGTGATTTTAAATCTATAATCACCCTCAGATCAACCCATTGCATGTGATAAAAATTAGTAGAGAGAACCTAAGTGGACTATTTGTGAAATTTATGAAGGAGGGATGAAGAATTCAAAATACATAGAATAAAAGGAAATATTCCAATTCCCTAAACATTCAAATAAGTATAGAAAGTTGAATAGAATAAATTATTAATTAAAATTATGAATTCATTAACAAAGTAAGAATAATATCCTCAACTCAACCACTAATTTCTTAATGTTTCATCACTGTATAATTAAAACAAAATATAAATCAAAAGAAATAAAGAATAATATCCTAGTTTTCTATAGTAGTTGTGGTCATAGCCCCTAATTTAGTAAACAATTGGTCTTTTTATAGAGATGTTTGGGCCCTTATTTGTATCATCTGATCTTTCCAAATGAGTGAAAAAAACTTATCCTCTATTTCAAATTGAACCTTTGAGGATCTCCTCAATTTCAATGCCTAATTCCTTCTCCTTTGATTTTCACAATTTGCACATCTCAAGGGTCGTAGTTGGGAATCTTGAATCTTCTAGATTCCTTGACATTCTCCTACAATCTCTGTTTCATTAATCATATGTATATGTACCATGTATATCACTTGAAAGATCATTCTCTGATTTTTACAAGCACCAGTAATTGATTTTTTTATTTTAGGTTGTATTTTATAGTTTTTGGAATTTTCAAATTTTTATCTGTGTAGCCAGAATTTTGGCATCATGGACCGACCATATGAAGAGAATTCATGGTTTATCATCTTTCACATGCAATAAATCTAGTGGACTAGTTGGTTGTTTAGTCTCTTAACATGCATAGTTGGTTGAGTGGCATGGTTGATCATAAATGATCACGTGGTCTATTTACTCATGCGGTCAATTGAGATCATCATGCGGTTGCCTCAACATGAATGTGCAAAAAATTAAACCCTTACGGTCAATTATATATCTTATTACAATTGATTAATACATGTTTGATTGTGATTCTATTGCGGTCTTTCAAACTCTAGTATATAATTCTTCACTTTTCCAAATTTTCAGCACAGTAGGTTGAGTATTCACTTGTGGAAAGTTCAGCACACGGTTGATCTAGAAAAAATCAATCATAATCTCTGTTTTCAGTAAATTGAGATCCTCATGGAAGACCATAATGAACATGTGATAGATTCATCCCATTTATTAATTTTTATAATGATTTATTATCTACTTGGAAGGCGCATTTGATCGTTCGTTTAGTCACTTACAAGGCATGATCGCTTGCCTTTTCCATTTTTTCTAGTCTCGACCTACACATAGTGAAAAAATAATTTCTTTAATTTAGGATTTATTATAGTCCCTTCTAGAATGAAATGATACAATTATAATCCACTACTATAAAAATGGGTCTATCTAGCACTAAGGATTTAACAGCGCTAAAAAATCACTGATATGGGGGTTTATCAACATTTTTTTGAAAGTGGTGATAAAGACCCCCTGCCCCTTTAGCGCTTTTTTAGTGACACTAATAATTTTATATTTAAAAAATCATTAAAAATAATATATTATTTATAAATATATTCATATTGATATAAATATAATATATATATTTTTAAAATATGTTTTAGATAATGAAAATAGTCATTTACACTTAATATATATATAATATGTAGTGAAAATGAATTATAAAATAATTAAGAAATATTTTTAATTAATAATTTGCTTATTATTACTAATAAATAGTCATTTAATATTAATTTTAAGATAAAAAATCAAAAAAAGAATTAAAATATGTAAAATAAGTTAAAAACATAACTCGAACTTCAAACAATCATAACTTTTAATCTGGGTGTCTCTTTGGCCTCTACCACATATCAAATCGAATCCTTCAATGATATATACACCCTTAGTGACACAAGTAAAACTTTTTCACATTTTTATATGCCAAAAACGGCCCATAAGTCCTCTAAAACTGAGTTTTTAGTCTGGGTACCCCAATTTTTTAACATTCGATAGACTTTCAACCTCATTTAAGGGGGTATTATTGCCTTTTTTGGTGGAGAATGAATTTATTACTAGGGATTAAATTCATATTTATATTATGGTTTTGAAATTATATCATTTTTCATAATGTAATTTTATTTATAATTAAATATATGCATGTTTTCTTATATCTTCTTATAATAAATCACACATATAAATACATATATCAACATATTTATGTAAAAATGTATATTCTAATATATGTAAATAAATAAATATTCTAAAAATGTCTTTAAAACAATATCTAACCATTTTTTACATTATAAAAATATATTTATAATGTTTATATATACATATATGTGTGTATTAATAAACAAATATATATTTATATTATATTCTAGTATATGTAAATGAATATAATATATATAATATATTTAAATAAATATAATTATATATATATGACACACACATATATATATTGTATAAATGTATTTAAAAATAATTATATGAATATATGAATAAAAAAATATATGTAAATATATATAAATAAAAAAGAAATATCATTAAACAGACAAAAAAGCAACATGGTTTAGTGGTAAAGTCCTTCCATATTCAAAGTAGAGGTGTAGGGTTCAAATCCAGATAGGTGCACATGAGGTTGGAAATTCGTAAAGTGCTGATAAAAGGGGTGGGGGTGAAAAGCATTGATAAAGGTGGTGGGGGAACTGTTAAAGTTGTCATGGAAGCACAGATAAAGGGGGATGGGCTTATATATATTCGGAAAAAACACCCCCTTTAATAGTGATCCCTTTATTATCACTAAAAAGTGTTGTTAAAACGACCCTTTAAGAGCGCTAAAAAACATTTTTAAAGGCCCCGTTTAACAGCATTTTTTTAGCGTTGTTAAAGGGGGACTTTAATAGTGCTTTTTTAGCGTTGATAAAAATTCTGGGCCTTTAACCATGCTCAAATTATTATCTCTTTTTTAGCACTGATAAAGACATATTCTATCATTGTTAAAGTCGTATTTTGTAGTAGTGATTAGATTAAAAATCCATTTAATGATGAAATTCAATTCTATAAATCAATTTATGGATTGCGCATTAAACCAAAAAATTGAATAAATCATTCAAAACCATTTTTTAATTCATTTATAAATTAATCTCTTAATTTCAAAAATTATCAAAATTTAATGATTTGTCTGGGTTTTTTTAGATTGTGGGGTTAATTTCTATTGAAAATCAGTGCAAAATTAAGGAAAATTTGTTCTCATCACTCTAATATCAATGTCTCTATAAATATGGAACCTTATAGGTTTCCATATTTTTGATTTAGATTCATGATATTTTATAATGAGGTTTTATTCATCCTAGTGTATCTCACTAGGGTGATCTAGTTTTGTTTGTGAAAAAAGCATATGCCAGTCTGCATCTTTGTATCGATTATTGTTGCTTGAATCAAGTGATAGTGAATAACAATTATCCTCTCTTGTAGATTGATGATATGTTTGATCGGTAGAAGAGAACTAGTTGGTTCTCAAAGATTTATTTGTGGTTATAATACCATCATATGTGAGTGAAGGATGGGGATATCCTGAAGACTTCTTTAAAGTGTCATTATGGGCATTAGGAGTTCATTTTGATGTTGTTCAGTTTTACGAACTCTCCAACCGTATTCATGGGATTAATTAATTTTGTGTTTCATGAATTTTTGGATCAGTTTTTGGTGCTTTTTATTGATGAAATCCTTGTGTATTTTGTGTCTGAGGAGGAGCATACAGAGCATCAGCAGACTGTTTTGGGGGTTCTTCATCATCAATCTATTTAGGAAGCTATCTAAGTGTGAGTTATGGGATTGCGAGGTCTATTTCTTAGAGTATGTTTTATATTAGTGTGGATTATTTATTTGTAATTTTAAGTTAAGGTGATTATATCTTGGGTAGACCTAAGAATGTTGGATAGGTGTAGAGTTCCCTTGGTCTTACAAGCCACTATATAAGGTTCTCACCTTAATTATCTTATATTGTGACTCTTTTGATAGTTTTGGATAGAAAGGATTAAGATTTTGTGTGTACTGAACAGTGTCAGGATGCTTTCAAGTATTTAAAGGATAATTCAATCATTACTTTGGTTCTTCATTTTCTAGGGGAAGACGTTATGTTCTATATTTATATAGTTTCTTTGTGTCTTGGGTTGGGTTGTGTTCTAATGCTACTGAAAGTGTTTATCTCTTATGGGTCTTGGTAGTTATGGTCTCATGAATGTAACTACACCACCCATGATCTTTAACTTACTGTGGTAGTTTTTTTCCTGAAGTTTTGGCAGAATTACCTCATTAGATTTTGGTCTTTACAGATCACAACATTTCTAGGTATGTCTTCTCCTGATGTGATTTTAATTTATAGCAGTAATTGTGGATATAATTATTATAGTATTATGTATTTTATATTTCTTATACATCGTAGAAATGGAATTTTATGGTTGTTTATTTGAGAAATAATTCATGCAGTGATGTTGTTCATGAGTTTAGTGGTGTTTGGAGGGTGATGAAGGATCTCTCCATGATTCACCTTAATATGGTAATTGTTGATGGTAGAGGATGTATTTACTAGATGAAGTTGAATTCATCTTTGTTATGGTAGGTGGAGGAGTTCCAACTAGAGGATTCTAAGGTGTATTTTAGGAAATATTGAGTTATTTGTGGTGATTATCCTAAGGGATGCTCTGGGTATGGCTAAATCAAGTGTTGTTTTAGGGGAGTCTCTTTGTTCCTTCGGTGATGTGTGATGTGGTCCTATGTGATTTTTACATTTTTTATTTAGTGGTACATCCTGGTGAAGCTAATATGTATCACTCCTTATTATATTAGTATTGATGGTCTGACATGATGAGATTTTTTGTAGAGTTTGTCTCTAAATTTTTGGTTTTTCATAGGGTGAAAGTTGATCATCGTATTCCTAGTGGGTTGCTTCATCCACTCGATGTTCCCCAGTGGAAGTCGTAGGACATATCGATTTACTTCATCATGATTTTTCCTCAATATCATGATGCCTATGATTTTATATGATTGATTATGGACCATTTTATGAAATCATATCACCTATTATTAATTAAGGAGTTGATATCAATTGAGTTTTTGTCGAGGCAGTATCTGTAGGAGTTGGTGATGCTTTATGATATTCTAAAGATAATCATCTCTGATTGCGATCCTTGTTTCACCTTTAGGGTTTTGAGAGGTCTCAAATATGATTTTGGATCACAGATATGCCATAGAACTATTTTTCATACACAGAAAGACGGTCATACATAACAGACTATCCAAACTATAGAGGACATTTTTTACGCATGCAATCTTGATTTTGGAGGTTTGTGGGTGAGGCACTTACCCTTGGTAGAGTTTTCTTATAATAACATCTATCATTCTACCATTAGTATGACCTAATTCAAAGTGTTCTATGGTCTACCTTGTTGATCTCTATTATGTTGGACCAAGGTTAGAGAGTCATCTACTATTTGACCGAAATTGGTATTGAGCATGACAAAGAAGGTGTAGGTGAACCGTGAGCGAATGAAGGTAGAGTAGGATCATTATAATTCCTATTTTTCTCATAGGAGGATACCTATAGAGTTTGACATTAGGGATTATGTGTTCTTAAAGGTATCTCCTTGTCAGGGGTAGTAAAGTTTCAATCATGGGATTAAGTTTTCTTCCTAATTTGTTGGACCTTTTCAGGTGTTGGTGCTTGTTTGAGTGGTTTCATATCAGTTATCACTTCCCATCATATGAGATATATTAATGAAATATTTCATGTGTTATAGCTTCATTAGTATCTTCATGATGATTCATATTTCATTGAATGAGGTGATCTAGATGTTGAATATGATGCGACCTTTGATGAGTGACCTGTTGAGATTAAAAACCACCAAGAGAAGATGTTTTGTGGGTGTGTTATTCCCTTGGTTCATTTATTGTGGTGACTTATAGTCTTGTAGGAGATCACTTGAGTGTGGGAATCACGGATGCATGCTCAATATCTTTAGTTGTTCAATTTTTAATTTTCTATTGATATGTTGTTTTGGCCTTTATTTATTTATGATATAACAGATGGTGTTGTGTGTTTATGTGCCTTGTTCCTTCGATGTTTGGGTTGTGTTCTTGATGTAGTGAGATCCTTAAGAATTATCTCACAATATGAATTTTCTCTTCACACTTTATTTCATTCATGGGTTTGGATTTAAATTCTCAAGTATGATAATTTTTTGATAGGTATCTCATGTTAGGGATCAATTTTTAATGAGCCCTTATGTGTTTTGGGTATTAGAGGTTTCTAAGAGGAGGATAAAAGATTGGAAGTAGAGATGGGATTAAATTTTATTCGGTGACCTATTCTACAATGTGGAGTCTCAAGATGCATCATAGGGATTGGTTTTACAGCTTAGTCATGGTCCATGCAGCATAAGGTTCTGAAAATGGGGTCTTTGGACACCCTTTTGATCTAGGGTTGGCTCCAAAAAGGTACTAAGTTGTAGTGTAGTGTTGTTTTGATATGGGCCTTATGGAATAATTGTGGTCCTTATGGTGTATAGAATCGATATGATGGTTTTGGTGTCATTGTTTATTTGGGGGTATCTTTGGTGTGGGCATGGGTTGTGGCATGGAGTCTTTGAGGATTGGGTTTCTTGTCTCTATTGATTTATGGGTAGTTACAGTGTAGTTCCTTAGGTTTCTCCATAGCCTTATCCCAAGTTTCTAAGATCTGAGAGAGATACGGTGTATAATACACCAAGGATTTCAAAGGGGGATTGGATTCGAACCATTATGACAAAGCCTCACATTTTGCACCATATTTTGGGTAAAACCCTATGGATTATCATGTGGAAATTATGTCATGGTGTAAGGAACCATGTTATTATGGACTGTAAATTTGAGTAGATATTTGAATTTTTTCTTTTAGATACTTATAAGGGGTAAAATAGTAATTTTACCTTCATATAATCTCAGTTAATTTTTTCAACCACTCATTTGGTCTTGGAATATGGTTTTTACCTTAGGATAGAAGTTTTATGGAATTATGAACCATTCGAATTTAATTGGAATAATTAATAATTAATATATATTTAAATTAAATATTAATTTATTCACACACATTCATTTAGTGATATTTTTTAATGGAGTATCGAATTGATCTTTTGTATCCACTCTTGATTCTAAAATGGGGAGTTCTTCCTAGGTTTAGGTTGGGTTCTAGGGTCAGGCTAGATCCACTTTTTTCCTTTTTCTTTTCTTTTTTCTCCCCTAGATTGTTATGCATTCTCCTTTGTGGGTTACTTAAACATGATAGAGATATGATAGGGAGAGTGAAAGATATAAATAAGGAGAGGGTAATATAGTTACCTCCATGGATCTCAATAGGAGTCGGATCTCCATGCGACAGCTGTGGACCGCGAAAATGGGTGATGTTTCGGCGGATTCCACCCAAAGGTAAACCGTTTTTAAGTTTTTCTTTCAATCTCCGTATATTTACCATTTTTCACATTTTAAACCAATATTATCCCTAAATAGGGGCCCTTTATAGTTAATTTATAGCTTTTGGGTATAAAATGGGGTTTTGAGCCGATTTGATTGGTTTCCCATTCAGAAATCCCGATTACACGACGTGTAGTTCAGGAACACGTGTCATGTGTTATTCCTATTTAGGGAAGATGATATTTTTAAAATTACATGATGTGTATGGGGTATACACTCCATGTATTTGGACTCATCCATGTATCCAATTCCCCATCTAGACAACCCATGTAGGGGAACATGGTCATGTTGAGTACACTGCCAGACCCTGTGTGGGTTACACGCCATGTAGAGGTACATGGCCAGGTGAAGAACATGGAAAGGCCATGTGATGTCACACCCGTCATTTCTAATTTTTTTATTTTAATTAATTTTCTGGGCATCAGGTAGTTCGGGTCGAGGTCCTATGTAAAATTTCTAAGTTCTTATTTAAAAACATGGTTTTGACCTTGATTGCATCCAGCACGCCACGGTCGAAGTCGTGCAGCCTTGTTTGGGTCATCGCATGACCCTGCCTGGTCAATACATCCCTTGCCGATGTTCAATTAACAAAATAAGATGAATTAAGAATAGTTTTAATAATAATAATATTATTAATTTCACTTGAAGATATTATTATTATTATCTTGGATAATAATTTAAGTGGGTATTATTTTTATTATTAACATTTTATTAATTTGATTATTGTAAAGTTTATAATTTATTTTATTATGTTTGTTGTTTTTGTTCTTATTATTATTATTATTATTATTATTATTATTATTATTATTATGAGTGTTTGGGTTCTGCATCACCTAACATACCGGCAAGGCACGGTTCTGAGACCGGGGTCTGCCCGACTTTCAAGAATGAGTTAAAATATAAAGGAATAATAAAATGATGATGAAAAATTAAATATGAATAAAATGAAAATAAGAAGTTTAATAAACTTTAAGAAATTATTTTTTTAATAATAATAGTAATACTATTTGAGCATATTATTAATTATTATTGAGTATTATTATTATTAATGTTAGTTTTGATACTTAAATTATTTTATTTATTATTACTATTATTATTATTATTATTATAGGTATCATTTTATTTTTAATTCTTTTTTTATTCTCTTTTTTTACTTTGTTTTTGTTTTTTTTTCTTCTTCTTCTAGGGTTGGCTAGTGCGCCCCCCATTTTTTCTTCTTTCCTTCATCGCGTCAAGCCACCAGGTCGTGTACGCCGCAGGTCACCGCCATTTTTCCTCCCAGCCTTGTATTGGCCTCTCCTCCTACCCTCCATCGTGTCGGACCTCCCCTCTCCTACACTGTCCGGTGAAGCCCATCACGCGCCCTGCTCGCCAGACCTGCCGCACCCCACACCTCACTGACCAGACTCCCCCTCGCACCGCGCCCTCCTCTCCCTGTGGCCTCCCCCTTCTGGCAGCCCCGATCGCCACTCCGTCTCCCTCTCCGGCGAAGCCTCGCACCGACCTTCATGCTTCCTACGACGACGGGCCGAACCACCGCCCCCTGCTCTGTCCGTTGTCGCACCGCCTCCCCGACCCCCGGCCAGGACGGCTCACACCATAGCGCGACCCCCCTCACTGGTCGGCGTTGTTATGTCTCCCCCGACAGCATCTTTCTCTCCTTCTGCATGTACGAAACCCCCTACGGTGAAGTCCTCTTACTTTACCCCTTAATTTTTTGTTCTTTTTGTTATTTTCAGTGAGTATGAGGTCTGATTTTGGGGTTTAATTTGGTAGTGTTGGGTGAGTTTTCCTTGTTTTGGATTCGCGCTAGGTTGTTGGAGGTGCGGTTGGCGTGCGGCGGCCGTTGCGCACCATGTTTGTGAAGTCTGCTACACCCAAGGTAGGTGGTTCCATGTTTAAACAATACTTAATGAATTAATTTTCTATCTTAGTTAATTTTCGATATTCTGGATTTAATTATTTTGGGTGCGAATTTGGTTTTCATGAAGTTTTTCATGTGTTAATATTTTTCTGGTAGTATGTTTATATGGGTGGGTGCGTTCATTGGCTGAAATCTTATTTTTAGTCAATTTTTAGTGTTTTAAATCATGTGCAGTTATCCTTTTCATATGTGCAAAGTGCAATGTTTGTGTTCTAGAGTTTTTATAAAGTTTGCATTTACTTTTGTGAAAATGCGCAAAGTGCGCAGTTTATGTTCTGGTGTATCATTCATATGTGTTTTTTCAAAAAGGAAATTTGAGTACGTCTTTGGTGTTTAGAGTCATGTTTTATCTTATAGTTTTCTTAATAAAATTTCTAGTGTTTTGTTTAATCGGTAAAAATGTGTTTTTAGCAGTGCGGTTGGGTTAATAATTGATAAAAGTGGTGAAATTTGTGTTCTTGATATGGCATTGGGTGTGTCTGGTCATGAAAGAGGGTTGAGTTGTTTTTGTGTGTTAAGACGTGTTATGTTTCTTTTTAAAGAATTTATTTACCAAGAATTTAATATGATTTAATAAAATTATTAACGATAAAAATTTAATGTATTTTTAATAAACAATTATTAGCAATGCAGAAATTTTTTTAATTGAGTTGGGTAAAGTCTTTTGTCGTGGGTACTTTTTCAAATGGTTTTCGGTGTGTGTGGAAGTGCGGAGTTGGGTTTATATTACCCCTATTTGTTTGAGTTTGACATGAAATGTGAAGTTGGAATATCTCGAGCACAAAAGGGGAAGCCTGGGTACTAGGTGGGTGGACTAGACTAGCGTGCTAGTGATTCGAGAGTGGCCCCGGCCCAGATTCACTTAGCGGGATTGAAGCTTACAACACTAACTAAACTTTGGATGATGATCGGAGACCACTAGGTTATGGATGTGTTGCCCTGTCTAGTGGCTCGTGCACGAGAACGTATTTTGTTGTGATTCCTATACTGTTCACTGAGACGCGAGGTTCTAGGGACCCATTCCTTTTTCTATTATCTTTAGGGCCTCTCCCACTTTTGGTGCTCCTAGACTACTATACACCCACCTTCGACATACGGTGAAGCTTTTGGTTTCTGTGAACGTTTGGGTTTTTCTTTTAAGCAAGGGTGTTTTCTTTTATCTAAGTTGTTTTCTTTATAAGTGTTTTCTTTATAGAAATTGTTTCTTTAAAATTGTTTAAGATTTGGTGTCCCTTTCTTTTATTTATCCTGCAAATTTATTTGTTATTTAATGTTTATACGTGGAACCTTTTTATTTTGGTGACGTCCTACTGGGATTTTATCTCACACCCAACATACACCTTTGGGTGTATGTAGACTTTTTTTCTTTTGTATTCCATGTTGTGACATCGTGCTAGGTGATGGTGGTTTTGGTCGTTGATGGTCTTCTCATACAGGTTGGTATTATGGCGTGTGGATGTTGTGCCTATCTTGTTGCTTGGAGGTTTGAGTTAGAGTTTTAGTACTTTTGTTGTCACTTATTTTGGTTGTGGGTTCAAGTTGTAAACCCCTGATTTTGTATTCAGTCTAAGGCCCTGTTTGGTTGTCTACTTTCAGTTTCAGTTTCTTTATCTTATCAGTTGTTTTGTGTTTACCATTTTGGGTAAAATCATTCCCATGTGTTAGTTTTGATACCCGGGCACTTGTGTCAGCCTGTAGGAATCGGGAACACCCTTCGGGCCATGTCATGGACCAGGTCGAGCGCCGGGTCGGATGGAGACCCGGCCTGGTTTGTGACAAAATGGTATCAGAGGAGCAGGTTTTCCCTCTTGGGTCATGTTCTTTTGGGATAGAGTCCCAGTAGACTGGAGTTAAGGTTGTCAGGACTCGACGTCTTGGCTATGAGTAAGGTGCCTGGCCAGCACACCTCGTGGCGGGACTCGAGTTACCAAAGAAAGTTGAGGTTTTTCTAAACCTTTGGTCGATGTGGTTAATTTCGTTTAGGGTAAATGAAAAAGGAGTAAGTTCAGTGGTACCAGTGAGCTCACAGGTTCTGGAAAGCCATGCGGAGCCGGGGACGCTGTCCTAGAATACTCTCTGTGGCAATGGCGTGATTGGCGTATGGCCGCCAACCATATGTTCCAGTCACCTGCAGACACTAGTTTTCTCTTGCATCGTTCCTCATTTCTTTGTTTTGAAATTGTGGACATTTGGTTTTTAAATAAAAATTATTTGGTCTTGGAAAATGTTTTGGAAAATGTTTTGAAATAAAGCACTTTAAAAAGAAAATGAGGTATGAGGTTTCAAAAGTGTGGGTTGGATGTTTTGGTCTTGAAAAATGGAAAGGTTTGGTTTTGATCCTTGGTGTTCTCATGGGAAACCACATGCATGAGTGTATATGGAAAGAGAAAGGGGTTAATGGCACGAGCGGATGAGTGCCTGGATGGATATGAGGTGGGTTCTAATGTGGCTTGGGAACTTGCATGTGCGATTCCCATGGGACACCATTGGTGTTTTTGCAACCCACTCGCTTTGCTTATTTTCAAAATGTTTTGTTAAATAAAAATTTGGTGTTTTAGTAAACGGTGATTGTGTGGTGTGTCCTTGTGTTTTGGAAATGTCAGATGTGAGGCGTTTTGAGATGAGAATCTTTTCTGAATGATTTGTGTCCTGAGTTTGAATTATTATTTTTAAGTTGGTATGCAAGCGTGTGGTTAGTGAATTCTTTTGAAAAGTTCTTCGGGAATCCCTTGAAGTGGTTCCCCCTGCACATTTTGTGTTCTCTTGTGGTATGTCTTGACCATCAGACCTGTTTGATTGGGTCCATATTTCTCCTTATTGGCTAGTGTACGCCCCAATAAAGAGTTAATGTGCGAATGACGTGCGGCCACAGATAGTTCACCATTGGCTGACCCTCTAGTTGATTAAAGTAAGGGCTCTCCCTTTTGGGTAATAGTGCTAAGTATTGTCTTTTCTTATTTCAGTTAAGTAGATACTCTCGCAGCGGGATGACATATGCAAGGGGAACTAAAGGTAGTTTCGGTCTCTTTGAGTTGTCTGAGTTGTCGGGTATGAGGTTTGACATCGTTGTGTCTGAAGGTCCCCCTGGAAGCGGTGAAAGTAATTTCAGTAGGGAAGGGTGAAGTTGGTTTGGAGTTATTGGTGCTGACCAATGTCTTGAAAGGCTTGTAGTTATTTTATCAGCCGCAATGGTCATGGTTGGGTGACATCTTGCAGCGTGAGGTCCCTTTGATAGTCAACGGTTGTTTGGAATTGGTAAAGGAGACTCCAGTGGGGAAAAGGTGGAAGAAACCCTAAGTTGTTGGTGCGGTCTATTATTCTAAATGACCTCTGTTCTTTGGTTCGTTTCGGTTAAGAAAAGGTTCGTGTTAGGCTACTAGTTTAGCAAACCCAGTCGTATGAGGCTGCTATGGTCGTTTGTAGGAATCACGTGTTTTTCAAGATGTGGTTTAAAGTCTTTCCCAGCGTAATGTTTCTCTCTAAGGTAATGATCGTGCTCAGTGATGATTTGTGGTGTCGTATTCTCATCCAGTGTGACAAAGGGTGATGCGTATGCACCATTTCAGCTCTTGTGTTGGTGAATGTTCCATGTATGATCATTTGGATGTCATAATGTGTTGTGTTTGCTGGTGTTGCCTTGGTTTTAGTGTGGTTGAATGTGACACCAAAAGAAGAAGCTCCATTCGGGGGTCTTCGACACCTGACTGTGAGGTAGGAGATTCTTCAAACATCAGGACTCCAGCCATAGGCCTCGGAGTGTAACTGGTGCGTAGTCAGGAACCCAGAGAGTGTATGGGACCCCGACTTTATTTCTGTCATCGATGTTGAAAGTGAAAGCAGCTTAAAAATTTTTCTATGGTTTTTCTGTTTCGAACAAACCGTCTGGTTGTGTAAGGTTTCAGTGACTATGCGAAGGCATGTCGGCCTCAATGCCTTGAAGTCTTGTGGGTAGCGTCCAATCTGATGTAATCACTTTTAGTGGTCCTTGAGAGTCTGTTGGGGAAAATCAGTCCCAAAATTGTATAATGATCATCCCGGGATGTGGATGTGTTGTTCAGGTCTTAGGTCGTGGTTTTGACGCCCGGGTGGTCGAGCCCCTCCCTTCCCGCCCCTTGTGGTGGGGTGTTTGGTCACCATCAATAAATTTTCAAAGTTCTATACCTTCCGTTAGTTCTAATGGTGGGGAGACCCATGTTGGGTCTCGCACGAATGTCTTCGGAATGAATCAGTGCTGGACTTTTCTTTAATGGCGGGGAGTCCACTCGAACCTACCCGTGTCGGTTTTCCAGTCTTGTTTTGAGTGCCAGTGAGTTCCTAATGGTGGAGAGCCCCTCGGGCCTCCCCATGTTGATCTTTTTCTTCTGTTTTTAAACATGGCTTGGTGATAAGTCATAAGAGTGTTCTGTGGACGTGGTTTGACCTTGTTTGTTCATTATATCCAAATGGTGTGGTTTCGGTTTAATAGTACTTGAGGTGTTTCGGCTTGTGAAGTTGGTTCTCGTGAGTGCGAGGGTTCTTTCCTTGATCAGTCAACTGGAGGTGTTTTAGTTCTTTAGGGAGGTAGACACATATTAGGAAGTTTTTTTATGAGTTTCTTGAGTTTTTCATTTTAGTCACCTTCTTTGAGCACGATGTGGTTGCCTCTTTTCGCTTGTTTTCATAGGGATCCTCCTTGAACCTTAAGGGGGTGTCATTTCCTACTTTGGATCTTAGCCTTAGTTGTGGTTTTCCAGGGACAGAAAGCTTTATGGTGGGGAGAATTGTCACACCCATCATTTCTAATTTGTTTATTTTAATTAATTTTCAGGGCATCAGGTAGTTCGAGTCGAGGCCCGACGTAAAATTTCTAAGTTCTTATTTAAAAACTTGTGTTTTGACTTTGACTGCATCCAACGTGCCGCGGTCGAAGTCGTGCGGCCTTGCATGGGTCGTCGCGCGACCCTGCCTGGTCACTGCATGCCTTGCCGATGTTCAATTAACCAAATAAGATGAATTAAGAATGGTTTTAATAATATTATTATTATTAATGTCACTTGAAGATATTATTATTATTATCTTGGATAATAATTTAAGTGGGTATTATTTTTATTATTAGCATTTTATTAAGTTTATTGTTGTATAGTTTATAATTTATTTTATTATGTTTGTTATTATTATTATTATTATTATTATTATTATGTGTGTTTGGGTTCTGTGTCACCGGACATATGGGCAAGGCACGGTTCTGAGACTGGGGTCTGCCCAGCTTTCAAGAATGAGTTAAAATATAAAGGAATAATAAAATGATTATGAACAACGAAATATGAATAAAATGAAAATAAGAAGTTTAATAAACTTTAAGAAATTGTTTTGTTAATAATAATAGTAATATTATTTGAGCATATTATTAATTATTATTGAGTATTATTATTATTATTAATGTTAGTGTCGATACTTAAGTTATTTTATTTATTTATTTATTTATTATTATTATTATTATAGGTATCATTTTATTTTTAATTCTTTTTTTTATTATTTTTTTTACTTTGTTTTTGTTTTTTTTCTTCTTCTTCTAGGGTTGGATAGTGCGCCCCCATTTTTTCTTTTTTCCTTCACCGCGTCAAGCCGTCGGGTCGTGTACGCTATAGGTTGCCACCATTTTTCCTCCCAACCTTGCATTAGCCTCTCCTCCTACCCTCCATCGCACCAGACCTCCCCTCTCCTGCACTGGGCGGCGAAGCTCGTCGTACGCCCTACTCGCCAGACCTGCCGCAACTTGTGCCTCCCCGATCGGCCTCCCCCCCCCCCCCCCCCCGCACCGTACCCTCCTCTCCCTGTGTTCTCGTCCTTCTGAAAGCCTCGACCACCGCTATGTCTCCCTCTCCGGCGACGCCTCGCACCGGCCTTCATGCTTCCTCCGACGACGGTCCGAACCGCCGCCTCGTGCTCCGTCTGGCGTCACACCGCCTCCCCGACCCCCGGCCAGGACGACTCACACCATAGTGTGACCCCCCTCGCTGGTCGGCACTGTTCCAGCTCCCTCGCCAGCATCTTGCTCTCCTTTCGCATGTACGAAACCCCCTCTGGTGAAGTCCTCTTACTTTACCCCTTAATGTTTTGTTCCTTTTGTTCTTTTCAGTGAGTATGAGGTCTGATTTTGGGGTTTAATTTGGTAGTGTTGGGTGAGTTTTCCTTGTTTTGGATTCACGCTAGGTTGTTGGAGATGCAGTTGGCGTGTGATGGTCGTTGTGCACCATGTTTGTGAGGTCTGCTACACCTGAGGTAGGTGGTTCCGTGTTTAAACATTACTTAATGAATTAATTTTCTAGATTAGTTAATTTGATATGTTCTAGATTTAATTATTTTGGGTGCGAATTTGGTTTTCATGAAGTTTTTCATATGTTAATATTTGTCTCGTAGTATGTTTATATGGGTGGGTGCGTTCATTGTCTGAAATCTTATTTTTAGTCAATTGTTAGTGTTTTATAGCATGTACAGTTAGCCTTTTCATATGGGCAAAGTGCAATGTTTGTGTTCTAGAGTTTTTATAAAGTTTGCGTTTGCTTTTGTGAAAATGTGCAAAGTGCGCAGTTTATGTTCTGGTGTATCGTTCATATTCATTTGTTCAAAAATGAAATTTGAGTGTGTCTTTGGTGTTTAGATTCATATTTTATCTTCTGGTTTGCTTAATAAAATTTCTAGTGTTTTGTTTAATTGGTTAAAATGTGTTTTTAACAGTGCGGTTGGGTTAATAATTGATGAAAGTGGTGCAATTTGTGTTCTTGATATGGCGTTGGGTGTGTCTGGGCATGAAATAGGGTTGATTTGTTTTTTTGTGTTAATCCATGTTATGTTTCTTTTTAAAGAATTTGTTTACCAAGAATTTAACATGATTTAATAAAATTATTAACGATAAAAATTTAATGTGTTTTTAATAAACAATTATAAGCAATGCAGAAATTGTTTTAATTGAGTTAGGTAAAGTCTTTTATCGTGTGTACTTTTTCAAATGGTTTTCGGTGTGTGTGGAAGTGTGGCGTTGGGTTTATGTTACCCCTATTTGTTTTATTTGTTTGATTTTGACATGAAATGTGAAGTTGGAACATCTTGAGCACAAAAGGGGAAGTCTGGGTACTAAGTGGGCGGACAAGACTAGCGTGCTAGTGATTCGGGAGTGACCCCAGCCAGATTCACTTAGCTATATTGATGCTTAAAATACTAACTAAACTTTGGATGATGATCGGAGAACACTAGGTTATGGATGTGTTGCCTTTTCTAGTGGCTCATGCACGAGTACGTATTTTGTTGTGATTCTTATACTGTTCACTGAGACGCAAGGTTCTAGGGTCCCATTCCTTTTTCTTGTATCTTTAGGGCCTCTCCCACTTTTGGTGCTCCTGGACTACTATACACCCACCGTCGGCATACGGTGCAGCTTTTGGTTTCTGTGAAGGTTTGGGTTTTTCTTTTAAGCAAGGGTGTTTTCTTTTATCTAAGTTATTTTCTTTAAAAGTGTTTTCCATATAGAAACTGTTTCTTTAAAATTGTTTAAGATTTGGTGTCCCTTTCTTTTATTTAGCCTGCAAATGTATTTTTCATTTAATGTTTATACGTGGAACCTTTTTATTTGGGTGACGTCCTACTGGGCTTTTGGATCATACCCTACATTCACCTTTGGGTGTAGGTAGACTTTGTTTCTTGTGTATTCCAGGTTGTGACATCATGCTCAGTGATGGTGGTTCTGGTCTTTGATGGTCTTCTCGTGCAGGTTGGTATTGTGGCGTGTGGATGTTGTGCCTCTCTTGTTGCTTGGAGGTTTGAGTTAGATTTTTAGTACTTTTTTTGTCGCTTATTTTGGTTGTGGGTTCAAGTTGTAAACCCCTGATTTTGTTTTCAGTCTAAGGCCATGTTTGGTTGTCTACTTTCAGTTTCAGTTTATTTATCTTATCAGTTGTTTTGTGTTTACTATTTCGGGTAAAATCGTTCCCATGTGTTAGTTTTGATACCCAGGCACTTGTGCCAGCCCGTAGGGATCAGGAATGCCCTTCAGGCCATGTCGCGGACCGGGTTGGGCGCCGGGTCAGATGGCGACCCAGCCTGGTTCGTGAAAAAATGGTATCAGAGGAGCAGGTTTTCCCTCTTGGGTCATGTTCTTTTGGGATAGAGTCCCGGTAGACCGGAGTTAAGGTTTTCGGGACTCGACGTCTTGGCTACGAGTAAGGTGCTTGGCCAGCACACCTCGTGGTAGGACTCGAGTTACCAAAGCAATTTGAGGTTTGTCTAAACCTTTGGTCGGTGTGGTTAATTTCGTTTAGGGGAAATAAAAATGTAGTAGGTTCAATGGTCCCAGTGAGCTCGCAGGGTGTGGCAAGCCATGCGGAGCCGGGGATGCTATCCTAGAATACTCTCCATGGCAGTGGCGTGATTGGTGTATGGCCACCAACCATATGTTCCAGTCACCCGCTGACACTAGTTTTCTTTTGCATCGTTCCTCATTTCTTTGTTTTGGAATTTTGGACATTTTGTTTTTAAGTAAAAATGATTTGTTCTTGGAAAATGTTTTGGAAAATGTTTTGAAATAAAGCACTTTAAAAATAAAATGAGGTATGAGGTTTGAAAAGTGTGGGTTGGATGTTTTGGTCTTGAAAAATGGAAAGGTTTGGTTTTTATCCTTTGTGTTCTTGTGGGAAACCACATGCATGAGTGTATATGGAAAGATAAAGGGTTTAATGGCACGATTGGATGAGTGCCTCGATGGATATGGGGTGGGTGCTGATGTGGCACGGGAACTTGCATGTGCGAGGCCCATGGGACACCATTGGTGTTTTTGCAACCCACTAGCTTTGCTTATTTTCAAAATGTTTTGTTAAATAAAAATTTTGTGTTTTAGTAAACGGTGATTTTGTGGTGTGTCCTTGTGTTTTGGAAATGTCATATGTGAGGAGTTTTGAGCCGAGAATCTTTTCTGAATGATTTGTGTCCTGAGTTTTAATTTTTGTTTGTAAGTTGGTATGCAAGCATGTAGTTAGTGAATTCTTTTGAAAAGTGTTTTGGGAATCCCTTGTAGTGGTTCCCCCTACACATTTGGTGTTCTCTTGTGGTATGTCTTGACCATCGGACCTGTTTGATTGGGTCCACGGTTCTCCTTCTTAGCTAGTGTACACCCCAATAAAGAGTTAATGTGCGAATGACGTGTGGCCACAGATAGTTCACCATTGGACGACCCTCCAGTTGATTAAATTAAGGTATCTCCCTTTTGGGTGATAGTGCTAAGTCTTCTCTTTTCTCCTTTCGGTTAAGTAGATCCTCTCGCTGCGGGATGACATATGTGAGGGGAACTGAAGGGAGTTTCGGTCTCTTTGAGTTGTCTGAGTCGTTGGGTATGAGGTTTGACACCGTTGTGTCTGAAGGTCCCCCTGGAAGTGGTGAAAGGAATTTTAGCGGGGAAGGGTGAAGGAGGTTCAGAGTTATTGGTGCTGACCAATGTCTTGAAAGGCTTGTAGTTCTTTTATCAGCCGCAATGGTCGTGGTTGGGTGACATCTTGCAGCGTGAGGTCCCTTTTATAGTCAACGGTTGTTTGGAAGCGGTAAAGGAGACTCTAGTGGGGAAAAGGTGGAAGCAACCCTAAGTTGTTGGTGTGGTCTACTATTCTAAATGACCTCTGTTCTTTGGTTTGTTTCGTTTAAGAAAAGGTTCGTGTTAGGCTACTAGTTTGGCAGACCCAGTCGTATGAGTCTGCTATGGTCATTTTCAGGAATCACGTGTTGTTCAAGACGCGGTTTAAAGTCTTTCTCAGCATAATGTTTCTCTCAATGGCAATGATCATGTTCGGTGATGATTTGTGGTGTCTTATTCTCATCCAGTGTGACAAAGGGTGATGCGCATGCACCATTTCATCTCTTGTGTTGGTGAATGTTCTGTGTATGATCAGTTGGATGTCGTAATGTGTTGTGTTTGATGGTGTTTCCTTGGTTGTAGTGTGGTTGCATATGACACCAAAAGGATAAGATCCATTCGGGGGTCTTCGACACCTGACTGCGAGGCAGGAGATGCTTAAAACATCAGGACTCCAGCCATAGGCCTCAGAGTGAAGCTGGCGCGTGGTTAGGAACCCAAAGACTGTATGTGACCCTAACTGTATTTCTGTAATCGGTGTTGAAAGTGAAAGTAGCTTAAATTTTTTTCTATGGTTTTTCCGTTTCGAACAAACCATATGGTTGCGTAAGGTTTCAGGGACTATGCGGAGGCATGTTCGCCTCGATTCCTTGAAGTCTTGGGGGTAGCGTCCCATCGGATGTAATCACTTTTAGTGGTCCTTGAGAGTCTCTTGGGGAAAATCAGTCCCAAATTTGTATAATGTTCATCCCGGGATGTGGATTTTTTGGTCAGGTCTTAGGTCGTGGTTTTGATGCTCGTGTTGTCGGGCCCCTCCCTCCTCACCCCTTGTGGTGGGGTGTTTGGTCAACATCAATAAATTTTCAAAGTTCTATACCTTTAGTTAGTTCTAATGGTGGGGAGACCCACGTTGGGTCTCGCACGAATGTCTCTGGAATGAATCAGTGCTGGAATTTTCTTTAATGGTGGGGAGTCCGCTCGAACCTACCCGTGTCGGTTTTTTAGTCTTGTTTCGAGCGCCAGTGAGTTCCTAATGGGGGAGAGCCCCTCAGGCCTCCCCATGTTGATCTTTTGCTTCTGTTTTTAAATATGTCTTAGTGATAAGTGATAAGAGTGTTATGTGGACGTGGTTTGACCTTGTTTGTTCATTCTAGCCAAATGGTGTGGTTTCGGTTTAATAGTGCTTGAGGTGTTTCGGCTTGTGAAGTTGGTTCTCACGAGTGCGAGGGTTCTTTCATTGATCACTCAACTAGAGGTGTTTTAGTTCTTTAGGGCGGGTGACACATGTTAGGAAGTCTTTTTATGAGTTTCTTGAGTTTTTCATTTTAGTCACCTTCTCTGAGCACGATGTGGTTGCCTCTTTTTGCTTGTTTTCATAGGGATACTCCTTGAACCTTAAAGGGGTGTTGTTTCCTACTTTGGATCTTGGCCTTAGTTGTGGCTTTATAGGGACGAAAAGCTTTATGGTGGGGAGAATTGTCACACCCGTCGTTTCTAATTTGTTTATTTTAATTAATTTTCTGGGCATCAGGTAGTTCAGGTCGAGGCCCGACGTAAAATTTCTAAGTTCTTATTTAAAAATGTGTGTTTTGACCTTGACTGCATCCAGCGCGCCGCGGTCGAAGCCGTGGGGCCTCGCTTGGGTCGTCGCGCAACCCTGCCTAGTCACTGCATGCCTTGCCGATGTTCAATTAATGAAATAAGATAAATTAAGAATGGTTTTAATAATATTATTATTATTAAGGTCACTTGAAGATATTATTATTATTATCTTGGATAATAATTTAAGTGGGTATTATTTTTATCATTAACATTTTATTAAGTTGGTTATTTTATAGTTTACAATTTATTTTATTATGTTTGTTGTTATTATTATTGTTGTTGTTGTTATTATTATTATTATTATTATTATGAGTGTTTGGGTTCTGCGTCACCGGACATACGAGCAAGGCACGGTTCTGAGACTGGGGTCTGCCCGGCTTTCAAGAATGAGTTAAAATATAAAGGAATAATAAACTGATGATGAACAATGAAATATGAATAAAATGAAAATAATAAGTTTAATAAACTTTAAGAAATTGTTTTTTAAATAATAATAGTAATATTATTTGAGCATATTATTAATTATTATTGAGTATTATTATTATTAATGTTAGTGTCGATACTTAAGTTATTTTATTTATTTATTTATTTATTTATTTATTATTATTATTATTATTATTATTATAGGTATCATTTTATTTTTAATTCTTTTTTCTTATTCTGTTTTTACTTTGTTTTTGTTTTTTTTCTTCTTCTTCTAGGGTTGGCTAGTGCGCCCATCGTTTTTTCTTTTTTCCGTCATCGCGTCAAGCCACCGGGTCGTGTACACTGCAGGTCGCCACTGTTTTTCCTCCCAGCCTTGCATTGGCCTCTCCTCCTACCCTCCATCGCACCAGACCTCCCCTCTTCTGCACTGTTCGGCAAAGCCCATCATGCGACCTTCTCGCTAGACCTATCGCACCTCGCCCCTCCCTGACCGGCCTCCCCCTCGCACTACGTCCTCCTCTCCCTATAGCCTCCTCCTTCTGGCAGCCCTGACCGCTGCTCCGTCTCCCTCTCTGGCGACACCCCGCACCAGCCTTCATGCTTCCTCCGGCGACGGGCCAAACCGCCGCCCCCTGCTCCGTCCGGCGTCGCACCGCTTCCCCGACCCCCGGCCAGGAGGGCTCACACCATAGCACGACCCTCTCACTGGTCGGCACTGTTCTAGCTCCCCTACCAGCATCTTTCTCTCCTTCCGCGTGTACGAAACCCCCTTCGGTGAAGTCCTATTTCTTTACCCCTTAATGTTTTGTTCCTTTTGTTCTTTTTGGTGAGTATGAGGTCAGATTTTGGGGTTTAATTTGGTAGTTTTGGGTGAGTTTTCCTTGTTTTGGATTCGTTCTAGGTCGTTGGAGGTGTGGTTGGCGTGCGGTGGCCGTTGTGCACCTTGTTTGTGAAGTTTGCTACACCCGAGGTTGGTGGTTCCGTGTTTAAACATTACTTAATGAATTAATTTTCTATCTTAGTTAATTTGTGATGTTCTGGATTTAATTATTTTGGGTGAGAATTTGGTTTTCATGAAGTTTTTCATGTGTTAATATTTGTCTGGTAGTATGTTTATATGGGTAGGTGCGTTCATTGGCTGAAATCTTATTTTTAGTCAATTGTTAGTGTTTTACACCATGTGCAGTTATCCTTTTCATATGTGAAAACTGCAATGTTTGTGTTCTAGAGTTTTCATAAAGTTTTCATTTGCTTTTGTGAAAATGTGAAAAGTTCGTAGTTTATGTTCTGGTGTAGCATTCATATGTGTTTGTTAAAAAAGGAAATTTGAGTTCGTATTTGATGTTTAGAGTCATGTTTTATCTTCTAGTTTTCTTAATAAAATTTTTAGTGTTTTGTTTAATCGGTAAAAATGTGTTTTTAACAGTTCAGTTGGGTTAATAATTGATGAAAGTGGTACAATTTTTGTTCTTGATATGGTGTTGGGTGTGTCTGGTCATGAAAGAGGGTTGAGTTGTTTTTGTGTGTTAAGTCGTGTTATGTTTCTTTTTAAAGAATTTCTTTACCAAGAATTTAATATGATTTAATAAAATTATTAATGATAAAAATATAATGTGTTTTTAATAAACAATTATTAGCAATGCAAAAATTGTTTTAATTGAGTTGGGTAAAGTCTTTTGTCGTGCGAACTTTGTCAAATGGTTTTCGGTGTGTGTGGAAGTGTGGCGTTGGGTTTATGTTACCCCTATTTGTTTTATTTGTTTGAGTTTAACATGAAATGTGAAGTTGGAACATCTCGAGCACAAAAGGGGAAGCCTGGGTACTAGGTGGTCGGACTAGACTAGTGTGCTAGTGATTCGGGAGTGGCCCCGGCCCAGATTCACTTAGCTGGATTGATGCTTACAACACTAACTAAACTTTGGATGATGATCAGAGACCACTAGGTTATGGATGTGTTGCCCTGTCTAGTGTCTCATGCATGAGAACGTATTTTGTTGTGATTTCTATACTGTTCACCGAGACGTGAGGTTCTAGGGTCCCATTCCTTTTTCTAGTATCTTTAGGTCCTCTCTCACTTTTAGTGCTCCTGGACTACTATACACCTACCGTCGGCATACAGTGCAGCTTTTGGTTTCTGTGAAGGTTTGGGTTTTTCTTTTAACAAAGGTTGTTTTATTTTATCTAATTTGTTTTCATTAAAAGTGTTTTCCTTATATAAACCATTTCTTTAAAATTGTTTAAGCTTTGGTGTCCCTTTCTTTTATTTAGCCTGAAAATTTATGTGTCATTTAATGTTTATACGTGGAACCTTTTTATTTGGGTGACGTCCTACTGGGGTTTTGGCTCACACCCTACATACATCTTTGGGTGTATGTAGACTTTGTTTATTGTTTATTCTAGGTTGTGACATCATGCTCAGTGATGGTGGTTCTGGTCATTGATGGTCTTCTCATGCAGGTTGGTATTGTGACATGTGGATATTGTGTCTCTCTTGTTTCTTGGAGGTTTGAGCTAGAGTTTTAGTACTTTTTTTGTCGCTTATTTTGGTTGTGGGTTCAAGTTGTAAACCCCTGATTTTTTTTCAGTCTAAGGCCCTATTTGGTTGTCTACTTTCAGTTTCATTTTCTTTATCTTATCAGTTGTTTTTTGTTTACTATTTTGGGTAAAATTGTTCCCATGTGTTATTTTTGATACCCAGGCACTTGTGTTAGCCCGTAGGGATCGGGAACGCCCTTCAGGCCATGTCGTAGGCCAGGTCGGGTGCCGGGTCGAATGGAGAGCTGGCCGGGTTCGTGATATGTGAGGTACACGATAAGGTACCCATTGTAGGGTAAATGTTGTGTACTTGGGTTTTTACATGCCAAGTCTAGCTGGAGTACATTCCCAGGTGCGAATTTGGGGGTATACACCATGCACTGGGTATACAGGCCATGTACTGCTCCCTTGCTACCCTTTTTAGGGTTTTTCATAACTTCATTCCACATATGAGTAGTCCTTTTTGATTATATTTCCATGTATATCATGATGGTAAAACTCTTGAGGTGTTTTGAGGACTTCTAGGAGGATTTTCAGGCTTCTTCCTACATAGAGAGGTTCTTCCTCCTGTAATTAAATCTAGTTATCCCCTGAGAGTGAGACACCTTTGATCTGAGATGGTCCATGAGTCATATCTCTTGAAAATTTCTTTCATATATCTTAATTTGTGTACCTATCACTTGTGATATATTCCCTTCAATCCTATGACACCATGAGATTTTTTCTTTATGTGGATCCTGTGTGGGATGCCTCTACCTGATGGTTATTACCAAGGGTCCCCTTTGGGATTCCTTTACTTACATGTTGTACTAGGTAATACCTTTTAGGATCATTATCCCTAATTTTTATTATGAGCATCCCATGTAGGATGCCTCTTCCTATATACACTTTTATTGAGGGTCCCATGTAGGGTTCATTTTCCTATGTACTTTCCCAAGGATCTCGATTAAGATCCCTCTCTTATGTATAATATGAGGGACCCAGTGGGTGCCCCGATGTTTGACCAACCTTGAGCAAGTGAATTTGGGGTTTGGGTAGTGATGGTATAGGGTGTCACCTTAGAACTCGTGTTGAACTTGGAAGGTGGTGAGGTTGTGGAAATAGTGGTGGGTTTAAGCATTTGACCACCCTCACTCTTTTATTTATGCATTTAACGGTTTACTGTTGATATAGGGATGATTACCAGAGTTAATTCCTAGTTTGTGTTCATTGGGCCTGACATGATGTGATCTCATTAGGATTCCCAGATGTACTTCCTAGGTTCTAGATCCTGATCCCTTTTTATTTGATTGTTATATTATTTCATTTGATAGATGCACTTCCTGGAATCCAATTTATATATACCTTGAGTGCTATATACTTGGATTCCCATGTAATAATTTATTGGATGGAATCATAAGGAGATTTTTTTTATATACGCCTTGGGTGATACTTGGATTCTCGTGTAGGAATTCCTTGGATGGACTCATAATATGGATGAATTTTTATACATCTTGAGTGATACTTGGATTCCCATGTAGGAATTCCTTGGATAGAATCATAGGGTGATTTGTTTATATATACCTTGGGTGATACTTGGATTCCCATGTAGGAATTCCTTGGACAGAATCATAGGTTGGATGAATATATATACGCCTTGAGTGATACTTGGATTCTCATGTATTAATTCCTTAGATAAACTCATAAGACGAGTTGTTTATATATGCCTTGAGTGATATTTGGATTCCCATATAAGAATTCCTTGGACAGAATCATAGGGAAAGTTGTTTATGATACGCCTTGAGTGATACTTTGATTCCCATGTAGTAATTCCTTGGACAGACTCATTAGGAGATTTTTTTATACACCTTGGATGATACAAGGATTCCCATATAGGAATTCCTTGGATAGACTCATAGGGTGATTTTTTTATGATATTCCTTGGGTGATACTTGGATTCCCATGTAATAATTCCTTGTACTCACTCATAGGGAGAGTTTTTTATGATACGCCTAGAGTGATACTTGGATTACCATGTATGAATTTCTTGTATGAACTCATAAGGAATGTTATTTATCATATGCCTTGAGTGATTCTTGGATTACCATATATATATTCCTTGTATAAACTCATAGGGTGAGTTTTTATGATAAGACTTGGGTGATACTTGGATTACCATGTAGGAATTCCTTATAAGAACTCATAGGGAACATGAATTATATTATGTCAAAAGTGATACTTAGATTCACATGTAGGAATTCCTTCAACAGACTCATTTGGAAAATGAAATTACTTTAATGTTTTTTTATCATTATGTGTGGATTACTTGGTTTCATACCTTGGGTCCTGGTTTGTTCATATAAAGTAATGTGTTATTTACAGGATGTTCTTATTTTACCTAGAATCCTTCATTATGGTGATTGGAGGTGAGTATGGGTGAACCTAGGGCTAGGAAATGTATTCTCATGTGGTGATGAAACTTGCTTAGATACATTTATGGTGCCATCCAAAGAATATATCATCGATTGGGATTACAGACCTAGATGTTGACTTAATTATACATGACTTGAGTGGTACTACATCCAACTTAATTCCCTTTTCACAGGATGTCTAGACGACTGGGATTACAGACCCAAGGATCAACTGCTACTTTTTATGCTATTTTTTTACCTTACTCATGTATATTTACAATTATACATATATATATATATGGTAATATATATATACATACATATATAAATATAAATAAAATTATGGAAGTTTCCTAGTTGACTGGGATTACTAAGCTAGAGATCGACTGTGAGTTCACATTTATTTGTGTTTGATTTATCTTTTCAGTTGTGTCACAGCTAGGTTGAGCATACACTTATGATAGTAGATTTATAGGTATATCATTGGGGTGGACTATTGTGATTATTTCCCACCCCTTTACGTGCACCTCAGTGTGAATTCATACCTTATGTCTTCCTTTTAGGTTGAGCACATATGCATGGTGGATAGGGTTGAGGCCTATAGTTACATGACCGAGCGAAGAAACTCAAATGGATTATTATGATCAGGTTAGAGTAAATCGATGGTGCCTGGAGACTGGGTATGTGGTCTGGATCAAAGTTATTAGTGGATCCTTGTACTTTTATTTTAGTTTTCCTTATGTACTCCTACATGTATGGCCGGCCCAGTGGGTGACCAGTGTTGTATGTATGACATGTTTGTTTGGGATTTTATTGCATTTAATTTATTATTATGGAATATTTTATTTCTATTTATTTAGTAATTTTGAAATATGTTTATTTATCACTTTGGATGATATCTAGTTATTTCCTTTGTTTTCTACTCTAATATGAGGGCATAGTCTCTCCATAGATACACCCTAGGTCGTCGCTACTAGTCGACAACCTCTGGCATATGGATAGGCATTCTTGAGGCCTTGTGGAGAATCTTATAGGAGTACTTTTTTAGTGGCATCTAGTTCAGTATGTTTCAAAGTGGTATCATAGGTGTTCCTTTCCTTTTGATTTACTATTTGGGATATGCTAGACAAGAGTATTATGAATGTTTTGGAACCTGTGATAGATATCAGACAGGTGCATCAAGAACACCTGCTCTGGTAGGAATTCCTGGTTTCTAGGGATATGGGATTACTATTATGATCTATGATGTTATAGTTGTATATTATTTTCACTTCGAGTGACAAACATGTTGTGTGGATGTGATTATTTATTATGGATTTATGGCTCTTGGTCCATTTGTAAGAGGTCAGGGATGGATTTTGACTCTTGGATGGAAAAGGAAAGAGGCATCTCATGCATCATATTTGGCATGTAGTATTCCCATGTTATAGTCCTTCTAGTGTGTGATTATTGCTGACGATAGAGTCCAATTATTTAAAATGTCAATAAAAACATAAATGGTGTTTTCTCATATAGGTATTTGGCAGAACTCTACTCAATTTGACCGACTTGCATATATATTCTCTTCTAATGGTGGGTGACGTGGATCTACGTTGAGATGATTGTTGGTGAGGTTGATGACTCAGTCCTCATGCACGAGATTTGTAGTGACCCTAGTAGGTAAAAAGAGCATATTATGCCCATGTGTTGAACCCCTTGTAGGGTTTTTTCTTAGTTTTGGTTATTTAAAGTGATAGTAAAAAACTATACAGTGTTTTCCTACATAGCTTGGAATGATATTCTATTTAAAAGACCTTTATTTTTTGTTAGCTAATTAGATTACTTTATACGATGTTGATAGATACCTAAACGTTTTTGGTGAACTGGACCTTGAGGGGATGTTACCGTATACAGATGCTCGGTGAGTGTCAATTCAGTACCTCTTCCATGTTATATCATGACCTACAGGGAGAAGTTCCTTACAAGGATGCTCAAATAGGATCAGTCCCTTGTAGGCCAATGTTGATAGTTCTAGCCCTCATGGGTCATTTTTTTCCATACCTTTCTTAGAGAGGTTTGGTGTTTTGGGTTATCTGGTTAGACCTTGTGACCCAATTGTGGTACTTGATTGGTAGGGCTAGGAGGAAGACCTAGAGGCCCTTAATTTTGACTCAAAACCTTATAGGTCAATGTTTGTTTTGATTAAGGGAAACTTGTGAGTATGGTTGGCTCATGTCTAAGGATTCATTTCTAGGTAGTGATCTAGGTTGTATGCTTGTTTGAGACCGATGCATGATTAGTGATTGAGTTTTGTGATATAGGCATGTTGATGCCTTTGGATTTTGATGAAGTACCTAGGGTGCTTGTGTTGAATATCAATATGATTTATATTGATTTTAGGATCTAAGAATATATTCAAGATGGATCGATTAAAAGAGGGGGTGAATTGTAGATTTAAAAACTTTAGTTTAAAAGAGTTTAAACTAAAACAATTCACAAACCTTTTTAATAAAAAGACCAGATTCAGACTGGGCCCTTAGTACAATTACTAAATAATATCTTAATCAGGTCAATTCCAATATTTTATTTACCACAAGTCATAATCACATATGATTAAATATACACAGTATAAAATCATAATCATAGTAGTTACGATTATATCAGAGTATATAGAATAATGTAATTATTTATGATTCTATCTTAAAATCATATATAATCATAATCAGAGTAATATCATATTCATAGATTAATCGATTTAAATATATTAATACAATTGTATTGTAATCAAATATATTACAATAAACAAGATCAAAATATAAAGATGAATATAAAAGTATCACTTTCTATTTCATGCAGTGGAAATAAAATACATTTAAGAAAATAAGTAATACAAATGAATACACTTCTTTTAACCCAAATATTAGGGTATCTAATAACCTAGGATAAAGTTTACCTTGTTTATAATTACTAGAAAGTATGTCTTTCCTCAGTAAGTAAATCACTTGATATGATGATCGCCTTCTCTGTCTACATATCCTCGACAACCCTCGATATGATAGATCAGATTTTGTATTGTTATCCCCATAAGCCCTCAATCAAGAATATCAGTATCTTTGTCTTCCTAGCCTCATAATCCCTTAATCGTATTCACACAATCGGACGCACAAAGCAATTACAAAACAATTCTTAAGAAGACAACCTGACAAGGTTTTCTATAGAAGGACTCTCTCTAAAGAAATACAAAATACTAAGAACAAGATTTTCATACTTTGTAGACTTCATAAAAATTGATAGCATAAGTAATCAATCATAAAAAACTCTTCAAATGTCTGGGTATTTATATAAAAATCCCCAACGATCATATTTTCTTCCCAGCAATCATATTTCTCTGATTTTGTTGCAACAACTTAGAAAACTGGCACTTCAACAGCTATATCATAATAGAAAGTCTAACATTGTTTTGTTTCACACCATTATAGTGTAAAAGATGTTCCATTACAATAGAAATTAGTTTTTTGTATTCATAATTTAAACCTAGTCAGTCTGATTAACTTTCTTACAAATTTCATTATAGTAATCTTTATGAGTGTGAATCTGATGTTTTATCGATTCCTATATCAGTCCGATTATAAATACTTTGTTAGTATGAAGATAAGACAAAAAGTCTTAAATTTGATCTGATAAGGTGAGTCTGATGGTTATCGGTTCCATACTTATTATGATAATCGTAATGAAGAATGTAAGTTTATATTCATGAATACTTAATAACTAATTCTAAGTATAGTAAAATTATATGTTTTCTATAAAAACGTTCTAAAATACTTTGGACATAAAAAGTTAGAAATAAAGTATTTAATAAAGATTTTTTGATTTATAAAACTAAAGGAATGGAAATGTCATAAGAGAAACTTTTGACTCAACAATCTCCCCCTTTTTGGAAAGCAAAAACCACAAAACTTTAAAAAAAACTTTTAAAATATTAAGTCCATTATCTTTTAATTACTTCGTATTTAGAAATGAAATTGAAAACTTATTTCCCCCTAAGTTTTAAAACTCATATGAATACATTGATGAATATGACTAACTCCCCCTTAGGATAAGAACTCCCCCTAAGGATTGTATTCTCTTATTCAAAATAATTTATTTCCCTTGGAAAAAATTTATACCCCTTAATTAAAACATCTCCCCCTTTGTGATTTTCAAAAAAGAATGGGGAAAATTGTTGAAATACCTGAAAGGGTTAGAAAAACAATTATACAAAATAAATTAATTAAGTAATTGATCATAAAAAATGAAATAACATTCAACCAATTCGGAATTGGAAGACAATCAAACAATTTGTAAATAGATGATAAATTCATTCATTGATAAATAAATTTTCAAAAATAAATAAATAAAGAGTTCAATGGGAAAGGAATTAATATTTATTCTTCATTACATATATCATGATTGTCTTCATCTTTTTGAACTATTTTCTTTCTTATAGAAGTTTTTCTATCACTTTATCTTGGGACCAATTTTTTTCTTCCTAGATCTAAATTATTTCTTCCAAAGATTATTTCTGACTTTTCAAACTGATAATTTAATCTTTGTAAATTTTGATCCTTGAAATCTTTGTGGTCATGTATTTTATTTTCCCATTAATTTATTTCACTTATTGAGTACGAATATCATCCATATCCTTGAATTTATCTAAAAACTTCAACCTGTCTTCCATGCTTTCGAATAAGTTATTGAAATATTATGTAGATTCATCCATGTATTTATTTAATTATTAAATTTATTCTTCATGCCCCTTGATATATATATAAACACTATAATACCATTTCACAACTTTATTACATGTTTTCTTGTGAGCTTGAGAACTTTCCTGAAGAATTTTAAGCTCATCCTCATTCCGAATTACTCTATCTAATAAAAATTTGATAAAATCTGATTTATGAATCTGATTTTCATGAACTAAATCAACCTTGGATTATAATATTTGAAAGTAAGGAATTATTTATTCAAGTATTTGTAAATACTAAACAATATAATGAACTCCTTCAACAATCATTGTATCCACTGAATTAGATATTTCAATCTCAGGCAGTTGAGGATACGAGGTTCCAACTTCCATTTGTTTTCTTTTTTTCTTTTTTATATTTCATTGTTTATATCTTTTAAACTCTATCACCATCCTTATTTACATTAGAAATTTGAATTAAATCATCATAATCATGGTTTATTTTATCAGAATGATATCTATCAGCTTCTTTTTTTTGAATTATGGTATTTTTCATCCTTCTTAGATGAAGAATCAACTTCTTTGATTGAAGGGGACTTTTTATTTTTAAGAATTTTGTATTTTTCTATGGGATCAAGTCTGGAGGGTAATTCTGATGATGAATATTGTGAGGTTCTTAAGGAAAACTTCTTAGACTAGACATATTCATCATCATCATCATCTTATTCTTCTTGTTCTTTTTATTCTTCTACTTCTTCAACATGATTTTGTATTTCTTCACATTCACTGTCTTCTCCTTCTTCAACACCTTCCCTATATTTTTCTAAAACCTCAATTCCAATGGAAACTTATACTATTTTTTACAAAACTCCTCATAGAGTTGATATTTTGATCTTAAATTGGCCTTACCAGCTGGTACTGATTTAGCAATAACTTTATCTTTTACTTTTTTAGTAGCTGAAGGAACATCAACATGAACGACTGTGGTTTTATGAAAAGTTAACCCGACCTTAGGATTAATTTGATTGGTTTGGGATGAAGGTAACACGATGTTTGATGAGGATTCTTCCACACCTTTCAACAAAAAATCTACCATTATTTCACCTTGAAGTTTCTTTTTCTGTTTCTTTTCTTTTGCCTCTTTTTCTTAAGTTTCGGCACCATGAATTATTAAGGCTAAAGCCTCAGCTAGATTAAGTACAAATTGAGGATATCCTTATTTCCTCTCAGCATTTTTATTCCTCTATTATTCAGTAACTACATCAAGGATAGAATTTTGTTTCATGGTTTTTTGAGGCTCTGAGGATTGTTCTTTTCTTTTCTTTTCTTGTTTACCCTAAAAAACTTTGTTCTCATTATTTTGAATGATTTTATCTTGTTTCTTAGAACTTTATACTTCTAGATATGTACCTCATGACTTTTCAATAAACTTCTTTGTTTATTCATAAAAAAAATACCTCATTCTCTTAATAGTATCATCACTAATGAGAAGAATTTTCATTTTCTTCAACTTTGACTAATTCTCAATATTGAAATCATCCATGCACTTAAGAAATAACTTTGTTAACATTACTAGAAACATAATGATCTGAAACTTAATGGAATAAGAATTTAGATTTATACTGGTTAGAAATATTTATCCAATGATATCTATCTTTATCATATTCACCAAGAATTCCAATATAAACAACATCATTCACTTTCAGGTTTTCACAATCCCTTTTTCTTGGTATCAGGAAACCTTTTATCCACAATTCAACAATATGATTGTTGGATATTAGATGATTTAATTTCCTAATCTTCTCATAATGATCAAACAAAGATTCCTATACCTTCGTTTTATCAAAACATCCAAGATTATCAAGCAGTTTGTGAGAAGGACAGTAAGCTTCTCCTTCTGAAGGTATTTCAAGAAAAATAATTTATTTTTTGTAAGACATATGTTATCCTTTTCCATAAATTTTGAATGAAATATTTTTTTCCATCCTCAAATTGGAAACTACTAATTTATAAAATTCTTAGACTATATCAAGAATAAATGGATCTTGATCATCATCTGGTTTTGTTAAACACAAAGATTCCCATCCTTGGAATTGGATAACTTCCTTTAAGATTGAATCATGCTTATCATAAAAGGTTTTATCAACTAACATTTCTCTGAATATGAACCACTCATCGTAATCATTTTCTGCAGGCATCATATTTTGGGGCGAAATTAGTGATTTTGACATTTAGACTAGAGGTTTTAATAATCGGGCCAGAGAATTTTAAATTCATTATCACTTCGAGGCAAGGATTATTAAATTTTCTAATGTGGTACATGGGGATCCCCCATTTATATAGGCAAATGAGATGATATTTCATCTTTTAGATTTTATCCAATGGGTGAGAAATATTTGATGAAATATTTAAAGGATTTTGAATCTCTTGAGGTTTAAAAAAATTAATTTTATTGATAGAGAATATGATTAGAAAATTTTGGAAAATAAAAAAAAATATGAAAGCTAAAAGAAATTGTAACAAAAACAAATATAATGGATGTAATGAAATAGTAAAAAAAATTAAATGATAATAATAATACCTTTCGGAGTTGGAAAGACTTATCACTATGATGATGATGTTCTTTTTTATTTTTGTAAACTATTTAGATTAAAATAGAAACTATATAAAATAGTTTTAATATTAAAAATAAGTGTAAATTTTTTTAAATAAAACTTAAAAAGTTTTTTATATTTAAAAATAGAATCTGATACAATAAACTTATTATGAAAATTTTTTGAATCCGAAAATTTTGGAGAAAAAAAAAATTGATTTTTTTTAAATTTTTCTAGATCTGATGATCCATTTAGGAATGAAGAATCTAAAAATTCTATAAGAAAATATGATTCTTTAAGTCTAAATACGATAATTTTTTTAGGAAAACTTAAATTTTGAAAAACTAAAATTTTTGAAAAACAAAAAACATATGTACCCCTCCCCCATGAAGAAGGGTAACTTAATGTAAGGAGATTAGTAAACAATAATTAGATATGAATGATCAATTTACATTTATCATTCTTAGATTCTATTTAATGTATTCAAATCCATCATAAGGTAATGGTTTTGTAAAAAATATCAGTAAGTTGTTCTTTCATTTTGATGAATTATAAAATGATATCTTCTTTAAGTGTGTGATCCCTAAAAATGTAGTGCCTAATATCTATGTGTTTTTAATGAGAGTTATGTGTAGGGTTTTTACATAAAGTAATGAAACTAGTTTTATCACATAGTATTTGAGTTTTTGTAAAAATAATTCCATAATCAGTGAGTGTGTGTTGCATCCACAACACTTGAGCACAACAAATTCCAGCTACCACATATTCGGCTTCAGTATTGGGAAGTTCTATTGGGTGCTATTTCTTAAAAGACCAAGAAACTAATGAATCTTCTATGAAATAAAAAGTTCTGGAAGTAATTTTCCTATCCATTCTACAACCACTAAAGTCAGCATCCGAAAAAAAATCATTTCTGGAATAATAGAACATTCCTAAATCCATAGTTACCTTTAGATAACAAAAAAAATCATTTTATTGATTTTAAATGGAATTCCTTTGTATTGGCTTGATATATTATATATAATAATATAGAAAACATTAAGTCTAGTTGATTATCTGTTAATTATAGTAAACTTTCTATCATACCTCTAAAAGTTGTTTGATCAACTGGTTTCCAGCTTCATAAAGATCAAGTATATTTGAGGTACTGATGGGAGTATTAATACTTTTAGTATTGTCATATTCAAAAAATTTAAGAATATATTTTATATAATTATGTTGAGATATATAATTACCTTCTGGTTTTTGAGAAATTTTAAAATCAAGAAAAAATATTAACTCACCCATACTACTCATATCAAACTCAGACTTCATAAGATCCGTAAAGGAATCTATTAAATATTTTTGAGTTGATCCGAATATAATTTCTTCAACATAGATTTGAACAATCATAATATTTTTTAACTTATTTTATAAAAAGATTAGGATTTTCATCTCCCTTTAAAAAAATTGTAACAAAAATCCTATTAACCCATCATACCAAGTTCTAGGGGCTTGTTTAAGGCCATATAAATCTTTGGTAAGTTTATAAACATATTTAGGATGTTTTTAATTTTCAAAACTAAGGTTTGTTAAATATAATCTTCCTCATAAACATATCTATTAATAAAAGAACACTTCATATCCATTTGAGAAACTTTGAAATTAAAGAATGTTTCTAAGTATAGTAGAATACAAATATCTTCTATTCAAGATACCAATGCGTTGTTTTATTTATGGTCTATGAATTCTTGTTGGTCGCAACCCTTTACAACAATATTTATTTATTTCTAATGATTATGAAATTTTTCATCACATTTGTTTCTGAAAACCCATTTTCCTCCAATTATGGAAGTTTCTTTAGGTCTTTCAACCAAGGTCCATAATTTGTTCCTCTCGAATTAATTTAGATCATCTTACATAGCCTTAATCTAATCCTTATCACTTAAAGTCTCATCAGGATTTTTGAGTTCAAATTGGGAAATAAAAGCAAGATGTTTTATTTAATTCCATAAAGAACTTCTATTCATAACTGGTTTATAAACATCACCAATGATATTATCATTAGTATGATTCCTAAGAAACAACTGACTTGGGTTTTGCAAAACTTATTCATCAACATAAGGTAAAAAATATTCAATATTAAATACTTCAGAAACTGTTTCTTGGGTATTTTACTTATAGGAATAATTTTCCAACAAGGGTTGGAAACACATCTAACGATGTTGGTTGGGTTTGTTTAAAAACAGAAGGGTTCATTTCATCAAATTTAACATTTACTATTTCCTCAATAGTATAAGAGTTTTTGTTAAAAAATTATATTCCTTAGAAGTAGTGGAATAATCTAAAAACATATCTTCATCAGATTTTGGTGAAAATTTGTGTAAATTATCTTTTGTATTCAAGATGAATATTTTTCATCCAAATACTCTAAAGTAAAAAAAACCTTTAGTTTTTGACCATCCACACTCATAAGAATTTTTATTAATAAAAGGTCTTATCAAAACTCGATTTATAGTCTAACAAGAAGTACTAACAGCTTCAACCCAAAAATGTTTAGCAATTGAGTATTCACTCAACATGTTTCTTGTTATTTTTTGAAGAATATGATTTCTTCTTTCAAAAACATCATTTTTATGAGGAGTTTTAAGAGCTGAAATTTTATGTGTAATGCCTTTTTTACTATAAAAATTCTCAAAATAAAAAATTAAAAATTATCCACCGTGATCACTATGAATAGTTATCAAGGGAATATTTTCCTCGTTTTTAACTTTGGCTATAAAAGTTTTGAACTAACAAAAGACTTCATATTTCTTTACTATAAAATAAATCCATGTGTATCTAGTGTAATCATATAATAGAACAAATACAAAGTATTTTCCACCAATACTCCCAGTTTATATAGGGAAAAATAAATCTATGTGCACTAATTATAAAGCATCAGAAGTTGAGACTTCAATAACAGATTTAAAGCTTGACTTATGTTTATTACCATATTAACAAGGGTCACAGACTTTTGAAGAATCGAACCTTAGCTCCGGTAAATCCTTAACAGGTATTTTTTAGTCAACTTACATAAGTTTGTAAGGTTACAGTGTCCTAACCTCATATTACATAACCAATAATGATATTTTATTACACTAAGTCAAGGTAAGTCTTGGATCCTAAGGTATTCTAAGTTAATTGTGTAAACATTCACACATCGATGGGCAGAAAGAATGAATTCATCCTTGTAATTTTGTACTACACATCTATCATTCCAAAAATTCACAAGGTAACCTTCATTTCATAGTAGAATTATGATTATAAGGTTGTTCTTGATATCTTTAAAAAACAAAACATTTAAAATTAAATCTTTTTTAAGAAGAACTATATTACCTATACCGATAATCTCTCCTTGATAATTATCTCTGAAGGTAACTTTTCCTCCTTTCATCTTGATGATATTTTCGAAGAAACCTTTATGTCCAGTCATATGATAGGAACATACACCATCTATATACTAAGTATTCTTATTTATGGTAGTTTCTTTGTTTTTCTGAAAACAAAACAATTAGACTTTTGGCACCCAAACCTTCTTGGGTCTGGAAATGTCAGCAATCAAAATTTTTGGAATCCATATTTGTTTCAAAAAATTTTCTTTGTGGAAACCTATAAATTTAACTTTATTTAAAGAAAAATTCTTTTTCCAATTAACTACACTTTTACATTTAGTGCAAAAGAATAATTTTTAGTAAAAAATAAGTTGTTACTCAAAACTATTTTTTATGGTTATAACCCATTCTAGAACTAGTTCCATGAGAATAAATTTTTTTATATATATTATCAAAATTTTATTTACCAATGGTAAAGTTTTATAAGAGTATCTTCAAAGAATAAATTTCATACATTAGTTTAATAAATAAATTATTATCCTCTTTAGTAATAGTTTTGGAATTCATTTTATCAAAAATAGTTTGTAAACTATTCTTTTTAGAAATTACTTTTTCTAGATCTTTATAAATAGTTTCTTTTTAAAAAGTTTTCCTATCAATATATTTAGAAAGATGTGATACTTATTTTTGTAAAACATTTATCCTTGAATTTTCCTTATCAATTTTTTAATAACTTTTTTATTTTCATTTTTAAGGTGTTTGGAAAAATGAGAAACCTCTTCATATGAGGGAAGAGTATCATCCTATACTGAGGAAGATTCTTCATCCAAATATTTGAAAATTTTCTCATTATCATATTCAGGATAATTTTCATTTAAAGATAATTTTATAAGTTTCTCAGGAGTGTGTACCTTATCCATAAGACATAAATTTTCTTTAGGTATTCTGGAAAGAAGAACAATGTTCCTTTTCTGGAACTATTATTATCAGAATATTTATCCGAGTAATATCCTCTACTTTCACTCCAAGATTAATTTTCTTTTAGGGATTTTTTTTCTTTTGTCCTATAAATTTTTTTTGAATTCTTTTATAATTTGTATCCTTCTTACATTTCAGCCCTGTAAAATATGGTCTGATATGTCTAGCTCTCTTACACTCATAACAAGTAACTTCAAAATCTTTCCTGTCATTCCCATCCTTGTTACCTTTTTTATATCTATATTTAATGTCTTTCTTACTAACTATCTTGTTCATCCTTCAAGAAATACTAGATAGTTCATTTTCATAATGCTCAGAAGTTTTTAAATCATGTTGAATAACCACTTTATTTTTTCTTGAATATCTAATAACTTTTTCTATATATTAAGATTTAGGAGGTAAGGTAGATGTTTTAGTAAAAGAAACACCACCATTCTTTTTCTTTGCTTTCTCAACATCTCTCTTGAGTTTACTTTCATACTGAATCAAGGTTCTAATGAGATCATGTAACGACCCAAAATTTCATTAATGGAAATCCCTCTTGATCTAATTAAATGTCTCGTTATGTAAAATGTTTATATAAAATGTAAAATTCTTTGGTTTTATGTTAAGAATTTTGACTGTTGCTTTTATAGTTGTTGAAAAGTGATCACATGATTAATATAAATATAAGGCTTTAACAAACCCAATTTACTCAGACAAAGGAAGCGATGGCCTCATCCAGTAGAATTGCTCCATACGAAGCCCATTTATCGGAGCTCGGAAAAGAGGTGGCGTCTTTGGGCTTCGCTCTTGATCAAGCCCAAGAGGAGCTCCATCATGTCAAGCTCAAACGTGACCGTCTATGGGAAAAGTGGAAGTTGATATAAATTACTACTCGAACGATGTTATCTCAGCCACCCCAAGAGTCTGTCACCATCGCACACCTTACCCTTAGGTCTTATGCGGTTGTTTTAAGGGGTTATGTAACAAATTTCTAGTACTATGTTCATGTACATTATTTTTTGTATATAATAATGAATATACTTTCTTGTCATTATTGATACGTTGTAAATAGTTTTTAAGGTGAAAAAAGTGTTTTTAGTTATTATTTAATTAAGAATTCTATTTATTAAATTAAGGGATTTTTGAATTAAATAATATTTTAATAAAATATTATTATTATTATTATTAAATTAATTTTATTATATATAAATGATTATATAATTTTATGAATGCAATTGTAATTTTTATTAAGGTTTGAAATCCATTTTTTTCAAAACCCGTGAATTTTCGATAAATGTCAGTTTTTATTTTAAAAGCGAAAATTAACATATTTAGAAAATTATTTATATAAAATAAATGTTATTTTTGGAATCAGGGCGTCAAAATTATCCAATGGTGAATTTTTCATAATTTTCTGAGACAGTCAATTTTTTCGATAAAAATTAAATACTATTTAAATATATAATGTGTTTTATGACATCATAATGACCCAATAGTGATGTAATAAAATACTAAAAGCTTTATGTTCGGCCAATATATGTTTTAACATTAAAATAATGTGATTTTGGGTTATTTTGACTTAATTTTCAAAGCATTAATGGACCCTTCAAGACTTATTAAACACCTTGTCTTTTTAAATTGTTTTCCATGGGAGTGTGACTCACCTCCACATAAGAAACCCTATTGTTTTAAGAATTTCGGACTTTGGCCTTATAAAATATTTTTTTCATCTTCCCTTTTCCAAAAACCATGGTCAAAAACCATGGGATGGTTTGTGGTTTGGATTAATTTAATATAAGGGGTCCCAAACCTAAATGATAAAGAATTCCCTCACCTTTCCTATATAAACCCACCCAATCTCCCACTTCCTCCTCACTCAAAGCCTTTTGATTTCATCCAACCTCTGCCCTACTCTCTCTAAAATCCTCCCAAGGTGCCCCAAGCTCCCAAGAAGCCTCTCTCAAGCCTCTCTCAAGCCTTTGGAATCACACTTCCAAGTAAGGGTTTTTTCTTCCTTTCTCATTTTTGTCCAATTTTATTTAAGTAGTTTTTCCCTTTTAATTTCAATTATGAATGTTGGGGTATGGTTTTTAACCTCCCTAATACTTCCCTATTTATGTTTTAATTATTTGAGACCCCTTTCTCTCTCATTAAATTCCTCCCATGTACACCCGTTACTATGCCAAAATTCCGAAAGGAACTTCTCTCTCCTCATTTACATTCAAGCAATACTTTTGTATCATGAATCTAAATTCCATTAAAAAATTTGGGACATGTATCTATATGACCTCATTACTTTCCATTACATGTAAATATGATGAGGAACCTCTTTATCTCTTATCAACCTTTTTTATGAATTCTTATGTCACGCCGTTACGCTGCCGAAATCACACCGATTTTCTAAGCCAATGCCATTGTGTAGTGAATACCATGCCCATTTCTCCATCAAGGGTATTCACCTTTATGCACATTTACTTATTTATTATAAAGTTTCATGTATTAATTCCACATTCCTTTATCGTGGAATAAATGATTATGTTTTATGAATCCATGTTTTATGATCCATGTGGCACACTTATGCATGAAATGAAATATTTAAGAAGGGTGCACCCTTATAGCACTCCAATGCATTGGGTAAAGTATAGTATCATGATACGTCATGTGCAATGAGTTTTGACTCATGCTAATTCAAGTGTAATGAGGGTTTACTCGTGATTCATGTGCAATAAGGATTTACTCATGCTCCATGTGCAATAAGCCTTGGCTCATGCTAATTCCATGTTAAGTGTTGTTGCCACATTTCCATGTTATGATTATCATGCTTTATCATGCCTTTATGTCCATGTTTCTCTTATGCTCTATTGATATTCCTATTGTCTAACATGTATTTTACTCATGTATTCCATGTTTATTCCCTTACTGGGCTTTATAGCTCACCCCTTTTTTTATGCATGTCCTCAGGTTATCCCATGCAATGCTAAGTATGAGGGAATGTAGTGGTAATGTAAAGGAAGTTTTTAATAAAGATGTTGTATTTCATGTTTTCAGTTGTTATGTAATGATCCTAATCCCCAAAGACACTAGACCTCTAGATCTTCCATGTTGTATCAAGTGAATAGTTTATGTAATAAATCATGTTTAAGTTTGTAATAAAAGCAGGGTTGTCATAGATCATCTAGAGTGATATTACTAAACTTTCCTGTTTCATCAATAGCTTTTCTCTTAGAATCCTATTAATTGGGCATGATATCTATGATTTTCTCAAAAATAATCTAATCCTCTAATCCTTTATCACCGATATTTTGAAGATTAATAATAATTTTAATGAATCTTTGAAGCATCTTAGAAACTGATTCACCTTGTAAGAATTCAAAGGCTTGATAATCAACTCTAAGAATTTCTATCCTGGTTTCAAAAACCTTTGATGTGCCAAAGTGTGTAACCTATAACTTTTTATAAATACTATTATCTACTTCACATGATGAAATTTTACTATAGATGTTTCTAATCATTAAGCACAAAAAACTATTCCTTACTTTTTAATTCAATTGATATTCCAACTTCTCTTGATTAGTAAAGGATATGAATTCCATATCAAGAATTTTATAATCATCAGTCATCATTAAAAAATTATCGACCCCAGTATTGATAACAAAAGTCTTCAATCTATCTCTCCAATATTCATAATCAGCACCAATAAAAATTGGTGGTTTTTTGGGATTTATATTATCTATTGATCATGCATTAATGTCTTCTATCTTTTAAAATATATACAAAAAAATTATTTTTCCTCAATACACTTTAGTGTAACAAGTATTTATAAACAAAACATTTATAAAAAACTTAAATAACTTGCAATAGTAAAGAATACAAAAGGTTTAGAAAGTATTCGAGCAGTGGAATCCTTATCTAATACCAATTGTTTAATATTAATATGAGTTATATTATTATTAGGATCGAATAATATATTCAGGATGGGTCAACTGGTACAAGCTCCTGCTTGGCATCCAAAAGACCCAGGATCAAAACCAGGCAGGGACAAATTTCCAAGTACTGCAGCAGTACTGTAGCAGGGGGCATTGTACCAGTACTGTAGCAGCGGTGGAATTGTAGTAGTGACGACACTATATCAGATGAGGCACTGTAGCAGGTACTGTAGCGGTTGAGGTACTATAGCGGTTGAGGTACTGTAGCGGTTGAGGTACTGTAGCAGTTGAGGTACTGTAGCAGGTACTGCAGCAGTGCGGGTACTGTATATTTACTATTCACCAAGGGGTCCTTTGGGCCAAAAATGGGCTTTCAAGCCTTTTATTCAGGCCACTTGGCCTTGGGCCTTTGGGCTATGTAATGGGTGTCCCTCTACCCAGACTAAAAGAGGTCTTTTCTTTAATAATAAATTGAGGCTTCGGCCCCAACCTTTTAAGAAAACAAGAGGGTGGGGGTAAAATTTTGATTTAAAAGCTTTAGTTTAAAAGAGTTCAAACTAAAAAAATTTACAAACCTCTTTAATAAAAAGATTAGATTCATACTTTTCCCTCATTCTGATTACTAAAGAATATCGTAATCAAGTTGATTCTGATATGTTATTTACTATAGGTCATAATCACAGATGATTAAATCTACACAGTGTAAAATCATAATCACAGTAGTTATGATTTTATCAAAGTATACAGAAAAATATAATGAGTTATGACTCTATCTTAAAATCATATATGATCGTAATCAGAGTAATATTATATTCAAATATTAATATATTTAAACAGATTAATACAATTGTATCATAATCAAAGATATTAAAATAAAAAAGATACAAATAGAAATATGAATTCAAAAGTATCACTTTTTATTTCATGCAGCGGAAATAAAAGACTTGTAAGAAAGCAAGTAATAAAAATGAATACACTTCTTTTAACCAAAATAGTAGGGTATCTAATAACCTATGATAAATATTCCCTTGTTTTACAGTTACAATCAAGTCTATCTTTCCTCATAAAGGAAATCCCTTGATACGATGATCAGATTCTCTGTCTGCCTATACTCAGCAGCCCTCGATCTGATGGATTGGATTCTATCTTGATATCCCTGCAATCCCTCGATCAATCAGATTGGTATCTCTATCTTCTTAGTCTTGAAAGCACTCGATCGTATTCACACAAATGTATGCACAAATCAATTACAAAAAAATTATTAAGAAGAAAACTTGAAAAGGTATTCTTAAGAAGGAATCTTTCTAAATAAATAAAAAATACTAATAAATTTTTTTTTAGGATTTATAGACTTCATAAAAATCGAGATCACAAGTAATCAACCAGTAACAAACTCTTCAAATGATCAGGTATTTATAGGAAAATCCCAAATAGTCATATTTCCATCCCAAAAGTCATATTTCTACGAGTTTGTTTCAATAACTTGGACAGTCTAAACTTCAAAAACTATATAATAACATAAAGTCTGACGTCATATTTTTCACACCATTATAGTGTAAAATATGTTCCATTATGATAGAAATTAGTTGTCCATATTCATTTTTTAAACTTAGTCAGTCCGATGGAATTTCTTACAAATGTAATTACATTAATCTTTATGAGTGTGAATCTGATGTTTTATTAGTTCCTACATTAGTCCAATTATAAATACTTCATTAGTATGAAGACAAAATATAAAGTCTTAAATCTGATTTGATAAGGTGAGTCTAATGGTTATCGGTTTCATACGTATTATGATAATTGTAATGAAGAATGTAAGTTTATATTTATGAATACTTAAAAACTAATTCTAAGAATGGTAAAATTATATTTTTTCTATAAAAAAATTATAAAATAATTTGGATATAAAAAGTTAGTGATCAAGTATCTAAGAAAGATTTTAGGATTTCCAAAACTAAAGGAATGGAAAAGTCATAAGAGAAAATTTTGACTCAAAAGCTTGTTTTTCAAGACTCGATTTGGTAGGAAGGACTATTCAGGTTCTTGGACCTATTAACCAATGTTTTCATTATTTCTAATGTAGTCAGATCATGGGTAGACACTTGTGATTGGAATGATGTTAGGTGATGGGCAGTTATGGAATAAATTATCACACGGGTGAGGTGCTCGATTTTGAAGAGGAGTTCCAAGGGAGATTCTAGATTGTTTGAAATGACATTACATGTATCATGGTAAACTTAGATTTAGTGATATATGACTTGTTATAGTATGAGTCATATGATAGAGGTAAACACCAGTTACGTGTGCTACCATTTAAATCTTAATTAGTTAGTGGTCATCAGCAAGATGAGGACAGATAGTTTTAAAAGGCATGTTATAGGAATGGTTTCCTGAGAGTTGTAGTTAAATGATTAATATACCTTCATGGTAGAGGAGACATAAAAAATAAACCGGTTACCATAATATGGTTGACCCAAGTTTGGACCTGGGCACACATTTTTGAGAGACGTGGTGTCAGGAGTTGGTTTAAGGTAAGTATATCTTGTTTGATGTGAGTGTAGATTAGGAGAGATATACACTCTTATTGATGGAATCTTCATGTACCCCTCAATAAAAATGATCATTCTCTATCTTGAAGTTTTCTTGAGAACACTAAGAGATATTAATCTCTACATAAAACTTCTTTTATTTTAATTTTTTTTTCCTTCTTGATAAAGGAACCTATTGAGGTTGCACTCAAGGAGCGGTATAAGGTAATACATATGGTGTGGAGTGAGCCATTGGATGTTAGAGGGTGGTGAACCTCATTTTCAATTTAAATTAGGCATTTTAAATGATCCTTTGGTCTCAGAGTTTTGTTTCAAGGTGATGATAAGGATACTCCTATGGTGAGGAGTACCAGATCAGTTGTAGTTAAGTGTCTCCCTTATAGGAAGTATTTTTTGATGCTATGATACTGGTCGTTGGAAAGTCAGGATAGAATAGTTATGCATATTCTCTGGATGAAATAATGGATACTATTTTCACCACCAAGTATTCTCTAGGATGATAAGTTTTGTGGTGGGGAGACTGTAAGGACCTGTGTTTTTTTGGACTGTAAATTTGAGAAGAATTTTGATTTTTTTTTCTAATGCTTATAAGGAGTAAAATAGTAATTTTACCCTAGAATATGATCTCAGATAATTTTTCTAACTACTCTATTAGTCCCAAAATAGGGTCTTTACCCTAGTAAAATAGTATGGTGTAATTCTGAACCATTCGAAATTATATGGAGTAATTGATATTTAATATATATTTAAATTAAATATTAATTTATTCACACATATTCATTCGATGATATATTTTGAACATAGAACCATATTGATGTTTCATCTCTTCTTCTAATTCCATGATGGGGAGTTTTTTCTAGATAGGGCATAAACTCAGATCGGGCGATGGGGCCAGGGTTGAGCCCCTTTTTCTTTACTTTTCTTTTTCTTCTTTTTCCTTTTCCTTTTTCTTTTCTTCTTTATCCACTGGATTCTCATGCATGACCTTCCATGGGTTAATTCACCATTATAGGTAGAGGATATGTATAGGAAAATAGATAAAGAGAGCGGGGTGAAGATATGTAGCACCATAGAGCTTGGGAGGAGTCGGATCATCATGCAGCAATCATGGACCATGAAAACGGGAGAAGCTGCAGCAGATTCCATCCAAAGAGAGTCTATTCTTAAGTTTTTCCATAAATCCATATATATTTACCATTTTCAAGTTTTAAACCCCTATTATTACTACTTAGTACCCCTCTAGGTTCTATTTATAGATTTGGGGGATATGGTTTCAGGCTAATTTGAGGGGTTTCCCATTCTGAAATCTCGATCACACGACGTTTAGTTCAGGAACACATGCCATGTGTTTTTATAGTTTGGGGAATATGATCTTTTTAGAATTACACATCATGTATGGGGTATAAATACCATGTACTGAGAATTTTTCATATAATCGAGTACCCTGCCAAATAGTTTGTGTAGGGGCACATGGTTCTGTAGAGTACACGGCCAGACCTCCTATGGGATTCACATTGTGTAGAGGTACACGACTAAGTTAAGAACATGTCCAAGCCATGTGAGGTACAAGGGTAGGTACCCCGTGTAGGTTACATACTATGTACATGATCAAAACGTCATTTACTTGGGTTTTTACATTCCAATTCTGGCTAGAGTACACACCTAGGTGGGATTTGGGGGTACACATCGTGTACTGGGTAAACACACTGTGTACTACTTCCTTTCTACCCTTTTTAGGGTTTTTCGTATCTTCATGCCTAGGAGTCATAATTGGACACATGAGTAGTCCATTTTGAGTATCTTTCTACATATATCATGATGGTGAAACCCTTAAGGTTATTTTATGACTCTTAGGAAGAGTTTTAGGATTTTTCTTACATGGAGAGGTTCTTCCTTCAGTAATCAAATCCAGATTTCCCCTAAGAGTGAGAACCCTTTGATCTGAGATGGTCCATGATCCATCCCTACAGAAAAATTATTTTATAGCTCTTTCTATGAAGACACCTCCCTTGTGAGATATTCCCTTATGGACTAGGAGGATGTGAGAATTTTTCTTTCTGAGGATCATGTGTGGGATTCCCTTACCTGACGGCTATTACCAAGGGTCCCTTGTAGGATTCCTTTGCTTACATACTGACCTAGGTAATACCTTATAGGATCCCTATACCTTATTATTCTTTTAAGGATCCCATTTAGGATGCCTCTTTCTATGTACACTTTTATTGAGGATCCCATATAGAATGCCTTTTCCTATATATTGTTTTGAGGATCCTGAGTAGGATGCCTCTCTTGTGTATGGCATGAGGAACCCAATGGGTGCCTTAATTTTTGACTGACCATGAGCTAGTGTTTTGGGGGTTTGGGTGGTGATGGTAGTGGGTGTCACCTTTGAACTCGTTCCAAACTTGCAAGCCTATGAGGTTTTGGTAGTCGTATTTGGTTTAGGCATTCATCCACCCTCACTCTTTTATTTATGCATTTACATATTTACTACTGATGCAGTGATGATTACTAGATGTGCTTCATGGTTTGTGGACATTGGGAATGATGCGACGTGATATCATTTGGATTTCAAGATGTACTTCCTAGGTTTTGTATCTTGAGCCCTTTTATTTGATTGTTATATTATTCCATATTCCAGACTTACTTCCTGTAATCAAATTTATATATGCCTTGAGTGATACTTGGATCCCCATGTAGGAATTACTTGGATGGACTCATAGAGTGAGTTGTTTATATACACCCTGGGTGATACTTGGATTCTCATGTAGGAATTCCTTGGATGGACTAATGGGTTAGATGAATTTATATACGACTTGAGTGATACTTGGATTTCCATGTAGTAATTCCTTGGACATACTCATAGTTTGAGTTGTTTATATATGCCTTGGGGGATACCTGGAATCCCATGTTGGAATTCCTTGGAAAAACTCATAGGCTGGATGAATTTATATACGCCTTGAGTGATACTTGGATTCTGATGCACGAATTCCTTGGATGGACTCATAGGGTGAGTTTTTTATATATGCCTTGAGTGATACTTGGATTCCCATGTAGGAATTCCTTTGACTGACTCATATGGTGATTTTTTTATGATAATCCTTGAGTGATAATTGGATTACCATGTTGGAATTCCTTGTAATTACTTGTAGGGTGATTTTTTTTTATATTCCATGGGTGATACTTGGATTCCCATTTAGGAATTACTTGTTCAGACTCATAGGGAGAGTTTTTATGATACACCTTAGGTGATACTTGGATTCCCATATTGTAATTCCTTGGATGGACTCATAGGGAGAGTTTTTTATGATATACCTTGAGTGATAATTGGATTCCCATAAATTGATTCCTTGGACAGACTCATAGGGAGAGTTTTTTATGATACACCTTGAGTGATACTTGGATTCTCATGTAATAATTCCTTAGACGGACTCATAGGGCGAGTTGTTATGATACGCCTTGGGTGATGCTTATATTATCATGTAGTAATTACTTGGATAGACTCATATTCTCAATGTTTATACATGAAATGAGTGATACTTGGATTACCAAGTAGTAATTCATTAGACATACTCATAGGGAAGATGAATTATATTATACTAGAAGTAATACTTGGATTCCCGTGTTGGAATTCCTTGGATGGAATCATTTGGAAAATAAAGTTACTTTAATGCTTGTTTATCATTATGCATGGATTCCTTGGTTATATACCTTGAGTCCTAGTTTGTTTATATAATGTAAATTTTCATTTATAGGATGCCCATATATTACCTAGAATCCTTAATTATAGTGATTGGAGGTGAGTTTGGGTGAACCCAGGGAAATGACATGTATCCCCATGTGGTGACATAGCTTGCTCAGAGACATTTACAGCAACGACCAAAGTAAGTATTTTTTATTGGGATTACAGACCCAGAGATTGAATTAATTATACATGGATTGAGTGGTATAACATCCAACTCAATGTCCTTTTCATAGGATGTCTAGATGATCAAGATTATAGACCCAAGGATCGACTACTGCTGTTTATGCTATTTTTTCCACCTTACTCATGTATATTCATATTTATGTATAAATATATAGATATATTTATTGTAATATATATATACACATATGAATATAAATATACATGATGCAACTTTTCCATTTGACTAGGATTATAGACTCAGGGATCGAATGTGGATTTATGTTTATTTGTGTTTGATTTATCTTTTTAGATGTGTCTCAGTTAGGCTGAGCATATTGTGTGAGCATGCACTTATGATATAAAATTTATAGGTTCATCATTGGAGTGGACTACTGAGATTATTTCTCACCCCTGTATGTGCACCTTGGTGTGTGTTCAAAGCTTATGTCTACTTTTGATTTTGATCACAGATGCATGGTGGATAGGGATGAGGCCCAGAGTTTCATGGTTGAGAAGATATATTTGTGTGGATTCTTATGATTGGGATAGAGAAGCTTAGAAGTGTCTATAGATCGGTTATGTGGTCTAGCTCAAAGTTAGTAGTGGATCCTTGTAATTTTATTTTAGTTTCCTTTATGTACTCCTACGTGTATGGTCATCCTAGTGGGTGATCGGTGTTGTATGTATGACATGGTTGTTCAGGATTTTATAGCATTTCATTTATTATTTCATTGTGATCTATTTTTATTTATTTACTGCTTCCACACTTTGTTTATTTACTACTTTTGGATTATATCTAGTTGTTTATGATGTTTTCTACTCTGTTATGATGTAAGTATCTCCACATACACGCCATAGGTCCTCGCTGCTAGTCAGTATACTTTAGCATATGAAGAGGAATACTTGAGGCCTTTTGGAAAACCAGCTTAGAGCACCGATTTAGTGGCATTCAGTTCGGAACGTTACATGTAGTCTTATGTTTTAACTCACTGGTAAAAATTTGGTACCCCTCTTGAAATACTCAAAATATATTCCTTCTCCTTCGAACCCTAAGTGTCTTGAGGGTCTCCTTTAGAGACTTTGAGCCCCCTTTGCTAGGTTTTATCCCCTAACTTCTAGATATTGGTTCTTGGTAATCCGAGGTTAGTTTCTTCTTCTCTAGTGGTTATGTTCACTATTTTTCTCTCTTTATATGCTATCATTGTTGGTTTACCTCAGTTATCATGTGATTTTAATTGGTTTTTAATTTAATATCCATGGTGGTATGTCTATAAGGATCATGTGATCCTTGCGAGAGAGGTGGTCAGATTTTGGTGCTTGTTCTTCGGTTCTTTCTTGAAGAACATTGAATGTATTGAGGTATGTGATTCATGAATTCTCTTTTTTATGTGAAAGTATGAGATTATCATGCCTTATTTTTTTGGGGTAATGATGGAATTGACCTAAAAGAAGATAATAAATAAAAATTAAGAATGAATCAAAAGGGTTTGTGATCACATATGGTGATGATTTATTGATGATGTATCTTTACACTTGCTAGATAGTATGCTATATATTTTCTATAATTATTCTTATTGTTTATCATAATTGATATTCTTGAAATTTTTGAACAGCATAAAGGTGGTAATTATTAAGTGATTAATGAAAGATTCATGTGAACTTAATCACTGTTCTTCCTTAAAAACCATTGAATATGAAATCATTTCTTGAGCATGCTTATTTTTTGATTATTTGTTAATTCTAGATATTGATGATAGGTTCCTTGTTTTTGAAACCTATATATAATGAATCGGTTAATTAAATAAGGTAATTAAAAGGTTTTTTCTGGAGATAAATGTTTGGGGCTCAGTGAATTCATCTTTTTTTGTTAAAGTCTTCTATGCCTTAGATTCATGTCTTTAGTTTCCTATTGAGTGTATGTTCTAAAAATATTTTTGTTGTTATGTTTTCACGCTCTAGAATATTATATACTTTCTATGATTTATGTGTGGGTTTTGGGATGGTCGGGATAGATGGAATAAGTTGAGATATGGTATTTCTTGTTTCTTATTCATTGGGATGTTGAGATTGGTCGCACAAGTTGAGAGATGGGCTCACCTACTGTTGAATTTTTGTGATGAATTATTGATGGGTTATATGGTTTGGATTGAGAGATGGGATTTCCTAATTTTATTTTTATTTTTCATTTTATTTAGATGGATAGTTCTTTAAATGGTCATTTTTTTAATTCCTAACTACCTACTACAGTCGGATTATACATTGCGAGTGTATTTTCATTATGGTAGATTAGGATGAGTCCTAATATACCTAAAAATTATAGAATGGTAAATGAATTAATAATGAACTTCTGAGATGGGTCTTGATGTTTGTAATGTTTAATAACAGAAACCATGGGATTGTTGGAATGAATGATCCAATATCATGTGATGGAAATATGGAAATTGTAATGTAAATTATAAATCATATTGTCTTGTAATGAAATGAATTGATTAAACTAGAATTTTTAGTGATGTTTAATGAATGAATAACTAATTACTACTTACTGGGTAAATAATGTTAATGATTTTGAATCTTTCTGCTTATGTGATTACATGAAATCTAGTTTCTTGTACTTTATCATTGGAATTTGGGTGTCATGTGAGATGATAGTTAGAGTGGATTCTAAGGCTAGTTAGTTTCCCTTAGTGTGGTGGTGCATGATATATTATTAAATTTTCTAATATCATATGTTCCACCACTTGATTCGGGTGGGAAACCGAAGTCCAAATTTTTTGGATATGGGTGTTTTACTTAATATTCAGGTTGGTGGGGAAATAGATAGCTTATTTCTCCTTCTTCTACACTCTCCCTTAATATGTATCATGATGTGTAGGATTATCAAGGCTATGATGGAATAAGTTATAGAATATGCGTCTACATGGGCTATGATGGTTATTAGTTTCACCTTATCTGTGCATGAAGACTATAGCGGTTTGAGGTTATAACACATACTTATATTCTGAATGTAATGATTGGGGTTTCTTACAGGTGTACTTTCATGGGTTGGGATGACTTAAGGTATAATGCATGATACGCATGTTTTAGTGGATTTCAATCTTACTACTTGGATATGGATATGGTCATGATATGTATGCATATGATTAATGGTTACTTATGGAAGATATTGAATCGCAGTACGTACGATATTGGGGCATGAGAGTGAAAACCCAGTGGGGAAGTGGATGTATGGTACCATTATTATGCATATTCTTTTGATATAGAATGACTTAATTCTATGAATTAATTAGTGAGTGAGCCATGGTGATAATGAAATATGGTTCTAACTATTTACTTAATGAATTGGTTTCATTGTTTATTTGTTGGGATTTAGTATGCTTCTTTCACATTTTCTTGAGAGGTTCTAGGGAGTATATGAATGGTTTCAAACAAATCTAATAACATTTATCAGAAGATATTAAAGTGATTTAAACCCCTTATTAAGGATCTCTATGCAAGATAATATGAAACTATGTATAAAAATTAAATAAATAAATAATATAAATGGAATAACTTTCTCCGGAGAGCTTCTAATACATCTTCATCTTCATATGTGTTTGGGCTGAACAAATCATCCAACATTCAGATGGGATTTATTCTACCTTCGAAACATGTTAGTGCCTCAAATCCAAAGGAGAAATATAAAAAGAGTTTTTTGGGTACTAGGGATTTTTTATCCAATTATCATTGAAGCATAATAACACCAAGCCATTACATAAAATTGAGCTATTCAAATCCTTAAGGAAGCTGACATTAACTCAAGTGTTAATAATGCATGAGTTAATTACACTACCAATTCATGTATAAATGCATTGACTCCCTTATTTTTTCATCTTAGTAAATGGTTTTTTTAAATGATATCCTATCTGGAGAATAGTTCAAGTGTCGAACACATAGAAAATAATATACCCAATTCATGAAAATCATAATTTACATGCAAGCTGATATACATCTCATAAATATATCATATATAAATTCTTTAGGGCATATCTCCATCAATAACCCACTTTCACTAAATCCTAATAAGATTTGTGTTATTTTACCTTATATTATATCATTTACAAGAACTTTTGAAATCATATCCAAAACTCTTTTAGATATCTTCCAAAACACTTTTATAAATCCATCATTAACTCCACCAAGTATCACATCATATGTAATGCCTTGTGAATACTTATCCAGAAAAATTTTGGATTAACTCTATCCTCATTCATTCAACCAAAAACTATAACCCCATTGGTCTTTATATAATTGTAAATAAATATGAATTTTTGAATCCATATATGTAATCAAAGAATGACCTATAGATAAGAATTAATGTTACCCAATCTATAAAGGGATCTGGTGTGATCTCCATCAACCATAGGTATCTCTATACCTGTTTCCACCAGCCTTTATCATATGAAAACATGCATTCTTATATTTTCCCATTTTCCAATACATTGAGTAACCATGGGACATTAAACATGTCAATCCCATATTGGTAACTTGTCTATTCTCGATTCTTAGAGTGTAGACCGATCTGATCGACGAATACATCACATGTTATTTATCCTTATGAATAAGCACATCACATGTCTCTTATCTGGATAGATATAAAATATCTAAGTGTAGTTACACTATAAGGACCTAGCCTTAAAGATTTCATAATATAGTAAATTCAATTAGAATTAAATTTCTTACATTACCAAAGATCTTTTTGGTTTAGAGTTTAATATAATTAGGTCATAACATATACATAGAAACTCATATATTACAAATTATACACTTCTAATCAACATCCATTTTTTCATAGTATGAAACTCTTAAAACAAAACATGATTTCTTTCTATAAAAACTTCATGACTTTAAACTTGAATCATTCCTTTCCTTTACCCATCCATAAACCCTATGATTTTTTTAATGTTGGATGAGCACAAAACGCTCAGTAAGAGATATAAAAAGAAGGAAAGAAACCATTATTCCAGGAATACTTACAAAACTTAATGAAATATAAACTTCTCACCCTTAAAATAAATGTACACTTACTTTATGAAAACATGAGGTTTCCATAAAAAATAGAAAGCATAAATAAACCATTCAGGTAACTTGGGGAATCACTTTATTACCATACTTACTTCTGATTGTAACCCTATCATCTACCATATGATTTGTAACCCTCACAGTTACCTTACAATGTAACCCTCATGACTACCTTATGATGTAACTATCACATTTAAACTTGGAATAACCATTATGCTCAACTTCCAACATACCCAATGCATTGGATGGATATCACGGACCCATCCATATTTGGTTTATAATAGGACCAACCATCATCATAAACAATGCCCAATAACAAGAAAATAATCATAAAAACATGAATAATTTCATCATAAACGCATTACTTGAGGAAAATCACTTATTTTAGAAGAATATTGTGCACATACAAAGGAAAACATTTTATTTGAAAATAAACATGTAATCTGGTAAAGAAGGCTTCAATGTAAAGACCCTGACCCCAGTAGCTCAGAGATGATGCCATTATTGCATTAGAATAAATACAAGAATCTAATCCCAAATAGTAGTTTTGGAAGCTAGATTATATACATGAACTTTAATTTACAAATTTAAATGAAATAAAATATAATAACTTCATTGGAAACACCCATAAACTCCTAGATTATGCTTGCAAGTCATTCATAATATACATATTCAAATCTTGGAAAAAAATAAAACATAATAAAGGGGTGATATTAGCTACTCAATAAGGGTAAGTAATACAGTGGAAGATAATATAAACAATAAGGCATGGTAAATGAATAAAAACACAATCTATTAGAACATAATCTTAAGCATGATATGGAAAGAACAAAAGATGAATAAATAATTCCATATAAATAATCACATGAGAATAAAACTTAACCATGGATATTATACTAGTTAAATATTTACATGGATAGTCAAATACTAATAATAATTAGGGAATGAATATGTTACACATCATAAACACACTGTCAAGGCCTCAACCAAGACACCTGAAAATAAATGGTTAAGGCCTCAACCAAAATCTATTTCTATTTTGTATCATGAGACCTATCGATGTATCGAGGGATATATAGGGAACCTCCCATCACTTTATAAGTCCAATTAATTCCTCATATGAATGTGTTTAAACATAAATGATATATACATATTTAATATAAATAACTTTCCCCAATCTGTAAACATAATCACTAACCATTCTGAGTAGTATGGTGAATGGTATCAAGATAGAACATCCATAGTCAAACTAATCATAAACCATTTAATAAAATATAGTATATGATAATCATAATATATCAATATCAATAAATCATAAAATTAAACAAAGGTGTCGAAACAGATTAAAATAATCGAATAAAATCATCAAGGAATTCCTGAGAGAAATACCCCTTTTACTTTTCAAAGAAGAGCTCTTTTGAAAAAAACATTTGTATTTTTCATAATTGTATTTATAAAACTAGAAATGAAAAAATATTTTTTTTCATGACAAAATTATTTATTTTATAAAAATAATGGTTTCTTAAAACAAATTTTGGATGGTACTTTAAAATGGGTAAGAAATCAAGGTGTTTCCATTAATCGGTCATGCGTATTGGGAAGAATTGAGAAGGGAACCTTGTAAAACATGTATTTCCACATAAATGAAAGATTAAATGATTTGGATATATGATTTTGGAATTTATACACATAATTTAGAATAATTATATAAAAATAATGAAGAATTAAATTGGTGTATAGATGGAGAAAGCATAACCCGGATGAAAATGGAGATTCAAGAAGAAACCCTTACCTTATGTTCGAAAGTGTTCTGCGCTTGACCTTAATATCTTGGATAATTAAATTAAATCCATTAATTAATTAATTAAGAACTTTATATACATGTATTTGATTTATTATAATTTTATCAATTTCATTTATGGTCTTTTTGATGAGTTGTAAGATACAATTTTATCACTCGAAAGTGTTCGTTTCCTTGGTTTTCAAGATCGATTTACATGTATATGAGTATGGATTTTCATGTAAAATGGAAATATATATATAGAATTAATTTTATATGTTATTAATGAAAATATATAAGATTAAATTTTTATATAATTCAATTTTTTATTTGTTCTGAGGATGAATCATTAGATAAGATGTTAGTGATAATCATTTAGATTATTTTGGCGGTTTTTCGATCAACACAAACTAGTTTTTTTATTAATTAACATCATGTATATATAATGATTAAATAAAAATAATTAGGATATAATACATATATTATAGTTTTTTTTAACCATAAAAATGGTTTTATGATCATCCTTGAAGGAGTTAATGGAAAATAAAAATGCATTGTTGATGTCGGTAAATTAACACATCTCAGGTGATGTTTTCATTTATAAAATAAAAGAGAGAGAGAGAAAGAAAGGATTTTGATGATTTATATTCCATTAAAATGATATAATTACAGTATATAAATGATATTGTGGTTATCATGTCACTTTGGATAGGATAGGAAAGAGAAGGATAAGAAAATAAAATAAATTAAAAAAAAAGATTATTTTTACCTCTTGAATTATCCTCCTTGAGAACCTCCTTAAGGGGATTGGTTTTGGTCTTTTATTGATAAAAAGGCTCTTGGAAATGGTTTAGGGTCTTGGAAAGAGGATTGGGTATAAATTTTACAAGGATCAAATCTTTGAAGGTGTGAGGAGAAGGGGTGGTGAGAGTGGTATTTATAATGGAGGAGAGGGGTGTTTTTTGAATATTTTATTCATTTTTTTATTATTTTGGATCAAGACTATGAATAGTTTGAGAATTATCACCAAATATATTAAAATAATTAAGTATAGTTTGATATTATTAGCTTAAATTATCCATACATCACATATGACTCAATAATTCATGTATTTAGCATTTATCATAAATTATCGTATTTTACTATTCACCAAAAATTAAAGTATTTTAGAAATATATCAAAAATTAATCCTAACCATTTTTAGACATGTAGAATTCAAAAATGAACTCCATTTTATGAAAATAATTTTCTAAATATGATAAGTTTTATTTTTAATTAAAAACATCATTTACTTGAAAAATACAGATTTTAAAACTATAATGGATTTTACAACACTCTGAAAAATTAACTAAGGTCTCATTAAATTATCTTAAAATCATAATACAATAAAACATTAATTTATGAATTCAATTTATGAAAATAAATTTTATTTTAAATCATTTTATTAATTATAAAATTTAAATTAAATATTTATGACTTGTAAAAAAACCAACACTTAATTAATAATTTTTAAAATATTCATTTACTCGTACTATGATATAGTTATATCATACTTTCATTTAAAATATGCCTAAATTTTATTTATAATTTCATGGGTGAGGTTACAATTCATTTGGTTGGTCCACTGTTTATAAGGGTCGAATTACTATTCCTAAGGTCAAGTTACTATTTCATCAATATAGGTTCCTTAATTTTTAGAAATACCTCTTATTTCATTCATTCTTTATTTATAAATATTGTATTGTGTTCTCTAAGTGATTTTATGTGATTTATACTATATGAGATAATTATAAGAAGGTAAATTTCATTGATATAATTCTAGTTCGTTACATTTTCCCCTTCTATAAAAAATTTCATCCTCAAAATTTACAGAATGGTACCTCATTAAAAGATTTGGGTAGTTCTTCATCATAACTTCCTATGGTTCCCATGTTTCCTCTTCTATTTTATAATTTTTATAAAGTACCTTAACCAGAAGAATCATCTGATTCCTCAACACCTACTCTCCAGTGTCCAAAATTTGGAAAGGCTCTTCACAGTAAGATAAATCATGTTCATACTCTATTTCTTCAAAAGTAAAAAATATATGTTGGGTCTAGCATATACTTCCTTAAAAATAGATGTGGAACACATTGTGTACTTTAGAAAGGTTATGCGACATCGTCAAATGATAATCCGCAACTCCAACTCTCTCCAGGATTTCAAAATGACCAATGTACCTGGGGTTTAGTTTTCCTTTCTTTCCAAAGGTTATAACACCCTTTCAGATAGATACTTTTAAGAAAACATGATATCCCACTTGAAATTACAAATAATTCCTTCGATTATTGGAATAAATATTTTGCCTACTTTGAGCTTCTTTGATATGGTTTTGAATAGTCTTTACCTTTTCCATTTTTTCCTCCACAAGATATTGTCCTACAAGCTTCCTTTCACCAACTTCATCCCAACAAGTTAGTGTACAAAATCTCTTTCTATACAATGCTTCATATGGTTCCATTTGAATACTTTAATAGAAACTATTATTTTAGGAAAATTATACCAAAGAAAAATATTGATCCCACGTACCTTTAAACTCAAGTGAGTATGATCTCAACATTTCTTCTAATTTTTGAATGGTCCTTTCATACTTCCCATTGGTTTGAGGGTGATAAGCAGTGCTCAAATGAAGCTCAGTATCCAAGGATTTCTAAATAATTTTCTATAATTTCAATGTAAATCATAGATCATGATCAGACACAATTGAAATTGGTGTGCCATGAAGTCTTACAGCTTCATTAATATAGACTCATTCAAGGATCTCTAGTGGAAAATCCTCCCTTATAGTGAGGAAATGTGTAGATTTGGTAAGTTGATCAAAAATTACCCATATCACATCATTCTTCTTTAGATTATTTGGAAATCCAGTGAAAAAATACATAGTAATGTCATCCCATTTCCATGTAGGAATAGATAGAGGTTGCATGAGTCCTCTATGATGTTGTCTTTTAGCCATCACTTATTGATAGATTAAACATCTTGATATATAACCAGAAATTTCTCACATATTATCCCACCAGAATTGTTCCTTCAAATATCTATACATCTTAGTGCTACCAGGGTGTATAGGGAAATTCAAGATATGGTAATCATCTAGTAACTCCATTTTTAGCTCAGTTATATATTGAACACATATCCTCCTCCCAAATTTCATAATTCCATCTTCACACACGAAGTCTTCCAACTTCCTATCTTTTATAGATTTAATTTTCTTTTGAATATTTTCATCATAAAACTGAGAAATTTTAATTATTTCCAATAAATATGGTTGGGAAACCAATTGAAAAATTAATGATGTTTCACCTTATTTGATAATTCCCATATTTATCTTTACTAGATCCATGAACATGGTATCCCTTTTAATCCTCATTTTGTTTAGAACTCCATAATACTTCATGATCAATGAATCAACTGCCTTATTTTCCTTCCCTGGGTGATAGTGTATTGAACAATCATAATCCTTGAGAATTTAGAGCCATATTCTTTGCCTCTTATTTAGTTCTTTATGTGATAAGATATATTTCAAGCTCGTATGGTCTGTATATATCTCAAATATTTCTCCGTAGAGGTAGTGTATCCATATTTTCATAGCAAAGATTACAGCTGATAATTCAAGATCATGAGTTAGATAGTTCTTTTCATGAGTTTTTAACTTCCGTGATGAATAGGAAATAACTCTATCATTCTGTATAAGGACACAACCAAGTCCTTTCTTTAATGCATCACTATAAATCACAAATCCACTATTTCTCGATGGTAGATTCAAGATCATAGGATTCACTAATATCCTCATGGATCCATCTTTCTTCTTGAAAAAGATAACAGGGGATCCCTATGGAGAAACACTAGGGAAAATAAACCCCTTTTCACTCAATTACTCTAGTTGTTTCATTAGATCCACTAATTCCACAGTGGAAATTCTATAGGGATTCTTTGATATAGGTCTTGCACCAAGAATTAAATCAATAAATAACTCAAATTCCTACTCTGGAGGATGTCTAGGTAAATCTTTTGGAAATACATAAATGTATTCTTACACAATAGGTAGATATTAAATTTGAAGATCCATGGATGATGTTTTCTCTTCCTCCTAAATAATTTCATTTAGAAGGTCTACTAGAGGTGGATCTAGATAAGAACCAGATGATGATGTTTCTTCTCTAAAGATGAGGGATTATAAATCTTCCTCACAAATTGTGACTTTCTTCTTCTTACAATAGATTTTCTCATCATATTTTGAAATCCAATCCATACGGAGGATTATATTAAAGTCAATCATAGGTATGATGACAAGGTTATCAACTAAATCAAATTTATGTGTCATAAAGGGGACTGACTAACATATATTTTTTTCAATGATACTTCCTTTAAAAGTTTTGACTGACAACTCCTTTATTAAATCAAAAGGGAAATGTATAATTTTCTTGGAAAACTAGGAATATATAAAAAAATTCAATGATATAGAATCAAGTAAAGTATTGGTTAATTTTTAAGAAATGATTAAAGTACCTATCACCACATCATTAGGAACTTCAACATCCATAGTTTTGATTGTATAAGCTTGGCCTTGCTCCCTTGGCCTTTTCTGGGGAAAGTTTACTTGAATATTAGGACAATCATTTTCATAGTGTCTCATCTCCCTACAATTGTAGCATTAAACATTGATAGATTCTTTATTTCCCTTGCAATCATGGTCTTCGTGGTCTTTTTCTCCACACTTGTAATAGAATCCTTTTCCTTTTAAGTAGGCACCAGGGTGTTTCTTTCCACAAGTATCACATGTTGGAAAATTCCATTTTTTATTCTTCCATTTATCCATTATTTCCTCTACCATCCTATTCTTCTCTTATTTTCCCTAAAAGTCATAAGACTTGGATAATTATTTCTTTATCTTGATAGCACAAGAGACTATATCTTCGTATGATGAGAAATTTTAGGATACCATTTGTCATGACCCGTCCACTGGGGCCCGTGCCGTGACTACCCCAAGCCCACCTTCCATAGTCCAGGGATTGGTGACTAGAACCGAAAGGTTTACTCCCTAAAACAGGAAGGTATTTCCTTTGAAACTATATAAACACCCAGACTAGAATGCAATGAGAAGAAACTTTGAAGTAAACTTCTGTAGTAAAAAGAGTGCTAAAAGTAAATGGGTCGGAATACAAGACCAACTGAAAAGTACAAGTACAACTAAAAAGAGAAAGAAGCTCCTGGATCATTCGCTGAGAATCCTACATGAAGGGTAGGTATAGATCACCTCCTCAGAACTCCACGTACGCCTGTCTCCTCCGCGTACTTCCTAGTCCTGGCTCCCTCAAACCTCATCCCAGTTGCTCGTCATCTACACAAGACACAACAAGGTGCGGGCGAAGCCCGTGCATGGGTGAGTATAACAATACTCTGTAGGGACCCCGACACCCCCTAAGTTATCTTAGAATTCTACAAAGGAAAACCACAAAGCATGATATCAATCACAAATCACAAAAACAACAGACACAGATCAATTAGAGTCTCAACTCAAACCAAGTTTTTCAGTGAAGTATAGAAGTATAGATGATTAGTCGTGAAGCTAGATCATATTATTCTGTTAAGAGGCACTGCTTCTAACCATACGTAGTCTGACCCACATGGGATCGATAGGTACTAACCCCCGCAATGATCCAAACAGGATCTGACCCGCCCAAAGTCGATAGGTAACTAACCCCCGCTGACCCACATAGGATCTGATCTGCCCAGGATTGGTATATCGTTGAACCGTGATGGGTCGCTCTTAGGCTAGTCCTCGTCGGGTCACGAGGTGCTGATACATAGAGGACCGCTAGGTCCTAACCCACACAGGACTGCTAGGTGATAACCCACATAGGACCGCTAGGTGCTAACCCACACAGGACCGCTCGGTACTAACCTCTGTATGATCTGTCTCCAATCTCCGCCTCACTGCCAGCTACTAGATTCCTCGCACCTAGTGCGCTCGAGTTCAGTAGAGTCTTCCACTTGAGATATTGGTCATACCTTGACCTCCACTAATCGTCACAAATAATTAACCCAAAATATTGTCATGTTGTAAGGGTTCCAACGCGACAGATGACGCGTCAATCAGACGCCCGGTCTATGAGTTATACGCATTTTAGCTCCGAGGGCCCGGTTGGATTCAGGTTCGATCCAACCCAGTCATACTCCAACTGCCTCCAAAACTCAAGTGGAGTATACCAAAAAGGATCATCTCGATCCAAGGGTTCGGTCGCCACAAACAGTTTGTCAAACGGATGCTTGGTTCCCAAGTTATGGCCATTTAAATGCTTATGGGCCTAGGTCTGGTCCTACCCGGTCGGACTGACCCGGCCCGACCCGGTCTGGGCTGGGCTGAGGTCCGGCCCACCCCGCAAGGGGGCGGCCTACAAAGTTCGGCCTGACCCGTATAAGGCGGCCCAAAAAGGGGCAGCCTGGCCCGCAAGGGGGTGGCCCACTAGGGCAGCGGCCCGACCGCGGTGGAGCGCGGACCGGCCCGAGGTGGGGTGCGGTCCGGTCCGAGCTGGAGTGCGTCCAACTATGGGGTCCGCCCTAGCCAACGCAGGGGGTGTGACCCCCCCCCCCAGTCTCCTGAACTCTTGAATGGCCCGGAGGTTGTTCTGTTTATGAAGCGACGCCACCGCGTGGGTGTCGCTCAGTCACTGTAGAACCCACCAGAGGCACGAGTTCTGCCTCCACTGTGGCTTCTGCTCACCGGTGGCGTGCGGGTCGCGCCGTCTCCCCTTCCATGGCCAGCTGAAGTGCAGGGCGCCTCCACCGTCCACCGCGGATGATGAGTCGTGGCCCTCTTCTCACCGACGGCCCGCGATGGCGCGTCGCGCCTCCTCTGCGGTCGACCGGTGCCGACCACTCTGATGATGGCCGCGACTTTGTGTCACGACCTCCTCTTGCAGCGTGAGTCGACACGCTATTCCCAACATAGCTAGTCATTTTCACCGCACTAGAGATCTTCCACAGAGGCACAAGGATAGCAAGATAGTGGAGGGTTCGATCTGGGTTCGTTAGGCCCGCGTACTCCATGTTAGCTCACAAACATGAGGGGGATTAAGGGTTTAATAATCAATTTAATTAACAATAATCAAAACCTTAAAAAGATACCCTGCAACAACCTCCCACAAAAACGAATGAATCATGAATCAACCCATTAGTCGGTTGGTCCACATTCTCCGTATTATTCAAGAACGGGGAAGAGGAAATCATTTAAAATCCGTAAACGAATAAACCCCCTACCTCAAAAATCCATTGGAGAACATCTGCGCTTGAAGGTGGGTCATGTTATTCATTCCCGCAATAGGTTCCCAATGACGCCTCTCTCACATGATCCTTTTGTTCATGGTTCGGTGTCACCCGTCACCTCCCACTAGGATCAAATCCGTCCTCTAAGGGTTCAACGTCACAACACTCTTTCATCACTTCGCTGCTTGGTGAAGTTGTGTCGATACCCCTCCCCAAGCTCCATATATATAGGAGAGGGGGAGGGTAAGTAACGATGTGGGGAATTAATGGGGGATCATAAATTAGGAACCTTCCTAATTCCCCAATGACATAATTACTTAGAATTGGCAGGTCAATCCATTTATTGGCTTGACACGTCATTGGCCTCACACTCCGCTTGTCCGATAGAGGATATGAAAGAAAATAAAATAATAAAATTATTTTATTTCTTTTCTTTTAAAAAGTTACAAAACGTAAATTTTTCTTCATACCTACTGCGGTCAAAGGAAAGTTCTCCTTAAGTGAATCTTGGTGTTGTGGATTCAACAGTGCCCTCATATTTCTAATTTGAGCACCGGTTCAAAAGTTAGAAAATGCCGCTCATGCGTTTACTAAACTTACCTAAAAAAAAGTTCAATAAATTAATAACGTTCACCCTTAACCCATGCCGGTTGGGGTTAGGATTCTCCTAAGCAGAACACACCCCAACGAACTTAATGGTACTCTCGTATTTTCAATCCAAGTCACCGTTTAATAGTTATATATTTTACAATAAAATAATTGTCACTTAATTATTTTATTTATGGCCAAAACCTAACTTTCACTGGTGGACCACGCCGGCCAATGTTAGTATTCTACCTAAAGAAATCATACCCTCATGAGTTTAGTGGTGGTCTCGTATTTTTAATCTGAGTCACCATTTGTGAGTTATAAGCATTTGAAAAAATAAAAAAACTTTATTTAATTATTATTTTTACGGTTATGGCATTTTCGGGTTTTCTCACCGGAGGCCTGCACCGACTAAAATTAAGTTTCACCTAGGGTAAACCCGCCATCTTAAACACAACAGTGCCCTAAGATTTCTAATCCAGGCAACTGTTTAAGATTTATTCCACTTTTTCATGAAACTGTTTACGTGTGCTAATTAAAACTTAACAAAATTTCAACGGATCATTCTGGGAACTCTGGGCCTCGGAATCACGCATCGTCAGATTTCATGGGCTCAAAATAATCCCAAATAATTTAAAAAATATATATATGGAATTTTAAAGTCTTTACATTCTCCCCACCTTAGTGATTTTCATCCCTGAAATCCAAAACATAGACTAAGGAAACCAATGGGGGTACTGTGCACGAATTTGAGCCTCTCGCTCCCAAGTGCTCTCCTGGAGGTTCCCGTGCTACCATAGAACTTGTACTAGAGGGATTGACCATCCACGAAGGACTCGCCCCTGTCGATCATCTATCTCTAATGGGAACTCCGTAAAAGTCACCCCATCGTCAAAGTCCAACTCTCCCTAGTCGATAACGTGTGATGGATCATGCACGCATCTCCTCAGCTGGGACACATGGAAAACATTATACACCCGATGCATCTATGGGGGAAGAGATAGACAGTACGCCACCTCACCCACTCTACTGAGAATCTAGAAAGGTCTAATGAACCTCGAAGATAGCTTTCCACCCCAGCCAAACCTCTGCAATCCTCATCGGGGTGAGACCCGTAGGAGGACATGGTATCTATCCTCAGACTCCAAAGGTATTCATCCCCTATCGGCATAAGACTTTTTCCACCTCTGGGTAGCCTTCACTTGATGATAAGTGAGGTATCGTGATACAAACTCTACCACTACTTCCTCTATCCATGGCCACCAGTACTAACGCTGGAGGTCCTGGTACATCTTCATCACTCCAGGATATACCATTAAAGGGGATGTATGGAACTCCCTTAACACCTCCTCATGAAGCATCATTGGTATCATGGTGCGTCCTCTAAAGAGGATGATGTGCTCCCCACCTTCAGAAAATCCTTCAGGAGACCATCTTGAAGATATCTGAGCACGTCGGGCCTCGCAGTCAACATCCCAAGTTGTACCTCCCGAATTTTATGAAGAATTGGGGGAGTGATAGTCATAGACTAGAGGTAATCTGGTCCATCTTTTTTCACGAAGGATATTTGCAGTGCAACTAGCTGCTTTGACGCCTTACTCAACAGCTGCAGACCAGACCTCCTGCTGAGTGTGTCTACTACCAAGTTCCCCTTCCCAGGAGTATAGACATCCCAAGGTCATAGTCCTAGATGAACTCTGGCCATCATTATTGTCTTAGGTTCAGGTATTTTTGTGAGAAGATACACCTGAGACTCTTGTGATCAGAGTTAACAGTAAACCGTTCACCCACCAAGTAGTGTCACCACATCTTCAGTGCAAAGACCACTGCTGCTAACTCCAGATCATGGGTGTCATAGTTCTTCCCATATTATCCCAGCTGTCATGAGCCATAAGAGATCACTACCCACTCTTACATCAGGAAACAACCTAGTATGGTTATTGATGTGTCATAGTAGACTATATACCCAATGCCCTCTTCTGGTAGTCTCAAGATGGGGGCACTCATCAGTCTCTATCTCAGCTCCTGAAAACTCTGCTGGAAACTCTTCGTCCACATGAAGGGATTTCCCTTATTTTTCAATGTTGACAAGGGTGACAAAACTCTAGAAATTTTAGGCACAAATCTCTGGTAGTACCCATCCAAAGTAGAATTCCCTCTCCCTTTGGGGAGGTAATCCTAGAAACATCTTTTGAAAAGATGTCCCCACACTCTACCACTACTGTTGGGAACTTAAAACTCAAAACTCCTGATGCCATGAGGGTAAGGTTGGCCGAATCAAGAGTGATTGGTTGCACCCTCCTATGCATGAGCTGATCCTACTGCCTGGGATCCCTCTTTCGTCGACCAAGGAAAACCCCATTCCAATATTGTAGACATACTAAATCCTTTTTTCCTAATATAATCAATCTGAGTATGAACTGTGGATGTCCAGTCCATACCCAAACTAATGTCGTAAGGCCTCGACACTGCCACCAAGAGGTTCCAACTGAAACTCTCACCTCAAGGGTTAGATCACATCGTCGGTATAATTGTGATTATCAAGTCTCCTCCCAAAGGTATCTCCAGACATGAGGTTTAAGTCAATGGCTTAACCAGAAACTCTAGGTCTTGAACAAGATTTGTGGAAAGAATGAATGATTGGTACCTATGTCTATTAATACGATAGCTAGTAATAGACATAGACCGTACCTCGAATCATTCTTGGAGCCCTTAGGTCACACTCCTTAACCGCATGCAGCTACTCCCTTCCCCTGTCCTCCAGCTCCCTGAGCCTAGTGGGGACCACATTAGGGTGGTGGTTGTAACATGTCAAAATGTATACCACCTCATGATTTACTCCTAGATCCACTTAAACGTCTATTTCCCCACAGATTAATTTGTCCCTAACACTTCCTCTTCCCAAAACATTTTACACGCCCAAGTCTCTGATATTGTCATCATTTTCCTGCTTTCCCACTGTTAACATTCACTGGCTGTATCCGCTCAGCCAAAGAACATTCAACCACAAAGGTTCTCTCTAGCACCCTAACATAAGTAGGAATTCATAGAGGAATAGTTTTGGCTTGGATGCCCTTAAAAAACCTCTCTCAGAGGTCTGAGCCCTGAAGCACTGGCTATACTGTATTCATCGAGTACCTGGGATGGTCGGTATGCCTCGATAAATACTCAGCTACTAACATGTCATCCTACTGAATCTATAGAATCTCTAGGTAAATCTCATCCCTTAGATCTATATGGAAATAGATCCCCTTATTTGAGGAAGTTTCTCAAGCTTGTCCACATAAAAGTCACCTCTTCACAAGATCAAGGTAACCTAAACCCTGTCATCATCCTGATGAGCCACAGATAAGGATCTCTATCAGGACTGCCATCTGATCGAATGGTGCCCTGGCTAGATGGAAACTCGACCACCTCCTCAAGTCAGTCCTTATACACCTATGATTAGAGCTCACCTCGGAACCTAAGGGGTATCTGATACTGAAACATGGGTAAGGAACTAAGCCTACATGTGCCCTCTACTGGTACCGCCAGTTGTAACTGTTGACCAACGGGCAGTGATATAGCTGGTACACTACCTGAAGGTACTATCTCAGGAAATGGTCCATGTACCAAGGATTATTCACCCTACGGATCATCCTCATGGTCACGCACTGGAAAAGACTAGAAGTTAAGATCACCATCTTCTCTACTGGTGTCTCAACTAGGCAGAAAACTCTAGACACATCCTCCAGTCAGTCCTCAACTTCCTGGGAATCTGTCTTACCTCGAAACCTTAGAGGCCTCTATTTCTAGAACTTGTGCAACGTGATTAGTCAGTGTTCACCGTCCTCTAGTGAGGATAGCGGTAACTACTTCCCAACAGGTGGTGGTGCTGCTGGTACACCACCCGAAGGTGCCAACACAGTAAGAGGGCCCTACACCGGAGCCTCGTCCCTCGGTGGGCCGTCATCGTGTACTCTCTCGATAATCCTGGATGGCAGTCTATGTGGTTTCATCCTGATAAGGAATAGGTTTTCCACAGTCACTAAGTTGTACCTGGTGATCTAACACCTAAGAAATCATATGAAAAACTTTTCAAAAACACACGCAATCAGTGTTTTCGTGCATTGAGTCAGAAATCAGAATTCAGGGTCCTGGTGTATGGATACATCCGCCGCTGCACCAACACTGGATTCCCCAAACCAAAAACCACACTCATAATACTTAACAATATTTCCACATAGAAAATATCAGATTCCTAGTTCTTCGGTAGAACTGAACTCCTCTGATACAACTTTGTCACGACCCATTCCCTAGGGCTCGTGCTGTGACTACCCCAAGCCCGCCTTCTATGGGATAGGGGTTAGAAACTAGCACTGAAAGGCATACTCCCTAAAATGGGAAGGCATTTCCTTTGAACCTGTACAAACACACAAACTAGAACACAACAAGAAGCAACTGTGAAGTAAACTACTATAGTAAAAAGAGTGATGAAAGTAAATGGGCCGGAATACAAGCCCAACTGAAAAGTACAAGTACAACTGAAAAGAGAAAGAAGATATTGGATCATCCACCGAGAATCCTACCTAAAGGGTAGGTACAGATCGCCTCTTAATCACTCCACACCTACTCGTCGCCTCTGCATACTGTCCAGTCCTGGCTCCCTCAAACCTCATCCAAGTTTCTAGTGATCTACACAAGACACAACAAGGTGTGGGCGAAGCCCATGCAGGGGTGAGTATAACAATACCCAATAGGGACCCCGAGACCCCCAAAGGTCTCTCATAATTCCACAAAGGAAAACCAAAAATAATGATCTTAATCACAAAGAACAAAGCAATAGACACAACTCAATTAGAGTCTCAGCTTAAACCATGTTTTTTAGTGAAGTATAGAAGTACAGATGATTAGTCGCGAAGCTATATCATCTTATTCTATCAAGAGGCACTACTTATGATCATATGGAGTCTGACCCACATGGGATTGATAGGTACTAACCCTCGAAATGATCCACATAAGATTCAACCCGCCCAGAGTCGATAGGTAACTAACCCCCGCTGACCCACATAGAATCTAATCCACCCAGGATCGGTATATTGTCGAACCATGACGGGCCGCTCTAAGGTCGGTCCTCGTCGGGTCGTGAGGTGTTGATCCACACAGGACCGCTAGGTGCTGATCCACACAGGACCTCTAGTCATTGATCCACACAGGAACACTAGGTGATGAGCCGCACAGGATTTCTAGGTGCTGACCCACACAGGATCGCCCAGTACTAACCTCCGTATGATCTGTCTCCAACCTCCGCCTCACTGCCAGCCACTGGATTCCTTGTATCTGGTGCGCTCGAGTTCTGTAGAATCTTACAATCGAGATATCGGTCATACCTCTACCGTCACTAAGCTTTAAAAAGGAGTAACCCAGAGGACCACCATGTCTTATGGGTTCCAAAGCGACAGACGGTGCGTCAATTGGACACCCTGTTTGTGAGTTATAAGTGTTTTAGCTCTAGGGGGCCGGTTGGATTCGGGTTCGATCCAACCCGGCCATACTCCAACTGCCTCTAAAACTCAATTGGAGTATACCAAAAAGTATAATCTCGATCCAAGGGTCCCAACGCCGCAAACGGTTTGTCAAACGGATGCATGGTTCCCAAGTTATGTCTCTTTAAATGCTTCTGGGCCCGGTGGGGCCTGGGTCCGGTCCGACCCGGTCGGACTGAACCGGCCTGACCCAATCTGGGATGGGCCACGGCGGACTCGGCCTGCTAGTAAGAGCTCCAGCCCGACCCACACGGGGGTGGCCTGCAAAGGGTGTCCTGGCTCATATAGGGCGGCCCGCTAGGGCGGCGGCCCGGCCGCAGTTGAGTACGGACCAACCTGAGGTGGGGTGCGGTCTGGTCCAAGGTGGAGTGTGGACCACTGTGGGGTCCTCCCTATCTAGTTTGGGGGGTGTGACCCCCCCCCCCCCCCCCAGTCTCCCAAACTCCCAAAGGGCCTGGAGGTTGTTCGGTTGGCGAAGCGTCGACGGCGCGTGGGCGCTGCTCGGTCACCGCGGAACCCACTGGAGGCGCAGGTTCTACCTCCACTGCAACTTCGGCCACAGCTTCTGCTCACCAGTGGCACGTGGTTCACACCGCCTCCCCTTCTACGGTCATCCGAAGTGCCAACCGCCTCCTCCGTCTACCGCGACTGACGAGTCGCGACCCTCTACTCACCGGTAGCGCGCGACGGCGCACCGTGCCTCCTCCACGGCTGGCCAGTTTCGGCCGCTCCGATGACCATCACGGTTTTGTGTCGTGGACTCCTCTTGCAGCGTGCGTTGATGCGCTATTCCCAACATAGACAGTCTGTTTCTCCATGCTGGAAGTCTTCCACAGAGGCGTAAGGATAACAAGATAGCAGAGGGTTTAGGTCGGGTTTGTAAGGCCTGCGCCCTCCATGTTAGCTCATAAACATGAGGGGGATTAAGGGTTTAATAATCAATTGAATTAACAACAATCAAAACCCTACAAAGATACCCAGCAACAAACTCCTGCAAAAAAGAACGAATTTCGGATCAACCCATTAGTTGATTGGTTTGCGTTCTTCATATTATTCAAGAAAAGGGAAGAGGAAATCATTTAAAATGCATAAACAAATAAACCCCCTACCTCGAAAATCCATTGGAGAATATCCGCGCTTGAAAGTGGGTCATGGTCTTCATTCCCACAACAGGTTCCCAACGACGCCGCTCGCACGTCGTCCTCTGGTTCGTGGTTCAGTGTCACCTGTCACCTCCTTCTAGGATCGGCTCTGTCCTTTAATGGTTCGGCGTCACGACACTCCTTCAGCACTTTGTTGATATGTGAAGATATGTTGATACCCCTCCCCAAGCTCCATATATATAGGAGAGGGGGAGGGTAAGTAATGACATTGGGAATTAATGGGGGATCATAAATTAGGAATCTTCCTAATTCTCCAATGACTTCATTACATAGGATTGGCAGGTCAATCCATTTATTGTCTTTACACATCATTGGCCCCACACTTCGCTTGTCCATTGGAGTATATGAAAGAAAATAAAATAATAAAATTATTTCATTTCTTTTCTTTTAAAAAGTTACAAAACTTAACTTTTTCTCTAGACCTACTAAGGTCAAAGAAAAGTCCCCTTTAAGAGAATATCATTGTTGCGGATTCAACAGTGCCCTTGGATTTCTAATCTGAGCACTAGTTCAAAATCTATAAAACATCGCTCGTGCGTTTACTGAACGTACATGAAAAAAAGTTAAATAAATTAATAACATTCACCCTTGACCCGCGTCAGTCGGGGTTAGGCTATGCTTAAGAAGAACACGCCCCAACAAACTCAAAAATACTCTCATATTTTTAATTCGATTCACCGTTTAGTAGTTATGGATTTTACAATAAAATAATTGTCACTTAATTATTATATTTACAGCCAAAAACTAACTTTCAATGGTGGGCTACGCCGGCCAATGTTAGTATCTTCCTAAAAAAATCATACCCTCACGAGTTCAGCGGTGGTCTTAGATTTTTAATCCGAGTTACTGTTCGTGAGTTATAAGCATTTGAAAAATAAAATAACCTTATTTAATTATTTTATTTACGGTTATGTCATTTTCGGGTTTTCACACCGAAGGCCTACACCGACTAAACTTAAATTGCGCCTAGGGTAAACCATCCATCCTGATCTCAACGGTGACCTCAGATTTTTGATATGGGCAACTGTTTAAGATTTATTCCACTTTTTCAGGAAACTTCTTATGCGCACTAATTAAAGCTTAACAAAACTTTGATGGATCATTCCGGACACTCTGGGCCTCGGAATCAAACGCCGTCAGATTTTGCAGTCTCGAAATAATTCCAAATTATTTAAAAAATTATATGGAATTTCTGGGTCTTTACACCATTTCCCTTCAGTGGAATGGTTTTAAACCATCAAAGAATCAATCAATATTGCTCCTTGGATTATGTATGTATTCTGTGACATGCCTTGATAACCTTGTAAAATTGGATTCATACTTTGCAACATTTTAATCCTCTTTTTGTTTCAGAATCAAGAATTTCCTCTCTATATCTGCTTTTTATTCATGAGGAAAATATTTTTCTAGAAAAAATTTCTTAAAATATTTCTATTCCATATTTTCAATTTATTCCTCCTCCTCTGTGTTTTGAATCAAAGACCGCCATTGATTAGCATCTCCTAAGAGATGAAAAACTAACATGATAATCTTATCCTTTTCATTACTTCCCTAAGTGAGAAATATCTTCTCTAAAGAACTTATCCACTACTCCGCTACAAATGGGTTTGTAGTCCCATTGAATGATAGAGGATATTTTCAGATAAAGTGGTATAACATTTATCCTCCACATTTTGGATTATGATGCTCCATAAAAGTAAGGTTATTGTTCATAACCTGATTCAGTTGTCCCTGTATAGTTATAAGTTACTCAGCACCAAAAGTAGCTCTATTACCCACATCATTATCTTGCATATGAGGGAATTCCCTACATTGGATATGTAAATTGATATGGTTTTCATTCCTTCCACTAGGCTCCATTTATAAATAATTACATATACTAAATTAGGTTATGAATCATAATGCATAACCTTGAACTAGAAAAACACTTAACATAAATTGGAATTTATGCATAGTTAATCACATAATCATAAACATAGTTTCTTTGGGAACATATTTATTTTCAAATCCTTCATAATTATTTGTAAAGAAAATGTGAATTATCCTAATAATATCCCCTATGAGTGTCAAACTAGGTGCACAGTAAGACCCGTTGTCGTGTATCAGGTTACCTAGAGTCAGGCCCGGGACACCTTGTTAGATTTGTTACCCCCAGGTACATATTTTCCAAAACCACATCCACATGCAGTATCCAGATAGGTATGTATTTCTAGGAAGACCCACAAAATCTCTACCTTACCAAAATTATATTATTATATTATATTCTTATCCCCAAAGTCTATCTTAGGGTTATGTTCCCTAATCTATGTTTTCTAAATCTAGTTTCCAAGATTTCTAATAAACTTTCTCTGATACCAGGTCTAAATACCCCAAACCCTGCAGCCCAGAGCCAGTGCCTTACTTTATTAAATTGGAATAAATACAAGACTCGAATCCTAAAGGACCGACCAGTTTATTAGTTTTGGAATCCATATTACATACATGAACTTTACATTATAACTTTAAATGAAATACAATATAACAACTCTATTGGAAACACCCATAAACTCCGAGATTATCCCTACAAGTCATTTATAATATATCTTCAAATCCTAGGGAAAAATAAAACATAAGAAAGGAGTTTTCTCAGGTTCTCAGTAAGGGTAAGTAATATAGAATAATATAATATAAACAATAAGGCATGGTGAATGACTAAAAACACATTCCATTAGAACATAATCTTGAGCATAATATGGAAAGAACAAAACTTGAATAAATAATGCCATATAAATAATCATATGAGAATGAATCTTAACCATGGATATTATACTAGTCAAATATTCATATGGATAGTCAATTAATAATCATAATGATTAAATGCATATGTCATACATCATAAGCATACCGTCAAGACCTCGGCCAAGACACCTGAAAATAAATGGTTAATGCCTTGGCCAAAATCCATTACTGTTTTGTCTCATGAGACCCATTGATGCATCGAGGAGATATAGAAGGCCCCACCAATTAATTTATAAGTCCAATTAATTCCTTATATGAATGTGGTGAAACATAAACAGCATATGCATATAAAATTTAAACAAATTTTCTCAATCTGTAAACATAATCACTAACCATTCTGAGTAGTATGGTGAATAGTATCAAGATAGCACATCCACAACCAAACTAATCAAAAACTATGTCATAAAATATGGTATATGATAATAATAAGAGATAAATATAAATAAAGAATAAAATTAAATAGATGTGTTTAAATAGATGAAAATATTCGTATAAAATCATCGAGGAATTCTTGAGAGAAATACCCCTTTTACTTTTACAATGAAGAATTCTTTTGGAAAATCATTTGTATTTTTCATAATTGTTTATATAAAACCATAAATGAATAAATTTAGTTTTTCATGAAAAAATTAGTGATTTTAGAAAAATAATGGTGTCTTAAAACAAATTATGGATGGTACTAGAAAATCAGTAATAAATCGAGACGTTCCCTTTAATTAGGCTTGTGTATCAGGAAGAATTGAAAAGGGAACCTTGTAAAACATGAATTTACCCATAAAAAAATATGAACTGATTTAGATACATGAGTTTGGAATGTATACATAGAATTTAGAATAATTATATAAAAATAATGTATAATTACATTGGTGTATAGAGGGATAAATCATAACCCAAATGAAAATGGATATTTGGGAAGAAACCCTTACCTCATGTTTGAAAGTGTTCTTCACTAGACCTTAATGTCCTGGATAATAAAATTAAATCTATTAATTAATTAATTAAAAAAATTATCTACATTTATTTTATTTATTATAATTTTATTAAATTCATTTATGGTTTTTTTTTATGAGTTCTAAGATACAATTTTATCGTTCGATAGCGTTCATTTCTTTGGTTTTCATGATCGGTTTACTTGTATATGAATATGGATGTTCATGTAAAATGGGAATAGATATCCAGAACTTAAGTTATATGTTATTAATGAACATATATAAGATTAAATGGTTATATAATTCAGTTTTTTATTTGGGGTGATGATAAATTATTAGATAAGACATTAGTGATAATCGTTTAAATTATTTTGGAAATTTTTCAATCATTACAAACTAGTTTTCTTTTATTAATTAACATTATGTATATATAATGGTTACATAACAATATATATGCTGAAATACATATATTATAATTTTTTTTAACCATTAAAATGGTTTTATTATCATCCTTGAAGGCGTTAATGGAAAATGAAAATGCATCATCTATGATGTCGGTAAATTAACACATCCCAAGCAATGTTTTCATTAATAGAATAAAAGAGAGAGAGAGAAAGGAGTTTGATGATGTATATTTCATTAACATGATATAATTATAGTATATAAATGATAATGGAGTTATCATGTAACTTTGGACAGGATATTTTAGATAAGGATAAGAAAATAAAAGAAATTGAAAAGAAAAGAAAAGAAAAGAAAGAGAATTCTTACCTTTTGAATTCTTCTCCTTGAGAACCTTCTTAAGGGGATTGGTTTTAGTCTTTTGTTGAGACCAAAGGATCCTAAAAGTGGGCTAGGGGCTTGGGGAGAGGATTGGGTATAAATTTGACAAGGATAAAATTTTTAAAGGTGTGAGGAGAATGGGTGGTGAGGGTGGTATTTATAGTGGAGGAGAGAGGTTTTTTTGGAATATTTTATTCATTTGTTTATTATTTTGGCTCCAGACTATGAATAGTTTGAGAATTATAATAAAATATATTAAAATAATGAATTATAGTTCGATATTATTGGATTAAATCATCCATACATCACCTATGACTCGATAATTCATGTATTTAGCATTTATCATAAATTATTGTATTTTATTATTCACAAAAAAAATCAAGTATTTTAGAAAAAACCCAAAAAATCACCCTAACCATTTTTTGATGTGTAAAATTAAAAAATGAACTCAATTTTATGAAAATAATTTTATGACTATGATATATTTAATTTTTAATTAAAAACATCATTTACTCAAAAAATACTGATATTAAAATTATAACTGATTTTATAACACTCTGAAAAATTCACTAAGGTCTCGTTAAATTGTACTGAAATCATAAGACAAACAAATATTAATTTATGAATACAATTTATGAAAAAAATTATTCTAAACCATTTTACTAATTATAAAATTGTAATTAAATATTTAAGACTCACAAAAATACCAACACTTAATTAATAATTTTTAAAATATTAATTTACTTATACTATGATATAATTATATTATACTTTCATTTATAAGATGCTTAAATTTTATTTATACTTTAATGGGTGAGGTTACTATTCATTTGGATAGTTTACTATTCATAAGGTTCATATTACTATTCCTAAGGTCAATTTACTATTTCATCATTATAGGTTCCATAACTTCTAAATATACCTCTTATATTATTAATTCTTTATTTATAAAGTTTGTATTGTATTCTTTAAGTGAATTTATGTGATTTATACTATATGAGATAATTATAAGAAGGGAAATTTCATTGATAGAATTATGGGTCATTACATTCAAAATATTAATGCTTCATGAAAACGATAAAATCCTCTCATGCCTTAAAAGTTAAAAAAACTTTTTTTTTAATTTTGTAAAAAGATACATTAAAGATGATTTTAAAAGGAAAGTCCCTTACCTCAGGTTTGTCTTACTTCAAACATGTTCAAACCTCCTGTATAATTGTTTAAAGAGTGTTTTTAATTTATTAAAGAACTATATTCATATTTATAATACTTTATATGATCTTTTTATAACAAATTTACACCCATTTATTAATAATATTTTTTTATTTCCATTGTTTCGGGTGCGTTCATTTCATGATTTCCAAGGTCGGTTCGTTATGGATTTTCTTATCAAAAGGAAATAATACACCATAAGTGAGGAAATATATATATATAGGTAATTTTAAATAATTATAAGTGAATTTACACTTACCATGAATGCAGTTAAGGGAAATGGAAACTCATCGTTCAAGAATGTGGTGAATCAACATATCATGGATGACGATTTTGTTTTTAAGAATAAAAAGAGAAGATAAGGGATTTGATGATGAATATATCATTAAAACAATAAAATTCCAGTATATATATGATACTGGATTTATCTTGTAAAATTTTATAGGGGTGAGTATAAGGTAGAAGTAAGAAATAATTTAAAAGAGAAGAAAGAAGAATTTACCTCTTGAATATTTTCTCCTTGAGAACCTCCTCGGGGAACTTTGAATTGGTATTTTTGTGAGACCAGAAATACTATATTGTGGATATTGATGAGTATAAGAGGATTTGTTAAGGTATAGTTGAGCAAGAAGGATTAAGGTGATAAAATTAAGTGAAGGAAGGAGTACCCTTTTATAAATGAGGCGATGGGCAATTTAGGAATTACTTAAAATATTAAAATATAATAAGGCTATTATAGGGTTAAAGACTTCCAAAAGGCCTAAAATCTAAAGGGTATTACATTTTCAAAAATATATTATCATATTTGGCCTTATTAAATATTTTTTTGATTTTTAAATAATTTAATAAAATATTGTATTCATGAAATATATTTTTTTTCAAATTTAACACTATTCATAACCATGACTTTAAAAACATAAAAAACAAGATTAAAATTAAAACAAAAATATTTTATTATATCTTAAAAAATTTACAGCTTTCTAGATAATTATTGTATCATCTTAATTATATCTTATTATATTTATTTTAATATTTTTAATATCATTAATTTTATTTTTCTATTAAATTAATAATTATTGCATCATCATTGTGCAAGCCTTTAAGGTATTTATTTGTTGCCTAAAAATTTAAAATAAATTATCATGATAAATATAAATATTTTAGATTTCCAAAAACTATTTATGGTCAAAAAAATCTTCTGTAAAACCTTATATGAAAAAGTTATACTAATTGAAAACCATGGTGTGAACAACTTGACATTCTTTTAAATAAAATATTATAAAGAGCTTAAAGTGATCTAAGTGGATCAAAAAGATCCTAAATTTGAATAAAAATAATATTATTTCAGAAAATTAATCATACAAAAATATTTATTTAAATTTTTGGGTCATTTAATTATTATTATAATTATAATTAAAATCATTTTATTGATTTTTCTTCTACTTGCATAAGAACTGCGTCACCATTACATAAGCATTAAAGTAAATTATTTCATATATAAAAATTAAAAATAATCAATATCATAAAAATAAATTACTTAAGTTCAAGATAAAATTTTATATTAGTTTATTATGTATATTTACTCATATTCATGTTAAGAAAAAAAATTAATTTGTTAATTTGTCTTTTCTTACCTTGCTCGAGCATTGCATAGGTATTTGGATAAGATTCATGTTATATAACACTAAAATTAAAAACTATTATCCAAAAACATAAGTTATAAAATATTATTAATAAAAAAATCATGAAAATACTTTTTAGCACTCAATAATTATCTATAAATAACCAAATTTGACTTTACTAATGTTGTGTAGGCACTGCGTCGGCACTAACAATGATTTGTATACTTATCATGAAATAAATTATAATTTACATGTCTTTAATTATCTTTGTAAAATATTTATATTATAATATCATAATTTAGTTATTCCATAAGTTTAATAAATTTTATACCATGATTATGTCTTGAAGATGTCACAAAAATACTGTATTTTTTAAAAAAAAAAACTGCATTTTTTACTATTCACCAAAACCTTAACTTTTTCATAAAATTATCAAAAATTAATACTAAGATAATTTCAACATGATGAATTAAAAAATTAAAATATTTTTTTCAAATTAAAATTTTATAATTTGAAAATTAATCTTTTAAATAAATAACCATTTAAAAAATTATTTATTTTAAGAATTACTTAACATAATGAATTTAAATATTTAATTAAAGAATACTAATGAATATAAAAAAATATTCTATTAGTACCTGGGTTTTTACATTATCCCCCCACCCTCTTTTAAATTTTTTCCTCACAATTTATTCACTTGTTAAACAAATGGAGATACCTTTCCCTCATAGCATTTTCATATTCCCATTTTTTTTCTTCAACCATGTGGTTTCTCCACAAAACCTTAACCTGGTGAATTACCTTGTTCTGTGATGATTGCTCTCTATAATCAAGAATCAGAATAGTATTTTACTCATATGAAAGGTTATCTTATAATTGAACTTCCTTAGGGCTTATGAGATGAATTTGGCACATACTTTCTTAACATGGAAACATGAAAAACATTGTGTACCTGGGATAAACTCTGAGGCAAGTCTACTTAGTATGAAACTAGTCCAAATTTATCCAGGATTTCATAAGGTCCAATTAACCATGGACTTAAATTTACTTTCTTTCCAAATACTATAACACTTTTCCATGGATATATTTTAAGGAAAACATGATCACCAACCTCAAAAGAAATGTCTTTCCTCCTATTATTGGCATAACTTTTTTACCTTCTCTGAGCTTTCCTCATATATTGATGGATCATATTCACTTTCTCGACCACTTTCTCTATGAATTCTGGTATTATAAACTTATTTTACATAACTTCATCCCAAAATATTGTAGTTCTAAACCGCTTTCCATATAATGCCTCAAAAGGTTCCATCTATATACTGGAATGAAAACTGTTATTATAAGAAAACTCAACTAAAGAAAGATGTTGATCCCAAATTCCTTGGTAATCCAGTGAACAAGCATGAAGAATGTCTTACAAGGTTTGAATTGTTCATTCTGATTGTCCATCAGACTAAGGATGAAAGTCTGTGCTAAAATTTAATTCAATTCCCAACAAATTCTAAAAGCCTTTCCAAAAGTTAGAAGTGAACCTGAGATCATTTTCAAATACAATGGAGAGAGTAAATCCATGTAACCTAAAAATTTCTTTGAGTTATAATTAATAAAGTTAATCTAATGATGGATTATATCAAATAAAAAGGAAATATGAAAATTTAGTTATTTGGTCAATAATAACGTAGATCACATTTTTACCTCAAGAAGTATTCGATAGTCCCACCACGAAATCCATGGATATATTTTTCCATTTCTACTTTGGCACCAGCAAAGGCTAAATAATCCCTTTTTGTAGTTGTCTCTCTACTTTAAACTATTTAAAATTCAAACATTTCATGGTAAAAACAAAAATATCTCTTTTTATTTCATCCCACTAGTAATACTCCTGAAAGTCTCTGTACATCTTAGAATTGCCAAGATGAACTGAAAATGGAGAATTATAAGCTTCACTTAACAATTCTTTCTTCAGTTGGGAATCACGGGGAACACATAATATCTTTCTCAGTCTCAATACACAATCTTTATCAATATTAAATTTAAGAAACTTACCTTTATTAACCAAATCTACCTTTTTCTATGACTCACAGTCTTCCTTTTGAGCATGCTTCATTATGTATGACAGAAAAGATTTCACTAACACCTGAAAAAACTGATTAATTTCCTTCACCAACAACTTCCAGGATAAAATTCATCAAATCATTAATCAAGGGGTCATGTTCTACATGTAACATGGTTAATAATGCATGATGTTATTGACTCACGACATATGCCTCTTTGTTCTCTTTTATTGGATGGTAATGCCACGACCCGTCCTCAGGGCTCGTGTCGTGACTACCCCAAGCCCGCATTCCATAGGTCAGGGGCTGGAAACTAGCACCAAGGCATAAATCTCAGTAAAAAGGGAAGGCATTTCCTTTGAAAAGTAAACAAACACCACAGAGTAAACAAGCAGTAGAAGTAAACACTAAGTAAAAGTTGGTACAAGAGTAAGTGTGGAAAAGTAAGTGAGCCAGTATACAAACCCAAACTGAAAGTAAAGTACAGCTGGAAAGGGAAAACAGCAACAGAAAAGTAAAGCCACTACGCTGAGCTGTCCACTAGAAATCCCACCTGAAGGGTGGGTACAGATAGCTCCACTGCTCCTCGGGTCCCGCCGTCCGCTCCGAGTATGTCTCGTCCAGTGGTCTACCTCCAAGTACCGTCCTGCTCTGCAAGCCTCAACCACGATCAACGTTGTCCGTCGTCTGCAACCAACACAACGTAGTGCGGGCATAGCTCGTGCAGGGGTGAGTATAATCTACTCAGTAGGGACCCCGAGACCCCTGAAGGTCTCCCAAAATCCACAAAGGATAAACCACGAAGGAAAGATACAATCACGAAGTAACAACCGACACTGCTTAGGTATATGCCCATACATATACCTAAGTCATCAATTCCAATACGCTCCAACCTCCGAGCCCAAGTACAACCCAGTCCACACAGGAAAGTATACGTATTCCACACAGAAAAGCAAAACGTAATCCACACAGGATAGCACAACACAATCCACACAGGAAAGAAAACAGGATTCAGCTCACACAGGTACACTTCTTCGAAAGACGATAGAGATGATCACTGGTCCATCTAAGTCGTCGGACCCACAAAGGATCGATAGGTACTAACCCCCGAAATGACCCACACAGGATCGGACCCACACAAGATCTGTAGGCGCTGGATCACACATAACCGCTGAGCGCTGACCCACATAGGATCGGACCCACACAGGATCGGTAGCACTGATCCACACAGGATCGTTGAGTGTTGTAGTCGTCGTCGTCGAATCCACTGAGGATCTCTGCACAGTCGTCATCGCAGTCACAGTAGCAGTCGCAGCCAGCTCTAGGGTTCCCGCACACAGCAAGCTCGTTCGGGAGGGTCCTCTCCACGAGCCGAAAGGCTGATACATCAACTGACACATAGTTCAGAGTTGATGTATCCGAAAGTTCCGTATCGTCAACAGGAACTCAACGTCGCAGACGGCGCGTCACTCGGACGCCCGGTCTGAGAGTTATTGGCTTTTTCGTTCCAGGGGCCCGGTTGGTTTTTAAGGCAAAACCAACCCGACCATACTCCACCTGCATCCAAACCTCGGGTGGAGTAAGCCAAAAGATCTGTCTCACTAAGAAGAAACCAACAAAGTTGATGGCACGTCATTCGGACGTCCGGAACTTAAGATATGAGTGTTTCCACTCCGAGGGCCCGGTTGGTTTCGTGTACGAACCAACCCGGCCGAACTCAAAGTATTCTGAAACCTTAAGTGCAATATATGGAAATGACCATCTCGTTCCAAGGATCGTGTCTCCGCTGACAGCGCGTCGATCGGAGGTCTGTAGCCCGAGTTATGGGCAATTGAACCCAAATGGTCCGAAAACGGGGGTTTCGGGCCCAGACCGACCCGGCCCGAGACCCCCTGGGTCGGCCCGAACCGGGTCGAACCGACCTGGGTCCGATTCGACCCGGCCCGGTGACCCGGTCCGGTGACCCGCGCGCTGGGCGCGCTGGTCGGTTGCTCGGCCAAAATGGTCGAGCTGCTTTTGGCTCGCACGGGGGGGGGGGGGGGGGGGGGGGTGCTGCCCCCCTAGTTTCTTGTAAGCGCGGCCCCTTAATTGGGGCCGCATTGATGGCCGGCTGGGGGATTAAATTCCCTCGGCTTCTCCCTGTCCGTCCGGCCCAACCTGGCCGGCTGGTTCCTGGTCAATGGGACCGGCGATGGCCGGTCCCCTTCCAGCTCCGACGCCGGCAGCCCGGTACCGGCCGTCGGTCACCCTGCTCCGCCGCGGCCCGGAACCAGCCGCGGCCCTTGTCGTCCAGCGCTGCGCGACAGCGCCGCACCGCTCCGCCGTGGCCCCGGGTACCGTCCGCGGTATTTTCGGATGTCTCCGACGCGGCGCGATGGAGTCGCGTCCTTGTATTAATTCGCGGCGCGGCACGTCGGCGCCGCGTATTTCTTGCCGCAATAATTCCGCGCAGTGAGACAGCACCGCGCCACTTCCATTTCAATCCAAAAGAATCTAACAAGAAAAATAAGGAGGTGGGTCGGCCGTGTTTGTGCGGTCCCCCCCCCCCCCTCACGTCAATCAATAGTAGTTGGTTAAAAAAATTCACAAAGAAATTCAGGGATGTAATCACGAACAAATTAATTAAATACAATCCCCTACCTCAGTTTCAAGAATGGTGCAAGTCAACGAGCCACGGAAGATGAGCGTCACGGAGGTCGGGTGTCGCGGAAAACGAACGTCGATTCCATTGTCATTGAGGTGCGTCCGAAGAGGAAACGTCGTTGGTGAAGTTCTCCACGTTCTTCGGTGGAGATGTACTTCATTGAAGAACGGTGTTCTTCGTCGGAGTCCGAGGTGTTCTTCACGTTCTTCGTCGAAGATGTTCTTCATTGGAGATGAAGAAGATCTTCACGCTTCCCAAAACCTCTCAACGTGGTATAAACTCTAACATTAATAAAATAAGCCCAAGTCTTAATTTATTAACACAACTTACCCTTTTGAATTTCAAGAGTTTTGAATTCAATTAACCACACATAACTCACCTCATTAAATTACACATGTTGTCAAATTAAATGAAGGGGAGTTAATGGGGAGTTGAAGAGTTGAAGAATATGAAGGGGTGGGGTTTGTGTGGGCCCCACCACCCTCATAACCTCCCAAGGGAGGTTGGGTAGTTACCCAACTTCCACTCATAGCCTTAAAACTCAAAAGGAAAATAAAAATTGTTGAATAATAATAAATTAACTTCCACAATTTTTATCATCCACACCCGTGATAACGCAACTCCGGAACAGGAGTTCCTAAGAAAATACCGGCGCTGCGGTTCCATCGGTGCCCTTAGAATTCGATTCCGGGCACCGGTTCAAAAGTTATAAATTCCCGCTCGTTCGTTCACTGAACGTACCCAAGCTAAACTTCGGATAGAAATTTTGGGCACTCCGGGCCTCGGAATCAAGTGCCATCTGAAACCACGTTCTTGTAAAATTCCAAAGAAAATTAAGAAAAAATTTCCCTTGAATTTTATGGGTCTTTACAGGTAATTGATCATGAAATCATAATCCTTTATTAGTTTCATCCATCTTCTCTACCTCATGTTCAATTCCCTCGAAGTAATATATTTTGAACTTTTTTTATCATTATATATTTCACACTTGGATCCATATAAATGATGTCTCTAAATTTTTAAAACAAAAACAACAAAAGTTAATTCCAAATCATGTGTAGGATAATTAAACTCATGAGGTTTTAGTTGTCTTGAAGCATAAGAAATTACCTGGTCATTATGAATCAAAATGCAACCAAGTCCCTTCAAATAAGAATCATTGTAGATGATAAAATCTCCCTTTCTTGAGGGCAAGTCTAAAACTAGATCATTCACCAATATTCTTTTTAATTCCTAAAAACAATCATCACAATCTTTTTTCCAGATAAATTCAACTCCTTTTCAAGTTAACTTAGTTAGTGGGCTAGATAACCTGGAAAATTTTTCCACAAACCACCAGTAATAGCCTACTAATCCAAGAAAACTTTGAATCTCAGTAATATTTGTAGTTCTTGTCCATTCATCAAACACTTTTTTTGGCAGGATCAACAGATATTCCATCTTTATTGACAATGTTCCCAAGGAAAGAAATCTATTATAACCAAAAATCACATTTCAAAATTTTTCGTATAACTTTTTTTCTTTGATAGTTAGAAATATAATCCTTAGATGTTTTTCATGATCCTCACAACTTTTAGAAAAACCCAAAATATCATCAATAAAAACAACCACAAAATTATCCAAATATTCATGGAATATTCTATTCATAAGACCCATAAATATAGTAGGGGAATTTTTCAAACCAAAGGGAATAACAACAAACCCATAATTCCCATATCTAGTATAGAATGCTATTTTTGGAATTTTATCCTCTTTCAACTTCCGCTGATGTTACCCAGATCTCAAGTAATTCTTGGAAAAATACTAAGCTCCCTAGATCTGATCAAACAAGTCATCGATATGAGGAAATGGATAATTATTCTTAACAATCGTGTTATTAAAAGCTCTATAATCAATAAAAAGCCTTATTTAACCATATTTATTTTTAAAAAACAAAATAGGAACACCCCATGGTGAAGTGTTAGGATGAATGAAACCATTATCAAGAAACTCTTTAAAGTACTTTTTCAATTATAGAATTTTCACTTGATCCATTCAATAAGGGGGGTTTTAAATTGTATTAGCATCAGAAACTACGTCAATAGTAAATCTAAATTATCGATTAGGTATAAAATTGGTAAACTCATTAGGAAAAACATATAGGTATTCATTTACCATTATCACATCATTAACTTAAACATTTCCCTTTTTTCAATAATATGCGCAAAATAACTTTCATTTCCATTTTTTAATAGTTTCTCAGCTTCTTAATATGTTATCAATGGTATGGGTTCATCCTTGTATATAAATTAAAACATTTTTTTAAAAACAACTTCTTTATCTCTATAATAAATCTTAGCATGGTAAACAGAAATTCAATTCATACTCATAATAACATCAAACTCTACTAGGGGAAAAAGAACAATGTTTTTAGGTAATATATTTTCAAAAAAAACAAGAAGAATATTCTTATAATTTCTTTTTTACTTAATATTTCCCCTTGTTATTTTTACCATAATTTCTAGTTCCATTTCTTGAGGTGAAATTTCTAATTTACCAGAAAATTTCTCATAAATAAAGGAATATGTAGACCCCGTATTAAAAAGAAATTATAAAAAATGTGAGTAAACAAACAATGTACCTGATACCACTTAATTGTATGGAACAACCTCTACTGAAGTAGTCACAAAGGATTTCACTATACCTTTCTGCTTATAGTATGGTTGTTTCCCATCATTTAGATCCTTCTTTGGGAAGGTATGTGCATAATTCCCCATATCACCACATTTAAAACACTTTATACTTTTCTTATAAAAAAATATATAATCATTTTCATTATAATATCAGGCCATATTTCCAAACTTAACACATTAAAAACACTTCCTGTATTTTCTAAGGTATTCCCTAGGGTGATTTTTACCACACTTTCCACAAACTAAAAACTGGATTTTCTCACTTTCAAATTTCTTTGATTGATTATTACCCATTTATTTCCATATAGGCCTTTTCTTATGGTTATTTTAAAAGTACATGTGACCATCAATAAACTCCATTTCTACCCTATCATCACATCAAACAAGTTTCTTATAAATTTTTAATTCATGGGAATCTAATTTCCTTCGATATCTTGGATTCAATCCTGAGTAAAAATCATTGATTTTACTATCAAGATCCCGAATGAGATTTAGAGCATATCTTTCCAGTCAAGTAAAGTTTTGTTCATAAACGACCACTGAATATTCCTCATTTTATTTCAATTAAAGGAATTTATTTTCCATCATAACCCAAATATACTTATGAAAAAAAAATTCAAGGAAAATATTCTTAAATTCATCCCATTCCAAGGCATCAATCTATACTCTTTCCCTGATATTGTTTACCATTGAACACCATTGGTCATATTAGACTTAAAATTGATAAATATAAATATTAACCCTTTGATTATTTGAATACCCCCATGAAATTGAATATATTTTCAAGATATTTAATCCACCCTTCAACCACCACTATATCAGAAGATCTACTAAAAGCAGAAGGGTGATGCCTCATAAAATATTCCACTATCATCATGTTCCTTTGTGGTAGCTCTAGCTTTTATCTTTCATGGATTCTAAATCCATTTATATCATATTTAAACTGATCCATTACTATAAAAAACTACTAGGTTCCAATCCCCACCCTTCCAGGTTGTGGATTCAAAAAGATATCATCCTCCAGGTGCCTTCCTACTTCAACTTCTTTGTTTCTTATGTGGAAAACCATTCTGAACAGGCATACTTTAGATGAATAAACATAGTAATCATCAAATGATATATCATTTAAACTTAAAAATAATGTAAAAAACATTTATGGTATTCTATTAGCATCATCCCAACCCCTAAAATTATCTAAACTATGCTCTGATACCAACTATAATGAACCGACCTTAAACATTTAATAATATAGTAAATTCAATTAGAATTCACTTTCTTACATTCCCAAAGATATTTTCGGTTTATAGTTTTAGAGAATTAGGTCATAAAATATACATAGAAACTCATATATTATAAATTATACACTCCTACTCAACATCCATTTTTTCATAATATGAAACTTTTAAAACAAAACATGCTTTCTTTCCATAACAACTTCATGACTTTAAACTTGAATTATTCCTTTCCTTTACCCATCCATAAACCCTATGAAAAACATTTTAAAAATTGGTATGAAAAAAAATATCATTAAGGGACATAAAAAAAAGTAAATCAACCATTATTATATGAATACTTATAAACATAATGAAAGATAAACTTCTCACCCATAAAAGAAATATACACTTTGTAAAAACATGAGGTTTCCATAAAACATATAAAGCATAAATAATCCATTTAGTTAACTTGAGGAATAATTTTTTTACCATGATTACTTATGATTGTAACTATCGTAGATACCATATGATTTTTAACCCTCACATATACCTTACAATGTAACCCTCACGGCTACCTTATGATGTAATTATCGTGGTTACACTTGGATTAACCATTATGGACAACTTCTAAAATACTTAATGTATTGGAGGGATATCATAGACCCACCCATATTTTTTTTATAATGGAACCACCCTTCATCATAAATAATGCCCAAGAACCAGAATATAATCCTAAAAACATGAATACTTTCATCATAAAAAAATCCCTCGAGGAAAATCACTTATTTTAAAAGAATATTGTGCACATACAAAGGAAAAAAATTACTTCAAAAAAAACATTTAAAATTATAAATAAGGATTCAAAATTTTAATTCTTAATGAAAACGGGAAAATACTCTCATGCCTTATAAGTTAAAAAATTAAATTTTGTAAAAAGAGACATTAAAGAGGATTTTAAAAGGAAAGTCTCTTACCTCAGGTTCATCTTACTTAAAACATGTTCAAACCTCTTGTATAATGGTTTAAAGAGTGTTATTAATTTATTTAAGAACTATATTTATATTTATAATACCTTATATGATATTTTTATAACAAATTTACACCCATTTATTAATAATAATTTTTTATTTTTATTGTTTCGGGTGCGTTCAGTCCGTGGTTTCCATGGTCGGTTCATTATGGATTTTATTTTCAAAAAGAAATAATAAAATAGAAGTTAGAATATATATATGTGTTTAGATAATTTTAAATAATTAAAATTGAATTTACACTTTCCATGAATGTGGTAAATGGAAATGGAAACTCATCGTCCAAGAGCGCGGTGAATTGACGTGCCATGGACGATAATTTTTTTATAGAATAAAATGAGAAGATAAGAGATTTGATAATGGATATACCATTAAAAAAATAAAATTAAAGTATATATATGATACTGGATTTATCATTAAACATTGGATATGGGGTGAGGATAAGATATAAGTAAGAAATAATTTTAAATAGAAGAAGGAAGAATTACCTCTTGAATATTTTCTCCTTGAGAACCTCATTAGGGCACTTGAAATTGGTCTTTTTGTGAGACCAAAAACACTATGATGTGTCTAGGTATGAGTAGAAGAGGATTTGGTAGGGTATGGTTGAGAAAAAAGGCTCAAGGTGATGAAATTAAGTGAATTAAGGAGTCCCCTTTTATAAATGAGGTGAGGGACAATTTAGGAATTGCATAAAATATTAAAATATAATAACGTTATTATAGGGTTAAAGATTTCCAAAAGGCCTAAAATCTAAATGGGATTACATTTTCAACAAAATATTATCATATTTGGCCTTATTCAATATTTTTGTGATTTTTAAATAATTTAATAAAATATTTTATTCATGAAATATAATTTTTGTCAAATTTAACACTATTCATAACTATGACTTTAAAAACATAAAAAATAAGATTAAAATTCAAAAAAAAATATATCTTATAAATGTCATATTTATCTAGATAATTCATCGATCATCATAATTATCTCATTTTATATTTATTTTAATATTTTTAATATCATTTATTTTATTTTTCCATTAAATTAATAATTATTACATCATCACTGTGCAAGCCTTTAAGATATTTATGTGTTGCCTAAAAATTAAAAATAAATTATCATAATAGATATAAATATTTTATATTTCCAAAAAATATTTATGGTCGCAAAATTATTTTGCAAAAACTTATATTAAAATGTTATACTAATTGAAAACCATAGTGTAAACAACTTGAATTTATTTTAAATAAAATATTATAAAGGAATTAAAGTGATCCAAGTGAATCCAAAAGGCCCTAAATTCAAATAAAAATAATATTATGGCTGAAAATTAATCATAAAAAAATATTTATTCAAATTTTTGGTTCGTTTAAGGGTTATTATAATTTTAATTAAAATCATTTTATTGATTTTTCTTCTCCTTACACAATCACTACATCACCATTGCATAAGCATTAAAGTTAATTATTTCATATATAAAAATTAAAAATAATTAATATCATAAAAAATAAATTAATTAGGTTAAATATAACCTTTTTTATTTTTTCATTATGTAAATTTACTCATATCCATGTCAATACAACTTTAATTTGTTAATTTTTCTTTTCTTGCCTTGTGCAATCATTGCACATGAATCTGGATAAGATTCATGTTATATAACTCTAAAATTCAAAAATATCATTCAAAAACATCAATTATACATAATAATTAATAAAAAATTCATTAAATGACTTTTTATCACTCAATAATTATCTATAAGGAACCAAATATGACTTTGTCAATGCTGTGCAGGCATTGCATCGAGACTGACAATGATTTTTATACCTATCATGAAATAAATTATAATTTACATGTACTAAATTATTTTTTTATAATATTTTTATTATAATATCATAATTTATTCATTCCATAAGTTTAATAAATTTTATACCATAATTATGTCTTGACGGTGTCACAAAAATATTGTATTTTTCTTAAATCTATATTTTTTACTATTCACCAAAAACATAACTTTTTTAGAAAATTATCAAAAATTCATAATAAGATAATTTCAACATGATGAATTCAAAAATGAAAATGGTTTTTTCAAATTAAAATTCTATAATTTTAAAATTAACCTTTTAAATAAATAACCATATGAGAAATTTTTTATTTTAAGAATTACTTAACATAATGAATTTAACTATTTAATTCAAGAATACTAATGAATATAGAAACAAATTATTCTATTTTTACTTGGTTTGTTACACACACACTCACATAATCTATCTCAATCGAAGAACCAGATGTCATACTCATCATACAAGAGGACAAATCCCATCATGGTTAAGCTCCAACTGACGACATGATCAAAAACATATCCAACCACCCCTGTATTGGCTAAGTCGGTACGTAGACTTGTGTAAGTATAGTATTAAAGTATTAAGGTTATCATTCTAGGTATATCAACAAACTTAGTTAATGGGGACTCAAATATGATCCATATACCCCAAGTATACTAAAGACAATTGTATGACACTCCATGTGGTGTACCTAGTAAGTCATCTAGCACACATAAAGAATCTTATTCTTTGTTTTATACCTCATGAGTATACTTTGTATCTCTATACAAGAATCTTACTCACGTTAACCTTAAAATTTCATCATAAACTAGAATAATCCATGATGAATATCAGTTAGGGATAAACTAAAAGTCATACCTTGAGAGGTCAATTATCATTACACTTCATTAAATGAGTATCAATATATACATTTATACAACCAACATGAAAAATTATATAATGGAGGTTTCCTTTAATATGATACATTTTAATATTATTAAAATCTTTAAGAATATTTAAAAAATCAACATAGTCACTGGTTTATCATATCATATGCGATAAATTGTCAGATCAGCCTTATGCTTGTTACACTTTCTGGGTTTTGTTAACTAATTACAACAGACGTCATTCCTATCGCATATATATGTGACCATATTATAAAACTATCCCACTAAAATTTTTAGTGAGAAATATATATGAATAAATATAGTTTGAATAATGTTCGTATTTAGGAATCACATTCCTAATAGTTCAATTTTTGAACATATTCAAACTTCTAAACTTTACAACATCAAATGTTATGATGCCAACTTTTTTTTATCAATTTATAACTCTTTGTAATTTCATCATCATCATCCTTGTAACCCTATTCGATCAAACTTTTCCTAAGTGAAAATCACTTTAATACAATAACTAAATGTAACCCTTATATTTCTATTTACCACCATACCCTAAACTCTTTTAGGATATTCAAGGGTAATTCACTTTTCATTTTTATTTGTACAATCCTTTAATAAATAGTGTATTTAACTTTTCATAAAAACTAAATGAAACTTTTTAAATTTTTATTTATCATCAAATATCCTAATATCTTTTAGGATATTGAGTGAAAAAACACTCTAATTTTATAATGTTATATTCTTTTGGGAAAAAGTGATATTCACTTTCTAAATATAAACTAAATGTAACATTTTAAATTTTTCTTTACCATCACATATCCTAAAAATTTTAGGTTATTAATTGAAAATCGCTTTAGATTAATATTGGGGTAATACTTTATTTTTTAACTTTGAACTTATTTAAGTACAAACATATTTCCACCAAACTCTTAGATTTGTTTGAGCTTGATAAAATCCTGTATATTCAAATCTTTGATGTATTATCTATTTACTTCATATCATGAATATAAACTACAATCTCAATCAATTCTTCATTTGAATTTTTAACTTCTTTATATTTATAATAGTTTGTAAAATATACATTTAGTTTTACATAACTTTCAAAAGAAAATAATTAATTTCTATAAGATCCATACCTGACATAGACATTCCATGGAATTTTATAAACTCCTTTAGGTATATTTTGGATAATCCAATAATATTGAATTATTAATCTTCCTCCCTAAAAACCCAAGGTTTCATGACCTTGATTGGATTCTTAAAGAAACATTGTTAAAATGTTCAACCAAATTTTCTTCTTCCAGTTTAAAATTTTACCTACTTGTATTGTCTATATGGTACTTTAAAACCTATACATCATATGCCTCGTTCATATATATTCCCAACACTTTGAAAATATTGGGTAAATTTTCTTTGAATTCAATCATATTGTTGGAAAATTTTCATGGATGACAATCAAATAAATTCTCTAACCAAAACAAGCTATTTTTAGTCCCTCCTTAAAGCGTTTTCTATAATTTAAAAAATCATAAACCATGTGTATTAAAAACACCCATCTCATTTAATTTAAAAAATTATTGTTTACATACTTTTGGAAAGAGATAAATGATATAAAAATACATATCTTATGAAAAGTTTATCAAAGATTAAAGTATCCAAGTTATCAATACATCAACTCCTTTTCTCCATTACTTGAAAGAAAACTTCATGCTTCAATTCTTTTCACCTTCTAAACTTTAGTATATTTACAATACTTTTTAAAACATATAGTCGATATCATATATCTATCATACTAATAGAATTGATTTCTATAACCAATAAAGTTTTAATGAAACCTTTAGTATCATTGAGTCTTCAACATATTCAATCATTATGAATATCATTTTTAGTATATGTGACTAAAATTACTTAAATCATTGGTGTACCTAATCATATTGAGTACATGAGTGGAGACTAGGATTCCTTTGGTCATTTTTCATCTAATGCATTTGAAACCTTGAATTAATCACTTTATGCTTTAATAAGTATCTAGAATCACTTGTTGAATAATTTTAGCAATTGTTTACTCAGGAAGGAACTATTCCAACACATAGAATTTTCCTTAAGAACTTTTCTTAAATCACCAATCTTTCTTAAGAACTATTCTTATGTTACCAGTCTTAAGAGGTACTTACATTAATCTTATCTTTATCAAGGATTGATCATAAATATTATCTTGATTATGTTGATGATATTATCTACAATAAAATATTTTATCAAATGAGTATCATGTTTTTATAACCATTTAATAAAGACTTTTACTAAACAATCTCCCATTAAAATGATGACCCTTTTTTAATTCATCATATCCATTAGTGGGTCAAGATACATATTTCACCATGACATACATTGGGTATCACATAAATAAGTCGTGACTATATTTGGTTGAAAATAATTTTCAATCATATCATATATGAATCTTGGATAGTTGATCAGAAGAAAAAAATTTCAATCCATCATATAGATAAACCCAACCATATTCCTCTGGTATTCTAACTGTTACAGTTTCCCAGCTAAGTGTAACCCAAAACAAACTTCTAGAATAAGCCAATAAAGGAAATTCAAGGTATACTCATGCTAAGATCAACAATACCATCAAGATAATCCAAATTCACTTATAACTTACTTATCTTACTCAAGATAATTTGTGGGTACTCCTATTGAACTTGACAATACCCCATTGATTGATCAAGGTCTTGACAAGTGCTACTTTGGAAGGAATCTAACACTTAGTATTTGAAGGGGATTTAATCTCATCATTATATCTCATGTTATTCCCTTTATGTATTCATGATTTTAGTGATTTAGTTTGGAATATTATTTCCTCCACCAAACCAATATGTTCAAACCATATTGATGTGTAACTCTTTACACAACCCATAAGTTTTTGTAATTCACCCATAACTAAAATTCAAGTGTATTCATACATATCTGAATGCGTAGAATTCATAAGGTACATGAACACTTCATGTAAATAGATAGAGTTATATGAAATTAAAAATCCCTACATGAGTAAGTCCGGAGCAATAGATAACCAACCTCATTTTCCAATCTAGACAAAGTATAAGCCTCCAAGTAGGTAGGTTGTCCAACCTCAATCCCCACTACCCAAGGATACTTTACTCAAGAGATAATTCAATTCATTTTAACTCTAACACCTAATATAAACAAACTATATTCAACAACTAAATTCAATATGATAACTACAATTACAAACCGAGGTCAAGGTAATTGAAAACCCAAATTCATTATTGAATCATTCATAGCATGCAATTCAAGGCTCTATCCTAGAAGCATTTTGATATTTTATACACAATATTCACATTTATTAAACAATTTACTAAAAATGAATATATAAGGAAATAAACTTTTAAATAATAAATTAAAACTTCAAATATTTAAATAAGAGATAAATATTTATAAATAATTCATAAAAAATCTAAATATAAACTATTTTATAATTTTAGATTTAACATTATGCACATTCCATAATTTTGAATATAAACACTTTATATTCATTCTAATATGAACTCTTTAATTTCAATGACATATTAATTTTAAATATATGATATTTTATGAATTATATACAAATTAAAATCTAATTTTCTACTATGTAAACATTTTACATAAAATAAATATCATACACTTTATCATTATTTTAAACCTTGATCATATCATTCCTAAAAAAAATTGAGGTGTCTTAAATAATATCTAAATAAAGTCTTTTAATTTGAAAAATTCATAATTTAAATATAAATAATTAATATTTTGGCCTTATTTTATAATTTATAACACTTTATAAATTATTTCTTATGATTTATAAATAAATTTTTTTATTTTTATATGATAAGTCGTGTCGTATAATTTTTTAAAAGGTATTTAAAATATTAACATTTAATATTTAAGGAATATTTAATAATAAATGTTTCATAAAAATTTATTATTTAATTATAAACCCTTTAAAATTAATTAATTAATTAATTATCCCTTTATTAATTAATTAATATCCCCTAAAATAACTTTTAAAGTGATTTATAAACATTTTATAAACCATTTAAATCATTTTATATGTTAAAAAAAATTAATGATTTTTAAAACAATTTTTTTACCCTAACACATAATCCATATTATACATAAGTTTAACCTCATTTTTCCCTTATGTGAGTCATCTGGAAGCCCTTGAGTAAAGGCAGATCACTACCATCCTTTATGCAGCTTAAAAATAACATATTGTGTAAAGGTAATACATAGATTACCTTTACACAGTTCATTCTGTGTAAGGATAATGGGGTGGTTATATAGAAACTCAGGCTTAACATACATGGATATTAGATCATTTTAGATGAATATTCAGCATATTACAAAAGTACATGCCCAAGGACTGTAATATTTTTGTGTCTTTGGAAACTTGGAACCCATTCTTATAATTTTTTGAAAGATCTTTAACATCTCTCATAAATATCTTTCCCTTTAGTACTCCTACATAAAACCTTTATTCATAACCTAGGGAAAGGAAACATAAGAAAGGGTGAGCTTAGATACTCAATAAGGGTAAATAAAGGAGATATGTAAGCATAACATGAAAATAAAGTCATGATAACATTTGAAGAACATACCCTATATATAAAAAATCATATATATGAGTCATGGTATAAATATTGAAAGTTCATAAGACATGAATCATAAGGGAATCAAGATCATAACCCATGAAATCATAACATGGGAATAAGATAGGGAATTATGGTATACACATAAACATGTAATAGCATTCCCTATAATTCAAAGCACACTGCCAAAACTTATCAGGACACTTTATGGGGACTACACCTACTAGGAGGGACACACCACCATCCCCAGTTGTATTCCTTTCCTTATAAGGGATCAGGTTTCCCCTTCTTCCCATAGTGGATTGGGTTTCCCATTCTTCCCATAGTGGATCAAGCCCATCGACTTATTTCCCATCATTATCTCATGAGATATAAATCCTTACCCAATGCATTAGAGGGAGATATAGGTATCACCCATCACATAATAAAATCATAAATACATGGGACACAAGATTATAAACATTCATCATACCATGACCCATAAAAAGAGATGGGTTTCATAAACATCATATCATAACCCATAAAATGAAATGGGTGTCATAAGAATTTCATTATATCATAACCTATGGGAAATAGATGTGTTTTATAATCATTTCATCATAGAATAACCCATAAAATGAAGTGGGTTTCATAAGTGTTTTATCATGTTATAACTCGTGGAAGAGAAATGGGTTTCATAAAAAACATGTCATCTTAAACATAAACCATTCAAAGAAAGAATAAGAATAGTCTTATTGGATCATATCCCCAGTAAAGCATAAAATATTTCAAATTATTTCATGTTAGATAAAGAGGATTTTTAAAGATAACTTGGAATATTTCACAAGAGAAATAGCCTTTCTTTGAAAATCATATTTTATAGCATAAAACATTTTCAAAATAATTTTCTTCCAAAACCACTTTGAAAACTTATAAAGTGAGATTTAAAAATCATTTAAAAAATATCTTATAAGTAAAATAACCTTTATTTGAAAATCATTTTTGTATAACATAAAACATTTTGAAAATACTTTTCTTTGAAACCCAATTTGAAAACTTATAAAGTGAGATTTAAAAATCATTTCAAACATTTCTTGAGGAAAATATCTTTTCCTCTTTGAAAAAAACTTTTTAAATAAAAAAGAATTTTGAAAACATTTTTCTTTTAAAATAGATTTTAAAACATATAAATGAATCTTGAAAATATTTTTAAAACCATTTTTTTAATACTTTGAAAACTTATAAAGAAATATTAAAAACATTTTATAAAACATTTTCTTTGAAAATACTTTAAAATATATAAAGAAATCTTAAAAACATTTTAAAACCCTTTTCATTGAAAATAAATTTGAAAAGTTATAAGGGAATATTTGAAAAATATTGAAATAATTTTCTTTGAAAATAATATTAAAATAATATTGAAAAACATTTTTTAATACATTTTTAGAAAAAATAGTTCTTAAAGAACACAGATTTCTGACCGAAAAGAGAAATAAAGTTGGATTTTTATAAAATAATTTTCTTAATTATCTTAAGTACCAAAGAGTGTAAAAATGGTACCATTAATTGAATATAACATGAATAACCAAATATTACTAAAATTTATGAGAGTTATTAAGTTATGGATCGTAATATTTCATCAATTAAGCATAATCATAAACAATCCTGATTAACAACAAGATTGTAGCAATGAATTATTACCACTTTGGAAACTTTGAATCATGATCCCCATGCAAGAATAAAATTACTTGAAGCATAAAATATCATTAAAATAAGGATATTCATGATACAACATATCAAAGGGTAGTATATACACCTCATAAAAGAATATAGGTGCATAACATAACATGTGTCTAAAAGAAGGCAAATTGAAACAAAATTATATTACCGGTTTGGTAACTTTTGAACCATAAAACCCATGAAATATAGATCGTAAAATGGATATATAAATACCCATAAATTTAAGTATAATAATCATAGAATACATTTATGGGTATTATATACACTATACATAAGAAACGAGTGGTGAATATGGTATAAGTCTCGCAAAAATAAAAGTGAGACTAGAAATCCTCTTACGACTTGAGTAAATTTTGAATTGTGATACCCATGAAATAATAACTTCAATTGAAACTTTTAATATCATAAAATAAATTTAATTCATGATATAAAATTTCTTAGGTCATTATATACACCACACAACAAGAATAATTGGTGAATATAACATATATCTCATAGAAATAAAAGTGAGACGATAAAATCCTTACTTTAAGTCTTTAATTTCTTTGTACACATTTAAAACTCCTATATAATAAATATAAGTTTATTATAAATATACCATAGTACCATATTCTTATATATAATACCATATATGATTTTATTATTATTTTATATTACCCATTTATTAACAATTCCATGTTAAGGTTATGTTTCAGGTAATATTCGTTTTGTTTTTCATATATGTTTTGACTTGTTAATCATGATACTATTACTTATATCATGATTTACTTATTTAAAAAATGTAAAACATGATATAAATATCATATAAATATCTGTAAAAGATATAAATATATAATGGAATACACCATTCATATAGATGGTATGTTGTATGTATGTATGAACATTGTTTCCATTTTCTTGTCGTATTGAAAGAAAGAAAGTAAATGAAATGTGTGTGTGTGTATTTTATCATTACAGTATAATTATTATGTCATATATATCATATAAATTTACTAAACCTGTACTTAATATATTCCATGTAAAGTTTGAACAAATCACATCACTTTGATGAGGCGGTAGTCCACGCGTCCAAAAACGAAGTTATCGTATTCCCACAAAATGAAAAACATGAAGTTATGTGTAATATAATAATTTAATAATCATAAAGATATCAAAAATATCATTTATAACATATAAAAATAGTATGTACATCATAATTCCCAATCATTAGAGGTGGTAAAGGAAAAATGAACGGCATCGTTTCGTGAGGCGGTAGTCCGCCGTACACACGAATGAAGTTCATTGCTCATTTGATGGAAGTGTGTATAGTTGTAGGTATAAACCTTATAATAATAACATATCAGTATATTGAATATAATTATTTTATTATATAATCATGTAAAAATAATAAATTAATGGTTGGAGAAAGAAATAAAACAGAAATTCACATTGAAGAACGTTACCTCTTTTTTTGGTAACTTCTTTTGGTTTACACCAAAAGGATTCCTTGGTTGAATTTATGCCCAAAGTGAGGATTTTAGGATGATATAATGGATTTTGGTAGATTATTTGGGTAGGTTTTGTAAGATCCAAATTTTCTTGAGAGGTGTGAGGAAGGGGAAGAGTGAATTCCTTTTTATATAGGAGGAGGAGTGACATTCTTGTAAATACCAAAAGGTAAACACTATTGGGAAGTCTCTCTTACCTAATGTGCTTCAAAAATAGAAAAATAATGGATTAAAGAGAAATTATGGTCTATCCAAACCTCCAACACACAAAAATAAGTGCATTTTTATAATTTTGTTCCTTAACTTCTATGTTTTCTCATTTTTATCATTTTGGTTTTTATTAAGGTAACTAGTTTTCTAACCTAAGTAATTTAACCATTAAGAAAAAATTAAAGTGATATTTATTAGGAAATATATACCCAATTAATTCTAAATATGATATCTAATTTACAAAAAAATAAATCTCATATGTGTTGGAAATTAATTTTAAAACAAGCGCATGTAACGCGCAAAAACATTAATTTAACTCGAACCATACTAAAAATGATTTTACTATTTAAAGGTAAATAGGTTAATTATAAAAGATCAATTGGTCCATGAATAGAACATATTTAATATTTATTAATATTTAAAAATAATTTGGTAGAATATAGTTTTTTTAGTAAATTTTAAATCTTTTAATAAAATTTCATTTATTATAAAATAACATTAATGCCAATTTTGAAATTATTTACTTATTTTAAATTTAAAAATAAAAAAAAAGGTGGAATTTGAATCTATTAATTTCACACCTATGTAACATTATATATTCATCTAAAAAATGAAAGATAATAATTCAATCAATTTACTTCAATTTTAATATTTTTAGTATTATTTATTTTAGTTAATTATTAACTAAATAATTACAAAATTTAGAATTCCATAAGCAGTTAATCTAAATAATTCATCTCTAAAAATTAAATATAAATTTATATGATGAAAAAAAACTCCTTTACCTTTCAAAATAATGTATACAACTGAACTAATGTGGTTTTTTTCATATCTCAAGGCTTTATTGTAATATCTCAACCTTTTTTGGAGTTGATTCAGGATTGTTTTTAGGTAATATTTTGTCCTTATTTGAGTAATTTTTGTTTGGGTTATAACTTGAGGTGTTTTGGGTGGAATTTTGAGAAAAATGAAAGAAAAGGGGATGTGCATAGTTGATGCACGGTTAGGGAAAACTATGTACCCCAACATAGAAAACTGTGAAACCCTGGACAATGAGGAATTACATGGTTGGCACACAGTTTTTTAAAATGTGCATCCTCTTAGGAGTAATTGTGAACCCCTAAAATAATAGGTGCATGGTTGGTTCATGGTTAGGGAAAACTGTGCACCCCAGCCCAACTAACCGTGCGTGAGAATTAATGTCTACCGAAAATTAATTTTAAAATTCCCTGAGCCCCCAAAAATCACCCATTTTAACCCCCATTCGACCCTAGGAGGTATTTAAATATTTTGGATCTCTCTATATGAATTACAATCCTTCTCAACCTTCATTATTCTTGATCTAAATCCCATATCAAATATCTTCTCCTCTCCCAGTAAGTGGATCGTATCTCATTGCTTTCTTGTTCATTCTCCTTCCTTCTCTCATTCTTTTGGTGGGAAGTAATCTTCTGTTTTTCTAGATCTAGATCTATATTTTGTGAATATAGATCTAGGATTATGGATATATATTTGTAATTAAGATATCTTGTGTTCTTTAATCTTGATTTAGGGTTTTGAGATTTGAATCTAGATCTATGTCATTATGCTGCTCAATTTTTGGGGATTTCTGTTGGGTGATTATTATTTTAAAATTTGAGGTAGGTGGTATAATATTTAATATCATAGTATTGATTTTGATATGTGTATGAAAATTTTATTATTTCTAGCATTCTTTAGAAATTTGAATTCCTAAATTGGGTTAATTAATGTTTCAAATTGGTTAATTGAAGTATTGTTGAAATAGATAATTAATTTGGGAATTAATTATGTGATTTAGGGGATTTTGAATTAGATAATTAATTGTGGAATTAATTATGAGATTTCAAGATTTTTATTTATATAATTAATTGGGTAATTAATTATGAGATATTGAATTGTAGAATTGATATAATTAATTGTGGAATTGATTATGTGCTCTTGATGTTATGAATTGAGATAATTAATTGTGGGATTAATTATGTGATATTGATATCATAGATTGAGATAATTAATTGTGGGATTAATTATGAATAATTGGGATTGTGAATAATATAATTAATTCTAAAAATTAACTTTGTAATTTTGAGTTCTGAGTATCAATTAATTAATTGTTAAATTAATTAACGAGATTAACATAATTAGTTAGGGAATTGATTAAGGGAAATTAAGTGATAAATTAATTGTTGAATTAGTAATGAAATTTATGTGGATAATTAATTGTTAAATTAATTATGTGTTTATGAATGGTAACATGGTCATTCAAATGTGAATTAAATAACGGGAATGTGGTCATTCTAATGTGTGATGTATAAATGGGAACATGGCCATTCTAATGTGTGATGTATGAATTCTAACATAGTCATTCAAGTATGAATTAGAGAATGGGAACATGGTCATTATAATGTTTGATATATGGATTGTAACATGGTCATTCAGGAATGACTTAAATAATGGTAACATGGTCATTATATTGTGTGTAGTATGAATAGTAACATAGGCATTCAAAAATAAACTAAAGAACGGTAACAAAGGCACTCCGAGATATGACCTCACTTGGGAATACTTCGGGATCTAACATGAGATGAAGTAGGTATTGAGATATGATATCACCTTGGAATACTTCGGGTTTCGGCATGAGCCGAAGCAGGTATCGAGATATGATATTACCTAGGAACGCTTCAGGCTCCGACATGAGCTGGAGTAGGCGTTGTGGTACGGGTGTCCTCAGGAACCTGGGAGTTAATGTGGTTAAGTAAAGAATAAATGATAATGTTATAACTATGTACTTATGCATTATACTTATTTCTTTATACAACTGTATACACTATTTGACTGAATATTGTTTTAGACATTATTGGTGGTGGCCTAGTGAGTTGTACTCACACCCTACTTGGGATTCCTGATCAGTACCTGAATAGAATTTATTGTTGCAGAATGGTTTAAGGGAAAATTCCCTATGATAGATGGCTAATTTGGGATAGATCTTGGATTAAGGAACCATACATGGTTCAGGACCCTCTTGGGAGTTGTTGGTTTCTTTATTTTTAGTTTTCATTAGACACTTGATACAAACATTAGCATGACATGTTTTGTACTTTAGTTAGATATTATATTTTCCTATATTGATTATCTGAAGATATTGGTATTGGTTATGGTTATATATGATTCCACTATTGTTTATTATTTTCACTGGTGTATTACTCTGATAAAATAGGGTATAGTCTACCCATAATTGACTTATCAGACCCTCGTTGCTAGTCGATAGCCTCTGGAATATGAGGAGGCGCGCTTGAGTTCATGTGACCGACCAGCTTAGGGCATCGGTGTGTGACACCCGGGTCAAGATGTTAAAAAGTGGTATCATAGCCTTTTTTTTCTTTTTCTTTTATCTTACTGTTTGGGAAAGGTAGATAGAAGACTAATAAGAGTCAGGCCTTGGTTATGAGATCATTCATGGGAGTTGAAAACCCATGTATAGGAGGAAACCCAAGTACCCATGGTGGGATTATTGTTATTTCTATTTGTTGTTACAATTGAATATTATTTCACATTGGGTGATGCACTTATTGTGTGATGTGGAAATTTTTTTTGATATTTTCTGATAATTGACTCGTGGCTCGTAATGAAACAAGAATTGATTCTACATGAATCATTATAGGTACTCGGGATTATTTTGTGACATGCATCATTTTAGGCATGCATGGGAAAATAGGTTTTGGGTAAATTGTTGAACTTAGACTATTTTTCCTTTCTTGTGAAATTGAGCTGAAAAATAGTGTTGAATAAGAATTGAAAATGGTAAAATGATGCATAATGTGAATAAATGGGTGTTTAATGGAATGAGAATAATTATAATGAAAATACCCTTTGATAACGAAGACCTAGGTGTAGGATGGTTAAGGGTAGTGTTAGCGCCTTGGTTTTGACCGCGTGGAGAGATTTGGGGAAGAGACTTGTTATGATTTTCCTCTTACATAATTTTTTTAAAGTTGTGTTATGAGTCCTAATACGGGTGTTTGTCATTGTAAAGATATGCCTCCATGACAACGCTTTTTTAGAGGATGACAAGAGGATGTGGCTAGTAATGCTCTACCAATAGTGGAACCTGAGGCACCGATAGTGTCAAGTGTAGAAGAAGGGGATCAGTTCTGAGAGAACCTTGATCACTTCATTCAATTCATGGGAAGAGACCTAGGGTGGGTTGTGAAAAGCATGTCTGGCCCGATGAGAGAGTTTCAATTGTAGCACCCTCCAACCTTCAAAGGAGAGGGTGGACCTGAGGGATCTGAGTTTTGGGTTGATTCCATCGAGATGACACTTGACCATTTGGAGACTCTTATTGAGAGGGGGTCAAGTTGGATGATTATATGCTACAAGGATTAGTGAAATTCTAGTGGGACGTTCAGGCGTGGACTAGGAAAACTGATGGTATGTTATGGAAGGACTTCTTGGAGAGGTTCTTGAATAGCTTCTATCCAGAGACACTAAGGTAAGAAATAGTAGTGGAGTTAATGCGGATGACTCATGGAATCATGTTTGTGATAGATTATGTTTGACACTTTACAGACCTACAGTGCTTTGATCCATCTTTGGCAGGAGATGAGACAGCTACGGGGAGACGCTTTTAGGATGGACTTAAGTGCAAAATTAGGTCACAAGTTAACATATTTTGGTTAAAGAAGTTTTCTAAGGTGGTGGATTAGGATCTCATAGCTGAGGAGAACCTGAAAGAGGCTTCCAGTGCTAGAAAAATAGTTTCTACTGGACGATTAGGAGGTGCGACTTCTAAGAGAAGGAAGCGCCGTTATTAGAACTTTAACTAGGGCAGTGGGAAGCGGGGTGCATAGATAGAGGGATCAGTTGTATGGGACATTACTGGAGTGATCTACCATCATTGTGATAGGACAAGCCACTATCGTAGACACTATCCTTGACCACCAGTGGATTGCATATCTTGCGGCAAGATGGGACATCTACGGAAATTTTGTAGGACACAGCGACAGACGATCAGTGATTTAGGATCTAGATAGAACCAGGGTGCATGAAGGGGATATTCTACACCATATCAGATTGGCAATTGGTGTTCTATTGGTTAAGGTGGTAGAGGTAGTGTATGTGGTGCTTCTGGGAAAGAGTTCCCATATCAGCAGAGTGGTGCAACTAAGGGGAGTCAAATAGAATCACAAGGGAGAGGGGAAAGGCAGTTGCATGCGGTGTAGCCTACACTTGTGGATAGAGAGGTTGGACCATTGAGAGTGAGAGGTATTATTCTTATAGAATCTACATTATCAAGTGACTTATTTGATACTGGTGTCTCTAATTACTTTATATCTATAAGACTTGTTAATGGTTTGAGCTTGGTGGTGGAGTTTGTGATTGGGGTGATGAATATAGATACACTATTGAGAGTACGGTCTAGAGACATCTGTTTGTGTAGAGGATGTTCTCTTGAGATCGGGGAGTATCATTTTCTGTGGGATCTCCATATCCTTGATATGTCAGGCTTCAACCTAATTATGGGTATGGAATGGCTAGCCACATATTGATCCCACGTTGATTGTTACTGTAGTAGATTGACCTTTACATCTCCTAATGGTGACAACTATATTCACTGTGGAGAGTGAGATATCCTGGAAGGTCGATAAGGGCTAATTACTCAGCAGACTAGGATAGCTCATAGCCCAAGTTTCTAGTTTATTGTTGGATGATGGTGGATTAAAACATGATATATTTCCACCAATGGTGGAACAATTTTAGGATGTTTTTCCTGAATACTTCTCAGGTTTTCCACCAAAGATATATTTGGAATTGACTATTGAGATCATGCTAGGAGAAGATCTAGTTTCTATAACACTGTACAGAATGGCATCGAAGGAGCTTCAAGAACTCAATACTCGGTTGGAAAAATTAGAGGATAAGGGATTTATCCATCCAAGTACATTGCCTTGGGGTTCACCTATGTTATTTACTAAGAAGGTTGATGGGACTCTATGCTTGTGCATTGATTACCGAAAGTTGAACCAGATGACTGTGAAGAACCGATATCCTATTCGGTATATCGATGATCTATTTGACTAGTTGAGAGGACCTTATGTGTTCTCGAAGATTTAATTGAGATCGGGGTATCATCAGCTAAGAGTTCATACTTCTGATATACTGAGGTCTACTTTCAGAAGAAGGTGTGGCCTATATAAGTTCGTCATAATGGAGTTTGGGTTGATGAACACACCAGTAGTGTTTATGTCCTTGATGAATAGAATCATCCACCCATACCTGGATCAGTTTGTTATAGTATTTGTGGATGACATCTCGGTGTACTGCAAGACTCATGACGATCATGCCCAACACCTTGACATCATCCTGAGTACACTAAGAGAGCATCAGTTATACACCAATCTATCTAAGTTTCAGTTTTGGATTGATCATATACACTTATTGGGTCACATAATCTCAGAGGAAGGTGTTTTTGTGGACCCAGAGAAAGTTCATCCAGTGGTAACTTGGGAGTATCCCAAGAATGTGTTTGATATCCATATCTTTCTAAGGTTATCTATAGATTATCATAGGTTTATCCAGGACTTTTCCCATTTAGAAGTACCACTTTCAGACTTGACCAAAAAGGAGATAATGTTTGATTGGTTAGAATCATGTGAGAAGGCCTTCTAGGATCTGAAGAAGCATTTGACATCGGCACCAATCTTGATCCTACCTGAGCCATGTGAGGAGTACATAGTGTATTATGATGCTTCTGGTATTGGATTTAGAGATTTTTTTATGCAAGGAGATCGAGTGGTGGTGTATGGGTCTCGGCATTTGAGGAAACATGAATGGAAATACCCCATGCATGACCTTGAACTAGCATTTGTGGTTTATGCTTTGAAGTGTTGGAAACATTATCTGTTGGGAGAGAAGTTTACGGTGTTTACTAATCACAAGAGCTTAAGGTATATCTTCTCATAGTGAGATTTGAATCTATGGCAGTAGATATGGGTTGATTATATACAGTCATTTGATTTTTAGGTAGAATATACGTCTAGAAAAGGAAACGGTGTGGCTGACACTTTGAGTTAGAAAATTTTGACTCTGGTAGTTCGGGAGTCTAGTGCTGAGTGGAAGATGATGGATTTGATGGCTGAGATGGATGTGGTGGTTCAGGATAGTTAGAAGTAGATGACTCTCGTATCTATTTCATTGGAGTCTACACTTTTGATCCGGATTAGAGACAGGCAGTATGAGGATCTGGAATTTTTGACCGTGAGGAAAATCCTTAAAGGTGGGGATTTGCCTTCATATTAGAGCATAGATGAGGATGAGATCATCTATGTTAGGAATTAGGTTGTTGTGCCTACAAGAATTCAGGAGGAGTCGATGCATGAATATCATGCCTCAAAGTGGGCAGTACATCAAGGTGTAACCAAAATGTACCATGACCTATGGTGACAGTTCTAGTGGCTAGGCATGAAGAAGGAGATAACAGGGTTCGTGACACGAATTTTCACCTGACAGTAGGTAAAGGAAGATTATCAACAACCTAGAGGTTTGTTGTAGCCATTTCCCATTACGAAATGGAAGTGAGACGACGTGACTATAGATTTTGTGGTGGGTCTTCCAAAGACGCTAAGGAAGAATGAATCTAACTGGGTTATTATGGATCGATTGAAAAAATTATCCCATTTCTTGCATGTATGAGAGACTTTCTTAGTGGAGAAACTATGAGACTTTTATGATCGGGAGATAGTCTGTCTACATGGGGTTCCATGAACTATAGTTTCAGATCATGACTTATGTTTCACTTCACACTTCTGGCAGGGATTGTAGAAGGTGCTCAGTACACAAGTATTATTCAGTATGGTCTTCCAACCACAAAGAAATAGGAAATCATATCACATTATACAGGTGCATGAGGATATTTTTCAGGTGTGTGTTATTGACTCCATTGGGTTTTGGGAGAATCACTTGGATTTAGTGGAGTTTTCCTATAACAACAATTATTAGGAAATGATACAAATGGAACCATACGAGGCACTTTATGGTAGGTCATGAAGATCACTGCTATGTTGGATGGAGGTTGGTGAGTCAGAGTTGTTGGGATCGAGTCTCATGTGGGAGACATCGGAGCAGGTGCAGCTAATTCGAAAGTGTATGGTTATGGATCAGAGTAGATAGAAGTCGTATGTTGATAGACATTGAAGACCCCTAGAGTTTACATAGGGTGATCGTGTATTCCTTCAGGTTTCACCTAGACTAGGTCTCCACAGGATATGGAGATAGGGAAAGTTGGCACCCAGGTTTGTTGGACCATTTTAGGTTGTGGAGAGAATTGGGTTAATGGCATACCGATTGGTTCTTCCATAGAAATATAGTGCTATGCATGACATTTTTCATGTATCAAAACTATGGTGGTACCATCCTGACCCTTATCATGTGATCGATGTGGATGAAATTGAGCTTTAAGTAGATGCATATTTTGAGGATCATTTGATACTTGTGTTGGATCACATTGATAAAGTGTTATGGGGAAAGATTGTACTTCTAGTTCGTGTATTATGGAAACATCGACATGTGCAGGCGAAAATGTGGGAAAGGGAAGCAGATATGCGGGCTCAGTGACTCGATCTTTTTGGCTCAAAATCTTAGAGATGCTTGGGAGTACAGCTCAAGGATAATCTGTTATAGGGTGGGGATATAGTAAGATCCTGACCTTTTTGGAGTTGAATCAGACTTGTTTTCAGGTACTCTTTTGTCCTTATTTGAGTACTTTTTGTTTGGGTTATAACTTGGGGTGTTTTTTGGTGGAATTTTGAGAAAAATAAAAGAAAAAGGGTTGTGTATGGTTGGTGAATGGTTAGGGAAAACTGTGTGCCCCATCCCAGCAAATTGTCCAACCCTGGATAGAGGGTAATTTCATGGTTGGTGTATATTTTATCAAACTATGCACCCTCTTAGGAGTAACTATGCACCCCTAAAATAATAGGCGCATAGTTGGCGCACAATTAGGGAAAATTGTTCACCCCAGCCCAGCTAACTGTGTGCAGGAATTAATGTCTCCCAAAAATTAATTTTAAAATCCTCTAACCACCCAAAAATCACCCATTTTGACCCTCATTCAACCCTAGAAGGTATTTCACAATTTTGGAGATATCTGAACAAATTTCAATCCTTCTCAACCTCTGTTCTTCATGATTCAAATCCCGGATCGAATATCTTCTCCTCTTTCGGTTGGTGGATCCTATCTCATTATTTTCTCATTCATCCTCCTTCCTTCTCTCGTTCTTTTGGTGGGAAGTAATCTTATGTTTTTCTAGATCTAGATCTAGATTTGGTGAATCTAGATCTAGGCTTGTGAATCTAGATTTAGAATTAAGATATCTTGTTTTCTTTAATCTTTATTTAGGGTTTTGAGATTTGGATCTAGATTTACATCGTTGTGCTGCTCAATTTTTGGGGATTTCCATTGGGAAATTATTCTTTAATGATTTGAGGTAAGTGGTCTAATATTCAATTCCTATAGTCGTGATTTTGACATGTGTATGAAAATTTTAGAATTGTTAGCATTCTTTAGCAATTGGAATTCCTAAATTGGGTTAATTAGTGTTGACAATTGGTTAATTGAAGTATTATTGAAATAGATAATTAATTTGGGAATTAATTATGAGATTTAGTGGCTATCAAATTAGATAATTAATTGGGGGATTAATTATGAGATTTCGGTATTGTGATTTAGATAATTAATTGGGGAATTAATTGTGTGATATTGAATTGTTGAATTGAGATAATTAATTGTAGAATTAATTATGTGCTCTTGATGTCATGAATTGAGATAATTAATTGTGGGATTAATTATGTGATATTGATATCATAGATTGAGGTAATTAATTATGGGATTAATTATGAATAATTGAGATTGTGAATGAGATAATTAATTCTAAAAATTAATTATGGAATTTTGAGTTCCGGGTATTGATTAATTAATTGTTAAATTAATTAATAGGATTAACATAATTAATTGGGGAATTAATTAAGGGAAATTAAGTGATAAAATAATTTTTGAATTAGTAATGAAATTTATGTGGATAATTAATTATTCAATTAATTATGTATTTATAAATGGTAACATGGCCATTCTAATGTGAATTGAATAATGGGAACATGGTCATTCTAATGTGTGATGTATGAATGAGAACATATTCATTCTAATGTGTGATGTATTAATGGGAACATGGTCATTAGAGCATGAATTGTAGAATGGGAACATGGTCATTCTAATGTGTGATGTGTGGATGGAAATGTGGTCATTCAGGTATGAATTAAAGGATGGTAACATGGTCATTCTATTATGTGTAGTGTGAATGGTAACATGGGAATTCAAGAATAAGCTAAAGAATGGTAACAAAGGCACTCCAATATATGACTTCACTTGGGAATACTTCGGGCTCTAGCATGAGTTGAAGCAGATATTGAGATATGATATCACCTTGGAATACTTTAGGCTCCAACATGAGCTAAAACAGTATTAAGATATGATATTACCTGGGAACACTTCGGGATCCGACATGATCCAAAGTAGGAATTGGGGTATGGGTGTCATTGGGAACCCGGGAGTTAATGTGGTTAAGTAAAGAATAAATTATAATGTGATAAATGTTTACTTATGCATTGTACTTATTTTTTTATACAATTGTATACACTATTTGACTGGATATTGTTTTAAACAATGTTGGTGGTGGCCAACTGAGTTTCAATCACACCCTACTCAAGATGCCTGATTGGTACCCGAATAGAATTTATTATTGTAAGACGGGTTGAGGGAAAAGGCCCTATGTTAGATGTCTATATTGGGATAAATCTTGGATGAGGGAACTAGGTGTGGTTCGAGACCTGTTTGGGATTTGTCGGTGTCTTTATTTTCAGTTTTCATTTTAGACACTTGACATGTACATTAGTATGGCATGTTTTATGCTTTAGTTAGATATTTTATTTTTTTCATTGATTATCTAGAGATATTGGTATTGGTTATGGTTATATATACTTCCTCTATTTTTTATTATTTATGCTGGTGTATTACTCTGATGAAAGAGGGTATAATCTCCCCATGATCGACTTATCAGACCCTCACTGCTAGTCGAAAACCTCTGGTGTATGGAGAGGCATGCTTGAAGTCATCTGACCGACCGTATTGGGGCATCGGTGTGTGTCACCTAGGTAGGGACGTTACATTTATAAATGTTAAAGGTAAGGAAGGTTCTTTTTTTGTCTTTTTTCTTACTTAACTTTTTATATAGGTTATTTTCATGGAATAATATCCCACTAACTCGTAAAAATTGAGACTAAGGTGGCAAGGATTGAAATATGTCCAACCAATGGGTGTTGGACAAGTTTTGGGTCATTTACACACCTTATATTCTAAGTTTAATCATTAAGTAAGCTCGTTCTTACCTTAATCACTGTAATTAATTTTAACTGCATTCATGAATCATTATGGTTAAAAATTAAGTTGAACTTATTAGATTATAAATATTATACTCATTCCAGATAATTATATCCATTTTTTCAAATTTAGTTCATAGAAGTTTCTAAAATTAATTTAAAGCTAATCCTGCATATGTGATGGGAAAACGGATTTTTAAAGTGAAAATGTCCAAAAGTTCACTAAGTTTTTATATCTAAATTAAATATAAAAATTATTCTAATAACCTACACTATATTAATGGATTTACAATTGATCTAAATTAACTTTAAAACCAATTGAAAATATAATTAAACTATATAATTAAATTAGATGAAAAATGTAGTTTTCAATTATAATTCATTATTTTTCACTATTTATCAAAAAATGAAACTTCTCAGAAAAAATACCAAAAAATCATCCAAAGTAAATTTTGATATTCTTATTTCAAAAATGAAGTTTATTTTTTCAAATAAAAATTATAAGTTTCAAAAATATATTTAAAATGGGTTCACTATTAAAAGGTGTTAAAGTTTTCTTTGAGAAAAAAATACATTTTTTATTCATAAAATTGGATTTATTCTTATCTTATGTCTATAAAACCTATTAGATGAGTGTCAAAAAAAATTATTGAATATAATATATAAATTTTATTTAAAACATTCATCAAAAGTGGGTTTTTTTTAATTTATTGATATAAAACGTGTTTGTACATAGAAAAATAGTTTTCTTAGAAAAGGAATTTCTTTATTTTCAAAATATTTATTACTTTAATTTGTAACTAATTGACAACCAAAGGAGTTATTTTATATACATGTTTAAACCATATTTTTATAATTTATTTAATATTATTAGTAACATCCATTCCAATGGATAGGTGATAACTATAAAAATATTTTAATAATATTATTAATAGTATATTGTAGTTCAATAAAACTCAGTATTGTGTGTAATAAAAGACAAACACAGTGTTGTATGTATAGAAAGATAATCTAACTATTGCGTGTAGTGAAATCATAACTTGGTGTTGCGTATAATTCAATCCAAACTTAGTGATTTCATATAACAAAATCTATATTCAGTGTTTTGGGAAATGAAAAATATCAAAAAGATTAAATTAATTCGAAAAAAATCATAAAATCTCAGGGTGTTACATTCTACCTCCTTAAAATGAATTTCACCCTCAAAATTTTTCCGGGTTGTCAAAGGTTTAATACTTGAAAGTTCCTTTCTTAGAAACCCACATTGTAAAAAATTGAATATTAAAAATTCCTTTAAAAGAGGAAATTTGGAACCATAATGATTACCCAAAGTAACTCATAACTAGGTTTCTATGTAAGAGAATGTAAGTTGGGAGTGAAGATTAGACATGGAAAAAAAGGGTAAATAATTATAGAGAGTGATAAAGATCATTGATCACCAGCAAGTGAATGGTCAATGGAAAGTTAAGGGCCTCAAAACCATAGATCTATGATGATTTATAAGACCATCAATTCAAAAGAAACAAAGGTATTAGGACAAATCCTTTTCAATATCCTTTTCCTAGATTTGAGAAATTCTTTTACTATCTAAGAACATAAGAAAATATACTTACTTGATTTTATTCCTTTATATGTGCACAATCTCACCCTTTTTTTGTACCTTGCTCAATTTCCACTTCATCTCTTACTCCAATAAATGAAGGTGCATTTGTCTTTCCTAAATTACTAATAGTTCATGAGGTAAAATGATAAGTTATTAAATCTTTCTTTATTTATCATCATAGAAAAATGGTTAGCACAGGTTATCTAATATGCATAAATCCTCATATGGTGAGATAATACTTTAATCTCTAAAACATCATCTGATGTTTAACTTAAACTTTCCATTGGTTAACCTTGTGACCCTTTCAAAAACTGAAAATCCAAAACATTATAAAGAGGGTCACTAAATTTCTCAAAATCAGCTTAACATTTATCCCCCATATATCATAAAGTAGCTCTTGGCTGTAACATACCAAACATAGGAATACATTTATCATGTTTTCTGTTGAAACATGGTGATAACTTGAATTACCATAAAACTTTATGGAAATCATGCATGCTTTCTTATTCCAAATATTATTGGATATATTTCTTAAATAAGAAAAAAGGTTGTAAACTTCATCCATGATAACATAGACCACTTTGTCTAAAAATATATAATTAGGTTCATGGTAATCAATACTATCCAATTTACTTTATCTATATCAATCATCTTTTTATCCAAGCTAAACAAAATTTTCTCAACTTTAGAAACACATTAAGGGTTACCTTCCCTTAATCATGTGTTTCCCATGAATATTAGCTTTCCATTAAATCACTTTTCTAGTCCATCAGAACCATTAAACATATTCTTGTAAATCCTTAGTAAAAAACATAAACTGAAAAATCCTTATATATCTCAAAATTCATATAGAATAATTCATGAATCCAAATACATAAACACTTGATCATTCCACCACATCCTTATGACATTAACTAGGCTACCTCATCTTATTACTTTATACCTCTTTCCTTACACATTTCACCTATAGTCTCATCATCAGCAGCAATATAACCATTACTCGTACCACCTTACTGATTATCTTTAGGATTTTTAAACTTAAGACATCGATTTGCATTATTCTCATTCATTCCACATTTAAAGCATTCAATCATCGATGATACCTTATAGATCCATTATTCTCATTCATTACGTTAACCAAACGTTTCATTTTCCCTTTACAATTATTTTCTTTGTTTCCTTCTTTTCCATAGTCAAAACATATTCTTGTTCCTCTAATGCATTCATTTGGGTGCTTCTTTCCAAATTCTCGACATAAATAAAGTTGGATCTTCTTTCCTCAATAGTCTCCATTACCCAAACTCTCGGCAAACTCTTTCCTTCTCTTTTTTGGTGAGTTTAAGAGTTGGTTAATGTACACGCTGTTAATCATGTTCTATGAAAATTGAGTAGGTGTGATCACAACATCCTTTACTCTAGTCATCATCCCTTTTGGCTGATCATCAGAAAATTTTCCATCACATTCCACATTAACCCAGTTCCTTTCGGTTTCCACCATTGACTAAAACCATAAATCATAGTGTGAGTAACACTTATCATAGTAGAAAAACTCATAATCATGAAAAATCACTTATAGGATATCTAAATCATACCACCTACTTTTTAATCTATGAAACATTAGTTTTATCCTGAGTTATTCATAGTCATCTTCTATTTAAATATTTCATGATGGTTTGTAAAGAGTTTGTGAATTTCCAAAGTAGATCCCTCGGGAGTGTCAAACCAGGTGTGCAGTAAGGCCTGTTTTCGTGCACTAGTTCCCGATCGAGTCTAGCTCAATATGATTTTTTTTGGGTTATTACCCCTATGTACATCTGTTTCAAATCCACATCCACTTGTATTATCTATACATGGAGGTAATTTCTTGGAAACCACCATCTCAATCCCTTACCAAAATTCTAGGACATTTTCTTATACTTTAACTCATCCATAGACTTATCCTTGGATAAATACCTAGAAATATCCTTAGAAATATCCCTAGGGATCTCAGTAAAGTTTTCTCATCCTAGTTTCGAAAGTTTTACTAAACCTACCCTTTGATACCAACTATAGCGACCCAGACTTAACATATATGGATATTACATCAGTTTAGATGAATATCCAGCACATTACAAAAGTACATGCTTGAGGACCACATAGTTTAGTGTCTTTGGAAACTTGGAACACATTCTTCTAATTTGGTGAAAGATATTCAACATCTCCCATAAAGATCTTCCCCTTTAGTACTCCTACTTAAAACCTTTCTTCATAACCTAGGGAAAGGAAACATAAGAAAGGGTGAGCTCAAATGCTCAATAAGGGTAAATAAAAGAGATACGTAAGCATAACATGAGTGTAATGGCATGAGAACATGAGAATAACATTTGAATATCATACCTTGTATATCAAAGATCATATACATGAGTCATGGAATAAAGATTGATAGTTCATAAGACATGAAACATAAGGGAATCAAGAGCATAAGCCATGAAATCATAACGTAGGAATAAGACATGGAATTTTGGAAGACACATAAACATGTAATATCATTCCTTATAAGTCAAGGCACATTTACAAAACTTATCAAGGCACTTCATGGGGATTACACCTACTGGGTGGGACACACCTCCATCCCCAGTCACAGTACTTTCCTTATAAGGGATCGGGTTTCCCCTTCTTCTCATAGTAGATCAAGCTCATAAACTTGTTTCTTATCATTATCTCATGAGATATAAATCTTTATCCAATGCATTAGAGGGAGATATAGGTCTCACCAATCACATGATAAAATCATACATGCATTTGCCATAAGATCATAAAAATTCATTATATCATGACCCATAAAAAGAGATGAGTTTCATAAACATCATATCATAACCTGTCACGACCCGTCCTCGGGACCCGTTCCATGACTACCCCAAGCCCGCCTTCTATAGGCCAGGGGCTGGCGACTAGCACCAAAGGTGTAAATCCCGATAAAAGGGAAAGCATTGCCTTTATAGAAGTAATCAAACACAACAGAGTATGCAAGCTGGAGTAAACGCAAAGTAAACTGAGTACAAAATTAAGTATTGGAAAGTAAATGGGCCAGTATACAAACCCAACTGAAAATACAGTACAACTGAGAAAGAAAATACAACAGCTGTAAAGTAAAGCAGCAACCACCGAGTCGTCCTCCGGGAATCCCACCTGAAGGGTGGGTACAGATAGTCTCGTCGGTACCTCAGGTCCATCCTTCTACTCCGTGTACGTCCCGCGAGGTGGTCCACCTCCGGATACCGTCCAACTCCACAAGCCTCGACCACGATCAGTGTTGTCCGTCGTCTGCAACCAACACAACGTTGTGCGGGCAATGCCCGTGCAGGGGTGAGTATAACGATAATCAGTAGGAACCCCGAGACCCCCGAAGGTCTCCCAGAATCCACAAAGGATAAACCACAATGGAAAGATACAAACACGAAGTATCCACCAACACTACTTAGGTATATGCCCATACATATACCTAAGTCATCAATCTCAGTACAGCTCCAACTTCCGATCCCAAGCACAACCAGTCCACACAGGAAAGAAGTCAATCATACCAATAATAATGATTGAAAGACAAGACTCAACTCGCATAGGTGTACTACTTCCGAAGAGAGGTGGAGATGATTCGATGTAGCCTCTGAATCATCTCCTCTGCCGAACCCACATAGGATCCAAGTACAGAAGTTGTCGCTGTCGAACCCACGTAGGATCCAAGTACGGTAACCATCGTTGTCGAACCCATGTAGGATCCAAGTACAGTCGTCATCGCTGCCGAACCCACGGAGGATCCAAGTATAGTCGTCCTCACTACCGAACCCATGTAGGATCCAAGTACATTCCTCATCGTCGTCACAGTCGCATCCATCTCTAGGGTTCCTGCACACAGCGTACTCGATTCCGGGAGGCTCCACTCCACGAGTAAAAAGGGGGTCAATACATCAACTGTCACTTAGTCTAGAGTTGATGTATCCTGAAGTTACGTCTCGCCAAAGTAACTCAACGCGACAGACGGCGTGTCAAACGGACGCCCAGTCTAAGAGATATTGGATTTTCCGTTCTAGGAGCCCAGTTGGAAATATGCTCGTTCCAAACCCGACCGTTTACCAAAGTTGTCCAAACTCACTTAGAGTATCTCAAAAGGACCACCTCGTCGAAAGGGTCCCAGTGCCGCAGACGGTGCGTCGATCGGATGCGCGGTCTTTAAGTTATTCATGTTTAAGTGAATAATGGGCCCGACCCGTTTAGCCCAGTGGTCCCACGGGTCGGGTTAACCCAGTTTGACGGGTACGACCTAGCAGGGGTGTCGGGCCGGTCCGAAGAAAAATGCAGCTCAGCATGAAGGATACAGCCCGGCCCAAAAAAGTGCGGCCCGGCCCGGTGGGGCGCGGCCCGGCACGGCGAGGCGCGCGGCCCGGCTGGCTCGGCTAGCTGGTCGAGTGGCTCGGCCCGAAATCCGAGCAGTTCTGAGGGGGGGGGGGCGGATGTCTGAACCGGTGGCGCAGCCCTTCCCAAACCGGACGGCTAAGCCGGCCGGCCTTTAGGCGCACGCGGCCCGCATGGCGGGCCGTGGGTTTCTTCAGTGCGGCGCCCTCTTGGTGCCGCGGTCCGGCTTTGCCCGGCCGGCCGGTTTTCCAGCATGGCACCCTCCTAGCGCCACGGCTTCCCTTCGCCTGGCCAGTCGGTTCTTCCGCCGAAGCGGCCCGTGGTTCCTCCCGCACATCCGGCGGGACGGTGCCGGCCTCCTTTGACGCGTTTCCGGCACGGCGCGACGGCATCGTGCCTCCTCCGCCTTTGGTTGCCGATTCTAAGAATAATAAACAAGATCAAACAGAGGGTCGTCGGGCTGTGTTCGTTCGGCCCGCGCCCTCCGCGTAAGCGATAGCAATAGGTCATGGTATTCGCTTGAATACAACGATAACAAGGGAGTAATTTATTTTAAATAAATTAATCAAACCCCCTACCTCAACAATTGATGGCGTACGTCAGGCGTCGCGGAAGACGGCATCACGGGGTGAGGTTTCGTAGACGACGTCGGTGTGCGTCGTCATTCTTCGTGGAACCGGCATTCTTCGTTGAAGAGACGTCGTTCTTCGTCGAGAGATGAGTTCTCTTCTTCTTCACACAAGAGTTCTCTCAAAAACTCAAGAACTTCACCAAAGTTTTTCCACACGCCAAAAGCTCCAACTAAAAATAATATCTCATGATATTATTTTTATTCACACCACAAAGATTTTAAAATTCAAAATCAATCACTTAATTAATTAAATGAAGTGACTCATCTCATTAATTAAAGCATGTTGGCAAGAATTAATAGTGGAAGGGAAAGGTGAAGAGTTAAACAAATTTGGGAGAGTTGTCAAGTTTAATGGGGGGGAGTTTATGAGAGTTATGGGGAGTTTAAAGAGGGTTATGGGAAGTTGTAAGGTTGGGGATCGTGTGGGCCCCACCTCCCATATAACCACACATGGGAAGTTGGGTGGTTGTGGGGCCCACCAAAAAATTCCCATGGAAGGGTTTAACTTCCAAGGATAATAAAATAAAATTGTACAAACAATTTTATTTACTTCTTAATTAAACCCCAAATAATAATTCTCAACCCCCTTAAAACGCAATTGCGGTAAAGGTCCCCTTAAGCAATTACCGGTGCTGTGAGTTCATCGGTGCCCTCGGATTTCAATTCCGAGCACCGGTTCAAAAGATAGAAAAACCCGCTCACTCGTTTATTGAACGTACCTCAGCTAAACTTCGTAAATTGATTTCGGGCACACCAGGCCTCGGAATCAAGTGTCGTCAGAAGCCACAGACTCTTAAAATTAAAAAGTATTTAAGAAAAAAAATATTGAAATTTCTGAGTCTTTACATTACTCCCACCTCAGGGATTTACGTTCTCGTAAAGCTACAACATAAACTAGGGAAACAAATGAGGGTACTGAGCATGAATCTGAGCCTCCTGCTCTCATGTGCTCTCCTGGAGGTTCCCGTGCTGCCAACAAATGCGCACAAGAGGAATCGACTGTCCATCTAGGACCCGCTCCTGTCGATCCTCGATCTCCACCGGGACCTCCACAAATTTCGCCCCATCATCGATGTCCAGCTCCCCGTGATCAATGATGTGAGTCGGGTCGTGCACGTATCTCCTCAGCTGAGATACGTGGAAGACGTCGTGCACTCGTGCAACTGAGGTGGAAGGGTCAGGCGGTAAGCCACCTCGTCTACCCTGCTGTGGACCTAGAATGGTCTGATGAAGCGCGGAGATAACTTGTTGCCCCTATCAAATCTCTGTAATCCACGTCGAGGTGAGACTCGTAAGAGAACGTGGTCGCCATCCTCGAACTCTAGTGGTCTTCGCCTCCTATCAGCATAGGACTTCTGTCTACTCTGTGCAGTCCTCATCCACTCCTAGATGATCTGCACCGTCTCTGTCATAGCTTGAACCATCTCTGGTCCTACGAGTGCTGACTCCCCAGGGCCAGTTCAGCACAGAGGTGATCTGCAAAGTCGACCGTACAGTGCCCCGTAAGGTTCCATCCCGATGGTGGAGTGGTAGTTCTTGTTGTACGCAAACTCCACCAAGGGTAGGTGATCCTCCCAGCTGCGACCAAAGTCAAGGACACATGCACGGAGTATGTCCTCGAGTGTCTGAATGGCCCTCTCTGTCTGGACATCCATCTGAGGATGAAAGGCAGAGCTCAAGCGTAGTTGCGTCCCAAATGCCTCCTGCAACCCCTTCCAAAGCCGGGAAGTAAAGCGAGCGTCTCTATCGTAGACAATAGACGATGGCACACCATGAAGTCGTACGATCTCCTGAACGTAGAGGCGTCTCAAGCTCTCTACTGAGCCATGCTCTATGATCGGTAGGAAGTGGGCCAACTTGGTGATTCGGTCTACGATCACCCAGATGGAGTCGTGTCCTCTGGAAGTACGTGGAATCCCTGTCACGAAATCCATGGATATCCCATCCCACTTCTACTCCGGAACCTCTAAAGGTTGTACCAAGCCAGCTGGTACCTGGTGCTTCGCCTTCACTTGTTGGCAAGTGAGGCATCATGAAACGAACTCTGCTACAGCCTTCTTCATACTCGGCCACCAGTGTTGTCGTCTGATTTCCCAGTACATCTTCTCCACTCCAGGATGTATCGCTAGAGGGGAAGTATAAAACTCCCTCAGACCTTCCTCCTGCAGTGCAACTGGTACCATGGTACGTCCCCTGAAGAGGATGATGTGCTATCCTCCTTCAAAAAATCCATCAGGCGCCTACCCTGTGGTAATCTGAGCACGTCGCATCACACAGTCAACGTCCCCACGTTGTGCCTCTCTGACCCGCTAAAGTAGTGGAGGAGTGACTGTGAGGGACTGTAGAAAGGTTGCCCCATCTCTATCCACGAAGGATATCTGCAAAGCGGCTAACTGCTCTGTCGCCTCTCCAAGTAGCTGAATGCCCAATCTCCTACTGAGAACATCAGCCACAACATTCCCCTTCCCAGGAGTATAAACTATCTCAAAGTCATAGTCCTGGAGGAACTTGAGCCATCGCCGCTATCTCAGGTTCAGGTCCTTCTACGAGAAGATGTACCTGAGACTCTGGTGGTCAGAGTAGACTGTAAAGCGCTCGCCCATCAGATAGTGCCGCCACATCTTCAAGGCGAAGACCACTGCTGCTAACTCCAGGTCATAGGTAGCGTAGTTCTGCTCGTACTGCCTCAACTATCATGAACCATAGGCGATCACTGTCCGCTCCTGCATCAGGACACACCCGAGTTTGGTCCCTGATGCATCGCAGTAAACTACGTACCCTACACCCTCCTCTGGTAGCCTCAAGATGGGTGCACTGGTCAATCTCTGTCTCATCTCCTGGAAGCTCTGCTAACATCTATCTGACCACATGAAGGGTTTCCCCTTCTTCGTCAAATCTGAAAGTGGTGTTGCAACTCTGGAGAAGTCTGGCACAAATCTTCGATAGTATCCAGCCAGACCTAGAAAACTTCGTACCTTTGTCACGCTCTTGGGCGGCTCCCAAGAAAGTACTGCCTCGATCTTCGCAGGATCCACAGCAACTCCCACCTCCGAGATGGCGTGCCCCAAGAAGTGAACCTCTCGAATCCAGAACTGGCACTTCGAGAGCTTACCATAAAGTCGGTGCTCTCGGAGTGTGTCCAGTACAACCCGCAAGTGGTATGCGTGCTCCTCCTTAGTAGTCGAGTAAATCAATATGTCGTCGATGAAGACTACGATAAAACGATCGAGGTAAGGCTGGAAGATCCTGTTCATGAGACTCATGAACACTGCTGGTACGTTGGTTACGCCAAAGGGAATAACCAAGAACTCGTAGTGGCTATACCGACACTTGAAGGTCGTCTTCTACACATCCTCGTCTCGAACTCTGAGCTGATGATAGCCTAACCTGAGGTCTATCTTCGAGAACCATCGTGCTCCCTTGAGCTGATCCAAGAGGTCTTCAATCCTCGGGAGTGGATACTTGTTCTTTACGGTCACCTGATTCAGGCGACGGTAGTCAACACATAGTCGTAAGCTCCCATCCGCCTTCTTGGTGAATAAAATCGAAGAAGCCCAGGGTGAAACACTAGGTCGGATGAATCCCTTTACCTGTAAATCCTCCAGCTGTACCTGCAGCTCACGAAGCTCGGCGGGAGCCATCCGATATGCTGGAGTAGATATCGGTGTTGTCCCGAGGTACATGTCAATGTAGAAGTCTACCTCTCTGCGAGGAGGTAGTCTTGGAACGTCATCAGGAAAAACGTCCGCATACTGATCCACTATAATAGGAAAACTCGGACTCCGCACTTCAACCGCTCCTAGGATGAGACTAGAAAACTGATGGGTGATCGACTGCCCTCTCCTCTGCATAAGTCCATCCTGCACTGCAAAGGCTCCCTTCTCGTCAGAGAAGGTGAACCTACTCTCATCTGTGCAGACACACCGCACTTTGCGCCTAATACAGTCGATCTGAGCATGGACTATAGATAACCAATCCATGCCCAAGATGACGTCATAAGGCCTCGACGCCGCTACAAGAAGATCCCAGTCGAAGCTCTTGCCTCCTATAGTAAGCTCACACTGTCGGCACCAGTGCGTAATCATCGAGTCTGCTCCCGTAGGATTCTCTAGTCGTAAGGATCGAGCCAACGGCTCCGTCGGAATCTCTGAGCTCCGAACAAGGGTAGTAGAAATAAAAGAATGACTCGCTCCTATGTCTATAAGAACTGTAGTAAGGGTGGAATAGACACAGATAGTACCTCGAATCATCTCAGGTGCGTCATGGTTGTAGGCCTCGACTGCCTGAAGCTGAGCCCGCCCCTGTCTGCCAGCTCCCTGTGGTCGGGATGGTCCTCCTGGTGGTGGTGGTGGTAGAGCCTCAAAGCGTCGTCCACCACCCGCTACTCAGCCAGCTCATCTGCCTCATCCGCCTGCTCCCTGTGGACCGCCACGGTTGAACCTCAGCCTCTGCCTGGGATGTCCCTCTACTGTATGTTGCTCCTCTGTATGGTGGGTTGGGCAGTCACGAGCCATGTGGCCCTGCCCGCCGCATACATAGCACTGCCTGCCTCTCGTATGACTGGCTCTGCTGCGTGTGCCCCGCACATCCGAACCAGAATCCTGGGGTCTCCCACCTGATGGCCTGGTCTGCTTAGACCTCTGCGACATCTGTCTACTGTCGGCTGGAGAAGACTCTGCTACATGTCGCCCTGCGGTGGGTCTCGCTGCTGGCGTAGGCTCAGCAAAAAATATCTCCACAAGAAGGGCTCGCTCCAGTACTCCTGCCTGCGTCGGAATGCCGAGGGATATCATCGAATCCCCGATCTCATGCCTCAGTCCCTGCTTGAAGGTTTGGGCCCGGAAGAATGGGTCTCATACCATGTCTGTGGAGTAGCGTGAGAGGTCAGTAAACCTCACCGAGTACTGGGCTACTGTCATGCTGCCCTGCCGCAGCTATAGTAACTCCTGGATGCGCACCGCACGAAGGGTGGCTGGAAAAAACTCCGAGCAGAAGAGGCTCTCGAAGTCCGTCCAAATTAGTGATGCCTCATCGTGCACCTGGAGCATCAAGCTCCACCATCTATATGTTGTTGCGTGCAGTAGACTCACGGCAAGGATCACCATAAGTTCTGCTGGTGTCCCTACCAATCTGAAGACTCTGACGATAGCCTCCAGCCAATCCTCGGCTTCCTGAGGATCCGTCTCTCCATGGAACCTGGGCAGCCTCTGTTGTTGAAACTCGTGCAACGCACTCAGGCGTCGTGCACTCTCCGCTACTGGGGCTGGTGGTATCGGTGGCCCAGCGGGTAGTGGTACCGCTGGTGTCTCCGCTGTAATGGGGCCCTGCACCGAGGCCTCGTCGCTCAGTGGGCTTCCATCCCACACGTAACTAGGAACCCTAGCTGGTTGCCTTCGTGGGGCCATCCTGAGAAGAAACAGGTGTGCCACAGTTAGTACAGTATACCTGGTGAGCTGACACAAGTAATCACAAAGAAAACTTTTGAAACACACATGCAATCAGTGTTTTCGAGCACTGAGTCGGAAATCAGAAGTCAGGGTCCTGGTGTATGGATACGTCGGTCACCGCACCAACACTGGACTCCCTGGACTGAAAACCACACTCATTATTCTTAACACTATTGCTTCACAGAGAAGAAATTATCAGAGTCATGAGTTCTGTGGTAGAACCAACTCCTCTGATACCAATTTGTCATGACCCGTCCTCGGGACCCGTGTCGTGACTACCCCAAGCCCGCCTTCCATAGGCCAGGGGCTGGCGACTAGCACCAAAGGCATAAATCCCGATAAAAGGGAAGGCATTGCCTTTATAGAAGTAATCAAACACAACAGAGTACACAAGCTGGAGTAAACACAAAGTAAACTGAGTACAAAAGTAAGTGCTGGAAAGTAAATGGGCCAGCATACAAACCCAACTGAAAATATAGTACAACTGAGAAAGAAAATACAACAGCTCTAAAGTAAAGCAGCAACCACCGAGTCATCCTCCGGGAATCCCACCTGAAGGGTGGGTACAGATAGTCTCATCGGTACCTCGGGTTTGTCCGTCCTCTCCGTGTACGTCCCTCCAGGTGGTCCACCTTCGGATATCGTTCAGCTCCATAAGCCTCGACCACGATCAGTGTTGTCCGTCGTCTGCAACCAACACAACGTAGTGCGGGCGATGCCCGTGCAGGGGTGAGTATAACGATACTCAGTAGGAACCCCGAGACACCCGAAGGTCTCCCAGAATCCACAAAGGATAAACCACAAAGGAAAGATACAAACACGAAGTATCAACCAAATCTACTTAGGTATATGCCCATACATATACCTAAGTCATCAATCTCAGTACGGCTCCAACTTCTGAGCCCAAGCACAACCAGTCCACACAGGAAAGAAGTCAATCATACCAATGATAATGATTGAAAGACAAGACTCAGCTCACACATGTGTACTACTTCCGAAGAGAGGTGGAGATGATTAGATGTAGCCTCTGAATCATCTCCTCTGTCGAACTCACGTAGGATCCAAGTACAGAAGTCGTCGCTACCAAACCCAAGTAGGATCCAAGTACAGTAACCATCGCTGTCGAACCCACGTAGGATCCAAGTACAGTCATCATCGCTGCCAAACCCACGAAGGATCCAAGTACAGTCGTCCTCGTTGTCGAACCCACGTAGGATCCAAGTACAGTCGTCATCGTCGTCGTAGTCGCAGTCAGCTCTAGGGTTCCCGTACACAGCGTACTCGACTCTGGGAGGGTCCTCTCCACAATTAAAAAGGGGTTTGATACATCAACTATCACGTAGTCCAGAGTTGATGCATCCCGAAGTTCTGTCTTGTCAAAAGGAACTCAACGCGACAGACGGCGCGTCAAACAGACGCCCGGTCTGAGAGATATTGGATTTTCCGTTCCAGGGGCCCGGTTGGAAATATGTTCGTTCCAAACCCGGCCATTTACCAAAGTTTTCCAAAACTCACTTAGAGTATCGCAAAAGGACCGCCTCGTCGAAAGGGTCTCAGTGCCGTAGACGGCGCGTCGATCGGGCGTGCGTTCTTTAAGTTATTCATGTTTAAGTGAATAACGGGTCCGGCCTGTTTAACCCAGTGGGCCCACAGGTCGGGTTAATCCAATTTGACGGGTCCGACCTGGCAGGGGTTTCGGACCGGTCCAAAGGAAAATGCAGCTCGGCCCGAAGGACACGGCCCGGCCCGAAAGGGCGCGGCCCTGCCCGAAGTGGCGCGGGCCGGCCCGGCGGGGCGCGGCCCGGCCCGGCTGGCTCGGCCGGCTGACCGAGCGGTTCCTAGGGGAAGTGCGGCCCCCCGGCTTTCCGAACCGACGGCGCCAAGCGGCGCCGCCCTTCCCAAACCAGCCGGCTAGGCCGGCCGGCCTTCAGGCGCACGCGGGCCGCGGGTTTCTTCAGCGCGGCGCCCTCCTGGCGCCGCGGCTTCCCTTCGCCCGGCCGGCCGACGGGCCGACCGGTTCTTCCACCAAGCGGCCCGCGTAGCGGGCCGCGGTTCCTCTCGCACAGCTAGTGCGAAGGTGTTGGCTTCCTTTGAAGCGTTTCCAGCACGGCGCGACGACGTCGTGCCTCCTCCGCCTTCAGTTGCCGATTCTAAGAATAATAAACAAGATCAAACGGAGGGTCGTCGGGCCGTGTTCGTTCGGCCCACACCCTCCGCGTAAGCGATAGCAATAGGTCATGTTATTCACTTGAATACAACGAGAACAAGGGAGTAATTTATTTTAAATAAATTAATCAAACCCCCTACCTCAACAATTGATGGCGTACATCGGGCGTCGCAGAAGACGGCGTCGCGGGGTGAGGTTTTGTAGACGACGTCGGTGTGCGCCGTCGTTCTTCATGGAACCGGCGTTCTTCATTGAAGAGATGTCATTCTTCGTCGAGAGAGGAGTTCTCTTCTTCTTCGCACATGAGTTCTCTCAAAAACTCAAGAACTTCACCAAAGTTTTTCCACACACCAAAAGCTCCAACAAAAAATAATATCTCATGATATTATTTTTATTCGCACCACAAAGATTTTAAAATTCAAAATCAAACCACTTAATTAATTAAATGAAGTGATTCATCTCATTAATTAAGGCGTGTTGGCCAGAATTCATGGTGGAAGAGAAAGGTGAAGAGTTACACAAATTTGGGAGAGTTGTCAAGTTTAATGGGGGGAGTTTATGAGAGTTATGGGGAGTTTAAAGAGGGTTATGGGAAGTTGTAAGGTTGGGGCTCGTGTGGACCCCACCTCCCATATAACCACACATGGGAAGTTGGGTGGTTGTGGGCCCCACCAACAACTTCCCATGGAAAGGTTTAACTTCCAAGGATAATAAAATAAAATTGTACAAACAATTTTATTTACTTCTTAATTAAACCCCAAATAATAATTCTCAACCCGGTTAAAACACAACTGCGGTAAAGCTCCCCTTAAGCAATTATCGGTGCTGCGAGTTCATCGGTGCCCTCGAATTTCAATTCCAAGCACCGGTTCAAAGGATAGAAAAACTCACTCGTTCGTTTATTGAACGTACCTAAGCTAAACTTCAAAAATTGATTACGGGCACACTGGGTCTCGGAATCAAGTGTTGTCAGAAGCCACAGACTCGTAAAATTTCAAAGTATTTAAGAAAAAAAAATTCCTTGAAATTTCCGGGTCTTTACATAACCCATGAAATGAAATGGGTGTCATAAGAATTTCATTATATCATAACCTATGGGAAATATATAGGTTTCATAATCATTTCATTATAGAATAACCCATGAAATGAAGAAAGTTTCATAAGTGTTTTATCATGGTATAACCCGTGGAAGAGAAACAGATTTCATAAACAACTTGTCATCTTAAACATAAATCATTCAAAGAAAGAATAAGAATAGTGTCCTTTGATCATAAGAATAAACTATTTCAAAGGATTACATCTTAGAAGAAGAAGAATTTTGAAAGATCACATGGAACATTTCATAATGGAAATAGCCTTTTTTGAAAATCATTTTTTTATAACATAAAAGATTTCCAAAATCCTTTTCTTTGAAAACCACTTTGAAAACTTATGAAGTAAACTTTAAAAATCATTTAAACCATTTCTTGAGAAAAATGTATTTTCCTCTTTGAAAAACTCTTTTTAAAACATAAATCATTTTGAAAAGATTTTTATTTGAAAATAGCTTTGAAAACATATAAATAAAGCTTGAAAACATATAAATAATGCTTGAAAACATTTTGAGAACCTTTTTCTTTGAAAATAATTTGAAAAATCATAAAGAAAACTTGAAAAAAAAAATAAAAACATTTTTATTAGAAAATTTTCGTGCTCATATCATCTGCCCAAAATGTAATATAAGGGGACATGAGGAAGAGTATTGTAGAAGGAAGGACAAAAAAATTCCAAGATTCTGTTATATTGACTCAGAAACAGAATGAAAAAGAAGTAAGAAATGAAGAGGGTCAGATTGAGTTTCCCCCTACCTCTGCTCATGAATCATTAAAAGGGAAACAAATCCCAAAAGTGTGTCAACAAAATTCAAAGTTTAAAATTAGTTGGGCTAATCTGGTAGATGAAGAAGAAGGTGTAGATGTTCAGCCCTCTTTCAAGGATGCACTGATTAGGTCCCTTGAGGATTAATATAACCAATCTGATTCTGAAGATAGTCAAATGGAAAAGGAATGCCTTGCTCAAGTTGAAGCTGGTGAAGAATTCATGGAAGAGCACCATGCAACAAGATGCAGAAAGGGGAAGTTGCTCCTAGAAACTGCTATCTCAGGGAAAAGTAATCGCATAAATGGTTAGGGAGCTGAAAGGGTGACCACTACTGTGAACCCTGTTAAGGTTGACCTCAAAGCAAAAAGCCCACTTGAGCTGGAAAGCAGTAAGCATTCTGCTTTGGCTACCACAATACCTCCAAAACATCATCCTGGTGAATTTCAAGTTACTTCTCAATCTAAAGATTCCAGCCAACAGGGGAAAGTTGATAAATCTGGATTGGGAAAGGGCCATCTTTCCTTTCTTCACACAACTCTAGGGGACCTTAATCCCTCAAAGGAGATGCTCTCTAGCCAAAAGAAATCCAGTTCAAATCACCCAACAGGTATGTCACCCCAAACTGTGAAAGGGAGGGCTGTTAATCTGAACACTCGGAATTCTTTTGCTTTGCTGGCATCCAGTGATGATGAAATCCAAAGTCACAACAAGCATCAATCTGGCGCGATACAGGAAAATGCTGCTGAGGGAGTTACAGATGATGGTGGAGGTCCATGGACACAAGCTACTGCTGGAAGGGGAGGTCGTCATTCTCGTGACAGGTCAGGGAGCTCGTCCTACCATAGCATGCACACGCGATCACGAGGTAACTAAGGTTTTTTTAACATTAAATCCTGTTTTGAATTATGGACATGGTATCCTCCCTTTGTACTTTGTTGCATTTTTTAATAATAAAAGGCCTAGCACCTTTACCTTTTAAAAAAAACAATCCTGATAAACGATGAGATTGTAGCAATAAACTGTTACCACTTTGGTAATTTTGAATCATGATCCTCATGCAAAAATAACATTACATGAAGCATAAAATATCGTGAAAAGAATTATATTCATAATACAACATGTCAAATGGCAGTATATACACCTCATAAGAGAATGTAGATATATAACATAACATGTGTCTCAAAAAAAGAAAATTGAGACAAAATTACATCACTGATTTGGTAACTTTTGAATCGTAAACCCCATAAAAGGGATATCATAAAATGGATATGTAAATATCCATAAATTTAAGGATAATAATCATAGAATAAATTCATGGGTAGTATATATATACGACATAAAATAAATGAATGGTGAATATTCCATAAGTCTCGTAGAAATAAAAATGAGACTAGAAATCCTCTTACTACTTGAGTAACTTTTGAATCGTGATCCACATGAAAGAATAACTTCAATTGATAATTTTAATATTATGAAATAAATTTAATTAATGATATAACATGTCTTAGGTCAGTATATACATCACGCAACAAGAATAAGTGGTGAATATAACATATATCTCACAGAAATAAAAGTGAGATAAGAAAACTCTTACCTTAAGTCTTGACTTTCTTCATACATGTTCAAACCTCCTGTGTAATAAATATAAGTTTAGTATACATCTAACATAGTACCATATTCTTATATCTCACACCATATATGATTTTATTATGAATTTATATTAACTTTTTATTAACAATTTCATGTTAAGGTTATGTTTCAGGTAATATTTGTTTTGTTTTTCGTATATGTTTTGAATTGTTACTCATGATCCTCTTAGTTAAATCATGATTTACTTATTTCCAAGATATAAAACATGATATAAATATCATATATATTCTTAATATAAATATCTATAAAATATAGTAATATGAAATGGAATACAATGTTCATGGAGACGGTAGGTCATACGTACGCATGAACATTATTTTTGTTTTCTTATCATATTGAAAGAAAGAAATTAAATGACATATATGTATATATATATATACATTATAGTAGCATTATTATGTCATATATATCATATATGTTTACTAATCTCATTCAAAATATATTCCATGTGAAGTGTGAACGAATCACATCTCTTTGAGGAGGCGGTAGTTCACACGTCCAAAAACGAAGTTATCGTATTCTCACAAAATGAAAAGTATGAAGGTATATGTTATATAATAATTAAAAAGGCATAAAGAAGTCATAAATATCATATATATCATATAAAAATAGTATGTCCATCATAATGCACAACCATGAGAGGTGATAAAGGAAAAAAGAACAACATCATTTCACGAGGCGGTAGTCCGCCGTACACATGAATGGTAAGTTCGTTACTCATTTGATGGAAGTGTGTAGGTGTAAATAGAACCCTTATAATAACATCTTATTATATTGAGGATATCGATGTTATTATATAAGCATGGAATAAGAATAACTGAATGGGTGGAGAAAGAAATAAAACAAAAATGCATGTTGGAGAATGTTACCTCTTTTTCGGGTAACTTCTTTTGATTTACACCAAAGGGCTTCCTTGGTTGACTTTATGTCCAAAGTGAGACTTCTAGTATGAGAGAACGGATGTTGAGATATTATTTGGGTAGGATTTGGAAGATCCAAAGTGGCTTGATAGGTGTGAGAAAGGGGAAGAGTGAATGCCTTTTTATAGAGGAGGAGGAGTGGCATTCTTGTAAATACGAAAAGGTAAACACTATTAGGAGGTCTCCCTTATCTCATGTGCTTACAAAATTGACAACTAATAGAGTAAAGTAAAAATATGATCGATTCAAACCTCCACCACACAAAAAGAAGTGCATTTTTATAATTTTGTTCCTTAACTTCTAAGTTTCTCCATTTTTATCATTTTGATTTTTATTAAGGTAACTAGTTTTCTAACTTAAGTAATTTAATCATTAAGACTAAATTAAAGTGAGATTTATTAGACAATATAGACCTAATAAATTCTAAATATGATATCTAATTTACAAAAAATAAATCTCATATGTGTTGAAAATTAATTTTAAAACAAATGCATGTAACGCGCAAAAACAATGTTTTAACCCTAACCGTGCTAACAATATTTTTACTATTTAATGGCCATCACGTTCATTATAAAAGAGATATTGGTCCATGAATATACCATATTTGATATTTATTAACATTTAAAAATCATTTTTCAGAATATAGGATTTTTAGTAAATTTTAAATCTTTTAATAAAATATCATTTATTATAAAATAGCATTAATGTCAATTTTGACATTATTTACTTAATTTAAATTTAAAAATATAAAGACAAAGATGGAATTTGAATCTATTAAGCTCACATTTGTGTAACATGATATATTCATCTAAAAAATAATGAAAGACAATAATTCAATCAATTTACTTCACTTTTAATATTTTTAGTATCATTTATTTTAGTTGAATATTAATTAAATAATTTACCACATTTGGCATTCCTTAAAAAGTTAATCAAACTAATTCATCTCTAAAAAATAAATATAAATTAATATGATGACAATGACTCCTTTACCTTTCAAAATAATGTGTACAACCGAACTAATGTGGTTTTTTGTTCATATTTCAAGGCTTTATAAATGTTAAAGGTTATGAAGGTTCCTTTTTTGTTTTTTTCCTTAACTTATTATATAGGTCACTTTCATAGAATAATATCTCAAAAACTCATAAAAATCAAGACTAAGGTGGTGAGTGTAGAAATATGTCCAGCCAATGGGTGTTGGACAAGTGTTGGGTCATTTACACACCTTATATTCTAAGTTTAATCATTAAGTAAGTTTGTTCTTACCTCAATCACTGTAATTGATTTTAACTGCATTCACTAATCATTATTGTCAAAAATTAAGTTGTTCTTATTAGACTATAAATATTATACTAATTCCAAATACGTATACCCTTTTTCCAAATTCAATTCACAGAAGTGGCTAAAATTAATTTAGAGCTAATCTCACAGACGTGACGAGAAGCAGGTTTTTAAAGTGAAAATGTCCAAAAATTCATTTAGTTTTTATATCTAAATTCAATATAAAAATGATTTTAATGACCTACATTGGATTAATAGATGTACAATTGATATAAATTAACTTTAAAACCAATTCAAAAAATAATTTAACTATATAATTAAATTAGATAAAAATGCGGTTTTCAATTAAAATTCAGTATTTTTCATTATTCATCAAAAAATGAAACTTCTTAGAAAAATACCAAAAAATCACTCAAAGTAAATTTTGATATTCCGCTTTCAAAACTGAAGTTTATTTTTTCAAATAAAATTTATAAAAGTGTCAAAAATTAGATTTAAAATGGATTTTCCATTAAAAACGGTAAAATTACCTTTTAAAAAAATACATCTTTTTATTCATAAAATTGGATTTATTCTTATTTTATGTATATCAAACCTATTGGATGAGTGTCAAAAAAAATTAATTGCATATAATATAGAAATTTTATTAAAAACATTCATCAAAAGTGATTTGTTTAATTTATTGAGATAAAACGTGTTTGTATATAGAAAAATAGTTTTTTTAGAAAAGAAATTTATTTATTTTCAAATAGTTCTTACTTTCATTTCTAACTAACCAAATGAGTTATTTTATACATATTTGTAAACTATATTTTCATAATTTAATTAATCTTATTCATAACTACCATTCCAACAGATAGGTGATAACTGCAATATTTTAATAATATTATTAATAGTATATTATAGTTCGGTAAAACTCAACATTGTGTGTAACACAAGCCAAACATTGTGTTGCGTGTAGCGCAAGCTTAAATTAGTTTTGCATATAATACAAGCCAAACTTAGTGTTTTCATATAAAAAAAGTTATATTCAGTGTTGTGCGAAATGCAAAATATTAAAAAGATTAAATTAATACGAAAAAAAATCATAAAATCTCAGGGTGTTACGGATTACCTTTAAGTAGGTCATCTTTGTAAAGGTAACTCGGGTATTCTAAAGCTTGCATAAAGGTAACTAAGTCACTACCTTTATGTAGACGTTTTTTAAAAATTCATAACCTTTGCGCATGTTTTAAAATACAGCAAAACCTTTATGTATAGGAGTAAGCAATATCATACTCTTACATAGACCAGTTTGCGTAAAGATAATTTGAGGTGACCCTTACGTAGACCGATCTATCACTACAAAAAAAGGCATTTAACAGCACTAGAAAAAAGCATTTATTAGCGCTAAAAAAATACTGATAATCGAAGCGCGGTTAAAAGCCCGAAACTTTTATCAGCATTTTTTTAACACTGTTAAATGTCACTTTTAACAAAAAAAAATTAGCACTGTTAAAGGGGTAAAAAAAATTCAGACACCTATTGTAATGGACCGGACCCCTCCGGTTCATTCCTTTGTTGAAATCGATGTGGTCAACACGACGCGCGTTATAATGATAATTTTAATACTGATGATAACGTAAAAATATGTTAATAATAATGATGATGACATAAATTGTGTGATTAATTAAACTAAAAAGAATAATCATGATAAAATGATTTAATTGGTGTTATTATTATTAATGATGTGAAGTGGGAAGGTGTGTGATCCATTAGACGTTGATAAATGAAACATGCAGTTTTTTTTTATTAATTGAGTAATTGTTGAAATTAAATTTGAATAATAATTATGGCTGTTGTGTTATTAATATTATTCATAATATTAATAATAATGAGAAATTGATGAAATGAGTCATGGTATTTATTGCAAACAATTAAATGAACATGCAAGTGGAAGCACGGTGGTGCGTTCAAAAATTAAAGGTGAGTTCGTTATATTGGGTTTATGAAATTGAATGGTTTTTATTTAATAAATGTGGTTTCAATTTAATCAGTGTGAAATAAAAATAAATAGAATTAAAATAATTAAATTGATGGATGTTACGCGACATTGACATGGCATGGTTGGATTCAGATATCCAACAGGGTGGTTTAACGTGGTCAATGCGACGAGCGTAAATCTTCTTGTTATTAAAAACAATAACGTCGGTGAGTTAATAAAATAAGTTGATGAAATGTTATTGTTATTGAAGAACAATAAATAACAATGATGGCGTAAAACTATATGTGAGAGGTTAATAAAATTAAATGTATTAAAATGGGGTTGAATATGTATGTTATATTAATTTTGTTTTGTCATTTAATTCAATTAAATGAAATGGTTTTGAGTCGCATGGAATGGTTGTGCATAGGTTCTCCCAAAATTGAATTATGAAATTAATAACTTGATCGTATAATAAATATAATAATACAATTAAAAGGAAAATGGTTTTATTTAATAAATTATAATAAATTTTTGGGGAGGCGCATGAGATGGGGAGGGGAGGCGTGAATGCCCCCTTTCCCTTGTATAAATCATTTTTTCTTTTATATAATTTGATTTAATATATCATATATTTTATATAATGTTGATTTAATATATTAAAATAGTAATACAATAATAAAATAAGGGAGTCCCCATGGGGTAAGGGGAGAGATTCACGCCACAAGCCCTTTTGATCAAAATATTAAATTATTATAATAATAATAAAATAATATTATTATTATTTTGGGTGATCAAAACTTAAAAAGTCTATAACTTCTTCATATGGTGTCGGAATGACGAACCGTCAGCGGCAGTGTAATCCTGTAATTAAGACGGTCATTTTAAGACCAGTGATGGATACCTTTTTATGAGTTATGTCTCGGGTCAACGAAACACACATATTAATAAAATTAACGTTTTTTTTAAAACGCGTGGAAACCGCGTGACGTGTCGTGTGTTGACCAGTCAAAACACGTAACGGGTGTACAGTCACACCGTGTATTCATCAATACACGCTGCATATTGTTTTACCTATTCGTAGGCTATATAAGAAAGGGTCGCGGATTATTTCCAGACCAATCGCTTCTTCTTCGCACGACGACACTCTTGGTTGATCAAGAAGTCTTCCTCCTCTAACTTCTTTGTCCGAGCTCCGAATTACGATCCGTCAGCGGCCACAGGATCGTAGCGATGAGACGAAGCTTCTAAGCCCGGACTTGTCACCTTTCCTTCCGACCTTCCTTCTCCAGCTTCCATCCTAGGAGGCGTTTGTCGGGTTTGGCGAAGGCGGAGGACACCGAAGGACGTCGTCGGAAGCGACGTGATCGGGACCTTTTGAGGTAGGGGTTTACCTTCGTCTCTCTTTTTGGTGCAACATGCGGGGTGGGATATTTTTCTTTTGTTCCATGGGATGCAGTTGAACTTTAAATAAAGATAATAACCGGATAAAGAAGGGTTTGGGGTTTTGTGCTGTTTCTATTGCCTTCCAGTTTCTTTATCTTCTGATTGTGATTTTGGATTGAAAGGCATTTATCTACTGAAAATCAAGGTCGTTGGTGGCCTTTGCGTGCGCAATTGATATCTGAATTGTTTGTGGTTGGTTTTGTTAAAACATGGAAAATGGATAAGCACGTAAAGACTGGCAGATTAAATGAGAATGAAAACCTTGTGTGATCACCCCGATTGAACAAAGTTGGAATAATGAACATGTTGGTGGTTTGGTTGTTTTGTGGAAAATGCCTTTATTTATGAAAAGTGTTTTGATTATGAAAAGTGTTTTGAAGTAAAAGGTGTTTTCAAATGCGGAAATGTTTTGTGTGTGGAAAGGGTTTTATGTGTGGAACTTTGAAATAAATGAATGATGGAATGTTGTATGGTTGTGATAATCTCTTGTAAATGAAATGGCATGTGGTTGCTTGCGTTTTACCTAACCTTGGTTGTGGATGGCAGGGATATGTTTGTGAAAGGTTTTGTCTGGATGTTAGTTGCCCAGTAGTAATAATTTGTTAAACCATTGCATGAAACATGAAAACCTAAATGGGGTTGGGGGATGATTGTTTGGTTGTTGATGCATGCTTCGTGGTAGCAGTGCCGAGGCACATGCTCAGTTTCTCTTTTTAAGAAGCCATAGGTTGGGCTGTGTGTTTGGTATATGTATATATATAATTGTATCTTTGTGTTTTGTCGCACCGCACCCATGTCAAGCACCTAGTGCCGAACACTCCCATTTTATGGGAGAGGGTGTTCTCCCTTAGTTACTAGCTCCTTCCTGCTCCTTCCATAGGCTATGATGGCTTGAGGTGACCTTACACCCAAGACTCTTCGGGTAGGTCTCGGAGGCTGTGATGGCTTGAGGCGACCTTTAGCCCAAGACTCTTCGGGCAGGCTTACCGTTCCCAAGAACCTTCGGGATGAGGCCCAGGTGTCTGCGGGCGGGTTAGTGGTTGTGGCCCAGGTGTGTGCGGGCGAGATGCGTGGTTGTGAGGCCCAGGTGTGTGCGGGTGGGATGCGTGGTTTGGCCCAGGTGTGTGCGGGCGGGAAGAGTGTGGTAGCGTCAGGACGTTTGCCATTGGGAAGAGCAGCATCTAATTAAGTGGGAAATGGTGCGGGGTACCCAATACTTTTGTTCTATATATATACTAAACTTATTTGTGTTACTTGGTGAGTGTGACCAGTGAGGCTGGGTGGATAGTTTTTCCTTGTTAGTTTCTGGTTCATCTGTTTTCTCACGGGACCTTAGGGTGTCTCCCCACTTGTGCACGAAAGCTTTAGGTTTCCCTACTGAGTATACTTGTATGCTCACCCTACGTTTACTTTCAGGTTTCCAGGAGGACTACCAGGGTCGTGCGGGACCCTACTAGTCGGGCAGTTGGAGTTGTTGCAGTTGTTGTTCTCTTGTTTTCTTTGGCATTGTACTTTTGAGCTTCCTTGTACTTGTACCTTGTTATAAAAATTGTTTAAACATGCATGTGGGCTTGGTTTGGGTTTATTTATATACACTTGTTCTTTTCCCTTTTTGGTGGTTGACTTGTCCTATTTCCCGATCCAAAATAATAAAAAGGGTAATGTCTCCCATATTTGTGAAAACTCATACCCTTGGTGTTAGTCGCCAACCCGGGGCCTACTGGAGGCGGGACTCGGGGGTCATTATCTCCCTTTCACCATTGTCAGCTCAGGAGGGGCATCTTTGGTGGAAGGGGGTCGTGACACCTATGCACCTAACCCCTTTATCAGCGCTTCCACGGCCCTTTAACAGCGCTTTTAACCCCACCACCCCTTTTATCAATCAACACTTTGCAAATTTCCAGCCTCATCCACGCCTGCATAGATTCGAACCATCCACCTCTCCTTCAAAGATAGAATGTCTTTTCCACTACACCATGTTGTTTTGTTGCATGTTTAATGATATTTTTGTTTATTTATACATATATACATACATAAATATTTGCATATATATTTACATATATTTATATAATTATTTTTAAATACATTTATACAATATATGTGTGTGAGTGATATATATTATATTTATTTAAATATATTATATATTATATTCATTTACATATATTAGATTATAATATATATATATATATATATATATATGTTTATTAATACACACACATATGTATATATAAACATTATAAATATATTTGTATAATGTAAAAAATTGTTAGATATTGTTTTAAAAACATTTTTAGAATATGTATTTATTTAGATATATTAAAATGCACATTTTTACGTAAATATGTTGATATATGTATTTATATGAGTGATTTATTATAAGTAAATATAAGAAAACATTGATATATTTAATTATAAACAAAATTACGTTGTGAAAAACAATAAAATTTAAAAACTATAATATCAATATGAATGTAAGACCTGAAAATAAATTCAGTCCTCACTGAAAAGGGGCAAAAAGACCCCTTTAAACGAGCCTGAAAATTCATCGAATGTTAAAAAATTGGGGTACCTCGACTAAAAACTCGGTTTTGGGGGCCTTTTGGGCCTTTTTTAGCCTCAAAAAATGTAAAAATGGTTTGCATGCATTATCAAGAGTGTAGAGCTCATCGCAAACTTTGATTTGATATGCGATAGAGCTCAAACGGACACTCTGATCAAAAGCTATGGCTCTTTGAAATTCAAGTTATGTTTTCAACTTATTTTAAATCTTTTTTAATTTTTTTTTGTTTTTGTTATCTTCAAATTGGTATTAAATGACTATTACTCGGTAATAATAAGCAATTTATTAATTAAAAACGTTTTTTTAGTTATTTTATAAGTCATTTTCGCTAAATACCTAATATATTAAGTGTAAATGTCTATTTATCTTATCTAAAACATATTTCAAAAAATATATATTATATTTATATCAATATAAATATATTTATATATTAATATATTGTTTTTAATGAAAAATAATTTTTTAAGCATATTTTTATCGATGTTTGTAAAAAAACGTTGATAAAGGGGGGTCTTTATCAACTCTTCTAAAAAAGCGCTGATAAAATCTCCCCATTTATCAATACTTTTTTAAAAGTGCTGATAAAATATCTCATTTATCATCGCTTTTTTAAAAGTACTGATATAGGGTGGGCCTTTATCAGTGCTTGTAAAAAAAGTGATGATAAAGGTGAGTCTTTAACGGCGCTTTTTTAGCGCTATTAAAGACCCCATTTAACAGCGTTTAAAAAACGTTGTTAAAAACCCCTTTTAATGACAGTCTTTTTAGCACTGACAAAGGGGGTCTTTAACAGCGTTTTTAGCTAGCACTGGATAAACTCGGTTTTGTAGTAGTGTATGTAAGGATAAAGCAATGTGACCATTACGCAAACCACTCTGCGTAAGGGTAATGCCTTGGTTACCTTTACGTAACCCAATTGCATAGGGGTAGATTGTTTTTTTATATTTTAAAACAGAATTTGAAAATTTTGAAAGGAATCTTTTTTTCATGATTTCTTCATTTCAAGAAAGAGTTCACAAATCTAAAGCATGGGTTCCCTTTGATACCACCAAAGGGTTTCGAAAAAATCTAATAATGTTTATCAGAAGTCGTGGAAGCGATTTAAACCCCTTATTGAGGATCTCTATGCAAGATAATATAAAACTGCGTATAAAACTAAAATGAAGAAATGTTATAAATGGTATACCTTTATCTGAAGAGCTTATGCGACATCTTCATCTTCATATGTGTTTGACGAAGAGCACATAAGGCAACCGAAAAACATACCCTCTCCATGGTGTGTATCTGTGGTCTGAACAAATCATGTGACGTTCAAATGAGATCTATTTTACCTTCGCGGCATGCTAGTGCCTCGAACACAAAGGAGAAGAATAAAGAGAGTTTTTACGAACACATTAGTTTCTACGAACAATCTTGGATGTTTTTTTATGTGATATAATGATTGACAAAGTTTCAATTAAGTTTAATTGGATTATATTAAAAGTATATTTGGTTTCTCATATACAATTATTAAACATCTTCCATTGCTTTAGTTCTAGAATTTCATTATTTAAATACTTTCCATATCCTTTCAAGTTATTTTATTCTCCCAAGTCCATTAATCTACATAAAGTTTTTTGTTTAGATTAAAAACTCAAATGGGGTGATTATATTCTACTTAAGCATCCTTTGTTGTGCTGCTTGATAAGGGAATCCTTTCCTCTTACTTTAACCTTCATGAGGTATAAGTCAACAATCCAAACTTAACCGTGGTTAAGAACTCGCATTTAGTGGTGATGTAATGGCTAGGTTACTCCGGTGGGAAGGAAATGATTTGATTCTGAATTTTTGTGGTTTTTAGTGCTTGCATATTCTCATCCTTTAGAAACATTAGTTTTTTCATAAAATACACTTTTCCTCAAATGTTCTCAAACATTGTTTTAAACAAAACTTAATGTTTAAGAACTATAAAATATTTCATCTTCGTTAAGTACTGACATTAATTTGGTCTCATTCGGGGTTTCATGCAATAAACATATATTGTTACTAGCAATCAATAAGACACTAACATGTAAAATTAGAAAAATATGTTTACTCACATTGAACTTATGGTATACACAGTCATCAACCACATTCATTTCAAATCCAAACAAAGTAATAATTTGATGAAACTTATGATACCATTAATGAGAAGCTTGTTTAAGCCCATAGATTGAAATCTTAAATTTGTAAATCATTCTCTTTGGATCACCTGATACAAAAGTTTTTGGTTGTACTATATAAATCATTTCATCAATATCATCATTGAGAAACGCAACCAAGTACAACCGGATTTGTCCAAAGCAGAAAAAGAAATCAAATTCTGTCAGTACTACAAAAGTCACCTTTAATATCAAATAAAAACTAGTCTAATAATAATCAAAAAGTCCTCACAACTTCAACCAGAAATGAATTGAAATTGCCCGCAAAGATGAATCTTTCAGCATCACTTACTTTCGACTCATCAGACAACCCTGCATAGACACTTTAGTAGCACCACAACGTTTTTCAAGATTATTTAGAAACTCCTTGGAATCTCTACTATCAGGCATAACACTCCTGATGTTTCTGGGTTGCATGGGTCTTATCCTTACATTAAGAATGGGATGTCCCAACTATATATGAAAGATCCTCTGTGGATAAAAGAGATTTAGAGAAGTGATACTTTTATCCGTAATCTATAATTTATCTCTTATCGGGAGTTTTTTTTCATATGCTTGGAGAAAGATTCCTTCATATAAATTATAAATAAAATTTCTAATACAAATCAATATCATGCGATTTCATAAACAAATATCTTAAATTCACATGCTTTTCGATTTCAACATAGATAAAAATTACAAGACTTGTCAAATAATTTTAATCAAAATAAACTCTTTAGACATATCACAAATCAATTGTTAAGTCCCAGAACCTCGTGTAAATCGTTATACTGATGAAAATGGATTAAACAAAATTAAAAGCGAGCGTATTTGAATCCATGATGAATCGAAGATTTCTAAGGGTGGGTTTCCAGGTACGGAGTCAACATTTGCTCTGAAGATAGAGCAAGCAAACAAACAACTAAGAGTTGATTCAGGACCACAGCCCCTTTGTTTACCTTTATATACTAGGTTAAATTAGGGCCTCATAAACCCTATATAATTTAGTATTGGTCTTCTATACATTTATGACTCATACCTAATAAAAGTTTTAAGACATTAACCACGGATTTATTGGTCTTAACAAACTGAAAATCCATAATATAATTATTTTAAAATGTAAACCCATAATAATTATGATTAGATTAAAAAATCTAACAGTGAGAACTCTCACACCTTGGTTGTAACCCACATTGGGTAGACAAAGTAAATTATTGTGCCTTTATGTGTGTGTTTACCCTATATCATTTAAATGAGAATATGTTGGTCTACACAAACAAATAAAACAAGATCTTGTAACAAACTAAATATTCAGTGAAAAGGAATGGAAAGAAGTTGGACCTAATTCACCCACCTCAGGTAATTTGGTATATCAGACAGTACCATTTTGCTAGTAACAATTGATATTAGAGACCTGGTTACATGACCTATTTTATTGTCTCCTGCCTGTGGTTTGAGTTTTTGTGCATAATGAATGCATTTAGGAATCACAATGAGATGCCATTATATTTGATGGAAAGAACTTCCTACTATGGAGCAGTAGAATGAGACGTCATTTGAGATCACTTGGAATGGAGGTGTTCATTGTTACTATGTATAAAATGTTTGAGTTAGTGTCCTATGACCAACTGTCTGTACTTTGATTACATGTATATTTGATTATTTAAATATTAATAAAACATCTTATTACATATTGATCATTGTTTTGCATGACTTTAATTTAATAATGTCCTAAGGTATCCATCGCATTAATAAGGTCATGGCAGTTCCCTATTGTGATGAGAACCTTGAATTGCTATAACGATATTATTAAATATAGTTCAACAGTCAGATAACGTTCTATGATGGGGCACATAGAATGTGACTATCAGGTGTGTGTATACTCGTAAGCAGATGAAGCTTCTCATGAAGTTCGCACTTAGTAATCTCTATGATGGAAGAATATGAGAACATATCTTCATGTTTTGGTGTCATCAGATATTCCTATCTGTGAGAGTGTGTAATTGTTTTTAGACTTTAAGATTATCATTAATGAATGTCATGACTCGTGCACTTAGATTTGATGACAAAAACCGCAACGCCAAATGTTCGCGGTGAGGTCGGATACGTTGGCCAAGTCACGATTGACATGTTATTAATGGATAAGTCGATGAAAGATTTGTCACTTCCATCTTTATAGAAGTTAATATATTGACCATTTGATTGGAATAGAACTGTCACATTAAATTTCATGGTCATGGTGTAACGACGTGATTATTTCATATGGTCAAAGAAAGACGTATTAAGCATATAGGTTGATAACACGAATGTGCAACCTGCTTGATGAGATATTGTGACAAATGGATTATACTACACAACAGGCATTCGTATGTGGTTCTTTCTCGTAGGAGTTTTGACCTTTTGCTAAACATTAATCTTGAACTTCAGACAGGTCCACCTAATGTCAATGAGAAAGAATCCTAAAGGGTCACACACTAAAAGTTTTCATTGATCTCAATTAAATTCTATTTAAATTTAATTAATGAAATAAATATTATTTGCAAAACCAAAGAATAATTTTATTCATGTTTTATGGATCACAAATATTTATTAATGAATGAAATATTTCATTAAATATTTATTTGGGTATTCAATAAATGTCAGAGTTCGAATGGACCAAGACCGCGGACGGTGATAAATATTAATTTACAAAACGATAAAATAATATTTATTATTACACAAGTTAGAATACACGCCATAAAAAATTATTATTATTATTATTATTATTTTGGCATGAGGTTTATTAAAGATTATTATAATATTTAAGGGTCAATACACAATTAAATAATATTTTACCCTAAATCCTAACTTTATAAATAGATGACTATGTCAATTGTGTAGAGTTAATCGAATATTTATAATAGAGAATCGTTACGTACAACAGACTTCTCTCTCACGAATTCATCCTCTCTTCCTTTCAAGAACGAGAAGAAATCATTTATGCTCGAAGGTTTTTGAAACGATCAAGATGAACAACGCAAGACATTTGATTCACCGCGCTAGCACCCGAAAATCAATTGGCATTGCTCAAAGATCAAAGGAGCACGTGTGAATCACCGCTAGAGAGATTCTATGCTTGAATCCTTGCAACATAATAGAGATAAAGTTATCAATATACTTGATAAATCTTTAACCTAATTTAAAATCTTTTTAAAATGAATGGATAACATGAAGGAGAGTCCTCAACATTCTCATACTTGGTAGGACGATCAAATAAATCTTTAATCAAATTACCTTTAGAGGGATCAAACCCCCTTCAGCTTTGATGCAACCTTGACATAAGGCTTAAGGGCATCCTTCACGAAAGCTCAGATGGTCACTGCCCTCCTAATACCAAAACAATTGTCACGACCCGTCCCCTGGGCTCCGTGTCGTGACTACCCCAAGCTCGTCTTCCATAGGCTAGGGGTTGCCGACTAGCACCGAAAAGGCGTATCCCTATGACGGGAAGACATTGCCTTTAAACCTACGCAAACACAATCCAAGAACACAACAAGAAGCAACCACGAAGTAAACTGTTGTAGTAAAAAAGTGTGCTGAAAGTAAAGGGGTCGGTATACAAGTACAACTGAAAAGTACAAGTACAACTGAAAAGTACAAGTACAACTGAAAAGTACAAGTACAACTGAAAAGTACAAGTACAACTGAAATGAGAAAACAACTCCTGAATCGTCCACCGAGGATCCTACCTGAAGGGTAGGTACAACTCACGATCAATAGTCAATGCGTCACGTCACATCAAAAGGTTCACCTCTGAGCACCGTCCAGTCCTGGCTCCCTCAGCCTCGATCAACGTTGTTTGTTGTCTGCACAAGACACAACAAGGTGCGAGTGTAGTCCGTGCAGAAATGAGTATAACAATACTCAGTAGGGACCCTGAGACCCCCGAAGATCTCTCAGAGTTCCACAAAGGAAAAACCAAAAAGCAAGGCCTCAATCACAAAGCACGAAGAAGTCATCAACTCTACTTAGGTATATGCTCATACATATACCTAAGTTATCAAAATATAATCGTCTCATACATGAGAAAACATAAGGCTCCAACCTTTAAGCCATTTGCACAACTGATCCACGAGAAAAGAATACCACAAAGGTAACACCACGAAGGTAAAAGTACCAGAAAGGTAACACCACGAAGGTAACACCACAAAGATAAAAGTGCCACAAAGGTAACACCACGAAAGTAAAAGTACCACAAAGGTAAGGACTCAGCTCACACCAGGTATATAACTTAAGTACAGAAGTACAGATGATTAGTCGTAAATCTATATCACCTTATTCTGTCGAGAGGCTCTGCTGGTGACCCACACAGGATCGATAGATGCTGACCCACACAGGATCGATAGATGCTGACCCACAGGATCGTTAGGCGCTGACCCACACAGGATCGATGAATACTGACCCACACAGGATCGCTAAGCGTTGACCCACACAGGATCGATAGATGCGGACCCACATAAGATAGATGTTCTTTCTTCACGTTACAGTCAGCCACTAGATTCTCGCACTAAGCACGCTTGATTCCAGGAATCTGCTACTCAAGTCATCGGTCGTACCTCAACCGCTACGAAGTTCCACAAAGAAGTATTCCAAAGGACCGTCATGTTGTAAGGGTTCCAACGCGACAAACGGCGCGTCAATCGGACACCCGGTCTGTGACTTATAAGCGTTTTAGTATCGGTCTGTGGTCGGGGTGGACCACCTAGAGGTGGTGGCGGTAGAACCTCGAATCGCCGCCCACCGCCTGCTGCACGGCCAACTCCTCTGCCACGTCTGTCGCCCTGCGAACCTCCTCGCTCAAACCTCTGTCTCTGCCTCGGCGGTCCCTCGACCATCTCCTGGTCGTCCGTACGGCAGGTCGGGCAGTCGCGAGCCATGTGACCATGCCCGCCGCACGAGTAGCATTATCTGCTCCTCATCTGTCCTCCTCTGTCCTGTGAGCCCCTCACCACCGACCATGTATCCTGAGGTCGTCCACCAGAAGGTCTGGCCCGTTTGGGCCCATGTATCATTCGTCTACTATCTGCTACAGATGACTCTGCTACCTGGCGTCCGGTGGTGGCTCTCGATGTCGGTGTCTGCTCGGCTAGGAAGCTCTCCACCAAAAGCGTTCGCTCTAGCACCCCTGCCTGCGTCGGAATGTTGAGCGATATCATCGATGCTCTGATCTCCCATCGGATACCCTGCTCAAAGGTCCAGGCCCTGAAGAAAGGGTCTCGTACCATGTCAGTGGAGTAGCGGGAGAGATCAGTGAACCTCGTAGAATACTGGGTCACGGTCATGTTGCCCTGCTGTAAGTGCAGCAGCTCCTGTATACACACTGAGCGTACAGTCGCTAGGACGAACTCTACCCTTAAAAGGCCCTTGAAGTCCGCCCGGGTGAGGATCGCCTCGTCGTATATCTGGAGTGTCAGACTCCATCATCTCTCAGCTGCTCCCTGGAAGAGACTAGCAGCTAAGATCACCATCAGATCAGCTGGTGTCCCAACTAAGCGAAAAACTCTGGCCACATCCTCCAGCCAGTCCTCGGCCGCCTGTGGATCCGTCTCGCCTCGAAACCTCGGAGGCCTCTGTCGCTGAAACTCGTGCAACGCGCTCAGTCAGTGTGCACCCTCTGCTGGTGGGGCTGGTGAGGCTGGTGGCATATGCTGCCCAACGAGTGGTGGTGCTACCGAAGCAACCTACTATCGTCGTAAGAGGGCCCTGCACCGAAGCATCATCGCTCGGTGGGTCGTCATCGTGTACTCTCTCGGGAATCCCGGCTGGCTGTCTATGTGGTGGCATCCTAAAAGAAAACAGATGCGTCACGGTCAATAAGTTATACCTGATGAGCTGGCTCAAAGAGATCATAAGAGAAAAGGAAAAAAACTTTCCAAAAATACACGCAATCAATGTTTTCGTGCACTGAGTCGGAAATCAGAATTCTCTCATGTATCAATACGTCGGTCGCCGCACCAACACTGGATTCCTCAAACTAAAAACCACACTCATAACACTTAACACTATTGCCACATTGAAAAGATCAAAGCCTTAATTCTTCGGTAAACTGACTCCTCTAATACTACTTTGTCACGACCCGTCCCCCGGGGCCCGCGACGTGACTACCCCAAACCCACCTTCCATAGGTCAGGGGTTGGCAACTAGCACCGAAAAGGCGTATCCCTATAACGGGAAGACATTGTCTTTAAACCTGTGCAAACACAATCCAAGAATACAACAAGAAGCAACCACAAAGTAAACTGTTGTAGTAAAAAGGTGTGGTGAAAGTAAAAGGACCGATATACAAGCTCAATCGAAAAGTACAAGTACAACTGAAAAGAGAACACAACTCCTGAATCGTCCATCAAGGATCCTACCAGAGGGGTAGGTACAGCTCACGATCAATAGTCACTGTGTCACATCACGTCAAACGGTCCACCTCTGAGCATCGTCCAATCCTGGCTCCATCAGCCTCGATCAAACGTTGTCCGTCGTCTGCACAAGACACGACAAGGTGTGGGCGTAGCCCGTGCAGGGGTGAGTATAACAATACTCAGTAGGGACCCCGAGACCCCCGAAGGTCTCCCGGAGTTCCACAAAGGAAAAACCACAAAGCAAGATCTCAATCACAAAGCACGAAACAGTCATCAACCCTACTTAGGTATATGCTCATACATATACCTAAGTTATCAAAATATACTCGTCTCATACATAAGAAAACATAAGGCTCCAACCTTCAAGTCATTTGCACAACTGATCCATGAGGAAAGAATATCACAAAGGTAGCACCACAAAGGTAACACCACAAAGGTAAAAGTACCACAAAGGTAACACCACGAAGATAACACCGCAAAGGTAACATCACGAAGATAAAAATGTCACAAAGGTAACACCACGAACCTAAAAGTACCACAAAGGTAAGGACTCAGCTCACACCAGGTATATAACTTAAGTACAGAAGTACAGATGATTAGTCGTAAATCTAGATCATCTTATTCTGTCGAGAGGCTCTGTTGCTGACCCACACAGGATCGCTAAGTGTTGACCCACACAGTATCGATGGATATTGACCCACACAGGATCGCTAAACACTGACCCACACAGGATCGATAGATGCGGACCCACATAGGATCGATGTTCTTTTTTCACGTTACAGCCGGCCACTAGATTCCCGCACTAAGCACACCTGATTCCGGAAATCCGCTCCTCAAGTCATCGGTCATACCTCAACCGCCACGAAGTTCCACAAAAAAAGTATCACAAAGGGCCGCCATATTGTAAGGGTACCAACGCGACAGACGGCGCGTCAATCGGACGTCTGGTCTTTGACTTATAAGCGTTTTAGTACCGCGGGTCCGGTTGGATTCGGATTCGATCAAACCCGATCGTACTCCAACTTTTTCCAAAACTCAAGTGGAGTATACCAAAAGGACCGTCTCGTTCCAAGGATTTCAGCGCCGCAGACAGTTCATCAAACGGACATCCAGTTCACAAGTTATGGCCCTTTAAGCGAAACTGGGTCTGGTTTGGTCTGGGTCCGGTCTGACCCGGTCTGAGCCGACCCGGTCCAGGTCTGACTCGGCCCAACCCGAACAAGCCTGGGCCAGTCGCGGCGGGCTCAGCCCGCTGGGCCGCGAACCGGCTCAGCCGCTAGAGCGGGGGCCGCCCTAGCTGGCACGGGGGGGGGGGGGGGGCGTTACCCCCGTTCGGAATTGGAACGGCGGCGCCACAAGGCGCCGCCAGGTCGCTCGCGGGACCCGTAGGGATCGGGTCTCTGCCCTCCGTCACGGCTTCCGAGCCAGGGCCATCTCCTCCAGCGACGCGTCGTTGCGCGCCGCTCTACGCGTCTGTTGCGGCAGATGAGTCGCACCCCCCTTCTCCGACGGCGCGCGAGGGCACGCCGCCCTCCCTTCGGCGGTCAGTCGCTGCTGGCCGTCGCGGCTAAATGTCGCGGCCATCTTTGTTGGTGGCGCACGACGGCACGCCATCACCGCCTTCGCGATCGGCCGGTGCTGGTCGCCGCCATCATCTCCTCCGCCGATGTCGGTTGTCGACGATCTTCTGCGGGTCACCAGGTGAGCTCCGGTGGCCCGTTTTTCCATCCGAAGGTGCCAACAGACTCCCTGGGGCGCCCTCTTCGTCGTTAAACCCACCGTTCCAGGTTTTGTCCAACCTGGATGAATCGCTCGCGAAGAACACGTCAAATTTCAACAAAAGGCGGAGAGTCTGAGCCTTGTTAGTTTGGCCCGTGCCCTCCGTGTTAGCTTGATAGCAAGAGGGTAGTATACTGATTCAACAACTCTTGAATTTAGACAAGAAATAAACCCTACCTCAAGATCGTTGGAGAACGTCTGCATTTGAGGAAGAGTCGGTATTCGTCAGTTCGTGATTCGGTGGCGCTCGTCACCATTTGCCAAAACCGATTTCGTCCTCCAAGTGGTTGGCGTCACGGTATTTCACCAGAACTTCGTCGTTTGGTGAAGTTGTGTCAATACTATTCCCCAAACTCCATATAAATAGGAGGGGGAAGAGATGGGTAACGGTGTTGGGAATTTATGAGGTTCATTTAATAATGAACTTTCCTAATTCCAACGGCACGGTTACAAACTTTGAGGAGTCAAGTCAATTAATTGCTTGACATGTCATTGGCCTGCCACTGCCACTCGTCTGTTGGAGGAAAAGAAAAGAGAGAAATAAAATAACTTTGTTATTTAATTATTCTTTTAAAAGTACAAAATCTATCTTTTTTTCCCGACCTACTGCGGTCGAAGTGAACCCTTAAGTGACTTCTGGCATTGCGGATTCAACGGTGCCCTCAGATTTTTAATCCGATTATCGATTCAAAAGTTAGAAAACGCAGATCGCGCGTTTACTGAAAGTACCTTAAAAAAGTTCAGAAATTCATTTCGGGCACACCAGACTTCGGAATCACGCGTCGTCAATTTTCGCAGACTCATAATAATTTCATATAATTAAAAAAATACATGGAAAATCTGAATCTTTACAATAATCCTTTGTTTTGGAGAAAGAGACACTCTCATCACTCAGGGATAAGCAACTATCTTTGTAACCCACAACATTTGTAATCGCCAAAGCAATACCATATTGAAAACCAGAAGAAGCATCCATAGGTCATCACAAATAGATCATGTTCAATAGAAACCACCTTGCCCAAGCATACATGGACCAAAAACACCCGAATTTGTGTGAACATCCAAGGTCGAAGCAACACCTAATTTAGATCCAGATGTATTAGATGAAATCAAAAATGCACAACTTGCAATCTTTATAATCAGGAACAAGCAACATAGGAATCAGAATGACAATCATACCAACAGCTTGCTTGGCCGCGAGGATTCGATGGTTCATCCTTCTCGAAGAGCCAAGATTTTCTACAACTGCAGAGTTGGGATCGTGCCTTAGCTTATCCACTAAAAACTCCAACGAAGCCTCCCTTGCTTGGCTTAGGGGTGGTTAACAAGCCTAAGGCTAGCAAGTCAGTCCCGCTAGGCCAAATTTAAAATGTGGGCATAACTAAAAAAGACTCATTTTAAACAAACTTAAATTAATCAACAGAAAAACCCTACAGCCTGAAGTAGACCGACTTCAACAAATGCGAGCAAACATGCAAGTCAATAATTTTCTCCTTTTTTATCATTTTCTTCCTCTATGAAGCCGCGATAAAGCACACCACTTCCAACAATGATAGATAGTTGCTCTAAGAAAATGAACAATGCTCATTTTGTCAGACTCTTTGGAAGTGAAACCCTACCAAAAACAAGGCTGCTCAAAAATCCTTTGCATTTCAACAAAAACCCCAAATCATCGGTATCCAAAAGGAATCATCATAGCCAACCAGAAAATGAACAATGGTCATTCTGTCGGACTCTCTGGAAGTGAAACCCTACCAAAAACAAGGCTGCTCAAAAATCCTTTGCACTTCAACGAATCAGTGTTTGGAGAAAACCCCAAATCATCAGTATTCAAAAGGAATCATCATAGCCAGCCAGAAAATGAACAATGGTCATTCTGTCGGACTCTCTAGAAGTGAAACCCTACCAAAAACAAGGCTGCTCAGAAATCCTTTGCATTTCAACGAATCAATGTTTGGAGAAAACCCCAAATCATCAGTATTCAGAAGGAATCATCATAGCCAACCAGAAAAATAAATGAAAAAAGGGAAAATGATAAATTAGACCCAAACTGGATTTCATTCCAATGAAGGGTATGTCAGTTACAAATACATCCAAAAAAACAACAAAGTCCTTTGTAGGTCCTCAAGTGTCATTTTTCAAAGAACAAATTGAAATGCTCATCAACACCAAATGGATCAATTGAGAAGGAACCAGAAGTGTAGGCACATGAAGAAACACACTTCACTCTAATTTAAACACCGACTTGCATGAAAAAATGTAGTGATTAAAAAACAGAGACTTGCGAGAGTCAATTCTTATATCAAAACCTGGAAACCTCAAATTTCTATATACAAACGACATACACAAAAGGCAAGTGCACCGATGCCATGGCTTATTTCTTCTTGTCTCCAACTCATGCCGACCTGAACAAGGAAAACCCAAGAAAATGTTAAAGGAGAATGAGGTCTCGGCTAGTTCATGATGAAAGCTTGTTCAAGGGGTAACTCGACAAGGGATCATTTGTGATCTTGCTCATCTATATTTTACTAGGATACTATTCAATCAGGTAGATGACAATACTAGGAGAAGATATCAGCCATTAGAAACATGGTTGTTGAATTATAAATCAGGAGTATAACTTCATTTGGATCTAAACTCTTTGCAGGTTTGCAAATGGAAATTAAAAAACATGGAAGGCCTCAACAGTTGCAACTACCTCAACCTACGGAGCACATTAGCCATCTCTTGTTCGCTTTTTCTTTGCTATCGTGAGGACCCATCTTTCCTTTTGCCACCTTCAAGCATAGTTATTTACGACGCATGACACACAATGACGGCACGGGCCACCCGGTGCAAAAGTACGACGCGTGACAATATTAACTTACAGGGCACAAAAAAAGTGTATATATATCAACAATAAAAAATAATAAATAATACAATAAATACATAAATATGAAAGATTTATGTTAACAATTCATATTTCACACATCAAAAATCAAATGAAGTCAACAATAACACCAAAAATTAAATGTTAAAAACCATATATCTCAAAAAATCATATATCAAAATTCCTAAAATATATTAAAAACCATATATCTCAAAAAATCAAGTTGGGTCTTTCATTGCATTGCCTTAGACATTTTGAAATAAATGACAATTCAGAAAATATATAAAACAAACAATTAAATATTAAAAACCATACATCTCAAAAAAACAATAAACAAAAAAATATAAAAACAAAATATAAAAAAAAATAGGAAGAAAACATGGCAGTAAAAATAACAGGAGTAACTCAAAAAAAATAAGGGGCAAGCAACATAAATAAAATTGAATTAAAAACAAAAAAAAGTTAATGGTTCACACGAAAGGTGCGCCTGTCCTGGACACCATCGCATATCTAAGTCGTGGCGGTCGAGGGAGCTCGGTTGGGTCGTGGTCGGCTGGGTCACGGCGGTCAAGGAATCTTTGTCGGGTCGTGGCGGTCGATGTGGTCTGACACCGGTTAGGTCCCTGCGCTCACAGGAAGAGTAGACTGTTGCGTAGCGTCGGAAGGGGAGGTCGTTGTTTGACCTCAAAAGAGGTATTTTCAATCGTGACGTACAGGTTAAAAAAAACAAAGAAATAAAAAAATAAGACACAATGGTGCACGTTGCGCCATGGCGCACGCCATGGTTAGCCATCTCAGATGAGTCATGGCGAAGCCATGGCACGTCACACCACTATCTGACGCTAGGCATGGTGCAATGGCACGCACCATTAATAACTATGCCTTCAAGGCACGCTTGTCATTTCCAACTTTAAGAAGCTCATTGATTCACTTGTCATCAGGAGCAAATCCAGCAACCTCCCTGATCAGAGACCTCACGAAATGGACTCTTTTACTTGTTCACTGGTTTTCCATGGTTTGGTACAAAAATCAATTGATCTGATACAATGGATATTTCACCAGCACTGCTGAATATTTGGCAAGATGGGTTGCATAAAGAGCAACTTACACCACTTCTACCACGAGGGCGTGAAGCAAATTCCTTCGTTACAATATGGCCCTTGTTCAGACCCACAAAGAGGCCAGTATTTGGTTGTTTTGAAACCATCACCTGATGAAGTGAACATTGGCTAGGTAAAAACATATTCATCTTTTAATCCATATTACAACATGAATGGTTAAATCAATAACAGAACAGAAATATCAGCAGCTTTAATAGAACTATAACGTGATACTAGATATGATAGCGTCCCTGCAAATCTAAAGCAGAGCACTGTAGAAGATCGCTCTGTAAATTCATGAGAAAACATGAATTGTGAATAGGAAGGCGGAACCCGATTTAAGCAACACTCTCAAAAACACACAGAGCCCTTCTGACTAAACATTGGGTACCAATACCGTCGTGAGGCACGTGTGTGTGGGTCAACTAATGACTGTTGAATTTTATTTTGGTAATTATCCAATTTATCATCGGAAATCTTTAATTTAGAAATCCTTTTGTAGTTTCAAAATGAAACGCTGGAAAACAGATCCAAGGAATGGGTAGACATCCCAGATCATATATCAGCATTTCGAATCTAAAAACCGCTGAACAGTAATCAGTACAAAAAAAGCCATACAGAATAAACACAGTGCTTGGAGCAGGGGAAGTGGAGAACCTAAAGGCTCGGGGAAAGAGAGATGGGAACTGAACCTTATGAAACGCGAATCCATGTCAAAATCGGGCTGACCTCGCTGAGACTGAAGTACGGAAAACCACGCCTCGTGAAGGCGCAGGAACTAGGGTTTCGCCGGACGGCGGGGTTTACATATGCGGGTGCACGCTCGGCACTGTCTCCACACCCCGGTATTGATGTGTAAATATTGGTGTGTAATTTCGGCCCGAACAACCCGATGAGGCGGCCCGAGCCCGGCCTCGGGCCGGCCCAAACCATCGGGCCGGGCCGGGATTTTTTGGGCCGGGTCGGGTTTTTTCAAATCGGGTCTTGGTGACCTTTTATTATTTTCAAAATAATTGTCTCTTAATTTTTTTTATTTAAATATTTTTATAACATTTATTTAAAACGTTTCTTTACATTTATTTTTAAATGCATGTTTTTTGTAAAAACGTTTATTTTATTTTTTATTAACATTTTACAGTGGGTGAATATGTTTTTTGTCTATATATATATTATTTGCAAATTGTAAAAAAAATAATGAGGGGTGCGCAGCTACCGTGGTGGGTGAGTTTAAAGGCTTATTATTTAAACGTTTTTCTAACATTTATGTAAAACATTTTTTACATTTATTTTTTTAACTTATTTATAATTTTTAAGCGTTTGTTAGTATTTTTTATTTAAACATTTTTATTGAAACTGTTTTTTTAACATATTTTTAAAACGTTTTTTTGCATTTATTTTTAAATGATTAATTTAAAACATTTTTAATTTTTTTTAAACGCATGCTTTTTACAAGTATTTTTTTTAAGACATTTAACTTTTTTTCACATTTTAATGTAAAAAGTATTTTTTAAGTGTTTATTTTAAAAAAAATTAATTTAAATGTTTGTTTTAAAAACTTTTTAAACATTTTTATTTCAACCATTTTTTAACACTTGTTTAAAACGTTTTTTTACATTTATTTTTAGACGTTTAATTTAAAAAGTTTTTTTGAACGCATATTTTTTACATGTATTTTTTTTAAACATTTTACAGTGGGTGAATATGTTATTTTTTTTATATAGATTTATACATGTCTGTGAATTTATATATATTATATACAAATTAAAAAAATAATAATGAGTTATTGGGGGGTGCGTAACAGTGAGTGGTTAGTTTAAAGTGTTGTTATTTAAATGTTTTTTATCATTTATTTAAAACGTTTTTTTTACATTTATTTTTTTAACTTAAGTATTTTTTAGCATTTGTTTAATTTAAAACATTTTTTTAAACGTTTTTTAATTTTTTTGCAGGGCAGGCTTGACCCGGCCCTGTCTGGACTGAAATTACACTCTTAGCGGGTGCGCAGCAGTGGGTGAGTTAATTTTTTTCTAAATAAATTTATATGTGTATATATAGTATATATAATATATGAAAGTTTTATCATATTTAAAAAATAATAATGAGGTTGAGGGTGTGCGAATATCATTTAGTGAGTAGTTATTTTTTGTTAATATATAATAAGTTATTATATATATATATATATATATATATATTATATTAGAAAATTGTAAAAAAATAATTAGAGAGTGTGCGCGAACATCATTGGGTGAGTTAATGGTTTTGTTTATATATATATATATTGGGGGTGTGCGCAAACATCATTGGATGAGTTATTTTTTTTTCTAAATAGATTTATATATGTATAGTATATATAATTTATGCATGTTGCAACGTACTTAAAAAAATTAATGAAGTTGAGAGACTTGCACGAACATCATTAGGTGAGTGTGTTATTTTTTTATTAATATACAACAAGTTACTATATATATATAATATTAAATCATATAAATACATACATATATTATTAATGGATTTTTAAAAACTACACTTAATTGATGTATATTATTAATGGCTTTGTTTATATATATACACTATTATATTAAATCATCTATATATATATATATATATATATTAATAGCTTTGTTTATATACATATATATTATATTATATCATATACATATACATATACACACACACATATATATATTATCAATGGATTTTTAAAAACCATACTTATTTTTTTATTAATATACAACAAGTTATTATATATATATAATATTAAATCATTGATATATATAGATATATATTAATAGCTTTGTTTATATATATATATATTATATTAAATCATATACATATACATATACATATACATATACATATATGTATATATTATTAATGGATTTTTAAAAACCACACTTAATTGATATATATTATTAATGACTTTGTTTATACATATACACTATTATATTAAATCATTGATATATATATATATATATTTATTAATAGCTTTGTTTATATATATATATATATATTAAATCATATACATACACACACACACACACACACACACACACACACACACACATATATTATTAATGAATTTTTAAAAACCACACTTAATTGATACATATTATTAATGGCTTTGTTTATATATATAAACTATTATATATATAATTATATATCGTTGTATATATATATTTATACACACATTATAATTATATATAATAATAATTATATGTATATATATAATATCATTTTTTGTTAATATATAATGATATATGAAGATATAGATAGAAACACACACACACACACACACACATATAGATACATATATAGATAAATATAAATGTATAAAGATAAATGTCTATATAGAGAGATATATAGGTAGATATATATATAGATGTATGTATATATGTATGTATATATACAGATATATAAAGAGATATATGTATATAGAGCTAGAGATATATATATTAATATATATATATATATGTATAGATATATATATAGATAGAGATATATAGATATAAAGATATATATACATAGATATATGTATATATAGATAGATATATACATATAGATATTGAGATATATATATATATATATATAAATAGATCTATATATATACATATATCTATATATAAATATAGATATATATATATATATATATAGATATATGTATATAGAGATAGATATATCCAGATATATATATATATATATATAGATATAGATATAGATATACATACATATACATATATAGATATATATATATATATATATAAATATATCCATATATACATAGACCTGTGATTAATTTACAGGCGCAGCCTTGGGAGCTTGAGGTAGGGGGATCAAATCCCCCTACCTGCAGTTCCCCGTTATATTTTCTACAGCAGGCGGGCCAGCGGGTCGGGCTTCGCGCGGGCCGGGCTTTTTCGGGCCGGCCCGGCCTGGCCCGCGGGTCGGCCCGAAAAGGCCCAGGCCCGACCCGCAGAACCTACGGCCCGAGCCCGGCCTGGCCCGATGCGGGCTTTGCCGGGCCGGGCCGCTCGGGCTTTCGGGACGGGCCTATCGAGCTTTCGGGCCGCCGGGCCAAAATTACACCCTTAGGTAAATAGAAAGTAAAATGATCTATCAAATTGTTTATACATCTATGTTTATATTAAAATAACTTGTTTTTTTATAAAATTTAAGAAACCATTTTGAACTTGAGTTTTTTTTTTTTTACAAAATGGTTAACTAAAAATGAAATAAAAATAACTCGATGGTTAAGTCGGATTGAAAACTGCAATCGAAAGAAATAAAAACGAATGTTTTGCTCGCAGAGGTCTTTGCTAATGGAGGGTTTTGTTCGCAGAGATCTTTGCTCGTGGAGGTTTAGGCTCGCCCAGGTCTGTCTGTGGAGGTCATCTGCGAACCAACGAGACAATGGAGAACGAATTGGTATCTCAATGGCAACACCTCTATCTTCTGAAAAAGGAAAAATCTCGTACAATAGAAACAAGGAATGAATACTCCTTTTTGGTTCGTCGTATGAATCTTCTTACTATAGGTAAATCTATCTCAAATCAGCCTGTCAATTTGTCTACCCTGAAGAACACATTGCAATCAAACGGTGTTTGGATGACGTAATCGTCATATGTGAGATCGGATCTGAACGTCTCATTTTTTAGTTCTTCAACAAAAAAGGCAAACATAACGTCCTTCTCGGAAGGCTTTGGTCCTTCAACAACCAACTGATCATGATAAAACATCTGAAAACCTATTGGGCCAGATTTGAGTGCATCACGAGAGAAACTGGATCGTGCGTCGATGACTTCACGGATTGAGATCGATCAGACCCTATTCTATGGGGACCTTTCACACAGATAGGGATCTCAATTGTGGTTGTTTGCTCTCTCATAAGGGGTACCTTTCTATCAACAGAGAATTCAAAAACTTGGATTGGGTTTGAGTATGAAAAGATGGTGGTTTTCTGTTTCTTCTATGGACGCATCAGACACACGAAGGAGTGCACCTCAAAGACAACCGATGAAGAAGGTAATGTTGTCATGCACTATAACCCCTAGCTCAGTGCTAAAAATATTGGGGAAAAGTTTGTTCCGGAATCTAAAAAATATAAGGATAAATAGAAACTTGCCAAGGCCCTAATCAAGCACACCGCCAACGACCATGAAAGGACTGTTTTACTAGGGTCATTGCGATTTCCTACAGACTACGACGATACAGTTCACCCAAAGGAAGCGGGAAACCCAACCCCTCAAGTTGACCCTCGGGGCCTCTAAGAGTGTCATGGTCGTCCTGAATAAAGATCTCATGGAAATGAAAACTTTGCATGTGTCCCTACCTCGATGGTCGAAGGATACTCTTAAAACACCACCCAACCCAAAACACATCTGTACGAACCCTCCAGACCCGGTTCCTCCCCCAGGCTTTGAACCTCCAAACCCGATTCCTCCCACAGACATCGAACTTCCACGACTCACCTCCCAGGTTAGAGATTGTTGGAGTTAGTGTCCTAAGACCAACTGTTTGTACTTTGATTACATAAATATTCAATGTATTGAATATTAACAAAACTTCTTACTACATATTGTTTGTTGTTCTGCATGACTCTAATACAATAATGTCTTAGAGTATACTTCGCATTGATAAGGTCATGACAGTTCTCCGCTATGATGAGAATCTTGATGTGTTATGACGATACTCTCGAATAATGTTATGCGGTTGAATAACGTATTATGATGGGACACATAATACATAGACTTTCAGGTACAAGTACTTATAAGCAGATGAGCCTTTTTCTCATGAAGTTCGCACTTGGTAATCTCCAAGATGAGAGATTATGAGAACATACTCGCCAGTAGGAATTCTGCATGTTTTGGTGTTATCAAATATTCCTATATACGATCATGTGTAATGGTTCTTAGACTTTAAGATTATTATTATTAATGCATATTATAATTCGCATACTTAGATGTATTTCATAAACCACGACGATAACAGTTCATCGAGAAGTTGGATACGTTAGGTGCATAACGAGTGACATGTCATTAACGAATAAGTCAGGGAAAGATTTATCCATTCCCTCTTTATGGAAGTTGAAATCTCAGCCATTTGATTGGAATAGAATCGTCGCATTAAATTTCATGGTCATGGTGAAACGATGTGTTTATTTCAGATAGTCAAAGGAAGACATATCAATCATATAGGTTAGTGACACAGATGGACAACCTACTTGATGAGATATTGTGACAAATGAACTATATTACATAGTGAGCATTCGTATGTGATTGTCGATGTTGTGACATTAAGTTCTTTCTCTTGGGTGCCTTAACCCATTGCTAGATAGTAATCTTAGACTTTAAACAAACCTGTCTAATTCCAACGAGAAAAAATACAAGACGGTCACACACTAAGTGTTCTCGTTGATCTCGATTAAATTCTATTTGAGTTTAATTAATGGAATAAATATTATTCTCAAGTCCGAGAAATAATTTTATTCAAGTTATATTGATCTTATAAATTAAATAAATATTTATTTGCCGACATGTGAATAAAATATTTATTTTATTTATTTAATATTTTAATAAATATTTATTCACTAGATTGCGAATAAAATATTTATTCATTTGTTCAATAAATGCTGAAGGAGTTTGAACGAATCAAGTCCGAGTTTGGTGAAAAATATTAATTAATAAGACAGTTACATAATATTTGTTATTGTGCAAGTTGACGTGCAACACATATAATTATTATTATGTGGAATGAGCTTTATTAAAGGTAATAAATATTATTTAATGGATGATATGTAAATAAATAATATTTTAACTAAAATCCTAACTCTATAAATAGATGATTATGTCTATTATGTAGAGTATCCAAAATTGAGAATAGAGAATTATTGCGCACAATGACTTCTCTCTCAACTCCTCATTCTCTCTCCATCTCAAGAAGGAGAAGTTTAATAGAGATTTCTTCAAGATTGAAGAATGAACGATTAAGAATGAACAACGCAAGACATTCGACTCGCCGTACTAGCACCCAAAGATCGAGTGGTGTTGCTCGGAGATAATAGGAGCACGTGTAGATCACCACTAGAGGGATTATATCTTTGGATCCTCACAAGCGCAATGAAAGTAACCCAAAAGAGTCTTTTCGGATGATCAACATTCATCAACGAAGAGAGTTCCTAAGCCCAAATATTTATTTCTTCAAATATTAAATTAATTAATTATAAATCTGACGTGCAAGATCCTAGTTCTTTGTTTCGAATAATGATTATTAAAAAAGATTGATATATCTACCACCTCTGCATGCTTCCATTGCATCCAGAACCATCAAGTGGTATCAGAGCGGTCATGTTTAAATTTACAATTATTTATTTGATTGTTAATCTATGCGCAATTATGGTTAGATATTCATTTCATGTTATACATTATTTAATCCGATTTGAATTAACATGTTATCGACATATTAATCATGTTCGTTCAGTTTTTCATTTTCTTAAATGTTTAATAACAAATGAAGAACGACCAGAGATGTCATTGAGAAGTGCCAAATCATTGGCTGATAAAACTGGGTTATACGGTGTGCGGCCGGAGCGCACGCCGTATACCCATGCGCATTGTATCTAGATGCGCCAAAAAATTAATTACACATTGTGATTTTATTGCACATTGTGTGTTGACCAAGCCAACTCGACACACAACAAGTGGATACAGGGTATGTAGCTAGCACATACACACCGTGTAATTTGACCGAGTTAATATATCGAAGCCCCATGCACGTGACTTAGATATACAACAACCGAGGTACATGGCGTGTAGCGGCATGTACACGTCATATAGTCTCCCATCAATGGAAAAAATTAAAATTACATTAAATTTGAAAATTACATCATTAAAACCTTATTTTATTGATTGACACACCGTTGTTTATTTGACAATTTAATAATGATTTTAAAAAAATTTAAATGCTTAATTAATTTATTGTAATTAATATGTCATTATTGGTTATACCGTTTATTTGTCATGAATGTCATTAATGATGTGTATCTCCAAATGAGATTATATGATCGTTAAGATGAAAGATAATTGATTGATTAATTAATTAATTAATTAATGCGAGCGCGTTTATATTAAATAATAAAAGAATAAATAAAGAAATAAATGTTAGCCGTTTACTTTTTCATATTCATTGCATGTATGACCGTTCATGAGTTTGTCTAAGGCCCGTGTTTTTGTTGAATGTTTTAATTTAATTTATTGCATGAGTTTGAAATTATTTAATATTAAATTAAATGATGGCTTGCAATTCATCCCTCTCTCTATTATTATGTAGGACCTACGTGTCCAAAGATATTTATGTAACCCCCTTTAACCAGTCATTTGGTTCCCCTCACCCATGTGTGAGTCATAAATATTTGTATTTAATGAAGAATCCCAAGGTGCATGGAGGCGGTTCAAGACAGAACCATAATGATGCCAACCCTGGTGATACATAGGTGGACAGGTGGAATATAGTAACGCATGCCAAGACTGACAATATGAGTTATTTCTCCTAGGTCGAAGGTGGATTTAATGTTCGCTCATTAAATCAACTATTAGCTAAAGCTCATGAATGAGTCATTTAATTAATTATTTATTTCTATCTATAAAATTATTTATTTTATGGATACAAGACTGCGATCACATAAATAAATGAAAACAATGTGAAAAGACAATAAATAAATAAATAAATTATGCGTAAATGTTTTATTCAACATGGTTAATTAATTAAGTAACACCCACTTAATATTAACAAGATGTGTAAAGGATAAAACAAGAAAAAATTTATGCATAATAAATTAAAATCCCTAAATTAAATATTAAGTCAGACTAAGACTTCCATTACTTGATAGGGAATAAAACTATAGAACTAAGTATAGTATATGACCAAAGTTTGGACACTTACTTTTATCGGGAAATTATCATGATAGTTTCAGGTAGACTTAATCGAAATTGTATTAAGTTTAATAGCCAAAGTCCGTTTAATACAAATTCAGAGGCAAGTGCTGAGGAAATCCATGTCAAGATTTCAGGATGGGGGAATCCACTTAATAGATCAAGGAGTTGCAAGTCCGCAGTTGGAAAGACCGCTTACCTAATTACTTTATTATGGTTTTTATGGCCAAAGTTTGGATCATTAATAAATGTAATGGGGATCCTTTCCACTAAAATTTTAAAGCAACTAAACATTATGAGTTCAATGGTGAGCGATATTGAGACTTGATAAAATAGTGAGAGATTTAATAAAGAAATAAAACATTTAATTTATTATATCTCACTTATTTTATAATCAAGCAAAGTACTAACAATCTGCTCCTTTTAATTTTAGAGTAAAATGACAAGTTCATCATACACACTATCCCTGTTGTAGGTTCCGGGCGCAGCGGAAGCGCGTTGGTGGGATTTCCCAACTTTAATTTTAACGTTAAACAACGTTCAATCCGAGATTCGTCACGATATAAAACGCCGAATCTTCAGAATAGAATGAAGAACGAAAAGAAGAGTCCCAGAACCCTTGAGGAGGATCATCATATGTTGATTATAATTAATTTAATTAATTCATAAGAATTACCTCGATGGAATTCTTTCTTTGTTGATGCCTCCGGTCACGATCCTGTGATCCATCGTTGTGTCATAGAATCCAAGTGCAGGATTCCTCTAGCGGTGATCCACACATGCTCCACGTATCTCCGGACGTCGTCGAAGGGAACTCCGGGTGCTAGCGCGGAAGATCCTTCGCTTGCGATGTCCGTCTTCGATCGCCTTGATCCGGTGGAGGATCTTGCTTTCATGACTTGAAAACGTTCTTGGTGGAAAGAGAATTATCTCTTGGCTTGAGAGTATTTCCAATCCGTTGTGCACAACCCAAATGGATAACCCATATGAGAATCATGTAATTGGGATTTATAATACTTAGAATAATAAAATGAATTAATTGCCCAAAATCATTTAATTATTTCATTTAATTCTTAGTAATACCCCATGTCTTAATAATGACAGTTGACCATCATTATTACTTGACATTCATCCAATGTATCACATTTAATATCATTTAATTAAATAAACAATATTTTCTCACGAATCTCGAAAAACAAACTACACGGCGTGTGTGTATAAACATACGCGACGTGTACTTTTATTTTTCCAGTTTTATTTATTTTCCTCCACCTCATTTATTAGACCTTGAGTAATGGATATTTATTTCTTAAATAAATGTAACTGCATTACTCTCTAATAAATATATATTATTTCACCCACAATATATTCTCTCATATAACTAGTGTCGAAATAAATGCGATCAGACATCCTTGAATAATTATTAAACTACAATCAGGAATAATCTTTATTCAACTTGTTAAATTAATATTTAACTAAGATACATGGACACACTTAGTGTGTGACCCTCTAGGACTCTTTCTCAGTGGCATTAGGCTGAGCTTGCCTAAAGTCCAAGGTTAGCATCTAGCAACACGCCAAGGCACCCATAGAGAAAGAAGTCAACGCCGCAATGATGTGTCACCTCCTACAAACACTTACCGTGTAATATAATCCCTTTGTCTCGATATCTTTAATCAAGCGGGTTGCATGCTAGTGCCATCAACCCATGTGTAAGATTATTCTTTCTTTGACTTCCCGTAATTGAACTCTCCCATACCTTACCATGGACATGGATTTATGTAGGCTATATCAATTCCATCAAATGTCCTGAGATATCTACTTTTGTTATGGAACAGAAGGGACAAATCCAAGGGCACACACATCCGCAGATAGGAACATCCAATGACACTATGAAATGTGGATTTCCTACTGACAGGTCTTGTTCTCATAATATCCTCCTGGATATTACCAAGGGCGCACACCATGAGAAGGTGCCTCAAAGTTTTATGAGTTCTCACCCCTAATGACCTGTATTATTTGTTCCCCTCAAATAATATCATCCAGCCATAGAACATACTTTCAAGAATAGTGTTATGGCACTTCCGGGTTCTCATCATAGAAGGGATCCGCTATGACCCTTTAATGCAACAGCTATCCTTAGGACATCATCACATGCATTGTCACGCAGAAGAACAATCAAGATGTGATAAAGCTTTCATTAATGAATAAAGTACAAAATAGTTGGTTCTAGACCACCAACTCCAACACCTGTGATCAATATTAAAGAAATATAACCTCCTAACTGGTAGTAACTTCTAGGAGTGGTTTGGATGCCTTTGGGTTGTGTTTTTCCATGAACGGAAATATTACGTTCTATAATCCTTAATGTCCGATCCGCCTACTAAAGAGGCGAGTGATAAAGAGTTCCTTGTCTATGAAAAACATTTGAGCAAGACAGTCGATGCTCAATGTTTGACGCTTTCATCGATGTCTAGTAAACTTATGAAGTCTCATGAAAACATGGATTCATCTAGCATGCTTGAGCATCTCTATGGTCTTTACCAGGAGAGAGATAGACATAAATGGTTTGAGATTTCCAAGGCGCTCTTTCAGAGAAAGCTTGGAGAGGGTGCCCTAGCTCGTCCTCATGTAGTCATGATCATTGGCTACATTGATCACTTAGAGGTTCTGGGGGTTAAACTCCTTAAATAACCGGACACCGACCTCATTCTTGCATCACTCCCTCAGAGTTTCTCCAACTTTGTTGTGAATTTTAATATGAACAACATTGAGAAGTCTCTGCCAGATCTTCTTATTCTTATTCTCTAAGTAGATAAGGATATGAAGCATGAAAAAAATTCTATCCTTATGGTGAACAAATGGAAAGGGAAAGCGAAGATCCTTAAGCCCAAAGCTTCTTCACACCCTTCCAAGAATAGGAAGATCAAGAGGCAAACAAGGGGACAAGATGTTGTCTATTTCGCATGTGGCAAGAAGGGCCACTGAAAGAAAAACTGCACCAATCCAAATAAGTAAGGGGAAGCTTCAAGTGTGTTTGTTATTGAGTGCAATTTATTTGTTTCTTCAAATTGGGTATTAGATACATCTTGTGGTGCTCACATATTTATTCAAATATAGGAACCAAGTAGATTCAGAAAGATTTAACAAGGAGAGGTAAATCTTCGAGTAGCCAACGAAGCTAAACTTGCTGTTGTAGCTATTGAGGACTACCACCTCACGTTGAAAACCAGAATGATATTGGTTTTAAAGGGTTGTTATTATGTGCCTTAAGTTACCAAAAACATTATTTTTGTATCTAGACTTGATATAGATGGATTTATTTTCAAATTTGGGAATAAATGTTGCTTCTTTTATAAAGATATCATTTATTATGGTAAGACAAATTTAAATAATGGTCTTTATGTGTTGGATTACACGAATCAAATAATGGTAATCGATAACGAAGTAACTTAACATGAATCATACCACACCCAACTTTGGTATCACCATCTAGATCATGTAAATGAAAAGTGCTTGACTAAATTACATTAAAATGAATATTTATATTCTTTTAAACTAAAACCACTTAATGTATGTAATGAATGTTTACAAAGAAAAATGACTAAATCCCCATTTAGTGGGAAAGGTGAAAGGGCTAATAAGATTCTTGAATTATTTTATATCGATGTGTATGTACCATTTCCTATTGAATCAAGGGTGGGTACTCATACTTCATAACTTTTACTGATGATTTTAGTAGATATGGATATGTCAACTTAATGAGGTATAAGTTATATTATTTTGAAAAATTTGAGGAATAAAAGAATGAATTTGACAACCATATTGGTAAGAATATTACGAAACTTCACTTAGAACATGGTAGAGGATATCATAATCAATACTTCATTGATTATCTATGGGAGTTTGGGATTTTATCTCAACTCACTCATCCTTATACTCCTAAGCGGAATGGTGTAAGTGAAAGGAGGAACCAAACCTTGTTGGACATGGTTAGATCAATGAAAAGTCATGAAAGTCTTCCATTATCCTTTTGAGGATATGAATTACAAACAGGAACATACGTTCTAAATCGAGTGCCAATTAAAGCGACAGATGGTCTGCCATACCAATTATGGAATGGAAAGAAACCCATGTTGTCCTACTTACATGTGTGGGTCTGCGAAGCATTTTTAAGGCCTCTTCAGGTAACAAGATTTCACCATGAGACACAAATCATATCTTTATAAGATATCCCAAAGAAACAAAGGGATACTACATATACAATCCTGCAGATAAAAAGGTTGTGGTTGATAAACACCCCACATTTCTTGAGGAGGATCTTATCTCTAAAAGAGATAGTGGGAGCGAGATAGACTTTTATGAAGTCTAGGTTCAAGATACACAAGATTTGATATAAGAACAAATTTCACAAATCCACATGGAAGAAGAAATTGTTCTAGAGACACAACTACTGCGTTGGAGTACTAGAGAGGTTAGAGAACCAAAACGGCATGGTTTTATAGTCACTGAGGATTGTGACCCATTATTAGTTGATAATAATGATCCTCTAACCTATAAAGAAGTAGTAAGTGGCACAAATGTTTCCAAGTGGCAAGAATCCATGAATTTTGAAATGGATTCCATGTACCAAAACCAAGTCTGGATTTTGGTAGACCCTCCAGTAGATATAAATCCCATTGGTTGTAAATGGGTATTCAATAAGAAACTAGACATGAAAGGAAAAGTCAGTACCTATAAGGCGTGACTGGTTGCAAAAGGGTTTAAACAACATCAAAGCATTAACTACGATGAAACCTTTTCACTAGTTGCAATGATGAAATCCATCAGAATTCTACTTTCCATGATTATGAGATTTGGAAAATGGATTTCAAAATAGCCTTTCTTAATGGGAACGTTCAGGAAGAAGTCTATATGACATATCCTGAAGGGTTTGCGACTCCAAAGGATTCCAATAAGGTATGCAAGTTACAAAGATCCATTTATGGATTAAAGAAAACATTCAGGTCATGGAAAATTCATTTTGATGAGGCCATAACAAAATTTGGTTTCATAAAAAATGAATGCGAGTCATGTGTCTATAAATGGTTTAGTGGGAGTACAGTCATTTTCTTAATAATATATATTGATGACATATTACTCATTGGAAATGAAATACCAGTCTTACAATCTGTTAAGGCATGGTTGAATAAATGATTCTCTATAAAGGACTTGGGTGAGGAAATATATATTCTTGGGATCAAGATCCATCATGATAGATCCAAGAGGTTTCTCGACCTAAGTAAAGGTACATACATTGACAAGATATTGAAGAGATTCAGTATGGAATAATCCAAGAGGAGATTATTGTTAACATCACATGACATTTATCTTTCCAGAAAAATATATTCTCAGACACATGAAGAAAGAAATAGAATAATAAGGATTCCATATGCATCGGTGATTGGGTTAGTCATGTATGTTATGCTATGAACTAGGCTAGATGTCTCCAACACATTAAGTATGGTAAGAAGATATCAAGTTGATCCAGGTGACCACCATTGGATGGAAGTCAAGACTATCCTTAAGTATCTGAGGCATACTAATGATATGTTCCTGGTTTATAGAGGAGATGAGGAACTAATCATCATAGGATATGCAGATTCTAGTTTCCAAACTGATCAACATGACATGAATTGACAAATGAGATACATCTTCACTTTAAATGGAGGCGATGTAAGCTGGAAGATCTCAAAGCAGGCTATGGTTGTGGACTCTACAGTAGAGTCTTAGTATATCGCGACTTCTGAGGCAGTTAAAGAAGTAGTATGGATGCACAAATTTGTCTAAGAGCTTGATGTGTTACCTAGAAGTAAAGATCATATCACACTCTATTGTGATAATACTATAGTGGTGGCTCTTAAAAAAGAGTCAAGGTCACATCAGCGGACAAAACACATTCTTCAGAAGTATCATCTCTTGAGGTATTTTTCTTAAAGAGGTAAAGTTGCACTGAGCAATATTTCTATGAAAGAAAATATGGAAGACCACTTGACTAAAGCCTCGACTTAGTAGAAACATGACTATCATGTGAGGTCTAACAGACTGAAGGTCATAGGCAGTTGGCTCTAGTCTAAGTGAGAGTTTGTTAGAGTTGGTGTCATAAGACCAACTTTTTGTACTTTGATTATATAAATATTCAATGTATTGAATATTAATAAAACTTCTTATTACATATTGTTTGTTCTTATTCATATCTATAATTTAATAATGTTCTAGAGTATATATCGCATTGATAAGGTCATAACATTTCCCCACTATGATGAAAACCTTGATGTGATCTGATGATATTCTAAAATAAAGTTCTACGGTTGGATAACATACTATGATGGGACACATAATACATAGACTGTCAGGTGAGAGTACTCGTAAGTAGATGAGACTTCTTCTCATGAAGTTTGCACTTGGTAATCTCCAAGATGAGAGATTATGAGGCAGTCTCGCTAGTTGGAATTCTGCATGTTTTGGTGTCATCAGATATTCCTATCTACGAGCGTGTGTGATGGTCCTTAGACTTTAAGATTATTATTAATGCATGTTACAACTCGCATAATTAAATGTATTTTGTAAACCATGACGATAACAGTTCATGGTGAAGTTGGATATGTTGAGTGCGTCATACATGTTGTGTTATTAATGAATAAGTCAAGGAAGTATTTATCCCTTACATCTTTATAGAAGCTGATATCTCAACCCTTTGATTTAAATAGAACCTTCACATTAAATTCCATGACCATGGTGTAATGATGTGTTTATTTAAGATATTCAAAGAAAGACATATTGAGCATATAGGTTGGTGAAACGGATATGCAACCTGCTTGATGAGATATTGTAAAAAAATGATTATATTATAGAGTGAGTGTTCATATGTGGTTATCGATGTTATGACATCAAGTTCTTTCTCTTGGGTTCCTGGACTCGTTGTTAGATAGTAATCTTGGACTATAGGCAAGCTCGCCTAATTCCAATGAGAAAGAATCCTAGAGGGTCTCACACTAAGTGTTTCCATTGATCTCGATTAAATTCTATTTGAGTTTAATTAATAGAATAAATATTATTCTCAAGTCTAAAGAATAATTTTATTCAAGTTATATTGATCGCATAAATGAAATAAATATTTATTTACTGGCATGTGAATAAAATATTTATTTTATTTACTGAATATTTTAATAAATATTTATTCGCTAGATTGTGAATAAAATATTTATTTATGAATAAAATATTTATTTATGAATAAAATATTTATTTGGTTATTAAATAAATGCTGGAGGAGTTCAAATAGACCAAGACTGAGTCCAGTGACAAATATCAATTAACAAGACTATTATATAATATTTGTTATTGTGCAAGTTGGCACACAACACAAAATAGTAATAATATAATTCTTATTATGCAGAATGGGGTTTATTAAAGGTAATAAATGTTATTTAATGTCTGGTATTTAATTAAATAATATTTTAAATTAAATCCTAACTATATAAATAGATGTCTATGTCTATTATGTAGTGTATCCAAAATTGAGAAAATAGAATTATTGTGCACAACAAATTCTCTCTCAACTCCTCATTCTCTCTCCATATCAAGAACAAGAAGTTTAAGTGATATTTCTTCAACAATGAAGAAAAAATGATCAAGAATGAACAACGAAAGACATTTGACTCACTGCGCTATCACCTGAAGATCGAGTTGTGTTTCTTGGAGATCATAGGAGCACGTGCAGATCACTACTAGAGGGATTCTATACTTGGATCCTCACAAGCACAACAAAGATAATCTGAAAGGGTCTTTACAGATGATAAAAATTAACCAACAAAGACATTTTCTAAGCCCAAGTATTTATTTATTAAAATATTAAATAAACTAATTATAAATTTGACGTGTAAGGTCCTCGCTCTTGGTTTTGGGAAATGATTATTAAAAGAAAATTTAATTTATCGCCCACCTCCACACACTTCCGTTGTGCTCAAAACCATCAGAGATAACATGTAAAGGTTGAAATTGACTATTGTAAAAAACATAGTACATGGAGAAGGATAATTATAGGGGACTCAAGATTTGACCCCCCCTCTTATAGAACATTGTGGATACAAGAAAAACACAAATTCACCCCTGGGAAGTGAGAAACTCCCAAAAAGATAGAAGCCTACAAATAATGGAATATTTTTTTGAAATTTCAGAGGTGGAGGCTGGTCTAACCCAGCCCCACCTAGCTCAATGAAAATCATATTCTAGAATTACTGTGGTCTTGGAAACCCATGCACAGTTTGTATACTTTAGCGCAGGAGAACTCTAAGTCTCCCTAGTGTGTTTTTTTTGTATGAAACTATGCTCGAAAACATGGGCATGCATGACATTTACTCCAAACTAGGTTTTGAGGGATTATTCCCTATCTCACGCCATGGCCATGCCGGAGGCCTCTACCTATGCCTCATGTGGAAGGAGGAAATGGACATCACAATTAAGAGCTTTTCACTGAACCATATTACCGCCTCTTCCATCCGCCTGACATGCCTGTTTGGTCCTTTGATGGTTTCTATGGATGGCCCTCACAAAATGATAAACAGAAGTCTTGGGACCTATTTAAAACAATTAAGAATGGAATCCTAGTACTTATCCTCACAGGAGGAGATTTTAACAAGATCATGTTCCAAAGAAAAAAGAGAGGGGGTGCCAATAGGCCCTCGACCCATATGAGAGACTTACTGTAGACGACTCAATGTACATGTATTACTGACTTGGGTTATATGGGTAACCCCTTTACATGGTACAATGGCCGCTTGGAGAATGCCCGCATCAAGGAGAGACTTGGCATATTATTAGAATCAGCTGATCATCTCTCCATCTTCAACCTCTTTCAGGTCTCCCATCTCACCCCAGCCATGTCAGACCAATTTCTGATTCTCATTCACCTTAATACTATCCACTCTAAGAAAAGTTATGAGAGAAATTTTATTTTTTAAAGCTACTGGGTGAGGGAAAGGGGCTGTGAAGAAGTGATTAAAGCAGGATGAACTATGAGTAAACCCAACATTCATGCTAAAATTCACCAGGTCACATCTAACCTAAAAAAATGGAGTGGAAGGTGGTTCCACTAACCACATAGGTAGTGTGAAACCATTGAAAAAAGACTCTCCAATCTCCAATATCTCCCACATTCATCCACAATCATTTCTAGAATTAAAGTGCTTGAGAATTAACTCAAAGAAACCCTCAGAAGAAAAGGAAGCTTCTATTCTATGCGTGCTCGTGACATTCATATCAAATAAGGGAACTTAAATACAAATTACTTCCACTAGAAAGCTTCTGGAAGGCATCAAAAAAACCTTACTTCATGTCTTACCTCACCCGATGGAAGAACTGTCTCAAAAGAGGAAGAGATACATGGCCCTTTCCTTCTTTTTTCGGATCTTTACATGGATGGTGAGCCCTCTATCCCCCCTGAGGTTACCTCTTATATTTTTTCCATTATTACTGAGGCTATGAACGAAAAGCTCACCCAGGATATTACTAACGAGGAAATACTTTTCACCCTCAAACAAATAAACTCCACCAAATCCCTAGGCCTAGACGGATTCCATGACCTCTTCTTTAAAAACTTCTAGTACATTGTGGGTCCTGATGTGTTGAGCCTTATAAGGGACCTATGACACAGGAAGGATGAATTCACCTCCATAAAATAAACCCTCATCAATATCATTCCTAAAAACCATAAAACCTCTCAGGTTTCTGAGTTTTGACCCATTAACCTATGTAATGTCACCTATAAAATTTTCTCCAAGCTTTTGGTTAACCGTCTCCAAACCTTTCTACCTTCCATTGTCTCAGAAAACCAAATTTCCATTATACCCAGTAGCCTTATGTTAGACAACAAGATTATTTACCATGAAACTTTTCACTCTATAAAGACCCACAATGTGGCCAAACAAGTCATCATGGCCTGAAAGATGTACATGACTAAAGATTTTTGACAAAGTGTAATGGTTGTTCATCCAATTCGTTCTGAGAAAAATAGGCTTCTTATCAAGATGGGTTGACATCATTATGAAATGCGTTACCTCCATATCATTCAATATCCTCATTAATGGAGGAATTTCATGGAGTTTCTCACCCTAAAGGGGACTTTTCCAAAGACACCCCATTTCCCCTTACCTTTTCGTTTTAATGGATGATTTTTTCTCCAATATCATTTCAGCATCAACTAAGGATAAATTAGTTCACGGAGTGAAGGGTTGTCTTCGGGGGACTCCAATTTCCCATATCTTCTTTGCCCATGATTGTATCCTTTTCTCCAAGGCTATATTGGAAGAATGAAAGAGTATTTTCCTTCTTGTCCACCTCTATGAGAACGCTTTAGGGAAAGCTTTCAACCCATCTAAATTGGAAATTTCCTTCAGTGTGGGTGTGCCCTTAAATAGGAAGGTTGAGATCCAACAAACATCTGGATTATAAATGGTTGATAAACACCACAAGTACCTTGGTCTGCCTATGGTATTTGGTTTATCTGAAAAATAAGTTTTCTCCAGCATCTTGGAGATGGTGGATAAAAAAAATTCAAGGTTAGAGTTACAAAAGAGTCTCCAAAGCAAGAAAAGAAATTCTCATTAAATCAGTCGCCCAATCCATCTCATCCTACTTTATGACACTCTTCAAGCTATCTAATTTCATCATTGATCAGTTCCACTCATGATTCACCAATTTTTGGTGGGGTATCAATGAATTAAAACACAAGGCTCACTGGATTGCTTGAGATAAACTCTACAAACTCAAGCCTCATGGGGAAATAGGGTTTAAAGACCTATGCCTCTTCAATGAAACAGTTATTTCCAAATAAGGATGGAGGTTCATTAAATAACCTCATTCACTTTACGTAAAGGTTATCAAGGATAAATACTTCCCTTATGCTGATTTTTTCAATGCCCTATTAGGCCCCCTCTGTAGTTTCCTCTGGCGTAGCTTGTGGGGATTGCATGTGACGATCCTGAGGGGACTTTACTGGAGAATTGGAAATGGATCCTCCATTTATATTTGGACGGACCCATGGCTGGTTGATGGATTTGGTCATAAAGAAACTTCCCCTTCCATGGGGGTCTCGAAGATGAAAAGGTTATCTTCCTTTTTTAAGAGGAAAGAAACAAATGGTTCCCTAAGAAAATCTCCTCCTGGTTCAATGAGAGGGATAAGAAAATTATTCTTAGTATCCCAGTCCTTATAGATTTGGGTCCTGATCATTTATACTAGAGCGAGGAAAACTTTGGTACTCATACAGTTAAATCTGAGTATGCTCTTGCTACAACCACTCTGACTTTGGAGGTGGAGGCTCTTTGGAAATATATCTGGCACCTTTGAATTCCCCCTAAATCTCACTATTTCTAGTGGAAAGTCTGCACCAGGATACTTAATTCTCTAGGGTTCCTTTCCTATTAACATGCTTTAGACAACCCAACATGTCCTATCTGCATGTCCATGCCTGAATTTCCAATGCACAACATTGCCCACTACCCCGGAGAAAGGAATGTTTGGAGCACCTTCAACCCTCATGTTGACAACCTCCTGTACATGGATCCTGATCTCTTGGATCTTCTCACAAAATGGTATTCACAACTCACCGCCAAGGACCTCGCTTCCCATTTCACAATGGCATGGATAATTTGGGTGAGGAGAAATGAAATTATCTTTAACCAGGTATCCAATCCATACACCTTCTAGGTTGAGAACGCATCCCACTGGTTATCAGCATGAAACCACAACAAGCATATGTTTGATGACCCTCTGATCAAGGATGATACCTGTACTTGGAATCCCTCCATTTGTGGCACCTTAAAAATTAACATTTATGCATTAACTTCAGAAAAAGGCATCACAGGCTTTGGCACCATCTCCTAAGACTCTCATGGGTTGATCATTACGACTTTTCATTATTCTTTCTTTGTGTCACTTTTACCCACAGTCGCATAAGATCGAGTAATTGTCCTAGCCATGGAATTTTATTTAGAGAAAGGGTGGGGGTTCATCACTTTGGAATCAAATTTCCTCACTATCATCTGTATTATCTCCACTATGGAGGTTGGCCTCCAGCCTTTTGGATTTCTTGTCTCGAAGATCCAATCACTTCAGCTTAGCTTTTTGACTTGATCCTTATACTTTACCAAAAGGGAGGGTAATATGGTGGTTCACCATTTAGCTACTTGAGGCCTCTCGAATGACCCACATGTCTAGTTAGATTTTTCCCCAATAGGCTATATTCTCTTTTTTTACCAGGTATTTGATCTTTTAATATATGAGTTACTCATTTATCCTCAATAAATAAATAAATAAATAAATGATATCAATTCAAAATAGATTACTATATAACCATGTTTATTTGTCTTTTCCCTTTATCAATGTTTAAAAAAACACTCATAAAATGGGTGTTTTTATCTATGCTGGCTAAAAGTGGTGATAAAAGATCACCTTTATCAGTGTTATTTTTAGTGCTGGTAAAGGTTTCCCTTTATCAGCATTTTTTTAACGTTGATAAATGTGTAAGATCCCGACCTTTTTTGGAGTCATCTCAAGCGCATTTTCAGGTACTTTTTGAAGTACTACTGTAAATATGACCTTTATCAGTGCTAGAAAAGGGCATTAACAGTGCTAGAAAAGTGCTATTAATCGAGGCGAAGATAAAGGGGTGGGGGTCCCTTTTATCATCGCTCAAAAAAGCGCTGATAAAAATACTGATAAAAGGTTACTTTTATCAGTGCTAAAAAAACACTGATAAAAGTCAAAAAAAAATTAAAAAAAGTTAAAAAGAAAATTCAATGCTCAAGGAGCTTTTAAGAGTGCTTGACCCCACTTTTATCAGTGCTAGGCGGACCCCCTCCCACTCTCCTGCGCGCTGTACTTGCCCGCGCATCCCCCACTTTCCCGCACGCCCCTGCTTCCACCCAAACTTGAACCCGATACCTCCCCCCTTGCGCGCCTACACCTTTACCACTAAGCTATTTAGTTTTTTTATCTATTTAATGACATATCTATTTATTTATATATATATAGTTATATTTATTCATATATTAATATAGATTCATATTAATATAAATATATTTAGTTATATTAATACATATATATTTATTCATATATTAATATATATATATATATATATATTTATTCATATATTAATATATATATATAGTTATATTTATTCGTATATTAATATAGATTCATATTAATATAAATATATTTAGTTATATTAATACATATATATTTATTCATATATTAGTATATATATATATTTATTCATATATTAATATATATATATATATTTATTTATATATATATTTTTAGTTATATTTTTTTATCCGTATATTTATCCGTATATTAATATACATTTATAAGATTAGTTTTAAATACATTTATAAAATATGTTTTTTGTGTGTTTATAAATAAATAAATAAATACATACATACATATATATAACAAACACACACACACACACAGACACACACACACACACACACACATTTACGAATAAATACATATATATGTGTATTTGAAAAGCCATATAATGTTAAAATGACCATAAATTCTAATACAGAAGTCCATTTCAACTAAAAAACCATTCAAATCGAAGAAAACGAAACAATATTCTATATTATATGTGGTACAGGCCTAGAGGACTTCTGGATAAGAAGTTATACCTATTTGAATGTTAAAAAATCAGGGTATCCTGACTAAAAACTCAGTTTTGGATGCCTTATGGGACTTTTTGGGTCTTAAAAATGTGATAGAAGGTTTCCTTGGGTCATTAGAATGTAGATATCGTCACAAGCATTGAATTGATATGCTATAGAGATCAAATGAACACCTAGATCAAAAGTTATGGCTGTTTGAAGTTTGAGTTACATTTTCAACTTATTTTAGATCTTTTATTTTTTTTTATTTTTTGTGTCTTTAAATTGTTATTAAATGATTGTTAATTGATGATAATTAACAAATTATTAATTAATAATATTTTTTAAAATATTTAAAATCCATTTTCACTAAATTTATTATATATTAAATGTAATAGTCTATTTATACTTATCTAAAACATATTTAGAAAATATATATTATATTTATATTAATATAAATATACTTATATAAAAATATATTATTTTTCATGATTTTTTTGAAATATATACTTTATCATCACTGGGTAAAAGTGCTGATAAATCCCCCCTTTATTAGTGCTACTAAAAAAAGTGCTGATAAAGGGGCCCCCTTTAACAGCGCTAAAAAAACAATGATAAAGACACCCCCTTTATCAGCACTTTTTTTAGAGCTCTTAATGGGTGGCACTGCCGAAACCTAGTTTTGTGGTATTGAATATTTTAAGTACCTTTAACTTGTATTAGTTATTTGGGGTGTGTTTGGGTGAACTTTTATGGAAAACAAAAAGACAGTGGGCTGTGCATAGTTTACACACAATTTGACAGACTGTGCGACCAAACCATGCCAAGCGTGCGAAACTGGGCATAGAGGTCCACACGGTTTGCGTATGGTTTGAAAAACTGTGTGACCAAACCATTCCATCCATACAAAACTAGATAGTGGGGTCCGTACAATTGGCGCACGATTTTCCCTAACCGTGCTCCTCTGCCTAGGAAACCGTGCGTGCAGGATTTTAATTCTGAAAATCCTTGTTAAAACCACCCGATCCCCTGGGACTTCCATATTTTTTACCTTATCTCGGGCTTGAAGAATTATAGGTGTTTCCAAATCCTTCCAAAGATATTACAAGGTGATCCGAACACCGTTCTTCGATATCGAAAGCCCAGATTGAGGATCCGCTCTCCTCCCGGTAAGTGGATTTCATCCCGTTTCTTCTCCTGTTCTTTCCTCTATCCCTCCATGATATTTTCATGGATTATCTACACCGTTTCCTTGGATATAAACCTTTTATTTAAGATATAGATCTAGGATTGTAGATCTAAATCTATATTTGCAAGATCTTTATGCCTTTGATCTTAATTTTGGTTTTAGGGATTTAGATTCAGAGCTTGTTCGATGACGTTTTACCACTCGGATTTTGGGGATTTCCATTGAGCTAACTTCCATCAATAAACCGAGGTAGGTGGTATAAACTTAACTCCCATAGTCATGATTTATGATATGTTTATGAGTTATGAAATTGCTATATTCCCTTGATAATTGAATTCCTAAATTAGAGTAATTAGGAATATGGTTTTGACATGTGATTTGACTTGGTGGTTAATTGATGATTGATCACAGAAAAAATGAAGGGGGTTGCCCAAATTGATCTTTTGGAGATTTAATATTGTAGTTGAGATATTAAATTGAATGTGGAAAGATAAGTAATTGGGTGAAATTAGTTATGGAAGGATGTTTTTCTTTGAAAGATAATTGATTGTGAGAATTAATTATGTGCCATGATGTTGACAAAAGATAATTAATTGGGAGAATTAATTATGTGTCATGATATGACTAAAGATAATTAATTGTGAAAATTATTTATGACTTGATGGTTTTGAAATTGATAATTAATTGTGAAGAATTAATTATGGAATGAAAATGGTTTTGGTTGATTAATTAATTGATGAATTAATTAATGGGCCATGTGCTTAGTTAATTGTTGAATTAACTAATGGCCTTTGAAATGTTTAACTAATAATTGGATTAGTAAATGAATAATGTGGAAAATTATTGATAATTAAAGAATGATTAAATGGATGAGATTTTGTGGTGCTAGGCATGGAGTCCTAGACCGATTAGAAGTTGGGACTTGGACATGGCGTTCCTCCCCAATAGTTATCCAAGCTTGATATTTTGGAGTCCTAGCCATGGAGACCTACACTTAAAGATATTTTTGGTTATAGGAATGATTTCCTACACCAAACTATTAATGATAATAATGAATGATTATTCAAATGAGATTTGGGGTGCTAGGCATGACGACCTACACCAAATGATTAATGATAATGAATAATGATTCAAATGGGAAACATGAATTGAACTTGGCCTAATGTGATGATTAAAGATTAAATGACAATGTGATAACTATTAAATTTATGAATTTTATTTATTGCTTCATAAATCTGCATGCACTATCTTTTGACTGGACTCATTTTAGACACCATTGGTGGTGGCCTACTGAGTTGTACTCACACCCTATTCGGGCCGCCTGATCAGCACCCAAGAAGAATTTGTTGTTGTAGGAATGAATAAGGGAGAGGCCCTATGATAGGTTTCAGTTTGGTATTGGAGCATGTGGGAGGGAACTAGATGTGGTTTGGGACCCATTTAGAGTCGTTGTGTCTTTACTTTCAGTTGCATTGTAGACACTTGACACTTGCATTGTCATAACATGTTTTAACTTTCAGTTGAGTATTGTATTATCTAGTTTTTACTATCATATGTCATGGTATTGTTCTAGTTATTTATATGCTTCTATACTTAGTTATTTTTATTTTCTTCTGATGGTGTTTTATTCTGATAATAGAGGTTATAGTCTCCCCAAGAATAATTTACGAGACCCTCGCTTCTAATTAGCACCCTCTGATGTATGGGGAGGAACGCTTGAGGGCATGTGGCCAACTGACTTGGGGAACCATTCAGTGGCTCCCGGGTCAGGATGTCACAAAGTGGTATCAGAGGGAGTTTTCTTTTCTTTATTATTCTTTTGTCTTACTATTTTGGGAAAGGTAGACAGGAGACTAGGAATAGTTGAGGCTTGGTAATGAGCTCGTGCATGGGAGTTTCAAACCCATGTACGGGGGAATATCCAAGTACTTAGGGAGGGATTGTTGTGATTGTTGTTTGTTGTTACAGTTGTATATTATTTCATCTTGGGTGACACACTTGTGGTGTGATGTGATATTTGTTTTTGAAATTGTTGAATTTTGATTCGTGGCCTAAAGAGGCACGATAGTTGAGTTTTCATGCATCCTTTTAGGCACTTAGGGTTGTTGTGAAATGCATCATTCTAGAAACTCATGAGAAAATGGGTTATGGGTAAGTTGTTGAACTTGAACTATTTTTCCTTGTTCTGAGAGTAGAATAATGATGCAAAATGAGAATAAATGGGTGTCTAATGAGAACCTTTATTGATGAAATGAGAATGATTAATTAATTAATTGTTGAATTAATTAATTTGAGATAATTTAATTAATTAATGGTTTATTAATTAATGATAATGAATGTACCATTGTTAACCAGACCTAGGAGTAGGGTGGTTAAGGGTAGTGATAAGGCCTCAGTGTTGACCGTGTGGCGAGAAAAGGGAGAAATGACATATTGAAACTTGTCGTGTTAGTTTCTTCCCTTATGTAAATGTTATAAGGTTATGTTATGAGACCTAATACATGTTTTTGGATTTGTAGGAGTATGCCTCCACGATGCTTGTTGAGGGAGAGACCAAGGGGTATGGCCCGAAATGAACTTCCAGACAGGGAGCTTGAGGCACCATTGGTGCAAGATGAGCAAGAAGGAGAGTAGTTCCGAGATAACTTTTCTCGTTTCATGCAATTCATGAAGAGAGACCCAGGGCGGGTTCAGAAAAGCATGTTTAAGTTGATAAGAGAGTTTTAGCTACAACACCCTCCTAGTTTTACTGGAGAGTGTGAAACTGAGGGAGCTGAATTATGGATTGAATCCATAGAGATGATACTTGACCATTTGGAGGCTCCAGCTGATAGGAGGGTCAAGTTGGCTACTTATATTCTACAGGGTTCAACGAAACACTGGTGGGATATTCAAGTATGATCTAGACAGACTAACGAGATGTTATTAAAGGAATTTCTGGAGAAGTTATTAGTGCACTTCTACCTAGACACACCGAGGCAAGAGAAGGCTTTAGAGTTTATGCATCCGACACAAGAGATCATGTACATAATGGAGTACGTTGAACGTTTCACAAATTTATAACATTTTTCTCCAGCTTTGGTGACAGATGAGGCTTCTTTGACAAAATGATTTCAAGATAGACATAAGTGTGAAATTAAGTCCCAGGTGAATATCTTTAGGCTGAAGAAATTTTCATAAGTGGTTAATCAGGCTCTCATTTCAGAGGGGAACCTAAAGGAGGATTCCAGTACTAGGAAGGTAGCTGGACGATCAGGGAGTGTGCCTTTTGAGAGTAGGAAGCACCGTCACGAGAATATTAGTCAGGATAGTGGAAGGAAATGTGGACAGTAAGGAGGAATAGTTACACCTGATCTTTCTCATGTGCTTTGACACCAGTGTGGTAGGTAGGGATATTATCGTACACATTATCCTCAACCACCAGTGGAGTTCTAGTTTTGTGGTAAGATGGGATATCTACAGAGGTTCTGCAGGAAGAAACAGTAGGATGGTGCTGAGGGAGTAGTTGATCAGATTCAAAGTGTGGGAAGGGGGTATTCTACACCATATAGGTATGACATCTAGAGTTCTACTAGCAGAGGTGATAGAGGAAGTGGGTATGGTTCTTCAGGGTATGAGCGCCCGTACCAGCAGAGTGGTGCTACTTAGGGGAGTCAGACGACACCAAAGGGAAGAGGGGCTGGACAGATACATGCAGCGAATCCTACACTCGTAGAGAGAGAGGCTAAACCATAGACATTGAGAGGTACTATTCTAGTTGATTCTACTTTAGCTACTTCCTTGTTTGATACTGGTGCCTCTCATTCCTTTATATCTGCAAACCTTATTAATGGATTGATCCTAGAGGTGGAGTCTGTAAGAGGGATGATGAATATAGATACACCGTTGGAAACACTGACTAGGGATATCTGTTTATGCAAGTGATGTTCACTAGAGATCAGAGAGTATCATTTCCTTTAAGATATCTATTCCCTTGATATAATGGGCTTCAATATAATTATGGGTATAGACTGGTTAGTCGCGTACCGAGCCCACATAGATTGTTATCGTAGGATAGTGACCTTTGTATCTTCTGAGGGTGACCAATATGTCCTTCGTGGAGAATGGGATATTCATGCAGGCGGATCTGGTCAAATTACTCAGCAATTGGGAGATCTCACGACCCAAGTTGCTAGTATTTTATTGGATTATGGGAGTGGTAGTCAAGACGTCCTTCCACTAGTAGTAGAACTATTTTAGGATGTCTTTCCTGAAGAATTTTTAGGGTTTCCACCTAAGAGAGATGTGGAATTCACTATTGATCTCATGTCGGGGGATGATCCGGTATCTATTCCACCTTAAATAATGGCACTGACTGAGCTTCAAGATCTCAAAACACAGTTGGAGGAGTTGGAGGATAAAGGGTTTATCCATCCAAGTACGTCACCTTGGGGATCTCCTGTTTTGTTTGCAAAGAAGGCTGATGAGAGTTTACGATTATGTTTCGATTACTAGAAGTTGAATAAAATGACTGTGAAGAACTGATATCCTCTTCCACGTATCGATGATCTGTTTGACCAGCTGAAGGGGACTAGTGTGTTCTCAAAGATTGATCTGAGATCAGGGTATCATCAGGTGAGAGTTTGGACTTCTGATATACCAATAACTGCTTTCAGAAGCAGGTATGGCATTTATGAGTTTTTCATAATTCCTTTTGGGTTGACAAATGCTCTAGCAGTGTTTATGGCTTTGATGAACATGATCTTTCATCCGTACTTATATCAGTTTGTGGTGGTGTTTGTAGACAACATCTTAGTGTACTCTAAGACTCATGACGATCATGCCCAACATCTTGACATCATCATGAGTACACTAAGAGAGCATCAGCTATACACCAATCTATCTAAATGTCATTTTTTGGATTAATAGGGTACACTTTTTGGGGCACATCATCTCAGAAGAAGGTGTGGAAGTGGACCCCAAAAAAGTGCAGGCAATGATTTCTTGGGAGTAGCCCATGATTTTTTTTGATATTCGAAGCTTTTTGGGATTAGCTGGTTATTACATGAGGTTCATCCAAGACTTTTCCCATTTGGCAGCACCACTTAATGGTTTGAAAAAGAAAGGGATAAAGTTTGTTTGGATAGATTCATGTGATAATTCTTTCCAAGAGTTGAAGAAGCGCTTTACATCGACACTAATTTTGATCTTACTTGAGTCAGGTGAGGAGTATATAGTGTATTGTGATGCTTCTGGGGTCGGACTAGGAGCCATGTTGATACAAGGGGATATATTCATTGCTTATGGGTCATGGTAGTTGATGCCACATGAACAAAATTACCCTACGCATGACCTCGAGTTGGAAGACATGGTTTATGCTCTTAAGTGTTGGAAACACTATCTTTAGGGTGAAAAGTTTATATTTTTTATAGATCACAAAAGCTTTAAGTATATCTTTTCACAGCGCGACTTGAATATTCGGCAACGAAGATGGGTAGAGTATATGCAGTCCTTTGATTTTGAACTGGCATATAAACCCGAGAAGGGGAATAGTGTGGTTGATGCCTTGAGCAGAAAAACTCAGACTCAGTTGGTACATAAGTCGAGTGTAGAGTGGAATATGATGACCTTGCTGGCGGAAATGCATGTGGTAGTTCAAGAGAGTCAGAAGAGGATGACTCTGGTTTCTATAGCAGTGAAGTCTACACTCTTGAGACGGATCAGAGACATGCAATATGAGGATCCAGAGTGTTTAACCTTGAGGTAAAGCCTTGAAGGTGGGGATACACCTTCATACTGGAAAATAGATGTGGATGAGATCATCTCTGTGAAAAATTGGGTTGTTGTGCCTACGAGTATGTGAGAGGAACTCATGCGAGAATTTCATGCTTCAAGGTGGACGGTACATCTTAGGGTGACAAAAATGTACCATGAACCTCGACGACAGTTTTGGTGGCTAGGTATGAAAAAGGAGATATTAGGATTCGTAATAAGATGTTTCACCCATCAGCAGGTGAAAGCATAGAATTAATGACCTGGAGGCCTATTGCAACCGTTACCTATTCCGGAATGGAAGTGGGATGAAGTGACTATGGATTTTTTGGTAGGAATTCCAAAGACTCTTAGGAAGAATGATGCTATTTGGGTTGTTTTGGATTGACTAACAAAGGTATAACACTTCTTTCCTATCAAATAAACCTTTACAGTAGAGCAGTTGGGGGAACTGTACGTGAGAGAGATAGTTTGTTTGCATGGGGTTCCACAGACTATAGTTTCAGATCGCGATTCACACTTTACTTCATGCTTCTGGTAGATTTTACATAAGGTTCTTGGTATACATGTTTTGTTAAGTACGACCTTCCACCCACAGACAGATGGGCAGTCAGAGCGTACCATACAGGTGTTAGAGGATATGTCGCAAACATGTGTGATTGAATTTGGTGGTTCTTGAGAGAAACACTTGGCTTTATTGGAGTTTGCCTATAACAAAAGTTATTAGAAAACTATACAGATGGCACCATATGAGGCACTTTATGGTAGACCTTGTAGATCACCTGTTTGTTAGAGGCTAGAGAGTCAGAGCTGTTAGGACCGAGTCTCGTTCGGGAGACATCAGAGCAAGTGCAGTTGATTTGAAAGAGTATGGCTATGGTTCAAAGTAGGAAAAAGTTGCATGCTAATAGACAGAGAAGACCCCTAGAGTTTATAGAGGGTGATCATGTATTCCTTTGGGTTTCACCTAGATTGGTTCACCATAGGATACAGAGGCAGGGCAAGTTAGCGCCCAGGTTTGTAGGAACGTTTGAGGTGCTGGAGAGAATCGGGCCGGTGGCATACCAATTATCACTTCCATAGAAATACAGATATTTTCATGATTTTTTACATGTGTCACAACTAAAAAGGTATCATCCAGACCCTTATCATTTTATTTATGTGGAGGAAGTTGACCTCGAGATAGATGCATCCTTTCAGGATCATCTGGTACGTGTGCTGGGTCATAGTGAGAAAGTGTTACAGGGAAAGACCGCACCATTAGTTCATGTGTTATGGAAACATGGAAGTGTTGAAGATGAAACTTGGGAATGAGAAGCAGAAATGAGGGCTCAATGACCCAATATTTTTGGCTTGAAATCTTAGAGAAGTTCGGGAGTGCAGCTCGAGGATGAGCTGTTATAAGGTGGGGAGATTGTAAGATCCCGACCTTTTCTGGAGTCATCTCAGGTGAATTTTCAGGTACTTTTTAAAGGTTTTAAGTACCTTTAACTTGGAGTAGTGACTTGGGGTGCATTTGGGTGAACTTTTATGGAAAACAAAAATACAGTGGGCTGTGCACAGTTTGCGCACGATTTGACAAACCATGCGACCAAACCGTTCCAAGTGTGCGAAATTGGATAGATAGGTCCACATAGTTTGCACACGGTTTGAAAAATCATGTGAACAAACCATGCCATCCATGCAAAACTAGACAGAGGGGTCCACACGGTTGGCGCACAGTTTTCCCTAATAATGTTCCTTTTCCCAGGAAACCGTGCGCGTGGGATTTTAATTCCGAAAATACTTTTTAAAACCACCTGAACCCCCAAGACTTCCATATTTTTGACCTTGGATCGGGCTTGACGAATTCTAGGTGTTTCCAAAGCCTCCTAGAGATATTACAAGGCGATTAGAACACTATTCTTTGAGATCAAAAGCCCGGATTGAAGATCCTCTCTCCTCCTAGTAAGTGGATTTCATCCCGTTTCTTCTCCTGTTCTTTCCTATATCCTTCCATGATATTTTCATGGAGGATCTCTACTATTTCCTTATATCTAAACCATTGAGTTAAGATCAAGATCTAGGATTGTAGATATAGATCTAGATTTGCAAGATCTTGATGCCTTTGATCTTAATTTTGGTTTTAGGGATTTAGATTCAGAGCTTGTTTGACGACGTTGTGCCACTCAGATTTTGGGGATTTCTGTTGGGATAACTTCCATCAATAAACCAAGTTAGGTGGTCTAAATTGAACTCCAATAGTCATGATTTATGATATGTGTATGAGTTATGAAATTTCTAGATTCCCTTGATAATTGAATTCCTAAATTGGAGTAATTAGGAATATGGTTTTGACATGTAATTTTCCTTGGTGGTTAATTGATGATTGATCACGGAACAAATGAAGGGGGTTTCCCAAATTAATCTTTTGGAGATTTGATATTGTAGTTGAGATATTAAATTGAATGTATAAAGATAAGTAATTGGGGGAAATTAATTGTGGAAGGATGTTTGGCTTTGAAAGATAATTGATTGTGAGAATTAATTATGTGCCATGATGTTGACAAAAGATAATTAATTAGGAGGATTAATTATGTGTCATGATGTGATTAAAGATAATTAATTGTGATAATTAATTATGACTTGATGGTTTTTAAATGAATAATTAATTTTGAAGAATTAATCATGGAATGAAAATGATTTTAATTGATTAATTAATTGATGAATTAATTAATGGGTTATGTTCTTAGTTAATTATTGAATTAACTAATGGCCTTTGAAATGTTTAACTAATCATTAGATTAGTAAATTAATAATGTGGAAAATTCTTGAGAATTAAAGAATGATTAAATGGATGAGATTTTGTGGTGCTAGGCATGGTGTCCTAGACCGATTAGATGTTGGGACTTGGACATGGCATTCCTCCCCAATAGTTATCAAAGCTTGAGATTTTGGAGTGCTAGGCATGGAGACCAACACTCAAAGAGATTTGTGGTGCTAGGCATGACGTCCTACACCAAACAATTAATGATAATAATGAATGATGATTCAAATGAGATTTGGGGTGCTAGGCATGACGACCTACACCAAATGATTAATGATAATGAATGATGATTAAAATGGGAAACATGAATTGAACTTGGACTAATGTGATGATTAAATATTAAATGACAATGTGATAACTGTTTAATTTATGAATTGTATTTATTGGTTCATAAATCTGCATGCACTATATTTTGACTAGACTTGTTTTAGACACCGTTGGTGGTGGCCTACTGAGTTTTACTCACACCCTATTCGGGCTTCCTGATCGGCACCCGAGCAGACTTTGTTGTTGTAGGAATAGATAAGGGCAAAACCCTGTGATAGGTTGTAGTTTGGGATTGGAGCATGGGGGAGGGAACCTGACATGGTTCGGGACCCGTTTGGAGTCGTTGTGTCTTTACTTTCAGTTTCATTGTAGACACTTGGCACTTGCATTGTCATATAATGTTTTAACTTTTAGTTGAGTATTATATTCTCTGGTTTTGACTATCATATGTCATGGTATTGTTCTGGTTATTTATACGCTTCTGTACTTGGTTATTTTTATTTGCTTCTGTTAGTGTTTTATTCTGATAACAGAGGGTATAGTCTCTCCAAGACTGATTTACCAGACCCTCTCTGCTAGTTGGCACCCTCTGGCGTACGGGGAGGCACCCTTAAGGGCATGTGGCCAACCGGCTCGGGGTACCGTTCAGTGGCTTCTGGGTCAGGACTTCACAAAATGATACCTTTATCAAAACTTTTTCTTGGCGCTGGTAAAATGTGACATTGATAAAGGAAATTATATATTATTAAAAACCATATTTTAATATAATTTTTTTATTGATATATATATATACAATATATATTTGATTAAATATGATTTATATAATATTAAATATGTATGTACACTTAATATATAATATATTTAGTGAAAATGGTATATAAAATAATTAAAAATTAACTAAATAATATCGAGTAATAGACATTTAATAATAATTTCATGATTTAAAAAGTTAATAAAACAATTGATATATTGTGATTAATTGAAAACATAAATTAAATTTAAAACGATCATAACTTTTGATTCAGGTTTCCATTTGAGATTCATGATCAAATCAAAGTTTGAAAAGAGATCTACACCGTCCAGAATAAAAACTTTATTCCTTGTTTTTTTCTTTATAAAAAAAGGCTAGAAAGACCTCTAAAACTAAGTTTTTAATTGGAATACCCTAATTTTTGAATATTCAATGGAATTTCAACTTCGTTTAAGAGGGTCTTCTTGTCTTTTTTCAGTGAAGACTATATTTATTCTCAAGGATTACTTTCACACACACACACACATAGATATATATATATATATTATGGCATTCAAATTTTATTGATTTTCATATTGTATTGTTATTTATAACTAAATAAATACATACATATATATTTATATACAAAAATTTAATTGTATAGTTAAATATTTAAACATATTTACATGTAAAATATATTTTTAAATATATAAACCATTTGGAAATAATTATTATCTATTTTATTTAAAATAAATTTTTTTGAATATATATATACCTATACAAATGTATATATAATGTATATATATAAATACATGTTTGTGTGCATGTGTTTGTATTAACAAACACACACACACATATGTATGTATTCTAACAATATGTAAATAAATATAAATTTATATATTTATATATATAGACACACACACAAGCATATTTTATAAATGCATTTAAAAATAATTATATAAATATATATGAATAAAAAATATTCATCTAAATATATATAAATAAAATGATATATTATAAAATATAAAATAAATCAACATGGAGTAGTGGTGTAACATCCTACTCCTCGTCCATTGGTTTGGGAAGAGGTGTAGGTGCTACTAACCTTATGCAACATCCCCAAGACACTAAAGGGTGATAATAAATTCCAATGCCTTAGTAAACTGTTGGGTGAAGATTTTCCCTGAAGAACACATGACCAACTAAAAAGAAAGAATACAATAAAACATAAATACATGATGCATGAATATTCAATCATACAACTCAATTAAAAACCAATACAAGCACAATATATGAGTGTAATAGAAAAAGAAATAAGAGAGCAAGGATCAAACTCCAAATAGAAAGACATTGTCACCCAGTTGGCACTGTCACAAACCATGATGCAGACACTCCCCACCTCCAATGTAAGAAACCAAACCATGACATCAAGGATCACCACTAGAGAAGTATGCAACATGAACCTTCCCTATATCTCGGTAGACGACATATGTAAATGCACCAAGGTTCCCAAGAATAGTGTGATTCTATCACTCAATAGGATTTCCCCAAATACTTTCCAATACATGCCACTAGGACAAGAACAAGTTCACACATTTTATATAAAAAGAGGGTGAAAAATTCAAAACAGTTTATCAAAAGGAAATAGTTAAATCAAGAATTTTGAAAAAATCATTACTTACACTTTCCCTTTCAATTTCCACTTGGAACACTCATTCCATGTTCCACAGACACACACATGCATGCTGAATGAAAATACCAACATCCATGAGCAGAAAATCCATCTTTCACAAAGTCACCACTAGGAGATACACCCTTGTGCCTTTCTAGTTGGAAATAAGCACCAATTTTGTTTCAAAAAGGCCTCATAATGTAATAACCCGACTCTTCTTTTCAGATATGTTCTTCCCTTTTCTAGTGTTTTTGAGAAAAAGAGGTTTTTATGGAAATTTTTGAAGTGCACGTTGTGTACTTTACGAGTACTAACTGTGTACTCGGTTACCACGGGTAGCCGGGTGCTGGCCCTGTAATGGCCATGCACACGACCGTGTGCGGAGACCTGGAGGCCGCCTAAAGCAGGGCTTGGTAAGGGAAAGTATAGGCCATGTACTTCAAAAGTACACCCCATGTACTTTTTTTTCATTAAACGTACCGGGGTCGCGTCTGACAGACAAAACTGTCTTCTTCTCGACCTAGTTCGTTCGAGAGTGCCCGTACGACCGCGATCTTTCTCCAAGCCCCTGATCGAGCATCCGATCTCTGATTCGATCGCCGTTGATTGCATTAGGATCACCTTAGAAAACGCTTACTTCTCCTAGTGATTTGTTTTCCAATTCCTCATCTTTCTCAAGTTATCTTTGGTTGAACGTTTTAGACGTTTTTATAGATTTATGGTGTTCTTGGGAGATTCAAGGATTAAGGTTCATGTATAGTGATCCTACAACACCGAGGTAGGTGGTTTGTTCCTTTTCATTGAAATTATTTGAGTTATATGTGAAAATTTGTCTAATACCCTTGAACGGGGTATTGCGTGTTTATCATTTTAGCCCTGTTAATTGCCTGTTATGCTTGTATGCTTGAGTAGAGGTTAATTGAATGTGAATAGGGTTAATTGCTATGATTTTGAAGTGGTTTCCCATGCATGTTCTATTTATGACCGTTTGGTCTTGCTTAGCCTGTTAGGCTGCCTTTTCTATTTCCCATTCCAAGTGCTGATAGGATGAGGTGATCTTTTTCTAAAATGATGTCATGATGTAGACTATTATCCAAGTAGTTCTTGAGGTTTACTTGAGCCGATACACATTGATGTACTTGTTGACTTACACAGGGCCGTGAGAACCTAGTTTAGTAGACCATAGAGATAATGGACGTAAGGGCTTCTCTAGAGTGTCTGTTTTACTGTTACGATGCGAGACCATAGGGGGAATTAATGTAAGTGCTTCCTCAGAGTTTTTGTAGTTCCTTGATGCGGGACATAGGGGGAATGTGACATAAGTGCTTCCCCAGAGCGCCTTTAGTTACCAATACGAGACTATAGGAGGAATTGAAGATGAGTGATTCCTCATAGATTCTATGCTTAAGCTGAACCAGAGGGGTTAGATTGTGTGTACTTCCCAGAGGGTTGCTTGTACTTGTTGGTTGAACCAGAGGGGTTAGGCTGTGAGTACTTCCCAGAGGGTTACCGTTGTGTTTAGCTGCTTTCTTGTCTTCTTTAGGTTGAACCAGATGGGTTAGGTTGTGAGTACTCATAGAGGGTTACCTGCTTTGATTAGTTGTTTAATTTTTATATGAATTGATTTCTTTGAAACTGTGGATTGTTACTGTTGAGTACTTACTTGTTTATTGCTTCCTTTTTTCTTATTACCTACCATATATATTCACTGACTGTTAGGTATAGATCTTCGGGTGGTTTCCTACTAGGATTTAGTCTCACAACCTATTTGGGTCATGCTTTTGGGCCCAAACAGATTATATTATTGCAGGTCCAGATAAGGGAAAATGCCCTTCTATTTCAGGTACTCGATGTTGTGGAGCTGGAGAGCATAGAACCAAGCTAAGGCTTACGAAGCTGTGGAGTTTATCTGTTTTCTTTATAATTTGTTTTAGTACTATATTCCAACATTGTGACTTTTTTGGATACTTTTCTAGACATATGTATCATGAATCATTTGTATATGTTCTCCAGTTGTTTATTACTTCAGTCTTCCGCTGTTTATTATTGTATGGATTATTACTTCTTTCGCTATTGTATATCTGTTTTAATTCTGCTGTGTTACTCTGCCAATGAAGGCATAGTTTTCCTACTATCTCACTCATGGCCCTCGCTGCTAGTTGGCAGCCTCTGGCGTTCGGGGAAACGCGCTTGAGGTTATGTGACCAACCGGGTACAGGGCGCCTCTGGGTGGCTTCCAGAACTGGGATGTTACAAAGTGGTATCAAAGGAATTATTTTCTTCTTGACTTACTGTTTGGATCCTATATCCAGGGATAGGAAGGAATAGGTACTTGGTAATAAGTTGTGCCCGGGAGTAGCTAACCCATGTACAAGGAAAATCCAATCTACCTCATTATTGCAATTTTTCCGTTTTGCAATTTTACGGTTGATTTGATTTTCACCATTGGGTGACTCACATGTTTTGTGCTGTTATCATTGATGTTATTGAGGTTCTATTTCTATTGAAACCTGATGAGATGAGGGTATTCCATCTCATGCATCATATAGGCACTTGCTATAAATAACATGTCATGCATTCTTGCCATGCCATTTAGGGTTCATTAGCGATTTCATGTTATTGTGATATATGTTGAGATAGATATGCATGATGTTGTGATAGATACATTGATAAAATACCTTCTTTTGATAGGGTATTGCTTTGTGTAAGGTTTTGTTTAAATGAACACCAAACTTTGGTTCTTGAGGTGTTATGGACCCTCATGGACCGGAATTTGGTGGATCATTGCACTATTATCCTTGTTAATGACATGTATAAGATGCCAAGATTTGATTCACGAGGAGGATAGGCCCTCATGGATCAGAATTTGGCACTTTTTTTGATTGTTTCAGTGTTTTTATGGGTTCTGGAGTAGTTTCTGAGGCTTACTGTCTGGAAAAACCTAGAATACACACCGTGTAGTTATGAACACACGCCGTGTGTCCTTCTGTTTGGGAAGGAACAATTTTTCTTAATTACACACTGTGTACTGTATGTGCACACTGTGTAGTCTCTAACCGTATCACATGCTATGTGGGTAGAGACACGGGGTTGGGATTTTCTTTGTAGAACACGCCGTGTACCGGACGTGCATGCCGTGTGTAGAGACCATGTGTCTACCCATGTGACTAACAACACGAATGGATGAAACTTAAGATATACACGACGTGTCAAGATTGAACATGCCGTGTAGTGTAACCTGAGTATCTGGCCATGTAACGAACAACACGGGTCAGGGAAATCCTTCAAGTACCGATGTGTCCACCTAGAACACGCCGTGTAGAGTGAGCCGTGTAGACGACCGTGTAACTAACAACACGAGTCATTGAAGCTTGTCTAGTACACGCCGTTTCTGGAACGAACACGCCGTGTAGTCCTGTTTTAGAAGAACTGTGTGGGTTAGCCATGTAAGGGGACTCAGGCAGGGGAAGAGGATTCAAGTACACGTCGTGTGTTAGGACAAAACGCCGTGTGTATGGGGTGTTACATGACCAGTTTTGGCAGAGGTATATGCCCATGTACAGGCTTAAGGGAACACACCGTGTAGTAATTGTACACGCCGTGTATCCATGTTTTGAAAAACTCGAATGCTTTCTTTCTCTTGTTCCCTTCTTGCACTTCCATTTTTCAGTCCTTGATGATCTTGATCTAAGGTGTGCGCTTGATCTTGAAAAGTCATGCCACCGAGACATCCTAAGGTTGTCCGCCAGTTATAGGGCAGTGATCAGACACCGGACGTGGCTGATCAGGGACTACCAATAGATCCTCTTGTTGTGCTAGTCTTGGAACCAGCCGTTATTCCAGACACAGGTGCTGACGCACAGTTCCGAGAAGGCTTTCTGATGTTTATGCAGACCTTCCGTGGAGTACCGAATCCTGTCCCGTCTATGGAAGAGTTGACGTGGGTTTTCCAGCAGCAACATCCTCCCACCTTCACAGGGGAAGGAGGACCTCAGGCTGCAGAGTCATGGTTAGAAACCATGCTGCCTATCTTCGAGCATCTGGAGAAGCCTCTAGAGAGGAGGGTGAAGCTCACTACGTATATGATTCGAGATTCCACCAAGAGATGGTGGGATGTGATCTCACAGGAGGGATGACAGTGGGTTATGGCTTGGGATGAGTTTCAACTTTCCTTCTATGACTACTTCTATCCGGAGACTTTGAGGGACAACCAATCCCAAGAGTTCATGATCTTGGAGCAGGGTACTCTTTATGTTATGGAGTATTCTTATCACTTCACAGATCTTCAACGCTTCATGCCTATTCCAGGAGGTGATGAGTTATTCTTAGAAAGGAAGTTTGAGGATGGTCTCAGGCATGACATCCAATCGCAGGTGAACATCTTCAGGTTGAATTCCATCACTTCTATAGTCAATCAGGCGCTGATCACAGAATGTAATCTGAGGGATTCTAGAGTTGTGGGCCAGGGAGGTTCAACATCCAAAGTTAGTGCTTCTCTGACTGACAACATAAAGAGCTGTAGGGAGAATACACGTGGAGATCTGAGTAGGCAGGATGTGTCTTCAGGTAGCTAGGTGGTATGCTACCAGTGCAGGAAGAGCGGGCATACGAGGCCACATTGCCTGAGAGACCCAATAGAGTGCTGATCTTGTGAAAAGATGGGTCATCTTCAGTGATTATGTCAGATCTTTTCACTGGTAGCTGGTGACAGGGGTTCATCTATGACTCCTCATTCAGGAGCAGCGCCACCAGTTTCTCACCAGTCTGCGAACTGGAGTTCTTATGACTGTTCAGGCCGAGGCGGAGGTCACGGCCATGGTAGTCAGTTGCCAGGCTTGCAACGACAGTAGGGTGGATCAGCTCAGAGTGGTTAGGCAGGTTCACAGGCCTGCAGTTCAGGCCATGCCTTTGTAGTGGAGTAGACCCAGCTAGATCAGGATCCTGGACCCTCTACTGTTCAAGGTAAGATCCTAGTTGCCTTAGTTTTATCTTCTTCTCTTTTCGATACAGTGGATTCCCATATCTTTATATCTGTTGATGTTTTGGAGAGCCTTGAGCCCTGTATCTTTTCTTCTGCTGATATCTTGACGCTAGACACTCCATTGGGGACTAGAATGGCTAGTGTACGTCAGTGCAGGGAGTGCCTTTAGAGGTTGGTGGGTGTCACTTCCTTTGGGATCTCTATGTCCTAGAAATTATAGGCTATGATGTCATTCTTAGAATGGGTTGGTTAGTTCCCTTCTAGGTAGTTGTTTATTTCTATCGCCGTAGGGTGAGTTTCACATCACCATAGGGTGGATCGTTTCTTCATAAGGGTGAATGGGATGTCTAGGTAAGCAGAGCAGGACCCGAGTATCATGGGTTGGGAGGAGTTATAGCCCATATTGCTAGTCTATATCTGGATAGACAGGGGACTTCACAGATGGAATTTCCTCCAGTGTTGGATTATTTCAGGGGCATCTTTCCAGAGGACTTTTCGGGTTTTCCTCTAGAGTGATAGGTGGACTTCTCTATTGAGCTTGTTCTAGGAGCAACACTGGTGTCCATTCCTCCTTATAGGATGGCTACACCAGAGTTACAAGAGCTCAAGAAGCAGTTGGAGGAGTTTCAGGAAAAGGGTTTCATCCGAATCAGTACTTCTCCTTGGGGTTCGCCTATCCTATTTGCGAAGAAGACGGACGATACCCTTAAACTTTGCATGGATTATCGAAAGTTGAACTAGTTGACAATCAAGAACCGATATCCCTTGCCAAATATTGATGATCTCTTTGATCATATTCAAGGAGCCTGGGTGTTCTCAAAGATTGACTTGAGGTCTGGTTACCACCAGTTGCATGTTAGACCATTAGATATACCTCTTACAGCCTTTCAGAGTAGGTATGGTCTATATGAGTACATAGTTATGCTTTTCGGTCTCACAAACATGCCTGCAGTTTTCATGGCACTGATGAACCAAGTGTTCCATCCATACTTGGGTTCTTTCGTTGTTGTCTTCATGGAAGATATCTTGGTGTACTCTCACACTCGACACGACCATGCCACTCATCTTGATATTGTTCTGAGTACACCGAGAGAGCATTAGTTATATGCTAAACTCTCAAAATTCCACTTTTGGATGGACCAGATTCAATTCTTGGGTCATGTTATCTCAGATACTGGAGTATCAGTAGACCCAAAAAAGTGAGAGAAGTAGTTTCCTGGGATCATTCATAGAACGTATTTGAGGTACAAAGTTTTCTAGGGCTAGCTGGATACTACAGACATTTCATACAGGACTTCTCATGCTTAGTAGCACCACTGACAGGCCTGACTAAGAAGGGTGCAAAGTTTTTATGGTCAGATTCTTCTGAGTTAGCCTTTCAGGAGTTGAAAGTAAGGTTGAATTCAGCACCGATACTAGTATTTTCAGAGCCAGGAAAGAGCTATACTATTTACTAGGATGCTTCAGGTATCGGGCTGGGAGCTGTGCTTATGCAGGGAGATGGAGTCGTTGCGTACGGGTCTCGGCAGTTGAGGCCACATGAGAGGAATTACCCGACGCGTGATCTCGAGTTTGTAAAGACCCGTAAAATTCAAGGGAAATTTTTTTCTTAATTTTCTTTTGGATTTTACAAGAACGCAGTTTCTGACAGAACCTAATTCCGAGGCCCGGTGTGCCCATAATCTTTTTCCGAAGTTTAGCTCGGGTACGTTCAATGAAAGAACGAGCGAGTTTTTCTAACTTTTGAACCGGTGCTCGGAATCAAATTCCGAGGGCACCGATGGAATCGCAACGCCGATATTTTCTTAGAAACATCTTTTCCGGAGTTTCATTTTCTCGGGTGTGGTTTTTAATTTTTGGGGTTAAGTTAAGAAATAAAATAAAAGTGGTACATCCGATTTTTATTTTATTTTGCTTAACTTAAGTTAAGTGGGTGATGTGGGACCCACAAATATACTACCCACTTGGTAGGATATTTGTGAGGTGGGTCCCACACAATCCCCACCGTTTCTTTTCTTCATAAACCCCCCTCCTTTAACTAAGTAACGCACCCGCACCCCCTATTAATGAAGTCAACCCTTGCGTTTATTCTGGTTAAGAAACGCCTCATTAATGTGGCGGTTTAAGCGTTGCAATTAACTCACTTAATTGTTTCTTTCGTTTTTGATTTTTAAAACGCAAGGCTTGTGAAATAAAAATAAGACAACTCTTATTTTTATTTGGGTTGGAACTTGTTGCATGGAGAGGATTTGGAGAAAAGCCTTCTTCTTCGACGAAGAACGTGAAGAACGCGAAGAACGAATCGATCTCCGACGAAGAACACCAAATCCTCGGAGATTGACTATGCGACGCCGTGTACCGCGACTCCAATGACGCTTATTCTGCAACGCTTCTTCCGCGATGCTCCTCCACGACGCGACGATCCTCCCTCCGCGACGCCTTCTTCCACGACAGTTATTTCTGTGACGAATCCTCGCTCATCAAATTCGATGAGGTAGGGATTTATTTTAATTGTTGTTCGTGAATTTTTCCGTTGCCTTTCTTCTTTTCTATTGGAGCTTCCTGTTACCTTAATAACAGGAGGGGGTCAGACCGCACGAACACGGCCGACCCTCCTCTCCCTTTTGGTTGTTTGATACTGTTGCGGCACGAGAAAGGCAATGCGGTGCCGAAGCACCGCGCAGAAATTGTTAAGGAAAGGGGGAGAAGCGCAGCACCGTCGCTCCACGCCATTGAAGATGAACCTAGATGCGGCGCCGTCGCGCCGCGCCGGAGAACCACAAAAGCACTACGGCCGGAGCGGGGCCGCGACACCATCGCGCGACACCGGATGGACCAAGGCCGCGGCCGGTTCCGGGCCGCGGTGGAGCAGGGGGACCGGCGGCCGGTTCCGGGCCGCCGTCGTCGGAACAGAGGGACCGACCCTCGCCGGTCCCATGGTGGCAGCAGCCGGCCGGCCGGAGCGGGCCGGCCGGTCAGGGGGAAATCTGGGGGTCTGTAACCCCCGGTTGGCCAGCAAAGCAGCCCCCACATGGGGCCGCGGTTGCAAAAAACGGGGGGTAGCCCCCCCCCCCCCCCCGCACCTTCACCGATCGACCATTACGACCGAGCCGCCCGGACGGGCCGCGCCCAAGCGGGCCGGACCCGGACCCGATTCGGGCCGACCCTGGGGGTATCGGGCCGGGTCGGACCGGGCCCGAACCCCCTAATACCGGACTTTTCGGTCTGTTGCCCATAACTTGAGCTACAAGCCTCCGATCGACGCACCGTCAGTTGAGTAGCGATCCTTGAATTGAGATGGTCGTTTAAGTATTCTATACTCAAGGTTTCAGAGGACTTTGGGTTCAGCCGAGTTGGTTCGTACATGAAACCAACCGGGCCCTCGGAGCGGAAACACTTATAACTTAAGCTCCGAACGTCTGATTGACGTGCCATCGACTTTGATGGATTCCTCTAAGTGAGACCGACCTTTTGGATTACTCCGCTCGAGGTTTGGATGTATTTGGAGTACAGTCGGGTTGGTTTTGACTTAAAAACCAACCGGACCCCTAGGACGAAAAAGCCAATAACTCTCAGACCGGGCGTTCGATTGACGCGCCGTCTGTGACATTGAGTTCCTGTTGACGATACAGAACTTTCGGATACATCAACTCCGGTATATGTGTTAGTTGATCTATCAACCCTTCGGCTCATGGAGCGGACCCTCCCGAACGAGCTTGCTGTGTGCGGGAACCCTAGAGCTGGCTACGACTGCGACGACAATGATGACTGTGCAGAAATCCTCCGTGGATTCGACGATGACGACTACATCACTCAGCTATCCTACGTGGATCAGTGCTACCGATCCTGTGTGGGTCAGCGCTCAGCGGTCCTGTGTGGGCCAGCACCTACAGATCCTGTGTGGGTCCGATCCTATGTGGGTCATTGAGGGGGTTAGTTACCTATCGATCCTGTGTGGGTCAGATCCTTTGTGGGTCGTTGCGGGGGTTAGTACCTATCGATCCTTTGTGGTTCCAACGACTTAGATGAATCAGTGGCTATATCTGATCATCTCTATCGTCATATAAAGAAGTATACCTGTGTGAGCTGAATCTTGACTTGCTTTCCTATGTGGATTTCTATTGTGCTATCCTGTGTGGATGTGATCGAACTTGGGCTCGAATGTTGGAGCGAACTGGAATTGATGACTTAGGTATATGTATGGGAATATACCTAAGTAGTTCCGGATGTTACTTCGTGTTTGTATCTTTCCTTAGTGGATTATCCTTTGTGGATTCTGGGAGACCTTCGGGGGTCTCGGGGTCCCTACTGAGTAGCTCATACTCACCCCTGCACAGGCTATGCCCGCACTACGTTGTGTTGGTTGCAGACGATGGACAGCGCTGATCGTGGTTGAGGCATGAGGAGTAGGTCGGTACCCAGAGGTGGATCACTGGGCGAGGCGTACTCGAAGCGGACGACTGGACCCGAGGAGCTGTGGAGGCTATCTGTACCCACCCTTCAGGTGGGACTTACAGTGGACGGCTCGACACTGCGGCTTTACTTTTCAGTTGCTGTTTTCCCTTTCCAGTTGTACTTTACTTTCAGTTTGAGTTTGTATTCTGGCCCACTTCCTTTTCTGCACTTATTGTTGTACCCAGTTTTTACTTAGTGTTTACTTCTGCTTACTTTCTTTGTGGTGTTTGTTTACTTTATAAAGGCAATACCTTCCCTTTTTATCGGGAATTACGCCTTGGTGCTAGTCTCCAGCCCCTGTCCTATGGAAGGCGGGCTTGGGGTAGTCACGACACGGGCCCCGAGGACGGGTCGTGAAAAATTGGTATCAGAGGAGTTCGGTTCTACCGCAGAACTCAGGACTCTAATATTTTTCTATGTGAAGCAATAGTGTTAAGAGTATTGAGTGTGGTTATCAGTCCAGGGAGTCCAGTGTTGGTGCGGCGGCCGATGTATCCGTACACCAGGACCCTGACTTCTAATTTCCGACTTAATGCACGAAAACATTGATTGCATGTGTGTTTCAAGTTTTCTTTGTTATTAATTTGTGTTAGCTCACCAGGTATACTGTTTTGACCGTGGCACACCTATATCTTTTCAGGATGTCCCCACAACGACATCCAGTTAGGGTTCCGAGAGTTGTGCGTGACGACAGCCCACCGAGTGACAAGGCTTCGGTACATGGCCCTTTGACAGCAGAGGCACCAGCGGTACCTCTACCCGCTGAGCCACCGATGCTACCATCCCCAGCTGCTGACGATGCACATTGCCTTAGTGCACTGCATGAGTTTCAACGCCAGAGACCACCCAGGTTCCGCTCAGAGATGGACCCTCAGGCAGCCAAGGATTGGCTAGAGGCAGTTGTATGAGTTTTCAGGTTAGTGAGGACACCAGCAGACCTCATGGTGATCCTCGCAGCGAGCCTACTGCACATGGCAGCAGGAAGATGGTGGAGCTTGATGCTCCAGGTGCATGACGAGGCGTCTCTCCTCTAGATTTACTTTGAGAGCCTCTTTCGCTCGGAGTTCATCCCAGCCACCCTCCGTGTGGTTCACATCCAGGAGCTTCTATAGCTACGGTAGGGCAGATTGACGGTCGCCCAGTACTCGGCGAGATTTACCGATCTCTCGCGCTACTTGACAGACATGGTATGAGACCCATTCTTCCGGGCCCGAACCTTTGAGCAGGGATTGAGGCATGAGATCAGGGCATCACTAATCTCCCTCAGCATTCCAACTCAGGCAGGAGTACTGGATCGAGCCCTTTTGATCGAGAGCTTCCTTGCTGAGCCTTCATCAGCAGCGAGACCTACCGCGGGGCGGCATGTAGTAGAGTCTTCTGCAGCAGACAGTCGACGGATGACTCATAGGTCTAGGATGACCAGACCCTCAGGTGGAAAACCTCAAAACACTGGCTCAGCAGTGAAGGACACACAATGTGGAGCCAGTCTTTTGAGAGGCAGACAGTGCTACGCATGCGGCGGGCAGGGCCACGTGGCTCGTGACTGCCCGACCCACCGTACCGAGGAGCAGCAGACGATTGAGGGACCACCCAAGAAAAAGCAGAGGGTCGACCGTGGCAGTCCGCAGGGAGCAGACGGATGAGGCAGAGGAGATGGCCGAGCAGCAGGTGGTGGGCGACGCTTTGAGGCTCTACCACCACCACCACCAGGAGGTCCACCCCAACCACAGGGAGCTGGTGGATAGAGACAGGCACAACTCCAGGCAGTGGAGGCCTACGACCACGACATGCCCGAGATGATTCGAGGTACTATCTATGTCTATTACACCCTTTCTGTAGTTCTTATAGACACAAGATCGAGTCATTCTTTCATAGCCGCTGCCCTTGTTCGGAGCTCATAGATTCCGACAGAGCCGTTGGCTCGATCCTTACGGCTAGATACTCCTACGGGAGCAGACTCGATGATTACACACTGGTGCCGGCAGTGTGAGCTTACTCTAGGAGGCGAGTGCTTCAGTTGGGATCTTCTTGTAGCGGCGTCGAGGCCTTACGACGTCATCTTGGGCATGGATTGGTTATCTACATTCCACGCTCAGATTGACCGTATTAGGCACAAGGTGCGATGTGTACGCACTGACGGGAGCAGTTTCACCTTCACCGGCGATAAGGGAGCCTTCACAGCACATGATAGACTCTCGCAGAGGAGAGGACATCACATCACTCATCAGTTGGCTAGCCTCATCCTAGGAGCAGTTGACGTGCGGAGTCCTAGTTTTCCTGCAGTGGTGGATCAGTATGCGAATTTTTTCCCCGACGACGTTCCAGGACTACCTCCTCACAGATAGGTAGACTTTTATATTGATCTATTCCCCAGGACAACCCCGATATCCACCCCAGAATATCGGATGGCTCCCACCGAGCTTCGAGAGCTACAAATACAGTTGGAGGACTTGCAGGGCAAGGGATTCATCCGACCCAGTGTTTCACCTTGGGCTTCCCCGATATTGTTCTCCAAGAAGGCGGACGGGAGCTTGAGAATTTGTGTCGACTATCGTCACCTGAACTAGGTGACAGTGAGGAACAAGTATCCGCTAACAAGGATTGATGACCTGTTCGATCAGCTCAAGGGAGCACGGTGGTTCTCAAAGATAGACCTCAGGTCAGGCTATCATCAGCTCAGAGTTCGGGATGAGGACGTGCAGAAGACGACCTTCAGATGTCGGTATGGACACTATGAGTTCTTGGTTATTCCATTCGGCGTAACCAATGATCTCGCAGTGTTCATGGTCCTTATGAATAGGATCTTTCAGCCATACCTCGATCGATTTGTCGTGGTCTTCATCGACGACATTTTGATATACTCAACCACTGAGGAGGAGCACGCCTACCACTTGCGGGTTGTACTTGAAACACTCCGAGAGCACCAACTTTATGGAAATCTCTCGAAGTGTCAGTTCTGGATACGTGAGGTCCACTTCTTGGGACATGTCATCTCTGAGGCGGGAGTTGCGGTGGATCCCATGAAGATCGAGGCAGTGCTAGCTTGGGAGCCACCCAGGAGCGTGACGAAGGTACAGAGTTTCTTGGGACTAGCTGGGTACTATCGGAGATTTGTGCCAGACTTCTCTAGAGTTTCGGCACCACTCTCAGCTTTGACGAAGAAGGGGAAACCATTTGTGTGGCCAGACAGTTGTCAGCTGAGCTTCCAGGATCTGAGACAGAGATTGACCAGCGCGCCTATCTTGAGGCTACCAGAGGAGGGAGTTGGGTACGTAGTTTACTGCGATGCATCAGGGACCGGACTCGGATGTGTCCTGATGCAGGAGCGGGCAGTGATCGCCTATGGATCATGTCAGTTGAGGCCGCATGAGCAGAACTACGCTACCCATGACCTGGAGTTAGCATCAGTGGTCTTCGTTCTGAAGACATGGCGACACTATCTGATGGGTGAGTGCTTTACAGTCAATTCTAACCATCAGAGTCTCAAGTACATCTTCTCTTAGAAGGACCTGAACCTAAGACAGCGGCGATGGCTCGAGTTCCTCCAGGACTATGACTTTGAGATAGTCTATACTCCTGGGAAGGGGAACTTAGTAGCCAATGCTCTCAACAGGAGGATGGGCATTCAACTACTTGGGGAGGCGACAGAGCAGCTAGCTGCTTTGCAGATATCCATCGTGGATAGAGATGAAGCAGCCTTCCTTTAGTCACTCACAGTCACTCCTCCACTGTTGCAACGGGTCAGAGAGGCACAACGTGGGGACGCCGACTGTGAGACGCGGCGTGCGCAGATATCCTCAGGACGGGTACCTGATGGTTTCTCCCTTGGAGGAGAGCACAACATCCTTTTTAGAGGACGTACCTTGGTACCAGTTGCTTTACGGGAGGAGGTGATGAGAGAGTTTCACACTTCCCCTTTGGCGGTACATCCTGGAGTGGCGAAGATGTACAAGGATCTCAGACGACAGCACTGGTGGCCGGGCATGAAGAAGGCTGTGGCAGAGTTCATTTCTCAATGCCTCACCTGCTAGCAGGTGAAGGCAGAGCACCAAGTACCAGCAGGCTTGGTACAACCCTTGGAGGTCCCGGAGTGGAAGTGATACGAGATATCTATGGACTTCGTGACTGGACTTCCACGCACTTCCAGGGGTCACGACTCCATTTGGGTGATTATCGACCAACTCACCAAGTCGTCTCACTTCTTACCCATCAAAGAGCAGGGCTCAATGGAGATCTTGGTACATCTCTATGTTCAGGAGATTTTACGACTTCATGGTGTGCCATTGTCTATCATCTCCGATTGAGATGCTCTCTTTACTTCCCAGCTTTGGAAGGGGTTGCAGGAGGCGTTCGGGACACAGCTACGTCTGAGCACCGCCTTTCACCCTCAGACAGATGGTCAGACGGAGAGGACCATTCAGACTCTCGAGGACATGCTCCGCACATGTGTCCTCGACTTTGGTCGCAGCTGGGAGGACCAACTACCCTTGGTGGAGTTCACGTACAACAACAACTACCACTCCACCATCGGGATGACACCATACGAGGCGTTGTACGACCGACCTTGCAGATCACCGCTGTGCTAGACATACCCTGGGGAGTCAGAACTTGTGGGACCGGAGATGGTCCAGGCCATGACAGAGAAGGTCCAGGTCATCCAGGAGTAGATGAGGATAGCTCAGAGCCGACAGAAGTCTTATGCTGACAGGAGGCGGAGGCCACTGGAGTTCGAGGATGGTGACCACGTCTTCTTGCGGGTCTCACCTCGACGTGGATTACGGAGATTTGGTCAAGGCGGCAAGTTGTCTCCACGCTTCATCGGACCATTCCAGGTCCTCAGCAGGATTGGAGAGGTGGCTTATCACTTGGCTCTACCACCTCAGTTGCACCGGGTGCACGATGTCTTTCACGTATCTTAGCTGAGGATATACGTGCTTGACCCGACGCATATTGTTGACCATGGGGAGATAGACGTTGATGATGGGGAGACTTTTGCGGAGGTCTCGGTGGAGATCGAGGATCGAAAGGAGCAGGTCCTACATGGACGGTCGATTCCTCTAGTGCACATCAGATGGCAGTACGGGAACCTCCAGGAGAGCACTTGGGAGCGGGAGGCTCAGATGAGTGCTCAGTACCCACTTTTGTTTCCCTAGTTTATGATGTATCTTTACAGGGACGTAAAGACCTGAGGTGAGAGTAATGTAAACACCCATAAAATTCAAGAGAATTTTTTTTTCTTAATTTTCTTTTGGATTTTACAAGAACGCAGTTTCTGACGGCACCTAATTCAGACACCCGGTGTGCCCAGAATCTTTTTCTGAAGTTTAGATCGGGTACGTTCAGTGAACGAACGAGCAGGTTTTTCTAACTTTTGAACCGGTGCTCGGAATCAAATTCTGAGGGCACCGATGGAATCGTAGTGCCAGTAGTTTCTTAGAAACATCTTTTCCGAATTTGAATTTGCTCGGGTGTGGTTTTTAATTTTTGGGGTTAAGTTAAGAAATAAAATAAAAGTGGTATATCTGATTTTTATTTTATTTTGCTTAACTTAAGTTAAGTGGGTGATGTGGGACCCACAAATATCCTACCCACTTGGTAGGATATTTGTGAGGTGGGTCCCACACGAGCCCCACCGTTTCTTTTCTTCATAAACCCCCCTCCTTTAACTAAGTAAAGCACCCGCACCCCCTATTAATGAAGTCAACCCTTGCGTTTATTCTGGTTAAGAAACGCCTCATTAATGTGGCGGTTTAAGCATTGCAATTAATTCACTTAATTTTTTCTTTCGTTTTTGATTTTTAAAACGCAAGGCTTGTGAAATAAAAATAAGACAACTCTTATTTTTATTTGGGTTGGAACTTGTTGCATGGAGAGGATTTGGAGAAAAGCCTTCTTCTTCGACGAAGAACGTGAAGAACGCGAAGAACGCGAAGAACGCACTGATCTCCGACGAAGAACGCCAAATCCTCGGAGATCGACTACGCGACGCCGTGTACCGCGACGCCAACGACACTTCTTCTACGACGCTTCTTCCGTGATGCTCCTCCGCGACGTGATGATCCTCCCTCCGCGATGCCTTCTTTCGTAAATGTTATTTCCGCGACGAATCCTCTCTCATCGAATTCGACGAGGTAGAGATTTATTTTAATTGTTGTTCGTGAATTCTTCCGTTGCCTTTCTTATTTTCTGTTGGAGCCACCTGTTACTGCAATAACAGGAGGGGGTCGGACCGCACGAACATGACCGAACCTCCTCTCCCTTTTGGTTGTTTGATATTGTTGCGGAACGAGCAAGGCAACGCGGTGCCGAAGCACCGTGCGAGAATTATTAAGGAAAGGGGGAGAAGCGCAGCGCCGTTGTGCCGCGCCGTTGAAGACGAACCAAAGACGTGGCGCCGTCGCGCCGCACCGGAGAACCACAAAAGCACCGTGGCCAGAGCGGGGCTACGGCGGAGGGGCGCGACGCTGTCGCGCCGCGCTGGACGGACCAAGGCCGCGGCTGGTTCCGGGCCGGGGCGGAGCAGGGGGACCGGCGACCGGTTCTGGGCCGCCGGCGTCGGAACAGAGGGACCGAACCTCGCCGGTCCCGTGGTGGAAGCAGCTGGCCGGCCGGAGCAGGCCGACCGGTCAGGGGGAAATCTGGGGGTCCGTAACACCCGGTTGGCCAGCAATGTGGCCCCCACATGGGGCCGCGGTTACAAAAAAAGGGGGGCAGCGCACCCCCCCCCCCCCCGCACCTTCACCGCTCGACCGTTACGACCGAGCCTCCTGGCCGCACTAGCGCGCCGGGTCGCGCCAGTTGGGCCGGGACACGCTCAAGCGATCCATACCCAGACCCGATTCAGGTTGACCCGGTTCGGGCCGACCCTGGGGGTATCGGGCCGGGTCGGACCGGGCCCGAATCCCCTAATACCGGACTTTTCGGTCTGTTGCCCATAACTTGAGCTACGGGCCTCCGATCGACGCACCGTCAGTTGCGTAGAGATCCTTGGATCGATACGGTCGTTTAGGTATTCTATAATCAAGGTTTCAGAGGAATTTGGGTTCAGTTGGGTTGGTTCGTACACGAAACTAACCGGGCCCTCGGAGCGGAAACACTTATAACTTAAGCTCCAGACGTCTGATTGATGTGCCGTCGACTTTGATGGATTACTCTAAGTGAGACGGACCTTTTGGATTACTCCGCTCGAGGTTTGTATGCAGTTGGAGTACGGTCAGGTTGGTTTTGACTTAAAAACCAACCGTACCCCTGGGACGAAAAAGCCAATAACTCTCAGACCGGGCATCCGATTGACGCGCCGTCTGTGACGTTGAGTTCCTGTTGATGATACAGAACTTTCGGATACATCAACTCTGGTCTATGTGTCAGTTGATGTATCAGGCCTTCGGCTCGTGGAGTGGACCCTCCCGAACGAGCTTGCTATGTGCGGGAACCCTAGAGCTGGCTGCGACTGCGACGATGATGTCGAATGTGCAGAAATCCTCCGTGGATTCGATGAAGACGACTACAGCACTCAGCGATCCTACGTGGATCAGTGCTACTGATCCTGTGTGGGTCAGATCCTGTGTGGGTCAACGCTCAGCGGTCCTATGTGGGCTAGCGCCTACAGATCCTGTGTGGGTCCGATCCTGTGTGGGTCATTGCGGGGGTTAGTTACCTATCAATCCTGTGTGGGTCAGATCCTATGTGGGTCATTGCGGGGGTTAGTACCTATCGATCCTTTGTGGGTCCGACGACTTAGATGAATCAGTGGATATATCTGATCATCTATATCATCATACGAAGAAGTATACCTGTGTGATCTGAATCTTGACTTGCTTTCCTATGTGGATTTCTATTGTGCTATCCTGTGTGGATGTGATCGAACTTGGGCTCGGATGTTGGAGTGAACTGGAATTGATGACTTAGGTATATGTATGGGCATATACATAAGTAGTGTCAGATGTTACTTCGTGTTTGTATCTTTCCTTAGTGGATTATCCTTTGTGGATTCTGGGAGACCTTCAGGGGTCTCGGGGTCCCTACTGAGTAGCTTATACTCACCCCTGCACGGGCTATGTCCGCACAACGTTGTGTTGGTTGTAGACGACGTACAATGTTGATCGTGGTTGAGGCACAAGGAGCAGGTCAGGTGGATCACTGAGCGGGGCGTACTCGGAGCGGACGGCTGGACCCGAGGAGCTGTGGAGGCTATCTGTACCCACCCTTCAGGTGGGACTTCCAGTGGATGGATCGACGCTGTGGCTTTACTTTTCAGTTGCTGTTTTCCCTTTCCAGTTGTACTTTACTTTCAGTTTGGGTTTGTATTCTGTCCCACTTCCTTTTCCGTACTTACTGTTGTACCCAGTTTTTACTTAGTGTTTACTTCTACTTGCTTGCTCGGTGGTTTTTGTTTACTTTACAAAGGCAATGAATTCCCTTTTTACCAAGAATTACGCCTTGGTGCTAGTCGCCAACCCCTGGCCTATGGAAGGCGGGCTTGGGGTAGTCACGACACGGGCCCCAAGGACGGGTCGTGATAGAGTTGGCAGCAGTTGTTCACACCTTAAGCTATTGGAGACACTATCTCCTGGGAGAGAATTTTTTGGTTTTCATTGACCATAAAAGTCTCAAGTATATCTTCACTCAGCGTGACCTAAATTTGAGATAGTGAAGATGGGTTGAGTACCTTCAGTCTTTTGAATTTTATCTTGCCTATACGCCTGGGAAAGACAACACAATGGTGGATGTGATGAGAAGGAGGACTCAGATACAGGCAGTTCAGAAGGCCAGCAGTGAGTGGTAGCTTATGACTTTGTTCAATGAGATGCATTTGGAGGTGCACGACAGACAGGGGTAGACATTTCTATCTTTTGAAGCTATTACCTCTACTATTATTGATCGAGTGGGAATGAGGTAGCTATCAGATTATGAAGGCCTAGTGTTACGGGAAAGCGTGTCAGGAGAGGACCCTATTCATGGATGGACCATAGGCGAGGATGAAATCTTGCATTTTCATGGGTGCGTATGGGTGTCAGTAGATATACATGAGAACCTGATGTGGGACTTTCATTCCTCAGTTTGGACAGTTCATCCTAGTGTCACAAAGATATATCGTGATCTACACCATCAGTATTGGTGGCCAGGTATGGAGAGAGATGTTTCTAGTTTCGTGATGAGGTGTTCCACTTGTTAGCAGGTGAAGATGGAGCATCAACGACCAACAGGGATTTTGCAGAAGTTACCCATTCCCGAGTGGAAATGGAATGATATCGCGATGGATTTCGTGACAGGTTCGCCGAGGTCGCCTAGAGGGAATGGTGTAGTTTGGGTTATCATTGACAGAGTCACGAAGGTTGCTCACTTCTTTCCGATCAAGGAGACCTTTAGTGTTGATGAGATGGGAAGGTTGTACATCTGAGATATTGTACGTTTACATGGGGTTCCACACTCCATTGTTTCAAACTGGGATGCACGTTTTAATTCTCGGGTCTGGCAGGGGTTTCATAAGGCCTTGGGTACACAAGTACTTTTGAGTATAGCATACCACCCCCAGACAGATGGCCAGTCCGAGCGTACAATTCAAGTGCTTGAGGAAATGCTTCGAGGATGCATCCTGGATTTTGAAGGTTCTTGGGAGAATCACATACCTCTTGTGGAGTTTTCCTACAATAATAGTTTTCAAGAAACTATTCATATGGCACCTTATGAGGCTTTGTATGGTAGGCCATGCCGATCACCCTTATGCTGGTTGGAGGTAGGAGAGGCAGCTATGCTGGGACCTCGTCTTGTCCAGGAGACCACAAAGAAGATAGAGTTGATTCAGAAGAGGATGACTGCTGCACAGTCATGATAGAAGTCTTATGCTGATTGATGAAGATGACCTCTGGAGTTCGAGGTCGGGGATCAGGTTTTCCTGTGTTTCACACCGAGGTTGGGACACAGGAGGATTAGAAGACAGGGTAAGCTTTAGTTGAGGTATGTCGGTCCATTTGAGGTGTTGGAGAGAGTTGGTCCGGTTTTCTATCGGTTGCAGTTACCTCAGAGGTACCAGGCTATGCATGATATCTTATACGTTTCTCATCTTCGACGTTACTTCTCAGACCCATCTCATGTTTTTCAACCTGAGGAGGTTGAGTTAGAGGTGATCGCCTTGTTCGAGGAGCATCCTATCCGGATTGTTGACCGAAGTAAGAAGGTTCTTTGTGGATGGTATGTTCCTCTTGTATGGGTTCTGTGGCAGCACGGGCGAGTACATGATGAGACCTGGGAGAGGGAGGTCGATGTACGATCATAGTGGCTAGATCTTTTCAAGGATTCTTCTTCTATGCCGCCTTGCTAAGGAAATTCGGGGATGAATTTATTTAAGGGGGAAAGTTTGTAAGAACTCAGGTCTTCTTTTCAGGTATGTTCTTCCCATTTTTAGTGTTTTTGGAAAAAATAGGTTATTCTAGAATTTTTTTAAGTACACGCCATGTACTTTACGAGTACACGCCATGTACTCGGTTACCACGGGTAGCCGGGTGCTGGACGTGTAATGTCCATGCACACGACTGTGTGTAGAGACCTGGAGGCCTCCTAAATCAGGGCTTGGTAAGGGCAAGTACACACCGTGTACTTTCTTTCTTTTTTCTCATTAAATGTACTGGGGTCGCGTCTGATGGAAACAACTATCTTCTTCTCGACCTAGTTCATCCGAGAGCACCCGTACGACCGTGATCTTTCTACGAGACCCCGATCGAGCATCCAATCTACGATTCAACCGCCGTTGATTGCGTTGGGATCACCTCGGTAAGCTCTTACTTCTTATAGAGATTAATCTTCCAATTCCTCTTCTTTATCAAGTTATATTCGGTTGAACGTTTTAGATGTTTTTGTAGATCTACAGTGTTCTTGGGCGATTCAAGGCTCGAGGTTCACGTATAGCGATCCTAAAAAACCGAGGTAGGTGTTTTGTGCCTTTGCGTTGAAAGTCTTTGAGTTATATATGCAAATTTGTCCAATACCCTTTAACGGGGTATTGCGTGTTTACCATTTTAGCCCTGTTAATTTCTTGCTATGCTTGTATGCTTGAGTAGAGGTTAATTGAATGTGAATAGGGTTAATTTCTATGCTTTGGAAGTGGTTTCCCATGCATGTTCTGTTTACGACCGTTTGGTCCTGCTTAGCCTGTTAGGCTGCCTTTCCTGTTTCCCATTCCTAGTGCTGATAGGATGAGGTGATCTTTTTCTGACATGCTGTTATGCCGTAGACTGTTAGATAAGTATTTCTTGAGGTTTACTTGGGATGATACGCTTTGATGTACTTGTTAACTTACACAGGGTTGTGAGAACCTGGTGTAGTAGACCATAGAGAGAATGGATGCAAGGTCTTTTCCAGAGTGTCTGTTTTACTATTACGATGTGAGACCATAGGGGGAATTGATGTAAGTGCTTCATCAGAGTGTATGTAGTTCCTCGACGCGGGCCATAGGGGTAATGTGATGTAAGTGCTTCCCTAGAGCGCCTTTAGTTACCAATACGAGACTACAAGAGGAATTGACGATGAGTTCTTCCTCAAAGAGTCTATGCTTAAGCTGAAATAGAGGGGTTAGACTGTGTGTACTTCCCAGAGAGTATCTTGTACTTGTTTGTTGAACCCGAGGGGTTAGACTGTGAGTAATTCCTAGAGGGTTACCGTTGTGTTTAGCTGCTTGCTTTTCTTCTTTAGTTTGAACCAGATGGGTTAGGTTGTGAGTAGTCCCAGAGGGTTACCAGCTTTGATTAGCTGTTTACTTGTTATATGAATTTATTTCTTTGAAACTGTGGATTGTTACTGCTGAGTAATTCCTTGTTTACTGCTTTCTTTTTTCTTATTGCCTGCCATATATATTCACTGACTATTAGGCACAGATCTTTGGGTGGTTTCCTACTGGTATTTAGTCTTACACCCTATTTGGGTCATGCTTTTGGGTCCAAACAGATTATATTGTTGTAGGTCTAGATAAGGTCAAGCACCCTTCTACTTCAGGTACTTGATACTATGGATATGGAGAGCATGGGACCAAGCTGAGGCTTGCGATGCTGTGGAATTTATCTGTTTTCTTTGTACTTTGGTTTAATATTGTATTCCATCATTGTGAATTGTTTGGATTCTTTCCTAGACATATGTATCATGCATCATTTTTATATGTGCTCCATTTGTTTATTACTTTAGTCTTCCACTGTTTATTGTTGTTTGTATTATTAATGCTTTCGCTATTGTATATCTATTTTACTTCTGCTGTGTTACTCTGCCAATGAGGGCATAGTTTCCCCACTATCACACCCAAGACCCTCGCTGCTAGTCGGTAGCCTCTGGCATTCGGGGAAATGCGCTTGAGGCCATGTGACCAACCAGGTACGGGGTGCCTCTGGGTGGCTTCAGGAACCAGGATGTTACACATAAAATTTAATATGAACACATGCCACCATGTATTCCAAGACCATCATCCATATCAAATAGTTTTTTACACAAAAAATTTATTTTGAAAAACTAAATCCTTTGAAAAAATTTAATTAAAACATCTCATCAGTATCTTTCAAAACTATGCTTTTGAAATCACACCAAAATGTGGGTTTTACAAAAAAACTACTCAAGATATTTCCAATAAAATAAAAAGGACAATTTATTAAGATTCAAGATAATAGGTTCTTGAACAGTAGAGTATGAGAGAGGCCACCTACCTTGATTACATTTGCACAAATGATCTTAAATGATTCCATGGATCGACCTATTCTTCCTATTCCCTTTTAAAAAACCCAAAAGATCTCATCAACATAATTCCAAACCCATAGAACCGATCTTACACACCAATCTATGGTTCCACATGAGACAACCTAAGGAGATCCAAGACAAGAAAGAAGAACAAAACCCTAGCCTTTTATTTCCATAAATAAATGCTCAAAGATTTTTTCCAATAGAGTCCATACATCGAAGATCATTGGAAATTTCCTTAGGTAACCCTAGAAGCTGAGAGGATGAAGAAAGGAAGCATATGAGGATTTACAACTGTTGGCCATAATAAAAATCACTGGTCTCGAATGATTTATGGCATAAATTAAGAATTTACATTGTAAATTCACTGAGGATCACTTGCATAGAAATACCCGTCGCTTCAATTATTTTTCTAGTAAAAACCCATTTACTGCGTAAAAGTCTACTTTATGACATAAATAGTTTTACACCCTAAAATTTTATTATGAAATATAGCTTGAACAATTTACATTGTAAAACTACTATTTACGTTGTAAATTACTCCTGTACATTTTTCAAACAGCTAGAATCCAGGCTCTTCCCTTTTTACACCTCCAAACACTTCCAGAAGCTAACCCAAAGACTCCAAAGTCAAGAAAAAAAGCATAAAACAACATCATACTTCAAACCTGGGGTGTTATATTCTCCCCAAAATTATATTTTCCAACCCCTAGAAGCTGGATATCAACATTTAACTTGAACAAGGTAGACCATTTCTCCCGTATAAACTTTTCTCATCCCCAAGTTTCCTATTGATCCTGACCATGCTGCCAAAGTACACGCACCAAGGAAATAAATCTCCCTTGAAGGGTCTTTTCCTACCTGTCTAGAACCCGCATCGGTTCATGGATAAAATTCACATCCTACTCTAGAGTAAAATGATCCCAACTGATCATGTTTCATGGATCGAGACGATATTTCTTTTGTCGAGAAACACGAAATACATTATGAAAAAAATTAATCTTGGTGGTAACGTTAACCAGTATGCAACAATGATAATTCATTATATAATATCGAGTGGTATCGAATACTATGGTGCTAACTTCTATTGTTTACCCAAGTGTTGATGAACAAGTTTTAGTGTCACTTTCAAGAAAACATTTCCACTGACATCAAAAGATAACGACTGATGATGATTATCTACATACATCTTTTGTATACTTTGTGTTGTAGCCATATGCTTCTAGATCATTTTGAATTTATTTGTAGTCTCATGAAAAAGACTCTGTCTAATCAAAGATGTATCTCCTATTTCCTCCCAACCTAAAGGAGAAGGATAAGGATAACCATACAAATCCTCAAACGGTGGAATATGTATTCTCACATGAAAGTTATTGTTATAGGATAATTTAACCAAGGGTATAAGATCCTCCCATAAACCACCAAAATCCTTGACGCACACTCTGATCATATCTTCCAATGTCTAAATAGTGAGTTCTGACTGCCTATCCATCTGTGGATGATATGTTGCACTCATGGTTAATTGACTTCTGAGAGTATCTTGTAATTATATCCAAAATCAATAAGTAAAACGAGGGTCTCTATCCTATACAATTGAATTTGGAACTCCATGTAAGCTCACAACTTCTCAGATATAAAATTTCGCCAAGTCTTCCACCATGTTGGATTCTCTGATAGGGATAAAGTGTGTAGACTTAGTAAGTAGATCCACTACTACCCATATAAAACCATGTTTCTATAATGTTCTTAGTCCTATGAAAAAGTCCATTGAAATTTTCTCCCACTTCCATACAGGTATAGGCATAGACTACAACATACCAGTCAGTCTTTGATGTTCAACCTTTACCTGCTGACATGTCAGACATTTCATCACAGAGTCTGCAATCTTGCGTTTCATACCTTCCCACCCGAAATGTGATTTCATCACCTTGTAAATTTTCTAAAAACCTGTATGAATAGACTATTTCAAATGGTGTTATGTTGAAGGGAGTTGTTATTAACAAGACCGAGGTACTAAAATTCAATTTTAAAAGCATAAAAAAGAGTTTTCATCTTCTATTCAGTCATTAGAAGTCTATCCACTATTTAGGTTTGACCTAATGGTGATATAATCGAGATATGATGTGTGATATTATTTTACTAAATTTATCGAGTTTAGTACAAGACTGAATCAAAAGAAAACTGCATGCTCACTATGTGAATCACAATCCAAATGCATATCAACGATCATTCTCATAAACTACCATTGGTCACAAGCTTCAGAGACCACTTCACTGTATGATTTGTGACTCAATGCATCTGCAACTGAATTACCTTTATTGGGTGTGTATATCAAGTTGAAATCAAACATCTATAGGTACTCTATCCATCTTCATTTCCACAAGTTTATGTCTCTCTAAGAAAAGATGTATTTCAAACTCTTATGGTCAGTAAAAACTATAAACTTTTCTCTAAAGAGGTAATGCCTCCAAGTTTTTAAGGCATGAAAAACTGCAACTAATTCTAGGTTATGCATAGGTTAAATCTTCTCACGCACTCACAAATACCTTAAACCATAAGCCATAACATGGTCTCCCTATTTGAGAATACAACCAAGACCAGATCTAGATGCATCACAATATACCACATAACTATTACCCGGTTATAGAAAGATCAGGATGGGTGCTAAGGTGATATGAGTTTTAAGTTCCAAAAATCATTTATAACATTCATCATTCTATACAAATGGATCACCTTTCCTTTTCATAGTATTCATAGGAGAATAAAGTCTTGAGAAATCCTGAAAAAAGTGGCGATAATAGCCTGCTAATCCCTGAAAACTGTGTACCTCAAAAAAATTATTAGGTGCCTACAAAGAAACTACCACTTCTATCTTTTTAGGGTCAATTGATATTCATTTGTAAGAAATTATGTACCTAAGGAAACTAACTTCTTGGATCCATAAGTTGCACTTAGAAAACTTAGCATACAAATGATGTCCCCTCAATGTACCTGGTACAATTTGCAAGTGGTCCTCATGGTCATTCTTATTTCTAGAGTATACCAGAATATTATAAAAAAATACAACAAAAAAGGAGTTGAGGTACCTATGGAAGATATGGTACATTAAATCCATAAAAATTACTGGTAAATTCATTAGAAAAAAAGGAATGACGACATATTCATAATGGAAATAACGACTAGGAAATGCTATCTTCAGAACATCCTCTATTCTGACTCTAAGTTGATGATATCCTGAGCATAGATCAATTATATAGAACAAATTGACTCAATTTAATTGATCAAATAGATCCTTTATTAAAGGAATGGGATAATAATTTTTAATTGTTAATTAATTCAACTTACGATAATATACACATAAGTGGAGAGTACCATCTGCCTTCTTTACAAATAAAATCAATGCATCCAAGGAAATGTTTTAGGCCTAATAAAACCTATACTTTCCAACTCTTATAGCTAAGTATTTAATTCCCACAAATAAATTAGATCCATTCTTTATGATGGTAGTGAAATAAGTCTTGTTCTCAGGTGTAGTTCAATAGTAAATTCGATTTACCTTTCGGGTGGTAACCTAGATAAATTGTTCAAAAAAACATATGGTTATCAATTTATTATTTTAGGAAGAGCCTCATTCCCTATTTCATCAGTTGTGTTCAAGGTCACTACTACTAACTAGATAAATATGATTCCATCAACTATCACTAATGGTCCCTCTTTACCTATATTTATATCCCACCCCCCCTGAAAAGGTGAATAACTCTATACTAGGATGTGAACGTTACCTATAATGCATAACAGTCGATAAGGGATTTAAATCCCACCAGACACTCTATAATAAAGATTAAATAAAAAACATATATATCCAGGACAATAAAATCCCAAAGAAACTACACCACATCAATGCTAATAGAACTGTTAGGTCGGGATGGTGGTGAAAAATACACTATGGGGGGGGGGGGGGGGTGAATTTCATTCTTCAAAAACTTTGATAGATTTTTAATACCTCTCTTATCATGCATCAAACCTTTCCTTATCTCTTTAAGATTAGTGAATAGTGAAAATAAATAAAGTAAAAGAATACATCGATGTATAGTGGTTTAGGGAACAAAGATCCCTTAGTCCACTCCACCAACGCTATACTCCATGAGCTTGGTGATTTTCACCAGTAGGTCCTCTTATCTGGATACTTATACAACTAAGTACATGAAATTGAAACCTTACAAGGATTTTATAGGGCCTTCTGGTTCTTTTATAGGGAACCAAAAATCCACAACTTAGTATAAGAAGATGACACTTCACCATGACTGAGTCTGAGCATTCAAAACTCCAATAAATCAAAAGACTTTTCTTTGATTGAGAACACAGGTTAAACATAACAGTTGCATCAGTAACTGATAGATGTTTTTAGATCTTCAATAACACACATCAAAAAATAGATCTTCAACATTTTCATATATTTTCTTCATAAAACCGCAAAGAAAACACCAGACAGATGTTTAAACATGTATGTATCCAAATTGTATCTCTGAAAAATACTTCTTTGATCTTGAAAAAGAAGATATATCAATAATATGTAGTAGTATAAAAAATAGTATTGAATCGATTAGACATATCAAAATATGTATATCTTCAAAGTGTATCTTTTAAGGCAACAACACACTTATTATTTTCAAACATATCTTTTCCTTATGTATATCTCCTCTCTATTTTATAATGAAGAACATCTTGATATTTATACTATAGGTTGAAAATATCCAGGTCAAATAGATCCAGAAATATCACATAATAAATCATGAATATATGAATTCAAAATAATTCAAGAGAGTCATAACTTCCCATAATAATAGAAACAATTTACTCAATTGAATACGAGCCTTTGAATTAAACATAATGAGCCTTTTAATTGATCATAAAATATATTTAAATATATATTTACTTCTATCAAGACTCTTTCATAAATCTTAGATAATATCATAGATTTAAAACTCTGTCATTGAATAGTCAAATGTAGGATTCTTTCATGTGATGAAAAAAAATACAAACTTAGTGTTGATAATGTAGGGTTGTTCACAAATGTAGGGTTGATAATGTATAATTGTTTATAAATGTAGGGTTGATAAACCATACTTTATATTCCTAAAATGTAGGGTTTATTCTAAATGTTGGGTATCTAACCCATATGCTTTCTTTTAAACGCAGGGTTTCTTCCTTATGTTATGTTTACAAATATAGAGTATGAACAATTTTTCCAGAATACTTTTAAAACACATCCAAAATAATTTAACACATATTTCCCCATAGATCAATGACTTGAATATATTTCCATAATAAATATCCTGAAAAATATTATTTTTCTGAAATTCACTTAAAAGTAACTTCATTAGTAACATAAATGTGGGTGTTTGTGAGCATCAAAACTGAAAAAAATTTAATGAAATTATTGAATCAATATGTGATCAATAATTTCCCCCTTTTTGATGATCACAAAACCCATAACTAAATACATAAATTTTAAAATAATTTTTAGAAGAAGAAATTTCCATAAATAAAATAAATTAAAAACACATTCCTCTTTCAGCAACATTTCTCATAAGCACATAAATTTCTCCCCTTTTAAAATTTCTCATAAAAAAACTTCTCTCCCATGACTAAAAAAAACTTCTACACATGATGATTATGAAAATTTCTTATACATATAAACTTCTCCCCCTTTTTGTGACATCGAAAAGATAAGAGTAAAATATAGAAAAATAAACTCCCCCTAAATTCATGTTTCCTTAAAAGGATATAAATATGTAATTAAGGAGTATATAAACTATTATTTTTAAACGAAAATGATTATTTGATAATAAATCCCCTTAAGTCATAGCATATATGATTTCAATGAATTGAATTTTTTTTAAGAAAAAAACAAATTCTAACTAATTTTCACACAAATAATGTTTACAATTAAGTTATTTATTACTTATAATAATATGTAATGAGATAATAAAATATTAAGTTCGTGCTTATATAAGAAAAATAATACAAGTTTATAAAATAAATTATGAAGCAACTTATAACACATATTCTTGGTAAATAATATATTAAAAACAATATATTAAATTTAAATAATTTATAAAAAAATAAAATCAAAAGGTTATAAAGGTATAGACGGTTCATCCAAACCTTCCAAAATTTGATTTTTTTACTTAAATAATCTAACACTCTTGATTGTTCTTATATTCTATTTTGAAAATCTATTATTCTTTGATATAAGGAAGAAGACGGACACTATTCAATGAAGGACAGTTTTAGGCTATCAAGATCCAACTTAATAACAACTTCTTTTCTGAGTATCTCCATATAACTTAGAATTTATACTCTAAAATATTCGAAGTTTTATTTTGAGATCAAACTATCTTTCATATTCTTAAACTCCCTTTATAATGAATCAAAAAACATTTTAGATACAAATGATTTCTGTAGTTCTTCATATGACTTTATAGATGTATTTAAATCAGCTTACACCTTTACTTTTTCTTTATCCAAGGTGATGAATTTGAACAGAAGATTTTCATAAGACATTTTAGATGACGAGACTTCCAGTTCTTAATTATCATGAGATTCCTTATTTATTTCAGAAGATTTTACAATATAATCTTTAACAAATGAAACTGATTATTCTTCTAACAAATTAGAAGGATTACCTTTTTTCCTTTTGTGAGAAATATTTTATTCTTAACTTGAAGAATTTGATCACTTCATCTTGATGTGACTGGTTTTCAGAATCCTCTGAACACAATTTTTGAAGAAGACAAATACATAATTTAAAGGTTTCAAGAAGAATATGAAACATTTTATTTTTACACATTGCAAAAAACAATTCATATTCTTGAGTAGAAAAATACAGAATAATCATTACAGTTTTTAACTTTTGTAAAGATATATTACATAAGAAATATTTTCTAATTACGTAAACAAATAAAATTTTAAAACATGAAATATAAATATTTCAATAGGTTTTAAAGATGAAAATATAAAATTTTCATAATTTAAACAAGTACTATACTATCTAAAGATAAAAAAATGTTTAGAGATATTTGAAGTTTTTAATAAATCAAAAAACTAGACTTAAAACTTGATTCAAAGAATAAATAAGATTCTTATTAAATTATAAGAAATATATCCCTCCTATATAAAATATTTAATACACACAAATCATATAGATTAATAAAAATTGAAACACTTCCTGGATCAGAGATTTCAATACTGAGGATTTTTGATAATGAACTACTTCAAAGTTGATCACTCCTTTGGTAGAGATTTTCATATATCACTCAATCAACCACTTAAATATTTAATGATATAGCTTAGTGGTGTGATCCTACAAAAAATAAAATATAAGTTCCTTTTGGACCTATATGCTTTTGGGTCCAATAGTATTAGTAATTAAATTTTTAGGTAACCAAACTTCTTTATTTTGAGTAGTTATTCTACTATTTAAGTTAAACAATTATTTTGAACAATAAGATTTTTTAATACTAGAAATTTGAGGTTTTCTAAAGAAAAATTCATTTGCATAATATCCATTAATACCATAATAAAAACATTAAAATTTGAGATGCTCTTACTATTTAAACCAGGAACAAAATAATTCCTATATAATTTTGGTTTTCCACCATTATATCCTATTCCAAGTTTTCCTTTATGAATTTTATTTTTACTAAGGATTTGATTTAAATAATTTTATCCTTTTATCAGTATACTAGAATCTTGTTTTAAAGTATTTATTTAAACCAGTAATTCTTTAATCTTAGTTTTATATAGATTACAAGATTTTTAGAAGAGTTAGTTTTTAAATTTGTAATCTATTTTGACAAACTTTCTTTTTCTAATAAAACAACATCATAAGATTTTCTAATTTTTCTATGATCTCTCTTTAAGGATTCATATTTATCTTGTAATATAAAGAAATACCTATTTAATTTTTCAAAAGAAAGTTTTTTACAACAAGATTTTTGAGAGTAAGAAGATTGTACCTCATCAGTATGATCCATAAGACATACCATATTTTTTTATGCTCAACCTTAGAATATGTAGAATATTTATGAGAATCAGAAGAATCAATCCAAGTATCTTTCATAATTTTCTTTTATTTTCTCTTATAGTCACATTTTCTTTGGTCATTAAGTAAAGTATAGTTAAATTTTTTATGAACATTTTCTTTTCATTCACAACATCTATTTTCTTAAGCCCCTTTATTTTTATTGTTTTACAACTTTCCAAATATCTTAATAAGATCTGATAAATCTTTATCTAAATCTGGATGAATTGAATCAGAAGATTCATCCATAATAGTTTTGAGAGTATATTATTTATATTTTTTTATGATTTTCAGCTTCATACTACATCTCAGATTCATACATCATCAAAGTTTTAATTAATTATTTCACAACTAAATTCTTTACAGGTGTGTATCATCGTATAACTGTAGATATTCCATTCCATTTATAGGGTAGTACTCTAAGTAATTTTAACACTTGATCTGATTGTGAAATTGGATTTCCCATGGTAGAAATGTTATTGACAATTTCTATCAATCTCCAATTCATTTGAGTAATAGTTTCATATTTATACATTCTAAAAGTATAAAATTTTAACTTCATAGTAGTGTAACTTAACTATATGATATTTTCAGTTCCCTCATAGGCAACAATAATTGTTTTCCACATCTCATATGTAGTATGACATTGAGATACTCGATTAAACATGTCAGTTACTAAACTATAGACAATAATATTCATTTCTTTTGAATTGAGATCATATTCTTTTTCTTTATCATCATCCCATTTTTCCAAATATTTCTTAGAAATATCATAAGGTTTAATAACCTTTAAATAAACCCTTAATCCAAGGTTTTTCAAATAAATAATGTAACATCCCAGGTAATGATAGAATAATTAATTTTCATATTTATTAATATTTATGAATTATATAATAATTTTATCTTAAAGGGGATGATATATATGATAGTTTACATGACACACAAAAATGAGTTTCTCTGAAAAACTTGCGTTGCACGTAAGACTGAGCTATACCGAAAAATAATATATTGCTAATGTTATTATTTTAAGTGGTAGTTATCACATAACTATTATATCAGTGAGAATGAATAGTACTAACTATATTATGTTTAAAAATATTTATTAAATGTTTTTTACATTTATTCAATAAATTTTATAGGCTTAAAATAAGAATAAATCCAATTTTAAGTATAAAAAAGCTCTATATTTTTAAAAGGTAGTTTTACCGCCTTTTAATGGAGAACTTATTTTAAATCAAATTTTTGACACTTATAATTTTTATACCACAAAAAAAATTAATTTTTGAAATTGAAATATCAAAATTTACTTTGGGTGAATTTTTGATATTTTTATGAGAACTTTCATATTTTGATGAATAGTGAATAATACTGAATTTTAGTTCAAAACTGCATTTTCATCTAATTTATCTATATAGTTAAATTATTTTTTTAATTAGTTTTAAAATATAATTAGATTAATTTTATATTATTTAAATCAATTTATTCCATTATAAAAAATTTCACATTGAATTTAGATATAAAAACTTAGCAAACTTTTGAACAATTTTTACTTTAAAAACCCGCTTTGTCGTCCCGTCTACGAGGTTAATTTTAAATTAATTTATGCCAATTATGTGATTTTAATTTGTAAAAATGGATTAAATATTTTTAATAATAATAATTTATAACTTATAATAAAGTAAACTTAGTTTTTTTTATCAAAAATATTAGTGAAAGTGATTAAAATTAATTATAGTGATTAATGCAAAATTTTGTTTACTTAGTAGTTAAACCTAAATCTTAAGAGTCCAAATGACCTAGAAAATTTTACAAAACCAATTGGTTGGACATTATTAGACCATATTCACTATTATATGTGATTTTTACTATTATTTGAGTCATATTATGTAAGATCGACCTCTCAACACCGTTTACCTTTTTATATTTATAAGAATGCCACCCCCTCCACTATAAAAAAGAAATCACCCTTCCCATTTATTCACACATATAAATCCCCTTTGTATCGTCTAAAACCTGACCAAATAATTTACCAAAATTCTCCCTCACCCTATAGGACTAACCTTTGGCATAAATCCAACCAAGAATTCCTTTAGTGCAAACCAAAAGGAGTTACCTGAAAAAGTGGTAACATTCTTCAATGTCCATTTATATTTTATTTCTTTCTACACCCCTTAATTTATTATTATTCCATGATTATATAAAAACATAAGTATCATAAATATACTTAAATGTTTTTATATTAAGGGTTTTAACTACACCTATACACACTTCCATCAAATGGGTGGCGAACTTATCGTTCATGTATGGTGAACTACCGCATCGCGAAACGATGTCGTTCGCTTTTCCTTTACCAGCTATCATGGTTGAGAATTTTGATGAACATGATATTTTTATATTATATATATGATATTAATGTTTTATTAATACTTCTTGAATTTTTATATGACAAATACCTTCATGATTTCTACTTTATGGAAATACGATAACATCTTTTGTGGATGTGTAGACTACCGCCTCCTCAAAGCGATGTGATACATTCACAAATTACATGAAATGTATTAAGGATGGGTTTAATTAAATATATGTGACATACATAGAATATATATGATATTAATGAAATAATTAAATTTCTCTAAATATAATACATCATTTTCTTTAACACTTTCCCACACACTGAAAAAGTGATAACGACATTCGTGGACGTGTGGACTACTGCCTCCTCGAAGCGATGTGATCCATTTTACATCACTATAATTCCATATATAAGTATATATGATTAAATAATATGGTATATATGATATAATTATCATTATTTAAAGATAATTTGTTACTTACCTTCTTTCTATAATGATCATTGAAAAATGAGAACATTACTCATGCGTATGTACGACATACTGTCTCTATAATTGTAACTTTGGTTCATTTTTCATAACCATATTTCATGATTGATTTTAAAAATAAAAATAATGTATAAATATTATAATTATGACATGATTATTATTATTTATATGTTTATATAATGATCCCTTTGACCATAGTTGACCTACCAAAGTCATTTTTGACACATAAACAGAATATGGTCAAAACACTCGACGTAAACTTAATTATTTAAGTAATTGTTTACAACATTGTAATTAGTAAAACAAATGTAATTATAAACTTGGAAAAGGTTATTAAGAAAGTAAATAATTAATATAAGTTTATTATTCCAGAATATAAAGATACACATGACAAGTTAGACTCAAGGTAATGGTTTTCGTCTCAATCTCCTTTCATTGAGGCAATTCTTGATAATATGCACCTTTATTCTTTTATAACGTGTATATATAGACCCTTTGAAATTATATATCCATAATTTATCAATTATATTGTTATTTAATTTTTTTTTAAATGTTATTCTTTCATGTTTCTTATTATTTAAATGTTCAAAGTGGCATGATAGACTTTGAATTTTTAAAGATTTAATTTCAAAATCTTTTCTCCATGTATATATTCTTGATATTATTTTACATATTTATTTATATGGGTATAAAAGGGTTATAAAGAACATTTTTTTATTTTTTTAATTTCATTAAAATGTTTCTAAAAAGGAATATTTTTTACATGTTTTATATATAACATTTTAAAAAATGACAAAAGGAATGTTTTATTCTTAACGTACACGACGACAATGACTTTTTCGCTACCATGGCCATTATTTTATTTTTTTTCTTCCTTTGAAAGATTAAATGTTTTCTTAAATGAAGAACCATATTTCCTTTTTTTGGGTATTTTGGTACTGAAAATGGTATTTCAAAAGTAGGGTGTATTTTGTATTGAAAATGGTATTTTTGAAAGAAAATGGAATTTTAATATCTCAAAGTGATTTTCATATGAGTTTAAAAGAAAATTTCAAATGATGAAATGTTTTATTTCATGTTGTGGTTCTTGAACATTATAAATTATGGGTGTTCCTAGATACTTTTGGGTGAGCCCATTATAGCTTAAATGATGGGTGTGCCTAGATTGCGCTCCAATGCATTGGGTAATGATTATATTCTCCAGAGAATTATATTAAAAGTTGGGTGTATAGTTATTCCAATCTATAAGGGTTCAATGTGATAATTTCACAAGGCACGTACATGAATTTTCTATGTTTTCTAATGAGTTTTTATGGATTTTTTTTCAAAAGGTAAAATAAATGATATTAATGAAAGAAGGATATTTTCATTTTGGGTAAAATGTTATGTTTTCAATAAAGATTTTTTCATGAGTTTTAATGTTTATCAATGGGATAAAAATTTCCTTATTTTATATTCCTTAATGATATTTTTATGATCACCCCATGTTTTTAATGTTTTTTCATAAGACTTAAGGATGATTAAGGGATTGGAAGAATTCATGTTGATAGTTGTGAAGAGTTTTCATGAAATAGATCATGATTTATTTTTAAAAGTTTTAGATTATGGTAAAAATGGATACTATTTAGAAGTATCCACTTTGTATTTTATGGTTTTTTTATGTATGAGTTATGACCCAATTCTCTAAAAATCTAAACCTGAAAATATTCTCAATGGGAGAGAAAGTAAAATTCTTAACTTAACTCAAGATTATGTAATGTTTATGGCCAGAGCCTTATAGTTGGTATCAAAGGTTAGTTTATATAACTTTAGAGGTTAGGGTAATATTCATAACTCTCCCTTGAAATATTTTACCTTATAGTCAAGTTAAAATGTTTTATCATTTTAAGATTACCATGTTGCTTTATCTAAAAAACATCTGTTCAGAATTTTTTTCCATAGAAGAAATAGGGAAGTGGTAGTGGGAAGGAACTGAGAGGAAAATATCCTTCCAAATTAGCATCCCAAGATGGTTGGAATCAGACCATAATAGTTTGTTGTAGTGATTGATCAGTTAAATCAGGTGATAAATGATGGTGGTATCCATGATAGATATGAACCTGATATACCCTAAAATAAAATGTCTTTTGTGGATCATTTCATGTGGAAAAATCCCCCATAATTTAGTGGATCATCTGACCTATTGGTAACAGAAGGATGGATCAATACTTTGGAAAAGATATTTGATGTCATGGGATATTCGGAACATCAAAAGGTAACCCTTAACATTTATCATTTTGAAGGTGAGGTTGATTGATGATAGTATTTGGTTAAGAATACTATAGAGAAAGATGATCTTGATTCCATGGAATGAGAAAAATTCAATGAAATTTTCCTTGATAAATATTTATTTAAGGTTTTTTGACTCTGAATAGAAAATAAATTCCTATAATTGAGGAAAAAATATGAAGATTATATAGCTGCATATGAAGTAAACTTCACAATATTGGCCAGGTATGTGCTAGATTTTATTCGGAACACTGATAAAAAAAATTAATTTGTTTTACTCAGGATTAAAACCAAGTCTATGAAGAGATTTGGTCGTGTGAGAATTTAAAAGCTAGTAGAAAATTGTTCTTTGTGATGAAAAGGTTGAGATGGAGTTTTCTGACTCTTATGTGCCTTGTGATGATGAAAGTAAGAAGCGGTTAGGAAGGAAGGAAATGGGGAAACATGAAAAAAATAATCTAGAGGTAAGAAAATGAAGTTTCAGTATTTTAGTAATCATGGTAAAAATAAACTTGGAGAATTTCTTATGAAGACATGGAAGTGTTACTGATGTGGAAAGTTTGGCTACATGGCCCGTGGATGCAAGGAAAAAATACTAAGGAATCAAAGAATGTGGAAACTGATATCCATATCATGGTAAGATAATTTAGGTACAATGAGATGGGTCATTACATTAATTCATGTCCAAGGTTAGTTGCATAGGATGAAAATTTTCATGATCGGAAATAGAAAGGTGTAGAGAGGTCTTTTTCTACTACTACTATTGATGTGGGGATGTCAAATGAAGTGGTGACATGTATGTTACTTGTATATTCAAATTATTCCAATACTCTATTTGATTCTGGATTTTTTCATTCTTTCATTTATGAGAAAATTTCAAGTAAATTACGAATATCACCTAATGAAATTAAGATAGAACTTTTGGTAAAAACTACAAGTGGAAGTATTAAAGCAACCAATATTTATAAGAATCTTCCTATTTTCATAAGTGGGATGGTCTTTCCTGAAAATCTTGTTAAATTGTCCATAATAGAGTTTGATATCATTCTTGGTATGGATTGACTTTCAGTTTATCATAATAAGATAGATTAGGGTGCTAATAAAGTTGTGTTCAATGATTTCATGCCTTTTATAACTTATCAAGAAGATGAGAAATTGATTAAAGACAGAAATAAAAGTTACCTAGATCATATTGTTGAAAATAAATAAACTATTCAAATTAGTGATGTGCTAGAAGTAAATAAATACATGGATTATTTTCTAAATGATTTTCCTAGTGTTATTCTTTATCAAGAGGTTAAGTTTACTATTGACTTAGTACCCGATGATAAGCCTATTTCTAAACCCCCTTATTTAATGGGTCAAGTGGAACTTTTAAAGTTGAAAAAGAAAATGCAGGTGTTATTAGATAAAGGTTTCATCCAACCTATCACTTCACCATGGGGTGATCCTATATTGTTTGTTAAAAAGAAACATGGATCAATGAGAATTTGTATTGATTATAGATCTTTGAATAACATCATTATTAAGAACAAATATCCTTTTCCTTATATTAATGATTTGTTTGATCTGCTCCAAGGAGCACAATATTTTTTGAAGGTTGACTTGAGGTCATTATACCATTAGTTGAAAGTGAAAGAAGCCAACATTTCGAAGACTGTATTTCGAACTAAATATATCCACTATGAATTTGTAGTTATGTCATTTGGGTTATCTAATTAACCTGATGTATTCATGGATCTTATGAATATATTTTTTCATGAGTTCTTGGATAAGTTTTTGTTCATGTTAATTGATGACATTTTAGTATTTTCTAAAATTCAAGAGGAATATGAAATTCATCTAATGTTTACTCTGCAAACCTTAAAAGAAAAGAAACTGTATGGAAAATTTACCATGTGAATTTTTTGGTTGAAAAGAATTTAATTCCTTGGTCACATTATTCCTAAGATAACATAACTGTTGATCCTACTAAAACAAAATTTGTTGAATAATGGACAAGTCCCACAAATATCATCGAGATTCTCATTTTTCTTGGATTAGTGGGTTACTATCAAAGGTTTGTTGAATTTTTCCCTGTTTTTCTAGCCCACTAACTAAGTTAACTTGAAAAAGAGTTAAGTTCATCTTGATAAAATAATGTGATGTTTTTTTTCAGGAACTGAAATGAAGATTGGTAAATGCTCTTATTTTTCCCTTTCCTTTTTGAAATGGTGAATTCATCATCTATAATGATGCTTCATTGAAAGGAATTGGTTGTGTCCTAATATAGAATGATCAGGTAATTTCTTATACATCAAATCATTTGAAACCTCATCAGTTAAATTACCCTATACATGATTTAGAATTATCTATTGTTTTTTTGTTTTAAAAAATTAGAGGCATCATTTATATGGAGTAAAGTGTGAAATATATATTGATCATAAAAGTTTAAAGCATATATTCACTCAAAAATAATTGAACATGGGACATAAAATATGGATAGAACTAATCAAGAATTATGAATGCTCAATTCATTATCATCCTGGAAAAGAAAACAAGGTGTCCGATGATTTGATTCGAAAAAGTAATGCTAAATTAACCATGTTACATTTGGAACATGACCCATTGGTTAATGATTTGATGAATTTTTTCCTAGAATTTGTGGATGTAAGGAAATAATCTATTTTGTTTCAGGTTTTAGTACTGTTGAATTTGTTAGAAAGAATTAAAAGGGATCAGAAGGTGGATCAATATTTATAAGAAAAGGTAGAATCCATTAAGAATGATAAGTTTCCTGATTTTAATATTGAATAAGAAGGTGTTTTACGATTTGAAAAAAGATAATGTGTGACTAATGATTTACAATTGAGGAAAGAGTTATTGAACGAGCCCATAGTTATCCGTTTTTCATTGATTTAGGCATTACTAAGATGTAAAAAGAACTTGTGGAGTATTACTGGTGGGATGAAATGAAAAGAGATATTGATAAATTTACAGTGAAGTGTTTGAATTTTCAATAGGTTAAAGTAGATAGATAGTTACCAAAGGTGATTCTTGAACCTTTTCTATTACTAGAGTGGAAATGAGAGAATATATCAATGGATTTCATGGTAGGATTTCCAAATATGTCTCAATATAATAATGTGATTTGGGTTATTGTTGATCGATTAACTAAATCTGTATATTTTCTTCCCATTTGAGATACAATGTCTTTAGAGAAGATTTCTAGACTATATGTAAAAGATATTATCAGGTTACATGGAGTGCCTCTCTCTATTGTATCATACCATGATCCCAGTTTTACATCCAATTTTTGGAAAGGACTTAAGAAGTCATTGGGTACTAAATTAAATTTTAGTACAACTTTTCATCCTCAATCTGATGGACAGTCCGAGAGGACGATTCAGACCTTGGAAGATATGATACATTCTTTCTCAATATATTACCAGGGAATTTGGGATCAACATATTTCTTTGGTTGAATTTTCTTATAATAATAATTTTCATTCTAGTGTATAGATGACACCTTTCGAGGCATTATATGGAAAGTGGTGTCAGACACCAACTTTTTGGGATGATGTAGGAGAAATGAAGTTAATGGGACCAGAGTTGGTAGAGGAAACGATAGAGAAAGTTCAGATAATTCAGTGACACATGAGGGAAACATAGAGAAAGAAAAAAAGTTATATGGATAACCAAATAAAATATATTTCTTTCAAGGTAGGTGATTATGTATTTTTAAAAGTTTCTCCATGGAAAAGTGTGATGTGTTTTGGTAATAAGGGGAAGCTGAGTCCATGGTTCATTGGACCGTATGAAATCCTAGAAAAATTTGGATTAGTTGTCTACAAAGTGTCTTTACCTCTGAGTTTATCTTACGTACACAACATATTTTATGTTTTTGTGTTAATGAAGTATGTACCAGATTCATCTCATGTTTTGATACCTGAAGCAGTTCAGTTGGAAGATAATATTTCTTATGAGGAACAACTAGTTTGGGTTCTTAACCACAAATAATAATTTTTGAAAAATAATGTGATTAATTAGGTTAATATTTAATGGTAAAACTATATGGTTTAGGAGGAAACATGGGAATATAAAAAATTCTATGAGGGAAAAATATCCCCACTTATTTGAAAAGTGAATAAAATTGTGAGGATGTAATTTCCAAAAGGGGTAAGGATGTAAAATCCCATGTAATGGTAGAATAATTATTTTTCATATTTATTAATATTTATCAATTAGATAGTAATTATACCTTAAAATGGATTCTATGTCCAATAGTATACATGCCACACAATAACGAGTTTCTACGAAAATATTATGTTGCGTACAAGAATGAGTTATACCGAAAAATAATATATTATTAATGTTATTATTTTAAGTGGTAGTTATTGCCTAGCTGTTGTACCAATGAGAATGAATAGTAATAAATATATTATATTTACACATGTTTATTAAATATTTTTAAATTCATCCAATACATTTGATAGGCTTAAAATAATAATTAATTCAATTTTAAGCATAAAAAGCTATATATATTTAAAAGGTAGTTTTACTGTCTTTTAATGAAAAACCTATTTTAAATAATTTTTTTGACACTTTTATAATTTTTATATGAAAAAATAAACATGCAAGTTTCCCTTTTTTCACAGGATGTTGTCAATAGAGAAGGCACAATACAACAGGGGATGCACGATGACCATGGGTGTGTGGAACATCCATATTGTTTAGAAATGATTGATAATAATATCCACTCTGCGCAGGAATGGAGAGTGAAGGATGGTTACCAGGAGGTACATATCTCTGGAAATTGGGGAGACATCTCTGAGAGTGAAAATGAGAATGCTGATGAAAGGGATATAATCACTTATAGTGATATTATTCAAGGTGGAAAGAAGATTGTGTCAGTGAGTGAGGAAGTGATGACCGCTCCACCAAGAATAAGGTAGAGGAAAGACTATTCTTCTATGCCGAAGCTGATGCCTACCAGGTCTTCTGTTAGTAAGGGAAAAAGTACGCAACCTTCTGAGGAGTTTTTATATTTGGAAAAGTTAAATCTCAGAAGGAATTATGTTAAGAATTTGAAGCATTATTAAAGTTTGGAATGGGATTCGGCTACTATGGATGAGGAAATTGATCATGGGTATAGCGACGTGTATGGTTTTTATGATTTGTAGTCGTGATTCCTAGCTTATGGTACTCACTTGCTCTACTTTTCTTTTATTCTAATAAATGGTCAGAGACTTTGTCTCTGGTTGAGCCTTTCTGGTAAATTATGTTTTTAATTGATTTTAAAGTATAATTATATATATTTTATATCATTTAAAACAATTTAGATCATTATAAATAATTTTTACATTTAATTTAGATATAAAAACTTAGAAAAATTTTAAACATTTTTTATTTTAAAACCCGCTTTGTCATCTTGTCTGTAGGGTTGATTTTAAATTAATTTTTATCACTTAAGTGATTGAAATTTGAAAAAATTGATTAAATATTTGAAATCAGAATAATTTATAATTTGTAATAAGGTCAAATTAGTTTTTTACCAAAAATATTAGTGAAAGTTATTAAAATTAATTAGAACGATTAATATAAAATTATGTTTACTTAGTGGTTAAACCTTAATCTTAAGAGTCAAAATAACCTAGAAACTTGTAAAAAACCAATTTTATGGAAATTAGTCGAATATATACTCTATTTTATTTAATTTTGAAAATTATTTGAGTCACATGATGTAAGAGAGACCTCTCAATAGTGTTTACCTTTTTATATTTACAAGAATAACACTCCCCCTCCACTATAAAAAGGCACTCACCCTTACCATTTCTTCACACCTATCAAGACACTTTGTATTGTCCAAACCTTGAAAAAATAATCTCAAAAAATCCCTCCACTCAACATAGATTCCTCACCTTGGGCAGAAATCTAACCAAGAAGTCCTTTGGTGCAAACCAAAATGAGTTACCCGAAAAAGAGGTAACATTCTTCAATATCCATTTATGTTTTATTTCTTTCTCCACACCTTAATTTCTTATTATTAAATTCTTATATAATAACATCAGTATGATAAATATAATGATATGTTTTTTTATTAAGGTTTTTACCTACACCTACACATACTTCCATCAAATGGGTAATGAACTTACCATTTGTGTACGGTAAAATACCACCTCGCGAAACGATGTCGTTCATTTTTCCTTTAACACCTCTCATGGTTTTATTAATTAAGTATATGTGATATAAATAATATATATATTATATTCATGAAATAATTAACTTTCTGTAAATATAATACATCATTTTCTTTAACACCTTTCCATGCATTGAAAAAGTGATAATGTAGTTCGTGGATGTGTGGACTATCGCCTCCTCGAAGTGATGTGATTCCTTTTACATTGAAAGAATTATATATGTAAGTATATATGATTAAATAATATTTTATATATAATATAATTATCATTCTGGAAAGATAAATTATTACTTACCTTTTTTCCATAACAATCATTGGAAAATGGGAACGTTACTCATGCGTACGTGCGATCTACCATTTCCATGATTGTAATGTTGGTTCATTTTTCATAACCATATTTAATGATTGGTTTTAATAGTTTAATTTATGTATAAATATCATAATTATGTAATTATTATTATTATTTATATGTTTATATAATTACCCATAGTTGACCTACCAAATTCATTTTTGACACATAAACCAAATATGGTCAAAACACCCGACGTAAACTTAATTATTTAAGTAGTTGTTTGAAACATTGTAATAAGTTAAATAAAATTAATAATAAACTTAGAAAATTTTATGAATCAAGTAAATAGTTAACATAAGTTTATTATTCAGGAATATAAAGACACACGTGATAATTCCGACTCAAGGTAAGAGATTTAACTCAATCTCCTTTCATTGAGGCATTTCTTGATGATATGCACCTTTATTATTTTATAATGTGTATATAAACACCTTTGAAATTATATATACATATTTTATCTATTATCATGTCATTTAATATTTTGTTAAATTTTATTCTTCCATGGTTCTTATGATTTAATTGTTTAAAGTGGTATGATACACTTTGATTTTTTAAAGATTTAATTTCAAAATCTTTTCTCCATGTCCATATTCTTGATATTATTTTACATATTTATTTATATAGATATATAATGTTTATAAAATATTTTTTTTCTATTTTTAATTTCATTCAAATGTTTTCAAAAAGGAATCTTTTTAACATGTTTTATATGGAACATTTTAACAAATGAAAAAAGGAATGTTCTATTCTTAACGTACACGATGATAATAACTTTTCTACCGCTATAGCCATTATTTTATTTTTGGATTTCTTTGAAAGATTTAATGTTTTATTAAATGAAAAAACATCTTTCCTTTTTTAGATATTTTGGTATTGAAAATGGTTTTTCAAGAGAAAGGTGTATTTTGTATTGAAAATGATCTTTTTGAAAGAAAATGGAATTTTAATATCTCAAAGTGGTTTTCATATGAGTTCAAAAGAGTTTTTCAAATGATGAAATGTTTTTATTTCATATTGTGGTTCTTGGACATTATAAATGATGGATTTTCCTATATATCATCGGGTGATCCTATTATAGATTAAACGTTGGGTGTACCTAGATAGTGCTCCAATGCATTGGGTAATGATTATATTCTCTAGAGAATTATTGTAACGACCCGAGTTTTTGGAACGAGTCAAAATTTCCACCCAGTTTGAATTTTTCAATTAGTGGTTATGATACTTTTTGTTTTGTTGATCAAAACTGAATTCCGAGAGTTCTGTTGTCCCTAAATGGTGTTTTTTGGTTGGTTTGGAGGCTAGGAGAGTGGATCGAGTGTTCAGAAGGGTTTCAGAAGCGTCAGAGGCCCGAAGGCCTAGTTTTTGGGAAGTAACTATAGGCACACAATTTAAGGAAACTATGAAAGTCAGGGCGCACAACCGTGCAGATGCGTCTGCAGAATTGCAGAAGGTTTTCACATTGTTTGCGCATAGTTTAGAAAAATATGTTGGGTGGTCGTGCAAGCCTGTGTTCCTAGACAGTGGCTTCTACATGATTTAGAAAACCATGTAGGGAAACCATGCGGCCCAGTAAATGGGAAAAATTTCCATTTTTTTTTTCTATTTCTTATTTTTTGCCTTTATTTCTTCCTTCTTGGTCACACATAGTAGGGGAGAGTTTCCCCTTTGCTCCTTCCACTAGTTTTGATCCACCTTCTCCGTCGATCATCTGTTCTTCGATCCATCGAAATCTACAAGATTGTATCAGTAAGGCTAACCCCACGAATACCTCTTCTTCTTTAATCCTTCATCTTACGGATCACTCTTTCCGTCCAAGCCAATTTCAGGGTTTTAGAAAGAAAATCAGATCTATGTTGATCTACTTTGAATTGGAATTCCATATCGGATGTTCCTATGTCTATGAGTCTAAGGTAGGTGGTACATACCTGTTTTGAATTTTCATAGACCTTTGGGGGTTGAAACTTTTTAGCATAATGGCAGGTTTTGAGTGAGACCCTGCTATAGCATATTAAATTGACTGTTAGGCCATGTGGGTTGCCGTGGGCATACCTTATACCTACTATGCTTGAGTGAGGTCATTGCTCCTTGGGATATTTTGGTCAGGGGTTCCAAAATGGTTTTAAATGAATTATTTTGATTTAAACTACTATGTTTAATTTATTAAATCTTGATTAATCTTTTTAGAGGCATTCAAGACCTCCGTGCCAATTTTCCATAGTTATAGCTAGTGTAATTCAATCTTCTTAATTTTAATTACTTGTTTAAAGTTCTTAAATGTGTTTTATATTTATGTGATTCTTGAGATTACATATGCTGGGACCCTTGGGGTTGTGATGGGATAGGCCCGAGGTTGGGATGACATGGCCATCAGGATTGAGTGATGCTGATCACTGGTTGGGTGTGGCCTGGATTTTCTTGAGTGGTTTTGACCATAAGATTGGGTGTCATGGACGTTGATTTGTGGCAATGTAACTGTCAGGTTGGGAATGGCCTGAGATACTTGGATGGAATGGCCATCGGATTTGAGCGACATGGTCACAGGGGCACGAGGTTTTAGAGATGGTGTGGCTTAGGTTTTTATTTGGTGATTTCAACTCACATGTGATGGACAAAGCACCAATTGAGTCATGTACACACAGGTTGACTCCATGATGAGATGGCTTTGATCACTCATGTGGGTAGAGGCCCCTAATATTTTCATCTTAGGTATTTATGGCTTGAGGGTGCTTGTCGTAGAAATCCACATGGGAGGCGAGGAGCCTTTGGTTGATATAAATGAGGCTACCAGGTTGGGGGATGAGGCTATCTATGCTTGAGGTCATGAGCCTGGATATTTATTTTAGGAAATACATCATTGTTCTTCTGATTCTCATGCCATGGGACGATGTTATCTTTCAAGTAGGGTTCCGTGAGACCGGGATAATATGTTTGGGTGTGCCTTCGAGATGTCGGTACTTTGAGACACAAGGTTTTAGGAGGCACGTGGTGCTAGGTTACAGGATTGAGGTGGAACTTGAGGATTCACTGGGACTTTGTGACTATAGGGGTACCTTGGGCCATGGTCCAAGGACTCTCTTTGCTTATGAGATTCTGAAGATGGCTGAATTAGGTGACACTCCCTGGTGGCTGCTAAGCTCCAGTGGAGGTTGTGTTTATTTATTGCATCATACTATTTACTTTTCTTAGAGATCCATGTCTACTTAATCACATATACCAGGTACACCCATTGGGTGGTATCAAACTGAGATTCATCTCACACCCTACATGGGCCCTTCAGGATGTGTGTAAACTTTATGAATTTATGTATAGGTAAAGGATCAGCCTCAGGAGTTGGATCGTAGTAATATTTAGCATGGAGATTGGCATAGACATTGAGGTCATTCCTAGCTGAAGTTTTACTTCTGTTTAGTTTTCACTCTTGTATTAGCATGATTATTTTGTATGCAGCTACAATGGTTATCTATGGGAACCCTTTGTATATTGATATGTATGACCTGCTATGGATGAATGCCTTGTTTGTTTTAGTAGTGTTTACAAATGGTGTTGGCATGCTATTCTGTTTACTTCTCACTGTTGTAGTTGTTTCTATATCACTTCCACTTATTTATCTTATTATGCTCATACCGGTATATTATCTATTCCCAGAGGATATATCCTCCCCACTATACCTATTTACACCCTCGCTGCTAGTCAGAATCCTTTGGCATTTGGGGAGGTGCACCTAAGTCCAGTGGCACCCGGCCTGTTAGCACTGTTCAGGTGGTTGTTCAGGTCAGGGATGCTACAAGTGGTATCAGAGGAGTTTATTTTACCACTTTTCTTGGTATTACTATTTGTGATTATGGTATACTGGAGATAGTTTTTTATTAGAACTAGATTTTGAACTCATTCTTGGGTGTTTTCCACCCTATGTTTGAGGGATGGATTGAGTTACCTTGGGTGGGTTATGCTATTTTTATTTTGCTCAGATTACAGTTTATATGATTTCCACCTTGGTTGCTCTTTTGTAATGTGATGTTATTGGTTATGATGTGAGACATGGACCCTTGGCCCAGTATGGAAAGGGGGATTGTGATGATTGTTTTTTTTGGCTTTTAATAGGCACATTTTAGGGTATCTCAAATTTATAAATGCATGTATGCTTTGTAAAATGATTATACCATGTGGATAATATAAAATTCCATGTGGAACTACGATATTCCATGTTTTATATATATTTTAAATTGAATGTGGCATGAGAATTTATCATGGATCTTATACGAGAAGGCAAGTATTATGGTTGAGGTGATTTTGATCTCCAGGATTGGGTGACTCGGTCGTTGATTTGAGGTAACGTTGGTTGTTAGGAAGGGCATGGCCCAGGGATTTTGTGATACTTGGCTCTGTTGAGGGAGAGTAAAGAGGCTGTGAGGCTAGGATTCCATGGGCATGGTTATAGTTGTGGAGAGTAAGGGTAGTTTTTATACACATCCTTTCATTGCTTTCCCTATTTGCGTTATATATTGTTATATATATATGGGATGTCTGACCATTTATGGTATTCAGCAGGTTCTTACTGGACAGTTCAAATGGAGTATCAGGTGGGTGATGGTATAGTGATGCAGGAGCATGATCAGGTTCATACCCCTAAGGGGAAGGAAGAGCATGAGCCGCAGGTATAGTCTTAGGGGAAGGATTAGGTTTAGGATCCAGTACAGGCAGGGTAGCTGCTGGATTTGACAGTGTTTGGGTAGTGGCTCGACGAGTAACTCTGATCTAGTCTGGACTGTGTTTTACAGGGGTTTGATAGAGGTGCTTAGGGAATATATCCCTCTATAGCCTATCTTACATGGGATTTCTAGTCACAACACCCATATCTTTTCTAGGGTGAGGGTGGTCCACAGACGGCTGAGAACTAGATAAAGTTCATGCAGACGATCTTCAAGTAGCTCGAAACGCATCCAGGGCAGAGGGTCAAGTTAGTGATTTATATGATTAGAGGGCTAGCTAAACGCTGGTGGGATGTGCAGGTTTAGGATCATAGACATGAGGGACTCGCCTAAAAGGACTTTGAGGACAAGTTATTTGAGCAATTTTTCCCTAAGACACTGAGGGTAGAGAGAGATCAGGATTTCTTGAGCCTTCAGCAGGGCGACATGTTTGTAATGGAATATGAAACTACTTTCACTGAGCTACCTTACTTTGCACTAGGTATAGTAAGCGATGACACCTCAATGGTGAGGCGCTTCAAAGATGGATTACGACATGCCATTCAGGTGTAGGTAAGCATCTTTAGGCTAGCCTCGTTCTTAGAGGTGGTGAATCAGGCACTCATAGCTGAGGGAAACCTAATGAACATGTCCTATTTTAGTGGGGCGGTGACTTCAGGTGATGGTTCAGATGGTATAAAATGAGGTCGGGATGAGTTCCAGTAGGGCGATTAGGCCAAGGACCTAGCTATACTACCTCGTGGTAGCTCAACATTGGTTTTCTTTCAGAGTGGGAAACCGGGGAATGTCTGGACTTAGTGTGAGTGGCCTCCAAAGGAGTACTAGGCATGTGGGAAGGTCGGTCATATTGAGAGGTTCTGTAGGAATCCTTCTCAGATAGCCAACAGATAGGGATTGAGGCAGGCACAGGCTTCAGAGATCGGTTCAGGATCGGTACCAGGTGAGGGTAGCTGAGGTTCAATTGCATGTGGAGGATGTGGCAGGGGCAGTGGGACTTAGCCATGGGGTCGTGCGGTTGGTGGATGGTGTAACACCATAGGGAGGATAGGCTTCAACCATCCATGTGTTAGGCCAGGTGCACACCATGGAGATTCCAGGGGTGGAGTAGGCTAGAGAGCCAATGATGGTAAGAGGTACACCGCGAGTGTGACCATAGTTTTTTTTCTTTTCTTTTGGAATGGACTATTAAGGCATGTCCATTTTGAGTTCATGAGGTTCACAGGATGTATATGGACTTACTAGGCACTGGTAAATGGGTTGGAACCATATCGGGTGCATGAATATAAATATATATATATATATATATATATATATATATCTGTGTGTGTGTGTGTGTGTGAGGTTCTTGGAATTGGGAACATTTTTGGATGCATGTTTTGAGTTTCTTTGCATCGGGGAATCATTGGATGCGGGTTAATTGAGGTGCCTTGGGCATCAGGGCATACGAGGGATACAGGTTACTTGAGGTGCCTTGGGAATCAGGGTATCAAGGATGTGGTTTGTGATTGAGGTGTAAGGCACTGGGTTGTTTTAATCATCCATGGGTTGCAAGACCTCATTGTTCCATGGGTTCCATGAGCTCTAGGTGGGAACCTATGCGGTGCGGGATGTGATCTGGTGTCGAGAGTGACATGAGAGAACCTGATGGGGTGCGGGAGTGACGAAACATCACGTGAGGACCATGGGTTTGGAAGTAGTTCGATGGACCTTTGCTGGATCTGGGCTTTGGGTTGGGATTGACTGGGTTAGGCAATTCTTAAGGTGGGGAGACCATTTTAGAAAGTTTTCCTATACCCTTGAGACCGGGGTAGTCTGGGTTACTAGGACGGGATGGGTATGTTTGGTACTATCTTTGTGTTTTATTTGATAGCTTGGAGATGAGCTATGTTAAGGTGGGGATATTGTAACAACCCAGGTTTTTGGAACGGGTCAAAATACCCACCCATTTTGAATTTTTCAATCTGTGGATATACTAATTGATGAACGTTTTTGTGGGTGATCTCAAATGAAGTTTTATTTTTTGGGTACTTGGGTGCAGCAGAGTGGCTGACCAAGGTCGTCTCTCAAAGGAGGAAGTAAATTAAAACAACTTCTTAAAGGTATTTTAAAAATAAAATAAAAGAGAATAAAAACACTACTTGAAAGGATGGGGTTTTTTTTATTTTTTATAAAACTATAATAAGTTTGCTGGAAAAAGATTTCATCTTTTTTGTTTTTAATTTTTAAATGAAGTTCGATTAAAAAGATGCAACAAGAAGATGTTTTTTTCGAAAATATTTTAAAAGGAATAATAGATCTAACTCTACCTCTTAATTTACTTATTAATCATTATCATTTAAATTAATATCTACTTAATTATGATCCCCTAATTTTTTAACCCTCTAACCCTATGAGAGTTAACTTAACCACAAAGATGAAATTACTTAAACCCTAGGCTAGTTTCGGAACATGCAATCGTAGCACCCTGCTTTGATTAATGTTCTAAGGTTAGATTATTTTTAGTGGTTAATTATATAACATATACATTCTGGAAATGAGGATTAATTGAGTTTAGGGATTATATTTGAACACTACAAACTTATCCCGTGTGGTATTGTATTGCCGATTAAGTTCACGCTCTCACAATTTACACAAAATCTCGACCTCACGTGTTTTTGTGTTAATTGTTCAATTGATTACTTAGTTTATTATAACTCAAAAACTCAATTCATGAATCATATTATGTGAATTACAATAGCTTATTTATTCAAAATAAATTAATTAAGAAGGTAATAGGTAGATCAATTACTAAAAAGAACTACTCTTCTATGGGCGGTGTAGTCATCGTAGAAACGTTTTGCATTCGCAATGGGTTAGAAAGGTTATGACCCGATCTTGTTTTTAATCTTGAATTAAAACCCAAAGAGGAAGATAAGAAGATGAAAAGGGATAAACATAGAAGACTATTTTAAGTAAAATTCAAGATACAATCATGAAATCAAAGAAATACAAAGAGGAGGTGGGAGAGGAGAGCCTTTTTGGAAGAGATGTTTGCACAAAGCCTTACTTCTTCCAAGAGTTTTGAGGGGCTCCCAAGAGACAAACTTTTGAAAAAACCTTCCAAATTCCTCTACCAACCCTCCCAAAGAGTGAAAATAACCTTTAAATAGAGTTGAGGAGGGCTAGGGTTACAAATCTTTTTTAAGTGTGAAATAGAAATTCGGCCAAATATTTTAATCACATTTGAACCAAATATTTGTCCTCCAAAAAGCGTGAATCATCCATCCTTCCATAAAGATTATTTTTTCTTAATTGGGTATTCTATCTCCCCTCTAAATTTAGCCCCAATCCAATCACGAATGAAGAATATACGACCCAAACACTAAAGTGATATCCAATCTGCTGAATCCAGTCCAAATTTGACTTCATGGCCCATTTAGACCACTCAAATGAACGATTCATCTCCAATGTCCTAAATATAATTTGTATCCCATTATGTCAAGAAAATATTTACAAAATTTTAAGTCAAAATAATTTACATAAAAATATTTATTCCCAAAATACTAAAGTAAATTTTAAAAGGGTAAAACTAGAATTTCCTTCAAATTTTCAAATGAATGATCTAATCCCAAATTTTCTATAAATTAACATATTTAGCATAATGTGAGGAAATTATTTCATTTATTATCAATAAAATATTCAATAAAAAATTTGTTTTATCACTATTTTTTGTTTCGTTGACCGGAACTCAATTCTGAGAGTTCTGTTGGCCCTAAATGGTTTTTTGGGTTATTTTGGAGGCTATGAGAGTTTCTCGAGTGTTCAGAAGGATTTTGAGAGAATCAGAGGATCAAAAGGACTGGTTTTTGGTAAGTATATATAGGTGCATGGTTTAGGAAAACTGTGCGAGTCTGGGCGCATGACCATGCGGATGCGTCTGCAGAATTGCAGAAGGTTTGCGCACGGTTTGCACACAGTTTGGAAAACCATGTGGGGTGGTTGTGCGAGCCTGGGGTTCCTAGGTAGTGGCTTCTGTATGGTTGATATACGATTTGGAAAACCTTTTGGGGAAACTGTGTGGCCTAGAAAATGAGGCAAATTACTATTTTCTCTTTTTTTCTATTTCTTCTTTTATCACTTTCTTTCTTCCTTCTTGGTCACATAGAGTAGGGGAGAGCTTCCCCTTTGCTCCTTCCACTAGTTTTGATCCATATTCTTCATCGTTCATCCATTCTTTGATTAACCAAAAGCTACAGGATCGTATCGGTAAGGCTAAACCCACATATATTTCTTCTTCTTTGATCCTTTGACTTACGGACTGCTGTTTCCATTAGAGCTAATTTTGGGGTTTTAGATGGAAACTCAGATCTATATCGATTCAATTCGAATTGGGCTTCGATATCGGACGTGCATACATCTATGAGTCTAAGGTAGGTGATGAATACCTTGTTTTTATTTTTTTAGGACCTTTGGGGTTGTGACTTTTTAGCGCAATGGTGGGTTTTGAGCGAGACCCTGCTATAGAATATTAAATTGACTGTTAGGACATGTGGGGTGCCGTGGGCATACCCTATACTTGTTACAATTGAGTGAGGCTGGGATAGAGGTCGTTTCTCCTTGGTATATTTTGTATGGGGGTGCTAAAATGGTTTTAAATTAATTGTTTTGATGTAAAATACTATATTTAATTTGTTAAAACTTTATTAAGCTTGTTAGGGAAATTCAAGACCTCCGCACTAATGTTCTATAGCTGATAGCTAGTGTAATTCAATTTGATTAAATTGAATTACTTGGTTAAAGTGCTTAAATTTGTTTTATATTTATGTAATGATTTAGATTACATAAGCTGAGACCCTTGGGGTTGTGACGGGCTAGGCCCGAGGTTGGGATGGCATGACCATCGGGATTGAGTGATACTGATCACTGGTTGGGCGTGGAACAGATTTTCTTGAGTGGTTTTGACAATAGGATAGGGCGTTGTTGATGTCGGTTTGAGGCGGTGTGATTGTCAGGTTGGGCATGACCCAAGATACTTGGATGGAATGACCATCGTATTTGAGTGACATGGTCGTAGGGGCATAAGGTGCCATAGATAGTGTGTATTAGGTTTTTATTTGGTGATTTCCACTCACCTATAATGGCCAAAGTGCCAATTGAGTCATGTGCACATAGGTTGACTCTGGGATGAGATGATTTTTGACCACTCATGTGAGTATATTCCTTGATAGTTGTGGATTAGGTATTTATGGTTTGGGGGTTCTTGTCATAGAAATCCATGTGGGAGGTTAGTAGCCTTAAATTGATAGAGATGAGGCTATTGGGTTGGGGGATGAGTCTCTTTTTGCTTAAGGCCATGGGCCTAGATATTTATTTGAGGATAGACATCATTGTTCCTCCAGTTGTCATGCCATGGGATGACATGAGCTTTCGATCAGGGGTCCATGATATCGGGATACTATGTTGGGCATGCCTTTAGGACGTCGGTACTTTGAGACATGAGGTTTCAGGAGGCATGTAATGCTAGGTTACAGGATTGAGGTGGAACCTAAGGGTTCACCGGGACTTTGTGACTACAGGGGTACCTTGGGCCATGGGATAAAGACTCTCTTTGCTTCTGAGATTATAGTGATGGCCGAAGCAGGTGACACTCCCTGGTGGCTACTGAGCACCAGTGGTGGTTGTGTTTATTTATTACATTTTACTGTTTACTTTTCTTAGAGATGCATGTATGCTTAAACACATATACTAGGTACACATCATTGGGTGGTATCCTACTAAGATTCGTCTCACACCCTACATGGGCCCTTCGGGACACATGTAGACTTTATGGATTTATGTACATGTAAAGGATCTGCCTCATGATCTGGATTATAGTAATATTTGGCATGGATATTAGCATGGACCTTGAGGTCATGCCTAGATGTAATTTTTCTTTTGTTTAGTTTTCAATATTGTATTAGCATGCTTCTTTTGTATGTAGCTACAATGGTTATCCATGAGTGCCCTTTGTATATTAATATGTATGACCTCTTATGGATTCATGCCTTGTTTGTTTTAGTAGTTTTTACAAATGGTGTTGGCATGATATTATGTTTACTTCCCACTATTGTAGTTGTTTCTATACCGCTTCCTCTTATTTATTGATTTTGGATGTGTTTTGCTCTGCAGGTCTGGTTCGAGTCTACTGAGTCATTTATTTCTATTGCATGTTATCTTATTATACCCGAACCAGTATATTATCTATTCCTAGAGGGTATAACCTCTCTACTATATATGTTTACACCCTCACTACTAGTCGGAAACCTTTGGATTTTTGGGAGGTGTGCCTAAGGCCAATGGAACCTGACCTGTTAGCACTGTTTGGGTGGATGTTCGGGTCGGGGACGCTACAATTATATTGGATGTTTGTCGCATGGTTATTCTAATATGTAAGGGTTATGTAAGGATTTAATGTGATGATGTCCCAAGGTACATACATGAATTTTATATGCTTGATAATGTTTTTTCATGGAAATAATTTGTTTTCAATAGGTAAATAAATGATATTTATTAAAGAAGGATATTTACCTTTTTTGGTAAAATGTTATGTTTTCAAGAAAGGGGTTTTCATGAGTTTTAATGTTTATCAATGGAGTAACGATTTCCTTATTTTATATCACTTATCATATTTTTTTTATGATTATACCACATTTCTAATGTTTTTCATATGACTTAAGGATGATTAAGGGATTTCAAGAAATAATTTTGATAGTTATGAAGAGTTTTCATAAAATATATCATTCTTTATTTTTAAAAGTTTTAGATTATGGAAAAAATGGATACTATTTGGAAGTGTCCACTTTATATTTTATGGTTTTATTATGTATGAATTATGGATTAATTCTTTAAAATTATATACCTGAGAAGATTATTAATTTGATAGAAAGTAAATTTTTTTACATAGCTTTAGATTATTTAATGGTTAAGGATGAGGACTTATAAATAATCATACATGATTTCCAGCATCCATAATTTTCACTATTAAAGTAAGGATCACAAATCATTGAAATAACTTCTCTAGTATCAGTCATTTCAAAAGTATTTGCCTAAATCTTTAACTCAGGATTGTTAGAGATGGTAAATATACTTTATTTTTTCACAGGAATACAAACAGTAGAGTATTTCCTTTAATACCACTTGTTGGTATTGAGTAGAAATAGATTTACAGAAAGAGAAATATTTCCAATAGAGTCTAACCTTTGATACCACTTGTTAGGTAAGGATGGTGATGAAAAATATACAAGAGGGGGGGGGATTGTGTTCTTCAAAAACTTTGATAAATTCTGAACACCTCTCTTGTTATGTAGCAAACCTTTCATTCTTTATTGAAGATGAGTGAGAAAAAGAAATAAATAAATGAAAAGAACACAGTGATGTATAGTGGTTCTGGCCACAAATACCCCTTATTATAATATACCAATGCTGTACTCCATGAGCTTGGTGATTTTCACTAGTAGGTCCTCTTATCTAGAGACCTATATAACTGAGTATAGGTAGTTGACACCTTAAAAGTCTTTTGTAGGGCCTTCGGTTTCTTTTATAGGGAACCAAAAATCCACAACTTAGTACAAGAAGTATACATTTCACCAAAAATGAGTCCGAGTAGTCAAAACTCCAATAAATCAAAAGAGTTTGATATTATTGAGAACACAGGTTAAACTTTACAGTTATCACAAAAAACTGATAGATGTATTTAGATCTCTAATAACACATAACAAAAAATATATCTTTAATGTTTGCACAATATTTCTTCATACAACATCAAATAAAACACCATAAATATTTTTAAACATGTATGTCTCCAAATTGAATCTTTGAAAAATGATTGATTAATATTTCAGAAGAATATGTATCAATAATATGTAGTAGCAGTGACAATATAAGTAGTGAATCGACTAGATATATCAAAACATGTATATCTCCAAAGTGTATCTTTGAAGTCAATGACACACTTGTTGTTTTCAAACACAACTTTTCCTTATGTATATCTCCACTATCTTTTCCAATGAAGAATGTCTCAATATTTATATTTTAGGTCAAAAATATCCAGGTCAAACATATCTAGAAATATCACATAATAAATCATGAATATTTTAATTCAAAATCATTCAAGAGAGTTGTAACTTCCCATAAGAATAGAAATAATTTACTATATTGAATATGAGACTTTGAATTAAATATAACTAGCCTTTGAATCGGTCATAAAATAGCTTTGAAAATATCTTTACTTCCTTCAAGACCATTTCATAAATCTTGGATAATATCATAGATTTAAAACTCCATCATTGAATAGTCAAACATAGGGTTCCTTCATGTGATGATAAAACTCTAAACATAGGGTTGACAACATTGGGTTGTTTAAAAATATAGGGTTGATAAAGTATGATTATTTACAAATGTAGGGTTGTTCATAAACATTGGGTTGATAATGTATGGTTTTTTTAAAAACATAGGGTTGATAAACCATACTTTCCAATCCTCAGATGTAGGGTTTCTTCCAAACCTAGGGTATATGATCCATATGTTTATTCCAAATGTAGGGTTTCTTCCTTACATTACATTTACAAATGTAGATCATGAACCACACTTCCAGAATAATTTCAAAACAAATCCAGAATACTTTAACACACATTTCTCTATAGATCAATGAATTGAATATATTTCCAGAATAAATATCCTAAAAAATATTATTTTCCTAAAATCTACTTAAAAATAACTTCATTAATAACATAAATGTGGGTGTTTTGAGCATCAAAACCCAAAATAAATTAATGAAATTGTTGAATCAACATTTTCTCAACAAGAACATGCCAGGATTTTAAAACCTCTTCACTCCCACTATCCAAGGGGTGTCTTGATTCTCATGATATGGGGAATTATTTCCATGTGGAGTCCTAATTATTTAACCATAGAAGAAGCAAGAAAAGAATGCGATGCACTAATGTCAAACAAGACATTCATAAGAGTGGAGTTCAAAAGAATGGTACCTCACATCATAGAGGGACTTAGTTTCTCACTTGAAATAGGCTTTCCTATTTCATATAACTACCACTCAGCTGTCATGGGATAACTCTTCCTTCCTTGCGTGTCTACTGAACAACCGAATTGTTCCTATAAACATCCAAGTTCACCTATGTCTGTGGTTGTAAACTATTCAAATGGGACTGTTCCATATGATCATATGAAAATGAGGTTAATTCAATCCTGTTCCACCTAATGATCTCTAAAGTTTAAGACAAAGCTTCTTGATATGTCCTCTCTTACCATAGTGGTGGAAATTCCTCAGTGGTGTAGTACATTATCCATTCCTATGAATTAACGAACCATACTAAAAATAAACCAGTTTGGTATCAGATATTATAGGAAAATTACCTGATTCTATAGTCTAAGTCTAAGGTGTGCTACCTACATGAGAGTAGACATATCACTTCCTATTATTTTCAGCACTAGAGTTGAAACATGTCCCTATGGAAACAAATAAAAAACCTCCTGAAGGATTACCAAAAAGATCACTTTATGACACTTTTACCTTATTAACCATCTCCGTATAATCTATAATATAGAGAAAAACAATCTTAGATCGAATCTCTAATCTCAATCCCAACTCAAAGATACACTCCTTCAAGGATGCACTAACAACTACCACTGAGGTGAAATGAACTAAGTTCATAAACTTAGCTTCATAATCTATCACAAAGATATTATATTACTTTAAGATGAAGACATATGCTGTTATTTATATTTTGAATATGTGTGGGTAGAATTTTTTATTGAACAATTCCTCAAAATCCTCCTACATAAGTCTTTGGTCAGCTTTATCATGGAAAATTAAATCCCACCATCAGCATGAAAGAGCTTCCAATATATAGGTTGACAACTTAATCTTCAGCTCTTTCGGTGTACCAAGAAAATAAAAAATGAAGGTTAAATAAATTATCATGATGAATATAAAAATATTATCTTTTAAATTATTATTTATAGTCGAATATATGTTCTGAATGACCACATATTAGAAATATAATACTTATTAAAAACATGAGTATGACATATTGTACTTTCCTTACAATAAAATACTAATAAATGCATAAAGTCATAAAAGTGGCTCCAAGATGCCCTAAAATCATACCAAGGATGATTTTTGTCAACAATAACTCATCCAATAAAATTATGACAAGTGTTAGAGTGATTTTATAATATTTATAATATTATTTTTACCCTTAATTACTCAATTTACCTTTAACCGTGTTAATAAAAATTTACTATTCATAATGTCCAAAAATAAAATGAACCTATTTACATAATTTGGAACCACTAATTATAAATATTTAATCCTTTTTCCAAATTCAAAATATAAAAGTTTCAATAATTAATTTAAAATTAATCCTGTTGACGGAACGAGAAAACATGTTTTTAAAGTGAAAACGTTCAAAAGATTGAAATGTTTTATATCCAAATTCAAGGTAAAATTTATTCTTATGACCTAAATTGGATTAAATGATAAAAAATTAATCTAATTACACTTTAAAACCAATTAAAATATAATTGAACACTATAAATTATTTAGATGAAAAATCCGTTTTTAATTAAAATATAATATTTTATTACTATTCATCAAAACATGAAACTTATCAGAAAAATACCAAAAATTATACAAAAGTAAATTTTGACATTCTAATTTCTCATAAGAAGTTTATTTTCTCAAATATAATTTATAAAAGTTTCAACACTATATTTAAAATAAGTGCACCATTAAAAGGTGGTAAAATTGTTTTTAGAAAAAATATAGCCTTTTAATGCATAAAATTGGATTAGTTCTTATTTTATGCCATTAAAATATTTTGGATGAATGTAAAAACATTTTATTATATATATAATATGTAAATTTCATAATGTGGTTAATACTATTCATTCTCTCCATTTTAAAGGTCGGGTTATAACAATCACTTATTAATAGACCGCGGTCTGTTTGAACTCGGTGTTCATGCAATGTAAGTTATTAAATTTATTTAAAAATAAAAAATACCATAAAATATTGGGGTGTTACATTCTTTAATCCTTTAAAAAAATTCATCCTCAAAATTTGAAATTACACTTCAAAAATTGAAGGTTTATACTTGAAAATTTCTTTGTGGAAAACCCACATCAGAAATAGGGTTAATAAAATATCCTCTTAATAATAAGGAAAGAGAAATGAAAAGGTCACCAAAAAATTAGGCTTTCGAATTAGAGAACATTAACAGGAAGTAAAAACATTAACATGGAAGTGAAGTCAAACTATCAAGTTTTAATGGAGAGTGATAGAGAACATGGTCATTAGAAAGTTAACCCTCATAAAACTGTTAATATGCGATTAATTAAAAGACCATTGATTTCTCAGAAAGAAAAGTAAACATATAACATTTTGTTCCTAAATATTTTCCCTATAGTTGAGGGCCTCCTTTAATATAAGAAGTTGAGAAAATAAAATTTATTACTTTTCCATGTCAAAATCATAATCTCATCCTTTGGTTGTGCTTTGATCTATTTTTTCTTCATCTTGTACACCAAGAAATGCATATTCAAGTTGAATTTTTCATACTTGAAGTACTTTAATAAATCATAAGATCCACCAGTCATTCCTTCAGACTTTAATTATTTACTGAAACCAAAATAGTTAGCACATAGTATCCAATAAATCATACTTTAACCTCAAACAATAATATCTAATGTTCAACTTAATACATTCCAACTTTAAGACTCATCCAAAATATATCTGTCCAAATTCACAGTTTAAAGAGGTCTCTAAATTTCCAAAATCAACTTAACATCATATTTTACACAAACAACATAATTCAAATATTTTTTTCCACCTACCAAATATATGAACACTTTTATCACCTTTAAACCTTAATGAAAACTTCCATGTTTCTAATAATAAAATCACAAGTATATTTCTTAAATACAATCATGTAGTAAACCCAGTAAATATAACATAAACTATAAGAATCACTAACCAATTTCATAGTCACCAATATTATTCCATAAACATCTCAACATCAAGAATATATTAAGGGTTAACTTTCCTGCATAATATATATTCCAAAAGATCAACTTGCCATTAAATAATGTTTCCTGGTCATTGGTACCATTCAACACATTCTCTCTAATACTTAAATAAGAAGTACTGCAATACAATCCTTATATGTTTAATAATTATTATAATGATAATTTTATAAAATACTTTTCTTGGATAAAAAAAAGCACAGAAATCATTCCATTTCGTCTATATAAATAGCATAATATTGACCTTGATCCCTTAGCATCTTATAAGGTATATTCACTTGATGCTTTGGGAATTCGTTTTAATAGTGCCCCATATCCTTACAGTTGAAACATTTCACATTTACAGCTTCTCTCTTTCCCTTATAGTCACAAGTATGGTGACATATCTCTCTACACTTTTAACAAACTTCCATTCCCTTTAGGAAAGTAATAGGGTGTTTCTTTCCACAATTATCACATGTGGGGAAATCTTTCTTTCCCCTTTTCCCTTTATCCATCTCTTGCTCCACCATTCTCTTCTTATCTTTATTTCAATTAAATTCATAATAATTAGATAATTATTTCTCTTTCTAAATATCACATGAGAAAATATATTCATATATTGAGAAAGTTTGGGAGACCAATGCCTTTCATAGGAATGGATTTAACCCATCAAAGAAATGATCAATCTTACTCATTGGGTTACGTATGTAGTCGGAAGCATGTCTTACTAATCATGTAAAGTTGGCTTCATACTTAGAATTATTCTCATACCCCTTTTATCTCAGCCTCAAGAATTATCTCTCTATATTTACTCTCTGTTCGTGAGAGAAATATTTTTCAAATAAAATTTCATTAAAATACTTCCATTATATGTTTACTATTTCCTCATATTCCTTAGTGTTTTGAATCAATGAACACCATTGAACCATATCACCTAAGAGATGATAAAATTCCATGATAACCTTTTAAATTTCATTAATTCCCAAAAGTGATAAATATATTTTCTAAGGAACTTATCCATTTCCCAGATACAAATGGATTTGTAGTCCCATTGAATGATGAAAGTTATTGTATCATGAAGTGGTATAACATTGTTCCTCTATGTTGTAGATTAGGCTACTCCATACGAGTAAGGTTATTGTTCATAACCTGATTCAACTATCCCAGTATAGTTATAAGTTTCTAAACACCAGTTTCAGCTCCCACTCCAAAATAATTATCTTGCATAGGAGGGAAAATCTACATGGATTACATGCATTGATATGGTTTCCATTCCTTCCCCTAGGCTCAATTTCTAAAAAAATGGCATACACTAGAATAGATCATAAAATTATGAAACATAATGTATAATCTTATAAATAGTGATTTATATAACCTAAATTGAAAATTTAGGTATAACTAATCTCTAAATCATAAACTTAGTTTATTAGGATATATTTCCAAATTCTATCATAGGGTTTCATTATATAATCAATCTAGTTCCCAAGGTTTTTACTAAAATTGATCTGATACCAACTTTAATGACCCCAAACCCAGTATCCCAAAGTTGGTGCATCAATTTATTACACTGGAATAGATAAAAGATTCAAATCCTAAGGGACTGATCAATTTAGCAGTTTTGGAAACCAGATTATGTACATGAACCTTACATTACAATTTAAAATATAAAATACAACATAATAATTCCTTTAAGAACACCATTATTGTCCTATATTATCCCAATATGTCAATCATAATATACATCTTGGAATCCTGAAAAAAAATAAAACATAAGAAAGGGGTGAGCTCAGATACTCAGTAAGGGTAAATTTACAATGGAATCTATTATGAATAAATAAGCATAAACATTTAGTCAAAGTGTATAACTGAAACACAATCCATTCAGACATAATCTTGAGCATAATATGTAAATAATAAATGAAAATAAAATAATACCATATAAATAATCACATGGATATTATAATAATAAAATAATCACATGAAATTTTAATAACTAATCTCATAATGAGGGAAAATATAATGTTAGACATCATAAACATATCATCAAGGATTCAGCCAAGACACCATACATAAATGGGTAAGGCCTTGACCAATACCCAAACTAGTTTTTCTCATGAGACCCACTGATATATCGAGGGGCTATAATAGGACCCACCCATCACTTACTAATTCTAATACATTTCTCACATGAAAAGGGTGAAACATAAAAAACATAAACATTCACATTGAAAAACCAGCATACGAAATGTGAATACTTTAACTATAAACCATGAATGGTATCAAAATAAAAAATCCACATTCAAACTGATCATAAAACCTTCAATAAAATTTTATAGATGGTATCATAAGAGATCAACCTCAATTAAGCATACAATCTAACAAATAATGTTGAAATAGATGAAAATAATATAATAAAATCATTAAAAATTTCTTGATAGAAATACCCTTTTTTACTTTGAAATTATTTATTTAAAAAATAAAAAAAATTATAAAAGAATAAATTTTATTTGAAAATAGCCTTATAAAATTATAAATGATTCCTTAAGACATTAATGTGTCATGAAATTGCAAAAATCCATTCATGCTGTATAAGTTAAAAAAAAATTCCTTCCATATTTTTGTTAAAAAAGTTATAAAATACCTCATTTAGAAAATGAAAAAAAGATTCCTTACAAAACATTTTATAAAAAGTAAAACATGGGTAAAAAGGATTTAACCATTTTAAGGATAATAGTAAATTTTTTTTTGATTTTTTTAGAAAACATGGACATGGAATAAAAATCTTCCCTAGTGGAGTCTTAAATTTAAAAAATCCCAAATAATAATGAGATTATGAAATAATCCTTACATTGTACTTTCCTTTAGTTGAATGTTCTTTAAAATCCTATATAATGGTTTAAATCATGTTATTAATTTATACAAAAAAATATCCATATTTATGATATCATATATGATCTTATTACATCATTTTTTTGATAATATTTTCTTATTACCCTTGTTTTGTGTGTTAACTGCTTCATTTTCCTAAGCATGTTTTGTCATGTAAGTCTCATTTCTTATGAATAGGATATATTTATTTCTTATCCATAATGATATTAAGTTTATATATATTATATTTACTCATTATATACATTTTTATAATCATTTTTAAATGGTAAACATGGAAAATGAATCACATTACATCGTTGAGATGGTGGGCCGTACGTACGCATGAGCGACAATATCATTCCATTAACGGTGAAAGGGTAAGTAATTGGATGGTATATTAATTATAAATAATAAATATCATGTAATAATTATTATTTATATCCATTATATCCATCATTATACCCATCCAAATAAAGTGGTTATGAAAAACAAATTACACCATGACATGGAGACGGTAAGCCGTATGTATGTACACGCGGTGCTTTCGTTTTTTATAGGGTGGATAAAAGTTGGGATATGGTTGCCTTATAATAATAATAAAATATAATAATATATATTATAATATATTTATTTCTTTATTAATAAAAAAAACATTAATAGGAAGTATAATAATAAATGAACTTGGATGAGTTGGTAAAAACAATTACCTCTTCTTTGACGGACTCCCTTCAGATCACTTCTCAAGGGATCTAGGGTTGGTATTTTTGGAAGACCAGGAACTCCATAACTTGTCTAATAATATTTTTAGGAGAAAATTTTAGGGTTTTTTCAAGCAATAAGTCTCAAATTAGTGTGAATAAGTGAAGGAGTAGGTTCCCTTTTATAATTGCGGTGAGGGTCACTTTTGGAAACTCTCAAAATATTAAATTAATATAAATTAATTTCCAACTAAAAATGGATAAAAAGTAAAATATTTATAATATAATATGATTATGTGTTGAAATAATCTCAACCAATAATTTTTAGATAATTTTAGGTCCCATTATTACCCTTATCTTTTGGTTTTAACCCTTATTTAAACTCTTTAACTCTTATCGTGACAACATGTATTTTTACTCTTTGAAGGTTAATATAGTTACTATAAAATGAAAAATGAAACTTAAATGAGTAATGGATAAAATATTTAAATTTATACAAATAATTTGACTAAATTTTATATTTTTATAAATTTTATACCATTTAATAAGGTATTATTTATTTTAATATAACATTAACGAAATTTTTGATACTATACATTTATTTGACTTAAAAAAAACAAATAAAACAATATTTATTCATAAAAACACTTATAATATATTAAAAACATGTAAAAGTTATATATAAAATTCTTTTATGAAATAAAATATTTTAAATTATATTTATTTTAATATTTTTATAGTCATTTATTTGATATTCTCATTCACTAAATAATTACTGCATCATCATTGTGTAAGCCTTTAAGGTAATTATTTATTTCTTAAAAATTTAAAATAAATTATCATGATGAGTATAAACATTTTATATTTAAAATAAAGATTTATAGTCGAATATATGTTCTGAATAGACACATATTAAAAATATAATACTTATTAAAAACATGAGTACGACATATTGTACGTTCCTTAGAATAAAATACTAAAAAAGGCATAAAGTAATCCCAATGGCTCCAGGATTCCATAAAATCGGACCAAGTATGATTTTAGTCTATAATCAATCATATAATAAAATTAGGATAAGTTTTAGGGTAATTTTATAATATTTATAATATTATTTTTACCCTTAATTACTCGATTTACCTTTAATCATGTTAATAAAAAATTATTAAAATTATTATTCATAATGTCCAAAAATAAAAATAACCTATTTACATATTTTTAACCCATTGATTACAAATATATAATCCATTTTTTAAAATTCAAAACATAAAAGTTGCAGTAATTAATTTTAAATTAATCCCGTTGACGGAACGAGAAAACAAGTTTTTAAAGTAAAAATGTTCAAAATATTATAATGCTTTTATATCCAAATTTAATGTTAAATTGATTCCAATGAGGTAAATTGGATTAAATGATAAAAAATTAATCTAATTATACTTTTAAAACTAATTAAAATATAATTTAACGCTATAAATTATTTATATAAAATATTTGTTTTTAATTAAAATGATATATTTTATCACTATTCATCAAAACATGAAACTTATTAGAAAAAAATTTCAAAAAAAGTGTGTCAAAAACTAGATTAAAAAAAATTGCACCATAAAAAGGTGGTAAAATTGCCTTTAGAAAAAATATATCCTTTTAATTCATAAAATTAGGTTCATTATTATTTTATGCCAATAAAATCTTTTGGATGAATGTAAAAACATTTGATTAAATATATAATATGTAAATTTAATAATGTGTTTAATACTATTATTTCTCTCTATTTTAATATCTAGGTTATAACAATCACTAATTAATAGATCATGGTCCATTTGAACTCAGTGTTACGTGCAATGCAAGCTATTAAATTTATTTAAAAATAAAACGTACCATAAAATCTTGAGGTGTTATAAATATGGTGTGTGAGGTGGAGTGAGTTGAGATAATATCCCAAAATCCCATAAAATACAATAAACTCTTGGTTAAAATATTCACCACCCTGATCTTATCAAAGCTTCTTTATCTTCTTTCCAAGTTGATTCTCTACTTCATTCTTGAATTTATTGAATTTATCAAAGGAATCAAACTTATACCTCATCAAGTAGACATATCAATAACTACTCAAGTAATCATTAAAAGTTATAAAGTAATAATATCCACCTTCAGCTTCTACTGGAAATGGTATACACACATTATTGTGTACCAGTCCAAAAAGTTCTGTGGCCCATTCACCATGTCCACCGAATGATGGTTTGACCATTTTTCATTATAAAGAAGCATGAAATCATTTAAGTGGTTTTAGATCAAAAGAGTTTAAATAATCATTTTGACAGGGCTTTATAAAACACTTCTCATTTACATGACTAAGATTGTGATCCCATAATTGGCTGTTATATGATTTGTGTGAACATGATTTTTTATATATTGCTAATACTTTTTTTTCATAATATAATATATAAATACCATTATTTAAATGTGTCATACCATAACATATGTTGTATTTATAAAGGAAACAAATTTTATTTCCAAATTTTAAAATAAAAATATCTACATCTAGGCTTGATACATAAATTATGTTCTTGGTAAAAATTGGTACATAATAAAATTCCCTTAAAACCAATATCATTCCCATTGGAAATGAAAGGTGGTATTCACCGATGGATAGAGAAGCTAAACTCGCACCATTGGAAGCTCACAAATCCACCTCTCCTCTAGAAATCTTTCAAAATCTAATTGGTTCCTTCATTTGGATATAGATGCAAGCACCAAAAGTTGTATCTAATACCCAATATGTAGATATTAAAATATAACAATAAATAATGAATAAACCTTTATCTTTCCATTTATTATGGGTGTAATTAATCTTCTAATGGCCTTTATTTCCACATGAAAAACATACTGCTTCCTTTTACTTTCCTTACCTATAGATCTTCCTCTTCTTAGAAGGACGGTGCTCAAGAGCTTTAGACTTGTTATGAATCTTGGACACCTTCAACTTGTTCTTCCTTTTCTTATTCACTATAAGAACCAAAATTTTGTCACACCCCATATCCTTATCCACTTGGTGAACCAGAGTAATAATTTCCCAAAGACTCTTCTCATTATTGCTCATGAAATAATTAATAATAAAATTGGATAAGGACTTCAGTAGTTAGGAGAGTATGAGATATGTGTGCAACTCATTTAAGAATTTAATCCCTAAGATGTATAGGCATTCAATGTAGCCAATAATCTTGACTACATGTGGCCCATATGGCACCGAATCTCTAAGCTTAGTTTTAAACATAGCATTAGAGATATTGTATCTCTCTTGTCTCTTCTTCTCTTGATAGACATCCTAAAGGTGAGACATCTCACTATACACATCCATGTCCTCGTGTTGCTTAAGAATCTCATTGGTCATGGATGATAACATGATACATTTAACATATTTGGAATCATTAAAATATTTCTCATATAGAGATAAATCTTCCTCACTAACCTATGTATCAGGTGAATCAGGAATAGGTTCTTCTAGCACATACAATTTAATTTCATGGCATAAGATAATGTGCAATCACATTTTCTACTCTTGGAAATTTTTGATTGTAAGAAGGTTATCCTTCTCAAGTATGGATTTAAGTGATATGTTTGAAGTCATTTTATTATTATTTATACAAACAAAGAAATAAGAGTTTTAGTAATTTATCTAATAAAATTTAGACAAATAAATAAATATTATATTTATTAATCTCCCACTATTTTATTGAAACCTAATATCCCTCACCATTATCTTCGAAATATTCTATTTCTTGGGAATTATAGTGACAAGGATCCATATTTCCCTTCTCATCACCCTGACTTTGGTTGATCAAGAAATTTGAAGGGTTTTAGGTAGGAATTCCAAACTCCAACCTCATTAACTCATAGTTCTTTGATCTGTTGAGTGGAATCCCCAATCCTGAAATTAGATTTCCTCAACTTTTTCCTCATAGTTACACCAAGAACTACTTTAGTAGTCAGCCCTTGATGTGAACTAAGTTAATTCAACCCAAAAATTTATCTTATAATTCCCTGATAATTGAAAGCACCCTAACTTTATATGGTCAATCACTTTGAACTATGGTTTAATTTCAACTAAAGTAGTGAAAGGATATACTAAATTAATAAATAAAATTAAGGGATTTTATCTTTATTCATAAATTTTCAATTATTATCATTATCACATGATTGTTAATATTAAGTGGATTACTTAAGTTATTAACCATGTCTTAGATAATATTTACACATAAGCCAATTTATTCCAGTTATATCTTGCATGCTTATTAATTATTTAATTCATGTTATCTTAACAAAACACTTATAATAAAATAACCATGAAACTTGATAGAAATAAAATAGTAAAGTGGTATGATCATTATCTTTTACTAATGGTTAGTTTATATAGAGGATGATAAAATAACCATTGACCTAGGGTAAAACACCTTAAACCATTTATGGTTCGTGTTGTAGATTTCCACCTATCCACCTACGTATCTCTCTTGGATTGGTTTCTACTCAGATCCAAACTTGAACTACCTCCATTATCTTGGGAGCTCCATACATTGCATATGATTTTACTCATACACATGAGATAGAACCAAAGGATTGGTTAAGGGGTTTATATAAAAGAATGCATGGGCATGAAGAACCTTATATAATGAGAGGATATATAACACATAGGCCAACAACTTAATTTAATAATAAATTAAATGAAACCAATTACATACAAAGGTCTGGTCTAGGCTTATGATCATCCACATGCATGAAACAAATTATGCTTTTAATAAAATTAGCATTCAATTATAATCATTCTTATTTAAGATAAATCAGGGTCGAAACAATTAATTATCTTCTTTAATTAATAAATTATTTAATCTAATTCTCATCCAATTTTTTTTGAGATTCTCATACATCATAATTTTAAACAAACTAAATAAATTTATTCAAAATTAACTATGTACAAAAATTTACCTTAGAGGAAACACATTGAGTACCCGTCTGAACTACCCAATGTGTATTATACTCATATATTGTTTACTCTTGAGACATGTGGAATAAATGAATTATCATGTAATTTAATGGCATGTACTATCAACTTAATGACCATAGAGAACACATGGTATTTACATAGTGTGTTATTCTTTAATGCGTGTAGAGTAATATTTGTAATACGACTTATACAGAATATACAAATTTGAATATTACGAAGAAATTAATTAGACATTTATATATATAAAACCCATCACATGGAATGTATTATCAACTTAATGACCACACGAAGAACATGTTGATAAGGTTTTCACAATATAATAAATTAATTTTCAATTATGCATAATTTGGTAAAAGTACATGACATGTATATTGTAGTTTACACGACATATATTATTCTCAAATTCTATTCACGACACATGACTAGGGACTCAACATGTAACCATGACATAGAAAATATGATTTTTACATTGGTACATGATGTGTGGTCTCCTATTTACATGGTCACAATTCACATAGTCCATGTAAGAAGAAACACAACCTATCTATAGAAATCTCTAGGCTCTATCATGATAGATCCTAATGCTTACGTCATTTGAATTTGATCCCCCCAAGAATCGATTCAAGGAAGGTTTCTCTTTGATCTATCTTGACTTGAGAGTGGTGGTGGAGGAGGATCGCTCTTTGTTATTGAGAGTGTTCTTAGGGAGGGAGATATCTAGGGATTCTAGAGGATTCTCTATAGATCTCATTATGCACAACACAAATGAATTGTCTCTCTTAATAAAGTAATATAATTGAGTTTATATATCACCCAGGTTAGAAAATAATAATTTCACATGTGCCCCTATTATTTCAGTAATCTCTACAGAACCCCATGTATATAATAATAATTATAATATTATTATTTCTTGACATGCGCTAAACTCACAAATTAAATTAAATATTATTTATTTAGATAATATTCAATATATATTATTTCTCACTAGACCATTAAACTCGGTCCACCATTCATTCATAATATTTATTAGGCCTTGAATAATAAATAGTTATTTAATAAATAAATACCACTTAATTATTCACTAATAAATAAATAAATAAATATTATATTCACTAAATAGAAAATGAATATTTATTAAATATTCCACTCACATAATATTCTCTCAAATAACTAGTGATAAAATATATAAGATCAAGAAAACATGAATAATTATTAAACCACATGTGAGAATAATATTTATTAAACCTGTTAAATAATAAATAATAATATTATTTAATTGAGATTTTGGATACACTTTGTGTGTGAACCTCTAGGCTTCTTTCTCAGTGACATTAGGTGAAGCAACCTAAATTAAAAGGTTAGCATCTAACAACCCGCCGAGTCACCCATAGAGAAATAATTTAATGCTGCAATGACATAATACCTCATACGAACACTTAATATGTAATATAATCATTTTATCATGATATCTCTAATCAAGTAGGTTTCATGCTAGTGTCATCAACCTATGTGCTAAATGTATCTTTCTTTGAATTTTTGGAAATAAAATTTTCATATAAAACATCATGGACATGGATTTATTGAGGCTATATAATTTCTATAAAAGGGAATGAGATATCAAATTATATTAAAGAATATAAGGGATAAATCCTTTCTTACATTATTCATTAATGAAATATTACTCATGATGCACCCAATACATCCTACCTTGATGTGAATATATGTAATCATGGTTTTCATCAATACATCAAATTAAATGACTTATAATACTAATTAATAATAATATTAATGACTAAGGACCAATACACACATCTATATATAGGAACATCCAATGGCACTTATAAATGTTGATTTTCTACTGGTGGTTCTCATTCTCATAATATCCTACACTGGATATTACCAAGGGCGTACACCATGAAAAGGTGCATCAAAGACCTATGAGTATCCAACCTTGGTAGAATATATCATTTTCATACCTAAAATTATTTAATTTATCTATATAAAATATATTTAATAATACTATCATGGAACTTCCGGTTCTTATCATTTTGAGGAACTATTATGACCTTTCAGTGCGATAACCACTCTTAGGACATTATCACAAATTATGTCATGTAGTTTAACAATCATGATGCGATAAAGAGTTTATTAATATTCAAAACAATGAATAAAAGTTATAATAAAGTATATAGAATTTGGTTCTAGGGCACAAACTCCAACAAAAAACACATCACGCTCATAAAAATAGTTTTTTTTAGAAAAATGTGTTTTTAGGCCCAAAAATTAACTTATAAAAAATAAATCATAATGATGATTCCTATGTAATTAATTATATTATTTATATTTAAAGGATACTTAGTTTAATTTAATATCAAATTCAAAAACATAATAATACATTTACTTGAAAATATGACATTTTTTTTACAGAAATTGGTATTTTCACTATTCATTGAAAAATTAATCTTTTTAGAAAAATACTAAAAAATAACCTTAATATAACATTTAAATGACGATTTTAAAAATGATATTAATTTACTCAAATAAAATTTCTAAAAATTTTAGAAATTAATTATAAATTTCTCGTGTAAAAATGTGATAAAAACCATTTTTCAAGAAAACATATTTTTGAGTATAAAATGGCTTTACTGAAAATCGAGTACTTATTTGTTGTGAATTAATCAATAAATTTATATTAATAAAAAAATTTATAAATATTTTTCATAAAGTGGTTATTACTATTCATACCAGAAAATTTCATGGCTAGGCTATAAAATTTTACTATATTGCGGTTCATATAGACTTAGGGTTGAATGTAATATAAACTATCAAATACTTCAAGTTTTATTTCAAAATAAACACATATAAAATCTTAAGGTGTTACTTTATTCCCCCCTTAAAATAAAATTTTTACTTGTAATTCCATCACTTTGGTATAAAGAAATGAGTATATCTTTACTTCATCACATCCTTAGGTTCCCATGTAGCTTCCTCAAATTTCTGATTCCTTCAAAGAACTTTAACCAGGTGTATAATCTTGTTTTGTAGATATTTATCTCTATAGTCCAAGATATCTATCAATTTTTCTACATATTAAATATCATTCTATAGTGGTATAACCTCTGAGTTTAATATATAGGAAGGATCAGGTATGCACTTCCTTAAGAGAGATACATGGAACATATTATAAACTTGAGAGAGGTTTGGTAGAAGTGCCAATATATAATCTTCAATCCCTACTCAATTAAGAATATTGTAGGGAATAATTTAGCTAGGGATGATATATATTTTATTTTCAAATATCACAACCTTATTCCATGGGGAAATTCAAAGGAAAAACTTCTCACCAACTTTGAATTCTAGATCTTACTAACGATTGTCAACATAATGCTTCTATCGACTCTAAGCTACCTTGATGTGATGCTAAATATCCATAACCATATTTACCATTTTCTTATCTAGATCAGGTACTAATAGATTTATTTATCCAACTTCATCTTAGTACAGAGGAGTTATATGCTTCTTTACATAGGTTTTTTTATAAGGAACCATATTAATACTTGATTGAAAGCTATTTCTATAAGAAAACTCGAATCAAGGAAGATGTTAATCCCAACCAACTTTTAAATCTAGAGAAAAAGATCTCAAAATATCCCCCAGGGTTTGAATGGTACTCTCAAACTGACCATCTATCCGAGGATGATAATTTTTACTGAAACACTTCTTTGTATTTAGAGATTCCTGAAGACTTATCCAGAACTTCACAGTATACCTCAGATCTCAATCAGATACAATAAAATGTGGTACCCCATGTTACCTTAACAATACCATAATGTATATCCTGAAAATATGATCAAGCGATAAACCTTCTTTAATAGCAATAGAGTGTGCATAATTTGTAAGGCAATAAACTATAACCTAAATAACATTATAGACTTTAGATGTTTTATAGAATACAATAATGAAATACAAGGTGATGTTTTCCCATTTTCATTATAGTATGGGTAATGGTTGTAACATCCCCTTGGAATTATATTTCTTATACTTAACTTCTAACATACCAAGTACCAAGATATATACACTGCAATATCTCTCTTCATGTTATCCCATAATAAATATTCTTTCAGATCACTATACATCTTTGTACTTCTAGGATGAATAGAGAATGGTGAGCTATAAGATTATTCCAATAGTTTCTTCTTCAAGTCTGGTATTTATGGGACAAATAATTGATTCCGAACCTTATCATTCCATCACAATCAAGGTTGAACTCAGGAACATTTCTCACTTTCTTTTAAAGCTCTACATCCTCCTTCTATACCGCTTTAATCTTCACATGGATAGATGGTTGAACACTCATTTGAGTAAGGTAAGATTTCTCCCCTTACTTTAAGATTTCAAGGTACATCCTTTATAAATCCATAAATATTGGATCTTTTTTTATCCTCATCATAAATAAGATAATATGATCCTTTCGACTCAAAGTATCAACCAACTTTCTCATTTTCCTAGGGAAGTAATGTATTGAGTAGTCATAATCTTTAATCACCTCCAACCATATTCTTTGGAACATATTCATATATTTCTGGGTGAATATATACTTTAAACTTTTATGATCAATATATATGTCACGCCTTTCTCCGTAAATATAATTCCTTTATATGTTTAATGAAAATATTACCACTATTAACTCCAAATCATGATTTGGGTAATTTTCTTCATGAAAATTCAATTGGAATAAAGTATAATATAGCACTATATAATTCTATATAAGAACACACCCTGAACATTTTTCAATTCAATAATGTAAATCACAAACCCTTCTCCACTGTAGGGTTGTATGATCACATGTTCACTGACCAACCTTCTCTTTAGTTCCTTGAAATTTTCTTCAAATTCATCAGTCCATAGGAACTTAACTCCATTCTAAGTTAACTTGGTGAGCAGATTACATATCCATAAGAAATCCTTCACATGACATATATAATATCTATCCAATCCCGGAAAACCATAAATTTCAGTAACAATGGTTGGTCCAGGAAAATGCTCAATAACTTTTGTCTTTTATGGATCCACGGATACACCCTTGATTGAGACTATATGACCAAAAAATGAAAATTTACATATCCAGAATTCACACTTAGTAAAATTTCCATACAAATTATCATTCCTTAGGGTCTTCAGTGCAATCCTCAAATGATATTCATGATATTCCTTACGCTTATAATAAATAAGAATAACATCGATAAATAATACCACAAATTGATCAAGTTAATCCCTAAAGATTCTATTTATTAAATCCATGAAGATAACAAGGTAATTAATAAGACCACATGGCATGAATATAAATTCATAGTGTCCATACCTTGATTAGAAGGTTTTCTTGTGTATGTATTCACTTTTGACCCTAAATTAATAATATCCAAGTCAAAGATAAATCTTATAAAAATATAAAGCTCATCATAATTGATCAAAAAAATCATCAATACATGGCAGATGATACTTATTCTTGACTGTGATCATGTTAAGTTCCCAATAATCAATGTAGATTCGCATTGATCCATACTTATTCTTAAAAAAAAGTACAGGTGCACCTTATGGTGACACACTTGGCTGAATGAATTCCTTATCAATATTTTCATAGAGTTTCTTATTAAATTCTTGTAACTCAATAGAGGACATTATATATGGAGTATTTTAAATAAGTGTAGCACTAGGTATGAGTTCTATTGAAAACTCAACTTCATGATTTGGAGGAAGATTAAGAAAATATTATGGAAAGACATCAACAAACTACAGTAAAATAGGAATATCTTTGATATTGAGTTTCTTCCTAACCATATGAGATATATAACCACTTTTAATAGGAATCAAGACCCATTAAATGAACATAATTTCCATTTTAATTTCATATTTATCCTCACAATGATAGAAAATCATAGGTTGGTTCAGAATATCAAATACTATTTCTATTCCTTAGTAATTGATATGATATTTATATAAAGAAATCCAATCCATTACCAAAATAATATTAAATTACACTATAGGAATAATAATAATATTATTAGGAATTACATTCCCACAAACTTCAATTATGGAAGAATAATAAACTTGAGATGCGATCATCATAGCATTAGGTTTTTTATTTCAATCTTAACATAAAATAATTGATAATATGAATTAACATTTTTTGATACTTTTTCTGATATATATAAATTCATATAACTAAGATCAAATAGGGAACTTCAATATTTGATCATACTTTTAACCATCTCAACATTTTCATTTTATCTTTAATCCCTTACTAAAACCAAAATGGTTATTATGACTATCAAACATCATCAATCAGAGTGATTAATCATGAAAAATAATTCATAGGATGTCTAAATATTGATACTTTCTTTTCAATCTATGAAAACTTAGGTTTAGTTATTCTATCCATGTTTATCATATTTTAAAATCCTTAATAATTAATCTTAAAGAAAATGTGAATTAACCTAAGTATATCCCCCAGGAGTGTCAAACCTAGTACATAGTAAGGCCCATTCACTGTGTACTAGAATGATGGATAAGATATACTTAACTAATTGTTTTTAGGGTTATCACTCCTAGATGCATTTGTTCCAAAATCACATCCACTTGTACTATTCATAAAGGGATTCATTTGATTAGGGAAACCGAACTCCTTTATTTACCATAACTTAGGATGTTCTCCTATACTTAGGCTTAACCTATGGGTTATCACTAAATTTTCCTCATCCTAGTTTCCAAAATTTACTAGATCTTTACTCTGATACCAACTATATAAACCCATAATTTTTATATATAAATATTACATAATTTTATATGAATATTCAATTAATTTCACTATAATACATGCCTAATAACCTTAGAGTTTTAGTTTCTTTAGAAACTTGGATATGTAAAAAACGATTATATAAAATATCTACATTATTTCTGATTAAGTTATTCACAACTATCACCCTTCTTAGACATGTCATACTTAAAACCATTCTTCATAACCTAGTGAAGGTAAACACAAGAAAAGGTGTGATCAAATACTCTATAAGGGTAAACATAAGAGATATCAATCAATGATCAAAATTTAGCATAAGTTAAGCATAATGGTATGAGAATATGATCAAGACTTACAATAATCATACCCAATCATTCAAAGATCTTTAATAATGAAACATGGAATAAGGTTTTGTTAAAAAAATGAAATAATACATAAGAGTGTGAAATCATCAATAATAAATCATGATCCATGAAAACATATCATAAGTATAAGACATAAGTTTATGGAATTAAAATAATCATAGAAAATATTTTCCTTAGTTAATTATCACTTCCAATACTATCATAGTGGATTGGGTTCACTCCCCATTCCATCATTTCCTTAGTCAAGGTTCACTCCCATGATTATTTTATTAGAAAAAGTCCCTTTCTAAACTAGGTTCACTCTCCATTCTAGTTCTTATTATATCATGGGATATCATTCTTTACCTAATTTATTGGAGGTATATATATTTCTAGGCCCACCCATTACATAATGAAAACCATACATATGTGTGCCGCAAGATCATAAAACATTCATCATACCATCAAATTAAAACTCATGGAAAAGATACGAGTTTCATAAACATTTAATCATAATAATAATAAACCATATAGATAAAAAATAAATATTGTAACATTGGATCATACCCATATCAAATTATAAGAATAACCAAAGGATTTTTTATGGATAAAAATTCCTTTAAAATATCTTTAAAAAATTTCTTGAGGAAAATAACCTTTTTATTTTAAATCAACTATTTAAAATAAATAAATTACCAAAATATTAAGGAAAAAATTTTCTTTTCAAATAAAATTATAAAGGAATATTTTAAGAAAATAGTATTCATGATTTGGGGGGAGCTATTCATGTGGTGTATGTTAAAACAAACATCCCTGTCACATTTTTGGTAAAAAGTAAAAAGTACCATGTTTCAAAAAAGTTCAGAAGGTTCCTTTCAAAACTTGGTAAAGAAAGTAAAATATAGTAAAAAATAACTTTAAATAATATTTGGATAATATAATAAACTTTTTTGAAAACATTTTAATTAAAAAAATATGGGCATGGAAGAAAAAATTTCTGACTAAAGGAAAAAAACAAGGTCAGTTTTCCTTAAAAACATTATTTCAGACTCTTGAGTATTTAAAGAGTGGAAAATTAATGGAAAAAATGAAATATTTAGAAATAAAAATAGGATAATAAAAGAAAAAATATTTTGGATAGATATATCATATGATTTCATCATCAGAAAATTTAAGCACAAACAATCCCAGTAAAAATAAGATTGTAACATAAAACCCTTACGACTTTAGTAATATTTGAATCAAAAGTCATTAGATGCTTGAAAATCATATGGTTTTTTAAATCCAATTAATTAAATAATGTATTATTAAAAAATAAATTATTGTAAAATATATACACCATAGATATAATAAATTGTCTCATAACATTAAAACATGTCTCAATGAAGAGAAATTAAGATGAAAAACCATTACCTAAAGCTCGTCTTGCTTCGTAAGCACTATAAAATCCTTTATAATAAATTTTAATTTATTATAATTATATAAAATAACCATAATTATACCTATAATACCATATATGGTTTATTTATAACATTTTATCTCCCTTTCATTAACAATCCTTCATCATCATAATCATTTTGGGTGTTAACTACTTCATTTTTCATGTATGTTTTGGTTCAACGGTTATGGTACTTACACTTTGATCATGATTAATTAATATAAATAATATTTATTAATGATATAAATATCATATATATTCATTATATATATATATATATCTTTATAACCATTCATATAAAGTGGTGATTAAAAATGAATTACATCACTACGTAGAGGCAGAAGTCCTTACATATGCATAAGCGGTGTTTCCATTTTTTGATGGATGGAAAAACAGAAAGGTAAATATAAATTAATCCTTATAGAATAATTATTATAACATAAATATCATATATAAATATTAAATATATAATAATAATAAACCATAAATGATGGTGGTGGAAAATGAGTCGTATTGCTATGCAGAGGTGGTAGTCTACATGTACACACAAGCTATTCTTTCATCTCCCATTAGATTGAGAACATGTGGTAAATGGTTGTTACATCATAATAATAACATATTATTATATTTATTACAATTTATTAATAATGTTTTTATGGATACAACAAGTTTAGGGGAATTATAATAAGAAATAAACTTGAAAGAGCTTGGTTAAGATCTATACCTCTTCTTTGAGAGACATCCTTTGACTTACTCCTTAATCCTTGAAGGATTGGCCTTAAGAGAATAAAATAAGATCTAAGATGAAGGTAAGGATTATAGGAATGTTATTTATTAGGTATTTTACAATATATAAGGCTCAAAATGTTTGAATAATGGAGGAGAAGAGGTTCCCTTTTATAAGTGAGGGGAGGGACACACATAGAAATTCTTAAAAGATTTCAATGATTTAGGGTCACTTTCATGGTAAAGTGGCTCAAAATGGTCATATATTAGAATATAGGATAATATAAAGTTTAAATATATTCAATAAATAATAATTTTATAGGTTTTTGTGGTAATTATACCCTTATCTCATGGTTTAACCCCTAGTAAACCCATTTTAACCTTAATCGTGGTAACAAAATTTTATTGTTTTTACTATTCACTATGAAAAAAAATTAAGTCAAAACTATTAAATTATATTAATTAATATGATTAAAAATATGGAATCCATTTTACTGAATTAAATTTCTATAAGTGGGTGAATTTAATTTTAATTAAGTGCACAAACTGTAACGAAACCCGTTTTCAAAAAATGAATTTTTAAGCGTAAAACTTAATTTACTTCCATTACATGCCTTGTAAATAAAATAAAATTAATGTTAAAATATTATATTTAATATATAATATATAAATTTCATTAAAAAATTTAATAAATATATATTAAATGAATTTATTAAGATAAAAAAAATTGTGCGCATACAAACTGTTTTTTAGAAAAATGTGTTTTTAAGCCCAAAAATTAACTTATAAAAAAATAAATTATAATGAAGATTAATTTGAAATAAATTATATTATTTATAATTAAATGAAATTTATGTTAATTTAAGATCAAATTCTAAAAAATAATGGGACATTTACTTGAAAAATATGAAATTGTTTAAAAAAATATGTATTTTTCACTATTCCCTGAAAAATAAATCTTTTTAGATAAATCATAAAAATTAACCCTAAGATAATATTGAAATGATGATTTTAAAAATGATATTAATTTATAAAAATGGTAGAAACTCATTATAAATTTCATGTGAAAAAATGCAATAAAAACCATTTTTGATGAAAATGTAATTTTGAAGCGTAAAATGTATTTAATGAAAATTAAGTGCTTATTTATTATAAATTAATCAGTACATTTGAATTAATAAAAACATTTATATATATGTTTTATAAAGTGTTTATTAATATTCATACCTGCTAATTTAATGGCTAGGTTATAATGATTTACTATATCATGGTTTATATAGACCCGAGGTTGCATTTAAGGAAAACTATCGAATACTTCAAGTTTTATTTCAAAGGAAATACATATAAAATCTTTGGGTGTTATAATATTATTTCATCATGAAAGAATGAAATATAAGTGATAAAAATATAAATCAATAATAGAGAATAAATAAATCTTCAGAGTAGTAGTATGGAATTCCAGTCACATAGTCCAAAACTAAGATATAAGAATCCCCACAAACAATGGATCATTGTAGAAAATAAATAAAACCAATAAAAATAGTAGTGGACATTAAATCCAAATTCCATCCTACAACACCCAAACCCTCCCACCAAATCTGCTCAGTTACTCATCGTAGGTCCATTTCCCTTCACTGAATCTTTGATCATGAAATCTATACATGCACTAAGATGCTCGAGTAGGGTGTGAGTAAAAAACCTAGTAGTATATCACCAATAGTCCTTAAAATATGCTCATAATATGTATTGGTGCATGTAATAAAAATAAACAGAACATGAATAAGCAATAAGAATATCATATAAGCCTGGAAAACATACATACAGGGTCCTTAGATACCATCTCTACTTACCTCATCTCCATTCTAGAAGTAATTTCAAACAACCATGTTTAACACACCTCACCTCAAAGGGATATCCCAAAAACACATTTGACACATCCCCTTATGAGGATAACCCATGTACATGTCGTCCAAAGTCTGACACACCCCCTACAGGGAAATGGTCTATATAGCTCAACCTACAAGCTCAACTGTAGAAGAGAGAGGAACAACACATGAAATATATAGATATGGGATGATAAATCAAAAATCACATCATGTTATGTATGATTCCTGAGAATAAAAAATACATATGTGAGAGAACATCAATCATAGGTCCACAGGGCTACACATGCACACCTCACGTGATCAAACATCAAACATAGGTCTAACGAGACTTACGTGCACACCTCATGTGATCAAACATCAAACATAGGTATTAAGTAATATATAATAATTCCAAAAAACCATTCCAATAACCTTTATAGACATGCGATAATGATAAGGACCACATATCATAGGTGTAATGATGTTTTGATGACAAGGGTCCTTATATTACTCCAATTAAACCACTATGAAACCTAAAACCATTATCATTATACTATGATTAGAAATATTGGATCAAGGTTGAAGATAAACCACACCAAAAGGTATGAAAATATCACACATAGATGATAAGATCCACTGTTGACAACAGTCTAGGTCCAAACAGTGCGCAAATGTCAATTCCCCAAATTTGGGTGCCGATTAGGATTTGGGATCGTGGAATCAAACCATTGTCTAAGCATTAAGAGGAGACATAAGGATAGTAGAGATCCCAAAATACACATATTAGATATCTTAGGGTGATGGGGGTCATGAGGGGATTGAGAGAACGAGGAAAAGGGAGAGGGGTTGGGTTTTCAAAAAAATATTGATCTAAATCGCTGGGCTTACTAGGCCTCGAACAGTGCCACCAGCTGGCTAGTGGCTCCTGGGCTAAACTACTTCTACCTAGGATCCCCAAAGGCTAGCTGGAGGCTATTGGGAAGAACCGATTCTATCCTAGAACCTCACCAGTTGACTGGTGGGATTTACAGTCATCCTGAAGATCCCACAGACCCTGTCGGTTAGTCGGTGGAGCCCCACTAGCTAAGCCCATTCCGATTCCATCCTCCCAAACACCTTTAACCCACATCAATTGATTTAAAACATATTAAAAAGTCATGTATAAGATTAAATAAGGCATAACTTAAATGGTAGTGTTACTTTTTTTGAGATAATAAAATCCTTTTTGTGTGCCGATAAAGGCACGGTCTGTAGTAGTGACATGTGATGACAAATACAGATGATGAATAATCAAAACACTCATGTTACTATTTTAAAACTCAATTTAGATATATGATTTGATCAATCAAACCATAAAATGATGGGTTTTGTAAATGTATCCAAATTGTTGGACTATTTTTAATTTTTAATTGTTTAAGATAATCACAAACTAGTAAATACTAGCCAGCTATGAATTCTATGAAAAAATGGACCGAACCAGTCAAATTTACTAGTTTAAAAATGAATTGTTTATATTTTTTTTAGAATTTTATGGATGTGTTTGGGAATTTTTTTAATTAAACACATTTATAATATTTCAAAAACTATTTGTGAAAATATATTTTTTTAAATAAAAAACTTCATGAAACACCACTTTTATAAGTGAGTGGTTTTTATAAAGTTTTATAAAATTATCTTTGTGTATTTCTATCACTCTTACCTTTTATAGGCATGGATAAAGTTTTACCAATCTCTTTTTTCTAATATAGATCTCAACATAGATAGAAACATGCATTAAAGCTAAACCATGATGTGGGCATAGTGATTTTAACCACACCATGGTTTATTCATGAGTAGACCACATTGTAGTTTTGTGCATACTAGTACATGAATTATATGATACTATATACCGAATCAAATTTTTATTCTACTTCCATCTATCATAATTAGTTGAAACATCATGTGATGTTTTTTAAAGAATTTTAAACATCCATAATGATTGTATAAATGTTAAAAAATTTATAGAAGAATTGAACCACAATTTATAAAGAGTTGTAACATTTTGAAATGTTTATGGAATGATTCAATTATGGATGAATGAATTTATGATGTTTGAGAGTCTGAAGAGTGTTGTTGAAGGCCTATATAAATAGGTATAATCCTGGTGTGATGGTTTTATGATTTTTTTTTGAAAATGTGTGTGAAACTCTAAAGTTGATGCTCTCATTATCTTTTAACTTTAACTATAAGGTCTTAAAATACCATGAGCCAGAGATATATCCTTCTCAAGCATTGAGATATTTATATAACCCATTTATTAACCTTGAATTAAGGATAATTTTTCCTATGGGGAATATCTATTGATATCATTTAGAAAATCTTTGACATATTGGATTCACATAGTAAATATGCACATTCTTCATTTATATTTCATTCAATTCAATTTACTAATTGGATCTTTTGAAATATATGGGTTTTAGTGGTTTGTTTCTATTATGATTAGACAATGGTTTCCCCTGCTAAAACCCAATAGTGGTATTAGATAAACTTTCATTAAATTTGTATTGATGTTTTGAATAAATAAAGAATATAGAAAAATGGGGTTTTTCCAGAACCACAACACATTTTATGAAAATAAATCGTGGTTCATAATTTTTTTATAATCACTACACGATTATAATAAAAATAGACACGGTTTATACATATTATAAAATTACATAACCATTTATGAAAAATGGATTTGAAAAGTGTTTCCTAAAATAGATCATCGTAAAAATATGATTTTTTGTAGTAACCCTAACTCCAGTAACCCAGATCTGGTGTTTTATTTATTATAGTGGTACAAGATATAAGGTATTACACCACGAAGGACATATTAGTTCAGTAGTCTCAGAAATCTAGATACATAAATGACATTCATATTACATTGGAAAATAAAATCATAACATATAATTTTTTTTTCATCCTTGAAAATCATTCAAAGAATCATTCTTCATATCTTGGGGAAAGGAAAACATAAGAAAGGGTGAGATAATATGCTAGTAAATGAAATACTACAACAGAAGCTATCCTAAATACACAAGGCATAAACAATACGTAATAGATAAACAATAATCAAGTATTTCATATAACTAATATTATAAAAGGGGATTATATACATGGATGACATAATAACATAAATAATCACATGGATAACACTAAATAATTTCCTAATGATATAATGCATAATGGGAAACATTATTATCTTATCTTTAAGGCCTCATGCTAAGACATCATATATAAATAGGTAATACATACATCAAATACCCAAAGTAGTTTATCTTATGAAACCCACTAATGCATAAAGGGGATATAATAGGTCCCATATATCACATACTAATTCCAATTCATTCATCATATGAAAAGAGTGAATAATCAATACAATACATAATCAAGACACACATTCATATTAAAAAATTAGCATATAGAATGTCAATATTTTCCCTAGTTAATAAATATAAAAACATTATCATAATCCATCAATAAATAAGTTGGATAGTATCATTAGAGTATATCCCCAGTTAACCATAACAATCATCAAAGGATGTTTACATAGATGATGATACCTTTAAAAGAACATTTGATCCTTTCTTTGAAAACATGAGAAAAATATCTTTTTATTTTAATAAAATTTTAAAAATAAAAACTCCTAGAATAACAGGGATAATATTTTTTTTTGAAAAAATATGGAAACTTATAGTGGAAACTTGATAGTGAATAATGGTTATGATGATGGGAAAAGGCAGTCATGTGGAAAATATTAAATTTTTTCCCACATTTTAAAAAGTTACAAGCATTCATAATGAAATTTTTTTAAAAAGATTATTTTTAATCATTTTTAAATAAATTAAAAGGTAATAGAAAAATAAATTCAACAATAATTTAAAATTAAATAAAAACTTCCATAAAACAATTTTAGAGAACATTAACTTTGAATAAAAAGTTCACAGACCAAAGAGGAAAATAAGGTCAGCTTTTTATTAAAAATATAACTTCATATTTTGAGTACCAAAGAGTGGAAAATGAAAGTAAAAAATCAAAAACCAAGAAATAAAAAAATGAGAATAAAAAATATTAGTTTTAAGAGAAAAATATCATATAATTTACCAAATGAAAACTTAAACATAAATAATCTCGAACAAGAATGAGATTGTAAAATAATCCCTTACCCCAGACTTTTTCTTAGTTAGGCACACTCAAATATCCTATATAATAAATTAATACTTATTATAGTTATATATAATAACCATATTTTTATTTATCTTATGAGATAATATTCATTAATAATTTATTCTTACCCATTTATTATCAATTTGTTGTAAAAATCAATATTTGAGTGTTAACCGTTTCGTTTTCCATACATGTTTCAATTCAACGATTTAGATACTTAAACATTAGTCATTATTTCATCATATAGAGAATCTTAAACATTTTATAATTATATTTTTTATACCTTAAATATAATTTTATAATTATCCCTTAAAAGTAGTCTTGAAAAATTAATTACATCATTTCATAGAGATGGTAGTCCATTTGCATGCATGAGAGATGTTTCCATTTTTCTAATGGATGAAAAGAAAATGAAATAAATAAAGGTTTAATTTTAAAAATAAATAATCACAATATGAATATCATAATTATTCATTAAATCCATCCTTATGTCTGTCTATGTAAGGAAGAAATGGAAAAGATACTTCGGTGGTGGCGTAGTGGTGAAGGAGGGAGGTACAAAACATGTTGTTCTTTAGGAGGTATATGGTTCAATTCATGAGAGCATAATATTGGGTGAATTTATCTTTACCCTGGATCTTCTCATCTTTATAGGTCACACAGTCCCTGACTGGGTGGAAAATATGAAGTGCAACCCACTCATGATGATGGGTTGTTTTGTTGAACCATCACCGATCGAGATGTCACCCTATAGGAGGATCTGCCATCTCGGTTGGAAACAAATCCTTACTGAATAGGGATCTCTCTAGAGTGAACTATTTATGGGGATATGGGTTCCCTTTTGTGGAGGGTTTTAAAAGTCCACACATGGGGATTCCCTTTTCAAAAGAGAAAATAAAAAAAAATCACATTGCTTTGTAGATGAGGTGGTCCACACATATGCACGAGTGATGTTATCATTTTCTAAAAAATGTAAATATAAGATGTTATATGATAAATTATATTTTAATAATAATAAATATATTATAAATATCATATATTTTCATTAATTCTATTTTTATAAACATCTATGTGTGGTAATGATGAAAATGAATTACATCACTTTGTAGAGACGATAGCCTGTATATACGCAAGAGTGATGCTTTCATTTTACATAGGATGGAAAACAAGATAAACAATGTTGTTTCATAAATATAACAACATTAAATTATATGGAATATAATTATATTATTATATTATCATGGTTATAGTAGATTTTAAAAATGTGGAATGTAGCATCCCACCTCAGATGCCACTCAACGATGCCCTGATGCGGTGAGCTACAACACCTCAAGCATGCCTCCTCGAATGACAGAGGCTACTGAATAATAGTGAGGGCCTAAGGTGTGTCTATGGGAAGACTATTCCCTCATTTATCATAGTGAAGACAACAATATGTATATATAATAAGAAACAATATAAGCAATAATAACCAGAAGTTAGTAGCAGAAAAAAAACATAATCATGCAAGGTAACTAGATAACTGGTGGAAGATGAATAAAAAAAGATACAATATGATGATCATGGTAAAGTATCTATACATAATAAATGTGTAGGGTAGGGGATACAAGGCATATAATACATGCTATAAAAATGTACAAAAGGCTATTTTTTTTATAACTGGAATCTTGAGCATAGGCTCGGTCCTCTACCCTAGTCTCCATCATAGAACTGTAAATAAATCAAGCATTAGAAGTTACACGCTTCCCTTTATCAATACCTACAACCATAAAGTTTGCTTGGGTGACCATGGTAGGCCAATTAGGGTGTGATATACAATCTCAGTAGGCCTCCACCCACGACGTCTAGGCCAATCCATTTCATGCTATATAAAATAAACAATGTGTCATAATAAGAAAATGAATATAGAAATAAATAAATAAATACATTGGAATGGGTTCCACTTAGAGACTCATCCAATTTACCTACCTCATCCAAAGCCAGTGAGTCTGAACTAGGAGATACTACAAAGGTAAAGTGAGAGATATAAAGTGTGAGGATGTGGATTGTCCCTAAGCTTGTGATTGGGATTGGAGGACACATCCCTATGTTTCTAAAACCAAAGATTAATTTTCATTTGAAACATTTATTTACCTTTTAAATAAATTTATGAAAAATTATTTATATAATTTAGTGATTCACCCGAATACCATCCATGGATATCCTAAAGAGATTCCATGTATCACTCTAGGGGCTTGGTAAAAGTCCAATTCCATGAGATTCCATCCAACGTGACCTTAGAATGAAGTATCAGGTGTCACTCGAGGCATGGTGTGAAATTTCAAGAACTAACTAACATATGAGTCCGAACCTGATATCACATGTAGGGGATCGATTCTATCTCATGGAATGGTACAACCATCATTCTATCAACCCCATCCAAGGGGTCTCCTATAGGGATCTGGTATCACTCGTTTGAAGGTAAAAGTAAATAATGCATGACTAGCCCATCCTAGGCATAACTAGGTCACCCCCAACATGGTTACAAAGCATTAAAAATTATAACAGGAAGGCACAAGAGTCCATCCAAGGGGTCCTTAAGTTATAACCCCTTGTATCACCCTCAACACTAATGTGAAATCATTAAACAATCAATTTATATATAAAACGTCTATAGAAGAATCACCATTTCATAAATTTAACCATTTATAACATGAAAATCATATTAGTCAAGGAATTATCATTTAATATCCCATTTATGATATTAGGTGAAATGCATAAGAACATAACTGATTCATGCTATTCCACTTCCTCAATTAAGGCATGGGGTATATGTGTCTAACTCATGGATCAAAATCAAATTCAACTATAAAAATAGGGTCAAGGAATTAATTAAGTTAAAATACACCTCAAGGGGTGTTAGACCATTTTATAATGAATGGGTAATTAAGCCTTAAAGGAGAGTCACACCCATTTGGGTGGTGATAGTCAAGGTAATCAACCCAATGGGTTGGTTTTCCATTTTCTCGGGTCACGATTAGCATGATAAGGTGTTAATTTTAATTTAATTTGACAAATTGGGGGAACAACAGAAGGGTCTGGCTCACAGCACGACAACACATTTTATATATTGAAATGAAAAGAAGGGAAATAGAACAGACCACCAACCTTATCCTTGTAGAGATTCCATCATCCAGTTTCGACCTTTAATTCATTCTAGGTTGGAAGAAATAAAAGAAACCATCAAATTACTTGAAAATAGGGAAAATGAGATTACATTGAGATAACACAATAGATGGTAAGAAGAAATTGAAATATAATTGAGTAGATTTAATATCTCACCTCTATATTTCCATTGGATCCAATGGTGAGTGAAATATATTTAGTTTGGAGGAGTTTCCACAAAACCTATAAAGGAGAAAGAGGAGTTTCATACATAGGAGGAGAGATCTCAGCCACTAGAGAAAAGAGGAGGAAGGAAGAAGAACTAGGTTAAATCATTTAAGGGATTAAAAAAAGGTAAAATCACCCACATAGAAAGAGGTTCATAGTTTGTCCACATGGTTGGCCAAAATTTATGCTATCCATGCACAAGCTACTGCTTTAGGGGGCACCTCACATGGTTAGGCACACAATTTATCTAACCATACAAAAACCATACGAAATCACTCTAACCATACAGCCTAATCTTTTCTTCCCATTTCGGGGATCCAGGCTCTGAACAGGCCCCAAACACACCCTAGACTTCATTTAATCTTTTAGTAAACTTAAAAAGGTCCAAAAAAGGAATTTAAACTAAAAACAAATGGTCCATACCTTTGAAAAAAATCCAAGATGTTAAAACCTTCATTCTTTAAGAAAACTCATCCCCAAGTTTCCCTTTTGTGGTTGGTAAAACATTGTCAGAGAAAAGTTCTCGAAACTACACACATGCATTGGACTACCACTCCCAGTTCTCATCTTGTATGATTCCATGTTTCCATAGAAACCGGTCTAGAGGAACCAACCTACCTTGGAGAGCCTTCGTGCTCTGATCAACTATACATATTGGATGCTACTCAAAGGATGCATCAACCTACAACTCAATATCCTTAGGTTCAAATGAATGATATGGGTCATTATGATACCATTGAATATATGATACATGATATATATAATGCATGGAACAATACCTATAAGGTAACAACAACCAATAGGTTACCGAACTGACTCTCTCCACTATCTCGAAAGGTCTAACATATCAAGGTGATAACTTACCTTGTCTCCTGATTCATCTGTGACCCAATTTAGGCGATAAACATAGAAATACCTAATATACCACCTCAAACTATAGAGGTACATGGATACAATCGATATAAATTTTTTTCCTAGACTGATATGTATCCATACTCTTTCAAATTAGCTAGACTTTCTCTGAAGTATCTTGAATGAGGTAAGAACCTAGTAGAGATGCCTCACCTGCCTCTAGCTTTCATAGAGGTGAAAAGAAAGTCCTACCGTAAAGGGACTCATACAGATCCATCTAAATCATTTACTAAATTTTTTTATTATAGGTAAGCTCAACCAGAGGTATATGATTTTCCCAAGAACCTCTAAAATCAAGGATATCGGCCCGAAGAATATTCTATAACACCTGTATTATCCATTCAGACTTCCCGTCTATCTGAGGGTGATATGCAGTACTTAAGAGCACCTACGAACCTAATGCTTTTTTCAACCCTTTACAGATCTGTAAAGTAAATTGGTTGTCTCAGTCCAATATGATAGAATAGAGAACACCATGAAGTCACATTATCTTATGTATGTAAATCCTTCCTAGCTAATTTATAAAGAAATTTTCTCAGATTAGTAGGAAGTGTGTAACCTTGGTCAGCCTGTCGATGATCACCCATATTGCATCACTACCTCAAGGGGATCTTGGAAAGGTTGTCACAAAATCTATGGTGATTCCATTCTATTTATATTTAGGAATGGAGATGGGATATTGAAGTCTAGAAGGTTGTTAGTTCTCTACCTTCACCTATTGATAGGTGGAGCATCGAGTGATAAAACCTGATATATACCTCTTCATACCTGGACATCAGTATTCATGACATATATCTCTGTACATCTTGGAAATCCCAGGGTGAACTGTCCAAACAGAGGCATGTGATTCCCTCATAATCTCTTCTCGCATATCCATAGGCACCCATACATGGCCATCAAAGAGTAAGGATTCATTTCTATTAACAACCCAACCATGAGGTGGGTTATATCCTGTGATGCTCTCCCTCAAAACTAAGCCCTTGGAATCAAATAAATACCTTATCTGAACCCGCTCTAGAAGAGAGGATGTTACTGCTAGAATAGCTAGAACTGGCTTCCCGTGTTGATCCTGAACCTCAAGATGCATTTCAGAGAATAGATCCACCAACCACCACTCACTACTAGCCTCCTTAACAAATTGTTTCTAATTATTTCAGATCAAGGCATCACTTATGACATTTCCATTTTTAGGGGTGTAATCAAGCCCAAAGTTGAACAATTTTAGGTATTCCACCCATCTGTGCCACCTCAAATTCAAGTCTCTATATGTGGATATGTATTTGATACTTTTATGGTTCATGTAGAAAAAAATAGCTCACCCAAAAGATAGTGCCTCCAACAACATAGAGCATGAACCACAACTGCTAGGTCGAGGTCATGCATAGGTTAATTCCACTCATGATGCCTTAGATGGCAGGACCCATATGCCACAACTTGATCAACCTTCATTAGAAATGAACCTAGCCTAATTCCTGAAGCATCACATTAAATAATATAGATTTTTCCTAAAAAAAGTAGAATCAGAATTAGATCTGAAGTGAGTCTTCCCTTTAACTCTTAAAAACCCATCTCCCAAGATTTAGTCCAGTCTAATTTCACACCCTTCTTAGTCAAGACTATAAGCGATGTTTACATGTATAAAAAGTCTTTTATAAATAACCAATAATATCTAGCTATCCCCAGGAATCTGTATATGTCAAACACATTATTGGGATGTTCCCAAGAAACCATAGTGATCACCTTCTCTAGGTTAATATATATGCTTTCCTCAGATATGATATGACCCAAGAAGTGAACCTTGCTAATACAAAAGTGGAATTTACTAAGCTTTTCATATATCTAGTTCTCTCTCAATGTATCCAACATGATCTCAAGATGATTGACATAGTCTTTTCTAGTGTGTGAATACACTAAGATGTTGTCTATGAAGACTACCACAAAGAAATCAAAATATGGGTGGAAAATATGATTCATTAGAGCTATAAAGACTATTAGTGAATTCGTCAGACCTAACAACATAACCAAATAATCATACAAGCCATACATGCTTTTGAATGCTATACGTGGTATGTATATTGGTCTCACATGAACCTAATAGTAGCCCAACCTCAAATTGATCTTGTAGAAAACTATTTATCCTCATATCTAGTCGAAGAGATTTTCTATACGAGGAAATAGATACTGGTTCTTTACCATAAGATGGTTCAATCAGTGGTAATCCACAAAAAATCCAAGGGCAACACCCACCTTCTTAGAAAAAAGGATTGGTGAACCCCACGATGATGTGATGGGTCAGATAAAACCCTTATCCTATAAGTATTCAGGTTATTTCTTTAGTTCTTGGAGATCATTAGGTGACATACTATATAGAGGAATGAACACTAGTGCTGAACCTAGAAAAATCTCAATGGTGAACTCAATCTCCCTCTCAAAAGGTAAGTTGGAGAAATCATCAGGGAAGACATCCCTAAAATGACCCACCATTGGAAAAAATTACACAAAATATATCCCCTAATCTCTCATAAAGAGACTGGACATCTTGTATATCACTCCACCTATCCCATTATTCTTAGGTCTAACTTGACTCTCCTAGATATCCCATTCACCTTTATGGATATACGTGTTTCACTTAAGTGATTTAAACAACACCTGATAGTGATAGAAATCCACTAGAGATCAATAAGGAACCATCCAATCCACACCAAGAATGACATCAAATCCAGTCATCTTAAGGATAAAGAAACTCCATAGAAAATGGTACCCACCTATTTCAAGGGGGAACTCCTTGCACTGGCGTATACCCTCTACTCTAACTCCTAACAGGGTGTCAAGGGTCATAATTCCACTGGAGTACCCTATCACTAATCCCAAACTTCCCATAGTTACAGTAGATATAAAGGAGTGCAATGAACCTATATCAAATATAGAAAATACTAGAGTAAATACTACTAGGATAGTACCTATAACTATATATGGACCTATATTCTTCTCCTTAGGCATAGGATACAAAACATAGATATAGCATGAACTGCAGCCCTGAGACGCTTCCTGGATAGCCTAATCAAGTCCACTATGTTGACGTTGAAACTCTGAGCCCTGTAAACTTCCACCTCGATCACTTTATTATCCTAGTTGGCATGTAGAATAAAAAATTCTAGCCTAATTTGGTTTCACTGATCTTGTACCTGAAGGAAGTTCTAGTATAGAACCCTGTTTACTTAGCATTGTAGGAAATGATCGGAATAAACATTTGATCTGACCCATTCTTCTGCAATCCCGACACCTGATTGGGTTCCTCATACACTGGTGATTTTTGTGTCTTGGTCTTCCGCACCGGTGACACAATATAAGGATGTTAGAATGTGCCACATGGCTGGTACTACCCCCACATGTATCCTTGAAATTTTGCTTACTACCGCTGGATTACCCACTTCTCTACCTAGAAGCTGAACTTCCCTACTTCACATCATATAATTCCCTTAGGCTATGCTCAGTGATGAGGGCCTGATTCACTATCTCTGAAATTATGGTCAGCCGAAAGACATTCACATGTGATTGGATAGTGTAAGAAATCCCATCCTAAAATCTCCTTGAAATAGTCATCTCATCACTAGACAAGGTCAGCATGATACACTACAATTCAGTGAAGTAAGATGATTCTTCCATTACTGACATGTCACCTTGATAAAGGTGCATGAATTCTCAACCATGATCCATTCAAAATGTCTGAGGGAAGAAGTAATCGAAGAAGGTTGTTTGGAATTCCACCCAGAACATACCTTGGTGTCGACCATCCTAATTTATAATTTCCCAAAAATTCTTGGTGGATTCATATAGAATGTAGGTCGCAATCTTGAATCTTTTCTTTAGAGGCATCTTAATATGCTCAAAGACAGACTACACAGGATCCAACCATGATTCTACAACCCATGGTCTTCCATACCCCAATAATGTGGGAGGATGTTGCTATTAGAACTCACAGGTTATCTATTCCATAGAAGTGGTAGGTCGAGGTGTACCCTGAATGGTCTGTATAAATCGGAAGAAGCTATCATAGAACTAGGCATCGACACCCAGTGGAAGGTCTATAGGAGGTGCCTCAGGTGGCACTATAGGAGGTATCATGGGTGGATCAAGGTCCACCGCCTCATAATTATGCTCATATCCACTCTCATGGCATACAAAACCAGGTTTTCATGGTGGAATATCTCTACAAATTCCAACCATATTCCTTAGATATGATTTATAACATATAGGGAAAACTATAAAGAAAGGAAAGATATACAACCATCCTACTAGGAACCACAGCCCTCTGCCTACTCCTAGAGTTAGGTATGGGTGAAAAGAATGAGGTATATAAGGACTATAGAAGACATGACCTAATTCCCATTATTAGGTCGGGTTGGGCCAAGGTCTCATATATGGTAACCATTTTATTTTTAAAGGATCATTTTAATTTTAATTTATTTATACATGTAAATTTCCTTTAAGCGGTTGAATTAGATGAATCACCATATTCAATTTATAAGGGACAATACACCTTATAAATTGGATGGAGGTTTCCATTTAATCCTAACCACAACACATCCCAGACCATGTGATTGATAATCCATGGATCAACATGCCATAATTGGATACTTAAGGCATCTGCTTTAACCTATGAAGGAAAACACTGTTAGTTTAAGATAGATGCTTTAAGTTCCAATTGTGTTTTCCCCAATAATACAAGGAAATAGAAACAAAAGTCTACACATTTCAATCAAGTAATAGAAGATATAATAAAAAAATTTCAAGCATCACTCACATGAAACACATGCAATGCACATAGAAAAGTAAATATGGAATGGCATAATGCATATCATTTTAATCCTAAGGTGTCTAGTATGATGCATGTTATTGATATGACCTAATATCATGAAGATAACATAATAGACATATCATCAAGATAATAACAATGCAAATAAAGTGAATCACCCTATGGTGAAACTCATGAAACTATAACATTTCAATAAATAACAACATTTACCCATCCCAGGTAATTTGGGTTTCCCCTATATGTGGGGTAGCAATTCTCATTAATAGGCTCATTACTAAATTCCTATATCCTAGTATCCTATCTAAACCCAAAAAATAATAAAAAATGAAAAGGACTCTGATACCACTTTGTAGTGTCCCACCCCATATTCCACTCAACAGCACTCCGAGGCGGTGAGCCACAAGACCATAAGTGCGCCTCCCCGAACACCAGAGGCTGCCGACTAGCAACGAGGGACTAGGATATGTTTGGGGGGAGAATATGCACTCATTGATAAGAGTGAAACAAAAAAATATGTATATATAATAAGAAACAATAGAAGTATTAATAATCAGAATACAAAAATAGAAAAAAAATACATAATTATTCAAGGTAACTAGATAACCAGTGAAAGCTGAATAACAAAAGATATAATATGATGATCATGGTAAATTAGATATACATAATAAATGTGATGGTAATGGTATACAAGGAATATAATACATGATATTAAAATGTACAAAAAGGAAAAAAAAATTATAACTAGCATCTCGAGCATTGGCTTAGTCCTCTCCTCCGGTCTCCATCCTAGAACTGTAAACCAATCAAGCATAAAAAGCTGTGTGCTTCCCTTTACTAATAAATGAAACCATAAAGTCTTATTGGGTAAAAATGGAGGCCTAAGAAGGGTGTAAGATACAATATTAGTAATCCACCACCCATGATGTATAGTTCAATCCATTTCATTCTATATAAAATATACAATGTTCCATAGTAAGAAAATGCATACTGAAATAAATAAATAAATACATTGTACTGGTTTTCACTTAGAGACTCATACAACTTACCTACCTTGGCCCAGCTAGTGATTCTAAACCAGGAGACCCTAAAAAGGTAAAGTGATAGATATAAAGTGTGAGGATATAGACTATCCCCAAGCTTGTGATTGGGCTTGGAGGACACATCCCTACTTTTCCAGAACCAAAGATCGATTCTAATTTGAAACATTTATTTACCTTTAAAATAAATTTATGAAAATATATTTATATAATATAGTGATTCACCCTAATCTCATCCATAGCTATCCTAAAGGGATTATATGTATCACTCTAGGGGCTTGGTAAAAGTCCAATGCTAAGGGAGTACATCCAAGGCGACCCTAGAATGAAGTCCCAGGTGTCACTCCAGGAATGGTGTGAAATGTCAAGAACTAACTAACCTTCGAGTCCATACATAGTATCATAAGTAGGGGCCTGATTCTCTCTCATGGCATAGTACAAACATCATGCCATCGAGCCCATCCAAGGGGTCACCCCTATGGATCCGATGTCCCTCATTTAGTGGTAAAAGAAAATAATGCATGACAATCCCATCCTAGGCATAGCTAGTATCACCCCCATTGTGGTTACAAAGCATTAACAATTCTAATAGGAAGGAACAAGAGTTCTTACAAGGGAATTTAGAACCCCTTGTATCACCCTCGACACTAATATGAAAGCATTAAATAATAATTGTACATATAAAACGTGTATAGAAAAAGGACCATTTCATCGATTTAAGCATTTATAACATGAAAATCATATTGGTAAATTCATTATTATTTAATATCCCATTTATGATATGAGGTAAAATGGATAATAACATGACCAATTCATTTTTTTCAACTTATTCATTTAAGGAATGGGGTATAAGGGTCTAACTCATGGATCAATATTGAATTCAACTATAATAATAGGATTAAGGCATTAATTGTGTGACAACACACCTCAAGGGGTGTTAGGTCATTTTAGAAGGAAGGGGAAATTAGGCCTTAAAGGTGAGGAACACCCATTTGGGTGGATATGGTTAAGGCGATAAACCTAAGGGGTTGGTTCTCCATTTTCTCAGGCCACGATTAGCATGGTAAGATATTCATTTTAATTTAATTTGAAAAATTGGGGTGATGCCGGAAGGGTCCATATTATAGAACAATAATGAATTTTATATAATGCATTGAAAAGAAGGGAAAGAGACTATACCACCCACATTATACTTGTAGATCTTACCTTATCCAATGTTAACCTTTGATTCAATCTAGGATGGAATAAATCAAAGAAACTCTCAAATGACTTGAAAATAGAGAAAATGAGATTTCAATAAGATAGAACAACATATGGGAAAAAGAACTTGAAATAGAAGGGTGAGGATTAAATATCTCACCTCTAGATTTTCATTGGATCTAACGATAAGAAAAACAGATTCTTTTTGTAGGAGTTACCATAAAACCTATGAAGGAGAAGGAGGAGCTTCGTACATGTGAGGAGAGAGCTTAGGATATGGAGAAAAGAGGAGGAAGTAAGAAGAAATAAGTTAAATTATTTAAGAGGAGAAAATGGGTAAAATCACCCATATAGTAAGATGTTCATGGTTAGCCAAACCGTGTGCCAACAATGTACAATCTATCACTTCAAGGGGGCACCTTGCACGTTTAGGTGCATGATTTATCTAATAGTGTGAAAACCGTATGAAACCTCTCTGTCCAAGATGTTTATAGCACTGTAAAACCATGCACATATGGTCACATGGATGTAGACTAAACATGTTCCCCCGGGTATCCAATCTCTGTAGCTGCACAGTTTAGGGTAACCATGCAGGCTGGGTAACATAGTTTCTCCTAACTATGAGGCCTAGTATTTTCTTCCCATTTTAGGGCTCTGGGCTCTGAACAAGCCCTGGATGCACCTGAGACTTCCTTGAACCTTTTTTGGAAAATTAAAAAGGTACAAAAAATTAAATTAAACTAAAAACAAATGTTTTATACCTTTGAAAAAAACTGGGATGTTACATGGAATAAAAAATAAACATGAAAAATATTCTATTAAGAGTTATACCTATTTTTTGGAAAATCTCATTTCAATTACACCTTAAGACTTATAGGATTGGTATTTTGGTGATACTAGGACCACTAGGATGTGAGTATGGATGTTGGTATGTTATTTGGATAGATATTGGTGAATATAAATGGATCAAGTGATGTGAATAATAGAGGATAGGAGATTCCATTTTATAAGTAAAGGAAGTGGCGCATTTGTAATTATTCTAAAATTTAAAATAATATAAGGTTAATTTCAAATAAAAGTGGATAAAAATTGGATAAATTTACAATTTATAATTATATAGGGTCAAAATAAATTTAACCAATAATATTTAGACAAGTTTTGTAAGTTATTTTAACTATAATCTCTTTAGTTTAGCCGCAATTAACCCTTTTAACCCTTACATGACAACACAATACTTAGTCTTTAAGGGTAAATAATGTAATTATAAAAGGTCAAATGGATAATAAAGGGTAAATTTTTGATATAATTTACCATTTACCATTCACTTGACAAAATATACTTCTTTTTTTAATATTTTTAAAACAATTAATTAATTATTATTTAACATAAAACATCCTTAAAGTCGTTTTTAGGACTATTCACATAATTAGAATTTAAAAAGAATCAATATTACAATGGAGTTATAATTTTAATATTTAAAACATTAATTAAATTTAATATTGATACATAAAAATCATTAAATACTTTAAATTATCCAAAAAACCTCACTTTTGATATTTTAAAATTATTTACCCGGATTTTTCACCCACTTGCACAAGTGCTGTATCAGTGATATATAATAATTTTATGTAATTATACCATTAGAAAATTTTTTAAAAAAATTAATATCATAAAAAAAATTATTCATATTAAAAGTAAACATTTATAACCATTCATAACTATTTTTTATTCTTATGAGAACATATTAGAGATATTAAAAGAAAGAGTGAAATTCTGTACTTATTATTAACTTAAAATAATATAAAGGTCATTATCAATGGAAAATAAAAAAACTTGACATATTTTTGAATATAATATTATAATAGTCTAAATAAACTTATAAATTGAAATAAAGGAAAGTTTTTGAGTTTTTGAGACCTTATCCCATTGTTTTAATCCTGATTAACCCATTTTACCCTTAACTGAGGTGATAAAGTTTAACCATGTTTACTATTCATTATGACATGAAATTAAGTTGAAATCATTACCTAATATTAATTATTATTATTAAAAACATGTAATCAATTTTACATGATTAAATTACTATAATTGGTAGAAATTACTTTTAATATAAGTTCATAAAACACAATATTTTTTTTAGAAAATTATTCACTTAAGCTTAAACATGATTTTATACCAAAATCATATATAATTTTGATTCCAATGGAATTAATTGGATTAGTTTTAAATAAAATTATAATTATTTTTATTTAAAAAAAAACAAAACTAAATGTTACCTTAAAATTACTTAATTAAAATAAAATAATTAAAAATAGTTTTTATTTGAATTAAAACATTACTTAAATTTTCAAAATGTCAAACATAGATTCCTAAGTTCAACATTATATTTTTAAATTAATTATATTAATTTTTAAATATATATTACATCTATAAAAAATATTTTCTAAACTTTAAATTAATCCCTATATCATGATAATGTCATAAAGGTGACAATATTTGTAAAACTAGTATTTCTGCTATTCACCTAAAAAATCAATTTTTTATGAAAATAAAAAAATTAACCATAATATAATTTTGAAATAATAAATTCAAAAATTAATTTTATTTTCTCAAATTAATTTTCTTAAAGTTCCATAAAATAATTCTAATATCCACCCATAAACGCATAAAAACAATTTTTAGAAAAATGTATTTTCAAAGTATAAAATGAATTTATTCTCATTTCTTTCCTAGTAATAAGCTTTATATAATTATTAATTTATTTTATTGAATATATTATCAATAAAATTCATTAAAATAATTAATAAATAGTGATTAAATTAATTTATTAAGATAAAAATACATATTTAAAAATATTTTTTTGAAAAATATCTTTTTTACCATCAAATGATTTTAACTTCATTTATTAAAAATATATAATCAATATATGAGTGGATATTAATTAGTTTATATATATAAAAGATAAATTTTAAATAAATTTAATACTCAATATAATATCAATTTATCTTTTAAATGAAACATATATAATATAAAGAAAACTCACTTTTATAAAAAAAAGACCCATTTAAACTTTAAATATTCTCAAACTTATATGATTCAATTCCTATAATTCAAAATTGAATAATTATTTCCCAGTAATTAATCAATATATTTTTATTTATAAAACTTATATATATATATGCATATATTTCCTAATGTTATTACTCCTATTCATACCCGCTCATACAATGACTATGTTATAACAATCATATTTAAATAATAATATTTCTATAGTATATAATGGTTTATTTAAGCTTGGTGGTGTGTGTATAATAAGATATCATACATAGTATTCATAAACTAAAATCTTGGGGTGTTACATTCTCCCCTATTTATAGAAATTTTATCCTCATAATTTTAATCCATTTTGATCATATCATGACATGATAATAGACATTTTCATGAATTTTTAATCTTTAGGTTAGGACTAGGAAACTTATTATTTATTAAATAAATATTTATTGAATAAATATGTGTTTATATATGAGAATTATTCTTTTGAACATGTTTCAATAAGTGTACCTTGATAGTTGATACTTTCCAGGCAAAAATTGATAGATTATCTTCTATTTCTTGAGTAATTATAAGAAAATATACTTTATTTCATTCCATGATCATGCTTCAATCAATTTTCTACCTATTATTCATCTCATATTCAAAATTATGAATGTAAAGGATGAGTTTTTCATGCTTGAAGTCCTAAAATAAATTTTTAAGGGATCATGAGATCCATAAAAGGATAATGTTCTTCATTGTATGAAATATTTTCCAACCTTTGATTCCTCCTATTTATATCCATTTACTAAAACAAAAAAGGTTATTATAAGTAAAAATAATATTCAATAAATCAAACCATAAAATGATGGAGTAATTTCCAAAATCTCAATAATAAATCCCAAGGTTTAAAATTAATTATTAAACCCTTAAAATCTTTAGAATATGCTAGAAAACATTTGAATACATCATAATCATATATTGACATAAATTTTCTACATTTCCCATTACTTAAAAACACAAACTAACTCTAAAGTTTATATATGATGGTTTGGGTATTCTTTGACTTATAAATATAAAAAAATTTCCATCATTGGTGAAAATATTGCTTAGAAAAGAATCATTCTAAATCCAAGGTTCACACATGCTAAATTTATTAAATAAATTATTTTCTCTGAGAGTCCCATAAATTATTCAAAATTGATTCTCATTGTCTTCATCCCTTTTATACTGTACCAATATAACATCAATAAATAACACAATAAAATTATCAATGTAATACTTATTAGTTGGGGAATTGGCTCAGATAATTACCCATATCCTTATAGTTGAAACATCAAATAACAGGGATTTATTTCTTTACCTTACATTAATGAGATATATGGACCTTATATCCACACTTTTAACAAACTCCCATTACCTTTATTAATTTAATAGGACATTTATTTCCACAATTATCACTTGTTTGAAGTTTCATCCTTCCATTATTATCTTTGCCTCATTTATTTTTTCCTTAGTGCCCAATCATCCTTTTCTTATATTGATTTACTTTTAAGATATATGACTTAGATAATTTTTTCTCCATCCTTATGGATATTGATTCCATATCATCATATGATAATTTTTTAAGATACTAGTTCCCTTTATAGGCTCACCTTAAATCCATCAAAGAGACGATCAATATTAATTTTCAGATTATGTATACAATTCACAACATTATTTACTAATCTCGTAAAATTTTCATCGTACTCTGTAAAAATTTCCTCTTCCTTCTGTCTTAAACAAAGTAATTTCCTTTCCAAATCATCTTTTTCTTCTTTAGGAAAATATTTCTCAAGGAAAATCACCTTAAAATTTTTACATTCTATTTCTTTTGTTTCCACTTCCCTCTATTTAGTATTATGAATCAATGACCACCATTAAACCATATCTCCTATTAAATAATATACTTAAAATAATAACCTTTTCCTTTTCATTACTTACCAAGGACATAAATATCTTTTTAAGGGACTTAATCCATTGCTCAGCTACCAATGGATTAATAGTTCCATTAAAGGATGGAGTCTTATATCACAAAAAGTGATTCAACATAGGTGTATCACATCATGGAAAAATAGGTTGCTCTATAAGGGAAAGGTTATTTATCATAACCTATGTCATTTGTCTAAATATATCCATGGTCTTCTTAACTAAAACATCCACTATATTTAATTTCTCATAAGGAAAATTCCTACACTAACTACATGTGTTGATATGATTGCCATTTCTTCCACTATTCAATATCTCTAAATAAAGACACATGCATAATTATCTCATAACATCATGAACATTGATCCATAACATAAAAATCCCAAAAATTTATTTAATATTTCATGGGATTATCTAAATAATCAACTAGATATGTTCTTATAAAATATAATTCTCAAGGGTCCTACTAAACTTCCTTTTATACCAACTATAAAAAACCTGACTCTAGTAACCCATAACTGATATTTAATTTGTTACACTGGTATAGAATATAAGGGATCACACTATAAATGTTCAATCAATTTATAAATCTTTTAAAACTAGATAAATACATGACTTTCATATTACATGAGAAGATAAATTAATAACATTAAAAAAAATTCTTTCATCCTTGGAAATTATTCAAAAATTCCTTCTTTATATCATGGGGAAAGAAAAAAATAATTACGGGTTATATCATATGCTCAATGATATAAAGTGTAAAATAAAAGCTATCATGAATACATAATACATAAAAAAATATAGAAGAGATTAACAATAATCAAATATACCATATAAATAATATCATAAAAGGAAAATATATCAATGGATGACATAACAACATAAATAATCATATGTATAATAATAACTAGTTTTATAATGATATAATTCATAATTCTAGACATTATAATATTTACTTCAAAGCCTCATGCCAAGACATCATCCATAAATAGGTAAGGATTACACCAAATACCAAAACTAGTTTGTATCATGAGGCCCACCAATGCATCAAGATGCTATAACAGACCCTTCCCATCACTTAATAATTCCAATGCATTCATCATATGAAAAGAGTGAATAATTAATTTAATAAATAATCCATATAAACATTCGTATTGAAAAACTAGCATATGAAATTCCAATATTTTACTTAGTTAATGAATAGAACAACATGATCATAATGAATCTTGACAAATAGGGTGGATCATATTATTATAGTATATCCTTAGTGAGGTATAACAAATATCAAAGGATGTCTACATTGATGAATATACCTTTAAAAGAACATTCAAGCATTTTTTTTGAAAACCCGAGAAAAATATCCTTTTATTTAGCTCACATTTTAAAACTAAAAATTCCCAAAATAATGTGGATAATATTTTATATGAATGATTATGGAAACTTATATAGTAATATTGACAATGAATAATGGTTATGATGATGGGAAAAGGTAGTCATGTGGTAAACATTAAAAAAATATTCTTTTCCCACTTTGTAAGAAGTCGAAAGTGTATCATAACAGAAAATGTTTAAAAAGATTATTTTGAATAATTTATAAATAAATTAAAATTTATTAGAAAAATATCCTTTTAAATCATTTAAAATCAAATAAGAACTTCCATAAAATAATTTTGGATAATATGGACATGGAAAAAAAGTTCACCGACCAAAGAGGAGAGATAAAGCCAATTTTTCTTAAAAAAATTAATTTGATATTTTGAGTAACAAAGAGAGGAAAATGAAAGGAAAACATGAAAAACCTATAAATAACCACAATATAATAAAATATATGGGTTTTAATAAAAAAATATCATATAATTTACCTAATAAAACTTAAAGATAAATAATTTCAAATAAGAATATGATTGTGAAATAATCCCTTGCCTTAGACTTCATCTTGTCCAGATACACTCTAATACCCTATGTAATAAATTTAAACTTATTATAAATCTATATCAGAACCTTATTTATATTTATATTACTATAAACTATTCATTAATAATTTCTTCTTACCCATTTATTAATAATTTATTGTTAAAATCAATATTTGAGTGTTAACAGTTTCATTTTCCATACATGTTTCAATTCAATGATTTAGATACTTACACCTTGGTAATGGTTTCATCATCTAAATAATCTTAAAAATGTTATAATTATCATGTTTATACCTTAAATATAATTTTATAACCATCCATTAAAAACGGTCATGAAAAATGAATTACATCATCTTATGGTGACGATAGTCCTTTTGTACGCATGAGCAATATTTCCATTTTTATAATGTATGAAAATAAAATTAAATAAATAAAGTTTTACTTTATATAATCATAATGATAATATAAACATCATAATTATTCATTAAATCCATCCTTATGTCTATCTATGTAAGGAGGAATTGAAAAACGAATCACATCACTTCGTAGAGGTGGTAGTCCCAACGTACGCATGATCGATGTTATCATTTTCCAATAGATGGAAGGATAAGAAGTTAGTATTTTATGTGCACTAAAATGTACATGAATTAGATAAATATACACATTCATATGATTCATGATATATATATATATAATATGATATTAAATATATAGTGTACATTTAATACATACATGTGGTGCATGTATTTTTCCATGCATGTAATGCATCCATATAATATATATACATATATGATATAATATATATATGATATATGATAATATATATATGATATATATTATTTATCCATCCTTGAATGATTTTCATTTGTTTCGAACCAAAAGTTGGTTCATTTATGGTATGCACATTCATTGAAGGAGTTCAATGAATGAAAATTAACAAGGCCGTAATGTTTGGGTTCCATGAGATGGCATACGAGTTATTATGATATTTATAACACTATTTATTTCATTTAGAGAATCATGGAATTATATATAAGAGGATGAGATCTAATCCTATGGTGAGTGAGATACTTGTGAGCCACTCTTGAACCTATCTTCTTTCCGAAAGGCTGTTCATCATTCTTAATGAAGGCAATAAGACCCCTTTAGCTTTCAGATATCCTATTGATATAATTAAGTATCCAAAAAATGGTGTATTATAAAGGATTTAGAGTGATTTTATTTCAATTCTCATCATGAACTCCTTCAAACATTCTCTTTCAAAGAGAATAAGATGGATGTTGTTATTCACGATTTCCAGCTACTCTATTTTATAGTATTATTTACATGTTGAAATCTTGAAGATAGATATATAGTGTTTTGTGTTTTATTACACTACAAATTTTCATTAAATGACCATATAAAACCCATAATTGGTATCTAAGGGAGTCTATTTAACAATAAAACCTATTTTAATCATTGGTTTTTAAGAAAATTGTAGCTATAAAATGAAGAACAAAGTTTTTGTAAAACAGCTGTATGCTATAGACATTTACTCAAGCTACATTAAGGTAAATTTGATTTACCCTTATAAGAGGAGAACATGTAAAGGTTTTATCCTTAAATAGGTAGTATATGTAAAGGATATACCCTTATTTAAGTTGGCTACATAAAATTATTACCCTTATACAAAATGGTCTGCATAAGGGTAACCTCTTTGTTACATTTATGCAAATGGTTTGTGAAAAGGTAGTACCCTTACACAAGGGATTTACATAAAGGTTATTGGTGCTTTACCCTTACGTGTATAGGTACCACAGTCATTGCATAATGTTACTTAATATTTACCTTTAAGTAGGATAAGAAAAATAGAAATTACAATTATATAAGGGGAATGCCTAAAGGTATTACCGATACACAAAGTGTTGTGTAAGGACTTTTTCCTCCCAACCCTTACACAATTAGTACTATGGAAGGGTCTTAACCTTCCTCAATGTATTTTCATAAAGGTATAGGATTGTTACCCTTACGCATTGTGTCTGTGTAAAGGTAAATATGAAAAATATTATTAAATATTAAATGTTTTTAATGGTTTATAAATTATTTATAAATCATGTTAAAATATATTTTGGGATATTTTTATTTATAGGGAATTTATAAATTAATTATTTTTTTATAAAAGGTTTATAATTAATTAAATAAATATTTATGAAATATTTTTCCCAAATATTAAAGGTTAATATGTGAAAAATTATACAGCTTTCTTTATGATTTATAAATAATTAGAAATATTAAAGGGTATTTTATTAAGTGTTTATAAATTAAAAAATATATGGTATTTAGATTATATAAAGTGTTTATATAATAGAAATTTAATTATAAAATTCTTATATTTCATGAAATATCATAGAAATTCCATATAATTAAAATTATGAAGGAGTTCATATTAAAATGAACATAAAATATTTATTTTCTTTCTCAATTATAAATTTTTATTATTAGTATTTATTTATGAATAGTTCATAAATGTCCTATGTTTTAGAAAATAAATATATTGTTTATCTATTTCTTAATTTTTTTGATATTTATGTTTATTAAATTCTTTTATGAAATATTAATATCATATATGCTAATTTATATGATGAATTTCTTCTAGGATAGAGCCTTTTATATCATTCTAGGTTATGTGTCATAAAATTTAGTTTTCATCTATCCCGACCTCAGTTTTGATTTATAGTTATGATCTAGAGAATAGTTGTTGGGAATAGTCTTTTCATATTAGGTGTTAGAGTTTTCATGTATTGAATTATCTCTTGAACAAAGTATCCATGGGTAGAGGGACTTGGGGTTGGACCACCTATTGTCTTGGAGTCCATTCCTTATCTAGAAAGGTGAATGAAATTGGCTATCTACAATCAGATCTTACTAATGTGAAGATTTTCAATCTCATATAGCATTATGCATTTATATGAAGATCCCATGTACTTTATGAATATGATTCACTTAGATATGTATAAACATACTTGGATTATTTTTGTGTGTGAATAACATAGAATTGTGGGTTGTGTAAAGAGTTACACATTAATTTGGCATGAACATATTAATTTAGTGGTTATAATAAGGGTTTATAAAACTAAAACATTTGAGTCATGCATACAAAAAATAAATAAAACATTAAAATAAAAAGATTACATAATATGTAATAGTTATAAATTTAATATAAATATGATTTATATTAAATTATTGATATCTTAAAAGAAAATCCCACAAATACTAAGTGTGAGATTTCTTCCAAAAAAACACTTGTTAAGACCTTGATCATCCAACCGAGTAGGTCATACTAAAGCTAGGTTACCCTGAATTATCTTTTGAATAGAAATAAATTAATGAGTGACTCTGTATTATTATGTTTGGTGGGTTATTCTAAAGTTGGGTTCCCTTGAATCATCATTTTCTAACTTGTTTTTGGCATTTTATTTGTGTTATACTATCTAGGATACCCTAATAAGATTATGTTACTAGTGGAATAGAGTTGAGTGAATTTATATGATGGATTTTTATAAGTGGTAATAGATCAACTATCTTAGAATCATAATTTTTATAATTCAGATAATTCCCTACCTAAATAGCTAAGTAATGGGATAAATTATTAAGCGACTTGGAACTTAGTAAAATATGGATCTTGGATCACTAAATTGACATGATATCGGGGTCATCATTTTTAGTGGGAGCACTTTCATTTAAAATCCATTAATGAAAAGATATATTACATGATACTCACCTATATATATGACTTTTTTTTAGATTATAGCATGCACCACATTAATCATTTTGCGATCATTAATAGGTACAACCTATAAAATCATTAAAGATTGTTTTATATGATTAAGAAGTGTTCTCAAGGAGAAACATTTAGAGTACCCAAATGTAAATGTTATAGAAATAAATTTCTCCAACTCTTACTCATGGGTATTAAATACTAGATGTGCATTACACATTTTTGCTAATAAACACAGACTCATAGATAAAAGATAATTGATGAATGATGAAATAGATATTTGTGTTTTAAATGGAGAAAGAGTTGATTTATTAGAGGTCAACACCTGTGATATAATTTTACCAAGTGGATTGATCCTAGAATTGAAAAACTTTTTATTATGTTCCCACCATAAATAGGAATTTAATTTATGTATTTTTTGGAAAATATGGGATTTTCATTCATTATTAATAACAAGAGTTGTTCTATATATAAGAGTGAAATGTTTTATGACATTGGGAATATAAATAATGGTTTATATATTATTGATATGGATAATCTTGTTTATAACATTCAGAATATTAATGTTAGAGTTGTTTATAATCCTACCCACCTTTGGCATTGTCACCTTGTAAATATAAATGAGAAACACATTCAAATACTCCATAATGATGGATTATTAGACTCATTAACTACTAGAGTTTGTATTTTTTGTGATGGATCATCAGTAATGAAATGACATTACAAAAATTCATTTGCAATGAGATTCTATCACTAATATTCCATCACATAAAATAGATTCGCAATTACATTTATTTGTGACAGACCATCACAAATACTTATTATTTGTGATGGTGGATCGATCTGTCATAAATAAATCGGGTAAGTTTGTTAAATAAGTAATTATAATGGGTCCCTCTAAAATACCAAATTATGATAGATATCTTTATATGTTGTAATTAATAAATTTAATTTTTTTTGAAAAGATTGAAAATGAAGTAAAAAAAAAACAAACATAACATTAATACATTATATCACACATAATATGTTTCTCACCCAAAAATATAGAACATTCATAAAAAATCATACAACATCAGCTGGTATCATGTGGAGGAGGATCACTTGATTAATTAGGGGGAGGAAACTCTATCCCAATTCTATGTAAAAGCTGTAATATATAATCCAATATATTCTCATCTCTCCGACACTACTTATCATGCTCCTCCTCCCTCTCTCTCTACATCTATTGCATCATCTCATCTTGAGATCTCAACCTCTCCTCATACTGTACAATAGAAGATGATGATGAATCTCCATGAGCTCCCTTCAATCTCACCGATGACATCATATAATTATCATAATAACTCCTAGGTGTTAGTCGGGAACCAATACCGATCACCCAACCTTTCTTGATACCATGAAAAGTCACCTATATCCAAGCCCCCTCATAGAAACCTAACTCACCAATGGAATCTTCTTCACTCCCGAATTGACTCTGTCATGAATGAGAAGTCACAACCTCATATGTTTCCTTTAAATATAATTATAAATTAGAATAATAATAAAATTAACATTAGTGTATTTTTTTGAAAAAAATTACTAACCACAATATGGAGTTGTCGGTCGTCTACAAGTTTTCCTATACGGGGATCAGTGTATATCTTCTTATAAACTTAAAACTTTATAATATAGGGGTTAGTAGAGGCCTGTATAATATAACAAACATTTTTAATTTAAAGTATATATACATTAATAAATAATATTACTTACCATATGTCAACGATGTATGCCAAATGTATGACTTCCATCCCTATGTGTGACCTCTGGCCTCGCCTAAATCTGCTGTCCATATGATGACCTCCTCTTAAAAGTATCTCTTAGCTAGTATGAGAAAAATTCATCCCACACTTGAGTTGAGATATAGTTAGGTTGATGGGAGACATAAGACTGGTAAAAAATAGTAGTAGAATCTCTATCCATAGCTCACTGTCTAAATTTATGTAAAAACTGATGAAAATATTTACGTATAAAAATATCCCATTCCTTCCTTATAGGAGCTCTTAAACTATCAGTAATTAGAGATCATAAGTTTATAAATATAATTAAAAACAATATGTTAGTAATTAAATAATTTTTTTAAGAAATATATTATTTAATAAAATATAATCCAATGGTCGAACATCTACTAATGAACAAATATGATAACCTGATCCCATGACACCCATGGCTCAGAAAAATATTTTCTTATAATCACACAAGCGTTCCCAATATCTAAATGTGAAAAACTGCGCAAATAAAAACAAATAATTAGAATATTATTACTAAAACTAATAAAAACTTAATATAAAATAAATATCATAAAAAATTAAACATACCTCCATAAACGAGGATTAAAATCAAGAGATGGTAATCTATCTAGAATACGGTCCAAAATAATCAATCGAGAAAGAACACACCCCCTCCTAATAGGTGCAATATCCTATGGATCAGATAAACCAGGATCATCATTAAAAAGTCCAACATCAGTGATAATGAAATAGATTATCGGGGGAATCTCCATATTTCTGAAACAAATAATCTTACCTATAATAAATTATTAATACAAATATAAAATATAAAAAAATACATCATAATATAATAATTTTACCAGTAAGAAATTGTTAATACGAATATCAAATATAGAAAACTAATAAATAACATAATATAATAATTACTAGTTAATAAATACCATAACACAATAATATAACCTATAAATATTTGTAAATATATATATAAAATATAAAAAACTAATAAATATCATGCATAATATAATATTTTTACCTGTTAATAGTTTTTAATGAAAATATAAAATATAAAAAACTAATAATTACTGGAATCAGTTAAGGAACATAATAGATTGTTGGGTCCAGCCATATGAAACAAAAAATATTTCCTAAAAATTATTGTTAATAAAAATATAAAATATAAAAAATAATAAATACCAAAATAAAATACATTATTCATCTTGTTCTTACTTATATTCATCGAGGAAAATGTCTTCATCTTCTTTTTCAACATCATCAATTTCCATACAACTTTCAGTTTCATCATCCCTTATTACTTCATCAACATTATCAATATCATCATCCCTTAATTAGGGGTTTTCATAATCGATATTTATATATCACTGGGTAAGAGATATATTTGGGGATATTTCTTAAAAAAATTCAATATGTTTCACTTCCATAGAACTGTTTTAATTTTCAAGAAACTTATTGTCATGATATTTCATTTTTATTACACTTTACCAATCATTCAAATATCTCAAAATATCATGGTAATTTTCATAATAAAATTTATGTGTTTGATGTTCCATTATAAATGGTTCATTTGATGCAAGAAGACTATTAAATTTAATTCCAATGGCTCTATCTTGTGGATAAACTTGAAACCCTTGATCAGTATCAAACCAATGAAATTTAAACATTGTTTCATAATTTAGTCCTAGATAACATAACTCAATTATTTCATCCAGAATGTCATAAAATTCAACCTCATTTTTTTTATGATAATATCCTTTCAAACAAACAAAAATATTCATTAATTTCTTTTATTCACCATATATGCATGTATGGAAGTGAAATCCATTAACCACATACCCATTATAAAATTTTAACAATTTCTATGGTGGGTTTTTGAGCACACATAATCAAATATCAATTTTACTTTCATGTTGTGTTTCTTGTAAACAATAAAAATTATTAATAATAGACATCATTACAAAATTTATTTAATGTTACATTAAAAATAACTTAACTTACCAGTCTTTGAAACCATTATGCAAAATTCTATTGACGATGTTCTTCAAGAGAAGTAGATGTAATTTGTATAATTTTTTTTGATATGGTTATCATATAGTATATAAACTAAATAATGTAAATAAATGTACCTATTATAATATTTTATAAAAACAATATTAATTAGTACTTCAAAAATCATGTTATTTATTCACAATTCAACAAAACATATGTATGATATCAGTACAGTTCTTCATTTGAAATCCATCATTCATGATAACCACCAAAACAAAGCTCGAGAATATTAAAAATTAAAAACTGATGGTCTATGAAATAATCAATATTTTCCTCATTGTAAACCATATGATTATGATTTAAAGTATATTCCAATTAAAAATAATAAGATATTTTTTTTTAAATTTCCTCCTAAAAGTACACTTCTGCAATCAACCCTTAAATAGAATCTTTATTACATACTTTCTTATTTAATTTTTACATACATCTCTCAAATGATTACATCCATCAGAATTATACTAGACCTCCACATTTAGCCTCATATATAAAATACAATATTAAATGTACCATTGAGTCAAAGAAGGCTGAAAAGAATATTTTCTCCAATTTACATAAAATTAAAACAACATATTTTTACAACATACTTAATACATAATAATATGATGTTTCCACACAAATATATCAAAATAAACACGATATTTCAATAAACACATCTCATATTGAATAATTCAATATCCCTTTAAGAACAACATGTAGTAATATTTCCATTATGACATGACATTCATGACTTTTTACCCCGATAATATTCCCATTTATGATACAATGAGACAAATTAGAAGCATAACAATCTGGTAACCTCAAATCTCTAATCCATTGACTGAATAATAAACATATTTATTTAGAAAGTGTATAAGATTATTTTGGATTTATTAAACTATGTGATATTTCATCTTCAAATAATTTAAGTTCAGGACATCTATAAATCTGGGAAATGTCTAACCATGACTTTAAATTATCTTTGTTTTTACTGGGTGTGTCAAACATGATAAAAAATAAGTTATCAAGAAAATTATTCTCAATATTCATTACATTTAATATGTAATGAACCAAAAAATCATACCAATATGGAAGGTACCACAAAACACTTTACTTTATCCAATTATGATCTCTCCCAATACCATTTATTTTTTTGTTAATTTATGGTTGGTCAAAAAGTAACATGAGGTAATGTAGAGATGATATATTTTACCTGAAAAATTGAGAGCACAGTTGGAGGTTTGTCTCTTTTAACTCTAACTTTTGTAAAATTACTTATTTTCCTTCAAAAAGGGTGATCCACAAGAAGAAATATCCAATAAAAGTCAAAATAAATAGTATGTCTCCCATTGCCAAGCATAAACACTTTGTTCTTATCCATGCAGTATGGAAATGATTTTAGACTATGTGAACTCTATCTAGATAACATACCATACCTCATAAAGTCATTGATCATCCATATTAATGCATCCTTCAATGTAAAATTCTAATCTAGGACTATATTAAATATACTCATATCATTGTTCCGTAATGAAATTAACTCATCAATTAGTGGATTTAAATAAACATTAATATTATTATTTGGATTTCCTGAAATTAATAGTGCAATATATATATATATGGATCCTTCATCAACATACAATGATGTAAGTTTTACAGAGTAATAAAAATAGGCCGACAAAAATATTGACTACCGTAAGCACCAAATGGACAAAAACCATCAATAGAAAGAACCAACCATATGTTATGAGGTTCTTAAGAAAAATAAGGATGTATGTGATCAAAGTGTTTATATGAATCACTATCACAAGGATGATTTAATCTTTTACTATCCAAAATATTTGATTTATTCCATTTCATCAATGCAGCTATGTTGTGATACATAAACAAACACTATAAATGGGTGTAATTGGAAAATACCTCAATTGTTTCATAGAAAATCGGACTTTCCTTGGTGTGTATCTTTATACCTTGATTCCTATCATATTGTAAAATTAACTAATGATTCATAATCACTATAATATAATATGCAGTCATTTGAACATGCGTGAATATTTTGATAACTAAGGTCCAAATTATGGACCAACCTCTTACTTTCATAGAAACTTTCCAGTAATGTATTTCTGTCATGCAACAATGATTTAACCAAAGATAAAATCTGATCAAAACAACTATTTGGTATTCTAAAATCTGATTTAATAGACATAATTATTATAACAAATTCATGTTTTCTCATCTAGCATCCTGAATATAAGTCCTCCTCATCAGATTTTAACAAATTATAAAACTGAGAAGGTTCTGTGTAAGATCTCGAACTCCATGGAGGTATGTTATTGTTTAAATTTTGGTTTGAATCCATTAAATTTGTATACTTAAATTTTTACTTGTTTTATGAGGAATCTCAGGGGTGTTTCTAGGGTTTGGGACATGAAATAAATGGGAAATTGGTCTATCTATTTCATGTTCCACAGTTGGTTCACAATTAGAGTAAACCATGCAAGGGGGAAATCCAAACCGCGTGACCTTGGATAGAGGCATTTCACATGGTTGGAACATGTTTTTTCAAACCTTGTAAGATCCCCAGGTAACTGTGTGACTTAGACCCCTCTGGGATAGATCCTAGCACACAGTTGGAGCACTGTTTGGAAAAACGTGTAGCCAAACCGTGCACCTCATTAAAAGTGGGATTTTACCAATTTGCCCCATCATGATTTTAAGGTTTCTCACCTTATTTCTTCCCCCATTTATCCTCCAGTATCCCTAGTGATGAACCATTTCGACCAAGAATTACCAAGTGTCGATATACTTTGATTCTAGGCTACTTGGGGTGCCATTGGGTGCAGATCAATGCTCTGGGTGACCTTAACACTTCTCTGGATTCTATTTTTCGGATTAGGGATTTTAGATTCATTATTATTCTTCCAAATCCCTAAAAATCAAATTTTCTAGTGGATATTAGGTTGGTGATTCAAATGGTGCTTGAATCCAGATCTAAGGCTAAGGTTAAATGAGTGTTTGTAATGACCTGAACTTTTTAATTGATAGTTATTTCCTGAAAAATGTGTGTTATATTATTTTATACTCAGCAAAAACTATATAACCTTATAAATAAAGTGAGTATAATTGAAACGTGACCATCAGGTTTTGACTGTTATATGACCGCTGGTTAATTATGACCATTGGTCCACATGACTGTTGGTTAATTATGACCATTGGTCAATATGTGTAACGACCCAAAATTTTTGAATGATAATTGTTTACTGAAAATTCATGTTATATTATTACACAATAGAACTATATCTCATTAATAATGAAGTGAGTATATTTTAATGTGACTATTGAGTTTCAACCATTATATGACCGTTGGTCAATATGGCCGTTGGAAACAATATTCTTAATAATAATTTTAAAGTTATAATTGGTATTATAAATATAAATGATAATGGTTAATTAATATAGAAAGAAGAGTCGATGGCCTCATCGAGTAGAATTTTTCTACACAAAGCCCATTTTTTGGAGCTTGGGTGGGAGGTAGCCTCTTTGGGCTTCACTCTTGACCAATCCCAAGTTGAGATTCAACATGTTAAGATTGAATGAAATCGCCTACGAGAAAAGTTCAAGTTATTGGACATTACCACTCAGGAGATTCTATCCGAGCTGCCCCAAGAGTCAATCACCATCGCACACCTTACCCTTAGGTCGTATATGGGTTTTTTAAGGGGTTATGTTTCAAGGCCCTAGTTACTTAAAATTTAATCTCATTTTTTAAATAAAATTGTTATTTCATCATTTCTGTTTTAATAATAGTTTTGCTTAAAAATTGAGATGGAATTTGATAAATTGTTTTTTTGGGTAAAAATTATACTTTTTAGAGAGTTATAAATTATTATATTAAAATATGGTTTTATTAATAATATTTTTATAATGAAATAGTGTTATAAAAACACTACTTTTTAATTAAAAATGATAAAATATATTTTTTTCAATTGTCAAAAATTTTACTATGCAGTTTACTATACATTTTCTATCGGGTATTATTTTTAATAATTAAGTACTTTTAGAGTTAAAAGTTAAATGTATTATATTTATAGAATTATTATGATAAAATAAATTTCATTTTTTAATTCAGAAGTTTGATATTAGGTTGTGGTGAATTTATGAGAATTTTATAAAATATTTTGTTTTTCGATGAATAATAAAAATAAAGTTATTAGTTTTCAGTTGTTTAATGACATAATAATGATGTAATATGTAATTTAAAATTTTGGTTGAATATTTTGCATTAAAATATGATATTATGTGTCCAAAATGGCCAATACCATGGGAAAATACCATGGGAAAGCCCATGGTTTTGCAAATACCACTACTGAGGTGTCCTCAGAAATTAATTAAAAACACCCTCAATTTTGCAATAAATACCCACCCATTACTCCATTATATTTCATTAAAAATTAACTATCATTTAATCTATGATATTATTAACTCTAAAGTAGTCCTCCGAAGGTGTTTGTAATCCCCTAAGGTCCCGATCTTCAAGTTTTAGGAGTCACTCTTCAAGGTAAGGGAAATCTCAACATCTCTTTTCCTTTCAATTTCCTTTTTATGTGGAATGTATTTAAAATTTCTATATCACGTTCCTATATATATTTTATTTAATATATTTACTATATTAAGAGTCATTTATGAATGGGAGACCCTTTTCTCCTCTTTTTTTAAGATTTTCTAAAACCATGTTTCATACTCATTATGCTATCGAATTTTCGTCTCAAAATTTCTCTCTTCTTATCAAGAAATTATTTTATTTTATTTTGTGAATAACTAAAACTATAATTTATCCAGGGGTATTCACATATATGTCAAAATTTTCTACTTTAATTTTGGGATTAACATACATGAAACCTGCATTCCTTTTCCGTGGGTTTAAAAAGACAAAAGGATCTTGTTTTTAAGAACTTTCTAAAACACCATGATTTTGAAATGAAACCCATTTATTTTATTCTACAAAGGTTATTTATGAGATGTTTTATTATTATATATGTGTATAAAATTAATTAATAAATATGAAGGGTGTTCCCTGATAACTCTCCAATGCATTGGGTAAATAATTTATTCCCTAGAGATGATAAGTTTTATCATACCTTGGTGAATAATGTTGGTAATTCTTATAACACCTTGGGGATGGAACTTCGTGATATAATTATGAATTTCTAAATTAAATGTTCTAGACACATTTAAAAGTTATTATTCATGTTATTTTTATTATTATATACCTCTTTCTCAAGCCTTTATGCATTTCCTCAAGTTCTTATTTTAATTCCTCTAGATCACAAGTAAATTGTTTCCCTTGTTATCCCTTACTGGGCCTTAAGCTCACCCTTTCCTTTGATGTATGTCCCTAGGTTATGAGATACAATAAATTTACTTATGAAGAACCTTGAATAATCATTTCAAGTTAAATAGAATAATGTTTTAATTTTCATGTATTATGTACCTTATTTCCAAGGCACTAAAATTTTAAAGATCCTATGTTTTTAAAATGTAATGAAAAGTTTTGTAATACAAAGGAGGGATGCCATAATTGGTATAAAAGGATAGTTTATTTATATATGGAAATTATGATTTTAAATATTTAGGAATTAACCTAGAGAAAATTTTAAATATAGGAAAACTTCTTAGAATTTTGGTGAAATATTAAGTAAGTGGTTTCCAAATAAATAAATCCCTATCTAGATATAAAGAAGTGGATGTGGCTCTGGAATAGATGTATCTAGGGGTAAAACTCAAAAACATTGCTTTGAGATAGACTTGAACGAGAACTAGTGCACGAGAATGAGCCTTTCTACACTCTCAGTTTGACACTCATGGGTGATATGTTTGGTTAATCACAAGATTTTTATGAATCATTATGACGGATTTATATAAAATTTAATTTTTTAATGAATAACATGTTTAAGCATGATTTTATATTCCATAAACATTCCTTTGGAATTATAAGATTATGCAACATGTTTATCACTATGATTTTCTTCTTTTAGAAAATGGGGGGAAGTAGTAGGAACTGTGTAAATGGTGAACACAATAGACCATGCACTGGCAGCCTTCCGATGGAAGATGGAATAGAAACCTTCATGAGAATGATGAATCAGCTAACTCAGGTTATGGGAAATAACTTCAATCAAGCTGAGAGACCTGTTTCACCGTGAAGGGAATAACTTTATATTGAGTCCTTTATAGGTTAATTACCACCGAAATTTAGTGGATCTACCAAACCATTGATTACAGAATAGTGGGTAATCTCTATAGAAAATATCTTTTATGTACTTCATTGTCCAAAAAAAAATAAATTCACTCTGGATGTGTACTATTTAGAGGGAGAAGTTGATCAATGGTGGGAAAAAATTAAAAACTAGATTCCAAAAGGGGTTATTGAAGCTTTGGAGTGGTAATAGTTTATATTAATCTTCTTTAATAAGTATTTCCCTCATTAAATGAGAATGAAAATAGAGAAGGAATCCCTCTAACTGAAGCATAAGGAGAATGAATCTATTGTTAGTTATGAGACGAACTTCATAATACTTTCCCATTACGCCTCTAGTTTTTTAATGGATTCTAATGGTAAGGTTGATAGATTCTTTGATGGACTAAGGACTCATCTATATAATAATTTATCCAACCAAGATTATGAAAGCTATGAGGAAATCGTACAAATTGTTATGAAAGTTGAACTGGAGTTTGGTGAGACACAATGGTATCAAAATTCTAATGAAAAAAAAGAGATCCTTGGAGCCAAAATTGGAGAGGATCTTTGACCAAGGAAGATTAGGAAAGAAAGTGAAACTTTCCACATGCAACAAATGTGGTAAGAAGCATTTGTGGAACTACCTACTAGAGAGTGGGAAGTGTTATAAGTGTGGAAGATATGACCATATTTCTCGAAATTTTCATAGTGATGTGAAGCCTCAACTTATCAACACTAACGAAAAATAGAAGATGGTGAAGGACCTAACTGAAGTACAATGATTCAAGTGTGGACAACTCAGACAATTTTCTAATCAATGTCCAAATCCAAGGGAAGTGGAGGAGAATCACCTTTAGCCTCAACATAGGATAAGGTAGCAAGGTTGTGATTTTTATATCACGACAGATGAAGTTGAAGCTCTAAATTATGTGGTGGTAGGAACTCTTGTTGTTTTCTCAAAACTAGCAAGTACTTTGTTTAATTATGGTTCTACAAATTCCTTTATTTCCTCCATGTTTACAAAGAATATAGAATCAATACCTAAACTACTATAATTAGAGTTATCAATAAATATTCCTGGAGGGATTATCCAAGAATCAAAAGTGTATAGAAACTCTAGTATTTACTTTGGAGAGCATAATATCATCAAAAATATAGAAGTCATTCCAATGATGGAATTATACATTATACAAGAGATGGACTAGATCTCAAAGTATAATGCTATAATAAACTGAAAAATAAATGAAATATTAGTAGTATTGAATGGAAAACCTACAGTTTTTTTTCAAAGGAGAGATATCTCGACATGAGATTTTTTTAGAAGCACCACCCGTAGCCTTCTTTATGGAGTTGATTGATGAAGATAAAGAAGTAAATGAAAGTAAAAAAAATATAGAATGTTCCCATCATTTAGGAATAAATTTATGTTTTTCCTAATGAGTTACCTGGGACTCCCCGAGAAAGAGAGGTAGAGTTATCCATTGAAAATATACCTGGATCCAATTCAATTTCAAAAACTCTATATAGAATGAAAAATGTGGAGCTAGAGGAATTAAATAAACAAATCCAAGATCTTTTGGAGAAGGGGTTTATTTTTCCAATTATCTCTCCTTGGGGAGCACCTATTCTCTTTGTGAATAAGAAGTATGGATCAACACAGTTATGTATTAATTATAGAGAACTTAATGGGTTCACAATGAAGAATAAGTACCCTCTTCCAAGAATTGATGATTTATTTGAACAGCTTCATGGGGCTCAATTCTTCTCTACGATCAATCTTCAATCTGGTTGTCATTAATTGAGGGAATACATTCCAAAGACCACCTTCTGATCAAGATATGAGCATTATGAGTTTTTTGTTATGCCCTCCGGCTTGACTAATGCTCTTAATATTTTTATAGATTTTATGAATAGAGTATTTAAGGAATACCTTGATAAATTTTTGGTAGTTTTATTGATAATATTATGATATAATACAAAAGTTATGAGGAGTATGAGGATCATCTAAGGGTGATACTAAAAACTCTAAGGAAGGAGAGGTTATTTGGAAAGTTTAGAAAGTGTGAGTTTTGGTTACAACAAGTTACTTTCTTGGGGTACATTGTAATCATTCAAGGAATCTCAGTTGACCATACAAAGAAAAAGGTTGTGGAGGAGTGGCCTCATCCTAAAATAGTATATGAGATTAATAGTTTCCTTGGATTAGTGGTATATTATAGTAGTTTTATGAAAACCTTTAATGACTTTCTAATCCAATAACCATGTTAACTTGAAAAGGGGTTAAGTTAATCTGGACAAAGGAGTGTGAGGAAAGTTTCCAAGTGCTAAATAAGATATTGGTTACTACACCCAAGTTAACTCTACCCTCTATCGGAGAGAGATTATTTATTTTTAGTGATACATCTCTGAAAGGGATTGGGTGATTCCTCGTGCAAAATGACAAGGTGATTGCTTATGCATCTTGACTGTTGAATCCTCATGAGAAGAACTATCCTACACATGATCTAGAGTTAGCTGCAGTTGTTTTTGATCTGAAGATATGGAGGTACTATCTTTATGGGGAGAAATGTGATATATACCTATACTATCAAAGTTTGAAGCATATTTTTATATAAAAGGAATTGAACATGAGATAGAGGAGATGGTTGAAACTTCTTAAAGACTTTGATTTTTCAATTCATTATCATCCTGGAAGAGCAAACAAAGTCACTGATGCATTAAGTAGGAAAGATCCTATTGTTTTGGAAATGATAAGGATTCAAAGAGATCCTTTAATCAAAGACCTAGTAAAATTGGACATGGGAATTGTAAAGGAAGGGACATCATAAAACCTATCACAAATGATTTCTCAACTGTAATTACTAGAGAAGATCAATAAATCTCAAAGGGAAGACCATTTGTTACAGAATAAGATTAAGGATGTGAAGAATATAAAGTTTCATGAGTTCAATATTGATCAAGAAAGTGTACTAAAATTTCATACAAGGCTATGTGTTCTATCTATTATGTAAATAAAGAAGGAGATGATGGAATAATATTGTATCTCTATATTCTCTATACATCCTGGAAGTACAAAAATGTATAAGGACCTTCGTGACTATTATTGGTGGGATAACATGAAAAGGGAGATAGTCGACTACACTACAAGGTGCCTGGTGTGTCAACAAGTGAAGGTAAAGAGACAACTTCCTAAAGGGGTATTACAAACACTACCCATACCAGCATGGAAGTGAGACAATATCACTATGAATTTTTTCACCGGTCTCCCAAAGAAATCCAAAGGAAATAATGTGATATGGGTTATAGTGGTCTGTCTGACCAAGAAAACACTTTTTATCACCATCTAGGAAGACTTATCTCTTAAAAAACTTGCAAAAATATACATGAAGGAAGTGGTGAGGCGCACAGATCACCACTTTCTATCATATCTGATCATGATACATGGTTCACATCAAAATTCTAGATAATCATTCAACATGCTATGAGAACTGAATTGAATTTTAGTTCGCCATATCATCCCAAAACTAATGGACAACCTGAAAAGACTATTCAGACACTCGAGGACATGCTGAAAACATGATCAATGGAATTTAATGGTGGATGAGATCAACATATCCCATTAGTTGAGTTCTCGTACAACAACAAATTCTATTCGATCATTCAAATGGTACCCTATGAAGATCTATATGGAAAGTGATGTAAAACTACTACTTGTTGGGATGAAGTTGGTGAGAGAAATATTCTTGGGCCTGATCTTGTGCAAGAGATGATAGAAAAGGTTCATCCCATTCAATAACACATACAGGCTGCTTAGAGTCGGCAGAAAAGCTATGCTAAAAACCATCGAAGGGACTTGGAGTTTGATGTTGGTGACAAAGTCTTCCTTCGAATTTATCCACGGAAGAGAGTCATGTGGTTTGGGAAGAAAGTAAATCTAATCCCCGGGAACATTAGACCCTATGAAATCCTTGATTTCATAGGAGTAGTGGCCTATCGACTTGAACTTCCTCTAAATCTAGCACAAGTTCGTGATGTTTTCCACGCATCTATCTTGAGGAAGTACATACTTGACACTTCAAATGTACTGAATATAGAGGTGGTATAACTAGAACATGAAATATCTTATGAGGAGCAGCCGATAGAGATCTTGGACCATATAGACAAGGTTCTATGAAATAAGACTACCCGCCTCATTAAGGTGTTGTAGAGGAACCAAAAATATGAAGAAGCGATGTGGGAACCTAAAGAAACAATGAGGAAAAAGTACCCAAATCTTTTCAATTAAGTGAAAAAGTTGAAATTTCAAGGATGAAATTTCTTAAGGGGGGAAGAATGTATGACCTGGACTTTTTTTAATGATAATTGTTTTCTAAAAATGTGTGTTATATTATTACGCAACAAAACTATATCTCATTAATAATGAAGTGAGTACATTTTAATGTGACCATCAAGTTTCAACCCTTATATGAATGTTGTTCAATTATGACCGTTAGTCAATATGACTGTTGGTCAATATGACCATTCATCAATATTACTGTTGGAAATAATACTCTTAATAATAATTTTAAAGTTATAATTGGTATTATAAATAGAAATGATAATGGTTAATTAATGCATAAAGAAGAGTCGATGGAATCATCTAGTAGAATTGTGCCATATGAAGCCCATTTGTTAGAGCTTGGGTGGGATGTAGCCTCTTTTGGATTTTCTCTTGACCAAGCCTAAGTCGAGATTCAACATGTTAAGCTTGAATGAAATTTCCTATGGGAGAAGTTCAAGTTAGTAGATATTACCACTCATGTGATGTTATCCGAGTTTCCCCAAGAGTCCATCACCATCGCACACCTTACCCTTAGGTCGTATGCATGTGTTTTAAGGGGTTATGTGTCAAGGAACTAGTTACTTAAAATGTAATCCCATTGTTTAAATAAAATTGTTATTTCATAATTTCCATTTTAAGAATAGTTTTGCTTAAAAATTGAGATGGAATTTGATAAATTGATTTTTTGGGTACAAATTATAATTTTTAGAGAGATATAAATTATTATATTAAACTAAGGTTTTATTAATAATGTTTTTATAATTAAATAATGTTATAAAAACACTCATTTTTAATTAAAAATGATAGTTTTTTTTTCAAGTTTTGAAAACTTTATTATGTAGTTTACTATGCATCTTCTTTCTGCTATAATTTTTAATAATTATGTATTTTTAGAGTTAAAAGTTAAATTTATCATATTTATAGAATTATTATGATAAAATAAATTTCATTTTTTAATTCAGAAGGTCGATATTAGGTTACGACGAATTTATGAGAATTTTATAAAATATTTTGTTTTTCGGTGAATAGTAAAAATATAGTTTTTAGTTTTTAGTGTGTTTAATGAAATAATAATGATGTAATATGTAATTTAAAATTTTTGTTGAATCTTGTGCATTAAAATATTATATGAGGTGTCACAAGTGGCCAATACTATGGGAAATCCCATGGTTTTTCAAATACCACTACTGAGGTGTCCTCAGAAATTAATTACTTTTGCTACAAATACCCACCTATTACTACATTATATTTCATTACTAATTCAGTATCCTCAAATATATGATATTATTAACACCCAAGGAGTCCTCCCAAGGTGTCCTCAAGCCCCCAAGAACCCGACTTTGAGTTTTAGGAGTCACTATTCAAGGTAAGGGAAATCCCAACCTCTCTTTTCCTTTCAATTTCATTTTTATGAGGTATATCTTTAAAATTTCCATATCATGTTCCTATGTACATTTTATTAAATCCCTTTACTTTATTAAGAGTAATTTATTAATGGGATACCCTTGTCCGCCGATTTTTTAATGTTTTCTAAAACCATGTTTCACACCCGTTATACTGCCGAATTTTTATCTCAAAATTTCTCTCTTTTTATCAAGAAATTATTTTATTTTCTTTTCTGAATACCCAAAAATATATCTTCTACAGGGTTATTCACATATATTTGAAAATTATACACTTTAATTCTGGTATTAACATACATGAAACAATCCTTTCTTTTCCATGGGTTTAAAATGACAAAAGGATCTTGTTTTTAAGCACTTTTTAAAACACCATGAATTTAAAATGAAACCCATTTCTTTTATTATACACAGGTTATTTATGAGATTTTTTATTATTATATATGTGGATCACATTAATTAATACATATTAATGGTTCACTCTGATATTTCTCCAATGCATTGGGTAAAGAATTTAATCTCTAGAGATGATAAGTTTTATGATACCTTGGCGAATAACCTTGGTAATTTTTATGACACCTTGGGGACGACCATGGTGATATTCTTATGAATGTATAAATTAAAATTTTCATCCACATTTTAAATTTATGATTCATGTTATTTTTATTATGACATTCCTCTTTCTCATGCCATTATGGATTTCCTCAAGTTCTTATTGTTATTCCTCAAGATCACAAGTAAACTGTTTCCCTTGTTATCACTTATTGGGACATAATCTCATACTTTCCTTTGATGTATGTCCCCTAGTTATTAGATGAAATAAATTTACTTAGTATGAACCTTGAATAATACTTTCAAGTGTAATAGAAGAATGTTTTAATTTTCATGTATTATATATCTTATTTCCAAGACACTAAACTTTTAAAGATCCTCTATTTGTAAAATGTAATGAAAAGTTTTGTAATACAAAGGCGGGATTTCATAATATTACCATTGGAAACAATACTCTTAATAATAATTTTAATGTTATAATTAGTGTTATAAATAGAAATGATAATGGTTAATTAATGCAGACTGAAGAGTCGATGACTTCATCTAGTAGAATCGTGTCGTACGAAGCCCATTTGTCAGAGCTTGGGAAAGAGGTAGCATCACCAGGATTTTATCTTGACCATTCCCAAGAAAAACTTTAACATGTTAATCTAGAATGAAATCCCCTATGGGAGAAGTTCAAGTTAGTGGATATTACCACTCAGGTAATGTTAACCGAGCCACTCCACGAGTCTATCACTATTACACACCTTACCCTTAGGTCGTATACAAGTGTTATAAGGGGTTATGTGTCGAGACCCTAGTTACCTAAAATGTAATCCCTTTTTTAAATAAAATTTTTATTTAATCATTTCCATTTTAATAATTGTTTTGCTAAAAAATTGAGGTGGAATTTGATAAATTTATTTTTTGGGAAAAAACTGTACTTTTTAGAGTGATATAAATTACTATATTAAACTAAGGTTTTATTAATAATGTTTATTAAAATGAAATAGTATTATATAAACACTCTTTTTTAATTATAACTAATAAAATAATTTTATTTTTTTCAAATTTTAGAAATTTTACTATGCATTCACTATGCATTTTATGTCCTCCATTATTTTTACTAAATAAGGTTTTTTATATTTAAAAGTTAAATTTATCATATTTAGAGAATTATTTTGATAAATTAAATTTTATTTTTGAAATTATAACATCAATATTAGGTTATGGTGAATTTATGATAATTTTATAAAATACTTTAGTTTTTCATGAGTAGTAAAAATATAGTTTGAGTTTTTCGTGAGTAGTAAAAAAATAGTTTGAGTTTTTTGTTACGTTTAATGACATCATAACTACGCCATAATTATTTAATGAGTATTATAAAATTATGGTCAACTATTTTGGATTGAAATAATGTAATAGGTATCCCAAGTGTCCAATACCATGGGAAAATACCGTGGGCAAGCCCATAGTTTTGCAAATACCACTAATGAGGTGTCCAAGGAAATTAATAAAAAACTACCTCAATTTTTCTATAAATACCCACACATTTATTTATTTAATTTAATTAAAAATTCATCCTACATGAAGATATGATAGTATTACCTCCCAATGAGTCCTCCTAAGGTTTCCTCAGCACCCAAGGTCTCGATATTTGAGTTTTAGGCGTCCCTCTTTAAGGTAAGGGAAATTTCAACTTCTCTTTTCCTTTCAAGTTCCCTTTTTATGCGGTATGTATTTAAAATTTCCATACGTTGTTATTATTTCCATTTTATTATATCCCTATAAAATATTAAGAGTCTTTTATAAATGAGATACCCTTGTCCCCTCTCTTTTTAATTTTTTATAAAACCATGTTTCATACCTGTTATGCTGCAGAATCTTCTTCTTAAAATTTCTCTATTTTTCCCAAGAAATTATTTTATTTTATTTTTTAAATACCAAAATTTATTTCTTATTCATGGGTATTAACATATATTTCAAAATTATTTAATTTATTCTGGTATTAACATACACGAAACCCTCATTTCTTTTCCGTGGTTTTAAAATGAAAAAAGGATCATGTTTTTAAACACTTTATAAAACACCATGATTATGATATGAAACCCATATATTATATTCTAAATAGGTTGGTTATGAAATGTTTTATTATTATATATGTGGATCACATTAATTAAGGCATATTAAGGGTGTTCCATGATAGTTATCTAATGCATTGGGTAAAGAATTTAATCTATAGATATGACATGTTTTACGATACCTTGGTGAATAACCTTGGTAAAATTTTATAACACCTCGGTGAAAAAACTTAGTAATATGCTTATAAATGTCTAAATTAAATGTTTTAGCCACATTTACAAGTTATGATTCATGTTCATATTATTATTATATTCCTATTTATCATTCCTTTATGTATTTCATCATGTTCTTATTGATATTCCTCAAGATCACATGTAAACTATTTCCCTTGTTTTCCTTACTGGGCCTTCTGCTCACCCTTTCCTTTGATGTATGTCCCCAGGTTATGAGATACAGTAATTGAACTTATTATAAACATATTATGATGACTTTAAAGTGTATTAGAATAATTTTTTTTGTGTTTTCATGTATTATGTACCTTATTTCAAATACACTAAACTTTAAAAGATCCCATGTTTGTAAAATGCAATGAAAAGTTATGTAATAAAAAGGAGGGATGCCATATTTTGTATAAAAGTAAGGTTTAGTTATTTTTGGAAATTAGTATTTGAAAAATATATTAATAAACCTAGAGAAAAGTTCAAATATATGAAAACATCCTTGTATTTTATGAAATATTAAGTAAGTGGTTTTCGAGAAAAGAAATCCCAATCTAGATACGAACAATTGGTTGTGGCTCTAGTGAAGATGTATCTAGGGGTAAAACCTGAAAAAAACTCTTTTATATAGACTTTAAAGGGAACTAGTGCACTACAACGGGCCTTGCTTCACTCCTAGTTTGACATTCCCAGGGGTTATTTTTGGTTAATCACAAGATTTTTTTTGAACTATTATGAAGGATTTATAGAGAATTTAGTTGTTTTTAATTAATAAAATGTTTAATAATGATGTTATATGACATAAAAGTTCCCTTGGAACTATATGATTATTAAGTGAAACATGTTTTTTTACTAAGGTTTTCTTATTTTGTAAAATGTAGAGAAATAGGAGAAACCGCGTAAATAGTGAGCGCGATGGACCAGGCACTGACGACCTTCTGATAGAATCCAGAATGGAAAACTTCACGAGAATGATGAATCAAATGACTCAAGTTATGAGAAATAACTTGAATAAAGTTGAGATACCAAACTCTCCCCAAAGGGAACAACTTTCTATTGAGTCATTTATACGTCAAATACAACCTTCTTTCAGTGGATCTACCGACCCATTGATTGATGAAAAGTGGATTGGCTCTATCGAAAAGATATTTTATGTACTCTATTATTCAGAATAAGAAAAATTAAACTTGAATATTTACGACTTAGAGGGAGAATCTAATCAGTGGTGGACACTAGTTAGAAACATGAACCCCAGAGGGGAGATTGAAGATTTGGAGTGGGATGAGTTCAGGAGAACCTTTTTTCAAAAAATATTTTCCTCGTTCAATACGAACGAAAATGGAGGATGAATTCATAGAGATAAAATAGAAGGAAAATAAATCTGTAGGAAGCTATGAGATGAACTTCACAATACTTTCTTGTTACACCTCTAGCCTTTTCATGGATCTTAATGTAAAGGTTGATAGATTCTTTGGTGGACTAATACCTCATCTACCAAAGAATCTTTCCAAACAAGACTATGAAAACTATGAGAAGATTTTGAGGAGTGATATGAAAGTTGAACTGGAATTCAATGAGACATAGTGGTCTAAAAAATAGAATTAAAATAAGAGATCTTTGGATCCAAACTTGGGGAGGATCTTTGACCAAGGAAGAGGAGGAAATAAAGTTAAACTTTACACATGAAACAAATATGGGAAGAATCATCCGGGGGAACTTCTTGCTCAGAAGAGGGAAGTGTTTCAAGTGTGGAAGAGATGTCCATATTTATCATAGTGAGGTGAAGCCTAAACTTCTCAACACTAACAATAAAGGGAAGATGGTGCAATACCCACATGAAATCCAATGCTTCAAGTGTGGATAGCTTGGGAACTCTTCCAATCACTGTCAAAATCGAAATTCAATGGAGGTGAATCACCATCAACCCCAGCATAGGCCAAGGGAGTAAGGTCATGATTTTTTTATCATGATGGATAAAGTTGAATCTCCAAATGATGTGGTGGAAGGTACTCTCGTTGTTACCTCAAATATATCAAGTACTTTTTTTGATTCTAGTTATATGCATTCCTTTATTTCCTCTAAGTTTGAAAAGAATATAGAATCAATACCTAACCTGAAAGAAGTAGAGTTATCAGTCAAGACTCATGGAAGGATTATCCAAGCATCAATAGTGTATAGAAACTCTAGTATTCACTTTGGAGAGCACAATCTCATAAAAAATCTAGCATTCCTTCCCATGTTGGAATTTGACATTATACTAGGGATGGAATGGCTCTAAAAGTATAATGCTAAGATGAAGTAAAGAAGTAATGAAATCTCATTATTCTTAAATGGAAAACCTATAATTGTTTTCAAAGGAGATATATCTCTACCTGAGTTTTTTCTAGAAGCACATCCCATAGATTTATTTATGGAAATGATTGGAGAAGATGAAGAAGGAAATGAAAATATATGAATAGATAATGTCCCCATAGTTAAGGACTACATTGACATGTTTCTTGAGGAGTTAGATGGGCCTCCCCAAAAAAGATAGGTAGAGTTATCTATTGAACTCATACTAGTTCCAAGACGATTTCAATAACCCCATATAGAATGTATAATGTGGAGTTGGAGGAATTAAAGAAGAAAATACAAGATCTTTTGGAGAAGGGGTTTATCCAACCAAGTGTGCATCCTTGGGGAGAACCTATTCTCTTTGTGAAGAAGAAGGATGGATCAATGTGGTTATGCGTTGATTATAGATAACTTAAAGGGATCACAATGAAGAATAAGTACCCTCTTCCAAGAATTGATGATTTATTTGACTAACTTCATGGGGATCAATTCTTCTTTATGATTGATCTTGGATCTAGTTATCTTTAATTGAGGGTAAAGAAAGAAGATATTCCAAAGACCTCTTTTCTATCAAGATATGATCATTATGAGTTTGTTGTTATGAACCTTGGATTGACTAATGCTCCAATTATATTTATCGGTTTAATGAATAGAATCTTTAAGGACTACCTTGATAACTTTGTGTTAGTTTTTATTGATGATATTCTGATATATTCCAAAAGTCTCAAGGAGCATGAGTATCATCTAATGGTTATATTGATAACTCTAAGGAAGGAGTGTCTATTTGGAAAGTTAAGCAAATATGTTTTTTGGTTATAGAAAGTTGATTTCTTGGGGAACCTTATAACCAATAAAGGAATCTTAGTTGAACCTACAAATACAAAGGTTGCGGAAGAGTGGCCTCATCCTACAACAGTAACTGATATTCATAGTTTCCTTGGTTTAGTAGGATATTATAGGAGATTTTTGATTTTTTTTAATACTTTATAATCCACTAACCAAGTTAACTCAAAAGGGTTCAAGTTCATCTGAAAAAAGGAGTGTGAAGAAAGTTTCCATGAACTGAATAAGATATTGGTTACTGAATCCATGTTAACTCTACCCTCTATCAAATAAGGATTCGTTATTTTTAGTGATGCATATCTTAAAGGTATGGGGTGATTCCTCATATAAAATGACAAGGTGGTTTCTTATGCATCTCGAAATTTGAAGCCTCACAAGAAGAACTATCCTACTCATTATCTAGAGCCGGCTTCAGTTGTTTTTGTTCTAAAGATATGGATAAACTATATTTATGAGGAGAAATGTGATATATACAAAAAACATCAAATTTTTAAGTATATTTTCATGCAAAAGGAATTTAACATGAGACAAAGGAGATGGTTGGAGCTTCTTAAAGACAATGATTATTCAATTAATTATCACCCCAGAAGAGAAAACAAAGTCACTGATGTATTAAGTAGGAAATACCCTATTATGTTGAAAATGATGAGGATTCAAGAAGATCCTTTGATCAAAGACCCAGTAAAACTGGACATGGGAATCATAAGGGAAGGGAAATCATCAACCCTATCCCAAATGATTTCTCAACCATATTACTAGATAATATAAATAAATCTCAAAGATTAGGCCCTTTTTTGCATAAGAAGATAGAGTTTGTGAATAATGAGAAGTTTCTTGAGTTCAATATTGATCAAGAAGGTGTAATGAAATTCCATACAAGGCTCTGTGTTCCATATATTCCAAAAATAAAGAAGGAGCTGATGGATGAAGCTCATATCTCTACTTACTCTATACATCCTAGAAGCACAAAAATGTATAGAGACATTCGTGATCATTATTGGCGGGATAACATGAAAAAAGAGATTGCTGAAAACACTATACAGTGCCTGGTGTGTTAACAAGTGAATGAAGAGTGAAAACTTCCTAAATGGGTATTACAGACACTACCCATAACAGTATAGAAGTGGGACAATATCACTATGGATTTTTTTACTGATCTCTGAAAAAATCCAAAGTAAATAATTTGATATGGGTTATAGTGGACCATCTCACCAAGACTGACTATTTTAACTCTATTCAGGAATATTTATCTCTTGAATAATTCACCAAGATATATATAAAGTGGTTAGGTTGCTTGGAGTTCCACTTTCTATCATATCTGACCATGATCCAAGGTTCACATAAAAATTATGGAGAAGTATTCATCATGCTCTGAGTACCAAATTGAATTTTAGTACAACCTATTACCCTCAAACTGATGGATAATTTAAAAAGACTATTCATATACTCGAGGACATACTGATAAAATGCTTTATAGAATTTAAAGGTGGATGAGATCAACATCTCCCATTAATTGAGTTCTAATACAACAAAAACACCCATTTGAGTATTCAAATGACACCCTATGAAGCTCTATTTGGTAAGCGATGTTGAACTCCTTGTTAGGATGAAGATGGTAAGAAAAAGATTCTAGGGCCTGATATTATGCATGAGATGACAGATTAGGAGAAGAGCTATGCTGAAAACCGTCGAAGGGACTTAGAGTTTGATATTTGCGAGAAATTATTCCTTCGAATTTCACTTTAGAAGAGAGTAATATGGTTTGGGAAGAATGGGAAGCTCAACCCTAGGTATACTGACCCCTATGAAATCCTTGATCACATAGGAGTGGCGACCTATCGACTTACACTTCCTCCAAATATAGTTCAAGTTCATGAGGTTCTCTACATATATCTCTTGAGGAAGTACATACCTAAACCTTCACATGTACTGAATCCTAAAGTAGTATAACTATAATATTAACTCTCTTATGAGGAGTGGCTAGTGTAGATCTTGAACCATAGATACAAGGTTCTATGCAACGTGACAACCCACATCGTTAAAGTGTTGCAGAGGAAAAAATATATATGAAGAAGCCACATGGGAACCAGAGGATACAATGAGGGAAAAGTACCCACACCTTTTCTCAACTGAGGGAGCAAAATGAAATTTTGGGGTTGACATTTATTAATGGGGGAATAATGTAATGACCCAAACTTTTTTAATGATAATTGTTTCCTGAAAATATGTGTTATATTATTTATACTCAAAAAAACTATATCCCTTTAATAAATGATGTGAGTATAATTGAAATGTGACCATTGGGTTTTGATCATTATATGATAATTGGTCAATTATGACCATTGGTTAATATGACCATTGGAAATAATACTCTTAATAATAATTTTAACGTTAAAATTAGTGTTATAAATAGAAATGATAATGGTTAATTAATGTAGAAAAAAGATTTGATGACCTCATTTAGTAGAAACATACCGTACGAAGCCCATTTGTCAGAGCTTGGTAAGGAGGTAGAATAACTGGGATTTTCTCTTGACCAAGCCCAAGAAAAACTTCAACATGTTAATCTTGAAAGAAATCGCCTATGGGAGAAGTTCAAGTTAGTGAAGATTACCACTTGGGAGTTGTTAGCCAAGACACCCCACAAGTCTATTACCATCACACACCTTACCCTTAGGTTATATGAGGGTGTTATAAGGGGTTATGTGTCGATTCCCTAGTTACCTAAAATCTAATCCCTTTGTTAAAATAATTTTTTTTTCATCATTTATGTTTTAAGAATAGTTTTTTTTAAAAATTGAGATGGAATTTAATAAATAGATTTTTAGGCACAAATTGTACTTTTTGGAGAGATATAAATTATTATATTAAATGAAGTTTTTATTAATAATGTTTATTATAATGAGATAGTGTTATAGAAACACTCCTTTTTAATTATAACTGATAAAATAATTTTATTTTTTTCAAATGTGAGATTTTTTACTTTGCATTCACTATGCATTTTATATCTACTATTATTTTTAATAAATAAGGTTTTTTATATTTAAAAGTAAAATTTCTCATATTTAGAGAATTATTATGATAAAATAAATGTAATTTTTGAAATTATAATAGTGATATTAGGTTACAGTGAATTTATGAGAATTTTATAAAATATTGTAGTTTTTCATGAATAGTAAAAATATAGTTTGAGTATTTCGGTACATTTGATGACATCATAACTATTTCATAATGTTGTATTGAGTATTATAATATTCTGGTAGACTAATGTAGATTAAAATAATATAATAGGTGTATAATAATCACATGATCTATTGAATCCACTAGGAGGGAGATTAAACCTCCAACCACTAGGAAGGAGATTGACCCTCCAACACTCCCATTTGTGGTTGATCAAGCAATTGTAACCACTAGTTCAGATGAAAAAAATGATGAGGGAAAAAATAATCCCATGTACATAGATTCCTATTGCAATAAGGAGGAGGTGGGGGAAGCAGTCGATTACTGGATGGATGAAAAACATTTGATCACATTCCATAAATATCAAGATGGTATCATTACTATTGAGAAATACCTTGAAATAAGAAAAAAAAATGTTCATTATAATGTTTGATTAACACAAGAGAAATCCCGATTTAAACTTCAAATACATAGCTTGGGAATGATTTTTTCTATTGATCATAAGCTTTGCTAGTTTTTTATGATATATTCTTCTATGCAATGCCTTGTTTCCCATGAATTGCATTGTTTTTTGGGACTTCCTCCATTTATAAAGGAGACGCGTTACGCTTTCTTGGTCTCGTAAGGATTTCTTTGGGATTTTCCTGAACATTGTGATTTTTTAGATGATATTATGGACCATTTCATAACCATTTCATGTGATGATTAACCAAGTGAAAGTTTTCCTGTCAAAGCTATTAAAGCCTTATACCACCAAGGAGCCACTGAGAAAAACCAGACACACTAGGGGTGAAAGTGACAGAGGCAATAGACATCCGATGTAGCAGAAAAAAGAAACAACCATGGATAAATAATCTATTTCGAGTGTTGTTAATTACAATATACTAATAAAATAGAGTTCAAATCCAGTTTCTAATGGAATGACAAAGTTAATGGATAATTATAAACAAAAAACTTTTAAGAAGAATGCTGCTGTTCCAGCAAGGTTAAAAGGCAAAGTCCTAGAGTTTTCTCTATTTATCATCACTGCATTGAATGGGTTATTTCCCTTTGGTGGAACATATGAGGTTCAATCAATAGTAAGTGACTATTTCTCTCTTCTGTAGGATTTTTTTTGACAGTTTTATGATAGGAATCAGACATGTTTTTTCTTACAATTCCAGCTTTTGGTTAGTTTCTCTTTGAAGACCCAACTTGTATCCCTCCCTCAATCCCCTGTGGGTGTAAGTTATTTACAACTCATGCTTTATTTTTAAATTTTATTTCTTTTAATAAATTCCTATTGGGTATGAATTGTGTGACCAATTCATGTCACCAATTTTATAAAAAAACCATCAACAAGCCCATGGTTTTGAAAATACCACTACTGAGGTGTATAAGGAAATTAATAAAAAACTCCCTCACTTTTTCTATAAATACCCACCAATTTATTTATTTAATTTCATTACAAATTCACTATACATGAAGCTATGATAGTATTACCTCCCAAGGAGTCCTCCCAAGTTGTCCTCAATCCTCCAAGCTCCCGATCTTTGAGTTTTAGGAACCATTCTTCAAGGTAAGGGAAATCTCAACTTCTCTTTTCCTTTCAAGTTATCTTTTTTTTATGTGGCATGTATTTAAAATTTCCATAACATGTTATTATTTCCATTTTATTCTACCCCTATACTATATTAATAGTATTTTATTAATGAGATACCCCTTTCCCCTTTCTTTTTAATTTTTTCTAAAACCATGTTTTATACCCGTTATGCTGTAGAATTTTCTTCTAAAAATTTCTCTCTTTTTTCTCTTTAAATTCTTTTATTTTATATTTTGAATACACAAAATTATTCCTTATATAGGGGTATTCAAATATATGTAAAAATGATCTATTTTATTCTGGGATTAACATACAGGAAACCCACCTTCCATTTTCGTGGGTTTAAAATGACAACATGATCTTGTTTTTAAACACTTTCTAAAACTCCATTATTTTGATATGAAATCGGCTTCTTATATTCTCCATAGGTTATTTATGAAATGTTTTATTATGATCTATGTGGATCAAATTATTTAAGATATATTAAGGGTGAACCCTGATAGTGCTCTAATGCATTGGTTAAATAATTTAATCTCAAGAGATGACATGTTTTACGATACCTTGGTGAATAACCTAGGTAATTTTTATGACACATCAGTGACAAAAAAAGTGATATGCCTATGAATATCTAAAGTAAATATTTTAGACACATTTAAAATTTATTATTCATGTTCATATTATTATTATATGCCTCTTGATCATGCCTTTATGTATTTAATCAAGTTCTTATTGATATTCCTCAAGATCACAAGTAAACTGTTTCCCTTATTTTCCCTTACTGAGGATTCTGCTCACCCTTTGCTTTGATGCCTGTCCCCAGGTTATGATATGTAGTAATTGAACTTAGGATGAACCTATTATGAAGCCTTTAAATTATATTAGAATAATGTTTTCATGTTTTCATGTATTATGTACCTTATTTCCAAGACACTAAACTTTAAAAGATCCTCTATTTATAAAATGTAATGAAAAATTATTTAATAAAAAGGTAGGATGCCATAGAGTTCATCTAAAGATTTTAGGTAGGTGGTCTACAAGTTATATACCATGGTATTTTTTTTCTATTTTTACATGTGTGGTTATGTTTTTTCTTCCCTCTTTATGTGTAGTTGACACCTCTAGTAAAAACTGTTAAAATGGTTGGCTAAATGATGATTTAGACTGTTCATGATCCCCATAAGACGCATCAAAATTTATTAGACCGATTTAGGGACACCCATGGGGTGAACTAACATTCCCGAACATGGAAAATTATAATGTTAAGCATAGAGTTAATTTTTGTTGAAATAGATCCCATGAAAAATATATTGATATGTTGGTTTGAGTTATAAATAGGCACTAATGGTAATTGCATTTAGTTTTTGGTAATGGCATAAGGGATTGTTTGGCGTGATGTGAAAAAATGGTTAGATGGATTAACATGAATGTGTCAAATGGTTTATGAATTTTTAATGGAAATGTGTAAATGGATTAAGGCATATGAATTGATGAATTTTTCAAATGGGTTAATACATGGGAATTGGTGAATATATTAAATGGGATAATGTATGATAATTATTGAGTATGCTAAATGGTTTAAGGCATAAAAGGGAAACAAGTTAAATGGGATATTCTTAGTAAAAGGTAATTGTGTTAATGGATTAAGGCTTGATGATGATTGACATGTTTAATGAAATGTGAAATGTAAATGTTAAGTGTATTGGTTGTGAATGGTTTGTGATATGGTATTTATGGTAAATGGATAAATAAGAATGTACACACAGATTGGCGGTGTGGGATAAAGGAATGAGGCTCCTCCTAAGGGTTGGGTTGGACTGAGGATCTAAACCCCACCCCTAGAATGCACGGGTTAGGGAGTCATACTGAGGCTATAATCCCCTAACAGTTTCATTGGATGAAACTACCCAGACCGAGGCTCCAAGGTAAGTGTGATGAAATTTTTTATGAAATGTTTATCCTTAGTGAGACAAGGAACTTGACTTATACCCTTATTAATTACAATTTAATGGCTTAGGATATTGTGTAAATGATGTAAATTCCTAACCCATGGAACATGTGATGAAAATTAATTTAGTAATGAAGAGGGTATAAGTAATTAAAATGGAAATAATGATGGAAATAGTTAGAGTGAATATTGTTAACTAATGGAACCCGAGTTGTATTTTGGTATACCTTGTAAATTATTTTATAATTACATACACTATGTGTTTAGACTAAATATTTTGTAGGCACTATTGGCGGTGGCCTATTGAGTTGTACTCACAAACTTCTCGAGATGCCATTGGGTACCCGAGTATATTTCATTGTCATAGGTCAAGACTAGGGTAAAGGCCCTATGTTAGGGAGTTGAGTTGGTCTTAAGATGTGCATGGTTGAGGATATGGACTTGGAGTCAGGACCCATTTTGGGGATTCAGTTTTTGGTCTTTATTTTGGGGTTTCCTTCACTTATGGAACTACTAGCATGACATAACATATTTATTGTTGGATATGGTTGTACCCTGTATGGGAAATGGTTAGTAATTCATGTTTCTAGTTTATTTTTTATTTTTACTTTATTTCACATGGTATATAACATGGATTACTCTAGTAAATAGGGTATAGTCTCCCCATATGATCTATTAGACCCTTTCTTCTAGTTAGAAACCTATGGAATAAAAGGAGGCGTGTATGAGGTCATGTGGTGACCCGGCTCGGGTTATCGATTCAGTGGATTCTAGGATGGGGACATTACAATGTTGTATCAGTGTAGGTTATTTTATATGATATTATTATTTGGGATGGTAGAAGGGATATTAATATGTGTTAGGCCTTGGTAATGAGGTCATGCATAGGATTATCTAACCCATGTAGGAGGGAAAATCTAAGTGCCCAGGTTAGAAATTATTGTTCTTGTTGTGTGTTCTTACAGTTGAATGATATTTCACAATTGGGTGCTTCACTTGTTATGTGATGTGGCTATTTTATGATATTTTACTCATGTATGGAGTGGAATGAGGTTGTGCATTCATTCATCATTATAAACACCTAGGGATATAGGTGGCATGAATCATGGTAGGCACACACAGGAAGGGTGTGTGGGACATAAAGGGTAGAATGCATTTAATATTCCTAAAAAATATAAATAAAGTAATGACTAATAAAGGTGATGAAAATGGGTGAATGGAAATAATGTTAAATAATATTTTAATAATATTTAAATAATTATTCTTAATGAAGGGTTATAAATGAGTTAAAAATGTTGGTTGTAGTGAGTTGTAAAGATAGAAAGGTTCTTAAAGGAGAAATATTTACATTGTGAATATGTGAGTTGGTTTACCCACATTGACCATGAACCATGGTGGGGATGGTTTAGGTTAGTATTAGAGGTGTGATCATGAACATTGGGATAGTGTATGCGGAGTGGGTTGTTTAAGGCTGATGGTGTAAAGTTTTTCCATCTATGGTTTACACCTTTTGATCATTATTTGAAGTGTTTTTTTGAGAAATATGTTTCAAAATATGGATTTGAGTAAGGTAGGAGCTTTCAAAACGTTGGGAAAATGGAAATTTTAAAATGTGAATGATTTTGTTTTAAAATAGTGAAGTTAATTACAGAAGTATGTGTAATGATGGAACTCTTGGGGGACCTGAGTAGTGAGTTTTCCTCATGTTGTCTATATGGACCTTTGTATGGGTGGTTTGAGAAGTGGGAGTGACCTAGTTTGAGACCTTATATTTGGGTCGTGAGGCCATGCTGGGATATAATGTATGGTAAAAGAGATGTGCTTATTGTACCCTCGGTAGGGTTGTATCCTATGGGAAATGAAATGTTGTTTCAGTGATGTGGGTGCAGAAACCCTTGTGGGTATTCATCATACAGGGTGTATGTTGCACCTTAAGGATGGTACTAGGGATTGTGGTGACTTTGGTGGGTCGGGACCTTGATAGTTGTGTTTTGGACCTCAGAGAGGGTGTTTGGATTCTAGTGATGATTTGTGTGTATGAGTATCATTGGTGCAGAACCTAGTGTAAATGGTCGCTTGGTGCACTGAGAACCATGTGTATCAAAATGGGAGTAAGAGTGACACTCATGTGTAACCGTTTTTTGTGTATTTATGTGTATGGAATAGAGAGAGGGATAGTGGATTTTTATTTTCGTGACCTAGTTTAGGGAGTTTTTATTGTTTGACCTTCGAGGTGACCTATGAGAGAAGTCAGATGAGGTTACTAATGATTTTGAGTGTGTATCAAACAGGAGGATGTTCTGGACCTTGGAAGTTGAATATAGAGAGGGTTTCCTAGTGTGGGTTTGACCTATAGGGCTAAGTGGGAAGGTTGTCGATTTTGGTGATGTGACTTTAGTTATGGTTATGCGATGATAGTTTGGGGAAATAGAGGGTATCCTAAAGAAAGGTTGGACCGGTGTTAAAGGTGTCTTCGGATGTGAATAATATGTGGTTGCTTTAGAGGTGGAATAGAAGCATGATGAGTGTCTTTGATTTTTTGGTAAAAGTTCATGGTTTTTCCTTGGGTTCTTTCTTAGGGAGGCACCTAAGTTGTAACGACTTGAACTTTTCAAATGATAATTGTTTCATGAAAATGTGTGTTATATTATTTTATACTTAACAAATATATATCCCTTTAATAATGAAGTGAGTATAATATGTGAGCATTGGGTTTCAACTGTTATATGACTTTTGGTAAATTATTACTATTGGTCAATATGACTGTTGAAAACAATACTCTTAATAATAATTTTAATGTTATAATTAATGTTATAAATAGAAATGATAAAGGTTAATTAATGCAAAAAGTAGAGTAGATGGACTCATCCAGTAAAATCATACCATACGAAGACCATTTGTCAGAGCTTGGGAAGGAGGTAACATCCCTTGGATTCACTCTTGACCAAGACCAAGCTGAGCTTTAACATGTTAAGCTTGAACAAAATCTACTACGGGATAAGTTCAATTTAGTAGAGATTACCACTCGGGTGATGTTAGCTGAGTAACCCCATGAGTCTATTACTATTTCACACCTCACCCTTAGGTCATATGCAGGTGTTATAAAGGGTTATGTTTCAAGGCCTTAGTTACTTAATGTAGAATCCAATTGTATAAATAAAATTGTTATTTCATAATTTCTGTTTTAAGAATAGTTTTGCTTAAAAATTAATATGGAATTCGATAAATTGATTTTTTTTGGGAAAAAAATATATTTTTTGAGAGATATAAATTATTATATTAAACTAAGGATTTATTAATATTTTTTATTATAATTAGATAGTGTTATAAAAACACTCATTTTTAATTATAAATGATAAAATAAATTTATTTTTTTCAAGTGTTAAAAATTTTACCATGCATTTTCTATCAGCTATTATTTTAAATAAATAAGTATTTTTATAGTTGAAAGTAAAATTTATAATATTTATAGAATTATTATGATAAAATAAATGTTGTTTTTAAAATCATAACAACTATATTAGGTTAGGGTGAATTTATAAAATTTTTATAAAATACTTTATTTATTTCATGAATAGTAAAAATACAATTTGAGTTTTTCGGTATGTTTAATGACATCATAATGATGTAATAATTAATAAAAAATTCTTGTTGAATATTTTGGATTAAAATATTACAATTGGTGTCCAAAGTTTCCAATACCATGGGCAAATACCATGGTCAAGCCCATGTTTTTGCAAATAGCACTAATGAGGTGTACAAGGAAATTAATAAAAAAACTCCCTCACTTTTTCCATAAATACCCACCCATTTCATAGTTTTCTTTCATTAAAAATTAATCCTCAATGAATATCTAATAGTATTACCTCCCATGGAGTCCTCCCAAGGTGTCCTCAAGCCCCCAAGGTCCCTATATTTGAGTTTTAGGAGTCACTCTTCAAGGTAAGGGAAATTTCAACTTTTATTTTCCTTTCAAGTTACCTCTTCATGTCGAATGTCTTTAAAATTTCCATACTATGTTATTATGTTCATTTTATTACATTAATTTATTTTATTAAGAGTCCTTTATGAGTGTGATACCATTTACCCTCTCTTTTTAATGTTTTCTAAAACTATGTTTCATACCCATTATGCTATAAAATTTTCTTCTCAAAATTTTTCTCTTTTTCTCAAGAAATTATTTTATTTTATTTTGTTAATACCCAAACCACTTTATTATCTATGAGTTTTGACATAGATTTCAAAATTATTTATTTTATTTTGTGATTAACATACATGAAACCTTCCTTCCTTTTCTGTGGGTTTAAAATTAAAAAAGGATCTTGTTTTTAAGAACTTTCTAAAACAACATGATTTTGAAATAAAACCCATTTATTTCATTCTCCATGGGTTATTTATGAATTTTTTTATTATGATATATGTGGATCACATTAATTAATATATATTAAGGGTGTTCTATTATAGTAATCCAATTCATTGGTTAAATAATTTAATATCTAGAGATGACATGTTTTATGATACCTTGGCGAATAACCTTGGTAATTTTTATGACACCTCAATGACAAACCTTAGTAATATGCTTATGAATATTTAAAGTAAATATTGTAGCCACATTTATAAGTTATGTTTCATGTTCATATTATTATGATATTCCTCTTTCTCATGCCTTTATGTATTTCATCAAGTTCTTATTGATATTCCTCATGATCACAAGTAAACCATTTCCCTTATTTTCATTTACTGGGCCTTCTGATCACCCTTTCCTTTGATGTATGTCCCCAGGTTATGAGATTTAGTAATTAAACTTAGGATGAACCTATGATGAATCTTTTCAAGTGTATTAGAATAATTTTTTCATGTTTTCATTTATTATTTACCTTATTTCCAAGAAACTAAACATTAAAAGATCCTCTATTTTTAAAATGCAATGAAAAGTTATGTAATAAAAAGGTGGGATGCTATAGTTGGTATAAAAGAATGATTTAGTTATTTGTGTAAATTAGGATTTGGAAATTTAAGGAATAACTCCAGAGAAAAGTTTACATATAGGAAAATTTCATGGTATTTTGGTGAAATATTAAGTAAGTGGTTTCTAAGTAAAGAAATCCCCATCTAGATACAAACAAGTGGATGTGGCTCTGGTACAGATGTATATAGGGCTAAAACTAGAATACACCACTTTAAGATAAAATTAATCAAGAACTAGTGCACAACAAAGAGCCTTGCTGCACTCATGATTTTACACTCCTAGGGTATATTTTTGGTTAATAACAAGCTTTTTATGAACCATTATGAAGGATTTATAGAAAATTTAGTTGTTGTTAATGAATAATATTTAAGAATGATGTTATATGACATAAAAGTTTTCTTGTAACTATAATATTATTAAATGAAACATATTTCTCACTAAGATTTTATTATAATAGAAAATTGTGGGAAATATGAGAAACCACATAAATGGTGAGCTCAATAAACCTTGTACTGACGGCCTTTCGATGAATTTCAGAATGGAAACCTTTATGAGAATGATAAATAAACTGACTTGAGTTATGAGAAATAACTTGAATCAATCTGAGAGCCCAGATTCACCAGTAAGGGAACAACTTTCCATTGAGTTATTTATACACCAACGACCACAATCTTTTAGTGGATCTACTAAACCATTGATTGATGAACAATGTATAAGATCTATCTAAAATATATTTTCTGTACTATATTGTTAAGATTAAGAGAAATTCACCCTGGATGTTTACAGCTTAGAGGGAGAAGCTTATCAGCGGTGTAAACTAGTTAAAAACACAAATCCAAGAGGGGATATTGAAGCTATGGATTGGTACAAGTTTTTGAGAACCGTTTACAAAAAAAATTTCCCCTGTTAAATATGAATGAAAATGAAAAGGGAATTGAAAATATATGAATAGAGAATTTCCCTATCATTTAGAAATACATTGACATATTTCCTGTAGAGTTACCTGGACTTACCCTAGAAAGAGAGGTAGAGTTATCCATTGAACTCATGCCTGGTTCCAAGCCGATTTCAAATACCCCATATAGGATGGATAATGTGGAGATGGATAAATTAAAGAAGCAACTCCAAAATCTTTTGGAGTAGGGGTTTATCCATCCAAGTGTGTCTCCTTGGGGAGAAACTATTCCCCTTGTGAAGAAGAAGGATGGATCAATGTGGTTATTCATTAATTATAGAGAACAAAATGAGATCACATTGAAGAATAAGTACCGTATTCCAAGAATTGATGATTTATTTGACTTGCTTTGTGGGAATAAATTCTTCTCCAAGATTGATCTTTGAAATAGTTATCATTAATTGAGTGTGAAGAAATAATATATTCCAAAGACCTCATTCTGATCAAGATATAGGCATTATGAGTTCATTGTTATGCCCTTCATCTTAGCTAATGCTCCTGATATTTTTATGGATTTTATGAACAGAGTCTTTAAGGACTACCTTGATAAATTTTTGGTAGTTTTTGTTGATGATATCATGATATATTCTAAAATTCATGAGGAGAATTATGATCATATAAGGGTTTTATTGAAAACTATAAGGAAGGAGATGCTCTTTGGAAAGTTTAGAAAATGTGAATTTTAGTTACAATAAGTTTCTTTCTTAGGGAAAATTATAACCAATGAAGAAATATTAGTTGACTCTGCAAATAATGAGTTTGTGGAGGAGTGGCCTCATCCTATAATAGTAACTGATATTCATAGTTTCTTTGGTTTAGATAGATATGATAAGAGGTTTGTGAAAAACTTTTCATGAATTTTTAATCCACTAACCAAGTTAACTTGAAAAGGGGTCAAGTTCATCTGGACAAAGGAGTGTGAAGAAAGTTTCCAAGATCTAAAGAAGATATTAGTTACTTCACCCTTGTTAACTCTACCCTCTATCGAATAAGGATTCGTTATTTTTAGTGATGCATATCTAGAAGGTATTGGGTGTATCCTCATGAAAAATGACAAGACGATTGATTATGCATCTCGATAGTTGAAGCCTCATGAGAAGAACTATCCTACACACGACCTAGAGCTAGCTGTGGTTGTTTTTACTCTGAAGATATAGAGGAACTATTTTTATGGGGAGATATGTGATATATATACAGAAAATTAATGTTTGAAGTATATTTTCATGCAAAAGGAATTGAACATGAGACATAGGATATGGTTGAAACTTATTAAATACTATGATTATTAAATTCATTATCATATTGGAAGAGAAAACAAAGTCACTGATACATTAAGTAGGAAATAACCTGTTGTGCTAGTAATGATGAGGATTCAAAGAGATCCTTTGATCAAATACCTAGTAAAATTAGACATGAGAATCGTAATTGAAGGGACATTATCAAACCTATCCCAAATTATTTCTCAACCACCATTACTTGAGAATATAAAGAAATATCAAAGGGAAGATCATTTGTTATAGAAGAAGATAGAGATTGTGAAGAATGGGAAGTTTCCGGAGTTCAATATTGATAAAAAAGGTGTTATGAAATTTCATACAAGACTGTGTGTTCTATCTATTTTGGAAATAAAGAAGGAGATGATGGATGAAAATAATTGATATAATTTCTCTATACATCCTAGAAGTACTAAAATTCATAGGGGCCTTCATGATCATTATTGGTGGGATAACATGAAAAGGGAGATTTCTTACTACACTACAAGGTGCCTGGTGTGTCAACAAGTGAAGGTAGAGAGACAAACTCCTAAAAGGGTATTACAACCACTACCCATACCAGCATGGAAGTGGGACAATATCACTATGGACTTTGTCACTGGTATCCTAAGAACTTCTAAAGGAAATAATGAAATATGGGTTATAGTGAACTATATCAACAAGATTACCCCTTTTATCTCTATTCGAGAAGATTTATCTCTTGACCAACTCACCAAGATATACATAAAGGAAGTAGTAAGGATGCATGTAGTTCCACTTTTTATTGTATATAATCATAATCCAAGGTTCACATAAAAATTATGAAGAAGTATTCAAAATGATCTGAGTACCAAATTGAATTTTAGTACGACCTATCACCATTAAAATGATGGACAATCAGAAATAACTATTTATCCACTTGAGGACATGCTGATAATATGATTGATGGAATTTAATGGTGGATAGGATCAACATATCCCATTAGTTGAGTTCTCATACAACAACAGCTTCTACTCAAGAATTCAAATGGAACCTTATGAAGCTCTATATGGGAAGTTATTTATAACTCCTACTTGTTGGGATGAAGTTGGTTAGAGAAATCTTCTTGGTCTTGATCTTGTGCAAGAGATGACATAGAAGGTTCATGCCATCCAAAAACACATAAAGGATTCTTAGAATCGGCAGAAGAACGATGTTGAAAACCATTGAAGGGACTTGGAGTTTGATGTTGGTAACAAATTCTTCCTTTGAATTTCATATTGGAAGAGAGTCATGTGGTTTGGGAATAAAGGGAAGCTCAACCCCAGGTAAATTGGCCCCTATGAAATCCTTGATCGCATAAGAGTAGTGGCCTATCGGCTTGTACTTCCTCCAAATCTAGCTCAAGTTCATGAAATTTTCCATGTATCTATCTTAAGGAAGAACATAACTGACCCTTTAATGTATTGAATCTGAATGTGGTACAACTGAAACATTACCTCTCTTATGAGGAGCAACCGATGAAGATGTTGGACCATAGAGACAAGGTTTTATGCAACAAGACTACCACCTCATTAAAGTGTTGTGGAGGAACCATAAATATGAAGAATCCATGTGGGAATGAGAGGAAACAATGAGGCAGAAGTACCCACACCTTTTATCTTCTGATTTCACAAGTTTAAATTTTGAGGATGAAATTTCTTAAGGGGAAAAGAATGTAAGGACCCAAACTTTTCTAATGATAATTGTTTCTTGAAAATGTGTGTCATATTATTTTGTACTCAACGAAACTATATACCTTTAATAATGAAGAGGGTATAATTGAAATATGACCATTAGGTTTCAACCTCTATATGACCATTGGTCAATATGACTGTTGGAAATAACACTCTTAATAATAATTCTAATTTTATAATTAGTGTCATAAATAGAAATGATAATGGTTAATTAATGTACAAAGAAGAGTTGATGGCCTCATCTAGTAGAATCGTGCCGTACGAAGCCCATTTTTCAGAGCTTGGGAAGTTGGTAGCTTCACTGGTCTTCTCTCTTGACCAAGTCCAAGATGAGATTCAACATGTTAAGATTGAATGAAATCTTCTACGGGAAAATCTCAAGTTAGTGGATATTACCACTCAAGCAATTTTAGCCGAGCCGCCCTATGAGTCTATCACTATCGCACAACTCACCCTTAGGTCGTATGTGGGTGTTATAAGTGGTTATGTTTCAAGGACTTAGTTAATTAATGTATAATCCCCTTTTATAAATAAAATTGTTATTTCATCATTTTCTTTTTAAGAATAGTTTTTCTTAAAAATTGAGATGGAATTTGATAAATTGATTTTTTTGGGCAGAAATTGTATTTTTTCAAAGAGATATAAATTATTATATTAAACTAAGGTTTTATTAATAATATTTATTATAATTAAATATTGTTATAAAACACTCATTTTTAATTATAAATGATAATATAAATTTATTTTTTTCAAGTATCGAAAATTTTACTATGCATGTCACTATGCATTTTCTATCCCCTATTATTTTTAATAAATAAGTATTTTTATAGTTAAAAGTAAAATTTATCATATTTATAGAATTATTATAATAAAAAAATATTTATTTTTTAAATCATAACGTCGATATTAGGTTAGGGTGAATTTATGATAATTTTATAAAATAATTTATTTTTTTCGTGAAAAGTAAAAAATACACTTTTGAGTTTTTTGATATGTTTAATGAAATCATAATGATGTAATAATTTATATAAAATTATATTCATCTATTTTGGATTAAAATATGATAATAGGTTTCTCATATGGACAATACCATGGGAAAGCCCATTGTTTTGCAAATACAACTATTGAGGTGCTCAAGGAAATTAATAAAAAACTCCCTCACTTTTGTTATAAATAACCACTAATTTCTTCATTTACTTTCATTTAAAATTAATCCTCCATGAATATATGATAGTATTAACTCCCAAGGAGTCCTCCCAAGGTTTAATCCCAAGGTGTCCTCAAGCCCCCAAGGTCCCGATCTTTGAGTTTTAGGAGTCACTCTTCAAGGTAAGGGAAATCTCAACTTCTCTTTTCCTTTCAAGTTCCCTCTTTATGTGGTATGTATTTAAAATTTCTATACTATGTTCTTATATAAATTTTATTATATAACTTTACTATATCAATATTATTTTATGATTGTGATAAACTTTTCCCCTGTCTTTTTAATGTTTTCTAAAACCACGTCTCATACCCGTTATGCTGCAGAATTTTATTCCCAAAATTTTTCTTTTTTTCACAAGAAATTATTTTATTTTATTTTGTGAATACCCAAACCAATTTTTTCTATATGTTTATTCACATATATGTAAAAATTATCTATTTTATTCTGGTATTAATATACATGAAACCCACCTTCCTTTTCCGTGGGTTTAAAATGAAAACAAGATATTGTTTTTAAGCACTTTCTAAAACAACATTATTTTGATATGAAATCCATTTTTTTATTCTCCATGGGTTATTTATGAAATGGTTTATTATGATCTAGGTGTCTAAAATTAATTAATACATATGAAGGGTTATCCTTGATAGCACTCTAATGCATTGGGTAAAGAATTTAATCTCTAGAGATGACATGTTTTATGATACCTTGGTGAATAACCTTGGTAATTTTTATAAAACCTCAGTGAAAAAACTTGGTGGTATGTTTATGAATTTCTAAATTAAATGGTTTATCCATATTTACAAGTTATAATTCATGTTTATATTATTATTATATGCCTATTTCTCATGACTTTATATATTTCATCAAGTTATTATTAATATTCCTCAAGATCACAAGCAAACTGTTTCCCTTGTTTTCCCTTACTAGGCCTTCTACTCACCCTTTACTTTGATGCATGTCCCCATTTTATGAGATGTAGTAATTTAACATAGTATTAACCTATTATTAATCCTTTAAAGTGTATTAGAATAATTTTTTCATGTATTATGTACCTTATTTCCAAGACACTACACTTTAAAAGATACTATATTTGTAAAATTTAATGAAAAGTTATGTAATAAAAAATCCATATTCCATATGAGTACTAGTAGAGGTTATAAGGTTGGTTTATAAGGGTTGGATCATTTGGGGGTCGAAATTTTTTATTTTGATAATGAATAATGGAGACCTCATTATTGAATTTGGATAAACGAGACAAGGGTTATCGAAGTGTGGGTGGATTCTTTTATTATGAAGGTGACACCCGACATGAGCGTGGTCACATAGTGGGTCTTGTTTGTATGTATGGTTAGGTTTTTGGGTGATATTTTGAGAATACCTTGAGTTCAATTAGGCAGATGGACCAGAGGATATGGTCAGGTGAGTAAGCGAGCGTTTGGGATAGGCTTTAGTGATGTTTGTCTCATGTGATCTGAAGTTGATTTTACTGTATAGTCATAGGAAAGTGAAATACCTAGAGGGATATGAGGAGGACTAGATGCGGGAATGTGATGGGAAGGAATGATACCGTTTGGGGTTTGTAAAATAGTGGATCAGAAGCAATAGCCTATCATTTTCTATAAAATTAGTGGGAAGTTCTGGTTATGTGAGAGACCATTTGGTTCTGGATTGGTGTGGTGGTTCTTTGTGTTTCCGTTGCAAATCACCAGAGTCTTGCTGGAAGAAACTGAGTGGTATGGATATGTTAGGGTCAAAGGAAACATTGATTCATGACTTCTTAGTAGATATTCATGAAGTATTGGTGAGTTTGGTTGGTAACCCCACCTGAGTGGTGGAAGCCAGGTGTTAATGAGACATTATGAGTAGAAAATCTAGAGACTTTCGACAGGTCATGGTGTCCCTATAGTGGGATGTGACAACGATGATGGATAGTTTTTGGTGGTGTTCCTCAAAAAATTCTTATCATACTTATATCTAGAGATAATCATGCCCAACATCTTGACATCATTTGGGGTACGCTGATAAATCTTTTGTTTTACACATGGTGACTTAGATGTGTTTAGGTTTGAGGTGAGACATCTTAGAAGTCATGCTCATGGATCAGTGTATGTGGATCTAGATAGTGGTATATACACCATCAACCATTTATGGGTGAGGTCCTTAGGATAGAAATGGGTGTTGAAAAATGTCATGGGTTTCATCCTTGAAATCCGGTAATGGGTATCAGGTGATGTTGTTTTTTTATTATGGGAAAATATTAATGACTATGTAAAATTTTTGGGGTTCATCCTATGATCGAATAATGAGATTTGGTGATTGGAATTTCTTGGGAAAGTAGTGATAACTACACTCCTAATGTGGGGAGTGATATGTCAGTCCTGGGTGTGTGGAGAAGAGTGTGGAGTTGATGTGGTGGCATCAGGATGCCAATGAGAAACCTGTGAGGTGCATATTAAGTTTCTCAGAAAAGGCTAGGTGGCCCTTGTATGTGGTGGTTGAATGAGCCAAGCATTGGATTAAGCTTAGGGTGGCACCAAATGGAATTCAAGATACCTATGTTAAATTCATTAAAGGGTGTGATAAGACATGATAGTGGTTCATAGAAAGGGAGGTTGGGTTATAGAACCTCATCAAAGGATGAGCATGGACTTTGGTAGGTGTGTTTGGGTGACCATGGAGTTTCCTTTGGCGTGGAGGATTATTTTTCAAGTAATTAGTGGCATGCCAATAGTAGAGTTAATCATTTCCAGGATGATCCAGAACAGGGGAATTTCGACTCAGTTAGGATAAAGGGATGAATGTGGTAAGTTGTAAACCACCTTTATGGGGTGTCTTGGAGTGAAAAATAAATTTCGAAGTTTGGAAATGGGTATTGAGTAAGAACATAATTGTCTCTAGTCAATATATGGATGGTGGAAGTTCTTGTGTTAGGAATGTTGATGGGTGCGGTAGAGCACAATGATGAATTGGAGAGTAATGGATGCTTTGACAGTGGAGTTTTACTGAAAGTTAGGGAATGACACTTGTAGGTGCATTAGATGATAGTGATATGCCTTAAGCGAGAAGACTCTAAGGGTAGATGAAGGGGTGGCGTGTTAATAGTGGAATATGGGTTTTTGGGACAAGCTAGTTGGGGGTGGTCTGACATGATATGGTAAAATTAATATATGAGATAAGTTAAGACCCACCTTTTGTTTTATATTCTTATTGTAAAGTACATTTCAAAGATGAGGGAAAACTTGAAGGAGGTCAAGTTGTCCTTAGTTGGAAAATGGGTGGTGGATGCATGTCCAATAAAGGTGGTTTTGATAGAAAGGATGGATAACCATGTAGGATGGTGTTCTTATGGATGTTGGGGCACGATGAGTTGAGAAACAAAACAATTATGTTGTGAAATTTGACTTGAGGTTTTGGAAGCCTTTTTACATGGTGGAGGTGCCAACCACCAGAAGATGGTGGTGGAAAAATAAAGTATGTGGTGGGGAGAACCATAGCGGGAAAGTGGTAGGTTGATGACATGACCAGTGTTAGGGGTGGATGGAATTAGGTAAGAACCATCTTGGTGTTTCAGTTTTGGTGACGAGCATTGGCTTGGGTTTTGACCAAATGAGAACCTTGAGATGAAGGTCATGATTGGATTGTTATTCAGACATTTGAATATGGAGTGAGGCTGTTGGGACTCTATTTTTGGACCAATGTAGGCTAAGAAATGTGGTTGGGAAAATGTGTGTTTCTCATCAGGAGATGTTGATTTTGGGGCACCATTAGAGTTTTGAAGGTAGTGTAGATGGCGCCAAGTGATTTGGGACATGAGTTGCAAAGGCGATCGAGCCGATGGGGTGCCGATTGGATCTTCTATGATTATATGATGATATGTATGATGTTTCCTTATGATGTGAATTATTAAAGGTTTCCTAGGATTCCCTATTTAGTTCTTGGGGTTGATGTTTGGTTTGAGGTTGATGCATCCTTTGAGGAGCATCTAGTTCTTCTGCAGATCGCAGTGAGAATGTTTTGCAAGGTCAGGTTGTACCTTCGGTCCGATTATTATGGATGTATGGTAACTTTCAAGAAGGGACCTAGAATAGGTAGACATATATGTGGGCCTAGTTTCCAAATCCCTTTTCTTCATAAGCTAAGAGATTCTTAGGAGTGCGACTCGAGGATGATCCATTATAAGGTGGAGAGGTTGTAAGATCTTGGATTTTATAGAGTCATGTTCTTATTTAAAATTTGGTTTTAATCCATTAAAATTGGCTAATTAAATGTTTACTAGGTGTATAAGTATTCTTGAAGGTGTTACAGGGGGTTGGGACACAAAATAAAGGGGAAATCAGGCCATCCAATGCATGTTTCATAGTTGGTGCATGGTTAGAGTAAACCATGGAAGGGGGAAAGAAAAATTGTGCAACATTGGGAAAAGGAATTTCACACAGTTGGCATATGATTTTTCAAACTGTGCATGATCCCTAGGTAACCGTGTGAATTAGACCCCTCTTGGATTGAGTCTAGCACACAGTTGGCACAGGGTTTGGAAAACCGTGCGACCAAACCATGTGCCTCATTAAAAGTGGTATTTTACCAATTTAACCCTTAGTATTTTAAGGTTTTTCACATTATTTATTCTCCCATTTATCCTATAACAGATCTAGTGATGAATAATTTCTACCAATACTTCGCAAGGGTCAATCTCCTTCAATTCTAGGCTATTTGGGGTGTCGTTGGGTGTGAATTGAAGCTCTGGGTGAGTCTAACAATTCTATTTCTTCTCTTTTTTGGATTAGGACTTGTTTTTTTGTTCTTATTCTTACAAATCCCTAAAAATATATTTTTCAAATGGATCATAGGTTGGGGATTCAAAGGGTTCTTGAATCTGGATCTAAGGCTAAGTTTAATCTATCATTTGTCTATGGATTCAAGATAGGTGGTCTACAAGTTATATCCCATGGTCTTGTTTTTAATTTGTGAATATGTGGTTATGATTTTTATTCCATATTGATGTGTATTTGATTCCTCTAGTAAAAATTGGTAAAATTATTGATTAAATGATGATTTAGACTCATCAGATCTCATTGGGATGCATTGAGATTTATTAGATTGATTTAGGGCCACCCATGGGGTGCACCAAAATTCCCAAACATGGAAAATTATAATGTTAAGAATAGATTTAATTTGTGTTGAAATAGATCCCATGAAAAATATATTGATATGTTGGGTTGAGTTATTAATATACACTCATGGTAGTTGCGTTTAGTTGTTGGTAATAGCATAAGGTATTGTTTGGCATGATGTGAAAAAGGGTTATATGTATTAATGTGAATGTGTCAAATGGATTATGAATTTGTAATGGAAATACATAAATGGTTTAAGTCATATGAATTGATGAATGTGTAAATGGGTTAATACATGTTAATTGATGAATATGTTAAATGGGAATGTCAAGTATGCTAAATGGGTTAAGACATAAAAAGGGAAATTGGTTAAATGTAATATTCTAAGTAAATAGTAATTGTGCTAATGGATTAAGACTTTATGATGATTAGCACGTTGAATGAAATGTGAATTGTAAATTTTATACATATTTGTTTTGAATGGTTTTTTATGGTATATGTGGTAAATGGATAAATAAGCATGTGCACATGGATAAATGGTGTGGGATAAAGTAATGAGGCTCCTCCCATGGGTCGGGTTAGATTTGGGATCTAAACCCAACCCCTAAAATTCATGGGTTAGGGAGTTGGACTGAGGCTCTAGGCCCCAAACAGTTTCATTGGATGAAACTACCTAGACTGATGCTCTAAGGTAAGTGTGAAGAAAATTTTGGTTTACCTTGTCAATTATTTCAGACTTACATGAACTATCTATTTATACTAGATATTTTGTAGACACCGTTGGTGCTAGCCTATTGATTTGTACTCATACCTTACTTAGGCCGCCATTGGATACCCAAGAATATTTCATGGTCGTAGGTCAGGACAAGGGTAAAGTCCCTATGATAGGGAGTTGAGTTGGGATTGAGATGTGAATAGCTGAGGATCTAGACTTGGAGTCAGAACCTGTTTGGGGGATTCAGTTGTTGGTATTTATTTTTAGTTTTCCTTCACTTATAGAACTATTAGTATGACATAACATATTTATTGTTAGATGTGGTTGTACCCTGTATGGGAAATGGTTACTAATGAATGTTTCTGGTTTATTGTTTATTGTTCCTTTATTTCTCATGTTATCTACTGTAGATTACTCTGGTAAAGAGGGTATAGTCTCCCCACGTGATCTATTATACCCTCACTTCTAGTTGGAAACCTCTAGAGTATAGTGAGGAATTCTTGAGGTCATGTGTCAACCTGGATCAGGGCACCAGTTTAGTGGATTCCAGGCCAGGGATGTTACATTATGATTCCAGATTTGGAATGTCATTCTGAGTTACTATTTCCTAAATAGATGGGTTATATGCCTCATGTAATAAATTATAAAATGATGGATCTAGAACCAAAAAATTTGAATTGTCTACCAAATTCTGTTCACCATGTTGATACCAACAAATATAATATTTTAGAAAACCAAAACACAGTAGATGGATTCCAACATTGTCAAATGTTTCTAATATCCTAAGATCACATTTCTTGCATGGAAATTTAATTATTCCTTAAAAAAATTATGAATTTGATGATGAAAATTATATAAATTTTTAAACACCCTCAATGTAAATAGGATTTATACTAGAACCATTGGGATTTTTTTGATGATTTATCCAATCACAATCATGTAATAGAAACTGGTGTCTACTTCCTGAGTCTATAGTTATCTAAAAAAACAACATAAATACAAATAATTATTACTCATTATGACTAATTTCTAATTATTATTATATTTTAACACCTTGTAATATTCTATGGAATATGATCAGAGTGAGGCACTGAGTTAGCACTTGATTCCAGGGCTCGCAGAGGATTGACAGAGATAAAATAAAAATATTTAATATATTATATCACACACACATGCTATTTTATGAAAATAATGTATTATCTCTCGAATAATATTTCATATGGGAAATTTGAGACCACATTTAGATTCGGGATATGGGGTTTACCCTAGGCATGATATAACATTTGTGTGCGTCAGGTGTTTTGTTACATTGCACTTGAGGGTAATTCATTTGTGCGCATCAAGTGTCTGTATGGGGTTTACCCTAGATGTAATATATCATTTGTGCACATTAGGAGTTTGATAACATCACATGAAATGGCAATTCATTTAATATTTTCATTATATTTTTTTTACAAATAATTGAATTATCTATATAATAGTGTATCATATCATAAATCTAAGCCCACCATTAGGTCGGGATGTAGGGTTTACCCTAGGTACGACATAACATTTGTGTGAATGTGGTTTTTGGTAACATCTCACATAAGGGTTAACTTTTTAATATTTTATTAATATTATGTATATATTAAAACATTTATAAAAATTATTAATACCAATTATTTTAATTAATATAACATTTATATGAATTATTATGAATTTCTAATAGTTTTTATTATTTTTTATATATTTATACAAATTGATAATAATAATTTTCAATTAACACTAATATTTACTATTTATTAATAATATTGACTAATTAATTATCAATTTTTATAAATTATTTAATATTTTTCACTAATTATTTAAATTATTACTATATTTTTAATAATTACTAATTTTTGAAAATTTTAAATTACAATTAGTATATTTTATATTTTTTACAAGGTCGTATTTTTTTAGTAATAATTATTAGCTAAGTTTTTAATAAATATTAATTATTTTTAATTGTTTTTTCCCTTAAAATTTTTTATAACAATTTTTTGTAATTTTTTTTATAAATAATGTTTCGTTCAAAAGATTTATTTAAATTAATTTTCTCATCATTTTTATAATACACTCATTTCTTATTTATTTCATACGTTATATATATTATATGCTTTCTTAATCAAATATATTTACATCAAATTTATTTTTACAAATTTTTATAAATAGTTAAACATATAAAATCTATATAAACATATATATATCAAAAACCTTATATGTTTTGAAAACGTTTATATATGTATATTCAAAACCATAATTAATTAGTTATATTAAATAAATTTAATTAAAAACATGGAAAAATAATATTAAAAACAGATGATAATAAAATAATATAATTTAGTTAAAAATATTAATATGAAATTAATTTAAGAATAAATTAATAGTAAATCATTAATAAAAAATGAAAATTGTAATTCATTATTCAAAAAATTAAAAAAAAAGAAAATACAAAAAACCAATAACATTTTTATATAAATTATTTTTAAATTTTAAACATAGCATTGACAACAACTATACAATTATTGTTAAATAAAAAAATTTCCTTTAAAACTAATACAATTATCTAATTCAAGTCATTCAAGACCTATATATTTGATCCAATTAACTTTAAAAAATTTTATGACTTCAAGTTTATCAACATTTCATTTTGAATAATTTTTTATCAAGTATGTTAACATAATATATAAAAATTAAAAAAATTAATCTAAAAAATATATCCTTATAATTTATCATTATACTAAAATAAATAATCAAAACAACTAGAATTATAATATATAAAATTTAATTAAAACTATAATATATCATATCCCTAAATAATTTCTATAATAAACATATTTCTAATAATAACATAAAATAATATACCTGGAGTAACCTAAAATACCAAAAAGAAAAATCTATTAAATATAAATTTAAATAATGAGTAAAATACCTCAAATCAGTTGGAATAACTTGTGCATACCCGATAAACATTCAAATAGGGAATAATAAATTTATAGTAAACCTAAATACCAAGTAAAATATAAAAATCGGGTAAAATTATTAACCTAGGGTTTGACCAAACTAAATCATTTAAGAATAAATGAAAAAATCACATAAATAATTGAAATATAAGGTAACAAGAGTCCGTACAAAGATGTTTTAGGGTGGTGGATACTTGATCCATGAATTCATATCTCATCTGATAGATTGCAGAATTGTTTCACAGATCACTCCTCTCAAAATAACAAAATGGAATGGTATATCTAAAAAGAGGAATCATATCTTTTTATATACGGTTCAATCTATGATGATTCTATGTAAAATTCTTATTTCATTTTGGGGTTATTCTTTGTATACTATTTCATTCTTACTATACCATGTTCCATATAAAGTAATCACAAAGATACCATATGATATATGGTATGGGAAATGACCCAGGTTGTCTTATGTGAATATTTGGGGATGTGAAGCATTCATGTGATGATTGTATTATAATAATATTGATTTCAAATCTAATAAATACTTATTTGTTGGTTATCCCAAAGTAATTGTAGGATATTAATTTTATAAAACTATTGAAAAAAGTGTTTATAGCCCTATGAGGTGTTTTCCTTGAGAAGGAACACATGAGTCGAGGTGTTAGTGGGAGAAAAATTAAACTTAGAGAATTTAAGGGACAACAAAATGGATGTGTTACTAAGATAGAGGTTGATCTGGTTCCATAAAGAGTTATGGAAGAACTGAATTAAGTTACATAAGTACCTCAAAGTCCTGGTAGGATTCATTGGGAACCCAAGTGATATGGATTTCGTATGGCTAATGATAGTGGAGAAACATTTATAGGTGATGAAAATAAGTACTTGAGAGTCTATTGAGAGTTTTAATCCTAATAAATGGTTAAAAGTCATGGAATATAAGATGAAATCCATACAGATTAACCATGTTTGTAACTTGGTGGATACACCTGAAGGGGTGATACTCATAGGGTGCAAGTGGGGTTTCCATAAGAAAAATGAAATGGATGGCAGAGTTTATACCTATAAAGAATTCATGGTGAAAAAGGGTTACAAACAAGTTCATGGTATTGACTATAAATGGAACTTTTCACCTTTTGTAATGATAAATTGCATTCATATTTTTATAGCGATAAATTATCATTATGATTATGAGATATATCAGATGGATGTCAAAACCTCATTCCTTAATGATAATTTATCCGAGGATGTGTATATGATAAAACCTTAGGGGTTTGAAGTTATAAATGAGAATTATAAGGTTCTCAAATTATAATGGTCCATTTATAGACTAAAATAAAATTCTAAAAGTTAGAATATCTGGTTTAATGATGCAATCAAAGAGTTTGGTTTCATCAAGAACGCAGATGATTCCTATACATACAAGCAGCATAGTGGGAGTATAATAGTGTTTCTGATACTTTATTTATATGACACAATTATTATTGTAAATGATTTCCCAACACTTCACTCTATGAATATGTGGCTGGGTAAAAGTTTCTCAATTAAATACATGGGTGAAGCAGCTTACATACTCAGTATGAGGATCTATAGAGATAGATTTAAGAAGTTTCTTTGATTGAGTTAGAAAACTTGTATTGGTAAAGTACTAAAGTGTTTTAGCATGGGGAAATACTTGAAGGGATATTTACCAATGTTTCATGACATGAATCTTAGTAAGATTTAGGATCCTTATAAAGAGTTAAAAAGGATTAAATGATTCTTTATGTATCCTCTATATAATCTATCATATATTCCATGTTGTGTACTTGACCTGATGTCTCATATGCTTTGAGGAAAAAATTAGATACCGATATGATCCTAGTGAGAGTAATTAGATTTTTATAAATAATATCCTTATTTAATTAATAAGGACTAACTATATATTCTTTGTCTTTGGAGGATAAGATGAGCTTTGTGTAAAGGGCCACACAGATGCAAGTTTCCAATCGAAAAATGACGATATGAAATCTCAATATGGATTCATGTTTTTCCAAAATAGTGGAGAAGTTAGTTGGAAGTGTTTCAAACAAGAAACTATATAATAGTTGGAAATATAGGTAGAATACATCACTACATCAGATTCTATGAAGGAAGCTATTTGGATCAAGAAGTTCATTTCTGAACTTGGAGTGGTTCCTAGCACCAAGGGAGAAATTGAGCTATATTGTGACTATAATGGTAATGTTTATCAGTCTAAGTAAACTTATTATCATCAAAGTACCAAAAATATCCTTCACAAATACTATCTAATATGTGAGATAACTAAGATGGGAAATATAAAGATCATTTTGGTGTCTACTTAGGAGAATGTAGTAGACCCATTGATGAAACCATTACCTCAATAACATGAGAGTCATGCAGAATATCTGGGTGTAAGAAACATGAGAGACTATTTGTAATGGAATTAAATATATTATGATATTATAATAAAGACAGTACCCAATTATCATTCATTTATGTGTTTTGAAATTAATTCTACATGAACGGTCTAATGATAATATCTTCTACAAAGTGAAACTTTGAGTTGTCCCTAATCGAAGATTATTACAAAGTATTATGGGTTGTAATGATATGTTAAGGTTATATTAAATATATTATTTTAATAATTATAAATAGTTTTATTTTATTTATAAATAATGAATTTATAAGGTATTAAGTAGAGATTTATTACTTGTATTAATCCACTAAAGTATATCTCATGGAATGTCATACATTCATTGATATACTTAGGGGTTTATACTTATTATCAATCTTTTTTACCCAAGGTTTTAAAGATACCTAGAATTAGAACCTTTATACTTTGATACCCTAATTACACAAGTCAATATGTCGACTTAGATAATATAGGGGTGGTTGGGTATGTTGCTGATCATGTCTTCAGTTGGAGTATAACAGATGAGATTTTTCCACTTGTATTAAAAGTTAAATACATTTAGCCCATGATTAAATTAGACTAAGTAAATGCATGCAAATTCTTATTTGTTACACATATTATGTGTTCAATTACTTTGATAAGTGGAATGTGATGTACTTGTAAGATAAATAAATGACATGTGATGTATTAATCAACTTAGCTGGTCTTTTTTAGAGAATAAAGAAATGATGAGAGGCCAATACTAGATTGATATATTCTATTTCTAGTGGTCGCTCAATGTCATGTAAAAATGGATTATATAGGTATAAATATAATTTAAATGATACATATTTTTGTGGACATGTTCATATAAATATATAAGTATGTTTTATGGAGAACACATCAGACACCTTAGTTGCTTGAGTAGCACCGTCACTTTTCTAGAGGCCGCTCTTTACTTATATTTATGAAATAGGGATTTCATAGATGCTGTCAATGTTTCTAATGACCAAAAGGTCAAACAATTAGTCCCTTGGATAAGGATAATTTTTTTGACAAATCATTAGTTCAAAATGAATAGTGCTTGATAAAACTATATCCAAAAGAGTTTGGATGGATTCACAAAGAGTTATGAAGTTTTTCATAAAGTCCTCATGGGATTTTAGTGCAAGTGGGATATTGTTGGATATCCAATAAAATTTAAATGCATGATATACATGCTCACATGAATATTATTCATGAAGTATATATATAAAATATGAAATTATATATATAGTTTACATTTAATACATGCATACGATGCATGAATTTTTCTATGCATTCGATGCATGAATATAATATAAATATATATGATATATATATATATATATATATATATATATATATATATGATATATATATAATTCATTTCACCTCGAATTATTTTATTTTTTTTCAACCCAAAAGTTGGTTTGTTTATGGAATGCACATTCAATGAAAGAATTCAATGAATGAACACTAACATACTATAACGTTTGAGTTCTATGAGATGGCATCTGAGACATTATGATATAGATAATGCTATTTATTTCATGAAGATCATTGAGGAATGATATATAATAGGATGATATCCTATCCCTTGGTGAGTCCAATACTTGTGAGCCTCTTTTAAATCTCTCTTATTTCCGAAAGGTTGTTCATAATTTTCAATAATGGTTCTAGGACCCCTTCAACTCTTAGGTATATTTTTGATATGATCAAGGATCCATCATCCGGTGTATTCCCACATAGGATGAGTGATTTTGTACACTGATTATCATGACCTCATTCGAGAATTCTATTTTTAAGAGAATAATATGGATTCTTCTATTCATTATTTTTAGGAACTATTTTATGGTATTATTTACACATTGATATCTTGAAGATAGATCTCGTGTGTTTTGGGTTGCCTTCTACTACAAATGATCATTATATGATCATATGAAACACATCATTTAGATTATATATTATATTTAAATAATCATAATTATGTTATAAATATCATATATATTCATTAATTCCATCTTTATAAACATCTATGTGAGGAAGTGATGAAAACAAATTACATCTCTATGCGGATACGGTAGTCAGTACGTACGCACAAGCGATGCTTTAATTTTACATAAAATTGGAAAGAAGCTAAAAAAGGGTTGTTCCATAAACATAATAAAATTTTATTATATTTAAGATAATATGTTATCATATCATTATATTTATATAAGTTTTTATGGATGTGGAAGAAGAAATAAATATGAAAACACTCTGTTAAGAGTTATACCACATCTTTGACAACCTCCTTTGGATTACACCTTAATCCTTATAGGATTGATATTTTGGTGATACTAGGACCTATAGTATGTGGGGAGGTATCTTGGGAAGGTATTTGGATAGATATTAGTTGAGATAAATGGATCAAGTATTATGAATAAGAGATGAGAGGAGGTTCCCTTTTATAAGTGAGAGAAGTCACACACTTGTAATTATTCTAAAATTTAAAATAATATAAGGTATATTTCATGGTCAAGTGGCTAAAAATTGGATCAATTTAAAATTTGGTATGATATAGGGTCTAAATCCATTAAAACAATAGGATTTGAGAAGTTTTAAAGTTATTTTAACCCTTTGTTAACCCTTTTTAACCCTTACCATGGTAATGCGACACTTAGTCTTTAAGGGTCAATAATGCCATTCTAAAAGGGAAAGTGGATCATATGTGGAAATTTTTTGATATGATATACCATTACCAATTAAAATAAAAAACGATAATTTTTTTATTATTTTTAAAACAATTAATTAAATATTGTTTAACACAAAATATCCTTAAAGTCATTTTCAGAACTATTCACATAATTAGAATTTAAAAAAAATCAAGATTACAGTGAAGTTTGAAGTTGGATATTTAAAACATTATTTACATTTAATTTTGATCCATAAAAATCTAACAAGACTTTAAATTTTTCCAAACACATCATTTTTAGTATTTGAAAAATATTTACATGAAATTTTTATTTTCTTGCTCAAGCGCTGCATCGACAATGCGTCAGGGTTTTAAATAATTACACCAATTCCAAAAAATAAAAATAAATTAGTATCATAAAAATAAATGGTTCATATTAAAAATAACCATTTAGAACTATTTATAACATCTTTTTATTTTTATGAAAACATATTAGATATATTAAAATAAATAGAGTTATATTTTATACTTATTATTTATTTAAAATATTATAAGGGTCATTATCAATGAAAAATGGTAAAAAATTTCATATTTTAAAATATATAATTATTTTGGTTGAAAGAAACTAAAAAAAAGAAATAAATGAATTTTTTAAGAGATTTTGAGACCTTATCCCATAGTTTTAACCCTGATTAACCTATTTTACCCTTAATCGAGGTGATACATTTTTACCATGATTACTATTCATTATAAAAAAAATAACTTGAACTCATTAAATAATTTTAATTATGATTATTAAAAATATTTAATCCATTTTAAATGACTAAATTCCTATAATTTTTATAAATTAATTTTAATATATATTCTCAAAACACACAAAAATACATTTTTTAGAAAAATGCTCCCTTAAGCATAAAAATGATTTTATAGAAAATTATTTTACAATTTTGATTCCCATGGAATTAATTGTATTATTTTAAATAAAATGAGATTTATTTTTATTTTAAAACAAACCAAAACCAAATTTTACCTTGAAACTACTTAATTAAAATAAAAGAATCGAAAATAGTTTTTATTTAAATAAAAACATTACTAAATTTTTTAAAATGCCAGAACTAGATTTCTATGTTCAAAATTATATTTTTAAATTAATTATATTACTTATTAAATATATATTTTATCTATAAAAAAGTTTTACTAAAATTTCAAGTCATTATTATATCATGATAATTCTATAAAAGTGACAATATTTGTAAAATAATTATTTTTCATTATTCTCCAAAAAATCACTTTTTGTAGAAAAATCCTAAAAATTAACCCTATGATAATTTTGAAATAATTAATTAAATAATTAAGTTTATTTAATCTAATTAAATTTCTAAAAGTTCCATAAAATAATTTTAATGTCCACACACAAATGCATAAAAACCATTTTTACAAACATGTATTTTCGAAGCATAAAATGAATTTATTCTCATTTCTTACTTAGTAACACCATTACATGATTTCTAATTTATTTGATTGAATATATTATAAATAAATTTTGTAAAAATAATTAATCAATATTTATTAACTTAATTTACTAAGATAAAAATATACTACACATTTAAAAATAGTTTTATGAAAACTATGTCCTTTTACCATCAAATGATTTTATCTTCATTTCTAAAAAATTGATGATCAATATATGAATGATTATTAATTAGTTTACATTTATAAAAGATTCATTTTAAATAAATTTTATAATAAAAAATATAAATTTATCAGTTAAATGAAACATATCTAATATAAAGAAAACCAGATTTTAATGAAAAAAAACGATGACCCATTTAAAATTTAACCATTCTTAACCTTATATGTTTAAATTTTGGTTATTAAAAATTTAATAATTAATTACTAGTAATTAATAAATATATTTTTATTTTTAATTTTATTTACATATATTTCATAATGCGAATACTCTTATTCATACTCACTAATAAAACAACTAGGTTATAACAATTATATTTAAATAATAATATTTATATAGTATATCACCGTTCACTTAAGATTGGTATTGTATGTATCAAAAAATATCATACATAGTATTCATAAACTAAAATCATGGGGTGTTACATTTATTCATCACTATTTTAACTAAAAATATTCTTGAATTTTATGAGAATGAGATTTATATAAGAAACCATGACATAACTGAGCAGAACCTCATCATGGTTTCAAAAGTATAACTTTTAAAGGCTCCAAATGAAACAAATTCAACCATGAAATAAAATTGTGGTTCATATTGATATGGTTGAGACTTGGGATGATCCATGATGTGGTTTATCATAAAAAATGATATGATTTTATGTTTTATGAAGACAATTCTTTTTATGATTTTAAAAAACCTTCACTAGCATGGGTATGTAATGGGATTTTCATAAGAGTGTGTCTAAATATTGATTTTTTATAATTTATTTATTTATGAAATGTTCATAAATTTTTATCTCATATCTAAATATTCATAATATTTATCTACGTAGTTTTCTCACTACTTAATTTAATTCATGAACATAAAATTTTTATATTATAAATAAATGTATGTCATAGCTTAAAGTGTTAAACTACTTATTATAAATGTCATACCATTTATATTACATGATAGGTATGAAATAATATTTAGTTACATTTAACCGCGACTATAATCTTTTTTTGGGATATGAAATCAATAGTAAAATTTAGTTTTGATTTATGAATATTAGGTGTTAGGATTGTATTAGAATTAAGTTATATTATGGGTTCATAAGATCTATATAAAAAAATTAGGGTTGGATTCATATGATTATAAGCCTTTACAAGAAATGGTTTCATGAAAATTGTGTATGGGATGAATTTATATATGCATCAATATAATTGGATTTTATTTTTTGGTAAATAATATAAATCATGTGATGTATGAAGTTTTATACATCAATATTTTTTAAACATGTTAATTTAGTTGAAGCAATATGATATAAAAACTATTTTGTTGGAATCTTGCATATATAATTAAAATACATGAGATAAGATATTGAGATGTTAAAAACCCCTTAAAAATATTAAGTGTTAGATTCCTTCCAAAGAGAACACTTATCATGACCTCAATTATCCAAATGGTAGGTCATGCAAAAATTGGGTGCCCATGAATTATCTTGTGTAAGATAGGAAGAATATGGGTGACCCTAATGGGATTATTTGAATTGTATTTGACATGAATTTTGATATACCATTATCTAGGAGTCCCAAATAAGATTAGGTTCCCATAGGAATAGAGTTTGGATAATCTATAACAATAGTTACAAATAAGGAATACACCTTGGGGGTGGGGGTGAATTAGGGTATTGTAGATCATTAAAATTATTCCTTGATTTTGATCTTGTTCTCTCATTTATTAGGAACACCCTTATCTCCCTTACAAACACTCCCAAGCAGTGAAACTAGTAAAGAATCAATATAAGAATTTTAACTTGGTTCAACTAGAAAGGCTAATCCAAGGAAAATTCATGGAAATCTACCTATGCACCCAAGACACTAAGCACACCGCTTGATATGTAATTACAAAATAGAGCGGTCACATTAACCCTTAAAATTCAATATCCACACAATAATTTTGAAGAACTCACTGCTCATTTTTTACAATAAGGAACACACTTCTCCTTTCAGGATGGTCTTCTTCTCCACAAATGTATGATGATAAATTAAACCAAAAAATGGTGTATCACTTCAATATATAAATATGAGCTTCTAAAAAGAATAACCATTGGAATATTCTTCATCATTTTATTAAACCTTTCAATGAACGATCCTAGATACCACTCATTTCAGTTGTAGGACAAATTTAATCTACAAACCCTTATATTATTACTAAGATATCAATCTCTTTATCCCCTTACACATAAACTCTCTAATATATCTTTTTTCAAGAACTGTTGTGTATAATTTGTATATAATTCAACTAACCTATTTGATTTAAGGGATGAGATCAAATATTCCTTTTTTATTCTTCTAATATTTATCCAGGTGTCATCCATAATTTAATATAGTTATTAAGTTACTTTAAATTCATATAGAACCTCTTAAATCCTGAAATATAACTATGTTATAGAAAATATAGCTGAAAATCTAGGTTGTATAGAAACTTCTTGACCACATCATAGTATTTGTTCCTATAGTATATCCATCCTCTTATATGGATTCACCATGGCATGAATCTTTCTTCTATGTCATAGTTTGAGTAATCCATATGATATTTCAACATGGTACACTTAACTATGGTGTGGTCTCCTATATTTGACTATATACATAAATTTAAGACAAATAACTTCCCTCTCAACTGCTTGAAGTCATGGTAAAAAATCCTCCAATAATTCTCTATATCTTGACCTATTTTGGCATGTTCCATCATCCTAAGACATAGTCCCCTATAGTTTTAAGATGAATACATGATTTTTTATTTATCAAAGTTGTGTACTCCATGGTGAAAGACCCATTTGTAATGTGGATAGCTCCAATACAACACCTCTATAGCACAACATAATCTCCATGATGCAAGTACCCTTGAAACTCCAATGATACCAAAAATTGATTGGTTACACCTGAAATGTGGTCTCTCTTGCTACGAAGCAGGTCACAAACACTCCTCATGAATTTTTCTTCTACATTATTTGGAATAGTCACCTTCCTTATGCTATGTCCGGAATCAAACTTTTCCCATATTAGACATTCACATGGGTATGCTCTCCTTTATATACACAAACACTCCATGGCCTACCTATAAAACCCCTCAGGGATGACCTACCCGGTGGGTCACCATGCCACACATCATAGTGATTTGGTCTACTATGTCACTCTACGCCATGGTCTTTCCACCTACTAACCTATACCTCTATACAACCTTGTCTAAGGCCATCTTTAAGATTGGACGACTTCCTCCACAATGGATGGATACTCGAATGGAATTAGCCTCTATCTGGACAATTTTTCTTTTACTAAAACTCCTTTGCAGCGCAACCAAGATTGAAATGGTTTGGGAACTCTAAAAATTTCATAGAGATAACTCTACCCACCATATACCATGATGAAATATATGGTCCAATGGTGTGGTATCTATCCTCCATAATTTTTTTCTCTAACTCATTCCAACCTTCTTCAGCCTTCTACATTATTTTTCAAACATCCTCCAAATGTAATTTTCAATAAAAAAACCTATAAAAAACACCAAAATGTTTTTTTACAAATGTCTCACACTCTGGGTTTGTTGATAATACAAAAGAAAATTCAACACTTATTTTCATGAAAAAATTTATATTAGAAATATCTCACTATATAAAACTATTTCCTTCAAGGAGTGAATTAATGATTCACTATTCAAAAACTCTAAACTCATGTGAGATAAGATTGGTGTGAGATATAAGAGTTAGATTAAATAATACACGTGATCATATTTTAATTAACTTCATTCCCTTTAATCTTCGCTTCTAAATCTATTCCCCAAAATTAAGCATACAAACACCCCCCTTTATAGTAATTCCCCTTTGTCAATAGAAAAGAATATTTCATACACACCATGAACACTATGAAAATATTATCCCAATAAAAAATGAATATCCCCCCTTATTAATGAACTAAAAGAGAAATTCCTTTAATGTTCACAAAATAGAGTTAGAAATTCATGCATTTAATATAGAAGAGAAATCATACCTTACTCTAAATTTAAATTCCCATATGGGAGTGGGGTTTCCATATCCAAAACATTTATAGAGATGGATTCAATTAGAATTTAATAGACAAACAATGTCATTTGAAATCGACCTTGGGTAGTACCTTGGTCATGATGTCAACTACTTGAACTTGAGTAGACACATACTCCAATATCACAAGTTTTTTATAAACCCTTTCCTTTATGAAATGAAATTTAATTTCAATTTTCTTGGTTCTAAAATGAGGAATAAGTTTTTTGATAATATTTACAACACTCGAGTTATCACAATTGATAGGAATACAAGATAAAACTTTAACTCCAATATCTTTAAGTTGTTGTGTTATCCATATTAATTGGGTACAAGCTTAAGTGGCTTCTATATATTTAGCCTATGATGTGATCAAATAAATAAAATATTTATTCTTGATTAGACATGAAATAAAAGAGATACCAATATAGAAAATACCAAATAAAGTAGATTTTGTTTATCCACCAAACCTTCCCAGTCTTCATTAGTAAAGTCCATGAGTTTCTTCAATGATTTTCTATGATAAAATATCCTAAAGTCCACTATATGATTGATATATAAAAGAATTCATCTCACAACTTTCATATGACTTTTTTAGGAAAAATTTGATAATGGGCATCTTGACATGTAGAAAATATGATGTTTTTTTGAGTGGATATCAAGTATAGTAAACTACCAATGATTTTCCTATGAAGTGGAGTATAAATATCCATATCTTCATCATCCTTTGAAAACTTCACCCGGTCATCCTATAGAGTTTTAATTGGACATGGTTCATCCATTTGGAACCTTCTTATCACCTCCTTATAATATTTTTTTAGGAAATAAATGTCCCATAATTTATTTTAATGACCTACATGACAATTAAAAATGATAATTCATTAATCATATACACATAAAACTCATACCTGATGATTTATAAAATATCCTTTCATTGGGTGCCATCCAATCCACCAAATACGAGGTCATAAATATATGAAATAACCAACATATACTACTCTTTATCCTTCCTGATGTATAGGGTTTATCAGCCCCTACTCTTTGAAATTCAAGTATCCTTAATTACTAATCCATCCATGAGTACCAATCACTCTGTAATTTTTTAGGCTATATAAATACCTCTTTAAATAACACACATTGTTTGCATCTTCATTAATAATAACACCACCTGGTTGTTCAATGTAGACCTCCTCCTCAAGAAATACATCATGTAATTCTGATTTAATATCCATTTTATGTACTTAAAAATCTTTTTTCATAGGCATAACAGAAAATAATCATATAGTTTCAAGCTGAACCACTGGTGAAAAAAACTTATCTACATCGATACCTCAAATTTTATAATAGACTTTTCATACTAAAAGTGTCCCATTCCTTATCACCTTACTATCCTTATTGAGTTTGTTTTGGAAAACCCCCTTGGTTCCAATCACATTTTTATTTTCCAGCCTCAGAACAAATTCACATGTATAATTTTATCTATTTTTTTAAGTTCTTCATTAATATATTTTACCCAATGACCATCCTTAATAACATATTCAATGGTTTTAGGTTATCCATATGATAAATATAAAGGTTTAAACCAAGTCTTTATTCTTCTAGTTTTAACCAAGGCTATCTGATCACCAAATATATTGCACTTAGTTTTTTATAACATGTTGGATTTTCTATTTTAAGATGTGGTTACTACTATATATTCCTTATCATTAGAGATTAATTTGATTGTTTTATAAAACCTTGAACCCCCCTGATCCACACACTTTATGATCACTTTCTTATTCCAAAATTGGGTTGTTTTTGTGTGAAATACGATCATTAAAATTTTAAATATATCTATTTACTTTAAAAAAACTACTTGTTTTCCATGACTATTACATCTTGTATCTTAACTATTTTATTCATCTATTTTTATCACTTAAAATCCTTACTCTTGGATTAATATCAAAGTAAAATACCTTCATGTAAATGTGATTTATACTTTTTGTTATTCTCTTTATTCAAAATAAAACACTTACTTTTAAATACTCTAAATTATTTGAGTGTTATCTTATTAACAAAACAAATTTCATAGGGGGTCTTATCTTCATTAAAACATAATAATTCCCTATTATATATTTACACCAAAGTGAGATCTACCTCCTTCCAATATATCTCCAATAGGTTCATCTCTATAATCATAGTTCGGGCCATGTTGTTTATAATCCAGTTTCTTCTCCCAACAACTCCATTTTGTTGAGGATTACTCACCACATAAACATGATGTTGAATCACATTATTTTATAGAAATTATTATATTTAATTAATATTTAATTTTATTCCATTATCAGTTTTGAGTTTCTAATTTTTTACACCAAGCATCTTCTTAGATTACCTCCTATATTTAGTGATGCACTTAAATACCTCATATTTGTGTGTGATATCCATATATAATTCCATACTTCTATATACATCAATAAATAGAAAAAAGTAACTCTTCCTATCCAATTTTTTGGGTTTCATTGAACCACACAATTCCACTAGAACTATCTAAAGAAACTTTAATAATCATCCTTTCTATATTTTGTACATATTACACAAAATATTCCCCTTTTGACAAGAACAAAACATGTTAATATAGTCATGTGTAATCTTGGGGAGGTCTCTAGCACTATCACTCTTCACTAAGTTTTTTAAATACCTTTGGCTCAAATGGCCAATAAAAATGTTCTATAGCTTATTTTCCTCTTCTCTGGACAACATGAACCGAATTTCTTCAACAATAAAGTAAAGAATCCCTTTTGTTCATCTACCTTTAAAAACAATCAGACCATCACTAACCTTGACTCCACATGTCTTCTGGTTGAATTTCACTACATGTCCTGAATCACAAAATTGGCTTACACTTAGTAAATTGTGACTAATACCTTTAACCAAAAGAACATTTATCTGCATCAATTATTTTCAACCAACTATAGATTTCTCAGATTTGGAAATTTTGAGTCCCTCATCATTACCAAAATAAACAGATCAATATTTATCATATTTAATACCTGTGATGCGATATTCATTCCTATTCATATGATAAGTATACCCAAAATCCAAAATCCATGTTATATAAATGTATATTTATTGGAAAGAAATTTTATTCATGATGATATTCTCATTCCTCCTTGTTTTCACCCATGACCACTGGGGAAATTCACTTGATTGTGGATAATACTACTCTTCACCAATTCAATGAATTTATCTTCATCTTGCAAAAATGATTTTTTTTGAGTTTGAATCTTTCTTAAAGATGTTTCCAGTTACCATTTTTCACCTTTCTAGGTCTCTTTAAACACTTTTCATTGAACCCTTGAAACACAATTATCTTCCTTACGCCTAAATTCTTCACATCAGAAGCAAAAACCATTAAAATCATAAAAGAAAGTTGAAAACTGATTTCCTATTTTTGGTATTCTTACTCTTTGAGAAACCTCTTAGAAATTGAACACACATATCGAATGTTTCCTAACTTTCCGAAATAGTTACACCTAATTTTTAATGTCTTATTTCAAACCTTAACTACCACACAAACAGTATTCTTGAGATTCTAACAAGTCCACCTTCCTTTAGGGAATTGATTCATGAATTTTAACATCAATCATGGTTATATTATTCTTATGACCATGATTCACAATTTTTTTTCTTTGTTTTTAAATAACTACACTTCTGGGATAATAGTAAGTTCTTCAGTAGACTCCCCAAGTAATTATTTAGCTTTAATTGAGGATGATGTATTTAAACTAACTATTTCCATGCTGGGTGTAAGAAATATTTATTAATACTCACACTTCTATTTCTACTCCATGGATTATCATTTTAGTTCCTAAATTATTTTAACTATATCATTTATAGATTTAGTTAGGCCATCAATAATCCAGGCTTGTTATTCAACTTTGAGTTTAAATAAAATTTCTTTTTTATTTGATTTCTAAAAAATTTCAGATTTATGTTTATCAATATCCAGTTTTATTTATAACACATTTCCTCCCATTTTTCATATAGATCTTATAATACCACACAAATAAATTTTATTTATTAGCTTTAGATATACATAAGTCAATTTATTCAAGGTCTTTTTTGAGCTTTGATTTGAGATCAATTATCCCCCCTGATTTCAACACCTTCATCACTATTGTCTTTAACTAATGAATTTTACACAGTTGACATAAAATAATATTCACCATTGTCTCTATAATAATAAACCTCCTATACTTTGGTTTCTTTATAACTTTCATCTTCTTAATAGAGAATATTATTTCTCTTAAAGAACCTCCTTTGTGATATTTTTTTTCCTTTCACTTCCTTTTTGGTTTTCATAGGAGGAGCTTAATCTCCATTATTGTCTTGATATTTATTGGGACACCTGTATAAAAGGTTACTATATTTTCCACACCTAAATCAAGTGTGTGTAAGTTTACATTTAAATTTTACTTTACCTATTTTTAAATCAGATGGAAGGAAGGAAATTACCCCCATCAACTTCTTCATATTCAAAACCCTCTTTTTCTAAAAATATATTCATAGACTTGAAACCTACCTCTTATGAGTTATCCTTTGATCTGTATTCATTCTCTTCATTCCTCATTTCATATGTGAAAAGAGTACTATGTAGGATATATAGTGATACTTATTTTGGATCCTTGTCTTTGAGAACCATGACCTTCACATTAAAAGGTGTAGATAGTATTATCAAAATACTTTTAATGATTTTAACATCATCAAAGTTTTCTTCAATCCCACACATGTCTTACACTAATACATTGATTCAATCAAAAAATGAATCAACTATTTCATTTGGTATTATCCTAAAATATTCATATTTATTCTATAAAAGCTACAACTTTTCTTCTCAAACTTATGAATTTCCTTCATAGTTATTTAGAATCTTATTCCATATACAATGAAAAGTATTTTATGGCATAAAATTTGTATATATGTGGTTAGATAGAGCTCCCACTAAGGAATTTATTACCTTGGTGTCACCATCCAATTCCTTATGGTCACTTTTTGATAAGGTTCCACTTTCAATCATTACTGAGATACCATGAATGGATTTCATGTATACATCCATTCCCAAATATTTTAAGTAATTATATATCCTATTCTTTTATGATTATATTTTTTCCCTTCAAATATAGATATTTATTTGCAATTGATAATAGTTTCCATGTTTTTTAGAGAAAGAGAACTTTAATATAAAACATTTAATTTGATACCACTTTTTTTTCCCAAACAAGGAATATACCTTGGGGGTGAATCAAGGTATTTCATATCTTAAAAAACACCCCCTAATTTAAATATTTTTCTCTATTATATGAGGTACACTCTTATATACCTTACAAACAATCCTAAGTGATGAAAAAGGAATGAATGAACACATGCATTTTAACTTGGTTCACCAAAATAGGCTAATCCAAGAAGAATTAATGACAATGTTCCTATTCACCCATGACACTAAGAACACTATTTTATATATGATTACAAAATAATTCAATCACACTGACCCTCTAGGTTCACAATCTATTAAATAATTTCAAAGAAATCACTACCCTTTTTTCAGTGAGGAACACACTTCTCCTTCTATGATGATCTTATTCTTAAAAAATGTATGATGAGAAATTACAAAAAAAATTTCATATTAATTAAAAATAGAAAGAAAATACTCTATTAAGAACAACCACTATAATACCCTTCATAATTCTCTTCAACCATCCGATTACTGCGCCTAGACATACCTCCTTTTAGTTCTAGGATAAACTAAATCTACAACCCCTTATATTCTCATTTTGATATTACTATATTTATCCCCTTTAATAGAGACTCTATAATATCTATTTTTAAGAACTTTTATGTTTAGTTTATAGATAATTCTCAAAACCCCTTTGATATAAGGGTTCTGAGAAAATATTCCCTTTTTATCATTATGAGATTGATCCTAGTTTCATCTATAATTTAATTTAGTGATTAAGAGATTTTAAATATATATAAAACCTATTTAATCCCGATCCATAACTACCCTATCAAAATTCTAGTTGAATATCCATTTTTTCTAGAAACCACTTAACCACGGTGTGGTCTTTGGTCTGATGGTGTGGTCATTCTTCTGTATAGCTTTTCCATAGAATGGATCATTCTTATAAATTTTTGTCTGAGTGCACCATATAATATTATGGTAAGGTATACTTGACTACTACATGGTCTCATATATTTGAATATATCTAAAAATATTTCCCATGTAACTTCCCTCTTAACCACCTACAATTATGGTGAAAAATCCTCCAATATTTCACTATCTATTGACCTGTTTCATCATGGTCCATCATCCCATGAAGTGGTCCCCTATAGTTTCAATAGAATTTATTATTTTTATATATAAAATATAAGTCCTCCATGATATAAGACCCATATAAAATGTGGATATCTCTAGCTATAACACCTATGTGGCACAATATACTCTCCACATTTCAAGTACCCTCGAAACTCCAGTGACACCAAAAATCGACTGGTCACCCTTGTGAAGTGGTCTCTCCTAGTATAATGTGTTTCAACACCACTCCTCATGAATTATATTTTATGAATTCTGTAACATATTCATCTACCTTGAAGTGTGACATTCATCATACTTGTCCAATATAGGAATTTTAAATGGGAGATTATTTCCTTATATAAGTAGATTCCCCATGACACACCATTCAAATACCATAGGACCAAAACTCTAAGTGGGTCACCATGTCTCCCAATGTAGTGATTTTATCCATGGTTCCTCCCCATGATGTGGTCTTTCCACCTGCTTTCCTACACCTCTCTTCCTCTTTGTCTGAGGCTGTCTTTGAGTTTGACTAGCTGCCTCCACAGTGGGTGGATGCTTAAATTTCCATAGCCTTTAGTTGAATAATTTTTATTCTACTTGGACTCTTATGAAACTCAACCTAGATTTCTACAGTTTAGTCACCTTGGAAATGATAGATAGATAAATCTTACCATCATATACCATAATAAAATGTATAGTGTCGTGGTGTGGTTTCTTTCCTCCAGACCTATATCTCTATAATTTTTTCTAACCTTCTTCAACATTCTCTATTACTCTCAAAACATCTTAAAAATTTAATTTTCAATATACACAATCTATATGAAATAGTAAAGGTATTTTTTCCAACACATATAATGAATTAGGTCAAAGTGTTGTCTACATAACTATTTATGAGTCATATATGATACAATAGACATGATAGTATACTTATATACCTAAATAAAGAGAGAAAAAACTAAGGAAATCAAATATTAGTGAAAAATATATCTTGGAACACTAATGGATATTCTATGATAAACGAGGTCATCATTTTATCAGGAGAACATTTAGTATAAATTTTTGATAATGATCATAAAATATGATAACCGTTTGATAAAAACTTCTGTTATAATTAAAAATTACATCAAAATTAAATTTGAAATTAATTCTAACTATTTAAAAGAAGAAGTTTAAAGGAAAAAAATTCCTACACTGGTATAGAAACTTGAAAATTATTCTTAATAAATAAGGAAAATTTTATTTTTTGGAACAAAAATATCTTGAGAAAGAACCCGCTGATGATGTTAGTTAAGAAAACAAGGATGGTTATAGTAAACATAGTAATTATTATATTAACATATCTATATTAATGTTTTTTGTATAGATTATAAGATTTATAAGAATAATGAAGTCTCTAATAAACTATTTTTTCAAAATATGGTTGCGGGTACTTGTAACAACATACATTCTCTGTGATTCAAATTTAAATAGAATTTGGGTTTTCCTTAAGAATTTAGAGTGGTGAAAATAAGGGTCATCTTGAATTTCAGGTTCTTGATGTGTGTTTATTTTTCATTTGGAGATAATTTCTTGAATTTTGAAGTTTAAGGATGGAATTATAGGTTTTTTGGGCGTTGTTACAGGTTTTTTGGGTGGTTTAAATGGTTGGGTAGGATAAAAGTAGTGAAAAATATAGTTTTACAACTGTATGTGGAACCAGGTACCTAGTGAGGTATATATGGGTACCCAGTGAGCATGGGAGGGGTAAGGGTACCCATGTGGTGACACTTATTACCCAATAGGCCTAGTTTTTTTTAAATGGTAATTTTAGTCTTTTTGCCTCAACCCCTTTATTTCTCATCATTATGCCTTCAAATCCATTTGTCCCAGCCCGGTTGAGAGCCCTCTTTATAACTCCTCTTGATTTTCGTTTCCCTAGTCTCTTCCCACACAATTCAAGTATGGATAAGTATAAGTTATCATTTGAAATACAAGGCAATTCATCCCCTTTTCTCTCTTCCTCCATTGTTTTTTTCCTTCACCATTTTCCTTACTTTGGTTAGGGATTTTGGTTGGTAATTCCACCATGAAATAGTTAAATCACCTCTAAACCTAGGGCTTCCTATTAACTTGTCCAAAGGAAGATATATTTGATTTTTTCATTATGTTCATCACTATTTTGATGAAAATTAATTATGGTGATGTTTATTCTAGTGTTTCTATTATTTTTAGTGTAAAATTAGAGGGTTGAGGGTGGATAAATTGTTTTAATTAGATTTTTTCTTTTTCATGATTATGGATGGATTCTAGGAATCATTTTCCTAGGTTTTCATTAAGGTTTAGATCAATTTAATTTTTTTGATTGATTTTTCAGATTTACTTGATCATGGAATCTTTGTCTAATGGTTCTTAGGAACTGTTTGGTGGCCCTTGGGATGTGCTTCGGTGACCATTGGACCAAAAAAACTCACTAATGGTTAAGGTAGGGAGTATCAACACCCTAAGTGAATTTCTAAGCTATACATAGGATATAACTACCATTTGTTTTAAAAAAAATATAATAATAAATCAAATATATTAACTTTTGATTTATGAATTGATGATTTTTTCAAAGTTATTTTGTTATATGAAATTGAAGTCTTTTAATTGAATTTAAAAAGAAGTTGTAAAACAATTTTTTAATATACACATGGTTCCTTTAAAAACATGATTTTCAAATTTGTTTAGATAAAATTAAATTAAATCCTTCATTTAAGATTGAAGATCACTTTGGTTAAGTCAAATTAGGCATATTTTATAGTTTGAATGCATTGGATGCTCTAAAAATTATTGCATATTTTTTGATGTGCTATAATGATTGAAAAGTTTTTGTTTAATTAAGTTTAATTTGATTAAATTGGAAGTATATTCGTTTTCTAATGTAAATTTATTAAGAAAATTACATTGCTTTAGTTATAGAGTTTTATGATTTAAATACTTTCTATATCTTTTCAAGTCATTGATAAACTTCTTTTTGTATGAGTTTAGGTTTTATTATATTAAGTCTTCTAATCTACATGAAGTTTTCTATTTAAATTATAATCTTGAATTAGGTTTTTATATTATACTTAAGCATCCTATTTTTTGATTTTGATTATTATTAATAAGGCAATCCTTTACTCATAATTTAACTTGTATGAGTATAAGTCAGTGATAAAAACTTAACCATGGTTAAAAGATTGCATCGATGGTGATGTAATGGCTAGGTTACATTGGTGGGAAAGAAATGATTTGGTTGTGAGTTTGTGTGCTTTTTAGTAAATGTATATTCCCATCCTTTAGAAAGATGAGTTTTTTCTAAAATAAACTTTTACTCAAATGTTTTCATACATTGCTGTAAGAAAAACTTAATGTTTATAAAATCTAAAATATTTACTCTCCATTAAGTACTAGAATTTATTTTGATTTCATACAAGGCTTAAAAACTAAAACTTTGTTTTCAAAAAGCTATTACTCTTTTTAAAACTTACTCTTTATAAGATTTTAATCAAAATAGTGATTTTTAGGTAAAACAAGTACATTTCACTTTATTTGTTTTACCATGATATAAACAATCTTATTTTTAATTAAATGTTATCATTAAAGTGAGGTTTAAATTTGAAAAAACTATCATGCTTAGGATTATACCACTAGTGTGAACTAATGAATATTTATACTTGACCCAATTCTCTATTTGTATTAGGAAGGTTGTCATGAATTGTTAATCATGTATTGTTTTAAATTTTAGGTGAATAGTTATAATGATTCCTTAGAGTAGAAAACATAACAAGAATTATGAAATATTTGACTTGATGTTGGTATATTTTCTGGTTACCTAATGATGATATCTCCATAGTTTAGTTTTATAGTATGTTTTGTTACATGTGACTTTTTTTGACATTATATTAATGGTTTATACTATTATATATGCAAGAATGCTGTTGTTATGTTATATCAAGCATGTTTGTTTGTATAATTAGTAATGGAATATTGAGCATAATCACTACTTTGATATATTTATGAGCATGTTAGAAGGGGTATTATTCCACTATATAAAATATAATCAAGTATAAATTTATGGATTATAATGAATGGGATGGGCTCACAAAACCCTAAATCTTGTATACCCCTTACCCTATTCTCAAAGGGACGAACTGGTGTGAACTGACATTGTATATACCTTTCCATTCTCATAGGATGGGATTATGCCTCGACTCTAGCATATACTACCATTTGGAGGGAATATGCTGTAAAATTTCCCTTACCCCAACCTTGTTATCAACATCGAGATAGACCCAAATTATGTGAGTATAGGTATAGATCCTATCGATATAGGGAGTTATTTTATATAACTTTTTATTCATGGGTCCACTCCTTGTGTGTTATTTATTCCATGTTTTATTGATGACTATTTGTAAAATCATTTAATTATATTTATGTAAATGAGTATACATGTTTATTTATACACTTGGTTATTCCCAATTATGTTGAGGCATGATGGTGGTGCCCTACTGAGTAATTATGTGATCACACCCTTCAAGGACACTTTGGTGGACATAAAACTTCACACACACTATATTTCAGGTATGATAGGTTCATAGGTGGTTGTTGGATTCCACATTGGCTAGTTGTAAGCTGGTGTAGGTTAGAGTGTTCCACCTCCATGAGGTATTAGAGTAGGAGGCCTTGTTAGTAGGATCAGTGTTTCCAATCACCCATTTCTCTATAATTTATTTAGTTTTTTTTGCACGTCTTAGGGTCTGTTTATCTTCAACCATATTTCCTAGCCAATTTTACACATTTGAATGCACCTTTTATGGTTTGTATTGAATTTATATAGAGGAATATTAGGTATCTTTTATTGTTATCAAGTATTATAGGGTGTGTATTTAGTTTTCTTCAAGAATGTCCAACTTATGGGTGTGCTATGCTAGCTCCTCATGAGAACCAGAATATGACTTATTATATTAACCTTAGTAGGTAAATTATTCCCCATCATTACCTTAGACCCATGACTCTAGTCACTAACCCATATGGATTAAGTAATTATATTAGGGTAATATCACTCTAATTTGGGAATATTTAGTGCATCCAAGTTACATATTCTCAAAAAAAAAAACAACCCACTAGAACCCTACATGGGATACCAATAGGTAGAGTGTTCCACCCCAAGCCCTCCTCTAATAGGCCAGGGAAAACAACTAGCACCAATAAGGCATACTCATATATGAGAGTAATTAGACTATAATAAAATTTAATAGATATTAAATAAAAAATTGAGAAAATATCCAATAACTAACATCATAATAAATGAATAATAAAACTGTATATCAATAAATGTATGGTCAATAACTATATAGCACCATGCATCATGAGTAACCCAAATAGGTAACAAAGACACATGTAATAATACACTATGAAATAGATGTTTACAAAGGAAACACAAAATCCTTGAAGCAGAGATACCTGAGAAGAACCAATATGTTCCACCATATTCCAAGGAATCTTAAAGAGGGTATGTCACAAAAAACCTCCATCACCAAGTATCACAATGAATCAAACAATATTTTATCTATATAAAAATCTCCATCTCTATGATCACCAATTACATATGTGTACTATGAAACATCTATATATACATAACAAGTTTGGTAACAAGGTCTATATAAAGGTGAGTATAAACAAACCCTATAGAATTCCATGAAACAATAAGTGAAAGATGAAATAACTAGTTAGCTCAAAACCCCCAATACAAGAATGTAATCATAAAAAGAGAATCTAGAAATTATTTATAGGATAGAAACATATAAATATAGGTATGTATCCAATTAACATATCTTATCTCTTATAAGATCATATTATAAAAGTATCCAAAGTCAAATAGATCATCGAAGTCCTAGTGTGTCTGATGTCTACAACCCAAATGTAAGTCACACCTTAATGGTGATCGAAAAAATAGGGAGGATACCCAAACCACTAGAGTTTAGATCCTCCTTTATTGAGTGCTGAAGGAATCTAAGGGAATCATAGAATCCATGTCAAACAAATAATCTAGTTCTTTATAATCTTTATGCTACCACCATAGAACTAAGGATTGGAACTATTCCTCATCAGAGAAAATTATATTGAATTTCAAAAATCATATATATAGACATATAACACCAAAAAAGAATTTAGGGTACCTAGGTCACTATAGAACCTAGTTCTCTCAAACTATCTCATTGCTTTCACCACCACAACATCCCTTAGTAGCAATAGTTAGGGGGACCTATACATCATTGGAATACACCTCAGTAGAGATGTTAAATAACCCTTATGGAGGAACCATACCTCAATATATATAGTTTGAATCATCAAAGAGGGTTACCAAATTTGTGAGTGGAGGACCCATACCCCATCCTAATGAGAGGGTTACCTTCTCCAATATATACATAGAAGACCCATGACCTTGTGATATATAATCTCTAAGAGGATTAACAACTCTATGGATGCTCTTATCATCCACCCATACACATCATTATCTATATGAAGATATGAAAATATACCTTCCATGAATATAATCATAAAATGACAAAGATATATGTACTATCACACTCTACATGAAAAAACACTTAGAATAGATAACTCATATGTCCAAAACTATATTTTAGGATGAAATAAATGAATAATATTTCATACATCCCATTACTTGGAATGTCCAATAGGGTATATGACATGTTGATACACTCGAGTAGGTTGGTCATGTACCATTTTAGCTCAATTCACGTGAATAAAAAGTACACAGTTTGTATGTAATGGTGTACATGGAGTGTAAGGCTCCTTGGGCTAGTCAATGTAACACTTTAGTTAAAATCACTCAAAAATATCTTAATATAAGTACCACAAGGTCTCAAGAGTGCCTCCCCACATGATAGAGGTTTATGAATTGTGACAAGAGACTAGATAATATATTGGTGATATTGTTCCCTCAATATCATAACCATTAATAATGGTAAATAACCAAACATCATCCACAATAGATAGTCAGAGCATACAACATCAATAATACAACATGATATAACAAATGAATAGGTAGTTATACAACCATACATAATATCTGATCACACTCTAGTCCGATCAACTATATAAAATAAATTAAATAGAATAAAAGTAAAAGGAGTCTCAACTATGACCCCTCAACTCACCTCAACCCCATATCCAAACACTATCAAGTAACTCTATCCCAATCCACCATGAAACTTGTGTTCAGTCCTATAATTCAAACACAAGGCCTGCATGTGCACCAGAGTGCCTATGTAGGGTGTGAGAAATACATCTCAGTAGGGTCTCACCAAGTTCCCCTAATATATAGTATCATATACCTATGTATGATTAAGGGAAATAAATAATAGAATACAATTACATGCAATAATTTGCATTGAGTCATTATATGCTAACCAAACCATCACTATACCCAACCATACCTGGTCCGATCACCTATAGTGACCCATATCCATAATCATCTCATAAATGGGAGGATGTTATATGGATTCATTTACTAATTTAATTCTGACCATAAACACTATAAGGTTTTAGATGGAGTCTTTGAATCTTGACTAGTCTAAACATGGTTGTCCAGTTTCATATGGTGTCCTAGGATATCTATCAGTTTTTCTATAGATACTAAATTATATATAGAATCTTAGGCTCTTGACCAGTTTTACTATAAGTGAAAAAGTCAAATTCCATCCCAAATTATGTTCAAGTCTAACCATAAATTCTAAAATACTTATGAAATCCCAAACTCTCTGTCAATCTAACCATAGGGGACAAATTTCATATAGCATCTTGAACTCTCAGATGGTCTAACCATAGACCCAAAATTCTATATGGTGTCCCGGGCTCTCTCTTGGTCTGACCATAAGATATAACTATCATATTTCATCTTATAATCTCTATCGGTTTTACCAAATATGATAAATTTCATATAAAATTATGAACCCTCTACTGGTATGACCATATACAACAATTATCATATGGAATCCCATACTCTCTACTAGTTTGACCATATATGCTAAATGTCATCATTTGGGGAGGTGATCACATGGGTGGTGTAACTCAACACCCATATTCTTAGGAACCCATCTAACTGCAACCTTTAAACATGTGTCAAAAAATATAACCGAATGAACAAAATAAACATGGAAATCACAGCCCCTAACGTAGCTCACAGCTAGCATTCCACACATCCGGCTCACTCCATACCCCAATTCGCTACCTGGTCCCTAGTCATACATGAATTTTTTCATATCTTGATACTGAACACATCATATATATATCCTCATAAGTTAATCTACCTATATGAGACCCTATCACATAGGTTATAACACATTAAACCCATTGGTGTTCCCATATCTCTAGTGAAGGCATCCACTAGGTTCCTCAGATCCATCTCAATCTTCACTCACTAGAACAAAACCATTCCTAATGACCCATAGTGACTTCAAAACCCATGGGACCTATCTGAACCCAAACATAAAGGTTGGATCCAATACCTCATCCAATTACCATATTAAAATCTTGGTTTCGATCCCCATGGACCATGCCTTCTTATGCCCTCAAGGCCTCTTAGAAACTCACTACCTAGTCATCAAGACAATTCCCTTAACCTCTACCTAGGTATTAACTCACATATCTATTAGAAGTGATCTTAATCCCATCACTTGGATGAAATACTCCACATCACACTATATCAGACCTCAAATGAATTATATCTCTCATATCACTCACCAACACTCCAATACACCCTCAAGAGGGTATTCCCAATTAGTAGAGAGACAAAAATCCATGACACCTATCATCCTAATGCCTAATCCCATCATGCCTATGATACTATCCCTAAGAGGTCCAACTTAGGATACCCATAAGTCATCCCAACCTTAGGACTTACCACATTCCTCTTGTAAAATCAATTGGTATCCTTTATCCATTGGTGATGTAGTCTCTAGGAAATTCCAAAATTCTCAACATTTAAAGGATCCCTCGCTCTATCTCTAAAAGGCTCAATAACACCCTCTTTATTTACCCAAGGCACTTTCAGTCCCTATCCATTTTACTTGAACAAGAATTCTCATGCAGGTACACACAATCATGTATAAAAAGGCATATGGTTTAGTATCATAAGTACCAACTACCTCTATATAAGAGTTACCACCCTTAGCTAAGCCCATCCATGCTTCGACCATGCACCTTTAGCTCTCAATCACCCGTATCATCCACAACACCCAATAATTAATTATAAACATTTTATAATTAATTAAGAAATTTAATCTGATAAGGCATAATCACCTAAATACTCACCAGACAACATCACATCATTTAAACCACACCCAACCACACATAGAATGTCTATGGTGCACTCCCAACACCACTATGAGAAAAATACCCATCACACAGTACTTATATACTCAAAAATTTTATCCAATTTAATCAAAACCCTATATAATTTCATCAAAAGATATACCTCAACAAAAATGGTGGAAGGTGGCATATGATCATCATATTATGGTTTCATCTATCCATCATATGAAAAAACCCCAACACATCAAGATGATTACACCATGCCCTAGTGGAATTTTCACTCAATCCTAACCCAAAAAACCACCATATCAAATCCAAATAAATGGAAGAAGGTGAAAACCATACCTAAAATAATTATATAGAAGCTATCCTAACCACCCCTACCAAGGGGGATCCAAGAGAAGAAGAAGGAGGGGAGGAGCTGACTAAATATCCCCACATAATCCCAGGTTACCCTCTAAATTGTGATAAATAATGAACTAGAAAATATGGGTCTTCCCCTCCTAAAAAATAGGATATGAGGCGTATTGTGGCATGAACTATGGGGTCATAGCACAAAATCCCTCTTTTATCGTTTCATTGCAAAGTGTTCTACTGGGTTACGGAACAATTCCCATCCCGACCACCTGATGTGGCAATGACCAAAGATCCATGATGCGATCCTTCCCCTAGCTGCACCCAAGTCCCCTACTTCCTGAAAACCCTCTATGGTATAACCCATCCAATATAGTGAAAACCTTCACATTCACACAACCCTTATGGTAAAAACAACCTCTCCATGGAATGGTATCCCTGAAATCTATAAATTTTAATATTATAAATGGGGTTTGTGGAGTGGTCCCCTCACTTCATGGTGAAACCCTCTCAACACCTTCAAAATTTAATGTCATGCGACACATGCCATAATATAACATCCCTTAGTTGTGGCGTGATCTATATTATATAGAATAATTCTATATTAGGGACACCTTGAATATGCTATGATGCTCTATCGATCACCCAAGACACATCATAGTCCTTTAAACACATCCAAAACACATTATAGAGATGTTTCAACTCTTTGAATCCCAATTTGAACCCTAATTCTAAAAAAATCCCATGCTATGAGACTCAAAATTCAAATTCCTCTTGATTTCACTGATATGTAACACTGTGGGTCATTACAAACTCCCCACCATAAGTATTCTTGTCCATGAGAACCACTTAAAAACATATCTAGACATCCAATCCATTGATCTGAATTTGATACCAATCATCATTTCATATTTCTAATTGAATCATTCACATTTCAAATATCAATACATGAAGCCCTGATATGATCCTCAAAACATTTCAGCAACATCCTAAACAATTATCTCAATGCGATCTCTACCTCATTGCATCCAATTACATGAAAATTAATGGTTAAAATTAATATGACTATATTTTCTAAAAAATGATCACCCTTACCCATCAACACATAAACACATCATATGATCATGATGACTTAACTCTCGAAGGAAATAAAAAATTATCCTATAACCAGTTGTAGTATGAATGCAACACTCAGTGTAATTCCATGGTTGTATCCTCACCCAATAGAACCCATCATCATACTCCACTCAACAACACCAATGTACCCTCAATTTGACTCACTCTTAGATCACACCAAATTCAACCCCTAGTATACTATCAACATCTAAGCTCCATGAAACTCCATATTGAAATCCTAAATGTTGTATTCATTAAGGAAAATGATAAAATAAAATCTACCAATACACCAAAATCATGATGTCATATGACCATAAATTAACCAATCTCACATCATCCATGACCCTTCTAATATAAGGGTCATACATCTACAACTGATTCAATACTCCCCACCATAGAAGTATGCTCATCATCACCATGTTGAATCAAAACACCCAAATTCCAAGTCCCACACTCTGACCATTACCAAATGTGATGAATAAATGTAACCAACCCCCTCGTACATGATCATAAAAAGAAAGAATAATGAAAATTAATCCTCAACTTACCAAGAATTTCATCCTTGATATTCGCCAAAATTTATCCACAACAATGGTCACAACCACCAACAGCCTATGATGCACTACCCACCATATGGATTCCCTTACATAGATCCCCCAGTACCAACCTATATAGGTAACACCATTTCACACATCTCCCTCCTCCCGAGCCATGCTCCCCCAATCCCTAACAACCCCTATCAAGGAATAAGATCATATTGACCGTTATATGGTACTTCGATCTATATCTGATGTTACCTCTTTCCATATAGGAAACAATTACTATTATTATAAAAATATTATACCACCATTCCATCCAACATCTCACTGATCACTCTAGCCACCTCACTCCAAGGGTGACCCCTTAACCGAGTTCCATTGAAGTCTACCATCTCACCTCTAAGAAATTATAACTAAGTGGTATTCATCATCACACCATCATCACTAAATCTCTTATGATCCCATGAAACCTAGAATATTCTCAATGGACCACACATGAACCACTCACCGATCCACACCCAAAGAGGCATACTGTATAACTACTTCACATTTTCCTTCTCATATTAACACTCTTCAACAAAAACCCATTCTAACACTCACCATCCTTCTCCAAGGTAGAGTGAACTTATAAGAACCCTATTATAGGTTTGTTTCCTCCATCTAACTTGATCTCATCCAAATTAAATGGATGAACTCTCTTTTACTACTCAAAATCATAACCAAAATCATGATACAATGAGTCACATGCCATCAAACCTAGGCTCAAATTCAAAAAAAGAACTATGCATCAATTTAATGTTAACTCAAAAACCTAGAAGAAATATCTATGATTTTCTTTACTACAACCCCTAGTAATTTCACTCATTCTAAGGCCTATCATATGATCACATGCTACTCGAGTGGTGTTATGAAACTACTAAGAATCTACCCATGATCTACCCATCCCAGGCCTAACTATCTTGAATCACGATTCACTATCCCATCAAAAACCAAACCCAAAACCAATAAGTCTAAGAATCCAACTGATCCCACACTATGCACATAACCATGATACCAAAAATACTCTAAGTTATTTACATACTAATAGAACAAGGAATCCCACATACATTTCCTTAACCCTCTCAAGTGTATCCAACTTCTCATGGAAACCTATTGTCGTTCTAGTTAATCTCACAGTCTTAACTTTCCTGCATCGAATTATAACCAAGGAATACAATGAATAAACCACACCACAAAGGGTCACTACGAATCACTTACACCCAGTGACTGTATAACCATTATTAAATAAAATCCCATAATAATATCCACATGACCTATCATCATAAAATTTATCCTAATTCAAAACCATAGTCCTGTTTAGTAGAATACCATCAACAAGTTATATAGGAAAACATTATATATGTTGTTATTAGTAGTTTAAATAGTCAAAACCTCTATTATATCCAGATCATCAATCCCACACAAGTACAAAACATTCATGTGATTCCTATATTCTAAGTTTATTGCATGAACACATTCCTCCTGTCACTATGTTATAAGAGAAAAAACACAAAATAACAATCTCAAATCAATACATCATACTTGAAAAAATATTTCAATAGTAATAGTGAAAACCAAGAACAATAATCCCATTACCCTATAACATAGATTTTACACCATATAGTTGTTCATGACTCCCCAATATGAGTTCCATCACAATCTCTAACACATCCCTATATATGAATACTAATCCCCTAAATAGTAAGATAAAAAAATATGCCATGCTACCACTTTGTAATGCCTAGACTAAAAGAACCTAGAAATATCTTATTTGGAGTTACACAAGGCCTCAAGCTCACCTCCACATATGCTAAAGGATTTTGAATAAAAAAAGGATATAATAATATGTTATGGATATTATTTCCTTGATATAATAACCATAAATAAAAATAAATAACCAAACATCATCCATAATAGATAATTAAAGTACACAATATCAATAATACAACATGCTATAACAAATTAATAGGTTGTGATATAGTCATACATCCCAACTAATATTCAATAAATCCAATCACATATAAAAAATAAATTAAATAACACAAAAGTAAAAGGAGGCTCTACTATAACTTTGAGCCTCACCTCGACCCCATCTTTGAATATTGGTAAGAAGCTCCAACCCGATCTACTATAAAACCTATGCTCTATACTATAAGTCAAACATAAGGTCTTCACATACACTTGGGTTACCATAAAAGGTGTAATAAATACATATAAATAGGGTCTCACAAGGTGGTACTAATATATGCTATCATATACCCATGTATGAAAAAGGAAAAGAAATAAAAAAACAACTACACACAACACGCATGTTAGGTTGTCATGCATTAACCAAGACACCACAAAACCCAATCATACCTAGTCTGATCACCTCCAATAACCCATGACCATTTCTATCTCATGAATATAATAATATAATATTATGTAATTGACTACCTCTATTCTAATCATATATAATATAATGTTTTGGATAATGTTCCAACTCTCGACCGGTCTAACTATGAGAGTCCAATGTTGTATGGTACTGTGAAATATCTACCAGTCTGACCATAGATAGAAAATTCAACATGGTGTCCTGGGATCTTTGTTGGTATTCCATTGGTAGGAAGCTGTCATATAGCATCCCAAAATCTCTATTGGCCTAGCGATAAATGTTAAATTCCATATGATATCCTAGTCTCTTTGTCAATATGACCATAAGTGAGAAATATCATATGGAATCCTAGAATCTCTACCAATATGACTTAAATGACCTGAACTTTTATAAATGAAATTCCATTCTTTGAGTAAATGTATTATTAAGTAATATAGTTTTAGAAAACACATGAACTAGATTGGACTATTATAAAATGTTAGGTTTTAAAAGACCATTAAGCATCATATCCATTGATAATATAGTCGTTGTACAGTGACCGTTAAGGAAAGTATATTTAGGACTATGATAAATTCTAATTGACATAGATAGAAGAAGTGACGACCTCAACCAATAGGATCATACCCTTTGAAGTCCATTTATCAGAGTTTTTGAGGGGGATAGAATCTTTAAGATTTTTCCTTGGACAATCCCAAGATGAGACTCAAAAAATAAATCATGAATGAAACCATTTATGAGATAAGTTCAAGCTAATTGAGATAATATCCCAAACCATGTATGTCAAACCACCCTAATAAAAACTCATCATCGCTCGCCTTACCCTCAGGGCGTTTACTGGAGTAATAAAGGGTTATGTATCTAGACCGTAATATTATAAATTTTAATATTTTATTTTAATAAAATAATTATTATATTTTTTCCTTTTTAATATTATTTTTTAAATGATTAAATATGAGTTTGATAAAAATCTAAATTTTGATACGTTGAAACACAAATTTTATTTTTGAGAGAGATATTGTTTCGATCAAGACACTATTTTTATGAATTTAATAATTTTTAATTAAATTATATTTTAATAAAATATTATTATTAAATTATATTTATTAAATATAAATTATAATATAATTTTACAAAGTCAAATATAATTTTTATAAGTGCTAGAAAATTGTTATTATAAAAAAGATCAGTATTTTTCATTAAATAGGGATCTTTGATTTAAAACCATAAAATATCATATTTATAGAATTATTTTGATAAAATAAATATTATTTTTGAAAATATCACATCAAAATAATCTAACAATGAATTTTTCTTAATTTTTTGAGATAGTAAAAATTTCAGCTAAAAATTAAATACAATATAAATATACAGTATGAATTTTGAAATCATAAAAGACAAAAAGTGATGCAATTAATACTATAAAGGGTATATATGGATAAATATATGTTTACCCTTTAAAATAATTTGTTTCTAAGGTTATTTGATTAATTTTACAAATCCTTAATGAATCCTCTAAAATGTATATTATATTTTATGGTTTTAAAATCAATTCTTTATAAACATGACTCACTTCTACATCACTAAGGGTATTATTTTAATGATCATGGTTCTTAAACATGTAAAATAATGAAAAAAACTCCATTTTTTTATAAAATATGGTATAAGACCATATGATGTTTTGTGTTTTTGATTACTTTATCATATAGGGTCCAAAACCTAAGTTTGAAAATTAATAAAGAACTATCCTCTCTTTTTCTATATAAACCCACCCAAACTCCCATTTCTCTTCACTAAAAAAAATTAGGTCATGAAATTACTCTAAAATTACCTCTCTATATCCCTCAAAAGGTACCTAAATCTCTTAATAACCCCCTCCCAATCTTTTAGAGGCACCCTCTCAAGGTAAGGTATCCTCTAATTCTCCTCTCTATTCAAGAAACTCCTTTATATTATGCCATTTGTTTTCCAATTGTTCATGTTAGGCTATGATTTCACACATCCATATTAATTTAATTTTTATTTAAAAGTTATTAGATACCCATTAAACTCTCATTAATCCCTCATATGAACCTTTACATACCCCTGTTATGCTACCGAAATTATCCAGCGATTTGTCCAAGCCAAACATTTTTGTCGTGAATACTCATCCTTATCTCCAATCATGAGTATTAAAATAGTTTACCTAAACTTAATTTATTGGGGAATTACATTTAAATAACCAAAAATCCTTGAACATGGGATTAAAACTGATGAAAGGAATCTTTATGTTGTATGGTTCATGTGGCACACCTATGCATGTACATGATATGAAAATGATGGGTGTTCCCAGATAGCACTCCAATGTATTGAGTAATGTTTTAATATAATGATACATAATGTATGGGATTAGGGAGTAAACCTAATCCATTATCAAAATTTTTCCACCATGTTATGATATCTTGGTTGTTAGTCTCGACCTATGTTTATGATGTCATGTTTAACATCGTCTCTACATTCCTATGTTGCCTTTATGATATCAAGTTATATCATGATTTATTGTTCAAGATTATTATTCTCACCCCTCTTATGTTACATTGATATACCTCTTGGAAAAGATTTACTACTTTACCTTATTCTATGATTTGTTCATTCCCTTATTCATCTTTATAGCTCACCCCTTTCTTATGTACATCCCCAGGTTATCTCGAGCAGTTTTAGATGATTCATGGAATATAAGCGCATATTGTGGAGTTTTTTATATGTTGTTTTTATATACCATATTCATATTGTTATGATATGTACACAATCAACCTAATACACTAGGATTCAGGATCATTTTGGTTGTATTAATTTTTATTTTATGTAATAAATTGTGAATTACAGTTTATTAAAGATAGGGGTTTTCATAATTGGTATCAAAGGAAAGTATAGTTATTTTATGGATTATGATTATAAAACTCTATATAAATCATTATTTATATGTATAAACATAATAAAAAATCCATAAATTTTGGTAAAGTATAGAGTAACTGGTTTCCAAGATAATACATCCTTGTATGGATACTATAAGTGGATGTAGATCTAGAATAGAGGTACCTAGGGGTAATAATCCCAAAAGGGTGTATTGAGATGGACTCGATCATCACTCAGTACATGAAAATTCACCTTTCTACACACATGGTTTGACACTCCTGAGGGATATTCTTCAGTAAATTGACAAGATCCTTACAAAACATTATTAAGTAACAAAAATTCCCCTAAGATTTTATGTTAGAAAATATATCATGGATAACTTAGATTAAAAACCTAGAAATTCGTAAGTTAAAGAATAATTGTAATTTATAATTTATTACTTTAATGTTCATGGTTTCCCATTTATTTTTTTAATAGTTAAAAAATACACATCACTAATTTTTCCTTTATTCTAGTTAATGGATAGAAATATGAGAAACCAAACCAACAACCAATGTGAGGGACAATTCTAAGACTTCCCAAAAGAGATGAAAAACCTGACGGGAGTAGGAATTGAGAAATTCATGATGATAATTTCTCAATTGAATCAATTATTGAATTGAAAATTGAATCATGAGGATCACCCAAATCCCCCAAAGGAAGAACAATTTGTTATTGATACCTTTATATGAAAAAGGCCTCTAACATTCAATGGATCTTACAATAAATTAATTGTGAAAAAATGGATCAACTCCATTGAGAACATCCTATACATACTTCGATACTACAAGAAAGAAAAGGTTGTGATGATAGTTTATTATATGGAAGTAAAAGAATATAAATGGTGGATATTGTTCAAAATTACAATTTATGAGAAGGAGATCGAAGTGATGAAGTGGAAGGAATTACAAAAAACGTTTTTTGATAAATATTTTCCTCACACTCTTTGACTGAAAATAGAGATATTATTACTTATCATCAAGAAAAAGAACGATAAATCCATCAGGTCGAATGGGGAAAACTTTACAAGACATTCATGATACACCACTAGCTTTATCATTACCCCCAAAATTAAATTTGACTTCTTACTTGGTGGGATGAGCCAAAGTCTACAAAAAGAATTAGTAATTAGGGACTATGATAACTATGAGTAAATTATTTGATGTTCCCTCAATTTCTAAATGGAGATAAATGAATCTCTAGGTTATCATGGGGATAAGAAGTGGAAAATGGATTTTCATTCTAGTTGTATGATGGGTAAATCTAATGTTGAAAAAAAAAAATCCAAACACCCTACTTGTGAAAAGTGTGGGTAGAAGTATCCAAGAAATTTACTAAAGGGGAAGAAGAAATTAATTTAGCATGAGAAATAAGGGAACCTAGCTAACGAATGCCGATTAGAGAAACCTACCAATAAGATGGAAGAAAGGAATGCTCCAGTCAGCCCTCAACCTATTGTATAATGTTTCAATTTCAAGGAATAAGGACACTATTATAATATATTTTATAAGATAAGGGATTTAGATGATAACTCTTGAAAACATACTCCAAGGTTTGAAGAGAAAATGTAGACTTATTCCATCACAACTGCTGAGGTAGATAATAGACATTCTAGCTATTCATTCTAGTACATTGAATGTACATTTTGATTATATTTCTATTCATTATTTCATATCATTAAAGTTTAGTATAACTATTCAAACACCACTAAAAATCATTGAAGTTTAGTTTTCAGTGAAAATAAAAAATGGGGAAATTAACGCATCCCAATTATATGACTCCTCCCCTATCAAAATTTGTAGACTAAACTTCACAATAAACCTTTTAATAATTCCTTTAGTGGAATTTGATGCTATTATAGGTATGGATTATATTTTATTATATAAATATAACATAAATTACCAATAGAAGGAAGTCAACCTCCGTATCATGAATCGTCCTCTGATTCTATACAAGTTCAAGGAGGGGGATGAATCATTATTGGTATCATTTTCTCAAGCATGGATATTATTGACTTATGATAAAGCATATATATCTAAAATGATTAACACTAAGTAAAATATCATCCTTAATGAAATTTATATTGTGAGGTAATTCACTAATGTGTTTCGTGAAGAATTGTCTGGTCATCCTTCAAGCCGTGAGGTTGAGTTCTCAGTCAAGATTATACCCAGAGCTTTGCCTATATCCGATACCCCATATAGAATAGATGTTTTTAAACTTGAGGAGATGAATAATAAACTATAAGAGAATCCGGATAAAGGGTTTATATGCCCAAGTGATTTACTATGGAGTGTACTAGTCCTATTAATCAAGAAAAAGGATGGTTCAATGCACCTCTACATTAATTATTGTGAGCTCAATAAGTTCACGATAAAGAAAAATTACCCTCTTCCATGTAATGATGATTTTTTTCGATCATCTACGTGGATCCTAATATTTCTCTAAGGTGGATCTTTGGTTGGTATACTATCAAGTAAAGGTGAATAAGGAGGATATCCCCAAGGCTTCTTTTCATAGAAGGTATAGGTACTATGAATTCATAGTGATTCCATTTGGACTCACCAATACTCCAAAAATATTATTGGATTTAATGAATATATTCTTTAGGGATTACCTTAATAAATTTTTTGTAGTATTTATGGATTATATTATTATATACTCTATGAGTAAAGAGGTACATGAGAAGTATTTAAATAATCTATTGAAGACTTTATATAGAAAAAAGATGTATGAAAAGTATAGTAAATATGAGTTTTTGGTTGGAGAAAGTGTCCTTCCTAGGGATCTTTATCACAAAAAAGGGATATCTATGAACCCTTAATAAATAGAGGCAATCAAAGTATGTCCTACACTAACATCTGTGATAGAAACACATAGTTTCCTATTGGAACCAAGGCTGCTCGTTGCTAATAATGGATGTTGGTTTGTGTTTATTACCAATCTTCACATGGATGACTAGGGATTTTGTAAAGAAAAGGGTTATATGTTTGAGGATGAAAGAAGTATTAAAGGTGGTGTAGTCTCCCATTGTTTTCCATTTTTTTGGGCCTCAAAAAATCAGGAGTTTGGTAACGGTTTATGTCAACAGTATGTGGTGAAGGATGGTGGTATGCGGTGAAGTCGTGCAGTACATGGTGAGGATAATGGTATGTGGTGAAGGCATGCATTATGTGGAATGTTGCTGAAAACAGTTCGTAGTGATGGTATGCAGTGAAGACATGAAGTACGTGGAATGCTGCTGAAAGTGGTTTGTAGCGACGGTACACGGTGAAGACATTCGGTACGTGAAATGTTGAAGTTTGGAAGGATTTTTGTAGTTTGCTAAATTGGAGTGGTGTGCGGTGGAGCCTAACAGTACACTGATGGAGTTCAGTACAATTAAGATTTTCCCACATTGAAAATTTGGGTAAATAGGTTTAGCAAAATTTGTGGAGTTACGTGTCTATTTAAGGAACAATAACCCCTTTGTTAAATAAGGAGACTAGAGATTAAAATTTTAGGAAGAAATTTGGTGAAGTTCGAAGTGGTAAATGGTGGAGAAGATGGTACATGGAGAGAATCATCCGCAAAAAGAAAACACTATACATAAGAGAGTGTGGTTTGCGTAGGTAGATCTCACAGTATGTGGCAGAACAAGGTAGTATGTAGAGCAAGACGATACGGAGAGGAGTGGATCAGTACACAGAGTATGGTAGTACGCCAAGAAGGGAAGTTCACAGAGGAGCTAGACGGTACGTGAAAACAACAGTGGTATGCAGAAACATCAGCAGTACGCGGAACACCCAAGGAAGCATGAAAAATTGGCCAAATCAGTTTGTAAAATTAATTTCCATAACATATCAGTGTAAGGGAAAATAAATTAAATATGTCGGTGATTATAGGAATTCAACAGAGAATCCATTTACAGTTGAGGATTCATGATTTAATTCTAAACAATTGAAGTGACCTTCAAGTTGATAAACTGAGTGAAGATTCTTCCAATGCATTGAGGAAGCTGGAGTTAGCGGAAGTGATCCAAGGGATGCAGTGTGCTATCCCTGAACCTTGTAAAGGCAGTGCACCTAGAATAGAGTGATTGTGCTAAAAACTTTTAATCCACAAATTATGAAGATTAGTGGTTTTTGGTATGACTGACACACTGTAGGCATATGATCCTTGGACGCAACCCTTAGCGGTGAACCAAGTAAAATTGCTGTATCATTTATTTGCATGTGATTGTTTATTTTCCACACTTCCTCTTCAGACAGGTTTAATAGGTTCCTATCAACATGGGAACAAGATCCATTAGTTTAAAAGAAAAATTTGACACCTTGATTCACCCCTCCCCTCTCAGGGTGTTTTGGGGTCCTTTAAGTGGTATCAAAGGGTAAAGGTTGCTGGTGTTGAATCTTTCTATCATAGAGAATCCAGTCAACATTAGGGGATTTCCCCTCTTCGATGGAATTAATTTTAAAATATGAAAAAATTGGATGATATCTCACCTAAGATCTCATGGAATGGAAGTCTTATTTTCTACTGTACAGGGAATACAAGTCACTGATCCTATAAGACTTTCGATGATATATACAGACAGTAAATTGCTTGATGCTAATGAAAAAACACAGAATGCTCTCACTACAACTCTTTATGATCATATTTATCTAAAGGTAATGAGTTTCACATCTTTCAAGTCAATGTGGGATAAATTAGAGAATATTTATGGAGGAGATAGCAAAGTGAAAGGGGAAAAACTTCAAGTTCTACACAACGAGTTTAATTATCTGAAGATGCACCCTGATCAGAATGAAGACTCATTTTTTAATCGAATTACTAAAGTTTTAGGAGAAATCCAAGTTCTGGGTGAATAAATCAAAGACATTAACATAGTAAAGAAAATATTGAGAAAACTTACCCCCCTTTACAATGAAAAGGTGTGAGCCCTTGAGAAAGGAGATCTCTCAAAACTCTCAGTGGATGATCTTCTGAGCAATCTATCATCTTATGAAATGAGAATCAAACCAGAAGAAGCTACGACTTGTGTGAGAAAGGAAATGTAATTAAAATCCATGAAAAAACTAAAAGTTTTAGGAGATAACGGTGATGAATATGATGAGTAAAAGTAAAATATTTCTCTCATTTCCAAGAAGCTCAAGAAGGGAATAGGGAAATTTGAAGGCAAGCTACCTCTGGCTTGTTTTTGCTGTGGAAGAGTTGGTCACATTTACTCTCAGTGCTCAAGAAAATTTTATGATGAAGAGAGTGAAGTTGAAAACATGGAAAATCCTTGGAAAAGATTCTTCAAAAAGGGAAACTTAAAATTTTCAAATAAATTATAGAAGAATAGTTTTTTCTGTGAGGAGGAAGATGATGATAATGAATTATATGAGGAAGAAAAACCAGAATTTAAGACTGGAAACCATTCCTCCATGATGGATACCATTGAAAAGTCAGAACCATTGACATATAATGCTAGAGATAATCAGTTGACTACTAATGCCAATCCCAAGTTATAAATTAAGGATGCTTTTGGTAAGATTGAGATTAAATGTAAGAGACGAAATAAGTGAAAAGTAATGGTAGAGGAATCATCAGAATATATTGATCAGCTGGAAGTAGAAATTGAAAAACTGAAAGAACTAGTGAAAGTTCAATCATCAATCCTTGAAAGCACTGATGGTGTTATGGAACTAAAACTTAGAATTGAAGAACAAGAAAATGTCATTAATTAACTTACCTCTATACTGGAGGAGAATTCCAAGACCATTGAGGGACTCGAAGAGGAAGTTGTTACTATGAGAAGTAAAATCTAAAGTGAATCATTTTCAAAAGAAGCAAAGAAGAAAATACAATTTGGAAGGTTCTCATATGATGAGATTCTAGAGAGAGAAAAACATGGTTCTGATGGAGTTGAAAAGATATTGAGTGATCAAAGACCCACATGCATGTAAAATAGTGGAATTAGTTGTGGTGTTGAAATGTTAAATGATATAAATAAAGTGAGCCAGAATAAAGGCAAGATGAAATTTGATCATGTTGGAAAGCCACCAGAAGTAATGAAAATGAAACCCTTAAATCAAAATGAAAGGGGAATTAAATATTATCCTCAAGTTTCTAGAAATGATATGCAGTCAAAATATTTTCCTAAGGAATAAGGCATAAGGAGAAATAGAAGTGAGAAGACATTTCCTTTCATGAAGTGTCAGTTTTGTGGCTATCTGGGTCATACCATGTCATACTGCAAAGAGGAAAGGAGCTCTATGAATGGGGAAGAGTTAGGACTTCAAAAAAGGATAACATATTAATATCCTACTTCTTATATAAGAAATAATTTCTATGGATATTGTTTTCATTGTTCTAACTTTGGATATAAAGCTGTGTATTGTAGGAAGAGGTATGATAGAAGAAATTCTTTCAATGTTCAGAGATGAGTCAATACACGTCAAACAGACAATGTTTCTATTTCAAATAGTTTTTATACTCTAGAAGAAGAATTTGAATATGAAGAACCCATGAACATAGAAGAGAGTATTGAAAGGCCATCAGTGTTCTACACTGAATCCAATATCTCATGGAAAGAAAAGAGGAAAATTAAAAAGTCCAATTTTTCAGAATTAGCCCTCAAAGAAACAAATAACAACAGCACCTGGATTCTTGACAGTGAATGTTCATCCCACATGAAAGGTAATGAAGACCTATTAAAAATATTAAGAAAAAGGTCAATGGAACAGGGAGGTTCGGTAATGATGGTGCTTTGAAGATAGAAGGTAGTGAAAGTACTGAGCAAGCTGATGGAGAGATGAAGAAAAATTAAGTCTTGTATGTGGATGGTCTACGTAACAATATTCTTAGTGTGAGTCAACTCTGTGACTCAGGTATTATTGTGAAATTCAATCAGAATGGCAGTACTATATGAGGAAAGTCTGGGAATTCTCTCATGAAAGGATGTAGAAAAGAAGGTAACTTATATCAGGTTGACTGCAAAGAGAACATTTTCTACCTAACAGTTGGAGAGTATAACAACTCATGGAATCAAAGATTGGGGAACATCAATCAGAAAGTCATGGAAATGATATCTAAGATGAAGATAGTCATAGATATCCCTAATCTAAAGCGTGAATGAGAAAAGACCTACGATGCTTTCATGTGAGGGAAACTGGTCTGCAGTTCCTACTTTCCAAAGAAGAAAAGAGAATCAAATATCCTTAACCTCACCCATACAGATGTATGTGGCCCGATAAATGTTGAAGGAACACATAGAGAGAGGTACTTTGTTCTTTTCATAGATGACTATAGTAGAATGTCATGTGTGATCATTTTTTATAGGAAGCGACAAGTGCTTGATTGCATGAAAACCTATCTACGAATCAACGAGAATGATACTGGATGGAAGATCAAAGTCCTATGGTCAGACAATAGAGGGGAATATATATCTATTGAATTTGAAAATTACCTAGAGAAGCATGGGATAAAACATGAGGTGGAAGCTATGAGAAATCCACAGTAGAATAGAGTTGTTGAGCGCATGAATCGACAGGTAAAAAACATGGCTAGAACTATGCTAATTGAAATTCATATTCCTCGACATTACTGGAAAGAGGAATTACAAGATTTATTGTATATTCAAAATCAAATAGGGCTATATATGGGTGAAAAAAATACACCATATGAATTGTGTCATGGAAGGAAGCCCTCTTTGAAATATTTTTGTGTTTTTAGAAGACAATGTTTTATCCGAAACAAAGAAGGAAATCAAGGGAAGTATAGAGAAAATGAAGATGAAGGAATATTTCTTGGATACTCAATGAATATAAAAGCCTACAAGTGTTTCAATAAGCACTTGGGAAGAATTGTGGAAAGAAGTGATGTAAATATCATTGAAGAAAAAACCCGAATGCTTCAAGGAATTCTTATAGTGACGTGATAGAAGATAAGGAAGATTGTGAACATGGAAAAAATTCTAATATAGAGGTAAAGGAAGGCGTGAAAAACTCTCCGGAGTCACATCATGATGTTGACTTTGAAGAAGAATCAAAAGAGGAAGCCATATCTGGAGAGAATTTTGTCGAGCCCCAAAGGATAAATCGACGAGAAGAGATTGATCAGTCTAACATTATCGAGGATCTAAATACACCTACACAAATAAGGATAATGAGGAATAATTAGAAATTTACATTTCTATCAGTTGTGGAATCAACCTCATTTGAAGAGGCTTCAAAGGATGAGTCATGGGTGAAAGCATTTAATGAAGAGTTAGATCAGATTGAAAAAAATTAGAAATGGGATCTTGTTAAAAGACTTGAAGATCATAATGTTATTGATACAATGTGGATTTTCAAGAACAAATTTGAAAAGCAGGGAAATGTGATCAGAAATAAGGTGCACTTGTTCTGTAAAGGATATTCAAAAATCAAAGGCGTTGATGTTGAGGATAAATTTTCTCCCATAGCGATACTGGAGTCAATCAAGCTATTTATTTCCATGGTAATCCAAAGAGGTTATAAATTGTATTAAATGGATGTCAAGACAACATTCTTAAATGGAGTATTGGAAGAAGAAGTCTACACTGAACAACCTGTAGGGTTCTTGTTTGGAAATGATGATCTGAAGGTTTTCAAATTAAAGAAAGATCTTTATGGCCTGAAACAGGAACCACGGGCCTGGTACTCTTAGTTGGATTCTTATCTGAGAAAACTTGAGTTTAAAAGAGGAGTGGATCAAAATATCTATGTGAAGAACTGTCGACATGATTAGTTCATGGTATTCGTATACGTGGATGATATTATTTTTGGTGGAAGAAGACATGGATTAGTTGATTAATTTTCAAATCACATGAAATCAGAATTTGAAATGTCCATGATTGTTAAACTCACATACTTTTTAGGGTTGTAGGTTCTTCATAAGAAGGATTTCACTTTCATTTCTCAAGAAAATTATGAAACATATCTACTGAAGAAATTCAATATGCATGATTCCAAACCAATGTCAACTCCGATTAAAGTTGGATCAAAGCTTGAAAAGCATGAGGAAGGTAATTTTGTGGATCCCACCAAGTACAGAAGAATCATTGGCAGCCTACTATACCTAACAATGACACATCCAGATATTGTATTTGCAACTTTCCTTGAGGCCCACTTTCAGAGTGATCTGAAGGAAGAACATATGGTAGTAGTGAAAAGAATCCTGAGATACATTCAAGGTACACATAATTATGGGCTATACTTTGCTGCAGGAAGAGATATTGAACTATCAACATTTTATAATGCTGATTGGGCAAGAGATGTAGTGGAAAAAAAGTATACCAGTGGTAGAGCAATCTATATTTGGAAGAAATATGTGGACTGGTTAAGCAAGAAATAGGAAAGTACTTCACTTAGTACTGCTGAAGCTGAATACATATCTTCTACCAAGGCGTGCACTCAGTTACTTTGGATGAATCAGAAACTGAGTGACATAGGTGATGAGGTGAAACAACCAATGGTGATTTACTATGATAACAAGGGCACAATTGATCTTACGAAGAATCCTGTTCAAAATTCTCGTATGAAACATATTGAGATTAGATATCACTTCATCAAGGAAAAAGTTGAGAAAGGTGTAATCCTAATGGAACATATGGGAACTGATGATAAAGTGGCTGATATTATGACCAAGACACTTTTAGTGACTTTGTTTGAGAAACATCGGTTGAACCTTGGTGTTCAGCCACCTCCTAGTGCATAAAGAGGTTACAAGATTCCCCTATCCCTAGTTTTTTTAACTGTGAAAATCTATTTTTGGAAGTGTTGCAGGTTTATGGGGGAGATACGATCCAAGGGGAGTATGTTTTGAGCTCTATAATGTTAAAATACCGGTCTTTGGGTTTATTTCAAATGGGGGAGAATGGATAAATTCAATGGAAAGTGATCTGTTTTTTTGGATACTGGAAAAATCAAGAACTACAACAATAAAGGTGGAGAAAAGAAAAGAATGAGAACTCAATTCATGTACTCTCTCTTGTTTTATACACTGAGAACTACTCACGTAGACTTAGGGTGATGGCTGAGTTGTTTCTTGAAGATTCGGGTTTTGATTGTGGCTGGCGCATCGGTGAATTTATCTGGAGATTACCGACGATCCCAAAGGGGGAGATTATTGGAACCAAGGTTGATCATTGCTAATAATGGAGGATGGTTTGTGTTTGTTGTTAATATTTACATGGATGACTAGGGAGTTTTCAAAGAATAGGGTAATACCTTTGAGGCTGAAAGAAGTATTAAAGGTGGCACAGTTTCACAGTGTTTTCCATTTTTTTGAGCCTAAAAAATTGGGAGTTTGGTAACGGTTTGCAGCAACAATATGCGGTGAAGGACATTGGTATGAGGTGAAGTCACACAGTACATGGTGAGGATACCAGTATGTAGTGAAGGCATTCGGTACACAGAATGCTGCTGAAAATAGTTCGCAGGGATGGTACGCGGTGAAGACATGCGGTACGCGAAATGTTGAAGTTTGGAAGGATTATTGCGGTTCGTTAAACAAGAGCGGTACGTGGTGGAGCCTAAAAGTATGCGGATAGATTTCAGTACATTTAATATTATCCCACATTGAAAATTTGGGTAAATATTTTTAGATAAATTTGTGGAGTTATATGCCTATTTAAGGAACAGTAATCCCCTTTTTTAAATGAGGAGATTGGAGATTAAAATTTCAGGAAGAAATTCAGTGATGTCCAAAGTGGTACGTGGTGGAGAAGATGGTACATGGATAAAATAATTTGCGAAAGGAAAATAGTATGTGGAAGAGAGTTTGGTTTGCGTAGGTAGCTCTCATAGTATGCGGTAGAGCAAGGCAGTACGCGGAGCATGAAAGTACGCGAATGAGTAGAGAAGTACACGGAGTAGGGAAGTACGCTGAGAAGGGAAGTTCATGGAGGATATGGATGGTACTCGAAGGAGCTGGATGGTACGTGGAGGAGCTGGATGGTACGTGAAAACAGTAGTTGTACACAGAAACAGTAGCAGTACGCAGAACACCCAATCAAGCCTAAAAAATTTGCCAAATCAGTTTTCGAAATTAATTTCCATAACATTTGAGCGTAAGGGAAGATAAATTAAATCTATGGGTGATTACATGACTTCAACAGATCATCCATTTATAGTTTAGGATGCATGATTTAATGCTAAACAATTGAAGAAACCTTCAAGTCGATAAACTGAGTGAAAATTCTTCCAACGTAGTGAGAAAGGGGGAGTCAACGGAAGTTATCCGAGGGACACATTGTGCTATCCCTGAACCTTGTAAAAGTAGTGTGCCTGGCATAAAGTGACTATGCTAAAACCTTTTAATCCACAACTTGTAAATATTAGTGGTTTTTCGTATGACCGACACACTATCGGCGTATACTCTTTGTATGTAGCCATTAAGAGTGAACAAAGTTAAATTTTTGTGTTATTGATTTGCATGTGATTTTTTATTTTTTCACTTACTCTTCAGATATGTTTAATATGTTTCTATCAACTTGGGAACAAGACCCATTAGTTTAAAATAAAAATTTGACCCCCTGATTCACCCCTCCCCTCTTAGGGTGTTCCGGGGTCCTTCATTTCCTTGGATTATCTGGGTACTATCATCAATTTTCAAGAAACTTCTCATGATTTTCAATCCCATTAATCAAGATTTATCATAATGGAGCCATGTTTTTCTAGATTGATGAATACAAGGATAAATTTAAGGAGATAAATAAGAGGCTAATAACCATTACTATTATCACTTTTACGACTAGCAGGGAAGGATTTGTGATCTATAGTGATGCATCCAAAAAGGACTTGGGTTTTATACTCATACAAGATGAAAAAGTGACAGCCTATGCCTCTTAACAACTAAAGATACATGAGAAAAATTACCCAAATCATGATATAAAATTGTTTTTGGTGATCTTTGTATTAGATACTTGGAAACATTATCTCTATAGGGAAAAGTGTGACATATATTCAGATCAAAAAATCCTTAAGTATATATTCAAAAAAAATTCTTAATATGTGACAATGAAGGTGGTTAGAGATGATTAATGATTATGATTGTTCACTCAACTACTGTCTTTTAAAGGCAAACAAAGTGGTATCTGCTCTAAGTAGAAAGGGTTTGTTTGTTGGAGTTGGTGGTCTAGAACCAACGACTTTGTACTTTATTCATTAAATAAAAGCCTTATCACATCTTGATTGTTCTTCTGCGTGACATGTCATGTGATAATGTCCTAAGGACAACTGTTTCATTAAAGGGTCGTAGCGGATCCCTGCTATGATGAGAACCCTAAAGTGCCATAACACTGTTCTTGAATGTATGTTCTATGGCCGGATGATATTATTTGAGGGACACAAATAATACAGGTCATTAGGGGTGAGGACTCATAAAACTTTGAGGCACCTTATCATGGTGTGCGCCCTTGGTAATATCCAGGAGGATATTATGAGAACGAGACCCGCCAGTAGGAAATCCACATTTCATAGTGTCATTGGATGTTCCTATCTACGGACATGTGTATTGATCCTTATAATTTAAGATTATTATTAATGGGTATTACAACTCGTTCACTTAGATGTATTGACGAAAACTGTGATGACACACTGTTCGCAGCGAGGTAGGATACGTTGGGTGCGTCACGAGTAATAACGCATTAATAGATAATGCGAGAAAGGATTTGTCCCTTCCGTTCCATAACTGAAGTAGATATCTCAGGCCCCTTTGATGGAATTGATATAGCCTAAATAAATCCATGGACATGGTAAGGTATGGGCAAGTTCAATTCCGGGAAGTCAAAGAAAGAATAATCAAGCACATGGGTTGATGGCACTAGCATACAACCCGCTTGATTGGAGATATCGAGACAAAGGGATTATATTACACGGTAAGCGTTCGTAGGAGGTGACACGTCATTGCGGCGTTAACTTCTTTCTCTATGGGTGCCTTGGCATGTTGCTAGACGCTAACCTTGGACTTTAGGAACGCTCAGCCTAATGCCACTGAGAAAGAGGCCTAGAGGGTCACACACTAAGTGTGTCCATGTTTCTCAGTTAAATATTAATTTAACAAGTTAAATAAATATTATTCCCGACTGTGGTTTAATAATTATTTAAGGATGTCTGATCGCATTTATTTTGACACTAGTTATTCGAGAGAATATACTGTGGATAAAATAATATATTTATTAGCGAGTAATGCAGTTACATTTATTTAAGAAATAAATAGTCATTACTCAAGGTCTAATAAATGTGGTGGAGAAAAATGGAAAATAAAAGTACACACCGTGTATATTAAATATACATGCTGTTTAGTTTTATGGAAAACAAGTACACGCCGTGTATTAATTATTACACACCGTGTAGTTTTTCTAATTGGGATTTTGAGGATTTAATATTGTTTTATTAAATGATATTTATTATAATCTGCGTGGGCACATGTCAAGGAATTAATAATTCCACATGGGGGTTTTCAATAAGAGTTAATGAAATAAATAAAACGCGTAACGCGTTTATTTGTTGTCATAACTATATTAACCTCAAACCTGATTATAAATATCCTCGCAACCCCAACATTTTTTGTGAGCCATTGTTGTGCACAACGGATTTGGAAATACTCTCAAGCCAAGAGAGAATTCCCTTTCCACCAAGAACGCCCTCAAGTTACGAGAGGAAGATCCTCCACCGGATCAAGGCGGTCGAAGGCGGACATCGCAAGCGAAGGTTCTTCTGTGCTAGCACCCTGAGATCTCTTCGGCGACGTCCAGAGATACGTGAAACACGTGTGGATCACCGCTAGAGGAATCCTACACTTGGATTCTACGACGCAACGACAGATCACTAAATCGTGACCGGACACATCAACGAAGAAAGAATTCCAACGAGGTAATTCTTATGCATTAATTAAATTAATTATAATCAACATATGATGATCCTACTCAAGGGTTCCGAGACTCATCTTTTATTTTCGTTCTTAATTCTATTCCGAAGATTCGACGTTTTATATCGTGACGGATCTCAGATTGAACATTGTTTAACAAAAAATTAAGTTGGGAAAACCCACCAACGCGCTTCCGCTGTGCCCGGAACCTACAAGTGGTATCAGAGGGGGTCATATCGTTGGTTATAATTATTTAGTTTTTTGTTGGTGATTTATGAATTTAATAATTTAGTTATTTCAATTCATGTTTAATCGTTCTGGAAATCTGAATATCGAGATCTGTTCCTCCTCTCTCGTTTCTCGTTCACCTCACAGAAACGGATTTTTCTTTTAATTTTGATTAAAATAAAATAGAGGAACTCATCCGGAGGAGCCAAATGTTTCTATCCATATAACACCAGAATACACGGCGTGTATTCGTAAGTACACACCATGTAGTCTAGGTTCAATGCATTGACTGATCCGCCAAATCAGGCCGTGTATTGGATTCTTTCTAAGAATTTAAGACACTGTGTGTTGACCAGAAACAGGTGGCACACGGTTTCCGGAATATATGCCATGTGGTCCAATGAACACGGCGTGTAGTCCCTTCGGGTTAGGGTTGGGTCATGTACTCCGTACATAGCCTGCCCGGCTGGAAACCGTGTAACGCGAAAACTACACGGCGTGTGTCCCACTGAACACGCCGTGTACTCCGAAAATTTCCGAAGTACATTAACACGCCCTATCCCCGGGCGTGTACTTCGGATGGACGGTGAAGAAAAAGTATACGCCGTGTAGTCGTAACTACACGCCGTATACTCACCCAAATTACGCAGATTTATTAAAATTTATTATTATATTATAGAAACCCTTGAGACGTGTACCATGGTGTAGGCGTAAAGCTGAGGCACAACACATGATAAGTGTTTTATATATATGTGTTTAATTTAACATCTGCGTAATAAATGGGAATTCGACGGGTTTCCTCAAAGGTACAAGTTGTGTACAAGGATAATTTTAAATGAATTTATTTGTTTAAAATTATGATGGATGAGAATCTCAAGGAAATTCAGAAAAGGGATTTAAGATAAAAGGATTGATTAATTAAAGATAATTAATTGATTCGAGCGTGATTTATCTTAAACAAGAACGATTAAAGAATTGAATGCTAGTTTTATTTATGCGTAAATATCGTTGCATGTATGGATGATCATGAGCTAGACCGAGACCTTTGTATGTGAATGGTTTCTTTTACTTTATTTATTTAAATTAAATTTGTTGGCCTGCGAGCCATCTCCCCATTAATATGTAGGGCCTGCGCGCCCAAGGATTCTTTTATGTAAAAACCCCTTTTTTCCCCTCACCTGCGTGTGAGATAAATGCATATGTAATTGATGGAGCTCCCAAGCTTGTGGAGGCGGCTCAAGTCAGGAGCCAAGATGAAACCAATCCAAGGAGATACAAAGGTGGACAGGTGGAAAGCTGTAAACACGAACCCGAAAGGTTCAAGGTGTTTCTCCCCTAGGTCTTGTGTTAGTTTATCAACCGCTAGATAAACTAACCAATAGAAAAGCTCATGATCATGCCATTTATTTTATTTCTGTCAGTTGCATGGTTTATTCATTGTGGGTGTGTTGTCACGATCACACAATTAATGAATTAAACGAGCATGCAAGATGGAACTAAAATAAAATTAGCTTATACGTAAATATTATCTTAGACATGGTTAATCACTTAAGTATATCCCACTTAATATTAACAAGCATGTAATCAAAGATAATAAAATGGAAATTTACGTATAAGGATAAAATCCCTCAAAATAAATATTAATTCGGCATAGCCTTCCATAATCTTGGTTAGAATCGAACCATAGTTCAAAGTGATTGAACAACCCTAGTTGGGGTGCTTTAAATTATCGGGGAATTCTAATTCAAGGTTTTGGGTTGAATTGACTTGGTTCGCATCAAGGGTTGACTGCCACAACAGGACTTGGTGTGACCAAGAGGCAAAGGTTGAGGAAATCCAAAAAGGATTTTAGGATTGGGGAGTCCACTCAGCAGATCAAGGAACTGCGAGTTAATGCAGTTGGCATTTGGAATGCCTACCTAAAACCCTTTAAGTTGCTTGACCAACCCTAGTTGGGGTAATTCGAAGGGAAATATGGATCCTTTCCACTAAAATATTCATGCAATAGAATATTCCGAAGTCAATGGTGAGGGCTATTAGATTTCGATAAAATAGTGGGAGACTAATAAGTATTAATTTATTTATTTTTCTCAATTTTTATAATAAAGTACTAAACCTTTGCTCATCTTAAATTTTAGAAACGGAAATAAAATGACTTCAAACATATCATTGCGCACCATACTCGAAAAAGAAAACCTTCTCACCGGCACCAATTTCCAAGAGTGGCAGAGGCGTTTACGCGTCGTCCTTCACCACGAAAGGAAATTATATGTGCTGGAAGAGCCTATTCTAGTTGTTCCTGGGAAAGAGGCTAGTGATGAGTAATTATCTCTCTACATGAAACACATGGATGATTCCACAGATGTCTAGTGTTTCATGCTATCGGCCATGTCTAATGATCTCTTGAAGCAACATGAAAACATGGATGCGTATAGCATGATGTCTCACCTTAAAGATATCTACCAAGAGAAGGCGAGATAAGAGAGGTATGAGATCTCCAATGCTTTGTTTACCACGAAGCTTGGAGAGTCTGCGCCAGCTGGGCCTCATGTGGTCAATCTTATTGGCTAAATTGAACACTTGGAAATCTTATGGATTAAATTCCCAGATGAGTTGCGTATAGATCTCATCCTATCATCATTTCCCAAGACCTTCTCTAGCTTCATTGTCAACTATAACATGAGCGGAAATGAGAAGAGTCTATCGGAGCTTCTGACCTTGATTCGCCAGGTAGATAAGGACAAGGGGCGTGAAAAACCCGCGGTCCTTATGGTGAAAAAGAAAAGGAAGGACAAGGCAAAGGGGCCAAAGAATTATAAACGGTCTGAAGCCCCCGAGCACCGTCCCTCCAAGAAGGGGAAGATCCATAGGCAGGGCAAGGAACGGGAAGCAGTGTGTTTTGCATGTGGCAAGTAGGGCCACTGGAAGAGGAACTGCACCCAGAAGCGTGGGGACGCTAAAGGTGCGTTCGTTATCGAGTGAAATCTTTCTATTTCTACACATTGGGTATTAGATACAGCTTGTGGGGCTCACATCTGTATTCAAATGCAGGAACCAAGTAGATTTAGAAAGATCGCCAGAGGAGAGGTGGATCTTCGAGCTGCCAATGGCGCAAGGCTGGCTGCGTTGGCTATTGGCGACTATCACCTCTCATTGCCAACTGGCATGATTTTGGTTTTACAAAACTGTTATTTTGTGCCTAGTGTTACCAAGAACATAATTTCTGTATCTTGTTTGGATATGGATGGATTTATTTTCAAGTTTGGAAATAAGGGTTGTCTCTTTTATAAGAACAACGTATGTTATGGTATGGCACATTTGAATAATGGTTTGTATGTATTAAATTACGAAAACCAAGTGTTGGCAATCGATAACGAAACAAACTCACATGACTCATACATCACCCAGTTATGGAATCACCGCCTTGGTCATGTGAACGAGAAGCGCTTGACAAAGCTCTGCCAAGATGGCTATTTAGACTCTACTGAGCTAAAACCACTTGATAGATGTCACGCTTGTTTACAAGGAAAAATGACCAAGCTGCCTTTTGGTGGACAAGGTGAAAGGGCCACAAAGCTTCTAGGATTGGTACACACAGATGTGTGTGGACCATTTCCAGTAGAATCTAGAGGTGGATATTCTTACTTTATTACTTTTACTGATGATTTGAGTAGATATGGATATGTCTACTTAATGAGGTATAAGTCAGAGTCCTTAGAGAAATTTAAGGAATTCAAGAATGAAGTAGAGAATAAACTTGGCAAGAAGATAAAGAAGCTTTGATCGGATCGAGGTGGAGAATATCTGAACCAAGAGTTCATCGATCTTCTACGGGAGTCTGGGATTCTATCTCAGCTCACTCCTCCTTATACACAACAGTGGAATGGTGTTAGTGAAAGGAGGAACCACACCTTGTTGGACATGGTGAGGTCGATGATGAGTCATGCAGATCTTCCATTATCCTTTTGGGGATATGCATTACAAACTGCAGCATACACATTAAACCGAGTACCAACTAAGGCGGAAAATGGAATTCCATCCGAGTTATGGAATGGAAGGAAACCCACTTTGTCGCACACACGTGTATGGGGATGCAAGGCATTTGTTAAGGCCTTCTCAGGAAACAAACTAGCACCCCGGGGCACAAAGTGTATCTTTATAGGATATCCCAAGGAAACAAAAGGATATTACCTATATAACCCCCAAGACAAGAAAGTGACTGTCGCCAGACAAGACGTCTTTCTTGAGAGGGAGCACATCCTCAAGAAGGATAGTGGGAGCAAGATTGACTTCGACGAAGTTTATGCTCAAGATACACAGGAGTTGGTACAGGAACAAGTTCCATAGGTCCCCGTGGAAGAGGTTCCAGAAACACAAGTACTGCATAGGAGCTCAAGAGAGGTAAGGGAACCAGAGAGATTTGGTTTCCTAGTCACCGAGGATGGTGAATCATTATTGTTGGACAATGATGAACCTCTCTCCTACAAGGAAGTAGTAGAAAGCTCAGAAGCTGTAAGATGGCTAGAAGCTATGAATTCTGAGATGGATTCCATGTATCAGAACCAAGTTTGGGTTCTGGTCGATGAGCCAGTTGATGTAAAGCCTGTTGGATGCAAATGGGTATTCAAAAGAAAGCTGGACATGGAAGGTCAAGTTAGCACCTATAAAGCAAGTCTAGTGGCTAAAGGATTCAGACAACGTCAAGGAATTTACTATGATGAAACCTTCTCACCAGTTTCCATGTTTAAATCCATAAGAATCATACTTTCCATAGCAGCTTACCATGACTACGATATTTGGAAGATGGATGTCAAAACAACATTCCTTAACGGGAACCTTCAGGAAGATGTCTATATGACACAACCAGAAGGGTTTGTGACACCAGGTGAAGCCAAATGGGTTTGCAAGTTGCAGAAATCCATTTATGGATTAAATCAAGCATCCAGGTCATGGAACATTCGATTTGATGAAGCCATAAAGGAATTTGGTTTCATTAAGAACGAATGTGATCCATGTGTTTATAAGCGGTTTAATGGGAATGCAGTCGTCATCCTAGTGGTATATGTTGATGACATATTGCTTATTGGAAATGACGTACCAGCCTTACAGTCAGTTAAGGACTGGTTGAACAAGTGTTTCTCCATGAAGGACTTAGGAGAAGTAGCCTACATTCTAGGGATCAAGATCATTTGTGATAGATCCAAGAGGCTGCTTGGACTAAGTCAGGGTACATACATTGACCAGATACTAAAGAGATTTAGTATGGAAAAATCCAAGAGGGGATTGGTTCCAGTGTCACATGGCTTACATCTTTCTAAGAAAATTTGTCCCCAGACACAATAGGAGAAAGATAGGATGAGCAAGATCCCATACGCTTCGGCTATAGGATCCATCATGTATGCCATGTTATGTACCAGGCTTGACGTTGCCTATGCACTGAGCATGGTAGGAAGATATCAAGCAGATCCAGGAGAACAACATTGGACTGCTGTTAAGACTATCCTTAAGTATCAGAGAAGAACTAAGGATATGTTCCTGGTGCATGGAGGAGACGAGGAGCTTGTCATCAAAGGGTATGCTGATGCTGGTTTTCAAACAGAACAGAATGATCTGAAGTCGCAATCTGGATATGTTTTCTGTCTCAATGGAGGAGCTGTGAGCTGGAAGAGTTCAAAGCAGCCAGTTGTCGCCAATTCTACAGCGAATTCCGAGTATATAGTGGCTTCTGATGCAGCCAAAGAATCCATTTGGATTCAGAACTTTGTCCAGGAGCTTGATGTGGTGCCTAGCAGTAAAGATCCCATTACATTGTATTGTGATAATACTGCAGTGGTGGCTCTTGAAAAAGAACCAAGGTCACATCAACGGACAAAGCACATACTCCGGAAGTATCACCTCTTGAGGGATTTATATCAAAGGGGTGAAGTTGCAGTGAGCAGAGTGTCCACGGAAGAGAACGTGGCGGACCCCATGACTAAAGGCCTATCTCAACAGAAGCATGAATATCATGTGAGAGCTAGCGGGTTAAAGGTTGTTAGCAGTTGGCTCTAGTCCAAGTGGGAGTCTGTTGGAGTTGGTGGTCTAGAAACAACTACTTTGTACTTTATTCATTAAATAAAAGCCTTATCACATCTTGATTGTTCTTCTGCGTGACATGTCATGTGATAATGTCCTAAGGACAACTGTTTCATTAAAGGGTCATAGCGGATCCCTGCTATGATGAGAACCCGAAAGTGCCATAACACTGTTCTTGAATGTATGTTCTATGGCCGAATGATATTATTTCAGGGACACAAATAATACAGGTCATTAGGGGTGAGGACTCATAAAACTTTGAGGCACCTTCTCATGGTGTGTGCCCTTGGTAATATCCAGGAGGATATTATGAGAACGAGACCCGCCAGTAGGAAATCCACATTTCATAGTGTCATTGGATGTTCCTATCTACGGACGTGTGTATTGATCCTTAGACTTTAAGATTATTATTAATGGGTATTAAAACTCGCTCACTTAGATGTATTGACGAAAACTGTGATGACACACTGTTCGCAGTGAGGTAGGATACGTTAGGTGCATCACGAGTAATACCGCATTAATAGATAATGCGAGAAAGGATTTGTCCCTTCCGTTCCATAACGGAAGTAGATATCTCAGGCCCCTTTGATGGAATTGATATCGCCTAAATAAATCCATGGCCATGGTAAGGTAAGGGCAAGTTCAATTCCGGGAAGTCAAAGAAATAATAATCAAGCACATGGGTTGATGGCACTAGCATGCAACCCGCTTGATTGGAGATATCGAGACAAAGGGATTATATTACACGGTAAGCATTCGTAGGAGGTGACACGTCATTGCGGCATTAACTTCTTTCTCTATGGGTGCCTTGGCGTGTTTCTAGACGCTAACCTTGGACTTTAGGCAGGCTCAGCCTAATACCACTGAGAAAGAGGCCTAGAGGGTCACACACTAAGTGTGTCCATGTATCTCAGTTAAATATTAATTTAACAAGTTAAATAAATATTATTCCCGACTGTGGTTTAATAATTATTTAAGGATGTCTGATCGCATTTATTTTGACACTAGTTATTCGAGAGAATATACTGTGGATAAAATAATATATTTATTAGCGAGTAATGCAGTTACATTTATTTAAGAAATAAACAGTCATTACTCAAGGTCTAATAAATGTGGTGGAGAAAAATGGAAAATAAAAGTACACACCGTGTATATTAAATATACACGCTGTGTAGTTTTATGGAAAACAAGTACACGCCGTGTATTAATTATTACACGCCGTGTAGTTTTTCCTATTAGGATTTTGAGGATTTAATATTGTTTTATTAAATGATATTTATTATAATCATCGTGGGTGCATGTCAAGGAATTAATAATTCAACATGGGGGTTTTCAATAAGAGTTAATGAAATAAATAAAACGCGTAACGCGTTTATTTATTGTCATAACTCTATTAACCTCAAACCTGATTATAAATATCCTCGCAACCCCAACATTTTTTGTGAGCCATTTTTGTGCACAACGGATTTGGAAATACTCTCAAGCCAAGAGAGAATTCCCTTTCCACCAAGAACGCCCTCAAGTTACGAGAGAAAGATCCTCCACCGGATCAAGGCGGTCGAAGGCGGACATCGCAAGCGAAGGTTCTTCCGCGCTAGAACCCGGAGATCTCTTCAGCGACGTCTGGAGATACGTGACACACGTGTGGATCACCGCTAGAGGAATCCTACACTTGGATTCTACGACGCAACGACGGATCACCGAATCATGACCAGACACATCAACGAAGAAAGAATTATAAGGAGGTAATTCTTATGCATTAATTAAATTAATTATAATCAACATATGATGATCCTCCTCAAGGGTTCCGGGACTCATCTTTTCTTTTCGTTATTCGTTCTATTCCGAAGATTCGGCATTTTATATTGTGACGGATCTTGGATTGAACATTGTTTAACGAAAAATTAAGTTGGGCAAACCCACCAATGCGCTTCCGCTGCGCCCAGAACCTACATTGTTAACCCTATACATAATGAGGATTGAAAGAGATCCAATATTCTAAGATATGAAACATACATACATGGGAATAATAAAATGATCTTCATCCTACCTTGATTAAATAAATGATCAATCATTGATTCTTGAAATAATCAAGGAAGCCTAAAAATATTATGAGGTGATACAAAAGAAAGTAGAAAATACTCTAGAGTTCAACATTGCTGAAAATGGAGTATAAGGTTTGGAACACAGATATGTGACCCATAAAAACCATAACTAAAGAGGGAATACAGCATCCCGCCTTTTTATAACTTAAACTTTCATTACATTACACAAAACTGAGGATATTTAAGGTCTAGTGTCTTGGAAACCAGGAACAATATACATGGAAACAACATAAAGCATTCTTCTTAAACACTTGAAAGTATTTTCCTTAAGTTCATCCTAGGTTCATTACCGCATCTCATAACCTGGGGACATACATCACAAGAAAGGGTGAGCAGAAGGCCCAGTAAGGGAAACAAGAGGAACATTTTACATGTGAACTTGAGATACTTCAATAAGGACATGAAAAGAACTTTAAGGCATGAGAAAGAAATCATGAGGCATTTCATAATAAAAATAACATTTTTCATAACTTGAAGATGTGGCTACATCATTTAACATAGACAATCATGAACATATCACCAAGGTCCATCCCCAAGGTGTCATTTGAAAATTACCAAGGTTATTCACCAAGGTATCGTGAAAATTGTAATCTCTAGTGGTTACATCATTACCCAATGCATTGGAGCGCTATCAGGGCGCACCCTTAAATTTGCCTTTATTATCATGTGAGCCACATATATCATCATCAAAAATTTCATAAATAACCCATATAGCATAAAATAAATGGGTTTCATTTCATAATCACAACGTTTTAAAAACTGCTTTAAAGACATGATCTTTACGTCACTTTAAAACCACGGAAAGGGAAAGCGGGTCTCATATATGTAAATACCAGAATTTAAAATAGAACATTTTGATATATATGTGAATAACCTTGTAGAAATAAGAGCTTTGAGTATTCACTTTATAACATAAAATAATTTTGAGAAAAGAGAGAGGCATTTTGAGATGAAAATTCTGCAGCATAACGGCTATGTTACAAGGTTTTAGAAAACATTGAAAAGAGAGGAGACATGGGTCACCCACTCATAAATGATCCATAAAATAGTAGGGGGACATAATATAAGGGATTTAAGAACATGGTAATGAAATTTGAAAGATATACCATATGAAATGAAAAACATGGAAGTGAGACAAAACAAGATTTCTCTTATGAAAATTCGGCAGCCTAATGGCGTCACTTAACTTCAACAAAAAAATGATTTGACAAGATCAAATAGGGTCCCTCATAATATGATCATAAGAGATCAGTATGATAGATATAGAGATCATACCCCATCATAAAAAAGGGAACTTGAAAGACTTGACATGAAAATCGAACTTGAAAAATGAGAAGGGTGAAAGAATCCCTTAAAAATTCGGCAGCCTAACAGCGTCACCTAAACATTCATAAAACGAAATGATGAGAGTAAGAGGGGATATATCATCATATAAACATGAAAAGGGCAGTAAGAGGAATATAAAAGAACATCCTCTCACATAAGAACATGGATCATAAAAGGAATGACATAAAAAGGATTACATGAAAAGAAAGAGAGAGGTCGGATCCCTTACCTTAAAACGTAACTCTTAAAACTCAAAGGTTTGGACCTTGAGGGCTTCTGGGCACCTTGGGAGGACTCCTTGGGAGGTAAGGAGACCAGAACTTCGTTGGGGGAGAGTTGTGAGTCAAAACTAAAGGAGGAAAGGGTGGGTATTTATAGGGAAAGTGAGGGGACAAGGCATTAATGGCCAAGGGACACCTCATTAGTGGTTTTGGAAAAACCATGGGCTTGCCCATGGTATTTTCCCATGGTATTGGACACTTGGGACACCTCATACCTTATCTTACTATTCATAATTCGACCATATTGAATATATACTTAATACATCATTTAATGATGTCATTAAATACCCGTAACTTAAAAACTATACTTTCACTATTCATTGAAAATTCAACTTTCTCAGAATAATCCCAAAATTTCACCTTAACCAAATATCAATGCTCTGATTTCAAAAATGAAATCCATTTTATAAAAATAATTTTCTAAATATTTTTAATTTAATTTTTAAATAAAAACACTATTCATCGAGAATTCATTTTTCTCAGAAAAATCCCCAAAAATTACCTTAACATAATATCGATGATCTGAGTTCAAAAATAAAGTCCTTTTTATAAAAATAATTTTCTAATTATTTTTAATTAAAAAAACTATTCATCCGGAAAAACTAATACTTGACTAATAATTTATGAAACCGTTATTTACCCATTTTATTGAATCACTTTACTTAATCTAGGTGTCAAAATTATATTAAAACTTTCTTTGAGTGAAATTACTAATCCATTTGGTCACATTACTAATCCTAAACGTAAAATAACTATTCCTAATTTACTATTCATCAAAAATTAAGTTGATCTTATTAGACTCCAAATTCCTTACTGAACACTTTTGTAGAAGACCATTTTTTGAAAATCATTACACATCATTAGTTATTTAGGGTTTTCATAAATATTTTAAAATATCCTTTTTTTCCAAAAATTCATCAATAAAATACATTCTAAAATTATCTGGACATTTGAAATTTCACAAACATCACTAAAGGAAGAAATCTCAATTTATTCACCCAAAAGGATTACACAAGGAAGCTAGGGTCTCGTCACATAGCCCCTTTTAACACCGGCATAAGACCTAAGTGTAAGGTGTGCTATGGTGAGAGAATCTGAGGGAGGCTCAGATAACATTTCCCTAGTAGTAATCTCTACTAAATTGAACTTCTCCCGTAGGCATTTACGTTCAAGCTTGACATGCTGGAGTTCGGCTTGGGCTTGGTCCAAAGTGAAGCCCATAGATGCTACCTCCTTCCCAAGCTCTGATAAGTGGGCTTCATAAGGGTCGAGTCTACTGGATGAAGCCATCGACTCCTCTTTCTGCATTAACCATTAACATCTCTATTAAATCATTAAGAGTAAGTTAATATATTATTTAAAAAGATTGGGTCGTTACATTCTTCCCCCCTTAAGAAATTTCGTCCCCGAAATTTATACTTGAGGCCTAGTCGAAAAGGTGAGGGTACATTTGCTTCATCGTTTCCTCAGGCTCCCAAGTCGCTTCTTCATATTTATGATTCCTCCACAACACTTTCACAAGGTGGGTAGTCTTGTTTCGTAGAACCTTGTCTCTACGGTCCAAGATCTCCACTGGCTGCTCCTCATAAGAGAGGTCATGTTCCAGTTGTACCACCTTTGGGTTCAGTACATGCGAAGGGTCGAGTATGTACTTACTCAAGAGAGATACATGGAAGACATCATAAACTTGAGCTAGGTTCGGTGGAAGTGCTAGATGATAGGCCACTACTCCTATGCGATCAAGGATTTCATAGGGGCCAATGTACCTAGGACTGAGCTTCCCTTTCTTACCAAACCGCATGACTCTCTTCCATGGAGAAATTCGAAGGAAGAATTTGTCACCAACACCAAACTCCAAGTCCCTTCGACGATTGTCAGCATAGCTCTTCTGCCAACTCTGAGCTGACTTTATGTGTTGTTGGATGTCATGAACCTGTTCCGTCATCTCTTTCACGAGATCAGGCCCAAGAAGCTTCCTCTCACCAGTTTCATCCCAACAAGTAGGAGTTCTACACCGCTTTCCATACAGAGCTTAATAGGGTGCCATCTGAATACTTGCATGGAAGCTGTTGTTATAGGAGAACTCCACTAATGGGAGGTGTTGATCCCATCCACCCTTAAATTCCATTGAGCATAATTTCAACATGTCTTCAAGTGTCTGAATAGTCCTTTCAGATTGGCCATCAGTTTGAGGATGATAGGCCATACTAAAATTCAATTCAGTATTCATATCATGTTGAAGACTTCTCCATAATTTTGATGTGAATCTTGGGTCATGATCAGATACGATGGATAGTGGTACCCCATGCAGCCTTACCACTTCCTTCACGTATATCTTGGCAAGATGATCCAGAGAGAAATCTTCCCAAATAGAGATGAAATGGGCTGTCTTGGTGAGACGGTCCACAATAACCCATATCGCATTATTTCCTTTGGATGTTTTTGGGAGACCAGTTACAAAGTCCATAGTGATATTATCCCACTTCCATACTGGTATGGGTAGCGGTTGTAATACCCCCTTAGGAAGTTGTCGTTCTGCCTTTACTTCTGACACACCAGGCACCTTGTAGTGTAATCAGCAATCTCCCTCTTCATGTTATCCCACCAATAATGATCACGAAGGTCTCTATACATCTTAGTGCTTCCCGGATGTATAGAGAAAGTAGAGCTATGAGCTTCATCCATCAGTTCTTTCTTTATCTCCGGAATAGATGGAACACATAGTCTTGTACGAAATTTCAATACAACTTCTTGATCAATATTGAAATCAGGGAACTTCCCATCCTTTACAGCCTCGAACTTCTCCTGCAACAAAGGATCTTCTTTTTAGCCTTCTTGATCTTCTCTAGTAATGAAGGTTGAGAAATCATTTGGGATAGGGTTGATGATGTCCCTTTCCTTATAATTCCCATGTCCAGTTTTACTAGATCTTTAATCAAGGGATCTCCTAAGATCCTCATTGTTTCCAGAACAACAGGATCTTTCCTGCTTAACGCATCCGCGACTTTGTTTGCTCTTCCAGGGTGATAATGTATTGAACAATCATAGTCTTTAATAAGCTCCAACCATCTCCTTTGTCTCATGTTCAATTCTTTCTGTGTGAAAATATACTTTAGACTTTGGTGGTCAGTATATATATCACATTTCTCCCCATAAAGATAGTGCCTCCATATCTTTAGAGCAAAAACAACTGCCGCCAGCTCTAGATCATGCGTGGGATAATTCTGCTCATGAATCTTCAACTGTCGAGATGCATAAGCAATTACCTTGTCATTTTGCATGAGGACGCACCCAATACCTTTCAGAGATGCATCACTAAAAATAACGAATCCTTCTCCGATAGAGGGTAGTGTTAACACAGGTGCAGTAACCAATCTCTTCTTCAGCTCTTGGAAACTTTCCTCGCATTCCTTTGTCCAGATGAACTTAACCCCTTTTCGAGTCAACTTGGTTAGTGGATTAGAAAGCCGTGAAAAGTTTTTCACAAACCTCCTATAATATCCCGCTAAACCAAGGAAACTACGAATCTCAGTTACTGTTTTGGGTTGAGGCCACTCCTCCACAACCATTGTCTTTGCAGGGTCAACCGAGATTCCTTCATTGGTTACGATGTGCCCCAAGAAAGCCACTTGCTGTAACCAAAACTCACACTTGCTGAACTTCCCAAAGAGCCTCTCCTTCCGCAGAGTTTTCAATATAACCCTTAGATGATCTTCATGCTCCTCACGATTTTTTGAATATATCAAAATATCATCAATAAAAACTACCACAAAGTTATCAAGGTAGTCCTTAAAGACTCTATTCATCAAATCCATGAAAATAGCAGGAGCATTAGTCAAGCCGAAAGGCATAACAGTAAACTCATAATGCCCATATCTTGATCGGAAGGCAGTCTTTGGAATATCTTCCTTCTTCACCCTCAGTTGATGAAAACCAGATCGAAGGTCAATATTAGAGAAGAATTGAGCCTCACAAAGTTGGTCAAATAAATCATCAATTCTTGGAAGAGGGTATCTGTTCTTCACTGTGATCCCGTTCAATTCTCTATAATCGATGCATAGCCACATTGATCCATCCTTCTTCTTCACAAAGAGAACTGGTGCCCCCCAAGGAGACACACTCGGTCAGATAAACCCCTTCTCCAAAAAGTCTTGGAGTTGTTTCTTTAACTCTTATAGCTCCACATTTGCCATTCTATATGGAGTCTTTGATATCGGTTGGGACCCAGGTACGAGTTCAATGGAGAACTCTACCTCACTTTCTGGGGGAGGTCCAGGTAACTCCTCAGGAAATACATCCATGTATTCCTGAACAATCGGAACATCTTCAATTTGTATGCTCCCTTTCCCTTCTTCATCATCACCGATTAACTCCATAAAGAATGATATAAGAGGTGCTTCTAGATAGGGATCAGTTCGGGATATCTCTCCTTGGAAGATAACTGTAGGTATTTTATTCAAGACTACTGAGATTTCCTTACTTCTTCATTTGATCTTAGCATTATACTTTGAGAGCCAGTCCATCCCTAGTATAACGTCGAATTCCAACATGGGAATGACTACTAGATTTGCGATAAGATTGTGCTCACTAAAGTAAACACTAGAGTCTCTAAACACTTTTGATGCATGGATAATCCCACTTAGAGTCTTGACTGACAACTCTACCTCAAGCAATTCGGGGATTGATTCTATATTCTTTGCTAACTTGGAAGAAATAAAGGAATGCGTAGAACCAGAATCAAATAAAGTACTTGCTAGTTTTGAGAGGACAACAAGAGTACCTGCTACCACATTGTTCAGAACTTCAACTTTAGTTGTTGTGATAGCGAAAGCACGACCTTTCTCCCTTGGCCTCTGCTGAGGTTGATGGTGATTCCCCTCCACCGCCCTCGGATTTGGACATTGATTAGCAAAGTGCCCAAGCTGTCCACACTTGAAGCATGTGACTTCGGGTAGGGCTAGAACCATCTTTCCTCTGTCGTTAGTGTTGGGAAGTTGAGGCTTCATATCACTACGACAATTCCGAGAAATATGGCCTTCTTTTCCACACCTATAGCACTTACCACTTCCAATCAAGCAGTTACCCAAATGCTTCTTCCCACATTTATTGCATGTGGCATGTTGTATATTCTTTCCACCTCTTTCCTCATCAAAACTTCTTCCCAAGATTGGTTCTAGAGTTCTCTTCTTCTCATTAGATTTGTGAGACCACTGTGTCTCCCCAAACTCTAGTTCAACTTTCATAGCACTTCGAACAATTTCTTCATAGCTATCATAGTCCCTGTTGGCTAGATTCTTCCGTAGATGAGGTTGTAGTCCATCAAAGAATCTATCAACCTTCCCATTAGGGTCCATGACGAAGCTTGAGGTATAACGGGAAAGCCTTGTGAAGTTCATCTCGTAGGTTCCAACTGATTCATTCTCCTTTTGTTTCAGCTTGAGAAATTCTTTCTCCATTCTCGTTCTCATCGAACGAGGGAAATACTTATTAAAGAATATTCCCCGGAACTCTTCCCACTCCATAGCTTCAATCTCTCCTCGTGGATTCGTGTTTTTGATCAGTGAACACCACTGATCAACTTCTCCCTCTAGGCGGTAAACAGCAAGGGTGACTTTTTCTTGTTCTGAACAATGAAGTACAGAAAAGATCTTTTCAATGGAGCTTATCCATTGTTCCGCAACCAATGGGTCAGTAGATCCACTGAATGTTGGCGGTCGTTGACGCATAAAGGACTCAACAGAAAGTTGCTCCCTTCATGGTGAGATCGGCCTCTCAGCTTGATTCAAGTTATTACTCATAACTTGAGTCAGTTGGTTCATCATTCGCATGAATGTTTCCATTCTGGCTTCCATCAGAGGGCCGTCAGCACATGGTGCATTGCGGTCACCATCGGCACAATTTCTCCTATTGCCCACCATTTTCTAAAAGAATAAAACCTTAGTGAGAAACTTATTTCATTTATGAATCTTTTAACTAAGAATTCATGCTTAGAAAATTACACTTTTCTATAATTCCTTCATAATGATTCATAAAAAGCTTGTGATTAACCAAACATATCCCCCGGGAGTGTCGTAACCAAGAGTGAAGCAAGGCCTGTTATCGCGCACCAGTTCCCGTTCGAGTCTAGCTCAAAGCAGTGTTTTCAGGTTTTACCCCTATGCACATCTGTGCCAGAGCCGCCTCTACCTGCTCGTATCCAGACAGGGATGTATTTGTTTGATAAACCACTTACTCAATACTTACCAAAATACCAGGAAGTTTTCCTATATTTAAACTTTTCTATAGGGTTCTTTCTAAAGTTTTTATATACTAATTTCCACAAATAACTAAACCATCCTTTGATACCAACTATAGCATCCCGCCTTTTTATAACTTAAACTTTCATTACATTACACATAACTGAGGATCTTTAAGGTCCAGTGTCTTGGAAACTAGGAACAATATACATGAAAACAACATAAAGAATTCTTCTTAAACACTTGAAAGTCTTCTCCTTAAGTTCATCCTAGGTTCATTACCGCATCTCATAACCTGGGGACATACATCACAAGAAAGGGTGAGAAGAAGGCCCAGTAAGGGAAACAAGAAGAACATTTTACATGTGAACTTGATATACTTCAATAAGGACATGAAAAGAACTTTAAGGCATGAGAAAGAAATCATGAGGCATTTCATAATAAAAATAAAATTTTTCATAACTTGAAGATGTGGCTACATCATTTAACATAGACAATCATGAACATATCACCAAGGTCCATCCCCAAGGTGTCATTTGAAAATTACCAAGGTTATTCACCAAGGTATCGTGAAAATTGTAATCTCTAGTGGTTACATCATTACCCAATGCATTGGAGCGCTATCAGGGCGCACCCTTAAATTTGCCTTTATTATCATGTGATCCACATATATCATCATAAAAAAATTCATAAATAAACCATATAGCATAAAATAAATGGGTTTCATTTCATAATCATAACGTTTTAAAAACTGCTTTAAAGACATGATCTTTACGTCACTTTAAAACCACGGAAAGGGAAAGCGGGTCTCATGTATGTAAATCCCAGAATTTAAAATAGAACATTTTGATATATATGTGAATACCCTTGTATAAATAATAGCTTTGAGTATTCACTTTATAACATAAAATAAATTTGAGAAAAGAGAGAGGCATTTTGAGACGAAAATTCTGCAGCATAACAGCTATGTTACAAGGTTTTAGAAAACATTGAAAAGAGAGGGGACATGGGTCACCCACTCATAAATGATCCATAAAACAGTAGGGGGACAGAATATAAGGGATTTAAGAACATGGTAATGAAATTTGAAAGATATACCATATGAAATGAAAAACATGGAAGTGAGACAAAACAAGATTTCTCTTATGAAAATTCGGCAGCCTAACGGCGTCACTTAACTTCAACAAAAAAATGATTTGACAAGATCAAATAGGGTCCCTCATCATATGATCATAAGAGATAAGTATGATAGATATAGAGATCATACCCCATTATAAAAAAGGGAACTTTAAAGACTTGACATGAAAATCGAACTTGAAAAATGAGAAGGGTGAAAGAATCCCTTAAAAATTCGGCAGCCTAACGGCGTCACCTAAACATTCATAAAACGAAATGATGAGAGTAAGAGGGGATATCTCATCATATAAACATGAAAAGTGCAGTAAAAGGAATATAAAAGGACATCCTCTCACATAAGAACATGGATCATAAAAGGAATGACATAAAAAGGATTACATGAAAAGAAAGCGAGAGGTCGGATCCCTTACCTTAAAACGTAACTCTTAAAACTCAAAGGTTTGGACCTTGAGAGCTTGGGGGAACCTTGGGAGGACTCCTTGGGAGGTAAGGAGACCAGAAATTCGTTAGGGGAGAGTTGAGAGTCAAAACTAAAATAGGAAAGGGTGGATATTTATAGGGAAAGTGAGGGGACAAGGCATTAATGGCCAAGGGACACCTCATTAGTGGTTTTGGCAAAACCATGGGTTTGCCCATGGTATTTTCCCATGGTATTGGACACTTGGGACACCTCATACCTTATCTTACTATTCATAATTCGACCATATTGAATATATACTTAATACATCATTTAATGATGTCATTAAATACCCGTAACTTAAAAACTATACTTTCACTATTCATAAAAAATTCAACTTTCTCAGAATAATCCCAAAATTTCACCTTAACCAAATATCAATGCTCTGATTTCAAAAATGAAATCCATTTTATAAAAATAATTTTCTAAATATTTTTAATTTAATTTTTAAATAAAAACACTATTCATCGAGAATTCATTTTTCTCAGAAAAATCCCCAAAATTTACCTTAACATAATATCGATGCTCTGAGTTCAAAAATAAAGTCCTTTTTATAAAAATAATTTTCTAATTATTTTTAATTACATTTTTAATTAAAAAAACACTATTCATCCAGAAAAACTAATACTTGACTAATAATTTATGAAACTGTTATTTACCCATTTTATTGAATCAATTTAGTTAATCTAGGTGTCCAAATTATATTAAAACTTTCTTTGAGTGAAATTACTAATCCATTTGGTCACATTACTAATCCTAAGCGTAAAATCACTATTCATAATTTACTATTCATCAAAAATTAAGTTGATCTTATTAGACTCCAAATTCCTTACTGAACACTTTTGTAGAAGACCATTTTTTGAAAATCATTACACATAATTAGTTATTTAGGGTTTTCATAAATATTTTAAAATATCATTTTTTCCAAAAATTCATCAATAAAATACATTCTAAAATTATCTGGACATTTGAAATTTCACAAACATCACTAAAGGAAGAAATCTCAATTTATTCACCCGAAAGGATTACACAAGGAATCTAGGGTCTCGTCACATAGCCCCTTATAACACCGGCATAAGACCTAAGTGTAAGGTGTGCTATGGTGAGAGAATCTGAGGGAGGCTCAGATAACATTGCCCTAGTAGTAATCTCTACTAACTTGAACTTCTCCCGTAGGCGTTTCCGTTCAAGCTTGACACGCTGGATTTCGGCTTGGGCTTGGTCCAAAGCGAAGCCCACATATGCTACCTCCTTCCCAAGCTCTGATAAGTGGGCTTCATAAGGTTCGAGTCTACTGGATGAAGCCATCGACTCCTCTTTCTGCATTAACCATTAACATCTCTATTAAATCATTAAGAGTAAGTTAATATATTATTTAAAAAGATTGGGTCGTTACAGGGAACTTCTAGATGATGCGTATAACTTATCCTTCTCTATTAATCTGGGAAGAACCAAGAGGTATAGATATTTGAAGAAATTTTTTTGGTGTGATAACATGAAGAGATATATTAAAAAATTCTTATCTTGATTCTTGATATTATAATAATTCAAGGTGGAAAGACATAATTATAAGTGTATGATGCAACCATTTCCTATACCAGTGTGTAAATGGGAAAAAATAACTATGGATTTCATTATAGGAATCTTAAGTACACCTAAAGGAAACAATTCCATATGGGTGGTAGTTGATCACCTTACAAAGTCAGTGTATTTCATTGCAATCAAGGAATATTTCTCTCTCGACCAACTCACCAAGATATATGTAAGGGAAGTGGTAAGACTACATAGAGTTACACTATCTATTGTATTTGATTCAGATATGATATTTACATTGAAGTTATGTAGAATCTTTTATCATGTGTTGAATATGGGGAAAAGGTTTAGTGCTTCTTATCACCATTAGAAATATAGAAAGTCTAAAAGGACCATTCAAACTATAGAGTATATGCTGATATCATGTTCAACGGATTTCCAAGGATGTTGGGATTAACACCTTCCCCTGGTGGAATTATCATATAACAATATTTACCATTATAGCATTCAAATGGATCCTTATAAGGATCTATATGGGAAGAGGTGTCAAACTCTGACATGTTGGGATGAATTTGGAGAGAAGAAGCTTATGGGATCTGACCTTATCCAAGAGATGATAGAAAAGGTTTAAACCATTCAATATCATATGAAATTTGTATAATGTCAACAAAAAATCTATACAGACAATCATTTATGTGATCTAAAGTTTTAGTTTAGAGGAAAAGGGTTTCTTCTTGTATCACCATATAAGAAACTAAGGAGTTTTGAGAATAAGGGAAATATTAGTCCAAGATATATTGAACCCTTTGAGATCCACAATCATATCAGATCTATGTAATATCTATTATCGCTCCCACCTAACCTATCTCAATTACATGATGTGTTCCAAGAACCCCTCTTTAGGGATTACATACTAGACCCCTCACATGTACTGAATCCTGAGATAGTACCTTTAGAGAAAAATCTTTTATACAAAGAGAAACTGGTTAAATTCTTAGACCATAGAGAATTTTTTTATGAAACTAGACAACTCACATGGTCAAGTTCTATATTGGAACAATAAGTTTGAGGAAGTGATGTAGGAACTAGAAGAGGCAATTAAACATAAGTACCCTCATTTGTTTTAGTGTATGAAATAAAAATTTTGAGGGTGAAATTTCTGAAGGGGGAAGAATGTAACAACCCAAACTTTTATTAATGAAATTCTCTTTGAATAAATTTCTTATTATGTAATGTAGTTATAGAAATCACATGCACTATATTAAAATATTATAACCTGCCAGGTTTTAAAATACCTTTAACCATCCTATCCATTGATAATATAGACATTGTATAATGAATGTTAAGGTGGGTATATATTAAGGATTATAATAAAGTCTAATTGACACAGATAAATGAAGCGATGACCTCGATCAATAGGAACATACCCTATGAAGCCCATTTATCAGAGATTATATGGAATATAAAATCACTAGTATTTTCCCTTGACCAAGACTAAGCTGATATTAAATAGTTAAAGAATAAAAAAACCTATTTATGAGAGAATTTCAATCTCATCGAGATCAATATCCAAACTGTCTATGGCGAACCACCCCAAGAAAACCTCACCACTACACACTTTACCCTTAGAGCATTCCCTAGTGTAATAAAGGGTTATGTATCTAGAACCTAATAGTATGAATTTTCATATTTTATTTTTATAAAACAATGATTATATTTACCCTATTTTAATATTAATTTTTAAATGATTAAATAATGAGTTTCATAAAAATCCAAATTTTTATACTGTGAAACACAAATTATATTTTTGAGGCATATATATTTTCAATCAAGGTACCGTTTTTATGAATATAATAATTTTTTAATTAAATTATATTTTAATAAAATATTATTATTAAATAATATTTATTAAATATAAATGATAATATAATTTTATGAAGTCAAATATAAATTTTCTAAGGATTAGAAAACTGTTATTGTCAAAAAGACCAATATTTTTCATTAAATGGGGATTTTTGATTTAAATGTGTAAAATATCATATTTAGATAATTAATTTGATAAAATAAATATTATTTTTAAAATCAGAACATTAAAATTATCTAATAATGAATTTTTAATAATTTTCTGAGATAATTGATTTTTTTAGTAAAAATTAAATACGGTATAAATATACGGTTTATATTATGACATCATAAAATCCCAAAAGCGATGTAATAAATTCAATAAATATAACACCCCGAGATGTTTTAGTATGTATACCATTAAATAAATTCAATTCATTTGATAGATTAACTTTAACACAAAATTATTTCATATAGTATAAATAATATAAAATCATATAGATAACAAAAAAACTTTATAAATTAATAATGAATGAAATAAGATCCTTTGCTAGAAATTAAGGAACATATAGTAACTTGACCTTTGGAATAGTAATGTGACCCTTAAGAATAGTAATTCAGACAATAGAATAGTAACCTTACCTATGAAAGTATAAATAAAATTTAGTCATCTTATAAATGGTAATAGTATATAATTATATCATTTTATAAGCAAATAAAAGTTTTAGAAATTACTAATTAAGTATTGATATTTTTTATAAACATAAATGTTTATTTAAAATTTTATAATTAATATAATGATTTAAAATAAAATTTATTTTCATAAAATATATTCATAAATTAATATTTTTTTCTTATGATTATAAGATAATTTTTTGAGACCTTAAATAATTTTTCAAAGTGTCATAAAATCAGTTATAATTTAAAAATCGATATTTTTTGAATAATTGATGATTTTAATTAAAAATTATATTTATTATATTTAGAAAATTATTTTCATAAAATGGATTCCTTTTTTTTTAATCCACACATCAAAATATGGTTAGGTTGAATTTTTTATATTTTTCTGAAATACTTGAATTTTTTGTGAATAGTAAAATACAGTAATTTACTATATATATACATTATAAATTAAATACACTATTCCTTGAGTAATAGATGATTTAAGAACCATAATATCAAACTATAATTCTCTCTTTACTGTATTTAGTCATGGAATCATCATTATTGATTTTATTGAGGCAAAATAATAAACTAATTAATAAAATAATGAGAAAACACCCCTCTCCTCCACTATAAATACCACCCTCACCACCTATTTTACTAACACCTCTTAAGACTTGAATCTTGTAAAATTTCTGCCCAATACTATTCCCAAGTCTCCCACACATATAGTATCATTTGTTCTCACCAAAATACCAATCCAATTCCCCTTAACCAAGTTCACAAGGAGGATAAATTCAAGAGGTAAAATCCTATTTCATTTCCCTTTATTTTCTTTTTAAATTAATTTATTTTATTATCGTTCCCTCAACTAATTTATAAAAACATTAATGATAAATATAGTATATTATATATACTATAATTTTATTATGTTAATGTAAAATCCATCATCTATCCCTTTCTCCTTCCTTTTATTCTAAAAATGAAAATATAATCCATGATGTGCCGATTTACCGCTATCATGGATGATACATTTTAATTTTGAATTACAACATTTTATTATAGTCATAAAACCATTATTATGGTTAAATAAGATTTTATTATACATATTATAAGTCATATAATGTTTTTTAGCTAGTATATATACATATTACTAATTAATAAACAAAACTAGCTCATGATAATCAAAGATTCACCAAAATAAACTGACTCTCATCATTAACATTTTATCTAATAAATCATCCTAATATCTGAAAAAATGATATATAAGACCATTTAATATTTTTAAGTTCATTTATAGAATATAATTTCAATTTATGAGAATTAATCCCATTTTACATGAACTTCCATACATGTATACAGGTGAACCGATCATGAAAACCAAGGAAACGAATACTCCTGAACGAAAAAAATGAATCTTATAACTCATAAAAAGGCCATAAATGAACTTAATAAAATTATAATAAATCAAATAACTTTTTAATATGTTCTTAATTAAATTATTAATGAATTTAATTTCATTATCCATGACATTAAGTACAAGTACAGAACACTTTTGGATATAAGGTAATGGATTCTCCCCGAACCTCCATTTTTCATTTGGGTTACTATTTATCTCTATTTAACCTAATTTAATTATTAATTATTTTTATTTACTACTAAATTATATGTGTATGTTCCAAAAATATTTTACTAGCTCAATTATTCTTCCTTTTATGGGGAAATGCATGTTTTATAAGGTTCCCTTTTCAATTTCTCCCAATAAGAAAGCCCGATTTAAGGGAACTTTTCAATTTATTACCCATTTTAAAGTGAACACTATAATATGATTTAAGACACCATTATTTTTATAAAATAACTCATTTTATCATGAAAATAAATCTTGGTTCATTTCCAATTTTATGAAAACAAATATCCCTTTTCTTCTTTAAACACTCTTTAATATTTTTTTTAAACCGCACTAAAATGTTTCATTTCTAATGACTCTTAAACACTCTTTTTATGTGTTTTAACTTTAGTTTGACATAAATTTTCATGATCTATGCCTATTTACCCTTGTGAATGTCTAATTATTAATTAAATCCATTTTTCATGGAAACCATTATGATATTCCCTTTGACCACTTATTCCTTGTTTGTGGTGTATGTATATTTCTGTTTTTATGATCATGATTCATTTAATAAACATATTTCTTGTATCATGGATACAATTATTGTATTATACATATAAAATTTCTATATACAGTGTTTTTATTGAATTGAATATATGTATGAAGAATGAGTTGGACTTGCAGTGACGGGTGAGGCCCAGTTATAGATATCCACCGATGCCTCGATAGGTCTCATGAGATAAAACAGTTGACAAGAAAGCCTTCATGTTTGTTTCCAAAGAGAATCAGATCTGTTTTTACCCACATACTTAAACCATATTGATGGTATAATGTTTCATGTTCTAGATACATGACATCCAATAAAAAATCATTTTCTTCATTCAGTATTCAGTTATTACTTTCCATGAGGTTTTCACTACAACAAAATCTATGGATGCATTTTCATCTTCAGTGTACTGATAACATGTGTTTTTTAGATTATTTTTCTTTACATAATGTATATTCCTTATTTAATTTAATTTATTTATTATTATATCATATAACCCTTATTGAGAATTTGGTATCACCCTTTTATTTTTTTCCTTACCCAGGCTATAAAGATGAAAATATTTGAATAAGTGACAATAAGTAGTTTATTTTATTTTGTTATGTTTAATTAACAATGTATTAAGGGAACCGTGTATGTATATAGTTCTTCAATACTACTAAAATAACTAATACTTGGTGATTTGATCTATTGTATCTATTCTATTGTAATAAAATGACCACCGACTCTGGGCTACTGGGGTCTAGGTTGTTATAGTTGGTATCAGAGAAAGTTTAGTAGAAACCTTGGGAACTAGATGTTAAATAAACATAAGAATTATAATAACTCCTTTTAGTTATTTTTTGGCTTAATAATCATGATTATTATGAGATAACTTATTGTGTGCTATTATTTAGTGATGGTTGCTAATGGAAGGAAAATAATCAATACCTATGGACACTATAGGGATTACCCTACTAAGAAAGTCAACAAATTTAGTGTTGGAGATGAGAAGACTATTTCCATATTAAGATATATTACATAGGTAATAATGAATAAACATACTAAACCTATGATGGATTGTTTCATGCGGTTGAAGCCCCCATATTTTAGTGGGACCACTAATCCAGTGGTAGCTGAGCAGTGGATCAAGTCCCTTGAAAAGATATTTCTGGCATTGGGGTACAATGATAATGAAAATGTAGTACTGGTAGTATATTGTCTCAAGGGAGATGCTGATCAATGGTGGTCCTTGATCCAAAATACTAAGGAGGAAGATGAAATAGAAGACATGAAATGAAGTACTTTTAAAGAAACATTCTTTGATAAATATTCCCTTGTGATCAATGAATTGAAATGAATAGAAAATTCCTTAGCTTAAAGTAAAGGAAAGAAAAAAGTGTTGTGGAGAATGATGATATATTCACAAGACTATCTAATATTCTAAAGATTATATACGCGATTCAGAAGACAAGTTTGATCGTTTATTTGAAGTTATTAAACCAAGTATCCGAAGGGAACTGACTTCTCAAGATTTTTCATCATGCGATGAAATAGTATTAAGTGCCCTAAAAATGGATAAGGAATTTGCTAGATCTTATTTTTTCAAGGTAAATCAAGATAATAATAGGTCTTTTGATAATCATGGAAAGGTTTAAGCATCAAATAAGAAGAAAAAAATGAATTAATTTCCATTATGGGAAAATTATGGAAAGAATCATCATGGGAAATGATTGAAATGTATGAGAGTTTTCTATAAGTGTGGATAAAGAGGGCATCAAAATAATTAATATAAGGGGAAGAAACACATCAATGATGTTAAATGATTCAACTATAATGAAATGGAGCATTATTTAAATCAATTTCTCAAGTATTAGAGGAATTTACCACATAATATGCTAAGGGGATATGACCAAGCTTATGCGATCACCAAAACTAAAGTAGAAGTACCCAATGATGTGGTGGCATGTACATTTATCCTATATTCAAATTTATCCAATTATTTATTTGATTTTGTATCATTAAACTCTTTTATATCTACTTAGTTTTACAAGAAAATTATACATTTCCATTTTTTATTTAACAAGGGATTTGTCAGTGAAAATTTCTAAGGGAAGTCTCATTGTAATAAAAATGTGTCAGCCAGTACCCTTTATGACACATAAAAGTGATTTAGTTTCTAACCTTATCATCATACCCATGGTTTAATTTGATATAATCCTCAGTATAGACTAAGTTTCAAAATATTATTTGAGAATATATTACAAGAATAAGGAAATTACTCTTTATGAGGAAGATGTAGAATCCCTTATCTTTAGAGAAGAAACTTCATCATCTAATTATTATCTAGATCCACCCCCAATATCTCTACTAAATAAAATTATTATGGAGGAAGAGAAAACAACATCTAGGGATGAGTAAAGTCATATTCAAATTTAGTATATACCAATTGTGAAAGAATACATTAATGTATTTACTGAGAAATTACCTGGGCACCCCCCAGAGTGTGAAGTTGAATTTACCATTAATTTAATACCTAATGAAAGGCCAATATCAAAGACTCTTTATAGAATGGAAACTACATAATTAGTAAAGATGAAGAAACAAATAGAGGATTTGAGTAATAAGGGATTTATTTTCCCTAGTGTTTCTCTATGGGGAGCCCCTGTTCTATTTGTTAAGAAGAAAGATGGATCCCTCAGGCTATGCATTGACTATAGAGAAATCAATGCTATTAAAATAAAGAAAAAGTATCCTCTGCCTCAAATTGATGATTTATTTGATCGTCTTCATAGAGCTCAATATTTCTCAAAGATTTACCTTCGTTATGGGTATCATAAGTTATGAGTAAATAAGGAAGATATTCCAAAGGCAACTTTTCGGGTGAGGTATGGACATTATGATTTCACAATAATTCCATTTGGATTGAATAATGAACCCTTTTTTTTCATGGATCTAATGAACAGAATATTCAAGGAATATCTTGATGATTTTTTGTGGTATTAATAGATGATATTATTTTATATTCTAAAACATATGAAGACCATGAAAATCAAATTCAGATTATTCTTGAGACTCTAAGAAAGAAATATTTATATGGTAAATTTATCTAGTGTGAATTATAGCTTCAAAAATTTCTTTTCTTAGATATATTATCTCTAAGGATAGAATATTAGTTGATCCTACGATGAAAAATGAAATCTTAGAGTGGCCCACACCAATGATCATAACCGAGGTACATAGTTTCACTGGTTTATAAGGTTACTATCAGCATTTTGTTCATAAATTTTCCCGATTGGGTAACCCATTAACCAAGCTCACATGTAAAGGGTTAAGTTCACATGGACAAAAGAATGTGCATAATTATTTGAATAATTGAAGAGAAGATTATTCAATGCTCCTATATTGACTCTACTATCATGAAATTATGGGTTTGTGATATCCAATGATGCATCGATGAAAGGACTGGGTTGTGTACTTATGAAAAATAGTAAAGTTATTTAATATGAATTTAGGCAGTTTAAGACTCATGAAAAAATTATCCAACTCATGATCTTGAGTTAGTAGTCATAATATTTTTTATGAATATTTGGAGACACTATCTATATGGTGAAAGATATGGGATATATATGGATATTAAGAGTCTAAAATACATAATTATGTAGAAATAACTCAACATGAGGCAAAGAGGATGGCTTGAGTTGATCAAAGATTATGTTTTCTCAATACACTACCACCTAGGAAAGGAAAATAAGGTAGAAGATGTATTAAGCAAGAAATATCATGGAATTATTACCCAAATGAGGATTGAGAAAGATCCTATATTCATGAATTTAGTAAATATAGATATGGGTGTTTTTTAGGAAAGTGAAACATCACTCCTTTTTCAAATGATCGATAAACCATATTTACTAGAAAAGATAAAAAGCTCTCAATCTGATGATGAGAATTTTCAAAAGTAAATTAAAGCTGTTAATAATGGTAGATTGGAATACTTCATGTATGAGGATGGAATTCTGAAATTTGGAAATAGTTTATGTGTTCTATCAATTCCTATTATAAAAAGGGAACAATTAGATAATGCTCATAGCTCAAATTTCTCTGTACACCATAGTAGTACTAGGATGTATTGAGATCTGAAGGAATATTTTTGGTGGGATAACATGAAGTGTGAAATTACTGACTATGTGTCAAGGTTTATAGTTTGTCATCAAATGAAGTTCAAGAGACAAAATCCTATAGGATTCATGCAACCTATATCTATTCCTATGTGGAAGTGAGAAGAAATTACTATGGAATTTGTTATAGGACTACAAAGGAAACCTAGAAGGAATGATTCAATATGGTTTATTTTTGTCCGCCTTAAAAAATCGGCCTATTTAATTGATATAAGATAAGATTTACCTCTTGATCACCTATAAAGACTCTATATTAATGAATTTTAAAGACTTCATGGTGCACCTCTATCAATTGTGTCTGATCAAGATCCCTGATTTACATAAAAATTATGGAAGAGTCTTCAAAATGCTTTGGATACTGAGCTTCATTTGAGTACTTATTATCACCCTCAAAATTATGGATAGTATGAAAGGACTAATAAAACATTGGAATACATTTTTTGATCATGCTCACTTGACTTTTAAGGTATTTGGGATCACTATTTACCTTTGGTTGAATTTTTCTAAAATAATATTTTCCATTCTAGTATTCAAATGGTGCTATATGAAGTATTATATGGAAATGGATGTCAAAATCCAAATTTTTAGGATGAAGTTGGTGAGAGTAAACTTATAGGCCCAAAACTTATTGACAAGACAACGAAAAAGGTAAATACTATTCATGATTATATTAAAGAAACACAATGTATACAAAAGAGTTCTACTAACAACCAGATAAAGAATTTTTAATTTCAAGCGGGTGATCATTTTTTTCTAAAAGTATATCCATGTAAGGGTGTCTTAAGGTTCAGTAAGAAAGGAAACTAAACCCCAGGTACATCATAACATTTAAAATTCTAGAAAGAATTGGTGTTGTAGCATACTAATTAGAAATTATTCCAAGTATCTACAAAGTTCATGATGTGTTACACATATCATTGTTAAATAAGTACATTCTATACCCAACACATGTACTCACCTATGAAGAAATAACACTAGAACTATATTTCTCTTACTGTGAATAACCTATCAAAATTATTAACACAAGAGAGAAAGTATTGAGAAATTGGATGACCCGACTAGGAAATTTTCTTTGGAGAAACCATAAAATGGAAGAATAAACATAGGAACCTGGATATGTTATTAATAAGAACCACCCACATCTTTTTAGAGGGAAATATTCCTGAAAAATTTTGAGGTTGGAATTTCTGAAGGAGGTTAGAATAGAACACCCTAATATTTTGCAGTATGTATGCTCTTAAATAAATCCAATTCATTCGATAGCTTAAATTGCATAAAAAATTATTTCATATCATATAAATCATATAAAATCACACAGGGAACAAAAAACAAACTTTATAAATTAATAATGAATAAATAAGAGTCTTTTCTAAAAATTAAGGAATATATAGTAACTTGATCTTTGGAATAGTAATGAAACTCTTAGGAATAGTAATTTGGAAAATAGAATAGTAACCTCACCTATGAAAGTATAAATAAAATCTAGGCATCTTATAAATGGTAATATGATATAATTATATCATTGTACAAGTAAATAAAAGTTTTAAAAATTATTAATTAAGTGTTGATACTATTTATAAATATAAATATTTATTTACAATTTTATAATTAATATAATGATTTAAATTAAAATTTATTTTCATAAAATAGATTCATAAATTAATATTTTTTTGTCTTATGATTATAATATAATTTTATGAGACCTTAATTAAATTTTCGAAGTGTTATAAAATCATTTATAATTTTAAAATTGGCATTTTTTGATCAAATGATGATTTTAATTAAAAATTAAATTTATAATATTTAGAAAATTATTTTCAGAAAATGGATTTTTATTTTTAGTTCTACATGTCGAAAAATGGTTAGGGTGAATATTTGGTATTTTTTTGAAATACTTGAATTTTTGGTGAATAGTAAAATATGGTAATTTACAGTATATATACATTATAAATTAAATACATAATTACTTGAGTCATCACTGATATAAATACCATAATATCAAACTATACTTATCTATTTATTTTATTTATTCATGGAATCATCACTATTTCTTGTCTTGAACAAAAATAATAAACTAATTAATAAAATAATGAGAAAACACCCCTCTCCTCCACTGTAAATACCACCCTCACCACCTCTCCTCCTCACACATATTAAGGCTTGAATATTATCCAATTTATACCCAATAATCTTATTAAGTCTCTTCCCCACATACATGATCCTTTGGTCTCACCAAAAGACTAATCCCAATCCCCTTAAAGAGGTTCTTAAGGAGGAGAAATTCTAGAGGTAAAATCCCATTTCGTTTTCCTTTATTTTCCTTTTAATTTATTTTCATTTCTTATCCTTTTCTCAACTCGTCTATAAAAACATGAATTATAACTAGAGTATCATATATATACTATAATTTTATTTTATTAATGGAAAATCAACCATCAATCCCATTCTCCTCTCCCTTTTATTCTAAAAATGAAAATATTGTCTGTGATGTGCCAATTTACCACCATAATTGAAAATGTGTTTTAATTTAACATTACCGCCTTCAAGGATGGTCATAAAACCATTATTATGGTTAAATAAGATTTTATTATACATAATATAAGTCATATAGTTTTCTATAACCAGTATATAAACATAATATTAATTAATAAAACAAAATTAGTTCATGATAATCGAAGATTCACCAAAATAAACTAATGTTCATCATTATCATTTTATCTAATGAATCATCCTCATATTTGAAAAAATGATATATAAGATCATTTAATCTTATGTAAGTTCATTAATATCATATAATTTCAATTCTAGAGAATTAATCCCATTTTACATGAACTTCCATACATGTATACAAGTGAACCAATCATGAAAACTAAGGAAACAAACACTCTCGAATGACGAAAATTAATTTTATAACTCATCAAAAAGGCCATAAATAAACTTAATTAAATTATAATAAATCAAATAAATATTTAATAGTTTTTTAATTAAATTATTAATGAACCTAATTTCATTATATAGGACATTAAATACAAGTGGGGAACACTTTCTGACATAAGGTAAGGGATTCTCCCCGATCCTCCATTTTTCATCCGGCTTACTCTTTCTCTCTCTTTACCCCAATGTAATTATTAATTATTATGTAATACTCATAAATTCTGAATGTATGTTCCAAAAATATTTAACAAGCTCAATTTTTCTTTATTTTATGGGTAAATGCATGTTTTATAAGGTTCCTTTTTTAACTTCTCTTGAAAAGCAAGCCCAATTTAAGGGAACTTTCCAATTTCTTACTCATTTTCAAGTGGACTATATAATATGCTTTAAGAAAACATTATTTTTATAAAATCATACATTTTATCATGAAAAGAAATCTCGGTTCATTTTTTTGTTTTATGAAATCAAATATACCTTGTCTTCTTTAAATTCTCTTTAATATTTTCCTTAAATCACACTAAAATGTTTCATTTCTAATGACTCTTAAATAGTATTTTTATGTGTTTTCACTTAAATTTGACATCACTTATCATTATCTATGCCTATATATCCTTATGAATATCTAAGTATAATTTAAATATATTCATTCATGGAAACCATTATGACACTCCCTTTAACCACTTATTCATTTTGGGTGGTGTACGTATATTTCCCTTTTATTTATGATCATTATTCATTAAATATCAATATTCCTTATATCATGGATATGATTATTGTTTTATAAGCATACCATTTTTTCATATGGTTTTGTTATTGAATTGAATATATGTATAAATAACCTTTGGACTTGAAGTGATAGGTGGGGCTCAGTTATAGTTAACCCCTCTATGTATCGACAGGTCTCATGGGACTAAATAGTTGGAAACAAAACCTTAATATATATTTTTTCAAACAGAATCAGACAAGTTTTTACCCACAAACTTAAACCATCTTAATGGTATAATGGTTCTTTTTCCAAATACATGACATATAATAAATAATCATTTTATTTATTCAGTATTCAATTATTACTTTCTCTAAGGTTTTCACTATGAAAAAATATATGGATGCATTTTCATCCTCAGTGTACTGATGTAATGTGTTTTCTATATTATTTAACTTGCCATAATTTCTATTCCATATTGATTTTTCCTCATTTATTCTTGTCTCTTATAACTATTTCTAAATGTTTGAGTTCACCCTTTTATTTGTTTTCCTTATCCAGGATGTAAAGATGAAAATCTTTGAATAAGTGACAAGATGCAGTTTATTTTCTTTTGTTATGTTTAATTACCAATATAATAATGGAACCATATATGTATTTAGTTATTCAAGACTACCAAACTGATCGATATTTAGTGATGTGATCTCTTGTATCTATACCATTGTAATAAAATGACCACTGACTATGGGCTACTAGGGTTGGGGTTATTATAATAAAGGGTATACAAGACCAAATATATGATTTTCCATTAAAATATTTTTTGTTTAGTTTATTTGATTAATTATATAAAGGCTTAATGAATCCTCCAAAATCTATATTATATTTTAAGATTTTAAAATCAATTATTTATAAACATTACTCACTCCCAAATCACTAAGGGTATTATTTTAATGATATTGTTTCTTAAACATGTGAAATAATTAAAACCAATCCAATTTTATAGAAACCATGTGAAAAACCATAGGATTTTTTTGGGGTTTTATTACTTCATCATATAGATCCAAAACCTGAGTTTAGAAATTTATAAAGAACTCTGCTATATTTTTCTATATAAACCCACCCAACCTCCCATTTATATTCACTCAAAACTCTTGCATCATGATATTAATTTAAAATTCCCTATCTATAACCCTCTAAAGGTGCCCTAAATCTCTCAAGAATCCCCTACCAAGATTTTATAAGCACCCTCTCAAGGTAAGGGATCCTATCCTTATCCTTTTTTATTCAAGAAACACATTTATACTGTGCCATTTAGTTTCCAATTTTTCATTTTGCGGTATGATTTAAAACATCCATATTACTGTAATTATGTTTTACAAGTTATTAGATACCCCTTTAGCTCTCATTAAGACCTCATATGAACCTTTACGTACCCCTGTTATGCTACCAGAATTATCCTTAGGTTTTTCCATGTGAAACATTATTCATGAGAATAATCATAACTTTTTCAACTCAAGAGTATTCACCTAGATGTAACTATCCTAAATCAATTATTGAATTCTATGTATTTTACCCACACTCCTTGATCATGGGATTAAAATTGATGAAATCCATCTTTATGTTGTATGATTTATGTGACACACATATGCATGTACATGATATGAAAATAATGGGTGTGTCCAGATAGCACTCTAATAAATTGGGTAATGTTTTAGTATCATGATACATCATGTATGGGATTAGAGGGTAAACCTAATCCATTATGGTACATTTTCCACCATTTTATGATGTCTTGGTCATTGGCCTTGACCTATGTTTATGAGGTCATATTTAATTTTGTCACTACATTCCTATGTTTCCTTTATTTTATCATGTTATATAATTATTCATTATTAAATATAATGATTATGAAACCTCTTTTGTTACCCTGATATGCCTCTTGTCTCATATTAAAAAATTTACCTTATTCTATACTTTTTTTATTCCCTTACCGAGATTTATATCTGACCACTTTCTTATGTATGTCCCTAGGTTATCTTGTGAAGTTTTAGAAGATCCATTGAATATAATTGCATGTTGTATAGTTTTTCATATGTTGTTATAGTATCCCATGTTCAATTTGTAATGATATATACCTAATCACCCAAATACACTAGGATTCACAATCTTCTGGGTTGTATTAAGTGTGATTTTATGTAATAAATCACTAATTAAATGTATTAAAGACAAGGGTTATCATACTGACCATAGATGCTAAATGAAATATGAAATCTCAAGACCTCTACTAGCATGACCATATATTCTAAATTACACATGGAATATTAGGCCCTTTGATAGTATGAGAATATGCAAAAACTATCATATGGTGTCCCATAATCTCTACCGGTTCAATCATAGATGCTTAATGTCATAATCCAGGGAGATGATAAGCTGGATAGTGTAACTCAAAAGCCCACTTCCTAAAATACCATGTTACCAACACCTCCATACCTAAATTAACATAACCATATGAAGATAATAAATATGGAAATCATATCCCTTGATGCAACTCACAACTAACATCCCACACATCCGACTCACCCCATATCTCAACATGCTACCCAGACACTAGTCATACATGACTTAGCCCACATATTGATTCAAGCCTTAACATACATCCAGAATCACATGATAATATTACTATACTTGACTCTATTAATAGGGTATGATACACCAAACTCATCAACGTTCCCATCTCACCCGTGAAGGCGTCGTCTAGTATCCTCAGACCCATATCAATCTTCACTCATTGAAACAAACCTGTACCTAACGCCCTATGATGATATCATAACCCATAGGACCTACCCAAACAAGACCTAAAGGATATTTAAGTATGAATTTAATAATATATTTAATATATTACTTCACATGTAACACTAAACTAAAACAAACTATGATACATTTTATTAAAATAATGTGCCAACTCATGTATTTTTAATAATACATCACTTTTATTATCTATTAATATTCATGAACATGATTATATATATATTTACTTTAAACAAGTAATTATTTTTATATCATATATCAAAAGATATTATATAACCAATTAAATACAAATTTTTTATTTAAAATTATTATATTTACTTCATGATATAAAATGTGTTTTGTTTAAAGGTATTTCCGTAACATAATTTATATTTTTACCTATATAAATAATTATCTAATTGATGGATATTTTATAAATGTATATTTATATTATTTATATGGATTAAAATTTATATTTATTATTTTAAATTATTTTATCAAGGTATGAAACAAAGATACGATTCTTCGTTTGAGAGAATAATAATAATAATAATAATAATAATTTTTCCATGCATTATATGGTTTCATTTAAAAGTTTAATTTATAAATTTTAGAATTTTAATTTGATAAATTTGAATTCATTTTTGGTATCATAATTTCAATATTATATTAGGGTAAATTTTTGATATTTTTATGAAAAAGTTGATTTTTAAGTGAATTGTAAAAAATAATGTTATTATAAATACTATAACTTTCATGACATCATCACGATATAAATGTAACATAAATATTTTAAAAAAAAATTCATTAAATAATATGTTTTTATGGAGTAAAATAATTCATTTTAAAATAATAAGTTTAATTTAAAAACCTTTTTTTGAAATTATGAAGCCTAAGTTATATTTTTTTCTAATAAAAAATATATTCGTTATCTTTTTCATTTAATTAAGTATTCAAAAGATAAAATTTGTTTTTGTGTTGATATTAAATTAAAATAACCATATTTTATTTAATAATAAATTAATAAATTTCATGGGAATAAATATTATTCATAGTCTTTGGACTAAATTAGTATAAGTTCATCTTCATGCTTAAAAATACATGTTTTATAAAAATTATTTTTGTTGCATTATGAATAATTATATTAAAATTTATTTTTATCACCTTTATAAATTTAATATATTAATATGGTTTTCATAATTGGAATCAGCATGTACAATTTTTTTAATAAGGTGAATTTTATTTTTGGTCATAAAAATAAGTTACCTAGGTAAAAGTTTGTCACCACAGTAAAAGCTACATATCGTAAATGGGTTTAAACAAGGGATGATATCATAAAATAGAGGAAAAAGTCACATATAATTGTGTGTTTTAAGTCCTTATAGACCTAACTTCATCTTATATTAATTAATTTTTAATTTTGGATCTAGTTGGCTTGAATATGACATTCCTTTTATGCTAATAAATAAGTATTTACAAAAATTCCACCCCTATCACTTATAAAGGACCCCTCAACCACCCTTTCCAAGACATAAATAAAATTAGTGTTAATATATGTAATTTTAAATATTTAATACATTAATAATAATATCACATTTTATTTATCCCATAATTTTAATATAATTCTCTAATTCCTCCAAAACCAAGAAGGCTTCCGAGATAAGACACAATTTATTTGTTATAAGTAATGGATTTATATCCATATTTTTCATTGAACTTCATAATATATATATTATATTATTTTATTTTTAACTTAATAATATTTTTAAATAATTAATTTTATGTAAAAGTAATATTTTTACTTTAAAATAACTTGTTCTTACTCATTTAGTCATTATAATGTGTTATTTTTTGGGTCGGGTTTATCACCTATACAAATGATATTGTAATGTTTAATTAATGAATTACTTGTAAAATGTAAATAACAGTAATATTATGTAATAATGATTAATTTAAAAAATTTCATGAGTTTTTAGTGGTAACATTCTAAGCTATATTCATCAATAAATTCAATTCTTTTGTTAATTCAATTATCACTAAAAATAAATATTTTTAAGTGTTCCATGCGAACTATCACCATGAGTTCCATGAAATGACCAGGAAAATATAAAAATATTTCAAGATAATTTATTAAATCATAATTAAAATTATTTAGTGGATGAAACCATGATAAAGGAGTAAGGATCAAAACCAACCAACTGAAGTATACATGGAAAATAGAACAGTTAACACTAGAATATTAATTTTAACTATAAAAAATTAATATATGGGTAACAAAGAATTATAAATGAATGGTTTTAGGTAAAATATATAAGAATAAGTTCTTATACATATTAATATTAAACCTAAATTTATTATACCAGGTGTTAGAATATGCTGACCAATTAGAAGTCTGAGGTAAGAGTTTCTCATCTCAAGTTTCCTTCTTTGGGATGTGTTTTGTATTATGAACCTATTTTCATTTATATGGTGTATATAATTACTTTTAAACATATTTTATAATTAATATATTTTTATTCATGGTTATTAAATTTCCATTTAAAGTTATATCTTTCAAGATATTTTGAATCCAAGGTTACTAAAGCCGTTAGGGTTTCTTTTCCAATATCACTTTGAATTCGAGATTGTTTATATAAAAATACCCATTTGAGAGAATTTTTTGTTATTTACCTATAAAAACTAATATATTTTCTTTTACTATGGTTATTTATTATATTTAAAATTTATTTTTATCATTTCAATTTCCTTTGGTCCACAATTAAACAGAAAAGATTCTTATAACTGGAACCAACCTTATCACTTATTTTTGATCAAGAATATTTCTCCTCCATATCCATATTATATATATTGTTTTAATAATGTTATTATATATAATTAAATTATTTATTAAAGTAATTTTATGGTATATATTACTTTATTTACTAAGGTTTTAATGGGAATATTTTTGACATTTTCTACATGGGTTATTTTTTAATCCCTTTACAAATGTGTGAAAAGAATATATTTTTAAATTTTTTTCAAATGAATTACTTTTCCCAAATTTATGTATGGTATTATTTATGAATTTTATCTATAAATTTTCTTGGTTTTAAAAGTTAAATTCTATTTACATTATTTTATGATTTTTTAATTTTAATATAAATTTTAGTAAAAGGAATCATATTTCTTTCCATTATTCAAAGAAATTTTATAATGTTATTATAAAATTATTATTAATCTATGTAAATATGATTTAATGATTCTTTTGATTAAATGGGAATATAATTTAATAATACAATCAAAGTTTTTTCTAGGTATTTCTTACAATTATGTTTATAGGGAGTTTTCATGAAACCCATTTCTTTCCCTTTGATTAACTAATCTATGATGAAATTATAAATGTTTTCTAGTTCTTATGGAACAAATATGTATGGTTTGTAATTATGTGATGGTTTTTCCCTATATTTCACTATAATTTATTGGTTAAAGTTTTATATCACATGATATCAAAAGTTTATGGTACATGTGTGGTGAGACCATACCCAAAAGGTTGTGGTATATATGTGGTTAGCCCGATCCCAAGAAGTTTTGGTATATGGGTGGTTATCCCAAGGCAAAAAGGTTGTGGTATATAGGTGGTTAGCCCAAGCCCAAAAGGTTTTGGTACATGGGTGGTTATCCCAAGACAAAAAATTTATGGTACATGTGTGGTTAAAACAAGCTCAAAAAGGTACATGGGTGGTTATCCCAAGCCTACCATGTTATGGTAAATTTTTTAGTCTAATCCATTATATGATGAATGTCTCATTAGTTAAACTTTATGCACATTCTATGATCATATTCATGATTTATTCTTATTTTATGCATAATTCCTATGTCATGTTCACATATTATTAAATAATGCTTTCACATTCCCTAGGATAATACTTACTAACAAAATCCTTATGCCATGATTTATGATTTATAATCTATTTTTTATTGGGTATGATTCACCTGTGTTATTTATATGCACTTTGATTATGTTATCATGCCCACATTCTTATCTTAAGATCACTTTTTATCTTTTATTATTATCTATTATGTTTTACCTTAGTGATAATCTGAGATTAAACATTTCTAATGTTTCCATTCCCTAGGTTATAAAGAAGAATATTAAGTATGATATGTATCAAAGGATAACATGTGATAATATTATTTATTAGAGATGTTGAAGAAAAAGTTTCAACATAAAATTTATTTAGTTATCCTCAAAAGATACTAAACCTTTAGGTTCTAGGATTGTGTATTTTTTGTGAGATAAAATGTTAAAGTTATGGAAATGATGTAAAATTTATGCATGTTATGCTTAAGTCATCTCAATTGGTATCAAAGATGGCATGCACATAGTATGTTTTTTTGTAGTTGATCTAGGTGGGTGGTTCGGGGAATTTTAGTTGGTATCAGGGTGGGGTTTAGTTATATTTGGAGATTATTTTTTTAATAATAAGGGGAATGGAACCTAAAACAACCTATATTGAATCAAAAGTGATGTAGGATGAAACTAAAATGTCATAGGTTGAAATAAAGGTGTCATAATTGTGTACATCTTAGGATTAATTTTCTATAACATATGACTAATTACTATGATTATTATTGTTTGATACTCACACTAACCTTTTTGGTTTTATTCAGTGGCTGGTACTAGGAGAAATTAAGTTAAAAATGAGTGCGATGTACATTGAAATAATCATCCCAATGATAAAGAAAATGTGATGGGATATAGAGTGAAAACCTTCATAGAGATACTATTTTAGGTTATGGATAATAACTTGAACCATGTTAATCTTATAAATGCACCAAAGAATGAGTAACACGTTCTTGAGTCTTTTATACTATAGTGACCACCCTAATTTAATGAGTTTTTTGATCCAAAGATTACTGAATAGTGGATCATTAAAAAGGAGAATATATTTTCGATTCTCCAGTGTTTAGATCATTGAAATCTTGATTTTACAATTTACCATTTTGAAGGTTAAGCTGATAAATGGTGAACCTTAATCAAGAACACATGACAAGAGGAAGAAATTGAATATATGGAATGAGAAGTGTATGAGAATGTATTTTTCATAAAATATTTTCCCAAAACTCTTCACACTAAGATGAAGAGATAATTTATTAAAATGAAGAAAAAGGAGTATGAATCTATTTATAATTATGAAGAAAACATCAAAATAATTTCAAGGTATTTTTATGGTATTATCATTGAGCATGAATGTAAAATCTATTGTTTCTTTAGAGTCTTAAAAAAAATTATCCAAAAGGCATTGTCTATAATGGACTTTGGAATATATGAAGAAATTGTTCGATGTGATCTAAAGGTAGAAATGGAAATAGGAAATTCCCATTATTCTCATTGTTTTAGGGAAAATAAGAGGAAAATGGAGTTTCATGGAAACTCAAATGATAAAACCCATGGTGAAAAGAATATTCATCTCCCTACATGTTAAGTATGTGAGAAGAATAATGTGGGGAATTATCTCAAAGGATTAATTAAATTCTTTAAGTGTGGAATAAAAGGTCACCAATCACGTGAATACTGAGGATATATAAATAGGAAAACTAATGAAATGGAAGGAGAGAAAGATAAACCTAATACACTAACCACAATTCAATGCTTCAATTATAATTAGTATGGGAATTACACTAAAACGTTCACCAAACCAATAGTTAATGATGATAGATAATTTTTCCAGCCCCATAAACCAAGGGACAAAGGGAATGTTAGTGTAATCACAACTAATAAAGAGGTTCATGAGAAAAAAGTGTTATAAGGTATACTCATCATCCTCTGTGGAAATATAAATCACCTATTTGATTTTTTTACTTCTTTATATATATAAGTTTATAAAGTCACCACCCTAATGAATAGATAACAAATTATTGGAGAAAAATATTAATGGTATGATGATTTAACCCCATGTTTAAAACTCATTTATAATATAATTTTATTGAAATATACTTCCTACAAATATTATTTATCCTCAATGACATTTTATGTGATTTTGGTAATGGGTTAGATCTCTCTCTATATAAATACCTTATTAATTTTGGGATAGGGAAGTCACATTTCATATTTCAAATCAACCCGTGATTATCTATTAGTGTAAGGTTGACTATGAACTACCTATGATAATTACTTAGATTATATGGGTCTCAATACCCAATCATGAGATGAGTTTCCTATTATTACCTTAGATAGCGAGGTTTATATATCATTAGAAATTAACTCTCGAGTCTTTCCAATTTTTTGTAAACCCTAAACTATTTTTTACAGTAATAGGTAATTAAAATTATATGGTCGTAATTTATTTAAGGGGTATAATATAACACCTTGAGATTTTAGTGTGAATTTAACTTTAAATAAATACTATTCTAATATCTTATTTCACAAACAATATCAAACAAAAACAAACCATGATATATTTTATTAAAAGAATGCGACAACCCATCTATTTTTAATAATAAATTTATTTTATTGTATATTAATATTCATGAAAATGAATATATATATACTCTAAACATGAATATATTTTTATATAACATCTCAAAAGATATTATATAATTAATTATATACCAATTATATATTTAAATTTTGTTTTTACTTCATGATATATAAAATGTTTTGTTTAAAAGTATTTACTTAACATAATTTTTTTACTTATCTAAATATTATCTAATTGAAAGATATATTATAAAGGTATATTTATGTTAATTATATATATTTACATTTATATTTATTATTATAAATAATTTTATCAAGGTATGAAACAAGGACATGGTTCTTCTTTTGAGAAAAAGAATAGTTTTCATTGTTTTTTCCATATAATATATGGTTTTATTTAAAAGTTAAATTTATAAATTTATAAATTTTAATATGAAAAAACAAAATTCATTTTTAGTATCATTATGTAAAAATTATCTTAGTTTGAGTTTTAGTATTTTTTTAGAAAAGGTTGTTTTTTAGGTGAATAGTAAGAATATAGTTTTTTATAAATACCATATCTTTTATGACATCATATGATATAAATATAACTTAAAAATTTATAAAACCCATTTATTGACCAAATATGTATTTATGGAGTAAAATAAAACATTTAAAAATTATAATTTGAATTTCTAAACCTATTTTTGAAATTTTTAAGCTTAAGTTATATTTTACTCTAATAAAAAACCATTTTTAGTATTTTTTTCCTTCAATTAAGTATTCAAAATATGAAATTTGGTTTTGGATTTATTTAAAAATAATGTAACCCTACTTTATTTAATAATAAAACAATAAAGGTTAGGGGAGTCAATAATATTCATAATCTTTTTCCTAAAGAAGTATAAATTAATTTTTACACTTAAAAATACATGTTTTCTCAAAATTGTTTTTATTGAGTTATGTGTAATTATATTAAAGTTAATTTCTATCACATTTATAAATTAAATATAGTAAAATGGGTTTCATATTTATAATCATAATGTTTAAATTTTTTAATAATCTCAATTTCATTTTTGCTTATAAAAATAAGTTACCCAGGTAAAAGTTAATCACCACGGTAAAGGCTAAATGATGTAAACAGGTTGAAATAAGGGATAAGATCATAAAATAGAACAAAAAAATTATCTATAATTATATTTATAAAGAATTTATATACTTCCCCTAATATTACCTTCACTAATTTTCAAATTTGGATCCACTTGACTTGAATATGCCATTCCTATTATATTATTAAATAAGTATTTACAAAAATGCCACCCTTCTATCTTATAAAAGGGCTCCTCCTCCACCCTTTACAAGACACACCTAATATTAGAATTACTCTCCATAATCTACCATATTTAATTTAATAATAATAATCTCATACATTTTTTATCCCCTAGTCTCAAGATAATGCTCTAATTTCTTTAAAATCAAAAAGGATTTTGAGAGAAGATAAAATTTATTCTTTGTAAGTAATGACTTCTTATATTTATTTTAATTGAAATAAATCCCATAAATCTTTTTTAATATGATTTATCACATTAAAATAATGTTTTTTTAAATCATTAATATTCTTTAAAAGTTATATTATTACTATACAATAACATGTTCTTACTCCATCCAACATTACGATTTTTATTAAGGGAGACAAAGCAAAGCATTACAAAAAAGTGACCCTACCTAGGGGGGACGAAAGCACTGTAGCCCAAGGGAATCACCCCATATAAGGTTCACCCCCTCTAGTTTAAACCGAGAAACATTATAAAGGAAACAAACCAAGAAACCTGGAGATGCAAGAGAGGCTAGATAGTCCGCCACTTTGTTCCCCTCCTTCCACATATGTCTGACTCTCACATTATTGTTGAGCAGAAGCTTGAAAGTCCTCATGGTATAAGAGATGGACTAGGGAATGGTTCCTTTACCCTTTAAGGCATCATTAATAATCTTGGATTCAGTTTCCACCTGATTAATGATAATATACCTCTCCTTGCAAATGGTGAGGCCAGTGAGAACTACGTTAGCCTCCGCCTGAATAGGAGTGCCACTCCCATAATAAACTGAGAAAGCCAGCACCACTCTCCCCCAATAATCCCGAACGTCCCCTCCTCCCCGCATCACACCCATCCCACAAGAGCAGTCTGTGTTGAGTTTGAGGCCATCCCTAGGAGTTATCCACTGGATCCATCTCCCCAGTAGACTAGCATTATTCTATGTACCTGCACTCCTCGAACCGTAGAGTACGCAAAGGGACGGTGCATCCTTCCTGATGACTTATAGACCGACCAAATCATACAAGAGGCACCTAGTTCTAGCCACAACTGACCGGCCTGAGGATAGGATCCCCTCTAACCGGGAACGATTCCTTGCCTGCCATAAAACCCAGCATCCCGCAATGAAAATGACATGCCTTGCCACCGAGTCTGTTCCTGAGGCAATGGCCCCCTGGACCCAATGCTCCATGAAGAGATCGATGCTAACACTTGGATGGAAATACGCCATGATAATTCCAAAGGAACTCCACATCTGATGAGCCCATTCACCCATGAAGAAGATGTGACTCAGGCTCTCTTCATTTTGGAACACGCAATATTGGCAACAGGAAGCCATGCTGATTCCCAAACGTTTAATGTTATCATCAGAAGGAAGGGAATTGTTACGAAGACTCCAGGAGAGGAAAATAAGTTTAATGGGTACTCTGTTACCCCATACCAGATCACTCCATCCATCATGTTTCCCCGGAGAAGAGTTCAATCTCCGAAACTCCTTCGAACTGAAAAACCCTGAGGATGAAGGAGTGTAAATGCACCTGTCCTTCTCATAGATCATGTTAATCGAGTCGTAATACTCTTGTTGGTTTGTGTCCAACAATGATCTGAAGAAGTGGGGGTATAATCTCACCTCCATGAATGATATGGTAGGGGCCGGACACCCTGGGTACCCCAGCACAGAGCCCGACCAATTAATATACCAGAAGGAAAATGATCCATTGGGAGAACGGGAGAAGCGTCGGTATGATATTGCTCACCGAAGTCTATAAGGGTGACCCATTATCCAAGGCACATGAACCACCATCCTTGTATCACTGTAGCATGAGAGTCCCCCATAGGGTACAATCCTCAAGGATTTCCCATGAAAGCTTCGCCCGCATGGAGTGAATAGTGCCTTACAAACTCTTGACGTTAATCCCTCCTTCGCTATTGGGCCGCACCATCCTATGCCACGATACCCATTGCCTCTTCCCCTAAGCCACTGCATCCCATATGAAACACACAAAAACTCTATCAATGGACCTGATCAACCCCTTTGGCACACTTACAGAGGCCAAGGCATGCATCAGAATCGCTGATAGAACGCTATTTACCATCGTTATCCACCCCCCAAAGGATAGGAAGCAATTTTTCCTGTTTAGAATATGATCCGTGATTCTCCTGACCACTCTGTCGAAGTCCCTGTTTCACAGTCTACCTGGTGAAACAGGGGTACCAAGGTATTCCATGGGAAAAGAGCCCCGTCCCATACCCATAATACTGCCCATCCTGTCCACCCTACTCAAACTGCACGAACTTGGTACATAGAAGTTACTCTTACCTCTATTCACCATTTTCCCACTCCAGTGCCCATACTCCTCAAGAATCCTGTTGAGTGCATTAATAGACCTCCATCCCACATTCATGAAAATCACTATGTTGTCCGCAAACATAATGTGCGATACCATTGGGAGGCCATACTTCCTCCGATATGGCACAATGTCCCCACCAGATACGCCCCTGCTGATCAGCTTGCTCAATGCATCTTCTATGAGGATAAAGATAATCTAAGATAATGGATCCCCTTGATGAAGACCTCGCACAGACTTGAAGAACCCCTCGAGTCCTCCCCATGAACGATAATGCCATCCAAGGTGAACAAACACACCTGAACATCATATCACAGACCCATTTTGAGAACCCCATTGGGGCCAACACCCTGTTGATAAATCCCCACTCCATCCTATCATAAGACTTATTCATATCCGACTTAATAACCAGGTTAGAGCCACGATATTTGGTATTAAAATCTCTCAGCAACTCTTGCGCCAATGCCACCGCTCCCTGGATCGACCTTCCCTTAACAAAACCATGTTACTCCAGGGATACCCACCTAGGTAGAAGGCAAGACGACCGTTTGTTTATAGAAATTAATATATAGGGTATGGAACCATAACCCATAAGCAAATAACAGAACCACCAAACCAAAGTACGCATGGAAATAGAACACTTAACACCAAAATATTAATTTTAACTATAAAAAATTAATATATAGGTAAATAGGAATTATAAATGAAATATAAAGAGTAAAATATATATTAATAATTTTGATATATATATTAATAATAAACTTAAAATTATTATACAAGGATTCAAAACATGTCCAACCAAGTAAAAGTTTGAGGTATGATTTCATATCACAAATTACATTCTTTAGTCATGTTTCATATTATGAGCCTATTTTTATTTATATGGTGTATATAATAACTATTATAGTTTTTTTTATCATGATTATATTTTTATTAATTCTAATTAAACTTCCATTTCAAGTTCTATCTTTCAAGGTATTTTGAATCAAAGTTTACCAAAGATGTAAGATCTTTTTTTCGATCTCACTTTGAATTAAAGATTATTTATATATAAACCCATATTTGATGGAATTTAATGTTATTTAACTCTAAAAACTAATATATTTTATTATCCTATTTTTTATAGTGTTTAAAAGTATTATTACCATTTCACCTCCCTTTGGTTCACAATTCAATCAAAAGGATGTCTGTAAGTGGAACCGAACTTATCTCTTCTTTTCAGTCGATGACATTTCTCCTCCATGTAAATATTGTATATATTGTTTAAATAATAATATTATATATAATTAAATTATTGATTAATTTAATTTTATAATATATATTACTTTATTTACAAAGGTTTAAAACTAGTTTTTTTTAATATTTTCCACACATGTCATTTTTGAATCCCTTTAAAAAAGTGTGAAAAGAATATCTTTTTAAAATATTTTACATATGAATTATTTTTACCCTATATATATATATATTCAATTATTTATTAATTTTAATCTCCAAGTTTTCATGGTTATAAAATGTAAATTATATTTATATTGTTTTTTATTTTTTCATTTTAAGATAAAAGTTATCAAAAAGATATGACATTTCTTCTTATTTTTCAAATTAATTTTATAATGTTCTTATGAATGTGTTTTTCATCTATTTAAAAATCATTTAATGATTCTTATTCTTAACTGAGTAGATAATTTAATTAATTCACCCTCCTTATTTTTTTGGGATATATTACAATGACGTTTTAATTTATTTTTCATGAAGTCCATTACTTTTCTATGGATTAACTAAGATATGATGAAATTATGAGTGTTTAAAAGTTCTTGTGGAACAAATATATATAATTTGTCTTTATATGATGGGTGGGTTCCTATTTATACCTATAATACATTAGGTAAAATTTTATATCTCATGATATCAAAAATATTATGGTACATAGTTGGTGAGACCAAACCCAAAAGGTTGTCGTATATGGGTGGTTAGTCCAAGAATAAGAAGTTATGGTACATGAGTATTTAGCTCATGAAAAAAATATTTTTGTACATGGGTGGTTATCCCAATCCCAAAAGGTTGTGGTACATGGGTGGCTAGCCCAATCCCAAAAATCTATGGTATACGAGTGGTTATACCAAGCCCAAGAAGGTACAAAGTGGTTAGCCCAAGCCTACTATGCTATGGAAAGGTGGTTAGCCTAATACATTACATAATGAATGTCTTGGTGGATAACCTTAACGAATGTTCAATTATCATATTAATTCTATATTCTTACACTATTCATCATTCTTATATCAATTTCACATATTATTTACTCATTTCCCCCCATTCCTAAGGCCTTTGTTTACTGAAAAAAATCCTTATGACAAAATATATGATATAGAATCTATGAATTATTGGTTATGATTATCTTATGTTATATCTATACACTTTGATTATATGATCATACCCACATTTTAATATTATGTTCACTTATGATCTTAAATTTTTATATCTTTTATTTTCCATTAATGAGAATTTAAGCTCAACCCATTATTATGTTTCTATTCCCTAGGTTATAAAAAATATTATTAAGTATGATTTTTATATAAGTATAACATGTGATAAGGTTATTTGTTAGAGATTTTGAAGAAAAATTTACAATAATAAATTTATGTACCTAACATACAAAGATACTAAACCTTTGGGTTATATGATCATGTGTTTTTTTGTTGAGATCAAATGTTTAAGTTATGGGAATGATCTAATATATATTAATTTTATGCTTAAGTCATCTCACTTGGTATCAAAGCTAGTTTATAAAGAGTATATTTTTGATACTAGATCTAGGTGTGTGGGTCTGGGGTGTCTCAACAATACCTCATCCAATTCCTATATTAACATCCTAGTTATAATACCCATATACCATGCCATGACCATGCCCTCAAGGCCTCTTAGAAACTCACTACCTAGTCATCAAAACAATTCCCTCAACTAGTACCTGGGTCTCATATCATATCTTCCTTAGGAGAGCTCTCAAGACCATCACCTGGAGGAAACCCTCCACTTTACATTCCATTAATCCCTAGAGAAATTATCCCACTCATAGCACTAAATAAGGCTCTAATACACCCTCAAGAGGGTATTCCCAATCATAAGTGAGATACACTACTATCCCTCCCATGATACTTATGCCTAAGCCCCTCATAACTTCGATACTAACCCTAAGAGTTCTAACCTAGGATACACAAATTTTATCCCAACCTCAAGACTTACCCTAAGCCACTCATAAAATCAACCGACATCCTCACACCCCATTATGACATAGTCTCTAGAAGATCCTAAAATTCTCTCCATTAAAAGGATACCTTTCTCCATATGTAGAAGGCTCAATGCCCCCTCTTCTCTTTATATAGGGCACTTTTAGTCCCCAATTATTTTACTTGAACACATTTTATCATATAGGTATTCACAATCATTCATAAACATGCATATAGTTTAGTATTATAGGGACCACATACCTTCATATATGAGTTACCATTATTAACTAATACCATACATTCCTCAATCCTACACCCTCATCTCCCAAGCCCCTATCTCATCCAAAACTCTCAACAATTAATTATCAAATTTTTATAATTAATTAAAAAATTTAATCCAATGAGGAATAATCACCTAATAACTCACCAAGAAATTCATCATCACTAAAACTACACCCAACCACACACAAAATGTCAATTCCAAACTCTCAACACTACTATGAGAAAAATCCCCATCACACGACACTTTTTCACTATACAATTTCATATAATATAATTAATAACCCTACACAATTTAAATGAATGATATAACTAAACCAAAATAGTAGAATATGGTGTGAATTCATCATATTAGGATTCCCTATATCCACCATATGAAAAATCCCCAACACATTGCAATGATTCCATAATGATCCAGTGTAAATTTCACGCAAACATTAACCTAGAACACCACTGAATCAGGGGATACCAAAAGAAATAAGAATGGATGAATAAGGTGAATACCATACCTCAAATAAATATGAAAAATCCATACAAACCACCCCTAACCAAGGTGGATCCAAAATAAAAATAAGGAGTGTAGGATACAACCAAATGACCCTCCTTGAGTTACCTTTCCTCTATAAATCATGAGAGGGATTGACTTGGAAAATATGGCCTTCCCCTATTAAAAACAATAGGGAAGGGACAAATTGTGGAATGAATCATGGGGAGTCATAATGAAAAAACTGTTATCTAGGGTTACTATGCAAAATGGACCACAAGGTTGTGGTATAATTCCCACCCCAAACACTTACTATGGTGTATCCTAAGGATCCATCACATAAGGCTTCCCCCTAATTTCCCTATACCCCTTACCTCCTAAAATCCCTTTATGGTGCAACCCATTTGTTGTGGTTCAAGCCTCCCCCTCAAGAAAACCACAACGACAAAACAAGGCTTACCACAATGTAGTCTCCCAAAAATCCAAAATTTTAAATCCAACATAGAGTATTTGATGCATAGTATCCTCCCTTCATGGAGAATCTTACTTCCTACCTTTAGAATTTAATATCATGTGAAACACACCATGTTTCAATGCCATTGGTTGTGGCTTGATCTATATTTTGTAGCATAATTATATATCCAGGTCGCACCGACCCTACTCTAATTCTCTCCTAATCATATAATACATTTCTCAGTGATAAAAACACAACCAAATATACTCTAGTGATGTTTTAACTCTTGGAATCCCAATACAAGACCCTATTATCAAAAAATCACCCGATCTGAGTATAAAAATTCAAATTCCCCATGATTTCATGAACCCATAATGACATGGGTTATTATAGTTTATGTATACACCAGTTAAATGTCAAGTATCCTAGAATGTTATACATGGAATCTCTGGAAAGTACATGACATTTGTTTCACACATCTAATCCTATGTACGATTTATATTACATATACATAAGGAATTTTAAACTATTCTCACATAGACTAGGATACACAACATTTTGATGATGTACATGGTGCATGGGTCCTATTTCATAGACCAGGTGTATATATAGGGTACACACTGAGACACTTGGTATAAATATATATGGAGTGTGGCCTTAAGTCACATTATGTATGGTTAAAAAAAATACGTTTGACCAATCCAAGATAAACGAAGAGTCACTATATGAGATTTATTTGTGTTAATTACATACAGTGTGACATTCATTTCACATGGAAGATAAAATATTGTTACATACACAATGTGTGACTTGGGACTACATGCCATGTAGTCACAAAATCCTAGAATCTCAAAACATATTCTTCTTACCATGAATTCTTCTACCACCTTTGCCTTCATCTATCCCTCCACCATTGAATCAACTAATAAACTTTGAACTCATCACCACACATCACTATGTTTAGTTTTAGGTATCATTAATCTTCCTCTTATTATCATTTATTCATTCATCAAACCATTCTTGAAACCCATAATTTTCCAATTATCCTCAATTGTTTCATAGTGAAACCACCAATAAGCTCAAGTGAGAATAACAACGAATAATAGTTGATAAGTTGAATATATAAATTATTTAATCAATTAAATAATTATTTAATAATGATAACTAATAATACAATTTTTTCAACTATAGGTAGTAATAAGATTTTTTGTCTATTGGAAGTCCATTACAAGTAAAAATTTAATATTTGAAGTTGTATAAAATTATATAAAGTTAGTGAGTATATTGGAAAAATAATAATTCACTATGATTTTCACCATGTCATGGCCAGTCTAGATATACCATTTTAAATTAGGAAATGAATAGATTAGAGAATCTGTGGTTGTTTTGGATGTTGTATCAAAATTGAAGCATTTTCAAAGGAAAAGGATATGATGACCATGTCATGGTATTCAATGCTTCATAAAAGTTAAAATGAAGAATATCAAGATAGACTTGGAGATATGGAAATTTTATACAAGACATTACACCATGTGTTATGAAGACTATGGTACTATAAAGAGTATGGAATTGAAAATAAATAAAGAGATGATCTCTAAAAAATTATTTTAAAAGACATTTTATTTGATAAGTTTACTTGTAGGAAACAACAAGGCTTGTACACACTATGGTAGCTTGTGTACATGTTTAGAAATTTGAAAAAGTCTTCATAAAAGGGAAGAAATATAATATTTAATCTATAATGTGTATGGTTATTATTTTTTCGAAAAGAAATTATTTTTTAATAAGAATCAAAATTGTGAGTCCTAAATCGTATTAGAAGATATGGTGGTTATAAAATTGAGAGAAGATTCGTACTACACTGTGGAATCCCTGGAGGATCAGATGTAAAGAAGGGAATGTTTTCCTATAGAATCACTATTCCATGATATTTGGAGTAACACAATGTGGATTTTCCAACATAGGAATTTTGAATAGATTCTGTATCATGGTGTTTAAAAAACTAGAGGTTACATCTAATTTTGATTATTTGGAACTTATTAAACTACTTAGCGGTAATACAATGAACTCTAATAACCCAAATAGAGTTTAATTATATAGACATTATTTTAATATTAATCAATGGTTGTATTTAAAGAAGAGTAAATTGGGAATTATTTGAAATATGAATTTTGAATTTGAGATTCAAAATTCACTAGATATATTGATATTATCTGTATAGAGGTAAGAAGTACTGATACAGGAAAAATAAAAAATAGAACATATCAAGAATAAAAGTGTATCAACAATGTAAATTATTTAATACCCATATTTAATAATTGGAGTGAGATTAAATTATATTCTTTTGAAGAATAGGATTGGAAGAATAGTTTTTCTGTACATATCATTAAAGATATATATGTAAAGAACAAAGCATCATGTAAAACAACCATTTCTATTCGGTTTCTTATCTATACTTTATTTCATTGTGAGATAAACCTATGTGTTAATTATAACTTTTGTATGAACCTATTGAGAAGTAATGAGTGGAAGAGAGGAAATGGAAATGGACCTTGGATAATCAATGTGGTCATCCTAAAAATTGTAATCACAAAATAGTAGATTATTGATTATTGGGAATATCAAAAAATTATTGTTATGTGTTCTTTAATTATAGCCCAATGTGGGTTAATAATGTAAAATTATTGTTTCCATGATTCAATATATTTCTACATTCAGTTTTTTTCATGTGTGTGATTATTGTAATTGATTCAAGTTTTCGTTGCCAATGTGAAGGGAATATCAAGATAATCTTAAGAAAAAAATAAATTTAAAGACAACCTAGTTAACATTCTCTTAGGGTTTATAGTGGGACCTCAGTTTACAATAAGTGATATCAAATCCATAGGTTATTTATTAGATAATTTTTTAGAGGAATTTTTCATCATGAAGAATGTTGTAAATAAAAGGTGTTTATCACTATTTGATGGTAGTAATTTTCATATGTGGAATAAAAAATGAGATATAATTTATGATCTCTAGGGATTTATGTTTATTCAACAACAATTCATTTAATTATATTAAGAGATTCTACCAGAAGTTAAATGATGAAAGAAGATAATAAATTGATGAATGTTGATGAAAAGGCACTGAATACCTTGGTAGGATCATTTTATAATAATATATAAATGAAATTTATGGATTAAACAATGAACATAGAATTTTGGTAAAAGATTTTAGATATTTATAAAAGTGAAAATAAAGTAAAAGAGGTAAAGTTTAAAGTTCTTTAAAATAGATCTGATCATTTGAAGATAAGTTTAAGTAAAAATGTTCATGGTTTTTTCAACCATATTATTAAAATGGTTGGATCTATTCATGGGCTTAGTCACGATACACTGTATGTTTATATAGTAAAAAATATCATAAAAAATTACCACCAATTTACAACTCAAAAGTTTCCTTACTTGAAGAAGTAAATCTTGAGGAATTATCTCTTGATGATCTATATAGAAAACTAGTTTCATATGAAATGCAAGTCAAGTTGGAAATTTAATAGACCAAAAATTTCATTTTTTATTGGTAATTGAACTCATGTTTTAAAATTAATATTTTATTATATTTTATATAGAAGCTAATAAAATGAATTTTCCATTTCATTACATATCATGAATTAATATTTACTGTAACAACTAGAAATAATACATAGAGATAAATGAAAAATAATAATGCACACACTAATGTAAACTCTAGAGGATTGAATTCTTCAATGAATATCAAACATGCTATAAAAAAGTAAAAATAAATAGAAGAGTTGGGAATATGATTGAAATCATCAAGATAAGTGTAGAAACTTTATAAGTTAAGTAGTTAATGATGAGGTATAAAAATAGTGGATTCTATATGTGTTATAAAGGGTAGTTTGACTATTAGGATCTGACCGTTACCTGACCATTACAATGTGACTATTAGAATAGTAATAAAACCCAATAAAATAGTATAATAAAAATTTAAAGTATTATAAATAATAATTATATTTACATATACTCTTTAAGAATCAATATTTATGATATTATAAAATTTAAAAATATTTAGAGTAAATAAATAATGTTATTTCCTTTTAAAATAGTATTTTATAAGAAATATGTATTTTTTATTTAAAATAACTAATTCTCACAATTAGGAATTTATTTTGATAAAATAAACTTTATATTTGAAATCAACACATTTAAATTATGTTAGGGTGAAATTTTAATAATTTTCTAAAATAATTTATTTTCAGTGAACAGTAAAAATATAGTTTTGTGTTTTCAGTATGTTTTATGACTTCATAAATATATAATAATGATATAATAATTTAAATAAGTGAATCCATACAAAAAAATTATTTTAAAGAATTTATATGATTTTACAAACCTATAAACAACTTCCCAAAGTCTAAATTGGAAATCAAGATTTTAAAAACATTATTTTGTGGAAAAATTATTTTCCCACGACATAAGTAATATAAAAAAATTATTTTCGGTTCTCATACTAAAAAATTTCAAAAACCAGATTCTTTATTTGATTAACCATGAGCCAAAACCACGATTTCCTCATAGGAAATTTAGTTTACACAACCTAGAATTCCAAGGCCTATATTTATAAGTTAATAAATAATTCTCCTCATTTTACTTTAAATTCCCACCTCTCCACCCCATTTAATTTACTGCCAAAACATCAATAATTAAATTCCCCTCATTTACCCTCTCTATATTCTTTCTAAGGAGTTTATAAGACTCTAAGGAACTCTCCTCAAATTTAAAAATCCATCTCAAAAGGTAAGGGATTCTATTCTTATATTTTTTTCTAAGTACCTCATTTGTAGTTATTCTAATAATTTCAAAGTAATTATATTATCATGAAATTATAATAATTACATTATTATCCAAATATATTTTTTCAAAATGTGATACTCCTTTTCTCTCTCATTATTCCCATTCTATAAACAACTTTTTTATACCCGTTATGGTGTCAAAATCACTCTTTTATTTTTTATGCCTACCCTTTTTATGTTGTGAATACACAAACCTATTTATATTCAAGAATATTTATATATATATTTTTATAATTCTTTGATTATGGATTTCCATGTTTGAAACCAATATTCCCTTCCTATGGGTTAAAATGATAAAAAGTTCAAGTCTTTAAGCACTTATCTGCTCAATGTTTTATATGAAACCCATTCTTTATTCTCCATGGTTTATTGATGAAATTATTTATTATGATATATGATATATATAAAAAACATAAATTAAGTCATATGAAGGGTGTTCCCTGAGAATTATACAATGCATTGGATAAATAAATAATATATAGATATGAAATATTTTACGATACCATGGTGAATAACCTTGGTAATAATTTTTATGAAACCTTGGTATTAAACCTTCGTGATATTCTTATTAATGTCTCATTTTTATGTTATAGAAACATTTAAATTTTATTTATCACATAATTATGATGATTATCTCATGTGATACCTCATTTTCTATCAATGATAATCACTCATATTTTATTTACTTTTTTTATCCCTTATAGGGATATATACTCACCCTTTTCTATTGACACATGTCCCTAGGAAATTACTTATAGTGAGGTGAACTAGGATGGAATAATAAATGTGTTTTTTATAGGATTAAATAAAGTTCATGTTTATTTTTTCCTTATATAATTCATGTATTATGTATCTAGTATCAAATACACTAAACCTAAAAGGTCTTTCTAAGTTATTAATGCAATATTGTGTTAAGGAATTATATTAAAAACCATGTATTAAAAAGGTTTATCTCCATATTTGGTATTAAAGGAAAGGTTTTGTTATTTTTGGAAATTATAAAAATAAAACACTAATAACAACCATAGGTATAAGTCTAAATATAGTTAAACCACCTAAAACTTTGGAAAAGAACAAATCAAGTTGTTTCCAAGCAATGAAATCCCTATTTGAATACTACAAGTGGATTTAGATATGGCACATATGTACTAAGGTATAATAACACCAAAAGGGATCATTGGGTATTAACTTGATCTATACCCAGTGAATGAAAAATAGGCCTTACTTCACACCAGGTTTGAAACTCCCAGCTAATATAGTTTAGTTAATAAAATTCGTTTTACAAACCATTATAAAGGATATATAAAAAATGTATTTTTATAAATATTGAATTATAACATCCTATAAGCGTGTTATTAAAAAAATTTAGGATTAAAATTTCCTTCAAAATTATTATTATACGATTTACAATAATAAAACATTTCTCGCTTAGGTTTTATTATTCTAAAAAATGGTAGGAAATAGAAGGACTCATGTAAGTAATGAATGTGATAGAGAATAAAAAAATGATCTTCTTAATATGATGGAATATAGAGCTGAAAACTTTATGAGGATAATGGATCAATTAACTCAGGTCATGAATAAAAACTTAAACTATGCAGAGCATATGACTTACACATTGAAGGAACTACTAACAATTGGATCCTTTATGCATCAACGAGCACCTATTTTTAGTGGACCCTTTGATCCAATGATTGTAGAATAATGGATCAATACTATAGAAAAGCTATTTTCTGTACTCTAATGTTCTTATCAAGAGAATTTTATGTTGGTATTATAGCTCTTAGAGGGAGAAGATGATCAGTGGTGGAAAATGATCAAGAAAATGAATTCAAATGAAAAAGTTAAGGATATGGAATGGGATGATTTGAAAAAGGACTTTTTCAATAAGTATTTTACTCACACCCTTCAAAAAATAATGGAATGGGAATTCCTTGAATTGAAGTAAAGGTAAAATGAATCACTGAGGATTTAAGATATGGAATTTAAAAGGCTTGTATGATATTATTGAAATATTTTTACTGATCCCAATGGAAATATTTATCAATTATTTTGTGGTTCAAGACCTCATCTATGGAATGCTATTTCAATCTAAGACTTTGGAAGATATGATGCCCCGAATGGCCCAAAGGCATTCTTATTTATTGATTTTTGATAACCCCCCTTTGAAGGTATGATAGGGAACCCTTAAAATGCCTATATACTTAGAGATTACATGACTTGTAGGTCTTAGGAAATATAGAACTACTCCTCCCCATCTTCTTCATCGTGATATCAGCTCTCCACCTTCACATGGCTTGTTCGGCTAGGATTTACCATGCATACACAAGCCTGTCCTGATGGAAATTCCATACCCTCTCATTCTAACAATTTGGTTTAGCTTCTACTCTGGTGAATGCACCTACTCTGAATCCCCATCTGGAGTCTGCTTCTTGTGGAGTCTATCTGGTCATTTAATCACAATTTTCAGTTGACCTGAAGGCCTTGAGGTGGCCCGAAGGCCTTGAGGTGGCCCGAAGGCCTTATTGGACAAAAGGCCTTGGGTGACCCAAAGGCCTTAAAGGACCCGAGTCCCAAACCGGTGGCCCGAAAATCCATACGAATGAATAGTTTCGGCTGCTACAGTATTGAACAGTGACTGCTACAGTACTTCTACAATACCCCCAAAAATATGTCTCCACCTGGTTTTGAACTCAGGTCTCATGGATGCACTTCCCGAGTCCCCACCAACTCTACTAAGGATCTTTTTCATATGATGAGATAATATAATGTTCTCTCAAAGTGGAAATGTAGTTTGAAGATACATATAGGTCTCTTGGACTAAACGACAATAAGATGATGATAAATCCTAATTTTGGAATGAATTTCAACAATGAATGAGAAATAAATAAAAAAACAACTACCAATGTGAAACAAGTGTGGGAAGAAGCATTTATGTATACATGGAAGTGAAAAGTGTTATAAGTGTGGAAGAGATTTCTATATAGCTCAAAACTTTCATGGAGATATAAACCCTCAACATTTGAATTACAATGAAAAAAGGGAATATGATATAAGTAAAATCTTTAGTACAATGATTCAAGGGTGGGGAGAATATAAATTTTACTAATGAATGTCCAAATCAAAATATAATGGAGGAAAACTACCATCACCCCCAGTAGATCCCAAGGGATAAGGTCATGGTTTTTATCACAATGGATGGATTTTCGAGTCCAAATGATATAGTGGAAGGTGCACACATTGTACACTCAAATCTTGAAATTATATTATTTTATTATGTTATATATATTCTTTTTTATTATTCAACTTTGAAAATAACATCAAATTAAACCTTGAGATTCTAGTGCTATAATTTTCAATTAAAACTTTTTGAGGAATTATTAAAGTATAAAGGATATATATGGACTCCCCTATTAACTTTGGTGAGTTTAATATCTCCACAAACCTAGTGGTTATTCCAATATTAGAATTTGACATGATATTACTGATGAATTAGTTACCAAAGTATAATTCCAATATCAATACAAAATTATGTAAATTTTAGTTGTCTTCAAGGGAAAACATATAATTATCTTTAATGGAGAGATATCCCTAGATGATTTTTGTCAAGAACCACATCCCATTAAATTATTTATGGAAATTTTTGGTGATGGGGGAGAACAAAGTTAAAGTATATAGATTGGAGATATACCAATTGTTCAGGAATACATTGATGTATTTTCGGAATAATTAACTAGACCTCCCCTAGAAATATTGGTAGAGTTCTAAATTGAAATCTTATATAGATATAAACCAATATCAAAGAACCCATATAGAATATAATATATGGAGTGAGAGGAATTAATGAAGCAACTTCAAGATATTTTGGAGAAGGGTTTTATTAAACTAAGTATACCTCCTCAGGGAGTTCCTATTATCATTATGAAGAAAAAGGATGGATCAATGTAGTTATGTATTGATTATAGAGAACTTAATGGAATCATAGTAAAGAAAAAATACCCTCTTCCAAGGATTGATGATTTTTTCAACCAACATTATGGGGCTCAATTCTTCTCTAAGATTGACCTCCGATCGGGGTATCGTTAGATAAGGGTGAAGAAAGAAGATATCCTAATGACTAACTTCTAGATAATATATAGACATTGTGAGTTTATTATTATACCTTTATACTTTACTAATTCTCCTATTATATTTATTTATTTTATGAATATAATCTTTAGGTATTACCTTGATAAATTTATGGTGGTATCTATTAATCATATTCTAATATATTAGAAAATTAATGTGGAGTATGAGAATAATCAAAGGGTCATATTACAAACTCTGAGGAAAGATAATTTTTTTTTCAAAATTCACAAAGTATGAGTTTTCTTTATAATAAGTCACATTATTGGGGAAAATTATGTCTAATGAAGGAATCTTGTTTGATCCATAAAAGACAAAGGCCATAGTGGAGTGGTCTCATCTGATAATAATGACTTAGATTCATAGTTTCTTCAGACTGGTAGGATACTATAAAAGTTTTATGAATTTTTTAATAGATTTATGATACACCAACCAAGTTAACTAGAAAATGGAGTTTAGATTATCTGGATAAAAGTGTGTGAAGAAAATTTCCAATAACTAAAGAATATGTTGGTTAGTACACCTATTCTAACTTTACCCTATAATGGGGAAATAATTTTCATTTATAATGATATATCCATGAAATTAATTGGATGTGTACTCATGAAAAATGAAAAGGTGATTTACTTTATATCTTGATAAAGAATCATGAATAGAATTATCCGACCCATGATTTGGAGTTAGTTTTATTTATCTTTTCAATGAAGATATTGAGACATTATATTCATAGGGAGAAGTGTGATATATACTTAAACCACCAAATTTTGAAGTATGTATTTACCAAAATGAAATTTAATATGGTGAAAAGGATATGGTTGGATATTTTTAAGGATAATGATTGTTCTATCCATTATCACCCCAAAAAGAAAAAAAAGTCATTGATGCCTTGGGTAGGAAATACCCTGGAGTTCTTGAAATGATGAGGATTTAAGGGGATCATTTGATTAAGGACTTAGTAAATATATAAATAGAAGTTATAAGAGAAGGGACTTAATAAATCCTATCCCAAATTATTTCCCAACCATCATTACTCGAGAAGATCAATAAATTGAAAATATACTATCCTAAGTTACAAAATAAGATATAAGCTACGAAAAATGGAAAGTTTTATAAGTTTAATGTTGATCAAGATAGATTACTGAGGTTTGGTACAATGCTATGTATCCCATATGTAAAAATTTAAAGAAAGAGCTGATGGATGAATCTCATAACTATACATTCTCTATATATCCTAGAATCACCATAATGTATAGAGATATGTGATATCATTATTAGTGGGATAAAATGAAATGGGATATTTATAATTTTATTTTAATATGTTTGGTATGTTGGAAAGTGAATGTGGAGAAAAAACTACCCAAAGAGTGATGTAACCACTATCCATACCTATATGAAAGCGGGACAACATCACTATCGAATTTTTTACTAGCCTTCCTAAGGCTTCCAAGGGAAAAAATTATATATGGGTAACCATGGATAGATTAAAAAATTATTCTAATTTTATCACTATATGAGAGGATTTCTCTATTGAGAACCTTTACTATCTGTATATTCAATAAGATGTGAGAAATCATGGGGAACCACTATCCATTTTTTTAGATTGTGATCTAAGATTTACTTCTAAGTTTTAGAGGATCCTTCAAAATTCTATGAATAACAAAGTTAACCTTAACCCAACTTATCATCCACAATGTAACACCCAGAGATTTTATGAGATAGATTATTTAAATTTCATTGATTTCTTGTGTTTTATGCTACACCAATATTATCTTGCACTATACGAAACACCGTATTAGCTTGCAGTATATGCAACACTATTCTTGGCTTGTGTTGCACACAATTTAAAATTCTTTTGATAGAATTAATTTCACGCAACATTGAGTATAGATTTTTTTCAATGTAAAAATGAAATATATTTGGAATATATTATACGAAAAACCAAAGGAAGATTCCACTACAATCAACACTGACATGGCTTGCATTACACGCAAGAGTGACCTTCCTCGATAGCTTGCGTTGTACGTGATACCGAGTTTCACTAAACAACGATATATTATTAAATGGGATATAAACTAGCTGTTATGAATAGTATTGACTAAATTTTGAATTTTATAATATTATAATTCATCTTACACATTTTCTATAACATGGTATGAGATCAAAATAAAAATTTCAGATAAAATAAGTATTTTTCAAAAATAATGCAGTTTTGCCGCCTTTTGATGGCGCACCCATATTAAATCTAGTTTTTGAAACTTTTATAAGTTAAATTTGACAAAATAATATTCTTATTTGGAAACAGGATATAAAAATTTACTTTGGATAATTTTTTTATATTTTTCTGATAACTTTTATATTTTGATGAATAGTAAAAATATGCTAAATTTTACTTAAAAACAACTTTTTTTCATCGAGATAATTTATATGGTTAAATTACAATATTGAATGGTTTTAAATTATAAATATAATATATTTTTACCATTTCATATAATTTATGTAACTATCATTAATTTTACATTTAATTCATAGGTAAAAACATTTCAATCTTTTGCAATGTTTTAACTTTTAAAACCCGTTTTCTCATTTCAAAAACAGGATTAATTTTAAATTAATTACCGAAACTTCTGCATCTTGAATTTGAAAAAATGGATTAAATATTTTGAATTAGTAGGTCCAAATTATGTTAATAGGCTACTTTTATTTTTGGGCATTATGAATAGTAACTACGATAAATTTTATTTACCACAGTTAAAGGTAAATTAGGTAATTAAAGGTAAAAATAATATTATAAAATTACCATAAAACTTGTATTAATATAATTGGATGATTATATTTCTCCCTAAAATATAATTGGGTAGAAATGGTATCCATTGTAACCCACTTGGATGATATAAGACATTTATTTTATTTTATTTAAAGAAAAGTGAAATATGTCCCACCCAAACTTTAATAATTAAATTATTTTTAATATAAGTTTATACAGGATATAAATTTTATTATAAATACTCATTTGAAAGATAATTTTTTTTATTTATCATGGTAATTTATTTTTAATTTTTAAGAAAAATATAATTACCTTAATAGCTTATACATTAATGATGCATAAATTATTTATTTAGTGAAAAATCAATAATATAGTTTTTATTAAAATAATAAAACCCATAAAAATGCCCAAAAACTTTAACAAACCTTATTGGTAGAGTATATATAAACCATAATCCTAAAAGTGTTGACTTGTGGACCATTTGGATCCTTATAAAATACATTATGACACTTATATTATTTTATTTTAAATGATGTCAAAGTTGTCACCTTCATAATTTAATAAATATAACATTTTAAATGTTTAGTTTTTTAAAATATAAATTTGAATAAAATTATTATTATGAAATATATTAGATTTCAATTCATCATAGTATTTTATTTTTAATTTTTATGCAACAAATAAGTATATTAAATAATTATACGAAAATGTGGTAGTGATTATTTTATTAAGAAAAATATCAAATAAATGGTTTTAAAAATATTAAAATAAATATTATATGAACTAATTAATCTAATAAACGAATTTTATAGATTTATATGACATGTTAGAAATATATTAAATATATTTTTTTCAATTCTATCATCTGTGTGGATTTTATTTAAATTGAAATAAATGAATAGTTTCAAAATCGACACTATTGAAATTTTATAAAAATAACATATTATTAAGTTGTTTAAAAATCACAAAAAAAATTTAAAATTATAAATTTAAAATTATATGGTCTAAATTTTCATAAATTATCCAATTATGGACAATTAAAAACACATAAGTAAGTATTTATAACCATTTAAAATTCAGAATATTATTACCACAAATAAAATTAAATAGATTAAATAAAGATAAATAAAAATGATAATGTTTAAAATAAAATCAAAACAAGTATAAATTTTATTGTTTGATGTTATTACAACCGTATATCATCTCATATTATAATTTGAGTCATTTTGGAGGTTTCTAAGTGGGGTTTGATTTTATTATAAATTTATATTTTTGAGGTTTCAAAAAGTGCCCCTCTCCTCTCTTATAAAAGGGCACCTCCTCCCTCTCCTCTTCACTCCATATTGAGCCTTCAAACTCAGCCAAACCATATCCATTTACATTATAAAATTCACTAGAAACATACTAGATGTCCTGTTATTCTTCAAAGACCCACTTTAGTATCCTATGAGGAGGTTTAGAAGAGGCACATCGAAGAAGAGGTAATATCCTTTACCAATTCTTTCAAACTTCTTTCTTATTCTACTTACTCTATATGAGTTGTTTCATTATTAAGTAATTACTTAAGTATAACTTTTATATTTATATGTTATTATGAATATGAAACAACCATATTCCATCTTCTATCTATCCTATGAAAAATTAAATCATCACGCGTGCGTACGTATGGCCTACCGTCTCCATGTCGTGGTGTAATATGTTTTTCATCACCAAAATACTTGGATGGGTATAATTATGGAAGAAATAAATATATATGATTATGGTAAAATTATTTTTATTCTGAAATATTACACACCATACACTTAAATACAATTACACAATCATTGGAATGATATCGTTGCTTGTGCGTACGTACGGCCTACCGTCTCCACGATGTGATATATATATTTTTTCATGATCTTCATTGAAGAATGTTTATATAAATGAATTGAATGAATAAATATGATACATATTATAATAATACCATTATTTAAATGGTATAACTATAACCTAAAAATAGTAATAAGAATTTAGTCGACAAAACATGCATAAGAACATAAAGCAGTTAACACCTGAATAACAAGTAACAATGAAATGTTACTAATAAAAATATAAGAATATGACCATATATGATATCATAAAAATGACTATTATTATTGAATAAGTCAATTAAATAATTTAAATCATTATACATGAGGTTTGGATATGTACAAAGCATATCGTACCTAAGGCAACGAAAAATTTTCCAATCTCATTTTTATCCGAAATTGTTTATACTTAAGTATTTACTGGGGAATATTTATCATCCACATCCATGTTTCATAAATAAGAAATATTATTTCTATCCTCCTACAATTTTTTAAATCCAATTTTACCCATTGGTGAATTTTTATTATGAGATATGAAATGATTTTTTTTTTTCATTTTCGGTACGGGATACTTTTTGATTTTTCCAAAAAAAGTACGAGAAGAATGTTTTTAAACTTATACGGCATGAACGGATTTTTACGGTTTCATAACGCCTTATTTCCATGAAGATTCCTCAACAATATTTCAGGATTATTTTCAACAAAATTATTTTATTTTAAAATTTCATGGCATTTTGAGAATAGAAAATGATTTTGAATGAGAAAGGATATTTTCCTCAAGAATTCATTTCTAGTGTTTTATCAAATCTATTTTCCATATAAGATGAAATTATTTAATATAGTTATATTTCAAGTATAATTTCCATATTATTTACACGTTTTGATTTTTTTTAGGTTGAAATGATATCCATTGGTTTTATATGGATTATGTTATGATGGAATGATGTTTATGAAACCCATTTTATTCTTTGGGTTATGATGAATGATTTATGTTTATTTTGTGGCACATGTAAGAATTATTTCATTATGATATGGGTGGGACTTATATATCCTTCCAATTCATTGGTTAAAGATTTATATCTCATGAGATAGACATGGCTAGAATGGTAAGTAAATCTGGTTTAGTAATAAAGTGCTGGAACGATAAGTAAACCCGATCCAGTAATGGAATTCGTCTGCTATGATGGTCTTGGAAGCAATTCCTTGGCCACTATGGAAATCATATTATGTGATTAATGTTTTTCCACATTTCCATGTTTTATTCTAATTCTATTTTATCATGATTAATGTTCCTTTATGATCTATGCCTTACATACTACCAAGATTTATTTCACGACTTAAGATTTTGATGTTTAAATTTCATGTTCATGTTTTTAAGTTCAAATTTATATATTTTGTTTTATTTTCTCCATGATTATCCTTACTAAGAATTTTATCTCACCATTTTTATGTTTTATTTTCCCCAAGATATAAAGGAAGGTTTTAGGTAGGGAAAAAAGGGGAAGATCTTTATGGGAGATGTTGAAGATCTTTCACCATGATTAGGAGATTATGTACCGAGCTTCCAAAGACACTAAAATAATACAATCATTGGGAATATGTTTATATAATGTATTATGTTTTCAAAAAAAGTAATGTAATTTCCATGTACGTCAAGCTTGAGTCTCTACAGTTGGTATCAGAGTGAAGGTTTAGTCAACCATTGGAAACTAGGATGTGAAAATTTTATTGAGATCCCTAGAGATATTTCTAATTATATGTCTGGGTATGTCCCTAAGGTTAAGTATAAGTATAGGTTATTATCCTATAATTATAATGATGATCATGAATAACCTAGGATTAAACCTAATATATTAGAGATTGAAAGTACCCCCTTGATTATGTTGTTTTCCTAGTATGATTTTCCCCTCACACTATGCTTTTTGGGTTGTAGATAATGGCTGGAACCCAAAGGAACCATGTTAATGATCAATGCACTAGGAAATGCAATGATTTTCCTCCTGAAAAACCAAATGTTATGGTATATGGAGTGAAAATATTATTGGTATACTTACACAATCTATGAATCATTTTGGAGATCTAAATGAGAAGATAAGGGAACAATATTCTATTGAGCCCTTCATGAGGAAACACCCCATTCTTTTAGTGGGTATTATGATCCTCTTGTTGCTGAACAATGGATCAATACCATTGAAAAGATATTTTCCATAATTCGCTATTCAGAACATGAAAAAGTCATTCTGGATTTTTATCATTTATAAGGTGAAGCAGAATAGTGGTGGACTCTAATTAAGAATACAAGGCCCCAAGACGAAATTGAATCCATGGAATGGGATGAGTTCAAGAACTTATTTTTCAATAAGTATTTTCCTTGTATTCTTTGAACGAATATGGAAAAGGAGTTCCTTGAGCTTAAGAAAAAGGATGATGAATTTGTTGGTATATATGAGGATAATTTTACAAGGCTTTCAAGGTATGCATCTGGCTTTATCATCTAACCTGAAAATAAAGTTGATTGATTCTTTAGTGGCTTAAAACCAAGTATTTCAAGGGAATTAGCTATAAGAGACTTCAGTAGCTATGAAGAGATTGTGTATTGTGCTATCAAGGTAGAAATGGATGTTGGGGTTACATATCCATCTCATGGTTTTGACAAGAAATGAAAGATGTAGTTTAAGGAAAAATCTCAAAACAATGGTGAAAAGAAGACGAATTTTTCGTTACGCTTAGAGTGTGGAAAGAAGCATGGTGAAGATTGTCTTAAAGGGACTAGAAAAAGTTTTAAGTGTGTAAAAGAAGGTCATCGAGCAGCTGAGTTCCAAAGTAATGGGAAACTTGTAGCTAATGATGTGAATAGATAAAAGACTACAAAGAACACACCACCAACACTTCAATTATAAAAGTGCAAGGAAATGGGGCATTATGCTAACCAATGCCCCAATCCAAGGGTTAATGATGATAGACATCAAAAACCTCTTAAAGAAAAGGACAAAGGGAAGTAACATGAGATCACTATTGGTGATGTTGATTATGACAATGAAGTGGTGGAATGATTAAGTATTTATGTAATAGGTTTCCAAAATAGTATTGTAAAATCTCATTTATAGTATCGTGGAATATTGGAATATCTATGTATTGGTTTATTGTAGTTTTCAATAATTATATGGTACCAGTAACCATGAAATGTGATTGAAATAGTTTTTGAAATCAGATGATATGCGCATAATGAAGGGATAAGGAGAAAATAATATGTTTGATAGTATTAATGAGATCATGATTGATATAAGGACAAAGTGATATCATGGTTTGAGTATATAGAATTTTTGGGATTTTGGTATGTAGAAAGAGTTAACTTTTGATAGCATTCATGTTTTCACTAAGGTTCTATGGTAATTCATGTTTTAAGAGAATACATGATTAAGGTATTCACATGTTTGGAATGTGACAATCAAGAACTACCTTATGAGATATGGGAGACAAATGTTAAGTAGATTTAGTTCACCTCCTTATAAATTTTTATATTTTTTGTTTTTTTGAGGGATTGTAATGTTATACATTTATGGATAATTTAAGTTATTTTTTGTTTTAAGATTAATTTATTATCTCACTATAGATGGACTTATTCTTATTTGATAACATGTTATAACCTTTTTGTTGAGACAGATGGAATGACTTATCATTCTATCACATGATCTGCTAAAACTTAACGAATGAAAAATTCAACTTCATTTCTGTAAGATATGAAGTGGAAATTGTTCATGGTACGAACAATGATGATATTGTACCAAAATCAAGTAAGTATTTATTCTAATTAAAAAATTCTTCAACATTAGGGAAATGATCTTGAAAACAAAAAATGTTACCCTAATACCCTCTTATACAATGAATCATATGGTCCCTTAAATCATCGTAGATTTATGTTTTTCTATAAGATAACATTCTAAAAACCTTATTCTCTATCACTATCCATCAGAACTGGATGATTAGATTTCTATTCCATATCTATGTTTTCACTTCACACCAATGTTCTACTTTGTGGAAACCCAATGATGAGTTAATTTGGATTTCCATTACATTTATAACTTTACTTTTTAAAATTATGTCTTTGTATCCCTTTTTACGATGTGGGTTTCCATAAAAGAAACATTCAAGTAGAAAACCATTTATAACCTCGACAAATTTAGAGGGATAAATTCATTTTAAGGGGGGTAGAATGTAATACCCCAAGATTTTATGAGATAGATTATTTAAATTTCATTGATTTCTTGTGTTGTATGCTACACCAAGATTAGATTTCACTATACACAATACCGTATTATCTTGCATTATACACAACACTATTCTTGGCTTGTGTTGCCCACAATTTTAAATTATTTTGATAGAATTAATTTCACGCAATACTGAGTATAGATTTTGTTCAATGTAAAAATGAAATATATTTGGATGATGTTATACACTACACAAAAGTAATCTTCCACTACAATCAACACTGACATGCCTTGTGTTACACGTAAGAGCGATCTTCCTCAATAGCTTGCATTGTACCCGATACTGAGTTTCACTAAACAACGATATATTATTAAAATGGGATATAAACTATTAGTTATGAATATTATTGACCAAATTTTGAATTTTATAACATTATCATTCATCTTATACATTTTATAGAACATGGTATGAGAACAAAATAATTTTTTCGGATAAAATAAGTATTTTTCAAAAAAATGCAGTTTTGCTGCCTTTTGATGGAACACCCATTTTAAATCTAGTTTTTGACACTTTTATAAGTTAAATTTGAAAAAAATAAACTTCTTATTTGGAAACAAAATATAAAAATTTACTTTGGATAAATTGTTTATATTTTTCTGATAACTTTCATATTTTGATGAATAGTAAAAATACGCTAAATTTTACTTAAAAACAACTTTTTTCATCAAGATAATTTATATGGTTAAATTATAATATTTAATGGTTTTAAATTATAAATAGTATATTTTTTTTCATTTCATATAATTTAATTCATTATAATTAATTTTACATTGAATTCAAAGGCAAACACATTTCAATCTTTTGTAATATTTTAACTTTTAGAACCCGTTTTCTCAATTCAACAACGGGATTAATTTTAAATTAATTACTAAAAATTTTGTGTCTTGAATTTGGAGAAATGGATTCTATATTTGGAATTATTAGGTCAAAATTAAGTTAATAAGCTACTTTTATTTTTAGGCATTATGAATAGTAACTACGATAATTTTTTTTACCACAGTTAAAGGTAAATCAGGTAATTAAGGGTAAAAATAATATTATAAAATTACCCTAACACTTGTATTAATATAATTGGATGATTATATTTATCCCTAAAATGTAATTGGGTCTAAACGGTATCTATTGGAACACACTTGGATGAGATTAAGTCATTTATTTTATTTTATTTAAAGAAAAGTGAAATATGTCTCACTCAAACTTTTATAATTAAATTACTTTTAATATAAGTTTATACAGGATATAAATTTTATTATAAATACTCATTTAAAAGATAAAATGTTTTTATTTATCATGGTAATTTATTGGTAATTTTTAAGAAATATATAATTACCTTAATAGCTTATGCATTAATGATGCAGAAAATATTTATTTAGTGAAAAATCAATAATATAGTTTTTATTAAAATAATAAAACCCATAAAATGTCCAAAAAACTTTACCAAACCTTATTGGTCGAGTATCGATAAAACATAATCATCCAAGGGTAGACCTGTGGACCATTTTGAGCCTTATAAAATAGATTATAACACATATATTATTTTATTTTAAATGATGTCAAAGTTTTCACCTTCATAATTTAATAAATATAAAATTTTAAATGTTTATTTTTTTAGATGATAAATTCAACTAAAATTATTCTTATGAAAGATATTATATTTATATTAATCATAGTATTTTATTTTTAATTTCTATCCAACAAATAAGTATATTAAATAATTATACAAAAATGTTGTAGTGATTATTTTATTAAGAGAAATATCAAATAAATGGTATTAAAAATATTAAAATAAATATTATATGAACTAATTAATGTGATCCACGAATTTTATAGATTAATATGACATTTTAGGAATCTATTCAATATTTTAGTTCGATTTTATCATCTATGTGGATTTTATTTAAATTGAAATAAATGAATGGTTTCAAAATTGACACTATTGATATTTTTTAAAAATAACATATTATTAAATTGTTTAAAAATCAGAAAAATATTTAAAAATTAAAAATTAAAAATTATATGGTCTAAAATATCATAAAGTATCCAATTTTGGACAATTAACAACACATAAGTAAGTATTTTTAACCATTTAAAATTTAGAATATTATTACCACAAATAAAATTAAATAGATTAAATAAGGATAAATCAAAATGATAAGGTTAAAAATAAAATGAAAACATATATAAATTTCATTAGTTGATGATATTACAACCCTATATCATCTCATATTATAAGTTGAGTCATTGTTGAGTTTTTTATGTGTGGTTTGATTTTATTATAAATTAATATTTTTGAGGTTTCCAAAAGTGCCCCTCTCCTCTCTTATAAAAGGGAACCTCCTCCCTCTTCTATTCACTCCATTTTGAGCATTCAAACTCAACCAAAAACTGTCTATTTACATTATAAACTTTTATAGAAACATACTATAGGGACTGGTATTCTTCAAAGACCAACTTTAGTGCCCTAAGAGGAGGTTTAGAAGAGTCACATAGAAGAAGAGGTAATATCCTTTACCGTTTCTTACAAACCCATTTCTTCTTATAATTCGTCTATATAAGTAGTTTCATTATTAATTAATTAGTCCAATTTCAATTTTATACTGATATTTTATTATGAATATGAAAAAACCATATTCCATCCTCTATTCATCCTATGAAAAATGAAATCACCACGTGTTTGTACGTATGACCTACCGTCTCCACGCCGTGGAGTAATCTGTTCTTCATCACCAACATACTTGGATGGGTATAATTATGGAAGAAATAACTACATATGATTATTGTAAAATTATATTTATTCGGAAATATTATACACCATACACTTCAATACAATTCCACAACCATTGTAATGATATCGTTGCTCGTGCGTATGTACAACCTACCGTCTCAAAGATGTGATGCGATTCGTTATACATGATATTCATTGAATAATCATTATATAAATGATTCAAATGAATAAATATGATATATAATATAATAATACCATTCTATAAATGATATAACTATAACCTAAAAAGAGTAATAAGAATTTATTCGACAAAACATGCATAAGAACATAAAGCAGTTAACACCTGAATAACAAGTAACAATGGAATATTACCGATAAAAATATAATAATATGACCATATATTATATAATAAAAATGAATATGATTCTTGAATAATTGAATTAAATTATTTAAATCATTATACATAATGTCTGGATACGTACAAAGAATATCAGACCTAAGTTAAGGGAAAATTTTGCAATCTCATTTTTATCTGAGATTGTTTATAGTTAAGTATTTACTGGGGCATATTTATCATCCACGTCCATGATTCCTAAATATGTAATATTATTTCCATCCTCTTACAATATTTTAAATCCGATTTTACCCACTGGTGAAATTTTATTACAAGATACGAAAGGAATCTTTTGTCATTTTCTGTATGAGATACTTTTTGACTTTTCCAGCAAAAGTACGAGAAGAATGTTTTTTAAACTTATACAGAATGACCAGACTTTTACAGTTTCATAATGCCTTTTTCCCAAGAAGCTTCTTCTATAATATTTCATGATTATTTTCTAAAAAAATATTTTCTTATAAAATTTCAGGACATTTTGAGAAAAGAAAATTATTTTGAAGGAGAAAGGATATTTTCCTCAAGAATTCATTTCAATTGTTTTATCAAAACTATTTTCCTTCTAAGATGACATTATTTAATATGGTTATGTTTCAAGTATAATTTACCTCTTATTTACATGGTTTGATTTCTTTATGATGAAATGACATCCATTTTTTTATATGGATTATGTTATGATGGGATGATGTTTATGAAACCCATTTTATTCTTTGGCTTATGATGAATGATTTATGTTTATTTTGTGGAAAACGTAATAATTATTTCATTATGAGATGGGTGGGACCTATATCTCCCTCTAGTTCATTGGGTAAAGATTTATATCTCATGAAATAAATATGGCTGGAACGACAAGTAAATCCAGTTCAGTAATACAGGACTGGAATGACAAGTAAACCCGATTCAGTAATGGACTTCATATACTATGATGGTATTGAAAACAATGACTTGGATACTATGGAAATAATATTATGTGATTAATGGTTTTCCACATTTACATGTATTATTACCATGCTATTTTATCATGATTAATGTTCCTTTATGATCTATTCCTTACTTACTGCTAAGATTTATTTCACGACTCAAGATTTTGATGTTTAAATTTCATGTTCATGTTTTCAAGTTCAAATGTATATGATTTTTTTATTTTCTCCATGATTACCCTTACTAAGCATTTTAGATCACCCTTTTTATGTTTTCTTTTTCCAAGGATATAAAGGAAGGTTTTAGGTAGGAAAAAAAGGAAGATCTTTATGGGATATGTTGAATATCTTTCACCATGATTAGGAGATTATGTACCGAGTTTCCAAAGACACTAAACTAACATAGTCATTGGGAGTCTGATTGTGTAATGTATTAAGTTTTCTGAAAAATTAATGTAATTTCATATATTTTGAGGTTGGGTATCTACACAAAAACCAATGGGTATTCTGGGAGAACTATTCAAACATTAGAAGACATGTTAAGGGATTTCTCACTTGACTTTGAAGTGATTTGGGAGTAATGTTTTCCACTTATTGAATTTTCCTATAATAATAGTGTTCAATTAAGTATTCAAATAGAACCTTATGAATCAATCTATGATAATATATGTAGAACTCCAACATACTAATACAAAGTTGTAGAAAGAAAACTATTATAACCAAACATTATGAAAGGAACTATAGAGAAGATACCAGTGATCCAAAAACATATAAAGTCTACTTAAAGATGATAATAGTGTTAAGATGATAATAGAAGGAAGGAATTATAGTTTCTTGCCAAGGATCATGTATTCCTCAAAGTATCACTATGTAAAAGAGTTATGAGATTTGGAAATAAAGGAAAACTGAGTCCATGGTAAATTTGACCATTTGAGATTCTAGAGTGTGTTGCTACAATTTTCTATTGATTAACTCTACTATAATGAATTTAGTTTTTCTATTTAGGACTTCGAAATATTTCTAGAAATATTTTCATAGCTAAATTCTAAGTTGGTGTGAGATCCCAGGGCTTGTAGAGACTCAATACTGATATATTGAAAATATTAAATTTATTATTTCATGTGCAAGCAGTTTTTTGAAAATAATGTAATAACTAAAAAATGGGGTCTTATATGGGAATTCTAAGACCACTATTAAATTTGTAATGTGAGGTTTACCCTAGGAATGACCTTATATTTGTAGGCAACAGATGTTCCATAGAAGGAAGTCGTTGGAGTGTTTATTGAATAAATAAATAAATAAATAAATAAATTAAATTAAATTATTTAATAACCCTAACCCTAAATAATTCCTATAAATACATCTTTATGATGAATCTATAGGGTTAAATTCATAACTATGAGAGACTATAGAGGTAGAGTAGGAGAGTTCTATTGGTGGATCAGGAATATGGATCAATAATGATGAATGACTAAGGAAGATCGTGAGATGGATGAAAAACATAGTGATATCATCTTTTTATTTTCCAGTGGACATGATCTTAACCAATGAATGATCCAATCTTAAAGAAGGATCTATAATTTTATGAATTTTTATGCTTGATTTGATTATTTATCAGGATTTATAATTTACCTACTGTTATTTTTGGTGAATGACCTTCTTTGTATGAACCCAATTAATTATTTAATTATAGTTTATCAATTTACCCCTTGAGATCATCGATTCCCTCATCAAAAAAATGAAATCCAACCAAAAAATGGTCAAATTCATACCTAGATTTGTTTTTTTGTGATTTTATCTCATATTTCTTCATGCATTCATAATTGGTATCTATTTGGATGGTAGTTCAACGAATAACCAGAAATTGATCATTTAACAATTGATCTTTGGCGTAATGGATCATTTTTATGGGTTCAAATTTAGGAATGAGAGAATGATTAAAGTTCCATATAGTGTGTTGGGAGATCAAAAATGGATTAGAGGGTAGATTGAGGTATTCCAACTGTGGTTTGGTGAGGTGAAGGTGAGATGAAACAGGTAGCGTTTCCTAATCAAGTTGGGTGGCCAGAATCCGGCCAAGGATGATGGATCAAGTAGATACTAATGGTGTAGGGAGAAGTGTTCAATTAAACCGATCCTGGATAAGGAATTTATGACAAGTGATTGAGGTGGTATTAGTTCAATACAATGGTGGGGAGTCCCATTATCAAATCTTTCCAGGGCAGCGGTGGTGGATGGTGTGGTGGAGGTCAGAGGCACCAGATTCAGTGGCGATAATGATCAGTGGTGAATGCCAGCAGTGAGCTCCCTATTACCCTATGATTGTGAAAGCGGCACAAACCCTCCCATGTGCACATTTTTGAGAAGAAGGGAGGGGGGGTGAAAAGGTGATTTAAATAATAATAATATATTATTAATATTAATAGTAATATTAATAATATTATTTTTTGATCCAGTTTCTGATGTAACTCCTCTGAGCGATGTCGAATTGAATATCCATACATGGAATCATGACCTTGATATTGAGGTAAAAATTTCAAGAGCAATATAGGGTGTTTAATTTAGACTCATAGATTGGGACCATAAAGCTCCCTTTATGCATGATATAATGAAATGTGTTTTTTACTGGGTATATTTATTGGGAAAGTAAATATCCTATATCGAGTGTTTTTTATATGATGATATCAATATACTGATTTATTTTTCCATTAATGGCCATTTTTGGAAACATATTAATGGATTTACATTTTCTTCCATCAGACCAACAATGAACCTTGTGTGTTCATCAGGCTTTTTCCAGACTCCAATTTGGGCTTGCAAGTAGTCAATCCTGAGTAGTTTTCCATGTAGAACATGATGGAGATGTATTTTTTGGTATCAGAGATATGTAATGAGGTGTTATAAGAATTCCTAGTATTTTTGTGATGCTTGAAATATGACAGTGATATAGTGTAATCATTAGAGATATATTGGGGTCAGTACTTCCCTATTGCACCAGGGCATAGGTCCCACATATTTTCTACATAGGTAGAGTTGATACTCCCCTATACTTTATAGGTAATAGTTCCTCTATAAATGGAGTAGTACTCCCTCATATTTGAGCTCTGATGGGGTACAAGTCCTCCAATGAGCATGGATCCCTAGGCTTTGGATTGCAGTGGCAAGGAATGAGCCTCTTGAATCAAATTCTAGTGAGGCTGTGTGGGACACTTGACTAAAGTTTGAGCTCCCTCACCTATGGAGTGCAGTGGTGAGGTGTATAACCCTCCACATGAATTATTGTGCAGTTGAAAATGATAATGGGAATTAGATATGGACCTTTGGAGTTGTAGGTTGACTTATCATTCTTAGATAGACTATGGAGATGGATATCCTCTTTCTCTCTTCATTTAGGCTTCTTGTTAAGAATATATTGGTTATTATTATGGTCTTGTATCATATTCTACTTTAAATTCCCTTATGTTGTTGGGATGAATACTGACTCTTGATGATTTATGTTTGGTGATTTCAAGGATTTATACTAGGTATGTTCATGTTTCATATCTTATGTAGTTGAAATAAAAATTAATATTGACTATAGAGGACCTAGTTCAGTGGAGCATAATAGTATATTATGGTGTTAACCATGTTCAATGGTTGGAATTTGGGATTTGGAGTCGGGCTCTCTCTCGCTCTACCCTTTATAGTTGTTGTCATTTTGGGTTTCCCCCTAAATTTTTGGATGAACATGTATTTTCCCTCTTATACTATTTTTATTATGCTATAGTACTATGATATGTATTTCTTAAAGGTTATTTCATAATTTTTTTACACTCTAGATATTAAATATTTTATTATACTTCTTCCATGTTTCATGGAGTTAGTTTTGTGTGTGCGTACAATTCACTTTAAGGTAAGGCCTCTCATTTAAGTGTTATTCCTACTCAACACTTATCTCCTGCCCCTGGACTATTGGATGTTGGCTTGGGGCTATCAAAATTAGATTCTTGCTAACCAGGAAGACCCTAATGGGTCAGGTCATGATAGAGTGGTATCAGAGGTGGTTCATCCTCAAGTCTGTGTAAAGACATACCCATGGTGAGGATTGGTTGGGAACTTAGGGAAATGACATCAGGGTGTCATGTGTGTAGCTTTCAGGCCATAGAAGTTGGTATTGGTATAGTGGAAAATGTATTTATACAATAGGACTCCAACTACCTACTTGCTGACTCAGCATACCAAGACGTCAATTTCATGTAAAAAAGGGTATATTCATCATATAGGACTGATTCCTTTGACTATTGTTTTTGAGTCAGGTTCCCATATATTTTCTTTGACCATGGTACATCTTTATAACTTTCAATATGTATCCACGGTGATAGCCAGATAGGGTTTCATGACAGTTTCATGATGATGACTATTTTAGTGATACAGTTGTTGTTAAGGGACTATTTCATGAGGTGTTTCTTCAAGGAAGGCACCGAGCAGTGCTACCACCTAATGAGATGTGAATAGACCGACCTCTAGTGGTCTAGGAGGATGATCTTCCACATGTTGAGAATTTAAAGGCTCTAGAAATACATGATTATGGAACCTATTAGATTATAGAATTATGTGACTTCCAACAATATAAACCATTTAGGTTTCATGGAAATCCAGAACCTCAGATAGTGGAGCATTGACTTGAGGCAACAATACATGTTTTATGACTTTTACGTACCTTGACTGACTAGATGGTTAATCTTAAAACTAGTCTTCTTCATGGAGAATCTATTAGTTTTAGTGGTACTGGAAGATGACACACCTATGTTTCTTATGCATCTCAGGTTCTAAAGATAGTGACCACAAAGGTTTCATGGTGAGCCATACCCCATTATCATGTGGTAGATGACTAGAACAACCATATGGTATGAAATTCCTACTTGAATAGGACCCCTCTTGATGGTGGTCCTGGCGGTGAGAATTATCTAGGGTGATGTGGGATGTTGGTAGAGCCCTATGTTGGTGATGTTAGATGTAGATTCTAGTATGCAAGGAAGAGGGACACCTACCCCACTGAGATGAGTTCTTGTGAGGTGATCTAAAACCATGTGGGTGATTCAATACCACCTTAATAGGAAAGTATTGAGCTGTGGCTAAAAAGTTCATTTGAATTGTATGTTTGTGGTTTCTTAGTGTGATAAGGTTCTAGAGTGGGCCTTAGTTAAGGAGGATAGGAGGGAAAGGGGGAAAGATATATTTAAGTAGTAGAGTCTTGTAACCATGAGGATTTGGGTGTGGTTTGAGGTACAACCCATGTCTTCTCTTCTCCAGTTGTAGCTTTGGAACACAGTCGTAAGCTACTTTCCCATCAACATATCCCCTGTTCGAGGCCAAGAGATACCATTGGAGCCTTTTTTACTTGAACCTTATGTTTAGAGGATGTTGAAAATTGGATAAGTTATCATAAACTTTAACTAATCATGTGACCCAAATTTGGGAGGAGAGATCCTCATGTGGAATCCTTCCATAGTGGCAGTGAGGCCCTATAATGTTTTACTCAGTATGGACTGGATTCATACTTTCTAATCCCATATGAATGTTACTAGTAGGTTTAAGTGTTTCTGATTTAGTGGGATAAAATTTTCCTTATTTGATGAGAATGTGTCCTAGTTATAGTAGGAAGATCTCATATTTAGGAGGATAGAACCACTTTATCAGTTATCTAGTATATCCCTTAGAGCAGCAGATGCTATGAGTTTTCAGTTCCCTGTGGTTTAGGAGGATTGCATGGATTCCTTATCTAAGGATGTTCCATGCTTACCACCCCATAGAATTTTTTTACTGTATATACCTACAATTATGGATGAACTAATATTTACACCATCATATTGGATGACCCCAATTACCTGTGAGAGCTAAATGTGTAGTCATAAGTTCTCTAGAGGTATTTATTTTTAAGACTCAGTGTATTTATTTGGTAACCCTATATTGTTTTTATAGGAGTTGGATGAGAGTTTGAGGTTAAGTATAGTATGAAATCACTTGGACCAAATAACTTCTTGAACCAGTAGTTTAGAGTGAATTGGTTCTCAGAGTTTGACATCAAAATTGGTGATCACCAGCCCCGAGTGTGAGAGGAGGATGTATATATCATGTATTCCTAGAGTTGTTATGATTGCTTTAAGTTCTTGGTGATACCATTTGGCGTTTTTTGAACCCCAATAGATTTTTTGGGACATATTTACTAGATTATTAAATCTTCTTGGATCAGTTCATGGTAGTAATCTACAATGAAATTCTTGTGTACTCAATGTCATAGGTGGAGCACATGACACACTTGAGGATATTTAGGGACATCATTTTAGAGTACCATCTTAATGGGGAGATTTTTTGAATATAGTCCTTGATTTGGGAGGTCCACTTCTTATTATATATCTTCTAAGACATAGAAGTGATAGTGAACCCAAAAATATGTGGAGGTAGTTCTTGCTTGAGATCCACCCAATGGTATGGTCAAGGAAGAAGATACTCAGAGTAAAGTTTACCACTCACTATTACTGAGTGAGGTAACGGATCTATTCACATCTTCACAATTGGTCCTTGAAGGTGGGGATAGTTCAGAACACCTACAGTCGATGGTTGTTACCCCATCACTTTTACATCATATTAGGGAGTCTTAGATTGGAGATGACAATTGTGAGATCTTTCATGACCATATATCCACTTGATACGATCCTAATGGATTTTAATAATCATTGTTTGAGGTGGGGAGAAAATAATCCTTGTTTGAGGAAGGACGATGATACCATTCATGCTACGAGAAGATATGCTAAGGTGATTTTTTCCCTTAGTAGTACACATAGGAGAGGTATGGTTTTACCAAGAACCTATGGCATCTAGAGTGATGGAAAAGGATGTTTTAGTATGTTTCTAAGATAAAATCTTGTTGTCCCACCATCTATAGGTAAAGGACAAGGTTTCCAGATGTATGTAGTGATAGTAAAGTATCTTGTGGATTTTTTGATAGAGTTTCCATGATTAGTTAGAGGTCACGGTTCTATCTGGGTGAATGTAGATTAAATCACTAAGTTGGTACACATCCTAACCATTTGAGGGTAGAGATTAGTGGATAGTTTAGGATGCTAGTGCATGCATGAGGTTTTCCAACATCATGTAATTACCTCAATGGTCATTTTAGACTATGATTATCACTTCATGTCACAATTTTGGATAGGATTCATGAGGCATTTTGTACTCAGATTCAATTGATCGTGGTGTTTTTAACCCAGATATATAGCCATTTAAAGCGGACTATTTGATTTTTTTTAACATACTTTGGGTTTCTTGTTGGTTCTAGGACATAACTAGGAGGATCATATACTATAAATAGAGTTAGAGTATCAAAATAGTTTCCACTCCACCATTGGTGTAACAAAATTTAAGGCCATGTATGAGAGATCCTATAGGTCACCAATTTATTGGTTGGAGATAATGGGATACATCATTTTTGGGCCTAGAGTTGGTTATAGAAATGTTTATGAAAGGTTTAGTTTATATAGGGGTGGATTAAGGCTTCCTCAAGATGTCATGAGTCCTTTGTGGACCAATAATGGTGGCCTTTGGAGTTTAATGAGGAGATCTAGTGTTCTAAGAGATCTCAAATCAACATGGGTTATGGAGATTTGTTTAGGGTGGTAAGCTATCTTTGAGGTTCATTATAACTTTTCTAGTTACATTGTTGGGATAGCAATATAGCATACCACTTATGATAATGAACATAGTTGATCAAGTCCGTGATGTATTCCACATGTCACAAATGAGGAGATGTGTGCATAACCCATTGCACAATGATGACCATGATGAGATTCATGTTGATATTGGAGTACCTTTTCAAGGATACCAATAGAATTTGAGAATATACATAAGAAGAACCTTTGTGGGAAAGTATTTCCCTTGGGTGCATGTTTACTGATAGAACATAAACCTTCAGGAGAGATCATGGGAGTGGGAAACCTAGTTACAAGCTCAGTATCCCCACCCGTCTAAGTAGGTTTTGATTTTTTGATACGAAAATCTATAAAGGTGGGGAGAGTGTAATTTTTTTTCTATGTAAGACTTTGGAATATTTCTACGAATATTTTCAGATCCATGAACTAAGTCATTATGAGATTCTAGGGCCCGGAGAGCCTCAATATTGATATATTAAAAATATTAAATTTATTATATCAAGCATGGACATTATTTCATATATAATGGAATAACCACTAAATAGTGTCTCAGATGGGGGCTCTAAGACTTACATTAAAATTTGAACATAGGGTTTACCCTAGGTGTGACCTAAGGTTGGTCGGTGTCAGATGTTCCATGGAAGGCGGCTATTGGTGGGTGAATTGAATTAATTAATTAATTAATAAATTAACCCTATCCCTAAAAAATACCTATAAATTCATCATTTTGATGAATATACATGGTTATACACATAAAACTGAGATATTAGATAGGATCATGAGGGGAGATCTATTCAAAGATAAATAACTAGGATCAGTGATGATGAATGATCAAGGGAGATCATGAGATGGATGAAAAAGGCAATGAGATTTTTTTTCTTCTTCTCTAGTGGGAATGATCTTCACCAATGAACGGTCGAATCTTGAGGTAATATTCTTTATTTTATGGGTTTTCACCCTTGATTTTATTATTTATCATGGATTATAATTCATCTACTTTTTTTTCTAGATAACTCCCCTATTAGTATGAACCCAATTAATTATTTAATTGTAGTTTCTCAATTTACACCTTGAGGTCATTGATTCCATTATAAAATAATAGAATAAAACCCAAAAAATAATCACATTCATCTCTCAATTTTTTATTTTTTTATTTTCTATCATCGTTATTCATGCGTTCATCATTGGTATTTCTTTGGTTGGTGGTTTGATGAATACCCAGAAACCGATCATTTCACAATCGATTTTTGGCATAATGGATTGTTTCTATGGGTTCAGATTTAGGAACAAGAGAATGATTGGGGTGTGATAAAGTGTAATAGGAGTTCTGAAATAGACCAAATTCTGTATTGAGGGATTCTGACCGTAGTTAGGCAAGGTGGAGTTACCACACGATGGGTGGTGTTTCCTAAGTAGGTCAGGTGGTTGGAATCAGACCACCAGTGACAGAACGAGCAGTGGATCTAACTACATGGTGTGACAGCTGAAAAAACCAGTCATCATTGAGGCAAGAATAATGAGCATAGATATAGAAAATGGTTCCAGGTGGGGGGGTGGCTACCGTCCAAGGTAGCATTGGTGGTCGATGTGATGTAGGGTGGAGGTACTAGATGTTGTGGTGGAAATGGCTAGAGAAGAAATCCCCCTCCCCCTACGATGGAAAAAATAGTGCAAAACCTCACCCTATACACATATTTGAGAATAAGTATGGGGAGTTAGAAGGTTATTTTAAAAATAATTATATAATAATAATAATAATAATTATTATTATTATTATCAACAGATCTAGTTTTTGGTGTAACTCCTCCGAGCGATGTCAGATTAAAAAGTCATTTGTAATATCATGAGCTCAATATTGAGGCAGATGTTTTAAGAAAAATATCACGTGTTTAAATTGGACTCGTGGCATATGATCATCAATCTCCCTTCATGCGTGATATGGTGAGGTGATTTTTTTCACTGGGTTTCTGTTTTGGGAAATTAAATATCATATCCAGAGTGTTTTTCCATGAGGATGAAAACAATATGATCCATTTTTCTATTCATGTCCATTTGTAGTGATATATTAGTACATTTACATTTTATCCTATCAGACCGACGACGAACCTTGTGTGTTAGTTAGGCGTTTTCTAGACTCATATTTAGGCTCGTGAGTAGTACATCCTGAGAAATTTTCAATGTAAAATGTTAAGGTGGACCCTATTTTGGAATTAAAGATATGAAATGAGCTACTATGATCATTTTGATTCTTTTAGTGATGCTTGAACAACGATAGTGATTAGGTTTGATCATTAGAGAGATGTTGGGTTTGGTAGTCCACTGTCATATGAGGGCACAGGTTCCCCCATATTCTTTACACAAGTTAATTTGTTACTCCCCTATACTATATATGGAACGACTACTCTATCTAAGTATTGGAACTCCCCTGTCTTCAAGCTCCGGTGGGGTGAGAGTCCTACACGAAGTATAGATCCCTTAGTTATGGATCACAGTGACGATGAGTGAGACCCTCTAATCATATTCTGGTGAGGCTATGTGGGATGATTGACTGGATCTAGAGCTCCCTTAGATATGGAGTATAGTGGTGAGGAATGATCCCCTCCACATGGATTCTTGTGTAGTTTCCCATGATGTTGGGCATCAGAGATGGACCTTTGGATCTATAGGCTGATTCATCATTCTTAACCGGGTCGTGAAGATAGAGATCCCATTTCTCTCTTCATTTAGGATTCTTGTTTAGAATATCTAGGTTATTATTATGGTATTGTCTTATATTCTGATTAACATGCATTCATGATGTTAAGTTAACTAATATCACTTGATTTTCTAGGTTTGGTGATTTTGGGGTGTTCTACTGGGTATTTTATTCTCACCCCTACATGGGATTTTTCCTTACATGTTGTGTTTTATGAAGTCAATAGACAAATTAGTATTGACTATGGTGGACCTAGTTCAGTGGATCATAATAGTATGTCGTGTCCTTGACCTTGTTTGGTGGTCATAATCTAGGATTTGGAGTTGAGAAATCCCCTAATATACTATTTATAGTTTATTACATTTGGGTTCCCCCTTTATTTCTATTTGGTCATGTATTTTTCCCATTTATACCATTTTTATTACATTTCTATAACTGATATGTATTTCCTAGAGGTTATTGCATGTATTATTTAAAATATAGATGTTAAATATTTTGTTATACTTATTACCTATTATATGGAGTTGGTTGTGTGTGTGAATAGAAGTACTTTAGTCTAAGGCCACCCATTTCAGTGTTATTCCTACACAACACTTGTCACCAACCCATGACCTACTGGAGGCAGTCTTGGGGTTTTCACACTCGACTTATCACCATCCAGACGGGCCCCAATGGGTTGAGTCATGATAACTACCTCCAAATATTTGTAATGTCCATGAAGTCTTCCACATATCCCTATTAGGAATATATAGGTTAGACCCATCACATATACTAGACACAAATGGTATAAAATTGGAACCTGATCATTCATATAAAAAAGAAACAATCAATATTCTTTATGAAAGGTTAAAAATGTTGAGTAATAATGCAAACTAACTCATGAAAGTATTATAGAGAAATAAATATTTCAAAGAAGCAACCTAATATCTTGAAGAATTTATGAAAGATAAATACCCCCATTTATGTTAAGGAAGTATACAAATTTTTAGGGTGAATTTTTTTTGGGGTCGGAGAATATAATGACCAAAAAACTTATTTTTTATTAATAAAAGAACTAATGTTCATAATGACTATTGTATTATGTTTTATAATCAAATAAAATAGAATTAATTTTACATTTAATTACATCTCATGAATTAATATTGACTATAACAACTAGAAATAATATAGGTAGATAAATGAAAAATAACAATGCACAATCTAATGTAAACTCCAAAGGCATGAATTCTTCAATGAAGATATCTTCTTCTATGAAAATAGTAATAGTAAACAGAAGAGTTATGAATATGATAGAAATTATTACGGGAATTGTATAACCTTTGTAATATAATTAGTTAATGATGATGAGGTATGATAATTGTAGAGTATATATAGGGTGTAAATGGAAATGTGATCATTAGGATCTAACCATTACCTGGCTATTTCAATGTGACCAATGAAATAATAATAATACCCAATAGAATAGTAAAATACCATTTTAAAAGTAAATTCAGATTTATTGTAAATAATATTTATATCTATATATACTCTTTAAGAATAAATATTTATGATATGATAAAATTTACAGATATTTAAAGTGAATAAATTATTACTTTTCCTTTAAAAATAATATTTTCTTAGAAATATATATTTTTAGTTTAAAATAATTATTTCTTTTACTTAAGAATTTAATTTGATAAAATAAAATTTATATTTTAAATCATCACATTGAGATTAGGTAAGGGTGAAATTTTAAGAGTTTTCTAAAATACATAAATTATCAATGAATATTAAGAAATACAGTTTTTTGTTTTGGTATATTTTATGAATTCGTAAATATATAATAATGATGTAGTAATTAAAATAAGTAGATCCACTAAAAAAATAAGTTATTTTATTAATATAATTTATTTTAATGAATTTATATGTCTTTCCAAACCTATAAACAAATTTCTAAATTCTAAAGTGGAATTAAGCTTTTTAAAAACATTATTTTTTTTGAAAAATAATTTTCCCATGAAAAAAGTAATATAATAAAATGATGTTTGGTTATAAAACTCAAAAATTTCAAAAAAACCTTATTTATTTCATAAAAAATGATCCAAAACCATGGGTGGACTATAAGAAAATTATTTTCCTCAACATAGAATTCCGAGGCATATATTATGAAATTATAAAAAACTATCCTAATTTTCTATAAATAACCACCTCTTCACTCCATTTAATTCACTAATAATCCATTTATCATTAATTATCCCTCATTTTCTCTCTTTATAGACTTTATAATGAGTTTCTAAGGTTCCAAGGAGCACTCCTCAAGCATTAAGAAGATATCTCGCAAGGTAAGGGATTCTCTTTCTCCCCCTTTTTAATCCAAGAACTTCCATTGTATTTATAATTATAATTTAAAAGTTATTATATTCTCATGAACTTATGAACACTAAATTATTATCTAAATATTTTTCTAACAATGATATACTCGCATTATATTTCATTAATCCCATTCCATAAACCACTTTGCATACCCATTATGCTGCCGAAATCATTCTTAGATATTCCATGCTTCCAAATTTTATGTTGTGAATACCCAAACCTATTTCTATTCAATGGTATTCATATAAATGTAATTATCGTTTTTTTCATTTGTTTTTTTATGTTTTAAACCCAAATTCCCTTCACATGGGTTAAAAAATGAAAATTTTAAGTCTTTAAACACTTATGTACTCAATGATTTTATATGAAACTTGTTCTTTATTCTCTATGGGTTTTTGATGAAATACATTATTATGAAATATGATTTATGTGGTGCACATTAATTAATACATATTTGTTTCCCTCTGGAATGGGGGATGATCTCATTGATTTAAGATTCAAACATTCCAAGCGGTTTCTAACGGGTTTGTTCGTAGAACCGGAAACATCCAATGATTCCATATCCATTTGAACCTACTTTCTAAAGGTAGGCTCTCATTAGTGGTAGGCTGATAAGGATTAGGAATTTTCATTGGTCGAGAGGATGGGAGGTCGGACTCATCACACCTTTTTGAGGGGAATTATTGTCTACTCTGGGACTCTCTTTATATATTTAAGTTATGTTCGTGAATCCTTATTACATTACCAAGTATAAAATGATCTTTCCTTTAGATCTGACAATAAATGATTGATATATAGAAAATTTAGAGAATATTTTATATGTATTCGAGGTTCTTCATCAATAGAGGATCATCTGTATTTTTTTAGAGATTCTTAGTCAATGGTATCCTTTAATACATAAAAATTCTCTTGGTCATTATGATGACCATACTGGTTTTAAAGCCACTCAGTGGGGCACTTGAAGTTTATTGTCATTCAGAAGGACATATATTATTTCAGAGTTGGGATTGTACCAGCAGATGGGCTACCTATATATCCTTTGTTTAGGAAAATTAATCAAAACCCACGTAGTTCGAGTAACGGAATATGATGCTTATGCAAGATTGATGGCTCAAAGAAATATGTCATGATCACTTTTACACTCTAAGCTCACGTGAGTCATGCTCGGTGTGAGAAACAAGAGGTATTGGTGAAACTAGACAATTGTGCCATGAAAGATGCAATGATGTGGGGCTTATGTGTGTATGACTTCCCAAATAGATGAGGATTAAGATTTACTTTAGGGAAGTAATCCAGGAACAGGGTCCATAAAGGTATATGTTATTCATGGAGATTTGGATACTCTAATCTTGGGGATTACTCTTAAGGAAGATGGAAAAGTTAGGAGGGGACTTATGATTGGGTTTTACTCCTGATAAGAAGACCTAGATCAAAAAAGTAAATTAGGACTGCTTAAGAGAAATTAAGATTGGGGCTTACTCATAAGAAGGAGGCCCATGTTAAGGGACCTAAAAAATTAAGGGACTTGGGGCTTATTCCTGAAGAGGATGCCCATATTTGAGACTGGGGCTTACTCCTGAAAAGGAAGCCCATATTTGAGACTGGGGATTACTCCTGAAAAGGAAGCCCAGGTTAAGATAATTATGGTTGGGGATTACTCCTAAGGAGGATGCCCATATTTAATAATTTTAAGATTTGGGCTTACTCCTGAAAAGGATGCCCAAATTAGGGGACTTGGGGATTACTCCTAAGGTGGATGTCCAAAATTGTGAATTATGACTGGGACTTACTCTTGAAAAGGAGTCCCAGGTTAAGGGGTTCTCTCATCTTAAAGGATGATATTGAATGAATGAAATCTCAATCTTTAGTGACATAAAGATGTGTAAATCACTATATTTTGAGAGATATTCCACAGAATTCCTTTAAGATAAGGAAGTTAATCAAGAAAACATGCCATAAATGGCTTTGAAGAGTGTTTTTAAGACTGAATCTTGAATAGGAGAGGTGGAATGGTATAAGAGGGGTTAAATGGGCAATAAGGGCATCCAAAAAGGTAGGGGCACACAAGTCCTAGCAGGCGCACAGGTACTGCGTGGGCGCGCAAGTCCTGGTCGCGCGGGTATACCTGCGCGACACATGGGTACTTGCGCAATTGTTAACCAGTAGGGTATCACTTGGGAGATCCTTGACCAAAGCCTTTAGAATTATCCTGAGGTACTTCCAGAAGAAAGGCGCGCAAGTTTTGGTGAAGAAGTAGGGAAGCGTGCAAGTATGTTCATTTCCCTTAAGGGTAAAAAACCTTAGGCGTGCAAGTGTTAGTGAATTCTAACACTTAGACCTTACTCCTCTTGTTTAGACCTTCCATTCTAGGTATATAATTACATTAGAAGTGTTCGAAAGACCTGAAGAAGAGACTTGGGCATTCAGAGCTCTGTATCTGAATTCTGGAAAAATTCCTCTCTAAAATGGGGGGCCCACCGGGGGTATTTATAGGCTGGAGAAGACCCCGGGCGGTTATCACCTAGGGCACTCAAGTGACTTGCGCAACCAACTTCGGCGCGCAGGTGTATTTGGACGACCATTGCGGTGCGCAGGTGTATTTGTGCGACCATTGCGGCGTGCAAGTGTACTTGCGCGACCATTGTAGAACTTGTGCGACCATTGTGCAATGTTCTTCTTATTCATTCCTTTGTCAATTTTTTATATTTTTCGAAAGGTTGAATCACTTTGAGCTCATATATTCCCCTTTTCTAATTTTTAGACTCTGTGATGAAAGGAGCGTCAGCAAAATTCCCCCCTCAGAGTTGGATCCAAAAGAAATGAGGATTTGACTTTGAGGAAATCGAGAATCAAAAGGAAATTTGGGCGCGCAAGATTATGACTGCATCTATAAATAGGGGGCTTCATTCCACGCAAATCACTCAGCTCTCACAGATTTCTTGCTCTCGGCGCGCAGCTTGGCTCTCGGCTTTCATTCATCCACGCAAGTGATTCTGCTGTTTCGCACTTCTGTTTCTTTTGTCGCGCTGCTATTAAGGTACTTAGACTTGCAGGATGAAACCTACGCGCCTAATACTTGCGCGACCGAAGGAGACTTGCATGCTAACTATGGGACTTGCGCGCCTTACCGACTTAGCCAATTTCATCAAATCTTTCACAAATCTTATGAAAAATTAACATACTTTAAGAGTTAATTTATTCAATTCTTGTGCAGATCAAATGGATCCAAAGATAATTGTAATGACTGATGAACTGGTGATCAAAATAATTGATGAGATGATGGAAATCGTTGCCCGTGATTACTATTCCATCTGCGAAAGCACTCTTCCGGACTTGGCTAAACATCTGAGGAAATATCATCGTGATTTCCCACAGAGCATCTATCTTCCTCTATGTGGTCATGGTCATCCACAAGGAGTCAATATTCTAGAAGCAAAGAACAATACGCCTGAGATGCAGCTCCACTGTTACTCCTCTATTTTGGTTATGTTGTGCATTAAGTGCAACAACAATGGTGTGAACTTTCAATTTTTTTTCTCCATGTCATTTCCTTGCAGATATGAAAATGGAAAACCCATGGGCTGAAATGTTTTCCGCTGCCGGTTGGTGGAGAGAAGACAAACATGGCATTAGAGCAATATCTAAAAAGAGTATTCTCTCCAAATGGTTCTTTAATTCCAATGCTCCATTCTCAAATCCATGTATCTATCTTCCAAGTCTATTGGATAGAAATAGAGTCACTGTTTGATCAGCAGAAAAATTTCTCAAACCACACTCAAGAACATTCTTTTACAATTGTTCCAAGAAGAGCTGGTATCACTGCATCTCTTATGGTATCCAATTGAATGAATGAATTCCAGGTGGCTGCTGATGAAGCTCGGGATGTCGTAAATCAAATGAAGAGTTATGTTGAAAGTCTTTTGTAATTCCAAAAAAAGAGAAGAGACTCCAATCTGTGGATGTCCTTCTAACTCTTGTGCATCAATGAAAAACAATTTCACCTTCAATTATTTGTACCTACATTATATTTTTCTATCTGCTTTAAATTTACTTAAGCCAATGGTCCTAGTGAGAATAGTTTTATTTTTACTAGGATTAATGTAAATAAGCCTACAAACTTTGAATATCTTAATTGCTCAATATTACCTAAATCATACAAAATTTATGTTTAGTGAGCTGGAACTTGACATTTATTCAGAGTTTCTTTGTCTTTTGTGGGTAGTTTAAATTCATGCACATCGGACATAAAGAGGATAATCTTTAAGGTTGAAATAGATTTGACCGAATGAATTAAAATTGACTCAATTATTTGACAATTTATCTGAAAAAATATTACCATACTCAAGTATGAGGGAAAATATGTAAACTATAACTTAAGAAAATTTGGTTCTAAGGAATGATATGAAAAAGAGATAAAAGGAATTAGAAGAAGTAATTCCTAAGAATGAAGTTACCATTATTTAACAAACCCGTTAGGGGGTTTAATTATGCAGGGCCACCTAAGGGCATTGGATGCATAGTCAAATAAATAGCATCTTTTGGCTGACAAGTCTGTTATGTATACTGTTTATGCAAGGACGCCTAAGGGAACATGCTGCATAGTCAGGCAAAAGAACTCTCAGAAATTTACTTTCCTAATGCTAAAAAGCCAGTGAAAGTTTATGGAGATTCAAAATTTCCAAAGTATAGAGTTTGCTGTATGGAAAGAGGTACTTGAATATGGAGAAGATATTTCCAAACAAGATTATCAAAGAACTGGATGAATATCACTCCTATGAAGGTCTGAACAAAACGTAGGGAAGGAGAATATAAACCATAGACTTGAATGCTTTCAGATCATGAAAAAGGATATGGGACAAATTTGTTAAGGATGACTATTTTTGCGGATCCCTACATATTGTCATTTAAGACAAATAAGGACAAAAGAGGCTTTCTTCCAAAGAATGAAGTTACCAGTATCCGACAAACCTGTTAGGGGGTTGAATTATGCAGGGCCACCTAAGGGCATTAGCTACATAGTCAAATAAGAGTATCTTTTGGATGACAAATCTGTTATGGAGACTGTTTATGCAAGGCCGCCTAAGGGCACACACTGCATAGTCAGGTAAAAGAACTCTAAAAAATTTGACATTTTTGTGACTAAAAGTCAAGAAAAGGGTTATGAAGATCTGAAAATATTTAAGGTTAGGATTATGACACATAAAGATGGTTATTGTCCAATGTATACAGAGATACACATATCAATTCTAACCATAATCATGTTGTGGCTAGGTCCTGAATTGAAATGTTGGAGTTCACTACGTATTCCATAAGGATGGGAATCAAGCCATACGTAGTTCTTAAACTACAGTTTAATTTCATGTGGGACATAAGTAAATTGGAGATCTTAGTTTAGGGTCATAGAGCTCGTACCATTATAAGAAATACACAGTGTGTGTTTTCACAAGGACTTTTCAGCCAAGGGACTGAAAGTGGAATTTGGGGTTAGGCCCAAAAGACTTGAGGCTGGATTCGAGGGACACTCGAACGTTCCTAAGTATCCCATAAGGATGGGAATCAAGCCCACGCAGTTCTAGAACTACCCTCTGTACAAATTTGGTTCGTACATGGGAAGGGTGAAAGGGAATTTTAGTGCAATGAGGGTTTAACCCAAGATAAAAGGTTTAGTTATTTCCATGTATGCACATAGTATTTGGAATAAAACATGATTGAAAATCAATGTAAATAATGATTACCTCTCAGGTGAGGGTATCAAAGAATGTTATAGTTTATTGTCATACTGGACAAAAGTGTTGTATAGTTTAACGTCATATAGAAAGGATGAAAGTGAACCAATGTAAAGATATTGATTCTAGGGGAGATTTCACGAATCAACATCGTATGAGATGGAGGTGAACCGATGTGAAGAGATTGATTTTGGGATCGAACCTTGGAAGGTTTCCTACGTACCCAGCCTAGAAAGCAAGGATCAAATTCCGCGTAGTTCAATTTAAATAATGAATTAATTATCAAGTTGTTCTTGGGGACAACGACCTAAAAAATGGTGTTGGGACTTACACATGGTTAGCGGCCCAAAGAGGGTGTTATGGTTGAAATTTTCTCTAAGATCATGTGAGTCATACTCGGTGTGAGAAACAAGAGGTAACAATAACCTTAACGATACATAGTTTAATGTAATGTAGGACATATAAAGGGACTATGCAGTTTAAAGTCTTGTAGTTAGGACTATTGGTGCTGCATAGTTTAGTGTCATGTAGCAGGTACAAAGTATAGTTTAATGTCATGTAGGACATATAAAGGACTTTCTGTACAGTTTAGCATCATGTAGTTAGGACTATGGGGACAATATAGTTTAACATCATGTTGGAAGAAAGAGGGATTGTGCAGTTTAATGTCATGCAGTGAGGAAAAAAGAGTACACCATTTAACGTCATGTTGGATGTATTAGGGACTTTTTCACAGTTTAACGTCATGTTAGAAAAAAAGGGATGATACAGTTTAGCATCATGTTGGACGTAAGTGCCAATATTTTAAGGTCGTATGCATGGACCATTGGTTATGTAGTTTAACGTCTTGCTGGACATAAGGTAATTCTATATAGTTTAATGTCATATAGCAAGGACGATGAAGGGGACACAGTTTAACGTCATGTTGAACGTATGTGCAAATAGTTTAGGGTCATATGCATGGACCGTTGATGATGTAGTTTAACGTCTTGTTGAATGTAAGGGAATTTCAAATAGTTTTAGGGTCATATGCAAGGACCATGGTGTGGTTTAAGGTCATACTGGACCATTGGTGATATATTTTGTGTTTATACAAAAATAATTCTTTAAAAATATGGCATTGGTTGGAGTAGTGATGAGTTCTCCATCCATCGAGATTAATGAATAAGCTCCATTGGAGTAGACCCTATGTATTGAGTAAGGTCCTTCCCATTTGGGCTCAAGCTTGGGAGGTTTCTTTCCTGGTATCATTGGAGTTCTGAGAACTAATACCAATTCTACCTGAGTGAATGAATGAAGATGAACTTTTTTGTTGAAATCTCATGCTATTCGATTCTGATAGACTTCCAAGTGGTGCAAAGTGCACAATATTTTCTCATCTAACCATTCCAATTCATTCAATCGCTTTTGAGATTTCTCATCTGTAGATGAATGATCACAACTGGAAACTATGAGAAAGGGTAGTTGAACTTCAATTGGAAAGACTGCTTCCATTCCATATACCAATGAATATGGATTTGACCGCATTATAGTTCGGGTGGTAGTCTGATAAGCCCATAAAGCATGAAAGAGTTTATCAGGCCATGAATTCTTATCTTTATCCACCATATTTTGCAGTATATTTGAAAGAGTCTTTTTGAAGGTTTCTATCTGGACATTGGCCGCTACATGATACCGAGATGAATGGTTGGATTTGATGTTGTATTCTTGATACAACTTCTTCACCTCGGATGAACAGAAGTTGGTGCCATTGTCCGTCAATATGGTATGAGGGACACCAAATCTGGTAATGATGTTAGACTTGATGAAGCTAACAATGCATTTAGAAATTACTTCCTTAAGAGGTATTGCCTCTTCCCATTTGGAAAAGAAATCAGTAGCAGTAAGAATAAACTTAAACTGCTTGGCCGTAGCTGAAGGGTAAGGTCCCACCACATCCATTCCCCATGTGGCAAATGGCCATGAGTATTTAGCTGTATGAATTAACTCTGGAGTTTGATGAATGAAGTTGGCATGTACTTGGAATGAATGGCACTTCTTTGTAAAATCAACACAATCTTATATCATTGAAGGCCAAAAGTATCCAAGTCTTCGAATCTGATCAGACAGTCTTTGTCCAGACTGGTGGGCACCACAGACTCCTACATGCACTTCTTTCATGATAGCCATTGTCTATTCACCATGAATGCATCTAAAGAGAAATCCATCAAAACCACATTTGTAGAGAATTTTCTCTAAGTGATCTGGGCTATCATAAAGAGTAAAATTGACAACATGTCGCATGATTTGTTCTTTCTCAACTCTATCAGGTGGAAGTGTTCTATTTTGAAGGTATTCCATGATAGGTTACATCCATACTGTAGTATGACCATACGGTTCAGGAATGGGACTAATTTCATTAATTTCCTTTGTTTTGATTCGAACATAAGGTGAAATTTCACGACGGTGGGAAATACTGATGGTTGTCTCGTCCCGATTTGGATCTTCCAGAGCTGTGGCTATATTAGCCAGTGCATCAGCTTGAGCATTTTGTGATCGCGGGACATAAGAAAATGTTGGTTCCAAAGGGAATTCCGCCATTAACTCTATGATGTAATCATACAAAGGGATTAGTTCTTCTTTTCTGATGGTATAATCCCCATTGACTTGTTTGATTATCAGGTCTGAATCACCTTTCACCTTTAAGTGATTCACTTGTGCTTGAAGTGCCAATTCCAAGCCTGTGATGAGAGCTTGGTATTCTACTTCATTATTGGTACCACCTTCCGACAATAAGAAGGAATAAGGTAACACTGCCTTTTCTGGAGAAATGAGCACAATTCCTAATCCAACTTTGTTGAATTTAGGATTTTCCATTTCCATCCCTGTTGGACTTCTGGAAGCAACATCAAAATACATTTCCCATGCTTGAGGACTTTCTTGAATAGAGAAGACTTCCTCATCAGGGAGTTCAATATATGAAGATGTGTCTTCCACTGAAGGGTGTTCAGCCAGGAAATCAGCCAGAGCTTGGACCTTTATTGCCTTTTGAGACAGATACTGAATGTCGAATTGCTGCAAAATAACTGCCCACCTTGCCAGATGTCCTGTAAGCATTGGACGACTAAGGATGAATTTTAGCGGGTTATTGTGAGATACCAATTAGACCTCGTGATGTTGCAGGTAGTGTCTCAACTTCTGAACTGCAAAGATTAATACTAGGAAGCACTTCTCAATACTTGAATACTGGGTTTCTGCTTCAAGCATAGTCCGACTAAGGTAGTAGAGACTGTTTTCATTCCTAGCATCATTCTTCTGAGTAAGAAAGGAACCCAATGATCACTCTAAAGCTGTCACGTAGAGGATAAGTGGTCTTACTTCAATAGGTGGCATGAGTATCGGCGGACTCAAGAGGTATTTCTTGAGAATATCGAATGCTTCTTGACATTCTTCAGTCCACTGGTAAGTGACTCCCTTCTTCATCAATTTGGTGAAGTGTAAACTTTTTCCTGCCAAATTGGTGATGAAACACCAAATATAGGCTAAGTGTCCTTGAAGTCCTCTTAATTCTTTCAAATTTCGAGGAGGTGACATACCAAGGAGTGAATTTTTATTCTCAGGATCGACTTCAATACCACAATGACATACAACAAAGCCGAGAAATTTTCTTGAGGTTACCCCAAAAGCACATTTTAAGGGGTTCATCTTCAAATTATGTTGTCGAAGCTTGCAGAATATGACTTCCAAATCATCCAAGTGATTAGAACGTTGTTTGGATTTAACCACCAAATCATCCACATAAAATTCAACAAACTTCCCTAAAAAGGGTTTGAAGATACAATGCATGGAACCCTGATATGTTGCGCCTGCATTCTTTAATCCAATGGGCATTACCCGGTAGCAAAACAAACCATGAGGGGCTCTGAAGGCTATGGATTCCTCATCTTATGGAGCCATTCAGATTTGATTATATCCAGAATATCCATCCATGAAGGAATGTGCTTCATAGACAGCTATTGCATCAATTAAAAGTTCTGTAATCGGTTCTGGGAAATCATCCTTAGGAAAATTCCGATTAAGATCTCTGAAATCGATGCAAACCCTAATTTGTCCATTCTTCTTCTTCACAGGGACAATTTTAGCCAACCACTTGGGATATTGAACTACTCTGATGAAGTTAGATTTGATAAGATTATCCACTTCAGCTTCAATTTTGGAAGCATAAGTTGGGTGTGTTCTTCTCACAGCTTGCTTAAATCCTCGATGTTCTTATAGTAAACCCAAATGATGAGTAGAAACATCAGGATCAAGCCCAGACATTTCTGTATAGTTCCAAGCAAATATATCTCTATTTCTCTTTATAAAGGAAATATACATCTCTTTCTCTTCAAGAGTCATGGACGCACTGATTAAAGTGGGGCGTGGATCTTTTTTTTACCCAGATTCATTTCTCTGAGTTCATCCACGGTGGTAGAGATACCCTCTTCAAATGCTATAGGATCATCTCTGATATCTTCATATTCTTATTCAACATGTGTTATTTCTTCCATTTCTAATTGCATAGTAGATAATGAAGAAAAATTTCCATGATTAAGAGAGATGTTAAAATTTGAACATCTTGAAGAAGAGGCTTCCATTTCTAACCCAATTGATGATGAAGGACCTTCCTTGGGTAATAAAGAGGAGATGATGGATTGAGAATAGACATCATTGTTCACCTCTGATGTTGCTATAACTTCTTCTGGCCTGATTGGATAAGTATAGACTTGTTGGATTTCAGTAGATGAAATGAAGACGTCACTATTTGGGCTTTCATCACTGCTTGGAGGAACACCAATTTCTCCCATGTTGTCTGGCTTGATTTCCGTAATTGACATTATGGATCTTTCCATAAGAGTATTTTGATTTGGGTCTATCCTATCAATTTTACTGATAGGCAACACATAATCTGTACTCACATGCACAAATGGATTTATTGGAACCTTATCCAAACCATATGGAGAATTAAATTTGGTAATCTCCTTGGTTGTAGATTTATCCTTTCCCTTCATGTGATAGAATTCCGCCTCAATGTATTGAGACTCACATGTCCTGAACATGGCCTTATCACCATACAATGTCCCAACTTGACCATTGAAACAATACTTGAGACACTGATGGTATGATGAAGGGATATCCGTATGTTGATGTAGCCAGGGTCTTCCAAGCAAGATGTTGAAGGCTGAGTCTTGATCAACAACCATGAAATCTGAATTGGATACAAGATCTCCAAACTGAGTTCTGAGTGTAACTTCGCCCAGTGGTTCTTTTTAATTTTTATCATATCCTTGTAACATCATGGTATAAGGAGATAAATCAGATTCCATGAGGCCCAATCGACGAAGTGTACGAATGGGCATGAGGTTGACTCCTGAACCATTGTCAATGAAATCTCTTTGGACGTCTACGCCATTGACCTTTCCAGATAAGTACAAAGGTCTAATATGACCATGCACTACATCATATTCATCCTCATCGGTAAAAGATATTATTGCATGGAATTCTGTAGGATTATTCTCTATGTGATAGACTTCAGCTGCAGCAACTTCAGTTTCAAACTCCCGAGGACTTGACAAAGCCTCGATGAGTGCCTCCCGAAGATCTTTTGACAAATTCAAAGCATACAGAATTGATAACTTGGCTGGTACTTGGGAAAAGTGTTTCAATACATCATACTTTTGATCCAGAGGTCTGCGTTTCCCAACAGGAACATGTGGTTTAGCAAGTACCTTGGAAGCAGATGCTATGGAAGTTGATGCATCTTGTATTGGGATAGGAGTTGGCAATATTCCTGGTTTTGGAATATTAGACTGATTAGATCCATTTACTTGCTGAGAGGAAGAAGATGGAACCTTCAACCGGTCTTCCAGAATAACTGTTCCAGGACTGAATTTGCTATTGGTGGAAGAACTTGCTTGTTCTTGTTGAGCTCACTGAAGGGCTCTACCATGAGTTTCTACTACGTACACAGTTATAGCAGGGGTAGAATTGGAATAGTGGCTTCTGAAAGATCCACGTCTTCCCATGTATCCTGAGCCTCTGGAACTTCCTCTGATTCCTCTATTTGATATAGGGAATTCGGGCTCATCATAAGCAAAACTGCAACTGGCATATGGATCTGTTAATTGAATCATATTAACAGAACCGAAAATCAACTCTTCATCCGATGAGGTCTCTGTCTAACTAGCCAATTTAGGCTGTGCCATTTGGTGGGACGGTGCCCATTGATTTGAAGTAGATGACATGAAGTCTGCCAGGGTCAAAGACAACCTAGGCTTTGACACATACTCATCTTCTTCTGATTCTTTTTCTTTCTTTGAATCATGCCGTTTCTTTGAGGATTTTCCCTCTGATGAAAAGGGTTTTTCTGTGGCATTCATGGCAGAAGGCAAAATTTGTTTTTTCAATTGCGTTCACAAAATAGCATGAGTTCGGTTGATCGTCTTTATGACCATCCAATCATCATATTTTTGTGCATTTTGGCTTTTGACTTCTTACCACTCTCCTTCCTCCTTTGGAACTTTAGTAGTTACACATGATACCTGAGTTGAAGAACCTTTTAATTTTACTTTTCCCGAGTCTACCATATTTTTTAGGAGGTCTTTTAAGACAAAACACTCCTGGATGGGATGCCCCAACATTTTATGAAAGGGGAAATAATTGGGACGATCTTCATCTCCTTTCTTATTTGGCCTTTTGGTCCTTGGCAGCTGAACCAAATTATTCTCCAGAGACGAAATGAAGTAACCAGGAACTTTTTCATTTCAAAAAGAGTATGTTTTTCTCTTCAGATCCTCAAATTGTTTTCGTTTTTGATCTCTTTGATCTTCTTGACAAAACAACCTTTTTTTGGCGCTCAGGAGGTGGATCCCTTTGAGAAGATGAAGGTTTTGAAGTAGAAGCAGGTACAAGTGCTTGTTTAAGCATAACTGTAGCAGTCTATGATATACCCATTCTCCTTCCTAGAGCTGATGGAATTACACGAGATTTAGCCTTAGTCTGTATAAGAGAATCTTCAATCTGTTGAGCGATTGAAGTAAGGTCTCGAAACCCTCCTGTGTATTTCACAGGGATCAGCGACGTGCGTAATTCGTCACGCAAATTTTCCACACATATTGGCAACAGTTCCTCTTGAGGGAGTCATAAGCTCAGGGAATATGTTAATCCCTTCCAGTGAGCAATGAAATCAGAGACTCTTTCATTCTCACTTTTCTTACAGTTTGTAAGATCGAAAACTGTTGTCTTTGGCAAAGTTGAGCTGAATTGAAGAATAAATTGTTGACAGAGATCTTTTCATATGGTAATTGACCGGGATTTCAAGATTGTATACCAGACAAAAGCTGGTCCTTGCAAGGTTCGCACGAAGCATCTGAGTTTCACTGCTTCTTGCTGCTCTGGAGTTCCCATCATAGGATCGCAACAAGACGCGTAATGCGTCAAATGCTGTTCAGGGTCACCTGATCCATTGAAAATAGGGAATACAGGGTTCCCAAAATTTGATGGGGGAGGGATTGCATCTACCCATTCAGGGTAAACTCTCTTTTCTGGTTGAACCTGAGAATGCTTTCCCTCCATAACTTCCAACCGAGCTGTTAATGACTGAATAGTAGTTATTAACTTTTGAGAAACATCCGGTTGAGATTGGAACTGAACAGGTGCACTGACTGGAGCTTGGAAAGGTATGGCAGCTGGTACTGCAACTGATGGCAACACTGCCAATTATTGTTGCACTTGACCTGTAGGATTAGACCTATGAGGGTGTACTAATAAAGGAGGATATTCTTGATCCATCTCAGTAGCTACAACAAACTCCCTTGGCTGACTGACTCCATCATGCTTAGGAGGAAGACTACCTTGAAGTAGTTCTGCGTTCAACCTCCTCAATTCCTTCATTTCTTCCTCTTGTTGTGAAAATATTTGCTCTATTGAGAGCGATTGAACTTCTCCTGAGGAAGGATATGTAACCTAATTCTTTCCCTTCCTCTTGTTTGATCCCTTTAGGAGAGGGGGAAGTGGGTTATTTGAAGGAACACCCAGATTTTGGGTAAATCTTTGATTTCGTGTACGCACACCTTCTTCATTTGTGCCTGTGCATAAAACTTCCTGAGTAGGAACCTCTTCATCTGAGTCCCCTGAGTGAGCCTCATCTGGTGGATCGGCAACAACGACATTGATGACATTGATTGATGCATAACGAATCGCATCTCTTCTATCAGCATTTCTGTGATATTGTATTCTTCCATGTCTCTGATGATACATTGTCTTTCGTTGATTTGATCCCTTAGGAACTTCTTGGAGAACCGTAATTTGGAGAGAGTCTCCTGATAATTTGGCTCTTCCTTCCTCCTGTGGCTTCTTCCCCAATCAATAGAAGACCTACTTTAACTGAGGAGGGGATTGATGATTTGAAAAAGTCCCCAGTCCAGTGGACTGGGGCTGTTCCTGCTGTCTTTTCTCAACTCCTCGAATCCTATTTATTGATTCTGAGGGTTGGTTTAAAAGAGTCCCCAGTCTGGAAAGCTGGGGTGGCTCTTGACATGCTATGTCTGAGAATTTCTTAAAATCTCTCCTGATTTTTCCGACCTTAGTCTAGAAATTATCTAGATGCATCAACCTGTATCCACTTTTATCACCCAGCTCGAAAGACTGTTGGATGATTTCCGACACTTATGTCACTTGATGATATGATTGATCCATACGAGAGGCCTGTTCAATATTCTCGTTTGCTTGATGCAGGAGTAATTCAACAACTTGTTCTCTGTATTCTTGATTTTGAGAGGAACTAGTTGAGGCCTGTTCTTGGGAAAGCTTTTGATTACAAACAAAACCCATTTACTGTGGCCGGCCATAGGCAATAACATTGCATGAGACCATTTTAGGCGGGATTTGCTAACTAGAGAGCACAGTGAAATATAGTTCTCTATGAACACCCCATCCTATGATATGAATACTAGATGGGGTATTGGTAATTAACATGCAAAATATTCTTAGTGCGCCAAGGCATGAACGCTGAAGGGATCTCTGCTACTTTTCAGCCTTCAGATATCGAGAGACTGATAGAGATGCCAAGTCAATTTGACATTGTAACCCTTCTATTATCTTAACATGATTTTCATATTCATCATAAGATAATACTTTATTTTTTCAAATGACAAATAGTTTTACATATGTTGAGACGGATATCATGAATCCCATATTCCGTCAACATCTCTGGAATATCATACTGAGATTCATCCAGAGGCCAAAACATGACTGGCACTTCACCCTTTGCCAGTTGTTTTCTCATGTTCAACATTTCCTCTTTATCATTCAATGAAGATTATTCTACCTGATTTGACCAGAGCTGGTGCTTCCTTGTTGCTTTATCGGATTCAACAAGATTGGTAGAGAAATCACTGATCAAACTAGAAGATGAATGACTTAGGGGTAGTTCGGAGAATGACCTACACCCTGGGCTATCTTTTTATTGAGAAAGTATTTCGCCTGCTAGAGATGAAGCATCAAACATGACTGGTTTCGCATTTGCAAGTTCCTCAAGATAAGAGGGATTTCTCGGCACTACATTGTCCACTGGATCATTTTCAAGGCAATGTGAATCACTACTGTGGAGAGGACTTTTGTAGCTAAATTTATCATCATGGGGAGGACCACCATGGTGGATTACAACAAAAGATGAGATCTCTTGCTCCTTGGTCTTCTGACCACACAGAGGGTTCCTGTGGCTCTCATTTGAAGATGAACTTATAGATTGACCGAATTTCCATGAAGAAATCCTTCATGAGGAAGTGTCTGTTGAAGACCTTCAGAATTAATGTTCCCACTATTGGGAAATAAGGGAGTAGAATCTTACATTCCAACAGATAACCGTCTGAGGGCTTCAAGAACTCCAGCATTGAGAAAGGCCTTGTTACAGATTGGCTCTTGATCTCTTGACTGTGCTGGGAAGGTCTTATTCTTAGACACCTTCTTACTCACCTTGGAAACCACATGTTGACGAAAGTGGCTGCTGTAAGTAGGTGTATGTGCCTGATCAGGAGAGATGGCCAGGTTAGGCTGACGATCTCTACTCAAATTAGGTGTTTGTGCCTGACTTGGTTGTCTGTATTATATGGGGGAGTATTCCCCACAACCCTCTTGAACTGGAAAAAATGTGTGTGTATGTTTCGGAGTGAACTGTTGATGTGTCACTCCACTGGTAAGGATAGATTTATGTGTCTTTCCCTGAGATACTGCTGAAGCTATTATAATATCCTGACAAGCATCCAGAGTATGAGCATGGATTTGCTTCTGCACTTTCACCATTGACAGAATGTGCTTGGTGACTTCAGCTGCCAGAACGGGGATATACGAACATTCCATGCTTGGAGTAAGTGTATGTGCCTGCTCTTGTACTCCTTTTCCTGTCATTGAATCCTGATAGTACTCAAGTGCAGGGGTAGAGAGTTGAGTCTGCCTCCTGTTTGTCGCCAGAGCTTTCCGACTGACTTCTCCGTGTGCTACCAAGCAAGACTATTGGTAGGATTGATCAATACTAGCAGGTCTATGTGCCTGCTGATTACACTTCACTGAACATGGTTGACAAGATCCATCATATGTTGTCAGACAAGCCTGCTGACTAGCTGATGATGTATAAACAGGTATATGTTCCTGCCTATAGTACTCCGCCGGAATTTCCTGGCGGGATTGGCGTGATGCTGCCAGACGAGTCTGCTGGACAATGGAATTAAAACGGGTAGGTGTGTGTGCCCGATCATTTCTTGCCACCAAGTTAGGTTGGTGGACTTCTCCGGAGATGACAGAGATGAGAACCTGCTCACTGTTAACCAGATTTTTCCTCTGGAGATTCATCTTTCCTGCTCGGGTTCGAGGAACCTGAGCCGAACGCCTAGAGTCGATACCCTCATCATGTTATGGTCGCACTACCGCACGAGTCTAGCGGAAATTTTTAATAGGATCCCTTGGGAAGAACTCCTGTATACTTGAATTAAGGCCCTGAGGGACCTGCTCATTCACCTCCCCAGAATAAGGGAGTGAATGGTGATTGCGTTCCGGGGATAACGACCCAAAACAGTGGTTAGAACCGCCTGCTTCTTGATCACTGGTCATCGCTGTCTGGACGACCAGGGTGAATTGTTCACTTGGAGGGCTTCTCGAGCAGCCTCCAGAGTTGGAATAATACAATTTTGATGGTACTCTTTAACCAGCGCGTTTGATATCCAGCATTGAAGACGCTGAGTAGGTGATGTCATCCTCAGATCGGATGACGATCCAGTAGGAGTAATAGCAGTGGCATTTGCAGCAACGATATTCACAGCAGCGATATTCATAGGTGTGAACTTGAGAGCAGCCATTTCTTAGAATGCAGAAAATCTTGGAAAAGAGTGCCTGTTTGATATAACAGATGTAATCAAGATAAATTCAACCACTACATATTTTGGATGAGAATATATATCAATGATTGTTTTTGTTGTCCCTCTCATTGAGTTTTAAATAGGGGCCTAACAAATAAGTAAAACATCATTTTAACTTGTTTAAGGATTCACATAGGGTTCACCATTTTTTTGTTTCCCTCTAGAATGGGGGATGCTCTCATTGATTTAAGATTCAAACATTCCAAGTGGTTTTTAACAGATTTGTTCATAGAACCAGAAACATCCAATGATTCCATATCCATTTGAACCTACTTTCCAAAGGTAGGATCTCATTAGTGGTAGGCTGATAAGGCTTAGGAATTTTCATTGGTCGATAGGATGGGAGGTTGGACTCATCAAACCTTTTTGAGGGGAATTATTTTATACTCCGAGACTCTCTTTATAGATTTAAGTTATGTTCGTGAATCCTTATTACATTACCCAGTATAAAATGATCTTTTCTTTATATCTGACAATCAATGATTGATATATAAGAAATTTAGAGAATCTTTTATATGTATTCGAGGTTCTTCATCGATAGAGAATCATCTGTATTTGTTTAGAGATTATTAGTCAATGGTATCCTTTAATACATAAAAAGTATCTTGGTCATTATGATGACCATACTGGTTTTAAAGCCACTCAGTTGGGCACTTGAAGTTTATTGTCATTCATAATGACATAGATTATTTCAGAGTTGGGATCATACCCACAGATGGGCTACCTACATATCCTTTGTTTAGGAAAATGAATCAGAAACCATGTAGTTCGAGTAAGGGAATATGATGATTATGCATGATTGATGGCTCAAAGAAAGATGTCATGATCACTTTTACACTCTAAGCTCACGTGAGTTATGCTCGGTGTGAGAAACAAGAGGTATTGGTGAAACTAGACAATTGTGCCACGAAAGATGCAATGATGTGGGGCTTATATGTGTATGACTGCCCAAATAGATGAGGATTAAGATTTACTTCAGGGAAGTAATCCAGGAACATGGTCCATAAAGGTATATGTGATTCATGGAGATTTGGATACTCTAATCTTGGGGATTACTCCTAAGGAAGACGCCCAAGTTAGGAGGGGACTTATGATTGGGTTTTACTCCTAAGAAGGAGACCCAGATCAAAAAAGTAAATTAGGACTGGTTAAGAGAAATTAAGACTGGGGCGTACTGTTGAGAAGGAGGCCCAGGTTAAGGGAACTGAAAAATTAAGGGACTTGGGGTTTATTCCTGAAGAGGATTCCCATATTTGAGACTGGGTCTTACTCCTGAAAAGGAATCCAATATTTAAGACTGGGGCTTACTCTTGAAAAGGAAGACTAGGTTAAGAGAATTATGGTTGGGGCTTACTCCTAAGGAGGATTCCCATATTTAAGAATTCTAATATTGGGGATTACTCCTGAAAAGGATGCCCAAATTAAGGGACTTGGGGCTTAATCCTAAGGAGGATGCCCAAAATTGTGAATTATGACTGAGACTTACTCCTAAAAAGAAGGCCCAGGTTAAGGGGTTCTCTCATCTTAAAGGATGAGGTTGAATGAATGAAATCTCAATCTTTATTTACATAAAGATATGTAAATCACTAGGTTTTGAGAGATATTCCACAGAATTCCATTTAGATAAGAAAGTTAATCAAGAAAAAATTCCATAAATGGCTTTGAAGAGTGTTTTGAAGACTGAATCTTGAATAGGAGAGGTGGAATGGTATAAGAGGGGTTAAATGGGAAAGAAGGGCATCCAAAAAGGCAGGGGCGCACAAGTCCTGGCAGGCGCGCAGGTACTGCGTGGGTGCGTAAGTCCTGGTCGCGCAGGTATACCTACGTGACACATGGGTACTTGCGCGATTGTTAACCAGTAAGGTAACACTTGGGAGATCCTTGACCAAAGCCTTTAGAATTATCCCGAGGTACTTCCAAAAGAGAGGCGCACAAGTGTTGGTGAAGAAGTAGGGCGACGCGCAAGTATGTTCATTTTTCTTAAAGGGAAAAACACCTTAGGTGCGCAAGTGTTAGTGAATTCTAACACTTAGACCTTACTCCTCTTGTTTAGACCTTCCATTCTAGGTATAGAATTACCTTAGAAGTGTTCGGAAGACCTGAAGAAGGGACTTGGGAATTCAGAGCTCTGTATCTGAATTCTGAAAAAATTCCTCTCTAAAATGGGGGGCCCACCGGGGGTATTTATAGGCTGGAGAAGACCCCGGGTAGTTATCACCTAGGTCATGCAAGTGACTTGGGCGACCAACTTCGGCGCACAGGTGTATTTGCGCGACCATTGCAGCGCGCAGGTGTATTTGCGTGACCATTACGGTGCGCAAGTGTACTTGCGAGATTATTGTAGAACTTGCGTGACCATTGTGTAATGTTCTTCTTATTCATTCCTTTGTCAATTTTTGATATTTGTCCAAAGGTTGAATCACTTTGAGCTTAGATATTCCCCTTTTCCATTTTTAGACTCTATGATGGAAGGAGCGTCAACAATATGAAGGGTGTGAATTGATAGTGCTCCAATGCATTGGGTAAGGAATTAATCTCTATATATGACATATTTTATGATACCTTAGTGAATAACCATGGAAATAATTTTTATGAAACCTTAGTATTGAAACATAGTGATATGATTATGAATCTATCATTTTTATATTATGACCACATTTCAATTTTATGTATCATATACTTATCATTATGCTTGCATGTTATGGATCATGTTTTATCCATGATAATCAATCATGTTCCATTTTCTTTTTTTATTACTTATCAGGCATTATGCTCACACTTATATACAGATGTATGTCCCTATGAAATCACTTTTAGTGAGGTGAACTAGAATGAAATAATAACAATATTTAAAAATGATTAAATAAAATTTATGCTTATTTTTTCCTTATGTATTTTAGGTATTATGTACCTAATTTCAAAGAGATTAAACCTTAAAAGGTACTTTAAATTAATTAATATAATGTTCGGTTTTAGAATTATGTTAAAAATAATGTATTAAAAAGGTAGGTCACTATAGGAAATATATTTACAACATTATTCTAAATATTTTTTTTAAAATTTTTAGATAAGTAGGAATTTCAAGATAATAAAGTTAAAGAAAATGTTAGTGATGATTTTATATATCTTATTATAAGTATGTTTAAGACATGGAAGGAAATATTTGAGGATAAGATACCACTTTCCTATGTTCATTTTGTAAAGGCTAGATATATTACAATTAGGTGTTCAAAAATATTTTATAGCGAGTAAGGTGAGTTCTAATTCTCAATAATGAAAATAAATACGTTTCCCTTAGTAAGAACATTGATTTTGTAAATGAAATTGGAGAGAAATCTTAGAAAAATGTGTTGGTTATTAAATAATAATAATATTCTAAGTCAAATATTCAAGAAGATGTTGAAACTAATTTTATCTTAGACACGCAAGATGATATGATGGATTCAATAGAGAAACAAAATCAATTATAGAATATGAGGATCAAATAAAGGGAGTTATTTATCTCAAGGTGTAATTTAAATAATCTCTTGAGTATATTTATCTATAAATAAATAAAAATAGGAATATTGGAGGATCGTTGAAGGAATAATAAATCTATGTTGATAATATTGAATAAGAAGTTTATTTTCTAGATAAATGTTTCAAATGATTCAAATAATATTTAGTAAAACTGGAAGAAGCAGTGAACTACAGGTTGAAGATTAAGGGATAGACAAAGATCATTGGTGAACTTAGTATTTCTAGGAAGGAGAAAGTTAAGAAGATTGAAACACTTTTAGAATAAGTTTTATCTTTGAGAAATAAGCTTTAGTATGAAATAAAAACAGATACCTCAAAGAATAAGCTATAATTTAAGAATTTTTTAGATGAATTACTGAAAGAAATGGCTAAACAAGGAAAAATAAATTTTAAGGAAGTGTTGAGTGCTCATAGATCCAATTCCATGGGTAAAAGTGGTTTTGGATATAGTGGTGGAACATAAAAATAAAATACTAAAAGTGTGAAGAGAAACGAGAACCAAATTAAAGGATAAAGTTCTTAGTCATTGAGAACTTTCAAAAAACCAAGGATTTACTCAAAATTAGAGGATATGTAGAGAGATGATAATAAAAAGATTTTTCCTCTAATGAATCAGCAATTGTATGGCTACCTAGACCATATAATTTATTATTGTGATGAAGATAAAAGTTGCTTAATAGAAAAAACAATTGGAATTGAGAAAAGTTGAGCAAAACATATCCTTCATGTTGGAAAGGAAACTCATTATATGGATATTGTTTTAACTACTCTAAATTTGGGCATAATACTTTTAATTTGAAAAACAGAATAGAATGTTTTTCCTATAGAATATAAATAAGAGTGAATACAACAATATCTAATTAAATTACTTTTTAAAACATATTTTACCCATTGAATGAAGAAGAATGTGATCTAGTTTCTTATGATAAGGTAGATGAGAAAATACTGATGCACATCTCATCTCATTTTGTAATTTCATGGAAAGAGAAGAAACTAAAGATGAAAGATAAATATATTCCCACTGAGATAACTTTTAAGGCTACAAATAATAGTAGTAAGTGTATTTTTGATATTGGGTGTTTATTCCACATGATAGGTAACTCAAGAATTTGAAAGGAATAGTTGATGGAACTATTTGATTTTTAAATGATAGAGTTTTAATTATCAAAGAAAGTGATAAGACACTCCTAGACTATAATTAATTTACTAACACCAATTTTTTCTATGTTGATGGTACATGACATAATTTTTTGAGTGTAAGTCAGTTATCCAACTCGGGTTTGAAATTAAAATTAAACCACAAAGGATGTAATATCAAAGGAAGTTTTGAAATTCTATAATTCAAGGTGGAGAACAAATGGGAACCTATATTAGGTGAAAAAAGGAGAATAATTAACCTTTTTACTATGTAATCGGAGAAAAATATATATAATCAATGGCTTGGTCACATTCATCTATTGAGTATAAAGAATCTATCAAGGTTGAAATCTATTGTTGACATTCCTTCACTATGAAAGATTTAATAAAAGTTTTATGATTCAATTTAAGAGAAAATTTGGTGAGAAAATCCTACCATCAAAAGAATAATAGATAATCATCTTTTCTAAATATGGCCAGTGATGATGTATATTTTCCAATCAGTGATGTTCAAACTTATGGTGATAATTATTTCATTCTATTTTTGATGAATATAATAGGATGGGGTGTGATATGTTTATGTGGTCAGAGAGGGAATTTTTATATTGCATCAAAATATGCCAAACAATAGTGGAAAATGAACCTATAAGAATAATTAATATTCTATTGTCAAATAATATAAATGGAAAAAATTCCATTTAAGTTGAAAATTATCTAGAAACAAATTCAATAAAACATGAATTTTCAACAGTAAGGTCTCCTAAAAATAATGGAGTCATATAAAATAGGAACCAAATGGTAAATAATATGACCAAGAAATTGTTGACATAAAGTGGAATCACTCTCTACTATTTGAAAGAAGCTATGAAAGTGTCTATGTACACTCATAATTGAGCGTTACTTAGTATCATAGAATAGTAGATTCCAAATGTAATGTGTAATGGTAGTAAACTCACTTTCAAGCATCTCATAGTATTCAAAATAAAATGTTTAATTTATAATAAATAAGAAAATCAGGGAAAGTGTGGTGATGTAGAAGAAGAATTTAAATTTTTAGGTTACTCATCAAAGAGTGAATCCTATAAATGTTTCAACAAAAGGATCAAAAAAATAGTTGAAAACAATGATGTGAATATTGTTGAAAATGAATTCAAAGAAATTTCTGAAAATATTATTCCTTAAGGATAAAATAAATAAAAAGAAGTGATAATTATAGATTCAAGAGAATCTCAAAATCATCAAATTGATAATGATTCTGAAGTTGAATTTGAATAAGAGAATGGTGATGAAGTGAGTCAACCGATTAATCAAATAATAAGATGTAGAAGTGAATTTGATCAAAGAAATATTATTAGAGAAAAATCTATATGAACATAGTCCTAAATAATGAGAAGGATAGAGAAATATAATCTATTATTAGAGGTATAAAATAATTTATTTGAGGAAGTATAAAAGAAGGAATCATGGGTGAAATCCATGAATGAAGAGTTGGACCAAATCAACAAGAATACAACTTAGAAACCCATGGATAAACCTATACAACATAATGTTCTTGGTAAGAAATTATTCTTTTAAAATAATATGGATGAACATGGAAGATTATTCAAGAATAAATAAATTATTTCTCGTAAAGGATATATATATTTTTAAGGATTTTATCTTTAGAAAACATTTTCTATAGTGGTGAGAATGGAGTTAATAATACTTTTCATAGATTTGGTTGTTCAAAGGAAGTTCAGATTATTAAATACATGAAATGACAATATTTCTAAATGTATTATTGAATAAAGATGTATAGATCTAACAAATGGTAGGATTTATTATTAGAAATGATGATTATAAGGTATACATTTTGAAAAATTAATTTTATAGACCAAAATAAGAACATTATTCTTAGAATGCATAAATGGAATCATATCAATTAAAATTGGATTTCAAGAGAGTATGGGTTGATCACAAAATTTATGTGAAAATATCAGATAAGTAATAGTTCATGGTGACAATGTATTTGGATGATATTATATTTGGTGGAAATAAGAAAAGTTTTATTGAAAAGTTTGAATAGTTTATGTGTTCTTAATTTTAATAATTTCTTGGATTAAAAATACATCAACATAAAGGAAACACATATATATGAAAAGTTAAATATGTAATAGATCTATAAAATAAATTCATATTGGAATCATGAAAACTAGTTTTTACTCTGATAATAATTTGAATGAAATTTGGAAAGTATGAGGGTAGTGAGAGAGTGGACTTAATATTTTATAGATGAATAATTATAATTTTACTCTATATTATAGCAACAAGTCTTGATATATTCCATGATACATACTTTTTAACATGATTTTATAATTTTTTATGAAATAATGTCACTTGGAATTAAAGATAACTATGAGGTGTATTTAGGGAACACTAAATTATAGTCTAGTTTCCAAGGCTAGAGAAGATCTGTATTTATTAGCCTATTTAGATGTTGACTGAGTTGGTAATATTGTGGATTGAAAATCTATAAGTGGTATATCTTTATTTATTGTAGAAAACTATGTTGGATGTCTAAGTAAGAAACAATATTTTATATCCTTGAGTACAATAGAGTTAGAATATATTTTAGCTACCAAAACGTGTACTATAATTGATATAGATGAAGAAACAATTATAAGATATTAGAGATATGGTGTGACAATCGATGTCAATTAAGTGTGAAAAAAGAGTTATATTGTGTTAATAGAGAATCTAGTTTAATAATATCAATCAAATAATATCAATATTAGGTGTTACTTTATAATGGAAAAGGCGAAGAACAATAATGTGAAATTGGATTTCATAAGAACATATAATAAATTATAAGATATCTTTACTAAACCATTTAAAGCAATTTTGTTCGAAAATAATTGGTTAAAACTTAGAGTTTAACCAAATCCTCATCCAAAGGTGGTTTAAATATCCCCTCTCCTGATTTTATATAATTCTTCATTTAGATATTGTTTATTATTATAGTAATTATCTTTTTTGGGTATAAAAAGTAAGAAGGAGACACAATTAAAAAAATAATTAAAATAAAGGACATTTGACAAGAAAAATATGGATGACATTGTAGAAATTAACCTTTTCTATTATTTCTTACAATGGGAATTTAATAACATAGGATTAAAGATTTTATTAATGTTTTTATGATTAGATCTTGGAGCATTAGAGGTAATAAATTCTATGGAAGGAAAACCATTTTCATTTTATAGTCAAAGGGGGAATGAATGCATGGGGATTTATAATACAGGAGGATATTTGATAAAAATTGACATATGGAATTATAAATGGGTGGAATGACAACAAAATCCAAAGGGGGAGAATATTGTAACTGTAGGTTGTAATTATATATTTTTTTCAAATGGAATCCCAATGTAAGTGGAAGTTTAATATTTGAAGTTCTACAAAATTGTGGAAAATTATTGAGAATATTGGTGAAGGAAAAATTAACCACACCACTATGATTCTATAAATGATTGGGTGAATTAATAAATGGATAGATTAGAAGATATGTGGGTGGTTTATACTCCATTTAAAACTAGAATCATTTTGGTTTGAAACAACCATGACAACTATTTCATGGTACATAATGTTTTAGAAAACTTGAAATAATAAATAGAATGAAAGACCTAGAGATGTGTAAACAAAATAAAATCCATTCCACTAGGTGTTATGAATAATTTTTGTGCTATTAAGAATATATAATTTCAGGGAAATGGTGAGATATACTCTAAAATGGGTGTTTTAGAAGAAATTTCAGTTGAGAAATTTTCCAGTGGGAAATGATGAGGCTCCTACATGCTGTGGTTGAAGTAGTGGTGGGTTGTGTGTGTGTTTAGAAAATTAAAAAAGTATTTATATATGGGAATTAATGTAAGAGTAAATATATAATGAATAAAGTTACTATTTTTTAAAAAAAATAGAATATTTGTTTTTTTGGGAAACAAAATGATGAGTCCCATGTCTTAATAGAAGGTACAATGATTATAAAATATGGAGAATGTTTTCACCACACTCCAGAATCCATAATTTATCTCATGTAAAAAATGAAATTCTTTACTGGATAATCACTATGGCATGATATATAGAGTAACATAGTGTGGTTGGTTTAAAGTAATCATTTTGAATAGGGTTATTGTCATTATGTCTAAAAATCTATAGGTTACATCTAGTTTTGATGATTTAAAACTTCTTTAATCGCTTAGAGGTTATGGAACACACTCCAACCACCCAAATGAAGTTTAATAGTGGTTATATACTTTAATATGACTCAATTAATGAATTTAAATGATAGGAAGTTGTATATAATGACCATAACTCCAATAACATGGAGCCCGTGCCTATATTATTACATTGGAATAGATACAAAGGGTCAATTCCAGAAGTATTGATTAGTTTAGTAGTTTTAGAGAACCAAATACATATATGATACCCATTTTACATTGTTAATAGAAAATAAAACATAATACATACCAAAATAAAATTAACTGTATCATTGGAAGATCATTCAAATATTTTTTCTTCATATCCTGGGGAAAGGAAACAAAATAAGAGTGAGCTCAAATGTTTAGTAAGGGTTACATATAATGGAAGTTATCATGAATCAATAAGTACAGTCAGAATGGAAAGGTAAATAACTAATCACACATAAAATTTAAATAACTTGACTATCCTGAAAATGTTAGGCATAATCCATATGTTAAGGTAAATAACTGAACACACATGATATTTAATCAATAATTAGAGAATGAAATGAATCAAGAGATAATATCATAGTGAAAATATCATGGGTAATTGTAATAAATGTATTTTTAAGGAATAAAATTCTTTATTATTGGATTTCATGATACCAGTAATTATGATATCTCTACCATTAAGATCTTTCCACAAGGCAGTTTAAAATTACCAGGTAAAAACTCATCTGATTTGTCCAACTAATTTATCTCATGAGACCAATTTATACATAAAGGGGATATCTATAACCAGGCCCCATCCATATTTTTATGTCCAAATCATTCCCCATATATTGAATAATTTATTTAATTCATGAATCAATATGCCTTATTATCAATTACCATATTGAGTAAAGGAAACATATTTATCAGTATTTCCCCAGCTAGTCAAATAACTTTCAAAGTAAACACCATATGTGAAAATGGTATATAGTTTAGTAAATAATAATATGATTAATAAAATGAAATTTATATCTAATATAAATTGATTTTCCAGTAAAAATGATCACAAGAAGGTGATTTTTTCAAGATAAATTTAACAATCACAAAAGAAAGTTAGATTATACAATAACTTTTACCACTTGGTAATTTTCAAGTCTATAACCTTGGATGAAATAATTGAAATTAAAACCTAAAACACCATAAAGTATGAATAAATAATTATATTACATGTCATAGGGAAAATATATACACTATATAAAACAAATTAGGTGCATAACATTACAATATTCCTTAATGAAGAGAATTTGAGACGAAGTCTCTTACCTTGAGTCCAACTCATCAGGTACATTATTTATATTCCTGAATAATAAACTTATGTTAATTATTTAATTTATTAATAAAATTTTTAAAGTTTATTATTTCTTTTATTTCACTTATTACAATGTTATATACATTTACTTAATCAATTTTGTTTATGTCAGGTGTTTCGATGATATTTGAATTATGTGTAAAAAATGACTTCAGTAGGTTGTTTTTTAGTGTAATAGGTCATTACTTCAACATATATAGAATTATAATCCTTAAATAATTATCATATGTATACATAAATTATAATTTTAAGATCAATCATTAAATAAGTTTATAAAAACGAAGTACGTTATAATTAGGTAGATAGTAGGCCATACATACGCATTAGAAACATTTCCATTTTTCAAAAATCATTATAAAAAAAGGTAAGTAATATTTTATCTTTCAATAATTATAATAATATCATAAATAAAATATTATTTCCTTAAATATACTTATATATATCATCCATGTGGTGTGATAATGAAAATAGTGTCACATCACTTCGTGAAGGCGGTAATCCACACGTACATGAACGACATTATCATCTTTCAGTGAGTAAAATGGTAAGAAATAAAATGATAAATTCTATTTTAAGAATGATAAATATATAATTAATACCATAATTATGTTATTTATAGAATGGAAAGTAAAAAATTTATATATAATATAATGACTCAATAGGCATAATTATTTTATAAATATCATATATATACTTTATATCCATCATCATACCCAACCGTGATAGGTGGTAATGGAAAAATTAATGACATTGATTCGTGAGACGTTAGTCCGCCGTACACATGAGCGACATTATCACTTCCCATCTGAGGGAAGAGGAGATGGGTATATGTCATGAAATTAACATAATAAAAAATAATTATATAGAATATAATAATTTTATTATATCATCATGTTTTAATAATAATTTAAGGAGGTGGAGGAATAAATAAAATAAAAACATTCATTTAAGAATGTTACCTCTTCTTCAGGTAATCTCCTCATTTTTTCACCAAAATACTTCCTAGGATGAATTTTACCCAAAATAAGTCTTATAGTATGAGGGTATGTAAGTTGTGAAGTTATTTGGTTCAGTATTTTTAAAATTAAAATGGTTCTAACGATTGAATTAAAGAGGATAGTGGGTGGCTTTTTATAAGTGAGGTGAGTGACACACTTGTAATTTTTAAAAGAAAAAGTTGTACCCACGTTTTTTTCATACCAAAAATGCTAAAGAGAGATTATTTTAGAGTATTATACATGATAGGGTTTAAATATGACAATAAAAAAGATTTTATACTTGTTTTTAGGTCATTATGACCCTTATATTTTTTTAACCCTCGATAAACCCATTTTTACCTTAACCACAGTAAATATTTTTTTACTATTTTTACAATTAATTATGGTAAAAAATTAAGTTGAACTTATTAGATAGAATAAATTATTCTTATTCAAAATATGGAATTCATTTTACCAAATTTCATTCAAATAAGTTTCAAAATTTAATTTAAAATCAATCCCATAGACGTGACAAGAAATCAGGTTTTCAAAGAGAAAAATTTCAAAAGTTTACAATGTATTTACATCAAAATTAAATATTAAAATGATTTAAATGAAATAAATTGGATTAATATATATATAATTCAACTAATTTTTCGTTAAAACCAATTTAAAATGTAATTTAACTTTATAAATAATTTAAACAAAAAAGGAAATTTTAATTTAAAATTTTATATTTTTCACTACTCATCAATAAATGAAACATTTCAGAAAAATACCAAAAAATCACCATAAGATAATTTTGATATGACGATTTAAAGAATTAAGTTCATTTTTTTAGATAAATTTTATAAAAGTTTCAAAAATTAATTTTAAATTATGTGTGCAATGTGCGGCTAAACCGTCTTTTAGAAAAAATATAGTTTTTTTTCAGAAAACATTTATCCTTCTTTAAAATGATTCATATTTATATTTATAATCAATAGATAAAAAATGAATGTGTGTAAAATATATATTTTTCATAATTTATTTATTTATATTCATACCTTCTAATTTAATGGCTATTTTATAATGGTCATATTTAAATAATATTTTAAAAGAGTAACATTTTTCATTTAAATCAGATATTGCGTGCATCACAAGATATAAAAGAAATTAAATTTATTCTAAAATAAATACTTTGTAAAGTCTTAGGGTGTTATATTCTTCCCTGATACAAAAATTTCATTTGTGAATTTTCATGTGGATTTCATATAAATATATGAGGGTTGTTCTTAATAATAATATCCTCTGGTTCCCACATTTCTTCTTTCCATTTTTTAATTTCCCCAATGTACCTTTACTTGTCGAGATATCTAATTACTCAAAGAATTTTATCTAGTATCAAGAATCTATATGGGTTCCCCAAAGTATGATAGACTAGCTTCCTATTCTTTTTTATTGGAGATGAGAACATGCATTGGGTTTGGAATGTACTTCCTTAATAATGATATATAGAATACATCATATACTTTTGATGTTTTTGGTAAAATTTCTAAATGATAAGGAAAAAATAAAATTCTTTAAATAATTTCAAAGGTTTCGATGTACCTGGGGTTCTGTTTTCCATTCTTATCGAAACTTATAACACCTTTCCATGGAGATGATTTTAAGAAAACATAATCTACCTCTTGGAATTCCAAATCCTTCATCCAATTATCAAAATAAATCTTTTTACTAATTTGAGATTCTTTAATATGATCCTAAATAGTCTTTAACTTTTTTGTTATTTCTTTGATAATTTCTAGGCCTAAATGTCTCATTTTACCAACATCACACCAACAAGTTAGAATATGAAATATCTTTCCATATAATGATTTATATGGTGCCATTTTAATTATCAAATGGAAATTACTATTATAGAAAAACTCCACCAAAGGTAAAAAATGATTTTTCGTCCTTGAAAGTCAAGTGATCATGACCTAAACATGCCTTACATTATTTGGATAATCCTTTTGGACTGTCCATGAGTTTGAGAATAGAAGGTGGTGCTCAAATGAAGTTAAGTATCAAGAGACTTTTGAAGACTCTTCTATAATTTCAATGTAAAATGAGGATCATAATCAAACATAATTGAAAGATTACCTCCATGAAGTCTTATAAATTTATTAATATGGATTATTGCATGGTAAATATTCTCTTATAGTAAGGAAATGTGAAGGTTTGGTTAGGAGATCAACAATAACCCATATTTCATAATTCTTTCTAGGAGTATTTGGTAGCCCTATGACAATGTACATAGTAATTTCATCCCATTTACACATAGGAGTAGAAATAGGTTGCATGATTCTTATAGGATACAGTCTAATATCTTTCACTTGTTGAGAAACCAAGAATTTAGACACATAATTAGCAATTTACCACTTCATGTTATCCTATAAAAGATGTTCCCATAAATCCCTATACATATCTATGTTACCAATGTGTATAGAAAAATTTGATCTATGAGAATAATCCACAATTACCTTTTTAGATCATGTATTTATGGAACACAAAATATCTTTACAAATTTCATAACACCATCTTCACAAACGAAGTATGCTAATTTCCCATCATTTATACCTATAATTTTATTCTAAAAGTTCTCATCATTATATTGAGAATTTTTTATATTTTCTAATAAATATGGTTTCTAAATAATTTGAAAAAATGAGTGATGTATCTTCTTATTTAATAATTCCCATATCCATATTTTCTAAATCAATTAATGTAAGGTCTCTCTCAATTTTTATTTGGGTCATAACTCCATTATCTTTCCTTCTTAAGGCTTCATCAACCATATTTTTTTCCCTAGGTGGTAGTGTATTGAGAAATCATAATACTTGAGTATATCGAGCCATAAAAGTTGTCTCATATTGAGCTATTTTTTTGAAAATATGTATTTTAGGATTTTATGATCTGTGTATATCTCACATCTTTCACTATAGAGGTAATGTATCCACATTATCAATTCAATGATTACAACTGCCAACTCAAAATCATGTGTTGTATAGTTTCATTCATCAATCTTCAATTTCCTTGATGCATATTCAATAAAATTATCATTTTTCTTTAGGAAACATCCAAATACCTTCTTTGATGCATCACAATATATCATGAACCCATCATTTACAGATATTAGTACCAAAATATAATCACTAACCAATCTCATCTTTAGTTCTTCAAAACATCCTTTACATTATTTTTTCCAAACAAGATTAATCTTTTTACATGTAATATTTGTTAATAGGTTATCTAATTGGGAAAAATTATGAAAGAATCACTGATAATACCCTTCAAAACTAATGAAACTATATATATCATCTATGTTCATTGGTGTAGGACATTCTATAAATACAATTTTCTTTGTAGGATCAACTAAGATTCTATCCATTGAGACAATATGGATAAGAAAAGAAACTTCTTGAATCCATAAATCACACTTAATAAATTTACCATATAACTATTTCATTATAAGTGTCTCAGGAATGATCTGTAAGTGATTCTCATGGTCCTCGTAGCTTTGAGAATACAGCAAAATATAATCAATTAATAATACATTTTTTCAAGATATTCATTGAATAATATATTCATTAGATCTATAAAAATAGAGGCTACATTAGTCAATCCTAGTGAAATTACTATAAACTTATAATGTATACACCTGATTAAAAAATATACTTAAAAATGTATTCCTTATTTATTCACAATTTATGACACCTATAATGAATGTCAATCTTTAAAAATATCGGGCTTCATGATGTTGATCGAATAAGAAATCAATGTGAGGTAGATGATACTTGTTATTTATCATAATAACATTGATTTTAATTTAAAATATTTTGTAAATAAAATATGAGTTATTCTAAATATATCCCTCAAGAGAATAAAACTAGGTGTGTATTAAGGCCCATTTTCATGCACCAGGTGATGATCAAGTCAAGATAAATGCTTCCTTTTTATAGTTATTACCCCTAGGTACCTCTATTATAGAACCATACCCACTTGCCGTATCCAGATAGGGATGTATTGCTAGGAAAAACCACATAATCTCTTCCTTACCATAACTCTAGGATGTTATTCAATACTTATCCTCAAAGTATATCATAGGTTTATGCTTCCTAATATATTTTTTCCTTAATTTAGTTCCTAGGGTTTCTATTAAAATTCCTCAAATACAGTTGTAATGACCTCGAATCCAGTAACCTGAAGCTGATGTATACTTTATTACATTGACATAGGTACAAAGGGTCAAATCCCAAAGGACAAATCAATTTATAAGTGTTGGAGAACCAGATACGCACATGATACCCATTTTATATTATGAATAGATGATAAAATATAATACATGAAAAAATCAAATGAACTGTATCCTTGGAAACTCATTAAAATATTTCTTCTTCATATCCCAGGGAAAGGAAACAAAATAAGGGTGAGCTCAAATGCTCAGTAAGGGTCAAGTATATAAACATTTACCATGAATCAATAATAATAATCAATATGGTAAGGTAAATAACTTAACAAACATTCTATTTAATTAACTTTACTATCATGACATGATAAGGTATAATCAACATGGTAAGGTAAATAACTAAACACACATGCTATTTAATCAAAAATATGATAATAAAATGAATCCATAGATAATATTATAGAGAAAATATCATGTATAATGATAATAAATATATTCTAAATGAATTAAATGCTTAATTATTGGATTTTAGGGTCTTAGTCATCATGATACCACTGTTTTCAAGATCTTTCCTCGATATAGTTCAAAACTCCTTGGTAGAAACCCATCTAATTTGGCCAACTGATTTGTATCAGAAGACATGTCAATGCATATATGGTCTATCTATAACTAGGTTACCATCTATATATTCATTTCCAAATCATTCATCATATATGAAATAATCTATTTAATTCACGAATCAATATTCCTTATCTTAAATATCACTATTGAGTAAAGGATACAAATTCATCAATATTTCCCCAGTTAATAAAATAACTATCAAAGTAAAAAGTATATGTAAAAATGGTATATTTTTGAGGCAATAATTTTATCCATAATAAAATAATATTTATATTTAATATAAATTTAGTTTCCAATGAAAAGTGATCATGAGAAAGTGATTGTTTCATTATAAAGTTATCAATCACAAAAGAAAGTGAGATTGTACAATAAATTTTACCAATTGGTAATTTTCAAATCAATCCCCTTGGATGAAATAATTCAAATTGAAACTTAAAATACCATGAATTATGAATGAATCACAATATTACATGTAAAAGGGGTAGTATATACACCATGTAAAATACATTTGGTGCATAGCATTACAATAAGGTTCAATGAAGAGAAATTGAGACAAAGTACCTTACCTTGAGTTTGAATCATTTTATATGTTCCTTATCTTCCTGAATAATAAACTTATCTTAATTAGTTACTTTATAAAAAACCTTTTTCAAGCTCATAATTCATTTTATTTTACTTATTACCAAGTTATATACAATTACTCAATCAATTATGTTCACGTTGGGTGTTTTGATGATATTTGACTTATGTGTCAAAAAATGAATTTGGTAGGTTGACTGTTGGTCCAAGAGGTAATTATTTAAATATATATAGAATGACAATCCTTAAACTATTATCATTTTTACACATAAATATACCTTTACAACAAATAATGAAAATATGGTTTTGGGAAATTAAGTACGTTACAATCATAGAGATGTTATGAGATACATACACATGAGTAACATTTCCATTTTCAACAATCATTATAGAAATGAGGTAACTAATATTTTATCTTTAAATAATGATAATAATATCATAAATAAAATATTAATTCCATAAATATAATTATATATATCATCCATGTGTTGTGGATATGAAAAGAGATCTACATCACTTCATGAATCCGGTAATCTACACATAGAAGAATAACGTTATCATCTTTCAGTGAGTGAAAAGGTAATAAAGAAAATGATATATTATAATTTGATAATGATAAATATTTCATTAATATCATGATTATTTCATTTATATCACATATAATCATTAAATTTGTAACATCCCAAACCAAACCACCAGGTTTGAGCTAGAATACCACGTTACCTCATGCACGCCTCCCCATATGCAAGAGGTTTTTGACTAGAAGAAAGTTTATGAGTTTGATAGTGGGGAGACTATACACTTAGTATCGTGTCATAGGATCAATAATAAATAATATATAACATAATAAATCATTAGATTAAAATTAAGAAACTGAATAAATGGTATACATGTCATCTAAACAAGCAGCCCCATAAGTGGAAAGCCTTTCTAGAGGAAATTAAGAATATAAAGTAGATAAATAAACAACGGGTCCTCCAGAGTCCATATCAGTCTACTACTATTTCCATGCTCTTTTGCTAAGTTTTCCAGCACAAGCTCCTTTCCATTCACTGGATCTATCTTGAAATCTACAAGCACATCGAAATTCCCAAGTATGTTGTGAGTACAAGATTCAGTAAGAAACCACCAATGAATCCTTAACCTGAGTATACAAGTGTATTCCATAACAATAATAAACGTTTAAAAATCATATAAAACACAAAATCCAAAACAGAGTGGTCATTTTCTAACCAAGATTCCATAAACCCTCAATTGTACCCACTACAGCTCCATGTCCGAAAACATTGGAACAATCATGGAAATGTATCAAAGTCATATCCAAGATCAAGATTCTAGATAGTCGTATAGGCCCCAAGCCTCCAGATAAGACAACACTAGGCCATCATTCCCCAGCGCTACCTCAGGTCAGGTCGCATATACCATCATGCCCCACTGTTTCCATGCAGGTCTGATCACTCATGATTATCATTCCCCACAGTCATCACATACGAGTATGATCACTCATGATCATCATGCCCCTAAATTAGTACACACTAGGCCATCACACATCATTGTCTATCTCAGTCTTGTCATTAGGTTACATGCAATGCCTAAACATGCTCCCCCTCTATGGATATTGAGCCAGAATAAGCCCATTTGTCACTTTAGTACCATTAATAACACAAAAACATAACATATACTATAATATCACAAGAAAAAGTGTAATATTACATAACATATCATGAATATGAGAAGATATATACATAAAAACATGTGAAAAACATAACATTATCTAAATCATATCAACAGACATAATCAGAATATGTAAATCAAGAAAATATCATGATTATAATTATCACAACAGGTGTCATGGGCCAAACACACCCACATGTGATCACAAGTCAAGCATGAATATCAATCAAGACACTCATAAATCATAACATGACAATACATGTATAAGAGGGCCCATAAAGAAAAGAAACTTCCTAACACATTATCACCATCATAAACGAAAGGTCTATCAAAGGTTTCGTCACCCAAACTGTGTTTTCACACCAACCAAAAATATGATTACATGTCAAGGATTCCAAAAACCAAAACCAGATATTTTATTTCAAAAAGAAATAAAATATCACATGTGATGATACTTCCTCTCTCCTAGATAATTTCTGAATTATTATTCTAGGCTATCACGTGCACACAAAAGTTTCTCCATAATAATAACTATCATTTGAAAATTTCTCAAAAAAAATCCATTTATAATCATCTCTTGATATTTTTTCATAAATTATTAATTAATAATTATCTCTGACAATAATCCTAAATTATTCATTATAATTATCATTCAAAAATTTATCATGAATTATCCTTTTATAGTTATCTTTTTATAATTCCCTAAAATTTACTCTTTTATAGTTATATTTTGATATTTTATCTTAAATTATCCTTTATAATCATCTTCTTATAATAAATTATCCTTTGATAATTATTCTTCTATAAATTATCCTTTTATAATTATCTTTTTATAATTTATCATAAATTATCCTTTATAATTATCTTTTGATAATAAATTATCCTTTTATGTTTTTTAATCTATAAATTATACTTTTATAATTATCTTTTGATAATTTATCATAATTTATCCTTTATAATTATCTTTTGATAATAAATTATCCTTTAATAATTTTTATTCTATAAAGTATCCTTTGACAATCTAAAAACTATCAAATACTAATTTTAATAATTATCCTTGATAATCTCTCAATTATCGTTTAAAAAATTAAATAATTATCCTTTGATAATATTGAAATTATAATTTAATAATATTTCACAATTAACATTTTTTTTAAATTTCACAATTATCATTTGACAATTTTACACAATTATCATTAATTTTTTAAATTTCACAATTATCATTTGATAATTTTTCTATAATTATCATTGTTAAAATTGGATAATTATCATTTGATAATTTTGGTAATGTATATTTTGATAATTTTTAAGTTTATCCGTAAAAAATGTGAATAATTGGATTGAACATACCTTTATGTATTCAAAAAAACTTGGGAGTATTTTTCTACTCATCGATATGAATCCAAAGACACTGAATTCATGTAGTTCCGATTAATATCGAAAAAGATATTGAATTTATAATATTGATAGAATAATGAAAATAGTAATAATAATAATAATAACAACAACAACACACCATTTTGGGTGCCACACACTGATAAAGATAAGGGGTTTTCCCGATACTTGAGATGCATATTGAAAAGCTAGGAGATGGAGGGAGATTTGTCGATATATGATATTCAAGACCTCTCAAATTAAATAAGACTACCATGCATGAAGAATGCATCATTTAAGAATTTTAATACCCATACTGTGTCCATTTTTCCTTTCTAGAGTCGAATAATTAAATACCCCACATTAATTCACCATTTCAATCAAAATTAATGGTGGGATCATTAGTTTATCCCATTAATGAATTTCTAATTTTTATTTCAGTCAAAACGAAGTAAATTAAAGGTTTAAAAATCTTTTGGGTGTTGCAATGGTGGTTGGCGCGCATTAGGGAATGAGATGAACAATTCCCCTCTTCTAAATAATAATAATAATAATTTAATATAAATATTAAATAATATAAAAAATTAACTATCGGCCAAACCTAACGCCCACTGCGTATAAAGGTTATTTCCTTTATAGTGTAAACACCATATTTTGAACCTAATGGTGATCTAAGATTTCTCATATGACACACAATTTGAGAGATATTAATTATTTATCATTTATAAATCAAAATAATAATATAATTAAATATAAAAAGGATATTACCACGTGCGATATTGCCAAACACCTGACGCATATAAAAGTTATACTCTGCCCAGGGTAAAACCCACGTTTCGGACCTAACAGTGGTGTTGTATTTCTCATATGACAAAATTTTTAAGATATATTATATTATTTTTGAGAAAATAATAAAATAAAAATATTAAATAACTTACTCTCATGTGTGACCTGACCAAACATCCGACATGAATAAATGTTATACTCTGCCTAGGGAAAACCTCACTTCTGAGACCTAAGGGTGGTCTCATATTTATCATACCGTGCACCCTATAGGAGATATTAAATTATTTTGTATAAATAACATGTGCATAATTAATATATTTAATATTTTTATTTTTTCTGCACCGAGACTCTATGGGCCTTGGAATTTCACACTTACTTAGTGCCTGAATCCAAAAATATTCGATAGAATATCCCATGGTGTTAACTGGGATTTTACTATTAAAAAAAATATTTTAAACATTTGTTGAGTTCTTTTTTTTGAAAAAATACATTTTCAAATAAAAACTTTTAGAAATTATCCACAAGAGGGTTTTAATTATCTTAAAAAAATTAGGATATTACAATTAACTCCTCTATTTATTTATTATCCTTAATAATTATGTCTATAGGTATTTCTCAAACAACTCGGTCCACTGAGATCGAGCATCAGACTCTTGATCCTATGTTTCTTCTTGTATCCGTCCATGATGCCACTAAATTTAGACTACCGGTACCATCTTTCCTCACAACACCTTCTCTCTTTGGTCTGTGATCTACACCAGATTATCCTCATAAGATAAATCAGTCTCCATCTCATCATCCTCACAATCAACAATATACAGAGGGTTAGGTATGTAACTCCAAATCTGTGACACATAGAACATGTCATGTATACCCATATAGCAAGAAGGGAGGTCTATATGATACTTCATTACCCATATCCTCTTGGTTATCCCAATGGGTCCAACAAAATGAAGTGCTACCTTAAGCTTCTTCCTTATACATCTCCACCCCAACTGAGGAGTCACTCCCAATAAAATATAATCACACACAACGAACTCCAAGGGTCTCCTTCTATGGTTGGCATACGATATATGTTTTCTATGAGGAGTTATAAAGCTATTCACAATTATATTCACTATCTCAGAGGATTTCTGAACCAAATCGGTCCCACAACCATTTCCTCACCTACCACATACCAAAAAGTAGTGATCAACATGGTCTATCATAAAGTGCCTCATAAGATTTAATCTAAATAAAATACTGATAACTTTTATTAAATGAGTAATCAATAAAATCTAGGTGATCACCCCATACTCCACCAAGGTCTAGCATGCATGCTCGAAGAATATCATCTAATATGCATATAGTCCACTTAGAATGTCCATCGGTCTGAGGATGATATGTTGAGCTAAATCTTAACTGAGTCCCTAGCCACCAAAAATGTCACATGAATTTTTAGTACATATTCATCACATAAGGATGTACCACACATCCCAAGGTATAGAAGTCTCTCATAAGATCCTCTCTGATAGAATAAAGGACTACAACTCTCCTACACACCATAATCACATCGCTATTATCCATCAATCATCTAGGTATCAGGTCACTTCCAGTTAGTTATTCCCTCATCACAACACACTATGGGTTTGAATCCTGAACAGTATTCACCTAGTCCCCAAGAGAAAACCTGATCTCCAATGGGGTAAAAGATACATATCTTTGACCCTACAAAGCATCCACCCTTCAGTTGACCAACAAGTTCATCAAGCGCCACTGATCCTCTGAGGGCCTCTCACCAAGATCCTAATCAGTCTACATCTTATATCTAAGAGTATCCAAAATGATATTACCTTTTATAGGTGAATACATCATCTTAAGGTTGAACGTCTGTATATACTCAACCCATCACCTCTATCCCATATTTATGTCCCCTGGTGTGAAGATATAGTGAATGTTATTGTGGTCCTTATAAACAAAAAATATCTCACCAAAGGGATAGTGCCACCAATAATTCAAATAGTGGACCACTTCTTCCAACTCCAATTCATGTATAGGTTAGCTCCTCTCTTGGGATCTTAGCTGAAGAGACCCATAGGATACTACCTGCTCTCTTTGCATCAGCATCGTTCTTAGTCTAATGTACGATACATCACCATACACTGTATAACCAATCCTAGACTCATGGAGTGTTAGTATTAGAGCTGTTGTAAACCTTCTCTTTAGTTTAAGGAATACATCTTCACATTGGCCTGACCACTATAACTTCACTTCAGAAAGGAAAAAGAGTCATTTGGATAAAACCTAGGAAATATATGGGATCAAAAAATGTTTATATGAACCAGTCTATCAGATCATAAAAGGTTCTCCAAACTAGTCTATAGGATCACATAAGGTTCTCCTAAGAGTCTACCCTTAATCCAAGGTATACCCCTCCTAGTACCAACCCTTGTTTCTGTACCCACACATTAGAAAAAATCATCATATATATACTAACACAACTACATGCTCAGTTCAAATAATTAATGTCAATAATGATATATCACACAACATGGAAATAGAGATATATCACACAAGAGAAACTATACAGAATAGATAACACAAAAAAATCATTAAATTAATGAACTAATATTAAACAAAATAAAAAGTATATATACGTTATGTAAACCCATGTTCCTAGTCATGATGTATGAACACACCCAAAATATCATAAATCACATATCAACATGATACGCATCCCCCAGGGTGAGTTTAATAAACTGTAACAACAAAACATAAATTCCCCACTTTATGGAAAATCAAAGGTCCACTATAAAATGATGACCAGACACTAGCATAGTTCCCCTACCCAAGTCCCACCCATCCTATATCCTATCTAACCCACCCCATCCAAAGAAAAAGATAAGAACATGTAAGTGAATTCTGATTATTATGATACCATTTTGTAACATCCTAACCCGAACCATCGAGTGTGAGTCAGAATTCCATGTGACCTCATGTGCACCTCCCCGTATGTAAGAGCTATCAACTAGCAGCGAGAGTTTGATTCTGATAATGGGGAGACTATACCATTATTATCATGTCATAGGATCAGTAATAAACAATATATAACATAATAAATTATCAGAGTAAAATGTGCAATCTGAATAAATGGAATACATATCGTACAAATAAGTATATCCTATAAGTGGCAAGCCTATGTTGAGGAAATAAAGCTAATAAAGTAGATAAATATATAGTGTGTCCTCAGAAGTCTATCTCTGTTTGCTACTATCTTCATTCTCCACTACTTAGCTATCAACAAGAAGATTCTTTCTCTTCACTAGATCCCTTATGAAATATATAAGAGCATCGAAATTCCAATATAGGGTGTGAGTAAAAGACTTAGCAGGACACTACCAATGTGTCCTTAACCTAATATTCTCAAGTAAACAAGTGTATGCCATAATAATAATAAATTCATAAAAATCATAGAAAACACACAATCCAAAATTGAGCAGTTATGTGTAAACCTATCCACCAAAAACTCCCACCCACACCTACTTCGACTCCATTATATAAAACATTAGAACAATCATGGGAACATCTCAATGTTAGAACTAGACTCAAGCTTCTAGATAGTCGTACACACCCCAAGCTTCTAGGTCAGACCACATTAGGCTATCTTGACCCAACACTATCTTAGGTTAGGTCTCATACACCATCATGACCCACTATTTCCATGTAGGTATGATCACTCATGATTTTCATGTCCCATGATCATCACATACATGTCTGATCACTCATGATTTTCATACCCCCAGGTCAGGACACTCTAGGTCATCATGCCCCATTGTCCATCTTGGTCTCATCATCAAGTCAAATGCAACATCTGAACACGCCCCCTATAGAGTTAGCAATCCATGACCAGTTCACCTATCATTTTGGTACGCTGCATAAAAAACAAATTAGCATATACCAAGATATCATAAAGAAATAGTAAGATCATACATAACATATCACGAGTGTGATAAAATATATCCATACACACATTTGACCAACATAATATGGTATAATTCACATCAACATGCATAATCATAATATGTCAATCAAGCACATATAATGGCTATAATTATCACAATAGGTCTCACGGGCTTCACACACACCCACATGTGATCACAAGTCAAGCATGAATATCAATCAATCCACACATAAATCATAACATGGAAGTACATGTATAACAAGAGCCCAAAAAGGTAAGAAACTTCCTACCTTAATAGCATCAACATCGACACTAGGTCCATCAAAGGTATTGTCACCCGAACTTTGTTCTCCCACCAACCAAAAATATGATCGCATGTCAAGGATTCCTAAAACAAAAACTAGATATTTTATTTCAAAAAGAAATAAAAATCACTTGTGATGATACTTCCTCTCTCGTGGATTTTTTTTGAATTGTCGTTCTAGGCCAGCACATGCACTTGCAATATTCTCCATAAAAATAATTGTCTTATTGATAATTTCTCATAAATTATCCTTTTATAATTATCTATTGATAATTTATCATAAATTATAATTTTATAACTATCTTTGATAATTAATCCTAAATTATCATTTATAATTATCTTTTGATAATTTATCCTAAATTATCCTTTTATAATTATATTTTTATAATTTTTTTTATAAATTATACTTTTATAATTATATTTTGATAATTCATCTTGAATTATTCTTTATAATTATATTTTGATAAATTTTATTCCATAAATTATCCTTTTATAATAATCTTTTGATAATTTATCATAAATTGACCTTTATAATTATCTTTGGATAATAAATTATCATTTGATGTTTTTTATTCTATAAATTATCCTTTTATAATTATCTTTTGATAATTTATCATAAATTAACCTTAATAATTATCTTTTGATAATTTTTATTCTATAAATTAATTGTTGATAATCTAGAAACTACTGATTAATATTTTTAATAATTATCCTTAATAATATTTTAATTATCATTTTAAAATTTTAATAATTATCCATTGATAATATTTTAATTATAGTTTGATAATTTCCCACAATTATCATTTTTTTAAATTGTGTAATTATTGTTTGATAATTTTTCAATAATTATCATTCATTTTTTTAAATTGTGAAATTATCAATTTATAATTTTCCACAATTATCATTGTTAAAATTACATAATTGTCATTTGATATTTTTAGTAATTTATCTTTTGTTAATTTTTCATAATTTATTTATAAAAAAATGAAAAAATAAGACTGAACATACATTGTTGCCTTAAAAAATCTAGTATTATATTTCTACTTATCTATATGAATCCGAAGACACTTAAAACATGTAATTCCAATCAATATCACAAAAGATATTGAATTTAGAATATTGAAATAATAATAAAATAATAATAATAATAAGAACACACTATTTTGGGTGCCACTCAATGGTGAAAAGGAGGGTTCATCCCAAAACATGAGAGGTAGATCGAAAAGTTAAGAGATGGAGGGAGCTTCATCGGTAGATGAGATCCGGGACCCCTTAAATCAACATGCCAACCACGAATGAAGACTAAATCATTTAGGCATTTCAATACCCATGACACATCCATTCTTCCATTATAAAGCTAAAGAATTCAATACCCCACATTAAATCACCATTTCAATCAAAATTTATGGCAGAGTCATTAGTTTATCCCAATAATGCTTTTCTAATTTTTATTGTAGTAAAAATGGCCTAAATCGAAGGTTTCAAAATACTCCAATTGTTATAATGGAGGTTAGAATGTGTTAGTAAAGGAGGTGAATAGTTCACCTCATTTAATAATTCTTATTAATAATTATTTAAAATAACTATTAAATAACATAAAAAATTAACTAGCGGTCCAACTAAACGCCCACTGCACAAAAAAGTTATGCCCCATCTAGGGTAAACACCATGTTTCAGACCTAACAATAGTCTCATATTTCTCATATGTCACATAATTTGACAGATATTAATTATTTATTATTTAAAAACTAGAATAATAATATAATTAAATATATAGGGGTATTATCACATGCGATATTATCAAACACCCGACACACATTAATGTTATACACCTCCTAGAGTAAAACTGAAGTTTCATACCTAATGGTGGTCTCAAATTTCTCATGCGATGAACTATTTGAGAGATATTAATTTTTTTTGAAAAAATGATATAATAAAAATATTAAATAAATTATCCCTACAAGAGACCTTACTAAATGTATAGAATGCATAAATTTTATACCTTTCCTAGGGTAAACCTCACCTCTCGGACCTAATAGTGGCATCCAAATTCTCATATATCACACTATTTATAAGATATTAAATTATTTTGGATAAATCACATGAAAATAATTTAATATATTTAATTTTTTTATTCCATATACACCGATGCTCTATGGGTCTCAGAATTTCACACTCAGCGCCCGACTTTGAAAATATTCAACATAATATTACAAGGGGTTAACTTGGATTTTACCCTTACAAAAAATATTTAAAATACTTATTAAGTTTTTTTTATTGAAAAATTACATTTTCACATAAATTTTTATTATCTTAAAAAATTTGTGATAGTAAAAACTTTACCCTTATACTCTTCCATGTAAAGTGTAAGTGAAAGATGAATCACATTTCTTCGTGAGGTGGTAGTCCACCGTACACTCAAGCGATGCTATCGTATCCCCAACGGAATGGAAAGTAAAAGGGCATACATGAAATAATGAGTCTTTATGTATAATTATGTTATAAATATCATATATATAATTTAAAATAATCATCATACATAACCATGATAGGTGGTAATGAAAAAATTAATCACATCAGTTTGTGTGACGGTAGTCCGCTGTACACATGATCAACGTTATCATTTCCCATTTGAGGTAAGAGGAGATTGATATAGGTCATAACCTTAACATAAAAACATCTAAGTTTATGGAATATACTGAGATTATTATATCATCACGGTTTAATATTAAATGAATGATGTGGAGTAAAAAATAAAACAAAAAACCCTCGTTGAAAAACGTTACTTCTTCTTCGGGTAACCTCCTTAGGTTTTCACAAAAATAATTCCTAAGTAGGATTTATGCATTAAATAATGGTTATAAGATAAGGTTATGGAGTGTAATGACCCAAAGTTTCTTTAATTGAAAATCCCTCTTGATCCAGTTAAATGTCTCTTTATTAAAAATGTTTTTATAAGATGTCAAATTCTTTGGTTTTATGTTAAGAATTTTGACCGTTGCTAATATAGCCTTTGAACAGTAATCACTTGATTAGTATAAATATAAGACTTTAACAAATCCAATTTACTCAGACAAAAGAAGTGATGGCCTCGTCCAGTAGAATTTCTCCATATGAAGCCCATTTATTGGAGCTCGAAAAAGAGGTGACATCCTTGGGCTTCGCTCTTGACCAATCCCAAGCTGAGCTTCATCACGTCAAGCTCGAACGTGACCATCTACGGGAAAAGTGGAAGTTGATTGAAATTACCACTCGAGCGTTGTTATCTGAGCCACCCCAAGAGTCTGTCACCATCGCACACCATACCCTTAGGTCTTATGCGGCTGTTTTAAGGGGTTATGTAACAAATAAGTAGTACTATGTTCATGTACATTATTTTTGTACATAATAATGAATATAATTTCTAGTCATTTTTGATACATTGTAAATAGTTTTTAAAGTACAAATGGTGTTTTTAGTTATTATTTAATTAAGAAATATATTTTATTAAATTAAGTGATTTTTGAATTAAATAACATTTTAATAAAATAATAATAATAATATTAAATTAATTTTTATTTTATGAATGCAATTAAAATTTTTATTAAGGTTTGAAAGCCATTTTTGTCAAAACCCGTGAATTTTCGATAAATGTTGGTTTTTATTTTAAAAGTGAAAATTAATATATTTAGAAATTTTTTAGATAAAATAAATGTCATTTCTGGAATCAGGACGTCGAAATTATCCAACGGTGAATTTTTCATAATTTTCTGAGACAGTCAAATTTTTGGGTAAAAATTAAATACCGTTTAAATATATAATGTGTTTTATGACATCATAATGACCCAATGGTGATGTAATAAAATACCATAATACTTATTTTTGGCCAATATATGTTTTATCATTAAAATAATGTGATTTTGGGTTTGTTTGACTTACTTTTCAAAGCATTAATGGACCCCTCAAGACATATTCAACACTTTGCCTTTTTAAATTAATTTCCATGGGAGTGTGACTCACCTCCACATAAGCAACCTTATTATTTTAAGAATTTAGGACTTGGACCTTATAAAATATTATTTTCCTCTTCCCTTTTCCAAAAACCATGGTCAAAATACATGGGATGGTTTGTGGTTTGGATTAATTTAATGTAAGGGGACCCAAACCTAAATAATAAAGAATTCTCTCACCTTTCCTATATAAACCCACCCAAGATCCCACTTCCTCCTCACTAAAATCCCTTGGAGTTCATCCCACCTCTGGACTAATCTCTCTAGAATCCTCCTAAGGTGCCCCAATCTCCCAATAAGCCTCTCACAAGCTTCTCTCTAGCCTTTGGAAGCACACTTCCAAGTAAGGGTTTTTTCTTCCTTTCTCATTTTTGTCAATTTTCTCTAAGTTGTATTGCCCTTTTAATTTCAATTATGAATGTTGGGGTATGGTTTCACACCTCCCCCATACTTCCCTCTTATTGTTGGAATTATGAGAGACCCCTTTCTCTCTCATTAAATGCCTCCCATGTACACTCGTTACTATGCCGAAATTCCGAAAAGAACTTCTCTCTCTTCTTTTACATTCAAGCAATACTTTTGTATCATGAATCTAAATTCTATTTCAATTGTCGGGACATGTATCTATATGACCTCCTTACTTTCCATTACATGTAAATATGATGAGGAACCCCTTTCTCTCTCATCAACCATTTTTATGAATTCTTATGTCACGCAGTTACGCTGCCGAAATCGCACCGATTTTCTAAGCCAATGTCTTTGTGTAGTGAATACAATGCCCATTTTTCCATCAAGGGTATTCACCTTTATGCACATTTACTTATTGATTGTATAGTTTCATGTATGAATTCCACATTCCTTTATCTTGGAATAAATGATTATGTTTTATGAATCCATGTTTTATGATCCATGTGGCACACTTATGCATGAAATGAAATGTTTAAGAAGGGTGTGCCCTTATAGAGCTCCAATGCATTGGGTAAAGTATAGTATCATGATACGTCATGTGCAATGAGTGTTGAATCATGATAATTCAAGTGCAATGAGGGTTTACTGATGCTTTATGTGCAATGAGGGTTTACTCATGCTCCATGTGCAATGAGCCTTGGCTCATGCTAATTCCATGATAAGTGTTGTTACCACATCTCCATGTTATGATTATCATGATTTATCATGCCTTTATGTTCATGTTTCTTTTATGCTCTATTGATTATTACTATTTTCTAACATGTATTTTACTCCTCATGTTATTCCATGTGTACTCCCTTACTGGGCTTTATAGCTCACCCTTTTCTTATGCATGTCCTCAGGTTATCCCATGCAATGCTAAGTACGAAGGAATGTAGTGGTCATGAAAAGGAAGTTTTCAATAAAGATTTTGTATTTCATGTTTTAAGTTTTTATGTAATGATACTAAGCCCCAAATACACTAAACCTATCGATATTCTTTGTTGTATCAAGTGATGTTTTATGTAATAAAACATGTTTAGGTTGTAATAAAAAGAAGGGTTGTCATAGTTGGTATCAGAGGATAGGTTTAGTTATTTTTGGGATTAGGAAACCCTAGTAAATCCTTAGATACAAGAATAAGTATAATAAAAACATCCCTAAGTTTTGGTAAATACTAGTTAAGTCGTTCATCAAACAAATACATCCCTGTCTGGATACGAGCAGGTAGAGGCGGCTCTGGCACAGATGTATCCGAGGGGTAAAACCCAAAAACACTGCTTTGAGCTAGACTCGAACGGGAACTGGTGCATGAAAACGAGCCTTGATACACTCTTGGTTACGAAACTCCCGGGGGATATGTTTTGATAAATTCACAAATCTTAGTATGAACCCTTATTAAGGGAAAAATTCCCCTAAGAATATATGTTATAAAGTAGATCATGAAAAGCCTAGATTAAAGCCTATAGACTCATGAGGTAAGGAAATAAAAGTTTATTTATAATTCATAAACTTTTGTCTTTGGATTACCCTTTATGTGTTACCCCTAACTTTCCTTTTATTCCAGCCAATGGCCGGTAATAGGAGGACTCGGGCTAACAACCGTTGTGAAGATCAGTGTGATGACTGTACTAATGAGATGCCTAATCCAATGGGAGCGGGAATCGCGAACTTTGTCACGCTTCTCTCTCAGCTAACTCAAGTTTTGAATAGAAACACGGGTCAATAGGAACTTCCAAACCCCCCTAAGAAGGAACAAGTCGCTATCGAGAGCTTCATGAGACAAAGGCCTCATAATTTTAGTGGATAATCCGATCCCATGATCGCTGAACAATGGATCAACTCCATTGAAAAGATATTCTCCATCCTCCAATTTTATGAACAAGAGAAGGTTCTCCTGACTGCTTATCGTATGGAGGGTGAAGCTGATCAATGGTGGACGTTGATCAAAAATACGAAGCCTGAGGAGGAGATTGAGGCTTTTTAATGGAAGGAATTCTAGAAGATGTTTTTTGATAAATATTTTCCGCGCACCCTCCGGCTTAAGATGGAAAGGGACTTCATTTCCCTCAAGAAAAAAGATGAATAATCTGTTGGAGCGTATGAGGCAAACTTCACAAGGCTTGCACGATACTCTTCCAGCTTTGTCGTTACCCCCGAATGCAAGGTTGAAAGCTTCTTTGGTGGGCTGAAGCCTAGCTTGTGGAAAGCATTAATGATCCGTGACTTCGACATCTATGAGGAAATTGTCCGATTTTCCCTCAAGGTCGAAATGGAGACCGGGGAATCACATGGGTATCATGGGGACACGAAGCATAAGGTGGACTTCAATGCTGGAGGTCCGATGGATAAATCCAACAACGCTAAGAAGTTCCAGCACCCCACTTTCCAAAAGTGCGGAAAGAAGCACCCTGGAAATTGCATTAAGGGGACGAGAAAATGCTTCAGCTGTGGAAGAGAAGGGCACCTAGCTATTAATTGCCGGCAAGAAGGACCCGCGGCTGCGACAGAGGATAGGAATGCTCCGTTCGAACCTCAACATGTTGTTCAATGCTATAAATGCAAAGAACTGGGTCATTTTGCAAATCAGTTCCCTAATCCAAGGGTTATCAGAGGCAACCAACAACCTCCAAGATAGCAAGGAAGAGCTTTTGCCATCACTTCTGCCGAAGTGAACCCCGACAACGAAGTGGTGACAGGTACGCTAGTTATTCATTCAAGAATAGTGAATGTACTTTTTGATTCAGGTTCTACGCATTATTTTTTATCTCGAAAGTTTAGTAGAACAATCCCAGCACCACCACAAATCATGGAAGTAAAGATTTCGATGAGTACGGAAAATGGGGAAATATTTGCATCCCATGAATATAAGTCCTCCACTATTATAATCTATGGATTTAATTTACCAGAGAACCTCATCATACTCACTTTGGTGGAATTTTATGCAATTCTTGGCATGGATTGGCTTTCCTTATATAGAGCCAACATAAATTGTCGGGAGAGGGAAATCACACTCCATATGGAGAATAGAACCCCGATTCTTTACAAGTGTCAGGAGGAAGATGAATCTCCTTTAGGTCCATCATCTCAAGAATGGATATTACTGCCCTATGAGCATGCGTATCTGGATCAGATTATTGAGTCCTAAGAAGAAACCATCCTTGAAGAAATGCCTATTGTGAGGGAATTCGCGGAAGTGTTTCCCGAGGAACTGCCTGGTCTTCCTCCTAGAAGAGATGTTGAGTTCTCAATTGAACTTATACATGGGGCATTAAGAATATCCAAGACACCATATAGAATGGCTGTTGTTGAGCTTGAAGAGCTGAAGAAACAACTACAGGAGAATCTGGACAAAGGGTTTATACGCCCAAGTGCTTCACCATGGGGTGCACCAGTCCTCTTCGTCAAGAAGAAGGATGGGTCAATGCGGCTCTGCATCGATTATCGTGAACTTAACAAAATCATGATAAAGAACAAGTATCCTCTCCCAAGAATCTATGACTTGTTTGATCAGCTACGTGGAGCGCAATATTTCTCCAAGGTGGATTTGCGGTCGGGATATTATCAAGTAAGGGTGAAGAAGGAAGATGTCCCCAAGACTGCTTTTCGTACAAGGTACGGGCACTATGAATTCATAGTAATGCCTTTCGGACTCACCAATGCTACAACAATATTCATGGACTTGATGAATAGAGTCTTTAGAGATTACCTTGACAAATTTGTGGTAGTCTTTATAGATGATATTCTAATATACTCCAAATCCAAGGAGGATTATGAGGAGAATTTAAAAACTGTAGTAGAGACTTTGCGCAAGGAGAAGCTCTATGCAAAGTACAGAAAGTGTGAGTTCTGGTTGAAGGAGGTCTCATTATTGGGCCATATCATCACTAGAAATGGGATATCTATGGACCCCTCCAAAACAGATGCAATTTAGGGATGGATGAGGCCAACATTGGTAACAGATATCCGTAGCTTCTTGGGGTTAGCTGGATATTATCGACGATTTGTGAGAAATTTCTCACGATTGTCAGACCCTCTTACCAAGATAACTCGAAAGGGAGTAAAGTTTTTTTGGAGTGATGAATGCGAAGAAAGATTCAAGGAGTTGAAAAGGAGGATTATCACTGCACCCGTGCTCACTTTACCCACAAGTGGGGAGCTTTTTGTGGTATTCAGTGATGCTTCGAAGAAGGGATTAGGATGTGTGCTGATGCAGAATGATAAAGTGATATCCTATGCCTCAAGGCAGTTGAAAATCCATGAGAAAAAATATCCAACGCATGATCTGGAGTTGGCGGCTGTGATCTTTGCCTTGAAAATCTGGCGGCATTATCTCTATGGAGAGAAATGTGAGATATATACTGACCACAGGAGTCTAAATATATATTCACACAGAAAGATATTAATATGTGCTAGAGAAGATGGATAGAGCTCATCAAGGATTATGACTGTTCAATACATTACCATCTTGGGAAAGCGAACTAGGTGGAAGATTCCCTAAGTAGAAAGGATCCAGCGATTCTATCAATGATAAGAATTAAGAAGGATCCAATCTTCTTGGACTTGATGAAGATGGAAGTGGGAATCATAAAGAAGGGAACATCATCAATCCTTTCACAAATGATTGCTCAACCATCTCTTTTGGAAAGGTTAAAGGATGCTCAAAAGGATGATGTGGGAATTCAAGAAAAAGTGGAATCTATCAAAAAGGGTAAATCCTCTGAGTTTAATGTTAATGAATAAGGAATTGTGCGGTTTGGGAAAAGACTATGTGTTCCATCAAGTCCAGAGCTGAAGAAGGAACTTTTGGATGATGCACATAGTTCAAATTTCTCTATTCACCCAGGGAGCACAAAGATGTATCGAGATCTCCGAGAAAACTTTTGGTGAGATAATATGAAGAAGGAGATCGCTGAATATACATCAAAGTGCCTGGTGTGTCAGCGAGTGAAGGCAGAGAGGCAGAAGTCTAAGGGGATTATTCAACCATTTCCCATACCAGAATGGAAATGGGAAAACATCACCATGGAATTTGTCACCGGACATCCGAAGACATCCAAAGGGAACAATGCAATATGGGTTTTTGTGGATCGTCTTACAAAGACTGCACACTTCATTTCTATTCGGGAGGATTTCTCACTGGATCAACTGGCACAAATATATATCAGGGAAGTGGTAAGGTTGCATGGTGTACCACTATCTATTGTGTCTGATCGAGATCCAAGATTCACCTCTATGTTTTGGAAGAGTCTTCAACATGCTCTGAATACTGAACTGAACTTCAGTACGGCCTATCATCCTCAAACTGATGGCCAATACGAGAGGACTATCCAAACACTTGAGGATATGTTGAGAGTGTGCTCAATGGACTTTAAAGGAAGATGGGATCAACATATTCCTCTGGTTGAGTTCTCTTATAATAACAGTTTCCACTCGAGCATCCAAATGGCACCATATGAAGCCCTATATGGGAAAAGGTGAAAAACACCGTCATGTTGGGATGAGGTCAGTGAACGTAAGCTGCTTGGACCAGAAATGGTCGAAGAAATGGTAGAGAAGGTGAAATCCATTCAGCAACATATCAAGTCAGCCCAGAGTCGACAAAAGAGTTATGCAGATAATCACCGACGAGACCTTGAGTTTAAAGTTGGAGACATGGTGTTTTTATGCATATCTCCGTGGAAGAAGGTCATGAGGTTTGGAAAGAAAGGGAAGTTAAGACCAAGGTACATCAGCCCCTTCGAGATTCTTGATCGTGTTGGGGCTATGGCCTATCGACTATCACTTCCACCTTCCATGGCCAAAGTACATGATGTCTTTCATGTATCCCTCTTAAAGAAGTACATACCAGACCCTTCACATGTACTCTCTTCTGAGGTGGTACAATTGGAAGACAATATTTCTTACGAGGAGAAACCAGTGAAGATCTTAGATCGTAGGAAAAAAGTTCTACGAAATAAGACAATTACCCTCGTCAAGGTGTTGTGGAGAAACCACAAGTTTGAAGAAGCGACTTGGGAGTTGGAGGATATGATGAATCTGAGTTAACCACATTTGTTTTAGTATGGGAAAAGGAAAATTTCGAGGGCAAAATTTCTTAAGGGGGAATATTGTAATGACCTAAAGTTTCTTTAATTAAAAATTCCTCTTGATCCAGTTAAATGTCTCTTTATGAAAAATGTTTTTATATGATGTCAACTTCTTTGGTTTTATGTTAAGAATTTTGACCGTTGCTAATATATCCGTTGAACAGAAATCACATGATTAGTATAAATATAGGACTTTAACAAATCCAATTTACTCAGACAAAAGAAGTGATGGCCTCATCCAGTAGAATTTCTCCATACGAAGCCCATTTGTCGGAGGTCGGAAAAGTGGTGGCATCCTTGGGCTTCGCTGTTGACCAAGCCCAAGATGAGCTTCATCATGTCAAGCTCGAACGTGACCGTCTACGGGAAAAGTGGAAGTTGATTGAAATTAACACTCGAGTGATATTATCTGAGCCACCCCAAGAGTCTGTCACCATCACACACCTTACCCTTAGGTCTTATGCGGCTGTTTTGAGGGGTTATGTAACAAATAAGTAGTACTATGTTCATGTACATTATTTTTGTACATAATAATGAATATAATTTCTAGTCATTTTTGATACATTGTAAATAGTTTTTAAAGTACAAATGGTGTTTTTAGTTATTATTTAATTAAGAAATCTATTTAATTAAAATAATTGATTTTTGAATTAAATAATATTTTAATAAAATAATAATATTATTATTAAATTAATTTTTATTTTATGAATGCAATTAAAATTTTTATTAAGTTTTGAAATCCATTTTTGTCAAATCCTGTGAATTTTCGATAAATGTTAGTTTTTATTTTAAAAGTGAAAATTAACATATTTAGAATTTTTTTAGATAAAATAAATTTCATTTCTGGAATCAGGATGTCGAAATTATCCAACGGTGAATTTTTCATAATTTTCTGAGACAGTCAAATTTTTGGGTAAAAATTAAATACCGTTTAAATATATAATGTGTTTTATGACATCATAATGACCCAATGGTGATGTAATAAAATACCATAATCCTTATGTTCGGCCAATATATGTTTTATCATTAAAATAATGTGATTTTGAGTTTGTTTGACTTACTTTTAAAAGCATTAATGGACCCCTCAAGACATATTCAACACTTTTCCATTTTAAATTAATTTCCATGGGAGTGTGACTCACCTCCACATAAGAAAAATTATTATTTTAATAATTTCGGACTTGGGCCCTATAAAATATTTTTTCCTCTTCCCTTTTCCAAAAACCATGTGCAAAAACCATGGGATGATTTGTGGTTTGGATTAATTTAATGTAAGGGGACCCAAACCTAAATAATAATGAATTCCCTCACCTTTCCTATATAAACCCACCCAAGATCCCACTTCCTCCTCACTAAAATCCCTTTGAGTTCATCCAACCTCTGCCCTAATCTCTCTAGAATCCTCCCAAGGCGCCCTAAGCTCCCAAGAATCCTCTCACAAGCCTCTCTCTAGCCTTTGGAAGCACACTTCCAAGTAAGTGTTTTTTCTTCCTTTCTCATTTTTGTCAATTTTCTTTAAGTTGTATTGCCCTTTTAATTTCAATTATGAACGTTGGGGTATGGTTTCGCACCTCCCCCATACTGCACTCTTATAGTTTGAATGATTAGAGACCCCTTTATCTCTCATTAAATGCCTCCCATGTACACCCGTTACTATGCCGAAATTCCGAAAGAAACTTCTCTCTCTTCTTCTACATTCAAGCAATACTTTTGTATCATGAATCTAAATTCCATTTCAATTGTTAGTACAAGTATGTATATGACCTCCTTACTATCCATTACATTTAAATATGATGAGGAAACCCTTTCTCTCTCATAAACCATTTTTATGAATTCTTATGTCACGCCGTTATGCTGCCGAAATCGCACCGATTTTCTAAGCCAATGTCATTTTGTAGTGAATACCATGCCCATTTATCCATAAAGGGTATTCACCTTTATGCACATTTACTTATTGATTGTATAGTTTCATGTATTAATTCCACATTCCTTTATCATGGAATAAATGATTATGTTTTATGAATCCATGTTTTATGATCCATGTGGCACACTTATGCATGAAATGAAATGTTTAAGAAGGGTGCACCATTATAGTGCTCCAATGCATTGGGTAAAGTATAGTATCATGATACGTCATGTGCAATGAGTGTTGAATCATGCTAATTGAAGTGAAACGAGGGTTTACTCGTTCTTTATGTGCAATGAGGGTTTACTCATGCTCCATGTGCAATGAGCCTTGGCTCATGCTAATTCCATGATAAGTGTTGTTTCCACATCTCCATGTTATGATTATCATGATTTATCATGCCTTTATGTTCATGTTTATTTTATGCTCTATTGATTATGCCTATTGTCTAACATGTATTGTACTCCTCATGTTATTCCATGTGTACTCCCTTACTGGGCTTTATAGCTCACCCTTTTCTTATGCATGTCCTCAGGTTATCCTATGCAATTCTATGTACGAAGGAATATAGTGGTCATGAAAAGGAAGTTTTCAATAAAGATGTTGTATTTCATGTTTTAAGTTTTTATGTAATGATCCTAAGCCCCAAATACACTAAATCTCTCGATCTTCTTTATTGTATCAAGTGAAGTTTTATGTAATAAATCATGTTTAGGTTATAATAAAAAGCAGGGTTTTCATCTGGAGTTTGGGAAGTTATTTGGATATTTACTGACCAAAATAGATGTTTTTGAATGTGTGAAGAAGAGATGAGAGGGGGAGTCTTTTTATAAGTGAGTTCAGTGGCACACTTGTAATTTTGGAAAGGAAAAAAGTATACCCACGTTTTTCACATTCAAAAAGGGTCCAAAATGGATTATTATATATAATAAGAAATTATAAGTTATAAATATGACCATTAAATTTATTTTAGACAAGTTTTTATTTTATTTTAATCCTTATGTTTTTATTTTAACCCCTGATAAACCTATTTTTACATTAACCATGGTAAATATTTTTTTTCTATTTTAATATTAATTATGGAAAAGAATTAATTTGAACTTATTAGATAGTATAATTTTTTTTTCAAATATTTAATCCATTTTTCCAAATTAATTTAACATAATTGAAAAAAATTAATTTAAAATTAATCATGAAGACACGATGAGAAAGCGGGTTTTCAAAGAGAAAATGTTCAAAGTATACAAAGTATTTCTATAAAAATATAATATGAAAAAGATTCAAATGAAATAAATTTAAATTAATAGATTTTTAATTAAACTATTTTTACTTTAAAACTAATTTAAAATGTAGTTTAAATTTATAAATAATTTAAATGAAAAGATAATTTTCAATTAAAATTCAGTATTATTAACTATTCATCAACAAATGAAATATTTTAGAAAAATCCCAAAAGTTTACCCTAAGATAATTTTGATATTCTAATTTAAAAATTGAATTTAATTTTATTAAATAAATTTTCAAAAAGTGGTAAAAATTAATTTTAAATAATGTGCATGAAGGGGGACTAAACTGCCTTTTAGAAAAAATATATTTTTTTTCAGAAAAGATTTATTTTTCATTTAAATGATACTTATTTTTTATTTCTAATCAATAGATAAAAAATGAATGTGTATAGAATTATATTTTTCATAATTTAGTTAGTTATATTCATACCCACTAATTTAATAGCTTGGTTATAATGGAAATGTTTAAATAATATTTTAATGGAGCATCACATTTCGTTTAAACCTAGTGTTGTGTGCATCACAAGATATCGAAGAAATTAAATTTATTCTATAAGAAATATTTTTTAAAGTATTAGGGTTTTACATTGGACGTTTTTTTGAAATTTTTAATTGTAATTCAGAATTACCTAGATATATTGATATGGAATGTACAAAATAATGAAATAAACACATAGGAAAAACATAGAAAGGAATAGATTGGAAGGGGAGTGTATCAATAGTGAACATTATTTAATTTTTGGATTTAATAAATGGTGTGAGATTTAATTGGACTCTATTTAATATGAGTCTTAGAATTATTGCATTTCTATGCATATCATTGAATATCCAAAAGTGATGAAAAAAATCATGGTGAACATCCATTGTTGTTTTGTGTTTTTTCTATACTTCTTATCATTGGGGGGTTGGACTGCATATCAATTTTAAATTTTGTATAACCATATTTAGAAGTAGTGTGTATAAGGGATGATTTAACAATGAGTTTATCCTAAATATTTTAATCACAAATCAGTAGAGTAGTTATTGTTAGTCATATCAACACGTAGTTGATATATGCTCCTTAGATGTAGCCTAATGCTGATGAACCAAGAAAAAACACTACGCCCATGCTTCTTTATATTTATATATTCAGTTGTTGCATGTGTGTGATCATTATAAAAAAATCAAGTTTCCTTTTCCTATACAAAGGCAAGATCCAGTGAATCTTAAGAAAGGAATAAATTTAAATACACCTTAATTCACCCCCCTCTTAGGGTATATAGCGGGACCTCATTTTACAATAAATATAATTCACCAAATTGAAAAAAATCCCTTAGGATAAATAAACCAAGTACAATCCATGAGATAAAATTTTAGATAAACATATAGGATTCATTCCCATGTTCACCACATACTAGGATAAATAAATTAAATATATATCCACATACACATAATTGATGACGAATAATTATTGAATATCAAAAATATATTCTTTATGTATCAAGAGAGAAAATTTAAATTTATTCAAAGAATAATCCTTTAGCCAAAATAATTATGATAATAATAATAACCACTTATTATTATTATTATCCTATAAATTAATTAACTTTCATGATCAAAACAAAATTTTTGGAGTTAAATGTAAATTCTTTATAATATGGAAAAAAATACAATTTAATAATTCAATCTAATATTCATTATTTTATAAATATCCAATCCATATTTAAAAAAATCCATCCCATATTATTCAATTTTTTATAAAATAATTCATATATTAAAATTTAATTAATTAAATTATAAATAAATCCAATTAATCATGAAAAATGAGATGAGTTTAAAATTTCAAGAACAAATATATATTTTAAAAATAATTTTCATTTTGAATTATCAAATCAAATCCGCCATTTATTTTCTAATTACAATCATTTTTGGAAAAATTGTTTTAAGTAAAGGGAATTTTGTAAAGGAAGATAATTTCCTTTATTCATTACTAAGAACAGTATAATATAAATTTAATGAAATACAATTCTAAAAATTTCCATTTTCTATAAATATTCTCGAAAAAAACCTTTGATCAAATTAAAATCAATTATTTGGAAATTAATCCTTAAACAAAACTCTTATAATTTTTATTCCTTTAAACACTATAAATTTTTTTGGTGATTCGATCATGAGTGGAAGGCAATTGGATCACACAACACAAACAAGGTGGATAAAGTAATAAGATGTCCTAATTCGTTAACATATTACTGAATCTTGATGTTCTCATAATGAACCTTAGTTGTAGTTATGACTCCTCCATGAATAACATGAAGAGTGTGAAGAAATCCATCCACCATTGGGTGAAGGGAGATTAGTTTTCCCTAAATTAAGTCTCTTACCAATAAAGAGGAGACATAGAGGATATTTCCTCTCTATTTCTCTAATGATATAAAAATTAGAGTGTAGGGGAAGTACCATCCTTAATCTATCATAACATAACAATTAATTTCCAATTATAAAACCAATAACTTAAATCCCTTTTCATGAAAATTCAAATCTTTAAAAATAGATATTCACTCACAAAATATCTAACATACCACATCACCAGCATATGCCACAACATGTGAAATCTTATCACCAACATGGAATGTCAATGACACACCACCACCCCCAATAAAATTATTATTATATTTTTATTTTAATATACCCATGATTTAAAATAAAGACCTAAAAATTTTCAATTCATGGATCTCCACCCGATCACATAATATAAATCTCAACTAAAAAAATGACTTATTCCAGACACAACCATGGTGTTGAAATTTTTATCAAACTTCTTATTTAGGAGATATATATATATATTAATGATTATAGAATAAATAATTATATATTAATAAATATTAACTATTTAATAAAACTAAAGTAATGTATAAAGTTACCAAAAATTTACCCAGAGGTAAACACTTGATGAAGATATGCCCTAACTACTTATATATATCACATTACAATTATTATTTACATGAACATAAGGGTATATTATTATATGAAATACATGATTTTAGTAAAACGATGAATTTTTATCATTTTATTTTTCCACATAAGCTGTAATTAAATGAACTTGTTTCATAATTATATGAAACATTAAAGAGTTAAATATATTCATGTATATGATGCGTGGTTTTTTTGAGGCATTAATAAATCTTTTATAAATAAATAAATTAATGATTAAACTATCAAGGTGTCTCCTAAAGGGATTTACAAACCCTACAACAATATTTTAGCATGGTGGGTGTATATTCTTACAATGACTCCAAAGATGCCAAATATCTTATTCTTCTTATTCCTTTACATGCTAAGATGCTAGCAAATCAGGGAGAAATGTAAATATTGCATGTACGACATGAAATTCATATTTTCACATGGATATAACATGGAGATGGGATGTTTTTGTTTTCCACTTTAATAATCTACATAAAATTCATCAAATGAAGATCAAGGGTAACAAAGGCATCTTTAATGTAAGGTACACTAGTTTAAAATATTTCTTTATTTTAGTTTTATCATAAGTTTCATATTATCTTGCATGGAGATCCTAATATAAGGGTTTTTTAATCACTTAAACTATATCTAATAATTTATATTAGACTATTAGAAAAACCTTAAATGGTATCTAAGGGATCCATGCTTAAGGTTTATGAATCAAGCATGAAAATGAAGAATAAATTCAAAAATAGATCTCAATTTCATATTATGTAATTTTAGTTTTTAAAATGGTTTACCCTTACACAATTAGGCTATGTAAAGGTAACCAAGGCCTTACCCTTACTCAATTGAGATTCTTAAGGATAACCAAGGAATTACCCTTATCCAAACAAGGACACCCAAGGCTTACCTTTACATGACGGGTTCACATAAAGGTAGTCTATATTGTTTTCCATACTCAAATGGTATGTGCATTGGTAGTGCATGGTTTTAAAATCTCATGTAAAGGTAAATGGTTTATATATAAAGGTTATGCAATTTTTAAAAGGGTTATGTAAATATAACCAGCCTTTTACCCTGACATGAGCCAAATACATGAAGGTAGTACCCTTATGCAGTGTGGTTTCTTAGAGTTGCATAAAGGTAAGATGGCGTATTACCTTTACATAGAAGGACACAACATAACCTTATATGAAGCATTCATGTAAGAGTATTACCTTTATGAATTATGCATGTTTAAGGGTAGAGGGTGTATACCCGTACACATAATGAGCTATGTAAAGGTAGACTTCATATTACCTTTGCAAAACATTTTATATTTGAGCTTTGTAAAGGTAATTAGTGACTTACCTTTATACAAGAGATTCTAGATGGCCCGTGTAAGGATTGAAGGATTTACCCTTACATAAGAATTCTCATATGTGTAAGGGTAATCAAAATTGTTAATTTTTTAACATATAAATTGAATTTTATGGTTGATAAAATGTTTATAAATCATTATAAAAGGTATTTTGGTATATTTTATTTTTTTAAAAGTATTATAAATCAATTTATTATAAATAAGTAATAATTAATTAATTGTTTATAAAAAATTTTATTCCCAAATATAAAATGTAAATATTTTAAATTTCATTTAAATTATATGGAAATTATTATAATATAGAAATAATTTTTATTTATTTATAAGTCATAATAAATAATTTATAAAAGGTTATAAATTGTGAAATAGGGACAAAATATAAAGTGTTTATATTTAATTATGAATTTTTCAAAACTAATTATTTTGAATTGTTTAAAATTAAAGGGGTAATTATTTGGATATTATTTCAGCCACCTCAAAAAATGTTTTTATGATTGATGTGATCAAGGTTTAAATAATTATTAATTTTATTATATTTATATTATGTAAAATGTTTACATAATAGAAGTTGGGTTATAAATAGTTTATAATTCATATAAAATCATATATTTACAATTAAAATGATATATGATGAATAATATGAAAATATTTATATTGGAATGAATATAAAATGTTTATATTCAAAATTATGGAATCTCCACAATGTTAAATATAATAACTATAAAATTTTTATAATTATATTTTACTTATTAATTTATTTTAAATGTTTATATCGTGTTTAAATTTTTTAATTGTTCATTGATTTGAAGGTTATTCCCAACTATTTTCATGTTTTTTAATTTTTTTAAGAAATATGAATATGGTGTATGATTTATTTTAAAATATTAATCTAATTTTAAGATAGAGCCGTGAATTGGATGATAGGATTGACTTTCTAATGAATTTAGTTTTTCATTTACCTTGACCTCAGTTTTTAATTGAAATTATTAATTTGAATTTAGAAGTTTAATATAGTTTTCCATATTAGGTGTTAGAGTTATGATGAATTGTATTATCTATAGAGTAATGTATTCCCAAGTATAGGGACTTGGGGTTTGACTACCTACTTACCTGGAGGCCTAAGCCCTATCTTGGAAAGTGAATGAGGTTGGTTATCTATCACTTCAGGCTTACTCATTGGGAGATTATCAATATCATATAATTCCAAATCTTCACATGAAGTATTAATGTTGTTAAGTCAGAACAGCTATAGAAATAACACTAGAGGGGGGGGGGGGGGTGAATTGTGTTCTTTTAAGAATTTCACAATTCTTTCGATTCACATAAAATTTATATAGAGTCTGGAGAAGTTTCTGTATGAGAAAATATATATGAATCAGATAATGAAGAGAGTAAAAGGAACAACAATTTAAAGTGGTTCGAGACACGAAGGTCCCTTAGTCCACTCCACCAATCACCCTCTCTATGGGATTTCGTGAATTCCACTAGTAAGGTCCTCATATCATAAGACTGATCCACAATTGATTGTAGGCAGTTGTCACCCTTACAAACAAAGGCTTACAAAACAAAGCCTTTTGGTTCTTTTACAGGGAACCGATAAAACTACAACTTAGTGTAAGAAGATGACACTCCACCACAACTGTATACGAGCCATCAAAACTCAAGATAAATAAGATGAAGATTTATAACAATTAGATGTAGATCACAGTTTCAGAAACACACAACTAATAAAATATGAATCTTGTCTTCATAAGAATAATAATCTTGAAATATATCTGAAGAGATCAGGCTGCACAAGAGATATTTGATTTTAATAATAGCAATAAAAACAGAGCCTCGTGAATCCAGATTTGAACTTGTATATATCCAAAATGTAGTCCTTGAATATGAGATGCTTGATCGTTGAGCAGTTAAATAATTTTTTACAAGAAATCTTGAAGAATAATAATTATATATACAGCTAAAAAATCTCCAGATCATCGTCTCAAAAATATCTGACGTAGAAAGATATATATAATAATATATCTCATAGAAATATTTTAGATCTAAAAAATATGCCTGATAAATCGAGTGAATTCAAATTCAAAAAATACATCTCAGAGTAATCGTAACTTCCTTTAAGAATAGAAGAGAAAATCACTGCTATAAAACGTCTCTTTAAATCATTTTAAATGATCTTTGAATCAATTGAAATCAAGTTTTAAATCACCGTGACATTCCACGAATACTCTTTTAAAATGCTCTAATAAAGACGTAAATTCAAATTTCCAACATTGAAAAGTAAAACGTAAGGTCCCCTCACAAAACAAAAAAATAAAGGATGTAGGGTTCAACTTCATAACGTAGGGTTAATGACCATACGTTTTTCCATGCTAGCATAGATATATGAATGTAACATTGATTATCCATTCAACCACTTTTCCTAGAGTTAGGTTGAAAATGTAAGGTTGATCATAAAATTAAGGTTGATGATCCATACATTTTTAAAGTTCCATACTTACGTAGGGTTATTTAACCACACTTTTACTTTCTGGAAAACATAAGGTTTTTATCCAAATGTAATTTTCCTTAACCATACATTTCATCAAACATAATTTTTATTAACTATATGCGCTGATCTTTCAACATAAACGTAAGGTTTGTTCTATACATTACTTTCTTTGATGTATTGAATGAATAATATTTCCAGTAAATTAAAAACGATGAACAATGTTTCCAGAATACACTTAAGAGCATTCCAAACACTTTAAAAAATATTTATCATAAACAAATAGTTGAATATTATTTCAAGATAAGAATTAATAGATAATATAAATTTCCTAAAATACACTCAAAATAAAATCATTAGTAAAACAAACAAGGGTATTTGTGAGCATAAAAATCATTAATATTTATATATTATTATTGATATAATATATTCCCAACAATATCCCCCTTTTTTATGATAAAAAATCCATAAATTAAAATTACAATCTTAGAAAAATTAATTTATAATTTTGTAATCATTAAAAAATTTATATTTGATAGAATTATTTTGATAAAGAAGAAATATTTAAATTTCTCCACTAAATATAGATTTAAAAGAAATGTTTAAATTTCTCTAAATAAAATGTTGTGTAATCTAATTTACCCCAAATAAAAATTATTAATTATTTCAATAAATAAGAAATATTTTCTCAAATAAAAAAATGTTGTGTTTATCTAAATTTCTCCCTCTTTTTGTGATATCAAAAATAAATCATAGAAACAAATTAAAAAACATTTAATATTGAACAAAATGAGAATTGAAAGTTATAAGTAACAATAATGAATAAAGAGAAATGGATTTTGGCTATAGAAAAAAACAAAAAAGAAGATAAAATAATGAAATACAATATATAAATAACAAAAAAATTCATTGATCGATAAATAAATTAATATAATAAAGTTTGTAACTAAGAAACAAAAAATATCATTGTCGTGGGTCATGGTAGAAAAGAAAAAGATGGCTAAGGATTGGTTGGATGAGAATTCTATATGGCTTCAAACATATACTTCATATAATACATATATAATCTAAGATTTTTCATAAAACTATCTCCTAGTTGAATTAAAAACTGCCTAGAATCATTATTGACATACAAAATCTCAATAGTATTGACTTTCAGAAACTCCTAAAGACTTTCCTATTGCTTCATGAATATATCCAACTTCTTTGAAAACATACTTAATATCAATCTAATGCTTGGTTCTCCTTTAGTTAATTGATCCACATGAAATTTTTGATTGTCAAATAAAATTGATAGAGGAGCAATATTTCATTGAAGATTCTAAAGTCAAATATTCATATATTCCACAATGGATGTAATGGCATGAAATCTTCTGATTAAATATGGAATTGTTATAGGGGTAGGAGTAGATGCACTGGCCTGATTCACTAAACCTTTCACAGATTCAAACGGACTTCCCAAGTACCATTTTAATTATAAAAAATCTATTTTTCACAGAGCTTCAGATATGATATTCCCAATCTCATTTAACATGAATCTTGTTAAGGCATCAAAATCCCATCTAGAAAAATAATTCTCTCTAAACTCCTCAAGATTTTTCTTTGTAATTTCCAGTTCCTATTGCAGATTGGAATTCTCCTCTTGAGACTTATTGAACTTTATCCCAATTTCTTCAACTTGATGTGATAATAAATCATATGTCCCCTCATCTCCATTCATATCATGATTTTAATTTTTATTAGGTAAGGGATCTGCTAGTATTTTCCTAACAGATTCTTTACAAGAAAATCAAAGATTATCCAAAACCTCAGTCTACCCACAAGAAATACGATATGACTATCCCACAGTCTGATCTACCATTAAAGGTTGAATTTATGTAACCGATTCTTATAAAATATTCTTTTCTCAAACATCTTCTTTTTCAGTAACTTATTCACTAACAAAATTTGATTGAACATTTTTAGATTGAATATTCTATTCTTGAACTATTTCCACTGGAAAGCTTTCTTGTACTTGTTCACTCACCAAAGGTACAATCGTAAGCTATCTAGATTGACTCTCCACCTAAAATTTCTCTTCAACAATAGTTTCTTCCAAATGAATTGAGCATGTTGCTTCTCCAGAATCTAACATTCACTCTTCAACTTGAGGATCATCTCTTTTTCTAGGTTTCATAATAAGAAATTCTTAATTTTTTTTTCATCTTCATCTTCATTGTTAAATATAATTCTTCTCTTCGATGGTTGTGAAACTACATCTGTTTGAGATTCAGATACTCCCTCATCTTGAACACCGGCTTGATCCCCCTGAGCAAAAGCTACTGAGCTCTGTTCTTCCTCAGCTCCAATAGGTAAATTTTTTCCTTTCATAGTACTCCAGAAAAATCCACATTTTCTTAAAGTTCCAACATTCAGAACATTACTATAATGAAATTTTACTCAGTCCTCAACCAGTCTGATCATATATTTCTTAAACAAAATCCTTGAAATTATCCATCCATATGGATAAAAATTTATTCTCGCATCTGGTGAAAAAAATTAATGAATATATTTAAATAAATACCTTGGTAAATTTAATTTTATATCACTCAGAAAATGGAATATGATATACATGTCTAGGTAAATTATTTTTTCCATCTCATCCATCCTTGGCTCTATTCCAGTCTGAATAAATTTCACTAGAATCTTATGATCATGTTCTAAATTCTTAAAAAAAATCTTACTGATGTCTGTTTAGTTAAACAAAAAATACATAATGTATTTGGAAGAATGGCCCTTATCTCCAATTGACTTAAGATCAAAATGAAAAAAATCCTTCATGTGGATAGTTTAAAATATTCACAACCTCAGTATAAGAAATAGAGAAATCCCTATCTTTGATACTAGAAAAAATCACGCCCTCTGTATATCATAAAATAAACTACACACTTTTATAAAAATAATTAAATTCTAACTTATAAAGAAATTATGAGTTTATTTCATTGAAATCTATATCGAGACCTTGAAAAGGCAGTGCTTGCTTCATAAGTAAGTTCATCTGGCATAACTATTAGAAATCAATCACCTTTCTCTGAAGTTTTTTTCTTTCTAAAATTCTATGAAGTTTTGGTTCACTTGCTTCTACTTCTTCGATTCTCTTAGATTTCATCATTCTTGACGATCTGAAAACATGAGGTTTTTGACATCTAGGGTTTGGATGAAAGAACAAAGATTGAGGATTTGTTGAAGAGGGGTTATTTGTTTTTTTGTTTTGGGTAAACAAGATTTGGAAGATGAGGGGTTTAAAAAATGAACGGTTTCTAAAAAATGACATCTATCCTTGTTTCTCATGTTGTAGAGTAATTATTACAAAAACATAATAATTACACATCATAAATAAATATAAGATAACATGTATTAATGGAAATACCTTAAGATAAAAAAATAAACGTAAATAAATTTACAGAAATAAATTAGGCATATATTAAATAAAAATACACAAAATAAAATAAATAAAATAAAATAAATATTTAATTAAAAATTAAATAAACCTAAATCACCCTTAATAAAATCATAACAAGTAGTGAGAAGATATTTATTAAAAATATTATCTAATTCATATTTATTATTAACAAATTCTAAAGATATATCCTTTTTAAAAACATGATCTCTTAGAAAATGATGTCTAATATCAATATGCTTAGTTCTATAATGACTTATTTGATTTTTTGAAATGTTTATAGCACTTGTATTATCAAATAAGATAGGTTAATTATTAAAATTAAGTCTAAATTCCATTAGAGTGTTTTTAATCCACAACACTTGTGCACAATAAATGCCTATAGATACATACTCTTCTTCGGCTGTTGATAGTGAAACCAAGTGTTTCTTCTTACTTGACCATGACACTAATGATTTTCCTAAAAAGTTATAGTTTCCTGAAGTACTTTTTCTATCTAATCTAAATCCTGAAAAATATTCATATGAATATGATAATAAATTAAAATCCTAAGTTTTTAGATTAAGAATAGATTGATTATCTGTTCATTTTAAATTTCTGAAAATCCCTTTTACAGCAGCAAGATGGGATTATTTTGGATTTTATTGAAATATAGAACAAAGACATAATGAAAACACAATATCAGGTCTTATAGGAGTAAGATATAGTAAACTTCCAATCATACTTCTATATAACTTGTTGTCCATTGGTTTTCTAGATTCATCCAAGTCAAGTTTGATATTAGTACACATGGGAGTTGAATATGTCTTGCTATTTTCAAAGACCAAATTTTTTCAATAAATTAGTAATGTATTTACTTTGATTTAATAAATTTCCAAAATATTTTTGATAAATTTTAAGTCATAAAAAGAAATTTAATTCTCCCATTATGCTCATTTCAAATTCTTTTTACATAAGTTCTGAAAAATCATTAAAAAGGTTTTTATTTTTTGATCCAAAAATAACATCATCAACATATATTTGAACTAATAATAATTTAGAACAAACTATTTTCTTAAATAGAGTTGGGTATACCAAACCAAAAGTAAAACCATTTTTCAAATGAAATGAACTTAATATTTCATACCAATCTCTAGTTGTTTGTTTGAGGCCATAGTGAGCTTTAGTAAGTTTTAAAAAAAAATCTGGTTTTTGAGAATTTTCAAAACCAAGAGGTTTATCAACATAAACTTCCTCCATTAAATATATATTTAAAAAGGTAGATTTTACATCCATCTGATATAATTTAAAATTTATATAAGATGCATAGGCTAAAATAATTCTAATTTATTCTAGTATAGTTATGAGAGAAAAGGTTTTATCATAATCTATATCTTCTTGATTATACACTTTAGCTACTAGTCTAGCTTTGTTTATAGTTATAATACCTTGATCATATTATTTATTTCTAAAGACCCATTTAGTTCCTATATCTGAATAAATCGATGGTCTTTCAACTAATTTTCATAATTTGTTTCTTTTAAACTGATTTATCTCTTCTTGCATTCCTAATAACCAACTTTCATCTTCTAAGGCTTCTTCAAAAGACTTAGGCTCTAGCTGAGATAGAAAATTAGAAAATTACACTTGGTTTCCTATACTTATCCTAGTTTGTATTCATATGTCTAGATCTCCTATAACATTCTCTAAAGGGAGATTCTTCATGATTCTTGGATTTTTAGGCAGAGTACTTTTAGGTTCATCAGTATCATGTTCTTATAAACTATACTGGATTTTATTTATATTTTCAGTATCATTTTTCATGTTATCAAGTCTCATTCTATTATAAGAATCATCAGCTTCATCTATTTCATTTTTTTCTTTACTAAAAGGATCAGTTTCATCAAACGTCAAATGAACTGATTCTTAAACATTCATTGACTTTTTATTAAATACTCTATAAGATTTATAAGATGAAAAATATCCTAAGAATATTCCTTCATCATCTTTTTTATCAAACTTTCCAAGATTATCCTTGGTGTTCAAGATATATACCTTACAACCAAAAACATTAAATTACTTTACCTTAGGATTTATGTTATTTCAATTTTCATAATGGGTATTTTTGAAAATAGGTCGAATTAAAACTCTATTTATAATATAACATGATGTTCTTATAGATTCTGCCTAAAAGTAGGTTGGTAGACTGTATTCATTCAACATTCTTCTAGCAATTTCTTGAATAGTTCTATTTCTTGTTTCATAAATTCCATTTTGTTGAGGTGTTCTTGGTGAAGAAAAGGTGTGTTTAATACCCATATTTGAGCAAAAAGAATTAAATTATTGATTCTAAAATTATCCACCATGATCACGTCTTAATGAAATTATCTTAAAAACTCTTTCATTTTCAACTCTTATAAAAACTTTCAAAAATAGAAAAAGTTTCATTTTTGAGTTTTAGAAAATATATCCAAGTAAATCTAAAATAATAATCAACTAAAACATATACATATAATTTACCAAAGAAACTTGATATTCTAGATGGTCCAAAAAAATCCATATGAATAACTTCTATGGGCTTTGAAGTAGCAATTTTTAACATATTTGAAGGATGATTTATGTTTCTTGCCAATTTGACATGCATCACATAATCTATCACTATCAAATTTGAGACTAGGTAGATCTGAAACTAATTGTTTCTTAGATAAATTATGTAAATAAAAAAATATTATAATGACCAAGTCTTATATGCTAAATCCATGACTCATTTACATTAGCAGTTAAATAGTTCACTTTCTGTTTACACAAATAATTTAAATCCAAAGTGTACACATTATGTGTTCTGGGTGCTTTAAATTTAAGTAAATTATTTTTAAAAATAGAACAATAGTTATTAGAAAAATCAACACAGTATCCATCATCACATAGTTGAGAGATACTTATCTGATTATGGTTAAATCCATGTACATAGAGCACTTTATTAACTAAGAAAATATCTGAATCTCCAATTGTTCCATGTCCAATAATTTTTCCTTTGACATTGTCACCGAAGGTGAATAGGACTTCATCTATTTTAGTCAGAGTACAAAAATTTGATGAATTTCCACTGATATTTCTTGAACAACCACTGTCCATATACCATATATCTTTTCCTCTTTTTTGGATTGTTACCTATAAGGTCAAATTAAACAAAGATTTGTTTTGGTACCCATATCTTTTTGGGTCCCGCAATGTTAGCTATCAAATACTTAGGAATCAAGATAGATCTATTTTGATCAACACTGTTATAATTAAAATTAGATAAAGATTTTGAATAATGAACATGTTTGACACCACATTATTAAGGTTTTCTTAAATAATAGTCCTTATCATAATGTCCATTAGTACCATAATAAAAACAATTAATAGTAGACAAGATTTTACTATTAGAACTAAGAACAAAATAGTTTTTGTAATGTATGGGTTTTCACCCTTACTGCCTATACCAAATCTTTCCTTATTAATTACATTTTACCAAGAATTTCATTTAAAACATTTTATTCTTTTATAAATATAAAATCAGATCTTTTATAAGTTTCTACTTCATCCTGTAGCTTTTTAATCTTATTTTCACGATTAATACAATTTTTAGTAGATGAACTAAATTTCTCAATCAATTCTTGATGTTATTTAAGTAAAGTATCCCTTTATCCTAAAATATAATTATGAATATTTTTTAAATATTTGTGTTTCTTTAATAAAGAGTCATATATTTCTTCTATCATAGTACAATAGGCAGTAATTTTATCATTTGAGTAACTAGAATGAGAATCAAATGAATAATATTATTGTACCTTATCTTCTTTAGCCATAAAACAGATATTTCATTTTAGATTCGATTTTTCCTTATCTGAATCAGAGATTGATGAGGTACTGGAGTCTTTAGAAACACTCCAAGTGTCTTTCATAGCTCTTTTATCCTTTTTCTCAAAATAAAAATTCTTCTAATATTTCTTTTCCGTATTTATCTTTTCTCCTATCAATTGAGGACAATCAGGTCTTATATGACCCAATTGTTTTGCACTCAAAACATCTTACTTACCTTGAGTATTTCCCATACTTTTGAAGGTTCTTATTAATCCTTTATTCTTCATATAAAATTTACTAAATTTTCTAGCTATATGAGCTAGATCAACTTTTAAGTCAAATGTGTCTGAATTTATTTCTTCTTCTTTCAGTTTTTTATTCTGTTTTTGGGATACAAATTTTAAAGCAGTGTTATCATTTTTACTAGGACTTTGTGGTATTCAACTTCATCTTCAATTTTATCCCCATACATTATTAAGGTTATAATAAATTCTCTCATTATCAGATTCTTGATAGGTTCTGATTGGAAGATTGAAGTAGAAATTCCATTCCACTTTGCTGGTAGAACTCTTATAACTTTCAAAGATTTATCAGGTTGACTGATAGGCTCACCTAAATATGTTATATTATTAACAATTTCTATCATCCTTCCATTCATATGTGTGATTTTCTCTCCACCATACATTCTAAAAGTTTCATAATTTAATTTCTACATAGAATATATCATTTGTCTAACATTGTCGGTACCTTCATATGTTGCTGCAATTGTATGCCGCATTTCATAGGCTGTTGGGAATTGTGATACATAGTTGAATTCATCTGGTCCGAGAACACAAATAATGGAATTCATTTCTTTCGAATTCATATCATACTTAGCCTCTATAGTAGTAGAACATGTTTCAAGTTTTTCCGGAATTATGTAAGGAGTTACAATCTTTGAGTATACTTTAAATCCAATATTTTTTAGTATATTATCATTCGTGACTTACAACATCCATAATTATCACCATTTAAATATGGATCACGAACCATTGACATTCCATCCTTGATATTCTCCATTTACATCACTAATACAGATCTTATTCCTTTAGCTTGATAAAACTATGTTGAAAAGAACAACCTCTGATAAATGTTAGGTCAGAACAGATATAGTGATAAAACAAGAGGGGGGGGGGGGGGGGGGTTAATTGTGTTCTTTTAAGAATTTAATAATTCTGTAGATTCACATAAATAGTAGATAGAGTCTGGAGATGATTCTATATGAGAATATACATATATTTAGCAGACAATGAATAGTGAACAAGGCACAACAATTTATATTGGTTTGGGGCACGAAGGTCACCTATTCCACTCCAACAATCACCCTCTTTGTGGGATTTGATGAATTTCACTAGTAAGGTCCTCATATCATAAGAACGATCCAAAAATGTGTTCAGACTATTGTCACCCTTACAAAAAAAGGAATAAAAAATAGAGCCTTATGGTTATTTTACAGGGAACCAATAAAACCACAAATTAGTGAGAGTAGCTGACACTCCACCATGACTGAATACAAGCAGTTGAAACTCAATATAAATAAGATGAAGTTTGGTAACCAACATATATAGCTCATAGTTGCAGCAACACACAACTGATAAAAGATGAATCTTTTCTTCAGAAGAATAATAATATAGAAATATATCTAAAGAGATAAAGTATCACAAGAGATCTTTTATTTTAAGAACATCAACAAAAAACATAGCATCATGACTCTAGATTTGAACATGTATATATCCAAAATGTATTCCTTGATTCTGATATTCTTGATCGTTGAGCAGTGAAATATTTTTTTACAAGAAATCCTGAAGAATAAGAATTATATATACAGCCAAGAAATCTCTATATCGTCTTCTAAAAAATATCCGACATAGAAAGATATATATAAAAATATATCTATTAGAAATATTTTATATCCAAAAAATAAACTTGATAAATTGAATGAATTCAAATTCAAAGAATATAGCTCAGAGTAATCATAAATTCCCTTAAGACTAGGTGAAGAAATATCTACTACAAAATGGATCTTTAAATCATTTAAAATGAGCTTTGAATCAATCAAAATGAAGTTTTAAATCACCCTAACATTCTGTAAAGACTGTTGAAAAATGCTCCAATAAATACATAAATTCAAATTTCTAACATAGAATAGTCTAACATAAGGTTCCTTCACAAAATGACAAAATAAAAGACATGGGGTTCATCTTCATAATGTAGGGTTGATGATCCATACGTTTTTCCATGTTAGCATAGATCTATGAATGTAAAATTGATTATCCATTCAACCACTTTTCTAAACATATGGTTAACAATGTAAGGTTGATCATAAAATTAAGGTTGATGATCCATATGTTTTTAAAGTTCCATACTTACGTAGGGTTCTTTAACCATAGTTTTTCATTCTGGAAAATGTAAGGTTCTTATCCAAACATAATGTTACTTAACCATAAGTTTCATCAAACATAATATTTATTAACCATACGCGCTGATCTTTTAATATAAATGTAAGGTTTGTTCTATACGTTACTTTATTTGATGTGTTGAATGAACAGTATTTTTAGTAAATGAAAAATGGTGAACCGTATTTACAGAATATGATTAAGATCATTCCAAACACTTTAACGAATATTTATCACAAATAAATAGTTGAATATTATTTCAAGATAAGAATTAATAAAGAAAATAAATTTCCTAAAATACACTCAAAATAAAATCATTAGTAAAACAAACAAGGGTATTTGTGAGCATCAAAATCATTAATATTTATTGATTATTTTTGAGACAATCCATGCCCAAAAAATTTACCTTATACATATGAAACATCTGGATATGTATGAATATGTTTGACTTCTATTTTAGGTTTGTAAGACAAAATTGTGGGTTGTGTAAAGAGTTACACATTAATATGGTTTAGACATATTGATTTGGTATAGAGAATATGATTCCAAACTAAATTAATATAATCATGCATACATAATGGGATTAACAAGAGATAAGATGGTGAGATTAAAATCCCCTTAAAATAATAAGTGTTAGATTCCTTCCAAAGTGGCACTTTTCAATACCCAAATCATTCAACTGGGTAGGTTCTTACTTAGCTGGGTTCCCCTAAATTATATTGTGTAAGTAAAGTAAGTAGTTAGTGACACCAGATCATCCTTGGGTAGGTTCTTCCATATCAGGGTTTCCCTGAGTTTTCTTTTATTAATTTTTTATGTTTTCTTTTGGTTACACTTATTTAGGAAACCCTTGAAAAGGATACCAAAGGAATGATGTTGAGTTTATCCATATGATGGATTAGACTATGTGTTGTATGCTCAGCTATCCAAGATTCATAAATGTTATGATCAGGATGATTCCATTCGTAAATAATTAAGTGTTGAGTGGAACTCCCTAGAAGAATTATTAATTAATGAAATATATATCTTGGACCACTACTAGATATGATACGTTTTTCAAAATGGTTCATCATTTTAGTGGGATACCATTAGAAAAAAGTCCTTATTAAATGGTTATAATACATGTTACTTATTTGATAAAATCTGCTATTGTAGATGATATCATCATTATCATCAATCTATCCTTTTTATTAATCCTTGATAAGAATAATCTTAATATGATTAACTCTTAAGACTGAATACTTAAGAAAAGTTATTAATAAATTTTGGTGATTTAAGGAAAAGTTATTAAGGAAAAAAATCTACATGTTAGAGTTTTTACTTCCATAGTAACCAAGTGTTGTGAATGGATGAACTAGGCATATAATGTATTGATTTTGGTATTGTATGAAAAATAAAAGTAGGAAAAAGTTAAACTAGATAAATAAAATTTGGTTGAAAATTTCAACAATTTTTTTCAAAAAGCCATACATGGTCATTGAAGCCTAGGATTTCTAGGACAGAGGAATAATAATTACATATAATGGGATTACCCCGAATACCTGATGGAATTTTTGAAACTCCATGGAATTTCCATACCAGGTATAGATTTTATAGAAAATAATTATTCATTTTTGAAAGGTATATGATATGAAATGTATATTTTATAAAGTGTTGTTAATATATTGAAGTTTTAAATCAATATAAGAATTAATTAATATTATTTTCTATATTCACGAGGTGAGGTAAATAGATACTACGTCAAGGATTTTATTATAAAAGATTTTATCAAGATAAAATGAATCTAAAAAATTCTATGTATCTTCATATCATTTTCATTATGTGATAAGATAATTTGTTTGATTACAATAAGTTTTTTTTGAACATGTATGAGATAAATAATTTTATAAAGATGGTTTATTATTCTTCAATTTATATAACATGATTTGAGAATAAGATATCTATAAAGTGTTTTATTCAGGATAAAATTTTTATCCAAGTATTTTTTAAAATATGTGGGAATGTGTTCTCACCACCCATATGTGGTATATTTTAATAAAGTATTCGTTTTAAATTAAAAGAGTACCATATATGATATGAAAGCAATGGTTAATTTTTTAAATATTCCTACTAAAAAGAGATAAATGTTATTTCCTAACACAAAAGGGTTTATATATCTTAGAAAGATATTATAAAAGGAATATAGTGTCTAAGAGACTAGTGGTATTATGTTTGGACTTAAGGAATTCCAAAGTTAACAAATAAATAATTACACCAATCTATGTTTAAAGTGAACTTTATTTAATATACTAAGAGAGTTAGGATTTATTAGTAAAACATAATATAATTAGTTACATTATTTAAAGGAATGTTTTTTAAGGAATAGGGTTCTAAGGATGATGATTATGAAATTAGAAAGAGTTCTAAGTAGAAAACTAATGTTGACATCACAATATTTGATGTTTTGAAGTAAAGAAGTTTTAATAAGTTCAAAAGTTGAAAAGTTAGGAATATGATTCATAAATGTCACCATTATTAAGACTAGATTAATTTATAGATGTTTCTAAAGAAATATTTTAGTGGGATAGTTTTACTAGATGCTCACATAGAGATCTTACTTGGATTACATCTAATGTAATGTGTTAACAAAACATAGAAAGTATAACAAACATAGGGCTGACCTGGAATTTTATCATATATGAAATGATAAACCAGTTCTTATGTTAGTTTTGTTAAATATTTTTGATGAGTTTAAGAGTATTAAAATGTATATTATTAAATGAAAACCTCAATTTTTTCATTTTTTCATGCTGTCTACACACACACACACACACACACATATATATACAATTCACAAAGTGAAATAATAATTGACCTCTCAATGTAAGACTTTAAATTTATCACTAATAGATGTTTTCCATGGATTATTATAGGTTATGATGAAATGTTATGGTTAGCATGAGTATGATTCTTGAATAATGTTATAGAATACGATCATGAGGAAAAATACACAGAATATGATATTTTTATGTGCACTGGATGGCCCACTAAGTATTCCACATGGAGTTTCATATAGAGGTATTTGGTATACTAGGGCTGAATGGATTATATTTGAGTCCCCAATTCCTGATAATGGAAATATACCTAGCATGAGAACCTTCATACTTTGATACCCTATTTATGAATTTCTATATATTGAATTAGCTAATACAGGGGTGGTTTGGTATGTTTCTGATCATGTCGTTAGTTGGATCTTAACCAAGATATGATTTTTCCTCTCATATGATGTGTATGATATCAGGGCCCTCAATTGAGATAGATTGTGGGAGTGTACAACCACACCTAGATATTATATATCTATCTGGATAAGGGACATGTGATCTACTTATCCATAAGTATGGATGACATGTGAAGTATTCATTGATTATATCAGTCCACAACCTATGAATTGATAATAGATGAGTTGGTTATATAGGATTGAAATTATCTATGTCCCATGGTCACTCAATGTATTGGACATAGGGAAAATATGAGAATTCAAATTTTCATATGATGTAGAGTAGTAGACACATGTATAGAGATACATGTGTTTGATGGAGATCACACTATATCCATTTATAGCTTGAGTAGCATGGATGATTTTATATAGGATACTATTATCTTATATATATAGATCTAAATATTTATATTTTTTTAATTCTATTAAAACCTAAGGGGTAACACTTTATGGTTGACTAAATAAAGATTTAGTTTTACTCAAAGAGACACTCTAAAAGTGTTTTATAGTAAATCCAAAAGTGTTTTGGATGGGTATACAGATGGTATTAAATATGATGTGATACAATGTGGAGTTAATTATAGATTTCAAAATGTGTTTTGGAAGATATAAAAAAGGAGTTTTGGATATGGTTTTATAGGTAATGGTATATGGTACAATATAAGGTGAAATGACACAAAGTCTATTAGAGTTTAGTGTAAGAGGGGGATTAATGGAGATATTCCCTAAAGTCTTATCAATAAATAATATATATTTCATGAAAATTATGATTTCATGCACATAAGGGTATATTATTCAATGAAATATTTTATTTTAGTAAAATGATAAATTATTATCATTTAATTTTTCCCACATAAGCTGTTATTAAATGAAATTGTTTCATAATTATAAAAAATGTTCAGGAGTTAAATGTATTTATGCATATGGTGAATCAATTAGCCGAGGCATTAATTTATGTGTTATAAACATATAAATTAATGATTTCACTATATAGGATCTTCCTTGATAGATTTATAAACCCTGTAGCCATATGAAGGAAATGTGTTTGGATATTTGGCCAATGAATCATAGGAACCCAAATCTATCTTTCTCTTTCTTTATTTTCATTTTGAGATTCTAGAAAATCATGGGAGAAAGGAAAATCCCGCATGTGTGACATATTATTCATATTAACGTATGGATACACCATTAATGTGAGATGTTTTTTTCCCACTTTATAGATCTACATAAAACACATCAAATTAATATCAAGGGTAGAATCTGTATCAATAGTGTATGATACACCAATTTACAAGATTTATATATTTCATTTTTATCATAGGTTTCTTATTATATTTCATAGATATCCCCATTAATATTTTTTTACTTCTTTGAGATGTATTGATATGGATATAAATAGTTATTACTTAAACTATTATCTCCTAAACTTGTCCTAGGCTTAAAAGATTCATTTCACCAACTTCATCCCCACAAGTTGGCGTGCACAATATTTTCATATATAATGCGTTATATGGTTCCATTTTAATGATTTAATGGAAGCTATTATTATATAAAAATTCCACTAAAGGTACATATTGATCTCACATACCTTAAATATAAAGTGAAAATGACCTCAACATATCTTCTAATGTATGAATATTCGTTTTAGACTATCTATCTATCTGAGGATGATAATAAGTTCTTAAATTTAGCTCAGTGCCAAGTGGATTCAAAATAATATTCTAGAATTTTTAAGTAATGCATGTATCATGATCAGATAAAATCAAAACAAGTGAATCGTAAAGTATCACAACATCATTAATATATAGACACATGAGTAAATAAAGAGGTAGATCTTCCCTTATAGTGATGAAATGTATGGACTTGGTATAGTGATCAATAATGACCCATATGGAATCATAATTTCTCAGAGTCCTCGGTAATCTAGTGAAAAAGTTCATAGTAATGTTTTACCATTTCCAAAAAGGAATAAGTTGAGGTTGCATGACTCCTTTAGGATGTTTTATATAAATATTTACCTACTAAAAAAGCCAAGAATCTTGATTCATAGTCTATAATTTCCCATTTCATATTAACCCACAAAATTTTTTTCTTCAAATACCGATACATTTTGAAGCTACCAGGATGTACGGAGAAATTTGATCTATGAGATTCATCAATAATTATTTGTTTATATCGGAATAGATGAAACACATAGACTCTTTATAAATTTCAATATACCATATTCATAGATGAATTCAACCAACTTCCTATCATTAATGGATTTGATTTTATTTTGAATATTCTTATCATCAATATAGGAAATTATTATTTTATCTAATATGGATGGTTTGGAAATAATTTGGATTATATGTGTTGTTTACCTTTCCTTAATGATTAAAATTTCTAACTTTACTAAATCTATGAATATAGGATATTTTTCAATCCTCATTTTAGTCAATACTCCATAACCCTTATTAGATAACACATCAACTAACTTATTTTCCTTTTCAGGGTATTAGTGTATTAAGAAATCACAATCCTTATATAATTTTATCCATTTCATTTACCTCATGTTTATTTATTTATATGAGAATTTGTATTTAAAACTCTTATGATTCGTATATATCTCAAAATTTTCACCATATAGATAATTCCTCCATATCTTCAAGGAAAAAATTATAGCTTCCAACTCAATATCACGAGTTTGATAATTTTTTTCATGAGTATTTGATGACCATGATGTATAAGAAATAACTCTATCAATAATCATAATGACACATTCAAGTCCCTTCTTTGACGCATCAATATATATCACAAATACATCCCTTTCTAATCGTAAATGTAATATTATTGCATTTAATAATCTCCTTTATTAAAATTTTAAAAACGTTTTTTACATTATTTTAACCAAATTAACGTAACCCCTATACATGTCAACTTGGTTAATGGGTTAACTAGACAAGTAAAATTTTATACAAATAATCAATAGTAACCTGATAATCTAAGGAAACTATGTACCTCAGTTATATTCATTGTAATTTACCATTCCATCACTTCCTTTATCTTTAAAGCATCAACTGATATTCCTTCCTTAGAGATAGTGTATCCAAGAAATTAAACTTCCTGAAGCCATAATCCACATTTTCTAAATTTTACATATAAATACTTTTCTCTAACAGTCTTAAGAATTATTTTAAAATGACTCTTATGATCATCATAGATTTTAGATTATATTGAGATATCATTAATAAATACCACAATGAAGTTTTCAAGACAATCCTTAAATACTATTTTCATAGGATATTTAAAAATAGATGATTGATTAGTCAATCCAAAGGGTATTCCTATAAAATTTTAATTTCCATACCTCATTCGAAATCCTATCTTTGGAATATATTCCTTCAATACTTGTAGTTTATGTTACCAATAACTAAGACCAATCTTTGAAAAATATTGTGTTCCTTGAATTTAATCAAACAAGTCATCAATATAGGTAAGATGATAGTTTTTCTTTATTGTAAAGGAATTGATTTCTCTATAATAAATGAACAACCTTATAGACCCATATTTATTATTAAAAAAAGAATAGGGGATCCCCATAGTTAACCACTAGGGTGTATAAATCCCTTATCACACAACTACTATTGTTATTTATTCAGTTCCACTAATTTAACTATGTTCATCCTTTAGTAATTGTTAGATATAGTTTCTATATCAGGTATGAGATCAATAGAAAACTTAACTTCATGCTCAGGTGGATTTCCATCTAGTTCTTTCGGAAAAACATCATTGTATTCTTGTACAATTAGTACCTCTTATATTCTTATAATATGTTTCCAATTTATAGGTTGAGTTTACTATTATTATCTAAGAATTTTATTAAGAATATCTACTAGAGGTAGATCCTGGCATGATTTAGATGATGTAGTCTCTCCTATAAAGGAAAGGTATTCCATACCTCCATCACATATAGCAATTTCAATCTTTTGGAAATAAATTATTTCTTTATAATTTTAAATCCAATCCACACTATGGATTATATATAAGTTAACCATAAGAATAATAATCATGTTTTTAAATAGGTTATGTCTATTTTTCATAATGGGAACTGATTGACACATCCCTATTGAAATAATATTTCCACTATGAGTCTTGATTGATAAATCCCTTTTAATGTGTTAGGGAAATTTATAATTTTATTATCAAACATTGAAGATATAAAATAGTACAAAAATCAAGAATCAAATAAATCATTATCTAAATTTGAGGTTATAATTAAAGTACTGATCACCACATATTTTAAAAATTCAACTACAACCATAATAATCACATAGGTTTGGCCTTCTCCCCTTGGCCTCTTCTATGGGGTGTTCCCTTGATGCTTGAAAATTGGTTTTAATAGTACCCCATATATTTATTTATAAGGAAATATATAAAAATGGTTTATTTATTTTCCTTTCATTTAAGATCCTTATGAACCCTTTATTAATAATTAAAAAAACTCCCATTCCCATTAAGAAAGTTCCTGGGTGTTTCTTTCCACAATTATCACATATTGGAAATCACATCACCCCTTTCTTATTCTTAAACACATTTCATTTTTTTGATACTCAAATGACCTATTATTTTCTTCAATTACCTTAAAGAAATAAGATTTATAGAATTATTTCTCCATCTTGATAAAACTTTATATTATATCAACATATGAAGAAAAAGTTTTAGAAACCAATACCCTTCGAATAATCATATTAAGACTATAAAATAAACAGTTAATATTTATTTCCAAATTATGTATGTAGTCCAAAATATGACTGGATAATCTTGTAAATTTATCCTCACACTCTTTAATACTTTCTTATTCCTTATACTTTAAAGTGAGGAACTTTATCTCCATTTCAGCTCGCTATTCTCAAGGAAATTATATCTGAAATTATATCACATTTAAAGTTATATTTCCTATAATTTATATTTAACTAACCTCTTTAGTGTTATGAATCAATGAAGACCATTGATCAATATCTCCCTTCAGATAATATACTTCCAAAATAACCTTTTACCTTTTATTACCTCCCAAAGATAGTGATATATTTTTGAGTTAGTTAATCCATTGTTCATCTACTAATGGATTAATATATTTATTAAAATATGATGGATTTTATTACATGAAGTAATCCAACATATGAGTTTCACGTTGTGGAATAATAGGTTTCTCTATATGGTTATGGTTATTTGTTATAAACTGATTCAGTTTCTTTAATATGGACATGAACTATTCAGTTCCAACACAAACTATATTGGTTTTCTCTATATGCAAATCTATATATTGAATATGGGTGTTTATTCCCTTCATCTAGGATCCATATCAAAATAATGGAACAAATTGAGTAATCTCATAATCATTATGAATAGTGAGCCATAAAATAGAATCCCCTATAATGGTAAAATTTATCAAATAACCTAAGGGATTATATTAATTCTAATGTTAGTTATGTTCATTTAATATATAGTTTCCATTTTTACTATTAAACTTCATCTGATACCAAAAGTAACACCTCGAATCTAGTAACCAAGAGTCGTTGTTTACTTTATTACATTACTACCAGATAAAAAGGATATCACCACTCAAGAATGATCTGTTTAGCAGTCTTGGAAAACTATATATATACATGATTCTCATATTACATTTGAAATATAAAAACATAACATAAGAAACATTCTGAAATCCTTAAAATCATTTAAAATATCCTTATTCATATCATAGGGAAAGAAAAAAATAAAGGATGAGCTCAGATGCTAAGTAAGGGTCATATATAGCAGATGCTATCATGAATAAATATGGAAAAAATAAATATGGTAGAATGGATCATCACAAAAAATTCCATTTAATCAAAAAATTTATTCCAATGAACATATATGGATATTATGAATATAAAAATCACATAGATAATGGAAAGAGAATTCTTAATAAATGAAATGAAAAATTATAGACATTCATGATCAAGGCCTCTCAACCAAGATATCACGAATCTTATAATCAAGGTCTCTCAAACAAGATATCATTCTTAATAAACGAGTAGGGTTAAACCAGATAAAAATATAATATAGTAGGCATAATATTTTGTCTCATGATACATGTTGATGCATCAATGGGATATCTATAAATCATCCCCACCCATCACATTCACTTTAAAAAAGAAAATAGATGAAATACATTACAAATAAGGTATATTACACTATCTGTAAAGGATGATAGAAGACCACAAATTCATTATAAATAAAGGTTTTATAGTGAAACTAATACTTTAGAAAATAAAATAGAAACAATACATAAAAAATAACTTCTCTGTAACTTCATATAAGAATAAAGTTATAAATCAATTTTCAAAATTCTTTTCAATCTTTTAAGAAAATAATACCCTTTTCTTACAATATCATTTTAAATATAATTCCAAAAATATTGAGGAAAATATTTTCTTTGAAAATAACCATGTAAAATTATAAAGGAATCTTCAAAGCAAAGAGAAGTCATAAAGATAGGAAAATCCATTCATGTGGAGTACACTAAAATAAATATTCCATTCAAACTTTTGGTAAAAATCACCTTGTTCATAAAATGAAAAATATGATTAATTTTAATTTTTTATTTAAATTCAAACATGGGTAAAATTAAATTAAATAAATACTTGGAGAATATTAAAAACAATCTTGAAAACATTTTAAAGAAAATATGAAAATAAAATAAAAATAGTTGGAATGAAAATATAAAAACAACACTTTCAGAAGAAAGTCCTTGCCAGTACCATAATTATTTAATCTAGATTCAACAAGAAAATAAATAGAGTAAAATCATGTAAAATAAAACCTAACCAGAGTATAATAAAAAACTAGTTTTAAAATATTAGGGTCATATAATATTCCCAAAGGAAATCTGAATATAAACCATCCTAGAATAAAATTAGGATTCTAATATAAATATATCACCTAAATTTTTAATCATGATATAAATATAGGATTCTCTTGGAGTACAGAGAATAGAGGATATGTAGTGTCCTTTTATAAGTAAGGGAGAGGGAAAACTTATAATTTTTCAAAATTCTAAAATATATTAATTTCTTAATATAGAAAAATGGATAAAAATTGACTCATATTTTAAGAGGATATGATATAGGGTCTAATTATGACCATCCGATATGATTTAGGTAAATTTTTAGGTCATTTTAACCCCTATAATTTTAGTTTTTATCCTTTTAACCCGTTTTAACTCTTACCATGGTAACTGTTTTTCCCAAAAGTTATTATTCATAATAACTAAAAATTAAAGTGGCATCACTAACAAATGTGTTAATTATGATTAAAAATATGGATTTCATTTTATCAAATTTAATTTCTATAAATGAAGAAATTAATTTAAAAAAAACCTATAAATCTGATGAAAAACCATTTTCTAGAAAAATGACTTTTTAAGTATAAGAATGAATTTACTACAAGATAAAGTATAATGTGGATTTGAATGGAATTAATTGTATTATGTTAAATTAAAGGTTACTATTTTTTTATTTCGAAAAACTGAAAGTAATCTTATAAATACTTAATTAAAATAGAAGAACTAAAAACTGTTTTTATTTGAACAAGAACATTACTTATATTTTCTAAATGTTAAGCATATATTTATAAGTTCAAAATTATTTCTTTATATGAATTATATAAATTTTTAAATATAAATTTTTTATATATTTTTTTCCAATAATATTTCAATTTATTCTCATATCATTATAATTCCTTAAAAGTGATAGTTTTTGTAAAATTAGAATTTTCACTATTAACCAAAAATTCAAATATTTCAAAAAAAACTAAAAAATTCACTCTAATATAAGTTGGCATGATGAAGTCAAAAAAATAATTAATTTATTCAAATTTAATTAAGAAAATTTGTGAATTTGGGTTTTATTAAAATTCTTGGATAAATCTATGTGCATTATGGTATAGTTTCTTTAAAAATAAAAGCTTACTTACTATAACCGAATCTTAGGTGTTACAATGTTATATTTATTAAAGATATACTTTTAAAGGATAAGAACTCTGGTGGTATTTCTAATGGGGGAAAATATCATCAGAGGTTCAAGTTCAATTGAATGGATGTTTGGTTGTTATGGATGTTCCAGAGCATTCAAATATTATATCACTACCAAAACCACCATACTATGCAAAAGTTACAAAGAATTAGAGTTAAGTTTCAATGGAATTAACAAGGTCAAAATTAAAGAAATATATAGCATTAAGGAAGATCGGGGAAAAGTTTTAGAAGAAATAGAGCTAGAATATATAACTTTAGAAGTTTTAGTAATATAAGGAGATAATACTTAGATGAAGTTGTAGAGATATTACAGTGTAAGGTACTAAGTATAGAGGTATGGGAGTTATTTTCATTACTTTATTATTATAGAAAATAGATAACCCAAGATACTGGAAGTGGCTATAAATCTGAAAGACTTGAATTTGTGGTAGTTGTCTATGAGGCTTGTAATTTATTCCCTCTAGGTGTCTAAAACATTGGAGCTAATAGGGAGGACTACTATTTGATATTTATTTAGAAAAAATGGTTGTATCAGTTAAAGGATGAAGTGGATAAAATATAGAGGTACAAGGCACAACTATTCATGAAAGAGTTTCAATAAATTAAAGGTGTATATTTCTTGGAGATATTTTCACTAGTAGTTAAACATATGACTATTTTTATTTTATATAGTATATAAATCATAAAAGTATTGTACTTAGAATAAAAATTCCTTCATGATTACATATATGAGGAAATATATATAAAGTATCTTGTGGGTTTCATGGAGTATTAGAACTTGGACATTATGTTCAAGTTTAAGAGAATCTGTTAAAGTTTATAACAAGCACCATGTTAGTTTAATAACAAGTTTAATGACTTCATGGTGTAGTCAAAATTTAGTTAGAGAAATGTTGATCACCGTTGTTATCGAAAGGAGATTGATAATGGGAGTCTCATCATCTCACTCCTCTATTTTAGTGCTATGATTATTAATGACATAGAAAAAGAAAAGGGTTAATGATTTGAATTTTTAAATGTCTAGAAGTTTTAAGATGAAAATATCAGTCTAGTTAAATATATCTTTGGGATGGGGTTATGAGAGACTTTAGTTCTAGTAATTTATACCTGAACTAGTCATATTACATCTGAAATATGGTGGAGAACTTTAGAATTAATAAGGAGAAACTGGTAACCATGCCCCATTCTGAATATTTCAATTTGCAGAAGGATAAGGTACTATGAAAAAAAGTTTAGGTAAAGTATAGGTAAAATATTCCCTATGAATTATTAATTGGAATCCTAATGTATTATATGGTTTGTTCTTGACCAAACATTATAGAAGTAGTAGGTTTTTATAGTATATACATTTCAAATCGTAGAATAGATCATTGAGTGTCTATGAAGTAGATTCTCTGTTACATAAATGCTTTTTCAATATTAGAACCATGATTCAAAAAATATGCGTAATTGAAGGGGTTTCCTAACTCTAACTTTGTGGGATATTCAATTACTTCCATGAGAACCAAAATATATATGTTCACTTATAAAGGGATGAATATAAGATAATTGTTTGAGATTCAATTGGTAGTTTCTTTATAAAAAATGAAAGTGGTGTAAGTTGATTTAATGTAAGTATAGGTCAATTTTATATGAAAGAAGAAGCTATTAGAAGTTCTTGGAAGAGGGAAAGGTGATGGGGTGATATTTTTTATTCAAAGAGTTCAACTAACTGTGAAAAAAAATGAAATGTTTCATTCTAGGATGAATCATATTTAAATTAAGTATCAATTCATCCAAATGTTAATAAAATATGTAGTACCAGATCTATGAAAGATAGAAGGGGATTTGAATTTAAAATATATACTGAAAATGGTTGTATTCAATAATTTGTTGCATCTTAGTTGGACTAGGATGACCATAATCCTGAAAGGGGAACCATACAGATGAAAAATAATTTTAAGGAGTGGATTGGGTTCTTGAAAGATGACATATGTCCCAATATTGAAACCTAGAAAATGATTCTCAAGTGGTAGATTGTTTGGTTTCAGTTGCGTTTGTGTGAAAACCATTTTTCGGACCAATGGGTTATTCTAATGAATGAGGAACTCTGGAATATAACTTCCAATGTCTTGGAGGTAAATTATGGAGTGGTAGGTAAGAATTTTGGATGTTTGAAAGTTATGCAGACCAAATCATTTTGACCAGAAGGTTTGACTATAATATTTTAACTAGAAACTTACACTTAACTCAGTATGATAGAATCAGTGTATAATTTCTGTTTCATAAGGGTAAATCTATAAGAAAATTAGATCCACTTTGATGGAGATGAAAATTCATCTATGGAGAGTTTCCTAAGAACACACAGTGTAATGATAGAGGGATTTGAGGTGGTGGAAGTCTTTGACTAGACATATTCATTTATATGTAGATTTTATTTCTTAGAATTACCACTATAAAGATCAGGAGATGAAAACTACCATAGGTTACTAGCTAGGGATAACCCTAAATCAAGAATACCATACCCAAATATAGTATTGATATCATGTTCTAACATATTTTATTTGGTTTTCATTGAAAGAAAGGAAGGAGGAACCTAGTTATACCTTGGACATGGAGTAATTTCTTTATCTTCTCTAATTTTGAGTTAGGTGGTATAAAACAACTCTCTAATTCTATTTTGTTTCTCTAGTACGTGTAACGTGTGTGATCACATAATAATTCCATGTTAATGACTTATTATATTTTAATATCCCACTATAATTGATGAAACTACTTTCTTGGACCTCCCTCAGACCCTACTGAGTCCATTGGCATTAAGACTAGAATTTCAGCCACCTGAGTGGTGTTCTAATCATTTACACTAGGTAAGAACTTGGAACATATGAATATAATTCCATATTATGGGTTATAAATTGTTAATGTGTGAATTTTCTTAACATGTAATTGATATAAATTGGTAATTATGATAATATTCTTGAGAAAGTACACTTGGTTTGAAAGTTTCTAATTAGCATGAAATAGAAATTGGTTTAACGGAACGATGGATTAAAGTTACAATTGTTATAATATTGGTAATTTTGTTTGATTAATATATAAAATATATTTTCCACAATTAAAATAATAGATGGAAACCTGGATTAAATAAATTGATAGTTTATTAATTAGTAATTTGATAAATTGAACAATATTTCACATGTTAACATGTTTGGAATGTTTGGTGGTCAGTATTATAAATGGATTTATTAGTATATTATTTTTTTATGATTCTTTTATTATGTTGACTCTAGAGGGAAAGGTGCATGGTTACATATTACCTAAGGGCTTGGTGCATGGTCACATACTGCCTAAGGGCTAAGTGCTTGTGGATATACCCACTGAGGGATAGTTTCTTGATAACACACTGAACAAAGGCTATATTCATGGTTACATACGACCTAAGGAATAAATTAATGGTATATATCACATGAATTCCATATTCCTAGTTACATACCTCCATAGGGATAGATGCACAATTACTTGATGCTTGATGGAGAAATGTATATTTATATTTGATGCCTAAGGGTGAGATACTTGGTTACTTGATTTCATGAGGGAAATGCACAATTTTTCTTGATTCATGACATGGGTGATTCATCCTTGATAGGAGAATATACTAATGGTATGGGTGATTATTACTAGGTAGGAGAATACATCAATTGAAATAGGTATCCATCTTTATACAGAAGCAAGTTTGGCTGATTCTGGGTGTCAACCCAGAGCTCAGGGGTTAGTGGGTTATTTGGTGTTCTACATTAATTTGTGAATTAATTCCCCTATTTATCATACTATTGAATAAAATATTTAATCATAATGGATGGTTTATAAACTTTGGGTGTTGTTCTATTGAGTTGTATTCACACCCTATTCATGAGCCGTTTGGTATTTGAGCTGACTTCATGGATGTAATTTTAGATGAGTTTAAGAGGATATGTACTTGATTGGTTGATTCTTTTGATGGGATTGGAGCATGGATATAGCACCAGGCATGGGGTTCAAGACTGGGGTTTATGGAGTTTGCATTTTGGAGTCTGTTTTTAGTTGTTTTTCTTGTCTGAATTTTCAACATAACTTTTAGTTTAACATATAATATGTCATGACATTGTTTATTATTTTTTATTTTGATTGTTTGTATTTTTCTTTCATATTTTGGGTTATATTTCATGATTGATTTATCTTATTTATATTTTAATTTATAATATATTCCATAGGTTATAGTATTCTTACTATATTCAATACAACCTTGTTACTAATCGGAAGCCTCTGACATATAGGAAGGCACTCTTGAGATCACATAACCACCCAACTCAGCCATGTGAGGGAGAATTGGGATGGGAATGTTACACCCCATGGTGAAGTACTTGGGCATATAAAACCACTACCCTGATTATCTTGGAGATTATTATTTAATTACACCAATTTATCCATTCTATATAGGGTATTTTATATAGTAACAACACTATATATGAGTTCTATAAAAAGATAAAGATCATGAATTTGGGTAAAATGAAGAAACTCTTTTAAAAAAATCAACGTACTCCAGCATAATAGTTATATCATCAATATCAAGTTTTTCTCCTACTATTTTATCTAAATAAACCCCATTATTAGGCATTAAGACCATATAATGGATGTAATTTCCATAGGGAGTTCATGGTCATCCTTGTATTGACATATGATCACAGGTTGATTTGAGACATGAAATAAGACTTCCTTTTCCTTGTAATTAAAAAATAAATCAAGGTAGAAAGATCTAATCCATGCCCAAAATCTCATAAAATTCCACTAAATGGAGAAGAAAAATATTTATTGGAAAAAATTCCAACAAACGTCTATTAGAGAAGACTTTTAGTCTTGGGATTAAATCATCACACCAAGGGAGTTTTCAATGATAATTCAATATCTAGCCATTAGGGTGGTAATTTTATACCCTTAGAAAATTTTCTATATATAAAATAGTGGTTAGAACCTGAATCAAATAATGTATTTTTAGTTCTTAAGTGGATGATTAGTGTACCTTCACCACTAAATTTTCATGAACCTTTTACATTATTGTGATTACATAAAGTTTCTCATTCTCCCTTGGATTTTGGGTTAGATGATGCTAGTTTTAATCATTATCTATGAGTTTAGATAACTTAGTTTCATAATTCCCATGCTCCATACAACCAAAGCACTAGAGTGGGGGTGGTTCATTTATATTATCTCTCCCTCTCTCTATTTCATTAGTTTTCCTCTTCATATCTCTTCAACATTCATAATCTTAATAGCCTTCTCTTTCACACTTGAAGAATTTACCTATTTCTTTGATAAAATTATTCCCATGATTATTCCTACATTTTTAGAATGTGTAGAGATTAATTTTATTTTATCCATTGGGTTTATAAATTGAGTTTCCTTAAAAATCCATTTTTATCTTCTTATCCCCAAAATAGTGAGAATAACCAGAGTCTCCAATATCTATTTATACCTAGAGAGCACATTGAAAAATTTCATCATACCTACAGAAGTAACTTATAGAAAATTTATTTTTGAGACTTGATTTTAAGCCACTAATGCAAAGATGAATTTTTCTTTCATGGTTAATGATAAAACCAAAGGTGTAACTTGAAAGTCCTTTGAATTTTTCTTACTGGTACCAATGGATCTACCCTCCTTTTATTTCAAATCCATAAATTACATATCCATTTTCATATGAATATTTTTTAGAAAATATTTTTTGAATATTTTATTAATAAAAAACTACTATTCCATAGAATAAACATTGTCATTTTGTGTTGTATTATTAGTGATAGTCCAACAATAATCAACTTCACCTTCGAAAAAAATAAACAATGAATAAAAAATTTTCATGCTATGATTATCAGATAACATAAAATATATTTTATATTGTATTGATCCATTTCTCAACAATAGGTAGGTTGGAAGTCCCCCTAAAGGAAGGGAGGACATTACCACATGAAGGAGTAAATTTAGATTTATTCTTTCCCTATAACGTTTGTATGTTTGGGAATATTCATGTTATTATTCATATATTTATAAATTTGTGAAATAATTACCATGAGATTTTATACTCGAGATCCTATCCTTCTTGGTTTCTCATTGTGATAGTTATTTCATTATCCATCACATTAAATGTTAGTTCTATTCCACCTAGTTCAATCCATTGATTAAAAACCGAGAATGATATCATAAACATTAATAATCCAATTAATCAATCACATGACAAGGAAAATTAATCACAATTTTTCCTAAATTACGACACCTTAATTTTAAACTAAAATTTTTTGGTTCCTAATAAATCATGTTTTTTAACATGTTTTTTAAGTTTTATCCCATAATTTTTCATAATCTAATCCCCAAATAAAACTAAACTTTTCTCTGATAGAAACTTATATGATCTAAGTATAACATACATACATATTACATCATTTTACTTGAATATTTATTACATCTCATAATAAATGACATCTGAAAACCTAAAGGTTTAGTGTTTTTTTAGATTAGATACATTACCTACTTATTTTACAAAATTTCCAATATCATTCACAAATATTCTTCCTACATGATACCATTTTAGATACATCATACATAATACTATTCTTTATAACATGGGGAATAGAAATATAAGAAAGGGTGAGATTAGATGCTCATTAATATAAGAGATAAAAATCTAATATCACATGTGAGAATAAGATAAGAATGTTGGTATGAAAATATAATCAAGGTAATTATTGATAAGATAAGTGAATCATACCCAATAAAACAGGGATCATAAATCATGAGTCATGGTATAAGACTTTGGCATAACATAATACCTATGTAACAAAAGTGCGAAAAAATGTTCCAATATCCAGAGCTATGAAAATAGAACATATTCATAAGAATATGTCATAAATAGAAGCATGTAAATCCTAACCTATGCCAAGGATAACCATCAAGACACTCATATCATAATGGACTAGGCTAACCACCCACCCATAACATAATAGACTAAGGATACCCACCTGTGTCCCATAATTTTTTTGGAATTGGGCTAACCACCCATGTACTATCATGATATCATGAGATATAAAACATTAACTAATACATTATAGGGCTATAATGTATAAACCCATCACATAATTATAGAATATACATATGCGTGACACATGATCATAGAAACATTCATAATTCAATCATATATTAATTAATGTAATATAACATGATTAAAATATATATGGAGAAATAATATAGATAATATCATTAGTAAATATCCTAATTAAATCATAAGAAACATTAAAGGATGTTGATATAGATGAAAAAACCATTTTATAAGAGCAATAGAAAATATCTTTGAAAAATAAAAAGAAATAGACTTTTCTTTTGTAAGCTTTTATTTAAAAAAATTCAAAAAAAAATCATAATATATATTAATTTGGGAAAACATAAAAATATTTAGAGTAATATTAATTTTATAAAATGATTATAAAAGCGTAAAAATTCATGTATATTGAAATTATTAAAAAAAGAAGATTATTTTCATACTTTTGTAAAGAGTGTCAAAGTTGGCAGAATCAACCATACTGAAAAAATTAAAAGAAGATTCCTTTTTTAAATAAAATAAATTCCATTGAAAAATAACTTAATAAATTATGGAATAAGATATAAGGACATCCATAAAAAAATATTTAGAATACTGATATGGTGTATAATGATTCCTGATAAAAAAGAAGAGATGAGGTTAGAACCACTTATAAATATCCCTATAGTAGAACTATGAACTAAAGGGAGATGAAATTGCATGGATACATGTAAAACAATGAAAAAAATATAATAGAAGAAAATATATGGGTATTAATAGAGAAGGAATAAATTTTTTCACCAGATAGAAATTCAAACATAAACAATATTTATTTCAAAATAAGATTTGAAAATAAATTCTTACCTTTACTCTTGAATTCCATGGAAGTTCTTTAACCATCTATATTATAAACCTAAAATCCTGAATAAAATATTTTGTAAACTCATTCCTATATATTACATTTTATTCTATTCAATTATAGTCATTCATTACACATATATTAGTTAGTTTTTGTTTATTTTCATCATCAGATGCTTGTAATTTCAATCATTTCATATATAATTTTTGTAATGGTGATATAAATATCGATTATTTGATACAAATTTCAACATTACAAGATTATTCAAGTTAGTCTAATATTTTCTAAAATGATTTATTTAGTCCCATAATCAATTTATATAAGTTATGGGTATGATTCTCTAGAATGGAATTAATGATGAACATGTTTCAGGTAATTTATTGATAACCATAAGTTACTTTATAATGATTTTTCATTTTTATTTAATCCATACAGAACCATATTAATGAAATATATTAATCCTTAATATCATATATTATCATTATTAATTTCTTTAAACAATTTCATGGTGAAAATGGTGGTGCTGGTATAACATTGTTCATGTTGGTGGTTGAACTAACCTAAACAAAACTTTCAATACTAATGAATGATTAAGAGTTTAGAGTTTAATATTAGTAATATAATTTTGAAAAAATCATAATGATGTTAAAATAACATCATTATAGTGGAAAATTATATTTATAAATATTTTATATGATAATTCAATTGTTAAAGTTAGAGAATAATGTAGATATTTACTTGATGAATTCACTCATTCTTAACATGTGTTCGTTCACAATGGAAATTTTGGGTTTTCTCCATAGAACCAGAAGCTAAAAAACAAATTTGAAGGATTTGGGAGAGTAAAAATGTGTTTTTATTCAAGATATACTCGAATGGTTTGGGATGGGTAGATGAGGGGTCCTTTTATAGGTGAGTTTTGAGTGGTAATTTCAAAAATATTTATTTTATAATGTGTAAGGATTCCATTTAAAAGAAACAGATAAAAAATTGAAAAATAATAGATATGGGTAATGAATACCCTCTCACACTCAATTTATAGATAATTATTCAGAATATTTTAAGTCTTTATCACTTAGTTTCGACCTTTTAATATATCTTACCTTTACTGTGGAAACAAAAGTTTTTACCTCAGTGATTATATTTATTCCCAAAAATGAAATTAGACTGTTTAACCAATTTTGAAATTCTAATTGAAAATTTTTAATACATTAAATTAAATTTAATTTATAATTATGAGAAACTAAACTTTTAAATAAAAACAAAATATATAAAGAAGAAAATATTTTTACAAAAGAATGAATTTTTAAACATTATGTGTTCTTAATAATATTTCATATAAATCACTAATTAAATGAGTGTTAATCAATTTTTTATACATTGAATCATATTTCTCAATTGAAATTGATCAATTTAATTTATTAATATAAAAATACACAATACTTAAAAATAGTTCTTTAAAAAATATTATTTTTTGACATTAAAAATAATTTTAACCACATCTTATTAAAATAAATTATCAATATTTTATTTAATTTTATAAATCCATGGGTATTTAAATTATTCTTTTAATTTTATAAATACATCAAGTGAATATTTAATAATAATAATAATAATAATATGTAATGTATAAAAAATATATTTTTATAATAAAATATTTTAATAAAATATTACCTTTTGTTTCATTATTTATTATTTGCATATTATTTTAAATTACAAAAAATAAACATTCGAAATACCTAACAATCATAGGCACAACAACCATATATCTAATGATAATATTTTCAAGGACCATATATATAACAGTCAAATTTCATTCCTATATATATCTTTACATACATTACTAAAATATTTCATTCTATTCATTTACTTATATATCAAAATGTTTATTATATTTATTATTATTTTCATTATTTAAAAGTTGAAATTAGTGTCATGATCTTCATGTAAAACCAAGATGATAAAGATTTAATATTCCTGGTATTTTTTTTTGGATTTATTCAACTTATAATTTTTTAAACGACGTTTCATATTTTATTAATGTTTATATTTCATTATAATATTTTATATCAATAAAATGTATAACAATTAATTTTAATTTAGTATTTTGTGTTAAAGAATCTATTCAACATAGTGTTTATTTAAAAGAAAATAATTACATAGTAAAATCAATTGGTGTTATAGTTCCCATCTTCACTTTGATAAAAGAAATCATATATTAAACCCAAGTTCTCCCATGAGGATCATCTCAAAATAATTTGACATTAAATTAAAAAATTAATTATAGGAAGAATTTTTTTATGATCTAAATATGACACTGTCTACATATATATTCATAATCATAGTATACTTTAATTACTTCTTAATAAAAAAGTAGGATCCACTTTACATTTTTCAAAATGGTTCTATAATAGAAACATGGATATTCGTTCATACCATGCTTGAGGGGCTTGATTATGTATATATAATACTTTTGTATACTTGAATACATAAATAAGGATTACTTTCATGCTCAAATCTTGATGGATTAAAATCATTGAAATTATCATATATAAATCCATTATGGAATTCACTCTTCACAACCATTCGGTACAAGTTAAACCCCATGTGAGAAGAATATACCAGTAGAATTATTATATATTTTAGTATAGTAACTATAAAGACCATAAAACTAATAAAATAGATCTGGTGACTAATTTATTATATTGGAACTAAATAAAAGTCATTGCATCTTGATGGATAAACTAGTTCAGTAGTCTTGAAAAAATAGATACATTCTTGAATCTCAGATTACATTTGAAAACATAAAATAAAAAATTGTATTTTATTTGATAACATTATTATTACCTCGATAAAATCCTTAAATATCAATCATAGTACACTTCTTGGAATCTTAGGGAAGGGAAACAAAAGAAAAGAGTGAGATCAAATGCTTAGTAAGGTAATGAGTACAAAAGAAGCTATCATACAATATATAAGGCATGAATAATATGGTAGGAATGAACGATGATCAAATAATTCCATATAAATATTTACATAATCTTGAAAATTATCCATTTATATCACAACTAGTCATATAATCACATGAACATCAATGACTGATTTTATAATAATGGAATGTATAATTCCAGACATTTAAACTTACTGTCGAGGCCTCATTCCAAGACATCATACATAAATGGGTAAATCATATTCCAAATAACCAACTTGTTTTGTCTCATGAGACCTACCAATAAATTAATGGTCTATTTAATTCTATTCCCCACCTATCACTTAATAATTTCAATGCATTTATCATATGAATAAAAAATACAACTTAATTAACATTGTTTATTAATCAATAAGTTTTCATACTAGACTAACTAGCATAAAAAATACCAATACTTTCCCTAATAAAAATTATCATAATCCATCCAGAGAAATATAGTGTATAATATCACTAGTGTATATCTTCATTAAAGCATATTATTCTTTAACAGATGTTTACATAGATGAAAATACTTTTAAAATATCATTGAAAGATTTATTAAAGAAAATATCATTTTCATTTTGAAATAAATTATATTAAAATCTAAAAATTAATATAATATAATGAAAATAATTTTCATTTAAAGGAAGCATGTAAAATTTTAATTTAATATTTATGAAATGGAGTATTTGTGATGTTTTTAAAATTTATTTGTGCGATAAACGTTAAAATAAAGATTCCATTCACACCATTTGTAAAAATTATATCATTTAGAAAATAAAAAGAATAATCATTTTATTTTTTTATAGAAAGTCATAAAAGGGTAAAAATTACTTTAATAAATCATTTTAGAATAGTAAAAACATTTTTCAAAACATTTTAAAGAAAATATATACATGGAATAAAAAGATTCCTGATTGAATAGAAAAACAAAATAATTTTTATTAAAAACATTCATTCAGAATTTTAGTACTTAGAGAGAGTAAAATTAAAGGAAAACTTTTAAATATACATAAATAATCATATGAGAAGAAAAGTTTTGGGTTTTAGTGTACAAATATCATATAATTCCTCTAATGAAAACTTTAACAAAAACAATCCTAAATAAGAATGAGATTGTGAAATAAACCCTTACCTTAGGTCCAACTTCTTCATAAGTTATTTTAATCTTATATATGATAGAGTTAAATTTACTATAATTATATAAAATAAACATATAAATAATTATAATATCATATATTATCTAATATAAAATTTCTACACCTTCTTATTAATTACTCCTTAAAATTATCATTTTTTGAGTGTGAACTATTTCCTTTTTCATGTATGTTTTGGTTCATTAATTTCATTAATTGCATCAGGATCATTATTATATCATCTAAAAAATGTTAATAATGATATAAATATAATATATATTCATTATATAAATATTTATAATCATTATTAAATGTTTTACAAGAGAAATTAATCACATTACATCATGAAGGTGGTAGTCCACACGTACAGATGAATGACGTTATAATTTTCTAACGGGTGAAAGGATAAGAAGTTAAATGTTATATTATGTTTCCTAAATCATAATTAGGGTATAAAATTCATATATAATAATTATATACATCATAATTACCATTCATTAATTGTGGTTATAAAAAACTAAATACATTACTTTGTGAGGTAGTAGTCCAAAAATACACACAAATGATGCTTTATTTTCCCATTTGATGGAGAAGGATATGAATAAAAGTTGCACCATCAACATAATAAAATTTAATTATATGGTATATATTGATGTTATCATATCATAAAGTTTATAATATATTTAAAATAGATATAATAAAAAATAATATAAAAATACTCGGTCAAGCGCTATACATCTTCTTTGGACCACATGCTTTGGATTACACCTTATTCCATATAATGTAGGTATTTTGATAAAACAATACCTCTAGATTATGATGAGGTATTTTAGGAAGTTATTTGGGATATATTTGGATGATATAAAATTCTATTTAAGATTGTATAAGAGTGGATACGCGGTTCCCTTTTATATGTGAGGGAGAGGACAAACTTGGATTTTTTTTCAAAATATTACAATATATTAATGTATTTCTTAAGAACAAAACTAAACAATGGATCATATTCAAAGTGTATTTGATATAGAGTCAAAATATTACCAAAAAATATGATTTATACAAGTTTTTAGGTCATTTTAACCCTTATTATTTTAATTTTGACCCTTTTAACCCATTTTAACTCTTATCGTGGTAACTAACTTTTTTTTCCAAAGTTACTATTAATAATGAAAAAAATGTAATTAAAATAATTAGAAAATTTGGAAATTATGATTTTATATATGGATTACATTTTATCAAATTCAATTTATATAAGTGGGAGAAATTAATTTATAAACAAACCCATCAAAGGCGATGAAAAACAATTTTCAATAAAAATTCATTTTTAAGTATAAAAATATATTTATACAAAATTCAAGTATAAAGTTGATCCCAATGAAATTATTTTAATTATGTAAAAATAAAATGAACTAATTTAATTTTAAAAAATATCTAAAATAAATTGATACTTTTGAAATACTTGAAAAAAGGTTGTTTTCTTAAAAATCACTATTTTCACTATTCACATAAAAATAATTTTTTTTCTTCACAAAAATAAAAAAAATTCTCCAAAAGATAATATTGAAATTATTATTTAAAAAATTATATTAATTTAATTAAATATTTATCGAAAAAAATCAAAATTTATGTTTTAATCAAAACGTTGCTATAGTTTAATCTCAGTTATTACAAAAACTAATGTAAATGTCTCACAATATTCAACTCATTATTCATTGTTTTATACTTACAACACTAATGTTTCTTTAAATATACTAATTTTATATTTTTTTTAAATTATTTCATGAAAATAAAACTAGTTCTAAAGAATTATTGATATTCCAGAGAGATTAATGGCTCCCATATTTTATTCGTTGAGAAATAATTTAACTCATCATACATTTCAAACACCTAATTTTTTTCATTTAATGCTAAAAATGAATTATTAACAACTATATGTGAAATTAATTCAGAGTGTTCACAAATATTTATTGAAAAATTTCTAGTCTAGATTTTAATTTCACATCTCCAATAACTTTCTATGTGGGGTGATCAATATGAGTCTTCCAAACTCTAGGTCGATTAGTCATGGGATACCCCTCAACTTATGCATCTTCTCTATCAATATACCATCCAATACGTATTGAGTAATCAAGATTGAATTCTAAAATTTCTTCATAAAATATATCTAAGATATAAAACTTATCCAATGAATCATTCCCATTAAATTTAATATGTAAAACTTATGCAACAACCATAGTCCCATTTCTATAAACATTGTATGCTTTACTATAGGAAGAATAGCCCAAATATATTCCATAATATGACATTCCACAAAACGTTCCCATGATAAATTTAGTGTGTAGGATGAGAAAAATATAAATAAACTCTTTAAAATAGCAAACCTTATGCTTTATACCCCTTCCATTATTTATATGGACACTTATTCGGAGTACATATTAGTAAAAATTTATTAATAACATAAAAGGATGTGTTAACAACTTCAACACAAAAATATTTCGGAAAATTTTACTAATTCATCATGATTATTCCCATATTTTAGATAAACCTAATCCTCATATACAATACTCTATTCTTCTATGGATTCCTTGGAGTTGAGATATTATGTGAATAACCATTATCTTCATATATATTCAAAAAATTTTGATTCTGGAACCCTCCACCAAGATCAATTCTAATTGAAATCATGAGTTCATTCTCATTTTTAACCAATATATATGAAAATCATATGCAAGGATTACTCTTATATGAAAAAAATACACCCATATAAGTCTATTATAATGGTGCAATATCAAAATTTACATCTCTCCCCACCAAGATATGAAACATTAGTAGGTAAAAATATATCAAAATATAACCTATAATGGTATTCGAGTCATCACTTCATTAATTAACTTAAAATATTCCTTTTTCTATTTTTAATTCATGAAAAGATCACAAAATTTATTTATTTTCACCTTCATATTAAGTAGATATAGTATATTATTATAATTATCCATCATGGATTTAAATCTAAAATTTAATTGACCAAACCTTCTATTCCATAATGAAAAATCTAACTACAAAATATTTTACTAATTATCATTTTTCATAGTTATATCACCAAGGTTAATAGTATAAAAAGTATCATATTGGTTAGAAATAATCAAGGGTGAATCACGATTAATAACAAATAAACTATCATTATTAAATTAAATAGATAAACTATCATCACAAAATTAAGAAATATTGATAAAATTATTTTTCAAACCATTAAGATATCTAATTTTACTAATAATAATAGAATTTATAAATCCATCCTCACAAAATCTGTTAATCCTTTCCCTGGAATTGCCTCTAAATATAATAAGGACTATATCACATTAGTTATTTTTTTTGAATTTTTATGGGTCACCAAAAAAATCCCTTGTTCACCCACTATCAATGCACTAAATTTCATTTATGTAACATCCAAATATTTTCTTCTAATAAATTATATCCATCAATAGTATGTTTCGCGATTCCTTATCATGTTCAAATTCTTCACTTGATGAATAGTCCTAACTGTAGTTCGAAGAGGATTTTATATATCATTTTTTACTTTCCCTTTTAGTTTTTATCTTTTCTATTTTTATTTAATTTTTTATATCCTACCTTAAAATCACATTTATTCTTTTATTAATAGAATGTGACACCAGTGGAATCAGAATTAGAATTAGATTTACCTTTCTTCCCTTTTCATTTATCACCCTTCTTATTATCTCTCTTTAGAAATTTCTAGAAACCTTTCCTCTTCTTGAAAAGTCCCTTCATTATTTTTATAATTTTTTATAAATCATCATCACTAATATGCACTTGAATATTATAAGTTTAAAAAGGTAAAACATATTTAGATTTAATAGATACACTTTTTTGTTAATTTATTCGTCTAATATATTATTAAGCTCAATATCATAATAAAATGATTATTATTAGAATTTATTTATTTCATATATAGAAATCTTCTTAACATGCCATTTATTAGGTAATGGTTAAAAGTATTATTTATAGTATAAATTAATTCTCTAATGTTTCTCTTAAAGTACCGATTCAACTAATAATATTTGTGGATCTATGTAACATTTATTCCACTATATCATTCTTGAACATAATAAATTTTGGTTTTCCATCATATGCCTTCTAAGATTAGTCTTATATAACTTTTCAATTCCAAAATGTGTAACTTGTGTAATTATAAAGATATATAAGGCCATCATGAAAGATAAAACACGATTAAACACATTTATACTTATAGAATAATAAATAATGTTTATAACATTGTGATTTCAAACACATCCAGAGTATTTAAATCAACCTATGGGTGTTTTTAGTGTTTTACCATTAATATATAATAATTAATGACTAAATTACTCAAATATGATTCTATATAGGTCTGCTAAAAACCATGGTAAACACCATTAATTTAAGTTAGTCTATATGGAATCCAACCATAATTTATACCATAAAGAACCATGAAAAAAATCAATCTTTCTCTTAGATAGTTTAATTAATAGGATGGTTTAGTAATACTAGAAATATCAATTGAACCAGTGCTATAATATTAATTGTTTTCCTAGATAGATTTATAACTAGAGACTAAGAACTAGTGAATTGAAAATATTTAAAATTAAGTGAGAAATTATGAAAAAAAATGAAAAAAATGTTTTATATATTGGTTAAAACACAATGTCATTATCCATTATTCACAACCCTTATACTACTCAATTGGTTTAGATCATAATAAGAGTAAAAACTTTTAAAGGGTATTCATAATCCTATTAAAACTTTCCTTTTTTAGTTAAGGAAAAACCAAGACTCAAGATTTTTTTTAAGGTATAAGAACCCATAAATCCCACACCTTTTTATGAAGGTATAACCAAAATATAAACAACCGTACATTGTGGGGAAAAGTATAAACCAGTTTACAAGTAAAAATGTATAGTGAAAATATAGAAATAATTATAGCTCAAAAAAGAATCTAGATCTAAATGATTAAGTGCAAGAGAATATATCAACTTAATCACAATATCAATAAAGTGTTATATTAGTTTGAATATTGAAATAAATTGTTGCAGTAGTTTAGTAATGATACCTGTTAATCTCTCTTTATCCTTATTTTATAAACTCAATATCACCAATGGTTCCATCTACTAATTTTGAAAATTTAAGGTTTTTATATTATTTTCAATTTTAAAGAATCCTAGTTTCAATTTTTTTATTTTCATATTACTTTATCAATACATGTTCACTTCACATATTCACATGTAATTTAGAGATGCGGCACTGACCTGCTCTAAGATAAATCAAAATAAAAAATTAGAAAAATTTTGTGTCAGCATTAATGACTAATATAATATTCAAATATTAATTCTATTTGTGTTGATTCATAATAGAATATTAACTTTCAATTTTTTTATTATTAAAATAGATACTCTATTATCATAACAACACTATCCCACATAATTTGTTAATAGTGCATTGGTTTAGTTATGTTGTCTCATGTGAATACTTAGAAAAGTCTTGGTATATGACTGTATTGCATATTGATATTCTATTAGAGTATTAGGGAGTTTTTTTCTTAAATCTATTAACATTTATCAATTAAAACTTCAATTATTTCTATGATCAATTAGAAAATAAACACTAGTAACAAACATATTTATAATAATGATTTTATAATATCAGTTATTCAAAACTGATGTTATAAATGATTTTTTTACATTATTTATAAAATAAAAGATATAAAAAACCATTGGATGAAGGTTTCCATATTGGTTATGTAATAATAAATTTTAAAAACAAAAATTTTGACATCAGTTATAGTAATACAAAATATCAAAAATAGTTCACAAAAATTAAAATTTCAGGCCTGGTATTTTTTGTATATCATTCATTCAACCCCAATCTAATTTCTCTCCCAAATCAAATCCTAACCCCTCTATTTTCTATCCTCTCTGGGTAAAATATCCTTTATCCACTAATCATTTCTATTAGTCATTTTTAGCTACTTCCCTCACCCTCTTTACACTATGTTCCACCACTCTCTTATATCATCATCTTCCCATTAGGTTATTCATTTTTCTATTATTTTGGTTTTTTACTTTGATTAATATTTACTATTTCATGAATATAAATTACTATGGTCTATTTTCTTCATGTTAGTGTTTTTCTATTATTTTATGTTTTTAAGGTTTTGAATGGTGAATCTTAGATTTTGATATAAATGATGATATTAGAGTTTTAATTGTGTGTGTTATGTGAATGATTCTCTTTATGTGTTTCTATTTCTACTTTTTTGTTTGTGATATATTTTTTCATTCTTTTATTTGTATAATATTTTATCATTCCTTTATTTATTGTTCATTTTGTTTTTGAATTATTTTCCCATTATTTTTTATCATTTTTATTATTATTTATAGATAAATTTAGTGATAGAAATAGCTTTATAAATGTGGTTTTATTTACAAAAAATATAATATATTTATTATTTATATTAATTTTTGTAATTGTTTTTATGATTTTTTATTCATTTTTTTAAAAATATTATTTGTTATTATTATTTATAAAAGTAAATTTAAATTTAAATTTAAAAATATTGTAACATATATTAAATAATTAAATTTTTTTGTAGTTGATAATGAATCATATTTAGATTGCTGCACGGTGAACAAGTGATGAATATGAAGAAGAGGTTGATGGTTTTTTGGAACATTCCAAATGAAAATTTTCAAATAATGGATTATATTTATTTCCATGAATGAAATGTTTAAATATGAGAAATTTTAAGAGTATAGAAACCATATATCATATAATTTTAGTTAACTACTGTAGAGAACCAGTCTAGGTCAACATGATTCATCACCCGAGTCCACACGCCACAGGACTTGAAACACATTCTTGATTACCACAGTCTAGCAAAAAGCACCAAGGAATCAATGATAACCATTTAGGAAGGATTTCAACATTGAAAATCAGGAATGAACCATCTATGAAGTGGATAGAAATTTTAAACAATCAAAAACATCAAATAGATATAAATATGAAGTAGAGTAAACACAAGGAAGACTATGGGAAGATATATTAACATCCCCACATCACATGTCATAAAAAATACATATACATATGATATCCATAACCTAAACTTAGAACATGAAAAAAATACCAAAAAGACCACTATATAATATCTAGAAAACCAAAATATAAAAACCGTTCTATAATATGTAAACTCCATGGGACCGTGTCTCCATCATACCAAAATAATCCTTTAATATTGGCAATCAATATGGTCCATCGAACTATAAGGTTACCTTAACATTAACTTTTTCCTAAAAAACAAGGTTTATATACACCTAAAGGTATATGCAGGGTGTGAGGAATAAGTTCAAGAAGGATACTAACATGAATCTATATAATTAATTTAACTATACAAACAATTAAATCTAGTTTGAAAACTAATTTTCAAAATAATGTTAATTTTTTAAAATAATGTTCAGTTGAAACAACATTTTATCAATCCCTTTGATTTTTATGAAATAATCCCTCTTTTCAAAACATGGAAAACATGGCTCAAATAAAGAAACAAATCCACCTAACATAAAAAAACTCAATACTCCCAAACATGGCATAAATATGGGCATATTCATAAACATCATTATATAATTAAATAATGAAAATGGAATAAGCATAAAATATCACAACCAAACAAAGCACTAGTATTATGCATCAAGCATACAAAAAAACCAACTATACATAAATAGAATTCACCAAGGGATATAAATAATAGGGTCTAGTGTGACTTAGTATATGATATGATTTTTCTATATAGCTAAGTAAGATATAATATGTTTGGAAGCTCTCACAGACTTCCCTAGGACCAACAATACTTCCATGGGTAATTTTTATCTACATGGACACATTGTGTAATCTCCCTAAATATTTATCCAAAAGGCCTCCTCAATCCCTTGTATAATACTCCCTATCTAGTAAAAGATATAATATATGTTTCCATTTTTATATGTTATGCACACACACACACACCTAAGGTCTCCCTTGTGATATATAATTCCACACATAAAATACCAACAAGTGGAAATCACATAATCCATTTTAAATAATTTTTTATAAACTATCCATTACCATAATGATTCACTCATTTAACACCATGAAATAAATTTTTAAAATATATTTTAAAAACCCATTTGAAAACATAAGACCCCTTTGATCCATTTTAACAAACACATAGAGTGCACCAAAGCTAAATCCCTTTGAAAATCCACTTTAAACCACAAAATTGCCAACCCATTCCAAGAACCGAAACAATTATGTATAAACCATCAATAATAACACACTCTAGGAAAATTTAATAAAAAAAACTATTGTAAATCAAGAATCAATGGAAAGATATAAAAATTAACTGAAATAGAGTCACCTAACTCTAAATTAAATAAAACCTCCATTACTTTAATGAAAAATAATTGAATCATGTGCTATAAACACAAATAAATAATTATTCAAGTATTATGGTTCTGAAGGAAAACAAGATAAGAAGAGGATGTAAAAACAAAAAATATATAATGAGAAAAAGATAAAGAAGGATTTTCCCACATGTCATAATTGTGGAAAGAAACATCCTGGTATTTTATTGAACAAAATAATAGATCACTTCTTGTGTGAAGAGAAAGGACATCAGGAACATTAATGAAAGGGTAAGAAATAAACCTCTAACATTCAGTGATTTAACTATAAAAAGATGGGGAATTATGTAGATGAACTCCCCAAGTGTTAAGGAAATATACCTAAGAAGAATATAATTGATCAAGGTTATGATTATGATATTCATACTAACAAAGTGAAATCATTATAATGATTGTTTATTTAGATTCAATAATTATATTTTATAAGAATTTTTTTCAATGATATTCTGGTTATAAGAATCATGAAACATAAAAGGATTGTACCACACTAATTTTTCTTTAATGATTTTAAAGCATGTGTTGAATGTTACTGATAACCAAGAAAAGTGATTTAGTGATAAGATGATATTTTTAGAGAATATACAAAACAAGGGAAAGATATAACTTAATTTTTTTGTGATGTTGAGTCAATAATTTTTATTTGGGATAAAGAGAATATTTACATTTAAGAAGAAAATGGGAATGTATTTGCGACCTTGAAAATGGTTAGTTTTTTAATGAAAAAGTAATTTATGACAGAGTTTACTTTATTTTTGTATTTTTGAGATATATTGAATAAGGATATAATTAATGTTGATTTAGGCTTTTAGTATATGTGATAAATGTATTTACAAGTTTAGAATGTGACATAGTGAACTAATTTATGTTTTCTCGGGATAAATGTTTAATCAAAATTTTGGATTTTGAATTTAGTCTGATATATTTTGGAGAAACCTTTTGGTTAAATACTTATGGAATGGATTGAGTTGAACTTTGGATATTATTGTTTGAGGTTAAAGTATGATTTATCATATTTGATAACCTATGATAACCATTTTAATTTTTGTAAATATTTAGAGGCTGAAGAAATTATTGATGGATCTTTTGATTCATTAAAATATTATTTTAGTGCTTTTTACATAAAAAATTTATCTCAAATATTCATTTATTGGTTTAAGAGATGAAGTGGAAATTGATAAAAGAATAAACAAAGGATAATTTTGTACTTATGAATTGGAAAGAAATAAAGTATGTTTATTATCTTCAATGATTTATTGGAATAGTAAAATAATACATTGACTTTAGTAAAAGGACATTGAAATAAAAGCATTATCCATTTAATTTTCTTACCATGAAATCAATGGTTTTTAACCCATCACAAATTTATGGTTTCATGATGGATAACGTCCTCATAAACATGATCTCTATCTATCTTTATTAATAATTTGGAATTATTTTTCTCTTCAATGTTCATATTTTCACTTTCCCATAATTTTATCCTATTTGGAAACCTAGTTTTTTGGTGACCTTCATACTCCCATTTCCATCTTTTTAGAAGGAAGTTTTATTAACCCTTTTTTTACAGTGTGGGTTTTCCACAAAGATATTTTCAAATTGAAAACCCATTATTTTATAAAACAAGTTGAATTTTTGAGGTCAAAATTTATTGAGGGGGTGGGGAGAATGTAACAACGAGATATTTTAAAAGACTACTATGTTAGATATCATACACAACACACAATACCGAACTGAAACAAACAAAAAAATATTATTATATACCCATTAAAACCTAGAAGTTAAGCTGGTCGGTGTGAATTGGATTAACTAATTTATAAAATATATAAAATTTTCATAATTAATATAAATATATTGATTAAATATTATGAAATTAACACACAATTTATATTAAATCCATTTTATTTTTCAAAAACATGTTTTCTTCAAAAATGGTTTTATTAATTTGTGTGATAAAAATATTTATAATTAATTTATTAAAATTTTAAAAATTTTATTTTATAAAAATGATATAATTTTTTAAATAATCATCACAAAATTATATTAGGCAGAAAAGTTCATATTTTTCTAAAATGATTTATTTTCCAGTGAATAGTGAAAAATATCGATTTTTATTAAAAACTATATTTTTGTTTCAATTATTTAAAATGTTCCATTTTTATTTTAAAATGATTTAAAACATAAATTATTTATATTATATTATAATTAAATTAATTAAATTAATTTTAATAAATTTCATGATTGAATTTATTATAAAAAAATTTATATACATAAAAGACATTTTTCTAAAAAAATGTTTTTCATCGCATTTTGAGAACTGATTTTAAAATTAATTTCTAAAACTTATAGAAATTGAATCCTAATAAATGGATTAAATATTTTGGATTTATTGGTAAAATTCTTGTAAATATCCACCTTGAATTTTTGGTTAGTATGAATAGTAACCATGGTAAAATTTATCACTTCGGTAAAGGGTAAATCGAGTAAATGTAGGTAAACAAATAAGCAATAAAGCCATAATTTTTCATTATAATTCTTATAGGATGTAATTAATTTTATTATTATCACCTTACTATAGAAATATATATGTTTTATGGATACTTTTGAATGAAAGTAACTAATATAATAGTAAAATCAAAGAAAGTTACAAAAAGACACTCACTTAGTTTTAAATATCTGTTATGTGTCCACATAGAGAGATAAAAAAGTAATGAATGAATATCAATAGATATTATGATCATGATAAACTTATTTTCCTAATTTTAATTTATTTATAATTTTTAGGTATTAAATAATTACCCTATATCCTTAAATAATGCCGAAATAATATTTATTAAAATAATAGAAAAATAAAATAAATGATATTAAAAATAATAATAGTGATATAATTTGAGATTATTATACATTTTAATTTTTTTATATAAATATGAAATATTATTGTTTTTTATATGAATTATATTCTAAATAAAAATTTTTCTTGATGTATTTGAAGTCAAATTAAATGAATAGTGTCAAAATAGACATTACTGGTAATTTATCAAAATAATATTTTATTAAATTATTAAAAAATAATAAAAATACCTAAATATGAAAATTTAGATTCTATATGGTCTAAAATTTCATACCTTTTCCATTTATGATCCAATAGTTACCTTATATGTAAAATTATATCCCTTTAAGAGTGAAAAATACATTACCACAGTTATTGTTAAAATAGATTAACTAAGAGGTTAAACCAAAATATAAGGATTAAAACACCCCAAAAACCTATCCAAATTTAATTTATTGATTATATTTGAACCATATCCTGCTATATTATTTTATCCCTTAAAATTTTGATGCATTTGGGGTGGATAATAACTTTATTATAATTAAGCCTTTAAGAAATTACAGAAGTGCTTCTCACCTCAATTATAAAAGGACACCATTACTTCACTTATCTACACCACATTGAGAAACATAAATTGACCAATATCTACTAATTACTATTATAAAAATCCTTATATAAGTTTTTATGTGTTTATATCTCTAAAATTACAACCTTATGTTTCTTAAGAAAGGATCTAAATAAGGTCTCTCGAAGAAGAGGTAATTATCTTACACAACCCATTTCAATTTATTTCTTCTTCAAAATCTTATAAATCTCTTTAAATTATCATAAAACAATGAATTAATTATCATAAATATAGTTAAAATTTATTATTATTATGAAACCAAAATTACCCACCCTCTTTCCTATCAAGTGGGAAGTGAAAGTATAGCTTGTTCGTACGTACGACTTACCGTCTCCATGTAGCAATACAATTAATTTTTCATCACTATATTTTATGGATGGGTATTATGATGTTTTTAATATTTATATATTATAATTATAATATTATTATAACTTTATAATTTTAATATCATATCCACCTTCTTACCTTCCAATCTATTGGGAAACGATAACGTTGCTCGTGCATACGTGTGGATTACCATCTCCACAAAGTGATGTGATTTTTTTTCCATTTATATTTTACCTAAATGGAAATGTTAATGGATTTTATGAATATATATAATTTATATGAAATAATAATGACTATTTAATGGTGATTTAGTATTTACTTTTTTTGAAACATCCTTTAAAAAGTGAAAATTGCGTTCATGCGTATGTACAACCTACCGTCTCCATCAGTCGTGTAATTTATTTCTTATTTATATGTTTTATTGATAAATATAAATACATATACAATGAATATATGATTTTTATATCATTATTAACTTTTTGGATATGATGGAAACTTGATAAAAGTGAAAGGACTGAAACTATCAAATGAGAACACACATGAAAAACGAAGTATTTATTACCAGATATAGTGATTTTAGCAAAGAATTGTCAATAAAAGGGAAATAAAAGATTATAAGTAAGTCATGAATGGTACGACATATATAATTATGATTATGGAATTTATTTATAATATATCAATATTTATAACATAGTATGTTCAAACACATACAAATGTAATCGGGCAATAGGTAATGGTTTATTTCATAATCTCATCCTTATTAAAAATTATTTATGATTAAGTCCTCACTGAGAGAATATTTTTCTTCCATATCCATATTTTTATTAAAATGTTTTAAATAATATTTATACCACTCTCAAATTATTTATTAATAATTTTTTTACCCATGTTACAATTTTATTTTTTAAAGGAATTTTCTTATCATTTTCTGAATGTGGCACTTTTTAACCTTTTGTATAATAGTATGAAAGGAATGTTTTTTAACCTATATGACATGAAATTTTTTTCCTACTATCATGACTCATATTTTATTCGAATCCTCCTTTATAGGTTTATAAGTTTTTTTTAAATAAAATGTTTTTCCTAGTATTCTAGAATTTTTTGGTTTTTAAAAGGTATTTTCAAAGCGAAAAGAATATTTTCCTCATGAATTTTAATGGAATTTTATGGTATTTCTATTTATCAATGAAAATAACCCTCATTTTAATTATAATACATTGGGAATATTTTTCAATGATAGAATCTTTAATATTTATATAGATTTTTTATCATCTCTTTGATCAGGGATCTATTATTTTGACACCATTATCTATATTAACATGGATGGTTTATGTTTATGTTTATTTGTTGGGTAAATAATTAATATTTCATATGATAGTTTCCAATAGAAATGTTCAAATTTTTTATTTTTCTAACCTTTCATATGAGGAATGTAATGGAATTATTATGCGATGGTCAAGGCTTTCTATAGACCCTCAATTCATCAGTAGGTCACATGAGACAAACTAGATTTCATTTTTTGTTAAGGCCTTATGTATTTATATAATATGTATTGGAATAATCCCTTGATGGTATATTTATGATTTTCAACATTATTAATTTACATATTATGAGAATAGTTATTTCATGTAGATGTGATGATTTGATTAATTATGATATTCATGGATAAGTTTCATGATCATGTGATTATTTATATGGAATTATTTTATCATCATTTATTCCCACCATATTATCCTTCATCATTATGTTATTGATTAAATGGAATATTTTTTAGATATTTACCTTGAAATATTGTTAATGTAATTACATGACCCACTGGGGCGTGCCTGACTGATGGAATATCGGGCTGCCACAACCCCAAGCTTGCCTCCATAGTCCAGAGGCTGGCGACAAGAGCTGAGAAGGCATAACTAAAATGGTAGGAATTTTCCTAATGTATCTGTATTCATGCACCGAACCATCTCCATACAGAAGTACATAGGAATAATAATAAAATTATATATCATATATAGTAAAAACCATACATGTAATAACCTCTTGGGAATAAAAAATAGCTTGATAGTGTAATCCAAAATGAAAAGGTAAAAATACATGCCCACGTAGTAAAGATGTACCAACTCAAAAAAAACTGAAATAGAAAATAGTTGAGAGATCCCAACTTCTTATCTCAAATCTCGACCACTATATGAAATTTATATACCCGAGAATCCATATGCCCTTTTAAAATCACCATTGATCTATCCATATTATACATAAGAAACGATACGTTTGGGAAATCCCATGCCGGGGTGAGTTTATACATGACCAATAGGATGCCCCGAAAACCAAAGAGGAAGGAATTGAAGAAATGATAGAAGTAGTCAACTCAACCCAAATTAGGTGGGAAAATGAAAATAATATATTATATATATATATATGATCATAAAAGAAACACGTATAAGAGAGAAATGGTATCACTATCTAATATCTCATCCCATGATGATGAGTCTTCCTGCAGCTCCAAAGGTCCATCATCGATGCCCATTATCTCACATGCCTGACTGAAGAAGGGAGAGGACCACTTTGTAGATAGAGGACCCATGATTTGATATGATAAGGGATTACCACCTCTGGCTATATAAAGAATATGGAGGACACAAAACCTGGTTTAATAGGGGAGTACAATGTCAATGGATAGAGTAATCACACCCTGGTGCGACTGGGGAATACTGCATCTATCTGAATAATGATTATAGAGGACCCATACTCTATTGAAACAAGGGAGTACCATCTCTATGGATAGAGGACCCATACCCTAGTGTGAATGCATAGTACCAACTATATCTGAATAATGATTATGGAGGAATCAAACCATGGTGTTATAGGGGATTGTTGTCTCTATGGATAGAGGACCCGCACCCTGGTGCAATAAATGAGTACCACCTCTATCTGAACAACGAGTATGGAGGACCCACACCCTGGTGCGATAAGGGAGTACCATCTCCATGGATAGAGCACTCATGCCCCAGTGTGAGAGGATAATACCACCTCTATATTTACAATGAGTATGGAGGACCTATATATTGATGTGATAAAGGAGTACCATGTCCATGGATAGAGGACTCACACCCTGGTGAGATAGGGGAGTACCACATCTATATGAACAATGAGTATAGAGGACCCAAACCTTGGTGTGATAGGGTAATACTATATTCATCTAAAAAAAAGAGTATGGAGGACCAGACCCTAGTGTGATAGGGGAGTACCATCTCCATCTAAACTCTCTAATTATCCTACCTGATCACTACCATTTTTAAGTGTCACCTAAGGAAGTGTCCCACTCTGAACATATCACATCATATCTCATTTTCCATAATGAAGGATACCATTTAATTCTACATGAAAAAACTAAATAAAGGATACTCTTTGTCCAAAATCTGAGTTCAAATAAAGGAGATATAAGAGGTAGAAGTTTATCAAAATGGGGGGGGGGGGGTACACGGTGTGTATGGGGTCCACACAGCTTTTGGTCCTACCCCGTTTCTGAGATGTGTTCTATTCTAGACATGGATTAGTGACCATGTCACCTTATATCATATGTATGGGTACCACATGGAATTTATAATACACTAGGGAACTACCAGTGTGCTTATGGACATTCTAGTGTCTACCAGGCCATGTCATGTACCTACCTGTGACTAGGTACCAGCACATGCCCATGTAATCCCAGAGTACATGGCGTGTCCATCAAGATGGGGTCTTGGAAGTGTACAGTTGGCACACATATTGGATGCTCGAGGGGGGTTACATGGAATGTAGGACCCACCTACATAGTATGTGATATTTAACTTTGGATAAAACCCTACCTGTCGTGGAAATTGGAAGAACACACTGTGTGTTATTCCACACTACATGATGTATAGTCGCATTTTATGTAGAAAAATAAATTCTCCCCACATATTCTAGATATGGAATTTCCAAAATTATCCACACTTAATTGAACACCTAAAATTGGTGAGGAAATCCTTTATATGTTAATTGTTTCCCATCAGTGGTTGGAAATTAGAATCCAACAACTCCCTTAAAGTTCGTAACACCGCACGTCACCTAATGGTCGCCACTGCTCGATCTCGTCACCTCTTTAAAACTTGGATCTATGAAGTATCACCCATATCCAATATTTCTCTGTGCTCCATTCAAAAAAACTTTGATATGCATATCCTTCTTTCTACCATAATGAATCTGGGGGTTCGATCATGATCGATCCCGCTTAGGCAAAGTCAAACTACAACCCCATAGGCCAAAAATGAAGAACCCGATGAACGAAGATGAGAATAGATGAAGAGTATAGTAAAACCCTTTCTGGTCAAGTACATTTGGCCAAATAATAAAAAAAGTGATTTTTAGGTGATATATCATGAAAAAAATGAAATTATAAATTGATTTAATAATTTACATTTTATCAATGGGATCACGTGAAGGGTGTAAAATCACCAACAAGAGATAAAAAGATCAAATTAATGATTTAACAATTTAATGAAGTGGGAGTAAACCATAATTGATGAGTCCCACCTTGATTATGTATCATTCATTAGTGTTGAATGCATTTTCCAGTGATGAGGATAATTTTTTGTGTTCGCTATCCATCAATCCACCTCGATCAAATCATCATTCATTGTTCGATGTCGATCAACCAATGAAGGATGCTCTCATTCTCCTATCAGAAATATCAAGGGTTATGTGGGTAACCCTTTAAAATCACTATAATAGTTTACATATAGAGGAATTTAATTAGGTCATTTAACAAAACAAATAAACATTTTTTTAATTAAACACACCTGCCAACAGCTGCCTCAACTAGACTTTTGATGCTGAACAACTTTAGGTCACGCCTAGGGTAAATCCCATGCTTTGGATTCAAATTTGGTCTTATATATTTGATTCAAGAACCTATTCAGAAGATATTATAATGCTAATGAAAAACCTCATGCACATGACATAAATATATTTTATATTTTTATAAAGTTAATATGAGGCTCACTAGGCCACAAAATATTGTTTTGTATTAGCTCTTAACTCTAAAAATATTATTTAATATATTTAAAAGTCTTACAAGGAAAAAAGAGTCTCTACATTATTCCCACCTTAAAATATTTTCATCCTAAAAAATTATAAAATAAACAAAAAGGTGGGGACACTGGGCCCACATCTAGATGTCCCACTCTTGGGATCTCTCCTACATACTCCTATACTTACAAAACACACAAACCATCCTCTTCTTCCAATCCTAAATCACCACTGGTTACTCCATGAATGTGGCTCCATCCTCGATGTCCATCTCTCCCTAGTCAATAACCTGCATAAGATCATTCTCATATATCCTCAGATGAAACACATGGAAGATGTCAGACACTCACTCTAACTATGGGGGTAAGGATAAGTTGTAATCAACCTCATCAATCCTTTTTAGGATATCTAACAGTTGTATAAACCTCATGGATAACTTTATTACCCATTAAAATCTCTATAATACTCATCATAGGGAGACTCTTAGGAAAACATAGTCTCCCTGGTCAAACTCCAAGGTCTTATGAGATTAATATGTATAATATTTTTATCATATTTGGGCTATACTAATTCTTTTTTAGATCACATAGAACTTCTTTTTCATTGACCACACCATCTCCGACCCAAAAAGATATGTCTCACCAATCTCTGTCTAGCATAAGGGTGACCTGTAGGGTCTCCCGTATAGGGTATCAAAATGTTATATGCCAGTAATAGATTGATAAATATTATTATATACAAAATCAACTAATGGAAAGTGAACCTCTTTTCTTCGGTTGAAGTCTAACACACATCACTCAACATATACACAAACACTTGGATAACATGATAAGTATTCCCATAAATATGGAGGTAAAAATCTATACTAATCATCAAATAGGTTCTAAATTCCTCTTTTAGGGATCCCCAAAACCATGAAGTGAACCACATATCATGGTTAGAGATAATCTTCTTGGGAACCCCATGAAGGTGGACAATATCTTTCACATTCAATTGCCCCAAAATCTCCACTGAAATCTACTCCATCATAGAAAGGAAATGCACCAACTTTGTAAAATGATCAACTATCAACTAGATGGAATCTTGGCCTCTATCTATCCATGGAAGACCTGTCACAACTTCCATGGATATGTCATCACATTTCCACACTGGGTGTCAATGGGTTGCTACAAACCTATCAAAATATAGTGATCATACTTCACCTACTGATATGTGAGACATCAAGATATGAACTTAGAAATTCTATACCTCATTCCATCCCACCAAAAATGTTGTTGAAGGTCTCTATACATCTTCCCCACATCGAGATGAACAACCAAAGGAGAAGCGTGGAACTGTATCATCACCTCCTCTTGAAACATGACTAGAACCACCATTTATCTTTGAAAAAGGATGACATGATTCCCTCCTTCATAGAGTCAATATGATAAATCTAATATAGACATCTAGTCATGTAATAACTCATAGTTTATGTATACTAAATGAGACTATATCATATGGTGGATAAGTATTGGAGTAAACACTGTCAACTGATGATAGCTAAATGCTTCTCCTCTATCAGGGTCAGCCACAAAGAAGCCAACTTCCTAGACACCTCATCTATCAGATGATAACAAGACTTCCTGTTAAGGGAATATTTACAAAATTTCCCTTCCTAGGAGTATATACTATCTCAAATTACTAGTCATACATGAACTATAAAAAAAACCTCTGTCTCAGGTTCAAATGCCTCTATGTGAAGTCATACCTGAGACTCTGATGGTATGAGTAAAAAAAGTGACATCCCAAAAGATAGTGTCTCCACATCCTTAGGGAAAAGACTACCACTACCAACTCCAGGTCATGATTCAAATAGTTCTTCTCATGGGATCTCAACTAACTCAACCCATATTCAATAATTCCTTACCTATACATTAACATGTAGCTGATCCTAGCTCTGATAGTATTGAAACACACTATGCACTCCACACACTCCTCTTGTAGTCTCAAAATAGGATCACTCATCAGCCTCAACCTTAACTCCACAAAGGAACCCTGACACTACTCAGTCTAGGAAAATGACTACCCTTTCCACATCATGGTGGATAAAGGGGTTTCAGTACTAGAGAATTATTCAAAAAACCTCCTATATTACCCCACCAAGACAAGAAAACTCCACACCTATGACCCACTCTTGGGTGACTCTCAAGAAAGAACTGCATAAATCTTCACAAGATCCACAACAAATCTAAGCATAGAAATAAAATTTCCCAAAAATTTAACCTCATGAATACAAAACTGGTACTTTGAGATCTTACTATAAAGCAGGTGATTTTGAAACAAGTCTAGAACCATTTTCAAGTTCTTTTCATGCTCCAACCACGACACAGATTAGGTGAGTTTGTAATCAATGAAGAAAAAAAAGTCCAAGTATAGCTAGGAGATCTGGTTCATTAGAGTGATAAACAAAGAAGGGTCATTCATCACACCAAAATTCATCACTAAAAACTCATAGTGTCTATTGTGACATAGGAATGCTAGATTTGGAATATCATCCTCATGAACACTCAAATGATGGAAGATAGAACTGAGATCAATCTTGGAGAACCATCTCAAACCACACAATTGATCAATGAGATCATAAATACTTTAAAATGGGTACTTGTTCATTATCATGGCCTGGTTCAGATGATGATAATAAAAACAAATAAGTATCTCCCATCCTCCTTTTTCATGAAAACAACTATAGATACTCTAGGGGACACACTGGGTCTGATAAATCTCTTCTCTCGAAGGTCCTATAACTACATCCTCAACTACCGGAGCTTGGTTGGGGCCATATGATATTCCTCATATGATGTTGGATTGGTTAGAGGGTGAAATTCAATACAAAAATCTATCTCTAACCATAGAGGTAGTCCTAGAACATCCTTGAGGAGTATATCCATATAATACTCCATGAATGAAGAAACCTAGATACCTGAATATCCCACTGTTCCAAGGGATAAATTCTTCAACTAATGGGTGAAAAATTTCAAATTTATACTAACAAAACCCACTCACTCTTCCATAAGATATCTATCTCCTATAAAGTAATAACTTTTCCTATCTATCCAAAGGCATTAGAATCATCTGTAGTGATAGTTAGTCTTGGTTTGGACCATGGAAAATCAGTCCATACCTAAGATGACATCATAATGTCTCATCATGATGACTAAGACGTCCCACAATAAATGGTCACCACTAATAAATAGTTCGCACTGCTGGAAAATAAGTGATACATAAGAAGTGTACCCTGTATGAACCTCATGATACAGATGATAGGATAAAGTCTCAAGTGGGAGCCCCATCTTTTTCACTAGAAGTAGGGAGATGGAGGAATAAATTTCACCTAAGTTTACTAGTACTGGAGACCCAAAAACGCACACACACCCACACACACACATATTTTCATAAAAAGAAATTCAGTCAAGAGAGAAAGGGATACCCATCTCACAGCCTATCCCAGGATGATGAGTCAACCAGAATCTCCAAATGTCCATCATCGATGCCCAACATCTCACATGTTTGACCAAAGAAGAGGTAGAACCACTTTTTTGATTGAGGAACCAATCTATGATATGATATAGGATTATGAAATATACCTATATAAATAATATGGAGAACTCACAACCTAGTGTGAGAGGGAAGTACCATCTCCATGGATAGAGGACCACACCCTTGTGAGATAGGGGGTACCACCTCTATCTGGACAATGAGTATGGAGGACTCAAAACCTCGTGTAATAGGGGAGTACCATCTCCATAGATAGGTACCCTTACCCTGGTACATAAAGGGAGTATTTCCTCTATTTGAACAATAATTATGGATGACCTAAACCCTGGTGAGACATAGAAGTACAATATCCATGGATAGAGGAACCATGCCCTGGTGTGATAGGGGAGTACCGTCTTTATTAGTATAATGAGTATGGAGGACCCACACCCTAGTTTGAGATGGTAGTACCATCTATATGAATAGAGGACTCATACCCTGGAACAAATAGGGAGTACCCCCTCTATATGAATAACGAGTATGGAGGACCCACACCTTAGTGCGATAGGGGAGTACCATCTCCATGGATAGAGGAACCATTCCTTGGTATGCCAAGGGAGTACCACCTCTATTTGGACAAAGAGTATGGAGGACTGTAACCATGGTGTGAAATGAGATAATAATCTCTATATTAACAATGATTATAGAGGACCCATACCCTGGTGTGATAGGGGAGGACCATCTCCATCCGAACTCTATGATGATCTTTCCCGATCACTGCCATCATCATGTTTCACATAAGGAAGAATCCCATTATGAACATCTCACATCATATATCATTTTCCACAATGAAGGCTACAATTTAATTTTAAATGGAAATAATTAGGATAGGATACCCATGGGCCAAAATATGAGTTTAAATGGAGGAGATATGAGAGGTTGAAGTTTTCCAAATAGTGGGGTACACGACATGTATGGGTTCCACATGGAATGTGGTCCCGCTCTATTGACTGGACATTTTCTCTTATGGACACAGTTTGGTGACCATGTCATTGTAAATAGTATGTATGGGTCCCACACTATGTGTCTTAGCCACTCAGGGCCTGCCTGTGTGCTTCTAGCTATTCCAGTGCCTATCAAGCCGTGTCATGTACCTGGTCATGCTTAGGTACCTTCACATTTTCATGTATTCCCAGAGTATACGACATGTCCAACCACATAGGGACCTGGTAGTGTGTAGCTAGAACAGGGCTTGGATTCCTCAGGAGGATCACATGGAATGTTGTCCCACCTATATAGTGTTTGATATTTAACTTCAATTGAAACCCTAACCAACATGGAAATCCAAAGAACACACCATTTGTTATTCTACACTACACAGCATGTAGTCATGTTTTCTATAAAAAATATGATCTCTCTGCATCTTCTATATTCACCCTCACCGCCATGATCCTTTCATATTAACCACATTAAAATGGTGGATAATGACTTTGGAAATAAATCCCACCACTCTAGTGATCGTAAATCAAAATCCAATGATTCCACTGAATCCTACAACATTAAACATAACCCAATGATCTGCACCGCTCGATCCCATCACCTCTTTGGATCCTGATTCCACAGAGTATCACCCACATATGTTGTTTTTCATCAATACATCAGAAAACCATTGATCTATGTGTTTTTCATGCTACTACAATGAATCCATGGTTTTGATTATTCTTAAACCCACCCCAGAAAAGTCGAACCACCACCCCATAGGCCAATAGTGAAGAACACGATAAATGAAGAGGGTAAAATAACAAAAAAAAATTAATAGAATCACCGGACAATAGTTCCTTTCAAATTATTACAAAAAGGGGTGTCTATGGGATATAACATGGAAAAATAAAATTATAAATTGATTTATCTATTTAAATTTAATCATTGGGATAATGTGAAGGTTATGTAACTTCCAATAAGAGATAAGAATATCCAATTACTTATTTAAAAATTTAATAAATTGGGTGGAAACCATAATTGATGATTACTATACCTTGATAATGAACTGATTGTTGGTGAAGAATGCCTTTTATAATGATGATGATAATCCAATGCGTTCACTTATTGTCAATCCACTTCGATCCAATCCCCATTTTTCATTCAATATTGACCCTACAATGAAGAAACATATCCTCCTCCTATTATATATATAAAGTGTTATGTGGATAACCCTTGTAAATTTTTTATAAGAGTGTATTTATAAAATAAATTAATTAGGTCATTTAATAAAAAAATTAAATAATATATTTATTTATTTTAATTAAACACACACACCAATGACTGCCTCAACTAGACTTCTAACACCGAACAACCTTAAGTCATGCTTATGGTAAAATCCACACTCTGGATTCAACCATGGTGTCATATTTATGATTCAAGACTCCGTTCAGGAGATATTTAATTATTTCTGAAAAATCAACCATGTGTGATATAAACATATTTAATATTTTTATAAAATTAATTCTAGGCTCACCAGGCCTCATAATCTCATGCTGTCTTAATTCCTGACTCCAAAAATATTTCATAATATATTTCAATGTCTTATAAGGAAAAAATAGAGTCAATATTGAATATTCCTTATTTATTAATGTTATCTTCCATTGTATGCATACCCTTACTGATCTTCAGATATCACCCCATTCTTATGTTTATTCTTCCCTAGGATGGAAAGAAGTGCATTATGATTGATATAAAAGGATAAGATAAAGGGAATAATGGTGTACTAAAATAAAATAATATGTTATTTTATGTCTTCAAATGTAATGAAATATTCAACTATGTATTTAGTTTTCCCGAGACTGCTAAACTATTTAGTCCTTTGGGATGTGATTTCTACTATATAGTGACAAAGTATTATAGTAAATTCCAACTCCGGTCTACTAGGGTTAGGATCTTTACATGACATCACAATTTAAATTATAATATATTAATGAAAATATATAAGGGAATCTAAATTAAATACATGAATCAAGGTAAATTTTCTAGATAGAAATAAACCTTGAAAACTTAGGAAACACGTGCTTTTTTCTTAGAATAGTATTATCACTAAATTTGAGTTTTTCTCTAACCATTTGAGCTATGAGTCTATCATTATTTGATATTGAGACCCACATTATGTAATTTGGTTCTAAAGGGTGTTCATAAACATTATTAAATTGATAGAGTACAATTTATTGATGTGATTTATTTATTTCAAACAGTTTTTTCCTCTAATAAGATAAAACCAATCAATTATTAAATTCATCTAATGGAATTATAATATGATTTTCACTAGGCACATTCCAATAAAATTTAACTTGGGATACAATACTATGAGAATTTTTCTTTGATAATCAAATCATTAGGGTGGTGATTTAATATTTTTAGAAAACTTACTAGATACCCTATACCAAAATCCAGTAAGTCATCAAAAAAATAGAGTTGCAGATAAGTGTTACTAAATATCTAAAATCCATAGTTGTAGTAGTTATTATAAAGTTTTACTTTTTTCCCAAGGATTAGAAGGTTGTTGATACTTATAATGTAACACCCCAAGATTTTATGAAAAATATTCTTTTAATTTCATTAATGTCTTGTGTTGTATGCTACACCAAGATTACCTTGCGCTATACGCAACACCGTATTAGCTTGTAGTATACGCAACACTATTCTTGGATCGTGTTACACACAATTTTGATAATAGTTATTCTACACAACATTGAGTGTGTATATATATATATATTCAATGTATAAATGAAATATGGTTGGATTATGTTATACGAAACAACGAAAGATTCTTGCACAGCCTGCAACCCTGACTTGGCTTGCATTACATGCAATCACAACCTTCCTCGATAGCGTGTGTTGTACGCAATACCGGGTTTTACTAAACAACTATATATTATTATAATATTATTATGAACTAGACATTATGAATAGTATTAACTATATTTTGAATCTTATAACATTATTATTCGTCTTACACATTTTCTAAAACATGGTATAAGAACAAAATAAAATTTTCGGGTAAAATAAGTATTTTTCAAAAAATGCAGTTTTGCCGCCTTTTGATGGCGCACCCACTTTAAATCTAGTTTTTGACATGTTTATAAGTTCAATTTTACAAAATAAAATTCTTCTTTGGAATCATGAAATAAAAATTTACTTTGGATAATTTTTTCATATTATTCTGGTAACTTTCATACTTTGATGAATAGTAAAAACACGCTATATTTTAATGAAAAACAAGTTTTTTTCATCATAATAATTTATGTGGTTAAATCATAATATTTAATGGTTTTAAATTATAAATAGAATATATTTTTACCATTTAATATAATGTATGTCATTAGCATTGATTTTACCTTGAATTCATAGGTTAAATCAATTCAATCTTTTGCAATGTTTTAAAGAAAAAACCCATTTTCTTTCGACAACGGGATTAATTTTAATTTAATTTCTGAAACTTTTGTGTATTGAATTTGAAAAAATGGATTCCATATTTGGAATCAGTGGGTCCAAATTATGTTAATAGGCTACTTTTTATTTTTGGGCATTGTGAATAGTAACTACGGTAAATTTTATTTACTATAGTTAAAGGTAAATCGGGAAATTAAGGGTAAATATAAGATTCTAAAATTACCCTAAAACTTGGAAAAATCCTATTGGATGACTAAACGTAAACCCATATCACCTAAGGGTCGGATTAGATTCATTTAATGGACTTTTTTCCATGAAAATAATTTAATTATTATTAAAACCAAAGAATGTGACAACATATCACTTTCTTAAATCTTATAAGTATAATAATTTTAATTTAGTAATAAACTTCATGAAACTTCGAACATGAATAGTCTCCAGAAAACTAATACAAATATCTACATCATAGGAATTTATTTAGAATTTTTATGGATTAAATAATTATCATTTATTATGACACAAAGATAATGCAGTAATTGTCTTATTAATGAAATATTGACATAATTGAAGTTATAAATACCCAAATAAATGCAATTTAAGACTTTTTATAAATTAAACTAATTTTATAGGTTAATATGACATGTTAGTATTGATTTAATTAACTTTTTTATAACTAATCATTCTGTTATAATTTTCACAAAAAGCAATTACTAAATAGTGTCAAAATTGACATAAAATAGTTTTTAAAACAAATATTATATTATTAATTTTTATTTTATTCCTAAAAATCTAAGGTTCGGCCAAATGACTTAGATAAGGTTATATATATTAATAATAAACAACTTGGGATTCTTTTGGCTTCTTATAGTAAGTTTATTAACCTTATAGTATAAGAACACAAGAAGACACGGTAAAAGTAAAATTATTTAACTTAATGTTAAATATAAATGATAAGGTTAAAATAGGAACCTAAACTTGTCTAAATTCTATTTGATGAGATTATTTAGACCCATACCCACCTTATCTTAGAAATAAATCAATTTGGAGCTATTTAAAACGGAACATGACTTTATAATAAAATAATATTTTTAGTTTTTCCAAAGGTGCCCCTCTCCTCCCTTATAAAAGGGCACCCTCTCCCTCTCTTCCTCACACCACATTGAGCAATCAAGCTCGCCCAAACCCTGCCAAATTCTCTTCTACACTTTCATATAAACATCCTAGAGGTTTTGGTCTTCCACAAAGACCAATTTTAGTGCCCTAAAAGTAGATCTCAAAGAGGCGCTTCAAAGAAGAGGTAATGTCCGTTACCGATTCTTTCAACTTTATTTCTTCTTCCACTTCTTCTTCTTAGGTTTCTTCATTATGAAGTAATAACATAAATATCACTCGTATACTGATATGTTATTATAAGTATGAAACAACCCTATTTCACCATCTATCCATCCTACGGAAAACGAAATCACCGCGCGTGCGTACGTACGGAATACCGTCTCCACGCCGTGGTGAAATCTATTTTCCACCACCACCTTAATTGTATGAGTATAATGGTGTAATTAATAACTATATATGATTATTTTAAAGTGATATTTATTCTGAAATAGTATACATACACTACAATACAGTCCCATGATCATGAGAACGATATCATCGCTCGTGCGTACGTACGGACTACCGTCTCCACGACGCGATGAAATTCATTCTCCACTTTAACCATTCATGAATGATTATAAAGTATATATAATAAGTAATAATGAAATATATGTCATAATAATGATACTGGAATTATGTGTATATATATTTATGTCATCTACTTAATTCCATTCAACTCAATAAGGAAACAAAAACAGCGTTCATGCGTACGTACGACCTACCGTCTCCATGAACAGTGTATTTCTTTCCATTTTCTGATTTATTATATATATATATATTCTGAATATATATTATATATAAATCATGTTTTATATTCTGGAATTAAGTAATCATGATCTATGTAATCATATGAATAATTACAAGTCAAAACACGGACGACAAATGAAACAATTTTACCCAAAACGCTCTTTAACATGGAATTTACAAAAGAACAGGTAATATAAAGTCATAAGTGACCCATATATGATATCATAACAATGATTATGATTATGGAATAAGTCAATGACATTATTTAAATCATTACACAGGAGGTTTGGACACTTACGAAGCAAATCAGACGTTAGGTAAGGGAAATATCATAATCTCATTTTTATCCGAGATTGTTTATACTTTGGTATTTACTGGGTTGTATTTTATCATCCACATCCATGTTTCCTCAATATGTAATATTGTTTCCATACACCTACAATTGTTTAAATCCAATTTTACCCTTCGGTGAGTTTTTAGTAAAATATATGAAAGGAATCTTTTGTCATTTTTCATATGAGGTACTTTTTGACTTTTCCGACAAAAGTACGAGAAGAATGTTTTTTAACTTATACGGAATGAATGGATTTTTAAAACATTATTTCCAAGATGATTAATTTAAAAGTTTTCATGTTTATTTTTAATAAACTTCTTTTAGTTTAGAATTGTACAACATGTTAATAAAGGAAAATGTTTTTGATGTAGAAAGGATATTTTCCTCAAGAATGGAGTTCAAGTGTTTTATAAAAATTATTTTCCATCTAAGATAATATAGGGTTCTGTTTCTATCCCTATTATTATATTTATTTGATTATTTTTTATGGAAATATTTTTATGAATTCCTTTATCTTATATGAATTGTTTTATGAAGTCATGATGTTTAAGATTCTCATTTTTATTACATGGGTTATGCTATGATGTATGGTTTATGATTTTGTGGCACACATAAGAATGGTATCATTATGAGATGGGTGGGACCTATATCTCCCTTCAATTCATTGGGTAAAGATTTTATATCTCATGAGATAGACATGGCTGGAACGGCAGGTTAAACCAGTTCAGTGAAACAGGACTGAAATGAGGAGTGAACTCAGTTCAGAAATGGACTTTGTCCACTAAGATAGTCTTGGAAATGAGTCTTGACTAACAAGAAATTAGTCTCTATGATTATGTGTGTATGTAAAAAAGTTTAATGTTTTAAGTTATGATTATTGGGATTTCATTTCACTACTATGATTTATCCCATGTTAGGAAATTATGCTCTCTTTTGGAGGTTAAGATTTCCAAAATGTTATGTTCTTATGAATATGATGTGATTGATATTTCTTTTGTTTACCCTTACTGAGCATTTGAGATCACCCTTTAATTTTTTCTTTTCCCCAGGATATAAAGAAAGGTTTTAGGTAAAAAAAGGGAAGATCTTTATGGGAGATGTTGAAGATCTTTCACCACGATTAAAAGATTATATTCCGAGTTTCCAAAGACACTAAACTATTACGGTCCTTGTGTGTGTGTTTTTGTTATGTACTAAGTATTCTACAAAAGTAATGTAATTTTCATGTACGTAAAGCTTTAGGTCTCTATAGTTGGTATCAAAGGAAAGGTTTAGTCAAAATTTGGAAACTAGGATGCGAAAACGTTAGTGAGATCCCTAAAGATATTTCTAAGGTATGTCTAGGGATGTACCTAAGGATAAGAATACATATAGGATATAGTACTAGAACTATGGTAACGATCTTAGAATTTAACCTATGATGTTAGATATTGAGGGTGCTCCCCCTTTACTATGTTGTTTTCCCTAACATTATTTTTGCCTCTCACACTATTCTTTTTGGGTTTTAGACGATGGCTGGAACCCGAAGGAACCATGTTGATCAATGCAATGGACAATGCAATGATTGTCCTTCTGAACAAAAAAACATTATGGGAGATGGAGTGAAAAATCTTATTTCTATACTTACACAAGGTATGAATTATTCTGGACTTCCAAATGAGCAGAGAAGGGAACAATATTCTATTGAGTCCTTCATGAGGTAATGTCCACCTTTTTTCAGTGGGTCTTCTGATCCACTTGTTGCTGAATAATGGATAAGTACCACTGAAAAGATATTTTCAATTCTTCAATGTTCTAAACATGATAAATTCATCTTAGTTGTGTATCATTTAGAAGGTGATGCTGATTAATGGTGGAATCTTATAAAGAATACGAGGCCAAGAGATGAAGTTGAGTCCATGGAATGTGAAGAGTTCAAGAACTTATTTTTCAATAAGTACTTCCCTCATATTCTTTGAACAAAGATGGATAAGGAGTTTCTTGAACTAAAGCAAAAGGATGATGAATCTGTTGGTATATACGAAGATAATTTTACAAGGCTTGCAAGGTATGCATCTGGATTTATCATCCAACCTAAAAGTAAAGTTGATCGATTCTTCAGTGGCTTAAAACCAAATCTTCGAATGGCATTAGCTATAAGAGACTTCAATAGCTATGAAGAAATTGTGCGTTGTGCTATCAAGGTAGAAATGGAAGTTGGTGTTACTTACGATCCTTGTGTGTGTGTTTTTGTTATGTACTAAGTATTCCTCAAAAGTAATGTAATGTCCATGTACGTCAAGCTTCTGGTCTCTACATATAATCCTTGTTAATCCTTTGATTAAGGCATCTATTTTCATAATTACCATACTCCTTATATTTGAAGTGTTGAAGTGTGGATGGTGAATTATTTGGGACCCTAATACCTTCCATTTAATTTGATGACATATTTATCTCTCTTTGATAATCACTCCCTCAATGTATAATCCTTCCACACTCTAAATATTTTCTTGTTAGACCTTATATTATGGAATCAATTTTTGTAATGAGAATGCTCCTTGTATTTTATGTTTTGTAATGTGGATGGTGTATTAGTTGGGACTCCAATACATTCCATTTCGTTAGAAGATAAATTCATCTCTCTTTGAAAATTAATCCCTCGATGGAAAATCCTTCCACACTGAAATATTTTCTTATTAAATTGATACATTCAATTGGGCTCTTCTTCCCATATTTATTACACTTAAGAAGTTGAATCTTCTTCACTTAATAATTTTCTTGAACTAGACTCCCTTAATCCATGAACCTAGCCATCTGACCACATGGGTATTCTATAATACCTTGGTTTCCTTCATCTCTCTTTGATAATCACTCCCTCGATGGCCAATCCTTCCGTACATGAAATATTTTTGTGTTGGACCTTGGATTATGGAATCAATTTTCATAATGACTAAACTCCTTATATTTGAAGTGTTGTAGTGTAGATGGTGTATTATATGGGAGTCCAATACCTTCCATTTCATTGGATTACATATTTATCTATCTTTTATAATCACTCCCTCGATGGACAATCCTTCCACACTCGAATTATTTTCTTCTTCCTTTGAGACATTCCCTTGGGTTATTCTTACCATATTTCTTACACGTCGGAAGATGAATCTTCTTCCCTTAAAAATTTTCGTGACTTGGAATTTCTTGGTCCATGAACCTAGTCATATGACCACATGGGTCTTGTGTAATACCTTGGTTTCCTTCCCAAAATTTCACCCATTCAAACCACTACTCCAGACTAAGAACGCTTAACTATGGAGTTCTAATCAAGTAGGATCCCATAAAGAAAGGTGCACCTTATTGATAATGGTACTTACATTTATCCCTAATTAAGTTAGATCCCATAAAGAAAGGTTCAAATTGTTTATATGGTTAGTAACATTTATCCCTTTAAGTCTCACTTTTCTAGGGCTGTTACACTCTCCACCCCTTTAGAGCATAACACCCTCATTATGGACCCCAATACTCAAACACATGCAGTGAATCTATACTTCTGGATGGGTATTGGGTCTGATACCATTTTTCATGACCTGGACTTCCTCATGATATGAACCTAGTCATATAACCCCTTGATTCTTCTATAATACATTGGTTTCCTTCCCAACACACTATAGAGTATTGCTCATAGGTCCACTTATCAAACTAATGACTATCCCCACATGCCAACACATGTTCTTTCCAATGTGATTTTTCATCACTCACACACACCTTGAGAAAATTCCCTGAAGGTCACCCATCCTGATCACTGTTGCAGGCCAATCACACTTACCTATGGAGTTCTAACCAAGTAGTCTCCCATAAAGTAATGTGCACCTTGTTGACATGGGTAGTAACATTTATCCTTTTAAGTCTCACTTTTATAGGGGTGTTACAATATTCATCTCCACTTTTTATTTTATAAAACTTCATACTTATCTTATCTATATTGTTTATATATTTATAAAGACTGAATTTGTGACACCCTAATATTTTATATGTATTTCTTTTGAAATAAACTTGAAGTATTTTATAGCTTTCTTTACATTAAAATACCTTCATAACCTAACCATTGGATTAGAGGGTATGAATATTATTGAACACATTATGAAATATATATAAAATTTAACCTAAATTTAAATGCGTTGATTAATTCCTAATAAATAATCATTAAAATTTTAATGAAATTATTTAATGATTAAAAAGCCTATTTTTTTAATGAAATTAATTTTTCTACATGTTATGTATTTTTATCTAAAAATAGTTTTATTCATCACCATTGAAAATTATTTTAATGAAATATACTGATTATTTATAATAATAAATGAATTAATTATTAATAAATTATTTTTCTAATGGTGAATAATGAATATTAAATCATTTAAATGTAAAAAGAGTTATTTTTCATAAAATTATTTTATACGCATAGAGTTTTTTTTATCATAATAAATTAAATAAATCATTATTTATTGATAGGTTTTAAAAAATTTATGCATCACTCATTCAATAAAATATTTTAAAATTATTTGATTTTTTTTACATGACATGAAATGAAATTAAATTCAGTTTTATCCTTAAAAATTCATTTTTCAAAAAATGGGTTTTCATTGAATTTTGTGGGATTATTTGTACATAAATTTATTCCAATTATATAAATTGAATTTGATAAAATTTATTTCATATTTATATTAGGAATTTAATTTTTTTAACAAGCCCACTTTCATTTTTTTCATAATGAATAGTAAAAATAGTAAAAATTTGTTACCACTCTTAAGTTTAAAATGGGTTTACCAGGGGGTAAACCAAGAGATAAGGGAAATATTTACACAAAAACTTGTATAATTATTATTTTATTGAAATATTTAGACACTATATTATCCTAAATTCAAATACTTTCCCATTTAAAAGAATTATATTTGATAAATACATTAATTATATTTAAATCCTTTATACAGTTCTAAGTGAGTCCTCTCTCTCCCTTATAAAAGGGAACCTCCTATCCATGATTATTAACAAAGTTTCATACTATTATATTATCCAATAATAGCTTAATTTTTTTTAAAAAACCATCCTGATGTTCTAGAGGTCTTGGTTTGATCATAATACCATCCTTTCAATGCTTAAGCTATAATCCAAATTAGGTTTCTCAATGAAGATATATAACTCTTAACTGAGCACATTAAATTTTATTTCTTCTAACACATTATCTAAAACTATTTTATCCATAATAAAATTATTAATCTAGTAAAATATAATCATATGTTATTACTATGGTGTAAAAACCATTTTCCACCTCTTTTCTATCAAATATGAAATGAAAGTATTGCTCGTGCATATGTATGGATTGCTGTCACCACATAATGTTATGATTAATTTACCATTACCGCTATACATGGATATATATATTATTTATTTAAAAAAATATATGATATATATGATATAATTGTTATTCTATAATGAGAAAATATTATTTATTTGTTTATATTAATTTTTTTAAAAATAAAAACAACATTCACGCAAACACACAAACTACCATCCCCATGAATGGTGTAATTCATTTTTTTATCTCAAAATTTTAAAGATAGTTATAAATATGTATATAATAAATATATATGATATTTATATCATGATTAAATTTTTTGGATGATGGAACCATGATCAAAGTACAAGGGCCAGAACTGTCGAACTGAAACTTTCATGGAAAGAGAAATAATTATCACCGAGAGCAGTAATTTTAATGAAGATTTATTAAAGAATAGGCGATAAGATGTTAAAAGTAAACCATATATAACATCATAAGTATTAATATTATTATTTAATATAATTATAATAAAATTTAAATATATTATAAATGAGTTTATAACACTTAATAAGCATGTTTAACTTGAGATAAAGATTTTATATTAGAATCTCACTTTTTACTGGGATTGACCATGGTTAAATTTTATGATTTTGACTTTATATGATATATATCAAAAATTTTATGTATTTTATTATCATCCAATTATTTATATAAATTATAATTTTTCCTTTCATTTTACTCTCTCGAAGTACTCAAAGGTCCAAAATAATGTTTTAAGGAATACAAACATTGTTTTCTATTTGGTCGAGAATCTTTTCTTCCATGTCCATATTTTCTTTAAAATGTTTCCAATAATGTTTTTACTACTTTATTATGATTATATAATGTAATTTTTATTAATTTATTAATTTATATAAAAATATTTAAGAGGAAACTTGTTATTTTATGAATGATGAACTTTTTAACAAAGGTGTAATGATAATCTCCATTTTAACATACACCGCACGAAGGATTTTTCCCACCGTCATGAATAATATTTTTTTGAATACTCCTTTACAAATTTCTATGTTAATTTTCAATGATAATTTTCTCCTTAACATTTTATAATTTTTTAGATTTGAAATAAGTGATCTGAAATTGAAAAGGGTGTTTTCCTCAATAAATATTTCAACGATCTTTTAAAGAAATTTTTTATATATGATAGAATCCTTTGATGTTACTTATGATTCACTAGGTATATTATCATATTTCACCATAATTATTCAATATTTAGATTTTTTATAATTGTTATGATTCAATATTGATGAAAAACATTTTCTTTTTCTATAATTAAGCTATGATGAAATGATAAATGTTTTCACGATCTCATGGAATACATAATAATGGATCATTATTATCTAATGGGTGGTTCTATTATATCACTCCAATGAATTTTGTAAGTATATATATATATATATTATGAGCTTAATGGGTACATATAAGGTTATACGAATCCCTAAATAGTGTACATGATTGGTTAAACCAATCTCAATAATGGTATACAGCTGGCTATCCAACGCCAAAAATAGGTACATGAGTGGTCAGACCAAGCCCAAATGGGTACATGAGAGGTTATCCTAAGACCAAAGTAGGTACACAAGTAGTTATCCTAAGACTAACATGTGATGAATATATTTGTGGGTATCCTTGAAATAATATTTCTATGATTATGATTATGCCACACTTTAGAAACACTTTTTTTACATGATCTCATACCAATGTTATGATATTATGGATCATGTTATTTTATTATTTTATGATTCATATCTTATGAAATACCAAGATTTATTCCATGAATTATAATAATGATTTTTTAACTATTTGTTATGATGTTAATATGTTAAGATCATGCTCTCATAACCATATGATTGTCTTATTATTATAGTTTCATTTACATATACCTTGATTATTATTACTGAGCATCTCTGATCACCCTTTTTTATGTTTCCTTTTCCACATGATATAAAGAAAGGTTTTACGAGTGATATGTCTAATAAAGGTTCTAGATGTGAAGAAATAAGTAAGATATGGTTTAGATCTTTTATGTACCAATTGTTTATATATCCAAATTTCCAATGAAACTTAAAATTGATGGTTTTGTTGTGGATCATAATGATATGTAATGAATATTAATATAATAAGATATATTATTTATAAATGAAATACTTAGGTAAAATTAGTTGGTATTAGAGAAAGTATTGGTTATTTTTGGAAACTCAGATGAGAACCCTTAGGATAATACTAAGGAGAGGAGAAAATCCTAAGTTATGATAAATAATGGATTGTGGTTTTCCTAGAATATTAATCCCGGTCTAGATACAGAAAAGTGGATACAATTGTGGTATAGATGCACATGAGGGTAACAAATCTTAATGGGTAATATTGGGTATTAAATCAATCATCATTGGTGCACAATGAGTGGGCCTAGGACTGTACACTTGGATAAACATTCATAGGGTATATTCTTGGTTTAATTAACATTTTCTTTATGAAGTATTATAAAGGATTCAAATAGATGATATATATATATAACCTATGTTAAAGATATAGATTTATAGACTAAAAATAAGTTGTCATGATTTAGAAATATCATAAATTATTTTAATAATTACATGGTTTCTCACTATGATTATTATTTTCAATACTATGTGTTTTGGTTTTAGTGAATGGATGAAACCATAAGGATCATGTTAAATCTGAATGTGATGGACAATGAAATGATTATCCTAATAAGAAACTAATTGTTATGGTATTTAGAATGAAAAATATTATTTCTATTCTTATATAAATTTATGAATCCATTAATTATACTGATATACCAAATGAGCAAAGGATGGAACAACATTCGATTAATTCAGTCATGAGGAAACATCCACCATCTTTTAGTGGGTCCACAAATCCACTAATTTCTAAGCAACAAATCAATACCATTACTTTTTTTCCATTATTCTACTCTCAAAACATGAATAAGTTATTTTTTGAGTTTATCATTTAGAAGGGGAGGAAGATCAATAGTGGAAACTAATTAGGAACATTTGGTAACAGGAAGAAATTGACTTTGTGGAGTGGGATGATTTTAGAAGGCTATTTTTCAAAAGGTAATTTCCTCATATTATTTATATGAAAATGGACTAGGAATTACTTGGGAAAAATAAAAAGGATAAGGGATCCATTAGTACCTATGAGTAAAATTTTATAAGATTTATGAGGTACACTTCTAGTATTATCATCACCGGAAAGAAAGATTGATCGATTATTCAGTTTCTTAAAACAAAGTATCTGGAGGTAATTATCCATAAGAGGCCTTAATATCTATGAATATATCATTTTATATCCTCTTAATATAGAAATAGAGATGACATTCACCCATCAATATATGTAGACCCATTACTTTTAAACACTTTATTACATGAATCTTATACATAAATATCCATTAATAAAACACAAGGATCGTAAAGTCTTAGTGTCTTTAGAGGACTAGGATCATATTACAGATAAATAAACTTAAACATGATAACTTTATTGTATTATCTAGAGTGATATCCTAAAATTAATTTGAGATCCTAAAACTACAAGGAATAACCTGGGGAATACATAAATAATCGAGTGAGCTAAAAAACCTAGTAAGGAAATAAATCTATTAAGGAAACATAAAATGTGAGTAAAAGTTATAACATGATATCATAACATAGATATATCATGAGTAATTTCATAGAGTAATAACATAAAGAATGTGGTATCATAAAATAATGGAATCATAGGAAATTCAGATTTAATATAACATGACATAAACATGAGTCAAGGCCAATCGCCTAGACAATATCACATAGTGGAAAAAGTCCCGTAATGAATTAAGTTTACTCCTTAATACCATAAAAGATGTATCATGAACACAATATGGGTGCACCCATCATAAAATGTCCATGATCTATGTGTTCCACATAAATAAAATCAAACATATAGTATAACATAAGAATTAACCATCGAAAGAAAAGGGGTTTCATAATATTTCTTTATATCATAATATAAGGAAATTTCATAATGAAGGAATTTGAGAAATGATCATTAGGAACATATTAACCTATCAAGGATATGAGATTGAAATAAGTATATATATGAGAGACATATATACATAATTTAGAAGCAATCTATAAATTCAAAGGTTATTTTCATTAAGGAAAATACCTTTAAAAAGATTAAAAAAATTCCTAATGAAAATAACCTTTTTGACTTTGTGTAACACCAAAGGATGTCATCCTAGATGGAAAATGATTTTGAAAGATCAATTTAAATTTTTATTGAGGAAAATATCCTTTCTATTTTGAAAACAATTATTTAAAATCTAAAACGTTATCAAACATTAAAGAAAACATTTTTTTAAAATAACATTTGAAACCTAAAAATTAATCTTTAAAACCATAAGCTTTCATGATGTCATAAGATTTCCGTTCATGCTAAATATGTTAAAAAAATAAATATACCACTTTTTAATTTTTTTAAGAAAAGTAAAAAAGTATATTTTTTTAAAAATGAATATTCCATTTATTTTTGTTAAAAATAAAAATAATAGAAAATTGGATTTAAAAAATCATAGTTAAATATATATGAAAATAATTTTAAAAAACATGAAGTTGGAAGAAGAAGGATTTTCCACTGAATAGAGAAATGAAGTCAAATTTTATGAAAAAAACTACTCAATAATTTTAAGTTCCAAATAGGGTAAAATGATAATATTACTTGAAAAAATTATTAATAAATATATGCAAATAAAATGAAATGTGTTTATTAGACAATAATAAAATATGTTTCTTCAATTGAAATTCAAGAACAAGAAATCCCTATTAAAATGAGATTGAAACACAAACCCTTACAATTTTGATAAATTTTGAATGAAAAATTACAATGAATAAATTAGATTAATTGTAAATTAAAATTTCATGATGTAGTATGGATTCATGTTATATTATGTAAAGGACCATTACATACACAATTTCAAATAAATTTGGTGCATAAAATAAAATGTGTCTCAAAGAAGGAAGTTTGAGATGAAACTATTACAAAGCATGTATCATCAAGGAAAGAGTTAAAAAATGGGGTGATTATGTGTAAAAAAATATATCCACAAAAAGAAATGTTTAAATACAACATAATGAAAAAAAATTCATTTCATAAATAATTTTTTCAAAATATAATCAATGAAGTAGTTGTATAACCCAATGAATGGAAATTAAGTTAAGAAACCCCTTACCCCAAACTTAACTTTAGTTGAGAGCTATTTAAAATCATGTATAGTAGTTTTAAATGTGGTATTAAATATATTATAAAACCATATTAATATTTTTAATTTCATATATTCTTCTTTTATAACATCTTATTGCTTGTTTATTAATAATCTTTCATTATTACTATTGTTTTGGGTGTTACTTGCCTTATTTTCTCTTGGGAGATTTTTAATGGGAGATACATATATTGAACATTGGATATATTTAAATCAAATATATAAAGATATTAATGTTATAAATATAATTTTTTCATTATATTCATCTTTATAATAATTATTTAGTTTTGAATACAGAGAATGAATCACATCGCTTTGCAGAGAAGGTAGGTCGTACGCATGCATAAATAGTATTATTATATCATTAACGGGTGAAAGGGTAAGGAATTGGAATTTATATTAACTTTATGGAATAAATATATTGTTATAAATATCACATATATTCATTAAATGTATCCTTTTTTACCTTCCTTGTAAGGAATTAGTGAAAAACTTATCACATCGCTTTGCGAGGTGGTAGTCCTCTCTACACATGAACGACACTATCATATTCTATAAAGAATTGAAATTAAGAATGTATATATGATATTATAATTAGAAAAGTATAATTATATCATAAATATCATATATAATCATTATATACATCATTATATCTATCAATTAGAAGAAATATTGGAAAAAGAATTACATTGATTCTTGAGGAGGTAGTTCGCCATACACATGATTAACAGTTTCATTTCCCATTTGATAGAGTATGAGATGGTTTTAGGTCATTATATTAACATAAAAAATCACAATATATTTAATATAAAGATTTTATTATATCATAATGGTTTAATAATATTTGAAGGATTTGGAAGAAGAAATAAAATAAAATGCTCAGTTAAGGATGTTATATCTTCTTCAGAAAATATTTTTGGTTTGCATCAAAATCCTTACTAGGTTAGATTTATGACAAAGATATTCTTCTATGATGAGGTTAGGGAAGTATGGAATTATTTTTTTTAGGTAATGGACGAACCAATGGGTTTTGGAAGTGTGGAAAATAGAGTAGAGGGGGTGACCTTTTATAAGTGGGGGAGAGGGCACACTTGGAGTTTTTGAAAAGAAATCATTCCACTCATATATAATTTCATGAGAAAAGAAAAAAAAGATAATTTCAGAAAACTAGAATATATAAGTTATAAATATGATCCCAAAATATAAATTATACCTATTTTGGGTCATTTTAATCTTTCGATAAACACATTTTTACCTTAACCATGATAAATAATTTTTACAGTTTTCACTATTAATTATGGTAAAAAAATAGGTTGGCCTTATTAGATAATATAAATTATGATGATTCAAAAAATTTAATCCATTTTTATAAATTCAACCCACATAATTGGAATATAATAATTTAAAATTAAACCCACACACATGTTGAATAAATAGGTTTCCAAAAGAAAAACTTTCAAAAGTTGAAATTTTGTTAAAAAAAATCAATATAAAATTGATTAAAATGAACTAATTTAGATAAATTAATATATAATATAATAAATTTTACTTTAAAAATAATATTAAAATAAAATTGGACTAGTAAAAACTTAAAAGAAGACTGTTTTTAATAAAAATCAGTATTTTTCTCTAATCATCTAAAAATGGAACTTTTCTGAAAAATCCCAAAAAAATATACCTAATATAATTTTGATATGATGATCTAAAAAATGAATTTAATTTTATATTTTTTTTCTAAAAGTTGTAAAAATTAATTTAAAATTATTTTCACAAATCAAAACTAATCCATGTTTCAGAAAAATATATAATTTTCATAAAACATTTATTTCCCTTACAAATAGTTCTTATTTTATTTATAATCTATAGCTAACCATTTAATTAGTTTTATAAATTTATAAAACACAAGTTTCCTAAATTTTTTAGACTTATTAACACCCAATAACATAATATCTAGGTTATAATGGTCATATTTAAATAATAATATTTTAATAGAGTATCACATTTCATTAAGCCCAGTGTTGCATGCATTAAAATATATAAAATAGATTGAATATATTTAAATAAAATATATCATAGAGTATTGGGGTATTATATTCTTTTTTAAGATTGAATTTTCATAAAATATATGCTATCCACCACCATGTTTCACTTTTAAAATATTGGGGTTTTATATTATACCTCCTTAAATAAATTGTATCATACCAATTTAATATTGATCTCAGTAATCAAGGGTTTGAAATTAGAAAATATTTTTGTTGGAAACCCACTTTTTAAAAAGGTAAAATAAAATATTATCTTGATAATATATAATAATATGTATTAAGTTTATCAATAATATCACATTATTAGGTCTCCCTATAGGAGAAGATTGGTGCTAAATGAAAACATGGGTATGGAAGAGAATACCAACACCCAAGGATCAATAGAGAGTGATAAAGTTCATTGGTAAAAATAAATTGAATGATCATGAGAAAGTGAAGAACCATAAAATCATAAATTTCTAAAGAATTAAAAGGCCATTAATTAATCGAACCTGAATGTAATAGGGTAATTTTTTGTTTCAAGATCCTTTTCCTAGAGTTGATGGATTATTATAAATGATAGAGAACACTACAAAATATACTTTATATTTTTTATTTCATAAACACAATTTCATCCTTTCATTTTTATTTGATCAACTTATACTTTTCCACTTACTCCAACTAAATGAATATCCAATGTCATTTTTTATACATGAAGCACCAAAGTAACGTTTTAAAAAACCATAATATCCATAAAATAATAACAAGTTATTCCTACTATCTTTATTAAAACAAAAATGGTTATCACATTTTAAGATAATAACCAAAATGAATATGAATATATTAATATCCAAAATTCAAAATTTAAACCAAAGGTTAAACACAGATAATTCCTAAAATAAATAACCCAATATCCAAAATAACCACAATCACATCAATAAGAAAAAAGGTTTTGACCTAAAATTTTATCACATGGTATTTCAACATAATTCTCAAAAAACATTATAAATTTCTTTCAAAATAATCCTTTATATTAAAAAAATGTTATATATACTTCAACTAAATAAATAATCTCCAAAATATTATTAGTCATGTGACACCATGATATTTTGAGATTTTTTTGAATCAATTTAATATTTTTGATATTTTATGTTACACACAACACTGAGTCTATCTTCCATTTCCTACAACATGGAATTTATATTGTGTTATATGCAACACATAGTTTATATTTCATTAAACACAACACCGAGTTTAAACAAAATGAGATGTACTATTAAAATATTATTATTAAATATGATAGATATTAATTATCTAATGGAATGATGTGTATGAATAGGATTAAATAAATTATGAGAATATATGGTTTAAAAATGTATATATAATTAATTACTTGGTGACTAATTAATTATAAATGAAATTTAAAACCATTTGAAAATAAAGGGAGTCTTTTTAAAAATTTTTTATATGAAAAAACATGTTTTATCTCAATAAATATAATAAATCACTTTTTGTGAATTATTTTAATAAATTTTATATATTATATATTCATGTAAATTTTTAACATTTAACTTAAGTGCTTCATAGATAATAGATAAGAATAAATATAATTTTATGCTTAAAAATTGTATTTTTCTAAAAAGAATTTTTATCCCATTTTAAAAAATTATTTTAAAATTAATTAATTTTTCATAATTTTAGAAATTTTATTTGAAAAAATTAAATTAATTTTTTATATCAGTATGTCAAAATTATCTTAAGTTTTATTTTTGATAATTTTCTGATAAGATAATGTTTTTGATGAGTTGTGAAAAACAATGGGTTTTATTAAGAATTAACATTACTTTTAAAGCATTTAAAAATATAGAAATTGTTTTAATATGGGATTAAAGGAAAAATTAGTTAAATTATATCTCTATTAATCCAATTTAGGTCATTGGAATAAATTTAATAATTATTTTTTACATAAAAATCTTTTTAAACTTTGAAACATTATCTCTTTGGGGAACCCCATTCTCACATCGACTACAGGTGTAATTTTAAATTAAAATTTTCCACTTATGAGAATGAAATTTGGATAAATGTATTAAATATTTTCAATAATAATAATTTATTTTATCTAATAAATTGAACTTAATTTTTTACCATAATTAATAGTAAAAAAAATAAAAAATATTTAATGTGATTATGGTAAAAATGGGTTTACTAGGGGTTAATCTAAAAAATAAGGGTTACAAATGACCAAAAATTTTCCAACCCTGCTTTTTAGGAAATATCTCGAAATTATATCTTCTAGTATAGATAATGGAACTTTTTAGATAATTTTTTCATGTGAAAAGTGTGGGTATATATTTTTCTTTTCAAACATTATAAGTGTACTACGAACCTCACTTATAAAATGCCACACCATCTAATCTCCACTTAACACTTCAAAAAACTATTTTCTCAGAAAATATATTAAAAAATAAATTCTTTAATTACTTCCTACCATACTAAAATCCTTATTTTTATTATAAATCCATCCTAGGAAGCCTTTTGGTGCAATCCAAATGAAGTTGTCTGATGAAGAGGTCAAACCGCAAACCAAACATTTTATGTTATTTATTCCTTCAAAAAATTCAATTATTATTAAACAATTATGATATAATAACCTCATTATATTAATAAAATGAGATTTTTTATGTTAATTTAATTACCTAAAACTACCTCGTCTTATGATAAATGGGTTACAAAATCATCATTCATTTGTATGGCGAACCACCGTCTCGCTAACTGATGATATTATTTTTCCATCACAATCTCTCACTGTAAGATATAATTATGTATTAAATTTTTATATATTATATTTCCAATATTATTATACTTTTATAATTATTATTTCAGATATAAGTTCATACTTTCCATTCTATGAGAATACGATAACGTCGCTCGTGTGTACGCCAGACTACGACCTTGAGAAGCCATGTGACTCGTTGACACTTTACATGGAAGGTAATAAAAATAATATTAATTAAATTATTTGATATATATGAAATAAAAAATATTATTATGTGGTAATATATTATTTACCTCTCATTCTTTTAATCTGTTGAGGAAATGGAAACAACGTTTATGAGTACATACAACATACTATGTCCATGAATAGTGTATTTTATTTTATATTTATAAATATTATGGATTAATCTAAAAACACATATAATGAATATATATGATATTTATATCATGGTTACAATTTTTGAGATTACTTAACCATGATCAAATTAAGAGGAACAAAAATAACAGACCAAAACATACATGAAGAACAAAGTAGTTATTACCAAAAACATGATTTTAACAAAGAATTATTGGTAAACTGGAAATAAAAGGTATTAAGTAAATCATATATAGTATGATAAATATGATTTAGGTTCTATAATTGATTTAAAATAAGATTATATTTATTTTAAACTATTTTTTAAATGTGTACTAAGGATGTTGAACTTAATGTAAGAGATTTTTAGCCCCTCTTTTAATTTTGGGAGACATATGAAAATTAACCGATCGTTTATTTTTTGTGGTGTATATACTGACCATTTGAAATTTTATGTAATTAGTCTCATTATTTTCATTATATTTAAAGTTTCATTTCATTTTATTCTTTATTGGGGCTTATGATCTAAAATATTATTAAAGAGGTAAGATATTTCTACTTTTTAATTATGTGAGACACATGTCATATTCACCACCATTTTATTTTATGTGGTGTATATAGTGCCCATGAATGTATTTTAATATTATTAACCTAAAAATTATTTTTATTTACTAATCCAGTTTAGGATCTCTCTTTCATGGGGTTTAATGTTCAAAATTTACCAAAGCGATAAGGGATTTTTGTCTCAATTTTTCTTCTTTGAGACATATGTTATTTTTCCCCTATCTTCTTTTATGAGGTTTATAGACAGACCTATAGACTTATAATATAATTAATTTATTTATTATAATTATATTTTAAGTTTTACTTAATATTATCGATTTATTGCGACTTACTATTCAATGTTACCAAAGTGGTAAGGGTTTTATAATACAATCTCATCATTTATCGAGATTATTTATGATTATGATTTTAATGATGAAATATTATGAACTATATCTCAATAAACTCAGGAATTTTACTATAATATTGTTATTTATTTAGAATACATGTTTTCCATTAATTTTCTCTCTTTATATACTCAATATTTCAAAATACTATTAAAAAATGTATTTATTTACCTCTTCGGTCGAAAACCCCGTTTTCTTTCAAAATAATGTTTTCTAAAAACTATTTTAAAAACTATTTTTAATTTTATTCAAATTATTTTAAAGAAGTTTTTATCTATTTTTTACTTTTTACAAAATGTTTTGAAAGGAATCATCATATAATTTTCTAAAAAATGCCTATTTGGATTTTACTAAATATATGGAAGGAATATTTTTTTAACGAGTTATAAATGAATGTAATTTCTCACTACCATGACCATTATTTTTCTTTGAATATTCCATTATATTTTTTCAAGTTTATTTTTAAATAAAATGGTTTCTCAAAATGTTTTATTAATTTTTTTAAAAAATTTATTTTAAAAGAAAATTTATTTTCCTCAATAAATGTTTTAAATTATTTTTAAATCTTCCTTTATAAGTTTCCAAGGTTATTTTTAAAAAAATGTATTTTAAAAATGTTTTATGTTTTAAAAATAATTTTTCAATTTTTTAAGTCTATATTTCTCAAGAAATATTTCTAGTAATCTTTTAAAATCATTTTCCATCAAATATTTTATCCTTAGATATTACTTATACTTTACTGAGGATAATATTGAATGATACCACTCTTATTATCTATTAGGATGGTTAATTTTTATGTTAATGAAATGTTTATGAAACCCATTTATTTATCATGGGTTAAGATATAGTAAATTGATGGAATTTTTATAAAACATGTTTTTACATGGGTTATGACGTAATGATATGATGAATGTTTTATGATATTTTGATGCACATAATTATGATTTCCATTATTATATGGGTGAGACCTATATATCTCTCAAATGCATTGGGTAAAGGTTTATATCTCATGAGATAACAATGGGAAATATGTTTGTGGGATTGATCCACTATAATATGCATGTGAATCTTAATCCACTATGCAAAAAAGGTGTGTCCCAATACACTATAGGAAAAAGGTGTGTCTTAATCCACAATGGGAAATTTGTAATAAGTCCCAATAAACAATATTTATAGTCTTTGTTGTTAACCTTGAATCATGATATTTTTTTTCTGTATTTATGATGGTTCCACACTTTTATAAAATGATATTATGGTTAACGATTATTTTAAGATGATTTCTCACTCTTATGGTCTATGTTTTTTGAAATGATAATGTTTATGATCTATTACAGGTTAGGTATAAACTTCCTAATTTATGTTCATAATAAAATAAACTTATTATTATATTATTATTCTATTTGATCATAGATTGATATATCTTATGTTTACCCTTACTGAGCATATGAACTAACCCCTTTCTTATGTATCCATTCTTATGTAATAAAGAAAGGTTTATGTAGGTTATGAATTAAAGGTGTAATATTTTATAAAATATTTATGGGACATGTTGAATAAATTTCATGAAATAAAATTATTTTTTTCTAGTATCCATGGAAACTAAACTAGTACAGTCCTTTGGTGTGTGTTTATTAAATGTTTTAAATGTCAATTTAAAAAATGTTATATTTATGTATAAACATCATGGGTCATTATAGTTTGTATCAGAAGAAATTTTTAGTGAATATTTGGAGATTAGGATTAGAAAAACTTTGGTTATATCCTTAGGGATATACCTAAGTTTATGTCTAAGGATATGTCTAGGCATACCTCTAAGGATATTTATAAGGATAATTCTAAGTATATGAAAATATCCTGGAATTTTGGTGAAGGGTAGAGTAAGGTGTTTCCAATAAATTACATCTCTATCTGGATAATACATGTGAATTTGGTCCTGTAAAAGAGGTACCCAAGAGTTGTAAATCTAAAAAGGACACATTGTGATAAAATTAATCTTCACCCAGTGTGTGACAATGAGTCTTGTTTCACACATAGTTTGACACTTCTAGGTGACATGATTTGGAAATTCACAAAATATGTATGAACCATCATGTAGGATTTAAATAGTGACCATGCATGACCTAGGTTAATCATAATGTTTCATATATTTAAATGGTTTCATGATTTAGATATCCCTTATGTGATGTTTTATGATTATGTGGTTTCAAAATATGAATATTATTTCTCAAAAAATGTTTTTTGTTTTTCAGTGAATGGAGGGAACCCGAAGAAACTATATTAATGTTGAACGTGATAGAAATTGTATTTATGAGAAAAAAATGAAAAATGATATTATTAAAGGATATTTTGATTATTCCTAATTAGTTATCATAATATATGATTAATAATATACACCTTAACCAACTCTCAGACTCACCAAAGTAGATATGGATAGATTTTGTTGAGAATTAGGGTGGTGAAGACCATGGAGGAAAAGGATTCATTCTCATTTATGTTGAGAATGTGGGAAGAATCACTCAAAGGAATGTCTCAAAGGAATGAGAAGATGTTTTATATGTGGATAATAATGGAATAAAGTAAGATATTTATGAGGAAAAATGGAAAGTTCAGCTAATGAAATGGATGAGAATAATGCTTTCCTTAAGGAATAATCAATGTTTAAATGTTGTAAATGTGGAAAGAATAATAATTATTTGAATCAATTTCCTAGGAGGAAATATCATGAAGATAATAAACAAGGTGGTAAAAATGATGTTTATATTGTTGATGATGAAGAGACCATGAATTATATATTAAAGAAGAATGAATTAAGGAACAAGTTGATGAATACAAGTTAATGGTTTTAGGAGGAAGTTGGATTATTGAGGTTTTTATGTATTGTAATTCAAGAATTATGTTATATTAATCATGAACTATATAAGGATAGTTAATTATATGTTTTTCATCAAAAAAATTATAGAATATATTGAATGGTTCTAATAACCTCGAAATGTGATTTAATGTAAAGGTGATATTTTATAAAAAACAAATGATTATGTGAAGATAACCCTTAATATGTTCTTAATATTTAGGAAATGATGTTTGGATAAAGATATGATGTATATGAATAAATGAAATTGGAATGTATTGATGACCATGGAACTAATCAATGTTTTTTGGACAAAGTGGTTTATGTTATCATTGATGAATTTTAAAAAATTATTGAATTTAAGGAATATGTTCCATAATATTTTGTTTTATTCAAGGATTGAGGAAATATTTTTGTTTTCCTTAAGTATTTATGGTAATTTTGTTTATTTCCATGTTTAATGAAAATATATGACTTTAGTATTCACATATTTGGTATGTGATAATTAATTTATACTTTATGATAATTAAGTGATTAATGTTAAGTTGATTTTGAGAAATTTATTGACCATATTTATAAATTTTAAATTTGGGAAGGGTTATAAGGTTAACCATTTATGGAATGGTTTAAGTTTAACTTTTGATGAAGTTTTATAGATTAATGAATTATTTCACCACATGAAGATTTATTCATATTGGGTAACTTATGATAACCATTTTGTTTTTGATAATAACTAGAGATAGAAGAAATAAATTATGATTATTTTATGGATCTTATTATTCATTAGTTATTCAGACTTTAAAAATTCATCTCTTAAAGTAATGGATGAGTGGAAATTGATCAAGGAACAACCATGATATTTTATTTATGGAATGGAATTAAATTAATTAAGTATATATTCTCATGAAAATTATTCAAAAATAATAAAAGGATCTTAAAATAAAATGATATACATTTACCTTTATTTATGACGAATGAATTATATTTTCACTTATCACATATTTATGGATTTATGGTTGTTAACTTTCTCTTAACCATGTTCCTTATCACTCTCCATCAATATTTTGGTATTTTGGTGTTTTCGTCAAGTTATGTGTAACCTTCACACATCCCATTATCTATTTTCAAAAGTAAGTTTTATTAACCCATTTTATGATGTGGGTTTTCCACAATGATTTTTTAGATGTTAAATCCTCATTTATCAATCTCATATTCAAATTGCGAGGACACAAATTATTAATAAGGGTTAGTCATGTAAGACACCAAGATTTTGTGAATTTTTTTTTGAATAAATTTAATCTTTTCAATATTTTTCATTACAAACAACAATGAGTTTAGCTTATATTACAAGCATCACTAATTTTAGCTTGTGTTCTAAGAAACATCGAGTCTATATTTTATTACATGAAACATTGAGTTTAAATCAAACCAAACATGCTATTAAAATATTATTACTTAATATGATTGTTACCACATAGTCATTAGAATGGTGGGTATGAATAGGATTAACTAAATTATGAAAATATATAGTTTAAACATGTATATATAATGAATTCCTTGGTGAAAAATTAATTTTAAATGAAAATAAAAACCATTTTAAAATAAAGGGAATTTTTGTAACGACCCGAATCTGGAGCCACTGAACTGGTGCCCAATACCCGGTTTGCCACATGACCTCATGCACGTTTCCCCAAATTCCAGTGGCTGCTGACTAGCAGCGAGGGCCTTGGCGAGTCTGTGGGGAAACTATGCCCTCATTTGGTAAAGTATACAACAGAAGGAAAATAATAAATAATATCGGAATCAGTAAACAACATACAACAACTGAAACTAAATAGTAGAAGCAAAGTGTAATATAAAAATGATGCAGCATGGTACATGTATCTGTGGAAAGCAGTAAACAAAACAACATGATGAAATAAAACTGAAAGCCAAGTACTAAAAGTAAATAGTTTACTCCAGCAGCATCACAAGCCTATGATCGGTCCCATGCTCTCCAGCTCTAACCATAAATCAAGAACCTGAGGTAGAATTCCACAATCCCTATCCTCACATGAAACCATAAAACCTGTTTGGGACAAAAATCAAAACCCAAACAAGGTGTGAGACTAATCCCAGTAGGCAACCACCACAAGATCTATTCCCTACTGTTAGTGAGTAATATAGAAAAAGTAAGGGAAATAAATGCAATAGATAAATAGGAGTACACTAAAGTAAACAATCCTACAAATCTTCATTCACATTTATTTATTAATTTAATTCAATCATTTAATTATCAACAAAGGAGCCTAGAAAATAGCTCTATAATCTAAGGCATAGAAAGTAACACATCATGTATCTCAGTGGACTACCTAAACAACAAGAAGTGCAAAACCCAAGCCTGTTATTTGGCTTGGTGGACTCGTCACAACCATCCAAACAATAAATTTTCATGATGAACCTCTGGGTGGCTCACACGGGCAGACCCCTATGGTAAAGTTTTCAGACAAAGGCAAAGATTCTCTGAGGAAGCACTCATCGTCAATTCCCCCTATGGTCTTGCAGCGATAGTACAAACTCTCTGAGGAAGCAATTACATCTAATTCCCCTTTTAGTCTCGATTTGATAATTATCAGACCCTCTGAGAGAGCACAAATTCAATCCCCCTTATGGTCTCGTAGTGGTAATAATTAAATAGGACCTATGAGGAAGCACTCAACGTCAATTCCCCCTATGGTCTAACTACACTAGGTTCCCACAGCCTTGAGTAAAAGAAATCATATGTAAATGATTCGTAGTAGCCCTAAGTATGTTCAACAAACTACTTGGATAATAGCTAAAATGTACAAAAAGCATTTAAACAGTAGGAAACACATGTAATCATTCATATCAAGATGAGCAATCAATGCAGCAAGGTTTGCCTCATAGGAAACCTAATCCAAACGATGATAAATAGCCAGACAAGGAAAATACCCATGGGGAAATCCTCAAACATGCAAACAAGAAATCATTATTCATCTAATAGCCTCAAGAACACAAGAAATCTAAGGAAGATAATAAAACAGGTTCAAAACCCTAACCCGAGATACCTGATACATGGGTATTCGGCACTTTTGCACAAGAACTCAAAGATATTCAACGTAAGGAATCAAACCACCTACCTCAATCCTCGTAGATTGATATACTTGAACCTAGACCCCTGAATCGACCTAGAACGGAGTAGATATGAAAAAACATCTAAAACGTTCAACCTTAGATAACTCAAACGAGAGGACGAATTAGGAAACAAGGTCAAAGAAGAACCAAGAAATCACTGCTGTGATTCTGTTTCAAATGACGGTGTTTGATTCAGATAGCCGATGACGGATCGGTGGCTCAGAGAAGATTCGGCCTCCTCAGATGCTCTGGGCGGAATAAGACGAAGAAGAAGACGAAAATATGGATGAGATGTGACCCGAGTCCGTTTAATGAAATACAAATAAAAGTACATAGCGCGTACTTGGTTTTTCCATACTCTACTTTAGACGACCTCCAAATCACCCCACACGATCATGTTTGTGGCCTGGACATGGCCAGCGCACAGCCTCACACGACATGGAAGTACATGCTATGTACTTATAAAGCAAACAACGTGTACTCTGAAAATTTCCAGATTTTCCTCTTATCTCAAAAACGACCCGAAGGGAAAAACATACCTGAAAAAAAAATCCGGGATCTTACAAACTCCCCTCCTTAAAGAATCTCTTCCCCAAATTTCCCTAACAAGGTGGCGAAGAAGAAACCTCGAACAACTCTATCCACTGTGATCGCATATCGGCCTCCCTCTCCCATGTCTCGTCCTGTACACGGCTGTGCTACCATAGCACCCGTACCAGAGGAACAGACCAGCCACCGAGTACCTTGGCACTACGATCAACAATCCTGATAGGATGTTCCTCGAAAGATGAATACTACTCCAACTCAACCTCCTCGGGTTGAAAAACCTGAGATGACTCTGGGAAATACCATCGAAGATGAGAAACATGGAAGACATCGTGCATAGCCTGGTACCTCTGAGGTAACTGCAACCTATAAGAAACCATCCCGACTCTCTCCAAAACCTCAAACGACCCTACATATCTCAGTGAAAGCTTTACCTATTACCTAATCCTCTTATGTCCCAACCTCGGGGTAACACGCAAGAAAACCTGATCTCCGACCTTGAACTCCAAAGATCGTCTCTACTGATCAGCATAAGACTTCTTCTGAGACTGTGCAGTAGCCATCCTCTTCAAAATCAAATCCACCTACTATGTGGTCTCATAAACAAGACGAGGTCCGAGCATAGCTACCTCTCCTACCTCCAACCAACACAAGGGAAATCGGCATGGCCTACCGTAAAAAGCCTCTTAAGGTGCCATCTGAATAGTTTCTTGAAAACTATTATTATAGGAAAACTCCACTATAGGTATATTCTTCTCCCAAGAACCTCCAAAGTCTATAATTCAAGCCTGGAGCATATCCTCAAGCACCTGAATCGTACGCTCGGACTGGCCATCTGTCTAGGGATGATATGTTATACTCAAAAGTACCTGTGTACCGAAAGCCTTCTGAATCCCCTGCCAGAACCGAGAAGTAAAGAGGGCGTCCCTATAAAAGAAGATAGTGTTTGGAACCCCATGAAGTCGTACCACCTCATGAATGTACAAGCTACAAAGCTCATCCACACCGAAAGTCTCCTTGATCGACAAGAAATGTGCAACCTTTGTGAGCCTGTCAACTACATCCCAAACCACATCATTCCCTCGAGACGATCTCAGTAATCCTATCACAAAGTCCATTGTGACACCATTCCATTTCCACTCAAGAATGGTTAACTGCTATAAAAGCCCTGCTGGTCGCTGATGCTCTTCCTTCACCTGCTGATAGGTGGAACACCACATAACAAAACCAGCCACATTCTTCTTTATACTTGGCCACCAGTAATAATGACATAAGTCTCGATACATCTTTGTGACACCAGGACAAACTTCCCAAGCTGGTACATGAAACTCCCGAACCAAATCCTCATGAATGTCTGTTGAAACCCATACGCGGCCATGAAAATGTAACACCTCATCATTGCCCACTTTCCACCCCGGAGTAGGGTTTCCACTTGACACACCCTCCCGTAGGACTAGGCCTTCTGAGTCTGATAGCTGCCTCATTCGAACTCGATCCAGAAGAGTAGAGGTAACAACTATATAAGAAAGAACCATCTTTCCCTATCTATTGTGCACCTATAAATACATATCAGAGAACAGATCTATAAGCTTCCACTCACTGCTGGCCTCCTGAATTGCTTGTAACTGAGTCCTCATGCTCAGTGTGTCTGCTACAACATTTCCTTTCCCAGGTGTATAAGAAAGATCGAATTCGAAAGACTGTAGGTACTCGACCCACCTCCGCTATCTCAGATTTAAGTCACACTACATTAAGATATACTTGAGGCTCTTGTGGTCAGTATATACCACAGAATTATCTCCTAGAAGGTAATGTCTCCAACAACACAAAGCATGAACAACTGCAGCCAACTCTAGGTCATGTGTAGGATAGTTATTCTCATGTGGCCTCAACTGACGATACCCATATGCCTCAAAACGATCCTCTGACATAAGCACTACTCCAAGCCCGATGCCAGATGCATCGCAAAAAACTGTATAACTCTTTCCTGGCTCTGGAAAAACTAGGATTGGTGCTGAAGTCAATCTCCCTTTCAGCTCCTGAAAAGATGAATCAGAGGCTTCTGACCAAATGTACTTCACAACCTTCTTAGTCAAGCCCATCAACGACACTTTTAAGCCTAAGAAGTCCTGTATAAACCACCTTTAGTAACCAGCCAGTCCCAGGAAACTCCGTACCTCGAAGACATTCTTCAGATTCTCCTAGTTAACTACTGCTCTCACCTTCTCTAGGTCTACTGATACTGCTGTCTCTGAGATTACATGACCAAGGAAGTGAATCTTGTCCATCCAGAAGTGGAACTTAGAGAGATTGGCATATAGATGATGATCTCTCAATGTACTCAGTACGATCTCAAGATAGGCAGCATGGTCGTTTTGAGTGTGAGAGTACACCAAGATATCGTCCACAAAAAACACCACAAAGGAATCTAGGTAAGGATGGAAAACTCTATTAATCAGTGCCAGGAAAACTGCTGGCACGTTCGTGAGACCGAACTACATAACCAAATACTTGTACAGACCATATCTGCTCTGGAAGGCTGTAATAGGTATATCAGGTGGTCTGACATGCAACTGATGATAGCCGGATCTCAAGTCAATCTTCGAGAACACCTTGGCTCCTCGAAGCTGATCAAAAAGGTCATCAATCCTTGTAAAGGGATATTGGTTCTTGACCGTTAACTAGTTCAGCTTCCAATAATCCACACAAAGCCGTAAATTAACATCTGCCTTCTTTGCAAACAAAACAGGCGAACCCCAAGGAGAAGTACTAGGTCGGATAAAACCCTTTGCATGAAACTCCTATAACTGTTTCTTGAGATCTTGCAACTTAGGAATAGCCATCCTATAAGGAGGTATGGATACTGGTGCTACTCTTGGAAATAGCTCAATAGAGAAGTCTACCTCTCACTCCGAATACAACCCTAAAAAGTCTTTTGGAAAGACATCTGGAAAACGATCAACTACCGGAGGAAAAACCATATGAGAAATCCCCTAATATCCTAGATATAAATTAGCAATCTGGTCTATAACACCACCCAACCCATGATGCTATGGTCCATCTCTGCTTTCCTGGACATCCCATTCACCCTTGTGAAGAAAAGATCTTCCCTTTGGTGACGTGAAACTCACCCTGCAACGATAGCCATCGACAGAGGCCAGAAAAGGAACGATCCAGTATATTATGAGAATGACATCATAACCTTTCATCTCTAGGACATAAATATCCCACAAGAATTGACACCCACCAAACTCAAGGGGGTACACCTTGCAATAACTCACACTAGCAGTTCTAAGTCCCAAGGGAGTGTCTAGTGTCATCATATCCTCAGACGTAAAGATAGTAAGTCTAAGGCTCTCCCCAATGTGCACAGAAATAAAGCTATCAGAATATCTTGAATCGAAAAACGAATAAGATAAAACTAAGGCTACTAAGATTGTACCTTGAACTTTAGAAGGTCCATGATCTTGCTCCTGATGAATCTTCTCTATCAAAAAAGTCTAGCCTGAACCGCGGCCCTGTGTAGCAGCCTAAGATCCCTGATCTGAGCCTCCCGGAGCCTGACCACTACGTACAAGACCTCTTCCCTAGCCTTAATGACCTGAAGAACTCTATCCCCCAGTCTTCAGTGAAATTGGTAACCCTGCTCCTGTACGCAGAGTCGAAACAGATCCTCCTTGACTAGCTGTTAGAAGAAGAATCTTGCAAAACCGCTACAGATGACCAATATTGCTGCAAGATCGGAACTCCACTGGGTCTCTCGGGAACTGTGTCTTCTTATTCTCATCCTTCCCACACTGGTAGAACACAACCTTGCTACCTGATGGAACATCTCGCTTCCTCAAGTCACCTCATGTAGACTCTCGGTGGTGCTTCCTGCTGTCAGTAGGAAGAGTACGAACTCTGGATGCTGAATCACCCTGGCTCACTGCTCCAGTATCACCCATATTCCTCTCCGTGACCAACACCTAGTGGAATATCAATGAAATATAAGTCAAGTGGATGACGTTCACTTGTGATCTGATCTCTGGTCTGAGTCCCTCCTCAAACTTCCTCGCTAAGAACAGGTAGTCATTCCACAGAACAGGAGTGAAACGCTGTAACTCTATAAAACAGGATGAATACTCCATAACTGATAGAGTACCTTACTGCAGGTTCATGAACTCTCTAGCTCTGTGGGCCCTTAGTGTCGCCAGATAGAATTAGTCATAGAACGTACGCTGAAACTCGTCCCCAACAACTATCTGCTGAACCCCTGCCTGAGAGACTACATCCCACCATCTCTTGGTGGAATCTCGCAGCATATAAGTCATGAGATTCACCCTTCTGTCTGGGGGTGTTTCGAGATGATCAAAGATAGAAACCATTGTTTCAATCCAAGATTCAGCAGCCTTAGGTCCTCCACCCCCTGAGAAAGTGGGAGGATACTACTGCTGGAAGACTTGCGTAAGCTCTGCCATAGACTGGGCAGGTTCTTGAGCTCCCTGAAAGGTCTGTATAAACCTCATAAATCCCTCACTGAACTACGTGTCCGCACCAGTGTTTGGGATAACTACTGGTGCCATATCCGTCATACGATCATTTTTAGATCCCTGACGTACAATGGGAGGACATCTTGGTGGCATGATTCTACAAGTTCAATTACACCTTTATCAACGACAAGCATAGTTTGAAACTTAAAGGAGTGAAAACTGAACAAAAGAGGAAAAACTCCTAAAACTAAAAAAACATGGTTACACGACGTATAGTCTCTATACACTGCGTGTTCTAGAAAGATTTTACTTGGGAGTGTCCACCGGCCAAGCTGACCGTGTAAACCCAAACTACACGACATGTTCTTAAATATACATGGTGTGTACCATCCTTTTTCCTCCTGCCCGATTACTCTTACAAGACTAAGTCACACAGACTGTCCTAGCCGAAGACTACATGGTGTGTTTGTCTACTACACGACGTGTCCTTGAAGATTTTTCCCGTCCGTTTTGTTAGTCACACGGACTGGTACACGGGCCACAATTACATGGTGTTTCAACAATGTAAACAGCGTGTTGTCCCTAAGATTTCCTACCCATGTATTCAACTACACAGCTGGGTCACCTGGAAGGAAAGTACACGACATGTACTTCAAAGTACACGGTGTGTAACCGCGAAAAGTAGTTCTTCTCGAATAGAGGAACACATTGTGTGTGTTAATAAGGCCACACACTGTGTTATCTGGGGTTCTGGGTAGTAGGCATAAAACACTCCCCAAAAACACTGAAAACACTAAAAACTAGCATCTATGTGCCAAATTCCGATCCGTGGGGGTCCATACTCCCTGAGAATCAAATCTTGACATCATAACAATGCATATAAAAAATAAACAGTATAACAATCCCATGATCCGCCAAATTTCAATCCTCGAGGCCCCATAACACCTCTAAGACCAAAGCTTGGCATCCATGCAAAATAATCTGTAAGATAAACAATACCCTATCATCATAACATGCATCTCTATCACAACAACTATCACAACATCATGCATAATCTATCATGACATCTATCACAACAACATGCAGTTTCTAATGCACCCTAGATGGCATGGTAAAATGCATGACATGTGATTTTCTAACTGATGCCTATATAATGCATGAGATGTCATACCCTCATCTCATTAGGTTGCCAAAAAATAGAACCTCAATCATATGAACTATAACAGCACAAAACAAGTGCATCACCCAAAGGTGAAATATAGTCAACTATAACACTTTCAAAAACAAAAAAGTGCAATTACGAGGTAGTATAGCTTTTCCCTATACACGGGTTAATTACTCCAGGGCATAGTTAAGTAACAACTGCACATTCTTTCCTATACCTGTCTATTGTCTCCAAACAGATAGAAATAGAAAAGAAAGAAAACCTCCCTCTGATACCACTTTGTAACGAACTGAATCCGGAGCCACTCAACTGGTGCCCCGTACTCGATTCACCACATAACCTCAAGCCCGTTTCCCCAAATGCCAGAGGCTGCCGACTAGCAGCGAGGGCCTTGGTGAGTCAGTGGGGAAAAATGCCCTCATTTGGTAAAGTACGCAGCGGAAGGAAAATAATAAACAATAACGGAAGCAATAAATAGCATACAACAACTGAAACTAAACATTATAAGAAATGTGTAATATAAAAATGATGCAGCATGGTACAAAAATATGTGGAAATCAGTAAAAAAAGCAACATGATAAAATAAAACTGAAATCCAAGTACTAAAAGTAAACAATAAACTCCAGCAGTATCACAAGCCTAAGCTCGGTCCCATGCTCTCTAGCTCTAACCAGCAATCAAGCACCTGAGGTAGAAGGCCACAATCCCTATCCACAACTGCAACCATAGAACCTGTTTGGGCCGAAAAGTTGGACCCAAACAGGGTGTGAGACTAATCCCAGTAGGAAACCACCATAAGATCTGTTCCCTAGTGTCAGTGAGCAATATAGAAAAATTAATGGAAATAAATGCAGCTGAGAAACAAGAGTACACTAAAGTAAACAATCATACAAATCTACATTCACATTTATTTATTAATTTAATTAAATCATTTAATTATCAACCAAGGAACCTAGAAAATAGATCTATAATCCAAGGCATAGCAAGTAACACAACAGGTATCTCAGCGGACTACCTAAAAAACAAGCAGTACAAAACCCAACTTGTTCTTTGGCTTGGTGGAATCTTCACAACCATCAAGAAAATAAATTAACATGCTGACCCTCTGGGTGGCTCACGTGAGCAGACCCCTATGGTCAAGTATTCAAACAAAGACAAAGACACTCTGAGGAAGCACTCATTATCAATTCCACCTATGGTCTTGCAGCGATACTACAGACTCTATGAGGAAGTACTTACGTCTAATTCCCCCCTTAGTGTTGATTCGATAATTATAAAACCCTCTAAGAGAGCACAAAGTCAATCCCCCATATGGTCTCATAGTGGTAATAATTAAACAAGCCTTCTGAGGAAGCACTCAATGTCAATTCCCCCTATAGTCTAACTACACCAGGTTCCCGTAGCCCTGAGTAAAAGCAATTGTACGTAAATGATTCATAACATCCCTAAGTATGTTCAAAAAACTACTTGGCTAATAGCTAAAATGCACTAAAATCATTTAAATAGTAGGCAACACATGCAATCATTCATATCAAGGCGAGAAATCAATGCAACAAGGTTTGCCTCATAGGAAACCTGAGCCAAACGACGATAAACGGCCAGAAAAGGAAAACACCCATGGGGTGATCCTCAAACATGCAGACAAGAAATCATTATTAATCTAATAGCCTCAAGCAGACAAGAAATCTAAGGAAGATAACAAAATAGGTTCAAAACCCCAACTTGAGATACCTGATACATGGGTATTCAGCACTTTTTCACAAAAACTCAAAGACATTCAATGTAAGGCAACAAACCACCTACCTTGATCCTCGTAGATTGATATACTTGAACCTCAGCCCGTGAATCGGCCTAGAATGGTGTAGATCTGCAAAAACGTCTAAAACATTCAACCTCGGATAACTCACATGAGAGTAAGAATCAGGAAATGAGGTCAAAGAAGAACTAATAAATCACTACTGTGATTCTGTTTCAACCAACGGTGTTCGATTCGGATATCCGGTGGCAGATCGATGGCTCGGAGAAGATTTGGTCTCCTCGGCTGTTCTAGGAAGAATAAGACGAAGAAGAAGATGAAAATAGGGATGAGACGTGACCCCGGCCCGTTTAATGAAATAGAAAGAAAATTACATGGTGTGTACTTTTAGAGTACATGGAGTGTACTTGGGTTTTCCATACTCCGCTTTAGGCGGCCTCCACATCAACCTAAACGACTGTGTGTGTGGCCCGGACAGGGCCAACACAAGTCCTCGCACGACATTGAAGTACACGACGTGTACTAATAATGTACACAGCGTGTACTTATAAATTACATGGCGTGTAATCTAAAAATTTCCATATTTTTCTCTTTTCTCAAAAATGACCAGAAGGGAAAAACATATCTGAAAAAAATACGGGTTCTTATATTTTTTTTCTAGAAAATATTTTTTTATGCACACAACCATGTTTTATCCTAATAAACAAAATAAAACATTTTTGTTGAATGATTTTAAATAAATTTAAATTAGATATGAATCATATTTTTAACATTTTCCATATTTGTTTTCTATATAAGTGATAAAAATGAATCTAATATTATGCATAAAAATTATATTTTTCTTAAAATCAGTTTTCTCCCCTTTTCCACACTTATTTTAAAATTTAATTTTAAAATTTTTAGAAAATTTATTTTAAAAATTGAAATTAATTTTTTAAATCTTAATTCCAAAATTATCTTTAGGTGAATGTTTGATAAATTTCTGAGAATATAAATTATTCTATGAATAGTGAAAATAATGGGTTATATTAAAATTTTTCATTTATTTTAAAGAATTAAAAAACATAAAAATTGTTTTATTATAAGCTTAAAGTTAAAATTAGTTCAATATAATCTATATTAATACAACTTAGTTCATTGGAATAAATTTCATATTTAATTTTCATATAGAAAATATTGTAAACTTTTTAACATTTTCTCTTTGGAAAACCACTTTCTAATCGCAATGCAAGATTAATTTTAAATTAGAATTTTCCACTTTTATGAATGTAATCTAGGTAAATTATTTAAATATTTTGAATAATTATAATTTATATTATATAATATGTTAATTTAATTTTTTTTTACCATAGTGAATTGAAAAAATAAAAAAATAATTTACCATGGTTGAGGTAGAAATGGGTTTACTGAGGGGTTGAACTAAAATGAGAAGGGTTAAGAATAACCCAAAACATGTCCAATAAAAATTTTATGAAAATATTTAGACCATATATATTATTGTCTCTATAGGGGTATATTTTTGAGCCTTTCGGGATGTGAAAAATGTAGGTATACTTTTTAATTTTGAAAAATTACAATTGTGCCACTCACCTCACTTATAAAAGGTCACCCCTCGCCTCTTTTGTTCCCAATTTTAAAAACAATTGGTTTGTAAAATACATAAAAACTAACTTACTTAATTCTATAATACTATCTAATAATCCTTTTTTTGGTCATAAATTCAACCTAAGAATCCTTTTGGTGAAAACCAAAAGAAGTTGTCTGAAGATGATGTAATACCCCTTACTGAAAATTTTGTTTTATTTATTCCTCTAAATAATTATATTCTTATTAAAAAATGATTATATAATAACATAAGTATATTACTTATACTAATATGTTTTTATGTTAAGATCATGACCTATAACCATATCCTCTTCCATAAAATGGGATATGAAATCATCCTTTATGTGTTCGCTGGACTACCACCTCACAAGCCGATGTCATTCATTTTCCCTCACCACCTCTCACAAATGGATATAAGAGAGATTTAATGTTTTTATATTATATTAATTATATTATTATAATATTTAATTATTATATCACATATACCTTCATACTCTCCATTCTGTTGGAGTATGATAACGTTGCTCATGTGTACTACAGACTACCACCTTGCGAAGCGATGCGAATCATTCACAATTTATATGGAATGTAATAGGGATGGTTTTAATAAAAGTATGTGATATATATGAATTAAAAAAAATTATTTAATGTTAATATATTATTTACATTTCTTTCTTTCAATCCATTGAGATAAGGGAATCAACATTCATGCGTATATAGGGCCTACCATCTCCATGAATGGTGAATTTCATTTTCTATCCCTAAATGTTATGGATTAATATAAAAAAATATATAGTGAATATATATGATATTAATATCATGGTTAAAATTATATATATTATATAACCATTATAAAAGTAGGAGGACCAAAAATAATAAATCAAAACATACATGAGAAAAAGTTGTTATTACCTAAAACATGATTTTAACAAGGAATTGTTGATAAATGGGTAATAAAAGGTCATAAGTAAATCATATATGGTATTAAATATATGATTTTTTTCTTTAATAAATTCATAACAAAATTTATATTTATTATATAGGAGGTTCAAATGTATATGAAAGAACTAAGATTTAAGGTAGGGATTTCTAATCTCTTTTTTTTTCTGGGAGACATATGAAAATTTACCACTTGTTTCTTTTGTGTAGTTTATATAACATAGATTTGAAATATTATATCAAAAATATACTTATATTAAATATATATAAATTTTCATTTTCTGTTATCCTTTATTTAGGATTACGATCCAAAATATTACTAAAGTAATGAGTAATTTCCGTCTAACTTTTTACTTTTATAAGACACAAGTCATATTCACCACTTATTTCTTTTATGTGGTGTATATACTTCCCATAAATGTATTTTATTATTCATATACTAAAAATTAATGGTTTTTTCATATCCACTTTAGAATCAATATTTCATGGTGTTTATGGTTCAAAAGTTACCAAAGTGGTAAGATATTTTTGTCTCAATTCTCTTTCTTTGAGACATATGTTATATTATTCACCTAACTTCATTTATGAGGTGTATATATAGCTCCATCGATATGTAATATCATGAATTAATTTATTTTTATTATATTTTAAGTTCCATTTAATTTTATTCCTTCATTGGGTCTTATGATTCAAAGATACCAAAGTAGTATGGGTTTTATAATACAATGTCATCGTTTATCAAGATTATTTATGTTTATGATTTTGATGATGAAAAATTATAAACTATATCTCAAGAAACTCATGAATTTTATTCTACTCTATTTATTTATTCAGAATGCTTATTTTCTATTCATTTTACTCTATTTATGTAATCAAGAGTTCAAAAAAATATATTTTTAAAAAATATATTTATTTATCTCTTCGGTTGAAAACCCATTTTTCATTCAAATATTTTTTTCCTAAAAAATGTTATTAACATTATTCATATTATTTTTTAAATACATTTTTCCCATGTTTAAATTTTTAAAAAATTATTTCAAAGAAGTCTTCATGTAATTTTCCAAACAATTCCCATGCGGATTTTACTAAAAATGTAAAAGGAATCATTATTTTAACATTTACAACATGAATGAAATTTCCCAAAATCACAAAATTATTTTAATTGAATATTAATTTATATGTTTTCAAATTTATTTTCAATGAAAAGTATTTTAAATCATTTTTATTTATTTTTAGTCTTAAAAATTTATTTTCAAATAAAATTTATTTTTCTCAAGATATGTTTTAAATGAATTTTAAAGCTTCCTTTATAAGTTTCCAATGATATTTTTAAAGAATTTTTTTTAAAAATGTTTTATGTTTTTGAATTCTTTTTCAAAAGTAGAAAGGAAATATTCCTCAATAAATGTTCCAAGTGATATTTCAAAATCACTTTCTATATAAGATGATATCCTTTGATGTTACTTATGATATACTTGGGGATAATATTGAATGATACCATCATTATTATTTCTTTATATGGTTAATTTTTATTTTGATGAAATATTTATGAAACTTATTTATTTTTCATGGGTTATGATATAGTGAATTTAGAAATGTTTGTAAAACATGTTTTTATTACATGGGTTATAATTTTATTATATGATGAATGTTTTATGATATTGTGGAACACATAAGAATAGTTTTAATTATGAGATGAGTGTGAATTATATATCCCATCAATGAATTAGGTAAATCTTTATATATCATCAGATAAAAATGTGAAAAAGGTTTATGGGCTTAATCCATTATGGTAAACATGTGCATCCTGATCCATAATGGGAAACATGAATGTCCTAATCCACTATAGAAAATCAGTGCATCCTGAACCACAATGGGAAATATTTGATTAGTCTTGATCAACTATATTGATGGTATTAGTAGTTACTATTTAAATATTAAATGGTTTTTCTATATTCATAATGGTTATACACTTTAATGTAATGATTTTATAGTTAACATTTGATTTATGATGATTTATCACTCTTATAGGTCATGTTTTCTGAAATAATAACATTTTATGCCATGAATCATATTTATGATCTATGACATATTGGGTATGAAATTACTAAGTTTTGTTCGTGATCACATACCATTATTATTATCTTATGATTCCATATAGTCATAGACTAATATATCTTATGGTTATCCTTACTGATCATCTGAGATCACCCTTTATTTTGTTTCCTTCTCCAAATTATGAATAATGGTTTAGGTAGGTTATTCCTAATAGGAGTAATATGTTATAAGTTATTTGTGGGAGTTGTTTAAGATATTTCATAAAAAATAAAAATTTTGTTTATAGTCTCCAAATACACAAAACTATTACAATCATCAGGTGCGTGTTTATAAAATCTATTAAATATTCATATAAAAGATGTGATATTTATGTATAAAATCAAGGGTTACTATAATTCAGACAAAAATAAAGGAACTTGATCCTATAAAATATTTCCCAAAATCAATTTAATATTTAACATTAAAACCTTATAAGTGAAATCAATGTTATACTAAATAGTACATCATATAGTCTAGTGGTAGGGGTTGCACTCTTATCTCCCTTTGATTGTGGGTTTGAGCTTCATGACCTTACAAGATGCCTTCAGTTGTCACCCAAATTACGATTTTTACTTTTTATAAAACCATGAAAAACTTATGTGATGATCAGATTTATAATTCTCTAAGATCCTATAATGAATTGAATAATATAACGATCATCTTCAAAAAAATATTAGCCATCAAATCACTTCATTATTTTTTTTAACGACTAAGGTTTTATATACAACTCATTATTTTCCAAAAAATCAACTAATTACCTCAACATCAAGTACAACTCCAAAATTATCTTTTCCTCAACTATGTGTTTTTACATAGAGTATCACCTTTCAATTAAATCAAATTTCTAGATCATTCAACAAATTCTTGAAAAAAATTAATGAAACAAATATTTAGATAAATCCTTATATAAATATATATTTCATGATTCACATAATTCTTTAATTCTAGTACATAAAAATTTCAATCAATATACTTTATTATTGAAACATTAATTGTGCTTCATAATCTTATTCATTAATATCTCTATACTTTTATATATCATTTTTAATCTCTTCACGATTAAAAGAAAAAAAAAATCTCATAAAACCTTGTTGCACATATTCTTGAAAATTTACCATAGGATATCAATTATTATAATGTATATACATTCCATATTAAAAACATTAAACTTTATAAGATACCATAGGGATAACATTATATTTATCCATTTAATTCATAAAATATTACATTTTTCCTCAATAATTACATGATTTGTGTTCTTCTTTTATAAACCCAAAACATATTCTCATTTCGTTGAAACATTTTCTTGAGTAATTATTATAAATCCTCGACATATATGAAAATGAATTTTCATTCCTCTATGGTCTCTATTACCTTAACTTTTAGTGAACTATATCCTTCTATTCTTTGGTGATTACAAGAGTTGGTTAAGTTTCATGCTGTTAATCATATATCATGATAAATGATTAGGAAAAATCACAACATCATTTACTATAGTCACTATATAATTTGGTTTCTAATCGACACATTGTCTATTACATTCAACATTAACCCATTTAGTTCTGGTTACCTCTATTAACTAAAACCATAAATCATACTATAAGAAACAATATTCATAGTGGGAAACAACATTTTCATGAAAAAATATTTTTATGAAGTCTAAAAAAATAAAAATTAATCTAGATATAGGTCACCTTAGGTTAAACCTAGGCCATTAATAATCATAATCTATTAAAATCCTTCACGATGGTTTGTAAATAATTTTTAAATTTCAAAAGCATACCCCGCAGGAGTATCAAACCAGATGCACAGTAAGGCTCATTTTCATATTCTTGGTAAAAATCAAGTTAATACCAAAACATATTTTTTGGATTTACTATCTCTAGGTACATCTATTCCATAACTATGTTCACTTGTATTATCTAGACATGAATATAATTTCTTAGAAAACACACACTCTATACTTCACCCAGATTCTATGATATTTCACTATACTTAGTCTTATTTTTAGAACTATCCAAAGGGTTCTCACTAAAGTTACATCATCCTAGTTGAAAATGTTTATCAAAATTTTCTTTGATACCAACTATGGAAACCTATGACTTTTAAAAAATTTATTACATGAATATTAAACATAAATATCCATTATTACAAAACAAGGATCATAAAGGACTATTTTATTTAGAAGACACAGTTCATATTACACAAAAGTAAAATTCAACATGGAATATTTATTTTATTATTCATAGAGAGCTTCTAAAATAAATTTGATCCCATAAAAAAGTGTTGGGTAAACTAGGGAATAAATAAAGAAAGGGGTGAGATATGAATCCAAGTAAGGGAATAAACCTTTTTAGGAAACATAACATTTGAATCAATGGCATAACATGATATAAAAAATAGATGGATCATGAGTAATTTTATTAAAGAGTACCATAAATAAAGAGTACTATATGGTCATTGCATCATAGGAAATTTAGAAGTAATAGATAACTTGAAATAAACACGTGTTACAGATAACTTCATAGAAAATATCACATGAAAAGAAATGTATCATAATGGATTTTTTTTCTCCCTAATCCCATACATGATATCTTAGAAGACTATAACATTAACCAATGCATTGGAGAACTATTTGGGCACACCCATCATAACATGTTCATAATCAATGTGTGAAACATAAATAAAATCATTCATAAGGAATAAAAAAATAATTAATAGTGGAAAGAAAATGAGTGGATTAGTCTTTCTTCATATCATAATAAAATAAAATTTCACAACAACGAAATCTAAGAAATTGTCATAAGGCTTGTATTACACCACCAAATAAGGGTGAATAAACTAAGTATACATGAGAGAGACATATATAAATAATTTATAATTAATACATAACAGCAAAGGTCATTTTAATTGATGAAAATACCTATAAAAAGATTTAAAACATTCTTTATGAAATAGATTTTTCTATTTGAGTAACATCAAAGGTTCTCATTGAATATGGAAAATGATTTGAAAGATCACTTTAAACATTTCTTAATGAAAATATCCTATCCATTTTGAAAACAAATATTTAAAATCAAAAATATTTCGCCAACATTAAATATTTTTTTTTAAAATAACCATTGGAACTTAAAAAATGAATCATTAAAACATTGAGTGTCCATGATAGTGGAAGACTTATATTCAAGAAACTTATATTAAAAAAATATTCCTGTCACATTTTTTGTAATAAAAGTAAAAAAATACCTTGTTCAAGAAACAATAGGAAGATTAATTTTAATAAAATTTTTAAAAATACAATTAATGGTAAAAATGAATTTTAAAAATTAGAGTGAAATATTTGAGAATTTTTTTTTAGAAAACATGGATTTGGAGGAATAATGATTTTAAACTAAAGAGATAAATGAAGTAATATTTTCTTAAAAAAAATTCACAATCATTTTAAGTACCAAATATATATATTTTTTACTATTAATATAAAAATCTCAAAAAATTAATGGATAATAAAATTAAATGTGTGTATTAGACAATGATAAAATAATTTCCTTTAATGGAAATTCAAGCATAAGCAATCTTGATTAAAATGATATTAAAACATAAACCCTTACCATTTTAGTAACTTATGAATAAAAAATTCACATGAATTAAGTAGATGAATTATAACTTAAAATATCACGATGTAGGAAAGATTCATTATATAGTTTTTAAAGGGTTTGTGTATACAAAATCTAAAAGGAAATAGGTGCATAAAATAACATGTATCTCCATGAAGGAAATTTGAGAAGAAACCTTTACAAAGTTCATATCGTTCTGGTGAGAGTTAATCAATAGGATGATTATATGTAAAAAATTTATATCAACTCAAATAAAAGTGTAAATATAGAAAAAATTAATCAAAATTTACTTTATACATAATTTTGGAATAATATAATCAATTATTTAGTTGTATAACCCATTGATTGAAAACTAAGTTAAGAAATCCCTTAACTCACACTACCCTTTAGTTGAGAACTATTTAAACTCATATATAGTGGTTTTATACATATTATTAACTTATAAAAAAGAAATATTAATATTTATAATATCATATATGAACCGTTTATAAAATATTATTACTTGTTCATTAATAATATTTTATTATCACTATTGTTTCAGTTGTTAATTGCCTTATTTTCTCATGCATGTTTTCTTCATGAATATTTCAGATATTGAAAATATGATATATTACTGTCATCTATAGAATGTTATTAAATTTATAAATATATTTTTTTTCATTAGATACATATTTGGAATCATTATTTAAATTTGAATATGGAGAATGAGTCACATCGCTTCATGGAGATGGTAGGCCATACGTACGCATGATGACATTATCATTTCTTTATTGGGTGAAATGTTAAGTAATTGGATTATATATTAATTTTATAAAATCAATATCATGTAATATATATCACATATTATCATTAAAATTATCCCCTTTTTACCTTCCTTGTAATGTATTAGTGAAAAATCACAATGATTCGCGAGGCGGTAGTCCACCGTACACACAAATGATGTTATCACATTCTCAACGGAATGAAAAGTAAGAAGGTATATAAGATATTATAATTAAGGAAATATTATTATATAAAATATATCATATGAAAACACTAGTTATATCATCATATAAATCCATGATAATAGGATATGGATAATGAATTACGTCAGTTCGTGAGGCGGTAGTCCACCGTACACACGATCAATGATTTCTTTTACCATTTTATGGACGGGGAGATGGTTGTAGGTCATTAAATTAAAATAAAAACATTTAATTATTTTGAATGTAATTAGTTCCTTATATCTAAGTGGTTTTATATGATTTTATGTTTGTGGAAGAAGAAATAAAATAAAATGCTAGGTTAAGGACATTACATCTTCTTCAGACAACTTTATTTGGTTTTCACCAAAAGCCTTACTAGGTTGGATTTATATCCAATAAAATGGTTATAGGTTTATTAGATAGAATTAGTAAATTTATTTGAGAATTAATTTTTAGAACTATTTGGTTTTGTAATTGTGTAAAGGATAGGAGAGGGGGCGTCCTTTTATAAATGGGGGAGAGGACACAGTTTGAATTTTTGAAAATAAAAAATTAATCCCATGTTTTTCTCATGAAAAAGTGATCCAAAATAGACCATTTTATGAAATTAAAATATATAATTCCAAAATATGACTATATAATAGATATTAAACATGTTTTGGCTTATTTGTTTCACTTATAATTTTAGCTTAACCCCCTCGTAAACCCATTTTTATCTTAACTATGCGATAAATAATTTTTACTATTTTCAGTATTCATTATGGTAAAAAATTAAGTTGAACTTTAGATAATATAAATTATTATGATTCCAAATACGGAATCCATTTTTAAAAATTCAAATTATTGAAGTGGAATATTTTAATTTAAAATTAATTCTGCAAACATGTCGAAGAGACACAATTCCAAAAGAAAAACATTGAAAAGTTTAAAAAGTTTTTATATAAAGATTTAATATAAAATTGATTACAATGGAAAAATATCGATTAATTAATATATATAATTTTACTAATTTTACTTTTAAAAACAAATTAAAATATAATAGGGCTTTTAAATTCTTTAAATGATAAGACACTTTTTTACATAAATCTACATTTTTACTATTCATTGAAAAATAAAACCTTTTAAAAAAATTAAAAAAAATTTCCAAGATAATTTAGATTTTAGGATTTAAAAAATGATTTTTTTTTATAAAATAAAATTTCTAAAGGTGGTAAAAATTTATTTAAATTTATGTGTGAAAACCATGACAAATCCTCCTTTCATAAAAAAATCAGTTCTTTCATAAAACATTTATTTCCCTTCAAAATGGTTATTATTTTATTTCTAACCAATAAATTAAAATTAAATTTATTTTTTAAACATTTAAATAATAAGATTTAAAATATAATTAGTCCTATTCATTCCAACCAATTTAATTACTAGGTTATAATGGTCATGTTTAAATGATTATATTTTAATAAAGTATTGAATTTTTTTTAAACACGATCGTATGTTGCTCACAAGCTATCAAAAATATTGATTTTATTTAAAAAGAAATATATCATAAAGTCTTATTTTGTTTCATTTTTTTGTAATATTGGTGCTGCATTTCATATATTCTATTGAATAAGATCTTCCTCTTTTAAAATCTTTAGGTGTTACATTCTACCCCCTAAAATAAATTGCATTGTCACAATTTAATATAGACCTCAGTAATCAGGGGTTTGACATTTTAAAATATCTTTTTCAGAAACACACATCATAAAAAGAGTTAATAAATCTCACTCTTGATAATAGTGAAAGGAATGTTCAAATTTCATCTAGAATAACACATTATTAGGTCTTCATATAGGATAAAATTGGTGGCAAATGAAAACATGGGAAAGTAAGAGAATACTAACACCAAGGGATTAATAGAGATTGATAGAGACCATTGATCACAAGAAAGTAAATGACCATGAGAATTTAACAACCACAAAACCATAAATCTGTGATGAATTAAAAGACTATTTATACATGAGATATAAAGGTAAAAGGGTATCATTTTTATTCCAAGATCCTTTTCATAGATTTGATGGATTCATTTTATATCAAGATAAAAAACACCAGAAAATATACTTACTTGATTTATTTTTTATTTCATACAAAAAAATTTCATCCTTTCATTATGCTTCGATCAATTTCAACATTACCTATTACTCTAAGGGAACATATATCCAATATGATTTTTTATGCATGAAGAACTAAAATTAACATTTAAAAAATACAAAGATCAATAGAAGAGTAATAATATATTCCTCTTTTCTTTAATAAAACCAAAATGGTTAGAAAAAGGAAAGATAATAACCAAAATGAATATGAATATATTAATGTCTAAAATTCAACAATGAAACCAAGGGTTTAACATAGATCATTCCTTAAATAAATAACCCTATATCCCAAATAACCTCAATAACCTCAAAATAAAATAATGTTTTAACATAAAAGGTTATATCACACCCTTTCAACTTACATCTCAAAAAACATAATATAATACTTCCCAAATAATCCTTCAGGTTAAAACAAAAGATTATATACACTTCAACTAAATAAAACATTTCCCAAAATATCATTAGTCACCATAAAATCAAATAACTTAATCTTATAATATGTTTCCCAAAATAAACTTAATATTTCACCTTCAAACCATCTATATAAAAACAATTCTATACTAAATGTTACATCATAGAGGCCAGTGGTAGGCTCTGCACTCTTATCGCCCATCGGTTATGGGTTTAAGCCATACTACCTTTCAAGATTTGATGCGTTTTCACATGGAATATGGTTTATAATTTTTCCAAAACCATGGAGACTCTTATTTTATGATCTTATTTATAATTCACCATGATCCTAAAACATTCTCAATAATATTATTTTTATCTTAAAAAATAATATTAGTTATAAAATCACTTTTTATTTTATTAACCAGTAAGGTTTTCTATACATATCATTATTTTCCTTAAAATAAACTAATTAGCTCAACATCAAGCACATTTATAAAATTATCTTTCTCTCAATTATGTATTTTTCAATATAGTATCACCTTTACATTAAAAAACATTTCGAGATCATTCAACATAATCTTTTTAATACTTAATGAAAAAATTCTATAGAACAATCCTTATATATATTTTATGATTCCCATAATTCTTTAATTCCAATATATAAACATTTAAACCATTCCACTTCATTATTAAACCATTAACTAGGCTTCATCATCTTATTCCTCAATACCTCCTTACTTTCATGTGTCATTTTTGTCTCTTCAACATCAATAACAAAACCTTTACTCATACAACCTTGTTGATCATATTCTTGATCATTCCCATTAGGATATCAATTTTTATAATGTCCATACTCTCCACATTTAAAACATTCAACCACCAATAAACCTTTGGGAGAGCATCATTCTAATCCATTGAGTTAACCAAAATTTTCATTTTCCTTAGAAAATAATTGATTTGGACCCTTCTATTCCACACAAGAAACATCATCATGTTTCTGTAAGACATTTCCTAGAGTTATTTTACCCAGATTCTCCATATATAGTAAAATAAATATTATTTCCTCCATGGTCTCCACCAACCAAAATATCATTAAACTATTATCTTCTTTTGCGAGTTCAAGAATTGGTTAAGGTGAAATTTTTTAATAATATATTATGATAGTTGATTAAGAATGATCATAATATTCATTATCCATTGATCATACCATTTTATTTCTAATCAACACATTTTATATCACAATAAATGTTAAACCATTTCCACAACTAGAAAATAAAGATAATTCCATACTTTTAGTGAAACAATTTTATTAATTATAGAAGAATTTATTTCCACGGTTTAGAAATAAACCATGGAAATAACCGACCCACATATTAGGAAACTACCCCTCCCACAACCCAATATTCCTTCCCTCCCCACCTCTATCAGACACTCAAAACCCCCACCTAAAACCCATACCTACCGACCTCTATCATATTCCCAAACCCCCCCATAATAAATCTCTTCCAATAAGAATTCCCTTCTCCACCTCTCCTGGATGATCAAACCCCTTACCACCCAAACTCCCTTAACTCTCTCTCTTATATGATTGAATCCCTTACCAAGGTAAAATCGTGTATAATTTGACCATGTATTGATTGAAATCTCTTCCCCTCCTAATATTTAGATGATCAAACTCAATTTACTTGCCTTCCTTATCTTTTAAAGATCCTGGGCGGGTTCCTACTATCGCAACATCAGCTCATGCAAAGGAACCCTAACTAGTCATAGATCTCATGACATTTATCGAACCCTACCCACTTCCTTCTCTCACTTATATCATGATTCACCCATTCTCATAGGTAAGACAATTATTCTTTCCATTTGAATGAAATGAAATAAATTTGTATTTCACCTCTTAGGACACAAACCAAATTAGCGTCTCATTGGATGCCTGACCCATTTCTTCTTTATATTTTACCATGATTAAACCACTTGTTTTATTTTACCTATCATTGCATTTACCTTCTATAGAGATACCATATTTTCTAACTTTGAAACATTTAGGCTAATTTGGTCTTCATTCTATGAATTTTTGCAACACAGTCTTCTTTCTCTAGGTGTGTTCTTTATTTTTTATTCACTTTTACCACTATTTCATTTGGTATTTCATAAAATAATTATATTATTATTTCCAATTCATTATGTATATTTGGGTTTTCCATATTTGATAAAATTGTTATATGATAACTTCATATGTTTTATATGAATTTTTTAGATGATTTATATGAATTTTATATATGTTTTATTAATATGAAACTTTTATGGATCAATGAAAATACTAAAATATGATGATACAAATAAATTATTACCAAATAATATATATTAATTTTTTTCAAATAATAAATATTAATAGTGATTAATAATGTTTAATATGGTTATGTTTATTATATAGATTGTTAAAGTTATTTTATTGATGTTAGAAGTAAACATATGGATTAATTTTCCAATATGACATCAAAATCCATATTTTCTATACCTAAATTCGAATTTGTGTAATAGTAGTTTAATTATATGTAAATCACAATCTATTCTCTTCTCAAAAATTTATTTTTTTAGTTTAAATTAATTATTACCATTTTCTTTCCCATTGTTTTTAAATACGTAAAAAATAATACTTTTAAGTGGAACTGACCGTATCTCTTCTTTTTGACCAGGAATCATTTGATAAGATGACTGTATTTTTTATACATGGATAATTTTATCCAAAATTGTTTTATTTTTAAAGTTCATTTTCAATTAAACTTGAATTATATTGAAATGTGTGAAAGGTATACCCTTTTAATAATATATGCATGATCACTTTACCTAACCACATTCTTTAGTTTTCTTTATGAAGCATCCTTTCCATGTTTTAATGATTCTTCAAAGTAATTTTTATTTAAAATACTATTATTTTTAAGTAAAATGATATATAAAATATTTATTTTTTAACAAAAAATTATCAAAATGCAAAGGATATTTATTCTAATTTTTAATCAATATTTCAATGATATTATAAAGTGTTTTCTATCTCTATAAATATTCTTTAATGTTTTTTATGTTTCATTGAAGAAATTTTTCAATGAAATTATCCAATTTATTTCCAATGATAGTTCATATAAATTAATTATGGTGATTATAATGAAACTAATTTAATTTTCATTGGTAAATTAAACTATGATGGAATTATAAATACTTTGATGCAGAAAACATAGGTGTGGTTTTTCATTATGTGATTAGTGGTCTAAGAATTATATCTCTCCCAATTCATTAGGTAAAACTATATATATCATATAATTGAAAGTAGTACACTTGCGAGTTATCCCAATAAATTATATTTACTAGAGTATTTAAGGAACCCAATCCAATATATTATGAAACACTATCAACTATGTGATGACGGTCTTGGTAGTGAACCTTGAAAAAAATAATTTTCCCCTGATTTTGTTTATGCCACATTCCCCATGAAATATTTCATTCCCCATGATTATTATATTAGGTTTCCAAATTCAAATGAATCATTTCATATATTCTTCCAAAAATATTTATGTAATGATTCATGATTTACAACCCAAGATTTATTAGGTATGATTTTCTTATGTTATGTTTGTATAATTTGATTACGTTCTCAAACTGACATGTTCATATTATTCTTAGTTATTATATTTGATTTATATTTATTATGTTGACCCTTTACTGAGTGTTGTGCCTCATTATTTCTTAAGTTACCATTTCCATGTATACAATGTTTATTATAATATTTAACATTTTTAAATGACCCTCAATATTGGTTGGATTCCATTGAAGGGCGAGGGGGGGGGGGTGAATCAATGATTTTAATTTTTTTTAATATTTTTTTGAAACACCCTTAATCACATGCTAAATTGAATTTTAGATCACTTTCATAGACAGTGTAAAAAACCAACATACTTGGAATAATATATTTTAGAAAGGTTTACTAATAAAAATGAGTATCAAGTCCTTTGCCTGATTTAGATTCACTAAAGATCATATAGTCCACTAGTTAAACCATTTGGATAAAAACGAGTGGGGTTTATCCTTTAATCATGTTATAAAACAGTCTCATAACCTTGTAATGTGACCTCACACAATAAAAGATAAATAATATCTTTTTAAAAAGAAGAGTGTCTTCACCTATATTAGACTTCCATCTGGTTGTCTTTTCACCATTTCTTCTACTTTCTCTTTCCCCCTATTCTATTTAGTTTTTACTTATAGAATAATATTTACACTATAATCCTATAATTTTTGTTTTAAAATTGTCTACTTTATTTACTCTACCATATTCATATAAGAGTATTTATTATCCATTTAATTCTAATATTAAAAACAATCTTCATGTTCAAATTTGAATTTTAAATTTATGTTTAAACTTTAAACTTCCCTAAAAAAAATTAACTTCATCTTTATTATAACATCAAGTACCCATATATAATAGCGTTAAATTTGAATTATAATTAAAATTTCAAATATTTAAATACTTCTAGTATCTATTAATATTATATTTATTCAAAAAATATCCCTTAGATTATAACAACATTTTAAACCCCCTTAATTATATATAATTTAATTATCATGATGATGAGCTTTTTTCTAAACTAAGTCATCTAGATCATACAATAATAATTTTAAACAATTATTTTTAACCTATTTTTTATGATTATCAAATAAGAATACTGTTTTAGTATTTATCCCGTTCTATACCGAGGATATTACGTTTTCAGAAACTAGAATGACTCTTAAAAAAGTATGAAATGATTCTTATATCTTCCCTTTTCATCAGAAGTGATTTCTCTAAATTCTATAATGAATATTATAAAAGTTCAAATTCAATATTATTAAATTATATTTACTTAATGAAAAATATCATGAAATATCATAGTTACTCCTACAAAATGCCACATCATGAAAGATGAATCAAACAAATTCCTAATGTCTCTTATGAAATCTCCGAGTTTCTATTACTAAATCCAAACATTCTCATATTTCCACTGGTATTTTCATATTTACTTCTATAGAGAACATTATTCCACTTATATTCTAATTCCCTTTCTATTATCCATCTATTTTGTTATAGTTACCCATTTATTTTAGTAAGATCACTCTTATGTTTAAACCACTTTCCCAAATATCCACTAAGTATGTTCAAAATTATCTTTATACATATTGGGAGGTTCTCTTACCTTAGATGATTTTCAAACATCTAAAATTGTCCCTTAGGTTTAAAGTAAAACGATTCATAAGAAGTTGAGTTACCCAATTTTATGATCCAAATATGCTCAATTCTAAAAAGCTAATGAATAATTCCAAATCACCTTAAATCATCTTCTAATAAACTCTAAATCTCTTAACAACGTTCACCAAACATAATAAACAATTTATTTTTGATTTTAAATATGATTTACATCTTAAAAAAATACTACTTAGTTAACATATCCACACCTTTAGTTCTCTAAAATTTTTTACCTAGAAAAATGCCACATACCTGGGGAATATTCTTCAACATTAAAATTTCAAAAAACACCGATTATATTTCAATAACATCTTCATGGGTCAAAAATATCCATAAAAAATATATTGGTATCAATAATCTCCCCATTGGTAAATTTATTGTCAACCAAAGTTTGTAAATTACTATCAAACACATTACACTGAGGAAAAAATAATTATATAATAATTTTAATCCTATATGAGTTAAATCAGATAATTAAATAAGAACATTTAATAATAATATAATATTCTTCAAAAAAAAAAATAGAATGCATAGGCTCAGGTTGGTATATGAGATAAAAGAGGAGTTCTTAATCATTCATAGGGAAAGAAAAGGGCCATTTTCCCCTACAAGTTGGTACAAGTCTGTGAGGGGGTGTATATATAGGTTCACCAAGAGACCATCCACAAATTTGTCTCTGAAGACCTACATGCCACATCCAAAGAATGTGAAATAAAATAAAAATAAATGTTATGCCTCAAAACCCAATTATTGAATTCTCAATGTTTAATTTAATGGGAATTGATTTCAGAATACCCATTCAATAATTCATAAAAAATATATAATTTATTATTTTTCAAGATAGTTTTTAAATTGGTAGAAGAAAATTTGATATAAATGAACATAACAAGTAGTAATATTTATATTTTGATAAAGAATTATTTTTCTTGATTTAGAATTCCTTGATTAATTATTCTATATTAACCCCCATATTTCTATTTGGGAATTTTTAATCCATTTTTATATGTTGTGTATTTTTTATAAAGTTTTTTATTCTGTAATTTTTATTAACCTTATTTTTAAATTAATATATTTTTGTAGATTTTATTTCCATAATTGTTTTAAAAAATATAAGCATGTTTTGTTTGTATTTATTTTGTTACTTATTTGGATTAAGTGAATTCATTTTAATAGGGTAATTGATGAATTTTATTTTAAACGATCTTTCTTTTATAAAGGAAAATATAACGTTGATTGTATTTTAAAAAAAATGAGACTGATTCCATTTATATGAGGTGATTATTTTTCATAAGTGTTGTTATAATATATAAATGAATTAAAATAAATCTAAATTTCTAAAGTAGGAAATAAAAATATTTTTATTCATTCTATAATGAATATGTTACACTTCTTAATTTATTAATAATTAGGATATTAAATTAATGAGTTAATATAATAATTTTCCTAATAATGAATGAGTTTCAATGGTGTCATTAAAAACCAATAATGTTACTAGCTATTTTTATTCATATTAGAATGGATAGAAGATAGATGTGTGAAATTGATCAGATCAATAACGAGTTTTAGAAGGATTTGGAATATTTTTTTTGGATTTGTTCATTTAATAATCATTTAGAAAACAAATTGATTCAATGACCATGTTTTGATTTCATTAGAAGACTGTGGTTAACATGTGAGTAAGTAAGTTTCCATATCACTAAAAAAGGTTTTCAAATAGAACATCATATTTAGTGTCATAATGGAGAAAAATTTAAAAAGGAGAGTGACATCAGTTCAGCTGGAAGGATCAGAATGGAAAATTTGATTTATTATCAGTTTCTATTTGTTTATCACGCAAACACTTAATTTAGATTAGTGTAAGAGGTAATTATTACAAGAACACAATTTTCATCTAATCATAAAAATTATTATGTTGAGCATGTTAGAATGTTGAAAAAAATGAAAATACCCCAGTATACAAATCATGTGAAAGAATGACCAAACTTGAGTTTCTAATGTGATTGTAACATGGGAAAAATGTATAGATTTACTAATACTGTGATTGAAAATCTACTTAACTTTTTAAGGACTTACTATCGGATGATTCATGTATTCTCAAAGATGATTATATGTAATCAAAGTTGGTTGACAAATTTGGACTTTCTTGTACTAAAATCCATGCTTTCCCAAAAGATTATTGTCTAGTCGAGAAGGGTAATGTCGATTTAAATGAGTGAAAATAATGTGGTACATCGATATGTAAGACTAAAAAAGGATAAAACTCAATCCAATGTACCATAAAAAGAGATGTGACACTTTCCATTGATTCATAGACATCAGAAAATTTAAATATCAGAAAAACTTTCTAAGAATATGAGATGGAATGAAGATGAAAGAAATAAGGATAATGATGATATAGATCATCTTACCAACATATTATCGTGGAAATTTTTTATAGGTTATATCCTGATTTTTCATTCAATCTTAGGAATGTTAGATCAGTAATGTCATGTGATGGTGTCAACCCATTTCAGTAGATGCATATTACACATAGTACTTGGCCTCTTTTCATTTATATTTATAATTTTATGTCATGTATATGTATAAAAAATATTGATTCTATCACGTGTTCATTGATTTTAGACCCAATGATCCTATAAATGATATTGAAATATACTTTCAAACTTTGATAGATGAGTTGAAAGAGCTTTGAACCATTGGGGTGAAGACATATGATGCATTTAGAAAGGATTACTTTATGTGTCATGCAAAATTATTATAAACAATAAATGATTTCCCTACTTATGGAATGATGCCTGATTAGAGTAACAATATGAGATTATCTTTTATTATTTGTATGAAAAGTACACATTCTAGGAGATTAAACTTCTAGGGAACTTTTAGTTTCATAGGAAATAAATGATTTATACAAATCTATCATCTATACAAGAAATGATAGTTTGATAATTCATTAGAGAAAAATGAAGCACCTCAAAAAATGTGAGGGGGTGATATCCTTAAATAAATTGATGGTTTGAATTTTTTTTTCTTGTAAAGGGTCAGTAAAATTTTAGAAAGTAGAAGAATGTTCCATTAAATTACAACAATTGGGGACAGAAATGTATATTATTTGAGTTTCCATATTAGTTATCTAATTTTTATCATCACTGCTTGGATGTAATTCATATTAAGAAAAAGGTGTGTGAAATGTTACGTGCAACTCTTTTAAATGTAAAGGAAAAAACAAAATATGATTTCTGTTCATGTCATAATTTAATGGATTGGGGACTAAAACCAAGACTTCATCCTCCGTTAATTTCTCAAAATTAGTAGAAAGTCCATTTTTATTTTTTTAATGAGAAATGATGAGAAAAAAATTCCTTCAAGTATTGGAATGTTTAAAGGTTCATGATAGTTATTCGAGTAACATTTTTAAATGAGTGAATACATGAGATGTGAAACTAACATCCCTTAAAACCCATGAATATCATGTCTTGTTTCATGAAATTGTTCTTATTGAAATTTTTAATTTACTATCATATAATTTTAGGGTCATTGTTATTAGATTATTTCAATTTTATTGAGAAATTTTTTATAAAATATTTAACAAAAGTGTTGTAAAAACTATATAAAGACGCATTGATCATTCATTGTGACTTTGGGAAAATTTTCCCTCCATCATTTTTCATATGTATGTTACATCTGACTATGCATATTCTAACCGAAGTTATTTTTAGTGGTACCGTTTCTATTCATTGGACGTATCCAATTGAAAGAATGATGTTTATATTAAAATATTATGTGAGAAATAAGAATCATCCTGATGAATCTATTGATAAAGGTTATTTAGCACAATAATTAATGAAATCTTGTTCAATGTACTTGGTTAATGTCACAATGAGATCAAATTGGCCAATGAGAACTGAATATGAGTAGTATAACCCCATTGAGCTCATATTTTCATCACTACCCCAAACAGGTGGATATCTAGATCATATAGGCTTTGTAATTTGAGCAAGGATGAGTGGGAAATGGATCATCGTACGTTATTATTCAAATGTGTCATGGTTAACGACAACATCAATTATGTAAAATTAAAAATATACATATTTTTATCATTTATTTTATTCATGCTTTCTGACATTATTAAATAAGCATATTTATAGAGAATATAGTGAGATTATAAAAAAACAACATCATTATTTATCCATCAAGAGGTGAGATTAATTTCACAATAAATAATTTACTACTAGGTTGAAGTCAAAGGAAAAAAATTATTTTTACATGACTAAATCATGGGTAGCTTAATATTCGATGTTGATATATTTTAGGTCCAAACTTTATCAATTGATTATGTATATACTAAAATAAGTTCATTTTTGTTTGTTCCAACCAATTTGGTATGTGATTGTAAATAAATGTTTTTCAATGGTTTTAAATTCATTATAAATAGTTTTGAAACAAACATGAAAACACAATATGGTGGTGTCATGTAAAGTGTAATAACAGATAGTTATACTAGTGCATCAGACAGAAAACCTCGATAAAAAAACATGTCATATTATGGGGTTGTTGAGAGAATATTTTTATTTTATTAATATGCACATGGTCGTGTCTCTATGATGAAATGAAAGTGGTTTGATTCAATGACTATACAAGGATTGTATATAGAAATTTGTAGAGTTAGATTGATTGATATGAACCTCCAACTATGAACAGATGAGCCTTACATTCTTACATCATAAGCTAGACAATTATTTTATGTAAATCACCATTAAAAATTGAAATTTGGTGTTATTTTTGGTGTTATTATTGGAAAAATTCTCTATCAAGGAATGGGTGATAGTGATGTTTTGTATGAAGAAATCGATATTTGATCAAATGTATCATTCGATTACAATGATGATTCATTTGTTAGAATGGATTTTGAACTAAAAATAATAATAGTGAATGTATAGAGTTGAAATTATTATAATTATTTTATTTATGTTATTATGACATGGTACATGTTTTTTTAACCGTTAAAATGGTACATAATTAATTTTGTTATCTAGGTTTGCATTGTTTGTTTCATACATGGTTGCGAAATATTGTCAAGAGATATTTATTATAGAATCACATTTCTAAAATTTATTCTACAAAGTGAAAATTATTGGGTAATTTGTACTTAAATATGGTTAATATTTGAAATGGATGTTATAATTGATAATTATAATGAACCAAAATGAAGAGGACATTATCCTTACCATTATAAGCAATTATTTTTGAATTTTTTTTGTAGTGTCACATGCCTTCTATATCCACAAAACGTGGACTAAATATGATGTTTTTGGTAATAAATGGAAATATATAATGTTGTTTATATGGTTAACTAATTATAAAATTCCTTCTCGATTCTAAAAATAATTATTTTTCTTAGTTTGAAATTTAAATTAGTAGCTTCGATTGTTGTGTAATGTTTTCATTTTTTAAGTAATAAAATTAATGAAAATAAACTTAATGAAAGATGTAATGTTTTAAAAAATAATATAAAATTTTGTGGAATCTTTATAGTCATTTAATGTTTTGTTATATTTTTAAAATTTTCACATCACTTATAGCATTTTCTGGTTATTATTCCTTATTAGAAGGTTCGTAGAAATCAAATGGTGGAAAACAATCATCGATTTAGAGAAGCTGTCCAAGAAAATATGATTATTCTGGTGAGTACCTTATTTATTTATTTACTATGTAAGAACATTAAAAAATCATATTCCATATTAACATTAATTATCTAGGAGTCAATTTACATTTAGTGAGGATAGGCCAGAGAGTCGAGAATATAGGACTTGGCCTATATGCAGCCCCACTACATGCGGTGCCTCACAACCTATGACTCTCCAATCATTGTGGAACTTTACTCCCCTAATGCCTTCCCATTATAAGAATTTTCTATACATGGGAATCCATCCTTTTTATCTAATTATTCCCACTTCCATGTAGGTTATTCCTTGTACTTCCATCCCTTAGCCTTTTTTCCCTATCCACATTCATCTCTATAGGGTAAACCACTATTTTTTGTGATCCCTATATTCCCATGCCCTCCTAACCAACTTTAGGATCTGCTATCTACTATAGAGATCACTCCTCCAGTCGATGGTCCCAACATAGTATGGAGGATCGAGCATCAACAAATAGTTCTATTGGTAAATTTTTTAAAAGTAATGAATTTAATATTTTTTTCTTAAATTTTAGTTATATATGTGTAATTTTTTTTTCAGGACCGTCTTCTAGAAAAATATATGGCCATACACAGATGAATACCATGTGGAATAGAAACAAAAAAATCATGGTTTAGTATAATAAGGACATGAAAATTATTGGAAAAATGGAAAGGAATTTTAGAGTTTCATGTGGACAATTAACAGACATAAAAACATTATTCCACTTTAAGAATTTAAGTGGAGAAAAGTTAGACATGAAATAAAAGACAAGGATTGGGAAAAAATTTGGGTAATATATTTCTTGAAATTAATTTTATATTTCTTTATAAAAAAATATTGATCAATTTTTTGTAATATTTAGATCTTATATAACTTCTCGGATTGTCTTCAAGAAAATTCAGCTTGGTTAATGAAACTAGGAAATATGTGGCAGGCCTACAAGAATGACTTGCTTATTATATGGGAAAATAGAATATGTATTAAACTTGAAAATATAAAAATATTCAAATAATGTACACTTTCAAAATACAAAGAACTAATTTCATACTAGAGTAGTTATTATTTCAAGGTAATTTACTGAATCAGATATTTAATATAGTTTTTTTTTCACTATAAATAATTAACTATTTAACATACCAGAAAATGATTTAAATTTGTAATTAAATATAAATATATGGCCTCTTTCCTTGAATGTATTTATAAGGATGTGTGAAAATCAAAAACTTTATACTGATGTAGTTTAATTTTGATTACTAATAGGAATCATCTAAAAGGAACATTAGAAATAAGGGCGTCATGAGATATATTCATACTCTGGGGCACACTAAAATGCTAGATCATGAACTTTCATATGAAATATGTGATTTAACATTGAACATACATTTATATTTTTCATTTATTTATGTTTAAAATTAATTCCTAAAAAGGAATTAAATATTGATGGACGTGTCCCCCAACAAATATTGTTTTTTATAGTATAAAAAAGAAAGATGGAAGAGTTGCGAATCAATAAACACTAGAAAAAATTGTAATACTATTTAAATTTTTAGTTTATATTTTATAACGTCCATATATAGATTTCATTTAATTTCATTTTATTTATTTAATGTTAAAAATTAGGATATCAGGGTGATCTTTTTTGTATATATTTATCTTGTAGAAACATGGGTCTTATTATGTTTGTTATCTTAATGGTTCCTTAGGATCCCATCTCTAGTGAGGACTATATAATAGTATTAAGAGTTATAAATGAAAACTCATGTTGGTATGTGACTTTCTTAGGGGTTTTTTATGGTCTAGATTATCTCAGGACAAGTAAATGAGGGGTCTAGGTGCTGTAAGAGATAATAAGTAAAAAAAAATAACTTTAGTATGGTCTTTTAAATAGCTTTAAAATCCTTCTTGAGAACTAAAGATAGGTTACTGGATGTGGGAATATATCATTTTTCATTGAAAACTATAGCGCTCTTCTTCCCAGATTTTCTATATATAGACATGCATTTCTATGAATAAAAGGAGTATCTTAGGCTTCTCAACAACATTTTGGATTCCCAATAGAAATAAGTATGTGGTAACATCAGTTTACTTGTTGTTTAAAACTATTGTGTTTTTACTCTTACTATATTAGGATTGTTTGGCACTATTTAATTTCAAAATCTTATCAATATTCCCCAGGGTTATTACCTATGAGACAAAGTCATCTGAAACAAAACCATACTGGTTAGATGTAGTTTTCTTGTATGGTGCATTAGGTATTTGGGAATCCCCACTGATTATTTTATTCAATGTAATGGTATATCTATTATTTCTAAATGATCATATTATATTAATGATAAAAAAAATTTATTCAAGAACCGTTTTATTGAAGTAGAGTGAGATGGACTTATATGGTATTTCCTAGGTAGTGGCATGGGCGTGCCTATTTATCGAGGAATCTTAGATAAATTCATTATATACTAGTCCAATAATACAGAGGTTACCTCTAATTAAGGGAGAATATAAGTGTTTATCTTGTTGCTAGAATCTGGGAAATCTTGGTGTTGCATAATTAAAATAATCATGGTAATTTGGGTGATAACTATATGCCTAGAAATAAAATTACATCACTTAATCGGTGAGATGTAATTCCAATGCCCACTAAATTTATTGATCACTTATCTTCAATCCCCCATTACCTCACTTACTATAAGTCTCTAAATAAGGATATTGGGGAACAATACAAATGAGTTGCCTGAGTAACACCTTGGGAAGAAATTAAGATTAATATAGAAGGTTTTTATTCTAATAGTGTCATATAGGGTGGTGGTATTTTCCATGACTTCCTTGGTTCAGTTGTATTAGTTTTCATCAACTTCTACTATGAGGGGATGTTTCCCATCATGGAATTGAGAGAAATGTTTAGTGGTTTACAACAGGAACTTAAACTATTATTCATGGAGTGTCCACTAACACTTCAAATCAAGGAAAATAGGTTGAGTGTGAACCAAATTTAAAATTTTTATAACTAAAATCCAATCAAAGAAACTAAGAGATAATACCTAATTTCTTATATGAGATTTCACACACCACCATTCCAAGTTTCACATGCACATAAAAAGAATTATAGTTTCATTATTTCACATGCACTCTAAGGAATATAGTGTTCAATTTCACACAAATATAAGGATTATTAGTTGAATATATACCCCTAAAAAATTTGGAATCTCTAGTCAATCAAAAGAATTATGTTTTCTTTACATCACATGCAGTCCAATGAATGGAATTCTCAATTTCACTCCAACAAAAGGATTATTGGTTGAGTGTGTACCCATAAAAAAATTGGAATCACAATCCTCATAAATATACTGAGATACAAATTCTTCTTCATGAAATTGCAGATCCACACAACCTACCCTACCCATGTCTCCAAACCCAACAAATTTATTATCAGTATGGAAAATAAAAACATATATTTTTCACTATTGATTGTGTTTACATGACAAACAACCTTCATAGAGTTAACATGAGTATTAATAGACTTAACCAAAGCAATTTAAGGGCTATAGCCTGGATTTTATTAATTTTTTCCTTTGTATTGAAAAACAAGGATACAATAATTTATTTTAATACTAATTTTGTTGACTAAACCTATCCTTATGTTTAGATATAGTGATAAAAATAATGTGTTTCTACTCTTGTTATGGGTATTTTGAGCTACTATTTTGTAAATTTATTTTCCCAAAATTATTACATTTATGTGTTGGAAGTTAAACATTTTTTAGTTGAAATTTAATTCACAATATAATAACTCTCCTAGTTATTCCAAAACTTTTTATATATGTGATTTATAAACATTATTGTTCCCTTAGAATATAATATGGAGTGAATATGAAAAAATTATGTTATAGATTTTATAATTAGCACAACAAACATGTTGTTCTACCTCATCTAAGAAATGAAAATATTTAGGGGCCTAGATGTAGAGCGTGCTGACTACCAATTATTTCAAGAAATAAATTTACCAAATAAATTTATCAAATTTATTTGAATTATTAACTCAAAAAATTATACCTCATTCTGATGACCTCTGTTAATAGTTTTACTAATGATGACCGTCTGTCTTTCATTGAATAATTTTTGGGATTAGTTTAGTAGTTAATTTTTCATAGATAGAATTTAGATGAGATGTAGATGGGTGTTTTCCCATTTAGGTTATAAATATTTCTAGTAATTAGTTCCCCTAGAGATATGAGAAACCTTTTAACACATAGGATCATGTTTATTCATCTCTTGTAATGAAATTATTCCCTAAGGAGTTAATGGGAGTGTTAAAAAATAAGATAATAAATTCCATGCATTATGAGGGTCCATTATTCCATGAGGCCTTAAATAGGTTTAAAAATATTCAATGTAAGTGTCCATAACTCAAATATGTGAATATGTAACAAATTCTAGTAGTTATAATAGTATAAGACTGTTATAATGATGATATTGCAATGATGATTCTCATCAATTGAACTTTAACTTGGTCTGTACTTTTTAGAAGAATTGGTTGCACTAAATTAAATTTGTAGTTTTTTATATGTTATAATTTTCATTTTTATTTTATATTATTTATTTATTTTATTATATTGTAAAATGATAAAAACCTTTTATAGGATTCTATTTATGTTATAGTGATGAAGTAACCAAACACATTTAGACCAAATGATCATTTATATCAGGTCTTAGGTGTCTATCACGGTGGTGAAGTTCATTGTAGACCTACTAAGAAAATAATTCCATATAAATATTGGTTTTCCGGTACTAAATATTTTAGAAAAATTGCAGGAAGGGTTATAAAAGGTTAGTTACATGTCACCATTGAGATATTAAAGCAACATGTTTGACCGGAATATCAACAGAAGTATAAAAAGTAAAATGAATAATTGTTAAAAGTGATATCTATTGTATACTTTTCACTTCCATTAGAGAGGGAAACAACTATGGATGGATATTTATGGATTCTATGCTTGATGTATGAGGATGGCGATGATTTTGTAGCTAATGATGTTCATGGAGAGGCCAGTGATGATGGATAGGATGATGATGATAGAGAGGGTGCAGGTGGAGAGGGTTCCGGTGGAGAGGGTGCTAGTGGAGAGGGCGCTAGTGCCAGTATTGGTGGCACACACGTCAAATCTATCGATATCGGTGCCGATGATGATGAGTATTTAGATGAAAAATTTGAGTGAATTTTTTGAAAGTTTTTATATCTATCACATTTTTTTATTGTTTAAAAATTTCATTTTTAAATGTTTTCTTGTAATTCTTATGTATTTTTCTTTGTTGTGTAGTTGTTTAATTTTTTTTTCATTTCTGTAAATTTATTTACTTAGTGGAAATGGAGGTTTGGGTATAAATGTTTTTATGCCATATCAAGAATATAGCCAAGGTTTGAACCATGGTTATAGGGGTCTATTGCCACAATTTAACAGTGTATATAGGGGGAATATTTCTATGGTTTGAAATATTACTATAGGGGGCCTATTGACACTATTTTATCCGTGGAAATAGACACCAATAACCATAGTTAAAATCGTTGAAATAATTCCCTATAGACATGGTTAAAGCTATGAAAATAAGACAAGCCTATTTCAATGGCACTAGCCACCATGATTTTAGAAAACCATGGATATAGGCTATTTACATGATTTTTAGCCCTACGATCATAGTTCCAAACTAGGGTTGTAGGTAAAGTTTCTAGTTGTGTTCCTTATGGTTTCTATCACTAAATAAAACCATGAAGAATAGTTTATAAAAAAAATATTCATATTGGGAAAATATATAATCATGAAAAATTATTTATAATATGTCTAAAAAATGACACCTTCATTTCAATCTAAGACAATTTTGGTTTAACCCAGGTCATTCATGATCATCATTTATAAAAATATTTCAATATGGTTCATAAATAATTTGATATTTTGAAAAGAATATCCTTTAGAAGTGTTAAACCTGGTGCACCATAAGGACCATTATTATGTACTAGGTAATGATTGAGTCAAACATAATGCATATTTTTTGGATTTATCACCCCAAGATATATCTGTGTTAAAACAACATCTACTTATAGTATCGAGGTAGGGACGTAATTACTCAGAAATCACTCACTATGTACTTCACCGAGATAATAAGATATTTTTGTATACTTAGTCTTATCCCTATAATTATCACTTGGTTTCTCACTAATTTTTTATTATACCAGTTCCCAAGTTTAACTAATACTTTCCTATGATACCAACTATAGTGACCCACGACTGTTACACATTTTTTACATGAAGCTTAAAAATAAATATCCATTAATACAAAACATTCATTGTAAAGGAAAAATATATTTGGAAGACCTGGTTCATATTCCATAAAATAAACATAAACATAAATATCATATATTTATTTTATTTTCCATACTGAGCTCCTAAAACTACATGGGATAACCTGGGGAATACCTATAGAAAGGGGCGTGCTAAAAATACAATTAAGATAATAAACTTATTAAGGAAACAAAACAGGCGAGTCAAAGTTATAAAATGATATCATAAAAGAGAAGTCTCATGATTAATTTCATGGAATAACACCATAAATAACATGGTATCATAAGATCATGAAAACATAGGAAATTTGGTAGTAACTTATAAAATGACATAAAAACGAGTCAATGATAACTACCTTGATAATATCATATGGAGGAAAAATTCCCATAATGAATTAGGTTTACTCTCTAATTATATACATGATGTCTCGTGATACTATAACATTACCCAATGAATTAGAGTTTTATTTGGGCACACCCCTCATAACATGTTCATAACCTATTTATTTTATATAAAAAATAAATTATAAGGAATAAAATAATAATTACCAATGAAAATAGAATGGTTTGTATAATATTTCTTCATATCATAATCAAAGGAAATTTCATAATGAATGAATTTTAGAATGATCATAAGGAATGTATTAACCAATCATGGAATATATAACGAACTATGTATATATGTGAGAGATATATATACATAATTTAAAAGCAATCCATAACCTTTAAGGTTTTTGTGATTGATAAAAATATTTAGAACAGATTAAAAAATTTCTTGAGTAAAATAAAATTTTCACTTTGATTGACATCAAAGGATGTCATCTTAGGTGTAAAATGATTTTGAAGTATCACTCTAAACATTTATTTAGGAAATTACCCTTTCCATTTCAAAAAAACTTATTTAAAATATAAATCTTTCTAAATCATTAATGATTTTTTTCCTAAAAATAACTTTTGAAACTTAAAAAATGAATCTTTAAAAAAATGTGTGGTTGTGATGGAGGAATAGATCTACTCATGTCAAATACGTTAAAAAAATAAATATTCCATTCACATTTTTGAAATAAAAGTTAAAATGAAACTTTCTCAAAAAATGATAGGATGATTCCTTTTAATTTTTTTGTAAAAATACAATTAATTGTAAAAATTACAATAAAAAATCATAGTAAAAAATTTTTGAAAACATTTTTAGGAAATATGGATATAGAAGAAGAATAATTTTCAACCGAAGAGAGAAATAGGGAAAGTTATTCTTAAACAAATCTCAATCATTTTAAGTACAAAAGAGAGGAAAATTGTGATATTACTTGAAAAAATAATGACTAACCAAAGTATAATAAAATTAATGGTGTTTATTATTAAACGATCAAATAATTTTCTTCAATGTAAGATCAATCTTAAGAAATACCAATTAAGACGATACAAAAACATAAACCCTTACCATTTCGGTAAATTTTGAAATATAATTTCTCATGAATTATTTTGATGGATTGTAACTTAAAATCTTATAATGTAGTAAGTTTTCATGTTATAGTATGAAAGGTGTCAAAAAACACAATTCAAAAGAAATTAGGAGCATAAAAAACATGTGTCTCAAAGAAGTATGTTTGAGAGGAAACCCTTAAAAAGTTTTTATCATTGAGGTGAGAGTTAATTAATGGAGAAATTATGTCTAAAAAATGTATATCCACAAAAATAAACGTTTAAATAAAACATTAATCAATCAAAATTCATTTCACACATAATTTTGGTATAATATAATCAATAAAGTAGTCGTATAACCTAATGAAAATTGAGTTAAGAAACCCCTTACCTCACACTTAACTTTAGTTGAGCACTCTTTAACCTCCTATATAGTAGTTTTTAACATGTTATTAATTTATTAAATAACCATATTAATATTTATAACATCATATATGATCTATTTATAACATCTTATTACCTGTCTGTTAATCATCTTTCATTTGTATTATTGTTTCGGGCGTCAATTGCCTTGTTTTCTCATGCATGTTTTGTCATGAGAGTGATAGATATTAAACATAGGATATAGTTTCATGATCTATATAATTATATTAAATTTATAATTATCATTTTTTCATTATATAAATATTTATAATCATTATTTTATTTTTATCATGGAGAATGAATCACATTGCTCCATGGAGATTGTAGGTTGTACAAACACACACACACACACACGACATTATCATTTAATTAACAAGTGAAAGGGTAATGAAGTGGATTTTATACTAATTTTCCATAATAAATATCATTTAATATATATCACATATATTCATTAATTTTTTTTAATTTCCATGTAAATCATTAGTGAAATCGAATCACATCGCTTCGTGTGGCGGTAGTTCGCCGTACAGACGAATGCCATATTCAAATTATCTACAAAATGGAATGTAAGAAGATATATATTATATTATTACTACATAATTATTATTATATAATAAATATAATATATAAAAACTATGTACTTAATTTTATCCAGCTGTGAGAAGTATTGATGGAAATAGATATTGTCGGTTCGCAAGGTGGTAGTCATCCGTACATACGATCAGTGGTTTCGTTTACCATTTGATAGAGAAGGAGATGGTTATAGGTCATTAGATTAACATAAATTATCTAAGTATATATGAGTTAATTATGTTTTTATATCATCATGTTTTACTAATATTTGGAGGAGGTGGAAGAAAAAATAAAATAAAATGCTTAGTTAGGGACGTTACCTCTTCATCAAACAATTTATTTTGGTTTGCAACAAAATAATCTCTAGTTTGTTTTTTGAAAAATAAAATTATTTTTGGATTATTTTATTAAATTATTAATGTTAATTAGTATGTTATTTTCTAAACCATTGGGGTTTTCAAGTGATCAAAGTAGAGGAGAGTGGATGGCCTTTTATAAGTTGGGGAGAGGACACACTTGGAATTTTTTAAAATAAAAATTCACACCCATGATTTTCTCAAGAAAAATAGATTAAAAAATTAATTTTTTTAACATTATAAATATTAGCATAAAACCAGAATTAGAGAAGTTTTGGGGTCATTAATATCCCTTATATTCTAATTATACTCCCCTTGTAAACTCGTTTTTATCTTAACCATGGTAAATAAGTTTTACTATTTTCATCATTCGTTATGGTAAAACATTAAGTAAACCTTACTAGATAAATTAAATTATTATTATTACAAATATAAAATCCATTTTTAAAAATTATAATCACATAATTGGAATAATTTATTTTAAAATTAAACCCGTAGATGTGTGGAAAAAGAAGACTACCAAAATAAAAACTTTAAAAAGATGAAAACAATTTTATATCAATATTCAATATAAATTTAATTAAAACGAAATAATTTGGATTAGTTAATATATTATTGATATAATTTTATTTTAAAACAAAATTAAAATAAAATTTTTCTGGTAATTTCTTTAAATGAAAAGGTAGTTTTTAATATAAATGAGTATTTTTTTACTATTCATTGAAAACTGAAACTTTTTAGAAAAATCCCATAATTATCACCTAAATTTATTTTTAAATGATGATTTAAAAAAGGAATTTAATTTTGTAAAATAAATTTCCAAAAATTTATAAAATCTAATTTAAAATTATGAATAGAAATCATGAAAATACCTTTCAGAAAAAATATAGTTTTTTAGAAAACATTTCTTTCTATTTGAAATGGTTATTATTTTATTTAATGTAAATAAATAACCATTTAATTTATTTAATACAAGTCTAAATCATAAGTTTCATAATTTAGTTAGTCATATTTATACCCACCAATTTAATTACTTAGTTATAATGGTCATGTTTAAATAATAACATTTTAATAGTGTATCACATTTCATTTAAACCCGATATTGTGTGCATTAAAATAAATCAAAGAGATTGAATTTATTTAAAAATAAAAATGTTTTAAAGTATTAGATTGTTACATTATTTTATAATATTGTTCTTTTGTGTCATATATACTCTCAAACACGATGATACTCTTTGAAAACCTCAGGGTGTTACCTTCTACCCCCTTAATGAATTATGTCCTCAAAATTTAATCTTGATATTGATAATAAAGGGATTGAAATTTTAAAATACCTTTTTTAGAAACCCACAAATTAAAAGGGGTTAATAAAACGTTCTATTGATAAGAGAGAAAAGAATGTCTAAAGGTCATCCATAATAACACATTATTAGGTCTCCATATAGGATAACATTGGTGGAAAATGAAAACATGGAAAATGAGGAGAATACTAATAACCAAGGATTAATAAAGTATAATAGATATCATTAACCATAATAAAGTGAATATCCATGAAAAATTCAACAACCACAAATCCATAATTCTGTGATGAATTAAATGACCATTGATTCATCGGAATGGGGTAACATTTTTTTTCAAGATCCTTTTCCTATAGTTGTGGGATTATTTTTCTATAAAGATAAATAACACCATAAAAAAATACTTACTTGATATATTTTTATTTAATAAACACTATTTAATCTTTTCATTGTGATTCAATCAATTTCCACTTCACCTATTTCTCCAAGGAAATGAATATCTAATATGATTTGTTCTGATTAAGGAACTAAAATTAATATTTAACAAATCATATGATCCATAAAATATAAAAAATATATTCCTCATATATTTACTAAAAACATAATGGTTAGCATAAGTTAAGATAATAACCTAAATTAATATGAAGATATTAATCTCCAAAATTCATCAATGAAACCAAAGGTTTAGCACTGTTAATTCATCATATAAATAACCCTATATCCCAAATAACCCCAATAAACTCATCATGAAATGAGGTTTTAACATCAAAGGTTATCTCCTATGCTTTCAACTTACATCTACAAAAACATAATATCATTCTTTCCAAATAACCCTTTGCGTTAAACTACAAGTTTATTCATACTTCAACAAAATAAATCATCTCTAGAAATATCATTAGTCTCCCCAAAATCAAATAACATGATCTTATAATATGCTTCCCAAAATCAACTTAATATTTAACCTTCAAACCATTTATCTAAAAACAATTTTATACTAACTATTACATCATGTGGGCCAGTGGTAGGTGATACCCTCCTATCAGCCTTCAGTTATGGGTTCAAGCCCCGCTGCCTTGCTTGATGCGATGGGAAGTTACCCAGCTGTTGGGTTTTCACTTTTCTAAAACCATGGAAAACTAATGTGATGATCATATTTATAATTCTATATGATTGTTTAATATTATCAAGAATATTATTATTATCTTCAAAAATAAAATTATTCATCAAATCACTTTTTTAATGACTAAGGTTTTTTAAAAATCTCATTATTTTTTTGAAAAAACAACTAATTAGATCAAAATCATGCACATTTCAAAATTTATATGTTCCTAAATTTTCTGTTTTTTAAAAGAGTATCATCTTTTCATTAAATCAAATTTCTAGTTCATTCAACATATTATTTTTTATACTTAACAAAAAAACTTATACAAAACAAGCCTTATATATATATTTTATGAATCAAATAATTCTTGAATTCCAGTGCATAAACATTAAAATCATTCCACTTCATTGTTAAACCATTAACTAGGCTTCATTATCTTATTCAATAACACCTCATTACATTTATCTATCATTTGTAGTCTCTTCATCATCAACAACAACACCCTTACTCATAAAACCTTTTTGATCATCTTATCAAGATTTCCCCCTAATACATATATTTTCATAATGTCCATACTTTAAATATTGGAAACATTCAACCATAGATGATAGCATACAAAGAACATTTTTCTCATCCATTGTGTTAAATGAAATTTTCATTTTTCCTTAGAAATTACTTTCTTTTTTTGTTTTTATTTTCCACAACCTAAAAATATTCCCATTCTTTTAGTACATTTCTTAGATTTATTCTCCCCATATTCTCAATAATTAAGAAACGTAATATTCTTTCCTCCATGGTTTCCATCACTTAAACACTCAGTGAACTCTATCATTATATTATTTGGCGAGTATGAGAGCTGCTTAAGGTGATTTTTTTAATCATATATCATTATAACTAATCAGGCATAATCATAATATCCATTACTCTATTCACCAACCTATTTGGTTTCTCATTAACACATTGTCTATCATATTCAATGTTAACCCAGTTCCTTCTAGTTCCTACCATTTAATAAAACCATAAATCATAGTGTGATCAATAATATTCATATTAAGAAATAATATAATAATGATAAATTATTTATAAGATGTGAAAATCATGAAACATTCATTTCAATATAAGACACCTTAGTTTTAACATACGTTATTCATGATCATCATCTATTATAGTGTTTCATGATGGTTTGTAAAGAGTTTTTGAATTTACAAAGAACATCAATTGGGAGTGTCAAACCAGGTGTATTGTAATTCCCATTTTCATGTACTAGGAAATAATCGAGTCAATCCTGATGATTATTTTTTGGATTTATTTATCCTAGGTACAACTATGTCAAAACCACATCCCATTGTTTTATCTAGATAGGGATTTAATTTCTCAGAAACTACTCAACCTATACTTTACCAAGATTTTATTATTATTTTTCTATACTTAGTCATATTATTAGAATTATACCTATTTTCTCACTAAATGTTTCACATCATAGTTCGAAAGGCTTACCAAATCTTTCCTCTGACACCGACTGTGGTGACCCATGACATTTACAAATTTTATTACATGAATATTAAGATTAAATATTTATTAATATAATACAACGATTGTAAAGGACTAGTGTATTTAGAAGACTAGGAGAATATTACACAAAAGGAAACATTAACATGGAATATTTATTTTATTCTTTATAGAGTGATCCTAAAATCCATTTGAGCTCCTAAAACTGCATGGGATGAATTTGGTAATACCTAAAGAAATTGGTGAGTTAAAAATCCCAGTAAGGGAAAAACATATTAATGAAATATAAAATGTGATTCAAAGGTATAACATGATATTCTAAAAGAGAAAGATCATGAGTAATTTCATGGAAGAATACCATAAAGAAAATGGTATCTTAAGATCATATAATCATAATAAATGTGGAAGCAACATATAACATAACATAAATATGAGTCAAGTTTAACTTTCCTGACAATATCACACAGAAAAAAAGTACCATTATGTATTAGGTTTACTCTCTAATCCTATACATGAAATTTCATAAGACTAAAATATTACAAGAACACTTGAGTACTATCTGGTAACACCCATAATAACATGTTAATTATCTATATGTGCCACATAATGAAAATAAATCATAAGGAATAACATAAGAATTACTAATGGAAATAAAATGGGTTGTATAATCATGCTTTATATCATAATCAAAGTAAATTTCATAATGATGGAATTTTATAAATGATCATAAGGAATGTATTACTCCATCAAGGAAGGGATAATTAACTACGTATATATATTATAGACCTATATACTCTATTTAAATTCAATCCAAAACATTAAAAGTTGTTTTCATTGATGAAAATAAATTTAAAAATATTAAAATAATTCTCAAGGAAAATAACTGTTTCACTTTGAGTAACATCATCAGATATCATCTTAGAAGGAAAATGATTTTGAAAGATCACTTTGAAAAATTCTTGAGAAAAATATCCATTTCCATTGGAAAAAACTTATTTAAAATCTAATACTTTCTCAAACATAAAATAAAATATATTTTTTTAAATTACCTTTGAAACATAAAAATGAATCTTTAAAACATTGACTGGTCATGATTGTGGAAGAGTTATATTTATGCCAAATATGTTAAAAAAATTCCTTTCACATTTTTGTATGAAAAGTTAAAAGGTATATTTTTCAGAAAACAAATGGAATATTCCTTTTATAATTTATTGTAAAAATTAAATTAAGGGAAAAAAGTCTTTAAACAACCATAATAATTTTTTTTTTGATTTTTTTTTATAAAACATGGATTTGGAAGAAGAAGGATTTTCAACCTAAAAGACAAATGAAGTCATATTTTCTAGAAAAAAATTTATCAATCATTTTAAGTACAAAATAGAGTAAAATGTTACTATTACATGAAAAAAACATGAATAAAAAGATGAGAATAAAAATGAATGGTTTTTATTATTCGATGATCTAATAATTTCCTTCAATGGAAGTTCATTCTTAAATAATCCCGACTAAAATAAAATTGAAACATAAACCCTTACCGTTTTGGTAAATTTTTAATCATAACCTACCATGAATTAAGTAGATGAATTTTAACTTAAAATATTATAATACTAGAAGTATTCACTTTATAGTATCTAAAGAGTCAGTGTATACACAATTAAAAAGAAATTTGGTGCATAAAAGAACATGTGTCTCAAAGAAGTAAGTTTGAGAGGAAACCCTTACAAATTTGATATCATTGAGGTAAGAGTTAATAAATGGGTTTATTATGATTAAAAAATATATATCCGCACCAATAAAAGTGTAAATAAAATAAAAATAAATAAAAATTGATTTCACATATTATTTTGGCATCATATAATCAATAAAGTATCCTTATAACCCAATGAAAGGAAATTGATTTAAGATACCACAAACATCACACTTCCCTTTAGTTGAGATCTATTTAACCTCTTATATAGTGGTTTTAAACATGTTATTAACTTTTCAAAAAAACCATATTAAAATTTATAATATAATATATGATCTTTTTCTAACATCTTACTACTGGTTCATTAATAATATTTCATTATCACTATTATTTTTAGTGTTAATTTCCTTGTTTTCTCATGCATGTTTTTTCATTAAAGTTAAAAATATTTAATATAGGATATATCTACATCATTTATAGAATAATAATATTGTTAGAAATGTAATTTTTTTCATTAAATACATATTTATCATCATTATTGAATTTTTAACATGGATAATGAATCACATCACTTTGTGGAGACGGTAGGTCATACGTACGCATGGATGATGTTATCATTTACTTAATGGGTCAAAGGCCAAGTAAGTTGATTGTATATTAATTTTATATAATCAATATCATTTCATATATGTCAAACATATTCATTAAATATATCTTTAACTTTAATGCAGATCATTAGTGAAAAACGAATCACATTGTTTCGCGAGGCGGTAATCTATCATACACAGGAACGACGTTATCACATTATCTACAAAATGGAATATAAGAAGGTATATTTTATATTATTATTACAGAGTATAATTATATCATAAATATCACATATAAAAATTATATACATCACTTTATCCATCTGTGAGAAGCGGCGATGGAAAACGGATTATGCCGGTTTATGAGGCAGTAGTCTCCTCTACACGTGATCGACGACTTCATTTCATATTTGAGGGAGGAGGATATAATTTTAGGTAATTAAATTAACATAAAAATATCTTAGTATATGGGAGATAATTATGTTTTTATGGAATCATTTTTAATAATATTTTATGTTTGTGGAAGAAGAAATAAAATAAAACGCTTGGTTTAGAACGTTTCCAATTTTTTGGAAAATTATTTTGGTTTTAAATAGAATATTTATAGGTTGCGTTTATGATAAATAAGTATTATATGTTTAGGGGAGGTAATTAAGTGAGTTATTTGGGTAGTTTTAGTGACAAATAATGGGTTTTGGAAGTGTATAAAGGAGATTAGAGGGGGTAGCCTTTTATAAGTGGGGGAGAGGACACACATTGAATTTTTGAAAATAAAGAATTCAAACGAAATTTTTATCATGTAAAACGCTAAAAAATAGAAAATTTTAAAAAATTATAGGATATAAGGTCAATATATGATAATAATATATTAATTTTAAAAGTTTTGGATAAATTTAAACCCTTATCTTTTTATCTTAACTGAGGATAAGCCTGTTTTCACCTAAACTGTGATAAATAATTTTTACTATTTTCACTATTAATTATTTTATAAAAATAAGTTGAACTTATTAGAAAATATAAATTATCATTATTCCAAAAATGGAATCATTTTATACAAATTAAACTCACATAAGAGTCAAATTTTAATTTAAAATTAAACCTACAAACATGTCGAAAAAATGGTCTTCCAAAAGAAAACTTCTCAAAAGTTGAAAATGTTTTTATTTTAAAATTTAACATGAAATTGATTATAATAAAATAATTTGAAAGAATTAAAATATAATTTCAATAATTTAATTTTAAATCCACATTAAAATAAATTTGTTTTTCTAAATGATTTAAATGAAAATACAGTTTTTAATAAAAATTAGTATTTTTCTCTATTCATCAAAAAATGAAACTTTTCAAAAAAATAACACAATTGATTCATATGATAATTTTTATATGATTATTTTAAAAATGAAGTTAAATTTTTCAAATAATTTTTTGAAAATTTTTAAAAAATAATTTAAAATTATTTGTGTAAAGCATGACTAATCCGCATATAAAAAAGATACAGTTTTTTCAGAAAACATTTCTTTCTATTTCAATTAATTTTTATTTTAATTCTATTATATAGATAACCATTGAATTTATTTTATAAATTTTTAAATTATAAGTTTCTTAATTTAGTTAGTCATATTCATACCCTCCAATTTAACTTCTAGTTTAAAATGGTCATGTTTAAATAATAAAATTTTAATAGAGTACCACATTTATTTAAACCATATGTTACATGTATCACAAGATATAAATGATATTGAAAATATTTAAAAATAAATATTTAATAAAGTATCATGGTGCTACATTATCTTGTATACTTTTTGTTTTGTGTCATATACACAATCCAACATGATGTTTCTCTTTTAAAATCTTAGGTTGTTACAAAATCTCAAAGTTATGATAAGAAAAGAAGGATGAAATTTAAAGAAAATTATAATATTAAAGCCTATACAGGGAGAAATATGAGCATTCCTTTATGGTAGAGGAGTGGAACAGAACTTAGAAGGAGTTGTATTAATTTTACTAGTAAATTATTTAATTTTGGGAAGGAAGGTCATCGAGAAATCGAATACTAAAGTGAATGGAAGAAGTTAGATAATTATGTGAATGAAGCGAACACTCTACAAAATGAACTAACTAGACATTAATGTATCAAATGAAAGAAGTATGAGAATTATGATAACCAGTGATCAAATATATGTGTTGTAACGCCCCGACCCCAGCTACCCGGAGTCGGTGCATTACTTCGTAACATTGGCCTGATCACAAAAGATCAAGTCTCGAAAGACCGATTAGTTTAGTAGCCTTGGAAACACTAGATACATTCATAAATGTTACATTACATCATAAAGTGAAAATCTACTATAAAAAAGTCTCCATAGTCCACACTCATATCCTTTTCTGACTATCCCTACAGGTCATTCATAAAATACTTCTTCACATCCTGGAAAATATTAAAACATTGAAAGGGGTGAGCTCAGATGATCAGTAAGGATAACAATATTGCGGAAGCTTTCATAAATAAATATTATCATTTAAGGCAGTGTATAACTAAAACAAAATCTTTTTTAAACTTGAACTTCAGCATAATATGGAAAAAATCAAATTAAATAATGTCATTTACTTACTCACATAGATATTCTACTAGTCGAATAATCACATGCAATATCAATAACCACTTTCATAATGATGAAATTCATAATGCCAGACTATCATAACCACGTAGCTAAGGCCTCGTTCCAAGAATACAAATAAGATTTTTTCAAGGCCTCGTGCCAAGACACTAGTTTGTCTCATGAGACCTACCGATGCATCGAGGAGCTATAGCGGGCTCCACCTGTCACTTATTAAGTCTAATGAATTCCTCATATGAATAGGTTTAAACATATCATAAACCATAACAAAATCATATCACACAAAACATGCTTAAAGGAAACATAACATTTCCACATTTCAATCACAAGATATCAATACAACATATTTATGTAATAAAAACACTTTCAAAACCATTTTCAATACCAAAATTAAAGAAAATTAAAACATTGTATTTTTCATTTTAAAAAGTTATGGCTTGTAGAGTAAGTCGAAACTCAAATAATGGTCACGATAGCGGAGAAGTCGTTGTCGCCACATACGTACGACAAAAACATTCCCTTTTGTCGTTTAGTAAAATGCTTCGTATAATAAAGATTCTTTTTGGATAAACGTAAAAGTCAAAGGGGTTTATACACTGTATAAAAGAAGGTTTTGTATGAAACAAAATATGCCTCAATGAAAGGAGATTGAGACGAAGTCCCATACAAAAATCATTTTTAAAATAAAATAGATATATTATGTGTATTCACTATAAGTACACATAAATAAAGTACAAATACAAGATATGACATAGTAATATCATGACATAATTTGAAAGTAGGAGATTAACCCAAAGAATGGAAATTGGGTTAAGAAATTCCCTTACAAAAATTATTTTTTTAAATAAAATAGATCTATTGTGTGTATTAACTATAGGTACACATAAAGAAAGTACAAATACAAGATAGGACATAATAATATAATGACATAATTTGAAAGTAGGAGATTAACCCAAAGAATGGAAATTGGGTTAAGAAGTTCCCTTACCTCGTGTCCGACTTGACCTGATCATTATTTAACCTCCTGAATAATAAAATGGAGTTAATTTATCTTTACTAAAGAACCTTTTTCATTTTCATTATTCCTTTTATATCACTTATTACCATGTCATGAACATTATGTAATTATTTATGTTTATAACGGTCGTTTTGTCGATCTTAGGTACTTGAGTCAAAAATAAACTTCTTATAATTACATTTTTTTCATGTGGTAAAATATCCATTATATCCATAATTATATTCATGATTTATATATCATATACATCATATATATCTATTATATACATTCATTTATAATATTACATAACATTTAGAGGTAAGAAATGAAATGCACCGTTGATGGAGACGGTAAGCCATACGTACGCATGAACGCTACTTTCATTTCCATTTCATATTTAATGGAATGAAGTTATAGTTATATAAAGTAATAATATAATTCCAGTATATTATAATGTATAATACCATTTACTCTATCCTTTATACATCCCACAGATGACATTAACGATTCAAATCACTTTGAGGGGGCGGTAGTCCGCACTTCCTAAAATGAAAATATCGCGTTTACCCATAATGGAAACCATAAAGGTATGACATAAATGAAAAATAAAAAATCATAAGGAAAACAAAAACATAATATATATCATATATAAAAATAGTGTCATCATAATGGCCACCATTAGAGGTGTTATATGAGTGTTGAACAATCATCGTTTCGTGAGGAAAAAATTCGCCATCCATAGAAACAGTATGTTCTTTAACAATTAGATGTAGGTGTGTGTAAGTGTAGCTCAAATCATTCTTAGAAAAAAATACTTGTATATTGAGGATACTGGTTTTGTTACAAAAGAAATGAATAAAAATATTTTAGGGGGTTGGAGAAGCAAATCAAAACAAAATAACATAAGAGAACACATTACCTTAAAATCGGGTAACTCTTTTTTGATTTGAGCCAAAGGCTTCCTTGGGAAGAATTATTCCCAAAGTGAGGCTTCTAGGAGTAATAGAGGGAAGTTGTGAGAGTATTTAGGCAGAGGTTGGCCGATCCAAAAGGCTTTGAAAGTGTGAGTAAGGTGGTAGTGGTGGGGGCCTTTTATAAGTGGAGAGGAGGGACACTCTTGGAAAGTAATGAAATGTTACATTATTATAAAATGATTTTCGGATTATAAAGGTCCCACACTTCTATAATTCTAGGATAAGGTGATAAGTGTTCGACATATACCCATCCAATAGGATTTGGACAAGTTTAGGTCTTAGATATTACATTATCTTTCCATTTTATTTAAATCGTTAAATAATGAGGTCATTGGTACATCATCATGATGTCATAAATAATTTAATTTATTTAATGTCTAAAAATTATAAAATAAATAATATGATGTAGGAAATATTTTTATCTTTCCAATGACTATTTATAGTCAAAAATATGACTTTTATTACCCCATGTAAAAATTGTTTTAGTAAAACATTTCATGTTTGTGTCATTTTTTACTTTAACATTAAATAAAAGGTATTTATGTCATTTTCCAACTAAAGTGACTCCATGGGGTCCCCAAGTTGACCCATGGATTGTCTTGGTCGGCCATGGCACATCAAATGAGGGTAGGACATGTGTCAAGCTCATCTCATATTATTAAAACATTATTTTTACCTTAAACAACACTAATTACCTCTAATCGCGATTAAGAACTTAAAAGTTACTATTCACCAAAAATTATTTTAATCTCATTGAACCACATTTTACTTCTTAATGGAAACCATGTATGTCGGATTTTTGAAATTCAAAACACAGAATTGGTAAAATTTCATTTAAACGAAAAATTAGTTTTTATAAGTACCACTTAGTGGTTTCACTATTCATCAAAAATTGATGTTTTTCAGAAAAATCCCAAAAATTCACCCTAAGCTATTTTTGATATTCCGATTTCAAAAATGATGTCTATTTTAAAAAATTCCAAAATATAAGTTACATTAATTAATTTTATAATTAATTCCCGTTGTCACAACAAATAGCGTGTTTTTAAGAAACAATTTATATCAAAAGATTGACAATTGTTCATGCCCAATTTCAAAGTGAAATTAATTCTAATGAACACCATTCGATAAAATGGTAAAAATATATTCTAATTATACTTTAAAACCACTCAATATTATAATTTATCACTATAAATTATTTTGATTAAAAAAGTTGTTTTAAGTATTTTTCACTATTTATAAAAATTTGGAAGTTCTCAGAAAATTACAAAAAATTCAACATAAGCTAATTACAACATTCCGAATCCAAAAATGAAGTCAATTTTGAAATATAAAATATATATACTTTCAAAAAGTGGGTATTACTATTCATAATGGCTATTTTGATTAGTCGCAGTGCGTTAGAATCTCGAACTTGCATACAACATAAGCTATTGCATTATTGAAAGAGAAGCGTATCGTGGAAGCTTGGGGTGTTACATTCTCCCCTCCTTCAATAAATTGCGTCCTCGCAATTTGAATTTTTTCTTTGAAAATAAAAGGTTGAAAATAGGAAATACCTTTGTGGAAAACCCACATCGGAAACAAGGTTAATAAAATTTAGCCTTAATAAGAGGGAAAGGGAAATGAAAAAGTCACCACCCAATTATGATCTCGATTAGGAGAACATTGGTGGAAATTAGAGACATATAATTGGAGGAAAAATGTAAATATTTGTAGGGAGTGATTGAGGTCATCAATCACAAACAAGTGTCAAATTGAGGGCCTCAAAGCCTTCAATCTATGTTGATTTAAAATATCATCAGTTCAATAAGACATAATTTATTAGGATAACAGTTTTTTTTTGTTTCAGTATCACTTTACTAAAGTTTAAGAATTAATTTATTCATAGAATAAGATATAGGTATATATATATATTTATGCTTGACAAGTAGAGTTTCAAACTTCAACTAATTTCTACCACAAACTCATCGTTCACTCAAAAATATAATAGAACTCAAAAATATTATATTTATCCTAATTGTATAAGGTTCAAAATTTTAACACATACCATTTAGATTACGAAAACTATTTTGTAATAACCAGGGACTTCCTTTAGGCTAGTGGTAGGTCATAAAGGCCTGTCGCAATATGGTTGTGGGTTCGATTCCTGCAGCTTTGTCCGAAGCGACGGGTTATCGCCCAACCCTGCAGGTTGTCCTTTTACTAATACTATAGTATTATAATATTCCAAAAATAATCTTCTGAAATGTTTAAACCTTAAACAATATTATCCAAATATCAAATTAATCCATTCCAACCTTTATAGTTATCCAATATATTTCTTCCCAACTCACAGTACAAATTTTATAAGGAAGGTAAACATAACGAAGATCCTTTTTTCCATGTAACAACATGTGAACACCTTCATCATGTATTCTTTTAAAACACTACAACATACTGAATTACCATAAATCCTTATTGATTACATTCATGATCCCTTATTCCTTATATAATACTAGATATACTCCGTCTATCCAAAAATTCATACAAATCATCAATCAGTTTCAAGGAAGTTAAGAATATCCAATATAATTTATCCAAATCAATCATGTCTTATTCCAAAATCACTATCTCGGTATTAGAACCATATTATGGTTTATCTTTCTCTCATCCATATATTTTCCAAAAATTTATCCTAATGTGGAGTCGCTTTTCTTGGTTCCACACAATCTCAAGTCCTTGATGAAATAGTACTGTAGTACAATTCTTATATACTCCATAATTATTATAACCAGTACATCATTGATACAACACTCAAATTACAAAATTCTTTAATAACAACATAAGAACTCTAATCATTCCTCCTCATCTGTGGTAGTATAATAACTTGATTATTATCCAATAACATCATTTGGGGAATACTCTGATGATTTGGACATTGGCTTGCATAGTGTCCCCACTCCTTGCAGATGAAGCATTGTACATTTGAAACCTTTATCTTACCCTTGCAGTCACGCACTTGGTGTCCTTTTTCTCCACACCTATAAAAAACTCCCATTCCCTTCAGGAGAGTTCCAAGGTGTTTCTTTCCACAGTTATAACATATTAGAAAATTATTCTTTTCCCACATCCCTTTTTCCATCATTCTCTCTTCCATCCTTTTCTTCTCTTTCTTCCCTTCAAAGCCATAAGACTCAGAGAATTCTTTACTTATCTTATTAACATAAGATACTATTTATTCATATGTTGAGAACACATGGGAGATTATTTCCCTTCTAAATGTTGGCTTAATACCGTGAATGATATGATCCTTCTTATGCTTTGGATCATACGTATTGCAGGAGTTCACATTCCTTCCACTGGGCACCATTTCTATACATTGGCATAAACTAGGTTAGTTTATGAATTGCAATGCATAATTCCAAACTTGTAAAATACTTAATGTAAATTGAATGGTTTATGGATATAATCTATAATCATAAAAAGAAATGTTTTCTTTGAGGAAGTATATACTCATAAACCCTTCATAATGGTTTGTAAAGAAAATGATAATTATCCTAAGCATATCCCCCAGGAGTGTCGTAACCAAGAGTGCAGCAAGGCCCATTGTCGTGCACCAGTTCCCGTTCGAGTCTAGCTCAAAGCGGTGTTTTCGGGTTTTACCCCTAGGTACATCTATTCTAGAGCCGCCCCTACCTGCTCGTATCCAGACCGGGATGTATTGCTCGGAAAACTCACAAAATCTCTATAATACCAAAATTCTAGGAAGTTCTTCTATACTAATCCTTAAAGTCTATCTTTGGGCTATATGCTCTAATAAGATTTTATCTAAATCTAGCCTCCATGTTTAGTACTAAACTGCCTCTGATACCAACTCTAACGCCCCGACCCCAGCTACCCGGAGTCGGTGCATTACTTCGTAACATTGGCATGATCACAAAAGATCAAGTCTCGAAAGACCGATTAGTTTAGTAGCCTTGGAAACACTAGATACATTCATAAATGTTACATTACATCATAAAGTAAAAATCTACAATAAAAAAGTCTCCATAGTCCACACTCATATCCTCTTCTAACTATCCCTGCAGGTCATTCATAAAATACTTCTTCACATCCTGGAAAATATTAAAACATTGAAAGGGGTGAGATCAGATGCTCAGTAAGGATAAAAATATGGCAGAAGCTTTCATAAATAAACATTAACATTTAAGGCAGTGTATAACTAAAACAAAAGCCTTTTTAAACTTGAACATCAGCATAATATGGCAAAAATAAAATTAAATAATGCCATTTACTTACTCACATAGATATTCTACTAGTCGAATAATCACATGCAATATCAATAACCACTTTCATAATGATGGAATGCATAATGCCAGACTATCATAACCACGTAGCCAAGGCCTCATGCCAAGACTACAAATAAGATTTTGTCAAGGCCTCGTGCCAAGACACTAGTTTGTCTCATGAGACCTACCGATGCATCGAGGAGCTATAGTGGGCTCCACCCTTCACTTATTAAGTCCAATGCATTCCTCATATGAATAGGTTTAAACATATCATAAACCATAACATAATCATATCACAGAAAACATGCATAAATGAAACATAACATTTCCACATTTCAATCACAAGATATCAATACAACATATTGATGTAATAAAAACACTTTCAAAACCATTTTCAATACCAAAATTAAAGAAAATTAAAACTTTGTATTTTTCATTTTAAAATGTTATGGCTTGTAGAGGAATCCGAAACTCAAATAATGGTCACGACGGCGGAGAAGTCGTTGTCACCACATACATACGACAAAAAAAAATTCCCTTTTGTCGTTTAGTAAAACGCTTCATATAAAAAATATTCCTTTTGGATAAACGTAAAAGTCAAAGGGGTTTATACACCGTATAAAAGAAGGTTTTGTATGAAACAAAATATGATTAAATGAAAGGATATTGAGATGAAATCCCATACAAAGATCATTTTTAAAATAAAATAGATATATTATGTGTATTCACTATAAGTACACATAAATAATGTACAAATACAAGATATGACATAGTAATATCATGACATAATTTGAATGTAGGAGATTAACCCAAAGAATGGAAATTGGGTTAAGAAATTCCCTTACATAGATCATTTTTTTAAATAAAATAGATCTATTGTGTGTATTCACTATAGGTACACATAAAGAAAGTACAAATACAAGATAGGAAATAATAATATAATGACATAATTTGAAAGTAGGAGATTAACCCAGAGAATGGAAATTGGGTTAAGAAGTTCCCTTACCTCGTGTCCGACTTGACCCGATCATTCTTTAACCTACTGAATAATAAACTAGAGTTAATTTCTATTTACTTAAGAACCTTTTTCATGTTCATTATTCCTTTTATATCACTTATTACCATGTCATGAACATTATGTAATTATTTAAGTTTATAACGGTCGTTTTGTCGATCTTAGGTACTTGAGTCAAAAATAAACTTCTTATAATTACAGTTTGTTCATGTGGTAAAATATCCATTATATCCATAATTATATTCATGATTTATATATCATATACATCATATATATCTAATATATACATTCATTTATAATATTACATAACATTTAGAGGTAAGAAATGAAATGCACCGTTCATGGAGACGGTAAGCTGTACGTACGCATGAATGCTACTTTCATTTCCATTTCATATTTAATGGAATGAAGTTATAAACATATAAAGGTATAATATAATTCCAGTATATTATAATGTATAATACCATTTACTCCATCCTTTATACATCCCACATATGGCATTAACGATTCAAATCACTTTGAGGGGGCGGTAGTCCGCACTTCCTAAAATGAAAATATCGCGTTTACCCATAATGGAAACCATAAAGGTATGCCATAAATGAAGAATAAAAAATCATAAGGAGAACAAAAACATAATATATATCATATAGAAAAATAGTTTCATCATAATGGCCACCATTAAAGGTGTTATATGAGTGTTGAACAATCATCGTTTCGTGAGGAAAAAATTCTCCATCCACAGAAACAGTATGTTCTTTAACCATTAGATGTAGGTGTGTGTAAGTGTAGCTTGAATCCTTCTTATAAAAACATTATAGTATATTGGGGATACTGGTGTTGTTAAAAAAGAAATTAATAAAAAGATTTTAGGGGGTTGGAGAAGCAAATCAAAACAAAATAACATAAGAAAACACATTACCTTAAAATCAGGTAACTCTTTTTTGATTTGAGCCAAAGGCTTCCTTGGGAAGAATTCTGCCCAAAGTGAGTCTTCTAGGAGTAAGAGAGGTAAGTTGTGAGAGTATTTGGGCAGAGGTTGGCCGAGCCAAAAGACTTTGAAAGTGTGAGTAAGATGGTAGTGGTGGGGGCCTTTTATAAGTGGAGAGGAGGGTCACTCTTGGAAAGTAATGAAATATTACATTATTATACAATGCTTTTCGGATTCTAAAGGTCCCACACTTCTATAGTTATAGGATAAGGTGATAAGGGTTCTAAATATACCCATCCAATAGGCTTTTGACAAGTTTAGGTCTTAGATATTACATTATCATTCCATTTTATTTAAATCGTTAAATAATGAGGTCATCGCTGCATCATGATGATGTCATAAATAATTTAATTTATTTAATGTCTAAAAATTATAAAAAAATACTATGATGTAGGAAATATTTTTAGATTTCCAATGACTATTTATAGTAAAAAATATGACTTGTAAAACCCCATGTAAAAATTGTTTTAGTAAAACATTTCATGTTTGTGCCATTTTTTACTTTAACATTAAATAAAAGGTATTTATGTCCTTTTCCAACTAAAGTGGATCCATGGGGTCCCCAAGTTGACCCATGGGTTGTCTTGGTCGGCCAAGGAACATCCAATGAGGGTAGGACATGTGTCAAGCTCATATCATATTATTAAAACATTATTTTTACCTTAAACTACACTAATTATCTCTAATCGCGATTAAGAACTTAAAAGTTACTATTCACCAAAAATTATTTTAATCTCATTGAACCACATTTTACTTCTTAATGACAACCATGTATGTCAGATTTTTTAAATTCAAAACACAGAAGTGGTAAAATTTCATTTAAACGAAAAATCAGTTTTTATAAGTACCACTTAGTGGTTTCACTATTCATCAAAAATTGAAGTTTTTCAGAAAAATCCCAAAAATTCACCCTAAGCTATTTTTAATATTCCGATTTCAAAAATGATGTATATTTTACAAAATTACAAACATATAAGTTTCATTAATTAATTTTATAATTAATTCCCGATGTCACAACAAATAGCGTGTTTTTAAGAAACAATTTATATCAAAAGATTGACAATTGTTCATGCCCAATTTCAAAGTGAAATTAATTCTAATGAACACCATTGGATAAAATGGTAAAAATATATTCTAATTATACTTTAAAACCACTCAATATTATAATTTATCACTATAAAGTATTTTGATTAAAAATGTTGTTTTAAGTATTTTTCACTATTCATAAAAATTTGGAAGTTCGTAGAAAATTACAAAAAATTCAACATAAGCTAATTCCAATATTCCAAATCCAAAAATGAAGTCCATTTTGAAATATAAAATATATATACTTTCAAAAAGTGGGTATTACTATTCATAATGGCTATTTTGATTAGTCGCAGTGCGTTAGAATCTCGAACTTGCATACAACACAAGCTATTGCATTATTGAAAGAGAAGCGTATCGTGGAAGCTCGGGGTGTTACATGTGTAAATTATAATGATAAATTTCATTAACCTATTGATCCCATAGATAAAGGGAAATATCATGTGATCACTATTGATGATGTGGGGTATGATAACTAAGTGGTCCAATGTACACTAACTATAAAATCTAGAACTGATAATGTATTATTTGATTATGGCTCCAACCAATATTTTATAACTGATGAATTTGATAATGGTATCACATTACCAACCCAACTATTATATGCTTAATTATCATTGAAAAATCTTAATGGTTTATTGATTTCATCTCAATTCTATAGATCCTCTTCGATAGAAGTTTATGGGAATGTGATTTTTGAAAATCACATTATTCTTCTTCTAGTTGAATTTAATGTTATTTTGGCTATAGACTATATTTAATTATACAAATCCAACATCAATTTCTGAGGAAGTGAAGTCACATTTGATATCCTAAACCAACCTATGATCATTTATATGTGTGATGATGAATATAAGCTTCCAATGGAAATTAAATCCATTGTATGGTTCATGATTCCTGTAAAAAGGTGGTATTTATCTCAAATGTATGAGGAGAAACTCAAAATTTATGATATTAATATTTTATGGGAGTATGTTGATGGATTTCCAAATGATTTTTCTAGTATTACTATAAATCATTAAGTTTTGTATTCAATAGAACTCATACTGGTGATACACCTATTTTAGAGACTCTATATATAAAGGAACTCATTGAGTTGTAAGAATTGAAGAAGTAACACCATTAGAATCTTGACAAGGGATTAATTTGGTCAAGTGTCTCACCATGGGGTCCATCTGTTTTTTTAATAAGAAAGATGCATCAATGAAACTCTGTATTGATTATCAGGAACATAAAAAAATCACAATAAATAATAACTATCCACTACCCCATATTAATGAATTGTTCGAACAATTATAGGGAGTTTAATATTTTTCTAAGATTGATCTTTGATATGGATACTATCAATCAAGGGTTATAAGTGAATACATACCCAGGAAAACTTTCCATATAAGGCATGGTCACTATTAATTTATAGTGATTCCATTTGGTCTTACTAATACCACTCCATCTTCATGGATTTAATGAATAGTGTATTTTGATATTGTGTTGATCTATTTAGGATAGTCTTTATAGATGATGTTATTATATATTCAAATAGTAATTAAGATCATAAATATCGATCGAGGATTCTACTAAAGACCCTAAGTAAAGAGAAACTATTTGAAAAATTTACTGAGTGTGAGTTTTTAATACATAAACTTTAATTTTGGGTCATATAATCTCAATAGGGAGTATATTGACGGATCCTTCAAAGAAGGAAGTTATGGAACATTGGCCCAAACCAACCAATGTGATTGAAAAATGTAATTTTCTTGGATTAGATGAATATTATCAACACTTTGGGAATAATTTCTCATGAATATATAATCCACCAAAAATTTTTACAAAAAAGGTGGTAATGTTCCTTTGGACCGATGGATGTGAAGAAAATTTCAAGGAACTAAAAATAGGGTTGGTCAGCACACCTGTACTCATACTACCTTGCAGGGGATGAGGGTTTATGATATACAATGATGCATAAAATAGGGGTATGGGATGTTTTATTAAGAAAAATGACATATTGATATCTTATGCCTCAAAAAAATTTAAGGGTCATGAGAAAAATTACCCAACTCATGTTTTGGGGTTAACAACATTAATCTTTTCACTAAATATATAAAGGCATTATATTCATAGAGAAATGTGTGACATTAATAATGATAATAAAATTTTAATGTATATTTTCACCCAGAAAGAGTTAAACATTAATTAGAGAATAAGGTAATAGTTTATTAATTATTACGACTTCTCAATACATTACCACCCTTGTAAAGTAGAAAAAGTTTCTAATTAATTATGTCAAAAATATAATTCTAGATTATATTTTAAGAGGATCACAAATGTTACAATATCTATGGATTTGAAAGGGATAGAACTTGAAATCATGAAGAAATGGGAGGAATCAAACCTTTCTAAAGTGATTGTTCTATCACCTACCCATGCTAAGATTAAAGAGGCGGAGAAGGAAGATGTATATCTATAAAAGAGGGTGAGAAATATTCATGAGTTCATCATTGATTATTATGGAATGATAAGGTTCAACTACCGAGTGTATGTCCCATAAATACCATACTTAATGAGGGATCTAATGGAAGAAGCTCTTAACTCATCATTCTATATTAATCCAATAAATTCAAAAATATATAGTGATATAATGAATAATTTATAGTGGGATAACATGAAGAGATATGCTACAGAGTATGCATCCCGATGCTTGGTATAAAAGCAAGTTAAGGATGAGAGATAGAAGTCCAAGGGGATGTTATAATCATTACCCATACCAGAATGGAAGTGGTAAAATATCATCATAGACTTCATCATTAGACAACCAATAACATCTAAATTCCATAATTCTATTTGTGTTTTATTCTATCTCCCTATAGATTCAGTATACTTCATTTCTATCAGACAAGATTTCTATCTTGACCAATTTTAGAGAATAAACATTAAAATGTAATAAGGTTTCATGGATTACGATATTCTATTGTATCTGATTAATATATGAGGATTATGGAGAAGTTCAGGAAATTCCTTTAGTAAAATTTGGATATAGATTTTCGTATTAATATTAACTATCATCCTTAGATAGATGTTCAGTCCAAGAGAAAAATTAAAACCCAGAGGATATTCTAAGATCATATTCTCTAGATTTAAAAGGTGATTAAAATCAACACCTTCTTTTCTATGAACTCTCTTATAAAAATATATTTGAATCAATAATTCAGATGGCTACTTATAGATCCCTCTATGGAATTTAGTTCTGAACACAAATTTATTGGGACAAAGTTAGATAAATAAATCTATTAGGACTAGAGATAATTGAGGAAATAGTAGAGAAGGTTAAAGCCACTTAGTATCATATCAAGGTTGGTAAGTGTCAATAAAAAAATTATGCAGATAATCACTGATGAGATCAATAATTAAATGTTTCTAAGAAGGTATTCCCAATAATATATCCATGGAAGAAGGTTATGAGATTCAGAAATAAGGGAAATTTGAACCATAATAAATTGTTGTCTTCAAGATTCCTGGTTATATAGGGACCATTGCTTATAATTTAGCACTTCCACTGAATCTCAATCAAGTTCATAATGTGTTTTATTTATCTATTAAGACGAATTACATACCCAATTTTTCACATGTATTGAACTAATAGGTTGTGCCACTGAAACATGATCTTTTCTATGAATAAATATTGATAGAAATCTTTGATCATAGAGAAAAAGTGTGATGAAACATAAATATCTACATGGTTAAAGTTCTCTGAAGGAATTTGAAATTCAAGGAAACTACATGGGAACCCAAGGATGTGATAAAGCAGAGGCATCTACATTTGTTTTGTATCAGAGTGATAAAATTTCAAGGAAAAAATCATTTGAGGGGGGTAAAATATAACACCCCAAGATTTTATATTTATTTCCTTTGAAATAAACATGAAGTATTTGATATTTTAATTTGAACGCAACCCTAAGTCTAAATGGGTCTGTAATATAGTACACCTTTATAACTTATCCATTGGATTGATGGGTATGAATATGATTAACCACATTAGGAAATATATATAGTAATATTTTCGTAAATTTAAATACATTGATTAATGCCTAAGAAATAATCATTAAAAATTTAATAAAATAATTTAATGATGAAAAGACTTATTTTTGCAAATAAATACAATTTCCTTCATTTTATGTATGTTTTTCTAAAAAAAGTATATTTATTACTTTTGAAAAATGATTTAAATTAAATATAATGATAATTTATATGAATAAATGAGAAATCATACATACATTAGTTATTTAATGGTTACACTATAAAAAAAGATCTATACCAACATAAATTTACTAGTAAATATTATATAATTTAGTAAAAATATACAATTCTAACAGATATTATGCTTTATTGGTTTTAATTATACATACAATTTTTTTACCAATAAATATATCTATTTACATTAACCATTTAATACCAACAAGTAAATATTTTGTTTTATCATTTTAATACCAATAAATATTTTACCAAAAAAAGTCTTTTTCTATTTATTATTATGAAAAAAAATATTCTACCCTTAAAAAATTATATTTAATAAATTAATAAATAACAATAATTTTTTTACAAAAACATGGTTATATGTTTATTAACTAGTTATAACCAATGCATCATTTATCAACTAAAATATATACATATACATAGAATTATAGTATATATAACATAAAATATTTTTTAAAATAAATATAAGATTAAATATAAATCAATAAATAAATCAATAAATATAAATATAAATAAATAAGTGATATAGTTTTTGAATATTATATATTATAAATTAGCCATCCAAGAAATGAAATTTTAATTGAATTTTATTTTTTTATAAATTATTTTTTTAGAATAAATAATCCATTATATAAAAAAAATTAATGAAAAAATTAAGAATCTATAAAAAATTAACTTTTTTTAAAAATATTATAAAAAATAATTACATTTTTTAATCACATGGGATGAATACATAAAAAACATAGAAATAAATATTATTTTAGATCAATAAAAATTATCCCAAAAATTTTAAAAAAATATTATTATTTTAAATCCTTAATACACCCATCCATTAGCCGCCATCATTACCTTACTGCATTTTCCATCCTTCTTACTAATCCCCTCATCAGATCCCTCTTCCTTTCTCATGTTCTCAATTTTCCTCTATAATATTATAATCCTAACCAAGTGCATCATTATTGCAGTGTTAGTCTAGTTCCACACTGACCTTCCAATTGACCCCTCACTGGAAATGAGGTTGAAGAAAAAATGGTTGTGGGAAATTTTATAAAATCTATTCCTATGCATGTCCTTATTCTTTTTTTCTCTAGCTTATTTTCCTCACCCAATTTTATTTTATGTAATTATTCATTTGAGAATGTTTTCTTAGATTCTAGAAATGATAAGCAGTACTGTTTCGAGTTTGGGTAGGCTTATCTATGAATTGTACATTCTTCAGTTGCAATTGATTTTTGAAGACAACATGTTTGACTACTCACTAAATATGTTTTAGTTTAGGTTTGAATTCTATTCATATTTTGATAGACTGACAATTGTGTTTCAAAATTTTCACAAAATAGTTTCATATTTAAAAACGTAAATGTTAGTAAAAATATATTTCCATTAGAATGAAAATCATATTTCTTCTGATCATTTTTGATTTTGAAATATCATTTACATTTTTTTGTGACCCAAAATGGAATTCCTAAATTCTCAAAAATTAAATTAAATGGATGTAAATTTTAATTGATTATATTTCCCTTATATTCTCATATTTAAATTAGTGTATAATTGATATTTGGGTTTAATATGTGTAATAAATTGTTAGGTTATTGTAAAAAAATCACAAAAACATCTTAACTTCATTCTGGCCACTTTTATTTTTTAAATATATGTTTTTCACTATTAGTTAGTGATAACATTAAAAACACCCTTAGGAATTTGTTTTAGGAAATAATTAATAACATAGTGGTGGGTCCTTATTTTACTTAATCCAATTTCATGAAAAATGAGTGAGATATGTTTTCAAAATTTATTTCAAATGAAAATATAATGAATTTTGATAATTATAATGCAATCAAAAAATTAATTACTACTCCCTAGAATAAAATTCTTGCAGTGTAATAATTAATTTTACCCGATAAAAATAATTTATAAAATACTCATTAAATAAAATGGTATTTTGAGACATTCTTTTGGATTTGAGACTAGGTTTAATTAAGAAATCCATTTTCTATTAGAAATTATTTAGTAATGTTTTATTAATATTATATTGGTTGTGATTTTAGCATTAGATGTACGTGTATGATGGGTTTGGGTTGGGCATATCAAGACATGTTAACTCAGGCATGGGTATTTTATAAAGTATATTTATGTGACTGTGTGTTAGATGAAATCATAGATAACAAAGTAGTGGAATGGTTTGTGTAATTAAAGATAGAGATATGTTATATTTATCCTTATTATTAGGCATACAAATCAAAGATTGATATAAAAAAACTCATTAAGATATTAGCTGATTATATTTTTATCTAATAGATAAATATATTTATGTAATTGTAAAAAAGTTTTCTAAAACATTAAAATAGTTTCTTATATAATTTTTTTAAAAGATTATGTATGTTTGAAATATTTGGTTAGGTAACCATATGTGTGGTGCAATCTAGAGTTATACATATATCAAGAGGTTAGAAAAACCCCTGATTTGAAATATAACCTCTCTATCATGTAATTAAATATCAAATAAATAAATGAAAAATCCATAAATAGATACAAGATAGAGTGTATTAATAAAATATAATAGTAGTAAGTTAGTTGTATTTAAATCCATAAATTATAAATTAGAAAATGTATCCAATAGGGATCATATAGATATATATCTCAATAAACATTACATAGTGGGTTGATCATATATATCATCATAGAAAACATATAATAAAATGAAAAGGAGATAATACCAAATCTTCATAAACATCTGCAACCCTTCACTATAACCTCACCATGTTTGTAGCACCCTTATTTTAAGGTACTCCATCTTTGTATGAATTTTCATTTATTCATGGAGTCTTGGTTTAAATTAAGTGGAAGTGTTATAAATGGGTATGATTTTTGGGAAATCCCACTGGATAAGTTCACATTGTGTAATTTTTAAATGATGGGAAGGTATCAGGTAAGGATGCTATGAATAAATTCCATAGCGTTAAAAAAATTAAAATCATGTTGAATATTTTTGTCATGTAATCTACACATGTCATGTAATTCGTGTTTTTGTAAAATAAAAACATAGGTTATGTGACTTTTGGCATAAGTGGTCTCGCCATGAATACACAACGTGAATGTGGTTTACATGTGATGTAAATCTCAGGCCCATAAAGTTTAGATATAGGCAGTGAATATTTCATTCTAAAAGGAATTTTATTCTCCCTCTAAACTACTAGGGTTCTTATAGGAGAATTATGACCTTTCTCGATGTTTGATATCTAGTGTCACTGAATATTTGTGCGGTTGGTTATGGAATAACAGGTTAGAGTTATATTCTTTGTTATCTTATTGGATCCCCTTGTACTGACTTGACTGGAACTTTATATTAGTGTTATTATACCTAGATCTATGGGTTCAAATTTTTGTTTAAGAGATCTTCCTAGATTTTGGTAATGGAATGGGAGGAAAATGTTTAATTTTCGAAATAATATTTGATCCTTTGCGCTAATTATATTGAGGAAGGTGGATTATCTCCCACTCTACTATTCTAGAACTTGTTGAATTGATATTTTCTAAATCATATTGAGGTTTTTTGGAAATATTTTATGGAATTGGTTGGAAAACCCTTGTTGATGTGATTTCAAAAGGGTGGATTTTGAAATATGGGATTTTGTTAAATTAATATTTTCTTGGGAATTTTGGCATAAAGGTGTGGTGTTTGTTAATGATTATATAGGTAGGATAATGTCTATAAGTACAACCATAAAATTATAATAAATTTGAATGTTTAATTTTCGGATGTTCCACTATCAAATAATTATAATCTGGGATGGATCATGGTCAGAAGTACCACATTCAAGTTAGTCACAAAGTGATGGATTAGTGATAGGATGACTCGCCACTAAAAAGTATGGGGAGGTCTATGGTTACATGAATTGTGTGTGTGTGTGGGTGTGAAATGTGATAGTTATACCAAAGGAAAAGAAATGGGTTTAAAGGTTTTATCTTGTTGTTTTATTGTATGAAATATTTTTATAGATTGACATGATTTTCTTATCTACTTCTCTAATGTTTATTTATAATATGATAACCTATTTTTGACCTTGTGGTGCGTGATGGGAAGTATTTGTGGAAATCCTACTGAGTGTTATACTCACACCCTTTTTGGGTACTTTTTTTGCATTTTCATATTTCATCTACCAAGATATTGGGGAGGTTCATGTTATAAACTTCTCTAGTGGTGATCCTTGACTTCATGGTTTGGTAATTGAAGTTGTATATTGGGAGTTTCTGTATCTTGGTCTGAGAGGGTTCCACTTTGGTGCCAATGTATTTCTACTTAGAGTCTTAACCACTCTCTTTATTTCATTTTCCATTGTAATCTGATGGTATTCTGTATTGGTATTGTATTGAGTTATGTGTTTTATTCTAATTCGTCATATAGTATTACTTGGATACTATTTATTTCTTTAAATGTTATGTGTTCTTCAGGGAAAATCATCCCCCAATGTCATATAATTACCTTGTAATCTATTTAAACTTTTTGGTGTCTTGGGATGTTACCTATGGCTAGTAGTACTTCACCTCTTCTCAAGAAAATATAGGGGGCGTTATAAATAGTATTTGTTTTTTCAATCTTAGGGTTATATTTGGTATTACATTTATCTGGTTTTTGAGTTGGGTTGGTAGAAAGGAGATAAGACAATTAGAACTTGAAATTTTTTGTATAAAAAGGCATAGATAACCTTTTTATAATGAACATAAAATTATTAGGGTGGGTTGGGTACAAATGTGTTACAACAAACTTCTATGAGTGTATTTATTACATTGTTGTGGGTTTAAACAATGACTATTTCAAGACATACGTTATGGTAAGACTTACCACTATGATTTCATTGTTCATATTCTATTCAAATGACTTTTGAAAAAATGAATAAAATAATTTATCTTTGAAATGATGGTTATATTAGTTATTGATTATAGTAGTGATAATTGTGTATGATGTTTTGGAATTTATTGAAGCATTTAGTTCCAGGAAAGAAATATTCTAAATGGTGTATTGTTCTACTTATAGAAAATTTCACCAGGAAGATGCTGTAGAAACTATTAGAAAGAGGATGCTAAAAATGTGATTGCACATGAACCATAGGTGAACCATCAACTTGTGCTGATTATTGTGAAATTATCTTAAGCCATTGAAAGAGAAGATCAAAATGATGAACTGAGGAAAGTGGATCATTTGGTACAGTTTCAAAATCAGAATCTACTAGTGTTTCAAGTGTATTCTGAACCTAAAAAAGAAGAAGTGTGGTTAAACCAAATAAATAGATTTTTTATTTTTTTGTTATACCGATAGAGCTAAAGATTATGTTGCTAGACTATATATTAGATGATATTGTATACTAATGGTGGGATTTATCTATTCAAGATAAAAGTAATCAGGAAATCATGTGGGAGGATTTTTAGGAATAGTTCAATAAATAATTCTATCTCTACACTTTCAAAATATTAAAGACCAAAAAGTTTATCATGTTAAAAAAATAAAAACACTCTATGATAGAATATACAGTAAATTTTATGAACTTGTTTTATTTTTCCCTGGAGGTAGATTCTAGTGAATCATTGAATACACACATCTTTGAGTCAAGATTAAAAATATATATTCAATCCAAGATAGACATTCTCTATATAATGGATTATTTCGATATGGTTAATAGGTCAATAGTGGATGAGAAATATATTTTTGGGAATTCTATGGGAGGTACTTTGATTATTCTCATGGGGACTTGTTTCAACTCTAGTGATGGAAACAAGAGAAGAAGAGAAGCCTATCCTCATAGAGGTAGCACAACCCAAACTCAGACTATAGAATTATTTAATTTTTCTCCAAGATCTGATATTAAACCAAGCTATTTCTAGTGTGGTTTAGTAATGGACATGAGGAAAGAATGTACTGTAACACCAATTAATTGCCACCATTGAGACAATAAAGGCCATATCAATAAGTATCATCATAAAAATCTAAGATCACCAAGTGGAACAGACTTTAAATACCCTTATCCTTTGTATGCCTAGATGGAACTGTCCCATTAGACTAGTTCACGTCTATAGACATAAATAAATCAGGATGCTTCCAGGGAAACTTTGGCAGTTCAGTCAAAACATCAATAGGGAAGCAAGAGTTATCCTTTAACATATAAGAAATAACTTTATGAATCATAGAAATATATTTTGAGTACAAAACCTTGTCCCTCTATGGTGTGAGGTACTATTATTCTAAATTCCACTCTTATGTATATATTTTTTGATACCAGTGCATCACATTATTTCATTAATTCTTCTATGGTTAAACAATTGGGATTACACATAGAAATAATACCTTAAGTCATCAATATCAAGAAACCTCATGGACAATGGGACTATATAGGGTTTAAATTCCCATAATGTTCCATTACTATTTACTCAGTACAATTTATTTGGGAGTTTACGATCTCAGATATGGACATATTTCATTTGATCTTTGGTATGGAATAGTTGGTAGGGTTTAAATCCAATATATACTTTTATGATCGACACATGAAATTTGAATCTCCTAATGGATATATGCATGTATTAAAAGGAATTTGGGATATAAATATATGTAGAGAAGGACCTCTAATAATAGTAGATTAAGAAATATTAGTCTAGTTAGTAGTAATAATCTTAGAAGACACTGATGAAATAGCGAATGCGACTCTTCCTATTATTATGGACTAGTGCACAAATGTTTTTCTAAATGATATATTTGGGTTACCACCCCAGTAGAAAATAGAATTTACTATCGAACTACTCTTGGGAACATGTACTCTTTCTTTATCATATTACAGAATGTCTTTGAAATATATATGATAGTTAAAGGATGCACATGAATATTTAGAAATGAGATTATTTTTCAGACCCAGTACATCGCCTTGGGAAGCACCACTTCTGTTCTTAAAGAAGGAATATGATACTCTCTGGTTATGTGTTGATTATCATAAATTGAATCAAGACATAATTAAGAATTGGTATCCCATTCCTCATATTTATAACCTATTTGACCAATTTAATGGATCAAATGGTTCTCTAAAATTAATCTACACTCTGAATATCATCAACTCATAATCATAAGAGAAGATATCCCAAAAACCACATTTCAGATTTACTATGGAAATTATGAATATGTCTTTATAACGTTTGGTTTAACAAACACACCAAAAACATTCATGGATTTAATGAATCATATCTTCTATATATACCTTGATTATTTTATCATGGTGTTTGTTGATGATATTATATTTTATTCTCAAAGAAAGAATGACCATAGAGAGCACTTTGAAATTAAACCAAGTATGTTGTGAGAAAATCATTTGATGTTATATTTTATAAGTGTGACTCTTAGATATAATAAGTTCATTTCTTTAGGAAATTCATTTCTAAAGCAGGAATATCCATTGACCCAAGAAAGATAGAAACAGTAATCTCTTGGAAGATACTAAATAACATTTTTTAGGTATACAGTTTCCTATGGTTAGTAGGTTACTATTACCACTTTTTTAGGATTTTTATAGGATTTCCTCTCCTATGAATATTATAAAAAGGAAATGTGTTCCATTCATATGGAATGGTGAATCTCAAAAATGATTTTTGGAACGTAGGACTCATCTCACCTCGTAACTCATCTTAATCATTCCATAACCTGGTAACAATTATTTAGTCTATTATGATGCGTATGGATTCAGTCTTGGTTGTGTTATTTTGTAGGGATACCATGTTATAGCCTACTGTTTGAGGAAATTTTGTGTGCATAAGAATAATTATCCTATACATGACCTAGAATTAACTGTAGGGGTCCATGCCTTAAAAATATGGAGGCATTACATATTTTGAGAAAATTTCATAGTTTTTACTGACCATAAGAGTCTGAAATACATATTTTCTCATCAATAATTTAAATTGATGAAATTTATATGCATGGAAGACTTCATGATGCTCGATTTTGACTTAACATTCACACCTGGTAATGGTAATTTTGTCGCATATTCATTGAGTCAGAAATTTTATAGCAAAGTGTTCAGAGAAGCTCATGACTTGTGGTAGTTGATGAGCATGACTGTTGATATTCATTTATATTGTACTAAAAATGGTTAATAAATAGTTTTATTTGTATTAAGTCATGATCTAGACTTGGTAAATTTATTAAAAGAATACCAAACATCAGATTATAATTGTATCACTATCAGGTCAAACCTAAATGGTTTGGAGACTCTAGATATTTGGATAATGGATGAGAAATACTTCTTATATTTTAAAAAATAGACCATAGTTCCTTAGTCTTGTAAAGAAAAAATTCTTTTAGTGTATCTCCATTCGAAATGGTCTAATCATCCTGGTGTTCATAAAATTTATAAGGCAATGAAAGAACATTTCTGGTGTTTAGGAATGAAACATGGGATCACAAAGTATGTGATGAAATTATTAACTTTCAAATAGGAAAAGGTAGATAATCAAAGGCCTGCTAGTATGATGTAGTCTATTTCTATAACTGTATGGTAGTGGGAATATATTGTGATGATTTTTTTTCATAGGCCGATTGAGAACGTCAAACAAACATGATACTATATGGGTAGTAGTGGATCAACTTACTATGTCAGTATAATTTGTCCTTATCAAATAATCCAACATAGTAGAGGACTTGAAAATCTTATATATCCATGAAGTGGTCAGGTTATGTAGAGTTCTATCTATGATTGTATCTAATAGAGACCCTCGATTCACGAATTGTTTTTGGAAATCAATACCATTGTTACTTGGAAGTAAATTGACTTTGAGCATAACATATCACCCAAAGGCCGATGGATAGTCATCACTCACTATTTGGAAATTGTAAGATATGATTATATAATGTATTATGGACTTTGGTGGTTCATGGGAGGATTATATTCCTTTGGTTGAATTCTCTTATAATAACAATTATCAGGAAACAATTCAGATGCCACCGTTTGAGGCTTTATATAGCCATCCTTATTGTTCACCTTTATGTTGGGGGGGAATATGAGATCTATATTTGACTAGATAGAGTTTTGGGCACGAGACTACAATGAAAATATAGATGATTCAGAAATGGATGGAAACACAACAAATAAGAAAAAATTCATATGAAGATAATCACTATCTACCTTTAACTTTTAATGTTAGTAGCTATGATTTCTTGAAAGTTCCTATGAGACTTAGTCATCAAAATTTGGGGAATAAGGGAAGTTATCACCCTGGTATGTGGTACCGTTCGAGGTTATAGAATGAAATATAATTATTACATAATGGTTAACATTATTTCTAAGATTCAATTTTGTTCATAATGTCTTAAATGTTTTTAAAAAAGTGATCAACTAGGATCATGTTACTCTTGGTCCAAATGAAAACATTACCCACAAACTGGTATGGGTTCTGGATAGGTAGAAAAACACTCTTGGAGGTCAATATTTGTTCATTGGTACGAGTGATATGGTAGAAAGGATAAGTTGAAGAGGAAACATGGGAATATGAAATGTTTATATGGGATAAATGGCATGATTTATTCCAGCATCCTTATGAAAAAAGTCCAATGGTGGGGAGAATATATCATCCATCAGTTTGAATTATTCCATTATTGGATGCATTTTATTATATTCTTAAAGTATTGTTTTAAATAAAAAGGAAGTGTTATGAATGGGTATGGTTGCTAGAAAATACAACATGATAAGTTCACGATGTGTAATTTTTACCTGATGTGAAGTTACCAGGGACAGATACCATGAATAAACTTCATAGCATTAAAACCATTCACATTAAGAAATATATTCACATCATGCAATTTTCACACATTTTGTAATCGATATTTTTAGAAAATAAAAAACAAGGTGACTCTAACTTCAATGTAAGTGGTATCTTAATAAATACATGATGTGAATGTGTTTTACATATTGTGTACATCTTAAGAACTATGATTTTAGATACAACCAATATGTATTTCATTCTAATAAGCCCATTTTATACTCCTATTTACTCCAATTGTACATATAGGAAATGTTTTTTGAATTTTCATGTCCATCCTCTTGTGACATTGAATATTTGAGTGGTTGGTTGGGGAATCAATGTTTAGACTTTTCTTCTTTATATTAATGTTTGATATCTTGTTTTGACATGAATAGAACCACATATCAATGTTTTTATACCATGATCTATGGGTTAATATTTATGTTGATGAGATATTCCTGGAATTTGGTAAAGGAATAGAGGAAAATGTTTAATTCATGGAATCATATTGGATCTTTTTCACTAATCATATCGAGGTAGGTGGTTTCTCTCCCACTATAACATTGTATGAATTTTTTACTTGATCTTTTCTAAATCATATTAAAGTTGTGATGGAAATATTTTATGGAATTGATTGGAAAACCTATGTTGATGAGATTTCAAAAGGGTGGGTTTTGAAAGATGGGGTTTTTGTTAAATTAACATTTTCTAAAAAATTGTTTTATAAAGGCATGGTGTGTTTTCATGTTTATGTCGGATGGGTAAAGGTCAAAAGTACCACCATCAAATAATAATAAATTGGTATGGGTAATGGTCAGGAATACCACTATCAAATAATGATAATTTGAGACAGATCATGGTATGAAGTACCACCTTCAAGATTATAACCAAGTGATAAATTGGTGATACGATGATACAAAACTCATGAGTATAGGGAGTTACATGATGGCATGAATTGTGTGTCTGTGTGTGGGTGTGAAATGTGATGGATATACCAAAAAAAAATATTCTTAAGGATTTCATCTTGATGTTTTATTACAAGAAATATATTTATATCTTAACATTATTTTCTTATCTTCTTCTCTCATATTTATTTAAAATGTAGTAACCTATTATTATCCTAGTTGAATGTAATGGGAAGTACTTGGAGAAATCCTATTGTGTATTATACTCACCCCTTCATAGTCACTTTTGTGCATTTTAAGAGGTCATCTACCAAGATATAGGGAAGGCCCATGTTTCACACATTCTATAGTGGTGGTCCCTGAATTCATGGTTTGGTTACTAAAGTTGGAACTTGGTAGTGTTTGAATCATGGTCTGGGATGATTTCACTTTGATGTTGATGTGTTTATTCTTAGAGTATTATCCTTTCACTTTATTTCCCATTCTGATGTACTCTGATGTTATTCTGTATTGGTATTGTATTGTTTTATGATGTTTATTTTCATGGATAATTTATTCCATCTTGGATATTGTTTATTTACTTATAGGTTGTATTTTATTTAGGGTAAATCATCTCCCAATGTTCTCTAATACGATTGGGATTTATTTCTAGCATTTAGTTTTATAGGGATTTCGTCTAAGGATAGTAGTACATTACCTCTTCTCAATCCAATGAGGAGGGTAGGGTTGTTTTAATCTTCATCTTTCCCACTCACCAATACTAGGGAACGTTTATGTACTTACATTTTGGCCTAAATTGTTAATACACCGATCAATGTGAATGCGTAGTGTGGGAATTTAATATTTAATAGGACCCCACCAATGGTGTCACTAATGATAACCATATATTTGTTCATAAATTTACTGAATAAAATAGAAAATGTAAACAATCACATGCATACCCCATTCAAACTATTTTGTAATAAATAAATCACCATAATAATTACCCCATATAATGGCTAGTACTAATGATGAATTTGAATGTTTCATGTAAGTGGTGAGTCAAATTATATAAAAAATATACACCTATGATATATGTTTATAGTGCACAACATTACTTATGTTTATTACACTATTATCAAATTAACTATCATAATATCAAGATATCTATTTTGGGATCCACACAATAGTACTTTTCTAACCATCACTAAATAAGAAATGTCCTATCTACATTTCATCATTACTTGAAACTTATCAATCATAGACCAAAAAATTTATAATCATTTAAAAAATCACATGATATATAAAATATTGTATTAACTATTAAAAAAACTATAATACCTATATTACATTCCAAAATTGAAATATTTATAGAAATCATAAATATCAATTAATGTATCTAATTATTGTTTTAGATAAAATTTGAATGAATATAAAGTTTTACATTTATTATTGTGTCCTTGGGTCTTTTTAGATAAATTGGAGACATGGATGTTAGTGAGTTTATTATTTATATTACTTAAATTTAGTAAGAAAAAGTTTATTTTAATTTCACCACCTTACTGATTTATTAGGAAAAATGATTAAAATTATTAAGATATATTAATGATTAAAATATATAATGTGGTTACACTATTTTTTTTTCTAGTGAAAATCTTATTGTCTATAGTGATTGTGTTTGGGATTCGGTATGGCACACAATAACATTTTATTATTATCATGGGATATTAGTGGAATTTATAGTATCATAAACTATTAATTTTTTCCTGATATTTTATCCTTTGGTATGTGTATAATATATATAAAATAATGCTTTCTATCTTAAACTATTAGTGGTTGTCTATGAAAAGGGGCTTTGAGATAACATGACTTGTATTTTCACTGTTATGATATCTCCTATGAAGGACACCCCTCCTCCCCCATAGAACAAGAAACATGGGAAGGGAGTAAACAAAACTATATTAAAAACAAACAACTATATGAATCATCTTATAATATCGAGAATATTCATATGATCTAGATGTGGTAGAGGAAATATTTGAATAAGGATCTATCTTTCTTTATAAAAGGTCTATATTTTATGAATATCAATAGATATCAAAAGTGTTTTAACCTAGAATGGGTGTATATTTGGTTAGATATTAAGTACCCACTATAAAATATGCTCAATTTATTCATCTGTGTTGTTTTTAATATGGATATTATCCTTAGTGAATGCATTATAGTGCACAATGACTCCACTATCTCAAGGAAGCTCCATCACTAGGATGATCCATTTATCATCTCTAACTAAAAGGATAATAATGGAGACATGGATGGCTAGAGGATACCAGATGGCCAAATTTTCTTCATAGACAACTCATTTATTCTGTTTTTTGTTCATATGGAAGATCTCGATATAAATTCTTTGGTAGGTTATTGATATAAATATGCACAAGGTAAATAGATAAATTAAACAGGTTTGGTTGTAATGAGTTTATAAAATTTTATAAGGTACTTATATTTGATGATATTTAATGGTTTTTAAATAATTTATTATATATTTATCTATAATGATGATAATCTATCCATAAAAATTGATCCCTTTTTATTCATAATTCATGGAAATTATCTTTTAACTCATTTATTTTGATTTTATTTTTTCAATTTATATATGAGTATAATAATTTTTATAATAAGATGGTAATATTATATAGATATATTGTTAATGTTAATGATTCAAAATTTTTATACCAAAAAGTTTTTAAAATAATAATTTTAAGAATTCGGAACTTTATATATTGAGTGGCCCTTCATGATCTCACTCAAGGATAAAATATTCTCTATGGACCAGTATGAAGCATATTGGAGCCAATTTGGTTACAAGGAATGCACACTCTTTCTTTCTTTTATGAATGTTTGTTAGACTAACTTTTTTGTTTTATTTAGTAATTTTTTTTTGGTTTAAATGCATTATATTTTTTAATTGTACTCATGTGTGTTTTATGTGGTGTAGAAATTAAAGAGAAATCCCTTTAATAGTATACCTTAGACTCCACTTGTCAAAAAATTATTATTTTTTAGGGTTTCACCTCAATGATCTTTGACAAAAATATTCAAGTAATTCATTGGTTGGTTTTCATTAATTTCTTCTCTATCTATAAATAAAATTTATTATCAAATTATGGTTATAAAACCGGGAATGAAAATGGATTTTTAAATATATTTTTTTTCAAATTACGATTTAAAAACTGGTTGGGCCTTATTTAATAATGATAAAACTAGTTAGTTTATTATCAATATATCTTCAAATTTAACATAGTTTAGAACCAATTCTAAACTAGTTGGTCTATTTTCAAATTGGTTTTAGTTTAAAAATGTTATATTTTCAAACTAGTTTTTTTTCATATTTTTTATTCCAATGTATACTGCTATTACATACAAATAAGGATTAGTCACTCTTCTACAATTACACACATAGACTCCTAGTACTATTACACACCTAGGATATAATTTGATTAGTCTAATACAATATGTGTGTGACCTTGATCCTGCTATATAGAATATAATATACTTTCATATTCATATTATTCTTATTTACAGTTCCCCTAGGGCCTAGCCTAGTGGAAAAAGTCCTTATGGGATGTTCTGGAGGTCTTAGGTTTGAGTCTCCCCAACTTCCTACATGTGCGTGTTTGTGTGTTTCTCTGTAGGTTTGTAATCCCCTTACATAACCATTTATAATATATTTTTCTTGTTTATAGTGTGATATTAGTGATGAATTGATTTTATTCACAAGTGAATGAAAGGGGACCGGATTACATAAGTAGGGATGATCAGCTGCTTCTATCCACATGCATCTAAAATTGGGGATGACCTACTTCAACCTGCCAATGTGAGCCTACCATAGGTGATAAAAAATATTTTAACAATATCATGACTAATTTGATTAACTACATGGACGAAGCTCACTACTAGTGTGAACTGTGGAAGTGAAAGACGATGAGTGAGACATACAAAATGCAGATGAAGATTACTGGAATTTCATATAAAGTCACTTTGATGTTTAAACATCTTTGATGGAGATTCATACTTTTTCTTAGATTTTGAACATGTTTTTAAATTAAGTTTGAACATGTTTTTTCTATAAAACCCTTAGTTTTTTGGAGTTCCATATTATCTTATTTTATAATTATTATAATATAATTATTATATTATATATAATCGTATTAATATAAATTTTTTGAAAAAATTATTAGAATACCCACACATAATATTTTATTTAAAATATAATTTACAAATTGATATTAATTATTGGTATTTCTTATGAAAGTTTATAAAAATTTTATCAAAAGAGAATTATATTTCTATACATTTTGACCAAAATATATATTATCTTTTGGTATTATTATAATATCAATGTAACTATTTTATATGTCATAATACCATTTAGCTACAGAGTTTTTTCCAACAATTTGGTGATATAGACATTTCCATTTGTAAACAACTTTACCAATAGATAATGTATCTTTACCAACATATATTCCCATTTTGAAAAAAGTTAAATATTTTTTTTAGTGTTATAAATGAATATTAAATCATTTAAAGGTAAAGAGTTATTGTTTTGATTTGTTTTCATATTCACAATGTGTTTTTATCATAATAAATTAAATAAATAGTTATAGATTAATTTATTTAATTAAATTTAAATATTATAAATTAAATAAAATATTATAACATTAATTTTATAGTTTTAAGGAGGAAATTAATGAAAGTTAATTCATTTTTATTATTACAAATTTATTTTTCTAAAAATGGGTTTCATTGCGTTTAGAGAGTTATTTTATAAATAATTCTTGAAACTTATATAAAATTAATTTTATAAAATGTATTTCATATTTAAAATTTTAATTTCCAAATTTGGAAAGGATTCCACTTTCATTTTTGGTCTTAATGAATATTAAAAATAGTAAAATTTTGTTACTATAATTAAGGTTAAAACATGTTTACTAAAAGTGGGGATGGGGGGTTGAACCAAGAGATAGTGGTAATATTGTCACTTAAACATGTATAATTATTATTTTATATAGAAATATGGAAAATATATTTTCTTAAATTAGAATAATTTTCCATTTTGAAGAATTATACTTTAGAGAGACAATAAATACAGTTAAATAATTTAAGTAATTCTAAGTATGTCCTCTGTCTCACTTATAAAAAGGCTCCTCCTCTCCACCCTTATTCACAAAGTTTGAGCCTCTTATATCATACAATACCATCCAAAATACTTTCCTAATATCCCTAATACCATCCCAAAAGTCTTGTTTTGATTATAATACTATCCTTTCAAGGATTAAGGTGTATGCTAAAGGAGGTTTCTCAACAAAGGTGCACAACTCTTAACTGAGTACCTTCAATTTTAATTCTTATTATTCCTTATCAAAACTAGTTTTATCCATAATTGGATGATTAATATAGTATTATAAATTTATTTATATTTTAATAATAATAATAATATTATTATTATTTATCCTTTTTAAACCTCTTTCTCATCAAATGGGAAATGAAAGTATCGTTCATGAGAACATGTGGACCACCGCCTCCATATAGTGTTGTGATTCATTTTCTATCACAAACATACATTGTTTTTTATAATAATATATTTAAAAAATATATATTATACTTATGAATTAATTATCATTTTGAATTATAAAATATTATTCATCTTTCTTTCCTTATTTTTGTTAGAAAATAAAAATACCGTTCAAGAGTATGTATGGACTACCATATTTATGAACAGTGTAATTCACTTTTTATCTATACCTTTTACAGATTACTCTAAATATGTATATAATTATTATATATGATATTTATATAATTATTAATATTATCTAGATGATGGTACCACGATAAAATTATAAGGAAAAAAATTATTGAATCGAAAATTTCATGAAAAATGAAATGATTATCACCCAGATTAACGATTTTAATAATTATTTTTTAATGATTGAGTGATAAAATGTTATAAGTAAAAAAATTTATTTTATAATAAGTTTGAATATGATTTTTTGATTTAATTATAATAACTTTAAACTTATTAAATAGTATGTTAGAGTCCTTAAGAAGCAATTCACACTTGAGGTAATGGTTTTATGTTACAATTTCACTGTTTACTAGGATTATTTAACTTTAAATTTTTTTATAATGAATTAATATGATATATCGCTCAAAAATATTTTGAATATTCTTCTCCTATATTTACTTCTATAAATAACTAGCTTTCATTTAACATTATTTTCATTTTGCACTAAATTTTTTGAAATAATGTTTTTAAGGAAAACCAAATTTGTTTTCTTTTTAGTTAGAAATATTTTATTCCATACCCATATTTTATTTAAAAAAAATTTATGAATGTTTTTAATATTATTCTATGACTTTTTAAATTAATTATTAAACATATTTAATTTCAATGAATGTTTTTAAAAGGAAACTTCTTTTTATTTTCCAAAAGAGAAATGTTTTTCCAAAGGTGTGAACAAAATCCTTGTTTTAACATACACGACATGAATGAATTTCACTACCATCGTGACTAATATTTTATTTGAAGATTACATTAAAAGTTTCCACAGTTATTTTCAAATAAAGTTTTTCCTCTTGAAATTATTTATAGTTTAAATAATTTTTTTCAAAATAAAAATGGTATTTTATGCATGAAATTTTCAAGAGATATTTTAGATTAATTTTTAATCTATGATACCATCCTTTTATGTTACTTATTCTTTAATTGGGATATGATCTGTGAAACCCTCCTTATTATTTATCTATATGGTTTAAGGTTATTATGATGAAATATCAATGAATTCCATTTTCTTTTCCTCAAGTTAATTTATCATGAAATGATAAACGTTTTAACAATCTTATGAATCACATATGAATGGATTTTTATTATGTGATGTGTGGGTCTATAATAGGCATCCATTTCAGTAGGTAATGATTTATATTTTATGAGTTCATCTGGTACATAGGAGGTCATCCCAAACCCACCATAGTGTACATTGGGGGTTATCCCAAGCCCAACAATGGTACATGAGAGGTTATCCCAAGAATGAATCCAGTATATGGGTGTTTAAACCAAGCCCAAGAAGGGTACAAATAATTGTATCCAAATCCTAATTCATGTATACGGGGGTTATCACAATACTAACATGTGACTAATTTCTTGGTGGGTAGTATTAATATAATAATTCTATAATTATGACTATTCCAGACTTTGTGCAACACTTTTATAACATCATCTTATGCCAATGTTATGCTCCCATGACTCATTTTCATTAATTATCTTATGATACAAGTATTATGAACTACCAAGACTTGTGTGACAACTCATGATTATGATCTATGAATTCTTATGTATGATTTTTAAATTTTAAGATCATGTTCTCATACCCATATTATCATGTTATTCTTATATGATTATTTATATCTCACATGGTTACCCTTACCGAGCATTTTATGTCACCCTTAATTAGGTTTTATTTACCCCGAGATATGAAGAAAGCTTTTAAGTATGATATATGTATATATATATATATAAGAAGGGTTATAGTTTTGAAGAACTAAGTGAGAGATGATTTAGAGATATTTTATGTACTATTTGTTTATATATCCATGTTTCCAAAGTCACCAAACCTTTATAGTTAGGGTGTGGATCATAATGAAATGTAATGAATATTCATATAATAAGATCTAATATATTTGTATGAAATGGTTGGGCCAACTCACAAGTTATTAATCATAACTCAAGATAGTTGGGTGATCATAACCACAATATTTTCAACTCCAACTTCTATCCCACGTGGTTTCTCAATATGGAAATAATTTTATTTTCCATAACATCCATCATAAACTTGGTTCATCATAGATCCATCTAATTCTAAAACTAAAAGGGTAACTCATGAGTGATTAATAATAAAATCATATAGTAATTATCATAAATAACCTCAAGAAAATTTAATCTCAAGATGTATCACTTTCTATAACTATCATGTTAGTCTATAATTAATTTTGTTTAACCTAGAACAATATTAGTTCAACATAAGTTTATTTAGGTTGGGTTATCTCATCCTTCTTTACCTATTCTGACATAGTATTTATGAAATAAATTATTCATAATGGGTTATAAAGAGAATGTGAATTTACCAAATTGTATCCCTAAATATTATTTAGCTAGGTGCTCCATATTAGGCACACTCATCATGCACTAGAGTGAATATTGATTTGATGCTCAACATGAATTTTTCTGTATGATTTTCCATAAGTGCATCTATCCCAAAACCACATCTTTTTTCCAATATCCAGAAATGGATGTAATTTCTTGTAGAACCACACAATATATACTTTAACATAACTTCAATATATTATCCCATACATAGAAATATCCCTTAAACTTATACCTAAGGTTTCCACTAATTTCCTCTAATCCCAATCCCTAATATAACCAGACTGATCCTCAAAAATAAAAAAACCATCATTTGATACCAACTATAGAGTCCCAAGATAATCATATCTTTATTCTATATTATTACTAAAAGATAAACATTACATATCAAAAAAAAATCACACATCTCAAATAACCTTTTTATTTAGTTTCTTTGATGACCTGTTATATATAAAACATATTTTACAAAAATCATGAACACTTCACCATAATTAAACCATTCTAGATACCTTATAGATTTCTTATAAGATATACTCATACATATTTATAACATAGGTAAGGGAAACATAATAAATGGGTTTACAGAAATGATCAGTAAGATAAAAAAATTTCAACATATCATCAAGGGTTAGATCATAAGAATATGAGATAAAATGATTAGATAGAAATTTCATATTAAAAAATATATAGGAAAATAAGAGTTTTCCATAAATCATGAAATAAGGACACGTAATCTAAAATGAACAAACATGTAACATGAAATAATTGTGTGATATATGTATAGAAACCTGGTATAATTAAATTCTCTCAAAAGTTTAATTAGTAATAAATATTTAGTAACAACATAAAACATGACATTTTAAATATAAGTCAAGGCTCACTGTTAAGAATATCATGGAGGATAAAGTACCATGGTGGATTGGGTTCACTCTCCATTCCCATAGACAAAGTGGAAATAGTTTCATAGTATATTGGGTTTACTACCCATTCCCATTCATATTATCTCATGAGATGTAAAGCTTTACCCAATGCATTGGAGGGATATATAATTCTGATCCCACCCATCACATAATATAGTTTTCTTAGGCTAACTACTCATACACTATACCAAGTATCAAATGAGATAAAACCATTATCTAATGCATTGTAAGGGTATATAATTTTATGAACACTCTGCACATAATGAAAATAATAATATGTACATTCATACATGTTCTACATGAGAACAAGAAACCATGCATAAAGCATAAACATGATAAACAAAAAAAATAATGAAGTGGGTTTCATTGTCCTGTCCGAAATCACATCCAAAAACTATATCATAAGGATTTAGAGGAGAAGAAATATTCAAATACTTTTTGGTGTTCTTATTATAATAAAGATACAATGTTCATGAACATTGAGTTCCAAAGTAGGAAATCACATGAGAAGGTTTAAGGATAAGTAAGAATAGAAACAAACTGTATAGGTGATTCTTTTTGAAATTATGAAAGGATAATTTAATGAAGGAAAAATATATTATTTTACATTAAGAAAAAATTGAACAAGGAGGTTTACCCATAAAATTATGAGTGTTTTAAAAATCTATTCATGGTGAATAACATTTTATAGAGGTGATACTTTTCATGAAATAAGAAATCCAAAATCTTCCTTAAATTGGGTTTACATAAAAGTGGGAAATTCAAAGGGAACTTCGAACAAATATTTTCCCCAAAACAAGGTTAAAATAAAAAATGATATATATATATATATATATATAATAAGGAGGTATAAAAACATGGATGAAATATATGATAAGAGTATTGAAGAAATGGGAGAAAAATAAGGATAACTCATAACCAAAAAATAATGAGGGTGGTTTTATAAGATCACTTTTTTATGGTTTAAATCTCCTTTCTTGAAATACCACATCATAAAAAGGATAATAAAATATAATTATGAAAAAATGGTAAGCTAAATATGAAGGTCAATTGAGATAAAACATAATTAGGTTTCTAATTAAAAAATTTAACATTATAAGGAATAGACGAAGAGAAACCATCATTAAAGAGGGTTCAAATTATTCTGAACAATGATATACTTTATGAGAAGTAAAATCATTAATATAAGAGTTTTTATTTAAAAATTAAATTTCCCCCAAAGTGGATGATAAAGTTTAATATAAATTCTTAGCGTGGAAGAAACTAACCATAGAAGTAAGATGTTCAAGATGAGATATTATAATCAAAATAAAGGGGTTTTGAGTTGAACCAAAACCCTTACAAGGTCACAGTATTTTGAACAAAACAATCATGGAAGGTAGAAATTGGTATGGGATTGTAAATAAAATTTTTCATTAAATTTATGAAAAAATAAATCCATTAACAATACATACACAACAAAAAGAAGGAACCACTAAAAAATAGCAGGTATTAGTGGAGGTTTTTTTCTTCTTGAAGCTGTTTAAATTTCCACTCATTTTTTAAGTGGTAGTTACTTATAACACTATGTATTTCATGGTTGGAATTCATTTAGATGTGTTTTTTTATTTCAGTGATAGTTTCTATATGTGTCACTTTTGGTGCATTTAGTGGTGGTTTCACCAATATTTATATTTTTTAAAAAAAAATAAACACAAAAAAGATAAAATAAACCTAACATATACTTATATAGTTAGTAGTGATTATGTTTAGTGGTGGTTAATAGAAAAATCTACTAAAACGAAATTTTAGTTATTTATTTATAAGTGGTTTATAAAAATAGCCACTAAAAATTCATTTTAAATTTTATTTTTTTATAATATTTTATAACTAACTATAAATATAAAAACTATGATCTTTAATAAACTAAAACATAAATACATGATAAAACAATATTACATAAACCATAAATCTATAATCATATATACATCCATCTATAGTCCCCATAATCTCAATCACCATAAACTCAATCAACTAATAAACTCAGTTAACCCATACCTATGTCTTTAATATATTCATATAAAATATTTCAACCAAAAACCCATGCTCAATATACTCTGACCCCACAACATTTTCTGCATCCATTAACCTCCACATCATTTAATCAACTAGAATTAACCACATCATCTAATCAATTAGAACCAAAAAAATACATAAATGAAAACTAAACATAATAAATCCAAATTATAGTACAATAATTGATAAAATTTATACATAACGTAGAAACTAAGAACCACCATGACTTCCTTTTGAAGAATTTTATGGATAAAAATGGTTAAAATACTGTCTACTTCCAATATATGCCACTCATAATAAAAAAAATCAAGAAAAGAAATGTGAAAGAGAAAAGGCACATAATATATTCAAAATGTTGTAAATAAATTTTTTTATGTTGTTAATAAAAAAATATATTTTAATATAAAACTGATAATATATCATAAAAAACATTGGAAACATAAACTTACCTATCTAAAAATTATTCAACACTTGAAACTGAAAAGGGATTAGTATATAACATTCTAATTAATTTTTTAATTGATGTGTGCTGCGCTTGAAATTTACTTAATAAATAAATTTTAAATAAATTGATATGAAAACATGTAATATAATTCTAAAATTACTCAATAGTGATTTTCCATTATTTTTCATTAACCTGAGGTCATTTTCTATGATTTTGAACATTAAATGCATGTTTTAGTGTTTTAAAACACAAAAATGTGTTTATGAAAATCTCAAAAAAAAATCTAAATGATGTCTAGTCAGTTCATACTTTTCAAAAATAAATAAAAAGTCACTATCCTCTAATTTTATGGAAATATGACATCATTTACATGGTTTTGACCCCCCCCGACACATGTTTTAAAGGTTTTAACACCTTTAAAAACTATTTACCAAGTCATTCCTATAACACCACACATTGGATTGATGTTTTTTCTATGAGTACACATAAAAAATACCTCAATGGTGTATTTACCAAGATTTCACATTAATCTAAGGTTATTTTCTATGTTTTTACCATTACACGCCCTTTTTAGTGTTTTAAAACTCTAAAAATGCGTTTACAATCATCCTTGAAAAACCATAACTTGGAATGATGTTCCATTTGTTCTCACATTTCTAAAATAATTATATGGTTTCTTTCCTATATTTTCATTTAAATATGATGTAATTCTCCTAGGTTTGACCCCGACACACATTTTTAAAAACATTATAGCCTTTAAAAACTTTCTACCAAGTCATTCCAGCCACATCGCTTGTCAAATTGACATGTTGTCTATGTGTACACATCAAAAATAACTAAAAAGTGGGTTTCATTGATTTTATGTCAATATAAGGTCATTTTATTTGTTTTTTACTGTTACACACACATTTTAGTGTTTTAAAACACTAATAACATGTTTATGGTCATCCTAAGAAAACCATTACAAGGAATGATGTGCCTTTAGTTAATACATTTCAAAAATCAATCTATAATCCTTTTCCTATGATTTCATGGAAATTTAATTTTTTTTCCTAGATTTGAATCCCCGAAACACATTTTTAAAAGGATTTAGTAACACTCAAAACTATTTAACAGGTCATTTAGACATATCATCATGTCGGATTGACATGTTTTCAGCATGTAAAACATAAAAAATAACCCAAAGGTGGTTGTCCCTTGATTTACTATTAATATGGGGTCATTGGATAAGATTTTGATCGGTATAAGAAAATATTTACAAGAATACCACGAAAACTATAACTTAAAATGACATGCCTCTGGTTCTTTCATTTCAAAAATTAATCTACGACCATTTTACTCTGATTTCATGACAATATGACATAATTTTCATGGTTTTAACCCCATGACACAGGTTTTTAAAGGCATTGATACCTTTAAAAACTATTTACCAAGTCATTCTGAAAACACCGCATGTCATATTTAAAATTTGTCTATCCGTAAACATAAAAAAAACTCAAAGGTGGGTTTTCCATGATTTCAAATCAATATGAGTTCCTTTTCTATGCTTCTGACTGTTACACAGATATTTGAGGACTTAAAAATAGTAAAAATGTAATTACAGAAATTCCGGGTAGACTGTACCTTGGAATGACATGTTATCAGTTCCTATATTTCAAAAAAAATCTATGGTCATTTTTCTATGATTTCTTGGAAATCTACTTTTCCCCCAGTTTTGACCCCCTAAAACACGTTTTAAAAGGATTTAGTGCATTTAAAAACAATTTACCGAGTAATTATAACAACACCGCACATCATATTGACGTGTTTTCTACATGTAAACAAAACAATTACTGAAAGGTTTTTATATGATTATTTCACTTAAATATGAGGTTGTTTTTCCATTTTTCTAACCATTACATGCACATTTTAGTGTTTTAAAACACTAGAAATATATTTACGGGAATCCCATAAAAAACATAACTTGTAATTATGTTCTATAAGTTTCTACATTTATAAAATAAATCTATGGTTATTTTATTTGATTTCATAGAAATTGTAACGCCCCGACCCTAGTTACCGAGAGTCGGTGCATTATTACATAACATTGGCATGATCATGAGAAAGATCAAGTCTCGAAAGACAGATTAGTTTAGTAGCCTTGGAATAACTAGATACATCCATAAATTTTTACATTACATCATAAAAAAAACATCTTGTCTTCATATCCCCTCATACTATCCCTGCAGGTCATTCTTAAATTACTTCTTCATAATTCTGGAAAAAAAAATAAAACATTGAAATGGGTGAGCTCGGATGCTCAGTAAGGATAACATTATAGCAGAAGCTTTCATAAATAAGCATAAACACTTAAGGCAATTTATAACTAAAACAAAAGCCTTTGAAACTTGAACTTCAGCATAAAATGGCAAAGGTAAAATGAAATAATGCCATTTACTTACTCACATGGATATTCTACTAGTCGAATGATCACATGCAATATCAATAACCACTTTCATAATGATGGAATGCATAATGCCAGACTATCATAACCACATAGCCAAGGCCTCGTGCCAAGACTACAAATAAGATTTTGCCAAGGCCTTGTGCCAAGACACTAGTTTGTCTCATGAGACCTACCGATGCATCGAGGAGCTATAGCGGGCTCCACCCGTCACTTATTAAGTCCAATGCATTCCTCATATGAATAGGTTTAAGCATAAAATAAACATTCGTATTAAAACTAGCATACGAAATGTCAATACTTTAACCACAAACCATGAATGGTATAAAAATAGAACATCCACAGTCAAATATAACTCATTTGATACAATATGGAAGATTGTATTGTATCACATTAACCTCAGTCGTGAATAATGAAGGATGTTGACATAGATGAAAATAATCATCAAAACTATTTGAGAGAAATATCCCCCTTTTCTTGAAAACATTTAAAAGTCACACTATTTGTCAAGAAGCCATTTAAAAATAGATTTTTGAATCAAAGTGTCCCATACTACTTTGAAAACTTTTAAAAGGATTTTTAATTTCTAAACTTTAATGTCCATATAAATAAATCCTTAAAACCACTTTTAAAACATGGACATTAATGAGAAAGATTTAGATGAATAAGTCTTTAAAACATTTAAAAATTGTATTTTAGTTAGAGATTCTAACCAAAAGAGAGACACTTGAATGAAAATAATTGAGGTAATCAAAACTTTGTAATATCATGAGAATAAAGGGAATTCATGATATACTATGTCAAAGTACATTATATACACCACATAAAAGTGATTTGGTGTATATCAACAAAGAAGTATCAATGGAATGTAAGTTGAGATGAAATCTCTCATAAAGGCCATATCCTTAGGTTAAGGATAAATCAATAACATAATTATGTGTGAAAAATATAAATACACTAAATATGATTGGATATTCAGTGTAAAACAATCAAAGTATATTCACACATATTCCTGTAAAAACAACACCAACGAATTGGATGTTTAACTCAACAAATGGTGAAAGAGTTAAAATTACTCTTATCAAATTCATATCAATGACTTGAGAATTTTCAATGGAGTGATTATGTGTATCAAAAGTATATCCACAGGAAGGGGAGTGGAAATTATTACATAATCAAATGAATAGTGATTCCACACATAATCTTGGGGTAATATAATCAATGAAATATGCGTAAAGCCAAATGAGTGGAAATTGAAATATCAAATTCCCTTATTGATTAGGTAACTTAAGAAACAAACACCCATGAAAGAAATATCATACCATGATGATGTAAATACCCATAAAATAAAGTATATTACACAATGAATACAATCATGGGTAGTACACATACACCACATGCAATAATTAAGTGGTGATCAATGGAATTCTCACGGAATTAAAAGTGAGACAAGAAACCCCTTACCACGTTAATCAACTGAGTCACATGGCCAAAAGTTAATAACCACCAAATGATTTACAGAATAACATGAATATAAAGTGAATCATGATAATATATATCAAATGGAAGTACACAATACACCACTTTCAATAATTTAGTAGCGAACAATGGAAATCTCACGGAATTGAAAGTGAGATAAGAGAATCCCTTACTTTGTACTTTTTCCTTGGTCGATGGTAGGTTTACCTCGTGTATAATGGTGAAATAATTGTTATTGAATAATACAAGAATCAGTTACTTTAATATGATATCATATATGATCTTTTAACATTGATTTGTTAATAATATCTTAGAATTATCGTCATTTCAGGTGTTAACGGGTTCATTTTACTTTACATTCTTTGTTATGTGAGCCATATTCGTTATTAATGGGATGTATATTATTTATATCCAGAATGGTATCAAGTCCTTAAACATCATTTTTAAATCATCAAATGATAATTATACTTGAATGGATACGATGGAGAATGAATCTCATCGCGTTCGTGGAGACGGTAGTCCGTACGTACGCACGAATGCTACTTCCATTTAATTTTTATTTTAAAAGAATCGAATCCAAATGATACATAGGTATATTACTATTCCAGTAAAATATAATATTTTATATATGTTACTTAAGTTCATTAACACCATCCTTTATACGTTCCATGTGTGGTATGAACGAGTCATATCATTTTAAGGGGGCGGTAGTCCGCACTTCCTCAAATGAAATTATCGTATGTATATACAACATGAAACGAATAATTGTATGAAATAAAATGGAATTACAGAAGATTATATATAAAATATATATCATTAATATCATATTTAATTACAGTGCCATCCTAATGGCCACCATGAGAGGCGGTAAGATGTATTTGAACAATCATCGTTTCGTGAGGCGTTAGTTTGTCATCCACAGAAACATTATGTTCATCATCCATTAGATGGAGTTGTGTGAATGTGTAGTTTGAATCCTTCTTATAACAACATCCTAGTATATTGTGGATACTGGTGTTGTTACAAAAGAAAGGAAATAAAAAGAGTTTGGGGGTTGGAGAAGAAAAATAATTGAAAATAATTTAAGAGAAAATGTTACCTTTAATTTTGGTAACTCACTTTGGTTGGAACCAAAGGACTTCTTGAAATGCTTTCTGCCTAAGGGAAAGCTTCAAGGAGGAGGAGAGGGATGTGGGGAGCTTAGTTGGGCAGAGTTTGGACGAGCCAAGTGGCTTGAGAGGTGTGAGGAATGAGTATAAGTGGTCTCCTTTTATAAGGGAGAGGAGGGGCTCTTTAGGAAAGAGTGAAAGTATTACTTTATAATATAATTATATTCGGTTTATAATGGTCCAAAAATCATTGAGGTCGAAGATAAGATGACTCATATTATAAATAACATCAACCAATAAGAATTGGAAAGGTTTTAGATAATATTTTAATCATTATAATCTTATTTATTTAAATGATTTATTAATGAGGTAAACATTGCATCATTATTGTGTCATTAATAATTTAAATTATTTGATGTATAAAAATTATAAATAAAATATCATTATGTAGGAAATCTTTTTATATTTCTAATGAATATTTATAATTGAAAATCCAACATGTATAACCCTATGTAAAAATTGTTCTTTTAAAAGATGTAATCTTATGACATTTTTGTATTCATTTTAACTTAATTAAAATAAAGTGTCATTATCACTTACAAGTGGATCAATGGGGTCCCAAAATTGACCCAAAGATGCCCATGTTCGACCATGTATCAACAAATAGGGTTAAGACACGTTTTAGGGTAATTTAGTATTATTATAATATTATTTTTTAACCCTTATTTACCGGATTTACCCTTAACCATGGTAAATAAAATATTTACCGCAGTAATTATTCAAAATGTCTAAAAATAAAAGTTACCTATTTACACAATTTGAACATCCTGATTCCAAATATGGAATCCATTTTTCTAAATTCAAAGCACAGAAGTGGCAGAAATTAATTTAAAATTAATTCCCGCTGTCAAAACAAATAGCGTGTTTTTAAGAGATAATAACTATCAAAAGATTGACATTTGTTTATGTTCGGTTTAATTGTAAAATTATGTCCAATGACCAAAATTATATTAAATGGTAAAAATATATTCTAAATATACTTTAAAACCACTCAAATTCATAATTTATCACTATTAATTATTTTCATTAAAAAAGTTGTTTTTAATTAAAATTTAGTAATTTTTACTATTCATCAAAATATGAAAGTTATCCGAAAAGTACCAAAATTTCACCTTAGGCTAAATTTGATATTCCGAGTCCAAAAATGAAGTCCATTTTGAAATATAAAATATATATAATTTCAAAAAATTAAGTATTACTATTCATAACGGCTAGTTTGATCGGTTGTGGTGTGTGTTAAAACTCGAAGTTGCGTACAACACACGCTACTGTTTTATTCAAAGGAAAGCGTACCGTGGAAGCTTGGGATGTTTTATTTTAAATTTTTTGATGTCCCCATTTAGTCAAAAAGTTTAAAATATTTTATTTAAAAAGGGTTCACGATTAAAAGTTGGTAAAACTACAATACTGAAGATGAATTTGTTCTTACATTATGTCTAAGAAACTCATAATATGGATTCTAAAATTATAAGGATTATATAAAGTTTAAAATTTAGTTAATACTATTAATAACCTTTTTTTGAACGGCTTTTTTGGTAAGTCATGGTGCGCTTGAACTCGGTGTTGCGTGTAGTGAAAGTTATTGAATTATTTTGAAGAAATAACACACTATGAAATCTTGGGGTGTTACAGAAATCTAATGACATTTTCTTATTTTTAACCCCCCAACACATATTTTTAAAGGCTTTGGTACTATCGGAAACAATTTATTGAGTCATTCTGACAACAACACATGTTAGATTGATGTGTTGTCCAAATAAAAACATAAATAATAACTCCAGAGTGGGTTTCCCATGATTTCACATCAGTCTTAGCTTTTTTTTATATTTTTTACCACTACATGAATGTTTTAGTGTTTTGAAACAATAAAAATGTATTTACATGTGGAAAACCATAACTCAAAATGACATGTATTTAGTTCCTACCATTCAAAAATCAATATACGGCAATTATCCTATGATTTCCTAGAAATACATTATTTTTTATGGGGTTTAACTTACTAACACACATTTTGAAAGGTTTTAATAAATTTAAAATTAGTTTAATAAGTCATTACAACAACAAAACATGTTGGATTGACATGTTGTATATGAATACACATAAAAAATAACTCAATGGTGGTTTCCCCATGATTTAACATAAATATGAGGTTGTTTTATATGTTTTTGTCCGTTACATGAACATGTTTGTGTTTCAAAACCCTAAAAATGAATTTATGGTTATGTTGGATAAACCGTAACTTGTAATGATGTGCCATAAATTCCTATATTTTAGAAATAAATCTTTAGTTATTGATATATTAGTTGATGTAAATTAGATGTTTTTTCCTAGTTTTGACCCCCCAACACATGTTTTTAAAGGTTTTGGTACCCTTAAAAACTATTTACCGAGTCATATCGACAAAAAAAAACATCTTATTGACATGTTGTATATATATTCACATGTCAAAAATTCCTCAACTTTGGTTGTACCATGATTTCACTTTAATATCTAGTCATTTTCTATGGTTTTGACCGTTACACTCACATTTTAGTGTTTTAAAAAACTAAAAAAATGCATTTACTGGAATCCAAAAAAATGGTAAATAAGAATGATTTCTGTTCAATTCCAAAAATTAAAAAATCAATTTGAAATCATTTTCCTCTAATTTCATGGAAATTCAATGTCTTTTTATGGGTTTTCACCCTCGATACACATTTTAAGGGATCTAGTACCTTTAAAAACTGTTTACTGAGTCCTTTTAATCACACTATGTGTCAGATTGAAGTGTTGTCTATGAATAAACATTAAAAAACTAAAATATGACTTTACCATGATTTTATATCAATATGAGATCTTTTTCTATGGTTTGGACTGTTACATGGTTGTTTTAGTGTTTTAAAACACTAAAGATATCTTTACGACAATCCCAAGAAAACTATAACGCAGGATTATGTGATGTCAGTTCCTATATTAAAAAAGAGTTATTTCCCTTTGATTTTATGAAAATACTATGTATTTTTTATATTCATACACCCTTCACACATGTTTTTAAAGGGATTAGTACCTTTAAAAACTTTTTTACAAGTCAAAACCAATCAGACGAGCTCAGATTATCTTCAAACATAAGGATAATCTTCTATAATTAATTTTTAACATGTAGGAATCATCTACATGTCAATGCAAAACAAGATGTCTATGATATGTTTATTTATGGAAGTTTTATGTCTTCTTTGAAAATGTGAGAATGGTCTTTGGAATATAGAATTCACCTTAGTAAGATGAGTTATAAGGCTAGTAATTTCCTTGGGTATCATTATGGTCATCCAATGAAATATATAAACTATAAAAATTTTCATTGTTCACTACCACTCATCTTGTGTTTTCTTATAGGAGTCTTATTATTTCACTTTTTCTTTAAACTTTGTAATTTATCTTTGTGTTCCAGATCAACAACGCCACTCGAACCCCCACACAGTATAGCAGTAATTGTTGACTATGCCCTGCAAAATAAAGTTGATGGACTAGGCCTAAAACCCACCCCCATACACGTTAGGTATGGAAATTCCCTAAAATGATTTCAATTGCATCATTTTTGGGAAATTGATTAATATTGTGACAGGTTTACATCCCAAAAATCATGAATTTTAACCCATTAATGAAAAAATATTAAGAATGATTTTTAAAAATATTTTAACTTTATAATATAATCTAATTTATAAAGTTTTCATTACTATTTATTATTACTTTATTACTATAAAAACATAATATTTAAAGATGAATTATAATAATAAACAAGCCTTAAACCTAATTAATTGGGACCGAATAGATGTATCAAACAATGCCAAATTGACATCATTTAATCCATGTAGTTGATCCCATTTAATTGGGTTTAAGACTTGTTTGATGTTATAATTTATTTTCCATTATTATTTTTTATAGTAATGGAAGAACGTTAAATAGTAATGAAAAGTTCTTACTCCAACATCTTTAGTAAGGTAATTTACAAAACTACCATCGAGTTTCCTATGCACTTAAAACCATATCTCTGTTCGACCAATCGAGTGACTTATTTCATTATAATTTATAAAAAAATATAAAACATTTATAAAAAAACATTACTTATAATAAATTTATATAACTAATAATGGATAAAATACAAACCAAAATTGTTATTTTTCTCGAAAAACTCTAAGACCCAATAATATGAGTAATGACTTGTTTATCACGATTCACAGTATTTTTTTACATAATTCCTACAGAAATTAGAAATTTTAATAAAAATTATAATTTTATTATGTTTATGTTATTACAATACTATAAAAATACAATTACCCCATGAGATACATCTCTTCTAATGTCAAAAAACATCTTCCATTTCTCACTAGAAATTCCTTCAAGCACTTTTTTATTCATCTATCACGAGAATAGATATGTGTCATTAAAATCATGTCATAATATCCATTTAAAATTTCTCCATTTCTTAGACTACTTTTTTATAATCCATTATCATGAAATTAATTATGGCACATCAAAATGAAAAATATGTAGAAATAAAAATTATAACACTTTATAAGTATATTGTAAAATTTTACTCATGTATTTTAAATTATTTATTAATGAATATTAAGTTAATATTAACTTTTCTTGATTTTCAAAGACCCCAATTTTCTAAAATGTGGGAATATTCCTCCAATATTTATATTTAATGGGAAATCTTATTATCTTAGAAGAAATATTCCATATAATATTCTTGTATACTGTAGAATCATTATAGGTAGGCACCCCAAACTCATCAAATGGAATGATAATCTTGAAGTTCTTCAGGTACCATAAATCTTCTATGTTCATATTTATATCCCTTATATTGTTATATTTATCTGTTTAAAAAATGCATTAAACATCTAATAAAATATATAGTTCTTTTGTACAATGACATCCATACCAGTAATTATAACTCCCTAATGTCCCCTTGATCAAGGGGTGACCAAATTCTCCATCACAGAAGGTTAATATGGTGGTGGGATCCCAACATGATATGGATAAATGGATGTTTCACTTTTAGTCTTGAGTATAATGGAATCAATCTGATCCATTTAATATGACAGTGGTGTTCATGTTCTCTAAGATGCTAATCAACTAGGATCTTGAAGTTTTTTTGACATCGAAATTCCTACAATTTTAATGGTTCAGTTAAATTAAATGTATAAAAATGGAAAAACGAAAATATTCTTACAAAAAATAAAATAAAATAAAATAGAATAATGTATATTCATAGAAAACACTTATCAATGAGAAGTTATAATATATTTTTATTACCAATTTATATATTCGATTATCTTCTTCTTCATTTTCTTCATTATTATTAACCTCTATTATAATAAGTGCTTCATTTTCACCCTCTCTTGGAAGTTATATTATTTTTATATAATCAATAAAAAACTATTCAATTTTTCTTGGTTGATGAGGTTAACTATAAGAAATTATAAATTTATCTTCATCACATATATCATATAAATGTCCCTAATTTTAGTGTACATCAACACTCCAACCTTCATGTATTTCATAATCCACATAATACAAAATTTTCACTTATTAAGACAAGATAAATGGATCATTTTATATATGGTAATAGAAATAGATGAAGCAAGTGAAGTTAATAAAAGTAAAATGTAATGAATCTTTTATTATACCACTATCAATGTTGACCAACTTGTATTTGAAAAAGAAAATTTAAAAATAAAGATGACTTGTTAATTTAATTATATTATTTGTATTTACATAGTATACCACCTTTGAAAGTATAAATACACCACTATTTTTATTTTTAAAGTCTTCTTCATGATTAATTGTATGAAAACTAAATCTATTAATATTGTAGGCATCAAATCTCTTAGCCTTCCTTAGTGGAACTTGAACCCAAAAACATCAAATCATTTGATATTTCAGATCGATTACGAACATTCATTATCTATAATATAAGATATAAGGTGTTACTTTTAACATAGAAAAAATAACTATACGTTAATAATATGAATTTTATTATATACTTAAATGATAGAAAAACCATTTTAAAATATCATTATTAACTGGTTTGGTTAATTTTAGCTCATTTTGAGCTCAACCCCTTAGTAACATCTTTGTTTGCAATAAAATTTATTCAATAAATGGATCTATAAAAAGACTATTGAGTATCACATATCTATGTGCTTGTAGAAAATCCAATTCAATTAGTGTAAAATTTGACCCTTTTCCAATTGGACATCGAATGGTTGGAAATACTGATGACTGGTTTTCAAAAATGTGAATTATTGGAGATGTTATCAACACATCCAATATGATTTAATCTAGTCTCATTCCCATACAAATACCCAAAAAATAATGTCAAGAACTCTTCATCTATATAACATTTAGTAATATAGCCTTCTGGTTGAGTTTTATTCCTCACATATGATTTAAAATTACATGAGTACCCTATGAAATGAATAATATATGTATTAAAATAATTTATGAAATGATTTGATAAAATTTAATTTACCAATGAAAATAAAAATAATATTAATGTAACTCTCAATTGGATACATCAATTAATAGTATACGAGTCCACTAATTTCAGAATATTTAACTAAATAAATAGTTAAATAAATCACAATAGTAAATAAAGAAGGGATATGTAACATATCCAAATGAAAATGAGTCAAATAAATTCATTCTTTAAGTTTATCAATCTTAGTTGGATTTAGATTTTGTTCACAAATATCCATTAAAAAGGTACAAAAAACAACTAGAACCATAGTTACTTTTTCATGTAATGTATTATGCAATGATAAGGGTAAAAAATGATCCATCTGAATATGTGAGTCATGAATTTTCAATCCTTGTATCTTTTGATGTTTTAAGTAAAAACACCTTGATATGTTACATGAATATCCATATAGAACTTTTAAATTCTTTAAATTTCAAAAGAATATGGATTTCTCATAATTTTTCATTTTATAATAGCCAATGGATACTTTACATTCTCATTTTCCAAAAAAAACATTATTTTTATTCATGAACTCTAAATCTTTATAACAATTAAGGTGATTATTCGATTTACGCTACTCATTAAGCACTACAAAAATTACATTTTCATATATGTTATTCTTTATATTCATTAAGTCAATATTATTACGTATCAAATTAAAATATCAATAAATAATTTTTAAAAATAAGCTATTTTTCTTCCATTATTGTGTTCCAGCAACTTCAGATACTATATCTCATGCCCTTTTCCCCAATTCTTTAAATTGACTACATTTTTCAAATTCTTGAGAGACATTAATTAATTTTATTAGTATTTTTTAACCATATTAAACCTTCAATGGATTTATCAATTCAATATCTCTTTTAGATTGTGTATTGTTAAACATGAATTAATGAGAAGCATCAATAAATAAGTGATGAAACATAAAACACAATTTTATACTATAAGGTAATTATTGAGGTTCAAAATACAAATTGAAAACTAGAAAAATCAAAACTAGTATGAGTGTTCCACCTAGAAAAATTTACTAATCCAGGAAAGTCACTAATTATACACATTAAAGAAGTGTTCATTTTGAATAGTTTTCTCCTTGAAGCATCATATGTTTCCACACCATAATCCCATAATTATTTCAATTCTCTATTTAGAGAGTGAAGGTATACAAAAATTTCATTTGAAGGAATTTTATTTCCTGGAATAATCATAAAAATAATTAAATAATTATTCTTCTTATATATCCAAGGAGGTAGACTATAGGGGATCAATACAATTGTCCAAATTATATAATTAATACTTAAAGAACTAGAATAATTAAAACCATTATAATTCAATCCCAAATGTATATTCTTTGGATATGAAGAAAAATTTATATATAATACGTAACAAATTTACATAATGTTGAATCTTTTGGATTTCTCATCAAGCCAACATTACTATCCTAAGCATGCCACTTCATGTCATATGTAGTGTTAGAAAATATGAATAATATTTTCAAGCATGGTTTTTGAGTAAAGTAATGAAATACCTCTGTAGGAGTTTTTCTCTTCTATTTCATCCTAGGGTTTAATTAATTTATACTATCATTATTTTTCACTAAATTACATATTCTTGTATGAAATATTATTTATTCTTCTTTATGGGACTCTTCTCCCCAGTAAATCATGCATTTATAAGGACATGCATATATCTTTTCATAATCAAGTCCAAATTTTTTATGACTTTCTTCATCTCATATAATGATAGAGGGATCTTAGATTGTCCAAATTAACAATGATAGAGGGATCTTAGTGAATAATTAGTAGAACCAACAAGTTTCCTATCCTTAGGTCAACCATTATCCAAAACCAACTAAGGTTTACTCACCAAGACTTCATGAGTGATAAATGAATCATAAAGTTACAGACTATTTTTAAACACACAGATGAACAAGAATTAATTATATAAATGAATCATGATCCCCATTTTTAATAAGTAATAATGATAATTATGTGTATAGGATTTATGAGTGATAAGATTTATCATTTGATCATACAATACAATATAATAAATAATGATATATCTAAACCAATCATACAATATTAAAAAATTGTTCCTTATGATTTGATATCACACTCTTCAGGAAAAGGGAAAGAGGGTCGCTATTGGGGATCACCATCAAGGAGTAGGGGCGTCACTATGGGGTCATCATACGGTAGTAGCTAGGGGTTGGTTATGAGGATTAGAGGTGAGGGTGGGGTGTGGGGTAGTGATCGCTGGGGATGAGGGGTGAGTTGTTGGAGATAAGGGGGTCATTGGGAGGGGTGAGCTATCATAGAGCAGGGGGATCACGGTTGGGGAGATGTGGGACTTAGGGGGAGGGGTGGTCGTTGGCGTCTGGGAGAGGCACCGCCAATGGGGAGGGATGGTCGCTGAAGTCGAGGAGAGGTGGGGCCAATGGGAAGTCTCTGTTAGGGGTGAGGGATCAATGGGGGGGGGGGGGGGGTTGGGAATCAGGTTGGGTGGAGTGGGCCGGGGGTTAGATATTGGTTGCCTTTTAATGTTTAGTGACACTTTAAACAATCCCACTTCTAGATATAAAAAAATAGTAGCAGTTTCATTGAACACAATGCTATATTATAAATTATATTTAATATGATTTATATATCATCAATTCTAATATCCACCACTAAGGCCTCTCTTTTTTTTAGTTAACAAGCGGTAAACATAGATCCAATCTCAATGAAACCAAATTGAGACAAAGAGCCCTTAACTTTTATCTTTGTTTCCACAAATTCAATCAACTCTCATGTACAATAAACATAAATATATTAAGGAATTATTTCAATAAACTTATTAATGATTGTTAATGTTTATAATTCTCATTTATAACCATTATTTATTTGTAAATTAATTAATTATTATATATTTTCAATACTGGGTGTGAGTAATCATAATTATTTTGAACTAGAATCATGATAAATTTTTTTATATTCATTAGTATAAAAACTTTTATCATTTTAAGATCATTAAAGGTAAGGGAATTTATTATTTTTAATTATTTATAATGATATAATATTATTCTACAGATGTTTTGTCTATGATCCTTAAAGCTGAAATTAACGATGAACATTTTTCAGTGGTTTTTAATGAACAAAATTTGGTATCATAATTAAAGAGATTAAAATTAAATTGAACAATAAAAAAATATAATTATTTACTTACTTATATCATATATTAATAGAAATTATGTTTTCTTAGTCATCCATGACATTATTTTATATCATTTGTCAAGTTGGTTGCTGGATCGACCCAACATGAACATAACACAATTATTAGATAATTATGATTATGAAAGAAGGTTCTTTTAAGAATAATAACATCATTATATCAGTTTAATAATAATATTTAGATACTTTTAAGTCAATGAATTATATTTTTAAACAATTTTTAATAAATAATAAAGAAACTAGATGAAAAATAAGATAAATTACCTCATGGAGGTGGTAGTCCACATAATGCCAAATTAACATTTTCATTTATCAAAGAATGAGAGGAAAATAAGGTGGATTATAATCCATCTCCTCATAATCATAATTATATTTAATATTTAATTTTTTCTTTAATTTCAACCTTAAATTCATTAAAGATAGGTGGTGAAAAAAAAAACATAATTTTTCGCTTCATGGAAGTGGTAGTCCGCAAAACTCACAAATATTAGTTTCATTTTTATTAATAAAAAATAGAAAGGAGTTTAATAGTTATTAAATTATAATAAAAAAATTTATTATAAAAAAACTAATGATAAAAATATTTAAGTATTATAAATTTTGTCTCAAAAAATTATGATATAAAAGAAAATAATTTTGGAAGAAAATGAGTACTCACGTTGAATTATTTTCATTTTGTTTGGAAGATTCCTAGGAAATTGAGGCCTTAAGACAATAAATTTTAACTATAAGATCATGAAAAAATAATTGAATTATAGTATAATAAAAAATATAATTTTTTATGGTGAAACAAAATTCCTTAAGTGGTCTTGAAGGGGTGGCGAGAGACCCTTTTTAGAAGTGGTGATATTGAAATTTTTGTAATTATAACCACTTAGTATAAAGGGAGAGCATGTTAAATATATAAAGTGATTCCAAAAATACTAAATAATGGAGTGTTTAATGAGATAAGTCCTATATACCTCAACCATTCATTGTTTCAAAAATTTTACACATGTTTTTAATTCCTTTAGTCTTATAAATTTCATTTTTACCATTTTTGGTTTGTTTTGTGGTTACAAGTTTTTACCTAAGAATCTCATTTTTTATACGTAAGAATAAAATGTAACTAAAGTGACCCATAAATTTTACATATTTTATTACATGATTCTTAATATAATGATACATTAATTACAAGCTATAGACTGAGAGAACTAATATATTTGGAAGACTAGGTACATACAACATTGAAAGAAACTTAAACACGACACATATATTTTCTCTCATTAGTTAGATCTTAAAAGAAAATTATTTCCTAAAACTACATGAGGTAAAATGAAGAATAAATAAAACAAATATGTGGGATCAAAATCCCCATAAGTGAATAAACATGATAAGAAAACATAACGAGTGAGTCAAAGTTATAACATGATATCTTAAAATAGAAGGCTCATGAGTAATCATATGAAAGAATAACATATAGAATATGGTATCATTATATCATAGAAACATAGAAAATATGTTAAAAATATATAACATGGCATAATAATGAGTTAATTATAACTTCATATACATTATCACATGGTGTAAAAAATCTCATAATGGATTAGGGTTACTCCATAATCCCATACATAAAATCTCATGAGACTGAAAACATTACCCAATACATTAGAGTTCTGTTTGGGTGTACCCATAATGACATGAAAATTATTTCCTATTACAAAAAAGATAATTCATTCCTAATTTTAAAACATAATAATTACCCATGGAAGGAAATGGTTTGCATAATATTTTCTCATGTCATAATTAAAGGATATTTCAAAAAGATGATTTTTGATAGATGAACATAAGGCATGAATTACCCCATCAAAGGAAGGGATAATGATCTTGGAATATATTTAAGATATATATATATATATATATATATAATTTATAATTAATCAATAACATAAAGGTTTTTTTCATTGATGAAATTTTCTTTAAAAGATCACATGAATATTGTATGAGAAAAATACCCGTTTTACTTTAAAATCAATTCATTAAAATCTAAAAATATATAAAAATTTATAGATAAAAATTTATTTGAAATGAACCATGTAAAAAATTAAAATAATATTTAAATAATTTATCAGCGATGATGGATGAAAATTACATTCATGTTGTATAAGTTAAAATAAAACATTCTCTTCATACATTAGTAAAGAAAAGTCAAAAAGTACATTGTTAAGAAAGCGATAGAATTATTTGTGTAATTTTGTTTTGTAAAAAAGTAAAACATGGGTAAAAATGACTTCCATAAATCATTAGATAATATTAAATGCATTATTTGAAGGATTTGAAGGAAAATATTTATATGGAAGGGAAATATTAAAGATCTAAAAGAAGATACATGATCAATATTACTTACAAACAACTTTCTTGATCTTTTGTTATTCAATAAGGGAGGATATAGAAACAAAACATGTAAAACACATTAATATATAGAGGATAATAAAATTGATTTAGTATAATAAAATAATTTCATACGATCTCTCCCAAAGGAACCTTTAACATAAATATTTTTGAAAAGAATCGATATTGTAACATAAAACCTTTACCTATTTGGTAATATTCAAATCAAATACCCTTGGATGAAGTAAAATAAATTATAACTCAAAATACTATGAAGTATAAAGGATTAATGATGTAATATTTAAAAGGGAAATCATATACACTATATAAAATAAATTAGGCACATAACATTAAAATATTCCACAATGAGGGAAAATTGATATGAAATCACTTAAAAATATTGCATCATTGAGGTGAGAAGAAATCAATGAAATTATTATTTGTTCCAAATTCAAATACAAATAAACATTTCTTAAATAAAATAGAAAATAATAAAAGGTAATTATACACAAAAACATATCATATCAAAGATAATGAAGAAGTAATTTAACCAAATGAAAAGAAATTGAGTTATAAAATCCCTTACCTTGAGTTTGAGTCATCACGTATGTACTTATCTTCCTGAATAATAAACTTATGATAAATATTCACTTAAGAAATTTTTTAAAGTTTATTATTCCTTTAGTTTTATTTATTACCAAGTTATAATTTTTTTCTTATTCAATTAATTTTACATCAAATGTTTTGATGATATTCGGTTCATTTTTCAAAAAATGAATTGAGTAGGATTACTATGGTAAAAGAATTCATTGTTATATAATATAAATAATAATAATAATGAAATAATTATCATTTTTACATGTAAAGTGTAATTTTAAAACTAACCATGAAAATTAGTTATGCAAAATGACCTTCGTTATAACATGGAGATGGTAGGCTGTATATATATATTTGAGCAACATTTCCATTTTTCAATGATCATTACTGGAAGAAGGTAAGAATTATTTTATCATTACATAATTATCACTATATCCTAAATACCATATCACATTCTTAAATCTACTTATATATATAATCTATGTGATGGGGTTGTAAATAACATATCACTTTGCTTTGTGGATGTTGTAGCCCACACGTACACTTGAACAACATTATCATTTTTCAGTGAGCAGAGAGGTAAGAAATTAAGTGATATATTATCTTTTATAAATGGTCAATATTCCATGAATATAATATATAATCATTAAAAAAATCATTAAAACCATCTATAATATGAGGTGTTGTAAAACTAATTACATTGGTTTGTGAGGCGATAGTTCTCTATACACTAAAATGGCTGTTTCATTTCTAATTTAATGGAAGGGGGATGGATATAGGGTTTTCAATTGACATAAAAAATACCAGTATATGGGATATACTAATTTTATTACATTATCATGGTTTAAAAATATTTTATAGAGGTGGATGAAGGAGGGGAAGAAAATTTTTGACTAAGAACTCTACCTTTTCTTAGGGAACCTATTATGGATTACACCAAAAGCTTCCCTAGGTGGGTTTTCTAATAAAAGAGTACTATAATATTTGTAAAGGGGATTAAGGAATGTATTTTAGAAATTATTTGTTGAAATAAAAGTCTCTTTAAGTGTACATAGGAGAGGAGACAAGGTTTCCTTTTTTAAGTGTGGAAGGGAACCTATTTGAAAATTTCTTAAAAGAATACAAAATAGCAGTCATTCCCAATCCAAATGCCTCAAAATGGAAATATATTCAAAATAATGATAAGATAATGTTTAAATATGACCTAAAAATAGGATTTAGACAATTTTATTAAGAAAACATACCCTTATAGTAGGGTTTAACTTTTGGTAAACCTATTGTAACAGTAACCGCGATAATTAATTTTTTAAACTGAAAGTGTTATAATTTTACTTATAAGATAAAAAATAGATAAAAAATAGAAAATTAATGAAATATTAGATAATTTTTACTCTAAAATTTTTTCTTTCATAGTTTCTTATTATTTTTAACTAATTTTTAAAAATATTATTCAACATAAAATATCATTAATGTCATTTTTGATACTATTCATTTATTTTAATTTAATGACATGAACATAAAAATGAATTTAGAATATAATATATTTCACCATAAATAATAAAACATTATAAACTATAAAATTATTTTTGGAAGTAGAACACATCCTGAATACATTTCTGTTAATGTTTTTTTGAAAATTATTTACCTTGAGTTTCAACTATTTTCACAAGTTCTCTGTCAGCATTGTATAAGCGTTTAAGGTTGCCATATAGTCATAAAAAATAAAAAAAGTACCAATATAATGAAAATAGTCTCATTATACTAATTGTAACATATAATTATTCATTCACCAATTATTTTTATCCTCATGGGAACATATATGAGATATTTAAAAGAAAAGAGAGTGACATTTTGTCATTTTCATTACTTAAAATATTATATAGGCCACTTTCATTGAAAAAATTACCATAAATAATTGAATCAAGTGAATATGGGAGTAATAGTAAAAATAAATTCATCTAATAATAATTAAGATGAAAAATTTTCACCTTATCACTTAGCTCAAACCTAGGTTAACCCAATTTACCCTTTTACCGTGGTGACAAAATTTTACTATTTTTACTATTCATTGTGACCAAATAAATAAGTTGAACTTATTAAATAATAGAAATTATTATGATTAAAAATATTGAATCTATTTTATAAAATTCAATTAATATAATTTGAATAATTTAATTTAAAAATAATCCAACAAAACATGTCGAAAAGTCGTCTTTCAAGAAATGTATTTTCCAAGAATTAAATGATCTTACATTAGGATTATGAATAGTATTCATTATTAAATAAATTTAAATTAATTTATATAGATATATAATATATAAATTTAATTTAAATATTTCCTTATTAGTTTTTATTTTAATTTATTAAAATGGATTAACTTTATTCCCTTGAAAATAATTTCCAGAGAATTATGTGTTTACGCATAAAAATAAACTTACACCAAAATAAAAAAATGATTATTTAAATGAAATTAAATATATAATTATAAATAAAATGGTTTATATTTAAATTTAATATCAAATTACAAATATAATTTTACTTAAATTACTTTTTTTAATGGAAATAAATGATGGTATTTGTAAATTCGGTAATTATCACTATTCATTAAAAAATCAAAAATTGTATAAAAATACCAAAATTTTAACCAGACATAATTTTAATATACTGATTTAAAAAAGTGAGTTAATTCCTTAATAATATTTTATAAATTTGGAAAAAATTAATTTTAACATTAGTGCACAAAATGCAAGAGAACCGATTTTTAAAACAAGTAAAATTTATGTGTCTTTCCAATCAAGCTAAAACCATGTTTTACCAAAATATTAATTAATTAAAAGATAAGACTAAGAACAGTTTTTATTGGAAAATGTTACCAATGTTCTTAAAATGAAAATCACATAGTTTTTAAATTCAAAATATTAATTTTAAAATGTATATCTTTATTTATTAAATAATTATTTTACCAAATTAAAGGTTTTATAAAGCTAGGCATTTCTTATAAAGTCATAAAATTTATAGTTTTGGTAAAAACTATGTTTTCACTATTCACCTAAAGATTAAATTATTTAATAAAAATTTAAAAAATTCACCTTAAAATGATATTGATATATGGAAATCAAAAAAATGATTTTTATTATTCAAAATTAAAATTCTAAAACTTATAAATTTAGTTTTTATATTAAAATTAAAAATATAAAAAAATTATTTTATTGAGAAGTGGCCTAGTTTAAACATTATTCACTATAAATATTATTTTCTATTAATTTATAATTTAAATAAATTTTATAAATTAGTTAATATATAATCATAATAATACTTTAAAAGACGTTTATTTAATTTATTAATGATTTAAATAGTTATTTGAGAATGAAAAATCCTATTACATACTAAAACATATTAATTACATATCAACTAAATATAATTATTTTTAATTGGTTAATCTATTTTTATTTAATATGTATTTTATCATTCATATAAGTTTTTTGAAAGTATTCATCTAATATTTTGCAACTCATTTTAGTTTAGTGTTAAGTACAGATAATTGGATCATATATATAACATTAATTTATTGAAGCATATATTCCAAAATCTCAAGGTGTTATAACATTAATGATTTGTTTGATCTTAATTAATAATAATTAAGAAGATATCATAAATAGATCTAGGAAAAGAATATATACCCTCATACATTATCACATGGAGGGTATCTGTTACATGAAAGAAAAATTATGGCTAAAATGTTTAAAAAATAGAAAGACGAGTATTCATGCTCCACAAAGACTATCCCTCCTTCCCCTTTTCAGTTATAAAAAATGGAAAATGGATTAAATCATGAAAAATTGATAATATCTTAGAGAAGAGATGAAATATATATTTGAGAATATTCTAAGAATTTATGTATTATATTTCTAAACTATTTATATTTTGAAATACACAAATAAATTTTCCAAATATTCTTTACACGGGTATGTAGGATTTATTAGATACTGCCTTAGGAAATAAAGAAAACATGAGTCACACACAAGGATACGATGTTGGTGTATCTTTTAAAAAATTGTTTGGTTGTTCTGGTACTTATTCAAGGGAGGATGTATATAAAGAAAAAAGTAGTCTTTAGAAGAGAAAGTTTATGATATGGTTTATATGATGGAGGATAAGATTAGATCATCGCTACAATCGAATTTTACATACATAAAATGATATTTTAAAGATAGATATCCCACACCACTACCTCTTCCTTCCTATCATAATCCTCCACACTATGCCCCATAGTTTCCCATATACTACGAGTTATATTTTGAGGATCCCCAATATCATATTTTAGAATATGGGATGAAAAATTATATTGGGGATATGTTACAACATTAGTAAATGGATATATATCATATTATTGTTACAATACATGATATTTTACATACAACAACTAGAGTATTATTCCATACTGATTATGTTTCTATAGTTGTAAAAAGTGTTTGGAATTATTTACTTTGGCCGTATAGAATTTTATGATAACTTACCACTGAGTTATGCATAAATTATATCCTCTATTTAGTATTGGTGTTGTTTTTATTTTAATATATATTTATATATATAGGATTAAATTAAAGGAAAAGAAATGCTTTATAAAAATTAACAACATATCAAGGCCCCTTTGAAGTCACATTATTCTTTTCACTAATAGAAATTATAAATTATCAATGTATCTAGTTATATTGTTAGATGATTGAAAGTAAATAATGAGTGATGAAATTTGTGTCCATGATTATATACTAAGGATTTTTAAGAAAGATATCTTGGAGTTTGAAGTTACAGATATGTTGCGCCTCATTGTGATGCAAGTATTTTTATCATATTTTTTTAAATTTTATCAATTTTATAAAACTTACTATATATTTTTTAGTAGGTATATTCATTAAATTTTTATTTAGTACAATACGATGGAATTTAATGGATTCATGTACGCATAATTTATTTCTCTAATAATGAAAACGATACAGGATAAAGAAACAATTGAATATGTTTCCGAAAGATTTTGGAATAATGAAATCAAGTGTTGGATGATTCCTTATATTTATGGATATAAAATATATATTTTATATATTAATATTAATTAAATAACTAATCACATTATATTTTTTTATATTAGTTTCAATTATATATTTCCTTTTTTTCCATAAGAAAACACCTTTTATTGGTTATTCTCTACACATGGTGACATGTAAGGGAACTTTAAGGAGAATTAGACAAGTAATTTTGATTATTTCAATTCATATATATTATAATGACATATTATTTTATTTCAAACATATCATATTAAAATAGTGCATCGAACAACTATACATAGTCTGTAATAAGAAAGGGAAAAATATCTTATGTGTTTCTAAAATTGACCTTTTTATAAGAATAATAATTTACAAGATACATAAAATGTTATTTTCAATTATCATAATCTTATTATCAATTGATAACTTATTTTGAAATAAAATTTTCATTATAAACTATGATTAATCAAATGTGGGTATTATGTTATGAGATTAATGCACGAAATAATTATAAATAGAACAATTATATCTTTCAAAAATATTAGGTTTTATTATCACCTTTAATTTTATTTATCATAACATTATTTTGAGAGTAAATATTGAATAATTTATTTTTGATTTGTATATTTTTGATTATCCATTCCCATATAATGAAAATAAGATAAATTATATATATGGGAAATGAGATTATTATTTTATAAGTTTGATTCAGTTTTAGTTTATATCTTTATATTTTTAATCTTGATTTTGTAATTTTGTTATGAAATTGAAATATTTTTATAATTGGAAAAATGTTTTGATATAAATAGTTATTATAGAATTGTATTGGAATTTTATTATATTTATCTCTTTATATCGTATTCTAGAATTTGATCCTTCTTGTTACAATTTTATTGTATAATTGGATTTGGTATTGTATTATTTAATAATATTTGTTTAAAAATCATATGTTATGTCGAAAATTTTTATAATTGATGTAAAAAATATATTCCAGGTCTATTATAAAACAATTAATATAGAATAGAGTTCTTAATGTTAGTTCTGTATAATAACCAATGTCAAAAACTAACTTCCACATCAATTATAAAATTATAAATGTGGAAATATCCATCATTTTCCTCTTTAGGAGGGTTTTCAACATATTCTATTGTTATAAACAACATGAAAATTGTTTTTTACATTTTTTAAAATAACTGATATAAAAAACTATTATTTACATCACATAGAAATATTTGAATTTATAAAAATGTAAAAAAGAATAATACAAATGTTTTAATCCTTTTATTGTACTGGTGAAATAAATTTTTGAAGTATTGGGTTGGCCCTAACTTTGGAAATTCCTTTATACAATGTTGTATTTGACACTGTGACTTCATCAATTTTTTAAAACTGATCAAATGATTACTGATAAATACGATAGTAAAAAGGTTTCAACAATTCTAATTTCTTTTATAATATTTGTAAAAATTTAAAAATACGGATAATTTTTTTGAAATAATTTAGAATAAGTACAAAGATAAATATTAAAATTTAATCCAAGAAACAAAACAAAACACGGGGTTTTGGTATCGAGACAAAGCTTGTCCATTGTTGTCTTCTATTTTAACACTTATTCCTTTGAATTGTCAACTATATTAAGTTAAAATATATATTTAATTAAAGACATTACATATTATTTAACCGATATTATTCATTAATATAACTTAAACACAAACTATTAAGGACATGAAATTTAAATGAAGATCATTATATATATCAAAATAAAGAAATTATTGGATCATAGTTCCAACAATAAGGATCCTATAATTTTATTCAATGTGTTTAGGACATTAGTTAATTTTAATTATCATTTCATTAATTTTTCTATATTTTACATTAGAGTTTAGTTATATTTTTAAGATATACTTTACTAGAAATTTTAAAAATAAGTGAAAACTTCCCGTTGATGTATAACACATGATACATTTTCAAACTATTATATATATCCTTAACATCATTCATATATTTTTCAATAATAACACAAAATAATTACCAGTCTTTATTGACTTATAAAATTAATTATTTATATCAATTTAAAAATAAATTGAAATATAATTTACCTTAGATGTTTATTTCATGAAATACTTGTTTTTAGGGGATCCTTCATTTTTTACTTGAATCATGGCCATTGGAGTTATCCTTATATTCACCTAAGGTAGTATCTTTAATTGAAATTTTTTTGATACCTCAATTTTAAATACTTATTATTGTACTTTATCTTGGGATATACAACTTTATATAACCATTATTATATTGATTGTAGAATACTTATCCTGACGGACTACGTTACTTGAAATCACCATTATTACTATATTTTCCCTTGAAATTAGTGGAAAATTATAATTGTCACTCATTCTTGTAACATTTCATTAATCCTTTAAAAATATTGGTCATATTATCATTGTTTTATTCATAATTAAATTTCGAACCACTTACATCCACTTTAAATTTGTTTTCCTCTCTTGAATAATTAAATAAAATTTCTTCCTTATTGGGATCATTATTATCATTCATATTGGTAATTATTTCTAATATTCATACATCATCAATTTACCCATCATACTATTTTCCACAAGTAAATAAATGTAATACGACCCCCTGATTGTAATACATGTGCTTTTTTACTTCTTAGGTAGCCACTTCAGTATTTAAATAATTTGTTATTTCTATTTCATAGTTCAGCTAAGTGAAATAATTATTTTGACGATATCATTAAACTTAAAATACACTTTAGAATTTGATTCATCATATTTCAAGTTTAAGGTTCCATAAAAATTAAAATATTTATTTTATTTCATCTTTTTGACATTATTATTTCCAACATGTGTAATAATAAGATTATCCAATATCAAGTATGATGTGGTAAAAAAAATTCTAATTGAACTCAACCTCACACATAAAAAATATATTTCATTTAAAAATCATATAATTATAATCATAATTATACTTATTGGATTCTATTTAATTTTTATAGGATTTTTTATTTTTCAGACTTCTTTATAATGTTATGCTAAACAATAAAATACGGTGTTTCTATGTAGGATTTTATTTGATTCTTATACTGAGTATAGTATATTCCATTTAATTCTAATGGTTTTATGGTTTCATATTAATATAAAACTATTTTACTTTTGGACTAGATTAGGGTTTAAAAAATACTTAAAAAAGAAAAGAGTCTGAGAGGTCAAGTGCTCAAATACAAAATATTTTAATATAGGGTTGCTCAATAAGGCTTAGATTATGATTTCATGATAAAAATATAGAATTTTATTTTTAAAAAATAAAACCAATTTTTTAATAAAAATAATTATAAAAAATAGGAAATAGAATATTTTTTATATATGTTTTAATATTTATTAAATAAATAAATAATATTTTAAATTTATTTGAGAATATACTATATTATTAATTATTTATACTGAAAAAAACATAATATCATTACTTGAAGATATATATTATTAGATTTTTAATCAATTTTTAATACATGACAACTAAAAATAATTTTTAATAAAATAATTAATACCTAAAATCATAGAGAAGAAATTTTTATATCAGATACTATTAAGAAACTTCATAAAACAAGTAGTATAAAATAATGAGAAAATAAAACAAAATATAAATAAATAATAAGTTTACGTCAAATTCAGGGCATATTTCACTCAACTTGAGAAAAAAAACCTTACAAGAAAGATTTATTTTACAAGAGTATTTTTCTACACATAGGGTGAGTTCACAACCCAGATAAGGTATATAAAATAACAATAGCTACCTAAACTTTATATAAATAATATCTTCCATGGTAATTCATGTGGAGGATACAATTAGTGTAAAAATATGTATAATGATTTAAAAATACCTTATTTAAAACATAATGAGACAAACCAAAGCTAAAATTAATATAAAGTACATTCTAGTGAAATAATTTCATAGAGATTATTTTAGTTTAAGATAGATATATAAAGAAATATTCTCTATATGTGGGCATTCCTATTATATAAATAGCTTCTCTTTTATGAAAAAAACTACAGATAAGTAATGATAATTCATCCTTTGACTAACCAAGTTAGTATCATGTTCATCACTATAAATCAATATATTAAAAATTATTAATGTGTATATTAGTATCTTTTAGATAAATTAAATAAAGTTCCTTTAGAAAATTTGATAGAAAAAATTTGATTGATCTTCACAGCTAGTTGAATACATATTTACAATAACTATCTTTAAATATATTGGTATCATTCTTGGACTTGTCTGTTCATATGATTCCTCTAGAGTATTAACATTTTATAGAGATATAATCATGGAAACTTAGATTCAAAGGAATAAAAAATTGGTTTTTTCAGAAACCCCACTATATATTCTATATTAATTTTTTCTAAACTACATGTTCACTAATGGTGTTCTACAAGAAATATCACAATAATTTTAAAATTTCATAAGTTAACTCATAATTCGTTGAGTTTGAAGAGCCTAGATCTTGTTAGGGTACCAATGGGTGGGGGGGGGAGGGGTGGTGAATAAGTGATACCAATTTCTTTTAATTATTTTCTTTTAAATTTAACCCCCATGACTTGTTAAAGTGTATATTCTCTCGATGAAATTATTCTTCTCAACCATATGTTATGGTAGTATATAAACATAGTTCAAAATAAATTTTACAAGGTTTTTCCTTGACCTAAGAGAATATTCTTTTCCATGATCAACCTTTCGTTGAGACATGGATTTTTTTATAAATATAATATGGATTGATTAAAAATTACAAAAAATTATCATAGTAGGTTTTAGAAGGTATTATCCACTTCCCTATGTGGGATGGTATCATCCAATTCCCAGAGTGGATTTTATAGTGTTGTTTAGATTAGACCAACCTATTCTTCAAAGATTCATCCTTTTCTCTAGTTTTAATCATATCTCTAATAAATCACTAGATAAATACACATCAAAGAAAGATACACTTGTGAAAAAATTTATACTACCTAGATGAATGTAGAAATATTGCAACATGATAACCCTTCCTCACAATTTTAAAGGTTAATATTTCCATACACAAGATCATGAACACATGAAAATAACATCCTTACATCCTAAAAGTAATCATTTTATGATCAATACATGAAATATCAATCCCTAACCACCTCAATAAAAATAATTCAATACATAACAATGTTCTTTAGCTTCCCCCTCTTCAGTACGAGAGAGTATCAGAGTCGCCTTAAATTCTTAAATAACATATCTCGTTTTTCATATCTCCAAAATAAATATTCACTAACCATGTCGATAATAACCCATAATTTCTCATTTTATTAAAAATACCTCTATATAAACCTTCATATCCTTGATAATTTTTTTATTATTTTAAATTTCATTTAAAATAGTTAGACAATTTCCAATAAATATTCTAATGATTTGGATTTTCAATCCAAGGTGAGATTTGAATAATTACAACTCATTAATATAAAAAAATGTAACTTTAAAATATCTTCATATCCTCACCATGATAATAAATTTATAGAATAAAGATTCTAAATATTCTCATCTTGAATCACAATTAATGATAGTAATTAGGATAATTAATTTCTATGAAGAAGAACACATGAAGCATCGCCAGAATTAATTTTTAAATTTTCCACAAAGTGTAATATCATACAAATATAGATATCATAATAAGATATTAAAATATATTATATGATTATAAAACATCATATTCATAATTTAACATCATACACACTTTAGTAAAAATTTATAATCCACTTCCAAGGTCATATGCGATGCACAATAAAGACTTATGATTCATCAAATTTGTACATGAACTCTTAATGTCATATGAGTTGAACAAAAATTCTAATTCACACCATAGAAAGTGATACATTGCTCATAGAAGTCATAAAAATATGATAAAAAAGTCATATAAGGTTCAATGAAGTTATATGATTATTTTAAAAGTTTTAAAAGTTCAACTGGAAAACTATATGTATGAATTTATCAGAGACATGCACGGCTCGCTGTGAATTCATATGCCTAAGATTGAAGTCTTATGAGGCACCATGACATTTCCATTTCTCAACCTTAGTATAAAAATTATAGATTTAATTAAACAAATATAAAACCATCTCCAAAATGAATCATCCATCATCAACCACCCCATAAACACCACTCATGCATTCCACAAAATATCTTAATAATGATTGAAAAAAAAGAGATAACTTCTTCAACAATTACAAAGAAACTCTAATCTCTCCCTTTGGATTTTTGGTTAACCCATAAACCATAATTACTCTTATAGAAATATAATTTCTCATTCATGAGGAACTAAATAAAAACATATTTATAAAGAAAAACATCTTGATACCACAACACAACTTAGGGTAGTTCTTTTGAGTAAAATCCATATCCCTCTAATGAGAAACATTTTGGCCATGTAATTGAATGGTCTTTACCTCAATCAAATCACTCAGCACTTCAAACCACTTAAAATCACTCCCCCTTTTCATAATAATTATAACCACTAAATTAAAGATACAAATATTAATTCACCTCTTATCAAATTAATAGTCACCCCCTTTGTGAAGGAAATATACTTTACTGTGAAGAAAGATGTGTACATAAATTTTAAACTTTTGAAAAAATAATACAAAGTTCATTGAGGTTCCATACCAAAGTTTCTTAAGAGATAGGAAGGGATTGAATAACCATGTTCAACCTCAAGGTCTCAGATCTATCCTTAGGGAAAACCAAGGTTAAGATATCTTCCAGTTGACCATAGGATGGAATAAATTCAATCTTTATGTCTCCATTCTCCACCTTATCCTTGATAAAATTAAATATGATATCAATATATGTGGGCCTTGAGTACTACACTATACTTTTATAAATGTATATAACACATTGATTATTACATAGGATTTTGAGAGGTTTTTTCCACCTTCACTTTCAAATCATTAAGATGATCCTTTATCCATATCATATTGGAATATGCACTTGTAACAACCATATATTCATTTTATATGGTTCTTAAAGTAACTAAATTTTTCCTATTTATGTCCAAGAAAACATAATTGTATCTTAGGAAAAACATTCCATATAATGTATACCTTTTATCATCAAAATCTCATTCCAAACCAGAATTTGTAAATATAGAGAGATATATATTGTATCTATTCTTATACAATAACCTATAGCATGTTTTTCTATAGATGTACTTTAAGACTCATTTGGCTTCCATATGATGATATGTTTTAGGTTCACTTTGATATATATCACACAAAATTACCATATAGACTATATCAGGTCAATATGAAGTGACATAAATAAAACTCCCAATCATCGTTTTGATCTCCCTTAGATCCACACCTTCACATTTAATATCTTTATAAAAATTCATCCACACTTAAATAGGTGTAAATATAGGATTAGAGTACATGATATAAAAATTAATCAACAATTATTCAGAATAATTCTCTTCGGATAGAATTTTTTTAGTTTATTACACTGATAATCTTAAGAAGTAATTAATCACACCCAATAATGAAATTTCTACTTTTTTGAATTATTTTACGGAAAAATTCTTGAGAAGAACTCTCATGATCACTTGGAAAAATAAAATCATCAATATATAAAATTAAAATAAGTGTATTTATCTCAATTTCATTGATACATTGGTTTCTTTCCACGTTTAATTTGATTTATTTTAACAATTTTACAAATTATTAGAACTTTGAATATTAGGTCATTAGGGCCTATTTTAATATATATAGGGAGTTTTCACACTCTAGTTCCATCATAATCACACAAAAACCCATCTAGATGCTGAATATAAACATCTTCTTTTGGATAACTATTTTAAAAGGGATATTTGGAATCCATTTAATATATTTTATAATGGATATAAGCTACTAAAATAAAGAATATCCTGATATCATCCAATCACGTAGATGGAAAAAACTATTTAACGTTTACCCTTTTAACTTGAGAGTACCCTTTTCACACTAGTTTTATCCTTATTCTAGACAACCTTACCTTGATCTTGCAGCTTGTTCTAAAATGAAAATTTACTTCCAAGGAAATTCTTGTTATTAGGTCTCAGAACAAGGTCCCATGAAGGATTATATTTTATTTGATTCATATCATCATATATAAAATCAATTCACTCCTCCTGGTTAAAGGATTATATCACTAATCTTAGTTAATCCTAAAAGATAGTGAAGTCTAATTCTCAATCCTCAACCTTTTTTTCATTGGATTTTGTGTGTGTTCCTTATATCTCCATTTTCTTTTGGTCTGTGTAGGTGATGATTTTTATATAATGATATATTTTATATCAACAAGCTTCTTCATCCTTTGAAACTTTATTTACCACTCATAGGAACCAAATTTTCTAGATTTATCTATTTATAATCCGCATCCACTATTTATGACCCAATCCAAATATGTTTTTCATCGCTTTACCAATTTTCTTACTTGTTGCCTTTAACCATTTCTTCAAAAACCTCTATATCTTGAAAATTATATTTTGGTCACTTTTTTATAGTTTTCACATCTTAACATCTAGTCACCTTAAAAATTATTTTATTACAACATCTATATCCCTTTCCATTATATAGTTATCCATGAAAGATACCTTCCTTTAATCTATCGTCAAATTTTAAAAGATTTAAGTATTTTATTTTGATGAGGTAAAGTACACAAAAAACTATGAAATAACTCATTATATGATTCCTTTTATACTAAAATTCACATGAGGTTAGATTTTAATTTTTCCTTAAAAACGATCAACTTTTAATGTTCATTACTATGAAGAACCCAACCGAGATACCCCCTCACATCGGTACCCAACCTGAACCATCACATACCCAAAGGGAATTCTCGATCCCCAAGGGATGGCTAAAATCACCCATGAATCAACAAAAATTATAGGGAATTATTTCACCTTACTTTAAGTAGAATACTTTACACACAAATATATATATACATAATCATAAGATACATATAAAGAGTAAATAAGATTATATCTCATAGAAAAAAGAAATTATAGAAGTGAAATAACTCAAAGGTAGAAAAACAATATCCAAGATACAAGTCCAACAATGAGGGATAACTGAAACCAACATAGATACTCCGTGTGATAAATTAAAAAATTTAACACTATCTCACCACTGGCTACCTAGAAACATCTGACCGAAACCTCACCACCTTACTTTAGTTCCTTGCCTTTTTTAAACATCAAATGACATAAAAAGGCCTACACTCATATGAATGGATGCATAGGGTGTGAGCTAAAGAGCCTCAGTAGGATCCCACCAAGTTACTCTATATTAAGTCTCTATACAATAATTTAAGCATGATCATCTTTAAGAAAACAAGTCATGATAAATAGTTACTTAGTTTTTATATCAAAATTCTCATAAAATTTTTTACTTATTTCCATAGTTCCAAATAAAAGAGGTAAAATAGTTTCAAATCATTTCACAAATATAAAAATAGTGAAATAAAATCATGTATCACATATAATATCAAATCCTATAAAAATCAGAAGCCTAGGTAACATCACATAAAGGATCATTATGGTTTAAGCTAGCATAATAATCCGATAATAATAAATTACTAGTGTAAACTCATGTTTTTAGAGCACATGCCTAAGGAGTATATGAACACCCAATAAGTGAACCCCAAAAAATGTAAATTGTGTCCCAAGAATAATGGGCCTAAGGTGTAGAGGAAATACCTATAAGTAAACCCCTCAGGAATACATGGATGATTTCTCTAAGATACACCATCCACTTAAGTACCCATGTCTTCCCATGTGAAACACTTTCCAATTGTTTTTATTAAAACCATGCTTTGATTTTTTTTCATAAATCCATTTCACATTGATTTAAAAATATCCTTTTATTTTACCAAAAAAGGGAAAAAACATATTTTCTCAAAAACTAATTTCCATACACATAAATCAATCATTCATATTCATTTATAAAACAATTTATAAAAATAAAAAATATTTTTCATCCAACATAGGCTAGAGATGGAATAAACTACCTCAAAATCAGTCCACACACACCTAAATTGGGATACACCAATAAAGAATAACATAAGGACAATAATAGGGACCCTAGAATAAATCCATACATGGTAGAATCATTTCAACAAGAAAAATGTTCTGTGGAGAGGATATATTATAACATACCATAATGAAACTTATATGCCACACCACAACAAACACAAAGGTCAGCCTCTGGATGAAGATCTTATAATGGATATAGAAAGGATAAATATGATTATCATTATAGATAAAAAGATCTATAAATGTGAAAAAACCGTGATAATATGATTAGTGACAATAAAGAAGTTGAAAGATCAAATACTTGGGGATACATATCCAAACTATAACAAAGATCGATTGACGAAAAAAATGATCCAGATGGAGAAGAGATCCCCAAAATTTCTTAGAAGACCTATTAGGTATGAGAGGAGAAGATTGTGGTAAAATGAAGGGTAAATCACCCATGCATCACCCTAAAAATCACAAACCCCAAAATATTCATGACATAAAAATGATTTATGATGTGAATTTCTCAATTTAGAAAATATATCTAAAAATGTGTTTCCTCGGATTGAAAATCATGATTTTACCATTTCAAAATGTGAAAAATATACATGGAATGAAAACCTTTCATGGATTGAACCAATTAAAGACTTATTCTCTATAAAGGTTTCATGTCGTGTGAGCCTTTCACAGTATGAAAATGTCCCATAGGTGGTAAATAGATCATATTATGCACAAAAAACCTAACCATCTCAAGTTTTCTCTAAAATTAGAGAGAAACCTTAAATACTTTGATGCATTTATACCCAGACTCCATTAGTTACACAAACATATATCCCCAAACATTATATCTTTTTTCTTAGAAAATACAGTCCATCCTTGGGAGTACCAAAACAAACCCAAATAAAGAGGGAAATGAAATAAGAGAAGTGAAATACACAAAATAAGCTAATGTGATGTTACAAACTCCCCCATAAGACTTTAAATATCTAGTAAGTCATGTGGAAGAATGATATCTAGAAATAGGTGATGCCATTAATCCCTTATCAATGACTCATGCTCCCATGTCTCTTGATAATCTGATCTATATCTCCAAAACACTCTGATCAATGAAATTGACATCCCATACAATACTTTATCCTGAGAGTTAATTATCTCCACTTGATTCCCTATAAAAGGAACATCTTGATCCAACTCAATCTCATCCCAATTCAAAATGTGAGAGGGGTTAGGATGTTATATCATGAGTTGAGATATGTGTCAAACATCATGCATACCCATCAATATAAATAGGAATTTCAATCGATAACTAACCTATCCATGATGATCAGTGAACTAAGATGGTCCAATATATCTTGGAGTTGACTTTACCTATTTTCCAAGATTAGCATGACCAAAAAAGGAGATATTTTCAAGAAAACCCAATCACCAACAGAAAACTACAAAGTATGACTTTGACTATTTTTATAAGATTTTTCCAACATTGATATTTAACCACATGCTAATGTATATCTTTAATCCTCATCAACATATTATGAATGAGACTAAGTCCCACTACAGATGAATCACCCACCTATTACCAACAAAGATGCTATCTGTACTGGTGAACATAAAAATCCTCAAAGGGATCCATTTTAATTGATGAATGATGACTATTATTATAGAAAAACTCAACCAATCATAGATGGTTATCTAGGATCCTCCAAAATCCAAGACACAGTCACAAAGAATATCATCCTGGATCTGAATAGTACACTCCATCTGGCTATTTGTCTATGGATGGTGAGCTGCACATAACCTAGCTTGAGTTCCCAGCACCTCCTATAGACTATTCATGGACTATGAGGCAAGCCTTGTATCCCTTACAAAAAATAATGGTATAGGTTACCCCATGTAACCGCAAAACATACGGTATATACAAATTACCCATATATATAACTTTTTTGGTGTCTCTGATCATAATGAAATGATCCAACTTCATTAACCAATCAATCACCACCCAGATAGAATTCCTCCCTTGGAGAGTCCATGGAAATCCAAAAAAAAGTCTATAGACACTTTATCTTACTTATAAAATGTAATCGGAAGAGGACAAAGCAAACCATAAGGCTTTATATATCCTACCTTTATCCATTGGAAGGTGTAACAATAGGAAACATAGTATGAAATTTCATGCTTTGTACTTAGCTACCATAATCACTATATCATGTTATAATACATCTTTATTATGTCTGAATGAATGACCAATAATGATATATGGAAATAAAAACAAATTGAGATACTTCTAGACACTAGGATGAAAAAATGATCCCAAAAATTGAGAATACCTTTTTAAGAGGGAGACCAACTAGAAATAGTCTCCCCACTATATATGGATTCTAAAATTTCTCTAAATTGATCATCCTACAACTGATCCTATAGAATGGGTGAAAGGAGAGATGATGAAAACTGAACAATGGTCAAAATCATACATCAAATATCCTCATGAGAATCCAGGTAAAAATAAGATAATATCCCCAATAAAATCACTTCTTTGATCCAAGAATTTCATTTGGAAAGATTTTTATACAAACAATGACTCCTTAGTATTTCCAAAAATAACCTCAAATGGTTCTTGTGCCCATAAATGGACCTCGAATTATCAAAAACATCATCCACAAACACTACCAGAAAATTTTCTAGTTACTCATGGAATATCTATTTCATTAAAGCCACCCTCAAGATAATTAGTCACACCAAAAAAATCACCAAATATTCATAATGGACATAAAATCACCCAAAATACATATTTGGTATATCATATTTTTGAACTCTTAGTTGATGATAACCCAAACAAATATAAATAATTGAATTTTCCCCCTTTAATATGTCAAAAAAATCATTCCCATAGGGAAAAAGATAGTTATTCTCAACCATTACCCTATTCAACTTTTAATAGTCCACACAAAATGAAAGTGAACAATTTTACTTATTTATATAGAGAACATGGGTTTCCCAAGGAAAAATATTCGATTGAATAAAACCTTTCACTATAAGGTCATACAACTAATTATTTAACACTTCCAACTCTGCAAGATCCATATGATAAGAGGGTATCATAATTGACAATGTACCTAACACATAGTCAATTGTAAACTCTACCCCCTCTATGGAGGAATCCTAGATAAATATTATAGGAAAAAATTAGAAAAAAAGGAACAATAATGAGATGATCAACAATGAATGTAATATCATCAAGCTCTAATACTAATATCTAAAAAAACTCCTAATCTATGGGAATGAAGTTTTTATACGACCAGACCTCAGATACCCCTCACCTCGAAACACTCTCAAGCTTCTATAAGGCACACAAAATGATACATGTTGATGATAAAAATCAACATCATCATGATGAGAAACAAGAAAATACATCTAGATGATAACCCAAAACAAATATATATCGATAATGGGAAAATACCAGACTAATTTCGCATCATCTATCAATAGTGAATAAGAATGAAACTGAAACCCCTGATCATTACTCTTCCAAATAGGTGTCGATAAATACATAATAAAGGGAATGTGATCTATAGAAAATTTAATAATATCAATAAATATTATAGATATAAACAAGTTAGAAGAACCTATTTCAAATAAATCATTCACTACTGATGACGAAATAAACATGGTACCTCTCACTATCACTCGTCTCACGTCTACCTCCACCAGAAAATCATCTAATGTGTAAAGAGTTTTCACTCATGAGCCCTATTTCAATATCCTTGTATTCTTTGAAGCATCTTATTATTCCATAGTAGCTTTTTGAGCTAACAAAACCTAACTATAACATGGAATAGATATATCTTGACAGAAATGTTGTAGATTTCCCTAAACAACACAACCATTACACTTATTCACAAGTGAAGAATAAGAACAAAAAATGTTTCAAACCATTATTCATTATTATCATGTCCTAGGAAAACTAATAACTATAACTGAAGGTCCAGAGGAGGCTTTACACTGAGATCCACCTATACCACTCTTCTGATGATCTTTCCACTTCCACTTTTACCCTATTCTCCACTTAATCTACCACTGGGTGGAAGAAAAGTAGAAGAATAAAAAAAAATTCATTCTGTATCAATATCTTCCATCATTTCCCAATCTACAATAACCACTTAGGTCAAAAGCTTCAATATAAATACCTATAATCTGATATCTGGTCACAAACACTGCATGTACTTTTGAGCCTTCAACTAGTGATTCTTTACCACCTATGGATAAAACAAATAGTCTACATGAACTAATTTGTGTATTTCAAAATCCGGTGGTTTCCCCATTTCAATGAGAAAAAAATCCAAAAAAAATTCACCATTATCAGTGGCTCTAGAAAAACATTCTAGAAGAAGAGAGTCTTGAAACCATTCTAGTCCAAGCCCACATTTCTATTTTCCCATGAAATAGAATCCCACTATCTCTTGCTTAGACCCTCAAGCATGAAACCCACATTTCTCACCTTAATACTCTCAGGTGTATATATGAAGTCAAATATCTGAGAAATATTTTCAATCCAGTCCTCCACGTCTTGAGGTTTTTTAATACCCTTAAATGATGGTGTCTTATCATATGAGAGCTCATATTATTGATCCTTATCTCCAATAGATTCTAGTTTTACCTCAAGATCCATGTTATGGACTTGTTGTATGTTTTAGTCGACAACATGAACTTCCCAAATGACATACCTGATAAGATTCTATGTTATAGGCAGATTCCATTGAGGAGCGTCTACTTTACTCTCTTGAGGAACCCATGGAAGACATCTTAGAGGCATACCACTATGTACCTAAATAGAAGAAATGATCATACAAGAATACAATCTCAATTCAAGATCAAAAACAATAGTAAAAATAGAGATTACGATCAAGAACTCAAAATTAGGGACACACATCACAACATCCCATGGTATCTTGAGTCTCTTAATGGAAATATATTTCTAGGTACACACCAAAACCTACCTCTAAATTCTTGAAAATCCTATATAGTCTACCAAATTCCCAAAACTAAGAAGAAGCTGTAGTTACAATACCAAACTGTGATGAACCCAACCCAGATACCCCCTCACACTAGTACTCGACCTGAACCGTCACATACTAAAAGGGTGTTCCCAATCCCCATAAAATTATTATAATCACTTAGGAATCAATACAAAATAAAGGGAAAAATGTTACCCAACCTTAAGTAGAAAACATGACTTATATATATACACATGATGAGAAGAAAAATAGAAGAGTAAACAAGAATATTTGTCATAGAAGAAAGAAATATAATAATTGAAACAACAAAAGGTAGCTAAATAAACTCCAAGATACAAGTATAATATTAAATGAAAATTAAAACCAAAATAGTTACTCTATGTGATAATGTAGAAAATCTCCCACTATCTCACCACTAGCTACCCAGACACAGCTAACCGAAACCTCACCACCATACTGTGGATCCTTGCCTTTCCCTACATAAAAAAAATAACAATTTCTATACAACACAAAATGGGAGGACATGGTGTAAGATATACATGATTAATAGGATCCCACCTAGTTTTTTCATAAAAAGTCTCTATACATTAACTTGAAAATTGTTAACTTTAAGAAAACAAGGCGTGATAAACATTTAATCAGTTTGAATAAGAAAATCATGGTAAAACATTTCCCTTATTTACACAGTTCCAAATAAAAAGGTACAGAAGTTACAAATCATTTCAAAAACATAAATAAATATTCAAATCAAAGAATGCATCACATATCATAAAAAATCCAATACAAATCGGAAGCATAGGTGGCATCATGCCAACTATCACTAAATGTTATGATAGAAGACTAATCATAGCATAATCAATGATTAGTTCTTTTTAATATCTTTAGAACAAGAGCCTAAGGAGTAGAGGAAATTCCCATGAGTTAACCCCCTCACAATGTTTATTGAGTCCCTAGAACAATGAGCTAAGGGAGAATAGAAAAAACACATGAGTGAACCCCCAAAAATACATAGATAATTTCCCTCAACTACACCTTCCACCTATATACCCAAGGCTTTCCATGTGCTACATTTTCCAAACCATTTCATAAAAATAATTATTTTAAAACTATTTCTTAAATCCATTTTAGAGTGCTTTCAAAATACTATTTTATTTTACCAAAAAAGGGAAAAATCATATTTGTTCAAAATCCAGTCTCCACACACACAAATCAATCATGTATATTCCTTTCTAAAATAATTTATATAAAAATAGTAATACAGTTCATATAATGTAGGATAGAGGTAGATAAACCTTACTCAAACTTGTGTTGCATGCACCTACAACAAGATCCACTAACATAGAAGAATAGAAGTAGAACAATGGAGACCCTAGAATCAGTCCTAACATCTTAGAATCAATCCAATAAGTGAAAATTTTTACATATAAGATAGATCACAACATACCTCAAAGAAAATCACATGTTACACCATAACCAACACTAAGGTTAACCTATAGACAAGGATAACACAACATATCTAGAAAGTATCAAGATTATTATCATCATATATCAATAGATCAATAAACATGACACACTAATGGTACCTCAATCAATGACAATAAAAATTAGAATGATCACATACCTAGAGAAGTGCCACATAAACGAAATAAATATCAAGCACTAAAAAATGATATGGAAGGAGAACAGATCCCCAAAACCATATGGAAGAGATACTAAGTATGGGAGGAAAATCTTTTGGTTGAATGGATAATCAATCACCCATGCAGTTACCTATAATGAACAAACCCAAAAACATTCACAATGTGAAAATGTTTCACGATGTGAATTTATGATTTTAGAAAAGATGAAGAAAAATGTGTCACCTTAGATTTAAAATCACATTTTTACCAGTTCATAATGAAAACAATATTCACGACGTGTAAATTTTTCATGTCCTTAACCAATTAATGGAATCTTCTTAATGGAGGTTTTACATAGTGTAAGCCTTTTACGATGTGAAAATGCCCTGCATGTGGAAAATAGATCAGATTCTACACAAAACCCAAACAATATCTGATTTTCTATGAACTCAAGGATAACACTGCAAAGCCTTTGACACATTTATACTTAAAATCCATTAATTCCATAGACAAATAACCCTAAACATTAGGTCATTTTACCCGGTATAAACTCTTTATTAGTTGGAGTCACAAAATACAACAAAATAAAGAGGGAAACTAAAATATAGAAGAAAAATTCATGAAAGAAGTTAATTTTATGTTAAAATAATAGTGTACATTACTTCTATCCAAAAATAACTTTGATTATTCAAATTGAGAAAGCATTATTCTCCCCAGTTCCACCATAATCCTATTCATTCTATTAATAAAACAATTATATTGGTGTATGTAAGGAGTGATTTATTTATGTTTAATCCCATAATTTTTATAGTAATAGTCACAAAAATTTATATTTCATTCATTTCCATGATTATTTCTCAATTTCTTGATGTGAATACCAACCTCTCTTTAAAATTATATTCTATAAGTTTTGAACATGTACACTACCCTTGACTCATGCTTTATAAATAATAACATTTTCATTCCTGTAGAATCATTATTTAATGTGTTAAAAAAATTAAATTATTATGGATTTGTATATAATTGGTCCAATAAAATATGAATGAATAATTTTAAGAGGCCTTATTTATTGTGTATTCAATCTTCTGTGATTTCCTTTAAAAAATTTCTCATTTTAATAGGTTATCAAAACTGGAAATCTATCTCAGTTTAATTGAGGAATATCCCTCACCATATTTTATTTAGTGATTTTAATTATATTATTTTATCCATTGTGATCAATTATTCCATTCCAAATAGTATTTTCACCTCTTACATTAAGGTAAAAATAATTGATAGGATATCCAATATAAAATATATTCTTACTATTTCTTTCTCCTATAGTGATGAATTTCCCACATTTAATTATTTTTATGAGACAAGAATTATTCTTTAAGATCACCTCTTTAGATTAATTAAAAAATTTAATTACACTCAAAATATTATGTTTGATACACTAATAAAAAATAATCTTTAGAATAATTTTCCCTATTCATGTGTGATGACCATCCACTATCAAGGATCATTGGTTTTTTCATTTTACCTACCTTGAGAGATTCCTCCACAATTAATGACTTTTTTGTATTTATCAATTTTCATGTATTATTTTGTTTTAAAATATATATTCATTGGCCTATAATAATATTAATACACTCTTAAAAACATTGAAATTTCTGGTTCTATCTTCAACAAATCTCCTCAAGCCCATCATACCTGTTTTGGATAGATATACCTACTATCCTCTCATATATATTTTTCTTCATTCCAAATATTATTTTCCTAATTTTAGAGTATATAAACCCTTAATAATTACCTTATTTGGTTCCAATACAGATAAATATTACACCAAATAACTTAATCATTATTACCATAGACACCAAAAAACCAACAAAAAGTATCTAAAATTAATTATTCTTATAAATTATTGATTATATCCTTGGAAATCTGATTGATGTTTTTATAGAGATTAAACCTTCCTTTCCTTGGATTTTGAGATTAAATTATTTTTAAAACTATTATCAATTACCTTTGATTCAAGAGTCTCCTTATCAAGGGTTTTCTCATTATAATTTTTCTTGCTTCAGTATTTATAACCTGAACTGTTATTTGATTCATATTTAATTTTTTTATAATCTAATGGTGTAAGTTTTACCTAAGTTAGTGAAAAGAATTATTTGTACTCTATGATGACCTGAATGTAACTTCAATAGATATTTTAAATTCACTCTTCATATTTTCAAGGGGTTTTTTATTTTTAGACACCTTGATTTAACATAGTTAATCATTTCTTGTTGTTAAAATAGCTTCTTATTAGATTATTTTATGAATATTTCCTTATTATACATGCTTAAATAGAGGATTTTGATTTCCTCAATATGATAATTCTCCCAAATATGAAACTCTTCCACACATTTATTCAATTTATTTACTTTCTTGTTGAGAGACTTTATTTCTTTCCTATTTCATGTGTTTCTCTCAAGGAACACCTCATGTCCAGTTTTTAACATTTACTCTATATAGTTTTCTTCTCATTATTTTTGATCTCAACTTATGTGGTGCTCAAAATTTTTAACATGTGTGATGTAGTTAGTAACTTTCATAGAACATTATTCTTTATAATCTCTATTTGTAGAATAAATATCTTCTTTCTCCTCACTCAACATGCTTATTTTCTTTTTTCCTTGAAATTTTCTTCTGAATTCATCAGTTTTTCGTACACTTTTGGAGATATATTTTTAGATATTTTTTGGGGCTTTTATTAATCATCTTGATTATAATATTCTAAAATATTATTTATTCTTATAAAATCATCTGTAATGTTCCCAAATCTGTCACACTTAAATAATTTGAGTGAGGGATTCCCCTCGTATTTTCCCTTATTACATTTATCATTATTTGAGATGAAATACATAAACCTTTTGAGATTTTAATTAAACTCATTACCTTCTTTAAAATCACTTGAAGATTTCAATTCTTCTTCTTTAATGTTCAGCATAGTTATGGATTTAAAATAAATATACTATTTGACCTTCATGTTGAAAATTATTGTGTTTCTCATATTATAATTAAGGAGGGTGTTGTGAAACTCATTGAGAGATATATCATGTATTTCATCCAAATATTAGATATTTGGATCAAATCTATATATAAAATTTCTCATTTATTTTTGGATACCATAGAATCACCCATATTGTCTTTAAAACCTATATTATGACTAACTATTTCATTCTCTATGGTGAAATAATCATCAATTGTATCATATTCCATCATTATTATATCTTTTAATTTATCCCTACAAATCTACAACTTGGTTTTTTGATTATTATTTCCCTCCCATATATATTATTAATCTTAGCCTATATCTATTTATATGAATATAGTCACAAAACATTGGTATAATCTTATTTCGGAATATATGAAAATATAAAATTTATAGCCTTCACATCAATGTCAAGATTATTGTTATTAACAAATATCATTGAACTATCCCTCAAAATTTGTGGATAACCCACAATGATAAATGTACTCACTTGTAATCCATATGATAACTGATATGGTAGAATTAGATTATTCCAAATATGACAGTTCTTTCCATAAAAAAATGTAATCCATATTCTACTCATAGAACATCGATTCTTTATGATAAAACATAGATGAGAATAATCTTTATGGAACCTAGTTTACACTGATACCACTTATAGAGACAAAAACTTGTTAGGTTACCATTGGGGGTGGGGGTGAATCAATTGTACCAACTTATTTTAAAAACTCTATTTTGAAATTAACCCTTGTGATTAATTAAAGTCGAGATTCTATCAATTATTTTTTTCTCACCCATATATAAGTATAGTAGATAAACAAAAAACATAATTTTTTTACAAGTTTATAGCTTGATTTGAGAGCCTACTTCTATCAATGATCAACCTTTGTTGAGTCATAGATTTTATTATCACTATAATTTTCAGTTATTAAAAAGTTATGACAATTAAAAAATATGTCTTGATCATGTATTTCCCACTTATCTATATGGGAAAGTATAATCCAATTCATATATTTGATTTCTCATTTTTGTTATAATTTGACAAAATATTATTCAAAAAATATTCCTTCACACTAGATTTAATTATAACATCAGCAAATCACTAGATTCCTAAACATCATGATTATATCTTCATTTCAAATAACTACAACTTCTTAGATGAAAATAGAATTTTAGGATCTTGTCCAAATTTAATCAAAATTATATAAATTATAAATACATGTATGATAGAATTAAAAAATTAAAATTAACTCCTTACTTATTAGAAAACATATTTTGATGACCATCAAATGAAATATATTTCCTTGATCTCCTCAGAAATAAGAATGCATCAAGTCGATATTCTTCAATTTATCTCTCTCTTCGACAAAATAGAGTAACCAAGTCTCTCTAAATTCTCAAAAAAATTAATTCATTTATTATATATATTTAAAAAAATATCCATAAACCATGTGAATAATATTCCAAAATTTTCCACCAAATTAAAACTACCTCCATATCATACATAAAAACCATATTATTTTTTATCATTTTAATTTTCAATTAAAAATTCTAGTTAATAATTGATAAATCTATTTAAGATCAGTATTTTAAATCCCATGTGATAGTTGAATAATCATGGAATCCAAAAAATAGAAAACTTTTAAATATAACGATATCATTACTGTGATAATCTATATACAACATAGAGGTGTAAAAAAGACTCATCTTGAATCACAATTTATAAGAATAATTATGATATTTAATTTCCTTGAAGAATAGTTCCTAAAGAATCACATAAATTAATTATTAAATTTCCAAATTTTCATAAAGTGTAATATAATTTGAAGAAATATATCATAAAAATATATAATGGGATTCTCAAACATCGTATAGATATTTCAACATTGTATTATCTCCATTGAAATGTCATACACCACTTGCAAAGTCATACACGATTCTTAGCAATGACATTCAATTCATAAAAGTTATACCTGAACTCTCAAAGTCATATGGGTAGGCCAAAAAGGTGAATGGATGTCTAATAATGTTATATGTGGCTCAAAGAAGTCATATAAAATAGATGACAATGTTGTAGGTGGATCACAGATGCCATACACTGCTTCTCAATGTCTTATGGGATCAAAAACAATGTCCTATGTGAGAATTTATCAAAGAAACACATAGCTCCCTCTAATTTCATATTTCAGAGCATGAATTATTATAAGACCCCATGAATTATCATTTTTTCATCTATAGTATTAGAATTACTTATTTTCTCAAACAATCCCAAAACACTATAAAAATTCCATCAGGCAAAACAAACCACCTAAAAGCACTTCTCATCCTTTCAATAAAACATCTTAGTAATGGTAGAAAAACAAATTCTGAATAAATTACAATGGTATATTAGAGATTTAATGAAAAACTAGTCTTTAAATTACATATGGAATCCCACGATTGTATTCATGCTAACCCATGACAACACTTAGAAAATTAATTTTTCAAGGCCTTCAATGTTTTTAGTACAGACTTGTGATGATTTTATCATATTTTTGATTAATTCATGATAAACTAAAAATACCACAAATCTAATATTATTTTTCATTTAATCCATCATAAAAATGGAACACATTAGTTCTATAATAATCATGATATATGATCAATAAAATAAGTAATTATTAGACTTTGCCCAATATAAGAAATGAGGTTGAGAAATTAGGTCTTACATTACGATTCATTCCACTTATAATATCAAGAGAATATCAAGGATTTGGAATGATATTGTGGGAAAAACATTTTCTACCAGATTTTATCATCTAAATGAGTACTTTTCAATTTAGATAAATGTATATATCCAGAATCCATTACACATAATATCATCTTAATTATTTTGATATTGATGTAACCATTATTTATAATTTTTTGAATGGAAATAAATTATCTTATATAAAACATATTTTTATTTAGAAATTAGATCCCACATGTTAATAATTAGTTTTAAAATAGTGAGTGTAACAATGATTTAAAATGTGCTCTAAAAATAGTGAACATGTAATCAATTGAAAAATGAGAATATGGTGAACAATTTCAATGCTCATATATAAGGTTAAAAAATATATAGGTAGGAAAGAGAGAATATATATAAAAAAATGATATCATTTCATAATAATATTATCCAATATTTATAGACTATAAAATATAAAATTAGTGTTCCAAATAATTCCTTAAACTATAAGTATGATCCAAGGACAAGGATCATTATCTTATGTAACATAATAATAATGGGGATAATATTGAGATATAGAATCCATGAGAACCACAATAAATGAGAACAGATCCATAAATTAGTAATTTTATTTATAATAATTTTAAATTACAGAAAGTCAACCTAAAATAATTACCTAATGTTAAAGTCACACATTTTTTACATTGAAATGAACTAGGTATTAAAATAATTTAATTTAGTGGTTTATTTCACAATATATAAATTAATGTGTGTGTCTATATATATATTATTATCAAATAAATTATTTTTTTTATAATATATATATATATATATGTGTGTGTGTGTGTTTTTAATATATATATATATATTAAAGTTTTTTAATTAAATTTAAATCCAAATTATTTTATTTAAAATACGAGTCAAATTAGAAATAAAAAATTATTACTCGATCAGGGTCAAGTATCATGATAAATTTTTATATTAAGTTTGATCTTGAGAAATATAATATACTGACTCATAAAAAATGATTATTCCCCTATCAGTGGGGTGAAGTTGTCCATTGGATATGTAAAACCAACATAAAAAGTTATTTAAGCGAATATCGTTATTGGATTGATTAGTCAAGGACTGATCTAATTAATATTTTTATTAAATTTTACTTTAAAATTTAAAATATATATATTAAAATATATGAAAGCCCCTAAAATTTGAGCTACTAAACCAGATCGAGAGTGGTCATAATCCTCTGAATGTATGAACTCATGCCTCTTCAGTGGTATTTTGAGAGGTGTCATCCAACCTTTCCCACATAGTGGTATCATGTTAGAATTACAAGGATATATTTTACCAATTTGAAAATGGTAAACACATTCACATATATTAGTTTATTCAATCAATGAACATATTTTCGCTTATAAAAATCTTATAACCAATGCCTGTATCTATTAAAAAAATGTTCAAAATCAAGTTAGCCCCAAATTTTTAACTCGTAAAGTTTTGAATGAGATTAACTAAAAAGAAGATAATGTAAATTAAATCATGTGTAAAGTATATTTGTATATCTATATAATTTTTAGGGAATTTTAGAGGCCTTACATTTTAGGGTGTCTTGTAGGGAAGCTTAAAAAACCTGACTATACCAAATTTGGTAGTGCCTACAGGGACAATGACTAAAAATTTCAGGTACGTTTAGGTTTTATTTTAATATAGAATCAAAAAATCGGGTCCAATTTTGATTTCATTTTGATTTTATTGATTAGAAGGAAGACTTTAATTTTAAATTAATAATAATTTTTTTGAAAAAACTTATTATTAGTTAATATTAAATTTAAAAAAATCTAATTTATATTATTTAAAAATAAAATTACGCATATATTCATCATATTCTTCCACAATAATTATTTATTTCAATAAAAAATAAATGGAATTGAATTATTGTTAAAAAATATCATTATTTTATAAATTGACCTATATTTATTATATTTGTTTTTCTTATTACCATAGGTTATTTATATCATTTTTAAGTTTTTTAAAAAATATTTCCTTTTTTATTAGTCTGTCATATCATAAAAATTTGGGTTGATATGTATTTCATGGGTTTGAAATATGCTGAGTTCCCTTAAAAGACAAGCATAATTTTATATTTTGGGGATGATCCAAAAGTTTTATATTTTAAATATTGTGAGGAAAACTAAAAACCTTGAATTTAAGGTATGAATCTAAAACATTAATGTTTTTAAGTTTGAAATAAAGGTCTTGAAAATGTTCTATTAAATTGAGTATACTTGAGTATATTCTTAAGAAAATACATTTTTATGGTTATTATAGTATCCCAAATAACACCTTCTTAACACTGTTTTTTCTTGAGGATAACCTAGTTTCCATTCATTACTAATTGGACCACTTATGAGGGCCATGAGTATTGTCTTGGAGGGGTTTTATTAAAGGAAACCCATAGTAGAAACATACTAAAATATTCTCTTCTATAATACATTGAATATTTATTACTACAATACCATTAATAGTAAAAACTAAAATACCTATTACATCCTTTCATTATAAATTATTTTAGTAATTCGGAATTTTTTATTGCTAGGTTTCAAATTTTAAAACCCTAAGATACCATTTACCCTTACATACTATCATAGATCATTGTTGTAAATCCCATTTGTAAACCTGTGTATATATATATATATAAATATCTGTGTGTGTGTAAGAAATCATTTTTGTATGTATAAATGTATATATATGTATATTTGTGCATATTTATATATATTTTTATGTATTGTTTGGTAAAAATAAATTTATAGGCCACCTATTTAAGGTTAATCCATTATATTTCTTGGATATGTTATTATAGTGAGTTACATTGGTACCACATGAGGCTTTTATATATTGATTCATATTTTAATTATTTTTTATTATTATATGTTTCAAGATCCTATATTAGTTTCCTCCATTGAGCAAATCACATTGGTAGCAGAATATTTATTCATATTTTCCCCATTAATGAAAAAATCATACTGGAATGGTTAATTTTTTTACAATGACTTTGTATGGAGACTTCATGAGGTACTAATTATATTTATTCTAAAAAATAATGTTACTTTATAATAAATAAGGTATGTAAAGATGTATAATAGGATGCAGCTTGATTAATGGGGGATAATATCACATTATATGATATATAACTTCAAGTATAGTTCTATATAAGTGATTCTATAATTTTTTAAAAAAGTATGAGAAGGGATCATGATGTTTCAATCCATCTAATGGACACCTGGATTTGTTTTAAGTAGACTGACTATGTGTTGGTGTCATTGAGTACTCATTAGGGTGTTCTAGGTATATGATATAGGTGATAAAGACAAATTATTCTTTTTGAAATGCCACTAAGTAATCAGTAGAAAGAAATCAATTACTCAATGGGGGTAATAGGGTGTAAATTTTTTCCCTGGAGATCATAATAAGTACATAGTTAGTGTTTATGATTTTATTGGTGGATAAAAAATTGTCAAAAATTATTTTGGCCAAATAAGGTAATTTAAATGGTATTGTCACATTTATCATTAAAATAATAATTAAATAAAAATAAAATATTATTAAAGGAATAATTAATAATGATGAATTTCAAAAAACTGTTAAAACATAGAGATAAAATTTAGTTCCAAAATTAGATGATTTAGATAAAAAAATTATTACACATATTTAAATTCAATTATAATGTGATCTAAGGTAATTAAAGTGTTTTATTAACATATTGATGAAGATAATTATAGGGTATTAACATAAGTTAAATCATTGGATACCTATTAAAATTAGTTTCTCAAAAACATTAAAAGTGTGGAATTATTAATTATAAATGTGAAAAAATTTAGATATCAAAGTGTATTCTTAAAAAATAAGAGACTTGTGACGTTATTTATTAACACATAAAAAAACACAAGATAAATAAGAGAGATAAGTCTTTAACATATCTATCTTATGTTGACATGATCCAAGACTTTGAATTGAGGTGTTTTATTACAAAATGATTAAGATAAAATGATTTTAAATCTTCTAGGAGACATTACAATCAATTAATAGTTTTCATGTCCTGGAGTAACAATAAATAAAATCCCTAGAATCACCTTCAATAGGACAATAAGCAGCGACAATATCTAAGTTACCCCTCAAATAAAATAAGGGAATTGCCTCTAAATATAACCTATCACCTGATTCATGAAACACCATTACCATAATATAATTAATAAAGAAAAATTCAATATAAAATCCATTAATATAATATATATATCCCCAATAAAATGCAAGGTAACATAATAAATCTCTACACACAAAAACACACACACACAAACACATATCACATCCCAAATAGATGTAAGTAATATTGACTAGTAATGAATGAAACCAATTCAGTCACCCTAATTAAGTCTTGAATATATTATATATTATATCTTCCATCATCAAAAACCTCTAATATTTACCAATAGTTACATCCACTTATCTATATGTACACAAGAGCATAAAATGTAAAAATTTTCATACAAGGGTAAGAAATAATTCTTAGTATAGTCATCTCACGTAGTAAGTTGACCCCATAAACTACTAATTTCCATTTTTATCCTCAATATATAAAGTGTATTAAAAAAACAACTCATTACCCAACATAATCAATAAAAATATTATTTAAATTTAATTTTTTATGAAGATACCTATAGTCCACCTGTATTATGCTCACAAATAATGATATATATATATATATAATATTCACATTCTAGATATCATAATAAGAAGGCCCCTATATACTACATCCTTCCAGAGGTCACCAAGAAACTAAGGTATAAGGAAATAAATCCTTCTATAATTTTATTATATAGAGAGGGGTAACAGTCATGGACTAATTTATAATGATTAAACAACACGTTTTTTGGGAAATAAAGGAAACTAGAGACCTCATTACCAAGATGAACATTCAATGGAAATCATTACCATGTAAATTGAAAATGAAGAAAATGTATATTCTAATTAATATAATAAAAAATCATGTTTTTCATTCAAAGTGGATAATAAAGAAAAATTAGGAAAAAACTACTAAGTCTTCCCTCTATATTACATCTATAGATAGATTTAAATCACCCAATAATTTAAGAAATAATCACCTATTCTACATTTAATTCTAGTATCGTATAATAAAAATAAAGTAGGAAAGAGAAATTAAATAATTAGTAGAGGGGAAGATTTATTTTGAACACCCAACCACACTAGGAAAATCCAACTTTTATATCCATAAGGAAACTTAGAATACTATATATATATTTAGGCATATTTTACAAAATTTATGAGTAATGCATGTAGTTACAAACTCCTATAACCCATTAATTTATTCAAGACTCCCACAAATTTCATCTTAGAAAACCCTTATAGTTAATGTTATCCAATATGGGGGAGAGACTAAAAAATGAACACATAATGTTTGAATACCATATTCAATCATAAATATAATGTGAATCATACATTATGATTAAAATATATGAAAATATTATGAATTTTCCAAGTTATACACTATGAATTCCCATGGTAACAAAATTACAATATCTTTATATCATAAGCAATGAAATATCAAATAAATTATCATAATACATTTGTAACACGGAATTCATAACCTATGAAACACTTATATTATAACATATGATTGAGCTAAAATATACATAATATATATATTGAATTTATAAAGTATCTCCTTTAATACCCCACTTACATTAAAGCCACGTTGATTTTATGCCATTTTACTTTATATTGTATCACACGAAATAACATATAAAACCATATAAAAAAAATCCATTTATATATTTATAAAAATCTTTTGGAAGGTTATAATAAAATTCTAGATATACCACATCATATGAAATACCATATCAATATCCATTAAAAAAATATGTTGGATAAACTCTAAAACTCATTTTAGAGTATCTATCTATGTTTTATAAAACCTAGTCTCTATTCATTCAGCCACAAAGTGTGACCCTAATAGCATTTATAGCATTGAAAAAAATATTAATCCCCAAATTCATAAATTCAACAATGAGTGGAATCTAAAAAATAATCATTTCCACTTAAGCTATAAAGGGATCTAGTGTGAACTCCATCAAATAAAAGTATATCTATAACTTTATACCCTAGTTATATTATATATAAACATGAATTTCTATATGATCCCTTCATACAAGGCATCAAGTACATATGATACATAATGTAATTCAATCCCATATAGCCTAATAATAAATTATCTATTGTTTGATTATTGTCACGACCCGACCCTACCCGGGCTCGAGCCGCAACTACCCCAAGCCCACCTCCATAGGCCAGGGGATGGCGACCAGTGCCGAAGGCACAAAAACCCGGGGAGGCATTTTCCTAAGTACCTGTACACACACATGCATCACACTCAATGCAAAAGTGTAGAGTAAAAGAAAATACAAGAAGAGTAAAGTGCAACTGCTATATATAAGCCACCAAAAGTGAATCGACATCTAATCAGTACAAAGTAAGCTGAAAGTAAACTGAAAAGAAAAAAGGTAAAAACATGCGCCCAACCAGAAAAGTGACATAACCCGACAACAGGAAAAAAAAAACTAGCAACTGGAAGGGTCCCCCACCTGGAACCTGACTCCGACCACCGCACGCGGTCCAAGCTCCCAAGATCCTAAGCTCCTATGAAGTCACACTCCACCTATCTTCCGTCTGCAAGGGCACACCAAGTGCGGGAAAAGCCCAAGCAGGGGTGAGTATAAAAATACTCATTAGGATACCCCGAAGGATCGAGGGAGAAACAAGGGAGGTACCGAAGGGTGAGCAGTAGATCAAACAGGGGAAAGAAAAGGAGTACAACCGAGAGTGCAGTAAAGTAATAATAAAGAGTCCAACTCAACCCAACAAGAGAAAGGAGATAGACTCATTCAGACACAAGGAGCTGTAAACGGTGAGAAGATGAACTTCTCATCGAGTCTTCGCTACCTATAGCAGGAGAGTAGACTCTTCCAACCACAAGAATCTGGACATGGAAAGCACGTGGCATACCCCACACATATTCTCCTCTCTTGGAAGGAGAGTAACCAAATCCCGAGAAAATGGGTACCAGAAACAAGGTATATACAAATTCCTATGCTCAAAAAGAAGCCTGAAAAAGGTCATAAGGGGATCTCCATATCGTAGCTCAGCCCAAGAAAGTGAGTCGCCAATAGTCCTAGAAGTAACACCATCGATGCCCAGCATCCCGCATGTCTGCCCCGAACTGCAAGTCAAGGGGCTCAAATCACTGCACCTTGACACTATCCGCTTTGGGTGGCACTGACTCGCCCGTACGGTTTTAGGTCACGTCGCAAGGATGCGTCTCGGTGGGGGATGTTCCCCTCATACTTGATGGTTCCGGGGGAACGTCAAACCACACCTCATCACAGCCTCACAGTCGAGAGGTCTCCTCAAAGTCAAAGCCATCACATATCTGACCCATACAACCAAGGGTCACGCTCCGGTAATCACGGAGGAAAGCCACATACTAGCCTAGTAGAAAGGACTGAGTCAGAAAAGCCAATGAGTGACAAACTTCCCAGCTCTGCTAGAGGGTAAATCATCATAAGATATCGGGTGACCCACTGCCCAGCCCTGCTGAAGTGTAAAACCTAATACATCATCAGGCGACCCACTGCCCAACCCTTCTGGACGGTAAAAGCTAATACATCATCAGGCGACCCACTACCCAGCCCTGCTGGATGGTATGCCTAGAATAAGTCGTCAGGAGACCCACTGCCTAGCCCTACTGGAGGGTAGACCTGGATGGAGTCGACGGGGGACCCATTGCCCAGCCCTGCTGGAGGGTAAACCTGGAACAAGTCGACAGGCGACCCACTACCCAGCCCTGCTGGAGGGTAGACCTAAAAAAAGACGACGAGCGACCCGCTGCCTAGCCCTGCTGGAGGGTAGACCCTCAAGAGTCTTCGAGTGACCCACTGCCTAGTCTTTGCTAGAGGGTAAATCCTGAGAAGTCCCTGAGCAACCCACTGCCCAGCCCTGTTGGAGGGTAAACCCGAAGAAGTTGATGAGGAACCCACTGCCCAGCCCCGCTGGAGGGTAAACCCTGAACTCCTCTGGCCATCTCTACTGGATGGTGCAAAACTGGACAACCGAACATGGAGTGGGTATCGTCCAATCACCTAACTCCGGAACAAACCAGGGAAAACCACTCAACCCTGCTGATCTAAACCATCGAGAAGAGGACCAGGGAAAAACTCAACCTTGCTGGTCAGACAAACGAGCACAGAGCCAGGGGAAGACTCAACCCTGCTGGTCGAAAGTTGAGAACCGAGAAACCCTCTACGTCGTGAGAGGTCAAAAGTAAATAAAACAGAACACGTCATGAACATGGGTCCCACATGACGTGTGGCCCCATAGCCACCCTAACCAAGCACACAAACGTTCTCAGGTATAAACATCCCCAACGTGTACCTCCAAGTGTTCCCGTATACTCCCAGAGTATACCACGTTCCAGCCCAAAGGTTATCGTGCACATGGCACCCAACGTCAACGCGAAGGCATAATGTAACAACTCCAACCTTCCACCTCAACAGCTGAAGCACAACTAACCACATGTCTTCAAGCATTTACACCACTCACACGGGAGTGCACGTGATCACACGCCAAGGGTCCACTACAACCAAAGAAGAAGAACCGCCACCGACGCACCATCACATTTCCACATTTAATAAGATCATGCAAGAGGATCTGCACATCCAAACGAATCATACCGTTGTAATCCTCATGAAAAAACATGTGAGATAGACTACATACTCACCTCAAATGGATATCTGATGGAAAATTCACCAACACCGCCTCACGCCCGAACGACATCCCGTGATCCCGAGCCTCGGCCCCGAAAACAGTCGGGTGCATCACACCATTGTGATCCCCTTGGGAAAAAATGTCAAAAGGACTACTCACTTGAGTGGAATGGATATCTGGAGAAAAAGATGCATTCTGGCACACCGCACACGAGCGGTGCTTCGTGGGACCCGCATCCCAGTCCCGAAACACAACGAACGGATCGCACCATTGCGATCCTCTCGAACAAGTACACAAGCTGGACTATTCACTTGTCCAAAATGGTCGCCCGGTGATAGAGATGAAAAATCACTGTCAACACCCCAACGACCCTCGTGGGGCCAACACCATCGTTCCGAAATATAGCAGGCGGATCGCACCATTGCAATCCCCTCGGAGAAACATCCAAAAACGACTGCTCGCACGCCCCGAACGGACGCCCGACAAGAATGTCGTTAAACGTTGCTCGTAGCTCGAAAGATGGGTCGTGGGGCCCACAACTAAAATCTGGGTCCAACGCCCAAAGCCATACTAGAAAACTCCACCTCGGCACCAGGGTCCCAACACCACTAACGGCGCTCAAAACAGACTCCGGATGTGTCTGCGCTGCCCAAAACAAGAATTCCCGGGAAGCCCGCTAAGCTGCCTTACGCACGTGTCATGCCCCCAAGCCCCTCATCTCAGTAGATAAAACTCCTGAAAACACCTCAAAAAGTCTGCATCGACAATACGGTTCCAGTTCCACAGACGGAATGGAAATCGGACACCCGTAATGAAAACTACGGGCGTCTGAAGGAGGGGGACGGATCCCCTTGGGATGGACCGGCCTGGGCCGGCCCGCGGCTTAGCCGCATGGCCCTACGCTGGCTCATAGTCTGCCTGCAGACCGACCATGAGGGCCGGTCATTATCACCGCACAAAGACCCGCCTTTCACGGGTCTTTGTTTCCCATGCGGGGTCGCGGTGCGCAACCCTGGTCCTTCGAGTCAACCAGCCGACACAACTGGTTGGTCCTTCCGCTCCGCGCTGCGCGAAGCCGCGACTGAGGAGCTCTCCGCCATGCCAAAGACTGCCAGAGCCATAGCCGAATCCCGCTTGAACTAATCCGCCATCGCTCCGAAGCTCTCTAGACCACCCTGACGACTACCGGAAACCACCGGAACCCCAAAAACCGGCCGGAAACACCCTTAAACCCGCAAACTTCGGTGGATGATTGCGGACGCCACAGAGCTCGGAATTTGAATCCGAAAGATGCGTTGAAAACAGAATAAAATATACTACGCGTTCATGATCTTTGTTAAAAAATAAAACAACAACTTGATGCATATAATTGAACTCAGAGCGGGGTTCGGGATTTTAAAACTCATCGAAAACCACCTACCTCTTGGGCATAGCCCGATGCTTCGTCATTGACCCGTCGGAGTGGACGCACCTCGCCGGATTCACCTCGCCAGAGCCACCTCACAAGAGTGAAGGAGGTGAGGGGAAAATATTTCCATGGGAGTGGGAAATGAGGGAGAAGAGAAGGGGGGCTAGGTTAATTAAATAAATTAATTAACTTAAACACCCTCCCACGGCCCAGTACCCGAACTCCCGACGGGGTCGGGATTAAGCCTCCCCTAGGATAAAAACCATGATTTGAACACAACAGAGGTCTCATAATTTTAATCCGAGACCCCGTTAAAAAGTTATAAAACTGAACGCCTAAAGTCGCCAAATTACGAAAATTCCCCTGGGGCTATTTTTCACAGACGGGCCGTGCCCGCAAAACTTACACCCCTTCTAGGGTAAACGGCACGTTCCGGACTCAAAGGTGCCCTCAGTTTTCCAAACTGAGCCACTGTTTAAGATATACTTGAGTTAAGCTGTTAAACGAATAAATTAATTATTTAATTTACCCGTTCCACACTCCGATAGTGAGCGAGGGGTCCAAACGTCCTGTGCCAACAAGTTTTATGTCGTTCCTAGGGTCAAAAACCCATTCCAGACCCATCCGTACACTCGGATATATGATATGAAACACCGTTTAGGAGTTATCCCATTTATTTGGCATGTCCAGTGTGAACGCACTGAAAATTTAATTCCGGCCACTCCGGGGCTCAGAATTGCACGCCGTCTGAGGGCGCTGCTCTGGAATAATATCAAGAATATTCCAAAGTCCTTTGTAGCCAAAAACAGGGTTCTTACATCATTCCCTCCTTCAAGATTTTCGTCCCCAAAAAGCAATACCAGGGAACAACTCAGGGTACAAAGCCCGAACCTGGCTCTCCCGTACCCAGAAGAACTCTTGCACAGCTCCGCATCACCGCACACAGACCAAAGGATTTGATCTGTTCACGCGAGGTCTGAACTTTCCGATGACGTGCATAGGATCATGCACACATCTCTTCAGGTAAACCACGCGAGAGAAATCGTGCACCCACTCAAGACTTTGTGGTTATGGCAAGGCGGTAGGGAACCTCGTCATCCCTTAGCATGGTCTCAAACGGCCCGAAGGATCTCGGGGGTAGCCCACCTCCCCGACCGAACCTCTACGTCGCATGCTGCGACTGGAATCACCGCCCGCACCAGGAACAAGGCCCAGTGATTCCCTCCTTCTGAAAATTCATATGGTGAAACACCCAAGGATATCTGTTCACGCAAGATTTCACAGTCGATGTCCCACGACCAAGACTCTCTTACACGCTCGGAAAGCAATGGAGTCGACACCATCGACTAAAGAAAATGGTCCCATGGCTTTTTACCTTACCAACATAGGGTTACACCTGACGCCCTGCGTCACCATGGTAACACATCAAACAAGGAGCAGGGAGGAAAGCATTCTACATGTAGAGTCTAACAGTTCTACTGCGAAAAGGTAGAAGGGCCATAGAGCGTGCCTCTTATCACCTCATGCTCTGTAGGTTCGTAGATATCCAAAGCTCACGACTGTCTGCGGTCCCAACTGTCAGCTCCCGGATCCTATCGTGGACCGCCTAGTGGTGATGAGAAGATCTTGTAAATTCGTCCCCCCTACCATATCCTCCCGCTCCTCTGCTAGCACCACCTCTCTGGGTACTACTCTGATCACAGCGCTGCCTCTATCGTGGTGGTGCACCTACTGCCTGCCCAATGCTCTCTGCATGCCTGGTCAGGCAGTCCCGTGCCAGGTGACCTCGCCCATCACAAGCATAGCACCGGCCCTCTCAGGGCTGCACTGGTGCCCTCCGGTGCCACTGTGGTGTACGACCACGCCCCTAGGTCCAGTTTTTAGAAATCCACCTACATCGAGGTTCTTCTTATCGACTCTCACTAGTTGCGGTAGTCATCTCGGCTCCAACGTGCCTGCTGCCACCACCAACTCTAGAACGTGATAGGAAGCTCTCTATCACCAGTGCTTAATCTAGCACCCCGACATATATATAAATGAACAAGCATACTATAACAACACAAATCTCCATGTGGAGACCCGTCTCAAACTTCCGCGCTCGGAAGTTATCATCGTGGACCAAGTCCGGGTAAAAGCGTGCACGTCATGCGAAACTAGCCGCGTACTCGGCCACCGTCATCCCTCCCTGCTGAAACTACAGGAGCTCCTGAATCCGAACAGAGCGTATTCATGAGGGAAAAAACTCCTCACAAAATAACAACTGAATGTCGCCCCACAAAAGCGATGACTCATCAAGAAACTGAGTCACCAGACTCCACCAACACCAAGATCCTCCACGAAAAAGGTTGGCTACCAAATCCATGCTCTGATCTGTTAGCGTCTGCACAAGACTGAAGAGGCAAACTACTATCTCGAGCCAAACCTATACTGCCTGAGGGTCTGGATCACCACTGAACCTCAGCAGTCTCTACCACTGGAACTCGCAGAGCTCGTTCAACCTGCACTCAAACTCAGCCTGCTCTGCTGAAGCTGTTTGCTGCTCAACAGGTTGGGGTGTTTCTACCGGCCCACCCAAAGAAAGGGGCTCGCATGATGGGTCTTGGACTGAGGCCTCGTAGTTCACATGGTCGTCGTCACGAACCAATGCTGGTATCCTGACTGGCTATCTTTGCGGATACATCTTGAATATTATCAAGGAGTGTCGCAGTCAGATGAGCATATATGTATATACCAATAACAATGATGGGGAGATGACTCAAGAAGGATAGTCAAAGACTCGATCCAAGGTGATGCACAAACCAATTTTCCCTACAAAAAGTGTCTCAGCATGCTGCGTCGACAAGCGGGTTATCAAGGTCTTGATGACTGGATACGTCAGTCACCGCACCATCACTGGACTCCCTGGCCTGAGTGCCGCTCTCGAGACATGTGAACACTGTTTCCCTAAATCCCAACCAATTCCTTTTATTTTAGGGACATCCGAATAGCGTCCCAAGGAACGAACCACCTCTGATGCCACTTTGTCACGACCCAACCCTACCTGAGCTCGAGCCACAACTACCCCAAGCCCGCCTTCATAGGCCAGGGGCTGGCGACCAGCGCCGAAGGAACAAAAACTTGGGGAGGCCTTTGCCTAAGTACCTGTACACACACACACACATCACACTCAATCAAAAAGTGCAGAGTAAAAGAATAGACAAGAAGATTAAAGTGAAACTGCTATATATAAGCCACCAAAAGTGCATCGACCTCTAATCAGTACAAAGTAAGCTGAAAGTAAACTGAAAAGGGAAAAGGGAAAAACACGTGCCCAACCAAAAAAGTGCCACAAGTCGGCAACAGGAAAAAAAACAAACAACTAGAAGGGTCCCCCACCTGGAACCCGACTCCGACCACCACATGCGGTCCAAGCCACCAAGCCCCCAATCCCCTCTAAAGTCACGCTCCACCTGTCCGTCATCTGCAAGGGAACACCAAGTTCAGGTAAAGCCCAAGTAGGGGTGAGTATAAAAATACTCAGTGGGATACCCCAAAGGCTCGAGAGAGAAACAAAGGAGGTACCGAAGGGTGAGCAGTAGATCAAACAGGGGAAAGAAAAGGAGTACAATGGAGAGTGCAGTAAAGTAACAGTAAAGAGTCCAGCTCAACCCAACAAGAGAAAGGAGATAGACTCACCCAGACACAAGGAGATGGAAACGGTGAGAAAATGAACTTCTCGTCGAGTCTTCGCTACCTATAGCAGGAGAGTAGACTCGTCCAACCACGAGAAGATAGACACGGAAAGAACGTGGCATACCCCGCGCGTCTTCACCTCTACTGGAAGGAGAGTAAACAAACCCTGAGAAAATGGGTACCGGAAACAAGGTATATACAAATGGATATGCTCAAAAAGAAGCCCGAACAAGGCCGTAAGGGGATCTACATACCGTAGCTCGGCCCAAGAAAGTGAGTCACCAACAGTCCCAGAAGTAACACCATCGATTCCCAACATCCCACACGTCTGCCCCGAACTGCAAGTCAAGGGGCTCAAATCACCGCACCTTGACACTATCTGCTTTGGGCGGCACTAACTCACCCGCACGGTTTTAGGTCACGTCGGAAGGACGCATCTCAGTGGGGAAAGAGCCCCTCGTACTTGAGGGTTTCAGGGGAACGTCCAACCACACCTCGTCACTACCCCGCAGTCGAGAGGTCTCCTCAAAGTCAAAGCTGTCACATCACATACCCATACAACCAAGGGTCCCGCTCCGGTAATCACGGAGGAAAGCCACAGACTAGCCTTGTAGAAAGGACTGAGTCTGAAAAGCCAACAGGTGACCCACTGCCCAGCCCTGCTAGAGGGTAAATCATCATAAGATATCGGGTGACCCACTGCCCAGCCCAACTGGAGGGTAAACCCTAATACATCATCAGGAGACCCACTGCCCAACCCTGCTAGAGGGTAAACCCAAATAAATCATCAGGCGACCCAGTGCCCAATCCTGCTGGAGGGTAAACCCGAAGAAGTCGACGAGGAACCCACTGACCAGCCCCACTGGAGGGTAAGCCCTAAACTGCCCTGGCCATCTCTACTGGATGGTGCAACACTGGCCAACCGAACACGGAGTGGGTATCGCGCAACCACCCGACTTCGGAACAAACTAGGGGAAACCACTCAACCCTGCTGATCTAAACCATCGAGAAGAGGATTAGGGGAAAAATCAACCCTGCTGGTCACACAAATTAGCACAGATCCAGGGGAAGACAGAAACCTGCTGGTCAAAAGTCGAGAACCGAGAAACCCTCTATGTCGCGAGAGGTCAGAAGTACGTAAAATAGAACATGGCATGCACGTGGGTCCCACACAACGTTTGGCCCCATCGCCACCCCAACCAAGCACACAAACATTATCAGGTATAAAAATCTCCAACGTGTACCTCCAAGCGTTCTCGTATACTCCTAGAGTATACAACGTTCCAGCCCAAAGGCTATCGTGCACACGACACCCAATGTCAACGTGAAGGTTTAATGTAACAACTCCAAACTTCCACCTCAACGGCTAAGGCACATCCAACCACAATCTCTTCAAGCATTTACACCACTCACACGGGATTGCACGCGATCACACGCCAAGGGTCCGCTACAACCATGATAGAAGAACCGCCACCGGGGCACCTTCACATTTCCATATTTAATAAGATCATGCAAGAGGCTCTTTACATCCAAACGGAATGTATAATTGTATTCCTAGTGAAAAAAAACGTGAGATAGACTACTTACTCGCCTCAAACGGATATCCGACGGAAAATTCACCAACACCGCCTCACGCCCGAACGACGTCCCGGGATCCCGAGCCTCGGCCCTGAAAACAGTCGGGCGCATCGCACCATTGTGATCCCCTCGGGAAAACACTTCAGAAGGACTACTCACTTTAGTGGAATAGATATCCAGATAAAAAGAAGCATTCCGGTGCACCGCACATGAGCGGTGCTTCGTGGGACCCACATCCCAGTCCCGAAACACAACGAACGGATCACGCCGTTGCGATCCTCTCGAACAAGTACACAAGGTGGACTAGTAACTTGTCGAAAACGGTCACCCGGTGATAGAGATGGAAAATCACCATCAACGCCCAAACGACCCTCATGGGGCCCGCACCATCGTTCCGAAATAGAGCGGGCAGATTGCAACATTTCAATCCCCTCGGAAAAACATCCAGAACCGACTGCTCGCACGCCCTGAACAGACGCCCAACGAAAAAGTCGATAAACGCTGCTCACAGCTCGAAAGACGGGCCATGGGGCACACACCTCAAATCTGTTTCCAACGACCGAAACCACACTGGAAAACTCTGCCTCGGCACCAGGGTCCCAACGCAACTGACGGCGCTCAAAACGGACTCCGGATGTGTCCGCGCCGCCCAAAACAAGAATTCCCAAGAAGCCCGCTAAGCTGCCTTACGCACGTGTCATGCCCCTGAGACCCTCGTATCGGTAGATAAAACTCCAGAAACCACCTAAAAAAATCCTCCTTGACGATACGGTTCCACTACCACAGATGGAATGAAAATCGGACACCCGTAATGAAAATTAAGGGCGTCCGAAGGAGGGGGACGGATCCCCTTGGGCTGGACTGACCGGTCCGCCCGGCCTGGGCCGGCCCGCGGCTTAGCCACGCGGCCCGACGCTGGCTCGCGGTCTGCCTGCAGAATGACCACAGGGGCCAGTTGTTCTCACCTCATGAAGACCCGCCTTGCGCGGGTCTTTGTTTCCCCCAGCGGGGTCGCAGCGCGCGACCCCGGTCCTTCGAGTCAACCGGCCGGCACGGCCGGCCGGTCCTTCCGCTCCTTTCCATGCAAATCCAAGGCTGAGGAGCTCTCCGCTGCGCCAAAGACCACAGGAGACATCGCCGAAGCCTGCTGGAACCGAGCCGCCACCGCTCTGAAGCTCGCCAGACCGCCCTGCCGACTGCCGGAAACAACAGGAACCCCAAAAACCGGCCGGAAACACCCTTAAACCCGCAAACTTCGACGGATGATTACGGACGCCACAGAGCTCGAAATTTGAATTTTAAAGATGCGTTAAAAAGGGAATAAAATCTACTACGCTTTCATGGGATTTGTTCAAAAATCAAACAACAAATTTATGCATATAATCGAACTCAAAGAGGGGTTTGGGATTTTAAAACTCAACGAAAACCGCCTACCTCTTGGGCGTAGCCCGATGCTTCATCCTTGACCCATCGGAGTGGCCGCACCTCGCTGGAGTCGCCTCGCCGGAGCCGCCTTGCTGGAGTGGAAGATGAGATGGGAGAAGCTTTCCAGGGGATGGGGAAATGAGGGAAGAGATAATGGGGGGTTAGGTTAATTAAATAAATTGATTAACTTAAGCAACCTCCCGCGGCCCCATACCCGAACTCCCGACGGGGTCGGGATTAAGCCTCCTAGAGGCTAAAAACCATGCTCTGAGCACAACGGAGGTCTCATAATTTTAATCCGAGACCTCGTTCAAAAGTTATAAAACTGAACGCCTAAAGCCTCCAAATTACGAAAACGCCCCTAGGGCTATTTTTCACAGATGGGCCGCACCCGCAAAACTTACACCCCTCCTAAGGTAAACGGCACGTTCCAGACACAACGGTTCCCTAGGTTTTCCAAACTGAGCCACCGTTTAAGAGATACTTGAGTTAAGACGTTAAACGAATAAATTAATTATTTAATTTATCCGTTCCACGCTCTGATAGCGAGTGAGGGGTCCAAATGTCATGCACCGACAAGTTTTATGTCGTTCCTAGGGTCAACACCCCATTAAGGACTCATCCGTACACTCAGATCTCTAATCCGAAACACCGTTTATGAGTTATATCATTTATTTGGCACGTCTAATGTGAACACAATGAAAATTTAATTCTGGCCACTCCGGGGCTCAGAATCGCACGTCGTCTGAGGGCGCTGCTCTAGAATAATATCAAGAATATTACAAAGTCCTTTTTAGCCAAAAACATGGTTTTTATAATTATATATTGACATTTTCAATGAATACATTATATGTCACTCACTCATCTGAATGAGCTCCTCACATTCCCCTCATTGAATAAATATAAACATAACATATCTTACCTAGTTATTAATTTAACCTCTCTATTAGTGTATCTCAATCAAAGACCTGGATGTTATACTCATCATATGAGAGGACTAATCACATATCCGTTAATCCTCAACTAATTAGATGATCAATAAAAAACTAAACTGCCCCTAATTAGCTTATCATCAAGGATTTTGTAATAAAGGTATCGAATTATTAAGGATCTAATTCTATATATCTTTCAACCCTTAGGTATATGGTAATACCATTAAGAAACATACACTCATGGTATAACAAATACAAAGTTTATAACACTCCATGTGGTATACATTGAGGGTTATCTTGTAGAAATAACCGCCTTTCATACCTACTGAGAATATTATATATATATATATATGAAATACTACTCATGATAAATTTTATATTTCATCACAACCTATAATAATCCATGAAAAATATTTCTTTGGGATAACTCACAATCATACATTGAGAGGTTAATTAATATTTCATTTCATGAGTATAAAATGTCAACATAAAAGAATGTTAAAGTGGATTCTTCATTTTTTGTAACATTATACTTTTTATATTATCCAAATAATTATAAAACCCCCCACGTATTCACCCATATAATCATATACCATACGATATACCACCATAGAGTACTGATTATTTTTGTACTTTTTGGGTTTTTTTTATACTCAATGAATCTCTATTTAATTCTTTCCACATCTCCATATAACCTTCTTGTAAAATCGTTCCATTATACTCTTTTTGTGTGAAAAATATATAAGGAAATATATTTTAAATAATGACGAGGTAGGTAACCTAATAATACCATACTTACCAAATATATTATTTCATATTAATAGTCATTACATATAATAATAAATCACAGTCCCATAATATAAAAGTTTAGTGTCTTTTTTGGTTAGATACCTAAAAGAATTATATTAGAAAAAATTTGAAAATTGAACCATATTCATTAAAAACTATAACAACTTCTAGGAATATCATATAGTATATAATTTTTATGAAATGTATAATGGGAAGATAAGAAATGGGTGAGCATAAATTCTCCCTAAGTGTAAAGATAAGTGATAACCATCGAAGTCATTAAGTGAGTACAAGATAAAAAAATGGGTATGAAAACCTAATCAATGTTCATAAACATAAAATATGTTTATCATACACAATGAAACATAGATCTTAAAAAAAAATCTTGATATGAGCATTTTTCTATAAATAATATATGATTCATAGGAGTGTGGAAACATGAGTCAAAAAACACGATCTATGAAAATATAACATAAGCATAAAAATGTTCTATATACATAACCATAGAAAATAATTTATTATATTGAGGATCACTTCCAAGAAAAATATCATATAGTAGACAGACTTCCATAGTGGATTATTTTTCTCATCAATCCCTAACATTTCATCTCATGAGATATAAGGATTTTGAAAATTCACTGGAGGGCTATAATAGACCCACCCATTATATAATAATAAACAACACATTGGTGTTCCATATGAACATTAAAACACACGTAATTCCATTATATCTTAATGAACCTATGGGAAAGTAATGGGTTCATGAAAAGTATTATAAGACATTATCAAAAGACTTTATGAGAAAGTAGTTGGATGGAATCATTTGATAATATCCATAGTGAATCATAATAAATATTAAAGGATTTATGTAGATGAAATACACATTAACAAGAGTATTAGAAAATTTATCTTAAAATAAGAATAAATGTATTTTAGTTTTTGAAAACCATTATTTTAAAATGAAATTATTTATAAAACAATGGGTATAAAAATTTATTTTGAAAACCATGAAATACTAGAGAGTAATATTCTGAAATAGAACAAATGAATATGGTAGGATAATTTTTTTGTAGAATGTTTTAAAAATATTATTCCTTACGCACCTTTGTAAATAATCTCAATGATAATATAAATTTACTTGTGTGGAAAAAATTATAAAGTGATTCCTTGAACTATTTGGTATAGAAATTTGCCAACGAGCCTGTACCCAAGTGGTACAGGCTCCTGCTTGGAATCCAAAAGACTCGGGTTCAAATCTCGGTAGGGATGAATTTCTGGGTTACTGTAGTGGGGCACTGTAGTATACACTGTAGCAGTGGTGGAACTGTAGCGGCGACAGCACTGTAGCGGTGGAGGAACTGTTGTAGGATACTGTAGCGGCTAAGGGTACTCTAGCAAGTACTGTAGCTGCCCGAGGGTACTATAATAGTACTGTTTACAGAGGGTCCTTTGGGCCAAAAAATGGGCTTTCAAGCCTTGTATTCAGGCCACTTTGCCTTGGGCATTCGGGCTATGTATTGGTCCACCTTCTACCCTCTAAAGAGGTCTTTTCTTTAATAATAAATTGAGGCTTCAACCCCAACATTTAAAAAAACCTATTTGGTATAGAAATTCAAGGACTATATAAAATGAACTTATGTAATCATATAAGTTGTAAAGACCTGTAAAATTCAAGGGAAATTTTTTCTTAATTTTCTTTGGAATTTTATAAGAACGCGTTTTCTGACGGCACCTGATTCCGAGGCCCGGAGTGCCCGGAATTAATTTCCGAAGTTCGGCTTGGGTACGTTCAGTGAACGAACGAGCGGGAATTTCTAACTTTTGATCCGGTGCTCGGAATTGAAATCCGAGGACACCGATGAACTCGCAGCGCCGATATTCACTTAAGGAGACCTTTTCTGAGGTTGCGTTTATTTCGGGTTGAGAGTTAGTTTTTGGGAGTTTAGAATAAGTTAAATAAAAATTGTGGAATACAAGTTTTTATTTTAACTTATTGGTTAAATTCTCCCAAAGGGAGTTAGTGGTGGGACCCACATCCACTTAACCTCCCTTGGGAGGATTAAGTGTGGTGGGGCCCACACGAAGCATAACTCTTCTTATTCTCTTTTAAAACTCCTTTAACCTTCTCTTTTAATTAACTTGACAAGTTGGGTTATTAAATGGGTTGAGTTGTCTTAATTCAAACCTTTGAATTTCAAATGGTTTGGTTGAGTAAATAAAATAAGCCCTTAGCTTATTTTATTTGGTTAGAATTCTCTAGCCTCCTTGAGAGATTTTGAAGCCTTCTTCTTCTTATTCTTCTTCAAGTTTTGAATAAGAACGCGAAGAACCTTCGAGATTCGACGAAAAATGCCACATTCTAGGGAACCGTCTTCCGCGACGCCATACCCGCGACACCGAAGATGTCTTCTTCCGCGTCAACTCTTCCGCGAAGATTTTCCACAACGAAATCGTCGTCAAAGAACTTCGAATCCTCGCTCACGACATCGACGTCCTTCTTCCATGACGCCGACCACCGCGACGTGTCTTCCGCGGGTTGTTGACGATCATCGTTCTTGAAACCGAGGTAGGGGTTTGTTGTTGAATATTTATTTACTCTCGTTCTTGGTTCTAGTATGACAATCTTGTGGATAATTATTTAAGGGTTATCATCTAACGAGAGGGGGGTCGGACCACACAAACATGGCCGAATCCCCCCTCCTTTGTTCTTGATTATTATTATCTTCTTGTGGATGAACGAGAAGGCGTGGTGCCGTCGCACCACACGGGAATCACACGACAAATATTGCGCGGCACCGTCGCGCCGCGCCGTGGAAGGATTATCATGAACGTGACGCCGTCGCGCCGCGTCGAAGGAAACCAAAGGCGCCGTGGCCGGAGCGGGGCCGCGGCGGAGGGGCGCGGTGCCGTCGCACCGCGCCAGAAGACGAAGTCCGCGGCCGGTTCCGGGATGCGGCGGAATGGGAAGACCGGCGGCTAGCCGGGCCGCCGGTGTCGGAAGCCAGAAAGGGGACCGGCCTTGCCGGTCCCGTTGAGGAAGGACCGGCCGGCCATGTTGGGGCGGCCGGAAGGGAGACAAACCGGGGGAATTAATTCCCCCGGCTGGCCAAAACAGGCCCCCCATAAAGGGGGGGGGCACGGTTACACCAAGGGGGGGCAGCGCCCCCACGAGGGGAGGTGGGGGGGCGTGGAACCAAGGCACGGCTTCAAGCCGCGCCGCCAAAGGGAAGAGGCGGGGGCTCTTCCCCCCGTGCGTGGCACCCGAGCGGCGCTCAGGCCGCACCGCCACCGGCCGGGCCGGGTCGGACCCGGGTCGGGTCGACCCGGTTCGGGCCGACCCAGGGGGGTCTGGCCGGGTCGGCCCGAACCCGGACCCCCCGTTTTCGAATTGACTTCGGTCTTTTGCCCATAACATGAGCTACGAACCTCCGATTGATGAACCGTCAGCGGAGATGCGATCCTTGGATCGAGACGGTCGATTCGTTATATTGCACTCAAAGTTTTGGAATACATTTAGTTTGGCCGGGTTGGTTCGTACACAAAACCAACCGGGCCCTCAGAGCGGAAACGCTCATATCTTGAGCTACGAACGTCCGATTGATGTGCCGTCAGCTTTGTTGTTTTCCTCTTAGTGAGACGGATCTTTTGGCATACTCCGCCCGAGGTTTGGACGCAGGTGGAGTACGGTCGGGTTGGTTTTGCCTTAAAAACTAACCGGGCCCCTGGGACAAAAAAGCCAATAACTCTCATACCGGGCGTCCGATCGACGCGCCGTCTGTTGCGTTGAGTTCCTATTGGCGATATGGAACTTTTGGATACCTCAACTCTGGACTTTGTGACAATTGATGTATCAGCCTCTCGGCTCGTGGAGCAGATCCTCCCGAACGATCTTGTTGTGTGCGGGAACCCTAGTGCTGGCTGCTACTGCTACTGCTACTGCTACTGCTACTGTGACTGTGACGACGACAGTACAGAGATCCTGTGTGGATTCGACGATGACTACAGTACTCAGCGATCCTATGTGGATCAGTGCTACAGGTCTTGTGTGGGCCCGATCCTGTGTGGGTACGATCCTGTGTGGGTCTTTGCGCTCAGCGGTCCTGTGTGAACCAGCGCCTACAGGTCCTATGTGGGCCCGATCCTGTGTGGGTCTTTGCGGGGGTTAGTTACCTATCGATCCTTCGTGGTTCCGACAACTTAGATGGATCAGAGATCATCTTTATCATATTTCAAAGAAGTATACCTGTGTGAGCTGAATCCTGTTGCTTTCCTGTGTGGATTGTATTGTGCTATCCTGTGTGGATTTCTTTTTGCTTTCCTGTGTGGAATACGTATACTTTCCTGCGTGGACTGAGTTGTACTTGGGTTCAGAGGTTGGAGCGTATTGGAATTGATGACTTAGGTATATTTATGGTCATATACCTAAGTAGTGTCGGTTGTTACTTCGTGTTGTATCTATCTTTTGTGGTTTATCCTTTGTGGATTTCGGAGACCTTCGGGGGTCTCGGGGTCCCTACTGAGTAGCTTATACTCACCCCTGCACGGGCTATGCCCGCACTACGTTGTGTTGGTTGCAGATGACGGACAGCGTTGATCTTGGCTGAGGCTTGCAGAGCAGGACGGTACTTGGAGGTGGACCACTGGGCGTGACGTGTCCGGAGCGGACGGCGGGACCCGTGGAGCAGTGGAGTTATCTGTACCCACCCTTCAGGTGGGGTTTCCAGTGGACAGCTCGGTGTAGCGGCTTTTACTTATAGTTGATGTTTTCCCTATCGATTTGTACTTTACATTCAGTTTGGGTTTGTATACTGGCCCATTTACTTTTCGACACTTTCAGTTATACTCTGTTTTTACTTAATGTTTACTTTCCTCTTGCTTACTCTGTGGTGCTTGTTTACCTTTCAAAGGCAATTCCTTCCCTTTTTACTGGGATTTACGCCTTGGTGCTAGTCGCCAGGCCCTGGCCTATGGAATGCGGGCTTGGGGTAGTCACGGCACGGGCCCCGAGGGCGGGTCGTGACAAATTGGTATCAGAGGAGTTCGGTTCTACCGCGAACTCTGATCTTTTCTATGTGAAGCAATAATGTTTAGCGTATTGAGTGTGGTTATCAGTCCAGGGAGTCCAGTGTTGGTGCGGCGGCCGACGTATCCGTACACCAGGACCCTGACTACTTATTTCCTACTTAATGCACGAAAACATTGATTGCGTGTGTGTTTCAAAGTTTTCTTTGTGATTACTTTATATCAGCTCACCAGGTATACTGTTCTGACCGTGGAGCACCTGTTTCCTTTTCAGGATGACCCCACGATGACAGCCAGCTAGGGTTCCGAGAGTCGAGTGTGACGACAGCCCACCGACCGACGAGGCCTCGGTGCAGGGCCCTTTGTCAGCAGTGGTACCGGTGGTAGCACTACCTGCCGAGCCACCGATGCTTCCAGCACCAGCCGCTGATAATGCACGTCGCCTTGGAGCTCTGCACAAGTTCCATCGCCAGCGACCGCCTAGGTTACGTGGGGAGACGGACCCCCAGGCAGCAGAGGACTAGCTGGAGGCAGTGGTATGAGTTTTTAGGCTAGTGAGGACACCTGCAGACCTCTTGGTGATCCTCACTGCGAGCCTACTGCACGCAGAAGCGGGCCGATGGTGGAGCTTGATGCTCCAAGTGCACGATGAGGCATCTCTACTTTGGACGGACTTTGAGAGCCTCTTCCGCTAGGAGTTCGTCCCAGCCACCCTTCGTGCGGTGCGTATCCAGGAGCTTCTTCAGCTGCGGTAGGGCAGCATGACGATAGCTCAGTACTCGGCGAGATTTACTGATCTCTCGCGCTACTCGACCGACATGGTACGGGACCCATTCTTCCGGGCCCGGACCTTCGAGCAGGGTTTGAGACACGAGATCAGGGCATCGCTGATCTTCCTCAGCATACCGACTCAGACAGGAGTACTGGAGCGGGCCCTTTTGATTGAGAGCTTCCTTGCTGAGTCTACACCAGCACCGAGACCCACCGTAGGGAGGCATGTGACAGAGTCATCTGCAGCAGGCAGTCGACGAATGACTCAGGGGTTCATACAGACCAAACCTTCAGGCAGACGACCTCAGGAAACTGGATCAGCAGTGCGGGGCACACAGCGAGGAGCCAGTCTTTCGAGAGGCAGACAGTGCTACTCGTGCAGCGGGCAGGGCCACATGGCTCGTGACTGCCCGACCTGCCATGCCGAGGAGCAGCTGACGGTTGAGGGACCACCGAGGCAGAGGCAGAGGGTCGACCATGGCGGTCCGCAGGGAGGATACGAACGAGACAGAGGAGCTGGACGAGCAGCAGGTGGTGGGCGACGTTTTGAGGCTCTGCCACCACCACCACCAGGAGGTCCACCCCGACCACAGGGAGCTGGCTGGCAGAGACAGGCACAGCTCCTGGCAGCAGAGGCCTATGACCACGGTGCACCCGAGATGATTCGAGGTACTATCTGTGTCTATTCCACCCTTGCTGCAATTCTTATAGACACAGGAGCGAGTCACTCTTTCATAGCCGCTGCCCTTGTTCGGAGCTCGGAGATTCCGACAGAGCCGTTGGCTCGATCCTTACGGCTACAAACTCCTACGGGAGCACACTCGACGATTACGCACTGGTGCCGGCAGTGTGAGCTTACTCTAGTAGGCGAGAGCTTCGACTGGTATCTTCTTGTAGCAGCGTCGAGGCCTTACGGCGTCATCTTGGGCATGGATTGGTTATCTACGGTCCATGCACAAATTGACTATTTTAGGCGCAAGGTGCGATGTGTGCGCACCGATGGGAGCAGGTTCACCTTTACCAGCGAGAAGGGAGCCTTTTCAGCACAGAATGGACTTCCGCGGAGGAGAGGACAGCCCATCACTCATCAGTTGGCTAGATTCATCCTTGGAGCAGTTGATGTGCGGAGTCCTGGTTTTCCTGCAGTGGTAGATCAGTTTGCGGACGTTTTTCCCGACGACGTTCCAAGGCTACCTCCTCGCAGAGAGGTAGACCTTTATATTGACTTGTACCCCTGGAAAACCCCGATATCCACTCCAGTATATCGGATGGCCCCCGCCGAGTTTCGAGAGCTACAGGTACAGTTGGAGGACTTGCAGGGCAAGGGGTTCATCCGACCTAGTGTTTCACCCTGGGCTTCCCCGATATTGTTCGCCAAGAAGGCAGACGGGAGCTTGCGACTTTGTGTTGACTATCGTCGCCTGAACCAGGTGACAGTGAGGAACAAGTATCCACTACCGAGGATTTATGACCTCTTTGATCATCTCAAGGGAGCACAGTGGTTCTCGAAGATAGACCTCAGGACAGGCTATCATCAGCTCAGAGTCAGAGACGAGGACGTGCAGAAGACGGCCTTCAAATGTCGGTATGGCCACTATGAGTTCTTGGTTATGCCTTTCGGCGTAACCAATGCTCCAGCAGTGTTCATGGCCCTCATGAACAGGATCTTTCAGCTATACCTTGATCGGTTTGTCGTGGTCTTCATTGACGACATACTGATTTACTCTACGACTGAGGAGGAGCACGCCTGTCACTTGCGAGTTGTACTAGACACACTCTGAGAGCACCAGCTTTATGGAAAGCTCTCGAAGTTCCAGTTCTGGATACGTGAGGTCCACTTCTTAGGACACGTTATCTCTGAGGCGGGAGTTGTAGTGGATCCTGCGAAGATCGAGGCTGTGTTAGCATGGGATCCACCCAGGAGCGTGACTGAGGTTCAGAGTTTTTTGGGACTAGCTGGATACTATCGGAGATTCTTGCCAGACTTCTCTAGAGTTGCGGCACCACTCACAACTTTGACGAAGAAGGGGAAACCCTTCGTGTGGTCAGACAGATGTCACCAGAGCTTCCAGGAGTTGAGACAGAGATTGACCAGCGCACCTATCTTGAGGTTGCCTGAGGAGGGAGTAGGGTACGTAGTCTATTGCGATGCATCAGGGACCGGACTCGGATGTGTTCTAATGTAGGAGCGGGAAGTGATCGCCTATGGATCACGTCAGTTGAGGCCGCATGAGCAGAACTACGCTACCCATGACCTGGAGTTAGCAGAAGTGGTCTTCGCCCTGAAGACATGGCGACATTACCTGATGGGTGAGCATTTTACAGTCTTTTCTGATCATCAGATTCTCAGGTATATCTTCTCGCAGAAGGACCTGAACCTGAGGCAGCGGCAATGGCTCGAGTTCCTCAAGGACTATGACTTTGAGATAGTCTATACTCCATGTAAGGGGAACGTAGTAGCCGATGCCCTCAGCAGGAGGACGGGCATTCAGCTACTTGAGGAGGCGACGAAGTAGCTAGCCTCTTTGCAGATATCCTTCGTGGATAGAGATGGAGCAGCCTTCCTCCAGTCTCTCACAGTCACCCCTCCACTACTGCAGAAGGTCAGAGAGGCACAGCGTGAGGACACTGACTGTGAGACACGGCGTACACAGATATCCTTGGGACAGGCACCTGATGGATTCTCCCTTGGAGCAGAGCACAACATCCTTTTCAGAGGACGTACCATTGTACCAGTCGCTTTGCGAGAGGAGGTGCTGAGAGAGTTTCACACTTCTCCTTTGGCGGTACATCCTGGAGTGGCGAAGATGTACCAGGATCTCAGACGACAGCACTGGTGGCTGGGCATGAAGAAGGCTGTAGCGGAGTTCGCTTCTCGATGCCTCACCTGCCAGCAGGTGAAGGCAGAGCATCAGGTACTAGCGGGCTTGGTACATCCCTTGGAGGTCCCTGAGTGGAAGTGGGACGTCATATCTATGGACTTAGTGACTGGACTTCCACGCACATCCAGAGGTCACGACTCCATTTGGGTGGTTGTTGACCGACTCACCAAGTCGGCACACTTCTTACCCATCAGAGAGAAGGGCTCAGTGGAGAGATTGGGACGTCTTTACGTTCAGGAGATTGTGAGGATCCACGGTGTTCCATCATCTATCGTCTCCGATCGAGATGCTCGTTTTACTTCCCGGCTTTGGAAGGGGTTACAGGAGGCGTTCGGGACGCAGCTACGTCTGAGCACAGCCTTTCACCCTCAGACGGATGGTCAGACGGAGAGGACCATCCAGACTCTCGAGGACATGCTCCACACATGTGTCCTCGACTTTGGTCGTAGATGGGAGGACCACCTACCCTTGGTGGAGTTTGCGTACAACAACAGCTACCACTCCACCATCGGGATGGCACCGTACGAGGCGTTGTACGACTGACCTTGTAGATCTCCTTTGTGCTGGACAGACCCTGGGGAGTCAGCACTTCTGGGACCGGAGATGGTCCAGGCCACGACAGAGAAGGTCCAGGTTATCCAGGAGAGGATGAGGATAGCTCAGAGCCGGCAGAATTCATACACTGACAGGAGGTAGAGGCCACTAGAGTTCGAGGATGGCGACCACGTCTTCTTGCGGGTCTCACCTCAACGTGGTATACAGAGATTTGGCCGAGGCGGCAAGTTATCTCCGCACTTCATCGGACCCTTCCAGGTCCTCAGCAAGATTGGCGAGGTGGATTATCGCCTGGATTTACCACCTCAGTTGCACCGGGTGAACGACGTCTTCCACGTATCTCAGCTGAGGAGATAAGTGCACGACCCGAAGCACATCATTGACCATGGGGAGCTTGACGTTGATGATGGGGCGACTTTTATGGAGGTCCCGGTGGAGATAGAGGATCGACAGGAGTGGGTCCTACGTGGGCGATCAATTTCTCTTGTGCGCATCAGATGGCAGCACGAGAACCTCCATGAGAGTACATGGGAGCGGGAGGCTCAGATGCGTGCTCAGTACCCTATTTTGTTTCCCTAGTTTTTTATGTATCTTTACGGGGACGTAAAGCCCTGAGGTGGGAGTAATGTAAAGACCCGAAAAATTCAAGGGAAATTTTTTCTTAATTTTTTTTGGAATTTTATAAGAACGCGGTTTCTGACGGCACCTGATTCCGAGGCCCGGAGTGCCCAAAATTAATTTCCGAAGTTCGGCTCGGGTACGTTTAGTGAACGAACGAGCGGGAATTTCTAACTTTTGATCCTGTTCTCAGAATTGAAATCCGAGGACACCGATGAACTCGCAGCGCCGATATTCGCTTAAGGAGACCTTTTATGAGGTTGCGTTTATTTCGGGTTGAGAGTTAGTTTTTGGGAGTTTAGAATAAGTTAAATAAAAATTGTGGAATACAAATTTTTATTTTAAATTATTGGTTAACTTCTCCCAAAGGGAGTTAGTGGTGGGACCCACATCCACTTAACCTCCCTTGAGAGGATTAAGTGTGGTGGGGCCCACACGAAGCATAAATCTTCTTCTTCTCTTTTAAAACTCCTTTAACCTTCTCTTTTAATTAACTTGACAAGTTGGGTTATTAAATGGGTTGAGTTGTCTTAATTCAAACCTTTGAATATAAAATGGTTTGGTTGAGTAAATAAAATAAGCCCTTAGCTTATTTTATTTTGTTAGAATTCTCTAGCCTCCTTGAGACATTTTGAATCCTTCTTCTTCTTCTTCTTCTTCAAGTTTTGACGAAGAACGCGAAGAACCTTCGAGCTTCGACGAAGAACGCCACATTCTCGGGAACCGTCTTCCGCGACGCCATACCCGCGACACCGACGACGTCTTCTTCCGCATCATCTCTTCCGCGATGATTTCTCGTGACGAAATCGTCATCAAAGAACTTCGAATCCTCGCTCACGACATCGACTTCCTTCTTCCGTGACGCCGACCACCGCGACATGTCTTCCGCGGGTCGTTGACGATCATCGTTCTTGAAACCGAGGTAGGGGTTTGTTGTTGAATATTTATTTACTCTCGTTCTTGGTTCTAGTATGACAATCTTGTGGATAATTATTTAAGGGTTATCATCTAACGAGAGGGGGGTCGGACCACACAAACACGGCCGAATCCCCCCTCCTTTGTTCTTGATTATTATTATCTTCTTGTGGATGAACGAGAAGGCGTGGTGCCGTCGCACCATGCGGGAATCACATGACAAATATTGCGCGGCGCCGTCGCATCGCGCCGTGGAAAGATTATCATGAACGCGACACCGTCACGCCGCGTCGAAGGAAACCAAAGGCGCTGCGACCGGAGCAGGGCCACGGCGGAGGGGCGCGGTGCCGTCGCACCGCGCCGGACGACGAAGGCCGCGGCCGGTTCCGGGCCGCGGCAGAACGGGAAGACCGGCGGCTAGCCGGGCCGCCGGTGTCGGAAGCCGAAAAGGGGACCGGCCTTGCCGGTCCCGTTGAGGAAGGACCGGCCGGCCATGTCAGGCCGGCCGGAAGGGAGACAAATCGGGGGAATTAATTCCCCTGGCTGGCCAAAACCTGCCCCCCATAAAGGGGGGGGGGGGGGTTACACCAAGGGGGGGCAGCGCCCCCCCGTTTTTCTCAAAGGCGGGCCCCCACAAGGGGGGGGGGGGGGGGGGCGTGGAACCAAGGCGCGCCTTCAAGCCGCGCCGCCAAAGGGAAGAGGCGGGGGCTCTGCCCCCCGCGCATGGCACCCGAGCGGCTCCCAGGACGCGCCGCCGGCCGGGACGGGTCGGACCCGGGTCGGGTCGACCCGGTTTGGGCCGACCTAGGGGGGGGGGGTTGGGTCGGGTCGGCACGGACTCGGACCCCCCGTTTTTTAATCGACTTCGGTCTTTTGCCCATAAATTGAGCTACGAACCTCCGATTGACGAACCGTCAGCGGCGATGCGATCCTTGGATCGAGACTGTCGATTCGGTATATTGCACTCAAAGTTTCGGAATACTTTGAGTTCAGATGGGTTGGTTCGTACACGAAACCAACCGGGCCCTCGGAGCAGAAACACTCATATCTTGAGCTACGAACATCCGATTGACGTGCCGTCAGCTTTGTTGTTTTCCTCTTAGTGAGACGGATCTTTTGGAATACTCCGCCCGAGGTTTGGACGCAGGTGGAGTACGGTCGGGTTGGTTTTGCCTTAAAAACCAACCGGGCCCCTAGAACGAAAAATCCAATAACTCTCAGACCGGGCGTCTGATCGACGCGCCGTCTGTTGCGTTGAGTTCCTATTGGCGATACGGAACTTTTGGATACATCAACTCTGGACTTTGTGAAAGTTGATGTATCAGCCTCTCGGCTCGTGGAGCGGATCCTCCCGAACGAGCTTGCTGTGTGCGGGAACCCTAGTGCTGGCTGCTACTGCTACTGCTACTGCTACTACTACTGCTACTGCTACTGCTACTGCTACTGTGACTGCGACGACGACAGTACAGAGATCCTGTGTGGATTTGACGACGACTACAGCACTCAGCGATCCTACATGGATCAGTGCTACAGGTCCTGTGTGGGCCCGATCCTGTGTGGGTCTTTGCGCTCAGCAGTCCTGTGTGAACCAGCGCCTACAGGTCCTATGTGGGCCCGATCCTGTGTGGGTCTTTGCGGGGGTTAGTTACCTATCGATCCTTCGTGGGTCTGACGACTTAGATGGATCAGATATCATGTTTATCATCTTTCGTAGAAGTATACCTGTGTGAGCTGAATCCTGTTGCTTTCCTGTGTGGATTGTGTTGTGCTATCCTGTGTGGATTTCGTTTTGCTTTCCTGTGTGGAATACATATACTTTCCTGCGTGGACTGAGTTGTACTTGGGCTTGGAGGTTGGAGCGTATAGGAATTGATGACTTAGGTATATGTATGGGCATATACCTAAGCAGTGTCGGTTGTTACTTCATGTTGTATCTATCTTTTGTGGTTTATCCTTTGTGGATTTGGGAGACCTTCGGCGGTCTCGGGGTCCCTACTGAGTAGCTTATACTCACCCCTGCATGGGCTATGCCCGCACTACATTGTGTTGGTTGCAGACGACGGATAGCGTTGATCTTGGCTGAGGCTTGCAGAGCAGGACGTTACCTGGAGGTGGACCACTGGGCGTGACGTGTTTGTAGCGGACGACGGGACCCATGGAGCAGTAGAGCTATCAGTACCCACCCTTCAGGTGGGGTTTCCAGTGGACAACTCGGTGTAGCGGCTTTTACTTACAGTTGTTGTTTTCCCTTTCGAGTTGTACTTTACTTTCAGTTTGGTTTTGTATACTGGACCATTTACTTTTCCTCACTTTCATTTGTACTGTATTTTTACTTAGTGTTTACTTTCCGCTTGCTTACTCTGTGGTGCTTGTTTACTTTTCAAAGGCAATGCCTTCCCTTTTTACTGGGATTTACGCCTTGGTGCTAGTCGCCAGCCCCTGGCCTATGGAAGGCGGGCTTGGGGTAGTCACGACATGGGCCCCGAGGGCGGGACGTGACATAAGTATATATAATTACATACATAGATAAATATAAAGAATATGATCATGGATGTGAATGATTCTTGACCAAAATAAGAAATAAGGCCAGTTCCACTTACTAGCATCATTTCTATTGAATTATGAATCAGAGGGAATTGGAATCGTAATTATATAAGTAAGACCTATATATAAACATATAATAAGAAAATATATGGGGTTTTAGAGAGAAATAATTTAAAATTTTCCTAAATATGAATTTAAATATTGACAATCTCGTTTTCAAAGTGTAATTGCAAAGAAACCCTTGCGAATTCGGTAACTTTTGGATAAAAACCACTTGAAAGGGGGGGGAAATTAGATAGATTTTTAAATCAATTTAATTATATGAAACATAAAATAAATAAATCAATGGTGTAGTATATATACCACACAAATTAATATTTTTAGTGAATATGGAACATATCTCAACAAAAGAAAAATTGAGATGATAAAACCATTACCTCAGACTTCTAGTTGGTCGGGAAAGTTTTAACTACCTATATAATAAATTTAGGTCAATTAGTCATCTTTTAGAATTATATTTTCAATTTTTTTACATGATATCAATAAATTAAAATTTCTTATTTCCAAATATTTAATTACGCTTTATTAAAATTAATGTTTGGATATTAACATTCTTGTTAGTTCTATGTCAGCTTCATTGTAGTGGTTCCATAAATTTCACAATGATAATTTGTTAATCACCTATATAATTTACTTAGAGTTTAATCATGTGTGTTTTATATAGTTATTATTTCCAATTATAATTTTATTGAAGTTATAGTGATGGTTTATAAATAGGTGTTAAAATCATTTTTTTGTGAATGCTTATTTAACAAAAATTATTGATTTTCTTAATGAATATAATTATATATATTACGATTTATGATTTATAAAAAAATATAAAATTCATTATTATTAAATAATATTACCAGTATTTATATTATTTTAATCAATTATGATGGTAAAATCATATCATTTTTCATGTGTGTGGTCAAACAGACCCAAATGAGAACGTGTTATAACTAATGAATGAGTAATAACATAGAGTTATATTATGATAATAAGATTTTTATGTAATAATAACTAATTTAATATGACATAAAAAAATTCAGAATTATATTCATAAATATTTTAGATGAGAAGGTAAAAGAAAAATATAGTAGAGAACTAGATAATTTGATGAATTCTCTCCTTCTCGAAACAAGTTCCTTCAGAATGAAGGATTTAGGATTCCTTGTTGGGACCATAGGATGTCAAATTTATAACAAGGATTTAGGAGACTAATAATGGGTAGATATATAAGAACAAACTGAAGGAAATAAGTGGTTTTGGATGGGTCCCTTTATAGGTTAAATTTGAGTGGCATTCCCAAAAATATTAATTCCTTAATGTAAAAACTTATTATTTTAAATGAAAGTGAATAAAAATTTCAAAAAATAGATATGGGTCATTAATACCATAAAAAAAGTTATTTATTTTTAATGATAGTTTAAGTCTTTAACACTTAGTTTAACCCCTTTGACCTTATTTTACCTTTACTATGGTAACTCAATTTTTACCTCAATAAATTATTTTTAGGTTTAAAATTGAAATTATACTTTTAAACTAATTTTTATGTGATGATTAATTTTTTTATCTCTATTTAATATAATTAAAATTCTAAATAAGTTAAATTTAAATTTTAAGTGGAAATTTAAAATATATTGAAAAAATTATTTTACATAAAAATTTCCTTTTAGAATTTAAGTGTTTATAATCCTATTTCATATCAATTATTAATTAAATCAGTGTTAATATTTTTTTATTAATTTAAAATTTTTATTATAATATTTCATTATAGGTTAAAATTTTAATTTACTAAGTCAAAACTACACAACTGTTATAGGATAAATCTTTGAAAATTAGATCATTTATCATTGAATGATTTTACCTTTATTTCTAAATAATTAATAATAAAAGAATGATTTTTATTCAAATTTTTATACTTTTAAAATATAAAATCTAATAAATATAATATCCTAAATATTAGAAATTCATATTTTAAATAAAAATATAATAAATATAATAAAAAAGGGTTAAAAATGTTTTTTTCTTTACCGGGAATAATTAAATTAGTGTTCCTTATAGTTCTAAAATTATTTATTAGAATTTATTAATTTATTTAACAAATCATTTAATGAATTTTATCTATGTAATTTATTGACATCATTTTTATAGTAATAAATTAAATAAAAATAATTAATTTTTAAAAACAATTTCTTTAAAATCAATGGTATTTTAACAAAGGAATTTAAATCTCTTAATTATATTAAAAAATAATTTATTTTATTAGAAAAAATATTTCTATGGAATGTTTATAATATTTTAGCATCTAAATAAAAATTAGGTATATTAACTATATACTAGAATTTCTAAACTGAAAACATAATAGTATTATAACCAATGACTATATACCCTTTTATAAAGGTCATATAATAGTTATATTGTCCCCATTAAATCCTATGAATTCATATGATTCAATATTCACAAAGACCACTTCTCATTCCTATAGTTTTCATTTTTTATTTTAAAAACATGCTTTCAACTTTAATGATTTTTTCATTTCATGTTTAGTTCAAATAATAGATATTCTTAAGACCGAAGATGATCCATGTGTTTTCCAAGTGGTAAAATTATTATTGTTTTCTATTTATTTTCCCATTTTAGTTTATACAATTTGATGTTTTGTAATCATTTGTGGTAGGTAATAATTCTTGTAATAGAATGTTTTATGTACTTTTTTCTATAATGTTTCACTATATGTGAATATATTGTTATTAGTTTCATCTATATCCTATATAACTTATTTTCTACCTAAGTTTTTTTATTTTAAAAAAAATAATATTTATGAATTATTGACAAATAGTTTATGGAAAAAATGTTTCATAAAACTGGAGGTTTTACAGTGATATTTAGGGATCAAATTCTTATTGTTAAACTTTTTTTAAAAAAATTTCAATCTATTTATCTCCAAAAAATCTAATATTAAGAGTTTAATAACTTCAATTTTCTAATTAGTTCTCTTTTATAATTTCACCATCATCATAATTATTGGAATCATTCTCCCAAACATTTTCCTTGATTTCATTTTGTAAAAAATGTAACACTTTAGAAACTATATTCTTTAATTAATACAATTCTAAAATACATAAATTTGTTTGTGTTTAGAAAATATCACTTATTTATTTTAGTGTGAATACATAAAATAATAATAACATTTATCTATATTTTATATGGTATTCTATGTATTAATAGAATTAATCTAAAAATAAAATTATATTCATTAAAATATGCCATTAATGGGTGGTGGGATCATATCCATTATATTTTAACAAACATCTGGAAAAACACTTTTATCATGGATAATTTTTTTATCCTTATATTCTTCTTATGTATGTTGTAGAATCGAATAAATCACAAACCATATGTATTAAAACTATCATCTCAATTTTATTGTGTTAATTCTTTGCTGAAAAAAAAATATATTAACCTATAATATAAACGATATGAGAAATATGGATAAGCCATACTAATCATAGATAAATAATAAATTTATAGCATAGTTTAATAATTACTTCCACAAATAGTCACATAACCCAAAGTCATAAAGGATTAGTATGTTGGAGACTAGTAACATAAAAAAACTTATTTTACATGTCATGACCATTTCTCCATAATATAAATATACTCTTATACATTCCATGAGACATAATCCTCTTCAAAACCTTGGAAGGGGAAAACATAAGAGGGGGTGAGCTCAAACTCTCGATAAGGGATAACATAACAAAGTCCATAATGGTTAGATCAAAAGCATATGGTAACTCTTATATAGGGAATAATATTTTATTTAAATGAACATATATCAATAATTGGTTACAATAATCATGAAATATATACATAACTTGTCAAATTATAACACTTTTACCGTGATATGAGAAAATAAAACATAAAGAATATAACATGATCCATGGAATGTGAAATAAAACAGAATAATAATAATCATAAGATTAATTATCTTTGTGAACCTAACTACCCACCCACCCATTCACTCATAAAATTATGGGTAGAGATAAACACCATTACACTCACCATTTGTGAACCAAGGTACTTGCTAATCTATGCACATAAAATTTCAATCCCATGATATTTAAGCCTTTAAATAATTCATTATAGGGAGATACAGGACCCACCCATATCATAATATATATATTTGTGTTTTAATTAAAAATAATCATCACATAAAAAAATTACCCATATAATCAAAAATGGATTTCATGAAATTTATAAATCAGCACATAAGAAACCTATGGGAATTAAATGGGATTCATAAAACATAAAAATAACATCATGAATTAAATTTATTGATACTGAAAACACTATCACACAAAATAATCACCTAATGGAATAATAAAATTGGGAGAAACATGGAACATAATATTTATTAGTGGTAAATCGTTATTGAAGATAATTAAAAGCAATTCAAGAAATATATTTTTGAAAACATTTTGTGTTCATCATTTTAAAATTTGTAGTTATGATTATATTTTCAAAAAGTGTCCTTTATTTTTTAGAAAAATGTAAATAAAATATTTCATTAAAAACTAATTAGTTCTAAAAAAATTTTCATCTAGAATTAAAAAAATTTCTTCATTTAAAAGGGAAAATATTGGAAAAATTATGTTTAAGTAATAAATTCCATAACGAAAAGAAATGATTTTGCATTACCAAGTCCCTTACCTTAACCCATGATTTCCAAAGAATTTATTTAACCTCCTATATCATAAAGATAAAAATATTAATGTCCTATTTCATAAAATTATACGCAAAAAATTCTAATTATACTCTTAATTAATTATAATTACATTCATGTATTGGATTTTTGTAATCCCTTTTCAACATCAGGTGTTAATAAATTAAAACATTTGTATATGATTTATAAAGACAATATCTTGAACCATTATTTTATTATAATTTCATAATTATTATGTATTTATAGGTTATATAATATATAAATTATATTTATTTTTATGTCTCTCATACCATTTCATAATTATTTTATTTATGCTGTGTGAATTTGTAATCGGTGTTGTCTTATTTCGGATATTTTAGAAAACAAAAAATATACTTTAATAATAAATTAGATACATAATATAATATTTAAAAAACCATAAAAAATCATGATTTTATTATAATATTATAATAATATTATTTTTCATTTTCCCATAGTCATCCATAATTTTATTTTAAATACTCATTAATGTAAGTGGTTAAATCAACTAAAACATGAACACGCTTTAACTCAATTGGTGAGTGTGGTTAAGATGTTCTTTATTTTGATATGATATCACTATAAAATAAGAATAATGATATTATTTTTATTTTCTAATTGTAGTGAATGATATTTGAAGACTTTTGGATAAATAATTAAAAATTTGTAGAATTAAAAAAACAATTCTTCATGGAGGTGGTAGTCCGTACACACGCATGATTACCGTCCATTTATTTTTATAAGTGAATAAATCTGAATAAATAAGGGTTATATAAAAAATATAAAAACATATAATTATGGTAATGATACTGAATTAATTTCATTATCTTGGTGATAAGATATTTTTGAGACTAATATTAAGAATAAAAACATAAGAAGAAGATAACACATACTTTAGAGACTTGTTTTTTCCTTAGAAGTCCCCACGGATTTGAAGGGATTACGATAAAAGTGGGTGACCATGGGATTATGTTAGTGAGAGATGGTTATAGGGAACGTTAAATGAAATAGCTTCAAGGGGTAATTAGATGGAAATGGTGTGGCATTAAGGGGTGGAAGTGTCCCTTTTTATAAATGAAGGGAAGGGTAGTTTTGGAAACACCCTTTACTTATTTACTTATATGTTTACACTATCATGGTTAAAAGATTAAATTAATTAAATTTTATGGATTGTGGGACATGGAGAAGGATAAATTTATTCCCACATATTAATATATGATATATCATTGAGTGACTTAAGGGTGTTCCTTTTTTTTACTTTTGTTATTACCTAAGTGAACCTTTACTAAGGTATCTTTTGATTTTACCCATGGTAGTTAATTGAAATGACCAAAATTAAATTTTATCTTATAAAAAAATTGATAATTTTAATACTAAATATGAAAATATTTTTATCAAATAAAATTACAATGTTTAAGAAATGTTAGTTTCAAAATAAACTTACTTAAAACATAAAAATAGTTTTTAGGAAAACTATGTTTTTAACCTCAAAAGTTATGCTAAAGATAAAATTATTATTTTTATTAATTATAATTACTTATATTGATTAATTATTAACCAAAATAAGTTCATGTAACTTTTAAACAAATTTAAAACCTATTTTTTAAATATTAATTAATTAAAATAAAAGGAAAAAACATTTTCTTTTTTATACTAAAGTAATGCTTTTCTTTATTTCTAGCAATATTTTTCATAGGTTATATATATAAAAATAATTTTTAAAAATGAAAAATTTTATTCCTTATTTTCATATTAAATTTTGTTAATGGGGTTTAAATCTTCTATATCATGCATACATAGTGATAAAATCAATTAAATTTAATTTTCATAAATGCTACACATTTTGGCTAAAAATCAACATTTCTAGAAAATGCTCAAAAATTCACAATATAAATTTTTTGATATGATGATTAAAAAATTGAGGTTTATTTTATATAATTAATGTTATAAAATTCTAAAAATTTTATTTCAATGATATATATATATATATATACATTCTTTTATTGAAAATAACTTTTTTAGTGTTAACTCATATTAACTATTTATCTTCTAAAGGAATTTATTTTTAATTGATTACCATATTATGTTAAATACTAATGTTATTATAACATGTGTTGGCTCATAAATTTTGAGTATTATGTTAAATTAAATCTATAAAAATTGTGTTATTAGTTTTTGGAATATCTAAAATGTTGGGTGGTTATGTTACAACCTCTTAAAATAATTTCTTCCATGGAATTTCATTATACAGAAGAAAAAAGGTGAAAATACTTTTATCTCATAAAATCCAGAGATTCCCATGTAGTATCCTCAAACATATGATTTTTGGAAATAACCTTGACCAGATAAGTGGCCTTGTTCTTCTGTACCTTATCTCTTTGAATGAGAATTTTTACCGATTGTTCCTCATATGAGAGATCATGTTCCAATTTCACAACTTTTGATATTAGCACATATGAAGGTTTTTCTAAATAATTTATAAAAATAAATAAGTGTAACATATCATGTACTTCGGAGAGGTGTGGAGGGAATGATAAGTGGTAGGATACAACCCCAACATGATCAATGATTTCTTAGTGTCCGATGTATATTGGGATCAACTTCCATTTCCTCCCATATCCCATAAATCGCTTCTATAGAGGTATTAAAAGGAACCCATTATCATCAAATTAAAACTCTATATATCATAAATGATTATTTATATAAATATTTTAACAAATTTTTTATTATTTACTATTCCAATGAATGGTTTGAACCTTATCCGTAATTTCATGGACATGGTCAGGACCTATCAACTTCCTCTGTCCAACTTCATACCAACAAGTTAAACTCCTAAATATATTCCCATATAGATCCTTACATGGTTCCTTATGAATGATATAATGTAATTGTTTCATATGATAACTCTATTGAGGTATAGTGTTGATCCCAACATCAATGTACATCCATCGAAAAAGATCTGAACATATCCTATGGAGTTTGAACTGTCCTCTCAAACTGACTATCTATATGAGGATAATATATTGTGATAAAGATAAATTATTTCATAAAATACTTTAATGTATTATCTATAACCTCATGGTAAACCTTATATACTGATCATATATAATGTATATTGGTAATCCATGCAGCTTCACCAGTTATCTTATATATAACTTTGAATTTTAGTCAAGGGAGAAATATTTTTTTAAGGAAATAAAATGCACAAACTTTATAATGTGATCCACTATAACCAGAATATCATTATTCACTTTATATTTAAGGGGAGTACTAAAAAAATTTAATGGAAATGTTTTCCCATATCCATACCGGTATGGATAATGGTTTCAAAATACCGTTAGAATTTTTTTTGTTTAGTCATAACTTACAGACAAACCAAGCATTGAGATAAGACTTCTATAATATCTCTCTTCATACTATACCATCATCGTTATTGTTTTAGATCTATGAAGATCTTCATACTTCCAATATTTATAGAAAAGTATTATCTATGTGAATCATCCAAAAGTTCCTTCATTAATTACAAATTTTATGGGACACCTATATTTGATACAAACCTTATAAATCCATCTTTATCAAAGTTGAGCTTCGAAATATTCACTACATTTTTTTATTGATCCATGTCATATTTTTGGGATTATTTAATAATTACATGAATTGAATGTGGATAAATAAGTTGTGAAATATAGGATTTATCACCCCCATTATTACATCAAGATTTATCCTTTGTAAATCGATGAGTATTAAAACTTTTTGAATACTCATCATGTAAAGAGTAGCATGGTAATTCCTGCTCAGGGCATCATCCACCATATTTTCCTACCCCACGTGGTAAAATATTGAGAATTAATATGATTTAATAATTTCAAACCATATAATTTTTTTATATTCAATTACATTTGTGTGAATATGTATTTCAAGATCATGTGATCAGTATATATATCAAACTTTTCTCTATAGAGATAATTTCACCGAATCATCAACGTAGAGATCAATTCAAATAGATCTAAATTAGGATTTGTATAATTTGTATCATGATTATTTAATTGTAGTGAACCATAATAATTTAAGTTATCATTTTTAATGAGGAAACAACCCAAAATATTTTTCAAAGCATCACTTTATATTAAAAACCCTTCCCTACTATAGGATAATGTAAGTACATGAGTAGTGACCAACATCTTCTTTAGATCCTTAAAATTTATTCACATTATTCTATCCAAAGGAACTTTAATCCATTTTGTGTAAATTTGTTTTTTGAATTTGATATCCATTATAAATTTCTCACAAATCTTCAGTAATATCCTAATAACCCTAATGGATCTCAATGACATTGGTTGGTCTGGGACATTTCTTGATAACTTTTATATTTAATGGATATACTAATATTCCATTGATTGTTCCTATATAAATTAAGAATGAAACTTTTTATATATAGAATTAAAATTTTCTACTTTTTTATAAAACATTTCATTTAAAAATTTATTTAACACAATTTTCCAAGGATCTCCAATCTCTTCATTAACCTTTGAGTATATATGAATATAAACTATAAATAAATCAAACAATTGATCAAGGAAGTCTATAAAGTCTTTATTCATTAGATCCATAAAGATAAGAGGATAATTAATAAATCCAAAGGTAATCACTATAATTTAAAAGTTTCAATACCTCATATGAAAGGGTGTTTTGGAAATATCCTCTTTTTTTATGCTTAATTGATGGTATTCAGATTGAAGTTAAATACACAATAAGTAAAATGATACTTGAATTTAATCAAATTTATCAGTGATATGGGGTATAAAATACTTGTTTATGATCATGATTTTATTAATCTAATTATAATGAATACAAAGACGCACTTACCCATCCTTATTTTTAATAAATTGGACTGGTGTACCCCATGATAAAGCATTGGTGCATATAAAACCCTTATCTAAATAATCTTGATGTTTCTTCATTAACTCATTTAATTTAGTGTGAGATATTATATATGTAATTTTTTATATAGAGATTGATACATGGACGAGTTCTATTGATAATTAAACCTCAAATTCTAGGGTAAGACTAGACAATTCATCAAAAAAATACTTCAGAATATTACCACACAACATGTAGGTTTTCAATGTTGAATTCCTCACTAATAATATGATTTTGGAATACATTTTTTCTCAATATCAAGATCCATATCACATAATTGTCTTATGAATAATTTATAGGATCATCCATGAATTAATTTTTTAAAATCATATAATTAGGGATATGAAAAGCGATTTCCATCTCTTGGAAATTGATATAATATTTATATAAGAAAAGTCATTCCATACCTAGAATTATTTCTCATTCAACTATTGATAGAAGAACTAGATTTTCTGGTAGTATCTCCCCACGAATCTTGGTCAGAGAATATTTTTACACCTTATTTCCATTTAGAATTCCAACAGATGTATTGATGGATAACTCAATATTCAATGTTTCAGGTTGAGAATATATATTATTAGAACACTTATATGACATAAAAATAATGAAAATAAGATGAATAGAATATTTCATTCATGTTTCTATAGTATAGAATGAGTTTACCTTTCACCACTTCATTATTGTGGTCTACAACTATGGAAGAGATTAAATATTACCTCCCTTTATCCATTGGTTTAGGAGTATGCTCTTTTATATTATGTTAATTAACTCTAAGGTTATGGAATTGATTCACATAATTCCCTAAATACCATCATATTGAATAATTTAAGAGTGGTTGGATCATTAGTTGGGGCCTTATTCTTTTATGTGGTGTTGTTTGGGCTCTTTTTATTTCTTCAAAAGTGAAAAGTTTGTTGTCCTAATTTACCACACATCTAACACATCCCATAACACGTAATACAATTACTATTGTCCTTATTAACATATATAATACATGTGGATATTTTCAAATTCTTACCTCCATGATAATTTTCATTAGGGTTTCTATAATTCTCATTATTTCTCCTTCTTTCTCCAGAATCACGCGTGTCTCTATATTTTATTTCATCACCAAGAACACATCGAAAAACTTCCTCATGAAATTCAAATTCCCTTAAAACTAAAGGATTTTGAATATTGGATTTTAAGTCACCTAATAATTGATCAATATTATTTTTTGTTCTATATATAGACTCTAAGGTTCACCATGTGAGTCACGTGAAGTTTTCATCACAGTATCTATCCAAATCATCTTCCTTATGTTTCAGTTCTAGTAATTCTAATTCTATATTATTGTGAAGCGTACTAGGGAAATATTTAGTGAAGAGTGTTACCTTTAAATCCTCAACCTTCTAATATAAAGACAGGTATGTATTTTCTTGGAAAACTCACAAAATCTCTACATTACTAAAATTATAGGAAGTTCTTCTATACTAATCCTCAAAGTCAAACTAAGGGTAATGTTTTTTAATCAGAGTTTTTCTAAAATTAGTTTCCATGGTTTGTACTAAACCTCCCTATGATACCAAATGTAACGCCCCTAACCCAGTTACCCAGAGTCGGTGCATTATTATATAACATTGGCATGATAGAAGGAATCATGTCCCAAAAGACAGATCAGTTTAGTTGCCTTGGAAGTAATAGATACATACATAAGTTTTACATTAAATAATCAAATAAAGAAAAAAAATCTTTGAGCCCCATTTTAACACACTCTTATCCCTTAGCCTATTCTTGCAGGTTAATTGTAAAATACTTCTTATCATCCTGGAAAAAATAAAACATAAGAAAGGGGTGAGCTCAGATGCTCAGTAAGGATAACAATATAGAAAAAAAATTCATAAATAGGCATAAACATTTTAAAGAAATATATAAGACTAAAACATAATACTTTTGAACATAAAATTCAGAATAATATAGAAAATATAAATCAAATAATTCCATCTACTTATTTATATTGATATTATACTATTCGAATAATCACATGCAATATCAATAGCCAATTTTATACTGATGGAATTCATAATGTCGTACATCATAACCACATAGTCAGGCCTCGTTCCAAGACTAAAAATAATATTTTGTCAAGGCCTTGTTCCAAGACACTAGTTTGTCTCATGAGACCTACCGATGCATCAAGGAGCTATAGCGGGCTCCACCTATCACTTACCAATTCCAATACATTCCTCATATGAAAATGTTGAAACATAACATAAACATTTGTATTAAAACTAGCATACGAAATGTTTATATTTTATCCATAAACCATGAATGGTATAAAAATAACACATCCATATTCAAACATATCACAAAACCTTCAATACAATATGTAAGATTTTTATCATAATGAATCAACTTAAACTAAATGTAAAATCCATCAAAGAATGTTGACATAGATGAAATCAAAACTATTTGAAAGAAATATCTCTTTATTTTTGTGAAATCATTTAAAAGTCACATAATAATAAAATAAAAAATTTATTTTGAAAATATTTTTATAATATTTTAAGGGATTCTTCGACGATGTTATAATGGAGGAAAATAGCCGCACCCCCTGTATAAGTTAAAAAAAATACATTCTTACCATAATTTTGTCGAAAAGGTCATAAAGTACCTTGTTTAGAAAACAATGAAAAGATTCATTTGAAAACATAGATGTTAAAACAATGGTATAAATGTATTTAACTCATATTCTAGGAAATAATAAAAATATTTTGAAATACATTTTTAAGAAACACGGATGTGGATGATAAATAAGTCCCAGTAGATACTTACATATAAACAACCTTGAATAAGTAAAGAGATTGTAAAATTAACCATTACCTTTTAATTTTACTTGGTTGAGGGTATGTTTACCTCATTTATAATGTTTAAATAGTTTTTATTAAATTATACAGGAATCACATACATAAAAATGATATCATATATGATCCTCTAATATTTCTTTGTTAATAATATTTTAGTAGTATCATTGTTTTGGGTGGTAACTGATTCATATTACTTTATATTTTTTGTTACAGAAGTCACATTTGTTATGAATATGATGTATTTTATTCATATCCAGAATGATATTATGTTCTTAAACATTATTTTTTAATCATAAAATGATATTTATTCTTTAATGGTTAGGACGAGGAATGAATCTCATCGCGTTCGTGGAGACGGTAATCCGTACGTACGCAGGAGCGACAATACCATTCTATTGATGGTGAAATCGTATGTAATCGGATGGTATATAATATATAAATAATAATTAACATATTATGTTTATTATTTACATCAATTATACTCATTGTTTCACCCATCCAAACAGTGAAGTGTTGAATGACAAACTACACCACGACATGGAGATGGTAAGCCGTATGTAGGAAAGTATGGTGACATTGTCATTTATGGGATGGATAGAAAAACGAATATGGTTGAAAAATATTTATAATAACATCATGGTATTTATAAGGTACTGGATTAGTTATTTTGGTATGGAAACAACAATGAAATAGGAAGTGGAAGAAGAAAAGAACCTGAAATAGGTGATTAAATAATTACCTCTTCTTTGAGTGTTTTCTTTTGATTTGATCAAAAGGGCTCCTTTTGTTTGATTTCTGATCAATGTAACACCTATAGGTTTCATTTAGGGTAGTTGAGAGGATATTTGATTAGTTTTTGACCGAGAAAAATGGATTTTGAGGTGTTATTTTAAGAGAAGGGGAAGTACCCTTTTATAAGAGAGGTGAGGGTCACTTTAGGAAAAGCTTGAAATATTATTTTATTATAAAATAATTTTTGGTTTATAATGGCTCAAAATGGATTTATTTCGAGTATAAGGTTTGGATGGGTTGAAATCCTCTCATCCAATAGGTTTTAGATAGGTTTAGGTCACCATATTAACCTTATCTTATAGATTTAACTTTTGGTCAAATAGTTTAACATTTACCTTGTCTCCTTGTATTTTTATATTAAATGGTTAATAAAATTACTATAAAATGCCAAGAGAACCCCAAGTAGTTCATTATTGAAATATATAACCTTATCTAAGTAATTTTTCTAAACCTTAGATTTTTAGGAATATAATATAAATTAATAATATAGTATTTGTTTTAAAAACTCATTTATGTCCATTTTGACACTATTTAGTAATTGATTTTTGTTAAAATCCAAAATACTTGATTACTTAGAAAAAGAGTCAGTTAATAAACCCTAAAATGTCATAATAACCTATAAAATTCGTTTAATTCATCAAAATTCTCTATTTACATTTATTTAGATATTTATAATATCAATTATTTTAATCTTTCATTAATAAATTAATTAGTGCATCATCATTATGACATAAATAAATATATTTATTTAATGTATAAAAATTATAAATAAAATACCATTATTTAGGAAATATTATTAAATTTCTAATTAATATTTATAGTCTAATTTATCTTTTGTATAAACCTATATTAAAAAAAAATTTGTTATTAAACTTTGAATTTAACACTTTAACTCTTCTTTAAATAAAATAATAATAAATGTTCTAATCTAATCCAAGTGGACCAAGAGGATCATATTTTATTCATATTGTTGATTTTGGTCGAAAAATAACTTATCCAATAGAATTAGGACATGTTTTATGGTAATAATGATATCATTTTTACCTTTAATTACCGTATTTAATTTTAACCATCTTAAGTAAAAGTCAAAAGTTTCTTTTCACCAAAAATTATTTTCATCTTATTGAACAAAAATTTACTTACTTATATCAACATTATCTCTTGGAATTTTTAAATTCAATTCATAGAAATGGTAAAATTATGTTTTATGCAAATTTTCTAACGTTCTTAGAAGGCGGGTAAAATATGGTAAAAAGTTCAATAAAATTTTATACATCTAATTTTATTATAAAATAACTCCAATGAATTACATTGAAATAATATAGGTATTATGTATCTATTTTTACTTAAAATTAATTTTAAAAAATAAATAATTATTTAAATAAAAATTCAGTTTTAAACAATAACGTAGTGTTTTTCACTATTCATCAAAAATTGAAATTTTTCAGAAAAACACAAAAAATTCACCCTAAGATAATTTTTATATTCCTAATCAAAAAATGAAGTCCATTTTGAAAAAGAAAATTTATAAAATTTCATAAAGTGTGTATTACTACTCATAACGGCTATTTTCATTTGTTGTGGTGTGCTAGAACTCAAAGTTGTGTACAACACAAGCTATTGTACTATTCAAAGGGAAACGTACAGCGGAAGATTGGGGTGCTACACACTGGAGTTTTCCTGTATGAATGATATGATCATTGCAACTCCTTAAAACCACGTGAACCATGCTCAATGTGAGAAACAAGGGGTGGATAATGACCAATATTACTACTTGTCGATGAAGAACATATGTGGAGGGACTACTGTAACACTCCAATATTGTTTGAATTAATATTTTTTTCAAATTAATATATTCTTTTTGATATTTTACATTTCATGCAACACTAAATGTATATTTTTTATATGAAAGTACTATGTTTGTCTTATATTATATACGACACCAAGTTAATCTTATGGTACCAAAAAACCTTAGATTGTATTTGGATACAAGAAACTCTATGTTTGGATTTTGTTACACACAATACTAAATCCCTTCGATAGCTTGTGTTACATGCAAGTTCGAGTTTCACCAAACTACAAAATACTATTATTATTGTTGTTGAAATATTATTATAGTTACTACATAGCCATTGGAATAAAATTTAGGAATAATATTAACTAATGTGTGAAAATATTATTTACACATTTATATAAAATAATCCCTTTGGTTATCAATTATATATAAATAAAAGTATGAACTATTTTAAAATAAAGAAATTTTTAGTCTAAGAAAACTATTTATCTATATACAAAAATAATTTTATATTAATAAATTAAAAAAATAACTTTTGAGGAATTATTTTAATAAAATTTATATATTAGATATCAAATAAATATTTTTCATAATAATTCAATATATTTTATAGGAATTTGATTAGAATAAATCCAATTTTATGAATGAAACGATATATTTTTCGAAATAGGTAATTTTAATACCTTTTAATGGAGAACCAATTTTAAATATTAATTTTGAAAATTTTATAATTTTAATATATAAAATTTTAACTAATTATTTAAATTGTAATATAAAAATTTATATTGGGTATTGTTTTTGTATTTTTCTGAGAAGGTTCTTTTTTTGATGAATTGTGAAAAACCCAAAATTTTAATTCAAAACTTATTTTTCATCTATTATATTTATATAGTTAAATATTTTAATTTTTATTTAAAGTGTTATTATATTAATTTTACATAAATAAATCCAATTTATGTCTTTTTAACCAATTTCACATTGAAACTGGATATAAAAAAATTCAATCTTTTGAACTTTTTCACTTCAAATCCCACTGTCATGACTAGTCTATGAGAATAATTTTAAATTAATTTCCACCAATTATGTGATTAGAATTTATAATAATGGATTCCATATTTGGGATCATAATAATCAATAATGTGGTGAAATTAATTTTTTACCAAAAATAATAGTAATGGTAATTGAAATTAATTATAGTGTGTATGGTAAAAACGAGCTTAATTAATGACTAAAATTAGAAAATATGGTGTAAAAATGACCCTATACTTGTATACAAATTATTCTGCGGACTTATTTAGGCCATTACACCTATAAGAATCTATAATGGTCTATTTTCAATCGTTTGGGTACAAGTAAAATGTCGGGATCACTCAAATAATTTCAAGAACACCCAATGTGTCCTTTTCCCCAATTATAGAAGGCCTCCTCTCCTCTCCCTATATATACGCCTATCAAGACATTTTACCTAGAAAAAACCTACCAAAATATAATATAAAGTTCAATAACTTTATCCTATAATCATACCTTTTGTAATAAATCCATCCAACTAATCCATTTGGTGCAGACTAACATGAGTAACACAAAGAAGTGGCGACATCCTTCCACAAGCACTTTTATTTTATTTTCATTCTACACACCTCAAATATTCTCATTAAATGTTTATATAATAAAATAAATATCCTCAATATAATGATAATTTTAAATTATAAGGTTTAAAACTAAACTTACAGACACTTCCATCAAATGGGTAATGAACTTACTGTTCATGTGTACGACAGACTACTACCTCGTGAGATGATGTTGTTCATTTTTTTCTTTAAAACATATCATAATTAGGATTTATGATAGGAATAAATTTTTTACATGAGATATATATATATATATATATTATTATGTCTTTATCCCTTTTTAATCATTATATAACACATAACATCATGCATTCAATTTAATGGAAATACAATAACTTCGTTTGTGGATGTGTGGACTACTGCCCCCTTAAAGCAATGTGATTCATTCACACATTACATGGAATATATTAAGGATGTGTATAGTATATTTATATGATATATATGAAAGAATAATTATAAGATAATGATAATATATATGTCATTTACTTTATTTATTTCAATATGAAAATAAAACAAAAAACAACATTCATGCGTACATACAACCTACCGTCTCCATTAATGGTGCTTTACATTTCATATATATGTCTTTTATAAATTCAGATAAACATTTATATACTAAATATTTATGATATATAAATAATTTTTTAAATTATTGAAATAAGTACATCATTATCCTGGTAAGAGGATCAAGAATAACAACTCAAAACACGTACGATGAAGAAAGAAATTATTACCCAAATTAAGGATTTAACGTAGAATTATTAATAAATGGGTAATGTAAATTCATAAGTGAATAATATATGGTATTATATATAGTAATATTTTTCTTTTATAAATTTTTAATAAACTTATATTTATTTTATAGGAGGCTTTAACATGTACAAAGAGAGTCAAGACTTAAGGTAAGGGTTTTCTTGTCTCACTTTTATTTATGCGAGACTTATGGATTATTCACCACTCATTTATTTTGTGTGGTATAGATAATTAACATGAATTTATTTTTTTTTATAATTTAAGTTAGGGGTATTAAATCATCTATTTTATGATATTTCTTTCATGGGTTTTATGTTTTAAAGTTAACCAAATCGGTAAAGTAATTTTTTTTCTCAAATTTGCTTTTTTTAGATACATGCCTTGTTATGAACCTATATTTTTCTATGCGGTGTATATACTACCCTTTTACAAGTAATAATATGAATTTCCTTCCTTTGATGATATTTTATTCTTCATGTAAAGATATTATTTCAGGGGTATTATGATTTAAAGTTACTAAAGTGGTTACAGTTTTTTACTACAATCTCATCATTTATCGAGATTGTTTATGATTATGCATCCATTGATGAAATATTATGATATATATCTCATGAAATATCATGAATATTATTATACTCTAGTTATTAATTATATTTTCCTATATTGGAACCATGTTCCCACTCTTTGAAGCTTAAGAAAATTAACAAAGTGTTTTTTAGAAAATTTGACTTTAACCCTCTCTTTAGTTTTAAATCTGTGTTATTTCAAAACTATATTTTATACAAAAAGTGTTTCAGAAATTTATTATGTTAAAAAAACTCTTTTAAATGTGTTTAAGCTTCATTTATAAGTTTTCATGGAAAACTTTCTCCAAATTTTTTTGAATAATCTTTTATAAGATTTCAATGAAAAAAATTATAAATGTTTTTAAACATATTTTATTATTTTTCAAGGAAAACGGTTTTCAAAGTGTTTTCAAGAATATTTTATATGTTTTAAAGGAAAAATTATTTCAAAATTTTATCAATATTATTTTATAAATTTTCAAGAAAAAAGGATTTCAAAATATCTCCAAGATTCCTTTATAATTTTTCAAATATATTTTATAAGAAAATGGTTTTCAAAATAAACGATGTTTTAAATATTATTTTTTTTGTAGAAAAGTTATTTTCCTCAAGAAATGTTTAAAATGAAATTATAAATATTTCTTTATAAGAAAATTATTTTTTAAAATAATTTATGAATTTTTTTTTCAAAGAAAGGATATTTCACTTAGTAAATTCTCTATGTGATCCTTCAAAATATTTCTCCATATAAGATGACATACCTTGTTATAGTTTACTCTTTACTAGGGATCTGATCTAAGAATACCATTCACATTATTTCATGAATGGTTTATACTTTGTTGGAGTTAGGTTTATAAATGTCATCTATCTTCCACGAGTTATATTCTTCTAAAACCCATTTTTTCATGGGTTGTTCTTTGATGAAATGATAATGAGACCAATATATTTTCAATTGTTAATGATATGATTAAATGTTTATGATAATCATTTTATTGAATGGGTTATGATATGATGATTCTTTATAATATTTTGGTACTTGTATGTATGATTTTATTATGTGATGGGTGAGACCTATATCTCCCCCAATTCATTGGGCATCTATAGAATACTCGTGTTTATATATGGTATGCGTGAAACAGATTACATGGTCACAAAGTTATGCGTGAATCTGATTACATGTTCTTGATTTTATGCCTAAACTTGATTACATGTTCACAATGTTTTCCATGGACCTCATTTCATGTCCATAAGTTTATGCTTGGTCCTGATTATATTTTCACAATTTTATGAGTGAACCTTATTATGTTTTCAAAATGATATTAATGAAACAAATTACATGTCTATAATGTTAAGGATAAAATTGATTACATGTTCACAAAGTTATTCATGTACCTGGTTTCATGTCCATAAGTTTATGCATGAGCCCGATTACATGTTCACAATATTATAAGTGAACGTTATTACATGTTAACAATGATTTGTATGGACCTGCTTACATGTTCCCAATGTTATATTTGAACCTGATTAAATTTTCACAGTGTTATGCATGGACCTGTTTGCATTCCCATACGTTTATGGGAGGGCCTGATTTCATTTCCGTAACATAATGAGTGAAAAATTTTATACTTATACATGTTCAGAATGTTATGAGCTGATGTGTATGCAATAATTCCATATCTTATTACTATGTTATGCCTTCATTTATTATTCTCTCAATTACCTTATCATTCATGTATTATTAAATTCCAATATTAATCCCAAGACTCTTGATTATGGACTTTGATATGCAGGGTATGATATTATAGTGATATGATCATGTTCTCATACCTTTATTCTCATGATTATGCTTAAATATCTCCTTATTTACCTTTAATTAGAAATTTATCTCACCCCATTCTTTTTTTCCTTTCCTATAATGAAATTTGTTTTAGTAGGAGTACTAAAGAGGAATATCTTTACAAATATGTTGAAGATATTTTACCAAATTACAAAAATGTGTTTTATATTTCTAAAGACACTAAACAATTATGGTCATCGAGCATGTATTTTTTTAATGTGTTGAATGTTCATCTAAAATGATGTTATATCCATGTATGTTAAGATTGGGTTTCTATAGTTGGCATCAAAGGAATGTTTTGGTCAACATTTGGAAACTAGGATGAAAAAAATTTAGTGAGATACCTAGGGATATTTGAAAGGATGTTATTATGGATGCATCTAAGGATAAACCTAAGGTGTCAAATATTTAAAATAAAGTGTCATAATCTATACATCCTATAAACTATTTGTCATTACTATGTGGTTTTATACTGTGATAAGTGTTACTCACACTATGTTTTTTTGGGTTTTAGTCAATGGATGGAACGCAAAGGAAATGCGTTAATGAGAAATTCAATGGACAATGTAATGGTTGTACTCCTGATAAACTGAATGTTATGGGAGATGAAATGAAAAACCTCATCTATATGATTTATCAAGATATGAATCATGGTGAACATCCAATTGAGAAAAGGAGGGAACAATGATCAATTTAATCCTTCATGAAGAAGTTCCCACCTTCTTTTAGTTGTTCCATTGATTTGTTAGTTTCTAAATAATTGATCGGTACCATTGAAAATATATTTTTTGTTCTCCAATGTTCAAAGAATTAAAATTTCACATTGGATGCCTACCATATGAAAGGTGAGGCAGATCAATGGTGGAGTATTATCAAGAATACAAGGAGATAAGATGAAATTTAATCCATTGATTGGGATGATTTAAAGAACATATTTTTCAATAACTAATTTCCTTCTATTCTTCATAAAATGATGGAGAAGTAATTTTTAAATATTAAGAAGAGGGATGATGAATCTATTGGTTCATATGAAGAAAATTTTACAAGAATTTCATGGTATTCTTCTAGTATTATAATTCATCTTGATATTAAGATTGACCCATTCTTTAGTGGCACTAAACAAACTCTTCGAAGGTTATTATTCATAAGGGACTTTGAATGCTATGAATAAATCATTAAATGTGAACTAAAAGTGGAAATAGAGGCTAGAAACCATCTTGGTTCTAGTGATAAGAAAATTAAAATGGGGTTCCATGGAAAATCCAGTGATATGTCACATGGAGGGAAGAAAAAGTTACAAACTCATACATTCCAAAACTATGGAAAAGAGCACATAGGTGAGTGCTTGAAAGGAACAATAATGATTTTAAAGTGTGGTAAGCCAATCCATAAAGAAAAATAATGTATAAGTTAATTGAATAAGATAATAAATAAAATGAATTGGAAGAATTATCAATAGAATGAACCACACAAAACCCAGTGTTTCGTGTGCAATTTGACGACTCAGACCCAGATTCCACTTAACGGGTGCCCCAAGCCTCGTGGGAAACATGTTCCCAAGCACATATTCCCAAATTCTAGAGGCTTTCGACAAGCCACGAGGGCCTAGGGTGTGTCTGTGTGAAGATTATTCCATCATTATAAGAGTGTAGCACAATAGAAAGAATATAAAGGAATAGTAAAAAGCGGAAGAAATATAAATAAATAGCAGAAGCAAACTGATACAATGGATAAACAAGAATAAAAATAACTATATCAACTGTAATAGTGATGATGTAATGTCATGTCACTAGAAAAATGGAAAGCATGAATACAATACATCATGCATAACATGTTCCACAAGAAAAGGAAAACCATACAACACCAAGCATTCTGAGATCCAACTCAGCCATCTACTATCAAGATCTATCCTATTAGCACATACTCATGTGTTGGAAGCTGAATGATTCCCTTTTTCAATACCTACAGCCATTTAATCTACTCCGGTTACCAAACGATACCCAGAGAGGGTGTGAGATAAATCTCAGTGGGCCACCACCAATGGTGTCTAGAACATCTAGCCTGTGTAATGGAATATAGCAGTGTGTAGGCATGCATATATAAAGTAAAACAATAAGTACAATATTACTAAATAACCAAGTACATACTTTATCCCTTTGTTGGTGTTGGAACATGTAACCAGTTCATTAACTAAGAAATTACCATTTCATGTTAATAAGTTACGTGAGGCATAGACAACACTGACATCACCTCGTGATAGTATAAGTAGTGAAGGTCCCAAGACATAACAAGGAAACCTAAAAATGATATCCAGTGAGGGAGTTCCATGTTAAAAACCAAGGTAACACAAACTCATGGAAATATACTAAGTATAATATGAGTCAAGCTTTGGGGTAAGAGTGCAATTCAAGGAGCGTAATCCATGTAATTCCACAATGAGGAATCTATTGAGTCCAAGGTGATCGACCAAGGTAAAACACGGATAAGAAAAGACAGGCCCCTATATGCTTTCACCATGGAACCTACTAGTCAATACTAAATCTAAGGAGTGTATATGAGGTATCCTATAATAATGAAAGTGACCCAAGAGTAGAATACCAGACATCCAGGGAATAGACAAGAATGATAATCTTGTTGGGTATCAACCTAAGAAAATCACATCCTTGAATTTGAATGGGTTTCCTAAGACCCAAGGTATTCTCCTCTTAGAATCCAAGGCAAGCTCAAGTCAGTCCATTCCTATTTGATATTATAATCATATAGTAATTAATTTGGTTCATTTATTGCCTTTCATAATTGTATATAGGTCATGTAGAGTTGAAACCATTTATTTATTGGTCCAATACTTGTCTTCCATTAGTGTGGATAGGCCAAGTAGCATTGTAACCATTGAATCAATTATTAATTAATCATTAAGGAATATTCAATTATAGAGCTTCACTCCACTACCATCCATTAATATGGAAGGGGGTGATATAGACATGAATCCTTTATTAAATCTCATTTATTAAGGCCAAGTTATATACTTTTTATACTTTTCATTTCACATTCCACTTTTCACTTTTAACAACCATTTGGAAGAACTTACCTTTGGCGGGTCAAGTGGTGAGAATACATGGTACATGCCATTATTCGATTTTTAGTAATAAAAATCCATTTATGATAAGAATACTCACCTTTAGAAAGGTAAAGTAAAGGTACACCCGAACGATGGCTCAAACATACTAGGACGCTAAAAACCCAATTATGGAATAACCTTCCACATGAGGCAGTTTGAGTTATGGGTGTAAACACTAAAAAATAATAACATAAATGGATAGAGCATAACCATAAGATTCTAGAAAGTATAATCATGGATTTATAATTTAAGAAACAGTTTCCAAAAAAACTGGTGGCCCCCACATGAACATTCCAAAAACAACGAACTTTAGGGATGAGTTATAGACCACCCACCTTAGGGTTGTACTATCCTTCTCATCTGGTATCGACCCTTAATTTTCCACAGATCAGAGTAGATCTATGAAAAATGTGAATAGACTCACATGGAAATATCTAGGTCGAGAGTGAAAGAGAATTAGAATTGATAAATAGGACTTGAGTACTTACCATTGCATATCCAACATGATGAATGAATGCTCAATCAGATTCTGGATGAAGGAGATCTCTTGATCCCTAGCTTTGGCCTTCAAGAAGATCCAAATGGGTGAAAATGAAGCAAAATACTGCTGGTTATTGGATTAGGAAAAAGGGGAAGGATTAATATATCATTAAGGGAATTTTGGACATTTTACACAGGTTTTTAGCTTACATATGGTTTGTCTGCATGATTTGTCAAACCGTGCGCAAACCATGCAAGATGGTTCTGCCCAAAAAGTCTTCATCTGCATGGTTTGATCAAATTTTGGGCCATACATGCATGGTTACTTAGGAAAAATGGGTGTTTTCATGGTTAGGTCGCATGGTCATGAACCAACCGTTCGAGGTGCCACTATCTAAAAAAACACCATCCACGTGGTTTGAAAACCCGTGGAGAAATCATCCACAATTTCCTCTAAACTGTTTGCAGGGCCTGTTTCCTCCAAAAATGGGTTCCAGGCTCCGAACAAGCCCTGAACACCTTTATAACCTTTACTAAATAATTAGGCACCCTATTTAGGTCCAAAATAATGATTTAGAATGAAAAATAAAGGATCCATACCTGAGTGAAAAACTAGGTTCTTACAGTCTTCCCCCTTAAAAGGACTCACCCCCAAGTTCCCTTCCCAGGGTAAATAAACACTATCTAAGAAAAACTCTGGCCACTGAGCACATACATCAGATTCCCTCGACCAAGTCTCGTCCTGTACTCGGTCGTGCTTCTATATAACCCGTATGAGAGGGACATAATTTCCTCAGAGATCCTTCGTGCTTCAGTCAACGATGCGTACATGATATTCCTCAAATGTAGCATCAGCATCTAACTCAAATTCCTCAAGATCAAAGGTATGAGATGGTTCAACACGGTATTGGAGAATCTGTGAGACATGAATGAAGTCGTTCATGGAATGGTTCCTCTAAGGTTGTAGCAACTGATAGGATAACGGCCCAAATCTCTCTAGAATTTCTAACAGCCTGACATAAAGGGGTTACAACTTTACCTGCTTTCGTAACCATCTATGCCCAAGCCTGGGTGATACTCGAAGAAAGACACGATCCCCAAACTAGAACTCAAATGGTCATTGAAGACAATCGACCTAAGATTTATATCTAGACTGAGGAGTATAAAAAATATTCCTGATCAGATGGACTTGTTTTGATGTCTCCTTAAAGATATGAGGACCTAGTAGGGCCACCTCACCTAACTCTAGCTAGCACAAAGGTGAATGACATCACCTACCATATAAGGCCTCAAAAGGATTCATCTGAATAATCACCTAAAAACCATTATTATAACTGAAATCAACGAGAGGGATATGATTCTCCCATGAACCTCCAAAATCAAGGACGCATGCTCGGAGGATATCCTCTAAAACCTGTAATGTCCATTCTGATTTTTCATCGGCCTGAGGGTGCAAATATGCGCTTAAAAGTAACTAAGTTCCCATATATTTCTGAAAAACTTTCTAGAAATGTGAAGTTAATCTAGAATCCCTATCTGAAACGATAGTACGTGGAGCCCTGTGTAGTCATATGATCTCCCGGGCATACAGTGTTCCCATCTTATCAACTGAGAATGTCTCCTAAATAGGAATGAAGTGGGATGATTTCGTCAATCGGTCAATGACTACACAAAGAACATCACTACCCCTCGGCGACCTAGGAAAGCCAACCATGAAATCCATAGTAACATCTTCCCATTTCTATTCCGATACTGGATGCAGTTGTAACATTATTGTAGGTATCTGCTGCTTTTCCATCACCTGCTGACAGGTGGAACACCTAGTGATGAAACCTACAATATGACGTTTCATCCCAAGACACCAATACCAGAATCACATATGTCGATACATCTTCGAGATGCCTGGATGAACTGCCCAATGGGAAGCATTGGTATATTTAATAAACTCCTCTCTCACATATATAGGAACCTAGACTCATTCACGTAGACGTAGGACACCATCCCTATCCATTGACCAATATGGATGTGGTTTATCTCTTGATATACTTTCTTGAAAAAAACCTTCAGGATATGAAATATACCTACTCTTCACCTTCTCAAGGAGTGAAGAATTATCTGTTAAGGATGAGAGGGAATACTACTTCTTACTATCATAAAACTCCAAATGAAGTTCAAAAAAGAGGTCCATTAACTTACATTCATCACTGTCTTCCTATACAGAATGCGTTTGAGTTTTCCGACTTTGTGCATCAACGACCAAATTTCCCTTTCCAGATGTATAGGAAATATCAAAATCAAAGGATTGTAGATGTTTGACCCATCTTCATTGTTGGAGGTTCATGTCACGCTGAGAAAATATATACCTGAGGCTCTTGTGATCTGTATACACCAAAGCACTCACCTAAGAGACAATGTTTCCAGTAACTTAAGGCATGGAAAACTATGGCTAGCTCGTGTTTGTGTGTCAGGTAATTTCTCCAGTGATGCATCAAATACTACGATACGTACACAAGGACTTTTCTTCTTACATCAACACTGCTCCTAGGCCAATTCTTGATGCATTATATAAGATGATATATCCTTTACTAGGTTCTAGATGAATCATAATTGGTGTTAAGACAAGCCTCCATTTCAGCACCTAAACGACCTTGTTGCATGCTTCTAACCATGAGAACTTAACACCCTTATTTCTAAGTTCAGTAAGAGGTGAATAAAGATGTGAGATGTCCTGTATGAAACTCCTGTAATATCTAGCCATCCCCAAGAAACTACTGATATAAAACATGTTCTTGGGATGCTCCCAGGTAACTACAACACTAAACTTTTTGGGTTCAATGGATACTCTTGATTCTCAAATAATATGACCCAAAAAGTGTACCTTGTCTATCTAGAAGTCTCATTTAGAAAGATTGGCATAAAGATGATGCTCTCTAAGTGTACTCAGAACTATCTCAAGATGTTTGGCATGGTCATTATGAGTGAGCGAATACACCAAGATGTCGTCCACAAAGACCACGAAAAAGACTCCAAATAGGGATTGAAAACCCTATTCATCAATGCCATGAAAATGATAGGTGAATTCATAAGAACGAATGACATAACAAGATACTCATATAGACCATACCTATTATGAAAATATGTACGAGGTAAGTCTAATGGTATGACTCACACCAGATGATAACCTGATCTCAGGTCGATCATAGAGATACATTTTCTCCTTGAGGCTGGTCAAAGAGATCATCAATTCAAGAAAGAGGATACCGGTTCTTGACTCTAAACTGGTTCAAAAGTCTGTAATCCACACATAGACATATGGTTCCATAATCCTTCTTGACAAAAATCACAGGTGAACCCAAAGATGATATACTAGGCTATATAAAGACTTTAGACTCTAAGTCCTCTATCTGCCACTTGAGCTCTTGTAGTTCAATTGGTTTCATCCTGTATGGAGGAATGCCCACTGGAGTTTCTCCTGGAACAAGATCAATTGTATATTCTACCTCTCTCTTAGTAGGTAAGACATAAAAGTCATCAAGAAATACATCTCTGAAATGATCAACTACTAGAGGGAAATCAGTTTGAAGAAAACCCTAATCCTCTATGAAAATATTTTCAATCTGAGCAGTCACTTCACCTAGACCATGATGCTTAGGTCCTGCTCTCCCAGCCTGGACATCCCACTCGCCTTTGAAAAGATAAACGATGCCTTCTGGTGATGAAAAAGAAACTCTACGATGATAATAGTCTACAAAGGCATGATAGTGGAACAAACAGTCCATCCTGTGAATGAAATCAAAGTCTGTCATCTCAAGAACAAAGAGATTCTACAAGAAAGGGTAACTTCCTACCTCAAGGGGGTAGTCCCTGCACTGGAGTATGCCCTCTGCCCGTATTCCCAATGGTGCATCAAGGTTCATTACACCATAGTAATATTTTATCTCTAGCCTGAGACTTTCTATGATAGATATATAAATAAACGATTTGGAATCACATGTATCAAAAAAAGAAGAGACAATAGTAGAGGATACTAGAATAGTACCTTTCACTATACATGGTCCTGCAACCTGATCGCTATTGGTTGTAAGGCATGAAACTGACCTGATCCATGGCCCTGTGCAACAGATAAAATACCACAATCATGACTGCTCTACTGGCACAACTATTGAACACGGATCGGACTAGCACGACCATGACCTCATCCTCGTCTAGACCTTCTAGTTATATTCTAACCCCCTTCCTGACGCAACGTAAAAGAACTCTCTCCTAAAGGTGGATCTGAAGCTGATCCTTTTCCACTCGAAGCTGGTGGAAATGTCCTACAGAAGTGCTAAAGATGACACAAACGACCACAACATCGACACTCCATACGGTCTCTATCACACTGGGGCTTCTTATGACCTGGTTTTCCACATTGATGACACACTACAAAGATATGAAATTGTATACTCTAGCTACCACTTCCCTGATGAAAAACCTCAAGGGAACATTTCATGCCACTGGAAGAACTACTGGCCTCATGTGGTACTGATCCTTTAAACCCGATACTCACGTCGTCCCTCAGGATACACTCAGTAATAAAGGCCTAATCAACTATTTCAGAGAAGGTAGGAAGGAAAAATACATTCACCTGAGTTCGGATGGCGTACTAGAGCCCATCCTTAAAATGTCTAGCATGTGAAGGATCATCACTAGATAGAAGTAGTGAAAATCATTTTAAATCAGTGAAACATTGTGAATATTCCCTAACTAACATAGAACCCTACTATAGATTCATGAAATATCTAGCTCATTCATATATCAGTGACTGAGGAAAGAAAAGATCATAGAAGGTAGTATGGAAGTCAACCCATAACATGCCCTGATGATGTCTGGCCTGGGTAATGAAATCCCACCAACGCTTGGACGAATCTCGAATCTTTTATGTAAAAAGCTTGACTCGATGATCTGGAGGCATTTACAGATGCTCAAAGATAGACAACATGACCTCTATCCAAGGATTAGTGTCCCGAGAACCGCCATCCCCTGAAAAAGTTAGAGGATGATGCTGGAAGAACTCGCGGGTCAAACCATCCATCGTAGGTGAAACCCGTGAAGCACCAATCATGGACTACATCTTATATAAAAAAAATCAAAGACATGGGAATTAGTTCTTGGATAAGGTACAACAGGCAGTACCTTAAGTGGAACTCCTAGAAGTAAGACTGACGGCTTAGGGCCCACTCTGTCTGGAACATAGCCTTCACCACCTTCCTGGAGAATGACACGAGGACGTCGTGGAATAATTGGTCTAAAAATTCCAAGAACACGCCTTAGAACAAGCATACAAGAGAAATATAGCAACACCAGAAGAAAATAATCCTAATAAAACTCACTTCCCAAGTCATACTACCCAAACTACTTGCGTAGATGGCCAGGAAACGATAAGTGATCAAGTATAAGTTTCATGTCATTTTTCAGTTAATTTCCAGGTTCACTCTTATACCTTTCATAAAAATGACAAGGTGGGATAATTATGTGAAACCAATTAATTTTAGATCTCAGGATTTACTTTATAATGGATAGTCATTTCCGATGAATCAACACCCATACACCTTTCACGAGAAACAACACCCATTTATTTATAGTGTAATGGATCGACTCGGTAAATTACTCATCCCAACCCATGAGGGCCCATAAACCTATTGAATTGAGATAAGAAATCACTCATTCAAATCCAATGTAATTTAATTACAAGCAACCATCACAACATCAGTCAATAATTACATGCATATCAAGCAATGCAAAGCAGTGAAATGCACATATATGGCATGGAAATGTGCATGACATGTGAATTCTATGTGCCTATAATAATGCATGTAGCAATACTCCTTTCCCTCATATCATCAGGATAAGTATGAAATAAATTCTCAACCAGAGTAAAAATCAACAACACCAGACAACATATGGATCACCCAATGGCAAAATAATTTCAACAGTAATAGGAAAAATAGAACAACAATTTCATTTTGGGTAGCTTGGATTTTAAACCTGAACATAGGTTCACGATGCCAAAGAACGTATTATGACCAAGTACCAAGAATTCCTATTCTCCAATATATTGTCTCCAAATAGTAAATAAAGAGAAGAAAACACCTTTGAAACCAATTTGTGAAAAACTGGACCCGAATTCCACTTAACGGGTGCCCCATGCCCGGTGGACCACATGGCATCAAGGACATCTTCCCGAATTATAGAGGCTTTTGACTAGCAACGAGGCCCTAGGGTGTGTCTATGGGAATAATATGCCCTCATTAGCAGACTATAGCACAACATAAAGGATATAATGAAAAGTAAACAGTAGAAGAAATATAAATAAATAGCATAAGAAAACTGATACAATGAATAAAGAGGAATAAAAATAATTGTATTAACTGGAATAGTGATGATGTAATTTCATGTCACTTGAAAACTGGAAATAATGAATACAACAGAACATGCATAACATGTTCCACAAGTAAAGGAAAACAAGACTACTCCAAGCATCCCGAGATCCAACTCGGTCATCTATTATCAAGATCTATCCTATCAGCACACACTCATGTGTTGAAAGATGAATGCTTCCCTTAATCAATACCTACAACCATGCAATCTACTTCTGGTACCAAACAACACCCAGAGAGGGTGTGAGATAAATCTCATTAGGCCACCACCAATGGTGTCTATAACATCTGGTCCGTGTAATGGAATATAGCAGTGTGAAGACATGCATGTATAAAGTAAAACAAGAAGTACAATGTAACGTCCCAGTTCCGGAAGCCACCCAGAGGCACCCTGTACCCGGTTGGTCACATGAACTCAAGCACATTTCCCCAAATACCAGAGGATGATGACTAGTATCAAGGGCCTTGGGTGTGATAGTGGGGGAACTATGCCCTCATTGGAAGAGTACACAGTAGAAGTAAACAACATGCAATAGCGGAAACAGTAAAAATCCATACAAAGTAAATAGTGGAAGACTGAAACAAATAAACTGGAGCACACATATATAACAATGATGCATGAGATACATATATGTTTAAGAAATCAACCAAACAAACCACAATGCTAGAATACAATAGTACTAAACCAAAGTATGAAAGAAAACAGATAAACAACTCCTCAGCATTGCAAGCCTTAGCTTGGTCCCATGCTCTCCAACTCTACAACATATCAAGAACCTGAAGTGGAAGGGAACTTGTCCTTATCTATACCTACAGAAATATAACCTATTTGGGACCAAAAGTATGACACAAATAGGGTGTGAGACTAAATCCCATTAGGAAACTACCCAAAGATGTGTTCCTAACAGTTAGTGAATATATACTAGGTGAAAGTACAGAAAGAAGTAAGAAGGAAAGTACTCAGTAGTAAACAATCCTCAGTCCAAAATCAAGCAACAACTAAACACATACAAGTAAGCCTCAGGGAAGTACTCACTTCCATCCCCTCTGGTCCTACCTAGAAAGTACAAGAAACCCCCTGGGTAGTACACTCATCCTAACCCCTATGGTTCTAAATAATTCCTAAAGACTCTCCAGGGAAGCACACTCAGTCAATTCCCCTTATAGTCTAGGGTAGTCAAGGACTTTCCGAGGAAGCACACAAGGTCAATTCCCCTTATATCCCCAAGTTCTAGAGACTCTCTGAGGAAGCTCACCCAGTAAATTACCCTTATATCCCTAGTAGTACAAAGACACTCTGAGGAATCTCACTCTGTCAATTCCTCCTATAGTCTAGGATGGTTCAAGTAATTTCAAAGTAAAACGAAGAATATCTGAGGAAGCTCACTCGATCTATCCCCTCATAGTCTATAATTCCTTAATAATCTCTGAGGAAGCTCACTCGGTCTATCCCCGTATAGTCTATAATTCCCAAAGACTCTCTGAGGAGGCTCACTCGGTCTATCCCCGTATAGTCTATAATACTCAAGACTATGTGAGGAATCTCACTTGGTCTATCCCCATATAGTCTACTACACCAAGTTCTCACGGTCCCATGTATGTCATTGAATAATAATGCTATATAGACAATGTAAACCTACAGAACTACTTGGTTAATTAGTCTACAACATCTCCAGCATGTCAAAATACAACACTCCATCCTACAATCACTTGGAATGGGAAAACAGGCAAAACAGGACCAAACAGTCGTAAACATAACATGCATGGAAGAACATCCAAAGCATGGTAATGAACTCTATTTACATACAATTAACCTCTACACAAAAATACAATCATGCCAGAAAAAACACAGGGGAAATTGGTAAACTCCCAATACCCCATTCAAGGGTATTGGCACAATTGCACATTATATTCACAACTTTCAATAGAAAGGCACAAACCACCTACCTCGACATTAGGAGATCGCTATAAGTGAATCTCGAGGCTTGAATCACCGTGAAACATTCAAGATCTATGAAAACATATAAAATGTTCTACCCATGATAGCTTGGAAAAGAGGAGGAATTGTAAAATGAATATCTATAATAAGGAAGAGCTTACCACTGTGGTTCTAATGCAATCGACGCCAGTCGATTCAGATAACGGAAGGAGGTTCGGGGGCTCGGAGAGGTTTCAGTGCTGTATGGTCTCTCTCAGTTGAACATGATTTAAATAAGACAGTTCTGGGTATCAGACGCGATCTCGGTGCATTTAATGAAATAAAAGAAAATAAACGGTGTGTACTTCTTGAGTACACGGTGTGTACTTCCTTTTTCTGTACTCTTCTTTACACGACCTCCAAGTCACCCCACACGGCCGTGTGTAGGTCCGCTACACAGCCAACACATAGCTAGCCACAATAACCGAGTACACGGCATGTACTCATAAAGTACATGGCTTGTACTTGTAAAATTTCTAGAATTTCCTCTTTTTCTAAAAAACGACTAGAAAAGGAAAAACATACCTGAAAAGAAGGTCCAGGTTCATAAAAACTTCCCCCCTTAAATAAATTTGTCCCCGAATTTCCCTAGAAAGGCGTAGAAGAAGAAAATCTGAACAGCTCTGGCCACTGCAAACGTATATTGGCCTCCCTCTCCCATGTCTCATCCTGTAATCACTCGTGCTGCCATAGCACCCGTACTAGAGGAACAGAATGGCCACGGAGAACCTTTGTACTGCGATCAACAGTCTGGATAGGATGCTCCTCGATTGAGGCATCCAACTCTTACTCAACATCCTCGTGTTGAAAAACATGAGATGGGTCTGAGAAGTAATGTCGAAGTTGAAAGAAGTGGAAGACGTCGTGCATATCCTGGTACCTCTGAGGTAACTGCAACCGATAGGAAACCGACCCAACTCTCTCCAACAACTCAAATCGCACGACGTATCTCGGTGAAGCTTACCCTGACTCTTAATCCTTCTGTGCCCCAATCTTGTTGTGACACACAGGAAAAACTGATCCCCGACATCGAACTCCAAAGGTCATCTCCATTGATCAACATAAGATTTATGATGAGACTTTGAAGTAGCCATGCTCTTATGAATCAACTCTATCTGCTCTATGGTCTTCTAGGAAAGACGAGGTCCCATCATAGCTACCTCTCCTGCCTCTAGCCAACACAAGTTTGATCAGAATGGCCTACCTTATAAAGCCTCATAAGGTTCCATATGAATAGTTTCTTGAAAACTATTGTTGTAGGAAAACTCCACAAGACGTATATGAGTCTCCAAAGAACCTCCAAAATCAAGAATACATGCTCGGAGCATGTCCTCAAGCACCAGAATTGTAGGCTTGGACTGGACATATCTGTGGGGATGGTATGCTATACTCAAAAGTACCTATGTACCCAAAGCCTTCTGAATCCCCTTCCAAACCCGAGAAGTAAAATGTGCATCCCTGTCTGACATAATGATGTGTGGAACACCATGTAGACTTACAATCCATTGGATGTACAACTATCCCAGCTGATCAACAATGAAGGTTTCCTTGATTGGAAAGAAGTTAGAAACCTTCATGAGTCTGTCTATGAAAACTCAAACGACATCATTCCCTTGAGGCGACCTCAGCAAACCGGTCACGAAATCCATCGCGACATCATTCCACTTGCACTTGAAAATGGGTAACTGCTGTAAAAGCCCTGCTGGTCACTGATGATCCACCTTCACCTACTGACAGGTGAAACATCTCATGAAAAACCCAGAAACATCTCTCTTCATACCTGGCCACCAATACTGACGGTGTAGATCATGATTCATCTTGGTGATGCCAGGACGAACTTCCCAAAGAGAGGAATGAAAATCCCGCATCAGCTCCTCACGTATATCTGCTGGCACCCATACACGCCCCTGGAAACGCAATATCTCATCCTCACCTATGGTCCATCTAGGAATAGGGTCCTCTCCTGACATGCTTTCCCAATGGACTAGGCCTTCTGAATCTGACAGCTGCCTCATCTGAACCTGATCAAGAAGGGTAGAGGTAACAACTACAGAAGAAAGGAACGTCTTCCCCTGTCTATCATGCACCTCCAAATGCATCTCAGAGAACAGATCTATAATCTTCCACTCACTGCTGGCCTCCAGAACTGTCTGTATCTGAGTCCTTATGCTCAGTGAATCAGCCACTACATGCCTTTCCCAGGCATTTAGTCAAGATCAAGGTCGAAGGACTGTAGGTACTCAACCCACATTCTCTTCCTCAAATTCTATTCACACTGAGTGAAAATGTACTTGAGACTTTTGTGGTTGGTGAAAACCACAAAATTCTCACCCATAAGGTAATGTCTCCAATAACTTAATGCATGAATAACTGCTACCAACTTGGGATCGATACCTGAAGCATCACAGTAGAAAATATAACTCCTGACCGAATCTGGAAAGACTAGTATCGGTGCGGACGTCAACCTCCCCTTCAGCTTTTTAAAGGCTGACTCACAAGCATATGACCACAAGAACTTCACACCCTTCTTAGTTAGACCCGCCACCGGTGATGATAAGTGTTAAAAGTCCTATATGAAATGATTTTAGTATCCAGCTAGCCCAAGAAAACTACGCACCTCAAAGACGTTCTTCAGCTGCTCCCAGGAAACTACTGCTCTCACTTTCTCTGGGTCTACTGACACACCTGTCTCTAATATAACGTCACCCAAGAAGTGAATCTAATCCATCCAAAAGTAGAATTTTGAGATCCTAGCATATAACTAAAGCTCTCTCAGTGTACTCAGAATGATCTCAAGATATGTGGCATGGTTGTGTCGAGTGTGAGAGTAAACCAAGATATCATTCACGAAGAAAACCATAAAAGAATCTAGATATGGATGGAACACTCAGTTCATCAATTCCATGAAAATTGCAGGCGCGTTTGTGAGACCGAATGGCATAACCAAATACTCGTATACACCATACCTGATCTGGAAAGATGTAAGAGGTATATCTGATAGTCTAACACGCAAATGTTGGTAACCGGATCTCAAGTAAATCTTTGAGAACACACGGGCTCCTCTAAGCTGATCAAATAGATCATCAATCCTTGGAAAAGGATATCGGTTCATGACCGTTAACTAGTTTAGCTTCCGATAATCCACGCAAATCCTGAGAGTAACATCTTCCTTCTTCACAAAAAGGACAGGAAACCTGTAGAGACCCGAAGCTTGACGTACATAGACTTTACATTACTTTTTCAGAATACTTAGTACATAACAAAAACACACACACACAAGGACCGTAATAGTTTAGTGTCTTTGGAAACTCAGAATATAATCTTCTAATCGTGGTGAAAGATCTTCAACATCTCCCATAAAGATCTTCTTTTTTTAAACCTAAATCCTTTATTTATGTCCTGGGGAAAAGAAAACATAAAAGGGTGAGCTCAAATGCCCAGTAAGGGCAAACCAAAGAAATATCAATCACGTCATATTCATAAGAACATATCTTTTGGAAATCTTAACCTGCAAAAGAAATCATAATTTTATAACATGGGATAAATCATAGTAGAGAAATTTAATCCCAATAATCATGACATAAAACATGAAACTTTGTGGCATACACACATAATCATAGAGAATCATTTCTTATTAGTCAAGACTCATTGCCAAGACTATCTTAGTGGACAAAGTCCCTTTCTGAACCGAGTTCACTCCTCATTTCAGTCCTGTTTCACTGAAGCGGTATAACCTACCGTTCCAGAAATTTCTATCTCATGAGATATAAAATCTTTACCCAATGAATTGGAGGGATATATAGGTCCCACCCATCTCATAATGATTCCATTCTTATGTGTGCCACAAAATCATAAACCATACATCATTGCATAACCCATGTAATAAAAATGGGATTCTTAAACATCATGACATCATAAAACAATTCATATAAGATAAAGGAATTCATAAAAATAATTCCATCACAACATAATCAAATCAATGTAATAATAGGGATAGAAACATAACCCTATATTATCTTATATGGAAAATAATTTTGATAAAACACTTGAACTCCATTCTTGAGGAAAATATCCTTTCTACTTCAAAAACACTTTTCCTTTCTTAACATGTCATAAAATTTTAAACTAAAAGAAGTTGATTAAAAATAAACTTGAAAACTTGTAAAGGAAGCTTCTTTGAAATAATTTTTTAAAAATCCATTCATGCCGTATAAGTTAAAAAAAAATTCTTCTCGTACTTTTGTCGGAAAAGTCAAAAAGTACCTCGTATGAAAAACAACAAAAGATTCCTTTCATATCTTTTACTATAAACTCACCAAAGGGTAAAAATGGATTTAAAAAATTGTAGGTGGACGGAAATAATATTAAATATTGAGTAAACATGGATGTGGATGATAAAATACACCCCAGTAAATACCAAAGTATAAACAATCTCGGATAAAAATGAGATTGTGATATTTTCCCTCACCTTAGGTCCAATTTTCTTCGTAAGAGTCCGAACCTCCTGTATAATGATTTAAATAATGTCATTGAATTATTTCAGAATCATATTCATTGTTATGATATCATATATGGTTCACTTAGGACTTCATATTACCCATTCTTATGTAAATTAATGTTAAAGTAGTGTTTTGGGTAAAATCATCTTATTTATCGTACGTGTTTGGACTTGTTGTTCTTGATGTTATTATTACTTATATCATTATTTACTTACCTCCAAATTGTAAATAATGATTTATATATCTTATACATTCATTATATATACAGCATATACAAGCATTTATAATAGTACATAACATATGAAGGTCAGAAATGAAACGCACCGTTCATGGAGACGGTAAGTCGTACGTACGCATGAACGCTACTTTCATTTCTATTTCTTATTTTAATGGAATTAAAACATAATGATACATAGGTATATTATAATTCTAGTATAATATCATATATAATATCATTAACCACATCCTTTATACATCCCACATAAGGTATTAACGAATCACATCACTTTGAGGTGGCGGTAGTCCGCACTTCCTCAAATGAGATTATCGTATTTACCGACTATGTAAACCATAATGGCTTGATATAATTGGGAAGTAAATAAGCATAAAGAAATAATAAACATAATATATATTATATATAAATACAGTGCCATCATAATGGCCACCATGAGAGGCGGTAGGGGAAAATCGAACAATCATCGTTTCGTGAGGCGTTAGTTTTCCATCACAGAAAAATTATGTTCTTCATCTATTAGATGGAGGTGTGTGTAAGTGTAGTTATAATCCTTCTCATAAAAACATCCTAGTATTTTCAGGATACTGGTTTTGTCACAAAATAAAGGATTAAAAAGATTTTAGGGGTTGGAGAAGTAGAATAAAAGAAAACAACTTAAGAGAAACTGTTACCTTTAATTTTGGTAACTTTCTTTGGTTTGAACCAAAAGGACTTCTTGGAGAGTCTTCTGAATAATGTAAGGCTTCAAGGGTAAGGATAGGAATGTAGGGAGCTTATTTGGGAAGAGTTTTGATGATCCAAAAGGCTTTATAGGTGTGAGGAATTGCATAGAAGTTGTCTCCTTTTATAAGGGAGTGGAGGGACTCTTTAGGAAAGTGTGAAAACATTATTTTATTATAAACTTATCTTCTGTTTCAAGAGCTCAAAAACACATTAATGTCGAAGATAAGATGACTCATATTCGAAATAAAATCATCCAATAGGAATTGGACAGGTTTTGGATGATATTTTAATCATTTTAATCTTATTTATTTAAATCATTTATTAATGAGGTAAACACTACATCATTAATGTGTCATAAATAATTTAATTTATTTTATGTCTAAAAAATATGAAAAAAAATACCATGATGTAGGGAATATTATTATCTTTCCAAAGAATATTTATAGTAGAAAATATAACTTATATATCCCCTTATAAAAATTAATTACTAAAAGATTTTTGTTAAAGTCAATTTTGTCTTTACATTAAATTAATTAATCCAAATTGTCATTTTCACTACCAAGTGGTTCACTGGGGTACCAAAATCGGCCCAAGGATTCCCATGGTCGGTCACTACTCATCCAATAAGGTTAGGACAAGTTTCAAGGTAATTTTGAATTATTATAATATTCTTTTAACCTTGAATTACCCTATTTACCTTTAACCGTAGTAAATAAAAATTACTGCAGTTACTATTAATAATATCAAAAAAAATAAAAGTAACCTATTAAAATAATTTGGACCCACATATTCCAAATATGGAATCCATTTTTCAAAATTCAAAACACAGAAGTTGCAGTAATTAATTTAAAATTAATCCTGTTGTTAAGCAGACATGTTTTAAAACATAAAACATTGCCAAAGTTTGAATTTAATTATCCTATGAATTCAATGTAAAATCAAGGCTAATGACATACATTATATTAAATGGTAAAAATATATTCTATTTATACTTTAAAACCATTCAATATTATAATTTAATCAAATAAGATATTACGATGAAAAAATTTGTTTTTAATTAAAATATAGCGTGTTTTTACTATTCATTAAAATATGAAAGTCATCAGAATAAAATGAAAAATTTATCCAAAGTAAATTTTTATTTATTGATTCCAAATAATAATTTTATTTTGTCAAATGGAACTTATAAACATGTCAAAAACTATATTTAAAGTGGGTACGCCATCAAAAGGCGGCAAAACTGCATTTTTTGAAAAATACTTATTTTACCCGAAAAATTTATTTTGTTCTTATACCATGTTCTAGAAAATGTGTAAGATGAATAATAATGTTATAAAATTCAAAATTTAGTTAATACTATTCATAACAGCTAGTTCATAATAATATTATAAAAATATATCGTTGTTTAGTAAAACTCGGTATTACGTACAACACACGCTATCGAGGAAGGTCACGATTGCGTGTAATGCAAGCCAAGTCAGGGTTGCGTGTTGTGAAAGAATCCTTCGTTGTTTTGTATAATAGAATCCAACCATATTTCATTTATACATTGAATATATATATATATATACTCAATGTTGCGTAGAATAACTATTATCAAAATTGTGTGCAACATGATCCAAGAATAGTGTTGCGTATACTGCAAGCTAATACGGTGTCGCGTATAGCGCAAGGTAATCTTGGTGTATCGTACACAAGATGATATGAATGAAATTAAAAAGAATTTATCTTAAAAAATCTCGGGTTATTACATTCTACCCCCCTTAAAATGAATTTCGTCCTCGAAATTCGTCGGGGTTATAAATGGTTTACTATTCGAAAGTTTCTTTAATAGAAACACACATCGTAAAAAGGAATACCAAAACCAATCTTTAAAAACAAATGTATGAAACGTAACGGTTACCCAAATAAAATAATCACTGGGTTTCCACATAGATGAAAATATGGATATGGAAGAGAAATCTAACCATCATGTTCTGATGGAGATTGGTAGAGAACATGGCTATGAAAAAGCCAACAATCACAAAGCTATTGATTTGTGATGATCTAAGGTACCATCTGATTAATCAGATATAAGGGAACTAGGACAACATTTTTGGTTTTCAAGATCATTTCCCTAAAGTTGATGAATTAAAAGAAATACTTTCATGATTTTGGTAAAATACCCTTGTTGTTCGTGAATTGACCAATTTCCACTTCATCATTTAAAGAAATGAAGTTGAATTTGTTATTCATGATGTGTTAGCAAATCATGTGATAGAATGGTGGGTCATTCCATCTCTTTCAAACAAAAGGTTATCAAAAGTTATAAGTCTATCTTATGGTTAGATTAATCATATATGGTTCCAAAAATGAACTTATACTTCATATATCATACCGCTTAATAAAATAAAACTAGTTTCTACTAACCAGGGACTTCTTGTAGGCCAGTGGTAGGTGATAAAGGTCAGTCCCACTTCAGTTGTGGGTTCGATTCCCACAGCCTTGTCCGACGCGATGGGTTGTCACCCGTCCTGCAGGTTTTCCTTTTTCTAAAGCTATATTACTATAACATCCCATCAACAATATCAAAAAAAAGTTTTATCCTTAAAAAATACTAACTTATGTCCAACATAATCCATTCCAATCTTTAAGATTATCTATAATACTGTAGTCCACTATTATAATATAGTGAAAATGATTACCAGAGATTTAATACCATCGTTGATCCCCATATATCATAAGATATGTCTTGTTGGTCACATTCCAAACATTCGAATGCCTTAATCATGTATTCTATTGAAAAATGAATACCCATTGAACCATAGTGAAAACATCAATGCAGTTAAAAGTTAACACTTTCCACATACCAAAATCCTCAAAATTCTATATACTCACACCATGATATCACTTAGTCCTTATATCAATCATGAGCTCACGAATACTATCAAACATATTAGATTCTCTTTATCCCTTCATTATGTGCATATCATCTATTTTCCAAAAATATTTCAATCACTTTTCATGGTTACCGATGCCATAAGATTATTGAAAACCAAAATAGACCAAAACATAAATATTCCAATATTCCACGATACTATATACAACATTATTCTGGAATCCCATTACATAAACACTTAATCATTCTACCACATCGTTGTCAAATTCAACATCACCAATGGTGATCAGATGTGACTTCCCTTTGTCATTTGCCTTATGTGGTTGCTCATGTCGATCATCACTAACCCATGGATTAGGGCATTTATTAGCATAATTCCCCATTTCCTTGCACTTGAAGCATTGATGTGTAGTAAGTTCATTCTGTGTATCCCTTAATTTGTTTGCATCATTATACATCTTCTTCCCATCATTGCGGCATTCAAATGCCTGATGACCTTCCTTTCCAGATTTGAAACATTTACGTGTCCCTTTAAGACAATCTCCACCATGCTTCTTTCCACACTTTGATCATAAGGAAACATTCATCTTCTTTTCACCATTATTATGAGATTTCTCCTTGAACTCCATCTTTCATTTCTTGTCAAAACTATGAGATGGATAAGTAACACCAACTTCCATTTATACCTTGATAGCACAACGCACAATTTCTTCATAGCTACTGAAGTCTCTTATAGGTAATTCCCTTCGAAGATTTTGTTTTAAGCCACTGAAGAATCGATCAAATTTACTTTCAGGTTGGATGATAAATCCAGATGCATACCTTGAAAGCCTTGTAAAATTCGCTTCGTATATACCAACAAATTCATCATCTTTTTCTTTAGTTCAAGAAACTCCTTCTCCATCTTTGTTTGAATAATACGAGGGAAGTACTTATTGAAAAATAAGTTCTTGAACTCATCCCAATACATGGACTCAATTTCATCTCTTTACCTCGTATTCTTGATAAGATTACACCATTGATCAGCTTCACCTTCCAAACGATATACTGCTAAGATGAATTTATCATGTTCAGAACATTGAATAACTGAAAATATCTTTTCAGTGGTACTGATCCATTGTTCAGCAACAAGTGGATCAGAAGACCCACTAAAAGAAGGTGGACGTTGCCTCATGAAGGACTCAATAGAATTTTGTTCCCTTCTCTGCTCATTTGGAAGTCCAGAATGATTCATAGCTTGTGTAAGTATAATAATAAGATTTTGCACTCCATCTCCCATAACATTTGTTTGTTCAGGAGGAAAATCATTGCATTGTCCATTACATTGATCAACACAGTTCCTTCGGGTTCCATCCATCGTCTAAAACCCAAAAAGAATAGTGTGAGAGGCAAAAATCATGCTAGGGAAAACAACATAATAAAGGGGGAGTATCCTCAATATCCAACATCTTAGGTTAAATTCTATGATCGTTACCGTATTTCTAGGACTATATCCTATACGTATACTTATCCTTAGGGACATCCCTAGACATACCTTAGAAATATCTCTAGGGATCTCACTAACATTTTCGCATCCTAGTTTCCAAAGGTTGACTAAACCTTTCCTCTGATACCAACTGTAGAGACCCGAATCTTGACGTACATAGACATTACATTACTTTTGCGGAATACTTAGTACATAACAAAAACACACACACACAAGGACCGTAATAGTTTAGTGTCTTTGGAAACTCGGAATATAATCTTCTAATCGTGGTGAAAGATCTTCAACATCTCCCATAAAGATCTTATTTTTTTAAAACCTAAATCCTTTCTTTATGTCCTGGGGAAAAGAAAACATAAAAGGGTGAGCTCAAATTCTCAGTAAGGGTAAACAAAAGAAATATCAATCATGTCATATTCATAAGAACATATCTTTTGGAAATCTTAACCTGCAAAAGAGATCATAATTTCATAACATGGGATAAATCATAGTAGAGAAACGTAATACCAATAATCATAACATAAAACATGAAACTTTTTGGCATACACACATAATCATAGAGAATCATTTCTTATTAGTCAAGACTCATTGCCAAGACTATCTTAGTGGAAAAAGTCTCTTTCTGAACCGAGTTCACTCCTCGTTTCAGTCCTATTTCACTAAACCAGTATAACCTACCGTTCGAACCATGTCTATCTCATGAGATATAAAATCTTTACCCAATGAATTGGAGGGAGATATAGGTCCCACGCATCTCATAATGATTCCATTATTATGTGTGCCACAAAATCATAAACCATACATCATAGCATAACCCATGTAATAAAAATGGGATTCTTAAACATCGTGACATCATAAAACAATTCATATAAGATAAAGGAATTCATAAAAATAATTCCATCAAAACATAATCAAATCAATGTAATAATAGGGATAGAAACAGAACCCTATATTATCTTAGATGGAAAATAATTTTGATAAAACACTTGAACTCCATTCTTGTGGAAAATATCCTTTCTACTTCAAAAACACGTTTCCTTTCTTAACATGTCATACAATTTCAAACTAAAAGAAGTTGATTAAAAATAAACTTGAAAACTTGTAAAAGATTATTCTTTGAAATAATGTTTTAAAAATCCATTCATTCCGTATAAGTTAAAAAAACATTCTTCTCGTACTTTTGTCGGAAAAGTCAAAAAGTACCTCGTACGAAAAAATGACAAAAGATTCCTTTCATATATTTTACTATAAACTCACCAAAGGGTAAAAATGGATTTAAAAAATTGTAGGTGGATGGAAATAATATTACATATTGAGGAAACATGGATGTGGATGATAAAATACACCCCAGTAAATACCAAAGTATAAACAATCTCGGATTAAAATGAGATTGTGATATTTTCCCTTACCTTAGGTCCAATTTTCTTTGTAAGAGTCCGAACCTCCTGTATAATGATTTAAATACTGTCATTGACTTATTAAAGAATCATATTCATTGTTATTATATCATATATGGTTCACTTATGACTTTATATTACCCATTCTTATGTAAATTAATGTTAAATTAGTATTTTGGGTAAAATCATCTTATTTATCGTACGTGTTTGGACTTGTTGTTCTTGATGTTATTATTACTTATATCATGATTTACTTACCTCCAAAATGTAAATCACGATTTATATATATTATAAATTCATTATATATCCAGCATATACAGGCATTTATAATAGTACATAACATATGAAGGTAAGAAATGAAACGCACCGTTCATGGAGACTATAAGCCGTACGTACGCATGAACACTACTTTAATTTCTATTTATTATTTTAATGGAATTAAAACGTAATGATAAATAGGTATATTATAATTCCAGTATAATATCATATATAATATCATTAACCACATCCTTTATACATCCCACATAAGGTATTAACGAATCACATCACATTGAGGGGGCGGTAGTCCGCACTTCCCCAAATGAGATTATCGTATTTACCGTCTATGGAAACCGTAAAGGCTTGATATAATTGGGAATTAAAGAAGAATACAGAAATAATAAACATAATACATATTATATATAAATACAGTTCCATCATAATGGCCACCATGAGAGGCGGTAGGGGAAAATCGAACAATCATCGTTTCATGAGGCGTTAGTTTTCCATCACAGAAACATTAGGTTCTTAATCCATTAGATGGAGGTGTGTGTAAGTGTAGTTCTAATCCTTTTCATAAAAACACCCTAGTATTTTCAGGATACTGGTGTTGTCACAAAATAAAGGATTAAAAATATTTCAGGGGTTGGAGAAGTAGAATAAAAGAAAACAACTTAAGAGAAACTGTTACATTTAATTTTGGTAGGTTTCTTTGGTTTGAACCAAACATACTTCTTGGAGAGTCTTCTGCCTAATGTAAGGCTTCAAGGGGAATGAGAGGGATGTAGGGAGCTTAGTTGGGCAGAGTTTGGACGAGCCAAAAATCTTTAGAAGTGTGAGGAATTGCATAGAAGTGGTCTCCTTTTATAAGGGAGTGGAGGGGCTCTTTAGGAAAGTGTGAAAACATTATTTTATTATAAACTTATATTCGGTTTCAAGAGGTCCAAAACACATTAATTTAGAAGATAATATGACTCATAATCTAAATAAAATCATCCAATAGAAATTGGATAGGTTTTGGGTGATATTTTAATCATTTTAATCTTATTCATTTAAATCATTTATTAATGAGGTAAACACTACATCATTATTGTGTCATAAATAATTTAATTCATTTGATGTCTAAAAATTATGAAACAAATACCATGATGTAGGGAATATTTTTATATTTACAAATAATATTTATAGTCAAAAATATAACTTATATATCCCCTTATAAAAATTAATTACTAAAAGAGTTTTGTTAAAATCAATTTTGTCTTTACATTAAATTAATTAATCCAAATTGTCATTTTCACTACCAAGTGGCTCATTGGGGTCCAAAAATCGGTCCAAGGATTCCCATGGTCTGCCACTACTCATAAAATAAGGTTAGGACAAGTTTCAAGGTAATTTTGAATTATTATAATATTCTTTTAACCTTCAATTACCCTATTTACCATTAACCGTAGTAAATAAAAATTACCGTAGTTACTATTCATAATATAAAAAAAATAAAAGTAACCTATTAACATAATTTCGACCCACTGATTCCAAATATGGAATCCATTTTTCAAAATTCAAAACACAGAAGTTGCAGTAATTAATTTAAAATTAATCCCGTTGTTAAGCAAACAGGTTTTAAAAGATAAAACATTGCCAAAGATTGAATTTATTTATCCTACGAATTCAATGTAAAATCAAGGCTAATGACATACATTATATTAAATGGTAAAAATATATTCTATTTATACTTTAAAACCATTAAATATTATAATTTAACCACATAAGATATTACGATGAAAAAAGTTATTTTTAATTAAAATATAGCGTGTTTTTACTATTCATTAAAATATGAAAGTCATCAGAATAAAATGAAAAATTTATCCAAAGTAAATTTTTATTTCTTGATTCCAAAGAATAATTTTATTTTGTAAAATTGAACTTATAAACATTTCAAAAACTTGATTTAAAGTGGGTGCACCATCAAAAGGCGGCAAAACTACATTTTTTGAAAAATACTTATTTTACCCGAAAAATTCATTTTGTTCTTATATCATGTTCTAGAAAATGTGTAAGATGAATAATAATGTTATAAAATTCAAAATTTAGCTAATACTATTCATAACGTCTAGTTTATAATAATATTATAATAATATATCGTTGTTTAGTAAAACCCGGTATTGCGTATAACACACTCTATCGAGGAAGGTCGTGATTGCGTGTAATGCAAGCCAAGTCAGGGTTGCGTGTTATGAAAGAATCCGTCGTTGTTTAGTATAACAGAATCCAACCATATTTCATTTATACATTGAATATATATATATATACTCAATGTTGCGTAGAATAACTATTATCAAAATTGTGTGCAACACGATCCAAGAATAGTGTTGCGTATACTGCTAGCTAATACGGTTTTGCGTATAGTGCAAGGTAATCTTGGTGTATCATACAACAGAAGATATGAATGAAATTAAAAAGAATTTATCTTATAAAATCTCGGGTTGTTACAAAAACACCATGGATAAGTACTGGTTCAGATGATACTGTTTTCCTGTAACTACCCCAACTACTTCTTGAGCTCATGTAACTCTGGTGTAGCCATCCTTTAAGGAAAAATGGACACTAGTGCCACTCCTGGTATGAGCTAAATCGAAAATTCTACCGCTCACTCCGGAGGCAAACTTAAAAAGTACTCTGGAAAGACATCTCTGAAATGATCCACCACTTTAGGAAAGTATAATTTTGAAGTCCCCTGATCATCTAGATATAGACTGGAAATCTAGGTTGTAACTCCTCCTAGCCCATGATGCTCTAGTCCCGCTCTGCTCGCCTAGATATCCCACTCACCCTTATGAAGAAATGATATGCCCTCTGGTGATATGAACCTCAGCCTATGGCGATAACAATCAACAACTACCTCAAATGGAACTAACTAGTCCATCCTGAGAATGAAATCATAGCTTGTCATCTCTAGAACATAGAGATCCCAAAGGAAGTGACACCCAGGAACCTCAAGAGGGCACTCCTTGCACTAACGTACACTAGATGTCCTCATCCCCAACGGAGTGTCTAGTGTCAAAGTATCAGTAGAAGAAAAGATGCAGATCCCAAGGCTTTCCACAACCGCTACTGATATGAAATTATGGGAAGCCCCTGTTTCGAAAATAGTAGAAGATAAATCTAAGGCAACTAAAATTGTACCTCAAACTGTAGAGGTTCTGAGATCCTACTCATGCTGGGTTTTCTCTACTGCAAATGCCTGGCCTGCTCTATGGCCCTATGGCCCTGACTGACCGTTCTGAGCTGATCCACCCTGATGTTGCTGATATCCTGGCGACTGACTACCACATCCGTGACCTCCACATCGGCATGAATGGTTGGAAGAACTCCAGTTCCCAGACTGGTGAGAAACTGGCAATACTGCTTCTGAACGCGGGGCCCACTACCACAAAACAGGGCAATGGAATCACTTCCCTTTATCAGTGCTAAACAGAAAGTACTGATAAAGGGGTATGCCTTTATCAGTGCTGTCTAAAAGCACTGATAAAGGTATCGTTTTATCAGCACTAAAAAGTGTTGATAAATGAATGTTTTATCAGCTCTTTTATTTTAGCGCTGATAAAACATACCTTTATCAGCGATTTTAACGAGCGATGATAAAGGTTTCGTCGGTTTTTATTTAATAACCCTAACAGGCCATCCTTGCTCGCACGCGGTCAAGATTTCGTAGAAGCTGAACCAGGCCCCTCGCCATCGTTCCCTCGTCCTCCTCCTCCTCGTCCTTCCTCCTCCTCCTCTTCCTCCTCCTCCGCCGCCACCGCCGCCTCCGCCCCCGCCCCCGCTGTCGCGACCGCCGCTGCTTCTGCCACCTTCACCCCCGCTGCCGCGACTGCCGCCGCCACTACCGCTACCACCACCACCACCTCCACCTCTGCCTCCACCGCCACCTTTGCCGCCGCCGCCACCGCCTCCCCCTCTGGCGCTGCCTCTGCCGCCACCGCTACCATTATTGATACTCATTTTCAGGTAATTTTTTTCTACCGCTTGAATTGAACGTGTGAAATCCTGATTTAAGGTGTTATTCCAAAAGTCAATGAATGATATAGTTTATAATGGATTTGTATTCATGGTTCCTTACATATTATAGAATTATGGAGGAGCACTAGAGACCTGTGTGGTTGTTTTAGCCATTAAACATTTAGGTATAGAAAGAGATGGTGCGGTTGATCTAGAATAATTTAATCATTACACAGATTCATAATAAATTCAATATGAACCATTGGAATCAACTGCTGGTGTTTTATGTTAGTTATTAGGTCTTTATCATAGTTTCACATCACTTGGGACATCAGCGGCTAGGTTATCAATGTCTGTTTTCACCGAGTAATGGGATAAACATAATGTTTTTTGGTCACTAGGGAGTATTTCTTATTGGTTTCAGTTACCAACTGGTTTGATAACTATCCACGATGTGTTTAATATTTTCCATTTGAGTAGGTATATACCAGATCATTTACATGTGATTAGATGGGGGATGTTGATCTTGATCTTGATAATACTTTGGTTCCCTAACCAATTCAGATTATGAATCTGGAGTATAAGGTACTACATGATTAAACGACCCCGAGTCTATTTAATGTTGTAGTTCAAACAATATATCCATGATACATGGGGGAATGACTCATTGATGAGGTAGTAGTGTCCTTCTTCATTAAAGGATACATGATCTTGAGGGATTTCTGGGGGAAAGTCATTTATTGTTTGGAGATTATAATGTCTCATTACATTTTATGTGAGGTATGTTTTAACATTTTTTTGGATTTTTTCTAGTTGAGGAATGCTGAGAAAGGATTTGGAGGACACATGTATTGGTAAATTTAGTGATCTTTAGGGACTTTTTAGAAACAAAACAACATTTTTTACTATATTATGAGAAAATACATGACATGTAAATGGAGTACATGACATGTAATGTCCTCAAAAAATGACACATTAATTGGATGCACAATGTGACAATTTTACAAACATTGTAATGGTTACATATCATTTAAAAAAATATAATGTTTTAAATAAAAAGTGACCTGTTTTTTAGTCAAGAGGATGACACGATGTGTAAATGTATTACATGTAGTGTCAATGTCACAGAAAAGGTTTTTTGGGATCCATAGAGTTCTTGAGGATTCAAATTTTTTACAAAATTATCCTCTTGGATAGATCTTTATCCCATGATATTTTGGGTCACTCCCTCCCATATAGTTCACATTATTCTATGCTTGATCACTATTATGGTTGGATTTCTTTTCTCGAGGTATGTGATCCTTCTGATTCCTATTTGTATTTGTTTGCACCTATGGTTTGTATAAAAATTAGTTATTAGATTCTGATTTCTATCAATAAATTTAAATTTATTTGCATGCATTGTATTTTGGGGTTTGTGGGATGTGGTAAATGGTGTACTTGGTTTTATATTATTTTATTCTCATGGATTTCCCCTATTTTATGTTTTCTTTTCAGTTGGAAATCTCCTCTATTGTGCGCCTCTCCTCTTCCACGAACGCACCTCTGCCGTGTGCTGAACGACACCTTCGTGGTGAGTTTTCTCCTGTTACTCATTGGTTTCGTCTTGTTCACATGTTATTACTGTTTGATATTGATGGTTATAATGTGAAATGTATGGGATAAATGCCCTGCTAAAAATCGTGGCCCTTGGTGGTCCTTGTTTGTGCACTAGATGAATTGAATGTTGGTTGGTTATTGTTGAACAGTGGAATATATAAATTGGTAATTTACGTATACTTGAATTATGAATGAACACCCCAGGATGATAAAACTTTTGTGATAACCCCTGAATTAACAAACAAAATTGAATAAGGGATGCTTTGTAAAATCTAAAATTTTGATTGTTTGGTTTGTATGGTGTTGCGATTGTGATCACGATTGTGTTTTTGTATGATGTTGTGGTTTTTGGAATGATTTATATGCCATTTGTTTTCCATGTTGTAGTTCTTCCACCATTAAATATCAATCCAAACTTTACCAATTTTAATGGAACCACCACTTTATTTCTAGTGTAATTCCACTGAATCTGAGAAAACCACTTCTAGAGGACTCTATGAGACACTTTAAAATACATGGAACATGCATCACCATACATGGATTTCATATAGATTTTAATGCCACACAAAATTTATCTCCAAAATTTACACCGCATGACTAATCTTCTGACTCAAACATGGAATAAGTTTCATTTTAAATGTTACATGTCATGTGAACCTAAGTCACACACAATGTATCTCCAAGACATATACTTCATCATGAAACCATGTACATGCCATGAAATAATGGTATAACCATATGAAATGTGTTTTACTTCACTCACACCATGTATAGATACCATAGAGACTTGATGTGTATATACTATACACCCCTAGTGGTCATGTAAGGACTACACATCGTGTGTTCCACAAAAATGTGATGCATAGCTGGTGAGGTGACTCAATATGTATCTAAAGTACACGCCATTAGCTCAAGTTGTTCTAAATGTCATATATTTTCAAAGGCATCATTCAGTCTTTGTAAGACTAACTTAGAATAAATTTTATATATGTCAGATTAAATTAGGTATCTTATACATACACGATGTTCACCCTACTGGACACACCATGTATATGGATTTCACATGTGTTTAAATGCATTTGTACCATGATTTGTTTTTATAAAACCCAAATAATGCTACCTGGTTAATTAAAACATAATATTAGGCATGTTCGAGATCGAACCCATAAAGACGATGAATATGAATAAAGAATGGATGAATGCCAATCAGTTGACAAAAGAGTATGAAGATAGCGTGAAAGAGTTTATCAAGTTTGCAGAAGATCATGCATGTGACCCTTCTCAAATCCTTTGTCTGTGTTTACGTTGTTGTTATTCAAGACAAATTAGTCCAGAGGAGTTATAAGAACACCTGATCTATCATGTAATAGATTGAAGTTATACATGTTGGAATAAACACGGGGAAAAAACGAATGTAGGTAGTGACTCAGAGAACACGACATTTTATAGATCATATGATATGATTAGAAGCACGAACAGTGAAGAAGATCGTATGGAGGGTGTGATTACAGATGCGAATGATGATGAAGATCATATTGAGGAAATGAGAAGGACAGTTGAAGATGAACTTTGTGATTTTCCAAAATTGTTTGAGAAGTTAACGAGTTGTGAAAAAATGCCATTGTATGCTGGTTGCACTAAATATACAGCATTGTCAGCCGTATTGAAGCTGTATAATTTGAAAGAAGGCAATGGGTGGAGTGACGCCAGTTTTAAGGAACTACTTGCTCTCCTGAATGACATTCTCCCAGAAGATAATGAACTCCCAAGCCAAACATATGATGCCAAACGAATGCTACGATCGATGGGTATGACCTCATAAAGAATACATGCTTGCCTGAATGACTGTATATTGTTTCGAAAGGACCACAAATCACTTAATGAATGCCCAATGTGTGGTTCTTCCCGATACAAGAAAGATTATTCTAGTCCTATGAAAGTTGTATGGAACTTTCCAATCATTCCTAGGTTTAGATGCCTATATGGAAGTGAGGAGACTGTAAGACAATTGACATGGCATGCAGATACAATAATCAAAGATGAGAAACTACATCACCCGATAGACTCTCCTTAGTGGAAGAGAATTGATTACGAGTATCCTGAATTTGGGAATGAGCCGAGAAACCTTCGTCTGGTGTTATCTACAGATGGGGTGAATCCTTTTGGTTTTCAAAGCAGCAGTCATAGTACATGGCCGATTATGTTGGTAAACTATAACTTACCACCGTGGTTATGCATGAAACGAAAATACATCATGTTATCTATGCTTATATCAGGACCAAAACATCCAGGTAATGATATTGATGTTTATTTTTCCCCATTGATCGAGGGTTTGAAAATATTGTGGGATTCAGGTGTTACGTTGTATGATGCTTACAAAAATGAACATTTCACTTTGAAATCCATGTTGTACGGGACGATAAATGACTTTCTAGATTATAGAAAATTGTCAGGATATAGAATTAAAGGAACTCAAGGGTGTCCCTTTTGTGAACAAGGTACACCATCAATTAGGTTGAAACATTAATCGAAAACCGTGTTTCTAGGACATCGCATATTTCGACCCCGACGACATAAGTAACGATTTTGGACGACATCATTTGATGGAAGTTTAGAAGAACGTACAACACCATCTCCACTAACAGGTGATCAATTGTTTGAGAAAGTAAAATATTTGGACACTAATTTTTGTAAACCGTTTTCGAAAAACCTTATGAAAACTGGTTGGAAAAAGAGATCAGTTTTTTTTGAATTACCATACTAGAATTGTCTGTATGTTATACATTTTCTTGATGTTATGCATGTTGAAAAAAATGTATTTGATAGTGTCATCGACACATTGCTAAATGCACCTGAAAAAACAAAGGATGGAATTAAGACTAGATTGGACATGGTTGAGATGGGAATACGAGAAGAGTTGGCACCAGTGAAGGGTGAAAAACGAACATTTCTTCCTCCTGCTGCTTACACTCTTTCCAGGTAGGAGAGATATCAGTTTTTCAACTTCTTGAATGACGTAATGGTTACAGAGGGGTATTCATCAAATATTAAGAACATCATGTCAATGAGAAATTTAAAATTGAAGGGTCTGAATTCACATGACTGCCATGTTTTGATGCAAGATCTAATTCCTATAGTTTTACGTTGCATTTTTCCCAAGATTGTCCGCCATACATTAACGAAGCTCTATTTCTTATTCAAAGCTATATGCAGCAAAGTTATAGACCCGAAAAAATTGCCAACTATGGAAAGAGAAATTTCCATCATATTATGTGAATTGGAAATGTTTTTCCTGCCGACATTTTTCGATATGATGGTTCATTTGATGGTTCATTTGGTAAGAGAGATTTGACTATGTGGTCCGGTACATTATAGATGGATGTACCCCATTGAACGGTATATGAATATTTTGAAAGGGTGTGACAAAAACTGAAGTCGGTCAGAGGGTTGTATTGAAGATAAATATATTTTTGAGAAAGCTGTTGAATTTTGTACCGAATACCTGTCTGGTGTGGAAATCATTGGCCTACCAAAATCTCGTCACACTGAGCGGATTGGGGGTGAAGTAATTTCTAGAAGAGAGGTTGTCACAATCAATATTACAGATCGGGAGCAGGACCGCCTTTACGTTTTGTATAACAGTTTCGACGTTGACCCATATGTTCAAACCCACAATGAAATTCTTAGGCATTTGAATCCTTATAGGGATGAAAAATGGATATCAGATACAAATAATAGACAGTTTATAGGATGGTTTTGAGACCTTATTTTTAATCGGTTATATGAAAATCTAGACTCAATTTCAGAATGACTTTGATGGCTAGCCGGAGGAGCAAGTGTGTACGTATTGTCTTACAACGCTTATGTAGTTAATGGTTATACATTCTATACTAATGAACATGATGAAGACAATACCATTTAGAATAGTTGGGTTACACTTGTGGTTGAGGCGATGCGTGTTTTTGGTGTTAAGGAGAAAAATCCAATTTATGAGAATATGTCATACTTTGGCATTATCAAACGAATATGGGAGTTGGATTATAAGAAATTCAAAGTGCCAATTTTTCAATGCAAGTGGGTTGATAAAAGGAGTGCTGTTAAAATAGATGAATTAGGATTCATGAAAGTTGATTTCAGTAAGGAAGGGGAGAAAGACGAACCATTTATAATGGAATAATAGGCAATACAAGTATTTTATGTTCTAGACCCCACAAACCGAAATTGGTCAATTGTTATGTTATCGACCAAAACAACTGAAGGGTCAGTTGAAAGTTCAATGGATGTTGACACTTTTATAGGGACTTCAAAATCATTTCACAGCGGTCCCAATGTAGATGGCGTTTTGTATGTCAGAGGAGACCACAATGAAGGGATTTACATAGTCGATAGAGGAGTCAAATCTCTTCAGCCTTTAAGGGAAAAAGAGAGTAAAATAATCAGTTTATTTGTTTATTGTAACAAACATTTTGTTACGTTATGTTATTATCTGTTCTCTGATGTTTTTATGTAATATAAATTAAATATTAAACCACTTCTGCAGTTAATGACTTCTGCTCCTGCTGATGCGCCCAATCCCGAGGCACAAAAGGTCTCTGAGCCAGCAGCTGGTGTTCCCACTGCAGAGCAACAACATTTTTCTCAACTAGATGCTGGTGGTCCCAGTGCAGAGCAACAACAGGTTTCTCAACCTGTTTTTGTTGGTCCCAGTGATGAGGTACAACAGGTTTCTCAACCTATTTCTGCTGGTCCCATTGCCGATGCTAGCGCTCCGGGGGGAGATATTGATGCTACTTATGAGGAAATGGTAGGAAATTAAACCCTGAAAGCGCAAAAAAAAAACAAAAGAATCGTAGTTTGCCAGTGTTATCCAAAATCCTTAAGGAAAAAGAAAAAGGCATCAAATTTGAGGTGGGATGGAATAAGCGAGGCCAACATGTTAACCCCAACAGAGCCATATTTAGTAGCTGCATTGGAATCGTCACTCGTCAACACATGCTGATTGATGTATAGTCGTGGCACCATGTTGTCACTGGGTTGAAGACACTAATGTGGGAAGAGATTACGATAACATTATGATATCATTTTTTTAATTTATTAAAATAAAATAAAATATAAAAAAATTGACTTACTCTTCATCATCCATTGCAGAGTGCATTTATAGTAGATGCCTCGCACAAGGAATATGTATTAAGAGTTTCAGGAAGGATTCATAGAGGTTTCCACAAAATTTTAACTAAATATCATCTTAAATATGCAGAAGGGAAAATCAAGCCGCACCCACCTTCCCTTTACAGACACTTGATATCCCAAGGAGCGTGGGATGCATTTAGCATCCATCATGGGGAGCAGACTTTTCAGGTACATTGTGTGGGGTAATACATTGTTTAAATTTTGCTTGTATTCATCATTGTGATTGATAGTTTTTTATTTATGAAACAGTTACTGAGTGCTGAAAATAGAAAACGCGCAATAGAACCAGCGTACCCTTACCGTAACGCAAGGATGGGTACGCTGAACTTGAGAAAAAATTGGTATATCTTTAAATCTACCCTACTACTAGAATGTGACATAAAACAACACCATAACCATGTTTCTCTATTTATATGAATATTGATGAATCAAAATCGAAATCCATATCCATCCCACGCCATGTGCTATGGAAGGAGGATTGTGTAAATAAAGAGGGGATACCGATAGATGAAAACACACAAAAAGTGTGGGAAACATGTGTAAGTATGACATAATATAAATTTTATTTACATTAAATCGCTATTACATTAAAATAACTACTTATTTTTCTATATTTTATATCTGACATAGTCACAAGAATAAACAACAACCGCACTAGATGTAGACATACTTTAAGTAGCCTTGATGCAGCTAGAACAGTATGGCCGTGTCAGAGGTGTGAGTTTTGGGTTGACACCCCGAACATATTTTCAAAAACAAAAACAAGCAGAGGCTCAAAATGAAAAAATGGAAAATATGCAAGAAAAATTACATATTTTTCAAGAATAATTAAAATATCAGAGAGATATGATATCAAAATTGATGGTGGAGAGGCAACAAGAAGAAAAAAATCAACAAAAACCCATGCGTGACGATCCCGCCCCACCCCCACCAGCTTTGAGGCGAGCCATTCCCCTAAAAAAGATGACTTAGATGAGGTAATAAATGTTTTAATAATTGTTTCAGTGAAATGTGATTTACATATACCCTGATACCTTTCCTGTACTAATATTCCAAAGGGTGAAAATGACTGTGATTTATATTTATCAACTCCCACATATCACCTTGAAGCGAGGGCTACGGTGTTCAATACGCAAAATGACATGCTACACAAAACACAACTTCCAAAAGACCATCTTAGAGTGTCAATTAACATAGCTAATGATCCGAGTGATGAGCTACCTATTCCAAATGACGATGATGACATTCATACGGTTGAACAAGCTGTTGTAACATTCATTTCATGGCCAACAGTTCTTGTAAAAAAACATGTCGACAAAAAGGTATCCATTTCCAATTTATTTTTCAAGCTGGACCATTAACATTTAATGAAAAAAGGTCTAAACCGATGAATGTTATTACAAAATTACAAAGTCTATGGGTTGAAACGAAATATCAGCTCAAAACTATCTCAAGGATCAACCAACCGATTGAAATGGTCTACTGAGAGCACCTTCACCCCGCCTATTCTATATCCACAGTTAATATCATTGCAGGCTCATGTGGATACAACGTTGAAAGACGACAATACTCACATAGTTGATTTTGAAAAAGATATGTATAGAGGGGAAACATCAGATTTCATTAGTGTTGAAAATGTAAGTGAACTCCTCAAGTATGAATGGCTAGGCGCCTCAGTTGTAAATGTATACATGAGGTATGTTTTCATGATTTGATTTTACAAAAGCTGATATACTCTGATAATTATGACTAAATACATTTTATATTTTTCGTAGACGTATATATGAAAAACAATTGAAGGGATTTCCCCAGGAACAAATATTTGGACTCATTAGTCCTCACACCACCTCTCCAAAAGATGAAATAGATTCTGATAAAGAGGCTGCAATAATGTCATCCCTGCTCAAATCGTTTGAAAACAAAATTACGGATGATAGACTCTTTTTAATACCAATGATACAGAGGTAAAACTCTACAATTTAATCATATGAACTACATTTTCATTTCTTTCTTTAATTATTCTTTTTTGTATTTTTAGGGAGCATTGGATGCTGATTGTAGTCAATTTGGATACTACAAAGATTTATTTTCTGGATTCAAGGCATGGATATCCAACAAACCGACCACCAATGATGGCGTTTGATAATTGTTAATACACTAGATCCAACATTTTCAAACTAAAAATCTAGTTATATAATTTATGTTATCTTTTAATGAGGATTCTGTCATGATAGGGCAGTGCAACAATATCGTCTAATGCATGGAATGAATCTAGGGCATAAGGATGATCACGCCTATAAGATCTACAAATGGAAAAGTATCCAGGTATATATAATAAGATTTCACTATCCAAACACATATCAAAACAAATTACTTATTGTTGTCGATGTTTCTGCAGTGTCCAAAACAAACAAACGGATAGGATTGTGGTTATTATGTTTGGAAATTTATTTAAGAGATTGTATTTCATCCACAAACTAGAATCCCTGATGAGGTATTTTTGAAAATAATTACGAGTTCATTTAAAATATTTATTATTACTTTGAGTATTTATATTTTTTTAGTACTACCATGACTGTCGCAAAAAACTCATATTCAGAAGATGATATACATGTGTTTAGAAACGAATGGGAAACATACCTGATGGAAGATTGTACACAAATAGGATAAAGGTGAATTCATACTACTTATGTTATCTATATATGATCATTTATTATCCTCCAACCTTCTTTTGTGAATTTATAATGGTCCGATGTATTGAAATCTTAATTTATTACTCAATGTTTTCTATCCCTGGATTCATATTATTGATCTTTGAACAAATAAATATTGAAGTAAGGCATGATGATGTGCAGTGAGTATGGGTTGAACGACGAAACCACCAAGGATCAACAAAATCCGTTTTCCAACAAACGATGGATGGAAAGAACAAATATGGTATATATCCACAATTTTAAGTTAGATATAGGGCCTAAATATAAATATTGATGAAATTAAAGTAGAGGGATCAGATTAAACATGAATAGATAGTATTTGAGAACATGTGTACCCCTTGGTTCATTTTTAAGAAATTTCAATGTTCTGTATCTCATTTGTTTGAACTTGTATTTGATCACATGTGTTGTTGTTTGACTTGCACAATTATTTCTAGGTAGATGCATGAGATAAGCGGTATCGTTGAGAGATTTTTTGGAACCAAAATATGTGTCCCAAGATAATTCAAGAAAGGTAAAGGCTGGTTGATATGAAATCCAAACTCAAACGACCAGTACATCATCAAAAGAATAAACCCTGTGATGCACCATCAGGTAGAATCTGGTCCTCGTGATGTTTTGAGGTGTTTATGGAATGTATGGGGAGTTTGATGTGACCTATGGCCACTATAAATTATTTTTACAGACAGATCCCATTGTTTTTTGTGCCTCGTGCCTCTTTACAAGACTCATGCCATTCACATGGTCCATCTTAGCACTTATGTCCCATTTATCCCATTGCTACTCTTGGAAGAACCTGGGAATCTGACAATGCATAAGCCCTACAAAACCCATAATCATCTAACCAAGAGTATTCCTAGTGTGAAGGGAAGCTAACTATGGGTAATACCCACACCATACCTCATTTAAATATATGGTTTTTGATCCTTGTATTCTAAATAGGGTACGTAGGAAGCCTCCATGAGGTTAAATCCCAACCAATGGTAAACCATGGTGACCCCCTCACTAGGGTACACCTTCTCTTATTTTCCCTCCTGTTTTTCACTTAGTGGCATCCGAATAAGTCTTCAAAATGAGAAACCTTACCTTTATGGGATGCACCACACTTGGGTCAGACCTCATTGGGCGTTTTGATCCATCTATCAGGTAAACATTCAAGGTGCTCCCTCTTAGAGATGTACCTACCTGATCCACCTTTATAAGTGTTTTGATCCACCCATTACATCTCTATAAGACATTAAATCATGACCCTCTATCATTTTGGGATGTTAAACTCATGGAATACCACAAGTTAAACATGGGTTTCCATTTCGTTGAGAATCCCTTTGACGACGATGAATACATGTGACCAATGTTCTAGTGTACATACATTCCACTGATTCCCAATGTGAATACTTTCCTAACCGAAGTATTATGCCCTGGAATGACCCTTTGGAATGTCCTGATATAATCATTATAATTAACCATCATCCATAAAAAGATGGAACTAGGAATAAGTTTCACGAACAATGTCTTATTATATAAGGGAGACTCATACTAGGTAATGAATTTTGAAGAGGAATCCATGGATGGAATGAGCGACATCCCATCACCCTGTTTCAATCAAGGAGAAGACATATCTTTATACGTGATGAATGGCACTCACCTTTGTAACGAAATAATGTGTGGTAGAATGCACCACCATCGAACGTCAACATGCTCCAGGAAATGTGCCCCTGCAGAAAGTATCAGAAACATATGTCATGCTCAATCATACATGGCATCCCATTTTCTCATAGGGACCTCTCCAAAAACAATATGTAAAATGAGGTTCACTATAAAAGACTATATTAGAATTAAATCAATGTAAAAATATAATCTCAATTAAAATTGATTTTTGATTTTCTTATAATTTTTTTCATATAAAATGTATATAAATTGAGATTATTTGGTCATCCAATTGATCAAAACCCATATTTAATTCTTCCATCGAGGGGTACACGAAAACCTAACATAATATCCCACATAAATCTTTCCCACTTCCATGTCAGAACTGGAAGTATTTGAAGAAAACCTGAAGGTCTCTAATGCTCGGATGGGATGTGTTGGTATGTATAATAATGAGATAAATTTTCATTGATATCTCATCTAATACATGGACATAAGAATCTTCATGGTATATCATATAACATATGATTAGTACATTGGTACACTTCCAATGGGGAATTATGGAATTCCATAATAACAAAAAAATCATTGAAAAAGGTACAATATACCAGTTCTAATAGGTGTTTCAGACATGTATTGGGGCTAGAGGGATGTCATTGGGTTTTTGGAGGATATCAATGATGATTTGGGTAGTCATTCTATTGAAATTTAGTAGCATTAGGCTACTCATAGTGTGAAAGGGTAATTCACAACATGAATGCATTTAATAGGGTGATAATGGTCGTGAATGGGGGGGGGGTACCCTTTTTCAGTGCTAAAACTAGCGCTAATAAAGGTAGTCTTTATCTGCACTGATAAATGTATAATATATCAGCGCTAAAAATATCGCTGATAAACACTACCTTTACCAGCGCTATTTTGATCGCTGATAAAAACTACCTTTATCACCAATCAAAATAGCGCTCATATATTATCCATTTATCAGCTCTGAACTAGCGCTGATAAAGGCCAAAGATCCTGTGAAAAACCAAAACCTGCATAGAACCTTTACAAAACCTGGAAAAATTACCACACCTGCACACAGCACAAACAACACTTGCACAGAGCAAAAACAACACCCACACACAAAGAACAGAAGAAAAAATATTCTACAAACATTTACTTGAAAACATGAATACAAAACAACACACTTCTATATACATTTCAATCAATGTTCAATTTGGTTACAATTACAATTATCCAACATAGTTAAAAAACAGTGATGTTCCATCCTTTTTTCATCCATCTACTCTAAAAAATTGTTGTCCCTAGAAAGGCGTAGAAGAATAAACTCTGAACAGCTCTGGCCACTGCAAATGTATATTGGCCTCCCTCTCCCATGTCTCATCCTATACTCACCCGTGCTGCCATAGCACCCACACCAGAGGAATAGAACGGCCGCAGAGAACCTTTGTATTGCGATCAAAAATCTGGATAGGATGCTCCTTGAACAAGGCATCCACCTCTAACTCAACTTCCTTGGGTTGAAAAACATGAGACGGTTATGAGAAGTAATGTAGAAGCTGAGATACGTGGAAGACGTCATGCATATCCTGGTACCTCTGAGGTAACTACAACCGATAGGCAACCGGCCCAACTATCTCCAACACCTAAAATGGCCCGACGTATCTCATTGAAAGCTTACCCTGTCTCTTAATCCTTTTGTGCCCCAATCATTTTGTGACACACAGGAAAACCTGATCCCCAACCTCGAACTCCAAAGGTCATCTCCATTGATCAGCATAAGATTTCTGATGAGACTGTGCAGTACCCATCCTCTTCTGAATCAACTCTATCTGCTCCGTGGTCTTCTAGGCAAGACGAGGTCCCAGCATAGCTACCTCTCCTGCCTCTAGCCAACACAAGGCTGATCGGCATGGCCTACCATATAAATCCTCAAAAGGTTCTATATGAATAGTTTCTTGAAAAACATTGTTGTAGGAAAACTCCACAAGAGGTATATTTTTCTCCCAAGAACCTCCGAAATCCAGAATACATGCTCGGAGCATGTCCTCAAGCACCTAAATTGTACGCTTGGACTGGCCATCTCTGTGGGGATGGTATATTGTACTCAAAAGTACCTATGTATCCAAATCCTTTTGAAGCCCCGACCAGACCCGAGAAGTAAAACGTGCATCCCTGTCTGAAACAATGAAGTGCAGAACTCCATGTAGACTTACAATCTCTCAGATGTACAACTGTCCCAGCTGATTAACACTGAAGGTTTCCTTGATTGGAAAGATGTGAGAAACCTTCATGAGTCTGTCTATGACAACCCAAACGACATAATTCCCTTGAGGCGGCCTTAGCAAACCGGTCACGAAATCCATCGTGACTTCATTACACTTGCACTCGGGAATGGGTAACTACTGTAAAAGCCCCACTGGTTGTTGATGCTCTACCTTCACCTACTGACAGGTGGAACATCTCATGAAAAAACCAGAAACATCTCTCTTCATACCTGGCCACCAATACTGATGGTGTAGATCGCAATACATCTTGGTGATGCCAGGATGAACTTCCCAAACAGAGGAATGAAAATCCCGCATCAGCTCCTCACGTATATCTGCTGGCACCCATACACACCCCTGGAAACGCAAGATCTCATCCTCGCCTATGGTCCATCTAGGAATAGGGTCCTCTCCCGACACGCTTTCCCAAAGGACTAGGCCTTCTGAATCTGATAGCTTCCTCATCTGCACCTGATCAAGAAGGGTATAGGTAACAACTACAGAAGAAAGGAACGTCTTCCCCTGTCTGTCATGCACCTCAAAATGCATCTCAGGGAAAATAGCCATAATTTTCCACTCACTACTGGCCTCCTGAACTGCCTGTATCTGAGTCCTCTTACTCAGTGCATCAGCCACTACATTGCATTTCCCAAGCGTGTAGTCAAGCTCGAAGTTGAAGGACTGCAGGTACTCAACCCACATTCTCTTCATCAAATTCAAGTCTCGCTGAGTGAAAATGTACTTGAGAATTTTGTGGTTGGTGAAAACCACAAAATTCTCACCCAGAAAGTAATGTCTCCAACAACGTAAGGCATGAATAACTACTGCCAACTCGAGATCATGCGTCAGTTAATTCCTCTCATGTGGCCTCAACTGCCGAGACTCATACGCAACGACTCCATCTCCCTGCATAAGAACAGCTCCCGGCTCGATAACTAAAGAATCACAGTAGACAATATAACTCCTGAACGACTCTAGAAAGACTAGTATTGGTGAAGACGTCAACCTCCCCTTCAGCTTTTGAAAGGATGACTCACGAGCATATGACCACAAGAACTTCTCACCCTTCTTAGTTAGACCCTTCAGCGGTGCTGCTAAGGGTGAAAAGTCCTATATAAAGTACCTGTAGTATCTAGCTAGCCCAAGAAAACTCCGTACCTCAAAGACGTTCTTTGGATACTACCAGGAAACTGCTGCTCTCACTTTATCTAGGTCTACTGACACACCTGTCTATGAGATAACGTCACCCAAGAAGTGAATCAGATCCATCCAAAAGTAGAATGTTGAGATCTTAGCATACAACTGATTCTCTCTCAGTGTAATCAGAATGATCTCAAGATATGTGGTATGGTCGTGTCGAGTGTGAGAGTACCCCAAGATATTGTTCACGAAGACAACAACAAAATAATCTAGATATGGATGGAACACTGGGTTCATCAATGACATGAAAACTGCAGGTGCGTTCGTCAGACCGAATGGCATAACCAAATACTCGTATAGACCATACCTGCTCTAGAATGATGTAAGAGGTATATATGATGGACTAACATGCAACTGATGGTAACTGGATCTCAATTCAATCTTCGAGAACACCCGAGATCCTCGAAGATGATCAAATAGATCATCAATCCTTGTCAAAGGATATCGGTTCTTGACCGTCAACTAGTTTATCTTCTGATAATCCACGCAAATCCTGAGAGTAACATCTGCCTTCTTCGCAAAAAAGATAGGTGAACCCCAAGGATAAGTACTGGGTCTGATGAAACCCTTTTCATGTAACTCCCCCAACTGCTTCTTGAGCTCATGTAACTCTGGTGTAGCCATCCTATAAGGAAAAATGGACACTAGTACCGCTCCTGACATGAGCTAAATCAAAAATTATACCGCTCACTCTGAAGGAAAACCTAAAAATTATTCTAGAAAGACATCTCTGAAACAATCCACCACTGGAGGAAAGTCTAACTATGAAGTCCCCTGATCATCTAGATATAGACTGGAAATCTAGGCTATAACTCCTCCTAGCCCATGATGCTCTAGTCTCAATCTGCTCGCCTAGACATCCCACTCGCCCTTATGAAGAAACGATATGACCTCTGGTGATATGAAGCTCACCCTGCGGCGATAACAATCAACAACTACCTGAAAGGGAACTAACCCGTCCATCCTGAGAATGACATCATAGCCTGTCATCTCTAGGACATAGAGATCCCAAAGGAAGTGACACCCAACAACCTAAAGAGGGCACTCCTTGCACCGACGTACACTAGATTTCCTCATCCCCAACAGAGTGTCTAGTGTCAAAGTATCGGTAGAAGAAAAGATGCAGATCCCAAGGCTCTCCAAAACCACTTGAATTGATCGTGTGAAATCCTGATTTAAAGTGTTATTGAAAGAGTCTATGGATGACATAGTTGACAATGGTTTTGGATTCATTCTCCCATATATATTATATAATTATGGAGGAGCACTAGAGACCTGTGTGGTTGTTTTAGCCATTAAGCATTCAGGTATAGAAAGAGATGGTGCGGTTGATTTGGAATAATTTAATCATTACAAAATGTCATAATAAATTCAATATGAGCCATTGTAATCAACTTCTGGTGTTTTATGTAAGTGATTAGGTCTTTATCGTAGTTTCACATCACTTGGGACATCAGCGGATAGGATATCAATGTCTGTTTTCACTGAGTAATGGGATAAACATAATGATTTTTGGTCACTAGGGAGTATTTCTTATTAGTTTCAGTTACCATATGGTTTGATAAATATCCATGATGTGTTTAACATTTTCCATTTGAGTAGGTATATACCAGATCATTTACATGTGATTAGACGGGGGATGTTGATCTTGATCCCGATAATACTTTGGTTCCCAAGCCAATTCAGATTAGGAATATAGAGTATAAGGTACTACATGATTAAACGACCCTGAGTCCAGTTAATGTGGTAGTTTAGAAAATATATCCATGATACATGGGGGAATGACTCATTGATGAGGTAGTAGTGTCCCTCTTAATTAGAGGATACATGATCTTGAGGGATTTCTGGGGGAAAATCATTTATGGTCAGGAGATTATAAAGTCTCATTACATTTTATGTGAGGTATGTTTTAACATTTTTTGGATTTTTTTTGGTTGAAGAATGCTGATAAAAGATTTGGAGGACACATGTATTGGTAAATTTAGTGATCTTTAAGGAATTTTTAGAAACAAAACAGATATTTTTACTATATTCTGAGAAATTACATGACGTGTAAATGGACTACATGACATGTAATGACCTCCAAAATGACACATTAATTGGATGCACAATGTGACAATTTTACAAACTTTTCAATGGTTACATATCATTTAAATAAAAATTATAATGTTTTAAATAAAAAGTGACTTCTTTTTTAGTCAAGAGGATTAAACGACGTGTAAATGTATTACATGTAGTTTAAATGTCACAGAAAAGGTTTTTTGGGATCCATAGAGTTCTTAAGGCTTCATATTTTTTACAAAATTATCCTCTTGGATAGATCTTTATCCCGATGATATTTTGGGTCACTCCCTCCCATCTAGTTCACATTGTTCTATGCTTGATCACTATTATGGTTGGATTTATTTTCTCGAGGTATGTGATCCTTTTGATTCCTATTTGGATTTGTTTGCACCTATGGTTTGGATAAAAATTAGTGATCAGATAGTGATTTCTATCAATAAATTTAAATTTATTTTCATGAATTGTCTTTTGGGTTTTGTGGGATGTGGTAAATGGTGTACTCGGTTTTAGATTATTTTATTCTCATTGCTTTTCCCTATTTTATGTTTTCTTTTCAGTCGGAAATCTCCTCTGTTGTGCGCCTCTCCTCTGCCACGAATTCACCTCCGCCGTGTGCTTAACGACACCTTCTCGGTGAGTTTTCTTTTGTTACTCATTGGTTTCCTCTTATTCGCATGTTATTACTATTTGATATTGATGGTTATAATGTGAAATGTACGGGCTAAACGCCCCACTGAAAATCATGGTCGTTGGTGGTCCTTGTTTGCGCACTAAATGAATTGAATGTTGGTTGGTTCTTGTTGAACATTGGAATATATAAATTTGTAATTTACGTATACTTGACTTATGAATGAACACCACAGGATGATAAAACATCTGTGATAACCCCTGAATTAAAAAAAAAAATTAAATAAGGGATGCTTTGTAAAATCTAATAATTTTATTGTTTGGTTTGTATGGTGTTGCAATTGTGATCACGATTCTGTTTTTGTATGGTGTTGTGGTTGTTGGCATGATTGATATGCCATTTGTTTTCCATGTTGTATTTATTCCACCATTAAATATCAATCCAAAATTTACCCATTTGAATGGCACCACCACTTTGTTACTAGTGCAATTCCACTGAATCCTAGAAAACAACTTGTAGAGGACTCTATGAGACACTTTAAAATACATGGAACATGATTCACCATACATGGATTTCATATAGATTTTAATGCCAAAAAATATTTATCTCCAAAATTTACACCACATGACTAATCTTCTGACTTAAACTTGGAATAAGTTTCATTTTAAATGTTATATGTCATGTGAACCTAGGTCACACACAATGTATCTCCAAGACATATACTTCAACATGAAACCATATACATGCCATGAAATAATGGTAGAACCATATAACATGTGTTTTAATTCACTCACACCATGTATAGATACCATAGAGACTTGATGTGTATAGACTATACACCCCTAGTGGTCATGTAAGGACTACACACCGTGTATTCCACAAAAAATGTGATGCATAGCTGGTGAGGTGACTCAATATGTATCTAAAGTACACGCCTTTAGTTCAAGTTTTTCTTAATGTCATTTATTCTCAAAGGCATCTTTCAGTATTTGTAAGACTAAATTTGAATAAATTTGAAATATGTCAGATTAAATTAGGTATCTTATACATACATGATGTTCACCCTACTGGACACACCATGTATATGGATTTCACATGTGTTTAAAGGCATTTGTACCATGATTTGTTTTTATAAAACCCAAAAATTACTACCTGATTAATTAAAACATAATATTAGGAAATTTTGGGATCGAACCCTTAAAGACGATGAATATGAATAAAGAATGGATGAATGCCAATTGGTTGACAAAAGAGTCTGAAGATGGTGTGAAAGAGTTTATCAAGTTTGCAGAAGATCATGCATGTGACCCTATTCAAATACTTAATCTGTGTTTTCGTTGTTGTTATTCAAGACAAATTAGTCAAGAGGAGTTGGAAGAACACCTGATCTGACACAGAATAGATCGAAGTTATACATGTTGGAATAAACACGGGGAAAAAATGAATGTAGGTAGTGACTCAGAGAACATGACATTTTATAGATCATCTGATATGATTAGAAGCATGAATAGTGAAGACGGTCATATGGAGGGTGTGATTATAGATGTGAATGATAATGATGATCGTATTGAGGAAATGACAAGGATAGCTGAAGATGAACTTCGTGATTTCCCAAAATTGTTTGATAAGTTAAAGAGTTGTGCAAAAACGCCATTGTATGCTTGTTGCACTAAATATACAGCATTGTCAGCCGTATTGAAGCGTATAATTTGAAAGCAGGCAACGGGTGGAGTGATGCCAGTTTTACGGAACTACTTTCTCTCCTAAATTACATGCTCCCAGAAGATAATGAACTCCCAATCTGAACATATGATGCCAAACTAATTCTATGATCGATGGGTGTGATCTCTGAAAGAATACATGCTTTCCTGGATGACTGTATATTATTTCGCAAGGACCAAAAATCACTTAAAGAATGACCAAAGTGTGGTGCTTCCCGATACAAGAAAGATGATTTTAGTCCTACGAAATTTGAATGGTACTTTCCAATAATTCCTAGGTTTAGACACCTATATGGAAGTGGGGAGACTGTAGGACAATTGAAAAGGCATGCAGATACAAGAATTAAAGATGGGAAACTACGTCACCCGGAAGACTCTCCTCAGTGGAAGAGAATTGATCACGAGTATCCTGAATTTGGGAACGAGCCGAGAAACCATCATCTGGTGTTATCTACAGATGGGGTGAATCCTTTTGGTTTTCAAAGCAGTAGTCACAGTACATGGCCAGTTATGTTAGTAAACTAAAACTTACCACCGTGGTTATGCATGAAACGAAAATACATCATTTTATCTATGCTTATATCAGGACCAAAACAACCGGGTAATGATATTGATGTTTATTTGGCCCCATTGATTGAGGATTTGAAAATATTGTGGGATTCAAGTGTTATGATGTATGATGCTTACAAAAATGAACATTTCACTTTGAAATCCATGTTGTACGGGATGAAAAATCACTTTCCTTCTTATGGAAATTTGTCAGGATATAAAATTAAAGGAACTCAAGGGTGTCCCGTTTGCGAACAAGGTACACAGTCAATTAGGTTGAAACATTCATCGAAAACTGTGTTTCTAGGACATCGCAGATTTCTACACTAACGACATAAGTACCGATCTTGGACAACATCATTTGACGAAAGTTCAAAAGAATGTAAAACACATATCCACTAACAGGTGATCAATTGTTTGATAATGTAAAAGATTTAGACACTACTTTGGCAAACCATTTTCGAAAAACATTACGAAAACTGGTTGAAAAAAGAGATCAGTTTTTTTTTGAATTACCATACTGGAATTGTCTGTATGTAAGACATTTTCTTGAGGTTATGCATGTTGAAAAAAAATTATGTGATAGTGTCATTGGAATGTTGATAAATGAACCCGGCAAAACAAAGGATGCAACTAAGTCTAGATTGGACGTGGTTGAGATGGGAATACGAGGAGAGTTGGCACCAGTGAAGGGTGAAAAACGAACATTTCTTCCTCCTACTGCTTACACTCTTTCCAGGAAGGAGAGATATTAGATTTTCAATTTCTTGAATGACATCAAGGTTCTAGAGGGGTATTCATCAAATATCAAGAACATCGTGTCAATGGGTGATTTAAAATTAAAGGGTCTGAAATCACATGACTACCATGTTTTGATACAAGATCTAATTCATATAGATTTACGTTTCATTTTTCCCAAGAATATCTACCATACATTAACGAAGCTCTGTTTCTTCTTCAAATCTATATGCAGCAAAGTTATAGACCCGGCGAAATTGCCAACTATGGAAAGAGAAATTGTCGTCATATTATGTGAATTGGAAATGTTCTTCCCGCCGACATTTTTCGATATGATGGTTCATTTGATGTTTCATTTGGTGAGAGAGATTCGACTATGTGGTCTTGTACATTATAGATGGATGTACCCCATTGAACGGTATATGAAGATATTGAAAGGGTATGTAAAAACCCGATGTCAGCCAGAGGGTTGTATTGCAGAGAAATATATTGTTGTGGAAGCTATTGAATTTTGTACCGAATACCTGTGTGGTGTAGAAATTGTTGGCCTACCTAAATCTAGTCACACTAAGTGGCTTAATGGTGAAATAATTTCTGGAAGATAGGTTGTCACAATCAATATTACAAATCGGGAGCAGGCCCACCTTTACGTTTTTCATAACAGTTTCGACATTGACCCATATGTTCAAACCCAAAATGAAATTCTTAGGCATTTGAATCCTTATGGGGATGAAAAATGGATATCAGATACACATAATAGATAGTTTATAGAATGGATTCGAGACCATATTTTAAGCAGTTAGATGAAAATCCAGACACAATTTCAGAACGACTTCGATGGCTAGCCGGAGGAGCAAGTGTGTACGTATTATCTTACAATGCTTATGCAGTTAATGGTTATACATTCTATAATAATGAACATAATGAAGACAGTTCCATGAAGAATAGTGGGGTTACACTTGTGGCTGAGGCGATGCATGTTTCTGGTGCTAAGGAAAAAATCCATTTTATTCGAATATGTCATACTTTGGCATCATCAAACGAATATGGGAGTTGGATTATAAGAAATTCAAAGTTCTGATTTTTCAATGCAAGTGGGTTGATAACAGGCGTGATGTTAAAATAGATGAATTAGAATTCATTAAAGTTGATTTCAGTAAGGAAGGGGAGAAAGACGAACCATTTATAATGGCATCACAGGAAGTACAAGTGTTTTATGTTCCAGACCCCGCAAACCGAAATTGGTCAATTGTTCTGTTATCGACCAAAACAACTAAAGGGTCAGATGAAAGTTCAATGTAGGTTGGACCTTTTATAGGGACATCACAATCATTTCACAGCGGTCCCAATGTAGACGTCGTTTTGTATTTCAGAGGAGACCACAATGAAGAGATTTACATAGTTGATAGAGGAGTCAAATCTATTCAGCCTTTAAAGAAAAAAAGTGAGTATAATAATCAGGTTATTTTTTTATTGTAACAAACATTGTGTTACATTATGTTATTATCTGTTCGTTTCTGTTTTTATATAATCTAAATTAAATATTAAACAACTTCTGCAGATAATGACTTCTGCACCTACTGATGCACCCAATCCCGAAGCACAAAAGGTCTCTCAACCACTAGCTGGTGGTCCCACTGCAGAGCAACAATTGGTTTCTCAACTAGATGTTGGTGGTCCCAGTGCAGACCAACAATAGGTTTCTCAACCTATTATTGCTAGTCCCAGTTTTGAGGTACAACTGGTTTCTCAACCTATTGCTGCTGGTCCCATTGCCGATGCTAGTGCTCCGGGGGAAGATATTGATGCTACTTCTGAGGAAATTGTAGGAAATGAAACCCTGAAAGCGCAAAAAAACAAGAGCGCTGTAGTTTGACAGTGTTAGAAAAAATACTTAAGGAAAAAGAAAAAGGCATCAAATTTGAGGTGGGATGGAATAATCGAGGCCAACATATTAACCCCAACAGAGCCATCTTTAGTAGCTACATTGTAATCGTCACTCGACAATGCATGCCGATTGATGTACAGTCATGGTACCATGTTATCACCAGGCTGAAGACACTATTGTGGGAAGAGATTACGGTAACATTATGATATCATTTTTTTAATTTATTAAAATAAAATAAAGTACCAAAACATTGACTTACTCTTCATCATCCACTACAGAGTGCATTTATAGTAGATGCCTCGCACAAGGAATATATATTAAGAGTTGTAGGAAGGATTCATAGAGGTTTCCGCACAATTTTAATGAAATATCGTCTAAAAGATGCAGAAGGGAAAATCAAACCGCACCCACCTCCTCTTTACGCACACTGGATATCCCAAGGAGCATGGGATGCGTTTAGCAACCGTCGTGGGGAGAAGACTTTTCAGGTACATTGTGTGGGGTAATACGTTGTTTGACATTTACTTGTATTCATCACTCTGATTGACAGTTTTTTATTTATGAAACATCTACTGAGTGCTAAAAATAAAAAACGCACAACAAAACCAGCGTACCCTTACCATAAAGTAAGGATGGGGTTCGCTGAACTTGAGAAAAAATTGGTATGTATTTTAAATCTACCCTACTACTAGTATGTGACATAAAACAACACCATAACCATGTTTCTCTATTTATATGAAGATTGATGAATCAAAATAGAAATCCATATCCATCCCACGCCATGTGCTATGGAAGGAGGCTCGTGTAAAAAAAGAGGGGATACTGATAGATGAAAACACACAAAAAGTGTGGGAAACATGTGTAAGTATGACATAATATAAATTTGATTTACTTTAAATCTCTATTTCATTACAATAACTACTAATTTTTCTATATTTTCTATCTGACATAGTTACAAGAATCAACAACCACCGCACCAGATGTAGACATACTTTCAACAGCCTTGAAGTAGCCAGAACAGTATGGCCGCGTCAGAGGTGCGGGTTTTTGGGTGACACCCCGAACTTATTTTCAGAAACAAAAACAAGCGGAGAATCAAAATGAAAAAATGGAAAAGCTACAAGAAAAATTATCTATTTTTCAAGAATAATTATAATAATAGAGAGAGATGATAGAAAAATTGATGGGGGGAGGCAAAGAGAAGAAACTACTCAACAACAACCCATGCGTGACGATCCCGACCCACCCCCCACTAGCTTTGAGGTGAGCCATTCCCCTAAAAAAGCTGGCTTAGATGAGGTAATCAATATTTTAATAATTGTTTCTGTGAAATGTGATTTACATAGACACCGATACCTTTCCTATACTAATATTCCACAGGGTGAAAATGACTGTGATTTATATTTATCAACTCATACCTATCACCATGTAGTGAGGGCTACGGTGTTCAATACGCAAAACGACATTCTACACAATAGAAAGCTTACAAAATACCATATTACAGTGTCAATTAACATATATAATGAGACAAGTTCCGAGCTACCTGTTCCAAATGATGACGATGACATTCATATTGTTGAACAAGCTGTTGGAACATTCATTGCATGGCCGAAAGTTCTTGTAAAAAAACATGTCAACAAAAAGGTAACCATTTCAAATTTATTTTTCAAGATGGATCTTTAACATTTAATGAAAAAAGGTTTGAACTGATGAATGTTTTTACAGAATGAAAAAGACTATGGGGTGAAACGAAATATCAACTCAAAACTATCTCAAGGATCAACCAACCGATTGAAACGGTCTACTGAGAGCACCTTCACCCCGCCCATTCTATATCCATAGTTAATATCATTGCAGAATCATGTGGATACAAAGTTGAAATATGGAAATACTCACATAGTTGATTTCGAAAAAGATATGTATGGAGAGGAAACATCAGATTTCATTAGTGATGAAAATGTAAATGAACTCCTCAAGTATGAATGGCTAGGCGCCTTAGTTGTAAATGTATACATGAGGTATGTTTTCATGATTTGATTTTACAAAATCTGATATACTCTAATAATTATGACTAAATACATTTTATATTTTTCCCAGACGTATATATGAAAAACAATTGAATGGATTTCCCAATGAACAAAAATTTGGACTCGTTAGTCCTCACACCGCCTCTTCAAAGGACGAAATAGATTCTGATAAAGAGGTTGCAATAATGTCATCCCTGCTCAAATCGTTTGAAAATAAAATTATGGATGACAGACTCTTTTTAATACCAAAGATGAAGGGGTAAAACTCTACAATTTAATCATATCAACTATATTTTCATTTCTTTCTTTACTTATTTCTTTTTGTATTTTTAGGGAGCATTGGATGCTAATTGCAGTCAATTTGGATACTCCAAAGATTTAATTTCTAGATTCAATGCATGGATATCCATCAAACTGACCACGCATGCTGGCGTTTGTTAATTTTTAATACACTAGATCCAACATTTTAAAACTAAACATCTAGTTATATAATTTCTGTTATCTTTTAATGAGGATTCCGTTATGATAGGCCGGTGCATCAATATCGTCTAATGCATGGAATGAATCCAGGGCATAAAGATGAGCATGCCTACAAGATCTACAACTGGAAAAGTATCCAAGTATATATAATAACATTTCACTATCCAAACACATATCAAAACAAATTACTTATTATTGTTGATGTTTCTACAGTGTACAAAACAAACAAACGGAAAGGACTGTGGTTATTATGTTTTCAATTTATGAAATAGATCGTATTTCATCAACAAACTAGCATCCCTGATGAGGTGCTTTCGAAAAAAAATTATGAGTTCATTTAAAATATTTATTAATCCTTTGTGTATTTATATTTTTTCAGTACTACCATGACTGTCGCAAAAACTCATATTCAGAAGATGATATGAATGTGTTTAGAAACAAATGGAAAATATACCTGATGGAAGATTCTACACAAATAGGATAAAGGTGAATTCCTACTACTTATGTTATCTATATATGATCATTGATTATCCTACAACCTTATTTGGTGAATTGAGAATGCTCTGATGTATTGAAATCATAATTTATTACTCAATGTTTTCTATCCCCGAATTCATATTATTGATCTTTGAACAATTCAATATTGAAATAAGGCATTATGTTTTGCAGTGCGTATGGTGTGAACGACGAAACCATCGAGGATCAACAAAATCCATTTTCTAACAAACGATGGAAGGAAACCGCAAATATGGTCTATATCCACCATTTTCAGTGAGATATAGGGCCTAAATATAAATATTGTTGAAATTAAAGTAGAGGGATTAGATTCAACATGCAGAGATAGTATTTGAGCATATGTGTACCCCTTGGTTCATTTTTAAGAAATTTTAATATTCTGTATCTCATTTGTTTGAACTGGTATTTGAGCACATGTGTTGTTGTTTGACTTGCACAATTATTTCTAGGTAGATGCATGAGATAATCGATATCGTTGAGGGATTTTTTGGAACCAAGATATGTGTCCTAGGATAATTCAGTTAAGGGAAATGCTGCTTGAGATGAAATACAAGCTTAAACGACTAGTACATCATCAAAAGAATCATCCCTGTGATGCACCATCATGTATAATCTGGTCCTCTTGATGTTTTGAGGTGTTTATAGAAGGTATGGGGAGTCCGATGAGTGTCATGGACACCATAAATAATGTTTAAAAACTTCTCCACATGTTTTTTGTGCCTTGTGCCTCTTTACAAGGATCACGCCATTCACATGGACCATCTTAGAATGTATGTCCCATTCATCCCATTGCTACTCTTGGAAGAATCTGAGAATCTGACAATGCATAAGCCCCACAAAACCCATACTCATCCAACCAAGAGTATTTCTAATGTGAAGTGAATCTAACCATGGGTAATACCCACACCATACCTTTTTTAAATATATGGGTTTTTATCATTGTATTCTAAATAAGGTACATAGGAAGCCTCCATGAGGTTAAATCCCAACCAATGGTAATCCATGGTGACCCCCTCAATGGGGTAAACCTTCGCTGATTTTCCCTCCTGTTTTCCCCTTAGTGGCATCCCAATGAGTCTTCAAAATGAGAAACCTTACCTTTATGGGATGCACCACACTTGGGTCATACCTCATTGGGATTTTTGATCTATCTATTAGGTAAACATTCCAGGTGCTCCCTCCTAGAGATGTACCTACCTGATCTACCTTTATAAGTGTTTTGATCCACCCATTACATCTCTGTAAGACATTAAATCATGCCCTCTATCCTTTTGGGATGTTAAACTCATGGAATACCACAAGTTTAACATGGGTTTCCATTTCTTTGAGAATACCTTTAACGATGATGAATACATGTGACCGATGGTCTAGTGTACATACATTCCACTCATTCCCAATGTAAATACTTTACTAACCGAAGTATTATGCCCTGGAATGACCCTTTGGAATGTCCTAATATAATCATTGTAATTAACCATCATCCATAAAGAGATAGAACCGGGAACAAGTTTCATGAACAACGTCTTATTCTATAAGGGAGACTCATACTAGGTAATGAATTCTGAGGAGGAATCCATGGATGGAATGAACGACATCCCATCAACCTGTTTCAATCAAGGAGAAGACATCTCTTTATAAGTGATGAATGTCACTCACCTTTTTAATGAATGAATGTGTGGTACAATGCACCGTCATCGAACGTCAACATGCTCCAGAAAATGTACCCCTGCAGAAAGTGTCAGAAACATATGTCATGCTCAATCATACATGGCATCCCATTTTCTCATAGGGACATCTCCAAAAAAAAGATGTTAAATGAGGTTCCCTATAAAAGACTATAGTAGAATTAAATCCATGTAAAAAAGATAATCTCAATTAAAAATTGAATTTTAATTTTCTTATAATTTTTTTCATATAAAATGTATATAAATAGAGATTATTTGGTCATCCAATTGATTAAAACCAATATTTAATTCTTCCATCGAGGGGTACATGAAAACCTAACCTAATATCCCACATAAATCTTGTCCCACTTCCATGTCAGAATTGGAAGTAGTTGAAGAAGACCTGAAGGTCTCTAATGCTCGGATTTGATGTGTTGGTATGTATAATAATGAGATAATTTTTTTTATATCTCATCTAATACATGGACACAAGAATCTTCATGGTATATCATATAACATCTGATTAGTACATTGGTACACTTCCAATGAGGAATTATGTAATTCCATAATATAAAAAAAATCATCAAAAAAGGTTCAATATACCAGTTCTAATAGGTGTTTCAGACATGTATTGGGGCTAGAGGGATGTCATTGGGTTTTGGGAGGATATAAATGATGATCTGGGTATTCATTCTATTGAAATGTAGTAGCATTAGGCTAATCATAGTGTTAAAGGGTAATTCAAAACATGAATGCATTTAATAGGGTGATATTGGTCGTAAATGGAGAAAAGGGGTCAAGTAAGGTTTTGGAACCAAAATATAGTGATGTCACCACTTGTTTCATTTCTTGTAACATGATTTAAAACTTATTTTTATGTGGGTGATGGGTTTATAAAGTATAAACCTCCTTAGTTTTATTAATTTTGGCACCAAGTTCTTAGGTGGTGGCCAAACCCCATTCCCCTCCTTCCTTCCCCTTAGACCTGAGTTGATTATCGGTTCTTCGTCATTTCGAATCAATGTGGTATCTTCTCCTACATCTTACTTGCTTCTCTAATTTCGTGCTAAAAGATTTTCATTCAGTTTTTTTGGTTCTAGGTGAAATTATTATACCATAGTATGGATAAATCATTGTTCTTCATGGGACTTTTATATATGACTCTTAGAGGATGTCTCAAAATTTCATTTACTAGTAATCAATCATTATTTGATGAGGATTATATTTTGTGGAAGATTTATTTATGGGTTTTAAAAAATTTAGGCTTAATTTTTCATAAATTTAGTAATATAGATTGGGTATTTAGTGGTTTCTAGGCTTAGGGGTGCGTCGGGAGTGGATCACACCTAGTTTCTCAGCATTCTGGCTTTGTTGGATTACACGATGAGTTTGTCACCTATTATACCATGCTGGATTTTTGGTTAAAATTAACTAATTATGTAATTTAGTGTTATTGGACATTAATACATGTGATCATGGACTTATTTGTGGTTGGTATGAACTGAAGATAGTTTATTGGACTTCTGGTTGAGGTAAGGGCATTAACCTAATTGTGTCTCTTGGTTAATTGGTTATTTTATGTTTTATGCCTCACTAGTATAATTCCATTTAGAAACCCCAATGTTTATTTCATTATTTTATTACAAACATAATATTTGTTTTATTATGTTGGTGAAATATTTCTCCTTAGTTCGAATGCTTTGTTCGGAAACCGCCACCATGAATGACAATTTTTTAGAGCGGATGGATGAAAAAAGGATGGAATATCATTGTTTTTGAACTGTGTTGGATAATTTTAATTGTAACCAACATAAACATTGTTTGAAATGTATATAGTGTTGGGTCGGAAAAAAACGGGGAATGATGGCAAGAGGGGGGGTGAATTTCCTTTTAAAAAGAGATTGACAAATTAAAATCAAAGTGAAAAATGCAGCGGAAATAAAAGAGGCAATCACACAAGAAATTGTTAACGGAGTTCGGCCAAAACCTGGCCTACGTCTCCGCTCCCAACTCAACCGTTGAGAGATTCTACCGCTTGCTTTTCAATGGTTTTAGCAAGAAACCCACTAGGCTTTGAGGTAGCACTAGGACCTATTATAGCTTGCTTTTATTGGTTAAGCAAGAACCCACTTGCTTTTGATTGGTTTAGCAAGAACCCACTAGCCTTTTTAACGGGTGAAGGCTAGCTCACCGAAAACTCAAGCCTTTTAAAAGGAAAGGCTTGAAGAAACCTTTTCACACCTTAGTGGTGGTGTGAAACCCAAAAGAAAGGGGGATGAGAAAAGGGTTTGGGGTTTGTAGGCACAAACCCAATTTTAAGCTCAAAAAGATAAAAACAATAAAAACCGTATTTGGGAAGACTTGGGTGCCTTTGATTGATTGGAGATGTTGAAGGCCGCTTCCAAGCTTCTTTGGAGGAGCTCCTTGGATGTGGAAGTTGTTGGAGCGCTTGAGGTTCCTTTGAAGGAAGTCGCCGGAGGTTGGCCAAATGATGAGATTTGTGTACGTTGGCTTCACAAGTGTTCCGGTAGATGTCCGGGGCTTCCTCAGCCTTTATTTATAGGAATGGAACCCATTGGGGGCCTTCGGAGCTATTGGAGAGGTCTTCGGAGCCGTTGGAGGCCAAAATAGGGTTGACTGGTCAAACCCAACGGCTAGTTTGACTGGGCTACCGGCTGGCCGGTGCAGGGCCACCGGCTGGCCGGTGCCTTGCAAAATGGAAACTTGTTCTGCCCAGGAGCCACCGGCTGGCCGGTGCTGAGGCCACCGGCTGGCCGGTGGGGAGACAGTAGCTGACACTGTTGGGGCTGGATGCCACCGGCTGGCCGGTGCCATCACACCGGTTGGCCGGTGGACTGAATTTCAGTCCACTTGAGATGCTTTCTTGGGCCATTCCTTTGGCAATCTCTTGCCTATCATCCACAATACTTAAAACACAATATTAGATAAATAATAAGGTGATTGTGATCATGAAAATCAAACAACGAGGGGAACGAGATGTACAACAATCTCCCCCTATTTTGATGATCACAATCACCAAAACAATTAAAGTAAAAAACTGAAATTGAAAGGAAATGCTAAGCATGATGAAAAGGATTCTCCCCCAATCAATCAAGAAATTTCTCCCCCTTTGTGATTATCAAAATAGCACGGGGCATAAAACTTGATTGAGGGAAACGATGAAAAACGAGATTTTGAATCAATTGAAAATGATATCAATTGTTGAAAAATTTTGAAATGAAAATTGAAATGAAAATTTGAATAACAGTTTGAATTGAAAGTTTTGAATCAAAATTGAGATGAAAATTTTGAATTGAAAGTTTTGAATCAAAAACCAATTGAAATTTGAAATTTGAAACCAAATGAAATTTTTGAAATTGAGAGTTTTGTATCAAAAAAGAATTGAGAGATTTGAATGAAAAATTCGAATTGAATATTTTGAAATGAAAATTTTGATACCAAGTGTTGAAATTGAAATTTTGAATAGAAAGTTTTGACAAAAACAAAGCTAACTCCCCCTAAATAAAAACAGTGAATCACCGGGGAGAGGTGTTTGAAACCGAAATAAACTTTGGGCCGGAGAGACTCGCTAATAGGGATTTTTCAATCCAAACTTGTCTCATAGCGGGTCTTCTCCTATAGAATTCGTCCGAAAAGAAAAAACTTTTGGGTTGACCATACCGGGCGTTTTTGCAATCGCATTCATAAATTAGGTGCCCGGGTTTTTTGCAATAGTTAAAAAAATTTAAAACTAGAGCTCCCCCTTACAAAAACAGTGGGTGCATGGGAGGAGGAAGCTATATTGGTGTAGCCAAGTCCATTGGTGGTTCTAGATACTCGTTGAGAACCTAAGAGTTTGGACAAATTTTGTTCACCTTGGGTGAACTTGGCTAAAGATTCCCTAAGGTCTTTGATAGTTGATTCCATGGAATCAATATCCGGGAGGTTTTGGATTTTAAGGGTCAACTCCTCCTTCTCTTTGAGAAGTTGTTCTTTTTCGGAGGAGAGTTTTTTGAAAGATTTTTTTAAAGCAACAAATTTTGAAGAAAGTTCGTGAAAACCATTTTCTAGTTGGTCTCTAGCGTGTGAGAGTTCATCATAAGATAAATTATTTAAAGAATTGGAATTTGAAGAACATGAGGAAGAGGAATCGGAAGAAGTTACCTCATGTTTTTCCAATAGGAATTTTTTACCTTGGTCGCTCGAGGAGAAGGAGGAGAATGAAGAGGTGGAGCTATCACTCCATGTTGTCTTTGAAGCCTTCTTCTTCTCCTTTTTCTTGGCCCTTTTCTTGTGGAGTGGGCAAACGGGCTTGATCTTTTCGTCGGGTTCTTGCTTTTGAGCAGGTTCTTGCTTTGGAGCCTCGCTAGTACCTTCATGGGTTAGCTCTAAACATTTCCAAATATCATGTGAAGTAGAGCAAGAAGAAATATGATCAAAAACATAACGATCTAACCCACAATGTAGAGCATTCATGGCTTTGCCATCAAGCTCGAAATTTGCAATGTCTACGGGGGTCCATTGAGATTCATCTTTACAAGAGAGAGTATAACCATGCATGACAATTTTAAAAATAGGATAGCCAATACTTTTAAGAAATGTGGTCATGCGGGTTTTCCAAAAACTATAATCGGCTCCATCAAAGAATGGAGCACGATCCAAAGAATGTCCTTCGGGGGATTGAGAGGAAGAAGCGGTAGAAGCCATCAAAAAAAAAATAGGATCTTTAATTTGAAACCGGTTAGGGAATTATTCAAAAACGTCCTTTGATACCAATTGTTGGATCGGAAAGAAAACGGGGAATGATGGCAAGAGGGGGGGGGTGAATTGCCTTTTAAAAAGAGATTGACAAATTAAAATCAAAGTGAAAAATGCAGCGGAAATAAAAGAGGCAATCACACAAGAAATTGATAACGGAGTTCGGCCAAAACCCGGCCTACGTCTCCGCTCCCAACTCAACCGTTGAGAGATTCTACTGCTTGCTTTTCAATGGTTTTAGCAAGAAACCCACTAGGCTTTGAGGTAGCACTAGGACCTATTACAGCTTGCTTTTATTGGTTAAGCAAGAACCCACTTGCTTTTGATTGGTTTAGCAAGAACCCACTAGCCTTTTTAACGGGTGAAGGCTAGCTCACCGAAAACTCAAGCCTTTCAAAAGGAAAGGCTTGAAGAAACCTTTTCACACCTTAGTGGTGGTTTGAAACCCAAAAGAAAGGGGGATGAGAAAAGGGTTTGGGGTTTGTAGGCACAAACCCAATTTTAAGATCAAAAAGATAAAAACAATAAAAACCGTATTTGGGAAGACTTGGGCGCCTTTGATTGATTGGAGATGTTGAAGGCCGCTTCCAAGCTTCTTTGGAGGAGCTCCTTGGATGTGGAAGTTGTTGGAGCGCTTGAGGTTCCTTTGAAGGAAGTCGCCGGAGGTTGGACAAATGATGAGATTTGTGTACGTTGGCTTCAAAAGTGTTCCGGTAGATGTCCGGGGCTTCCTCAGCCTTTATTTATAGGCATGGAACCCATTGGGGGCCTTCGGAGCCGTTGGAGAGGTCTTCGGAGCCGTTGGAGGCCAAAAGAGGGTTGACTGGTCAAACCCAACGACTAGTTTGACTGGGCTACCGGCTGGCCGGTGCAGGGCCACCGACTAGCCGGTGCCTTGCAAAATGGAAACTTGTTCTGCCCAGGAGCCACCGGCTGGCCGGTGCTGAGGCCACCGGCTGGCCGGTGGGGAGACAGTAGCTGGCACTGTTGGGGCTGGATGCCACCGGCTGGCCGGTGACAGAGCCACCGGCTGACCGGTGGAACCTGGCAGTGGGCAATGCCTCTGCCAGGTCCACCGGCTGGCCGGTGCCATCACACCGGTTGGCCGGTGGACTGAATTTCAGTCCACTTGAGATGCTTTCTTGGGCCATTCCTTTGGCAATCTCTTGCCTATCATCCACAATACTTAAAACACAATATTAGATAAATAAGAAGGTGATTGTCATCATGAAAATCAAACAACGAGGGGAACGAGATGTACAACATATAGCAGTGTGTTTTTTTGTATTCATGATTTCAAGTAAATGTATGTAACATTTTTGTTCTTCTATGCTTTGTGTGTGGGTGTTGTTTGTGCTGTGTGCAGGTGTTGTTTGTTCTGTGTGCAGGTGCTGCAATTTGTCCAGGTTCTGTGCAGGATTTGGTTTTGCACAGGATCTTTGGCCTTTATCAGCGCTAGCTAAGCGCTGATAAATGGATAATATATCAGGGCTATTTTGAGCACTGATAAAGGTAGTTTTTATCTGCGCTCAAAATAGCAATGATAAAGGTAGTGTTTATTAACGATATTTTTAGCGCTGATATATTATACATTTATCAGCGCTGAAAATAGCGCTGATAAAGGCTCACTTTTATCAGCGTTTTTTTAGCGCTGATAAAGGTGACCCTTTATCAGTGCTAGTTTGAGCACTGAAAAAGTGGACCCCCTCTCCTTTATCTTCACCGAGATTAACAGCACATTTTTAGCCCTGTTAAAGGCAGGTTTTTACACTATTAAAGGTTGTTTTTGCTAGTGAGAAGATATGACAGAAACGATGAAGATGTCCCATCTTTCTGCAAGATCGGAACTCCATCGGGTCTCTCTGGAACTGCGGCCTAGTATTCCCACTCCTCCCCGTATTGGTAGCAAACTATCGGGTGACCTGAAGATGCATCACACCTACTATGGTCTCCTCGAGAAAACCCCCTATGGCGCTTCCTGCTATCAGCAGGAGGAAAACTAAATCTGGATGTCGAACAGCCCTGGCTCACTACTCTAGAATCCCTAAAATTGTGCTCTGTGATCAGCGCCAGGTTAACGATCGAAGATATCGAAGTCAGCTTAAAGATGTTCACCTGTTATCGGATGTCATGCCTCAGACCATCCTCAAACATCCTCACAAGGAACAAATCATCACCTCCGGGAATGGGTGTGAAATGATGCATCTTTGTGAAGCGAGAGGAGTACTCCATAACAGAAAGAGTACCCTGATCCAGACTCATAAATATTCGGGCTCGATCAACCCTCAAGGTTTCTGGGTATAAGTAATCATAGAAGATGTGCCGAAAATCATCCCAATCCATAGTCTGATGGCGCCCTACCGATGAGATTACCTCCCACCACCTCTGTGCAGAGTCTCGAAGCATGTATGTAGCAAGCTTCACCCTCTTCTCTGGAGGTATCTCCAGATGATCGAAAATCTTCAGTGTGTCCTCTATCCATTATGTAGCAGCATGGGGTCCTCCATCCCCTAATAAAGTAGGAGGATTCTGCTATTGAAAGACCCACGTCAATTCTTCCATTAATGGGGCAGGAGGAGGCGCTCCCTAAAAAGTCTGCATCATCCTCATGAAGCCCTCTTTGAACTGATTATTGGCTCTTATGTTAGGTATAACGGCTGGTTCCAAGGATGGAATGACTGGAGGATCTGCAGGAAGTCCCTGATCAGCCATATTTGATGTCTGCTCACCATCTGGCAACTGTCGTACAAACGGATGACGTCTCAGTGCCATGATTCTGAAAGGTCAAACGCAAAACTTAGATCAAGATTAATAGGAAATGAAACATATAAGTGTAAGAAAGGAACAAGAGAAGGAAAACATTCAATTTTTACAAAACATGACTACACGGTGTGTATAAACAGTACACAACGTGTTCTCTTAAGCCACTCACATGGGCGTGTACTCCTGCCACAACTGGTCGTGTAACACCCCCAAACACACGGTGTGTTGTTCTTACAAACGGCGTGTACTTGAACTCTATTCCCCTTCCCAAGTCCTTCTACATGGTCAAGCCACACGACACTCTCTTAAGACAAGACTACATGGCATGTTCAAGGTGGACACGACGTGTACTCGACATGATTCACCGGCCCATGTTGTTAGCAACATGGAATGTATACCAAATTTACACTACACGACATGTTATAGATAAAAATGGGGTGTACTTGAAAGGATAACACCGACCCATGTTTTTTGTGACACGACGATGTACCTAGTTCAGACTACACGGCGTGCTCCAGGTGGAAACGGCGTGTATAAGAAGATAATCCTCCGACCCGTGTTGTTTTCTACACATCCATATACATGGTTTATACTACACGGTGTGTTCAAGAGTGACATGACTTGTATAAATTAATCTTTTATTCATTTGTGTCATTAGTCACACGGCAGACACAAGGTCTCTACAACACAACATGTACATACCGTACACTGCGTGTTCCTACAGATTTTCAAAACCCCGTGTCACAACCCACGCAATCAGTGACATGGTCGGAGACTACACGACATGTATTCATAAAGTGCACTCCGTGTATTTGGGGATTTTCCAGACATTAGCCTCAGAAATTGCTCCAGAGCCCATAAAACACTGTAAAACAACATTAAAGTGCCAAATATCGATCCATGAGGGCCCATACTCCCCACGAATCAATGCTTGGCATCTTACACATGTCATAAACAAGGAAAAAAAGTCAATGATCCACCAAGTTCCGATTCATGAGGGTCCATAACACCTCAAGAACCAAAATTTTTTGTTCATTCAAACAAGGCCTTACACAAAATAGTACCTATCAAAATCAGGTATTCTATTAAGTAATCTATCACAACAGCATTAATATTCTAAACACCATATATCATAACAATATGAAATTTCTAATTCACCATAAATGGCATGGCAAGAATGCATGACATATAATTTCTAGAAAGTGTATATATGATGAATGAGATGGAATACCCTCATCTCATTCGGTTGTGACATAAATAGAACCTCAATAACGTCAACAGTAACAACACAAAACATGTGAGTCACCCAATGGTGAAAACCAATCAACAATAAAATCACAAAATCAGAAAATTTCATTAATGAGGTAAATTAGTATTTCCCTATACACGGGTTAGCTAATCCAGGGCACAACTCATTACCAATTACCTATTTCATCCAACCCCTGGCAATAGTCTCCAAACAGTAAGTCAAGAATAAATAATCCCTCTAATACCACTTTGTAATGTCCCGGTTCCGGAAGCCACCCAGAGGCGCCCCGTACCCGGTTGGTCACATAGCTTCAAGCGCATTTACCCAAATGCCAGAGGCTCCTGAATTGTAGTGGGGGCCTTGGGTGTGATAGTGGAGAAACTATTCCCTCATTGGCAGAGTACACAGTGGAAGTAAACAACATGAAATAGCAGAAACAGTAACAATCCATACAAAGTAAACAACGGAATATTGAAAGAAATAAACTAGAGGAGACATATATAACAATGACGCATGAGATACATATATGTTTAGGAAATCAACAAAACAGACCACAATACTGGAATACAACAGTACTAAACCAATGTATGAAATAAATCAGATAAACATATCCTCAACATCGCAAGCCTTATCTTGGTCCCATGCTCTCCAACTCAATAGGATATCATGAACCTGAAGTGGAAGGGTGCTTTCCCTTATCTATACCTTAAGAAAGATATAATCTGTTTGGGCCCAAAAGCATGACCCAAACAGGGTGTGATACTAAATCCCAGTATCCAACCACCCAAATATCTGTGCCTAATAGTTAGTGAATATATGATAGGTGAAAGTACAGAAAGAAGTAAGCAGGAAAGTACTCAGCAGTAAACAATCCACAGTATAAAATCAAGCAACAACTAAACACATACAGTTAACCCTCTGGGAAGTAATCACAACCATCCCCTATGGTCCTACCTAACTAGTACATGAAACCCTCTAGGTAGTAAACTTAGCCTAACTCCTATGGTTCTTACGAATTCATAACGACTCTCTGAGGAAGAACACTCAGTCAATTCCCCTTATAGTCTAGGGTAGTCAAGGACTCTCTGAGGAATCACACAAGGTCAATTACCATTATATCCCCAAGGACTAGAGACTCTCTGAGAAAGCTCCCCAGTCAATTTCACTTATAGCCCCAGTATTACAAACACTCTCTAAGTAATCTCACTCGGTCTATTCCTCCTATAGTCTAAGATGGTTCAAGGAATTTCAAAGTAAAATGAAGACTCTCTAAGGAAGCTCACTCAGTCTATCCCCTCATAGTATATAATTCCCAAATACTCTCTAAGGAAACTCACTCGGTATATCCCCGTATAGTCTATAATGCTCAAATACTCTCTGATGATGCTCACTCGGTCTATCCCCGTATAGTCTATAATACTCAAGACTCTCTTGGGAAGCTCACTCGGTCTATCCCCATATAGTCTACAACACCAGATTCTCATGGTCCCTTGTAATTCAGTGCATAATAATACTATATACCCAAAGTAAACCTACAGAACTTCTTGGATAAGAAGTCTACATCTTCTCCAGCATGTCAGAATACAACACTCCATCCGACAATAACTAGGCATGGGAAAAAAGGAAAAATAAGTCCAAAACTGTCATAAACAGAATAGGCATGGTAGAACATCCAAATAATGGTAATTAACTCTATTTACATCCAATTATCCTCTATATAATCATACAATTGTGGATGAAAAAACACAGGGTAAAAATGGTAAATGCAAAATACCCCGTTCAAGGGTATTGGCACAATTGCACATAATATTCAAAACTTTCAATGGAAAGGCACAAACAACCTACCTCAACGTTAGGATATCGCTATAAGTGAAATATCGAGGCTCGAATCACTGTGAAACGTCGAAGATCTACGAAATTGTATAAAATGGCCAACCCATGATAACATGGAAAAGAGGAGGAATTGGAAAATGATGCTCTATAAGAAGGAAGTGCTTACTGTTGTGGTTCCAACGCAATCAACGATAGTGGATTCAGAGAACGGATGAAGGAATGGGGTCTTAGAGAAGTTTTGGCATCGTACGGTCTCTCTTGGCTGAACGAGACCTAAAAGAAGATAGTTCTAGGCATCATACGCGACCTCGATGCATTTAATGAAATAAAAGAAAATACACGATGTGTACTTTTTGAGTACATGACGTGTAATTCCTTTTTCCATACTCTACTTTAGGAGGCCTCCAAGTCACCCCACACGGTCGTGTCTAAGGCCGCTACACATCCAGCACACGACTATCCGCAGTAACTGAGTACATGGCGTGTACTTCTAAAATTTCCATAATTTCCTCTTTTTCTCAAAAACAGCCAGAAAAGGAAAAAAATACCTGAAAATAAGTTCCGGGTTCTTACATACAATATAACTAAATACCCATGTACTTGCTTCATCCCTCGGATGGTGTCTGAACATATATCTAGTTCATTAATTAATTAATTACCATTTCATGTTAATAGGTCACATGAGGCATAGCCAACACTAACATCGCCTTATGATAGTATAAGTAGTGAAGGTACCAAGATATAACAAGGCAACCTCAAAATGATATCCAGTGAGGGAGTACCAGGGTAAAAACCAAGGTAATATAAACTCATGAAAATCAAACTCAGTAGTATCTAAGTCTAGCTAAGGGGTATGAGTGTAATCTAAGGATCATAATCCAAGGAATTCCACAATGAGGCTCCTACCGAGTCTTAGGTGGTCGACCAAGGTAAAACAGGGATAAGAAAATATATGGACCTATGAGATTTCACCATGGAACCTACAACTCAATGTTGGATCCAAGGAGTGTCTTTGAGGTAACCTATAATAATGAAAGGGACCCAGCGGTAGAATACCAGACAACCAAGGAATAAACAACAACCAGAATCTAGGTGGGTATCAATATTAGAAAACCACATCCTTGAATCAGAATGGGGTTCCTGAGACCCAAGGTATTATCCTCTCATAATACAAGGAGATATCGAATTATTCCATTTCAATTTGATATTTTAATCATGTAGTAATTCATTTGGTTCATTTATTGCCTTCCATTAGTGTGGATATGTCAATTAGAGTTGAAAACATCTATTTATTGGTCCAAGACTTGTCTTCCATTAGTGTGGATAGGCCAAGTAGCGTTGCAACAATTTGATCAAGTATTAATGACAATTAAGGCATATTCAATTTGAGAGGTTCACTCCACTACCTTCCATTAATATAGAAAGGGGTCCTACTAACATTAAACGTTTATTCAATATCATTTATTAAGGCCAAGTTATATACTTAGTATACTTTCCATTTCACATTTCACATTTCACTTTTAATAACCATTTGAACGCACTTACCTCATGCGGGTCAAGCGGGGATAATACATGGCACATTCCACTATGAGATTCTTAGTAATAACAATCCATTTTCGATAAGAAGACTCACCTTTAGAATTTTCAATTAAAGGAACACTCAAACAGTGTCTCAAACATACCGGAACACTACAAGCCCAATTATGGTATAACCTTCGACATGAGGTGGATTGAGTTGTGAGTGTAACCACTGAAAACTAATCACATAAATGGAAAGAGCATAACCATACAATTCTAACAAGTATAATAATGAATTTTTAATTTATGAAATAGTTTCCAAAAAAACTGGAGGGCCCCACATGAACAGTCCAAAAACAATGAACTTTAGGGATGAGTTATAGACCACCCACCTTAGGGTTGTACGATCCATATCCTCCGATATCAACCCATTATTTGACATGGATCATAGTAGATCTAATAAAAAGGTGAAAATATCACATGGAAATATCTAGGTTTAGAGTGAAAGAGAAGAATAATGAATAAATAGGACTTGAGTACTTACCGTTTCACATCCAACGTGACAAACAAGAGCTCAATCAGATTCCAGATGAAGGAGATCTCTTGATCCTTAGCTTTGGCCTTCAAAAGGCTCCAAATAGCTGAGAATGGAGGAAAATCCCACTAGTTCTCGAATTATGAGGAATGTGAAGGATTAATATATCATTAAGGGAGTTCTGGAAATTTGGCATAGGTTTTTAGCTTGCGCATGGTTTGTCATCATGGTTGGTAAAAATGTGCACAAACCGTGTGATATGCTTTTACACGAAAAGTCTTCCTCCACATGGTTAGATCAAATCGTGTGCCATCCATGCACGATTACTTGGGAAAAAGGGGTGTTCTCATGGTTAGGCCGCATGGACATGCACCAACCGTGCATGGTGACACTGTCTGAAAAAACACCATTCGTAATATTTGAAAAACCGTGTAGGAATCCCTCACGGTTTACTCTAAACCTTGCACAGGGTCTGTTTCCTCAAAAAAGATGGGTTCTAGGATCTGAACAAGCCCCCAAAACCCTCAAAACATTTACTAACTCATTTGGAATCCAATTTAGGTTCAAAGCAAATATTTAGACTGAAAATTAATGGATCCATACATGAGTGAGAAACTGGGTTCTTACATTTAAGGATTTTTGACATTATGCGAATAAACACCACAATCCAAGTGCTAATATGGATGATAATACATAAGAAACTCTAAGGAAAAAAGACAAGGGAAAATTTTATGCAGTCACAATGGATGAACTGAATCATGGTAATTGGGGAAAACTTATCCCCCCCTCAGTTGGGTAGTTCATGTTTTATTTTTTATAATAATCCCTATGAAAATATTATTGTTCATAATTTAATGTAGTTCCGTGTGATTATATCCATATACATGTATTTTGGAATAATAAAATCATATTTAATATTCTATCGGTGTAAGGATGAATCCAGGTATCTAATAAAAATGTTTTTTGAATAAAATAAGAGCATATTTAAGAAATACAAGGTGAATTATATTTTTGAAGCATTATAAGGTTAACCATTTATGGAATGGTATATGTTAATATTTAGATGAGGTTTTAGATATTTCAGATATTATATCACCATATGAGGATTTATTCATATTAGATAACATGTTCTAACCTTTTTGTTTTGATTAAGATAGATGGAATGACCTATCATTCTATTTATAGATCTCATGATCTTCTAATTCTTAAGGAATGAAAAATTAACCTTCAATCATTGGAATAAAACAAAAGGTGGAAATTGATCATGGAATAAAAAAGGGTAATGTTTTCCGGAAATCATGTAAGTATATCTTCTAATGAAAATTCTTCAATATTATAAAAAAGGGTTTTGAAATAAATTGTTTTCTTGTTGTCATCATTTTTGATGATATAAATGACATTTTTCGAGACTCTTTGGGTTATGGATTTGGTATTTTTAACTTTATATTTACCATTTTATCTATCAATCTCCATTAGAACTGGATAGTTATATGTCTCTTCCATTTACATGTTCTCACATACCATGTATGTTCTTTTATGTGGAAACCTAGTTATGAGTTTCATTGTGTAACTATTATTTTTTAATCTTTCCCATTTTAAAGGAAGTTTTGGAACTCATTTTTAAAATGTGGGTTCTTATGGAAGGAACTTTAAATTATTAATCCTTTGGTAACCAATATGAGTTTTGAATGGAAATTCATTTTAATTGGGGTAGAATGTAACACCCAGAGATTTTATGAATTATTATTTTTTGAATAAATTTAATCTTTTTTATATTTTTCATTTCATTCTACACTTAATATAACTTTTTTCTATGAAATCACTATGTATGTATTGCCTAATACATGACAAAAATTTAATCTTGCTCTATAAAAAACCCTTATATTAGCTTGTGATGTGCACAAAATTGTGTTTGGCTTGTGTTACACACAATACTGTGTATTTTTTGGTGGATTTCATTGCATGTAAGTTCATGTTTTACCAATATAAAAAATAATATTAATATTATCATTAAATTATTATTATAGTTTCCACCTAGCTATTGGAATGGATGTTATGGATAATATTAACTAAAGTGTGAAAATATTATTTACACATATATATATAATGAGTTCTTTTGTTTTCAATTAGTTATAAATGGTAGTTGAGGTCCTGGACAAGTAGTTATGGCTATTATGTAACCATATATCAACTAGGTTTCAATCCCTAAAACCTAATTATTTTGAGATATATTGGTTTTCGATGGTGCGTGGAACTTGTTCGGCGGACGAGGGTCATTTCAGGCAGTAGAGGCTACGAGGACCATCGACAATGGGATGTAATGGTGATGGTCTTTCCAAGCATCAGGGTGGGAGGGGATATGTGTGGTGTTCATTGAAGAGGATGTGGATTTGGGATGTGTTGATGTTAGTGTAGTTTGGAGGATGGTGCTGCAAGTGTTTAGGGTGGATGGTGGTTCCATCTGGTAGAGGCGGCGAGCTAGTAGGAGAGCGATACGGCGAAGGAGTCTTGGGCGCATGGTGTTGTGATAGTTGGATTATCAATAGGTTTAAAATAGGGAAGGTAGTTCCAGATGCTGTTAGTTGAAGGCAGCAGACCATTGGGAGAGTGCTGTGGTGGAGGAGTGTCAAACAGATGGATGAAATTTATTTGATATTTGTTTGGGTAAAATATCGATGTTGTTGTACCAGATGTGGTCAGACTAAAAAGAAGAAACCTCTAACAATGATCTCAGAATTGGATGAATGAGAGGGTATGTATTTTACATAGGTACCAGGACCATGCTATGATGCATTGGGATTTCTAGCCGATTATCCTTGCTGGTCGGTCACCGTGAACAAGAATTTGTATCATTTGGGTAGGGATTTTAGTTGGGTGTTTGGTCTTTAGGTGTGAAAATTGGCTATGTATTCATGGATTAGTGCCTCTAGTTCTAAAGACTATGTAAAATTTTACCCCTAAAACATTAAATATAGCATTATAAAAATTCAATAAAAATGAAACATTTGGGAATTTAGATAATTAATTATAAATGAACGTCAGAACAATTTCAAAATAAATAAATTCCTTTTCTATGAAAACTATTTCTCTATGTACAAACACAAATTTATCTCTGTAAATTAAAAAAACCACTTTTGATGTATGTTTTAAATTTATTTTATATATTATATATTAAATAAGTATTTTTTATACCCATACAATAAATTTTATAGACACAATATAAGAATAAATCCAATTTTATGACTAAAAAGATGTATTATTTCAAAAGGCAATTTTACCACCTTCTAATGGTGATCCCATTTTAAAAATAATTCTTGAAACATTTATATATTTTATATGAAAAAATAAAATTCATTTCTGAAATTGTAAAATAAAAGTTTATATTGGGTAAATATTTTCTATTTTTCTGATAAGTTTTATTTTTGATGAATTGTGAAAAAACATTGAATTTTAATTCCAAAATGTTTTTTTCATATATTTTGTTTATATAGTTAAATTATATATTAATCTTGTTTTAAAGTTTAATAAGATTAAATTTATATCAATTAATCCAATTTAGGTCATTGGAACAAACTTCACATTAAAATTGGATAAAAACAATTCAATCGTTTGATCTTTTTCTCTTAAAACACCATCGTCGCGACACGTACACATGATTAATTTTAAATTAATTTATGCCACTTATATGATTATAATTTGAAAAAATGGAATCAATATTTGGAATTAGAATAATATCAAATTTATAATAAGTTAAACTGAGTTTTTTCTCAAAAATAATACTAAATGTAATTAAAATTAATTACAATGATTAAGGTAAAAACAATCTTAATTAATGACTAAACATAAAAAATAAATTGTAAAAATTACCGTTAACATGCATAAAATTTATTTTCTATCCATATTTTGGAAATTAAATCTATAAGGATCTATAATGGTCTATTTTTAACCCTTTAGGTACAATTAAAACATGTGGAGCACTGAAATCTTTTTAAGAATACCCAATGTGTCCTTTTTCTCCACTTATAAAAGTCCTCCTGTCCTTACCCTATATTTACACCTCTGTATCCTTTTTGTATCTAAAAAACCTATAAATATATCCTCCAAAATTCCCTCACTTCATCCTAGATTTATCCCTTTCATCATAAATCCGTCCAATGAATCCCATTAGAAAAAACCAGGAGGAGTTATCCAAAGAAGAGGTAACATCATTCCACAAGATCTTTTGTTTTATTTTCTTTATTATCCCATTAAACTCTTCTTATTCCCTGATTATATAAAACAATATTATCCTCAATATAATGTTATTTTTTATTATAAGGTTTCAACCTACACCTATTCTCACTTCCATCAAATGGGCAACGAACTTACAGTTCGTGTGTACGGTGGACTACTACCTTGCGAAATGATGTTCTTTGTTTTTTCGATTACCAACTCTCATGGTTGGGAATTATGATGTAAATATTGTTTTTATATGATATATATATGTGATATTTATGATGCCTTTATATTTTTGGGATTATTATATAAAACATACCATCATGCTTTCCATTTTGTGGAAATATGAAAACTTGTTTTCTGGATGTGTGGACTACTATCTCTTTAAAGCGGCTTGATTCGTTCACACTCTACATGAAATGTATTAAGGTTGAGTTTATTAAGTATATATGAAATATATGAAATATATGAAATTATAATTATAAATTAATGATAATATATATATATTTATATGAATAAATATATGTCATTTTATTAATTTTTTCAATACAATAAGAAAACTGAAATAACGTTTATGCATACATGCGACCTACTGTCTCCATGAATGGTGTATTCCATTCCATATATAAATAATTTATAGATTAATATTATTATTTATATACTGAATATATATTATATATAAATAATTTTCTAATTTCTAGAAATATTTAAATCATGATCTAAGTAATAGGATCATGAATAACAAGTCAAAAAATGTACGATGAACAAAGCAGTTATTACATGAAATTTGCTTTAACATGGAATTTTTAATAAACGGATAATATAAAGTCATAAGTGAATAATATATTGTATTATATATAGGAATTTTTTTCTTTATTAAATTTATAATAAACTTATATTTAATATATAATAGTTTTTAATGAGTAAAAATAATGTCATGATTTAAGGTAAGGGGTATCTCGTCTCACTTATATTTCGGTGATACTTATGCCTTATTCATAACTCATTTATTTTGTGTGGTGTACATAGTTCCAATATATATATTTTATGTTTATTATATGTAAATTTATGTGTATTTAAATATCCATTTGATGATCTTTCTTCCATGGGGATTATTGTACAAAGGTTACCGAATCGGTAAAGTATTTTTTGTCTCAATTTTCCTTCTTTGAGATACATGCCATGTTATGCACCTGTATTTTTATATAGGGTGTATATACTACCATTTTAAATGTTATATCACAAATATCTTTATTTTCATGATATTTTAAGCTTCATTTAATTTTATTCTTTCATTTGGATTATGATTCATATTACAAAACCGGTAAGAGTTTGTTGCTAAAATCAAATCGTTTATCAAGATTGTTTATGATTATGCTTCCATTGATGAAATATTATGATCCATCTCTTAAGAAACCTCATCAATTTACTTATTTTATGGTTATTCATGATATCTTAATGAATTGGTACCATTTTACCACTATTTTTACATAATATAATTATTAAAATGGTTTTAATAAAATCCAACTATACCTCTCTCTTCGGTCATAAATCTTGGTACTTTCAAAACCATGTTTTCTAAAAAAGTTTGTTTCATTAAAAATTGTTTTTAATGTTTTAAATATTATTTTATATGTTTCAAGGGAAAAGGTCATATTTTTTTCATTGAAATTTTATTTTTTTTGAAAGAAAAAATTTCTTAAAATGTTTTCAAGTATTTTTTATAAGTTTTCTAGGAAAACGGGCTTTGTTGGAACCTACTTGTGTGGAGTGTGTTTGAAAATATTATTTTAATGATAAAAAATCATGATTATTTTAGTACTAGTGGTACACCTATTGTATGATATCATTTTATATGGTAACACTGTTATATGATAATTTATCTAAGTATTATGGAAATTCACCGTTAGCCGGAAGTCACGGTCATGACTTGTTAATGTCAGAAGTGATATACCGCTAGGGTGAGTCACCACCAGCCTTGTCATTTCTAGGATTTTTACCACTAGAGAGATACCTCTAGGAGAAGATACCATTAGGCTTATTACCTCCAGACTGTGAGTCACTGTCATTATTATCCTAAGGTCTCTCCAGTTTGTGATACCAATATATATTGAGTCACCACCATCTTCTTGATACCATTTCTATTTGAGGACTTTGGCATGAATGGATCAACATATATTTCTATTTGAGGATAATTTCAAATTTTCATTATGATATAGTCAAATCTGATCTAAGGATTGTGGATCTCCTCTAACTGATGCTGCTATATACACGAGAAGGGGATATCTCTCTATATACATGACAATCGATTTTTATGAAATATACATCGATTAATGACTTAAGAAAAAGGGTACTATTGAATATGTTAATCATCACAAGATTACCAATTCATGTTCTATTAAGATCAACAACACATAATAACAAAATAAATTACAGATATTGACTGAGAAGCTAACAGAGATCAACTGGAACATTCTTTCAGATTCATATGATCTTCTATTTTGCTACAAATTTTCAAGAATGATGCTCAAATTTCTCACCAACACTGATCTAAGGACTTCAAACATTCTGATAATATAAAAATGAGCATTACTACATTCTTTATTTCTCTTTATGTATATTATTTTCTTTTGATCAGTGTGTTGTTACTCTGTTATCAAACACTCAGTGTATCCTACACCTAACTGGAGAATACTTATTATTCTCTCATTCCTTTACATCTATTTTCCCATGGAATTTGGGGAAGAGGTCCTTGTTCAAACTACAAGATCTTTACTCCCCATGTATAACTATAAAATAGGATCTTTAGGGTGGAAATCTTGTAGTTGTTGTTTGCTTACTTGATCTGGGTTTCATATTTTTTTGATTATTATTATCATCTTATTATCAACAAGTGATTTCCATGTGTATTGGATTAAGTCCCATATTGAGACCACGCCTATTTTTTATTCTACTGTGTTATTGTGTTTTCTTTTATTATCTTATACTATATTTTTTTTAATTAATAAAAAACTATTACTTTGATAATTAATTTTAACTATTGTTTATATTTTTTTCTAAGAAAATTTATTTCAAAAGCTAAGGTAATCCTGAACATTATTTTAGATGAGACATAATCACTATTTGAGAAATCTCTAAAAAGGATAGATCTTATATCGATATTCTATTTTGATCAATTGGTCATCTTGTTTCATTAAGAGAATTTTATTTTAACTTATCCATTAAAATAATTTTTTTTGGGAACTCAATTAACCCCTCTCTTGAGTCACTCACTCTGACCAGCATTTATTTTCAAAGGATTTTTTTAAAATTCACTTTTAAACTCTGATTTTAGTTGTATTCTAAAGATAACAAATTTCTATAAATTCAAAAGTTTAGTTCTTTATGGATAATAGAAACCAAGGATATTCTACTATTAGACCTCCCTAATTTAATGGTACAAATTATTCAAAATTGAAAATCAAAAAGAAATTGAATTTAGAAAGTATGGGTTTTAACTTTTGGAATATAATAGAAGATCAATATGAAATACCAAAAACTACTATAATTACTTGGAGTTTTGCTACAAAAACTACTTACAATAATAATTGTAAAGATATGAATTCTTTGTTTTATTCCTTGGGTGATGATGAATTTAATTGAATATCTACTTGAAAATATACTTTTGAAATTTGAGATACGTTATCTATTTCACCTGAAGGGACATAAAATGTCTAAGAAATGAGACAAATCAACTGTATAATCAAGTATAATACTTTTAAAATGAAATTTTATAAACCTATTTTCGATCTGTATCTCAGGTTCATTGAAATAGTGAATACCATGAAATTACATGGGAATGAAGTGACTGAAAAAGATCAAGTTATGAGATTTTTCAGATTCTTACCAGGAAAATGGATGAGAACATATGTGTTAAATAGAGAATCTTTTGATGCTAGTAAACTACCTTTTAAGTAATTGATAGGAAAACCTATGATGTATGAAGAAGAGATTAAATTCAACAAGGATATCAATGAAGTTGAACTGAAAAGAAAAGCAATATCCTTGAAGACTACTACCTCTAAACAAATAGAAAAGGTATAAGCTAAAGATATCAGTGAAGAATAATCTGCTGATGATAGTTATGAAGTGATGGCCCATATAGCCATAAGATTCAATAAATTTTGTAGGAATAATAAGATCTTCAAGAAATCTAATTTTAGAGTAAATTATGAAAATAAAGGAAATAAGAAAAAGGATTGGAAAAAAGATAACACTCAAATTTAAATCACTAACTATGAATTAATGAAGAAATAACACATAAAAGATGACAATCCAAAATTAAAATATAAAAATAAGTCTGAGTATATGTATAGAATATTCAAGAGATCCATTAAATCAACATGGAGTTCATTAGAAGATAGCTCGAATGATCCAGACACCAATCAAGAAGATATTCATGACATAGAAAATATGTACTTTATGGAAATTACATCAGAGGTTCAAAATATTATTCATACTTCTCCAACTAATATATCAAACATTTATAAAAATGAATAAAATGATGATATTGTGGAAAGAATGACCAATGAATATATTTATGATTACTGTAACATGCTATAAGACACCTTTCATGAGTTGAAAGTTAAATATAAGTCACTTCACAAAAAACATGATTTGACAGTAAATTTTAAAACCAATATTAATATTGAAAAATATAAAAATTATCAATTTTTAAATGGTAACAAAAAACAAAAATTTTAAAATGAAAACTTAAAGAAATATATAGAAATATTTTCCAACGGTAAGAAAACATTAACTCAATTATTGGGAATGAAATTTTCTCCCAAATATATAACTAGAATAGGTGTAAAGACCCTGAAATTTCAAGGAAAATTTTGTCTTAAATACTTTGTAATTTTACAAGTCTGTGGTTTCTGACGGAACCTGATTTTGAGGCCCGGTGTGCCCGGAATCAATTTCTGAAGTTTTGTTCCGGTACTTTTCGTAAACATACGTGCGAGTTTTTCTATCTTTTGAACCGGTGCTTGGAATTGAAATCTGAGGGCTTCGATGAACTCGAAGCACCGATAATTACTTAAGGGGACCTTTACTGCAGTTTTGTTTCATGCGGGTTGAGAGTTTATTTTTGGAGAAATTGGAAATAGTTAAATAAAATTGTAGAACACAAATTTTATTTATCAATGGAAGTTATATCCTACAAAGGAGAAGTTATTGGTGGGGCCCACACCCCATAACCTCCCATGAGAGGATACTTGTGAGGTGGGGCCCACATGTTCCTTAACCTTTCATCTCCTCTTTAACTCCCTTAAACTCCTTATTAATTCCCCCTTAATTAATTCTTTGACAACTCCCCCTAATTTATTGGGATCTCTCCACCTTCCCCTCTCCCTTAAATTGTATGAAAACACTTTTAATTAATGAATTGAACTACATTTAATTAATTAGATTGGTTTGAATTTTGAATTACATGTGTTAATAAAATAATAGCCTTGGCTATTATTTTATTTTGGGCACTTGTTGTGTGGATAGATTTTGTGGGAGAGTTCTTGAGAAAAGTGTTCCTCTCTTCAATGAATAATGCCTCCCATGAAGAACGACTTTCTTCCTCGACGAGAATGCTCTACGATTCTAAGAATGCAAAGTCACCAATGCAACTTCTTCTTCCTCTGCGTCAAGGGAGGAGACACCGCCATGGGGAACGTCGCCAACGACGATGACCCTTACTCCTACGTCAAAGGAATTGACACCGTTCTTCCGCAATGCCTCACCACCGCGACGTTCATCTTCCGCGGTTCGATGAAGTGCGACGTCTTTTCAAGGTAGGGGAATTTTTGTATAATTTTCATTTATGTGATTTATACCCTTGAGTATGGGCATTTAATTGTTGGGTGTTTATTTGAACCACTAACGCGATGGGTACGGACTAACGAACAAGTCTGGACCCATAGTCGTATCTTTCTTGATGTGAGGAATGTTTGGTGACGACGAAACGGGACTGAAACAGCAATTTGGAGCTTTTGTAGTGGATTTTGGGTCCCGAGATGATCATAAGTGAAGACAGTGGGAGAAACAAACCACCGGAGTGCGTCCGATGGTCTGAGGAAGGTGGTAGTGGCGTGTCACGCCAGCACGGTGGCGCGCCGCCAGAGCAGACCGTCGCGACTGAGCCGCAGTGGCGGGGTTGAAACCGGAATGACTTAGCCATTCCAGAATTTAAGAGGCGCGGTATAATGCCGCGCCAACTGGCCGAGCCAGTGCCCCCCCCCCCCGGCCGGGCCGTGCGGGGACCCGCAGGCCCAGCTGGGCCGGGCAGCGCCAGCCAGGCCTGGCCGTGCCCACCCGGGCAGGTCCGCGCCCTACCGGTCCGGACTCGGACCCAGGTCGGGCCGACACAGGGTGGGTTGGGCCGGGTCGGACCAGACCCATATCCCTCCTTTTCGGATTGTTTTTGGTTAATTGCCCATAACATGATCTACAGACCTCCGATCAATGCACCGTAAGTTGCGTAGGAATCCTTGGATCGAGACGGTCGTTTCAGTATATTACAGATAAGGTTTCGGTAAAGTTTGTGTACAACCGGGTTGGTTAAAACCTGAAACTAACCAGGCCCTCAGAGCGGAAAAGCTTATAACATAGGGACTGGACATCCGATTGACGTTCCATCAACTAAGTTTAATTACTTATGATGAGAAGTTTCTTTTGGAATACTCCACTTGAGGTTTGGATAAAGTTGAAGTACGATCGGGTTGGTTTAGCTTAAAAAACCAACTGGGCCCCTGGAACGGAAAAGCCAATAACTCTCAGACCAGACGTCTGTTTGACGAACCGTCAGTGGCGATGGTAATATCTTTGAGAAACGGTCCCTTTGAGTATACCCCATGGGAGTTAGGGGTACAGTTGAGATACATTCGGGTTGGTTCGTACATGAAACCAACTGGGCCCCCGACACAAAAAGGCTAATAACTCATAACCGGGTGTCCGATTGACGCGCCATCTGTTGCGTTGAGACCCCTATGACGTGGCGGTACTTTGTGATACTTCTAACTGAGACTTAGTGACACTTAGAGTATAGAACAGTAGATCATGGAGTGGATCCTCCCGGAGATGAGCATGCAGAGTGCGGAGACCTAATAGCTGTAGATCTGACGACTGCTTGACCGATTCGACTCGGAGTGATTCGAGTAGCTCAGTGGAAGGAGCACCCATTTTGGCAGTAGAACCACGGTAGACGGAGTGCCTAGTTTGGAAGCAGACCTGTGGTACTCGACATGAGGAGTACCTCTGACGGCTATTATGGGGAGCACACAGTTTTGCGGCAGACCCACAGCGGAGGAGCACCCGATTTGCCAGCAGACCTGCGGTACTCGACAGGTGGATTACCTCAGCAGTCTAAGGTTAGTGGGTAGCGCCTCGGAGTCGCGACATGGCCACTGTACTCGACAGAGGAGGAGTTCTCCAGCAGTTGTGGTTTCGATAATGAAAATCCTTATTTGATCTGAGTCAATGACCTTTTTGTTTTCCTCATGATTGAGATGAGTTACTTGATAACTTAGGTATATGTATGGGTATATACCTAAGTAAAGGTTATCTATTGGGATATTTCTTTTTGGTTTGTCATTTTTGGATTTAGTGAGACCTTGAGGATCTCAGGGTCCCTACTGAGTATCGTTATACTCACCCCTGCACGGGCTATGCCCGCACCTCGTTGTGTTGGATGCAGACGATGGACAACGTTGACCGGGGAAGAATGTACGAGGACTGGATGATACCCAGAGGTGGAAACTCAGCATGAAGACACACAGAGCGGACCGATAGACGCGGAGTGTTGAGGAGGACATCTGTACCTACCATTCAGGTAGGAACCCGGAAGATGATCCCGGAGCTGCTTCACCATTCAGCTGTTGTGTTTTCAGTTGTACTTTCTTTCAATTGTGGTCGTACCTTTCTATTGGGCTTGTATTTCTGGCCCCTTTGTACTTTCAACACGCTTGTTATACTTCTTTACTTAGTGTTTGCATCCTATTTTACTCTGGTTTTGTGTGTTTACGTTTTATAAAGGCAATGCCTTCCCAGTTTTTAGGAAGTTACCCCTTTGGTGTTAGTCGGCAGCCCCTGGCCTATGGAAGGTGGGTTTTGGGTAGTCACGATACGGGCCCCAGGGGATGCCTCATGACAAATTGGTATCAGAGGAGTCGGTTCTACTGTAGAACTCAGGACACTGATCTTTCATTTATGTGAAGCAATAGTGTTAAGGTTACTAAGTGTGGTTTTCAGTTCAGGGAGTCCAGCGTTGGTGCGGGAAGCTGACGTATCCATACACTAGGACCCTAACTTCTGATTTCTGACTCAGTGCATGAAAAAACTGATTGCTTGTGTGTTTTGAAAAAGTTTTCTTTAAGTCAATTGAAACCAGGTTAGCTCACAAGGTATAGTCTTTTGACAGTGTCGCATCGCTTTCTTTCAGGATGGATCCACGTGGATGACCAGCTAGAGCCCCGAGAGTTGTATTTACTAACAACCCACTGAGCTATGAGGCCTCCGTACAGGGCCCTCTTATAGTTGAGGCACTAGTGGAGGCACCAGCAGTACTACCACCCGTTAGGACCCCGATGCCACTAGCCCCAGCAGCAGGCGATGCACGCCGCTTGAGCACGCTACACGAGTTCCAGTGCCAGAGGCCACCTAGGTTCTAGGGAGAGACAGACCCATAGGTGAAAGGGGATTGGATGGAGGCTATAGTGAGAGTCTTCAGGCTAGTAGGGACGCCAGCAGACTTTATGGTGATCCTTGGTGCCAGCCTCCTTCAGGCAGTAGTAGGAGGATGGTGGAACCTCATGCTCTAGATGCCCGACAAGACGACACTTCTATGGACAGAATTCGAGAGCCCGTTCTGGGCAGAGTTTGTACCAGCCACCCTTCAAACGGTGCGTATATAGGAGCTACTTCATCTGCAGCAGGGCAGCATGAGTGTAGCTCAGTACTCAGCGAGGTTCACTGACCTCTCGCGCTACTCCACTGATATGGTACGTGACCCGTTCTTCAGGGCCCAAACCTTTGAGCAGGGAATCGGGCGAGAGAATAGAGCTTCAGTTATATCCCACAGCATCCCAATGCAAATGGGGGTGTTGGAGAGAGCCCTCATAGTGAAGAGTTTTCTTGTTGAGAAGTCTCTAGCAGTGGAACCCACCACTAGCCGACATGCAGTGGAGTCTTCTACATCAAGAAGTAGACAGAAGACGCAGAGGGCCCAGAGGACCAGACCCACAGGAGGTTGACCACATGACTCAGGATCAGTTGTGCGGGGCACCCAGAGTGGATACAGAGCCAGGCATACTAGGAACATGTAGTGTTTCTCTGGCGACGGGCTTGGTCACATGGAACGTGACTGTCCGACCCGCCATACAGACGATCAAAAAATATATGAGGGTACTCCCAGGCAGTGGAAGAGGTTCGATCGAGGCGGACCGCAAGGATAAGTAGACTGAGGTAGAGGAGATGGTTGTGCAGTTGGTGGTGGATGACGCTTCGAGGTGTTTCCACCACCACCACCACCAGGAGGTCTACCCCGACCGTAGGGAACATGTGTACATGGGAGAGCATAACTTCAGGTAACTGAAGCATATGACTATGGAGCTCCGGAAGTAGGTGGACAGGAGCAGGGATAGTTCTAGGCATAGATTCATTTTTTCATGATTCGTCAAGCTTCCATAATATTTTTTTGTGTTGTTGTTTTGTGTCTTTCTACTTCGAGCTGCAATAATAAAATACACTTGTCCTTGTGACATTTTCTTCCCTTCCTTTATGTGTGGTTAATACTAAGAGGTTCTAGTTAAAACTATTGACTTAAACCTCACTTTCAAGTTTTCTACTAGAGGAGACCCAGTAACCACACACTGATTCCGACAGTGTGACTCAACCCTTGGAGGCGAGAGTAACGTTTAGATCTCTTAGTAGTAGCGTCGAGGCCTTACGACGTTGTCCATGGCATGAATTAGCACCGTTCATGCCATGATTGACTATATTAGGCAAAGTACGTGGTTCATCCAGGGGATGAGACCAGATATCCCGTCTCGGAAAAGGAGAAATATTGGAAGCTCTTGTAGAATGTAGGCGAAGAAGGGTGAAGTCGAGTTCTTTCAATTGGCTAGTCTCACCCATAGTTCATTGAGCGAACACTTTACAGTTTACTCCAATATCAATTGTATTAGGTGTGTCTTATTTCATAAGAATATAAACCTGAGATTGTGGCGATGGATTGAGTTCCTCTGGGATTATGACTTCAAGATAGTCTATACTCCTGGGAATGGGAACGTTGTTGCAGATGCGCTCAGCAGGAGGACTGGTATTCAGCTGCTAAAAGAGGCGACAGAGCAGATGGATGCCTTAAATATATTAATTGTGGATAGAGACGGTGCAGCCTATGAACAGTCACTCCTCCACCTCTTCAGCAGAGTAGGTGAGGTGGCTTACCACCTGGCCCTTCCACATCAGTTGCACCAGGTCCACGACGTCTTACACGTATCTCAACTTAGGAGATAAGTTCATGACCCATCCTACATCATCGAACATGGGGAGATAGACATCGAAGACGGGGCGACATTCATGAAGGATCCAGTGGAGATTGAGGATTGACAGGAGCGGGTCCTACGTGGATGATCGATTCCTCTAGTGCGCATTTTCTGGCAGCAAAGGAACCTCCAATAGAGCACATGGGAGCGGGAGGCTCAGATGCGTGCTCAGTACCCCCTTTTGTTTACCTAGTGTGTGTTGTAGATTTATGGGGACATAAAACCCGGAGGTGGGAGTAAATTAAAGACTCAGAAATTTCATGAAATCTGTGGTTTCTGACGGCACCTGATTACGAGGCCCGGCGTGCCCGGAATCAATTTCTGAAGTTTTGTTTGGGTACGTTCATTAAACGTACGGGCGGGTTTTTCTATCTTTTGAACCGGTGCTTGGAATTGAAATCTGAGGGCACCGATGAACTAGCGGAACTGGTAATTTCTTAAGGGCACCTTTGCTGCAGTTGCGTTTTATGCGGGTTGAGAGTTTATTTTTAGGGAAATTGAAAATAGTTAAATAAAATTGTGGAACACAAATTTTATTTATCTATGGAAGTTATATCCTACAAATGATAAGTTATTGGTGGGGCCCACACCCCCATAACGTCCCATGAGAGGATATTTGTGAGGTGGGGCCCACACTTTCCCTAACCTTTCATCTTCTATTTAACTCCCTTAAACTCCCTATTAATTCCCCCTTAATTAATTCTTTGACAACTCCCCCAAATTTATTGTGATCTCTCCACCTTCCCCTCTCCCTTAAATTTTATGACAACACTTTTAATTAATGAATTGAACTACAATTAATTAATTAAAGTGGTTTGGATTTTTAATTACATGTGTTGATAAAATAATAGCCTTAGCTATTATTTTATTTTGGTCACTTGTTGTGTGGAGAGATTTTTTGGGAGAGTTCTTGAGAAAAGTGTTCCTCTCTTCAACGAAGAATGCCTCCATCAAAGAACGCTCTACGATTCGAAGAACAAAAAGTCTCCAACGACACTTCTTCCTCCTCCACATTAAGGGAGGAGACACTGCCATGGGGAATGTCTCCAATGACGATGGCCCTTCATCCGACATCAACGAAATCGACACTGTTCTTCCGCGATGCCTGACCACCGCGACGTTCGTCTTCCGCGGTTCGACGACGTGCGGCGTCTTTTTGAGGTAGGGGAATTTTTTTATAATTTTCATTTATGTGATTGATACCCTCGAGAATGGGCATTTAATTGTTGGGTTTTTATTTGAACCAATAACGCAGTGGGTACGGACTAACGAACAAGTCTAGACACATCGCCGTATCGTTCTTGATGCAGGAAATGTTTAGCGAGGACGAAATGGGAATTCAACAGAAATTTGGAGCTTTTGAAGTGGATTTAGGGTCCCGAGATGATTATAGGAATAGAAGGTGGGTGAAACGGACCACTGGAGTGCGTCTGGTGGTCCGTAGAAGGTGGCAACGGTGAGCCACACTGGCACGATGGCAACGGCGTCCGGCGGCGGCGGCACGCCGCCGGAGCAGACCGCCGCGGATGAACCGCGGCGGCGGGTTGAAACTGGAATGGCTCAGCCATTCTGGAATTTAAGAGGCTCAGCTTAATGCCGTGCCAGCTGGTTGAGCCAACGCCCCCCCCCCCCCCAGCTGGGCTGGGCCGCGCCCAGCCGGGTCGGACCGGGCCCAGATCCCCCCTTTTCGGACAGTTTTCGGTTAATTGCCCATAACATGAGATATGAAACATTTATCAATGTACTGTCAGTTGGATAGGAATACTTGGATCGAGATGGTCGTTTTGGTATATTACACTCAAGGTTTAGGAGAATTTTGGGTACAACTGGGTTGGTTCGAACCGGAAACTAACCGGGCCCTCGGAGCGGAAACACTTATAACTTAAGGACCTGAGGTCCGATTGATGTGCCGTCAACTACGTTGGATTCCTTATGATGAGACGGTTCTTTTGGAATACTCCACTTGAGCTTTGGACATATTTGGAGTACGGTCGGGTTGGTTTATCTTAAAAAACCAACCGGTCCCCTGGAACGGAAAATCCAATAACTCTCAGACCGGACATCCGTTTGATGAACCGTCAGCAGCACTGGTAATATATTTGACAAACAGTCCCTTTGAGTATAACCCATGGGAGTTCGAGGTATAGTTGAGATATGGTCGGGTTGGTTCGTACACGAAACCAACCGGGCCCCCAGGACAAAAAGGCTAATAACTCACAGACCGTGCGTCCGATTGACGCGTCGTCTGTTTCGTTGGGACCCCTATGACGAGGCGGTATATTGTGATACTTTTACCTGAGACTTGATGACAATTGGAGTATCGACCAGTAGCTCATGGAGCAGATCCTCTCGGAGACGGGCATGCAGAGTGTGCAGACCTAGTAGCTATAGACCTGACGACTGCTTAACCAATTCGACTCGGATTGATTCGACGAGCCCAGTGGACGAAGCACCCAGTTTAGTGGCAGACCCATGGCGGACGGAACACCTAGTTTGGCAGCAGACCCGTGGTACTCGACAGAGGAGGAGTTCTCCAGCAGTTGTGGTTTTGATAATGAAAATCCTGGTTTCAGCTGAGTCAATGACCTTTGTGTTTTCCTAATGATTGAGATGAGTTACTGGATAACTTAGGTATATGTTGGGGAATATACCTAAGTAAGGGTAATCTGTTGAGATATTTCTTTTTGGTTTATCCTTGTGGGAATTAGTGAGACTTTGAGGGTCTCGTGGTCCCTAATGAGTACCATTATACTCACCCCTGCACGGTCTATGCCCGCACCTCGTTGTGTTGGATGAAGATGACGAACAACACTGACCGAGGCATAATGTACGAGGACTGGATGGTACCCAGAGGTGGACACTCGACGTGACGACACACGGAGTGGAATGATAGAAGTGGAGTGCTGAGGAGGACATTTGTGCCTACCTTTCAAGTAGGAACCCAGAGGACGATCGAAGAGCTGCTTCACCATTCATCTGTTGTCTTCTCAGTTGTACTTTCTTTCAGTTGTGGTTGTACCTTTCTATTGGGCTTGTATTTCCAGCCCATTTTTTACTTTCATCACGCTTGTTATACTAAATGACATAGTGTTTTCTTCCTCTTGTAATCTAGTTGTGTGTGATTACGTTTTATAAAGGTAATTCCTTCCTAGTTTTTAGGTAGTTACGCCATTGGTGCTAGTCAGCAGCCCCTGGCCTATGGAAGGCGGGCTTGGGGTAGTCACGATACGGGCCCCAGGGGATGGGTCGTGACAATAGGTTACCAACCATGATTGAGAAAAATTTAAAAAAACAATATTTATTTCTAGTAACACTTTTTAAAATTCATATACTTCCAATACCTACTCAACTAGATCTAATAATGTATTTATTTCAAGAAGATTACAAACTGCTTATAATAAACCCATTAGGAAATTAGGGGTTCCAAAATATCTTATTACTAACATAACTCTTCCCAAGAGGATTTGGGTATTTAAATCATTTTTGGCATAAAATTTGTTTTATAGGAAACTTGTCTGAAAACCTCTATTAAAAGACTATGGTATCAAGACAGTGGATGTTATAGACATATGTTTGGTGAGTATTCAAAATTCAAGAATCTATTCAAAGTTTCAGGTGGTTATTTCAATTTCTGGTGAAAATTTTAAAGTGAAGATCATCATCCTTGGACAAATTGGTAATTCTAATGGAGTATTAATTTCTAAAGTCTTATATGTTGATGTTTTAAAATATAATCTGCTTAAAATTTATCAATTATGTGATGATGAATTTTATGTAAAGTTTCCAAATAAGTCCTATCATGTTTTTGATGATAAAAATGTTTTACTTTTTACTAATTTATGAAATGATAATATTTATTCTATTTATTTAAAATTTTTATATCTACAAAATTATCTTGGTAAAGTGCTTTAAAAAAGAATCATGGATTTGACATATGAGACTAGAACATTACAATATTCACTCAATTAGAATGCTAGATTATAAATTATTAGTTATATATCTACCAAAGCTTGAATTATCAAATGATATAGTTTGTGATACCTACCAAAAAGGGAAAATTTATAAGATATCTTTTAAATCAAAGAAATAATTTTCAACCTATCAGCCTCTAGAGTTAGTTTATATGGACATCTTTAGACCTTTTAGAGCTTCTAGTTTAAATGGAAAACATTATTTATTTTCACTTTTAGATGACATCTCTTGATACACTGGGGAACTCAATCTAGCTCGCAAAAGTGAAGCTTGTTCTTACTTTATTAAGTATGCCAATTTTGTATAAAATATTAGTGGACTTAGAATTAAGAACATAAGAAATGTTCATGTTTGAGAATTTGAAAATCAAACCACTGAATCATTTTATTCTAACAAATGGTTACAATGAAGAAATTTATACTCCTAGGAGACCACAAAAAAGTGGTGTGGTAAAAATAAGAAATAGAAAATTTTAAGAGATAGCCAAGACTATGAAAAATGAGTATGACCCACCTATCTACTTTTGGGCAGAGGCTATCAATACAACATGTTATTCTATAAATAGAGTTTTAATTCTGCCTCTATTAAAAACAAAACCTTATGAGTTATGAAAAAATAGTTTTACAAAGGCTACATACTTTATATTTGTTAGTTACAATGTTTTCATTCTAAATACAAAGGATAATATGGAAAATTTTCTTCCAATAGTGATGAAGGAATTTTCCTTGTATATTCAACTTTCAACAAAGATTATAAATTTTTTGATAGGAGAACCAAAAAAATGGAATAATTTTTTCACATTAAATATTATGAAACCAATCCCAATAAACCTGAGAATATCATATAAAACATTAAGAGTGATCTTTCAACTTTGAATATCAATTATAAACCATATAAATGTTTTATGTAACTAGTAGAATGTTAACCCCGTGAACTTCCAGAACCTAAACCTGAAGAAGATCATGAAACAACCAACCCCCTTTTAAAATACCCATTAGGAATCATAAAACCACCCCTTATATGTAGTTATAAGAAACCTATATATAGGTACAGAACCATGAGATTCCCTTAAAAATCAAAGTAAAAAACCAAGCCTTCATGTCATAGCTTGATCCTAATAACATTAATGATGCCATGAATGATGAATTCTGGGTAGTAGTTATGAAAGAAGAACTTAATAATTTTTGGATAAACAATGTTTGGGAACTCATTGATAGACCTAAAGAATCCTTTACCATTCGTACTAAGTGGGTGTTTGGAAATAAGGTTGATGAGCAAGACACTATAATATGAAAAAAAAATATAGACTAGTTTCATACGGTTATAATCAAGAAGACGCTATTGATTATTAAGAAACTTTTTCACCTATAACATGACTTGAAGCCATTGGGATACTAATTTCTTACATAGCACATTTGGATTTCAAACTATATCCAATGGATATTAAAAGTGAATTGTTAAATGGTTTTATAATTGAGGTTGTTTTTATTGAACAACCCCCTAGATTTCAAAATCTACATTTTCCAAATCATGTTTTAAACTAATAAAATATTTATATGGTTTAATCCAAGTTCCAAGAGCTTTGTATGATAAGATTATCAATTTTATTATATGAAAATGTTTTTCAAAAGGTATATCTGATCCAATTATTTTTATAAAAATAATTCTAATTTCTTTTAATAGTAAAAAAAATCACATCAGGAAAATCACATCTTCTAGGAAAATCTATAGTATCATGGTGTAGTAATAAAAAAAATTCTGTTGTGCTATCAACTACTGAAGATGAATACATAGCTGCAGGCAGTTTCTATGCACAAATCTTGTGGATGAGATATACATTACATGAATTTGGATACAAATTTATACATATACCAATTAATTGTGATAAGATAGGTGCTATAAAAATTTATAAAAAATCTAGTATCTCAAGCTAGAAAAACCACATTTATGTAAGACAACACTTTTTGAGAGTTCATTACAAAAAAGGTGACATAACTATAGAACTTAATAGAACTGAACATCAGCTTGCTGATATCATCAAAAATCATTTGAATTATGAATGATTAAACAACATCAAACATGAATTAGGAATGAAATGTTTCGGATTACTGAGTCACTATTGATGAGTCACTATTGATGAGTCATCATTAATGATTCACCACTGTTGATTCACCATTGATTAGTTACCATTGATGAGTTTCCATTAATAAAGTCATTATTGAATGGGTCCCCATTCCTTTTTGTTACTTTTGTTTTATTAAATTTTCAATTCTTTTTTACAATTAAATTTTTATTATTTTAATTTTATTATTATTTATTTATTGGAATCCCAAAATAGTAAATCTATTGGTATAAATCAAATTGATTATATACCCCTAAAACCCTTGAACTCCCAAACCATTGAATTAATCTAGGCCCGATCATCTTTCTCCCTTATGCATTAAACAAATCCAAATGGACCGTGTGAAGTGAGTAGTAGAATCAAATCCAAAAGAGATAAGGCAATCCAAGAAACTAAAAGTATCTGGAAGTAGTTTGGATATTGTTTCACAAAATCTACATCTGAAAAAATAAGTTTCTGAAGTAGAAAATGAAATCGAGGTGAAATGGTTTCCATCCTGAAATATGATAGTATTGAATGTTATACAAAAATATAAATGGAATAACTGGTTCACATAAAATCACCATGTTTGTCATTTGAGGTTATTCTATGATTTTTATCAGAATGATGAGTTTATTTTCAGAAAGAAAGTGGATGTGATAAAAAGTTGCATTGATGGAGAAGATATTTCATTATCTTAAAAGGAATGGGAAAAGTGATTAAAAGTACCTCATATAGGGGTGTATATATATTTTCAAGGTAGTATTCCAAGTGACATTGAAATATTCAAATATGAAGAGGCTATCCTACAGTTGACTGTAGATGCTACCTTGAGGAGACCTACATATGAAAAAGTTGGTGATGAATATAAGATCTTATTCAAGTTTGTATAGGATGTTTTTTGTCCAAGAAAAGTATATTTCAATGCCATCATATATCTGGATGTTTACTTCCTATTTTTGTTGAATCATGTGAAAAGGATCAATCTAGGCAGATTTTTGATGATTTATATGTATTAGTTGTTCAAGAAGAGATCAAGATCAAACTACTTAATATATCTTAAGAAGATATATACCATCTTAGATGCTAAGGTCTTTGTCAAATATGGAGAAGAAATATGAATATAAGTTTGGTGGTTTTTCTTGTGAAAGAAAATGTGTAAAAGGGTTAAAGTGAGATGGAATCCATAGAATAAAAGTAGGGTAAGAGACAATGAAAAATTGTATGATGAATTCAAACCTATTGATCATCAAAAAATACCAAAGGACATAGTAGATACTAGTCTCAAACCCGATGAGTTATTTTATTACTTTGATGATGTTGATAGTGAAAAATTTGAGAAAGAAATGGAAGAAGAGGATAATTATTTTTCAATGTAAGTGGGAAGGGATCCAGAGATTCCTAAATCTCCATCTAATGTTTCTGTAGGATCTGTCATTCCACTAGGTTCTCTTCCTACCCAAGAATATATTTTAGATAGAAATGATGGTGAGGAAACTCAATTATTAGGAGAATTATAGTTTAAAACATCTTCCTAAAAACATCAAGTGACCAAAATGATAATGGAAATGGTAGTGATGAAAATGCTTCTAAGGAAGATTATGGTGATCATGATCATAAAAAATTAGATTATATTGTGGATAATGATGATGGAGATAATGATAATGGATTTGATCATGGGGATGATCAAAATAAAAAAGGTGATGATAAAGGTGGTGATAATCATGTATATGATCATGGAAATTCTCATAATGATGTTATTAATAAGAATGGAGATGATTCTACTGATCTTGATCATATGATGGTTCAAATATATACTTCATATGTAGTGGTATCAAGATTTAACATAAATAAGAGTCAATATAAAGACATTGAAATGGGTGATTGACAACCTGATACTGACGAAGATGTGGAATCATCTCATGAGGTGGATAAGGCTCCCAATCCTATTGATTAGTCAGAAAAAAAGAATCAATTAGAACCGGAAGATAATTTAAAGATATCTCATATAGAACGTACCCCTTTTGTACCACAAGTTGGAAAATCCTATCAAGTAGCCATAGAATCTATAATTATTCCTTATAACAAAACTTATGTTAGTTATTTTGAATAATGGGAAATGTATCCTAGTTTTTTTATACTTGTTTTGGATTATAGTTATTCATTTGATGAGCATGAAAATTTTATCAGAAGAGAAGGATCCTTAGTAGATAAAATTGATCAAGCTGGGGAGTTGCAACCTTTTACTCCCATGGAGATAAATAGATTAGATAAAGCTGAAGTTCCTCATAAGAAAAGATTTCATAATTCCTCTTAATATGTAATACCTACTGATGTTGTGACACAAGATGATTTAGAATATTTTTGAAGGAATATAAATTATGATTTGGAATCTTTGATATGGAATTTAGTTTTAGATTTTAAAAATGTCTTGAACTCTCAACCCACTCCAGTTGCTGGAATCAATGAAGAAATCAACCTCTAAATGGTTTAGTTGTTTATATCCCATTTATAACCAAGATTTAGATTTTATATTCAAGAAATGTAAGAGGTTAATATATGTTTTTAAATAGGGGAATAATGTTTGAATGCTTCAATAGAGGGTATGAAATCCTCTTTTTTAGAACATTATAATTCTATTTCTAAGAAGTTGGAAAGAACGACTATGCAGCCTCTAAATCATTTTCATATCCTCCTACTCCTATGAAAATTGATAATGATTTACTCAGAAATGTTATCAGGGAAGAGATATATAATGCTTTGGGTGATGTGGCCACTCATAAGGAACAAACAAGGCAAATAAATCATCATGGGGAGCATATCTATAAAATGTAAGGGAATATTCCATTGATCTCAGTAGTTATAAGTACATCATCAAGAAATTAATAAAGTATTATTTTTCCCGAATATATAAAAAACATAAGATGTCTGATAACTTCAAATTTCTGGTACAAAATTTAGGGTTTCCACTAGTGACAATAGCTTTCAAAGAACTAGTGAGTCAACTAATTGTTCTCACACTAACTCAGTAGAGATTCATAGAAGATAAAATGGATTTCTCTAGTGAAATTGAACAGGAAGGTAATATAATTATAGATTTTTTGAATATCATGAAACAAATTTTACATGTCTATAATACATCTATTATTTCAAGATAGGATATTCCTATGAAAACAGTTCTTTCAACCACAACCACAAAGCCAGTTAGATATAAACCTATAGTGATTACTCAGTCAAATGCTCTTCTACCTCCACAACTTCATCCTACGAGTTTATCACCAGCTGATGTAATAATACACCTCAAACTGGTTCTTTTTCATGAACCACTTCATCATGCTACAAAAATCCCTTCCATTATAACCTATAATCTTTATTTCACTACTAATACATACTCTCAGGAAACATACAAGGACAAAGGGAATGAGAAATTTTATCATCCACCAACCTTATCCAATAAATCTGAATAGATTCAATCTTTTGATAGAGATCGGGTCCTTGTACTTTTTATCTTTATATTGTGGTACTAAACATACTTTTACCTCATATTAAATGAAATATCTTACTAATATTATAATTAACCTTGTTCATTTTTATTTTGGATAATGTCAAAGTGGGAGATAAAATCATCTTTTATTTTATATAGGAATATTCTGATATTTCTAATTTTTTTATTTAATTTTTTTATGACACACATATATCTTATGAAACTATAAGAGTACCTTCTTTAACTTACATACATTTCTGAATATAGTTTTTTACTTATTTAGTACATGTCTTATAAAATGACATGTTTTAGGATCATCAAAAGGAGGAGAATGTGGATGCCTCCTTGAGTGGAGTTTGTTTGACACTCTATTATTTTAATGATCAAAAACCTTGTTTCTTTTAGTACCACTGATACACATGTTTTATGATAGTATTTTATATAGTAATAATATTTGTATGATAATTAGTCTATGTATTATAGAGATTCACCATTAGCCGGAAGACACTGCCAGGACTTGTTACCATCAAACAAGAGCTACTGTTGAGGCAAGTCACCACCATCCTTATCACCACCAGCCTTGTCACCACAATAATTTTTACCTCTAGATGATCTACCACTAGGAAGATATACCATCAGGATTGATACTTCCAGAATCTGAGTCACCATCACCATCAGTCTAAGGTACCGCTACTTTGAGATACATCCAGATGATGAGTCACCACCATATTCTTGCTACCATTTATATTCAAGGACTTTGGTGTGAATGGATCAATGACTATTTATATTCTAAGATAATTTGACCAAGTCTTTATGAAAAAGTCAAGATGATCCAAGGATTATAGATCTCCTACAACTGATGTTTCTATATATACTAAAAGTACATATCTCTCTACATACATGGTACTCAATACATATGGCTTATACATTGATTACTAACTAATGAAAATGAGTGTGATTGAATCTGTGAATCCTCACAAGCTTACTGATTCATGTTCTATGACACTCAATGAAACATAAGCATATAATCAAATACAAATATTGATTGAGACACTAATAGAGATAAACTAGAACATTCATTCAAATTCCTATGATCCTATATTATACTACATTTTTTAAAGTTAAGCTAAAACTTCTCACAAACATTTATATGAGGACTTCAAACATTTCGAACATAGTAGACTGATCATTACAATATTCTTTATCACTCTTGGTGATTATTATTATCCTTTTGAGAAGTTTTTTGTTACTCTATTATCAAACAAACACTATATCTTATACCTAATTATATAATACATGTTATTCTATCTTTACTTTACATCTATTTTTCCACGGTATTTGTAGAAGAGGTCCTTGTGTGGCCTATGCTATCTTTACATCACATGTATAACTGTGTAAGAGTCTCGTTATCCTAGAAATCTTGTAGATAGGTTTTGTTTATCTAATCCAGGTTATGGATTATTTTGATTATTATTACAATTTTCATTGAAGCAGGTGATTTCCAAGTGGAGCAGATTAAATTTCATCTTTAGACTAAAACTATTATTTATTCTGTAGTGTTTTTGTGTTTTGATAATCATCATGTCCTTGATTATTTTAATATTTATACAAAAATATTAATTTGATAATTAATCTTAACTAGTGCTTATATTTTTTTTGTAATATTAAATTGATTTCAAAATCCAAGGTAATCTGGAACATTATTTTAGCTAAAACATAATCACCCTTTGAGAAATATTTTAAAAGGATGGATCTTATATTGATATACTATTTTGATTAATTCAAATGTTTATTTTATTAATGGGTTTTAGTTTAACTTAATATTTAACATAAATTTTTATTGGGAAATCAATTCACCCCTCTCTTGAGTTACCCACTCTAACCAACTATTTTGAAAATATTTTCAAGAATATTTTTTATGTTTTCAAGGAAAAAGGTTTCCTAAATGAATTAAATCTTCTTTTATATGTTTTCAAGGGAAAATGTTTTCAAAATATCGTTGAACTTCATTTATAATTTTTCTAATCTATTTTATTATAAAATGGTTTTCAATATTCTTGATGTTTAAAAAACGTTTTTTAGAGGAAAAAATATTTTCCTCAAGAATTGTTTTCAATGAAATTGTAAATATTTATTTATAAGAAAATGATTTTTGAAATGGTTTTATAGAAGTTATTTTCAATAAAATACCATTTTCTATATGAAATGATCCATGTGATCCTTCAAACTACTTCTCCATCTTAGATGATGCACCTTGTTATATTTTATGATTTATTAGGGATATGATCCAAGAATAAAATTCATATTCTTTCTTGAATAGTTTATGTTTTGATGGAGTAATTTTTATGACACCAATATCTCTTCCATAGGTTTTATACTTTTGAGACTATCTATTATCCATTGGTAATGATATGATGAGATGTTTATGATATCCATTTCATTGGATGGGTTATGATAGGGTGATTGTTTATAATCTTATGGTATAATTATGAATGATTTTATTATGTGATGGGTGGAAACTATATCTACCTCCAATACATTGGGTACCGATGGATGACTCATGAGTACATATGATATGTGTGAACCTGATTACATGTTCAAAAAGTTATGCGTGAACCTGATTACATGTTCTCAATGTTATGCATGAACCTGATTACATATTCACAATTATATACATGGACCTGGTTTCATGTACATAATTTTATGTATGTGTCTGATTATAGGTTCACAATGTTATGAGTGAACCTTATTATTTATTCGAAATGATATTCATGAACCAAATTACATGTTCAAAATGTTTTGTGTGAACCTGATTACATGTTCACAATGTTATGCATGGACCTATTTTCATGTCTACAAGTTTATACATTAGCCTGATTACATGTTGAAAATGTTATGAGTTAAACTTATTACATGTTGAAAAGAATATGCATGAACCTGAATACATGTAAAAAATGTTATTCATTAACCATATTACATGTTCCCAATGCTATATGTGAACTTGGTTTCATGTCCATAAGTTTATGTGGGTGCCTGATTTCATATAATTAACATAATGAGTTAACTGGTTTATACTTATACATGTTCACAATGTTATAAGTTGATGTGTATTCCACAATTACTTTCCTTATTCCTATGTTATTATTTCATGGATTATGCTCTCAATTACCTTATCATTCATGCATTATTAACTACCAATATTTATGCCATAACTCTTGATTATGGTATTTGATATGTAGGATATGATCTTAAAATGATACAATCATGTTCTCATACCCTTAAGCTCCTGATTATTCGTACATATATCCATGTTTACCTATAATGAGCATATGATATCACCCATTTCTTATGTTTTCTTTCCCCGGATTATGAAAAAATGTTTTTAAGTAGGAGTACAAAAGGGGGATATATTTATGGAGATGTTGAAGATATTTCATCAAATTAAAATAATGTGTTCCATGTGTCCAAAGAAACTAAACAATTACAGTCCATGGGCATGTATTTTTGTAATATGATGAATATTAATCTAAAGTGATGTAATATCCATGTATGTTATGACTGGGAGTCTATAACTACCCTTTGGATGTTTATTATAGAGAATGGTCCTTAAGAAGGATTCCTACATATCCTAGTTATAGAAGTAATTAGAGTCATTATAGTTTTATTGGTCATGGATTACACACTGAAATTTCCATGTATTTGGGGTTATATCATTTTATGACTCTGATTGGGGGTTACACACTATGTTTTGCCTTTGTGAATGATATGCTCATTGCAACACCCTAAGACCACATGAACTATAATAAGTGTAGGAAGTAAGGGATGGGTAATAATAAGTCTCACTACTTGAGAATGTAGGAATTAGGTGTTATGGTTTCCCTTAATATGCTTAATGTAGATATTGGGCATCACAGATGTATCCTATGTATCCTGGTTATGGAAGTAATCAGAGTCATCATAGTTCCCTTGATTAGGGATTACACACTAACATTTCATTTTTGATTGGGTATGACACACTAATGATGAATAAGATTATCAATTCCTAGGATGCCCTTATCATCTGGCCTGGTTGTCTACCTGACCTACTTTACTGCCTTCTTGACATGCCTTATTCTTCTATTTTACATGTTGGAGGATGTATGGGTATATTCTGGACATGTCCAAATACTATCGCAGGATCCAGTTGGCTTGGTTTAGAGACATCACACATCCTATATGGCATGTTTGAGGGTCATCACATAATCATGGATTACTATTCCATGGGACTTCATGAGACCTGGCCGGATGTTCTTGGAATCCATCACATGATCCTGATATACATGCTTAGAGGGCATCACATGATCTATCTGAATTTCCATGGTGTCATCATGAAATATGGATGAAAAACTTGAACGGTTCCCTAAGAGTCAATGAAACATGTATGTAGGGTTATGCATGACCAAAACTGACATTTCCAGAGGGCACCAGAAAAGAAAGATGACATGTCTGTAGGAAATCATGATATCTAACTAAATTTTCTAGGAAAATTCATGAGATATAGTTGACATACTCGGGTTCTATCAAGAGACACAACTTGCATGTATTGGTTCCTCCATGTGTGTAGGGTGACATGTCTATAGGAAACCACAAGGTTTGGATGGAAAGTCCAAAGGGCTTCCAGAGACTAAGGTGGCTTGTACGGGGGTGCTATGTTACTAGATTTGACATGTCCATGGGACTTCACATGATCCAAATAGTATACCAAAGGAGCATCATGGGATATAGACGACATATCTAAGTACTATCACATGACATGTATGGTTCATGCGAAGTGCATGAGGATCAGCGCATATGTTCTTCACATAATTCTCCAAACCTTTTAGTCTCTGTTCCAAACTTTATTGAAAATTCCATATATTTTTTTAGTTTTAGCTCTATTTAAGTTTCAAGTGATTTATAAGATATTCACGATGTTTTATGAGTGGCCTACTATAAGTCCTTCATGTGATGTATGAGTGATCATGTGAAGTATTTATGCATGATGCATGATCGCTCTGTTTATTTTCCCAATATTACATAATAGAAATTTTCCTGATGACAAGATCAATCGCTTCGATAAATCCTCTATAATTCTTTGGTGCAATGGTACGGGGTTCCAAGGAAGAGTCTATATGCATCTCTCATAACCCCAATTATTCATTGCTTTGTGTGGCATGTATGACGCCAATCTGGACAGAAGTTGGTGGAAGGATTTTACATCATGCCTCTTTGTGAGGTCTAGATATAGGTCATTCTAAGGGTATCACATGATTTTTTGTGACCGTGGGATCATCCATTCAATTCATCATTTATTGGATTACATCCAATTAATGTAGTATTTATGAATCATATAAAAATAAAGAGGGACATTCATTTTGTCAGGCTGAAATTTCCATGAGACTTTGTGACGTCAGGATTCCTGTTGAAAGGCTTTCACATTATCTTAGGTTACTTTTATGGGACTGTTCACAAGACAAGGATATCTTTCCAAGGGGCCTTCACAAAATCAGGTCGTCATTATAAAGGGGTTTTTGAGACTATTATATATAAAAACTATTATTTTTGTGTGAGTTTTACAACTGTGTGAGTATCCCTTCATTTCCCTCTATATTTAATAGTTTTTTATAAGGTTTAGGGATCTCACAATGTATTATGAGTGTTGTTGAAGAAAATCAATCTACCTCTTGATTATGTGTCGCATTACCAATAGGTGGTCTTGTGAATATGCATGAATATTTCATAGTAAATTCTATCTATTTTTTCATACAGATCCAAAGGTGGAGAACAAGTCCTCTTGGACATGTCCAAGACCCAGTGTGTGAAAAAGATGTCATGATAGAGAGGCTTTGTGAGATGAGGCAGACATGTTGTTGGATACTTGCGGTGTCTTTAGAATCGCCTAGGGTGAATCACATGATTTTTTATGACCAAAAGATGCTAGAATCTTTCCCTTCATTATTTCTATTGATTATTTTAAAAAGACATGGGGTTTTCATGTTTTCTTGAGTGTTGTTGAGGAAAATAATTCCCCCCATCAGTGATGCGTCATGTGAGTTTTATGACTGAATGAGGCTCCCATATTTTTCATATTTCGCTCATATTTTTGAATTATTTTTGAATGGGTTTTCTAGAGTCCACTGGTTTACAATTCATGTGATCTGGGGGTGCATTTATGGCCACTTCTACATGGTCAACAAGAGTATGGTGCACCTTCACAAGAGTAAAAGGATTTGTCAAAGGGGTTATGTGGGACCTTCCATAGGCTATAAATTGCGCGTGTATCATTTACGTGACCTTATGAAGGTCATGAAATCAAGTGTATCATAGAGAATTATGTGATATGTAATTTCTGGCCACTTTATTCTTCATTTTCATTGGAGGAAAAATAATAAACATATTCAGGTATTTATTCCTTTGTGGATTTTCCGATGCTCACTTGGCGAGAATCCAGAAACCCCCCCCCTAGGATTGATATCCTTTGGGATAAGGGATCAGTTTTTCAAAAATTAAACACCCACCTAAGGCTTTATCACTATCGGTAATCAGTGTCTTGGGTGACACTTTTTTTTTCAGGTGATGTTTGGTATTCCTTGAGATAACCTATAAATAGGGGGAAGAGAGGGACTCATTGTAGAGAACCCAAACCTAACGTACTTGGACATTACATTACTTTTGAGGAATACTTAATACATAAAAAAAACCAACACTCAAGGATCGTAATAGTTTAGTGTTTCTGGAAACTCGGAACAAAATCTTCTAATCATGGTGAAAGATCTTCAACATCTCTCATAAATATCTTCCCCTTTTGTTTTCTTACATAAAAACTTTCTTTATATCCTAGGGAAAAGAAAAAATAAAAAGGGTGAGCTCAAATTCTCATTAAGTGTAAACATAGAGAAAATAAAACAATCCATAAAAATTTGAATGAAAAAACTTGAACATAAAATCTAAACATCAAAATCTTGAGAAAAGACATAAATTTTGGAAGTACGTAAGGCATATATCATAAAGTAACATCAATCATGATCAAATAGAATGGGAATAAAACATGTAATTGTGAAAAACCATTAATCACTTGATATGATTTCCAAAGTAGCCAAGGCATTGCTTCCAAGACCATCTTAGTGGACAAAGTCCCTTTCTGAATCGAGTTCACTCCTCGTTCCAGTCCCGTATCATTGAACCGGATTAACTTACCGTTCCATCCATGTATATCTCATTAGAAATAAATCTTTACCCAATTAATTGGAGGGAGATATAGTTCCCACCCATCTTAGAATGAAACCATTCTTGTGTGTGCCACAAAATCATAAATCATACATCATAGCATAACCCATCTAATAAAAATGGGATTCATAAACATCATGCCATCATAACATAATCCATAAAAGGACTTAATAAAAATAATTCCATCATAACATAATGAAATCAATGTAATAATAGGGATATAAATAGAACTCTTTATTATCTTAGAAGGAAAATAATTTTGATAAAACACTTGAACTCCATTCCTGAGGAAAATATCCTTTATTCTTCAAAAACAATTTTCCTTTCTCAAAATGTCATACAAATTTTAAAGTAAAAGAAGCTAATTGAAAATAAACTTTAAAACATGTAAATTTAGCTTCATGTAAATAATGTTCTATGAAATAATAAAAATCCATTCACACCGTATAAGTTAAAAATAAACATTCTTCTTGTACTTTGACTGGAAAAGTCAAAAAGTACCTCGTACTGAAAACGACAAAAGATTCCTTTCATATCATTTACTAAAAATTCACCAATAGGTAAAATTGGATTTAATAAATTGTATAAGGATAGAAATAATGTTACATATTGACGAAACATGGATTTGGATGATAAATATTCCCCAGTAAATACCGATGTATAAACAATCTCGGATAAAAATTGAGATTGCGATATTTTCCCTTACCTTAGGTCCGATATGCTTCGTACATATCCGAACCTCCTGTATAATGATTTAAATAATTCCATTGACTTATTAAAAAATCACATTCATTGTTATGATATCATATGTGGTTCACTTATGACTTTATATTACTCGTTCTTTGGTAAATTCCACGTTAAAGCAGCATTTTGGGTAAAATCATTTTATTTGTCGTACGTGTTTGGACTTGTTATTATTGATATTATTATTAATTATATCATTATTTAATTACTTCCAGAATGTATATAATGATTTATATATCTTATTTATTCAGTATATATATATATATAATAGATAGATAAATGAAATGAAATACACTGTTCATGGAGACGGTAGGCCGTATGTACGTATGAACGTTGTTTTCTTTTCCTTATTGACTTGAATGGAAGTAAGTAGATGATATATATATATATAAATAAATACAGTAGATTTATCATGTCATATATTTCATTATTATTCATTATATATACTTTTTTATAATAATTCTTGAGTGGTTAACATGGAGAATGAATCTCATCGCGTCGTGGAGAAGGTAATCCGTACGTACGAACGAGCGATGATATCGTTCCCATAATTATTGAATTGGATTGGAGTGGATGATATAATATATACTAATTAGTATGATGTTTTAATAACTATATATAGTTATTAATTACACCATTATACCTATCCAAGTATGGTGGTACTGGAAAAACAGATTACACCACGGCGTGGAGACGATATTCCGTACGTACGCACGCGCAGTGATTTTTCTTTTTATAGGATGGATAGAAGGTGAAATAGGGTTGTTTCATATTTATAATAACATATCAGTTTATTAGTGATACTGATTTTATTAACTTATGATGAAACAAATAAAGAAGAAGAAGTTTAAGAAGAAAGAAACTTGAAAGAATCGGTAGAAGAGATTACCTCTTTTTCGACGCTGCTCCTCTTATCCTCCTCTTAAGGCACTAACGTTGGTCATTAAAGAATAAAATGACCTCTAGTAGGTTTCTATGGAAGTGTAGAATTTAAATGGTCCGGGTTTGGCCGATCTTGAAGGCTCTAAGTGGTGTGAGGAGGAGAGGGAAGGAGGTGCCCTTATATAGGAGAAGAGAGGGGCACTTTTGTAAACCTTAAAAATATTAATTAGTAATAAAATAAAACCCCACTTAAAAACCTCCAAAAATGACTCAATTAGAAGCTGAGATGAGATAGGGTTGTAATCTCATTAACCAATAAAATTTAGACAAGTTTTATGTTTATTTTAAACCTTATCAACTTGATTTATCATTATTTAATCTATTTAATTTTATTTGTGGTAATAAAATTCTAAATTTTAAATTGTTATAAATACATATTTAAATGTTTTCAATTTACCATAATTGGATACTTTTTAGTTTTTAAATATTTTTTTGATTTTTATATAATTTAATAATATGGTATTTTTATAAAATATCAATAGTGTCAATTTCGACAGTATTCATTATTTGAATTTAAATAAAAACCACACCAAAGATATGTTCGAACCAAAATATATAATAGATCTCTAACATGTCATATTCATCAAAAAAATCATGGGGAACATTAATTTGTTCATATATTATTTATTTTAATATTTTTAAAACCATTTATTTGGTATATCTCTTAATAAAATAATTACTACAACATTTTTTTATAATTATTTAATATACTTCATTGTTGTAAAACATTTAAAAATAAAATCCTATGATGAAGATAAATATAATACCTTTCATAATAATATTTGTACTCTAATTTATCATCTTAAAATAACAACATTTAAATTCTTAAATTTATTAAATTATGAAGGTGACATCTTTGACATCATTTAAAATAAAATAATATAAATGTTCTAATAGGGTTTATAAGGCTCCAAATGGTCCAAAAATCAACCCTTAGATGATTAGGGTATAGAGAGACTCGACCAATAATGTTTCTCATGTTTCTGGTCCTTTTTATAGGTATTGTTATTTTAATAAAAACTATATTATTGATTTCTCACTAAATAAATTTCTTCATCATTAATGTATAATCTATTAAAGTAATTAAATATTTTGTAAAAATTACAAATAAATTACCATGATAAAGAAAAACTTTTTATATTTAAAATGAATATTTATTATCTAATTTATATTCTATATAACCTTATATTAAAAAAAATCTAAATATTAAAGTTTGAGTGAGACATTTCACTTTCCTTTAAATAAAATAAATAAAAGGTCTTAATCAAATACTAGTGGGTTAAATTAGATTCCATTTCGACCCAAGTATGATTTAGGGTAAAATATTATCATCCAATTATATTAGGACAAGTTTTAGGGTAATTTTATAATATTATATTTACCCTTAATTACCCGATTTACCTTTAATTATGGTAAATAAAATTTACCGTAGTTACTATTCATAGTGACTAAAAATTAAAAGTAGATTATTAACATAATTTAGACCTAATGATGCCAAATATGGAATCCATTTTTCTAAATTAAAATCATAGAAGTTTCAGAAATTAATTTAAAATTAATCCTGTTGTTAAGAAAATGAGTTTTAAAAGTTAAAACATTCCAAACGATTGAAATGATTTTACCGATGAACTCAATGTAAAATCAATTCTAATGACATAAATTATATTAAATGGTAAAAATATATTCTATTTATACTTTAAAACCATTAAATATTATAATTTAACCATATAAATTATTACAATGAAAAAAGTTGTTTTTAATTAAAATATAGCGTGTTTTTACTATTTGTTAAAATACGAAAGTTATCAGAATAATATGAAAAATTTATCCAAGGTAAATTTTTATATCCTGATTCCAAAGAAATTTTTTTTTTTCAAATTGAACATATAAACATGTAAAAAACTATATTTAAAGTGTATGTGCCATAAAAAGTCGGCAAAACTGCATTTTTTGAAAAATACTTATTTTACTCAAAAAATTTATTTTGTTCTCATACGATGTTCTATACAATGTGTAAGATGAATAATAATGTTATAAAATTAAAAATGTAGTTAATACTATTCATAATGTCTAGTCCATAATAATATTATAACAATATATCGTTGTTTAGTGAAACCTGATATTGCATACTACACACACTATCGAGGAAGGTCGCGATTGCTTGTAACACAAGCCAAGCCAGTGATGTGTGTAGTGAAAGATTCATTTGGTGTTGCATATAACATAACCCAACCATATTTCATTTATAGATTGAATATATATATATACACACACACTCAATGTTGCGTAGAATAACTTCTATCAAATGAACTTAAAATTGTGTGTAAAACGATCCAAGAATAGTGTTTCATATACTGCAAGCTAATACGGTGTTGCGTATAGCGCAAGATAATCTTGGTGTAGCATAAAACATAGGACATCAAATAAATTAAAAAGAATACTTATCATAAAAGCTCTGGGTGTTACATTCTACCCCCCTTAAAATGACTTTCACCCTCGAAATTTGTCGGGGTTATAAATGGTTTTCTACTTGAATGTTTCATTAATAGAAACCCACATCATAAAAATGAATACTAAAACTTAATTTTAAAAAGTGAAGTTTGAAACTTAATGGTTACCCAAATTAACTAATCACTAGGTTTCCACATAGGATAACATAGGTGGATATATGGATATGGAAGAAAAATCTAACCATCATGTTCTGATGGAGAGTGGTAGAGGACATGGCTATGAAAAAGCCAAAAATCACAAAACCATAAATTTGTGATGATTTAAGGTTCCATCTGATTCATCGGATATAAGGACACTATGATTTTTTTTTGTTTTCAAGATCATTTCCCTAAAGTTGAAGAATTGTTGAATTAAAAGAAATACTTACTTGATTTTGGTACAATATTACTATTGTTTGTGCCTTGAACAATTTCCACATCATATCTTAAATAAATGAAGTTGAATTTGTCTTCTGTGAAGTGTTAGCAGATCATGCGATAGAATGATAGGTCATTCCATCTATCTCAAACAAAAGGATAAAAAACATTACTAAATATACATAAGTCCATCTATAGTGAGATTAATTGTATATGGTTCCTAAAATGGACTTATACTTCATATATCATACCGCTTAATATAATAAAACTAGATTCTACTAACCAGGGACTTCTTGTAGGCCATTGGTGGGCAATAAAGGCTTGTCATACTTCAGTTGTGGGTTCGATTCCCACAACCTTGTCCGACGCGACGGGTTGTCGCCCGTTCTGCGGGTTTTCCCATTTCTTAAACTACACTATTATAACATTCCATCAATAATATCAAAAAAAGTTCTAGACTTAAATAATACTAAATTATGTTCAACATAATCCATTCCAATCTTTAGGCTTATCCAAAATAATTCTTTCCAGACTCATAGTATAAAGAAAACGATTACTAAAAAGGTCATATAACAAGCATGTGAAAACCATCATTTATTCTTCATATATAAAAAGATATATCTTGTTGATCGCATTCCAAACATGTGAATACCTTAATCTTGTATTCGCTTGAAAAATAAATACCCATTGAACCTTAGTGAAAACATGAATGATGTCAAAATTTAACTCTTTCCACATACCAAAATCAAAAAATTCTATATACTCAAACCATGATATAACTTTGTCCTTATATAAATCATGAGCTCAGGAATACTACCAAACATATTATTTTCTCCTTATCCCTTCATTATGCGCATATCATCTACTTTCCAAAAATATTTCAAACACTTTTCATGGTTACTGGTACCATATAATTTTTAAAAACCAAAATTAACCAATACATAGATATTCCAATATTTCATGAAAGTACCTCAACAACATTATTCTTGAATACCAATACATAAACACTTCAATACATCCTCTTCAATGATTGTCATGGAATATGTCCTTCCTTGATTTAGAAGTAACCTCTTAGGTCCGGGCATTGAGTTGGGAAATGACTATGATCTCCACAAATAACACATTGAACTCCATGAAATTCTATCACTCTGTGACCCTTTTCCCCACACAGATAACATCTTCCCCTCCATTTGAGGTATTCCTCAAGGTTCTTCTTCCCTTCTTTAGAAATCTCAATCTTCCTTTCTATATTCTCCTAACCATTTGAACATGCATAAAAGTACATCTTCCTCTTATTTGATGACTTAGGAATACAAAAAAAGTTCACCTTGTTAATCATATATCGCGATGACTGATTCGGAATAATCACAACATATTTCTCTCTAGTCATTACCCAATTTCGTTTCTCATGGTCACCAATTTTTCCATCAGATTCAATGTTAACACAATTCCTTCTGGTTCCCTCCATTGACTAAAACCAAAAACCAATGTGTAAGAAATAGTTAAAATAACGAGGAACCACATAATCATAAAAATTCACTTATGGGATGTCTAACTAATAAAAAATTCTTAAATCCATGACACCTTAGGTTCACCATAGGTTATTCATGATCGTCAACATAATTATAGTACTATAACCTATAGTTATACTAAACCTTAGGGACATCCCTAGACATACCTTAGAAATATCTCTTGGGATCTCACTAAAGTTTTTGCATCCTAGTTTCCAAAGGTTAACTAAACATTTCCTCTGATACCAACTATAGAGACCCCAAACTTGATGTACTTGTTCATTACATTACTTTTTCGGAATACTTAATACATATCATAAACCAACACTCAAGGATAGTAATAGTTTAGTGTCTTTGGAAACTCAGAAAACAATATTCTTATCGTGATGAAAGATCTTCAACATCTCCCATAAATATCTTCTCCTTTTGTTTTCTTATATAAAACCTTTCTTTATATCCTGGGGAAAATAAAACATAAAAAGGGTGAGCTCAAATGCTCAATAAGGGTAAACATAGAGAACATAAAACAATCCATAAACATTTGAATGCAAAATCTTGAACATAAAATCTAAACATCAAAATCTTGAGCAAAGACATAAATTTTGGATGTACGTAAGGAATATATCATAAAGGAACAAAAATCATGATAAAATAGAATGGGAATAAAACATGTAATTTTGTAAAACCATTAAGCAGTTGATACGATTTCCATAGTAGCCAAGGCATTGCTGCCAAGACCATCTTAGTGGACAAAGTCCCTTTCTGAATCGAGTTCACTCCCTCTTCCAGTCCTATATCACTGAACCGAATAACCTTACCATTCCGGCCATGTCTATCTCATGAGTTATAAATATTTACCCAATTAATTTTTGGAAGATATATGTCCCACACATATTATAACTAAACCATTCTTATGTGTGCCACAAAATCATAAATCATACATCATAGCACAACCCATGTAATAAAAATGGGATTCATAAACATCATGCCATCATAATATAATCCATAAAAGGACTTAATCAAAATAATTCCATCAAAACATAATGAAATCAATGTAATAATATGTATATAAACATAACCCTATATTATCTTAGATGGAAAATAATTTTGATAAAACACTTTAACTCCATTCCTAACGAAAATATCCTTTCTTCTTCAAAAACAATTTTCCTTTCTCAACATGTCATAAAAATTTTAAACTAAAAGAAGTTAATTGAAAATAAACTTGAAAACATGTAAATGAATCTTCATTTAAATAATTTTCTATGAAATCATAAAAAACCATTCACACTAAATAAGTTAAAAATAAACATTTCTTTCGTACTTTGGCCGGAAAAGTCAAAAAGTACCTCGTACTGAAAACAACAAAAAATTCCTTTCATAACATTTACTAAAAATTCACCAATAGGTAAAATTGAATTTAATAAATTTTAGGAGGATAGAAATAATATTACATATTGACAAAACATGGATGTGGATGATAAATATGCCCCAGTAAATACCGAAGTATAAACAATCTCGGATAAAAATTGAGATTGCGAGATTTTCCCTTACCTTAGGTCTGATATGCTTCGTACGTATCCGAAACTCCTGTATAATGATTTAAATAATCTCATTGAATTATTAAAGAATCATATTCATTGTTATGATATCATATATGGTTCAAATATGACTTTATATTACCCTTTATTTTGTAAGTTCTATGTTAAAGCAGCGTTTTGGGTAAAATCGTTTTATTTATCGTACATGTTTGGACTTGTAGTTCTTGATATTATTATTACTTATATCATGATTTAATTACTTCCAGAATGTAAATAATTATTTTTATATCATATATATTCAGTATATATATATATAATAGATAGATAAATGAAATTAAATACACCGTTTATGGAGACTGTAGGTCGTACGTACGCATGAACGCTGTTTTCTTTTCCATATTGACTTGAATGGATGTAAGTAGATGAAATATATATATATATATATAAATAAAGTAGCTTTATCATGTCATATATTTCATTATTATTCATTATATATACTTTTTTATAATAATTCTTGAGTTGTTAACATGGAGAATGAATCTCATCGCGTCGTGGAGACGGTAATCCATACGTTCGCACGAGCGATGATATCATTATCCTAATTATTGAATTGAATTGAAGTGGATGATATAATATCTCCGAATAAGTATGATGTTTTAATAACTATATATAGTTATTAATTACACCATTATATCCATCCAAGTAAGGTGGTGGTGGAAAAACAGTTTACACCACGGCGTGGAGACGGTATTCCGTACGTACGCACGCGCAGTGATTTCATTTTTCGTAGGATGTATAGAAGTTTAAATAGGGTTGTTTAATATTTATAATAACATATCAGTATATGAGTGATACTGATGTTATTAACTTATGATGAAACAAAAAAAGAAGAATAAGTTGAAGAAGAAAGAAACTTGAAATAATCGGTAGAAGAGATTACCTCTTTTTCGACGCGGCTCCTCTTATCCTCCTCTTAAGGAACTAAAGTTGGCCTTTAAGGAAGAACATGAGATCTAGTAGGTTTCTATGGAAGTGGAGAAGTGAAATGGGTAGGGGTTTTCTGAGATTGAAGGCTCAAAGTGGTGTGAGGAGGAGAGGGAAGGAGGTGCCCTTAAATAGGAGAGGAGAGGGGCACTTTTGGAAACCTGAAAAATATTAATTAATAATAAAATGAAACCCCACTTAAAAACCTCCAAAAATGATTCAATTAGAATATGATATGATATAGGGTTGTAATATCATCAACCAATAAAATTTATACATGTTTTAAGTTTATTTTAAACCTTATCAACTTGATTTATCATTATTTAATCTATTTAATTTTATTTGTGGTAATAAAATTCTAAATTTGAAATTGTATAAATACATACTTAAATGTTTTCAATTTCCCATAATTTGATACTTTTTAGTTTTTAAATATTTTTTTTACTTTTAAATAATTTAATAATATTTTATTTTTATAAAATATCAATAGTGTCAATTTTGACACTATTCATTATTTGAATTTAAATAAAAACCCCACCAAAGATATCTTCGAAAAAAAATATATAATAGATCCCAAACATGTCATATTAATCAAAACAATCATGGTGAACATTAATTTGTTCATATATTATTTATTTTAATATTTTTAAAACCATTTATTTGGTATATCTCTTAATAAAATAATTACTACAACATTTTCTTATAATTATTTAATATACTTATTTGTTGTATAAGAATTAAAAATAAAATACTATGATGAAGATAAGTATAATAAAATTCATAATAATATTTCTACTCAAGTTTATCATCTTAAAATCAGAACATTTAAATTGTTATATTTATTAAAATATGAAAGCGACATCTTTGACATCATTTAAAATAATATAATATAAATGTCCTAATTGGTTTTATGAGGCTGAAAATGGTCCACAAATAGAAAATTGTATGCTTAAGGTATAGATATACTCTAAAAATGATGTTTTTTCAGGTTTCTGGTCATTTTGATAGGTATTGTTATTTTAATAAAAACTATATTATTGATTTTTCACTAAATAAATAATTTCTTCATCATTAATTTATAAGCTATTAAGGTGATTAAATATTTCTTAAAAAATAAAAATAAATTACCATGATAAAGAAAAACTTTTTTATCTTTAAAATGAGTATTTATAATCGAATTTATATTCTGCATAACCTTATATTAAAAATAATCTAATTATTAATGTTTGAGTGTGACATTTCACTTTCCTTTAAATAAAAAAAATAAAACGTCTTAATCAAATACAAGTGGGTTACATTAGATTCCATTTCGACCCAAGTATGATTTAGGGTAAAATATAATAATCCAATTATATTATTACAAGTGTTAGGGTAATTTTATAATATTATATTTACCCTTAATTACCAAATTTACCTTTAACTATGGTAAATAAAATTTACCGTAGTTACTATTCATAATGACTAAAAATAAAAAGTAGCTTATTAACATAATTTGGACCTACTGATTCCAAATATGGAATCCATTTTTCCAAATTCAAATCACATAAGTTTCAGAAATTAATTTAAAATTAATCCCTTTGTTAAGAAAACGAGTTTTAAAAGTTAAAACATTGCAAAAGATTGAAATGATTTTACCTATGAATTCAATGTAAAATCAATAATAATGATATAAATTATATTAAATGTTAAAAATATATTCTATTTATACTTTAAAATCATTAAATATTATAATTTAACCATATAAATTATTACGATGAAAAAAGTTGTTTTTAATTAAATTATAGCGTGTTTTTACTATTCATTAAAATATGAAAGCTATCAGAATAATATGAAAAATTTATCCAAAGTAAATTTTTATATCCTGATTCTAAAGAAGAATTTTATTTTGTCAAATTGAACTTATAAACATGTGAAAAACTATATTTAAAGTGGATGCACCATCAAAAGCCGGCAAAACTGGATTTTTTGAAAAATACTTATTTTACTCAAAACATTTAATTTTTTCTCATACAATGTTCTAGAAAATGTGTAAGACGAATAATAATGTTATGAAATTAAAAATTTAGTTAATACTATTCATAACGGATAGTCGATAATAATATTATAACAATATATCGTTGTATAGTGAAACCCGATATTGCGTACTACACACGCTATCGAGGAAGGTCGTGATTGCGTGTAACGCAAGCCAAGCCAGTGTTGGGTGTAGTGAAAGATTTGTTTGGTGTTGCGTATAACATAATCCAACCATATTTAATTTATACATTTAATATATATATATACACTCAATGTTGCGTAGAATAACTTCTATCAAATGAACTTAAAATTGTGTGTAAAATGATCCAAGAATAGTGTTGCATATACTGCAAGCTAATACAGTGTTGCGTATAGCGCAAGATAATATTGGTGTATCAAACAACATAGGAAATCAAATAAATTAAAAATAATACTTATCATAAAATCTCGGTGTGTTACACTCATTCATTGGATACTCATTTATATAGAACTCTCCCGCCCTACTTCTATTGAATAACCCCATCACAAGACCTTCCCGCAAGAACCCATCTCGAGACCTCACCGTGAGACTGTTTTCATGAGAGATGCTTCACAAGACTTTCTTTTCCCATGTTCCTCCTCGAATCAACCACAAAATTTACTTTGGTAATTTTTTTGAACTTTGTCTATGGGGACACATGATTTTCTTAAGGGTTTTATGGGGTCCTCTTTTTGATGGAATGTTAATTTGACTATTTTTTGGATTGTGTGAACATGTCTCAATCACACGATCATGAGTCCATTAAAGGGTCATGTAGGTGTACAATTCCTTGCATGTTTAGATGATCCAAGATATTTTATATAGTTAGAAAATTCATGATTCATTTATGTGATTTGTGAATCCCTTTGATGATTTATGTGATTCACATGATGATCTTGATTTATGACTTTCCTTTAACAATGTTTTATTTTACCTGTCTGACATATGCCAAAAAATTTGTTCAAATGGATACTGTCTCTCTTAATACTTCCTCTTCTATGGATAATCAAAGTTCTCTGATCATGAGAAACTGTATACTAAAACCCAATAACATGTGAATTATGATAATGATTTTTGGAAGAGGTTCCTCCCGTTCGAGTTCCAAAATTGTCTTCTATCACACTAGCTTCCTCTATACATGGTTGGTTTTCTAGATGATGTTTCCATTCCTCCTCTAGACTTCAACCTTCGATCTTTCTAGGTGTCAAATTCTCTTTACTCTATTCAGATGACAATTTTATAGGATGGTCAACTGGTCATAGATTGATCATAAGGGTTTTCTTATATATTGTAAAAATATACTTTAGGTTTATCAGAATATGATTTCACTCATCAAACCATTTATCATAGTTAATAGATTATATTTATCTCTTTCATGAACAACCTGTGTAGTGTCTAGAGGATGAATTGGGTTTTGCGCATGGGTGGAAACTTGTCCGATGAATGGGAATGGTCATTCCAGGTTAGGAAAAAGCTTCATAGAGTTTTATAAAAAAATATATAATTCCCATATCTATGAAGCGGTATGGATTTATAAATTTAGCGTTTTTCTCTAATATCATCTTTTTAGGGATTTGGTCCACCATTAGTGTCTTGACATCAGCTCATTAAATTTACCTCACAACGAGGTTGGAATTAGACTCTAGGATATCTATCAACTGGGTGGGATACCCCCTCATGGAGAGTTGTATGATGAGTTCCTCTCCACCATAGATGTATTAGATGACCCTGTTCAAACTGCAGTATTTGTGAGAAATATTCTCTACCTTGGGAAGGAAAATTTGTGAAAGGATATGTCTATGTGATGGATCATTTATTTCAAACATTGGATCAAAAAATTCCTCTATCAAAGAAAACCCATGTTGACTACTATAAGTCCCCATCAATAACCTTCCCAGAATGTTCATGATAGTGAAAACTTGTATTAGGACATTTTTGAATCTAGGACCATAATTCATGGGGATACTTATTGAATCTGAAGATATCACCAAGCCTTAGGCTGGTGGGATTTATGGCCATGTTCCTGAATGGGTGTCTTTTCCCAGTTAGGGAAGCACATTTAGGAATTTGAGTCAGTACTCTAGTGATGAAAGCATGGCTAGAAGAGGGATGGTTCCTCAATCTGGATGTTCTGACCCTTATGCACCTTTACCAACTCTTATGCCATATTCAACATGGTAGAACCCCCCTATAAGATCAATTCTTCTTTCTATTTTTTTTTATTTTTTTGGATAGGGGAGAATTTTCATATTTAAAAATTCTAAAATACCACCTTGATTTTAAATTTCAAACCACTTCCAAGGTTTCTGAACAAATCTAGGGTCGAGGCCATGTCACCAGGCTCTGACAAGGTTACCAATGTTTTTAGTTTAACCAATAGCTTTAATTTCACCCCTTATGCTACACTAGTTGTGCCAATCATTAAAAATGGTGAAAGATCTCCTGATTAATGATCGTACAAGATACCCCTTTGAGATGGGGTTCTTGCTACAAGGATGGATGATCTAATCATCTATGACCCATAAACACCTCATCAGTTTTCTCTCTAGTTCATCTATACCCAAAGTTTCTCCCCTACCTTCAGTTGGTGTATGGGGAGAGAGACACCTTGATATCATCCACTAGTTTTTGAAGCTATGGGAACATGAAGACAATGATACCAAGATCATTCTTCCAATTATCGATGCTCCTTCCATTCTTGGTCAGGATTATTCCCAGGCTTGGTTAGCAGCTTACCCAAGCGGTGGGCTAAGTCGGATGGTTCTTCATCTGGAAAAGACATTTGACTCACCAAACCCTATTTCAATAGAAATAATGGAGCTGATTAAAGAATTGGGTGTGATATTTAGGATGTGATTCCATCATAGAAATGTCCATCGAAATAACAAGTTAGAATATTTTGTTGAATATAGTCCTCCTACATAAGCTACAGACGATACCCTATTTAGAGGAGAGAATATGAGACTTATTCTCATACTTTATTTCCAGCTCAACTATTTATTCCTCCTCTTATCATGCATACTAGTTTGTTCATAGATGTTTAAACACAAAATAGGAAAATATGTAAGCATATCCACACCCTTTTTACTAGGGATCCTTTAGAAACTTTTCATGACAAAGAGGAACACCTTATTCAGTTTTTTGATGACATGGGGAAGATAGATTCAAGAATCAACCAATTTAACAAATTATGAGACAAATTATCCTAATTCGACATGATATGGACACCAATGAGAGGTTCTTTCATGATATTAAAGAAAAGGATCCCTTTACTGAATAGATGAAGGAGGCCTCGAAGTCATTGAAACAGAGTCTCCAGTTCATATATAATTTTAAATACTATATATATTCCTAGAATATATAGAGATGGATATATGAGGAAATCAAAGCTCACCAGAGGTCTGAAATCTTAAGGTCATCATCATTTAAGGTAACTGCTCAAAAATGAGTAGAGGAGTTGGCTACTTTAGTCATGAAAATCCATCCTGGGGAAAAAATAAGAGTCGGGGTGATCAAAACTTCAATGTTCAATTGATGATTATTTTTATACTCTTTCCAACTATTGTTTATCATCTGATCAAATCTTATTGTAGTTTGATCACTGATACACATTTTTTTTATTGATGAGATTCTTAGAGAGGCTCTGAAATGTGAAGATTCCTCCTATTTCACAATATCAATGAATCTATTTTTTTGAACCATTAATATTTCAGTCCAGTTTTTCATTCATTCACGATGTGCATGAAATTTTTCTGATTTGATGTCTCATGAATCATCAATGATACCCACCATTTTCATAATATCATGTAATACTGAATTCCTTGACTTCAATATCATAACATATTCTTCTCAATAAATTCCCATGAATTCCCACCAACATGATATTCTTTATTGATATATCTTCTCTAGTTATTTTGAGATTACCTGACTCATAGAAGAATATTTTGGTTATAATATATATCCCATAGGGAGAGTGATCTTTCTATTTATGAAAAATATAGTCTTGAAGATATCGAATTGATTTTTTCTAGGTCCATAAGGTGTTACTTACTAGTTTTTAAATTCTTATAGACTAAATCAATAATATACTTTAGTTTAGTATTTTTTTAGTTCATGACTTCTATTGCTTTAGTTTATGATATTTTACCCCAGAACTTCTCTTAGTATTGTTTATGGTCTTTTATCTTGGACCTTCTATCACTATAGTTTTTGGAACTTTTAGATCATAACTTTTATCGATATAGTTTGGGATCTCTATGATCATACCTTCTATTGATTTAATTTAGGGTCTTTTAGTTCGTACCTTTTATTGATGTATTTTAGGTTTTTTAGCTCAGACGAGATTGATGGTGATGGAATATGGTTCATATATTCTAGGAATGACCCAAAATACCCTTGGGTTTTGAGTTCTTTCTTGGTTTTGTTGAACATCATGGGGATTAGTGATCCATTCATAGAATGAGTAGATGCCTCTGGCCAATTGGTCAAATCCCTTATTCATTGGTATTATTTTCAAAAAGAGGTATCTCCACTCTTCTCCTAGGTTCGTCGAAGATTTATGGGGGTAATATTGATTGAGGGAGAAATAACAGAGATTCTAGGTCCACCGAGATAGTTGGAATATGGGTGATACAAGTCATAACAAAACATTTTGTGTTAATAAAAATTGGATGGGGTAGACATGATGGGATGACTAATAACAACATGATATTATAGGTTCGTCCTCAGTTTTTCTAGGGAACACATAGTTTTAATCCCTTTCTTGCAAGTAGAAGATTCCTTTAGTTGGTAGGTCAAATCCCTTATGCGCCAATAGCATGGTCAAGAAAATATAATCTCCACTATTTTCTAAGGTCCATGAAATATTCTTGAAGGCAAAAACATCTAGGTTATGAGGTTGGGTATGGGAGAAAATCTATACAGGAAGTGTTATGGAGTCCTATGTAAGTTCAGATATTAATTTCAAAGCTTGATCCCAATTCCATGTGGTTGAAAATCATGTAGAGTAGGCCACTAAAGGATTGGGAATGGAGTGTCTCATTCCCTCATTGATATAGGGTATAAAACCATGTGATGTAACATTGAGAATGTCAAATTTTATTAAATAGTTTTGAATGAGAATTTTAAATAATGGCCTAAAGTGCTCAAGTAACGATGATGGACTAAGACAATCATACCGGGAATGGCCCAGAACACAATGAGGTGATGAGTTCTTCTGTAGTGATATTAGGGCTCATAAGGATCAAAAATCCCTTTTTGTAGAGTGACCAATTTGGATGATGACTAGAGGTTCATATTCAAGAGCTATAAGCATACATGTATAGTCAAACAAAGGTTCCCTTAAAGCTAGGTATCTTTTCCAAGGGCTATGGAAGATCGTGTCTATTCGAGGCACTCAACTCATGAGGTGAAACTTCTGGAAATTGTAATATTAAAGGAGGGTTTGAGAACCCAAAAAGTTTTCTTACCACTTAGGAAACATATTATCATAGATAAGAGATGTGAAGAATCATTACTTTAAATTTTTTCAGAGCTAAGGGGCCTAGAGAGCATATTTTAGCTTTTCATAGGGCTATAGAGGAGGCCCTATAAGCATTATTCATTTTTTATTTGCACCTTAATTTTTTCATAAACCCCGGAGATGAAGATTTTAGTGAGTGAAGATTTTAATTTTTCTGAGGCCTCAATTTTTTGTTTTCAACCAGACAGGTTTTGTGCCTCTTTTTCTAACAGTTTAAGGTCTTGTGATTTGGACCATTATAAGAAAGCGTTAAAGATCATAGAGCTTTGAACAAAGTTTAGGAAGTTTAAGGTCATTATTCACAAGGAACTACTATGATGAATATGAATCAAGAGTCTAATTATGATACCTATGGTTAATATAAACCCAATAACCTTCTGAGTGGGAGATGAATATGTTGTAAATTGTGGCTCGATGTTCTCAGGCCATGAGTAATGATATGGGATAATCATTACAAGAATGGATCATAACACACTGAGGTTATGAGTTCTTCCATGGTTATTTCAGGGCTCACAAGTACTGATAATCCATTTTTTAGAGTGGAAAATTTGGTTGATGACCACAGTCAAATATGAAGGATCCACAAAAAACACACATTATCAAAACAATATATTGAATCCATGTATCATTTTCCAAGGTCCATGGATGGTTTTCATTAACTTGAGGTGCTCGATAATTGAATTTTTATTTATGAATTGAGGTTATTAAAAGATTATGGAAGCACTCTATACTCAATCTAATTAGGGTAAGGCTCTTGTGTTCCTTTGATAAGGGATGAAAAATGGGTGATAGCCAGAAAATTTTAACATCATGTAGTGGGGAAGAATTTTTCTCCATCCAATTTAATGTCATATGTTAATAATGTTTTCCAAACATTTTATCATCTTGAATTAAGAAAATTTTCCATGTAGTTTAATATCATGTGGTAAGGATGTGGGAATTGATGTGAAAAATTGTGCATGATATATTATGTGTACAAGAAATACATACACAAACCCGACTCATACATAGGTAAAATGAGCTTGTATGGACTTACCACTATGCAATTTGAGGTGCATTTTTTCTTTTAATTTATTGTATCTAGATGATGGATTTGATATTCATGCATCACTACATATCCTGTGATGATAGGAATCCAGCCACATGTACTTATTGACTGGGAAACACTCTATGTAGGTCTAGCCTGTATGTAGGTGTGAGCATGGTTTATATTGATCGTTATATATGGGACCAGTATTAGAGATCTAGGAATCACTATATATCCTTTAATGAAAAGAATCAAGCCTCATGATGTTCTAGAGGAATTAATTTTCTATGAATGTTTTTGAAATATGCTGAGAGGGGGAATTTTTCCATATTTTTTATGACTGTAACTAGGATTGAAGATCCAAGCATCACTGTGTGTCATGTGATTTACAAAATAAATTCATACATAGTTATTAAATAGAGGTGTATTAGGAGACCCATCACCAATGATAGTGGCCCTATTAGGCTAATTCCATAGGGATGTGCAGTTTTATGTTGTGAAAAGCATATCAACCAAGTAGTTTAATGTTTTACAAAGAGAAATAATGGTATTTAATCTAAGGTATTTCATTTAAGAACATGATAAACCTTCCATGAGAAGATATATCTCTGTCATTCTGGGAATACCTTACCAAAATTTATAATCTCACATGATTCATTCTCGGTGTGAGAACAAGTAATGGTACAACTTCCTCATGAAATTAAGGCAATTAGAGAAAGGAGAAGGGAATTTTATATAATGTGGTGGATAGACCATGATATAAAATTATGGAATCCATGTGTTTCTCATTGAAATGATAATAAATACATATGCAGTTATTGAAACCCTACCCACAAAATATTATGTGGTTAGGTCATCAACCGTGCAGTTTAACATATTTCAGTAAGGATGTGGGTCAACCGAGGTGAATGGGAAGTAACATTGTGGATGGGACCAAAAATAGAGGTTCTAATATCACTATATATCATGCGATATTAGGAATCAATCTACGCATATTTCTTAATAGGAGAGACTCCCCATGTGGAGCTAACTCTCACACGAGGATGGGAGCATTTCAACCCCCATTCACATAGATCTAGCTCATGTACCATGAATTTTCAATGGGTTAGTAATTCCTGTATAGCTTAACATTGTGTAGTGAGGAAATATTCCATACAGTTTAATGTCATGTTGTAAGGAAGAGATCCATAAATTTTAAATTCTTGTGGGCGAGACATAAAATGATTTTCAATTTATCGTCTTACTACCAGAAATAATTTTGTATAGTTTAATGTCATTTGATTTGGATGAACTTTTTTTAGTTTAACTTTATTCCACTAGGATGAAATATTCTATGAATTTTAACATCTTGATTCTAGGAAAAAATCTTTACAGTTTAACATCACGTGTTTAGGATGTAAGATACTATTCAGTTTAAAGTCTTGCTACCAGGACTTAACGCTTGATGGTAGCTATGAAAAGTGTTTCTTAAGAATCTTTACATTGGTGGGATGTTTGGAACGCTTTCCATCCACTCTAAATAGTGAGTAAGATCCATTATAATAGACCTTATGTTTAATTTAAGCACTTTACGATTTGGGTTCTATATATGGAGGCGTCTTTCCCATAATCATTGCGGTTTTTGAGAGACAACATGTATTCTCCTTAGAAGAAAGAATAGAGGTGAACCTTTTTATTGAAGGATCACATGATCTGATTCTAATGGATATCGAAGTTGCATAATGTATGCAACCTATTCTCCTCAAACCTATCTGGTTTATCCATCCACTTTTTAGATTTCTTTTCATCAAATAGTTTTCTGAAAATGGCTATTGAAATTGAATGCATCTGGACTTCTATGGGTTACACCGTCTCAGTTTTGTACACGAATGACTATACCATTTCATGTGTAGTAGTACGTGTGGTGGTATGGTAGGCCCATAAATCATGGAGGAGTCTATATGGTCAGGAATCCTTATCCTTGTTCACCATATTTTGGAGGATATTTGATAGAGTCTTATTGAAGGCCTTCATATATCAATTTTCCACTTCATGATATCGAGATGAGTGATTGGAATCGACATTGTACTCCTGGTACACTTTCTTTAACTCTATGTAATAGAAGATGGTGTCATTGTCCATCATTATTGTGTGAGGGACCCCAATCATGGCAATGATATGGGATTTTATGAGTTTGATGATGTTATTTATCCCTACTTCATGGGGGGTATTTCCTCATCCTATTTGGAAACGAAGTCGTTAGCGGTAAGGATGTACTTGAACTTCTTAGTTCTGGATGGGGGATATGGCCCTAGAACATCCATTACACATAAGAAAAATGAACATGACTATTTTTCTATATGTATTAATTATAGGGGATGATGGATGAAGTTTTCATGAATATGACATGCATGACATTTCCTGGTGAGTTCAACACAGTCCTGTATCATGGTTTGCCGATTATAACCGAGCCTACTAATTTAGTGGGAGGTCATATTCCTAGATTTATGAGTTCCATAATATCCCACATGATCTTCTTAAATGATAGTGATAATCATTCCTTCTCTCATGAATCTAAGAGGGTTACATCGAAGCTGTACTCTTAGAGGGCCTTTATCTCATTTGGACCACTCTATAGTGTAAAGTTTGTTTCATGACACTTAATCTGTTCCCTTATAGCTCTATCTTTTGAGAGAGTCCCATTTTTGACATAACCCATTATGGTCTACATCCAAATAGGGGTGTATATCACCTCATCATGATTTGGGGTGGTTTTGACCTGATTTAATTATTCCATATTTCATACGATGAACAACGAGAATGTTATTCAGTGCAGGATATGGATGATTTGTTCCTCCTGATCAAGGATTTCCAAGACTATATCTATATTAGCCAATGCATCAGAATGAGAATTCTATGATTGGGGAGAATGATGAAATGTGGGATCAAAAGGTAACCCAACCATTATTCCCCTAACATAGCTAGTGAGAGGGATAGTTCTTCCTTTTTAATGTCACATTCACCATTCATTTTCTTTATCACTTGATCTAAATCCCATTTGATATTTAGGTAGGCTATTTGAGGATATAAGTATAGTTCCAACAAAGTGGCAATGGCTTGATATTCTACCTGGTTATTCATACAGCCTTCAGATAGGAAGAAAGAGTAGGTAAAAAAACCTTGTTTGGAGGGAGAAATAAAATCCCCAAGACAACTCGATTGAGTTTTGGATTTTCATTCCTTTTCCCAATAGAAGTTAGGGATGCACCATAAAAATACATCTCCCATGTATGGGAAGTGTCATGGCAATACAATAAACCCTAAACTAGAATATTTTTATCCCCCAGTGCATTCTATAGGGCATGATTTGTTTTGAGGAAATCATCCAGGGCTTTCATTTGACATATTTCGATGATACAAACTGAATGTCATGTTTCTTTAGAATGACAAACCATTGGTCAAAGCACCTAGTCAATATAGGAAGGCCAAGGATTTACTTGATAAAATCAATACGAGAGACTAGATGGACTTCATGGTGATGTATATAGTGCCTTAGACTTTTCACTATAAAGATGAGTGCAAGAAAGTTCTTCTCGAAATCAGAGTATTGGGTCAAAATAACCAGCATTGTTCGGCTGAGGTAGTAGAGACTGTTGTCACTCCCCACTTCATTTTTCTGTGTGAAGAGAGAACCCAATGTGCATTCCATGGTGGACACATATAATATAACTGGAATCCTCTCCACTGAAGGAATGGTAACTGGTGGGTAAAATAAATACTGTTTGATACTTTCAAAGTCTTCTTATTCTTCATCATCCCCCTGATAGGCAATTTCCTTTTTCATTATCTGAGTGAAGGGGTTAGAATTTCTAGCTGGGTTGGATATGAAAATATGAATATAGGTGAGGTTCCCAGGGAGGCCCCTTAGTTCATATAGATTTATGAGGGTTACATTTCTAAAATAGCAGTAGTATTTTCTAGGTCAACCACAGTGCCATGGAGGCATACCATAATGACAACGAACATCCCTGATGTAACCCTGAAGGGTAATTTTAGTGGATTCATATTTAAACTATTATCTCAAATATTATCAAATAATTTTTAGAGATATGTGAAGTGATCACATCACTGTCGGTATTTTACCACCAGGTCGTTGACATAACATTCAGGTATTCCTCTCATGAATGGATTAAAGATATGATGTATGACACATTGATAAGTGACTGCAATGTTCTTTAAGATAAAGGGAATGAACTAATAGAAAAAGATCCCCTAAGGTGCTCTGAAGGAAGTATATTCTTCACAATTAGTGGCCGTATTTATTTTATTATACCTTGAATTCCCATCACTAAAAGGAATGTCTTAGAAGCGAGCAGTTTCATCGTTCAAGAGTTCTTTTATTGGAAATGAAAAGTTTTCCTTTTGGTAGTGCTAATTAATGTCTCCAAAATCGATGTAGACCCTAATATTTATATTCTTGTTCTTGGTAGGTGCGATGTTGGTGATCCAGCTATGGTATTTCAATTCTCTAAAAACGTAATATTTGATAAATTTTTGAACATCCACATTTACATTGGTGGCATGAGAGTAGTGCATCCTCCAAGCTACCTACTTGAATCCTTGATGCTCATCGGGTATGTTGAGATGGTGCATATCCACATCTGGATTTAGTCAAGGAATTTCTATATAGTTACAAGATAACACATATCACTGTTGCCCTAGAAATGGAATATACACATCCTTCTCTTTGAGGTGTACTGCGACACTGATCAATATAGACTATAAGTCTTCTTCATTTCCAAAATTCAACTATCTAATCTCATAAATTGTGGTGAAGATTCCTTAATTGAATGTGGGATGGGTGTTCCTGAGATCATCATTATCGTCTTCCACCTATGAGTATGTAGAGACACTTTTATAAGAAGTTGGAAATAATTGGGATTCTCTGTTACTATCTGGATGAGATAAGACTTGAGAAGAGACATTATCATCCCCTATTACCTGAGTCATTTCAGAGAGAGGTCAGAGATAATTTTTTTCTACACTGTCACAGGGGATAAGAGGATCTTGGATATATGAGTTAAGGTATACCACCTCAACTATATTTATGGGGATCACATAGTAACTATCAATAATACTCTAGGGTTTTACAGGGTGGTTCCCAAGTTGTTGGGGGCAGTAACCTACACATTATCATCTTCCATTGGTTGTTTCCCTTCCCTTTTATAGAAATATTCTTCAATATATGTGGCTTCACATGTCTCGAAGGGGGAATTATCACTATGTTGTATTCCAAACTATAAATAGATGAGGTATTTCAGAAACTTATGGGATGTTTAAGTTCCCTCCATGTGGATGTGGAGACATGACCTTTCTAGAAGGACATTGTATACGTTGTCTTACTAGATATACATAAACTAAATGATATTAGATCCTCAAATAGAGCTTTTATATTGATCTTTTAGAGAGGACTTTTCTAATGCTTATCATACCCTTGAATGGATGTATTTGTGGGAGATAGGTTCCCTTTGCTATATCCCAAAGTATATTGTATTTGAACAAGTATGAAATTGATCCTAAAATCATTATCGATCAGATACCTTCGTATGTCGACATTATTGAGTATTCCTGATACATACAGGGCCATAATGTTTCTTTGGTTGACCTCTTCCTAATTCTAGTTAGTGAATGAGATGGAAATGTGGCATTCTGGTGGTGATGTTGCATTATGATGGCATGGTCTCCACTCAATAAACCATATCTACATAAAATTATTTCTTGAACTCATGTGGGATCTAGAGGGATTAAAGGAGTTCCTCCCCGAGTTATTAAGAAACATAAAGAACATCCAGGATTGAGACCATGGATGGAACAACCACCATTTATTTAAAAATGTCATACTTCTGTTTTAGTGGTTGATGCTTCCCAATGTTGGACTATTCATTGACAGGTGGTTTAGGAGTTGAAGAACTCAAGGTGGATGGGGCTAGTGATTATGTAGATGTTGAGGGATCATCTAATTTCATTTGACTATGTATTGATGGACTTCCAAATTTTATGGAATGATCAAAAAATTTCACCCCCACTAGGTGATTATATAAGAAAACTGGTCACGAGAAACCACTAAAGGGTTATAGGAAGCCCCCATGCCTCTTTTGGGACCATTGGAGCACTCAAAATGGGTCTCTCCAACATTTATATCCTTTATGGGGATGTGACCTAAATATTGGGTTTAGAAACACCAGTTTTATTCTCTATATCCACGGTTCTTATGCATGTAGCTTCTTATTCCCCAAAAATGTGTAGGTAAGTCATATTATGAGGAATATTCAACATCAAAGAAGGGGTCTTCCAAGTGTATCACATTGAATGAACTAAAGAAAATCTCTTCATATGACAGGGGTTCCATTTTTTGGGTGGTTTCTATCCTCAAAATGTTCCAGGGAAGAAATCTTTAAGAGTTATAGCTTGTGTGGTAGTAGAATATGACTAATCATCTTCTATTTATTCATGGTTTCGATGGTCACATCCATATATGGGAGAAATATCTATTGTTACCTCCCCATTTGGGGGAGTTGTTGTGGATCTGTGAAGATGTTATCTTAGGGTGTCATGATCTAGGTCATTAGTTTTTTTTGAGTTATCCAAATGTCGAACTTCCACCTGCATCTGGATGGAAATTTCTTCCAAAAATATAGTTCTTTTGATTGGGCAACAATTATGTAGGACACATACTCTGAGAATTTATCTAACACAACCTATTTGGAATTAACTATTCCTTGAAGGATGTCTTAGAAGATTAATAATTCTTGGATATTATGACCCAAACATCTATGGAAAGGATAGTAGTCGGGATGATTGGTGAGGTTGACAACATTGAGATTACTTGGCATTGGTATCATGAACAATTCATTGTCCATGATTATGAGGAAATAACTAGGGTATTGTCCATTATGGAAGGAGTATGATTTACTCATTTGTTCCTCAAACTTCGAGCAACCCTAATTTCTCTCTGCTTCTTTCCGAGGGAAATTTTGTGGATGTTGTGGCTCAACAGGAGGTGTTGGGCGGGTCAGGACCTTACTAGGTTCTTTGGTGGGAACTTCTGCTAGCATGAGAGTGATCAATATAGATTCAGATTTGTCTAGAAGTTTTCCCTATGAAGAGGGCCAGAGTTGATATTTCGATCAGTTTTTACGAATGGCGTCTTATAAATGTTGGTCCATTTCTACAAACTCATAGAGCACATATTGATACATTATTAGGATCAGAGGTTTCTAAATCTCATCCAAGAGATATTCAACACAGAGTTCCATCAATTTCTCTTGGGAGAGGGGGATGCTGAGTGAATAGGTTAAAACATTCCATATGGATGTGAAATAATACACCCTCTCATTTTTATATTGGTTTCAATTCATTAGGTTAATGGTTGAATTTTTCTCAACATGGAGATGAACTGATAACAGAATTGATGATAAAGTCCTTTCCATCCTGCAACAGATCCTCAAGGAAGACTAATGTACCATACAAAGGTTGGCCATATCAGATTCTATACAAAATAACTCAGCTTGGTTGACTCTTGGGGAGCTTGAGGGTCCATCATTAGCCGAAACGAGGATACAAAGTTTGTGAGATGATATTCAGGGTCTCCTACACTGTCAAAGGCTATGAAGGTAGGATTTTAGAAATTGTGTGGGGCGGGGGGGACTTTCATGCACTCATTCGGGATATAACTTCTTCTCAAGATGCACAGGTGTGCATCACCTTTCCAAGGATTACTTTCGAGTATCAAAGGACTCAATAATGTTGATCAGCTCCTGGGGAACTATTTTTTGAGCTATCTACCATCTTTAAGGAGTTGGTGGGGATAGATGAGGTGGCCTTTCCCTTGTCTCTCACTAATTCTAAATTCTTCTTAAGGATGAATTATTTCCCTATCAAGGGAGAGGAATTTAATGCAATGGAGAGAAGACACATTCATTTGTACTACCTCATTTATGTAGATTAACTACCTGGATCTGGAGCCGATCTCATGCTCAGATATGGATATTTCTAGAGGATAAACTCCTTTAGGAAGAGGAATATTCACCCCATCTTGAAGATGATACCCATTGAAATTTTTCCCATGATTAGATAATTATTGAGTTGTTTAAGAGTTTGTATCGCATTCACATATTTTGAAAATTGTAACTCTTTGGAAGGAACATCAACTCATCAGGGTTATAATTGGGATATGTTCATACCTTTCTATTTTTCTTTTTTAGTGCCCTTACATAGAGGTGGAAACATGATATTTAGATTTTATAGGTTTTTTATCCTTCTCCGGTTCCTAGTGTGTACAAACTTGTTTAGTGCATCCAGATCACCCTCCTCTCAGTGTAGATTTTCCATGTTGTGTCCCTCTAAATTGGTGTCCTGATATACAATATCTCATGTATTGACAATAATGAGATTTATATAGATTTATTAGAGAAATGGTGGTTGAACCATTACTTTCATCACAATGGAATGATTCTACACTTCTTGTATTAAGGTCACTATTTGAACCCTTGGACATATTGGTCCATTTAATATTGTGACTGCATTGGGGTATGATTGCCTTTTCCATACTCTACTTCTGTATTGGTCTATGAACAATGACCTTGAGGGAGTTTTTGGATATTTTTGATGAATGGGACCTGAATGGTAGAGTATTTTCTTATATAGGGGTGAATGGATGGGATGTTGACGGTCGATATTTACCTCCCAACCTGGATAAGGCCGATTATATCTATAGAGATGATGATTATAAAAAATTCCCCATCCCTATGGGTTGAGGGTTATTCAGAGACACCATTGGTATTGAACTGTCATATTGTTGAGGATCCAATGATTCTAGTTGGGTATTTGGTGACTCAGGGGATAGAAATTGAGAGATAAATGATCCTAGACTAATGGAATGTGGTTGATCTAGAGTCACCATTGATTTCCCCATAACCCTCTCAAAGGATGAAGAAACTGGTGATAGTGATTGAGATATAAATTCCCCCAAACTAGTGGGATGGGCTTTGTTTGCAGATACTGCCGATATGTCCTGAATCCACTCAGAAATTGATGATCCAAGGGGTGGAGGCAGTGTTATATATTCCCCCACATGTCTGGTGGGGTTCATTCCTTGATAGTTTCTATGGAAGATGCTACTACGACTATTTTGATGTCATACATCTATGATCATCTGGGAGTTGGGTACAATGGAATCCTATGATTGAAATCATTCTTTATAGGAAGTTATCTGGTTGATTGTAAATCTAGATTCCATGTATGAAATGAATTCCCATTACTTTTAGGGGCACAATTTAATTCCATGTTAGCTATCCTTTCCCTACATTAGCGATGTATGGACATTGTTGAAGTGGGGGGAATTCTGTTGTAGTGACCAAAGGGCTCACATGTTACCTGGTCCCCTAATTTATTTGGAGGATGTAATATTGTAGGATGCAATATATAAAGGGTTCTTCTATTTTATGGAGATAAGGAAGTGAAATTATCTATATTTCACCCATCCTCATATATGCACATCTAGAGATTCTCAGGAAACCAGTCATCAGAGGGTTGTTGCGACATGGTGACAAACACTGTGTACGAGTTTGTTACGATCTTCTACTTTTGGGTTCTGGGTTATGGAAAAGGTGTCCATATCCAACTGACAATAGAGTTTATTGATGATCTAAAGGTTATACTCATATACTTGATAGGGTAGATTTCTATCCTTCATTTGATGATGATTTTCCCACATATTTTGGTGTAGATAAGGTATGTACTCATTTTCTAGCTCATCTGGGGTCTCATAGTCAGAAGTGGAGAGATCCAAGAACATGGTGGTGAGTTTGTTTTTGGATAACTCTCTGCATATGTAAATGTTAGATTCTTATTCATTAGAATTACAAGCTTCTATCAGGTCATACCATAGAAGACGCTTCTGGGGATCGACTAATGACCATAGTGGATTGCTGCAGGATTTTGATGGGGGAACTATATGAGATGGACCCTGATGTTATGAGAACCTATCTATATTAGGTTGTCTGCATTATGGAAACCTCTCGATAAGAATGTTTCTAGGAAAGGGGATGATTTATTGGTATGTGGGAGATATCATCATAGGGAGGCTGACCATGACAGATTTCAGGAGTAGAGTCCCTACTATCCATATCCACATTAGCACGAGGAAAACTTTTGCAGTAATGATTATATAATAATTTGATTAAATATTTTAAGGACCCTTGGGCTGTTGAGAATATTCCCCAAATTGGATCAAGGTCACTGGAATTGAGATGATTAAAAATGTGGGTCTCATTCTACATCGTGTTTTGAATAAAACAACCCACCTTTTAAAATTATGCAGGTATATGATCTTGTTGTATGAAGGTGTAAAGAACATATTGATAACTGTATGGTGTTGTGGTAGCATGATTCCGCTGATAAGAAGCTGCTGGAAAATGAGATTCCTCATTATTGACAGGAATATGAGTCTGTTTAGAGGCATGTTTCATTCTCACTTAGTGAGCCCTAGTCTGGATGGGAATATGAGCTTGATCTTGATCCTTTGGGATATGTCATTGTTTTTGTTGGCAGGGATAAAATCCTTTCCTAAGGCATGTGCTACTCTCACTTGATGAACCCTAATTTGAATGGGAATATGATCTTGATCTGAATATTCATTCCCCACAAGAATATACTGAAGAACCTTTGGAATGGGAAGAGGGATATGAGCCTCATGATTTATTACCTTAGAAGGATACCGGTGCTATCATTTGTTGGCAGGAGTAGGAATATGTTCTTGGATTTTGTGATATTTTAGAATATTCTTGGTAGACTCAATGAAGGAATACAGGCCTTTACCAATACATGTTCCATTATCACTCGGTGATCCCTGACCAGAATGGGTATATGAGCCTGGTCCTGTGCCTTTGGTGTATGTCGATGGTCTTCTTTGACAAGCATCTGAGTCTATAGTGAGGCATGTTCCCCTCTCACTTGGTGATCCCCAACCCATTTGGGGATATTATTCTGATCTTGGGACTTTGGAATATGCCAACATACTTTTTTGATTGGAATGTGACCCTATCCCGAGGCATGTACCACACTCACCTGGTGAGCCTTAGATAGAACAGAAATATGAGCCCAGTCGGATGCCTCATCCTTTAGTAGAATATGTCATTAGTCCTCCTAGATGGGAACAATATTTGGTGGTTTGTAACAGCCCGAGATTTTATGAAAAATATTCTTTTTAATTTTATTAATGTCTTGTGTTGTACGCTACACCAAAAGGAGCTTTCACAACACGCATCCTGGACTTGCCTTGCATTACACGCAATCACAACCTTCCTCGATAGCGTGTGTAGTACGCAATACTGAGTTTCACGAAACAACGATATGCTATTAAAATATTATTAAAACTAGCCGTTATGAATAGTAATAACCACTTTTTGAAATTTTGTAAATTTTATTTTTCAAAATGGAATTCATTTTTAGATTCGGAGTATCGAATTTAGCCTAAGGTGAAATTTTGGTACTTTTCGGATAACTTTCATATTCTGATGAATAGTGAAAATTTCTAAATTATAATTAAAAACAACTTTTTTAATCGAAATAATTAATAGTGATGAATTATTAATTTGAGTGGTTTTAAAGTATATTTAGAATATATTTTTCAATTTAATACAATGTTGGTCATTGGTTGTAATTTCAGATTTAAACCAGACATAAACAAATGTCAATCTTTTGATAGATATTGTTTCTTAAAAACACGCTATTTGTTTTAACAGCGGGATTTAATTATAAAATTAATTAATGCAACTTCTATGTTATGAATTTGGTAAAATAGACTTCATTTTTGAATTCAGAATATGAAATATAGCTTGGGATAAAATTTTGGCATTTTTCTGAAAAACATCAATTTTTGATGAATAGTGAAACTACTAAGTGGTAGGTTAAAAACTGAATTTTGCATAAAACTTAATTTTACCGCTTCTGTGAATGGAATTTCGAAAATCCGAGAGACACGGTTAATATCAAGGACTAAAATGTGGTTCAATGAGATGAAAATAATTTTTTGGTGAATAGTAACTTTTTACTTTTTTTACCACGGTTAATAGCAAATAGGGTAACTAAGGGTAAATATGATATTAATATTACCCTAACACATGTCCTAATTCTATTGGACAAGTGTAATTCGACCAGAAACAAACTTAGGAATAAAATATGATCATTTAGGCCCACTTGGATTAGATTAGGACATTTATTATTAATTTATTTAAAGAAGGGTTAAAATAGTTAAAATCAATGTTTAATAAGTAAATCATTTTTAATATGGGGTTATACATAAGATAAATTCTATTATAAATATTCATTAGAAAGCTAAAAAGATTTCCTAAATGATGGTATTTTATTTGTAATTTTTAGACATCAAATAATATAATTTATTTATGACACAAAGATGATGCAGTAATTATCTTATTAATGAAATATTGACATAATTGATAATATAAATACCAAAATAAATGTAATTTAAGCCTTTTTATGAATTCCACTAATTTTCTAGGTTACTATTATATATTAGTGTTGATTTAATCAACTTGGATCGAACATATAATTCTGTTATGACTTTCACAAAAATCATATATCAAATAGTGTCAAAATTGACACAAAATAGTTTTTAAATCAAATATTATATTATTAATTGTTATTTTATTCCTAAAAATCTAAGGTTCGGCCAAATGACTTAGATAAGGATATATGTATTAATAATATACAATTTGGGGTTCGTTTGGCATGTTATAGTAAGTTTATTAACCATATAGTGAAAGAAAACAAAAAGACACGGTAAAAGTTAAATTATTTAACTTAGAGTTAAATCTAATTGATAGGGTTAAAATAATACCCTAAACTTGTCTAAATCCTATTGGTTGATAGGATTTCGACCCATCCCCACTTTAGCTTCGAAATAAGACCCTTTGGAACCATTATAAACCGATTTTAACTTTAATATAAAATAATATTTTGAGGTATTCCTAAGGTGCCCCTCTCCTCCCTTATAAAAGGACACCTCCTCCCCTTCCTCCTCACACCAATTTGAGCACTCAAGCTCGGCCAACCCCTGCCAATTTCTCCTCTCCACTTCCCTAGCAACATCCTAGAGGTTCTGGTCTTCCTCAAAGACCAATTTTAGTGCCCTAAGAGGAGGTCTCAAAGAGGAACTTCAAAGAAGAGGTAATTACCGTTACCAATTCTTTCATCTTTATTTCTTCTTCCACTTCTTCTTCTTAGGTTGTTTCATTATGAAGTAATAACATCAGTATCACTCATATACTGATATGTTATTATAAGTATGAAACAACCCTATTTCACCATCTATCCATCCTACGGAAAAAGAAATCACCGCGCGTGCGTACGTACGGAATACCGTCTCCACGCCGTGGTGTACTCTATTTTCCGCCACCACCTTAATTGGATGGGTATAATGGTTTAATGAGTAAATATATATGATTATTATAAAGTGATATTGATACTGAAATAGTATACATACACTTCAACACAATTCCACGACCATGGGAACGATATCATCGCTCGTGCGTACGTACGGACTACCGTCTCCACGACGCGATGAGATTCATTCTCAATGATTAACCATTCATGAATGATTATAAAGTATATATAATAATTACTAATGAAATATATGACATAATAATGATACTGGAATTATTTATATGCATGTCATCTACTTAATTCCATTCAATTCAATAAGGAAACGAAAACAGCGTTCATGCGTACGTACGGACTACCGTCTCCATGAACGGTGTATTTCTTTCCATTTACTGATTTATTATATATGTATATTATGAATATATATATATATATATATAATGTTTTATATTCTGGAATTAAGTAATCATGATCTAAGTAATCATATTAATAATTACAAGTTAAAAACACGAACGACAAATGAGACGATTTTACCCAAAACGCTACTTTAACATGAATTTACAAAAGAACGGGTAATATAAAGTCATAAGTGGACCATATATGATATAATAACAATGAATATGATTCTGGAATAAGTCAATAACATGATTTAAATCATTATACAGGAGGTTCAGACACTTACAAAGCAAGTCGGACCTAAGGTAAGGGAAATATCAGAATCTCATTTTTATCTGAGATTGTTTATTCGTAAGTATTTACTGGGGTGTATTTTATCATCCACATCCATGTTCCCTCAATATGTAATATTGTTTACATCCACTTTCAATAGTTTAAATCCATTTTTACCCTTCGGTGAGTTTTTAGTAATACGTATGAAAGGAATCTTTTGTCGTTTTTCGTACGAGGTACTTTTTGACTTTTCCGACAAAAGTACGAAGAATGTTTTTTTTAACTTATACGGCACGAACGGATTTCTACTGTTTTATAAAGCCTTATTTTCATGAAGCTTCCTCTAAAAGATTTCATGACTATTTTCAATAAAATCTCTTTCTTTTAAAATTGCATGATGTTTTGTGAAAAGAAATTGATTTTAAAGAAGAAAGGATATTTTCCTCAAGAATTCAATTCAAGTGTTTTATCAAAATTATTTTCCATCTAAGATAATAAAGGGTTCTGTTTCTATCCATATTTTTACATTGATTTGACTATGTTGTGATGGAATTATGTTTATGAATTCCTTTATCTTATATGAATTGATTTATGATGTCATGATGTTTCAAGAATCCCATTTTTGTTACATGTGTTATGCGATGATGTATGTTTTATGATTATATGGAACACATAAGAAAGGATTCATTATAAGATGGGTGGGACCTATATCTCCCTCCAATGCATTGGGTAATGATTTTATATCTCATGAGATAGACATGGCTGGAACGGAAGGTTATTTCGGTTCAGTGATACAGGACTGAAACGAGGAGTGAACTCGGTTCAGAAAGGGACTTTGTCCACTAAGATAGTCTTGGGAATGAGTCATGACTAACAAGAAATGATTTTCCATGATTATGTGTGCATGCCACAATGTTTCAAGTTTTATGTTATGATTATGGGGATCTCATTTTCACTTCTTTGATTTATCCCATGTTATGATATTATGAGCTCTTTTGCAGGTTAAGATTTCCAAAAGCTATGTTCTTATGTATATGATGTGATTGATATTTCTTTTGTTTACCCTTACTGAGCATTTGAGCTCACCCTTTTATGTTTTCTTTTCTCCAGGATATAAAGAAAGGTTTTAGGTAAAAAAAGGAAGATCTTTATGGGAGATGTTGAAGATCATTCCCCACGATTAGAAGATTTTATTCCGAGTTTCCACAAGACACTAAACTATTACGATCCTTGTGTGTGTGTTTTTGTTATGTACTAAGTATTCCGCAAAAGTAATGTAACGTCCATGTACGTCAAGATACGGGTCTCTACAGTTGGTATCAGAGGAAAGGTTTAGTCAACCTTTGGAAACTAGGATGCGAGAACTTTAGTGAGATCCCTAGAGATATTTATAAGGTATGTCTAGGGATGTCCCTAAGGTTAAGTATACGTATAGGTTATAGTACTAGAATTACGCTAACGGTCATAGAATTAAACCTAAGATGTTAGATATTGAAGGTACTCCCCCTTTATTATGTTGTTTTCCCTAGCATGATTTTTGCCTCTCACACTATTCTTTTTGGGTTTTAGACGATGGCTGGAACCCGAAGGAACCGTGTTGATCAATGCAATGGACAATGCAATGATTGCCCTCCTGAACAAACAAATGTTATGGGAGATGGAGTGCAAAATCTTATTGCTATACTTACACAAGCTATGAATCATTCTGGACTTCCAAATGAGCAGAGAAGGGAACAATATTCTATTGAGTCCTTCATGAGGCAACGTCCACCTTCTTTCAGTGGGTCTTCTGATCCACTTGTGGCTGAACAATGGATCAGTACTACTGAAAAGATATTTTCAGTTCTTCAATGTTCTGAACATGATAAAGTCATCTTAGCAGTATATCGTTTGGAAGGTGAAGCTGATCAATGGTGGAATCTTATCAAGAATACGAGGCCAAGAGATGAAATTGAGTCCATGGAATGGGACGAGTTCAAGAACTTGTTTTTCAGTAAGTACTTCCCTCGTATTCTTCGAACAAAGATGGAGAAAGAGTTTCTTGAACTGAAGCAAAGGGACGATGAATCTGTTGGTACCTATGAAGCAAATTTTACAAGACTTGCAAGGTATGCTTCTGGAATTATCATCCAACCTGAAAGTAAAGTTGATCGATTTTTCAGTGGCTTAAAACCAAGTCTTCGAAGGGCATTAGCTATAAGAGACTTCAGTAGCTATGAAGAAATTGTGCGTTGTGCTATCAAGGTAGAAATGGAAGTTGGTGTTACATATCCATCTCATGGTTTTGACAAGAAACGAAAGATGGAGTTCAAGGAGAAATCTTAGAATAATGGTGAAAAGAAGATGAATGTTTCCTTATGCACAAAGTGTGGAAAGAAGCATGGTGGAGATTGTCTTAAAGGGACTAGAAAATGTTTTAAGTGTGGAAAAGAAGGTCATCGAGCAGCTGAGTGTCGAAGTAATGGAAAAAGGGTTTCTAATGATGTGAATAAAGTAAACACTGCAGAGAACGCACCACCAACACTTCAATGCTTCAAGTGCAAGGAAATGGGGCATTATGCTAATAATTGCCCTAATCCAAGGGTTAGTGATGATCAACATGAGCAACCACTGAAGGCAAAGGACAAAGGGAAATCACATGCGATCACTATTGGCAATGTTGAATATGACAACGATGTGGTGGAATGATTAAGTGTTTATGTAATGGGATTCCAAAATAATGTTGTATCATTGAGTATTGCAATATTTATTGATGTGGTATTCAAAGTGATTGAGATATTTTTTTTGGAAATAAGATGATATGCGCATAATGAAGACGAGAAAAGGAAATGTTTAATAGTATTCATGAGCTCAAGATTGATATAAGGACTAAGTGATATCATGGTGTTAGTATATAGAATTTTTAGGATTTTGGTATGTGGAAAGAGTTAACTTTTAATAGAATTCGTGTTTTCAATAAGGATCAATGGGTATTCAAGGGAATACATGATTAAGGCCTTTGAATGATTAGAATGTGACCAACGAGATATATCGTATGATATATGGGGATCAACGATGGTATTAAATCTCTGGAAATCGTTTTCACTATGTTATGAGAGTGGACTGCAGTATTATGGATAAGCCTAAAGATTGGAATGGATTATGTTGGACATAAGTTAGTATTGTTTAAGGATAGATGTTTTCTCGATATTATTGATGGGATGTTATAGTAATATAGTTTTAGAAAAAGGACAACCTGCAGGACGGGCGACATCCCATCGCTTCGGACAAGGCTGTGGGAATCGAACCCACAACTAAAGTGTGACTGGCCTTTATCGCCTACCACTAGCCTACAGGAAGTCCCTGTTTATTAGAAACTAGTTTTATTATATTAATCAGTATGATATATGAAGTATAAAGTCCATTTTAGGAACCATATATGATTAATCTCACTATAGATCGACTTATGTATATAATTTTTGTGCTAACCTTTTGTTTGAGACAGATGGAATGACCCGTCATTCTATCACATGATCTGCTAACACATCACGAATGAAAAATTCAACTTCATTTCTTTAAGTGATGAAGTGGAAATTGTCCAAATAACGACAAACGGTGAGACTATACCAAAATCACGAAAGTATTTCTTCTAATTCCAATTTCATCAACTTTAGGGAAATGATCTTGAAAACCAAAAATGTTGTCTTAATGCTCTTATATCTGATGAATCAGATGGTACCTTAGATCATCACAAATTTATGGCTTTGTGATTGCTAGCTTTTCCATAGCCATGTTCTCTACCACTCTCCATCAGAACATGATGGTTAGATTTCTCTTTCATATCCATATTTTCACCTATGTGGAAACCCAGTGATTAGTTTATTTGGGTAACCGTTACGTTTCATAATTTTTTTTTAAAGATTGTTTTTGATATTCCTTTTTACGATGTGGGTTTCTATTAAATAAACTTTCAAATAGTAAACCATTTATAACCCCGACGAATTTCGAGGGCGAAATTCATTTTAAGGGGGGTAGAATGTAACAACCCGAGATTTTATGAAAAATATTCTTTTTAATTTTATTAATGTCTTGTGTTGTACACTACACCAAAAGGAGCTTTCACAATACGCATCCTTGACTTGCCTTGCATTACACGCAATCACAACCTTCCTCGATAGCGTGTGTAGTACGCAATACTGAGTTTCACGAAACAACGATATGCTATTAAAATATTATTAAAACTAGCCGTTATGAATAGTAATAACCACTTTTTGAAATTTTGTAAATTTTATTTTTCAAAATGGAATTCATTTTTAGATTCTAAGTATCGAATTTAGCCTAAGGTGAAATTTTGGTACTTTTCGGATAACTTTCATATTCTGATGAATAGTGAAAATTTCTAAATTATAATTAAAAACAACTTTTTTAATCGAAATAATTAATAGTGATGAATTATTAATTTGAGTGGTTTTAAAGTATATTTAGAATATATTTTTCAATTTAATACAATGTTGGTCATTGGTTGTAATTTCAGATTTAAACCAGACATAAACAAATGTCAATCTTTTGATAGATATTGTTTCTTAAAAACACGCTATTTGTTTTAACAGCGGGATTTAATTATAAAATTAATTAATGCAACTTCTATGTTATGAATTTGGTAAAATAGACTTCATTTTTGAATTCGGAATATGAAATATAGCTTGGGATAAAATTTTGGCATTTTTCTGAAAAACATCAATTTTTGATGAATAGTGAAACTACTAAGTGGTAGGTTAAAAACTGAATTTTGCATAAAACTTAATTTTACCGCTTCTGTGAATGGAATTTCGAAAATCCGAGAGACACGGTTAATATCAAGGACTAAAATGTGGTTCAATGAGATGAAAATAATTTTTTGGTGAATAGTAACTTTTTACTTTTTTTACCACGGTTAATAGTAAATAGGGTAACTAAGGGTAAATATGATATTAATATTACCCTAACACATGTCCTAATTCTATTGGACAAGTGTAATTCGACCAAAAACAAACTTAGGAATAAAATATGACCATTTAGGCCCACTTGGATTAGATTAGGACATTTATTATTAATTTATTTAAAGAAGGGTTAAAATAGTTAAAATCAAAGTTTAATAAGTAAATCATTTTTAATATGGGGTTATACATAAGATAAATTCGATTATAAATATTCATTAGAACGCTAAAAAGATTTCCTACATGATGGTAGTTTATTTGTAATTTTTATACATCAAATAATATAATTTATTTATGACACAAAGATGATGCAGTAATTATCTTATTAATGAAATATTGACATAATTGATAATATAAATACCAAAATAAATGTAATTTAAGACTTTTTATGAATTCCACTAATTTTCTAGGTTACTATGATATATTAGTGTTGCTTTAATCAACTTGGTTCTAACATATAATTCTGTTATGACTTTCACAAAAATCATATATCAAATAGTGTCAAAATTGACACAAAATAGTTTTTAAATCAAATATTATATTATTAATTGTTATTTTATTCCTAAAAATCTAAGGTTCGGCCAAATGACTTAGATAAGGATATATGTATTAATAATATACAATTTGGGGTTCTTTTGGCATGTTATAGTAAGTTTATTAACCATATAGTGAAAGAAAACAAAAAGACACGGTAAAAGTTAAATTATTTAACTTAGAGTTAAATCTAATTGATAAGGTTAAAATAATACCCTAAACTTGTCTAAATCCTATTGGTTGATAGTATTTCGACCCATCCCCACTTTAGCTTCGAAATAAGACCCTTTGGAACCATTATAAACCGATTTTAACTTTAATATAAAATAATATTTTGAGGTATTCCTAAGGTGCCCCTCTCCTCCCTTATAAAAGGACACCTCCTCCCCTTCCTCCTCACACCAATTTGAGCACTCAAGCTCGGCCAACCCCTGCCAATTTCTCCTCTACACTTCCCTAGCAACATCCTAGAGTTTCTGGTCTTCCTCAAAGACCAATTTTAGTGCCCTAAGAGGAGGTCTCAAAGAGGCACTTCAAAGAAGAGGTAATTACCGTTACCAATTCTTTCATCTTTATTTCTTCTTCCACTTCTTCTTCTTAGGTTGTTTCATTATGAAGTAATAACATCAGTATCACTCATATACTGATATGTTATTATAAGTATGAAACAACCCTATTTCACCATCTATCCATCCTACGGAAAAAGAAATCACCGCGCGTGCGTACGTACGGAATACCGTCTCCACGCCGTGGTGTACTCTATTTTCCGCCACCACCTTAATTGGATGGGTATAATGGTTTAATGAGTAACTATATATGATTATTATAAATTGATATTGATACTGAAATAGTATACATACACTTCAACACAATTCCACGACCATGGGAACGATATCATCGCTCGTGCGTACGTACGGACTACCGTCTCCACGACGCGATGAGATGCATTCTCAATGATTAACCATTCATGAATGATTATAAAGTATATATAATAATTACTAATGAAATATATGACATAATAATGATACTGGAATTATTTATATGCATGTCATCTACTTAATTCCATTCAATTCAATAAGGAAACGAAAACAGCGTTCATGCGTACGTACGGACTACCGTCTCCATGAACGGTGTATTTCTTTCCATTTACTGATTTATTATATATGTATATTATGAATATATATATATATATATATATCATGTTTTATATTCTGGAATTAAGTAATCATGATCTAAGTAATCATATTAATAATTACAAGTTAAAAACACGAACGACAAATGAGACGATTTTACCCAAAACGCTACTTTAACATGAATTTACAAAAGAACGGGTAATATAAAGTCATAAGTGGACCATATATGATATAATAACAATGAATATGATTCTGGAATAAGTCAATAACATGATTTAAATCATTATACAGGAGGTTCGGACACTTACAAAGCAAGTCGGACCTAAGGTAAGGGAAATATCACAATCTCATTTTTATCCGAGATTGTTTATTCGTAAGTATTTACTGGGGTGTATTTTATCATCCACATCCATGTTCCCTCAATATGTAATATTGTTTACATCCACTTTCAATAGTTTAAATCCATTTTTACCCTTCGGTGAGTTTTTAGTAATACGTATGAAAGGAATCTTTTGTCGTTTTTCGTACGAGGTACTTTTTGACTTTTCCGACAAAAGTACGAAGAATGTTTTTTTTAACTTATACGGCACGAACGGATTTCTACTGTTTTATAAAGCCTTATTTTCATGAAGCTTCCTCTAAAATATTTCATGACTATTTTCAATAAAATCTCTTTCTTTTAAAATTGCATGATGTTTTGTGAAAAGAAATTGATTTTAAAGAAGAAAGGATATTTTCCTCAAGAATTCAATTCAAGTGTTTTATCAAAATTATTTTCCATCTAAGATAATAAAGGGTTCTGTTTCTATCCATATTTTTACATTGATTTGACTATGTTGTGATGGAATTATGTTTATGAATTCCTTTATCTTATATGAATTGATTTATGATGTCATGATGTTTCAAGAATCCCATTTTTGTTACATGTGTTATGCGATGATGTATGTTTTATGATTATATGGCACACATAAGAAAGGATTCATTATAAGATGGGTGGGACCTATATCTCCCTCCAATGCATTGGTTAATTATTTTATATCTCATGATATAGACATGGCTGGAACGGAAGGTTATTTCGGTTCAGTGATACAGGACTGAAACGAGGAGTGAACTCGGTTCAGAAAGGGACTTTGTCCACTAAGATAGTCTTGGCAATGAGTCATGACTAACAAGAAATGATTTTCCATGATTATGTGTGCATGCCACAAAGTTTCAAGTTTTATGTTATGATTATGGGGATCTCATTTTCACTTCTATGATTTATCCCATGTTATGATATTATGAGCTCTTTTGCAGGTTAAGATTTCCAAAAGCTATGTTCTTATGTATATGATGTGATTGATATTTCTTTTGTTTACCCTTACTGAGCATTTGAGCTCACCCTTTTATGTTTTCTTTTCCCCAGGATATAAAGAAAGGTTTTAGGTAAAAAAAAAGGAAGATCTTTATGGGAGATGTTGAAGATCTTTCCCCATGATTAGAAGATTTTATTCCGAGTTTCCAAAGACACTAAACTATTACGATCCTTGTGTGTGTGTTTTTGTTATGTACTAAGTATTCCGCAAAAGTAATGTAACGTCCATGTACGATAAGTTTCGGGTCTCTACATGGTTTCTCAAGAGAAACCACTAGTTCATAATGATCAAAGTGTTGTGTTTCCCTAGTAGTAGGTATAAGAATATATGCCTATCCTTGTATCTGTTTGAGTGTCGGAATATGCCGGTGGAACTCTTTACCTATTGCTAAGATGTAATGGCATTTTAGCAAAGTGTATATAGAGATATAATATTTTACATTTTCCATATTCACTATATACCACCAGAAATATTTGATCTAAGTGGGGATATGATCCCACTTTTATCCTTCTTTTTTCATCAGAATATTTCAATTGACTTCATACATGAGGGTAGTGATATACACCTCCCCATTCCTACATTGGGAAGATTCCCACATACTTGGTTCAATAGAGTAGGGATATGATCTTTCTCACTGGTTATCAATAGAATATATAAAAAAACAATGTCATTAAGAGTGGGGATATGAGACCACTCCTCGATATCCAGCACCTACCTTACATGATATGTCTTCCTTCCTGTCTGTGCGTAGGTATCAGAGGTGGAATCATATTCGGTGGTACCCTCAACAATCGACTCGTAGGTACTGGTGGGATTTTTCTTGCGAAGATGGTTGAAAGGATCCCCCCATAGTAGCACCAGAAATAGAAGGGAGCCATATTTGACTCCCTAGTCTACCATCATTAGATATTAAAGGTAGTGATTGTGTCGCTTCGAGGATAATCTCCCAAAGCTATTGGATGTGGAAAAAGGGCTATTGTATTAGCTATAGCTTTCATTTGATGATTTAGTCTCATCATATTTAGTACCCAGAGACCCTCATGGGTAGCTTAGAGGGTTGGGATTATACCACATAAATGCTACTCCCAAACCATTGTGTTCGCCACCTTTTATTGGAGTTGTCGAGAAGGTGAGATCATTTTATCACCCATGGGGGTAGAGGCCACATCTCACAAGACAGAACAGTGTCTGGATGATGAAATTATATTGGATCAAGGTGCTTTTTATGAGAGAAGTATCTAATGACATATAAAAAATGAGGAATAAGGTCACTGTTTTTTGCAATATTGTAGGCATGATTCATACTCAATTAGATATTCATGGTTAACACAATTGACCTTTTATTATCGATCTGACCATCCTACTCACATAGACCTGTCAAAGATATGATGGACATATTTAATAGGAACCCAGGTCATAGAAAATCATCTATAAGATTTATATTAGGCTTATCATCTTGTTTTGTCTAGGATATGTCAACAATTTGGCCCAACACATAGAAAGACAACCATTCTTTCAATTTGAGGGTTTCACAGTAGGCTCATTGTTTGTGTGTGCATAGAAGAAACAAAAACAATGTCCCAATACATTATTATCCAATTGTTTTGTTATTTGAGATATTCACATCAGGTCCACTATTTTCTATTCGATAGATATGAGACAACTGGGAACTCTCATTGATGTTGATTTCATTTTTCCCAATTAATGATTGTGAGGGGTTCATTTCTTTCACTACCATTAGTTTCTGGTCACCATTATTATCCTTAATGTGAAATACCAATAGTTCCCATATCCATAACTATTTATATAGTTTCATTCCAAAGGTAGGTGGTCATTTGGGGTTTCAGACCCAATTACACTTAGGGACTTGCATTGGTCAAGAGTATGGGAGGTTTGGATCGTCACACCCTTTTTTTGGGGGAACTATTGCCTACTCTAAGACTTTATTATGGATTCAAGATATGTTTTTGAATCTCTTATTAATCCTGATACAATACTGGTTACCCTAACAAAATTATCATAGGGTAACCCCTTTTATATGTAGAAGAATTGTACATCATTAATGAATCCATATGTGTGTATCTAAGGTTCTTTATCCATTCCCCAGTAATGAATTGCTGTTTATATGCTGAAGACACATAACCAGGTGATTCATAATTTTCTTTTATGCAGGGATGTGGTTAATATTATGAGGTGTGGATTGAGACATTATGAGGCATCCTATGTATCCTGTTTACGGCAGGAATCACAACCCTCATAGTTCACTAAAACTGATGAAGTTTAAAATCATGCAGAAAGAACCTATCTGTGGGAACTTATGAACTGGACATTCAAGATCGATTCTTGAGGAGATATCCTATGTATCCCAACTATGGTAGTAATCAGAGATATCATAGTTCTTTCATGCCCTTGGGACTTTCCCCAAGGTATATTACCTTATATGAGGGATGTTTATATCATTCCACTCATCATGGATTTCATACTATTATTTCCCTCTCTAGTAATGATTAACGATATGAATGATATGATCATTTAACCTCCATATTCCCATGTGAGATATGCTTTCTGTAGGAAATAAGGGATAAAAAATAATTGTCATTTTTGTACGAGGATGTGGGTCTTAAGTGATGGGACTTCCCTTGGGATGTTTTAATATGTATATTAGGCCTTAAGAAGGCATCATACATATCCTGGTTAGTAGGAATCAAAGTCGTCATATTTTAGTTGGCCTCTTAGTATGCTAATGGGTGTGGTAGAATGATATTCCCATCAGAATGATTAGGTCATGATGGTTGAAATGTTAGAGAAATGGTGGACTTATAATAGGTTAAATTCTTATTTGATCTTAGGCCTTATAAAGGAATAATACACATATTAGTTATTGTAGGAATCAGAATTCTCATAGTTTAGTTGATCGGAGCTTACAAACTGACCATTACCTATATGAATGATATTATTTTTGAAACTTCATAATCCCATGTAATCCATGCTCGGTGTGAGAAACAAGGGGTGGAAAATAATTATTCTCACTACATGTGGATGCAAGACTTATGTGTTGGGACTTTCCTTTAGATGAATATTATAGATCTTGGGCCTTAGGAAGGTTCCCTACATATCCTAGTTGTAGTAGGAATCAAATTCATCATAGTTAAACTGGTCAGGGCTTACACAATGACATTGACCTGTATTGAGGAAATATCATATTATGGATCTAATCGGGGATTACACACTAAGGATGAATGATATGATCATTGTAACTCTGAAAGACCACATGATCTATGGTCGATGTAGGAAAAAAGGATGGGAAATAATTAGTCTCATTACTTACGAATGTGGTACTTAGGTAGTGAGACTACCCTTTAGATGAATAATATAGAGAAGGGGCCTTGGGTAGGTGTCCTACATATCCTAGTTATGAAAGGAATAAATTTCCTTGTAGTTACCTTGATTGGAGATTACACACTACCATTTCCCTTTTGATTGGGACTTACACTCTAAGGAAAAACAATGTTATAATGTCCTAGGATACCCTTATGACCTATCTTGGTTATCTTATAGACCTTCCTAACTACCTACTTGATATGACTTGTTTCTTTGTTTGATATTTCAAAGGATGTATGGAAATTTCTGGTTATATTTCAGACATTTTCAAAGACAATCACATGATCCAGTTTCCTTATTTGAGGGATATAGCACATCCTAGATGGCATTTTTTCAAGACATTAGATAATGAAGGATAACTAGTTTAGGGTAAATTACGAGACATGGTCGGATGATCTTGGAATCTATCTCATGATTCAAACTAAAATTCTTAGAGTGAATCACAAGATCCATTTGACTTGCCTTGGTGTCATCATGAAAGATAGCAAACACATTTGAAGGGTGTCATGAGAGTCAATGTGACATGTCTGGAGGGTGATGCATGATCCAAGATGACATATCTCGAGGGAACTTAGAAAGATAGATGACATGTTCAGAAGACATCACAAGATCTGGTTAGCTTGTTTGGGGGAAATCACAAGAGCCAGTTGACATACCCAGGTGATACCGTGAGACTCAATCGACATATATTAGTGACACCATGTGAGTCGAGTGACATGTCTGAAGGACACCACAAGGTTTGGATGGTGAGATCAGAGGTATTTATGAGAAAAGTGTTTATTTCCTTGGGGGGCACCATGTAACTTAATTTTACTTGTCTATAGGACTTATCATGATCCAAATAGTATACTAAAGGGGTTCCACCATATTTGGGTAACATTTCCTAGTTCTATCGCATGGACATGATAGTTCGTGTAATGCTCTTAAGGATATGTGCATATATTATTTGCATAAGTTTTGTCATATTTTAGTCTTTTTCAGGCCATTATCACAAATGACATAGATTATTCTAGAGATATATTTGCTTAAGTTTCACGCGATTTAGTAGATATGTTGGATGTTCTTCATGTGACTTGATAGAAGTCCTTCACATGATCTATGAGTTATCACATGAATTGATTATGCATAGTGCATGAACACTATGATTGCTCCATATATCTTACATGATGGAAAAAATCCTGATCATCAGATCATTAGCTCTGAGAAATCATCTTTGATGTATGGGTGCGTTGTTGTGAGGTTCTATGGAAGATTTTGTCTTTGTCTCGCCCATTTTTCATAATGGGGTGAAAGATTTATATGCCTTATCACCATGGTTATTCACCGCATTGTGCAACGCATATCGCTCATATCTATACTAGAGTTGGTGGAGGGATTTGGCATCCCAAGTCTTTTCAAGGCCCTTCTATAGGACATTCTGGGGGCGTCACAAGATTTTCAGTGACTACAAGATCATCACTTCAATGTCTACATTATTTGATTTTTCCTTATTAATTGAGTCTTTATGAATCATATAAGAATACTGAGGGACTCATGGTTTTGGGACAACATGTCCAAGGGACTTTGTGAGGTCAATGTTTTTTTAAAAAATAATTTACATGATCTTAGGTGACTTTTATGGGAACTTTTGCGGTACAAGGATGGATTGCTATGAGGCCTTCCTGAAATCAAGCTAACATAATAAAGGGTTTTGAAAGGCGGTGATACAGATATCCTAAGTGTTCCATGTGAGTATAAAATCCATGAGAGGCTCCTATAATTTCCCTCTTTATTTCCTTGATTGTTTTACAAGGGTTGGGTATCTTAGGAGGTAGTATGAGTGTTGTTGAAGATAATCACTCTACCTCTTGGTGATGCATTGTACGACCAACAAGAGATCCTATGGAGATTTATGGGAATTTAATGGAAAATTACATATGTTTCTATTTATAAAGTGAAAGGGGGAGTTCGAGGCCACCGGGACATTTTTGAGTCCCTTTTCCTGATGAAGATGTCATGCCAGCAAGATTTCACAAGATGAGGTGGCATGTTGTCGGGTACTTGTGGTGTCTTTAGAATCACCTAGGGTGTGTCACCTGATGTTTTATGACCAGAAGAGGATCCTTTATTTCATTATTTATTTTATGAAGTATTTTGGTTTCATCAATATGACTGGGTGTTGTCTAGGATATTCATTCTCCCCATTAATGATGTGTCTCTTGATTTTTATTACCATAAGAGGATCACACCTTTTAGATATTTTCCTCCTATTTTTGAAAGATTGTTTCATGGTTTGTCAAGAATCCACTGTTGGATAATTTTTGTGACCTGGGGGTTCTTTTTTGGATGACGCTGCATGATCAATGAGTCTCTGGGGTGCCTTCTCAAGAGTAGAAGGATTTTTCAATGGAACTATGCATGACCATCTGTATGCTATGTAATGCGTTTAGATCATTCACATGATCTTATGAAGGTCTATAGATTGTGTGTATCTTTGTGGATTATGTGATCCTCTAGTTCTATCCACGTTCTTCTTCCTTTTCTTTGTGGGGAATATAATACTCATGTTCAGATATTTTTTTCATTTTGGGGATTTTTCGATGCTCATTTGGAGAGCATTAACAACATTATAATTAATTTCTATAATTTTTTGAAATTATAAATGAATAAAATAATGTTATTTTTTAAATCACCATGTCAATATTATCCTAGGTTTAATTTTTGATATTTTTCAAAAAAGTTTCATTTTTAGTGAAAATTGAACAAAATCAATTTTTAAAACAGTAATTTTATTATTTAAATAAATTAATTTTAAAGTAATATTAAATTTTAAATTTTCATTTAAAGTAACATAATTACCATTTTTTTAAAAAAATATATCTAAATAATTCCATATGGTTCAAAATTATAATTGATTTTGGTATAATCTCATTTCTATGTTTAAAAATGCAATTTTTTTAAAAATTGATTTTTATTGCGTTTTTTGAAATTTTATTAAAATTTATTTCTTCCACTTATTAAAACTTAATCCTAAAATATGTATTCCATATTTTTAATTAGGAGGTTCAATTTTTTTAAATATTACCTGTTTATTTTTAGGCATTATAAATAGTAACCATGGTAAAATTTATCACATCGATAAAGGGTAAAATGATATTAATAATGTTAAAACTATAGAATAAGGCTTAAAAATAATCCATAAACAGGAAAATATTTAGTTTTAGTAGTTTAATTTGACCAACCTTTCATATATTTGAAAATATGACATTTTTTGTGCCAATTGTCTCTAATAAAGAAATTTTTATTATTTTAAGTAAATAAAAATACCAAAATGTCACTCTATTTGTTTTAATTTATATTATATATTCAAATAGGTATAATAATATTTTATTAATGAATAGAAATGTTTATTTTGAAAGATATTTATTTATTTTTATGATATAAATTTATTTTTAATTTTTAGTGATGTTATAATTATCTTAAATGTGTACACAACGCTGACACAGTGCTTATGTAAGTAGTAGAGAAATCAAATTATATGATTGTAAAAATTTCAAATATAAATTTTTTGAGATTATTATGGTGTGAAAATAAATTTATGGTTAATAATAATTTATAATTTATGGTTAATGTGTTTATATTATAATTCCATACTAGTCTTGATGTATTTAAATTAAAAATATTTAAATAATTGTTCAAATGAATATAATAGTATTTTATTTAAAATAATATATTATTAAAGGAGTTAAAAATACTAAAATATTATAATAGGATAATGGGGATGATATATGGTCTAAAATTTCATTACATGACCATTTTTTTCAAATATTTAACTTATAAGTAAATTTACAACCCTTTAGTATTGAAAATGATGTTACCATAGTTAAGGTTCAAATTGGTTACTGAAGCGGTTAAACAAAACAACAAGGTTTAAAATGCCACATAATCCTATAAAAAATTTATATATTAAATGGATTTAAGCCTTAAAATATTTTATTTTCTAATATTTTTATTCTTTTTTCTACTTTCAAATGAAATGAATTTGGTATATTTAAACATTTTATGTAATTCCATGTGGGTTATTTCTATCATTATAAAAGGACACCACCTATCCCATATTCATCACTCTAGTATGAAACAATTGTCTCAAAAAAACTCTATAAAATAGTTATAAACAACATTATCCATGTTTTGGTGGTTATGGTATCCTAAAAATACTGTCCCTACCATCCATGAGTGGATATCCAAAGGAGGTTTCTGAAAGAGTAGGTAATCCTCTAAACCGATATATTTCATTTTACTTCTTCTTTTACCTCACTAGATTATATTGTAACCATTAAAATATAATAAAATTAGTAAATAAAATTAGTAAATAAAATATAATAGTATTTTATTATTTTGATTTGATAACAATTTTTAACCTCATTTCTATCAAGTTGAAAATGAAAGTACCACTCATGCGTACATACAGATACTACCTCCACAAATCTATATGGTCCATTTTCCATAACTATATTTTATGGTTGCTTTTTTATTATAGATTTAATATTTATATATGATATTTATTATATAATAATTCCTATTTAATTATATTATATTATCTATTCCCTTAGTTTTTCATCTTTTAGAAAACGATAATGTCACTTGTTCATATGTATGGACAACCACCTCCATGAAGATACGTGGTTTTTTTTCATTTATGTTTTACATGGGATGTAATAAAGATATATTTAATGAATATATGAAATATTTATAACATAATAAATATTTTTTAAGGTGAATTATTATTTACCTTTCTCTTTTTCTATCCATCAAATAATGGAAACATCACTAATGCATGTGTACGAATGACCATCTACACAAAGTGGTGTGACAAAGTATTCATCACCTCTTTATATATATAGTTATAAAAGTGTAGATAATTATGAAATATTATAATTATGACATTATTAAAATTATATATCTGATGAAACAATGATCAAAGTACAAGGATCATAATTTCAAAACTGAAACTTGTATAAAAAATGAAATAGTAATTTCGTAGAACAATTTTTTTAATAAATAATATTTAATAAATAGATGATTAGAAGTTATAAGTAAATAATAAATCGTATTATAATTGTGAAAATGGTTATATAATATATTATTAATAGAATTATTTTAATTATAATGGAGTATTGAATGTTTTATAAGTACGAAAAGACTTGAGGTATAAGTTTCGCATCTCACTTTTTTGGGAGATATATGTCATTTTTACGTTTTTTTTCCTTCATGCCATATATATGAGGACCATTTAAATTTTTTTATCATGAATAACTTTATATTAATGTTATTTAATTTTTCATTTGAAGTTATTTCTTTCTTGGGGATTATGATTCATAAGTTACTAAAATGGTAAGGTATTGATGTTACAATCTCATTTATTTTCAAGTGTTTTGAGGATAAATTTTCATTGAAGGAGAATAAATGGACTTGATACATTAAAACCAATATATTTTATACTCATCTTGTTATTAAATAAATTTTAAAGTAATAGTACCATTTTTCTCTCTTTGTTACCTAAATGACTGAGAAAATATTTTTAATAAAAACAAAATTTAATTTCTCTTTAGTCGATGATCATTTTCTTCTATGTCTATATATTATTTAAAATTTTTTAAAGAATGTTTTTATTATTATATAATGGTTTATTAAAGTCACTATTAACCATATATTACTTTATATAAAATGTTTTAAATGTATTATTCTTGTCATTTTTGGATTGAGTTACTTTTGAACAAAGGTGAAAAAAAAATATTTTTTTTTAAAATTATAACACACGAAAAAATTTTACCACTATTTTTTAAATTTTTTACTTTGAAGATTCCTTTATAATTTTTCACGGATCCTTTCAAATAAAATTATTTTCAAAATATCATCAATATGATATTTTCCTCAAGAAATGTTTTAGTGATATTTTAAAGCTATTTTCAACTATGAAAACATTATTTGATGCTACATATGATTAATTGGGGGTATGATACAATGATACAAAACTTATTATTTATATGTATCGTTACTGATTATAATTATAAAATCTTGATGGAACCCATTCTATTTTCCATGGTTTAATCTATAATGAATTGATAAATGTTTTCATGATGTTATGACATATATAAAAATGGATTAGGATTGTGTAATGATTAGTCCCATTACATCTCTTTAATGAATTGGTTAGTGTGATATTTTTATCTCATGAGATGTGATGATAAACATGAAAATGGATGCCAATATAATTTTCACATTGTGATGTGTGAGTATGATTGCCTCTAGCTATGCTCATTAGATTATCCGTGAACATGACTTCAAATACCTTTGTTGACATTTTGATGTGTGTGTATGATTAATTATAGATACACTCACATGATTATAAATGTAAATGATTGTGATTAGATATGTTAAAAATATTATGATTTAATATTTTTATGACTCCACTTTCCCATGATATGGATCGTGATTGATTATTACTACTTTAACACCCTTACTGATCATGATTTTGGATGTGAATTGATTATAGAGATTATGATCGACAATTTTCAAGGTATGAATAATTTTCATTCGGAACATTCAATTTATTATGTTATCATACCATTATACCCATATTATAATCTAATGATTTATATCTCCAATTTTTACACCTACTAAGCATCTTAGGTCATTCTCTCTCTGTTTACCTTCACAATTTTTTTATGGATGTTTATACTTTTTATATTTCAAAAAGGGTACTAAGATAATGATTTTTTTGATTATTTTTAAGATATTTTAAGAAATAAGTTGATTATTTATCTAGTATCCAAATAAAATAAACCTTTATTATACTTATGAATGTATTATTATGAAATGTATTAAATATTAATATAAAATTACGTGATATTTATAAATGTTATGCTTGGGTTACCCTAAGGACTCACCTCTATTCCACAATATTCTAGTATCCTATAATGAAATGTATGTAGGGGTGTAGATCAATATAATAATTGGTAAAAGTAAGTAAAAAGTTATAAGAACACATAATTGTGTGTACATCCTTCTTATTTATCCCTTAAGACACTCATAGTACTCAAAATTCATTTATTCATACCTTACAAAATGTATTAGTAATTCATTTCATTAAATAATATTTTAACCCAGCGACCAAATCAAGTATCCGACACATTTCATCATATAAAATGATAATTGTTAATGATAACTAACATGGGTGAGATATTCAAACTTATTTACTTCATATTTTACCCCCATAATTAATAATAAATTGAATGTCAGTAGCTCATTACAATGTACACATATGGAAACATTATAATTTGGTGAATTTCTACACTATGGGTGGTCATCGAAAGAATATTACAATATATGAATATTGTAAGTAAAAATACACCCAATGGCTTTAAATAATTCATTTATTACTGGATATCATACCCTATGAAAAACCTATATAATACCATATGATATAATGAAAATATAAATCACATGTATAATGGATTTAGGGAATATATCTGTTTCCAACGCTTTTGCCAGGGTGCGCGTGTCCGTCTGTGGGGGACATCGGCGTGGATTTTTGTTTCCTCGCATTCCCACTTTCCAAAGGCGGGTGGCATCCATTCCTTATTCAGGGAAGTCTGCACCTTAATCAAAATGGGATGATGGGATGTCGGTTCCTCCTTCTGTGGATTCCTCCTCAGAACATGTCACCTAATCCGGGTCTCCCTCATAGATTTAATACGTTGTTCATGAAACTCTTCCCAGTTCCATATTTCCATGAACTCCGGTTAACTACACTGATTCTGTTAGGACATTCCAAGGGGTCTGGTCAGGGAAGCAACCTTCAGTTGGGGGAGTAGTCACGTCGAGGCATCATTAACGTGTCTGAACGCTGGGGAATTGGTGTGTCTGTCTTTTGTCCCTTATTATAGGGCTTCTTGAGGGCGTGGAAGCCCACGAAATCCCACATAGAGCGCAGGGAATCATATTCCATAGGCATGTATCTGAGGTTTTCCTCAGCTTTCCATGTTTAACACCGGGTATGCCGCAAGTTTAACATCCAACGGAGACGGATCGGGCTGATCAGAACACTAGCTGGAGTGGATCAGATTGAGGAACCCCACATGAGGGAACACTGATATCGGAGGCAGCCCATGGGTAGTTTCTCGAATGCTGTGGAGGGGAATAGGGTGGCATGATCTCACCGGGATGTGGCGGCCCGGGTAAAAATTAGGATGGGTGATGGGAAGCTACACGGAGTGGAGGGGGAATGAAATGGAGCCATCGTGGAGGTGACGTTGGTGATGGGCTTGAGTCTCGAAGAGACTCCCTACATATCCCCATGGTAGGGAATCAAAGTCCGCGTAGTTCAAAATGAATGTGTGGGGCATACACTTTAGGCCGCCCATGGTGGGGGTAGAACCGACGTGAATGAGGCCGGAACGACCGAGTGGTGGGATTGAACCTCGAGAGGCTTCCTACGTACCATGCCTTGGCATGGATAAAAGTTCGCGTAGTTCGGGTTGGATGCCAACGAACCGACGTGAAGAAGGACCTTGGTCCAATAGGTGGTGGGCTTGAACCTCGTGAGGCTTCCTACGTACCATGCCTTGGCATGGATCAAAGTCCTCGTAGTTTAGGGAAAGGGGCTATTGAAATGACACAAAGGGGTGTCAGAACAATTGGATGTAATGGTCACAACGACTTACAACAGGATTGGGATGCAGTTTAACGTCATGCGGGACGATGGCGTGTCAGAGAATCGACGTGAAGAAGGACCTTGGCCCAGGTGGATGATGGGCTTGAACCTCAGGAAGGCTTCCTACATACCATGCCTTGACATGGATCAAAGACCATGTAGTTCATGTTGGGTTTTGTTGGAGAACTGATGTAAAGGTGAACCTTTGGGTCCACTAGTGGTGGGCTTGAACCTCATGAGGCTTCCTACATACCATGCCTTGACATGGATCAAATACCACGTAGTTCAGGTGAAAAAAGTGTATTGTCACACCGACACAGAGACGGTCGGGGCCAATGATTGTTGGTATTGAACCTCAGGGAGGCTTCCTACGTACCATGACTTGACATGGATCAAAGTCCGCGTAGTTCGGGCGGTGTGCTGGGGAACCAACGTAAAGATGGACCTTGGTCCGATGGGTTTTGGGCTTGAACCTCGGGGTGGCATCCTACGTACCATGCCTTGACATGAATCAAAGTCCACGTAGTTCGGGGATACAGTTTAACATCATGCTGGACGAGGGCATACAGTTTAACGTCATGCTTGACGAGGGCATACAGTTTAACATCATGCTCGATGAGGGCATACAGTTTAACATCATGCTGGATGAGGGAATACAGTTTAACATCATGCAGGACAAGGGCATACAGTTTAACCTCATGCTGGACGAGGGAATACATTTTAACGTCATGCTGGAGGAGGGAATACTGTTTAACGTCATGCTAGACGAGGGCATACAGTTTAATGTCATGCTGGATGAGGGCATAAAGTTTAAGGTCATGCTGGACGAGGGCATACAGTTTAACGTCATGCTGGACGAGGGCATACAGTTTAATGTCTTGCTGGAAGAGGGCATACAGTTTAACATCATGCTGGACGAGGGCATACAGTTTAACATCATGCTGGACGACGGCATACAGTTTAACGTCATGCTGGATGAGGGCATAAAGTTTAATGTCATGATGGATGAGGGCATAGAGTTTAACCTCATGCTCGACGAGGGCATACAGTTTAACATCATGCTGGACGAGGGAATAAATTTTAACGTCATGCTGGATGAGGTCATACAGTTTAACGTCATACTGGATGAGGGAATACAGATTAACGTCGTGCTGGACGGGGGAATACAGTTTAACATCCTATTGGATGTGGGCATTGTCATGGTCGATGCTTACTCTAAGCCCATATGAGTCGTGCTGGGTGTGAGAAACAAGAGGTAGCAGGGACCTGACAATCACGTCATGATGGGTGCGTCCGTGTGAAGCGAAGAGGGGCCTATGCGTTAGGTGGCCCATGGTGCCGGGAATTACTCCAGGATGGAGGCCCAAGAGCAACAAAGCGCAGAGGGAGAGGTATTTGGGACCGAAGAAGGGAGGTGCCTCGTTCCCTATCACGCTCTCTACTGGCCTTGGCGGTGAGGAAGTACGGAGGTGCATGGGTGCTACCTTCCGTAAGAGGGGCTAGGGGGCTTACACCAAGGTGACTGCCCTTCCCCGCGGACAAACGCCAATCCTAGGAGGAGGATATAATCCCATGTGTGGGGGTGATCTCATCCCCGTGGAGACGAGCGGTGTAAATAATGTCCGAGCCAGGGGGGACCCTGCGTGCGAGGCACGGGGTCGGGTCACAATTTAACGTCATGTGTTGAGGACGAGGTTCTTGGAAGTTTAACGCCCTGCAGCCCAGACGAGGTGGGTCTACTCTGCACCCCTAGAGCTTACATGACCGGTACCCGCTATTCCTTGGGGAAGGTAAGGAATTGGCAAGGTCGTGTAGAAGGGGGGGTCACAGAGCGAACCATCAAGGGGTCCACATTAGCATGGCTATGCGAAGAAGCAATAGCCGTTAGCGTTCCTATACGAAGAAGCATTAGGCGAAGTAACGCCATAGGTGGAATCGTCCAAGGGACATTAAAATCACATTGTTCAAACCTAGAGGGTCTCATGGGAAAAGGAATTTCCAAGCAGAGGGGTCCACAGGAAGTTGCCTTGTGGAACTCGGTTGCTCTGCGTAGTGGAGGGCACTTGTGAATTGGTGTGATTCGCGAAGTGGGGTGCCTTGGACTTAGCATGGGGTAGAGGTGCGAGTGGGAGGTGCTTCATGAAGTGGAAGGGAATTCGCGGAGCACTGCCTCACGAAGCATAGGTGCCTCGCGAAGCATGGTGTCGTGAAGTAGTGTTCTTCACGAAGTACAGTGACCCTTCCTTGTCATGTGGATAATGTGTACAGGGTGGGTGTTTCGCTAAGCATAAATTCTCTATGGCTGCTCGGGTCCCCTTGGGGATCTGCTTCCTCCGTGAAGTCCCTTAGGCTTCATGAAGGGCATCCCTCTCGGAAGAGGGGATCAAAACGAAACAAGGCGGAGGCCTCTCGTGAAGAAAAAATACCTCACGGAGCTCATGATTCCAATAGCGAAGAGTGCTTCTCGATTTGGGAGCTGAGAAACCGAAAGGTCGGATTGTCCGTCCAGAGAGCTCAGGGGTAGCTCGGTATTTATAGGTAAGAGGTTCCATGAAGCAGAGCTCACGCGGCGCGAAGGGGGATTTAGTTGCTTCACGGCGAGTCGCGAACGTCAACCGGGATCGCGAAGGGGTACCGCCTCTTCTGCTTTGCGGTGGGTTCCTGAACGTCAGGGCATTCACAGAGCGGCACCGCCTCATTTTCTTCACAGCGGCCGTGTAGGGGCTCCATATCTGGGATTCGCGAGGCAGGGCGCGGGGCCTCCCTTTTGTTCTCTCCTTTCTTTGAATATTTTGGCCCCAACAAATGCCCCCCCCCCTCAGAATTGGAGCTGCGGAGGGATCAAGGGTCGAAGTCTAAGGGAAATCGCCAAAATCAATAGAAGTTCGTAGTGCTGACTCACAAAGAGGGTGCGCGAGGTGGACAGGGGCCGCACGATCCAGACGCGCCGCGAAGCTCCACACGGGCTGGATGCGCCGAGAAGCTCCAGGGGCTGCCGCCTATAAATAAGGGGCTGACCTCTCTTGTCTTTTTTCCTTCTTCTACGATTTTGTCTTTTTGCGCTCTCGATTCGCGAAGCTCCGCGTACTACAAGTCTGCTCACCGCAAATCAAGCTTCGTGTCGAACCGTGAGTCTCCGACTCTGCGACTACGCCAAGAGAACGTCTACTTGCTAGCCGAGGCCAGGATCCACATCATGGCTTTGTGAGCGAGCTCTGCAAAAGATCTTCGTGACTGATCTTCGTGACATGACCTGAATTTTTTCTGAGTTCTGAAACCCAAAGGCCCATCAAAAAGCTGTGCTGGGGGTGCTTGCAGACGCCGCCCGAAGGGATGAGATGGCCAGCTGTCCGGGCCTGGGGGAGCTAGTCTGAAGCCACTCGAACCATAATTCTTTGACGGAACTCTTGTCAGAGATCCAAAAGAACTATCAGCTATTCAAGAAGCTCCCCTTTTATGGATTCAGGCTGAGGGATAACGTATTCATCCCTGAGATGAGCAGGGACGAACCAATTTTCTGGTTCAGGAGCACGCCGTGCCAGCACCAATGGTTCAAGGCGGCTGATGGTCATGCACGGGAGGACTTCAGAACTATCATCGTAGACTGTATGTACAACCATCTGAACAACATCTATGGGAAGACATTGCAACCGGAGACGTCCCCTCCCATTTATCGCACCATAATGAAGGTAGCTCTATGGAATTCGAAGAATGGGTGGTCTGATGAGTGGGACCTGTGCCAGGGCGGCAACTTCACCAATGATTGGGCCTGGGCCTACTGGGTAGGTGCCTCATGTGAGGAGTTTGGGGCTGAGATGAGGAGAGTGGGCTTGTATGAGGTAGAATGGGCCTCCCAATTCCACATTTATCAACCAAAACAGCTGATGCCTGAGCTGTTGAGTAGATGGTCATCTAGGACCAACACTTTTCATCTGCACCATGGGGAGGTTGGAATCAGTATGTGGGATGTCCATCAGATTTCGGGGGTCCCGATATTGGGGGACATGTATGATGAGTTCCTCCCCATCATGAGTGTGTGGGAGGATCCGGAGCAGATGCTGCAGCTGGCACTGGAACTGATGGGGATGGTCCCTAGAGAGGACAAAGAAGCAGTTAGAGATTTCCACTTTAAGAAGTGGTTCAACCAGATCCTGAACTTTCCAGAGGATCGAGTGTTCCCTCTGTGCCCTAGAACTTTTCATAAGGGGGCTCAACAGGGCAATGAGAACTCATATTGGCGGCTCTTGGAGGACAGCCAATGGAAGACCTGGGGTTTCAGTGTCAGCACTAAACAAAAGCCAATAGTAAGGATGGATGCGTTTATCACGGCCCTTATCTGCGGTTGGATCCTACCAGTGAGGGACACCAACATGGGGGTGTGGCCTAGCTCGTTCATCATGGAATCCATGCTGGCCACTGGATGGCAGGTCAATATGGGGATTCCGATGCTCGCCAGACTGTATAGGATTCTATGACACGTTAGTGAGGGAAAGAAGCCGCCAAGGATATGCGGGCCCTTCCACCTTCTGTATGGGTGGATCATGGCGCACATCATGGGGGTTTACAAAAATCCGAACCCCATCATGCCACTGGGGTCCAACTTCCGCCCCTCCATTCTGAATGCTTCTGTGAGCTTCCCAGTTAAACTAACCATACCGATGGTGCTGGACCGGGTGTGGAAGGCGGACGAGTTTATCTTCCACCTATTTCAATTGCCGATGGGGGTACTCATCGAAGATGTCCAGGGAACAGAAGAGCACGGGGCCTATATCCTGGCCTTCTGAGGTGGAGTCCTGGTGGAAAGGGTGGATCGCGAGCCTCTCTGCGATCTGTACACCCCACACCGGTTCATGAGTCAGTTCCGGTGCCTGCAGCGGCTGACCCCAAAGGTCTACTAGAAGGTGTGCCATGAAGAACACCTATGTGTGATGAGGAAATTGTGGCTCATGTTCACACGGGATGACAGGAAAATGTGAAATGCATTTCCTCCATCTACTGCTGCCCTCGGACTGGTGAAGGAGTATGCCATTAGCTGGTAGGTAACTTATTCGGGGGAAATGCTGAAGCAGTCAACCGTTCGAGCTGGTGACGGCGGGCCTCCCCTATCCCGAGGTCGGGGTTGGAGGGAAGCAAGGGCCTCTCGTGGTGGCGGGGCTGTCGTGGCGGTGAGACCTGCACCAGAAGGGGATGAGACAATAGCGGAGGATCCAACAATGGTAGTGGACCCGGTGGTCCCAGAAGAGTAGAGCCATCCGGAGTGGCGGCCAACGAGGGGATTCTGCAGGATATCCACTAGGGATCCAAGGAAGTGGTTTCTCCATATAGACAAGCCAAAGAATGCTATTTTTCTGGAGGCCTGGGACATTTGGGATTTCAACCGACAACACCTTAGTCCGCCTGAGATGTGGGAACACCTGAACCGTCTTGGGATGGTTTTACCGGGTATGGCCCTGTCTGGGCCGGTTTCACGGTTTCTCTAGCTGAGGTGGAGCAATACCTGGATGATCTGGGGGGAATTTGTCCATTCCAATGGTGTCTCGTGTCCAATGACAGACCGGGTGAGGGTAATGCTTGATCGGAGGGTTCCCCCACAGTTGTCGGCCACCGAACTGAGAGAGCGCTTCCCCATGCTGGAAGAATCAGACGAATCCTTTGGGGGAAAATGAGGCCAGCGGAGGGAACCCCTTAGAGGAAGGTGAAGTCAGAGATCAAGACATGGATTTTTATAATTTCACAGAGGTTATAGAGGTAGAATTATAAGTTTCTTTCCTTATGGTCTGCTCTTAGGCCACTATGGACCTCTTACAACCATTTGAACCATGCAGAAGGAACTTATACGCAGACCTCGCTCTCGCCCCTCAGTGGGTGATGATGTAGGACCGTCGGAACCCGCACCTGTGGCCACGTCCAGTTCGGTGTCTGGCGAGGCTAGGACACCTGATATGGCTCTTCCAGAATCTCCGGACCTTCAGAAAATATACGAAGGGCCATTCCTTGGGGTCCCATCAGCATAGACTTAGGAGAAGCACCATGAGTTCGATCTCTGTAAGTCTTATCCACTAAATTCATTCCTGTCATATGTGGATTGTGCCAACTGATGTCCATGCCCTTCCCTATCACGTAAATTTCTACGAATGGAATGGGCTTCTGCGGATGGCTTGTTCGGATGTCTGGTGGCATCCCTCCTAGGGTCATGCCGGTGTTCGTGGAGATAGTTACCCTGTCTACACGAGCTACATCACTCCCTATCATTGGCGGGACCACCAGCAGGGTCGTGACCAAGGTTATTGAGGTGGAGTCCGATGATGAGGATTAGTCGGTCGACCCACGTCCCACCACACCTGCTCTGGCGCCATATTTCACATTGGATTTAACGCCAGATGCAGATCCTGCTGAAGATTTCTTGCGGTCATATCCCACATACGATCCTGCCAATCGCGCGGATTGGGATGAAATGGCCTCTGATGAAGAGGAATGAAAAATAGTCCACCGCTGATCATGGAAGATGATCACACACTTCATCGATGACACCCCTCAAGAACTGTGGTTTAATGAGATGGATAGACTCCGCTTGCGACTGCGCGAACTGTGCGCTGGGGGAGTGGACGCCCAGCGCCCTCATATGATCATCCGAGATCTCATGGCAGAGAAGATCAGGGAGTATGATCGCGGGATCAACATAGGCTGGAAGCGGAGGAAGGCGATGAACATCAAGAAACTACAGGAGGCTGAAAATGAAGTGCAACACCTACAGAACCGAGCGGATGATCACTCAACATCTCTCAATGCACAATCTGAGTTGATCTTGCGATTGAAGGCCCATCTTTCAGAGGCAGAAGAGCGTAGGTGACAGGCTTCTGAAGAAATTGTCATCCTTCAGGCTGACATAGAGAGGGCCCGAGTTAAGGCTAATGAACTATGCCCCATCGCTGCTGAGGAGGAGCGGGAGCTAGTTCAGTGGAAACAATTCTTGGATGCCACAAGTTGGAGGGTGGCGGAGCTACAACGCGCTTTTGACGGGGTTAGTCCGTCCGTGGGAGGAGTTGACCTCCGAGTACTGTAATGGTTACAAACCCTTAAACGTACTTTCGTGCTATGATCTTTTTTTTAATGTCGTAGCATGCACGAGTTCTGTTGTTTTCATTGGTTCATTACATCCTTAAAATGTTTGTGGAACTTCCAGCGACAATTCCCTAAGCTGACGCGGGTCAGGTCCTTTGTAAGAAACAAGAGATAGTTGCCTCATCGCCCCATCCAAACATAGGAGTGTAAACCAAGATTTGGGCATTCGGGTTTTGGATAACCAGTCCGAATATCCAGAAAATGGGAGAGACTTGACTAGAGAATGAAGTTCTTAGAACAGCTGCATCACTATTTTTCCAACATGCTCTTGTGCACGAACAATGGAACACCAGGGGCGCTAAAATCAGTCCGAACAGATAGGAATGGGAAGTGTGAATCACGATACCCAAGATTCGGAACATTGTGGGGGGTAGCGTGACAATGGAGGATGACTATTGATTTTGGCAGAAACGCAGCATCCATATTGCATTAGCCAGAAATGGGGACAAAAAATGAGGGTTGACCACTGACCATGTTTGCAACACGGGGCCTAACTCAAATATCGTCAATCAGTCTTCCGGGATGTTGGACCAGGAAAGAAGGCAGACCATAGGTCAAGCATCCATACTGTTAGGGGGTCCCTCTAAATAGGACCAGTCTTCCGGAATGTTGGACCGGGACAGTAGGCGGACCATAGGTCGAGCATCCATACTGTTAGGGGGTTCCTCTAGACATGAAAGAGGATGGGAGTCCAAATAAGGTTCACGCGAAGCGTGGAATGTGGAGTGATGGTTTGTTCAAACAGAACCCAACACTCATGAAATTAGGCCACCGTGGTGGGATTATGCTAGATGGGCACATCAGTTTGATCATGGATCATTCCTTCTTTCAGATAGGGCCTCTCTAGAGAGGGGTTCTATCGCTTCCCAATGTAGTGGGGCAACCCGAACTTGTTCAGGGCAGAGTTATAGTTGTACGGTCCCCTACGAGGGGTCCGGCCTGGGGGCCGGAAAGGGGAAGAACAAGATTTATGATCCTTGGGGATGGACCCTAGGAAAAATACCAGGGTGTCCCTACGTATCCCTGGAGGATGGGAATCAAGCCACACGTAGTTCTAGAAGCACGGTTTAACGTCATGTAGGACAATGGGAAGCCTGGTTGCGCCGGTACACATCCTACCAAACCCACTAAGCCCATGTGAGTCATACTCAATGTGGGAAACAAGAAGTAGTGGTGGGACTTTCCCGACACAGAAAGAGGCAGGTTAGGGCGATGGGAAGCTCAGTGAATACCGACCCAATGATGCTAACACATCCATGTGGAACACCTTGATGTGCGAAGAGATAAAGCCAAGTATGTCGTATTTCCACTTAAACATGAGGAAGTGGAAATGTGTGAATCATGATGCTCGAGATTTGGATCACAATTATGGCATCGTGACGATGGAGGATAACTATTAACTATGGCAGAAACGCAGCATCCATATCGTGTTAGCCTGGAATGGGGACAGACAAATGAGGGTCGACCGTTGACCAGGTTTGAAACACGGGACCTGTCGCAAATGTCATCCGAGATCCTTAGGGATGTTGGCATGAAATGATAGGAGAGCCCTTAGGCCCATCATCCATGGAGATCCCTTAATCCTATCATCCATGTCGTCTGAGGGTCCTTTTGGATGTCTAAGAGGATGAGGATCCAAATAGCGAGCTCACGAATCTTGGTCGTGGAATGAGGGGAATGTCCCCATGAAAATCCCACACTTCGGACTCTTTTTCAAAATGTATCTGAATACATTAATGAGATGTATTAGATAGAGGGATTCGAGTCCTTTACCATAGGGAGATCTTAGTTTAGGGTCGTAGAATTTGGACCATGGATGGAAGGAAAAATAGGAGGCACATGGTAGGTAATTACAAAAAACCCAACGTGAATGGGAATCGGGGATGTGTACGATGCGGTGAACAACCCGACATGAATGAGGACATAATCCCATACCACACCGCACAACCCCCTTGGGAGAGGTTTTAGGTCAAGGGACTGAAAACGAGATTTGAGCTAGGCCTGAGGCAAAATGCACAGGCGTTTCTACGTAACCCATAGGGATTGGGATCAAGATGCATGTAGTTCCTGAAGAGGACTTAGTTTAAGGTATTAGAACTTTGAACATGAATGGGTAAGGAGAGCCGGGGACATATGGTAAGGTGGTTAAAAACCCCGATGTGAATGGGGCCACAAGCCCTACTTACCATGTGTTCCCTGGGGAAGTTCTTGAGTCGAGGGACCAAGCATGAAAGTTAGTCTGGGCCTGCGGGAAAGTGCTCGGGCACTCCTATGTATCTCATTAAGATGAGAATCAAGCCATACATAGTTCCAGATGGTGGCACAACATGGTAAGGAACCAGTGTAAAGGATGAAGGGGGGCACGCAGGTCTAGCCCTCGCACCAAGAGGAGCAGTATTTGATAGATTCGTGTTTTTCCTTTAAGGTGAATGATTTTTTTTGTGAACCGACAAGCTGAGGGTAGCGATACCTGGTGTCACCACAAGAATAAAGCCATAGTAGGCATTGAAAAATGGTATGGCACGTGACCAATACCCATCGTGATGTCCTCTATGATGAGGCCACCACAATGCAGTGCCATTTTTCATCGTGCGGCCAGGATGATAATGTAACAGTTTAGGGTCATGTGATGGGACCAAGAATTCATTTTAACGTCGTGCATCACAGACGTAGTAGAGATGATGCTAGGTGGGGAATGTTTACGGTGCCATGCAACATAACTGACATGAATGAAGACATGATCCCTCATTACACCGTATGTAATTCCGAGAGAGGATCCACAGGCCGAGGGGCCTACATAGAGGTGAGAGATGAAGGGGGAGTGGGAATAGATCCCAAATGAGCTAGACCCGAAAACTAGACGTTCAGGTGGTCCTACGTATCCCATAAGTATGGTAATCAATCCATACGTAGTTCTAGATGAAGATCTTAGTTTATGGTATTAGAGCTCGGACCGTGGGAGCCTTGAAGGACGCCGTATTGCAGCTTCATCCCCCTGACATGCAATGGTGCACTAAGGGATAGCGCCAAAAGGGTCGAGATGCCACCTAGACACAATGGGGTGGAACATAATGTGAATCATGCAAACAACATTCAAGGCCTGAAGGGGCTAGTGTGATGACATGGGATTACTGCTGACCATGGCGGAAAAGCAGCATCTATATCGCGTTAGCCTGAAATGGGAACAATAAACAAGCATCGACCACTGACCATATTCACAACACATGATTTTTATTGATTTGTTGTCCAAAACCCTCAAGGGTGTTGTCCCGTAATGGTAGGAGAGCCCTTAGGCGTTGTATCCAGGCCATTCTTGGGGGTCCCTCTGAGTGTGAAAGGTGATGAAAGCCCTGATGAAGGGAAACACAAAGCTTGAAAAGCGGGTGTGGATGTGTCCGAGTAGAGTCCGACATCCCAGGTAACTAAACCAGAGTACCCTTAGGCACATTGGTTAACTGCTGAAAAGGGTCGACAAAGCGGCTCATGAGGGAGAGGTACATGGCGTGGTCATTACAAGCCTGACGTGAATGAGGACATAATCCCATGCCATGCCATATTCTCTCCTCTCTGGGGAAGGGTAGGCCAAGGGTCCAAGGTGTGATGGAGATTTCTGGAATATGGTGCTGGACCCGAAGTCTAGACATTCAGGTGGTCCTACATATACTATAGAGATGGGAATCAAGACACGCTTAGTTCTCAAAGATACCCAGTGGGTAGGATACCCTAATGAGGATGTGTACGTTCTGGCGAGTAACCCGACGTGAATGAGGACGTAATCCCGCACCACACCGCACATTCCCATAAGAAAGAACCTAGGCCAAGGGCCCGAAAAGGCCAAAGGGCCTAATAATTGGGCTTTGGTCGGGAAGGTCTGGCCTACTCATAGTTTAACATCCTGTGGTGAGGACGAGGGCTAAGGAATAGGATTCGCTGGACATAGGAGGTGTACGGCGCAGTGAGTAACCCGACGTGAATGAGGAAGTAATCCCACACCACACCACACACTCTGGGTAAGGACTTGGGCTAAGGGGCCTGAGAAGGACAAGGGGACTAATACTGGGCCTTGATAAGGAAGGCCTGACCAGCTTGAAGTTTAACATCTTACAGTAAGGACGAGGTTCGGGGGACAGAAAAGGCCAAGGGGCCTGAGGCGAAGCCTCGGTCATGGAGACCTGGCCAACTTGCAGTTTAACGTATTGCAGTAAGGACGAGGGTAGGATAAGGTGTCTCTTCTGTGGATGTGTACGGTACGAAGAGTAACCTGACGTGAATGAGGACATAATCCCACACCACACCACACAATCCCATCATAGATAACCTGGGCCAGGGGCCCGAAAAGGCCAAAGGGTCTGATGGTCGGGCTTCAGTCAGGAAGGCCTGACCTGCTTGCAGTTTAACGTCTTGCAGTGAGGACGAGGGCCAGGGGCCTGATAAGGCAATGGGGCCTAAGGTGGAGCATTGGTCAGGGAATATGTATGGCATGTCAAGTAAACTGATGTGAATGAGGAAATAATTCCACACCATTCCATACAATCCCATAAGAGAATCGGGGCCAGGGGCCTGACTGTTGGCACCACCCAGAGGGAAGGTTGTCACTTTGGGATGGGGCAGAATGAACCACTGCACTTGATGTTTGGGACATCTTGGGGTGGACCCAAAGATCTAGGAAAACTGTTTACCATGTTCGAAACACGACATCCCAAAGGTGACCTGATATGGGAGCAACAAATGAGCATTGAACGTTGAATATATTGGAAACGTGGGAGTTGTATCAGCTTGTTTCTCGACATCCTCAAGGGAGTTAGCCCGGAGTGGTAAGAGGGACCTTAGGCCGAGTATCCATACAATTCAGGGGCCCTTCCAAACAAGAAAAATGATGTAATCCCAGTCAAGGAGTGGGTGAAGCATAACTGTACCCATTTACGAAAGAGGTGAACATCTCCAGGAAGGGGGACGTACAGTCGAATCGAGGCTAACTAAACATTAATTGTGGTGAAAATATGCTCCCTTCCATATGTCCTGACCCGAGGGGAAGAATTCTGGCTTTTGGGCTGGGCCAACACACGAAATGTCCTGGAGTTTCTACGTATCCCATGACGATGGGAATCAAGCCACACGTATTTCTTGAAGGCCATGCAGTTTAACGTCGTGCAGTGAAGACGTGGGAGGATAGAAGAACGGGAGTGGACACATGGTGAGACCATTATAATACTTGTATGAGTGGGGCTAAGGAAGCCTACTCCTCATCATTCGAGGACCCTCCGAAGAAATTATACCCAGGTGGGACAATCGAAGAGAAGTGCTCGGGGATGGGCTCGACGAGACGTCTGAGCGTTCCTAAATTTCCCATTAGGATGGGAATCAAGCCATACGTAGTTCTAGAAGAAGAGTTTAACGTCATGTGGGATGAGATGCAGTTTAACGTCATAAGAGATGGGGGAAACATCTCATCTAGGGATATGTGCGGTACAACGAGTCCCACGCCACACCGTACAATCCCATAAGAGAGCCTGAGTCATGGAAGGCCAAAGGGCCTGAGGATGGGCCTCAGTCAAGAAGGCCTAACCACCTTGCAGTTTAATGTCTTGTAGTGAGGAATAAGGATATCTTAGTTTAAGGTTATAGATCTCGGACCATTTTGCAGTTTATTTTCATGCAGGATGATACTGATCAGTTTAACGTAATGATGGATGATGAATTAGTTTCACGTCATGCAAGACGATGTTGCAGTTTAAAGTCATGCAGGACTAGGTGCATTTTAAGGTCATGTGGGACCTAGGTTCCACTTAGGTTCATGCGGGACCGTTTAGTTTAAGGTCGTGCCAGACCTTGGGGACCAAGAAAAGTATTTCTTGAAGAAATTGGCGTTGGTGGGAGGAGTTATGCGCTCACCATCGATGGTTGCCAAGGAGTATGCTCCATTGGGGTAAACCATATGAATTATGTAAGGTCCTTCCCATTTCGGCTCCAGCTTGGGTGGTTTACTACCAGGGATCATTGGCGCTCGGAGGGCCAACACCAAGTCGCCTTGCAGAAAAGATCGAAGGTGAAACTTCTTGTTGAAGGCTCTGGCTATCTTATTCCGATGCATTTCCAGATTGTGCAGGGCACGGAGCCTGTTCTCGTCCAGTGCTTCCAATTCAGCTAGAAGGATTTTGTCCACCTTATCTGGAACCTGCTATTCATAGACTGTAGTGTGTAAATATGGCAGCTGGATCTCGATGGGTAGGATGGCCTAAACCCCATACACTAGGGAATATAGAGTCACCTGGGTGGAATTGCGTGTCGTCATCCGATACACCCAAAGGGCATTGGAGAGCTTATCCGTCCAACTCTTCTTGTTCTGACCAAAAGTTTTATGCAAAATTTTAGAGAGGGTTTTGTTGAATGCCTCAATCTGCCCATTTTCCTGCGCATGATAGTGAGAGGTATGGTTCGAACGAATATTGTTCTTAGCGTAAAATTTCTTCAGCTCGACCGCTCAGAAGTTGGTGCCATTATCGGGGAGGAAAGCATGAGGGACTCCAAACCGGTGGATGATATTAGAGATCATGAAATCAATGATGGAACGGGCCTTGAGCTCTTTGAGTGGAATTGCCTCCGCCCACTTGGAGAATAAATCTATAGTAGTCAGGATGAACCTACACTAGAGAGCTATCACCGGTGGATATGGTCCCACGACATCGATTCCCCACACCGAAAATGGCCAAGAGTACTTGGTGGAGTGAAGAGGCTCTGGCGTCCAATGTAGGAAGTTAGCATGAACGTGGAATGCTTGGCATCTCTTGGAAAACTCAATACAATAATGGATCATAGAGGGCCATAAGTACCCCAATCTCTTGATCTGATGGGATAGCTTTGTCCCATCCTGGTGGGCACCACAAGAACTGGCGTGAACCTCCGGAATGAGCTGAGAAATATCACCTCCTTGAATGAAAATGATGAGAACACCATTGAAGCCCCACTTATAGAGGATCCTCTCAAGACTGGGACCACTCTGGAGGGTAAATTGTAGTGTGCAGCATCGGATTTTCTCACGCTCAGCCAGATCATCCGGGAGGCAACCATTTTGGAGATACTCAACAAAAGGTTACCTCCAGTCGAGAGTGGCCTCAACCACTGCATCTGAAGAACCTGGGGCTCATGAAGTGGAGGGTTTGACGGTAAAGTGGCTTACCCGTAGGCCATCATCATCCTCTGGGGTGACAGGGGTGATGACTCTCCAGTGTGCCACATGTATGATCAAATCAACCTGCACGGGTTCTGCGAGTGACGCAGCTAAGCCAGCCAAAGCATCTGATTGACCGTTCTATGACCGATGGACATGGGTAACCTCTGGTCGAGAAGGGAACTGGGCCATTAAATGGAGGGTGCACTCCAACAATGGAACGAGCTCCGGCATCCTAAAAACATAGTCATCATTGACCTGCTTTATGACTAGTTAGGAATCCCCTTTTATGTGAAAATGGGGCACATCAATCTCAAGGGCTAGCTTGATGCCAATGATGAGAGCCCGATACTCTGCCTCGTTGTTTGTGTAGCATTATGACAATATGAATGATTATGGCAGAATGGTATACTCTAGGGTGATAAAGATGATACCTAGACCCACTCTTTTGAGCTTAGGATCGTTGAGCCTCCGATCGGTGGGGCTCCAGGAGGCACCGTCGAAGTGAATTTTCCAACATGAGACAACATGATCGACTGAGAGGATTGCCTCATCAGGAAAATTCAGGTCCAGGGATTGATCCATGGAGGTTGGATAGGAAGATAGGGAGTCTGCCAATGCCTGTCCATTGATATCCTTCTGAGGCTCGAACCTGATGTCGAACTGCTGGAGGATCACTACCCACTGTGCTAGTCGGCCAGTCAACATGGGACAGGTTAGAATGTACTTTAGGGGGTATACCCGAGAGACCAACTATACATCATGGTGCTGTAGGTAGTGCCAAAATTTATGTACGGCAAACACGAGCGCAAGGAAGATTTTTTCGATGGCGGAGTATCTGGTCTCCATATCAAGGAGCATGCAGCTGAGGTAGTAGAGTCTACTCTCTGTCCCCTCATTGTTCTTCTGGGCGAGAATTGCGTCGAGAGACTGTTCCAGAGCGGCCACATAAAGGACCAACGGCTTTCCAGAAATGGGTGGCATCAGGACCGGAGGCTAGAGGAGATACTTCTTGATTTCCTCAAAGGAGTCCTGATACTCTTCATCACATTCATAGGCAGAGTCTTTCTTCATGATCTGGGAAAAGGGTTTACACTTTCTAGCCAGATTCGCAATGAATAGGCGTATGTAGGCTAAGTGTCCTTATAGACCTCGAGGCTCTTGAATATTACTCTGGGGAGGCATCTGGCTGATGGCCTTGATCTTCTTTGGGTCGATCTCGATGCCTTGGTATCTGACAAAAAATCCAAGAAACATCGAGGAGGTGACCCCGAAAGCACATTTCAACAGGTTCATCTTCAGGTGGTGGGAGTGGAGGAAACTGAACACTTTCTCAAGGTCCTTAAGTTGGTCCTGGCACTGACGTGATTTAAAAACCAGACCATCTACATTTCACTCCACCAATTTCCTGAGAATCGTCTTGAATATGTGGTGCATGGCTCACTGATAAGTGGCACCTACATTTTTCAGGCCGAAAGGCATGACCTTGTAACAGAAAGTTCCATGGGGAGCCCTGGAGTTAGTGGACTCCTCATCTTCGGGGGCCATCCGGATCTGTTTGTACCCATAATACCCATCCATGAAGGAGAGGGCTTGGAACCCGGCCATAGCATAAATCAACAACTCTATCACCGGGAGGGGAAAATCATCCTTCAGACAGTGGCAATTGAGATCGCAGAAGTCGATTCATACTCTGATCTTCCCACTCTTCTTCCTGACTGGCACAATATTGGCTATCCACATGGGTTACTGAACTTCCTTGATGAAGTTGGCTTTGATGAGATTATCAACCTCAGCCTCAACTATGGCACCGTGAGAAGGGTGCATCTTTTTGGGAGGTTGCTTGAACCTGCGATGGTTTTTCGGGAGTCTAAGGCGGTGGATGACTACTTGGGGATCTAGTCCTGGAATCTCATCATAACTCCAGGCAAACACATCACGGTGTAGTTTGAGAAAGTCCACATACCGCTGCTGCTCGTCGAGGGACATGGCGACACTGATCAATGTGGGTCTCATATCTTCCTCACTACCAAGGTTCACCTGTACCAGTTCATCGACCGTGGTAGAGATTCCTTCTTCAATGGTTGGGGGAGTCATTTCCAAGCCACCAGACTCTGATGGGGGGATGGTGCCGGCTTGAGGGGCAGTGGTCATCATGTTAAGAGACTCATGCGCCACTGAGACCATAGCGATGAAAGATGTTGAACAATATCATATGGCCTTCGGCCCAAGGGGCTATTCTTGATGACATCAAAGCAGTAATGGAACATTATCCAGAGCCGATTGATTCCAACCTGGTGTAAGATACCCGTATTACATACCGTTGTTTCCATGAGCCTGACATCTCAGTACCGTACATGGGTAGGAGGTTTCAGGATCACCTGATCCTGTTTGGTATAGGTGTATGAGGTGATTTTATGCCATCACTTGGACCTGGGAATATGCCTTCCCCTTGTACCCGAAACAACAAAACACTGCCCCATGTCGGGGGTTGTGGCCTCCAACTGATGGATCAAGAAGATGTAGGCGTCGTCCAGACCTACCTAGGGATCACTTCTGACCGGGGCGGGTTCATCCTCACTTGCCAAGATTTTCTTATCCTTTCTCTTGTAATAGTCAACATCCAGATAGCGGGATTCACAAGCGGAAAAAGGAGACACATATCCTTGGATCACGCCTACATGACCATTGACGGAGTATTTGAGTTATTGGTGATACGATGAAGGGACCGCTGCATGAAGATGGAGCCATGGCCTACCCATCAATGCGTTGTACGCGGTGTCATGGGAGACAACCATGAATTCATTGATAGAAATTAGGCCACTGAACTGGGTCTTCAAACAGATCTTGCCGACCGGGGTCTACTCGGTCCTATCATATCCATGGATTCTGAGGTCGGAGGGAGTTAGATCATCCTCATATAAACCTAGATTCCGCAGTGTCCGAGTCAGGATTAGGTTAATCCCAAAACCCATGTCAAGAAGACAGCGGCGGACTTCCATGCCATTGAACTGACCAGTGATGTACAATGGGCGAATGTGCCCCTGTATAGGAGGGTCTTCATCTTCACCAGAGAACGAGATAACTTCCTAGAATTCGGCATTCTCAATTTGCTCAGCTTGGAAGGATTTTTTAACTGCTACCTCCATCTCAAACTAGAGGGGGCTCCTTAGGGCCTCAACAAGTGCCTCACACATTTCAGACGAAAGGTAAAGAGCCTCAAGGATATAAAGCCTCACTGGAATGTCGGTGAGGTGATTCAGAACAACATACTTCTATGCCAAACGCGAGCCTCTACTTACAAGAGGTTGCTCTGAAATTAGAGGCACGGCGGGACCTGCCAGCCGGACCAGTGGCTGGCTGGTACTGGGTACATCCCGCTGCCTGCTAGTTGAGGCCTGAAGTGTAGCTGCCGGATGAGGACTGAACAACTGATATTGGCCTATAGTAGGGTGAGACAGTCCTCGGTACGGACGAAGAATCTCTTCATGATCTAGTAGCACCAACGGCGGGGGAGGTAGATCTGAGGGCACCCGATGAAGAGGTTGCGCGTGCTGAGCTCTACTCTGGGCCTGCTGTCTGGTTTTAGTAGCGTGCACAGAATGACTTAAAGAGCCCACTAATGTGCCTTTATGACCCATGTGTCTGCGGTTCCACTAACGCTGACGTCGACTGGGGACGTTGGGAAGGCTCACCTGGCGTTCCCCCTCATCGAGAGTCATATAGGGATTTACCAGATCCATGGTATTAATTGAAGTGTACCCCTAACTGTCACTCGAAGATTCATACACCACTGGGCGGATTCTAGGAGGAATACCCAACTCAGGGGGCATGAATTCATCGAGACTGCGGGATGACGACGGTAGTGGTGGAGCATGTTGCTACTTCTTGCGCTGTCGCTACTTGCCCTTCTGGGAAGAGGCCGACTTAGATGACGGCACAATGGTACTGGTCGCATCTTCTGAAGGCTCTAGATGATTCAATCATGCATGAATAATACCATGGGAGTGAGTGACCATTTTATGAGCCATCCAGTCATCGTTATTCTGGGACTTGCAGCTGGGAACCTGCTGCCACTCGTCTTCATCATTGATACCACTTTATGACCTTACAAAGACACCCGCCACTTGTGTCAGGGCCGGGCCCAACCTGACTATGTTGTTGTCGACCTGGTCTTGGATCCAGTCTTTAAACACATAGCACTACTTGAGGTTGTTCCCCAGGATCTGATGAAAGGGGAAGTAGTTGAGGTGATTGGTGAGATTCTCCTCTTCCGGCCTTCTGCACTCGGGTAAATGCACAATCCCCTGCTTTAGGGCACTTCGGAAGTAACCGGGGAACTGATTCTCGTTGAACGAGTAAGTCTAGTGTCTTCTTTCTAGATAGGGGGATCTGGGAGCCTGGCCCTGACGAGGGGCCGGGGGGGGGGGGGGCTGCTGAGGAGGTAGAGCCTGATTTTCCCTCCTAGGCGGTGGTGGTGCATTGTGCGGGGGAACCTGTCGGTTCTGAGGTGGTCATTTCTAGGCAGGAGGCTGTGCCTGAGGTGGAGGGCCTATGCGAGGTTTCGGAGCCGGTGCCACTGCCAGAAAATCTAGCTGCCCGGGGGATTCTACATGGGCCACCGTAGTGGGCTCGGCTATGGTAGACCTCCTTGCTGGGATCACAGGGGGCAGCAGACGCACCTGACTAGCATGTTGTAGAGCTTCTTTGAGAAGCTGGGCCTTATATGAGAAGTCCCAGAACCCTCCAAGGTAGTTCTGGATGATCATAGAAGGAACCAGTTCGGCTTTGAGATTCCCTACGCACATTGTCAGTAATTTTTCCTGAGTCAGTGGCATGTCGAGGGAGTATGTAAGCCCCTTCCACCGGGTGATGAAGTCCGCGACTCGCTCATCAGGCCTTTGTTTGCACTTGAAGAGGTCTGCGATGCTGGTCTTTCGCGTGGTGGAGCTGAACTAGTATAAGAACTTCCGGCGCAGATCCTCCTAGTCGGTCACCGATCCGGTAGGGAACTGGCTATACCAGACAAATGTAGGGCCCTCCAACATCTACACAAAACATCAGAGCTTGGCGGCTTCCTGCTGTGCTGGGGTCCCCAACATGAGGAAACACCTGGAGGAAAAGTGGTCCAGGTGCTGCGGCGGGTCCCCTGTCCCATTAAAGGGTGAGAAATTTGGATTCCCAAAACCTGGAGGTGCAGGCATATCATCCACCCACGCGGGATATGGATTTCCATCTGGTGGTACTACCAGCTGTCGTGTTTCTAATGCCTCGAGGCGGGCGATGAATGCCACTATAGGATCATCCAGGTGGGGTTCCCAGTCTTGAGAGGATCCCTAACCACGAGTGCATTTCCGGGATCTTCGACACGGTATACGGATTCAACGGATCATGGAGTTACTGGCAGAACGACCTCTGGGGAAGCTAGGGGAACCCGTTCTAGATTCCACAGATTGCCTCGCCGTTTAGGAGGGTTTGACGAGACCTATCATGCCCTCTTTCCGTGAGTTTCAGCTTCTTCCCTGTCTGCGGGAGCAGCGTGACCAGGGTTTCCCAGAGGCATCTCGCCGGGGGGAAGTTGTTTTTACCCCTGATGCCCAGTCTTGGGATTACCATAGTCGGGTCGCCACTCTACAACGCGCTCGGCCAAAAGTCTGTCGGCCAACCTCTTCGGCTCAGTGAGCTGTTGGTGAAACATGGACTTCTCGGGGTCTTCATCCATCTTCTGCACTGAGGCAGATGGGTCGGAGTTCCTGATAGCTCCGACATTCTCTTTACCCTTACCGGCGTTCCGACTGAGTACCAGTGACTTGGTGGCCACAGGGAGACCTAGAAGGTTCATCTGCTGACGAGTAATCCTCCCTGATGGGCCCAACAGTGGTGGTAAACCCTTAGGGGGTAAGTCTCCATCGATAAACTCTATCTCGTTGTCCTTGTCCACTATGTCAGCCATGTGGACCAAAACCCTTCTTGGGGGCATGTCCTCAATGTCGCATAATGAATCGGCTGCCGCCGGATAGGATTGAAGAGGAGGGAAGAATACTGTCCCCAACCACAGACTTTCACATGGGGGATAGCTTCCCTGATGATTTTTTGGAGTACCTTGAAACTCTGAATGCATTTTTGTTGGAGGGCACTCTGGCGACCTGGTGACTCAGGGTGTTGGGCCACGGGGAGTTCGGCCAAATCGACCAGACGACATTGCTCGCCGATTACCTCGAAGTGCACTTGGATCCTGGGGTACACCACCTGACCATAACAAATAATAAATTTTGTATCCCATAGGGTTTGATGGAAGCAATCAACTTCCTATGGGGTGAGGGATTCCGGCGCACGAAAGTTCGATGTTGCCGCCGGCCAGAACTTCTCTGAGAAGTGATCCGCTGCAAGAATGTTTCGGAATCTCCTGGGCTGGGATTCAGGGTCTGGCCTCATATTTCCCCACTCATCAACTAGAGGTGGATAAGGAACTAGTAGCGGTACTGAGGCGGACCACTGGGACAGTAAACTGGGAGGAAGAGAATACGACGAACGAGCCGGCTGACCGCCAAATTCCGGGCCATCCTCCGAAGAGTTCCGGGACCTAACCACAATGTCACAATACGACGGGCTGATAGCCACCACTTCTGGTGCATGGATCGCGGTTACTGGAAATGGGTCACACTATTGATCAACTGCCATCGGTCCCAAAAATAGCTTTCCGTGATCACTGGTCGAGGTAGAGGGCGCTTCTGGTGATGACGGTGGTGAATCCACAGTCGGAACCTGCGGGACTCTGAAAATTTCCTCCTCCTGGATGTACTTGCATAGAGAGGAGGGAATCCGATGGAATTCTCATTTTGTAAGGAGGAGGCAGACACGCCTTGTTCCTGTCTCAGTCCTTGAAGTAGAAGAACGAGGGGAGGATTCCATTGCTGAGTCGCATTCTGCTTCAGAATTCGAGAAGCGGGCCAGTTTGATCTCTGTCCGGGCCTTCCTAGGATTCTTCTTGTGGTGGTGATGACCTGCCCTCCTGCCCCTAGGTGGCTCCTCGGGACAAGGCTAATTCTCGACATGTAGTCTCAGGGCCGTACTGGCGCCAGGGCAGAGAGGACTTCCGCTTGAGACAGTTGGGGTGTGAGGGGTATCAGGGCAGATGTCGAAGGGAACATGGGTAGGTCCTCCATGATCATCACCTGAGCAGGAAAAACCTCCGTTTGAACTGATGGGATCATGAGGAGGGCCTCCGTGCTTGGCACGGGCGGAGCAAGGATGACCTTAACCACTTTGGTTTTTAGGGCGAGGAGGACCTTTTCCACCTGCAGAGAGAACATAGGAAGGATCCCCACATTGGAGAGGGACCAGATGGGAAATTCCTTCACATCGACGGTCGGGGGCAGGAGGAGGAACTCCATACATGGTGTAGTGGGCATAGGAGAGGCATCTGTACTGAGTATCACTGTCGTGGGGTAGGTCTTCATTCAGGTTGGGGGTAGCATGGGGCATACCTCCATGATGAGATTCAGAGTGGGGAAGGCCCATGCTCTGTGGAGTAGTGGTACGGGGAGGACCTCCGTACGGGGTGACATCACTGCAGGTTGGTTCACGGCGATCACCACTCTGGCCTGCGACCCGAAGAGTCAACCTAGCCTGCCCGTGGGGCGGTTGGGGCCTCAATCCTGGTTGGGAATAGGAGTGTCCCTACTTAGTGTGTGCAGGAACTTCATGATATACGCCGGTGGTGGCTTGGGCCATAGTATCTGTCAACGTTAATGCCCCTTGGCAGGCGTCCTCAGCTCGGGCCCAATGCTAGCATCGAGTCAGGTGAGCCGGTGCGGGTGGTGCAGGGGCATAGCCTACCTGCAACTCTGGAAATGCCGGATGGAAGCACTGACACGGCTGGGTGGGGGCTCTTGCTTGGAGTCCTTGGATCGGGACTCTGAGCAGGATGATCCTGACATCACCCACCTTGTCAGCGTGAGGAAGGGAGTCGTCAAGGCGTTCCGGGGACAGGCTTCTGAAACGATTGAATGTTGGGGTGGGGAGCAGGGGATCCCTGTGCGGCCCTCGAGGGCGGCATTGAAGGAAGGCCCTAGATGACTCCAGGTCCCGGCGGGCCATATCCCGAGTTGGGATTATGCACTCCTCCTCATAACGATGTACGAGGTCATTAATCACCCTTCTTTGGATGATTTCTGATGGGGAGATGGGGCGTGGGTGCCCCACGTTCGTGGATGCAGACACCGTTGTGGCAGCAGTGGAGCCACGCGGAGTGGCTGTGCTGGTGTTTCCACTGCCCCTACGTAGGCGGGTGGGCGACGATCATGTCCCTGTAGCAACAACCTGATTCCTGAGAAGCAGGGAGATTAACTTATCAACACTGTGAGGAAAAGAAATCGACAACCAGTGACCCAGCGCCATTACGTCTTCCGTGGCCGATAAGAGGGATCCACAATGACAACGTTTCAGAATGGAATTCCCCAAATTCTAATGCCCCAACTTCTGGTGAGTTTCACGCCAGGCCCACTATTTGTTTGGCAGGACCCAGCACTGGATATCTGAATCCGGTGACACGTCAATCTACTGATATCTCGAGCACTAATAATCTCCAAATTGAGGAGAATAACTTCACATCGGGTTCACCATTTCTGTTTTTGATGCTTTCACCGTGGCGCGTGTGTCCGTCTGTGGGGGACGTCAGCGCAGCTTTTTGTTTCCCCGCATTTCCTCTTTCCAAAGGCGGGCAACATCTGTTCCTTATTCCGGGACATCTGATCCTTGATCGAAACGGGATGATGGGATGTCGGTTCCTCCTTACATGTATTCCTCCTCATAACTCTTCACCTAGTCCGAGTATCCCTCATAGATTTAATACGTTGTTCATGAAACTCTTCCCACTTCCATGTTTACATGGACGCCAGTTAATTACACTGCTTCTGTCAGGACATTCCAATGGGTCTGGTCAGGGGAGCAACCTTCAGTTGGGGGTGTAGTCATGTTGAGGCATCATTAACGTGTTTGAACGTTGGGTAATTGGCGTGTCTGTCTTTTGTCCCTTATTATAGGGCTTCTCGAGGGCGCGAAAGCCCGAGGAATCCCACATCGAGCACAAGGAATCATATGCCATAGGCATGTATCTGAAGTTTTCCTCAGCTTCCCATGTTTAACACAGGGTATTCTGCAATTTTAACATCCAGCAGAGATGGATCAGGCTGATTAGAACACTAGCCGGAGTGGATCAGATTGAGGAACCCCCTTGAGGGAACATTGATATCGGAGCCAGCCCGTGGGAAGCTTCCCGAACGCTGTGGAGGGGAATTGGGTGGCATGATCTCACAACGATGTGGCGGCCCAGGTAAAAATCAGGATGGGTGATGGGAAGCTACATGAAGTGGAGGGGGAATGAAATGGAGCTGTCATGGAGGTGACGGTGGTGATGGGATTGAGTATCGAAGAGACTTCCTACTTATCCCCATGGCATGGAATCAAAGTCCGCTTAGTTCAGAATTAATGTGTGGGGCTTACACTCTAGGCCTCCCAAGGTGGTGGGAGAACTGATGTGAATGAGGTCAGGATGACTGGGTGGTGGACATGAACATCAGGAGGCTTCCTACGTACTATGCCTTGGCATGGATCAAAGTCCACATAGTTCGGGGTGGACGCCGGAGATCCGATGTGAAGGAGGACCTTGGTCCAATGGGTGGTGGGATTGAACCTCATGAGGCTTCCTACATACCATGCCTTGGCATGGATCAAATTCCACATAGTTCGGGGAAAGGGGTAGTTGAACTGACATGAAGGGGTGTCAGAAAAACTGAATATCATGGTCATAATGACTTACAACAGGATTGGGATGCAGCTTAACATCATGCGAGATGAGGGAATGTTCGAGAACCGACATGAAGAAGGACCTTGGCCTAGGTGGATAGTGGGATTGAACCTCATGAAGGCTTCCTACGTACCATGCCTTGACATGGATCAAAGACCATGTAGTTCAGGTTGGGTTTTGTCGGCGAACCGATGTGAATGTGAACCTTAGGGTCCACTGGTGGTGGGCTTGAACCTCATGAGGCTTCCTACGTACCATGCCTTGACATGGATCAAAGAACATGTAGTTCAGGTGAAAAAGGGACTTGGAACACCGACACGGAGACGGTCAGGGCCAATTATTGTTGGGCTTGAACCTCAGGGAGGCTTCCTACATACCATGCCTTGACATGGATCAAAGTTCACATAGTTCGGGCGGCGTTCCGGTGAACCGACGTGAAGATGGACCTTGGTCCGATGGGTGTTGGGCTTGAACCTCAGGGAGGATTTCTACATACCATGCATTGACATGGATCAAAGTCCATGTAGTTTGGGTATACATTTTAACATAATGATGGATGAGGGAATACAGTTTAACATCATGGTGGATGAGGGCATACAGTTTAACGTCATGCTGGACGAGGGCATACAGTTTAACGTAATGGTGGATGAGGGAATACAGTTTAACATCATGATGGATGAGGGAATATAGTTTAACATCATGCTGGATGAGGGAATACAGTTTAACGTCATGCTAGACGAGGGATTTTTCATGGTCGATGCTTACTCTAAGCCCATGTGAGTCGTGCTTAGTCTGAGAAACAAGAGGCAGTAGGGACCTGACGATCACGTCGTGAAGGGTGCGCCCGTGAGAAGCGAAGTGGGGATTACGTGTTATGAGGCCCATGGTGCCGGGAATTACTCCAAGATGGAGGCCCAAGAGTGAAAAAGTGAAAAGGTAGAGGGATTTGGGACCGAATAAGGGAGGTGCCTCGTTCCATATCACGCTCTCCGCTGGCCTTGGCGGTGAGGAAGTACGGAGGTGCATGGGTGCTACCTTCCGTAAGTGGGGATAGGGGGATTGCACCAAGGTGACTGCCCTTCCCCATGGATGAACACCACTCTGAGGGGGATGATATCATCCCATGTGGGGGGGTGATATTATCCCCGTGGAGACGAGTGACATAAAGAATGTCCGAGCCAGGGGGACCCTAAATGCGAGGCATGAGGCCGGGTCCCAGTTTAACGTCATGTGTTGAGGATGAGGTGCTTGGTAGTTTAACATCCAGTAGCTTGAACGAGGTGGGTCTACTCTACACCACCAGGGCTTACATGACTGGTACCCTCTACCCCTTGGGAAAGGTAAGGCATCTGCAAGGTCGTGTAGAAGGGTGGTCGTAGAGCGAACCATTGAGGGGTCCACGTTAGCATGGCTATGAAAAGAAGCAATAGCCGTTAGCATTCCTATGCGAATAATCATTAGGCGAAGCAACACCACAGGTGGTATCAACCAAGGAACATTGAAATAACATCGTGAAAACATGGAGGGTCACATGGGAAGAGGAATTTTCAAGCAGAGGGGTCCACAGTTAGGGGCCTTGTGGAACTCGGTTGCTCTACGTAGTGGAGGGAACTTGCGAAGGGGTGTGCTTTGTGAAGTGGGGTGAATTGGCCTTAGCATGGGGAAGAGGTGCGAGTGGGAGGTGATTCATGAAGTGGAAGGGTGTTCGTGAAGCACTGCCTCGCGAAGCCTAGGTTCCTTGTGAAGAAAGGTGTCGTGAAGTAGTGTGCTTCGTGAAGTACAATGACCATGCCTTGGCATGTGGATCATGTGTACATGGTGGGTTTTTCGCGAAGAATAAACACTCCGCAGCTTCCCGGGTCCCCTTGGGGATCCCCTTCCTTCACGAATTCCCTTAGGCTTTGCAAAGGGCATCCCTCTTGGAAGAGGGGCTCAAAACAAAACAAGGCGTAGGCCTCTCGCGAAGCAAAAATACCTCACATAGTTCATGATTCTCGGATCGAAGAGTGATTCACGATTTGGGAGCTGAGAAGCCAAAATGTCGGATTGTCCATCCAGAGAGCTCAAGGGGAGCTCGGTATTTATAGGTAAGAGGTGTCGTGAAGCAGAGCTCACGCGACGCGAAGGGGGATTCTGTTGCTTCGCGGCAGGTCGTGAACGTCAACCGGGTTCGCGGAGGGGTACCACCTCTTCTACTTCGCGGTGGGCTCACGAAATTCAGGGAATTCGTAGAACGATACCGCCTCATTAGTTTTGAGGTGGCCGCATTTCTTGGGGGGCTCCGTATTAGGGGTTCGTGAGGCAGGGCGAGAGGCCTCCCTTTTGTTCTCTCCTTTCTTCGATTATTTTGGCACCAACAATCTTCTTTAGTTATAACACTCTATCTATATGATTAATAATCATGTACCTTACTTAATGAATATTAGAACTCATTCAACCCACATGTGGATGATAGTTGTGTAATTGAAATAATATAATAGAAAATAATTATATCATATAACATCCAAAAATTAATTTTATATAAAATAAATCACTCAAGATGCACCATTGTCTCATACAAAAGAATAACCTCAAAATTTAGTATCATGTTATAGAAACATGCCTATGACTAGTATGCCTCAAATATAGAGATGTTGGAGAACAAATGGAAGGTATTAAATGCATAATCATCCAAGAAAACCATAGATACATGTAATTTAAAGAGTTTAATAACTTGATTGAATCATCATCTACCAAAAATCTAGGTTATTGGGTGAGAATAATAACGAATCCTCATTCATATCATCAAAGCCTCTACCCCAAGTTACTAGGTGAGTATGAGAGTAATTTAATAACTATAATATTTTCATCAACATCCATCAACAAAAAATGGATTTATTGAAATAATATAAGGATTTTAATATAATAAAACAAATTACATGGCTTAAAGAATGATCACTCTATCAATCACATATATTTTCCCACATACTAATCGCTGATGGCATGGAAAAATTATCAAGGATTTTCTATATCATTAAAATATATAAATATAATGAAAATTAATCGAAATTTATTATGTTATTCAGTTAAAAAAACACTAATGTAATATTATCAATATCAATATAAGAAACTCATAATCATATTCACATTCTCATAAGTAATCTAATGTATTATCATAGGATTCCATGTCATCATCATATTTTATCGACATCTCTATATAATGAAATGCATCACCTCAATCGATAATGTTAATATCATTATTCCTCACTATATTTATAGTAAATAACATCATTCACTAATTATTTATAACATCACCAAAGAGATAACATACCCATCACTAGAATATTCCATTATCATTTTCAAGAATAATCTTCTTTATATAGTGATTCACTTTTTCAGTCCTCATTATTTCCATATGGAATCTATATTATTATAAGAATCCTCAATAGTTTATGTTAAGACATTGATTCTATATCAGTGGTTCAATAATTACAATACTTACATTATATAATTTTATTTCTAAACCATATATCACACATACAATTAATCATCAACATTCATAATTCATCCTTTAAAATCACATAAATTTTAATAAATAATATATATATATATATAAATATCAGTAACTCATCTCCATTGAATTTACCCTTTAGTCACAACATTTAATTAATGAAATCTAATTTAATAGTTAACATTGATTATGTATTTAATTATTTACCTTTTTAAATAATTCTAATTATTTTGAGAAATTTATGTCATACAAAAAATATTTCACATTACTTATAGAAAAAAACTTAACAAGATATCCACATTTAATAATATCATTAATTTAATTATAACGATTCTATAATTTCCAATAATTATTGATTATATCAACATTAAAGTCTATAATCATATTTAAAATTAATCACATACCAATTGTGTATTATATGTCATCATATGAGTCTCATGAAATCAAAATAATTTAACCAGTGTTTAAAATATCCATAAAGAATATCTTTAATAATTTAATTATTACTTCTAATATTTTGATTACTAATTTATCATAAAATTATTATTATACCTCATCATCACAAAAATATGTTTATTAAAACACAAAAATGTTTCTACATCACCAATGATAATATTTCATTTAAGTTTGTCATAAGGAAAGATCAATATGACTCAAAATTTATGTTTAAATAAAATTCCCCATCTTAAGGATTTTAAATTATTTAATAGAAGAAACATATATAATATACTTATGAGTATAGAGAAAAGGTATAAAAATATTTATGGACCAATTATTCATTATTTATGGTGTCTAATTGGTTAAAATATTAAATATCTTCAGTAAACAAACCTTAATAGATTCAAAACTACACCACTAAAAGTTATGTGAAAATGAGTATAATGGACAATTAATTTATGTAAAATAGACAGTATGTGAGAATTTTTAATTTTAGATGGTCAAATAGTGCCACAACTTGTCCCAGTGGTGCCCATTCCATGGATCCTAAAGCCTGCCTCGAATAGGCCAGGGGCTAGCAACTAGTGCTGAGTAGGAATATCACTAACATGAGAGACCTTAGCCTAAGTACCCATACACACATACACATCTCTAAGTCTATACAATGTTGAAATGAAAAAAATTGAACAAGCATGCATACATCCATCTAAACCCCAAAACTAGAGTATTAAAGGAAGTAATGAACTATAAATAGGTCCAAATACAATGCCACTACAATGTTTTTGAAAACAATCCCAACTTGAAAGTAAAGGGACATATGTATAGATACCTAAGGAACACACCTCATTCAGTCCAGTCCCACTAAGAATCATCTGATCCTTTTCCATCAAGGACTCTATCAAAAAGTTCGATCGACTACCCAAGACATGAAACATGAAGGTAAAGCCTATGTATGGATGAGTACAACAATAACCAGTAGGACACACCAATACCGCAAAGGATAGAACAAAGTAAGATACAATCGTCTCTTAATAGGTATATGTCTATATAACAAAAAACAATAATATCTAGATATACTCAACAAAGATAAAAAATCTATAGGTTAATCATGAAAATAAATCTATCATAGGATTCCATCTTGAAGATTCCACAAAGCACTCGTTAGGGATAACATACTCTTGATTTTAATAGCATTGATGAAATCCATCTAAGAGTTAATTCTCATCATGTCTTGAAATTATAAAGTACCCACTAATGTCTGAAGAGATATGATACATAGATGAGGATCACACCCAAGGCCATTGTGTGATACTAAAAACTCAATCTAGATTAACCCACTAAGTAGAGGATCGACGCCCATGTAGTGTTGGTCACAAAAACACCAAGAACTCCACACAGGGAACAAAGATAAATAGAGGATCTCACTCTAGGCCTCATAGAGGGATTCTAATGACTCTATCAAAGATTTCATGTTGATGGTATCGTTTCCCTATGTATGGGATGAAATTCCATACTAACCTTCAAGTAATTGATAAAGGGAATTAACCCAAATGAAACATTTCTAAGATATAAAGGACAAGGGATCCAAGCTATATTTAATAGATTAAAAAACATATAGAAGGGGTTACACACCATTTTTTCAACCTCAGGTCTTTATAGTTTAAATAGAAAGAGTCTCAAACAATGCCATGTTGTATAGAACACAACATTTCAGCTGCCATTGTACTCTTGTAGAGTGCTTGTGCAAAAATACCCCCATGTACTCGAACATGCTGTGTCCGTGTAGGGGTGTACAGAATGTTCTCCATTTGATGTACTACTACCCGTTTTCATGTACCATTTGAGGTACACCCTGAGCCTCTTGGGAGGGATAATACACCATGTGATAGGGTCACACATTGTGTGATACTTAACCTTTTCCTGAAACCCTTACCACTGCAAAGTGGACCCACATGGCATGTAGATCCGACTTAAAACCTATGCAGAGCAAGATTTTATATAATACTATATTTTGAATATGAACATCTTCTTCGATGCTACGACCAATGATCTGGCCATGCCTCACCCAGAAAATCATGGTTCCATCTCATCCAAGCCACACAATCATCATAAAATTCATTCTTACTTCAAATCCTTTCAAAAAATGGATCTATTCTTCATTCCTTTTTATGCACAGAATAATTTTTAAGAAAACAAAATTTGGAATCAAAATCCATTCTATTTGACATCCCTTCCATTATCGTACCACTATAATTTAGTACCAATCCCATATCTATGATATCAGAAAATTTTTCCTTGAAACGGTTGTGAAATGATCAATTGATTGAGATATGTAGATCCATGGCCCAAACAAAGAACACCCATGAAGAATGAAGAATTTGGGGAGAAAAGCATAAGGAAAAATAAGTGGAATGAACCTGGATCGATGTTTATGTCAACCTTGATTCATTATTGTGATAATAATAATTAGGAAATCAATAATTTGAAATATATTTCCACAAAACTGGATTATTCTTTCCCACCCTTCATGACGATCGACCCTTGAATCAATCCTTTGGTCGATTTATTAAGGTATATCATAGAAACCAAGAATGGGGGAAGAATCCAATAAAAAATATCCTACCTCAATTTGGATAGATCACTAAAACAGGACAAGGTTGCACCATGATTGTTGGTGATATACTTTGATTTCTTTGCACGTCAATCGTCAATCCATGATCCAGTCACCATCCACATGAGAAATATCCTCTAAATATATCTCTAATGGTTCTAAAACTACTCAAAGGTTATGTGACTAACCCTATAATTCTACCATAATAGTTTATTTAAATACTCTCGAATCATTTTGTCAAAAAAATTTAAAAAAATTTATTTAATTATTTAATTCATTTCTGTTCTCGTTATGACTTTTCCATAAGAGCCCTATGGAGAATAATGTAAACTTAAGCCTAGGGTAAAACCATAATTCTAAACTCAATGGTGCCCTAATATTTATAATCCATACCCCCGTTTATAAGTTATTCCACTTTTTAAGGAAAATTTCACTTTTGTACTATTTAATATATTTAGTATATTGTAAAGATTTATTCCAGGCACACTAAGCCTTCAAATTGCACACCGTCTTAGCACCTAGTATTGAAAATAATCCATAAAAATACAAAAATAATAAATGGAAAATTCGCGTCATTAAATTCTCCCCACCTTGGGGATTTATGTACTGAAAATCTAAAAAAAGTGTCACACAAAGATATGTGTATACTAAGCATGAATCCAAGCCTCCCACCCCCATGTTCTCTCCAAATGTTTCCTATACTACCACCGAACATGTATTAAGGGAATCAATCTCCCATGAAATAAAATCTCATGTAGATCTTTAATCCTTATTGGGTAATCTATAAAGGTATCTCTATCCTCGATGTCAAGCTCACCCCAGTCGATAAAGTATGATGGGTCATCCATGTACCTCCTTAGTTGTGACACATTTAAGAAGTAATGTAACTTGTCTAACTATGATGTATGAGTTAAGTGGTACACCCCCTCAGTAAATTTATAAAGTATTTAGAAAGTGCCAATGAATTGTTGAGATAGCTTACCACCCTGACTAAATATCTACAATCTACATTGAGGTGAAACCTGTAAGAATACATGGTCTCATTCTTCAAGCACCAAAGGCCTCCATCATCTATTATTATAAGACTTATGATGGTTCTTAGTATCCTTCATCCACTTCTAGATGATCTGAACTTTCTTCATAGTTCCTCACCCCAACATTGGGCCCATGAGTGCCGAATCTCCTAGGTTAGTACATCAATGTGGTGACCTATAGGGTTTCCTGTGAAAAGCCTAAAACTATTCCATACCGATGGTGGAATGGTTCCTTTTGTTATACAAAAACTCCAATAGTGGAAGATAATACTCTTAACTACAACCAAAGTCCAACATGTACGCTCACAACATGTCCTCTAGAACCATAATAGTCTGCTCAGTCTTACCATCAGTTTGTGGGAGAAACACTATTCTCGAGTGTAAATAAGCCCCAAATACCTCCTGAAATCCCTTCCACAACTGGGATATGAAACAAGAATCACATTCATCAATTATCATCGATGGAACCCCATGGAGTCATATTATCTATTTCATGTAGATGCATCCCACTCTATTAACTAAAATATTCTCCCAAAAAGATATAAAGCGTGACAACATGGAGATTCGGTCTATAATAACCCAGATGGCATCAAGTCCCATAGATTTATGTGGTAATACCATCACAATGTTCATAGATACCCCATCCCACTTTCAATCTGGCACGTCAAGGGGTTGAGCTAAACCCATTGTTACTTGGTGATCAGTCTTCACTTCATGACAAGGCATCAAGAGATAATCTACGAAACTCCATTCTTCATCTCTAAAAATAAAAACTGATGTTAGAGGTTTTGGAATTTATTTTTCACACTTGGATATATTGTCAAAGGATAAATATGAAAATATCTCAGAACCTCCTCCTACAATTTCACTAGTACCATCATTTATCTTTTAAATGAAACACATGCTCCCCACCTTTAGAAAATATATTCAGGAGAATGTCTACAAGATATATGAGTATATAAGATCTCACATTCAACATCCTCATGTTATAGCTCCCTAACTCGTTGAAAAATCAGAGTGGTAACAACCATTTACTTGAGTTAATCTACTCTATCTCCCTCTATAAAGGATTACTACAACAAGGACAACTACTTTGATTCCTTGTTCAAAAATTGTGAACTCAATCTCATATTGAGAGAATCTTCTACCACATTCCCTTTCCTAGAAGTATAGATAATTTTCAAGTCATAATCTTAGAGGAAATATTTCCATCACCTCTATTTGATGTTAATATCATTCTGATAAAAGATATACTTGATACTACTATGATTAGAATAGATGATAATTTGCTCGCCCAGTAGGTTGTGTCGTCACATATTTAGTGCGAAGACTAGTGATGCTTACTCATGATCACGGCTCACACAGTTCTGATCATGTGTTATTAATTGATTTTATCCATAGGAATTAAATTTTTTACATATTCATCATAACACAATTAGGATCGGTTCTTATTACATCATAGAACATAATTTACTTGACACCCTCCTCCATTGATCTCAAGATGGGATAAATTTTACAAATTTACCTCAATTGCTGAAAATCCCATTGGGACATCTCCACACATATGAAATGCTTCCCATTTCTATTCCAAGATATCATGTGTGCTAATATCAAGTAGAAATCAGGTATGAGTGTCTAGTAATAGCCTGTCATCCAAAGTATGCTTCGCACCTCCATCGTGCTCTTGGGTGGATCCCAAACTAAAACTTTCTCAACCTTGTCCAGGTCCATTGCCACTACATTTATTGAGATAACATGTCTTAGAATGTGGACCACATACACACATAATTGAAACTTCAAGAGATTTCTATAAACATGGTGCTCTTAGTGTATATCCAAAACCATCCCCAAGTGTCTCTTGTTCTACTCCTTAGACATCGAGTACACAAGGATATAATCAAATAATAATACCATGAAATGATCTAAGAAAGGTTTAATGATTTGTATAATGAGTCTGATGAACACTTCCAGGGAATTCATAATGCCAAAGGGAATTGGTAAGTAATCAAGTGATCTTATAAATATCTGAATGAAATCTTTCTAATATCCTCCACCCGTACTCCGAACTGGTGATAACGTAACCTGAGGTAAATTCTTGAGAACCATCATGACCTCTTAACAGATCAAATAGGTCATCCATACTTGGTAGTGGATACTTGTTCTTCACAAACACATGATTCAAGAGCCAGTAGTCCACACACACCCAAGCTCTCGTCCACCTTCTTTGTAAACAAAACTAGGGTTGCATAGGGTGAATCATTTGGTTGAACAAATCAATTACTCTGAAAGTCCTCCAACTGTACCCTCATCTCAAAATGATCTTTTAGAGCTATTTGATGGGTTGTAATACGTATCAATTCCATACTAGGGTTTATTTCAATACATAAATCTATCTTTCTGTGGGGTTTTAAACCTGGAACATACTCAAGGAAGACATCCTCATACGCTGCCACCACCATAAAAAATTGGGAACTCATAACATCCAATGCACTAAGGGTTTTTCTATCAAACTAATGCGTAATCAGATGCACCCTCCTATGCATGAGTCCATCCTTCACTGCTTAGTTTTCATTTTTCACTAAAAAAAGAGAACTTGGTCCCATCGCTAAAGACACACCACATCCTCCACTTGAAACAGTCAATCTGGGCATGAGATATGGATAGACAGTCCATACCTAATATAACATCGTCAGTCCCCATAGCTACTAAAAATATATACCAACAAAAATTCTCACATCCAAGTGCCAAGTCATACTACCATCAAAATAGTGGGATCACAGAGTCTTCTCCAGTTTGAGTCTCCAGGTGAAAGTGTTAAGCCAAGGGCTCAACCATAACAGCCCATCCACCATCTCTCTATCAGCTATACAACACATCGAACAATCAATTGAAATATTTCCTCTTTAATCATAAGAGTAGAACCACCTCTCTCTTAGATTACTCAACCCATCCTATGATCCCAGAACTTCAAAATCGATATCTTGGTACCTTTTCCTGAATCATGTTGCATATATGGGTCCCTAAGACTAACGTCAACTCCCTACTGTAAAGGTATCTTGTTCTGTGTTCCCACCACAAGCAACCACTAGGTATATCTACTTATCAATGAAACTCTTGAACACAAAAGCTCACTATTGACCTATAACAGAGGTATAAATTCATAGATCGATAACAATGACTCAACTGTCTCTATAAAGATCTCATTTGAAGGTTGGATCCCTAAATAACCAATCATAAACCATATCCATCGAGTACCTAGAGAGGTTGGTAAACCTTAATGAATACTCAACTATAATCGATCTGTAGAGGCTCTGGGATATGTATAGACCTCAGCATATATGGGGAGATCTACTCTCTAAAAAGACACTCAAACACTATCCATTCCAGAGTCACCTCATCATAAGACTTGGTCACTGACCCACACAATTTTCCTCCTGATCTATTAATAAGGATTACTGCTTGGGCCACCATATGTTCTAAAATATTCCTGATCAGATGAAAAACTGAATTCACAGCCTCAAGACAGTCCTTTGCCACATGTCGGATAGTCTCTCCTTGAAACTTTAGTGGTCTATGTCACTAAATCTCATGAAGTGTTCTTACCATTCACATCTCATCCGCTCGTATTTCATGTATTGTCATCTACTGAAGAGGTGGCAGTATAGCGGGTGCACCGCCCTAAGGTATCATCTTTGGAACTGGTCCCTATATTTATGCCTCATCACTGAGGGGATCATCCTTATGATAATGATTCTAAACTCAAGCTGGCATATGTTGAAGAGACATTCTAAAAAATAACAAGATGTTCCATGGTAAATGAGTATATCTAGAGACCTTAATTAATAAGGACACATAAATTACAACCAATTACTAAATTATGAATGTACATTTGTTATACCTATAACTAGTGTTATAATGTATAGAGATGAAATGAAGGTGATCAGATTTTAGGTGTACAGATACGTCAGTCGTAGTAGTAGCACTAGAGTCTATAGTCTGGAAGTCAAACAAGAAATACTTAACATTGTTTCCCAAAACCAATATCATAGACTTTCGGTCATAAGTTTGAACCTATTTCTTTGATATCACTATATCATGATCCTTCCCTATATGGTCCATGGCACGACTCCCCAAGCCTGCCTCCATTAGGCTAGGGGATGGTGACTAGCACCTAGTAGGAATATCACTAACATGGGTGGCCTTAGACTAAGTACAAGTACACATGCACACATCTCCAAGCCCATACAATGCTAAAATGTAATGAGAACCTAAAAACCATGCATGCATACATATAAATCCCACTACTAGAGTATGAAAGTAAGTAAAGGAATGTAAACAGGTCCAAATAGAATCCCACCACAAAGAGTCTCAAAAGAAGACCAACATGAATGTAAAGGGACTAATATCTAGATACCGTAGGAATAAACCTCTGTCTATCCAGTCTCACTGTGCACTATCTGGTCTAGGTCTATCATGGACTCTATCAAAAAGGTCAATCATCTGCATAAGAACTGATATGTGTAGTAAAATCATGTGTAGGGGTGAGTATAACAATACCCAGAAGGACACCCCAAAACCACCAAGCATAAACAAAGGAAAATAAATTCACTTCTACAAAGATATATGTATATATCACATATAATAGAAACATCAAGATATACTCAACAAAGAATCAAGGTCTATAGGAAAATAATGACTACAAAGCTAGCCTAATATTCCAGCTCAAATATTCCACAAAGCACTCATTTGGGAGAACACACTCTGGAGTCTTATAGTGCTGGTGATGTACATCTGAGAGGTCATTATCATCATTTATCACCATGAGAAAGTACATGATGAAGTCCAAAGAGATACGACATGTAGATGAGGATCACATCCAAGGCCATGGGGTGATACCAACAACTCAATCTTGATTAACCCTCTAATTAAGGGATCAAATCCCGTGTAGTGTTGGTCATGAAGATACCAAGAAATATACATTATGCACAAATATGAGTAGAGGATTTCAATTTAGTCATCACATAGGGATTCCAATGAATCTATCTAAGAAGTCCTACTGAAGGGAGAAATTTAATGTGTGTATTAGGAAATTATATACAAGCCTTCAAGGAAAGGATAAGGGGAAAACAACTTAATGAAACCTATCAATGATATAGAGGAAAATGTGTCTATGTGATGTTTAATTGAGTACACTATGATTAGACGGGGTTACATGTCATGTCCCTTGACCCTGGGTCCTATCTATGTAAACGCCCCATGTCTCAATCCATGACTGTGTAGTAGAGTACATGGAATTTCAGTTTCCCTTATATTATGCTTGTGTGCCAGTACTACTTAGCACATGTACTCATCTAGGTCATGTCTATTTAGGGGAGTACACAGCGTGCTCCAACCCATACACTCCAACCAGTGTCCATGTACCCTCTGAGGTACATGAAAAGCCTCCAGATAGAGACCACATGCAATGTGATAGGGTCACACACTATGTGATACTTAAATTTCTCCAAAAATGACAGCTTTGAAAAAGGGTTCTCCACATGGTGTGTAGATCTGACTTACACACCGTGTATCACAAGATTTTCCAAAATCCCAGATCTAAAATTTGTTTTTCTTCACTGGTGCTCTAGCCACCGATCTGGCTACACCTAACCTAGAGAATTAAGGATCCATATAATATGAGAATCTTTATTTTCATACAATTCATTCTTCAATCAAATCCATTCAAAAAATGGATCAACATTTCATTCTTTGTTTCACGCTGAAGAATGTTGAAGAACATAAAATCAGGTATCAAAATCTACCTGATTCATTGATTCTTCCATCATTACACCACCATCATGTCGGGTTGATTCTAGATCTATGATATCAGATCATTGTTCCAAGAAAGGAGTTTTAAATGATCGATTGATTTGGATATGTAGAACCACGGTCTAAACAAAGAATGCCTATGGTGAATAAAGAATTGGGGGAGAAAAGCACAAGATCAAATAAGAGGAATGGAACTCGATCGACGTTCATGTCAAACTAAATTCATTTTCATGAGAAAAATAATGAATTATTCAACAATTTCAATGTAATTCTCCCAAAACCCAATTATTCTAATCCATCCTACAAGATGACCAATCCAAGAATGAATCTATTGGTCAATTGATTCAATTTTCCCATAGAGACCAAGAATAGGTAATGAATATAGTAAAAACCATCCTATATTAATTTGGATTGTTCGTTGATGAATAATGAGGATGTGTTGTGATCGTTGGTGGGATCCTTTGATTCTTTTGTGCGTCAATTGTTGATCTATGATCTGGTCGCTGTCTGTCTGAGGGTGATTGTAAATACCCGGACCTAGTCACCCAAAGCTGATGAATTATTACATTACATTGGAATGATTACAAGAATTTATTATCCCAAAGGAAAAAATAGTTTAGTAGATATTGAAGGCCAGATACATACACGAGTTTAACATTACAACGTGAAGAGAAAAACAACATCAAAGTTACACAAGGAAAATCCACCACTCTAAGATTATCCTAGAAAGTCAAACATTGTATACCTATTCATGACCTAGAAAAAATGAAACATAAGAATGGGTGAGCTCAGATGATCGGTAAAGTAAACATTACAGCGGAAGATAACATAAACATTAGACATGGTGAAAACACATGTCTTTAAAATAATCTTAAACCTAATATGGAAAGAATCTGATCTGAGTAAATATCTCTATAAAAAACCAAATAATGGGCATTATACTAGACGAATAACCATGTAAACTATCAATTTTTATCCTCATAATGAGAAAAATTCATATTCTGTACATTCTGAAACATATTTTCAAGGCCTCAACCAAGACATCAAAAAACGATTAAGGCCCTAGCCAAAACCATATCTCAAAATGGGAAAGACCTCAGCCAAGTCCATATCTATTTGTCTCAAGAGACCTACCGATGAATCGAGGGTCTATAGAAATCCCCACATGTTACATAACAATTCCAATGAATTCCTCATATGAGAAGGGATAAATATAAACAACATATATATTCATTTTGTAATTAGCATATGAAATGTAACAAACCTTCCCAATCATTAAACATAAACACCAACCATTCAGAGTAATATGGTGAATGGTTTCAAGAAGGAAAATCCATAGTAAAACTAATCATAAAACATTCCAAAAAATATGTTTGATGATATCTTTAAATATTAGTCCAATTTCTACATAATAATCAATAATAGTGTTGAGACAAATGAAAATACTCTAATAAAATCATAGAGTAATTGTTGAGATAAATACTCTTTTACTTTGAAAAGAAGATTTTTTTGAAAAATTGATTGTCTAAAACCATAAGTGGAATAATAAATTTTTTTCATAATAAAATTTTTATTTTTATAAAATAATGGTTACTTAAAATAGATTATAGAGTGCCCTTGAAAGTAGTTATGAATTTGAGAAATTCCTTTGAAACGAGATTCTATTTCGGGAAGAATGTTTGAAAGATCCTTTAAAAAACATATATCTCCCCATAATTGAAGGTATTATTCTAATTGGGAAACATATATAGAATATTAAAATAGAAATTATGTGTAGTAAATATGAATTAATAATAATTTAATTGAGTTATGTAGATAATAAAGGTAACCCGAATGAAATTGGTGGTTCGTGTAGAAAACCCTTACCTTAAATCGAATGTGTTCTGCTCTTGAAATTATGATCTTGGAATATGAAATTAGAATTATTAATTACTAAATTTAGTACCTATTATAAATATATTAATATTATCATAATTTTTTTAAGTTCATTTATGTCCTTATTGATAAGTTATAGGATTGAATTATGTTGTTCGAGAGTCTTCGTTTCCTTGGTTTTTGTGATCGGTATATTTGTATAGGAGTGTGAATGTACATGTGGAAAGAGTGTAAATCCCCAGAATAGAAATTATATATTATTTATGAACATAAATATGTGTTAATGGTCATATATATAATTTTTTTACATGGTATGAGGATGAATCATTCGATGAAATGACAATCACTTGGATTATTTGGCGGTATTTGAATTATTATGAACAAGTTTTGTCATATGAATTAATACTATGTACATATACTAGTTACTGAATATTAAGTAGGTTATAGTACATATATTATAGTATAGTTCAACCATAAAAATGGTTTCATGACTAGTAATGAAGGATAAATCGAAGAACAAAACTTCGTCGTCCACAAAGGTTGTAAATTAGAACCTCACAGAAAATGTTTTCATTTATAAAAGAGATAGAGAGAGTAAGAATATTTATAGTGGTTATTACATTTACATGGTATAATTAAAATATATAGATGATATTTTGGTTATATGGATAATGTTTATAGAGGAGTTTAGGAGAGAAAAGAAAATAAGATAAATTTAAATGAAACTAAATGAAAAAAAGATGCTTTAACTGTTGAAATAACCTCCTTGAGAACCACTTTAAGGGAAGGTGTTTTGTCTTTTAGAAAGAAAAAGAGCTCTGGGACATGGGGAGTGACTAGGGAATGGTATTCGAACAGAATTTTGAGGAGGTTCAAGGCTTAGAGGAGTGAATAGAAGAGGGATTGAGGGGGTTTTTATGTAGAGGAGTGTAATGATTTGTGAATATCCTATTCATTATTTTATTATTTACCTCAATCAAACCAATAGTGCTGATTCAAGTGACCCATAATAGTAATAAGTGCATGTGAGTTCTAACTATGTGTGCTTAAATCATCCATGATTCTAGTAATAGTGAATTTAACTGATAATGTATACATACGGTAAATTACCGTATTTTACTATTCATAAAAAATTACAGTATTTCAGAAAAATCCCAAAAACTAACCCTAAACATTTGTCAACATGTATAATTAAAAAATGAACTCCTGTTTTTGAAAATAATTTTTAAAATATTATTAATTTAATTTTTAAATAAAGTCATAGAATATTAGAAAAATAACAATTTTAAAATTATAATTTGGTATATATAATATTGAAAAAAATAATCCACATCTCATTATCTTAAAACCTTAATAAAATAAAATAATAATATTATTCACTATTAATAAGGCTCATATTAAAATTCATATTACTATTCAAAAGGGTATGTTACTATCCACCAAAAAATAATTTTGTCTTTTTAGACCCTAAATATCTTGCTAACCGCAATTGTGTATGTATGTTTATTTGAATTACAAATCACAGAGGAGGAAAAGTTATGTTTACTAGCTAGGTTATAATAATGTGGTGTTTTTGTAGAGACTCAGTGTTTCATGCATTCAATATTAAATTTATTTTCAAAATCATGGGGAGTTATATTGTCCCCTCCTTACAAAACTTTCATCCCCAGAATTACTAGAATGTTAACTCACAAAAATATTTGGGTAGTTATTCATCATAAGCTCCTCAGGCTCCCATGTTGCCTCTTAGATTGTATGATTTATCCAATGTATCTTTACCAGTCGAGTCATATGATTCCTCAAAAACTGTTCTTTAGTGTCTATAATCTGGATAGGCTCTTCACAGTATGATAAGTCATGTTCCAATTCTATACCTTCAGTAGTGGGGACATGCATTGGGTATGACATGTACATTCTCAGAAATTAGACATGGAAGGCATTGGGTACTTTAGAAAGGCTATGTGACATAGCCAAATGATAGGAAAAAATCTAATTCTCTTGAGATTTTTAAAAGGGCCTATGTACCTAGGGCTTAGTTTCCCTTTCTTCACCAATCTTATAGTGCTTTTCCATGGATATACCTTTAAGAAAACATGATCTCCCACAAGAAATTACAAATTATTCCTTCAATTATCAACATATATATTTTGTCTTCTTTGAGATACTTTGATATGTCCTATAATAGTCTTTACCTTTTCTGTTGTTTCATCCAGAAGCTCTGGGCCCACAAGCTTCCTTTCTCCAACTTCATCCCAACATGTTGGTGTATGACATGTCTTCCCATACAATACTTCACATGGTGCCATTTGAATACTCTAATGGAAACTATTATTGTAGGAAAACTCCACTAAAGGTAAATATTGATCCCACATACATTGAATGTCAAGTGTATATAATCTCAACATGTCCTCAAAGGTTTGGATCATCTTCTCTGATTTCCCATCAGTTCGAGGGTGATAAGTAGTACTCAATCAAAGTTCAGTATCCAAACATTTCTGAAGGCTTTTCTAGAATTTCGACGTAAATCATGGATCATGTTTAGAAACAATTTATATAGGTTTTCCATATAGTCTCACAAATTCGATGATATAGAGTCATTCAAGGTGTTCCAATGGAAAATCCTCCATTGTTGCGAGGAAATGTGCATATTTTATAACTCGATCAATAATTACCCATAGTTCATCATTATTCCTTGGAGTTTTGGGTAATCCAGTGAAAAAATCCATGGTTATGTCACCCCATTTCCATGTATGAATAGGTAGAGGTTTCAGAATCCCTAAGATGTTGTTGTTCAGCCTTCACTTGTTGACAAACTAGACATCTTGATACATAATAAACAATTTACCTCTCCATGTTATTCCACCAAAAATGTTCATTCAAATATCTATACATTTTAGTGCTACTAGTGTGTATAGGGAAATTTGAGCTATGAGGAACATCCAATAACTCCCTTTTCAGCTCGGGTAGAGAGGTAACACATTGCCTCTTCCCAAATTATAGAATTCCATCATCACACATGAAGTAAGACAACTTCCCATCATTCAAAACAATAATTTTCTTTTGAATATTCTCATCATCAGACTATGAAGCTTTAATTATTTCCAATAAAGATGGTTGGGAAACCATTTAAAAAATTAGTGATGTTTCACCTTATTTGATAATTACCACATCCATCCTCACTAGATCCATGTACAAATGATCCTTTTCAATCCTCATTTTGTTGAGAAATCCATGATCGTTCCTTCTCAATGAATCAACTACCTTGTTTTCCTTTCCTCATTGGTAGTGTTTAGAACAATCATAATCCTTGAGTAGTTCAATCCACCACCATTACCTCATGTTGAGTTCTTTCTGTGAGAAGATAAACTTCAGACTCTTGTGATCTATATATATCTCACATATTTCACCATATAAATAATGTATCCATATATTCAAAGAAAATATTTCCACTGCTAACTCAAGATCATATATAGGATTGTTATCTTATGAATTTTTAACTTCCTTGATGCATAAGCAATAACTCTATCATTCTACAGCATGAGACAAGAATGAAGAGAGATGCTGATTTCAATAAGAAGAAGAATGGGAATGGAAGTGTAGCTTTTGCATCTAAAGCCAAAACACCTGAAAGGGTTACGAGGTCTAAATCCAAGAAAGTTGTTGTATCTGATTCAAGTGAATGTAATCTTTCAGATAATGAGTTAGCTAATCTTGCTCGGAGGATGAACAAGATTGTTGGAAAGAAAGATTTTCAATATAGATTCAAAAAGAAAGACAGGAAAGATAGGAAAGATTCTGAGGTAACTTGTTATGAGTGCAAGAAAGCAGGACATATAAGGCCTGATTGTCCTTTACTAAAGAGGAGAGATAGAAAAGAGAAACACTCTGAAAGAAACAAGAAAAAGTTTTATAAGACAAAGAAGGTCTTGAAAGCTAACGATACATGGAGTGCAAGTGGTAGTGATTCCTCAGATGATTCTTCAGATAATGAGACGTCAGGACAAAGGAATATTGGACTTCTAGCCAGACTACCAATTGAAAATCATTGTCTCATGGCTAAGGTACATAATGCTGAAGCTGTTACAAATGTCTCTTTAAATGCAAATTACGTTGATAATAGATATTATGAATCTTCAAATGATGAACCCTCATCATCAGAAGATGATACATTACCTTCTTTTGAAGAAGTTTCTAGATTTGCTAAGTTACTTGAAAATGAAAATTCTAAACTCAAAAAGAGATTCGAAAAAGCAAATTCTAGAATTTCTGTTTTGACTAAAGAGGTATCAGATCTTTCTAAAGATCTTGATGAGAAAACTGCTGATTTTGAAAATATTTTAAAAACCCTTGAGAAAGTTAAATCTGAAAAGGATAAACTTTCTAAGGATCTTGAAACTGCTATTTCAAAGAAAATCTCTTTAGAGTCTAACTCTAGTTCAAATTCAAATGTTTTAGAAAACAAGAATTTGGTTTTGAAACTAAAGTCAGAAATTTTATCCTTGAAAAAGTGTTTGTCAAACTTTACTCATGGAAAAGAAAACTTTGATAGGATGTATTCTCAAATTAGACCATTGAGAAATCGTTCTGGTCTTGGTTATACTTATTCCAAACCTGTTTTTAGTAATAACTATTTTGTTCCTCAAAAAACTATTTTCTGTTCCAAGTGTCAATGTGGTGGACATTGGAGAAGAGATTGTTCTCTTAACAAAACTCAATCCTTAGGATTTCATAAAGCTCATTTTGCAAAACAAATGTGGATTCCTAAAATTCTTTTATCTAACTCTTCTGGATCCAAACAAGTTTGGATTCCAAAAATCTAATTGTTTCTTTTTCAGGAGAATCAGAAGTGTACCAATAAGAACATTTGGTACATGGATAGTGGTTGTTCTCGACATATGACTGGAAACAAAGATTTCTTTGAAAAGGTTATCAAAACAAAAGGAGATATTGTTTTACAATTCATCGGAACACAAGAACAACTTGCTGACATTTTTACAAAACCCTTACCTTCCGATAGATTTGAATTTATAAAACAGAAGCTAGGAATGATTACATTAAAATAATCATTCATATCTACTTCCTGTTTTACATCTCTCCTTATAGTAAGAAACTCCTCGTAGAAAGGGGGAGGACATGTCTTTATGTCTTTATGTTTCTGATCCTTAAATATTTACTCTATATGTTAATATTTCTGTTTATCGTATTGACTATTTCAATATTTCTGTTTATCGTATTGACTATTTCAATATTTCTGTTTATCGTATTGACCATTTCAATTTTTCTGTTTATCGTATTGAAATTCTTTTCCATCGTACCTTTCAATAATTTTTTGAATCGACCGATGATACTATTGAAATTCTTTTCCATCGTACCTTTCAATAATTTTTTGAATCGACCGATGATACTATTGAAATTCTTTTCCATCGTACCTTTCAATAATTTTTTGAATCGACCGATGATACTATTGAAATTCTTTTCCATCGTACCTTTCAATAATTTTTTGAATCGACCGATGATACTATTGAAATTCTTTTCCATCGTACCTTTCAATAATTTTTTGAATCGACCGATGATACTATTGAAATTCTTTTCCATCGTACCTTTCAATAAATTTTGAATCGACCGATGATAGTTTTGAGATTGTTTTCCATCGTATTGTCACCAAAACCAGCAATCACCTTACGATCTTCGACAGGTATTCTTTTTCATTTTTTTTAGTTTTTATTTTATTTCTAACCGTTGATCTGCTTTTCTTTAATCCTGACCGTAGAAGATCAACCGTCATATCTTTTTGCCTATAAATACCCCCCTCCCCTCCCCAAACCCACATCGTTTATCCAAGAATTGAGGCGAAGCTCTGCTCAACCGGCTATAATCAATCGTACGATCTTCTCAATCGGCATCATCTTTATGTCTCAGTCTTCTGCCAACACTCCCGCTGATATGTCTTCAAAGACCTTTACAGAGAAAGACTTTCACAGAGAAAGGTTAGTTTCCCGAGAATTCTTTGATACGTACGATTCTACAATCAAGAGGATAATTTTGTTTCAAGGATGGGAACATCTCTGTGTGGAAAAGCCTGATAGTCAAGATCCAGTTCTGTTTGATGAAGTGTGTCAATTCTACAAAACCGTTTCTTTTGACAAGGATATGAATATTAACTTCGCTGTGTACGATAGGAAGTTATCTATGTCTGTGAAACAAGCCGCGCATTTTCTAAATGTTTCTATAGAAGGTGATGCATTCTGTCCATCTCACAAACTTCCAGAGGAAGTTGGTACTTTCAATAGAGAAAATGCTGAAAAGTCTTTGTTTGTTGTTAATGAGGGAAAGAGAAAAGTTTATCATCTTTCACCGGACAATAGGTTTGTCACTCTATGGATGAAAGGTTTCCTTGTTCCAAGGAAAGGGGATAGAGAAACCCTTAAAGTCTCTGATGTCTTTATGCTTGACTACCTTGTGAATATGAGAAAGGTAAATCTCATGGGATATATCTTTGAAACAATCAAGAATGTCAAGAAAGGAGGGATTAAATCCCAGATAATAATGTATCCGGCCATCCTCACAAAATTCATTCTTGAGAGTATGAAGTTCTGTAATATTCCTTTGAAAGGAAAACCTATGGATTTGTGGCCGTCTTTCATTAATAAGAGTACGATGAAGAAGCTGAATGTTTGTTTTGATTCGAATTCAAAACTTTTTGTCAGAGATGAAGAAGCTGAATTGCCTGAAAATCAATCGGCACCTATGCCTGCCAAGGACAATCAATCGGCCGGTGTTACTCGAAAGTCTGATCCGCAGACTAGTTCAAAGCCAAAGAAGAAGCCGAAGTACAGCAAAGAAGTTGTTGCAAAGTGGAGAAAGGACAAGGAACAGAGAAAAGAGGGTGATCCGAAGTTTGGACTTGACCCTGCTGAGGCCTTTGCAGAAAGGATAAGGGTAGAAGAAACCCTTCAAGCTGAAAAGAAAAAGAAGACTCTTTTGAAAAGGAAGGCTCAGGACTTTGATATTTCCAAAGTCTTGAAAGCAGTTGAAGAAGCTAGTGCTCAACTAACCGTGGAAGTCCATCAAGAGCCTATCGTACAGAGTTTGCCTGAGAAAGAGAAAGGGAAACAAGTGATGGAAGAAGTGGAAGAAGAGGATTTTCTTTTAGAATATCTTCAAAGTTCAAAGAAGAGTAAAGAGGAATCACTTCAAAAGCTGAGCGAAGGAGTTCAACAAACTCCTCATGCCGATCAGGAAAGGTCACCGGACAGGATGTCATCCAAAGAAAAGGAAGATGCTCAATCTTCTCAGACTGATAAAATTGTTGTCATCAGTGATAGAGTAGAAGAAGAAAGAAACCAGAAAGTAAAGGCAAAAGGGAAACAGCCTGTTGTTGAATCGAGCAGATCGTATCAACTAGCATCGTACGATGATGATACTGATTCAGAGCACACAATCTCTCTCAAAAAGAGTGATTACATTGTTCATGTTTTGAGGAGAATGGAGAAAACTATTCCTTATTTTCCAAGGCTGGAAGGAAAGATTGACTTTATTACTGAAAATCAGAGAAAGAAGTTTGGATCCGTGAAAGAGTTAAGGAAGAAAGTCTTGTCTGTAGAAGCCGATTTGAAAGTTCTTTCTGAAAGCTCAGTTGTTCACAGGAAGGCATGTAATAAGATGACTAAGTGGTCGTACAAAACAGAGAGCTCAATCAATGACCATGAAGTTGCTATTGAAGATATAAGGAGACTTTCAAATGATCTTGCAATTGCTTTCAATAAGCTTGATAAAGAAACGGTTGAAAGGCTGAATCTTTTATCTTCTCAAAGAACCGATGTTCCTTCAGTAAAAGACTTGCAAGAAAGGATGAATGTTTTCCAATCAGAAGTTTCGAAGGTTTCATCTTTCAAAGATGAAATGGTGTTTCTGAAGAAACAAAATTCTGAATTGTCTAAGGACAACAAAACTTTGCAAAGCAGAATTGATACCCTTGAAGAGGTAATCAGAGTTCAGGAGGAAACCATCAAAAATCAAGATCAGATTTTTGCGGATCAACAGGAGCTTCTCAAAACTCAGGGTGAATCAATTTCTGAAGACAAGAAGGAGATCAAGAAGATGAAAGCCGTGCTTCATGAGCTGATAAAGAAGGAGAAGGAAAGAGAGAAATGATTGTTGTATTTGTTTCTTTTGAAACTTTGTGTTGTAATAACTCTTATAATTCTCTCTTTTATCCAATTGTCTTGTTTTACTTTACTAATCCTTTCAGACAATTCGAGAATACTCCTTTCTTTTTGTAAATCACAAAGGGGGAGAATATTTACAAAGTTTGTTTTTACAAAGGGGGAGAATGCAATACAATGCTCTTAAGGAAAATCTATGAATACAATCCTTAGGAAAGTCAATACCTAAGGGGGAGTTAGTTGTATTCAAATTCTTATTCAGAAGAGTTTTCAATAACTCAGGGGGAGATAAGTATTTCTTGTTTCATTTACTTTGTGTGTTTGTGCTTTCCAAAAAGGGGGAGATTGTTAAGTCAAAAGTCCCCTTTTGGCTTTTACATCGTGTTTTGGAAATCACAAATATATTCTGTCTTGTTTTGGAAATCTCGAATGTATTATATCATATGTTTGTAAAATAACAAATTGTCTTTTATTATGTTTATCGTATCGTACGATGTTGATCGTATCGACCAAAACGTATCGTACTGACTCTGTCAAACGTATCGTACTGACTCTGTCAAACGTATCGTACTGACTCTGTCGATCGTATCGTACTAACTACTATTCAGATAATCATTATTTGTTTTGGTACTTTGTCAAAAATACTCTCTCTGCATATGAATCATACTCATGTTTTACTTTTCTATATATCTCTTGTCCTAACAAAACGATGTCGTTGAGTTAGTTATATACTAATCAAAACGATGTCGTGCTTTCTGTTTCAAGATGACCGTTGGAGGCAATATGACCGTTGGAACCCGAGGCCTATAAATAGGAGGTCATTTGAAGCTGAGAAGACAACGATGAGCAAAGAGATTGAATAAAGAGATTGTGAACTACGAAGATTCTAGAGAGAGAGACTCTGACTTCTCTCATCAAGCTTTGTGCGTCCGATCATCGTATCGAGGGCTTTCAAGTGATTGAAAGACAGAGGTGCCGATTACCTACAAAATCGAGGGCTGCCAGGGATAGGCAGACAGACGAGCCGATCATCGTATCGAGGGCTGCCGGGGATAGGCAGACAGACGAGCCGATCATCGTATCGAGGGCTGCCAGGGATAGGCAGACAGACGTGCCGATAATCGTATCGAGGGCTCACCAAGGTGTTGGTGAGACAGACCTTTTATCCTAGGTGAAAGGATAACCCTTCTCTTTGGGTTAAAAGAATTGTATTACTTTTACATTTCCGCTGTTTGTTTTAGAAAGGGATTGTATTGTTTCCTTTCTTCTTTTACATATTCAATTGTAATTGTTTCAATTACAATTGTTCTATTACATATTGTATCAATTGGTTCTATACGCTTTAAGGTAGAATCAATCATATTTGTATTACTCTGATTATTGTGTTCATCTTGAATACAATTGTTTTACTTCACAATAGTATTACAATATATCTTACCTTTTACTTTCAATACAATTGTGGGTGTTTGTATTTGTATTAGTTTAAGTTCATTTAAACTAATCTCTTTGTTACTAAAACTCAAAGTTTTTAAACCTACAATTCACCCCCCCTCTTGTATTGTTCCATCTAATAGACTTTTATATCTACTATTCGATCCAACACCTTCTTCCCCATTTACTTAGTTTTTTTCCAGAGTTTTCAGTAACACTCTTCTTCTCTTTATTTACTTAAAAGTCATAAGACTTAGAGAAACCCTTTTCTATCTTGATAGCACATGAGACTATATCTTAGTATAGTGAGAAAATTTGGGAGACTAAGTCCATTTATATGAATGGTTTTAAACAATAAAAGGATCAATAAATCTTGCTCCTTAGATTACACATGTAGTCCACAACATGTGTTTCTAACCATGTAAAGATGGATTCATACTTGGAAACATTTTCTTCTTCCCTCTATCTCAGATTCAATAATTTACTTTCCATATCCACTCATTTTTCATAGGGAAAATATTTTTCTAGGAATATTTCCCTAAAATCCCTCCATTCCATATCTTCTATTTCTTACTCCTCCTTTGTGTTTTGGATTAATGACCACCACTAATCTGCATCTCCTGATAGAAGATAAACTTCCATGATAACATTCTCACTTTTATTAAATCCCAAAGGAATAAATATCTTCTCTGGGGAACATATCCACTGCTCAGCTACAAATGGGTTTGTAGTCCCATTGAATGAAGGATGTTGTTGTCACATAAAGGGATCTGACATAGATCATCCACATTTTGGATCTGGATGCTCAATATGGGTAAGGATATTATTCATATCCTGAGTAAGTTGTCCTAGTATAGTTATAAGTTCCTCCTCACTAGTCACAGCTTCAAATCCAACATCATTATCTTGCATAGGAGGGAAATCCCTACATAGGATACGTGCATTTATGCGGTTTCATTCCTTCCACGAGGTTCCATTTCTAAATAACTTCATACGCTCGATTATGTTATGAATCGTAATGTACTATCTTAACATAGAAAAAAAATACTTAACATAAATTGAAATCCTATTCATAGATAATCCCATTATCATAAACAAGGGTTCTTTTAGGAAAAATAATAATTTAAATCCTTCATAATGGCTTGAAATAAAAATATGCATTATCCTAATAATATACCCTAGAAGTGTCAAACAAGGTGAAAAGTATGGCCCATTTTCATGTACTAGGATACCCTAGGTCAAGATGAAAACACTTTGTCAGAGATTTTACTCCTAGGTACATCTGTGCCAAAACCATGTCCACTTGTAGTATCCAGACATAGATTTATTTTCTAAAAAGATCCTCATAATATATTAATTACCAAAATTCAAGTTTGTACTTGTATATTTATCCTCAAAGACTATCTTAGGGGTTTTTCCCTAATATAAGTATTCTAAATCTAGTTTCCAAGTTTTATACTAAACTTCCTGTGATACCAACTATAATGACTTAGCCCCAGTTTCCTGGAGCCAATTTCTTATTACATTACATTGGAATGTTTAATAGAATTTTGTATCCCAAAGGAATGAATACTGTAGTAGATTTAAAAATCCTAATACATACACAATTTTAACATTACAAATTGAAGAGAAAATAACCTAAAAGTTTCACTTAGAACATCCACCACTTTAAGATTATCCCAACAAGTCAAACATAATATACCTCTTCATGACTTGTAAAAATTGAAACATAAGAAGGGGTAATATTAGATGATTGTTAAGGTTAAAAATTATAGTGGAAGATAACATAAACATTAGACATGGTGAAAACACATGCCTTTAAAATAAACTTGAACATAATATGGAAGTAATATGAGTTGAGTAAATATTTCCATAAAAAACATATCTTGGGTATTATACAACACGAGTAACCACATGAAATATAAATTTAAAGCCTCATAAGGATGTAAATTCATATTCTGGACATTCTGAAACATATTGCCAAGGCCTCATCCAAGACATCTAAAAATGATTAAGGTCTCAACGAAAACCATATCTCAAAATGGGCAAGGCCTCGGCCAAGTAAATATCTATTTGTCTCATGAGACCTATCGATGCATCGAGGGGATAGAGCGGGCCACACCCATCACATAATAATTTCAATTAATTACTCATATGAGAGTGGATAAACATAAACAACATATACATTCATATTGAAACTAACATATAAAATGTAACTAACTTTCCTCAATCATTAAACATAAATAGTTACCATTCAGAGTAATATGGTGAATGGTTTCAAGATAGAACATACATAGTCAAACTAATCATAAAAAATTTAAAAAAATAGGAAATATGATATCATAAAATTTTAGTCCCATTTATACTTAATAACTAATATGAGTATTGAGTAAAATGCAAATACTCTTATAAAATCATTGAGTAATTCTGGAAATAAATAATATTTTACTTTGAAAAGAAGAGTTATTTTGGAAAAGTCTTTTTATAAAACCATAAGTGAAATAATATAGTTTTTACATAATAAAATGAGTGTTTTTAGAAAATAATGGTTGCATAAAACAGATTATATAGTTCCCTTGAAAATAGGTAAGAATTCACAAAATTCCACTGAAACGATCCGGTATTTCAGGAAGAATTTTTGAAATATCATTTAAAAAAATATATCTCCCCATAAAATAAAGTATTATTATAGTTTTTACACATATATATAACATTCAAATTGAAATTATTATGAGTAAATATGAATTAATAAGAATTTAATTGAGGTAAGTAGACAATAAAAGTTACCTGAAGGAAAATGGAGGTTCGGGTAGAAAATCCTTACCTTAAGTATGATTGTGTTCCACTCTTGAAATTAAGTTTGTAGATTATAAAATTAGACATATTAATAACATAATTAATAACCTATTAAACACGTATTTATTTTATCATAATTTTATTCATTTCATTTATTTCCTTATTGATAATTTATAAGATTGAATTCTCTTGTTCTAGAGTGTTCATTTCCTTGGTTTTCATGATCGATATATATGTATATGAGTATGGATGTCCATGTGGAAAGGATGTAAATATCCAAAATTGAATTATATATTATTTATGAACATAAAAATGTGTTAATGACTATATATAGTTTTTTTCATGGTATGAGGATGAATAATTGGATAAAATGACAATCACTTAGATTATTTGGTGGTATTTGGATTATTATGAACTAGTTTTGTTATATGAATTAATTATATATACATATACCAGTTCCTGAATATTGTGTAGGTTATAATGAATATATTATATTCTGGTCCAACCATAATAATGTTTCCATGACCAATAATGAATTTTAAATTGAATAATGAAACTTCTTCATCCACAATGGTTTTAAATTGGAACTTGAGAGACAATGACTTCATTTATAAGAGAGAGAGAGAGAGTAATAAGATTAATAATGGTTATTACATTGAAATGGTAAAATTATAGTATATAGATGATACTGAGGTTATAAGGATCAATTGGACAGAGGAGGTTTGGAGAGAATAGAAAAGAAGACAAATTGAAATGAAACTAAATGAAAAAGAAAGATGTTTTACCTCTTGAAATAAACTCCTTGAGAACCTCCTTAAGGGAAGGGGTTTAAGTCTTTTGGAAAGAAAAAGAGGTCCTAGAAATGAGGAGTGACTAGGGAAGGGTATTTGGGTAGATATTTTAGGAGCTTCAAGGATTAGAAGAGTTAAGAGAAGAGGGAAAGAGGGGGGGGGTAATAGGGGAGGAGAGGAGTGATTTGTGAATATCTTATTCATTATTTTATTATTTCTCAAAAGACAACCAATATTAATGATTAATGTAACCCTTAATAGTAAAAAGTGCATGTGAGTTCTAACTAAGTGTGATTACATCATCCACGATGCTAGGAATAATTGATTTAACTGATAATGTATACATACAGTAAATTATCGTATTTTACTATTCATAAAAAATTTGAGTTTTTAAGAAAAAATCCAAAAATTCACCATAACCATTTTCCAATATGTAGAATTAAAAAATGAACTCCACTTTTTGATAATAATTTTCAATATATTATTAATTTAATTTTTAAATAAAATCAAAGTATATTGGAAAAATAACTATTTTAAAACTATAATTCGTTTTATATCACATTGAAAAAATTAATCTAGATCTCATTATCTTATAAACTTAATAAAATAAAATATTAATATTATAAATTATTAATAATGTTCATATTACTATTCATAAAGGTATGTTACTATTCACCAAAAATTATGTTTGTCTTATCAAACTCTAAATATCTTACTGAATGCAACTGTGTAAGTATGTTTTTCGAATTTCAAATCACAGAAGTGGAAAAATTATGTTTATTGCCTAGGTTATAACAAAGTGGTGTTTTATTTAGAGACTAAATGTTTCATTCATTCAATAATAAATTTATTTTCAAAATCTTGGGGGTCTTATAGAGATCCTCTAAGTATCTCTCCAATAGTTTTCCAATGGATATAGCATCATTCATCTAACCCTTGAATTCAGTGATAAGAGTTTAATTAAATACTCTTCAAAAACTAAATCAATAAAAAAGAATAAAAATAATTTAATTAATTATTTTATTCATTTCTTTGCATGCGATGGCTTTCCCACAAATACCCTACGCCGACAAAGGTTAAGTCATGTATAGGGTAAAAACCACATTTTAAACTCAACGGTTAACTTGGATTTTTGATTTGGTCCACTGTTTATATGTTATTTAACTTTTTAATGAAAATTGCATCTGTGTGATATTTTATATATTTAATATATTTTAAACATTTATTTCGGGCACACTGAGCCTCAAAATCACACACCGTCCTAATTCTTAGTCCTTAAAATAATCCATACAATATCAAAAAAATAAATAAATGGAAAATATGAGTCTTTAAAAAAGGTTCTTGTGATGGTTCCTAGACCAATTCCATGGTTTAAAATTAATTAATACATATTGGTCTTGAATTACTTGTCCTCATATAACTAGTGAAGTGTCATTGAAGGATCATAAATCTAACATTATACCAAAATGTTATTAAGAAGGGAATATAAATGATCAATAATAATAATAATATATTAATATCATTGTATAACATAATATATAATGAAGTATATATTATATTTATTATAAAATGTTATGGAGTTAAACATTTTATGACATTTATAAAATTTTTATAACATACAAATATGTTAAAATAATTGTTTCTATTTTCAAGTTCTAGTGCATAATCCCATCCTATTCCAATACTTATTTTATAGGTAGTAAATAAATATAATAGAAACTTTTTAAACTATATTACAATATTTTATAAACCAAAGAAATTATGAATATTATTAAGTAAAATCATATAAACATGGATAATAATTTCTTATTCTATAGAAAATCCAAACAATCCACATTTTTAGAGATAATAACAATAAAAATTAATTTGTTCATAAACTTTGACCATTGTTTCATAGAGTTATATCTGACTAATCATCAAAAACCACAATTCATCAGATTCATCTAATTAAAAATATTTTACAAATAAAACATTTATTAGAAAAATAATTTATTAATGTATTGAAATGATAGAAAGAAATTCTAATTCACATGAACATATATCATAAATATTTCTTTTGTATTATATCATTGTATTATTTTTATTTTATACATATATATTATAATATAAAAAATATATATCAGTTGAAATTTTATTCTTTATGGTTTGAGGTTTATAAAAAAATCATTTAAAATTGTAATAAAATTTCACTCTAGATTATATCTCAGAACAGAATTCGGAAAAGTAATAATCATATTTCCTCACAAATATCTCAAGGCATGGAGTATGAAAATATAATTCATGTCATGTGAATATTATTTTAAATCCTTCAAATGTTAGTGATAATTTTGGTTCTTCAAACAACTCTCAATGAATAATTTTTATCCGTAAATCAAATTGATGTCATTTTAATTTCACTATATTATTAGTTATTTTAAAATTATAATTTTTTATTTTCCTAAAAATATTCCAATTATAGAAGATATAATAATATAAGTATAAGAATAAAATTAAAAATAATATTGTATGAGAGTTATATAAAAGAACTATACCTATTTATTTAGAGTATCCATGAAATTCAATGTATTATCTCTTCTCGATGGTTACCTATATCTAGGTAATCCTTTAAAAATAGGATTCTATGTCAAAAAATCTGAAATATAATAATATATACAATCCTAGTTTAAAAATATATTATTAATATAACATAATTTTTTTAATAAACTCTCCCTCATCACCAAAAAAATCCAACAATACTAGAATTTTTTAAATATTAAATTCTAAAAGAAACTCCACACGTTAAACTTACAAAATATCTTATTTCTCAATTTGATAATCCATTAAGGAGAAATTTATATTTTTATAATTTTACTTAAAAAATATTTCCTTTTAAAAATTATCATGGTATAAAATTAAACCACAAGGTAACCCCATCCAATGAATATGTGGTATTGTAAACACAATGAAATTGAAACGGGGGAGAAATATCATCAAGATACTAAGTTAATATTTCGTGGAGCCTAAATTATACACTAGTAAAAAATTAATAAGATCATTAATGGGGAGTAAATTTATTTCTATAAATTTTATTAGAATCAGTAAAGAGTGTATTAATTGATATCTAAATTTTTTGAATCTTTTTTTGTGTTGAATATTAATTTCAATTTAGATTCATAATTTAAAATTATTTTAGTATTTAAATTTCTAATGTAGTTTAAAAAAACATGTTACAAAAGATAATTTAAGAGAACATTAAATAAAATTACATAAAATCATTTCATTTTGGAGATTTTCATAATATGTTATGTACAAAATAGATGAATCACATTAGAACATGGGTATGATGGATATTTCAATATAGTAATTTCGAAATCATATATTAATATAAAAATAAAAGTCCAATAGAAAAATAAAATTTGCGATGAGGTGATTACAAATATAAACTGAAATAAAAATACTTAATTTTTAATAAAAATTTCCGATAAATCAATTTTTACCTCCTAAATAAACACATGATATTTAATTTTATGATTTCATTTCAAGAGAATACATTTTTCATATAATATCATAATATAAGGCCTGTTATTATAAAAATTAAATAAATAATGATAAAAATTTTATGGATATATAAAAAATAATTAAATATATTTGTAGCATAATTTTAACGAGTTATTTTAAAATATATTATTTAATATCATTAATTGATTTTTTCCCCAGTAAAATAATGAGGAAAACTATTTATATAAAAAGAGATATTAAAATAATATTCACTAAACTCTAGAATCTAACACTATATCAAGGATTATAAAATATAATTAAATTATTTATTATTTAGTTTTAGATACCTTGTTTTTATTTTAAGATTTTTATATTATATTTTATAGAGAATTACATTGACCAAGGATTTAATCTTTGATATTTTTGAGCATTTAAAAAATCATATATTGAAGGTGATATTTGTTGTACTTTCATAGTGATGTTTAATTATTTCCATTAATTTAAGAAATTTATGTTAGTTTTATTCTTTTATAATGTTATGTTTAACATTTTGATTAAGGAATAACTGACCATGAGTCCATAATATTCTTCATGTGTTGTAAATTCAAAATAGAATGTTTAGAACGAAGTTATTAAATAAAATTAAGTGTATGGATAGTTCCATTTTGTAGGATGATATATTATTCTTATAATAGTCTTTTATTATGTGGTTTTGATGAATATATTAAAGGTTTATTCTATTAGGGGGTAATGTAGGTAATTTTATATAATGTGACACTAATTATTATACTGGTGAAGTAAAAAATTTAACTATTTAACCATAGGGATCCAACTACATAACTGGTCATTGTTACCATGCAAGGAAGAGTGGGTTTTTCTTATTTAGTGCATAAACATGATATTGTTTTATTTTATTACTGATTTAGAACTATTGGGTGAGATTAAATGGTTATTAATTTGTATAAATTGGTCCTTTTGAATTTTTTGGAAAGGGATAAGATTATATTTTGTCTTTAGGTGCATGTGTATTCTATTGGAGGTATGTGGGTTATTCCTTATTTTCTGTATTGTTGATATTTGTGATTATGTATATATATATATATGATTCATTATTATTATCATTTTTTTGTGGAGTGCAATATTTTGGGGTAGGTATAGGTTAATCATATAAATTAAAAATTTATCCACATAAATCATTTGAACTTATGGGAGTTATAAATAGTATTGATATCATACTTGGTTGGAGAAATCATTCCCTACCTATGAACATTAAATAGTTTCTATTGGTCATGGATATATACTATTCTTATATCATATAAAAGGCTATGTATTGACTATTTGAGGAAGTTCATTGATCATAGAGAGTTTTTTATAAATGTTGCATTATAAACATTAGTTAGTTTTGGTTAGTCTACAATCCATTGTTTTATCTTTAGTTTATGTATTAATCTTATATATTTATTATTTTATTCTATAATCTAGATTGATCAAGAGATTTAAATAATGGAACATGATTTATAGTAGCTATGTTTCTATAAAATTATCTTTATTGAATGAATTTTTGGTATAATGAAGGTTAGAATAAGTTTTATGTTGTTTTTACATGTTTAGTAACCAATTAGGTGAAGGAGTAAGAAAATAATACCATAATTATTATTGTTAATTTGGGGTCATTTGGAGGAATTTTTAAGAGATTTTTTGATAATGAGATAAAAATTATGTCATATAGAAATTTTTTTAGCCTTAATGCAGATCTGTAGGGTTAAAGTATTAAGATAACATGTAGAGATATTTAAAAAAAGGAAATAAGGGTTTAGTGGTAGGTCATAATAAGAATAAAACTCTTGCGATCTATTAAACAAATTCGATCATGCCATTATAACATGTAGGGATTTGTAAAGGAGTTGTTTTTCAAAGGAATTTAACCATCTTATATATTTTATTCAAGGGTTTTATGCTATAATAAAAAGTTATAATTCATCATGGAATGAAATTTTACAACGTACTATTATTCATTACACCATAATAGTTTTATCTGATTGATTTATTGAAAATTAAATGGATAATATTTTTCGAAAATGAAAATTTCAATTTCATGTTCTTTAGAGAGATCTAGTATTTGAATTTCATTATTTCATAATGAAATTTATTAAAAATATATTTTTTTGGATATATTCATATTTTTTATATTTTAATATTTTTAAAATATGGAAAGATTTAATTTAATAATATGGTATTTAAATAAACCAATTTGGATGTTTTTGAGGACTAATTCAGAGTAAAAACTAACATAAAATGTTGAATATTTTTATTATAGAGATCATAAAAAGATGATAAGATAATGTATAGATAATTTAAATAAGAGACATAGGGAATAAGTTAAGATAACATAGTGAGAAAGTAACTTCTTTCTATATAGAACTTTAAAGAGGTTGTAATTTCAAGACTTATGAATATGAACTTAATTAAATTTACATATTTATTGTCAGAGATATAGATAAAGAGAAACACATATATTGAATTATTTTATAAATTTACAATTATATTTCACAATATAATAACCCTCTAGTTGTATCTTGGTTTCCTTATCTTGAAGCGATGAGTGTTGATATAAGAAGAGGTGCTGAATCTTTGACTCCTCAGTGAGTCATTCCTAATACTTTTATTTAATCAATAATGACTTAGGGATTTTTTAGAAAATTAAAACAAAAACAATATACTCTCCTTTGATATATCCATTCATTGTGAACCAAGTAAAATTTATTTCTTATTGTAGTTTACATTAATTATTTAGTGATTGTGAAGGTTTTATTGGTTTGACAATTGAACCCAATTTGTGTTTCTATTTATTTTTTATCAATAATCATGGAATCTATATGAATGATGTCAATATGTGATAAATAATAATAAATTAAAATGAATAAATAAGTCTCAAATCTATCTTAATAATATTAGAGAATGTCGTGGAGCTTCGTTTTGGAATAGGTAACTAAGATGATACCCGAAAATCTGAAGAGTAGTAGGAGTTCCAAAGTATGGTGCCACTTCATATTCAGAACATTTAATTATTACGTTAAGAGTTGAATAAATACCCATAGATTTTTAGTCTAACATGTTGCCACTATAAATGTTTAAAATGGAGTGATTTTATTATCATTATTCATATTATAATATAAGATTATACTTTTTGTTGTTTTTAGAGATCTACCCTGTTAGTAAAGATGATTGAATATGACGATATTTAATATTTTACATGGGGAATCTAGTTTTGTAAATTTGAAAAGGTAAATTTACTATAATTACCATAGAGTTAGAATAATTCTAATAATAATATCTCTGTAAATATGTTTTAAAGGTACCATTTTATGTCCCAGGCTTTTATTTATCACGTTTAATGAATTATAAATCATATAGAATTATACAGGGATATGACTTAAGGATGGTGTGAGGTTAGGGAAATGGAAGTTAATTGAAATATTCTAAAGAATATTTACATTCTAGATTATGATTTAGAATAATTCTAGTGTATATTGTGATTGAAATAAATATATTATAAAGTATTTTTGATGCCTTGAGTTGAGTTTTCAAATTTTGGGATTCTGGTTGAAAAATTGACATAGGAAATGATGTGTAATATATTTCCAAAATTTAGAAAATTGGAATATTATATAAGATAATTGAGATACATAATATATTATTAGGGTAAAAAATTTGGTAAATTCCTTAGAGATATTATGATATATAATGTATTGAACTTCATATGTAATATGTTTTACAAGGAACATCAATAAAGTGGAAAATGAAAATATCTTACACATGATACATAATAAATTTGGAGAAATCTGTAATATCTTATTTGGTATTAGAATAAGGGAAAATTAAAAAGGAACAATATTATTCATTAAAGAAGATATTTTAATCTTATTTTGATAGGGAATAATTAACAATTCAAAAAAGTGTTCATATAAAAAATTATTGTGAGATTTGTAGAGATTGAAAAGGGAAACTATTGTGTTGAACTTAATGATTAAACATCATGGTAATTTGATGAGTGAAACATTAACCAAGTAAATATTAAAAATAGAATTAGTGAAGAATAAATCTATTCTTTATATGGATGAAAGATTATTGTTGACACCAAGTGGAGATCACCACATCAAAGTGTGTGATGAAGTAGAAGAATTATAGGAGATATTTGTAACATAAAAGAAGGTTTCATGATGTGATAATTATACTTAATTTCTTAATTTGTTACAATGTTTATTGTGCATGTGATATTTTTGTATAAGTTTATGATATTGAAGAACATTAAATATTATAACTATTATTAAAAGTTCTAAGATGAGTTTTTAGGTAAATTAAAAGGATATTAAATGTGACCAGTTTAAAATGAAACTTGAAGACTAATGTTTCTGGTGTTTTAAATGCTGATTATTTTAGGGAATTAAAGTGATGATAATTATATAGATAATATTAACATAATACTTTGAATATAGTGTTATATAAATAGAAGAAAAATGTAAGGAGATCTAATTTTTTCTGTCTAAGAGATTGTTTGTTAGTCAAAGCAAGAGATATCCACCACGATTATGAAAGTGTTTAATCTTCCATTTTGAAGAAGAATAATAAAATAGAGTGACTCTAATTGAAATAGCTAAATATCATAAAAGAGTAAGTAAGAGAACTTGATATTTTGGTATATGATATTTTTATAGTGTAACATTTTAAGATGTTTGTGGTAGCCCTAAATACTGGTGGAAACATAGTAAGGAGAAAAGATTCATTGTTTCAAGAAAGTCTAATACTTTATTTTTGATAATCTTCTAAAGGGGAAGTTTGAATCCTATTTATTTAATGGATGTAATGGTTGGTGAAAAGGCATAATATTTTCAATTTGGGGCTTATATTGTACCTAGTTAGATCTAGAATTAAATGTTCAAGGATATACACACACCCAAGCTATTTTATTTTAATAAAATAATTATTGTATATATAGTGGATAATAACCTAAAAATCCTATGGATGTATACATAATTAATTTAGGAAAACCTTATTAAGAAGTCCTTTAATTACTTTTTGGATTTAATATTTATACCATGTTAATACTGATAAACATTAGTAAAAGAGAAAGAGATCCATTCACCATATTTTTGGAGAGGCAAGAGTGGTGGAGATATTTCAGGTGAAATTTTTTCAGCGACACTAATGTAGCCCCTATTAGTATAGATAATATATTGAGTGATCTTAATAAATGGTATTAGTTAATAGGATTCACCTTTGATTGGATTCTAAAAAATCACATAAATTTGATGTTTTTTTTTAAAATTTTATTCCAAAGTAGTCATGGATAATAAACTTGTTGAATAAGTATCAAATAAATATCTTAGTAACAAAACTTCTAGGGATCTAAATAACATGGAAAAAATGAGGTATTTTAAGAAGGATTACTTATTATGAAAAGATGATGGAGAAACCATTTTACCATACTATAATTTTGATGAAACATATTTCATAAAAAAAGAATATTTGGTGGTTTAATAAACTACCAAGGAAATGTAAAAACTTTCCACCATAAAAATTTAAAATCATTCATGTGACCCAGAGGTAATTTATATCTTCCATCATAATTATCCTCAAGATGAACACAGAACTACTGGGGAAGATCAAAATTATGAGGATTTAAAAGAAGAGTCAACTGATACTTTATAGGACTTCCTATATAATATTCCCAAAGAAATAATCACATTAATTTTCATATCTTTTATAATAATATAATAAGAGATCACCCAACTTGAAGAGGATTCATAAATTTTGGTAAAACATTTGAAACTAATGGTACTGATGAGTATAAAGATTTCAAACAAGTAATAACATTAAATTTAATGAATGTGGACATTGAAAATATTTTCTATAAGTTATAGAATTATGGGATCAATATTAGACTAACGGATCCTCACTCACCAAAAGAACTCCTTTTAGTTCAAAGGGTTTTCCAGCTTCATCCATTCAGTTTTAAACGGATCCTAATCCTATTTTTTATTAATTTATTTTTCTCGACTTGATAGTTTGGATACATGTATTTACCTATTTATTTTTCACTTTATTCCCATTTTTTCATTTTAGATACATTTACCCCCATTTTATTCTTTTTGGGTGGGGTTTTGACTCATTATGTAGCGACCCCATCCTAAGTAGCCCAGAGCTTGTGCCTACTTTATTTCATTAGTATAAGATATAGGGAATTATATCCTGAAAGACTTAATAGTTTACTAGTATTATTAAAATATATATATACATGATTCCTGTACCCTAGTTTAATTCACAATTTACAATATAATATTTTTTCCATAATAACATTATTCCCTTCAGTATATCCTTACACATCAATCATAGTACACTTAATGGAATCATGGTGAAAGGAGACAAAATAAGGGTGAGATCAAATTATCAATAAGGGTTAAGTATATAAGTAACTATCATGAATAAATAAATAATAATAAAAATTTAAAGGTAAATATATTAAAAAATATTCCATTTAATCAATAACTTGGATATCATATTTAGATAAGTAATAACCAATATGGAAAGGTAAATAACTAAAAACTCATGACCTTTAATCAATAAACTAAGAATTAAATGCATAAAGATAAAATATAATTTAAAAACTCCAAGGGATAATAATATAAGGCATAATCAATATAGAAAGGAAAATAACTGAAAACACATACCATTTAATCAATAAATTGCGAATGAAATGCATCATGAGATAATATTATTTTTTAAAATCTCACATGTAATAATAACTAAATTCTTAATGAATGAAAATATTACTAATTGGACATCACGATCTCAAAAATCATGACAACTCGATCATTAAAAATATTCATAAGATGAATTAAAACTGTCTGTAGAAACCCATTTAACGATCTCTTAATGATTCTACTTAGGAGACAACCAATGCTTTGCGCATATATATAAATATGGGCCACATCTATTACTACATGTCCAAATAATTCCTTATATTTGAATAATAAATTTAATTCATGATCAAAATTGACCATCATAAAATATCTATATTGAATAAAGAATACAGTTTTATCAATATTTCCTTGTTAATAAAATTACTTTCAAAGTCAACACCATTTGTAAAAATGGTATACAATTTACAAAATAGTCATATCTATGACATACAGGATATAGTTATTTAAGAGAAACATTTTATATAAAAATTATATATGATTTAAGAAATAATTATATCCATGATACAAAGAATAAAATATTTTATAGAAATGAATTGTATAATGATCACAAGAAAGTTAATGTTTTGAAGGAAAGTTAAGGAATACAAAAAATGAATCAAGAAAGTGAATTTAAATACATTATTTGGTCAAAATGATCATAAAATATCTATATTATGAACAAGGATTCTATAAAAATTAAATATTCCTAGTTTAGTATATGTAAAATAAAGAGTTGTTATCGTTGAAGAATATAAATAACATAAAAAATATTTTTGGGGAAAATATCATTTTCATTTGGAAAATCACCTCTTAAAACTAAAAGTTCATAATTTTTTTTAAATAATTTCATTGAAAATAACTTTTGAAACGTATAAAATAATAATTAAAAAATTTGAGTGGTCATGATGGGTGGAAATTCTATTCATTTCGTATATGTTAAAACAATAATTCCTTTAACTTTTTTTGGTAAAACCCAAACACACAATGTTTTGAAAAAACATGAATATTACATTTAATTTTTTAAAAGTAAAAAATGGATAAAAAGGTTTTTAATAAATAATTTTAAAAATGTTAGTAAATTTTTTTAAAACATTTTTTTACAAACATGTGTTTTGATTAAAAAGTCTTTCGGACCAAAGAGAGAAATAATGTTGGATTTTATTGAAAACATTATCTCACTCATTTTAAGTACCAAAGATTGAAAAATGGAACTATTACAAGAGAAATTAAAAGAATAACCAGATGATATGAAAATGAAAGATTTTATAAAACAATGATATAATAATTTACTATAATGGAAATTCATGTTTAAATAATCATGATTAAAATGAGATTATGAAATAAACCCTTGCAATGTTCATATTATTGAAGTGAGAATTAAACAATGAATTGATTATATGTATTAAATGTAATTCCACATAAAAAAATATAAATAAATTATAAGATAATCAGAATTAATTAAAAAAATAATATTAGAATACCAAAGATAATTAATATGTAATATAACCTAATGAAATGAAATTACGTTCTGAAATATTCTAACAATTTATAACTTTTAATTAAAATACCATTAGATAAAACAATTAAAAATAATACTTAAAATACCATGAATTATTAAATACTCATGGTATTACATGTAAAAGGGAAAATATTCACACCATAAAAAAGAAATTAGGTGCATAACATTGCTATATTCCATAATGAAGGGAAATGGAGACAACGTCCCTTACCTCACACTTCCTTTTGGTTGAAAAAGATTTAATTTATTGTATAGTGGTTATAAACATGTTATTAACTTATAAAATAACATTTTTAATATTTATAATATCATATATGATCCTTTATAATATCTTATTTCCCTTTCATTAATAATATTTTATTATTATCATTATTCAAGATGTTAATTTCTTTGTTTTCTCATTCATGAATTGGAATGAAAGTTTCATTTTTTGTATAATTATATATTTAAATCATCGAAATAATAATAATAATCTAAATAATTATAATATTTATACAAAATCCTTTCTTTTAATACCATTCATTAAAGTTGGTTTAGAGAAATTAGGTACATTATGATCAGGGAGATGGTAGGTCATACGTATGCATGAGTAACGTTTCAATTTTTCAAAGATCATTATGGAAAGGATTTAAGTAATATATTATATTAAAATAATGATAATAACATCATAAATAAAATAATAATAATAATAATATATGTATATATATTATCCATGTGGTACGGTGATGTAAATAGAGTCACATAGCTTCGTGAAAAAAGTAGTCTTCACATACACGAATGTTGTTATCATATTTCAATGAGTGAAAAGGTCAGAAATTTTATAAATTAAAAATATTACATGAATATAATTATTTATTCATTTATATCACGTATATTCATTAAATTTATCCTTATTACCATCCATGAAAAGCGTTAGTGAAAAACAAATCAAATCACTTCCTGAGGCGATTGTCCGTCGTACACACAAGCGACACTATCATTCCCCCTACAGAATAGAACATGAAAAGGTATATATTATATAATGACTATGGTGGTGTGATTTTTTTAAATATGATATATATATTTTATATCCATCATCATTACCAATTTTTATTATTGGTAATTAAAAAATTAATGACGTCAGTTGATGAGGTTTTAGTCCACCGTGCACACGAATGATGATTTCATAACCCATTTGATGGTAGTGGGTATGGTTATAGGTGCTAACCATTACATAACAAAACCTAATTATATTTAATATACTAAAGTTATTATATTAGTATGTATTAATAATAATTTATATAGGCGGAGTAAGAAAAAAAATAAAAACACTCATTGAAGAATTTTAACTCTTTTTTCGGGTAACCTCCATGGGTTTGTACCAAATTCCTCCCTAAGTTTTATTTATCCCAAAAATTAAGATTATAAGATGAGGGGATGAAATTTGGGAAGTGTTTTGGGTAGGTATTTTTTAATGAAAAAGGGTGTAAAGGTGTGAAGAAGAGAGTGCATGGGGTGACCTTCTATAAGTGCATCGAGTGGCATACCTGTAATGTTTGAAAAGAAAAAGCAATACCCATGTTTTTAAGATGTAAAAAGGATCAAAAATTGATTATTATGGATAATTATACATTATATGGTTTAAATATTTCAATAAAATATATTTTAGATACATTTTAGGTTAATTCAACCCTTATCCTTTTCTCTTAAACCCCTAGTAAACTAATTTTTACCTTAACCGTGGAAAATAATTCTAATATTTTCAATATTAATTTTGGTAAAAAAGTATGTTGAATTTGTTAGATAATTTAAATTATTTTGATTCCGAATATTGAATCATTTTTTAAAAATTATATTCAATATGTGGAAAATTTAATTTAAAATTAATCTTGTAGACGTGATAAAAAAGAGGGGTTTCAAAGAGAAAATGTTCAAAAGTTTATAGTTTTTATATCAAAATTCAATATGAGAATGATTAAAATGACATAAATTGGATTAATAGATATATAATTTAACTAATTTTACTTTAAAACCAATTAAATATATAATTTAATGTAACGCCCCGAGCCCAGCTACCCAGAGTCGGTGCATTACTTCGTAACATTGGCATGATCACAAAAGATCAAGTCTTGAAAGACCGATTAGTTTAGCAGCCTTGGAAACACTAGATACATTCGTAAACGTTACATTACATCATAAAGTAAAAAAATACAAAAACAAAGTCTCCATAGTCCACTCTCATATCTTCGTCTGACAATCCCTGCAGGTCATTCATAAAATACTTCTTCACATCCTGGAAAATATTAAAACATTGAAAGGGGTGAGCTCAGATGCTCAGTAAGGATAAAAATATTGTGGAAGCCTTCATAAATAAACATAAACATTTAAGGCAATGTATAACTAAAACAAAAGCCTTTTAAACATTAACATCAACATAATATGGCAAAAGTACAATGAGATAATGCCATTTACTTCTTCACATGGATATTCTACTGGTCGAGTAATCACATGAAATATCATTAACCACTTTCATAATGATGGAATGCATAATTCCAGACTATCATAACCACGTAGCCAAGGCCTCGTGCCAAGACCACAACTAAGATTTTGTCAAGGCCTCGTGCCAAGACAGTAGTTTGTCTCATGAGACCTGCCGATGCATCGAGGAGCTATAGCGGGCTCCACCCATCATTTATTATGTCCAATGCATTCCTCATATGAATAGGTTTAAACATATCATAAACCATAACATAATCGTATCACATAAAACATGTATAAAGGAAAAATAACATTTCCACATTTCAATCACAAGATATCAATACAACACATTGATATAATAAAAACGCTTTCAAAACCATTTTCAAAACCAAAATAAAAGAAAGTTAAAACTTTGTATTTATTTTTCATTAAAAAAAATGATGGCTTGTAGAGGAAGCCGAAACTCAAATAATGGTCACGGTGGCGGAGAAGTCGTTGTCTCCGCATAAGTATGTAAATAAAAACATTCCCTTTTTGTCGTTTAGTAAAATGCTTCGTATAAAAAAGATTCCTTTTGAATAAACGTAAAAGTCAAAGGGGTTTATACACTTTATAAAAGAAAGTTGTGTATAAAACCAAATATGCCTCAATGAAAGGAGATTTAGATGAAGTCCTTAAAAAGATCATTTTTAAAATAAAATAGATCTATTATGTGTATTCACTATAGGTACACAAAAAGAAAGTAAAAATACAAAATAGGACATAATAACATCATGACATAATTTGAAAGTAGGAGATTAACCCAAAGAATGGAAATTGGGTTAAGAAGTTCCCTTACCTTGCATCTTGTCCTGACTCGACCGTTCTTTAACCTCCTGAATAATAAACTAGAGTTAATTTATATTTACTTAAGAACCTTTTTTTATGTTCATTATCTCTTTTATATCACTTATTACCATGTTATGAACATTATGTAATTATTTAAATTAATAACGGTCGTTTTGTCGATCATTGGTACTTGAGTCAACAATAAACTTCTTATAATTACAAGTTGATTATGTGGTAGAATATCCATTATCTCCAGAATTATATTCATGGTTTAGATGTCATATATATCATATATATCCAGTATATACATTTATAATATTACGTAACATTTAGAGGTAAGAAATGAAATGCACCGTTCATGGAGACGGTAAGCTGTACGTACGCATGAATGCTACTTACATTTTAATTTCATATTTAATGGAACGAAATCATAATGATATAAATGTATAATATAATTCCAGTATAATATAGTTTATAATACCATTTACTCCATCCTTTATACATCCCACATATGGCATTAACGATTCAAATCACTTTGAGGGGGCGGTAGTCCGCATTTCCTAAAATGCAATTATCGCGTTTTACCCATAATGGAAATCATAAAGTATTCCATAAATGAGAAATACAGAAGCATAAGTAAAACATAAACATATTATATATCATATATAAAAATAGTTACATCTTAATGGCCACCTTTGAAGGTGTTATATGAGTGTTGAACAATCATCGTTTCGTGAGGCAGAAATTCGCCATCCACAGAAATCGTATGTTCTTTAAACATTAGATGTAGGTGTGTGTAAGTGTAGCTCGAATACTTCTTATAAAAACATCCTCGTATATTGAGGATACTGGTGTTTTTAGAAAAGTAATGAATAAAAAGAGTTTAGGGGGTTGGAGAAGAAAAATAAAACAAAACAACATTAGAGAAGACATTACCTCAAAATCGGGTAACTCTTTTTGATTTGAGCCAAAGGATTCCTTGAGAAGAGTTCTTCCCAAAGTGAGGCTTCTAGGAGTAAGAGGGGGAAGTTGGGAGAGTATTTGGGCAGAGGTTGGCTGAGCCAAATGGCTTGATGGTGTGAATAAGGTGGGAGAGGTGGGGGCCTTTTATAAGTGGAGTGGAGGGGCTCTTTTGGAAAGATTGAAATGTTACATTATTACACAATGCTTTTCGGATTCTAAAGATCCCACACTTATATAATTCGTAGATAAGGTTATAAGGGTTCGAAATCTACCCATCCAATAGTATTTGGAAAAGTGTAAGCCTTGGATTTTACATTATCTTTTCATTTTATTAAAATCGTTAAATAATGAGGTCATCGCTGCATCATAATGATGTCATAAATAATTTAATTTATTTAATGTCTAAAAATTATAAAAAAAATACTATGATGTATAAAATCGTTTTATCTTTCTAATGAATATTTATAGTCAAAATTTGGACTTGTGTAACCCCACTTAAAAACTGTTTTAGTAAAACAACTCATTTTGTGTCAATTTAATTTTAACATTAAATAAATATATATTAATGTCATTTTCCAACTAAAGTGGCTCCATGGGGTCCCCAAGTTGACCCATGGGTTGTATTGGTCGTCCATGACTCATCCAATAGGAGTAGGACAATTGTCATGCTCATCTCATATTATTAAAACATTTTTTGTACCTTAAACTACACTAATTACCTCTAATCGCGATTAAGAACTTAAAAGTTACTATTCAACAAAAATTTATTTTAATCTCATTGAACCACATTTTACTTCTTAATGACAACCATGTATGTCGGATTTTTGAAAATAAAATCACAGAAGTGGTAATATTTCATTTAAATGAAAAATCAGTTATTTAACTACCATTTAGTGGTTTCACTATTCATCAAAAATTGATGTTTTTCAGAACAAAGCCAAAATTTCACCCTAAGATATAATTGATATTCCAAATTCAAAAATGATGTCTATTTTAAAAAATTACAAACATATAAGTTGCATTAATTAATTTTATAATTAATTCCCGTTGTCAAAACAAATAGCGTGTTTTAAGAAACAATTTATATCAAAAGATTGGCAATTGTTTATGTCCAATTTCAATGTTAAATTAATTCTAATGACCACCATTGGATAAAATGGTAAAAATATATTCTAATTATACATAAAAACCACTAAATAGTATAATTTATCACAATAAATTATTTTGATTAAAAAAGTTGTTTTAAGTATTTTTCACTATTCATAAAAAAATCGGAAGTTCTCAGAAAGTTACAAAAAAATCAACTTAGGATAATTTAGATATTACGAATACAAAAATGAAGTCCATTTTGAAATATAAAATTTCTATAATTTTAAAAAGTGGATATTACTATTCATAACGACTACTTTGATTAGTCGCAGTGTTTTAGAACTCGAAGTTGCGTACAATGCAAGCTATTGCATTATTGAATGAGAAGCATATCGTAGAAGCTCGGGGTGTTACATTTAACCTTATAAATATTTAAAAAAAAATGAATTTTCAATTAAAATTCATTATTTTTTACTATTCATCAAGAATGAAACATTTTAGAAAAATACCAAAACATCACCCTAATATAATAATGATATGAATATTTGGAAAATAAATTTAATTTTATAAAATAAATTTTCTAAAATTGGTAAAAAAAAATTTAATTATGCACGAACAGTGCAACGAAACCATCTTTTAGAAAAATATACATCTTTTTACAATTTTTTTTTTCTTTTAAAGGATTATGATTAAATTTTTAATCAATAGATGACCATAATTTTCATAAATTATATAGTAATACTCATATTATCTAATTTAAGTGTTTGGTTCTAATGGTAAATTATATTACGGTTCATTTAGGCTCGGGGATGAGTGTTTCAAAAGATATCAAAGAGATTAAATTTATAAAAATATATTTCTTGGATTTGATAAGATTTGTGTTGTGTGACACATACACTATTGAAAAAAAATTATTATTTTAGAAATTCCTGGTATTACATTATCTCTAACTTAAATAAATTTAATCCCAATAATTAAAAATTAATATTGATAATTAGGGGTTTGAAATTTCGAAACTCTATTGTTAAAAGCCCATATCCTAAAAAAAGTCGATAAAAAATCCTCTTAATAAGAGAGAAAGGGAAGTAAAATTATCACATAACCAGTTTTATATGTTAGATAAATATTTTGGCCAGTGTAGATATGGACACGGAAGAACAACATAAATAATTATAGAGAGTGATAGAGGAAGTGAGTGATCAATGGATTGTTAAGGAAGTCAAAATTGTAAATCTATTATGATTAAAAATATCATATGATTCATAGGATATGAATGTAATAGTATATTTTTTTTCAATATCTTTTTCCTAAAGCTAAGTAATTATTTCACTATCTAAGATTATTATTAAATACACATAGTTGTTATATTTATATTTCATAAGAATAATTTCATCATTTGGTTGTGATTCGATCAATTAAAATTCATTTCTTACTAAAAAAATGAATATAAAAAAATTATTTCATATCCTTTAAGTAATTAAATAAACTTTTAACAGATCATAAGATCCATAAAATCATGATAATTCATTCCATATATCTCTAACTATTGTTCAAAACCAATATACTTATCACAAGTTATCAAATATAATACATTAATCTATAAACCTCAATAATATCACCACTAGATTGTCATTAAAATTTAATTTTAATATAATTTAACTAATGGAATATTAACCCGGATATCATGTAGTCTATTGGTAGGCATTAAAATCTCGGTTTCCTTCATTTTTGGTTTAAATCCCCATGGACTTAATGGGCGTGAAAGGTTGTCACCCAACATGTAGGTATTCATTTTTCTAAAACTATATTATTATAATTACTATAAAATTTCCAAAAATGATTATTAATGACATATTAAAATAAATTTAATAATTAAATAAAATTTTTACAATGATTTTAAGTACAACTAATTTTATTTTATTTTTTTTCACAAATCCCAATAATCTTTTTTAACTATTATTAAAATATCATTAATGATCATATTAACCATAAACGTTCTCAATAAATTTAAATTTATTCCTATAAAATATAAAGGAATTATTACATAAATAATTTTTCTACTAAAACATCTACTTATAAACTTCTCTCCCAAAATATCATTAATCTTTGTAGACTCCCATCAGATAAAATATAAAATTGTGTTTTTAAGAATTTGAACTTATGATTAATCTTAAGCTCAAACCCCCATGATAGTATCCATAACTATTAAGTTAATGAATACATATATGATTCAAAAATTTAACGTAATATTAAAATGTTTCATAATTCTTATAATCAAAACACCATTGGAAAAACACTTCTAAAATTTAATTCTTGATTCCCAATATATAAATAATTAAACTATTTTTTTAACATAGGTATTTACTTAGTCCAGGGGATAAGATTTTAAAGAGTAAATTGACTCGGACAATACCAAGGTTTTTCGCATTTATGAAAAATATCTACAAATGGACCTATAAGATGAAATATATTTCCTTTCATCACACTCTTAATTTTCCCTAAACAATTCAGTACTTTATGACCTTCTTTTACACACATAAAACCTTCTCATATTACTTTTATAAACTTTATTTTCAATCCATGACTCCTTAGTTTTAATCTAGGTCATTCATTTTCATCATCCATTTACATCATTTATAATGGTTTATAAAGAAAATGTGAATTATCCTAAGAATATCCCTCAATAATGTCAAACTAGGAGCACAGTAAGGCCTATTTTCCTTCACTAAGTGAATATCATGTCAAGTACTATACAATATTTTTAGAGTTTCTACCCCTCGGTACAACTGTGCTAGAACTATAACCACTTGTAGTATCTAAAAAAGAATATACTGCAAGGAGAAACCAAATAATGTTAACCTTACCCAAAATTTAGGATTTTATTATATAAATAGCATCTAAGTCTATCATAGGCTTACATTCCCTAATCTATGTTCTTCTTAAAATAGTTAACAATATTTTTTCTAAACTTTTTATAATACCAAATTTAGTGACCCAAACTTAATTATCCCAAAGCATGTGTCTAGTTTATTACATTTCCAAAAGATACAAAGAATCAAATCCTGAAGAGCTTAATAGTTTATTAGTATTGATAAACTAGATACATTCATGATTCCCATATTATATTTGAAAACAAAAATTACTATACAATCTTTTTTGTGATAATTAGATTATTCCCTCTAGAATACCCTTGCAAATAAATCATAGTATACTTCATGGAATCATAGGTAAAGGATAAGAAATAATGGTGAGCCCAAATTATTATTAAGGGTTAAGTACCAAAAAATATATCATGAATAAATAAAGAATAATAGTTATGGCTAGGTAAATAATTGAACACACATGACATTTAATCAATAAATTTTCTATTATACTTAGATAAGTTATAATCAGTATAGCAAGGTAAATGACTAAAAAGACAATCCATTTAAAAAATAAAATGATATTGAAATTAATCTATATAAAATATCATTACGAAAATATTATGTACAATTTGATAAGGCATAATCAATATGGAAAGGTAAATAACTTAAAACGCAATCCATTTAGTCAATAAACTCATAATGAAATGAATCCAAAGAAAATATCAATGTGATAATATCATAGATAATAATAACTAAATTCATAATGAATGAAATGTTTAATTATTGGAAATGATGATCTCAGGAATCATGATACCTCTACTATCAACACATTTCACAACATAGTTTAAAACTACCAGTAGAAACCTGTTTAATGATAGTTTACTAAGTCAGCGCATGAGACTATCGATGCATCGAGGGACTATATATTTTTTGGACCCCACCCATAACATCATGTAGAATGAATTAATCATATATAGAATAATTAATTTAATTCACAAACAATGTACATTTTCATAATATATTCATATGGTGTAAAGAATATATATTTAAAAATATTTCCATTTAATCAAATAAATTTCAAAGTGACCACCATATGTAAAAATGGTATACAATTGAGGAAACAATCATGTACATGATACATAAAATATGTATATTTAATAGAAAAATTATAGGAAAATATAGTATATGATTTAGGAAATAATCACATCCATGATAAACCTAAGATGGATATTTAAGAGAATCTAATTATACAATGATCAGAACAAAGTGAATGTTTTAAATAGAACTTAATGAATAAAAAAAATAATCAAGAAATAGGATTTAAATAATTTTTTTAGTAAAAATAATCATAAATCATATAAAGGAATGATAAAAATTTATTAATACAATATATCCCTAGTGTATTATATGTAAAATAAATGTTGTTTTTCATTGATGAATATATTTAACATAAAAAAAATTCTTGTAGAAAATATACTTTACATTTTGAAAATAATATTTTTAAACTAGAAGTTAAGAATTTTAAAAAAAAATTATTTGAAACTAACCCTTGACACTTATAAAATAGTATTTAAAAAATTTTAGGGGTCATGATGGAATGAAACTACATTCATACCACACCTATTAAAACAAATATTTTAAATTTTTCAAAAAAATCCAAACATTCATTGTTTTGAAAATGACATGAAGATTACATTTCAGTTTTAAAAAAAAAGTTAAAATGGTTAATAATTTATTTTATAAATCATATTTAAATGGTTAAAAACATTTTTGAAACATTTTTTTGGAAACATGAGTTTTGATTAAAAAAGTTTTCCTAATGGAGAGAGAAATAAAGTCAAGTTTCATTAAAAACATTATGTCAATAATCTGAAGTAAAAAAGTGAAAAACTGGTACCATTACTTTAAAATTTTCATGAATAAATAAAGGAGGATAAAATTAATGGTTTTATTAATCAATGATAAAATACTTTCCTTCTATGGAAATTCAAGTATAAAAAATCCTGATTAAAATGAGATTGTGAAATAAACCCTTCAAAATATCATAATATTGTAGTGAGAATAATCCAATGAATTTATTTTATGTATAAAACATAATTAAAAATTAAATAAGTGGAAAAAAACATATGATAATCATAACTCATTACACACATAATCATAGAATATTAAAGATAATGAAGAAGAAATATATCCAAATGGAAAGAAATTAGGTTCAGAAAATTTTTACCACTTGGTAACTTTTTAGTAAAATAAAATTGGATGAAATAATTCAAATTAAAACTCAAAATACCCTGAAATGTTAATTAATCATGATATTACATGTCAATGTGGTATTATATACACAATATAAAAGAAATTAGGGACATTACATGAAAATACACCTCAATGATGGCAAATTGACATAGAGTCCTTTACCTCATGCTTCCTATTCATTGAACATGGTTTAACATTAAACATGTTATAAAATTACAGTAATAACATATTAACATTTATAATATCAAATCTACTCATTTTATAACATCTTATTACATGTTTTTTATTAATATTTTTATATTTTCATTACTTCATGTGTTAATTGCCTTGTTTTATCATTTATGCTTTGTCATAAATGTTTTGGTTCTTGAGAATATTATATAGTTCCATAAAATATAATATTATAAAAATTAAATAATTATAATATCTATACATAAATTATAATTTTAATACCAATCCCAAATGATGTTTTTGAGAAATGAAGTACGTTACGATCATGGAGACGATTCACCATACTTACACATGAGTAACATTTCCATTTTTAAAAAATCTTTATGGAAATGATATGAGTAATATTTCATGTTTCCATAATTATCATAATTTCATAATTAAAATATTTTATCTTTAAATATCAATATTTATATTTCATCTATGCGGTGTAGTAAAGAAAAGAGGGTCACATTACTTCATGAAGGTAGTAGTCCAAATGTACGAGAATGATGTTATCATATTTTAGTGAGTAAAACATTAGAAATAAAATTATATATTATATATTTCGAATTATAAATATGTAGTTTATATCATAATTATTTCACTAACATCACATTTATTCATTAAATTGATCCTCATTACCTTTCATGTAAAGCCTTAGTGGAAAATGAATCATATTTCTTCAAGAGGAAGTAGTCTGCCGAGCACACTAGCTTTACTATCATATCCCCTACAGAATAGAATGTAAAAATTTATAGATGATATAATGATTAAAAAGGTTTAATTATGTTATAAATATCATATTTATATAAATTATATCCACTAGAATACCCATCCATTAGAGGTGGTAGTGGAAAAATTAATGAAATCGGTTCATGAGGTGGTAGTCCACCGTACACATGAATAATTACTTCATAGCCTATTTGATTGAAGTGGAGATGGTTTTAAGTAATTAAATTAATTTAAAAACATCTAATTATATTTAATATTTTTTATTATATCATCATGGTTTAATAAGAACTGTGGGAGGTGGAGAATGAAATAAAATAAAAATTGTCATTGAAGAACGTTACATCTTCTTCGGTTAACCTCCTTATGTTTTCACAGACAACATTCCTTGGTTGAATTTATTCCCAAAATTTGCCTTACAGGATGAGGGTATAGGGCTTCAGAACTTATTTGGGCAGGTATTGGCTGAAACGAATGGTTTGAAGGTGTGAAGAAGAGATGAGAGGGGTGTCCATTTATTGTGAGGTGAGTGGCACACTTGTAATGTTTGAAAAAAAGGTGTACCCAAATTTTTAACATTTAAAAAGGGTCCAAAATAGATTATTATATAGAATGAGACATATTTATATAAAAATATTTTCATAAAATATATTTTATAAAAGTTTTTAGTTCATTTTAACCCTTATCTTCTTAGTATATCTTACTTTAAACCTATTTTTACCTTAGCCGTGAAAAATAGTTTATACGGGTTTCACTATTCATTTTGGTAAATGTTTTTTAGAAATTATTATATAATATAGTATATTCTGATTCCAAATATTTAATACATTTTTCCAATTTCCATTTACATAAGTTAAAAAATGTAACTTAAAATTAATCCTGAAAAGACAACGAGAAAGCGTGGTTTCAAAGAGCAAATTTTCAAAAGTTTACATTGTTTTTTATTTCAAAATTAAATATGAAAATCATTAAAATGACCTAAATTATATTAATTGAAATATAATTTAAATAATATTTCATTAAAAATAATTAAAAATATTATTTAACTTTATAAATAATTTAAACTAAAAGTCAATATTCAATTAAAATTCAATATTTTTCACTATTAATCGAAAAATGAAACATTTCCAAAAATCCAAAAAATCACCCTAAGTAAATTTTTATATGTATATTTTATAAATGAATATTAATTTATCAATAAAACTTCAAAAATGGGTAAATATAATTTTGAAATCATGTGCGTAAAGAGAGATTAAACCTTATTTTAGAAAATATAGAATTTTTCATAAAACACTTTTTATTTTATTTTAAATGATTCTTTTTTTATTTCTAATAACTATTTTATCATAATTTTTATAATTTAGTTATTAATATTCAAACTCTCCAATTTAATTTATATGTTATGATGATATACTATATTACAATTCATTTAGAATGAGGGTTGCATGTTCTGTAAACTATCAAAGAGATTAAATATTAAAAAATATATTATGTGGGTTGTTTAAGAAAATATTATTTTAGAATATTATATTGAATAAAAGTTTCTTATTTTATAATTTTGGGGTGTTAAACATAACATCAACCTCTTTCATGATCCGATAGTTCTGATTGATTCAATGCTGAAGTCTCATGTTGTGGTCCACTATCTTGATTATTCTAGATCATATTATTGAATGTACCTTCTGGATATAGTGGCAATAACTCCAGCCTTAGCTGTCATTTTATCATCCTTAATTTCATTATGGTGACTATATGCTTCATCAAGATACCATGGAGGAGGTGTGGTGGGTGTTTTTGGTTGCATAAGGTTTTTTGTTGATGTCATTTTTTCTATGATGTTCAAGAATTTTCAATTGTGTGTGAGATTATGATCTAGTATGGTTCTATATTTTGTCTATCCATGGATGAAATCTATACCCTAATCTTTTTTTATTTGAGTTTTTTTAAAATTACACTTAATTTCAATAGTGGAAACCTTTTTTTAGGTGCGTAGTGTGATGAAACCGTGTTATGGGTTTTGAAAACGGTAGGTTTTTAGGTGAACAAGTTATTCGATAGGATGGAGTTCAAATCTCATTGGTTTTTATGATTTATATTTTTATTATTCTAAAATTTCATTGGAGGAAATTTTTACCTCTTCAAGGTAGTGTCTGTGATTCTATTTTTTTGAATTATGTTTTTGATGATTTTTTATTGGTATTATTGTTTTTATTTGATGGTAATTTTTATATGTCATGTAGAATGGTTTTGAATAATGTCAATGATGATTAGTTTTTTGTTGAAATTTTTCATGATACTGTTTTAATTGGATATGAGAAGCATGGATGGTGATGAAACATGTTCGCATGATGTAGCCTCAATGATTTGGTTATTTTTGGGCTTGAGTCATGATGTGTTGTCTTCCTTGTGTTCCCTACTTGGGTTTTCCACATATTATTTATGGATTTTTCTAAATTTCAAATATATATGTTTTTTTTTCGTTTTTTGTGGTTTATAATACATTGAATTTATAGATATTGATCTAGTATGTAAGTAATGCATGTATGGTTTATACTCAACCTCAAAGTGGTTTATTTTTTTCATAAAAAAATTGAATTTGGGGAGGTGTTTATTAATACTATAAATGAGAGAGTTGAATCTAAAAAAAATATTGAAGAAAATACCCAAGCATTATGAGTAACTGCTATTAAGGATGCTCAATTGGGGATCAAAGACTATCAGAATAAAATGTATGATATATAATTACAAGAATATAACCAAATTCAAGATAATAAAGTTGATATTATTAGAATAGAATTTGAATATAAATTGATTTCAACATCGGATTTGAAAAAAATGATCAATATGAAGTTTCAAAAATTTGATACTGAACTTCTAAAAATGGAAGTGACACAAATTTAGACTTTACAATAGGCTAAGAAAAGAGATGTTTCCATATACAAATCTAAATAAGACTATTATACTAAAATAGCTCTGTCAGATCACATAAATTTCCTCTGATCATATAATGATCAATCTCCAGATTTATAAAAGAAAATAGTTATATCCGTTTCATAGAGTTATGATTATGATAATTATAGTCTCATGTTGAGTATTGGGTTGAAAAAAAGATCTGTACAAGAAAATTGAAGAAAAATGTTAAGTTACCCACCCCTACATCTATATTTCATGTGAGAAATTATTGAATAAGGTGATCCCAAAATGAGGCCTACATAATGAATAATGTTGCAGAAAAACAACATGATACCAATTATGTATCAATTATAGATCAATAAAAGATAAAAATATTTGATGTCTACTAGTGGTGCTATGAATGGATTGGAAATATGGATAAGTATTTTGGGAATTATATGACATCCTATAGAAGAAAAATAAAGCCTACATCAAGGGGGAGAATGTGGTGACCCATCCCACCAGGACTCGCTTGGCCATCATAAAGCTGGTATTGATAAACCCAATCCCATATCTAATTGATAGGGGATAATGGAAAGCACCAAGAAGGCATAACTAAAATGGACAGACTTTTCCTATTGTTCCTATACACACATATAGAACCATCTCTATGAAAAAGTGCATAAGAATATAAACAAAATAATGTAACATCTAGAGTAAATCTATGAATATAATAACTAATTGGGAATACTTCAATGTAGAACTGTTTGATCCAAATAGGAAAATGGAAAAATACATTCCCAACTAGAAATGATGTCCCCACATGAAAAAACTAGAAGACAGGAAAACTAAGAGATCTGGATTCATGATATCCAAGTCTATCGACCAAGAACAACTAATGCACCCAAGTATCACAAAGCTCCAATAATGTCACTACCAATCTATCTATCATATTCATAAGATATGAAACTTCAAAAAAATCCCATGAATGGTTGATTATATACATACCCATTAGAATTCCTCAAAAATCATAAATGGAAAAATAGAGAGAAATATAAAATTAAGCAGAAACCACAAAGTAATATTAATTAGAACATGATGAAAAAATATAATTATCTAGATATGATAAAATATCTTCAATGAGAAAGAAAGGGGATCTATATTTCCATATCCTAGCTAAGAATGATGAGTCTGCACACAACTCCAAATCTCTAATTCCCAGTATCATGTAAAACCTCATATGAATCTATCTAGAGGTACTCGATCCTCTCCACTATACTCGCATTTGAGGGAACTCTAACTACAGCTAAGAATCATGTGAAACCTCACTATAACTTGTATGGTGGGGCTATCCCCTAAACACTGTGCTCTATTTATGAAGGGGATACAACTCATATGGAGGGATTTATCCCTTAAAAATCTCAAATACATTGGAGTTCCACTCCATAGATAGTTTATTTGTGCCCTGTTGTGGGGGAGTACCACTTCGTAGATGGAGGAGTTGTTCTATACTATGGGGGAGTACCGACTCTACCTATGTAATGAAAATGGGAGACCCATGCCCCTGTGTGAAAGGGGAGTACTGTATATGGTATCACTCTGATGATCCTTCCCTGACCACTTCCTCCCTCAAGCATCACCCAATGAAAAATAACACTTAGAACACCTCATATCATATCTCATATGCCACAATGAAGTCCACCATCATGTAATACATGAATAAAGATCATGGATAATCTATTTATAAGACAAAATCCATGTATTCAAGAGGGAGAAATGAGAGGAATAATGTTTATAGGGGAAGTACATGATGTGTATGGGAATCTACATAGCGTGTAACCTCACCTCGCCACATGGGAATATCCTCCCATGGATGTGGATTGTGAATCAAAGACATAAACCAAAGCATGTAAATATGGCCATAAGATCTGTATATATAGTCGGGTTCCTAGGAATGTCACCCGGAACATGGCTCGACTGGCCAATTATAGAAACATGGGATTTCCATCATACGACACAACATGTATGACTACCTGGGGCCCTGTGCATGTACACCTAAATCACAACTCACCTGTACAAGTACAAACACATAGTGTTTCCATCATATGACATGGAGTGTGTGACCACCTGGGATGTTGAGAATGTACAACTAGCATACAACATATATGGAAAATCACTACTACACAGTGGGTCCATCATATAACATATCATGTATAACCACTTGAGGTCTTGGGGCATGTACAAATGACACATATCTTGGCTACCATTGTAGGGTCACACAATGTGTAGTGTTGGTAACTTGAAGTGGGATCATTAACTTGGAAGAAACCCATAATTGTGATAATAACCAAATAACACTACATATGTTCTTATGCACTATCTGGTTTATAGTATGGTTTTTCATAAAATCTTAGATCCTTCATGTGAATATTAGATCTACCTTTAACACCTTAAAATATTCTATTTGAATTCCCAAAATTTCCAGTCAACACCTTCAACCATTAGTTTTGGCCTCTTATGGTAGGAACTTAGATTCCATTCACCAACCATGATACTTCGTCATGCATCTCATAGAGCTTCCTGTCGCATGTCACTACTTGAAATCCCAGATCCATGAAGAATCTACCACATATCACCATCCTATCGTGATTCATCCAAATATATCAACACTTTTGTCTTCTGTGTAAAAAATATAAATCCAGGGCTTTGATCATGATCAAATAGATCATGAAAATGTCAAACCACAAACCCCATAAAACAATGATGAAGAACATGAAGATAAATTGGGGAAATAATAAAATCACAAGCATCATTGGATTATCATGATCCAAAAAAATAAGTGTTGAAGCATGGGGTGATAACATGGAATTGAAAACAAATTTGATCCAAAAATTCAATTTATTTAAATGGGATCATATGAGAATACAAAATTTCATAAATCAAAGATAAATAATCCATGATTGATCAAATAAAAAAGGGTGGAAATCTAGAAATAACATTCCCTACCTTAATAATGGATCAATAATTGGTGAAGAACCCATTCTCAATTGATGATGAAGACCAAATGCGTTTGATTCCTCTTGGTCCACCACAATCTTATCGCTTGTCATTCTACAATCCCGATCCATAAATAAAGAACACCCATTTTCCTCTTCTAAAATCCACCAAGAGTTATAAAGATAACCTTGGAGATTTTTTCATCACCATATAAATAGGGATGATTTGGTATAGGTCATTTTTAAAATAATTAAAAAAATAATTTATTTTATTAAATGCACCCACCAACACACACCTTAACTAGACATCTGGTGGAAATCAACCATGGGTCAATACTAGGGTAAAACCATTGTTACCGAATTAAAAATGGTCTTGGATTTCCAATTATGGATTTATAAAAATGGAAAAACATTAAATAGAAACAATGTACATGCATGAATAAAAATATATCAATCTTTTAATATCACTGCATTGAGGATCTCTAGATCCTATGATTCTACACCGACTCAGCACCACAATTCGATAATATTCTTATGAATATTAGAAAGTCATAGATAGAAAAGATAAAGTAATTAAAATCCCCCCAAAATCAAGGTTTTTAATCCTGAAAAGTGAAAACCTACTATGAAGTGATGATGCTAAGATCACAACTTGGTTTTCTATTTAGTGTTCTCTATAGAGGGTTGTTTTTCTGTCAAAAAACACGCACCCAATGGTACTAATTTCCCTAGAAGGGTGTCCTCTAGTCAGTCCTGAAAATTCACTTGGTATCATAAAAATGAAATTCAACTCTAAACATCCAACTCAACCCAGTCAACATTTTTCAATGAATAATGCACATGTATCCTTATCTACAACATGTGGAAAACACCAAGCACCTGATCTAACTAAATTCATCAGGTCAATTATTATAAAAACTTTCTAACCCATTTTAGTAACTACAGAAGGGTCTATGATCCTTAGAGGTAGCCTATATTCATGCAAAAATCCCCATGATCCTCAATGAGATGATATCTCTAGGAACACTTGATATCTTCATCAAATTCCAAATACCACCATCATAGGTCTATAAGGGAATCCAGATGTCTCTTAGTAGTCCTCAATGGACCCTATATGAACTAACGTCTTCCCAACCATTTTTGGATCCAATCCTCGGCCCATAAGCACTTTCTCTCACTAGATTTGACTACTATAATAATAAACTATAGGGGATCCCATATGTGGACTCAAATGATACTACACTAAAGGTTGAGTAGTAAATATTACTACCTGTAACTCCACCGAGGATAGGTTATCCTCCCTACCATAGCTCTAAGACCACATTCAAACCTAAATAATATTCTCTAGAACCTGTGTAGTTCACTTTTCCTTGCTATCTACTTGGTGTAAAAGCACTGAGAGAAAGGAAAATAGATCCCCAAAATCCTCATGTGTCCTATCCATAATCATAACATGATGACAAAATTTATTGTATTAAATGGTTATCTAGGGAATCGTGCAAAGCTATAAAAATTCTTCAAACCCAATAATCCTAAGCTTTCCACTAAGTGCTTCTCTTGATTTGTTAGGAAGTAGGTCAACCCAGTGGGCCGACCAATGATCACTCAGATAACATTATGATATCTCATTGGTCATTGAAATCTCATAAATAACAATAAAGATACCATCCCAATTCCACTTCCATATGGAAACATTGACCTCCACCTATAGGTAGGTGATACAATAAGAGCTAAAACCAGCAAAAAGCTACAATATCTTTGGCCTCATAACCTAATAACAAATGATATTAGAATAAAAACCCCTCCCTTGGGTCCAATATAAAGGGAAATAAACCTCCTCAACACCTCATATCATAGAATGATTTGTTCCATTATCCATCCTCAAACAAGGATGACGAGCACCCCACATTCAAAAAATCCACTGGGATCATATCAAGTGGATATCTGGTTATATAATATCTCATAGTCAGTATCTCAAACTGAGACACCCTATCACACTGAAGAAGTGGTGGGGTAAAAACCATAAACAAGACGTAATCTGCATCATCCTCATCATAAATGGATAACTATATGGAGGTGAGATGCTCTGTCACCTCACTCAAAAACAACATAGAAAAATTCATTATAATCATTTTTCCACAACCAGAACTTTTCTTGAATTTTATGTTAGCACAACCTTAACTATTTCTAGGTACACTATCAAACATATTTATGAAAATACATATCCTAGGTAAGTGGGACTCCTAAAAGTAGAACTTTATATAGGAGAGATCTCTGTAAATATGGTAAATTCAGAGCATGTCCCAAACCTTTCTCAAGTGTATCTCATGTTCTGCCTCTGAATCCAAGTATATGAGGGTGTCATTGTAGAATACCACTATGAACAGATCCATAAAATTAAGGATCCTTTTTATAATTCTTGGAATCTAAAATGGGGAATTCATCAAACCAAATAGTATTACCAAGAATAAAAAGCTATCATAGAAGATTTAGTAAGCCACACTCGATACATCCTCCATTCGAGACAAGATCCAATGATAACCTATCCAGATTTTAAAATCTGAAATCCAATTCACCCCAATCATTTGGTTGAAGAATCTATTGATTTTCAGTGTTGTAAACTCCTCCTTGAATGTCACTTGATTAAAGTGACATCAATATGCAAATAACCTCAACCTATTATCTACCTCCTTTGTGAACAACACTAGATTTCCCATAGAAACACACTAGGTATAAAAAGGTTATGCCTTATATAATCCTCTAACTGAACCTCTATATCTCATAGCTACACAAGTTCATTCAATATAATTCCATAGATACGAGTCCATCCCTAGTGCAAGTACATGTTGGGAAATCACTCTATAGGGGGAGATAAGCATGAAACATTCTCAAAAAAGGTTTCTTTTCTCTCCTATAAAATCAAAAACAACTAGAATATCATAATGGGTAGTGCTTCATGTTACATATTATCCAAATAATACTGAATTATTTATATTCTCTTCCAAAAAATCTCAACCTACACTTTATTGGGTTTATTATCATCAAATAAGGAAAATTAAATCCCACTAACTTAGGCACACAAAAAATATAATTTGTAACAATCATATGAGCATGGATGGTATAAAACTAGTCGATAATGATGAAAACATCATAGGGTCTCACTTCCAACATGGAAAGACTCTACACTTGGCTCTCCCTACACATAGAGTCAGGTCACACCATTAATAGAAGCATGTGATCACTGATCCTCTCTTTCAGAGCCTCCAACACAAGGTTTGAAATAAAATTCTTCCACCATTATTACATGGTATCAGATAGGGAGTGAATTCAAGGAAACATGGATTATGACTCTAATAAAAAATGGTATCCTAACAATATATACACATGTCCTACCTCAAACCTTGTTTAAGTCCTCTAAGACATAATCTCTAACAGCTTGAAGATATCCTTTACCATACCATCCAGTTCACTATAAATAGGGATTGAATTTAGACCTTATCAAATTAAAAAACTCAAACATAAAAGTTGATTGAACTTATAAAACACACACCGAAACTATCCACTTTGGGTGGCACTGACTAACCCATATGGTTTTTAATTTCCACACAAGAATGAATCTTAGTGGGATAAGTATCCCTCATTTTTATGTCTAAAAAGCCGCACAAAACACCACTAACATAGGGATCTACTTAGGCTTTGTGTCACCTTGGAGAAGTCTCTAGAAAAGGTCCACCATCAAAATGGTTTCTATCCAAGTGGGAAATCCACACTAGAAGCTCACAGTAATCCTCAAATAAATTAGAATAGGGAGTCTAGATCACCATGAAACCTAGGTGATCTCTATATATTGAACCTATGGTGTGCATAGGTGTGTCATCTATTAGTACAACCATAATGAATTGTTTCTCCATGAAGTTTACTTATTATGAGAGAAACCATTAAATTTTTTAGGGTCCAAACTATATAAAACCCAAACCACTACCTTGAGTCAAAACTCCACTAAAAGAGGAGAAATATCACAATAAAACCTCAATAGTATTTATCAATGGAAATCATTTTACTTGATAATACCATATCTACCATCATCATATCATATGAGAGACATTTAATTCTCGACATGTGTATGATAATCCTCTTGGACCACTGGAGGTGGGTCCATACACTATTGAATAGGTGGTAGCATTGCTCAGTACCCTCCTAGAGGAAAATCCTCATGAAAGGGTCCATGAAATGAGGACTCTTCACTCAACTTGTTATCGTCATGAAACTATCTTAACATATTATCTGACTATCATCACAAAAACATCTTGACTATTATCAAGATATACAATGTTCAAAGCGGTTATATGGGGAGATGACCCAATAAGGACAGACAAAGGAATCGATCCTATATAATGCATGTAAAATGTGTTCCGTATAATTGATGTTTTGGTTTACTGAGTTGAATAGTAGGTATTCAGGGTCCTGGTGCATGGATATCTCATCCACCACACCAAAATGACCTTTCCTATCCTGGTATAAACACTCGAGACCCTCTGACATGATTTCCCTAAGTTCCCAACCAATCCTCACCTTGGGGTAATCTCTACTCCAAATTGAGAATGATCCACCTATAGTACAACAATGTTAAGATCTGACCCATCAGGGGCCACTTGGATAGTGGAAATGTGGGTGTTATGACCACAATTCTACCACCAATATATTAGGGATTGGAAATAAGCACCAAGAAGATATAACTAGAATGAGTGGCCTTTTCCTAATGTAAATGTATACACACAAACATCAATATCCATAAAAAATTGACGAAGAATATAAATAAAAGGATATAAAATATAGAGTAAAACTATTCATGAAATAAATTCTAGGGAATACATAAGAGTACCACAGTTTAAAAAAATGATATAAATGGAAAATTAAAAGATCAAACAGATATGAATTCCCAACCTGAAAATAATTAGAAAAGACGAAAACCAAGAGATCATGACTTTTGATCTCTAAGTACGACCACCAAAAGAGTCCAATGCACCCAGGGGTCAATAATCTCTATCGATGCCATCACCAATCTTTCAATCATCTACATACGACATGAATCATGACAGAAATCCCATATAGGGGTTAGTATATACATACCCAATTGGATGTCCAAAAAACCACAAAGTGAGAAATAAAGGGATATAAGAAAAATAATATGAAACTATAAAGTAAATTCAATTAGAACAAGAGACGAAACCATAAAAACCTAGATATAATCTAAAAGAATCCCTAATGAGAGAGAAAGGGAATCCATATCTTCACAGCCCACCTAAGAACTATATGTCTACCCATAGCTCTAAAGGTCCATATCTAATGGCCAACAATATGAAAAACAACATAAGACTCTATGTGGAGGGAAACAAACCTCAAAACTATACTCCATTGAAAAGGGGTCTCCAACTCCTTCTAAAAATCCCACACAACCTTACTAGAACTTGTGTGGAGGGCCCCACTTCTTATCACTGCACTCCATTTCCAAGGGAACCAAAACTCCCGTACAGGGTCTAAACCCCACTAGTGCTTACATAGGGGGGGGGAGTAAAACTATATAAATAGAGGAACCACATCCTACTATGGGGGATTTCTGAATCTACCTATGTAATTTGTATTGGGGACCCTTTCCTGGGTGTGATAACATAGTACTGACCCCAACATCACTCCGATGATCCTACCCTGATCACTTCTATCATCAAGCATTTACTGAATAATAATCATGATAAAAAAACCTCACATATTATCTAATATTCCACAAATAAGGACACCAAAAAATTTTATTTAAAAAAACTCAAGATAAGATACTCATAGGCCAAAATACGATTCTTGAAGTAGGAGATATGAGAGGAAGAATGTTTCTAGGGGAAGTACATAATTTGTATTGGATTCCACACTACATGCGACCTCACCACAACATATGGGAATTTACTCCCCTAAAAATGGATTTGGATGCCATCTCATACCGCATATTTTTTCCACATGGACATATGTCTTGTATATCCAAAAAGGGTCCTCGGCATATAATCCAGACATAAGAATCGATTGGCTAATTATAGACACACGACATGTTCATTATACAAAAAAACATGTATGACCTCCTGGGGTTTTGGGCATGTAAAACTAGAACACATATTGACCTTCCACATATAGGAACATGGTGTTTTTATCATATGACATGGACTATATGACAACTTGGGGTCTTGGGAATGTAGATATGACTCACAGATTGGTAGTTCAAGTATAACCACATGGTGTGCTCATCATATGACATAGTGTGTATGACCAACCAGGGTCTTGGAGTGTGTTAATCTTGGATACATATTTGATACCCAACTAGGGTCACATGGTGTGTGTTCTTGAACAGATGATGTGTGATCCTTAACTCATCTAAAAACTATAAATACCATAGAAATTTAATAAAACGATATGTATTCTTTCGCAAAACATGTCATATAGTATGGGTTTTTCCAAAATTTCAGATCCTTCATGTTGATATGAAATTCACATTTTCCACATTTAAGTATACCTTTTGAGCACCCAAAATTAAAGGTTAACACCTATGTATATTTATTCTTATCCTCCAATTGAAAATTTATGGATTTCATTCACCCACTGTGATAGTTCATCACACAACCCGTAGCACTTCCAATTGCACCTAGCCTCTCAAAATCATAGATCCATAAAGGATCACCCGCATATCATGATCCCATTATGATATATCCAAAAATATCAAATTTTTTTGTCATCCATAGAAACACCACGAATCCGGGGTTTTGACAACACTCAAACCTACCTGAAAAAGATGAAATGTAAACCCCATAGGCCAATGTTGATGAAGATGAAGATAAATGGGGGGAAAGCACATGAAAAAATGTGATTAGAATCATCTTCCATTAACAGTCCCACCCAAATATTGATATTTGTAGAAACATGGGGTGATATCATGACATAGAAAAATAAATTATAATCAACAATTCAATTTGTTTAAATTGGTTTATGCGATAATGACAAACACAACAAATCATAGTAGATAACTAATCCATGTTTTATAAAAAAGGGTGGGAATCCATAAATAAAATTCCATGCATCAATTATCCATCTATCATTAGTGAATAATGTATTTTCTAGTGATGAAGAATATCTGTTTCATAACTTCCACTCGATCCACCTCAATCTGATCGCTCGTCCTTCCTTATTCACGATCCACTAATGAAGAATGATCGTTTCCTCCTTTAAAATAATCTAATGGTTATAAAACTAAGCATGATGAATTTTGTATAATATGATATAATTAGATAGGATCAGTTCTAGTTCATTTAAGAAAATAAATAAATAAAAATATTTATTTTATTAAACGCACCAAACAACAGCTACCTTAACCAGATCTCTTGTGCCAAATGACCATAGGTTTCACCTAGGGTAAAACCCACATTATTAAATCAATTTTATTCTAGGATTTACCATCTTAGGTCCTAAAAAATGTAAAACCATTTAAATCACAATAATTAACACACATACATTAATATATATTAATATTTTAATATGAACACACTAAGGATATCTATTATTTATAACTCATTATTGAATCCATGCCTAGATTCATAAATATTTCTAGATACATTCCATATTCATTCATGAAAAAAATAGAGTCATTACAGAGAATGTTTGAAATCAATAAAGTAATAAAAAATGGAGAAAAGAATCTATTTATCTCCAATAGATTTGAATGTCTCCGAGATCTCAAATGTGATCATAGTTGTGGTGCCTGTATATCCAAATCAATCAAGAAATTATAAAAAGCTGTAAAGAAAAAATAACACAATGTAAGAATGTAAAGAAAGCTAGAGACCCTTGGGTTATGTGAAAATAAGAAATCTATTAAATGTAAACCCAAGAAGTTAAATAAGTGTACCACACTAAAAATAAAGAGATTATTATATTATAGAAGAAGAGGATATTCTATGATTTTTTAGGTAGACCATAAGTGTCGGTGCTGATAAAAGAAATATGGATAAGAAGAGAAGATCAATCCAAGAGAATGAAATTGGACTGATTTTCAGAAAATAATTCTTGGGGAACCATATATAAGTTTCAAGAAAGGTTACCTTTTTATTAAAGAATGTAAAATCATATGGATATCTCAATTAAAAGTGAAATAAAAAATCAAATAATCCCATGTAAAGGAATGTTCTAAATGGAATGAAATAATTCCATATGAGGAAACCAAATTTAATGAGTGGATGTTAAGAAATAATGACACAATTACTCATTACAAATTTTTTGAAAGGTGGAGAAATCATTATAGACCTTAATTAATTGTTTAATCATACTTACTACACAAAAGGAGATACTATATAATATGAAGAAAACACTATAGGACACATATTCCTTTATGTTAAATATAAAGAAGATTATTGCATAAAAAGAAGTTTTAGAAATAAGTAAAAATACCAAGATACCCAAGAGGATCAACAAAATAAAAATAAGATATGATTTCTTAAAGAAACATTTGAAATATAAAGTATAAAATTAAGTATAGATCTGGTTGAGAAGAAAATATCAACCTTTCTATGTTCATTTATGAAAAAAGGAGGTCCACCTTATTCCCTTATATGTTGTGTTGTGTTTTTGCGATGTATAAGTAGGTAATTACGGGTGATTAAAGTACTCATAGGTAAAAATAAATAAAATGTTTATGTTTTGAAAATTATACAATAGATAATAAGTCACCATCTTAGAATTCTATATGTATTGGTATCTTCAAGTGTATTTTTTTAAAAAAATATTAATAATTATGAAGATGAATGAGTTTTCATGACTGGATAGTATGGTAAAAGTAACCATCACATAAATGATCTAATATTTGATATTCTAAAGTAAAAGTGAATAATAGGATCATACTTGTTGTAGAACGGTTTATAGAGACCACTTTATTTGGATTTTGAGAAGTAGTTAGAGTAATAATCTCATGAAAATAATGAAAATATAGAATTTTGAAACTTTCTTCAATTATATCATCAAAATGGTATTTTTTTATATTCTATCAAAATTGTTTTTGAATGATAGAATTATGATTTTAGGGGGATATATATAACATATCAGTGACATGAAATGAAAAAGAAATTTAGGGATGGTTTCATAAGTCAAAAACATACCAGATGTGTTTTGAAATATTTTAATTGGTTTGTTAAGATGAGTACTGGATTTTAGTTTATAATTTTCGAAATAATATATTTACCAATTATTATCAATTGGGTTTGATGGAAAATATTATAACATCCCCTGAAAAAATTTATTAAAGTTTGTATCATATTAATTTGTTTATGGATGTATTTTTTATATATGTTAGACCCTATTTTTTCTCAATTGAGCATGCTTGAAGTGGAAATAGAGTAAAATAATTGATAAAGAATTAATTTAAGTGAGTTAATACCAATATTTAAATATCTTGGTATTTTTTATGAATGGAAATAGGTAAGATAATAAATAATAAAATGGTGAAGAAATATTGAAATGAATTTTCTATAATTATGCATTGATAAAAAATATAAAGAGGAAATTGAGAGAAAAAACATATGAATTGAATTAAGGGAATATACTAGGAGAGTAAATTTATGAAATATAGAATTAAAATGAGATTTTGTGTAAATAACAATTAACATGATCTTAATTAAAATTTTATATATGTTCTTGGAGACAAAAAAAATAAAAAAACCTTTGATTATTTATTGTACTAATTTCTAATTGAAAATTTAATTATTATAACCATAAAATTTTATCATTATATCCTTATCTTAAAGTAATTATCAGAGAGATATTAAGAGGTGGTGAACCTTGTACTCATCAGTGAGTCATTCCTAATACCTGTATTCACTCAATAGCATGTTAGAAATTTCTTAGTATATTAACACACCACCAATGTATTATCTATGGATGTATCCTTTCCAAGTGAACTAAGTAAAATTTATGACTTATTGTAAAATAATTTCAGTATTTAGATAATGATCATGGTTTTCTTAGTTTTAATATTGAAACTACTTTTTGTTAGTGTAATATTTATTATTAATGAGGAGATAGTCCTTATTCATGTCATTAATATGTGATTAAAAGAACATATTGTAAGTAATCATGGATTCCCTAAGCAATCTTGAGTAGATTATAAATTTTTTTATATCATGGTGTTGGAAGAGGCTACTAAGTTACCTCCACGAATTTTGAAAATAAGTGGTTGCCTTTAAGGGTGAATAATTTTGTTGATAACATTGTACAATTATATGAGGAGTTGAAGACACACTTAGAGCTTAAAATTGAGATATGTTTCCACTGTTTATGTGAGAAAAGGAGTAAGTTTTCAATTCTGATATGACAAATTAAGATGATTTAATTAGTTTTTATTATTGATCTATTCACATGGAATATATGATTTATGATGATTTTTCTTAATATTATATATGGAGAATATGTTTAACTAGATCTGGAAAATTTTATTCTTTCTATGGACCATAATGTTGAAAGAATATTGATAATTATATATCTATGAATATGTATTGAAGTGAATTTATGAAGTTACATATTTATAGTTATCAATATTAATTAATTCTATATCATATAAAATTATACATCAATGATTCCTAAGGAAGAACTTAGGTTATAGAAGTAAAGGGTAATTGAAATATTCTAAGGAATATTTAGATGTTGGATTATTTTTTGGAATTAATCAAGTGATGATTATAGGTCATTTGAAATTATTTTAATGTTTTTTTATTTCATGAGGTGAGTTCAAAAGTATTGGCTATTAAGAAGTTAAAAAAATTAAAAAGGAAATGGTATGTAACATATTTCCTAGATTTAGAAATTTTAATTTTTTTTGAGATGAATATGATATATAATAAATGCTTATAGTGATGAATCTATAAAAGTTACCAAATATATTTTGATATGAAATATATTTAACAACATATGAAATAGGTTTTCCATGGAACTATAAGAAAGAAATATAGTAAAATAACTTACACAAGATAAATTATCAATTTTGTGGAATACATAATATATTCTCTAAAATTATAATAATGGAAAATGGAAAAGGGAATGATCATATGCATGGAATAAGATATTTGAATCTCATAATCATATTAAATAGGATATAATTATTTTGTAAGATACAATAGAAATAAATATAATGATATTTACTAAATATATATGACCATAATACTCATAAATATTGCATTATTTTAGATGAATATTCAATATAATTCAACATAGTACATGCGTAGGGATCAAAAAGTCTTAGTGTAATCAGAGATTAGATATATAATAATTTTATTTTATGTAATATAATCAATATATCCCAAAAATATCTTCCCACATAGTAATATTCATGGAAATACCATTTAGAATCATTTCTTCATAACTTGGAGGAGGAAAACATACAAAAACGAAAGATCTACTGTTTATTATTTGTAAACATAGGATATACCGATATTTTAAGACATGATATTCACAGAGATATTAAAAAATATCTAAATTCATGTTATGAATGAAAAATATTCATGCAGATAAAATCTTAGATAATAATATCTAAAATAACTTCATTTCTATAAGTATAAAACATAAGGGTGATAATGTAGAAATCATCATTCAATAGTCATAACATAAGTATCGTGCATCATAATCATAATAAATCATAATCTAGTGAACATAGATAAACCCACCCATGTTAAGGAAAAGTATTGTGAGAATAACTATAAGGTGATCATACTAGCACATAAAAATGTGAAGAAAGTAATTTTGAATCATGGATATTCAATTTCTTGTGATCAATTTCTTGTGATCATATCTTGATTCAATCATATTCATACATCAATATGTGAAAAAATATTTTCACAATCATGCCCACACATATTCTTATGAGCATAGCTCGAAGAAATCATAAAAACATATCAAAATGTGCACAAAGATATTTATAATCATATCCATACTTATCATAATAATCTCATGAGTCACCCATATCACATTTTCAATTTAATTTGAGGGTTAAAACAAAACCAACCATCACATAATAATAATAATTCATTCATATAAATTTCACAAGATAAACAATCATTCATCACATCAACATTGTGTAACCCACTGAAAATAAATAGGGTTCATCAAAATATCAACATCATAATAATAGATCATACGTAGTAAAAATTATAATGGTATAATTAGATTATATCCCCTATACATTACAATTTACATCAATGTATGGTATCATAGAAGATAAATTCCCTTAAATGATCTATGGAATAATTATTATGGACAATATCATTTTCATCATTAAATCACTTATTTATAATACAAAAAATTGTAAAATATTTTGGAAATAAGTTTCATTGAGAAGATCTATGAAACATTGTATAGAAATACTCTAGTATTGAGTGTTCATTATGGTGGTTATTTAAATTCATTTCATGTATATTAAAACAATGATCCCTTTCACATTTTCAATAAAAATTCAAAAATACATCATTCAGAAAATGACAAGAAGAATCATTTTATTTTTTTGACTAATTAATACATGGGTAATTATTAAATTAAAAAAATTAAAGGTGAGTATTAAAAATATTCTTAAAAACATTTTAAGGAAAACATAGATATGGAATAAAAAGATTAGTGACCAAAGAGGGAATAAATTATTTTTTCCTTAAAAAAATTTGCTCAATAATTTTAGGTATCAAATAAGGAAAAATGATATTATTAATTGAAGTATATATGAATATATATAGGATAATAAAATTTAATCTATTTTCTCTATAAGGATCATAAAATTTCCTCAATTAAAATTCAGGTATAAATAATCCCAATTAAAATGTGAATGAAATAGAAAGCACTTACACAATGATAACTTTTGAATGAAAGCAACATGAAAGAGAAAAATTTGGTTGTATATGTAAATCTAAGTAATTTTTATGATAATAATTATAAAATACCATTGTGAAAATTATATACACCAAATAAAATAAATAAGTGGTGAGTATGGCTTGTGTCTCATAAAAATAAAATTGAGATGACAATTTCTTAGGTTATGTTACACTTTCATTAAATGTGATCTATCCTTCAATAATAAATTTAAATTTATTATAATTCTATAATATAATTACTTACGTATATTTAATATCATATATTATCCACTTATAACATTTAAACACCGATTCAATAATAATTACTTATTAAAATAATCATTTCCTATTTTTAACTATTTCATTTTTTCATGAGAATTTCAGTTTGGTAGTTATGGTCCTTGTATTTTGTTTATGGTCACATATTACTGAGAATTTAATCCCTGAGTTAAGTATAATATATATTCATTATAATAATATTTAGTGTCATTCATAAAAGGAAAAGATAGAAAAATTAACTACAATATTAATGGAGATGATAGGCCATATGTACAAATGAATGATGTTTTTTATTTTTCAAAGGATAGAATGAAATAAAGGTAGATAAAAATTAATAAATATAGAATAATAATTATATCATATATACCATATATATTAATTAATTCTACCATTATTATCATCCATGTAAAGTGGAATTGAAAAATGAATCATATTTATTCATTTTTTTGACAATCCTCAAGTATGTGTGACCAACACAATTGTTTTCCATTGTATTGAAAGGTATGAAGTTAGGTATGATATTATAATTATATAAGAATAAATATTTCAAAAATATAATATAGAATAATTAGTTCCATTTTTATAATAATTCAAGTAAAATAGTGATGAAAATTTAATTACACCTCTATGTGGAGACACTAAGCCATACATATGCACAACCGATGTCTTCCTTTTCCATCAGATTCAATGAGATAGAAAATGGTTAAACCATAATAATAATAAAATATAAGTATTTATGTATGATACATGACTTATTATTTTTATATGGGTACAATATATTTCGATGAACTATAAGAATAAAGTAATATCTAGGAAGTGGAGAGGGAATATAGAAAAGTATTATGGTTCGTATTTTTTGAGATATAAGGATCCTAATGTGTGGATAAGATAAGAGTTGTGGTATCCTTTTATAAGGGAGGGAAAGGAGTCACCAGGAAATTTTTAAAATATTCAACCATAAAAATATCATAATCCTTTATAGGGGCACTAAGTAATACAAACTTATAATATAATCAAGTGTTTGGTTGAAATAAACTGAAAAATTCAAATTTGGGCAAGGTTTGGTTACATTTAAAGCCTTATCTCTAAGTTAAGCTGTATTAAATCCATTTTATCCTTATCTGAGATAATTTATATTTTTTACCATGGTAACTAAATTATATTTCTATTAATAAAAGGGTAATTATAACCAAATTTGTACATGCAGATTTAAAATTTTGAATTTATTTTATAAGATTTAATTTCTATATGTGGAATACATTATATTTAATATAATAACTCAAAATTCATCAAAATATGATTTTAGGAAAATACATAATTTATGTGTAAAAATCATCTAACATTGAAATATAGTAATAAACCAGTTTAAATAATTTTTTTGGCTATATAATAAAATTATTATGGTTTTTTATAATTTCGGAGAAATTGAAAACCATGTTTTTTCTTCCAAATACTCAATTAAATTAAAAGTATCAAAAATTGTTTTTAATTTGAATAAAAAATAACTCATCTTCACAAAAGTCAGGAAAGGGTTCCCCATTAAAAAAAATTAAAATAAATTTTTTATCTCCTTAATTGTACATTTGGTCTAAAACACTCATAAAATAGAAAAAAATACTTCCACTCGTGAGATTTTAATTCTTTACCCCATGTTTTAATCCCAATTTTACCAATTACTATGGTGATAATTTCTACAATAGTTAATATTCATAATACCTAAAAATAATAGAGGCCTGTTTAAAATTTTTAAAAATTATAATTATGAATATGAAATCCATTTTATTAGATTAAGTCCTTATAATTGGAATAAAATAATATTAAAATATACCCACAAAATGTGATAAATTTGTTTATAGAAAATTCATTTTCCAATCATTTGACGACCAGACAATAATTCTATAAATGGTAATAATAATTATATAAATTAAAATCCATATATAATTTTTTTAATATATAATTTCCATCTAAATTATTCATCACTTGGGATTATATTAATTAATTATAATTGAAAACTATATGCACTTAAAAATAGTTTTATAAAAAAATTATTTTTATATATAAAAGTAAACTTATACCAAAATAAAATATAATTTTGATTACTATGTATTTAATTATATATTTTTAAAATAATTAAGTATTATTTTAATTTAAGGTAAAATTAAAATCCTTATTGGAACTCTATGAAAATGAAATGGTCTTTTATAAAAAATAGTGTTTTTCAAGATTCACTATAAAATAAATCTTTTTAGAAAAATCACAAAAATTCACCCTAACATAATTTTAATATACTAATTTCAAAAAAGATATCTTTTTTATCATATAAAATTTATAAAGGTGTATAAACTTATTATAATACTTTATCACAAAAAAAATAAAAACCATTTCGAATGAAAATGTAGTTTTAAAGAAAAAAATAATTTTACTAAAAATGGAGAACATATTTATCAAATCTTTTACATTATATGAAACCTGTTTAATTTTTTTAATAATTATCTTATTCATATTAATAGTTCTGATTTCAATGGCTAGGATACAATGGTCATGTCTAAATAATAATATTTTTACCATAGTTCATTTACACTTGCTATTGTTTATAAAGAAAGTTATTAAAGAAATAAAATTTATTTAAAGGGAAATATATTCAAAAATATAGAGGGTGGTACATTCTATGAACTTAAATAAATATCACCATTGAAATTTTATTTCAGTCATAAAAGGTTCAATATTTGAAAATAAGTTTTTCAAAAAACCACAACATATGCATTAGTATGAAAAATTACATTGAAATGGAAAGAGAGAAACATAAGGTGTACATGAAATAACACATAATCAGACTCTTGATAATGATAAAATCAATGGTAAGGTAAATTATAACCATGGGAGATAAAAATAACTTCCAAGTACTAATAGAGAGTGATAGAGAACATGGTCATGATATTGTTAACGACCACAAATCCACAAATCAATGAGGGGTTAAAAGACAATAAATTCATTTAAAATGAATGTAAATGAATAAATATATTATTTCAAGATACATTTCTTAAAGTATATTGATATTGTTTACTATTATTATAATTAGAATAGGAAAATTTTCTTACTATATTTATTTTGAATTCATAAGTACATGTTCATCCTTTGGTTGTGGTTCAATAAAATCCCACATCATCTCTTACTGAAAGAAATGAATATTGAAGATGAATTTATCATGCCTGATGTAAAAAAATTAAATTTTAAAGGATCAAAAGATCCATAAAATAATGAAAATTCATTCCTTATATCTCTATATATTCAAAAAAGGTTAGTTTATATTAAGAAACATGGATACATTAATCTACCAAACTGCAATGATAATAATCAATGTTCAACTTAATCCATTTTATAAATAGTTAAACTTATGAATCATCTAAAATATGTCTGACAAAACTCAATACCCAAAATATGAAATATTTTACCATGTATATTTTTTTCCAAGATCAATTTTAATATTTACTCAAAGACAACATAAAGTTGATCATAATGTCACATACCAAACATGTGGATACATTGATTTTCTTAAAACATGCTAATAACCTCAATCAACATAAATTCTCAATGAAAACAAACATGCTTCAAAAAAATTATATGTCCCATTATTCTTTAAATAAAATAAAATATTCTATAAAATATTCTATAAATCCAAAAATTTAGTAAAATAGATCAATGATAATATAAACCACTTTATCAGTAATTCGCTTATCAATTCTAAGGTCACAAATACTTTCTCATTTACCTTATCAATATCACTCATCTATTTATGTCAACTATACATTTATAACTCAATATTAGAAACATGTTCAGTGTTATCTATCATCAAATTATGTTTTTTTAAAAAATATAACCTTACCATTTAATCAAATTTCTAGTTTATTTATACCATTCATTATATTATTGAAAATCCTTAATGAAAAAACAACTACAAAACAATCTTTATATGTTTCAATATTTTTTACACCAGATTATCTTTGATAAAAAAACTTTTAGAATATAATTATAAAACCTAGATATATTAACACTTCCATAATTCCACAATAATGACTGGGATGACATAGAACCTTCATTGGTCTAGGGGTTAACCCTTGCATTATGTAATTAACTCAGATAATGCTACTATTACCCACATATTAAGAATTAGGTTATTTATAAATTCACTTCCCTATAACCTATATTCCCACACAAAAACATCTTACCCTTATATTGAGATATATTACTTGGGTTTTTCCAATATTCTTGACATGAATAAAATCAAACTATCTTTCCCCCATAATCATTTCCACCAAAACATCAATAAAAGACCATTTTACTTCTATTAGGTTTGTTAGTAAACTGAAACAAGTTTAGGTTGTTAATCATATAATGAGATATATGATTAACAATAACCAAAGGGTTTTAAATTCCATATCATGTTTCACATGGTTTTATAAAAATACAAGCACTCTATTGTCTATCAATTTCAGCATTAACATAATTCTTCCTAGTTCCAGCCATCGACTATAACTAAAAATCATAGTGTGAGTAGTATTAATCATTGTGAAAATCCATTAAAAAAATTCATATGATGTATAAATCATGGAACCTTATTTAAAATCTATGAAACCTTAGTATAAACAATCTTATCATTAGTTATCATTTATTCTAGTCTTTCATAATTATTCATAAAGAAAAATTTAATTAACCTAATAATATCCCCTAAGAGCGTAAAAATAAGTGTGTAGTAAGGGAACACTATCTTTATACTAGAATGAAAGTTGATATATAATCTACCAACTATTTTTAGGGTTATTACCCCTAGATTAATTTGTGCCAAAACCATATCCACTTATAGTGTCTAGACTAAGATCAATTTCTAGGAAAACCATATAATCTCTTACTTAACAAAAATTAGGATGTTATAATGTATGTAAACTGATCCTGAGGATTGTCATAGAAGTATTCTACCCATAATATATAAATATTAGCTAAACCCTCCTTTCATACAAAATGAGGTTACTTGAGCAAGAAAATTATAAATATTTCTTAATTTTAGATGAATATTCAATATATTTCAAAATAGTACATGCATGAGGATTCTAAAGGTTTAGAGTCTTTGGATATTAGATAAATAATCCTCTTATTTTATGAAATACCTTCAATATCTCCAAAAATCACTTTTGACATATTAATCTCTGTAGACAAACCATACATAAACATTTATTCATAATTAGTAGAAGAAAAAGATAAGAAAGTATGATCTCAAATGCATAGTAATTTTAAACATCAGAGATATTAATCATTAGAGGATAATATGATCATACGGGTATGAAAACATATTCATGTTCATATTCTCAGTGTAAAATATTTGTACCCATAAAATATTAGATCATAAGATCTTAAATAAGTTCATTTATAGAAGTATAAAAAATAAGGATTTTATATAAGTAATTATAATTCAAGATTCATAACATATGTATTCTTAATTATAAGTATAATATATCATAATATTGTGAAAATAGATAAACCCTGTCATTTTCACTGACAATCATTTGAGTAAATCTAGAGGGAGATCATACTTACACATCAAAATGTGAACAAAGATATTTAAAATCATGTCTATGAATATACTTATAATCATAAATAGTGGTAATCATACTCTGACATTAATACATGAACAAAGATATGTGAAATCATGTCTATGTATATTCCCCTGAGAATATCTAGAATAAATAATAATCAAAAAGTAAAATCTGAAAAAATATTTTTAAAATCATTTACATTATAATCATAATCATCTCCTGAGATACAAATATAATATTACCCAATACACTATAGGTCTATAATGTATTCAACTATCATGTAATCATAATTTATTCATATAAATTTTAGAAGATCATAAATAATGAATCACATCATCATAGCTTATCCTATGGAAAATAAAAACATTTTGTTGAATTATACTTATAATAATCATAGAAAATATATAGAAATAATAAGAAGGCTATCATTTGATCATATCCCTAGTAAGGCATAATTAACATAAAATAATGTTATTATATATAATTTTTCAAAAATATCTCTTGAATAACTATTGTGGATAATATCCATTTAATTTTGATACTAATTATTTGAAATCTAAAATGTTACAAAATATTATGGAAATTTTTTTCTCCCAAAAGAACCATCAAAACATGTAAAGTAATCTTCAAATTATTTACTGTTCATGATAATATAAAATTACATTAATTTCATGCACATTAAAACAAAGATCCCATTCATATTTACTTTAAAAAGAAACAAGTACCTCATTTATAAAAATAAAAGAGGATACTTTTAAAACCATTTTTAAAAATTAAAAAATTGGTAAAAATTACATTGAAAAATAATAATATATTATTAAAAACAGTCTTCAAAACATTTTATAGAAAATATAGACACAAAATAAAAATTTTCCCAACCAAAAACAAACTATAAATGTTTTTACTAAGAACATTTTCTCAATAATGTTAAGTTATAAAAATAGAAATATGGTACTATTATGTGAAAATTACTTGAATAACCAGATTCTAAGAAAATTAAATTGATTTTATAGATATGAACCCTAAAATTTCCTCCAAAAAATTCAATAATAAACAATCCTGATTAAAATGCGATTGAAACATAAATCCCTTATAAATTTGGTATCTTTCAAATAAAAACCATATAAAATAGAATTCCATATATGGATATATAAATCCCATTAATTTTCTTGATAATAATCATAAAATAAATTTATATTTAGTATGTACACCATAAAAAACAAACAAGTGGTGAATATGATATATGTCTCCCGTAAATAAAAATAAGATGAAAATCCCCTACCTCAAGTTTCACTCTCTGAGAAAGTGTTCTAACCTCTATAATAAATTTTAATTTTTTAAAATTATATATTCTAATTATATAAATACTTTTAATATCATATATTGTCAATTTTTAACATTTAAAAAACAATTTATTCATAATTCCTTATTAAAATTATTATTTCTGAGTGTTAACTGTTTCATTTTTTATGAGAATTTCTGTTCGGTACTTCAATTACTTGTTCTTTGATAATGGTTACATCATATAAAAAAATGCATGATATAAGTATCATATATATTAATTATATATATATATACTTATAGTTATACAAAAAAGGTAATGATATAAAATGAATTATATCATTCATGGAGATGGTAAGTCATACGTATACATGAATGCTATTTCCATTTTTCGATGGATAGAGTGAAATAAAGATAAATAAAAATAATAATTTAAATAGTAATTATTATATCTTATAAATAATATATATATTCATTAAATTTATGGTATTTACTATCAATTTAATGAAAAAATAAAAACCGAATCACATCATTTTTTGGAGGTGATATCCCACACGTACATTCAAGAAACATTATAGTTTTTTAATGGATTATAAGGAAATAAGCTAGATGTGATATTGTAATTCAAGAAGAATAGTTATTTATAAATATAATATGTAGTAATTATTTCTATATTTTGGATCATCTAAGTAAAATGGAGATGAACAATGAATTTTATTGCTATGTAGTGATGGTAAGTCATGCATATTCATGAGCGGAGTTTTTGTTTTCTGTAGGATGGAAAGAGATGGAATATGGATATATTTTAATCATAATAATATATAATTATATATATGATATTAGAGTTATTATTTTATTATGGGTAAAAAATATTTATATTTTGTATAATATGAAATAAAATTAAAAGTACTCAGTTAATAATTATATCTCTTCATTGAGAACCCCCTTTGGTATATACATAAATAATTGAAATGATGGTTTATTTAAATGACCATAATATCTTGGAAGTATCAAAGGAATCATGGAATATATTATGGAATGACTTGGCTGATCCAGTAGACTCATGATGTTTGGAGTATAGAGGATAAGTAGAATCCTTTTATAAGGGAGGGAAATGACACACTCATAATTTCTCAAATGTTTAAATAATATAAATTTAAAAATCATGTAACGAAGAAATTTGGAACCCAAAATTAGAATATAATATGTGATAGAGTTTAAGTAAAATAAAACAATAACAATTTGGAAAGATTTTTTACCTTTTAATCCTTATACCCTAGTTAAAGAACTTTAAACCGAACTCAACCTTAATCATGATAATTTAAAATTTTAACATGAAAACATAATTTTATCACAAAAAATTGTAGTGTAATTATAAAAAAAATAAAATTTTGATTCAAAATCATGAACTAATATTTTCAGATTTAATTTCTACAGGTGGAAGAAATTACAAATAATATATTAATGCAAAATGTTAGAAAAACTGTTTTTAGGAAATTACATGATTTAATTGTTAAAATTATTTACCCATGAAATATAGTAATAAATTGGTTTCTATGGATTTTTATGTTGAATAATAAACTAATGATTTTTTTATTACTTTGGGATAAATCCAAACAAAATTGTAACTTACAACCATTCTAATAAATATAAAAACCAAAAAGTAGTTTTTAATTTTAATAAAATATAACATAACATCAAAAAAAAAACAAAATAGGGTTCCAAAATTCAAAATAATGATTTAAAAAAATAATTTCACTCATTGAGAATAATTTTATTAAAAAACCAATCATCCAGTAGAATAATTTGCTTGATCTATTTTAATGTTTTACCCAATGGTTTTAAATTAATTTTACCATTTACCTTGGTGATTAATTTGACCACAATTACTATTTATAATACCTAAAAATAAAAGGGAAATATTTAAATTTTTTTGAAAGATAATTCTAAAAATGGAATCCATTCTATAGATTTTAATTTCTATAATTGATAGAAATTAATGAAAAATAACTTGTTAAACTTGCCGAAAAATCAGTTTTCAAGAAAATGCATTCTCCAAGTATAAGATGATCTTACAAAACCTATGTGACGACTAATAGTAATTATATGAATTTAAATTCTTATAGATAGATATAAAATATATATAATTAATCTAATTAATTCTTATTTAGGGATTATTTTAATTAATTAAAAAGGAAAAACTCAACGCACTTAGAAGCAATTTTATGGGAAATATTTTTTAAGAATAAAAGAAAACTTTTTTAAATTTAAAAAATAATTTTGATTCAAATGTAATTAATTATAATATTTACAAATAAGGGATAATTTTTTTTAATTTAATTTCAAATTAAAATCATTGAATTACATTTTCAATGAAAATAAGCGACTATTTTAAAAAATTATCATTTTCACTATTCACTGTAAAATCAGTTTTTCAGAAAAATCCAAAAAAATAAGACAAATAAAAATTTGATATTATTGTTTCAAAAATTATAACCTTTTTATAAAAAAAATTTCTTAAACTGAAAATATAATTATATGTTTTTCTCAAATAAATAATAAAACCCATTTTTTAAGAAAATGTATTTTTGAAGCATGAAATGATTTTATTAAAAATTAGTACTTATTTATCAATGAGACTGATATATATAAAACCATTATAAATATTTTTCATAATGTTTTTATTCCTATTCATACCACCTCTAACATCCTGACAATTCATAGAGGTATTTCCCTTTTTTCATTTTTATTCAACACCCTTAAAATGGTTAGAGGATGTTTCTTGAGGATACAAGAGGATTTGGGGGAGTCCCAGGGGTTCAAGACATGAAAATGGAGAAAACTAGGCCATTTAGTGAAAGTTGCATGGTTTTTTCATGATTAGTACTAACCGTGATCCAGAACCGTGCACCCTAGTGACAAATGGTGCATAGTTGGTAAATCATTCATGGAGGGGGGAAATACATGCGAGGTTAGATAGAGTTATCCCACACAGCTACTGAATATAATTTCAAATCACATTGGCTTACCAAGATACCATACAACCTTTAATCCTCTTGAACAATGGTAGACACAAGGATGATGGATGGTTGGGCCAAACATGTGGCAAAACCAAGTTTGATATTTAAATGTGGGTTATTACCAATTCCCCCTTTGGGCATAATGGGAAAAATGTGAATTTATCCCATGTTACTCCTCTAATATCTTGGTTGACTATCCAAACCCTCCTAGAATTCCTTGAAATGATTATCCCTTGATTCTTAGTCACATAGAGTGTCATTTGGTGTGAAACAAAGCTTAGGGTAAGTCTTTCACTATGTTTCCTTCCATTTTTCGTAAGAGGACTGGTGGAATATTTTCTATACATCAGAATCCCTAAACCCCTTTTTTTCAATATGTTTTAAGATTGGATGTTAAGGGTTGTTTGGGATTGGTTCATGGGCCAAGGTTGGATGAGTTGTTATTGACGAGCATATGGTAGGTGGTCTTACATCCTTTTCTCATAGACTTGGGGTGTTCTATGTGTATATGGTTTTTCTATTTCACTTCCTTACTTCATTTCAATTTCATTAGTTTTGGAGAGTAATTTAGACATCGTATTGAGGTGATAAACCTTTCATAGGCCATTTTTGGGTCATTGATGAAGGGAGACTGAACATAGGGAAGCCCATGGGGTATGTCGAAACCTTGAAAACAGTGTTTTTTTGGAAATGTTGAGATATGGTAATTATGGGAATGAATGGGTAGGATTTGGTATATAGATAATGGGAAATGATAAAGGGATAATTGAAATGATTATATGCTGGCTTTGTGAAATTCTATGATTTTTTTGAAATTGTTTCAATGGTGTGTTTTGTGGATTGACTCGACTATGGTTTCTGTTTGATGGAATGTTTATTTGAAAGTGGGTAATGTTTTTCAATGTATGCATGGGCCCCAAATTTATTTGAAAGGAGTGTTTTCCTAACTCATTTAAATGATTTTTTGAAATGAGGGTGTGGTCCCCATTTTTGTGAAAATTCATTAATGATTGTTTCGAATGGATAGAAATGGAAATGAAGGCCTTTGGGTATGGTAAGGTTTTCAAATAGGAAGACCCGTGTTTTAAAGGGTGACTTTAAGATGATTTGGAATGAGTATTTGTCTTGGTGTCTTATTCCATGATTTGATTTTAAATGTTGTCTAGAACATCAGTAAATTAAAAGATAATGGGGGTATATGAGATAAAATAGTTATGAATCATGTTGATGCAAATAAGTGGTATGTGCAGGGTATTATACTAAGGATATACTCCCATGGGATGGGATAGACTGAGGATCAATTCCCCCCCATTATATTTTTTGATTTAGGATGTAAAAATTTGTCTCTATGCTCCTAACTTAGGGACTAAGGTTCCTTATTTGGGTTTGGATGGACTAATTCTATAGGCCCCACCGATGAATTTTGTTGGTTAGTATTTCTAACTATGTATATATGCTCTTAATAGGTGGACATGGGTTGATTATAGTACCGAGGCTCTAAGGTAAGTTGATAATTTTTTTAATTAGTGAATTCCCACATGTAACTAAAATTATGAGACACCTAGGCTCCCAAAATTATTAGAGCTAGTTTGTTTGGTTCGATGAAACTTGGCACTTAAAACATAAAATGTTTTAAATAATGACTATTTAAATGTGAAACATGTTTCTTTTGTTTCCTTTTATATTTATTTATCCTCGATTACCTAAATACATTGTCATATAGACTGGTTATTTCATTATAAAGAATTGGTGGTGTTCTATTCAGTTGTACTCACACATACTCATGTCACCATGGACCTTGGGTACCCAAGAAGATTCTACTTGTTTCTAGGTATAAGTACAAGGATGATACCTCACTTTTATTTCAATCATGGGATGTTCGGTTGGAGCATGGGATGTTAGGACCAGGTTGGGACTTGGGACCATGTTCAGGTTCTCTTAAGGTTTTATTATTATGGGCTCTAATGTATGACTGCATGACATGTAGTCTATTCAACATATTATTATCACATATGTTACTGGGTTATTTATTGTATCTAGCTGTATGTTATCTATTTATTATTCCTACCAATTTTTAAATATGTTTTTATTACTTTTTTTGGCTTTACTTTGATAAGCGTATATAGCATCCCCATGTTTTTCTGTAGACCCACACTGTTAGTCGATAGCCTCTGGAATATGGGGAGGCACTCTTAATGTCATGTGGAAACATGGCTTGGGAACTAGTGATAGTGGTTATCAAGTTGGAGTGTAATAAAGTGATATCAAATTAAGTGTATTTCTTCTTACTATATTGGGTATTGTACAAAGGAGACTTGGATTTTTTAGGGCTTGGTAATGAGCTCATGCATGTAAATTTTCAACCCCATGTATGAGGTAAAATCCAAGTTTCTAGGGGTGGGAATTAATGTTATATTTTTACTTTTATGTTTGGTTGATACTTTCACCTAGAGTGGTGCATGTGGATGTGAGGTTATTGATTTATGAGGTTTTATATCTTTTCATAGTATGTAAACAGGGTGTGTGTTGGTTCATGCGTCATACTGGACACATAGGTTTTATAGGTCATCCACATGTTTCTATTTATTGATAGTTTCTTAGGATTCACGTGATGGTTCTGCACTTTTATGGAAATGAATTATACTTATTTATCATTATTTGAAATGATTTTCAATGAAATATTTTTGAAATGTATAATTTAATAAAGTTGGTTTCTTTTGGAATGGGGGGTAATAAAAAAGTTTTGGACTGTGTAAATACTTTGGGTTTTCAAATGAAATGTTTTGAAATGTTAATATTAATTTTTTAAAATAGTAAATTTGATTAAATAAGATTATTAAATGGTGTAACTTTTAGGGAAACCAGTGGTGAGTATCCCTTGTGCTTGTTGTTATCCCTATGCATGGGTTTTTTGGGTAGTGAGAGTGCCTGAGTTTTGAGACCTTGGGTTTTGGGATGTGAGACCTTGATGGTTTTGGATGTGCTTGATAATGGAATGTTTCCTTTTTAGTTTTTGGTCTTCTTGTGACAATGAAGTTGTGAAATGATGTATTTTAATGTGGATGTGGAGGGGTTTGTTAGTTGAAACCTAGTTAGTTGTGTTTTGGACCTAGGAGTGGGTGTTTGGATCGTAGTTCTATTTTATGTGTATGGGGTATCCTTAGTGTGAATCCAAGAGTAAATGTTTTATTGGATGTATTAGATACATTTTCTTTCGAGAAAGGTGTCGGAGCACCTCCCATGGGGGGAAATTAGTTGACGTTTGATGTGTATGGTTTAGAGGGAAATCCAGTGGTCCTGGTTAGATGTGACTCTATTTTAGGGAGTTAGTGTCATTTTATCTTCTATAGTGAACTATGAGAGTGGTTAATTGGGATGATAGTGCTTTTGGGTGTGTGTGGAACAAGTGGACTTCATGAACCAAGATAGTGGCAGATATGGATTTCTTTGCAGTGTGATTTTTTCTTAGGTGGATATGTGGGAGATATGGTTGTTTTAGAGATGTATCTTGAGTTATGGTTATGTACTGGTGGTTTTGGAAATCGAGGGCGACCTCAAGCGAGGTTAGCCCAGTGTTGCAAGAACCATGGAATGTGAAGAATGGTGGGTGCTATTTAATTTTGGTAAAATTCATGGTTATGTCATGGTATCTTTCATAAGAAGAAATTTAGTTCTTGTGGTTCGTCATATGGTTGGTTTTGAAAGAGGAATGATTATTTGGTTGTATTAACCATCTATTTTGATGCTGATTAATGAAGGTTTCAGGTTGAACTTGTATAAGTAAGAGAAGGGTGACCAAAGCATGTATTGGTGATTTTGTTATGGGGCGACACCCTGGGTGATGGGTGGTTATGTTCTTGGGGTTTTTTCATGAATGGATGGGTGGTTGTATGAGAATGTTGAGAGTGCCTCTGATCCAATGTGGCTGACAGGACAACAAGCATGGTTAGATGAGTAAGTAGGTGTTTGGGCCTAGCTCTAGTGATGTACGACTCATGTGATCTAGAGTAGGGTTCTATGTGTGATTTATGGAAGGTGTGATACCTCAAGGGATCTAATAAGGTCCAGATATGGGAACTTGTTGGAAGGCACAATTCTATTTGGGATGGGTGAACGAGCAGCTTGAAATAAGTGCCCGTCTTTTTCTGTGAAACCAAATTGGGGTGCATGGTTACGCGAGACACCATTTGGTTTTTGATTTGTTTGATGGATCATTATGGTCTGTCATGATTTCCTAGGTTTGTTTAGGAATAACTCAAGTGGGGTAATGATAGTAGTGAATAAGTTAATGTTTAATCATCGATTCTTGGTAGAGGGTCATGAAGCAGTTGAAAATTTTGTTTTCCAATCCCTCTTGAGTGGTGGTAGTTGAGCGTAGATGGGATTCTTGTGGAAATGAAATCCCGCGAATTTAAGTTGGTTAAGGTGCCCCTAAAATAAAGGAAAAGTTTATAATAGATAATTAGTGATTGTATTCACTGATTATGTATTAGCATACTCTTAGCCAATGATGATCATTCCCAACATCCTGACATGATCTCAGGTTTGCTGAGAGAGTCTATATCTTCATTACTATCTTCACAAAATTGATTTGGATGGATATGGGTCCTCTTGGAGGTTATTCTCATGGATCAATGTATGTGGAGTGGTATTATGGGAAGTGCACCACCGACTGGTGGTGGGTGAGTTTCTTGGGATAAACCAGATATCGATGAATTCCATGAGTGATATTCTCAGAAGTTGGCAACTGGTAGTGGTTGGTGATGTTGTTAGTCCTAGTGTGAGATAGATAGATACATCTATTTTTTTGGTTTCATTATTTGAATGAATCACATTCCATGGTGGTTGTAATTTTTTGTTGAATGTGGTGATAATGACACTCCTATGGTGGGGAGTGATATATCAGTTAGAGATGTGTGGAGAAGACTATGGGGTGTGTGTGGTGACATTAGCATGACAATGAGAAACCAGCAAGGCACACATTTGGGTTCCTGAGGTAAGGCTAGGTGGTACTTATATATCAAGGTTGATTGAGCCAATCATTGAATTCACGATTGAGGAGGTTCCAAAAGAAATCTTAGATTCCTGAGTTATATTTATTGATGGACATGACAATGAATGATAATAGTTCACTGTAGTGGAGGTTTAGTACTATGTCTTCATCGGAAGTCAGACATAGACTCAGATAGGGTGTTTGGTTGACCTTGTAATGTATTTTAGTGCAGATTCAACTTGGTCAAATGATGTAGTGATGTTCCAACAATGGATCTATGTGTTCAAGGATGAATTAGATGGGGACAACTCGACTCATATGGATAAAGGGTATGAAAGTGGTGATTTGTAAACCTCCTTCGTTGGATGGTTTTGTATGATAAGTGTGTATTAAAAATGGAAATGTGTTTTGAGGAAAAACCTTGTAATACTTAGTCAATGTAGGGATGATATATTTGATTTTGTTTGAAATGTTGAAGGTTATGATGGAGTATAGTGATGAATTAGAGATTTGTGGATGTCTTGATGGTGGAGGTTTACTAGAATTCAGGGAATGAATCTGGTAAGTGAATTAGATGATGGAGGTGTTCCTTAATTGAGGAGATTACATGGGTATGTAAATGGGATAGTGTGTCAATATTGGTAGATGGTTGTTTTGGGATAATCTAGTCAAGGATTTTCTAGCCCGATATGGTAAAATGAAAGGACATAGAAAGTTATAAGCCACCTATAGTTTTATGTTTTGATGGAAAGTACATTTCAAAAATGAAGGAAAACTTGAGGAAGGTCAAGTAGTTATTATATTTTAATTTGATGGTAGATTCATGTTCTTTCCATGTGGTTTTGAAGGCAGAGCCAGATGTTAATGCTAAGAGGTAATCACATGGATGTTTGGGCGTGACGAGTTGGGAAATACGTTAGGAATGTTTTGAATGTTGAGTTGAGGTTCAAGTGGTATTTTTCAATATTATAGGTTTCAATCATAGGTATATGGTTGTGTTAATCTAATTCTTATCATGGGTAGAACCATAACATTGAAAATTATTTGGTAGATGACATGATCGGTGTTATGGGTTGGATTGGATCAGGATGAATCCATCATGGTGTTTTTGGTTTGGTGATGGGCGATGGATTAGGTTTCTAATGGTTGAGTAACTTGAGATAAAATTTTTTCATGAGTTGTGTTTTTGGTGTTCATATATGTAATGATGCCATTAGGCCTCAAGTTGTGAACCAACATCGATAGATAAATGTGGTGTGAAAAACCATGTATTCCAGGGATGATATCAAGATTAGGTTATTTGGAAGTTTGAATAGGGGGTAAAATAGAACCAAGTGAATTGGGCCATGAGTTGTAGAGCGATTTGTGTTAGTAGAGTTCCAATTGGATCTTCCATGATGATATGATTCTATGTGTGAAGTTACTTAGGTCATAATTGTGGAAATTTTTCCTTAGCCATCATATGTTGTTGGTGTGGATGATGTTGAGTTGGGGTTGATGCATTATTTCATTCATTGAGTTCATGTATTAAATTATATCAAGAAAGTTCCTTGGTAATACCATTATATGAGTCTATTTGTTTTGATGGCACGACTATGTTTAGGAAGAATCATGGAAACTAGAAGTTGATAGGTGGGAAAATTTGTCCGTCCTTTTTTCATGGAGTCCTTATGATGCTTGGGAATGCGGCTTGAGGATGATCTTTTATAAGGTGAGGAGGTTTTAAGATACCAACCATTAATTGAGGTATTTCCCCATTTAAATTTTGATTCAAATATATTATAATGGGTAACGGAATGTTTCCCAAGGATATGAGAGGTGTTGGAGGTGTCCTTGGGGTTTGAGACACAAAATAGGAGGAAAGAGGCCATCCAGTGTTGGTTTCATGATTAGAATATGGTTTTTTCTTACAATTCTCCCGAATTGTGATCCCTAGAGATATATAGAGAATGGATGGAAAACCATGTAAGGAGGGGGTACCAAATCAGGCAGGTTGGGGCATATCCATCCAACACTGCTACTATAAGGCTTTTCAAACCATAAAGGCTTCCTAAGTTACTATATGACATTGACTCCTATTGAGTATAGGTATTTTTATTGTTGGAACATAGTTTGGCTAACCATGAATCCAAACCACACATGCTATTAAAATGGGGTTTTTTTTACAATTTTACCCCTAAATCATTAAGCGATCTGACCCAAATGTCTCCCCTATTCCACCTCCAGTAGATTAGGTGATATAAAAACCTCAAAAACTTATAGGAGATGACTATCTCTCAATTATTAGGTGTTTGTAGTTCCATTTGGGAATGATTTAATCTCCTTGTAATTCATATACTATATTTCCATCCATTTTTTTGGAAGAGGCTTGGTGGAATGTTATCTCTACTTTTGAAGACCTAAAATCCTATTTTTCTAGCAGTTATTAATATTGAATGTTAAGGGTTTATAGGGATTTAGTCAAGGTCCAAGTTTGGATTATCAATTATAGATGAGCATGAGGTAGGTGGTCTTAAAGCTTTTTTCATAGTCATTATGATGTATATATCTATGTGGTCATTCTAATTCAATTCCTTACTACATTTTAATATCTTCAGTTAAGGAAAGTAATTTGGACATTAGATTGAGGTGAGAAACCTTTCGTGGAACCTATTGGGTTCATTTATATATGGAGACTGAACCTAGGTATGCCTTTAGTTTATGCCAAATCCTTAAAAATAGTGAAATTAATTTGTAAATGTTTCGAAAAGGAAATTATGGGAATGAATGGGTTGGAGTTGAAACTTAAATAATGGGAATGTTCAAAGGTATAATTGAAATGATTATATAATGGTATTGTTAAATTCCTAATAGTTTCTTGAAAATGTTTTAATGGTGTGTTTTGGTAATTGACCAAATTATGGTTTTTATAAAGAAGTGATGTTTTGAAAGTGGGAAATGTTTTTCAATGGAGGGTTCTACCTTAATGTAATTGGAAACAGGTTTTTTCTTATGATATTTCAAATGACTATTTGAAAATTGGGCATGTTCCCCCTTTTTGTGAAAATGTGTTAATAATTGTTTAGAATGGATAGGAATGGAAATTAAGGACTTGTGGAATGGTTTATTTTTCAAATAGGAAGACCTGTGTTTTAAATGCTGACATCAAGATGATTTTAAATGAGTATTTATTTTGGGTTCTAATAACATGATTTTATTTTAATGGTCCAATATGACTTCATTAAATGATAATATAAAGGGTTTATACATGTTAAATAATTTATTAAGCATGTCCATGTGAATAAGTGGTAAGTGAGGTATGTTAAACTGAGGATCTACTCCAATGGGCTTGGCTAGAATGAGGATCTAGGCCATACCCTTATATTTATTAAGTTAGGATGTCAAACTAAGACTCTATTATCGTAACTTAGGGACTGAGTTTGCTTGTTTGGTTTAAGTGGTACTAATTCTCTAGTCCCCACCAATGTATTGTTTTGATAGTATGTTGGATTTAAGTTATTTAAACCTAATGCATAAACAAGGATTAATTATCAGACTAAGGCTTTGAGGTAAGTTGATAAATTTTTATTATTATTGAATTCACCATATTATTAAAAGTATTTTACCCCTTGGGTTATGTATTAAGTTCCATAAATTATTGTAGCAAGTCTATTTAGTTCGATTACACTTGTAAGTTAACATATAAAAAGGTTTGAATAATGATTGTTTAAATTTGAAACATGTTTCTTTTTTTCCCTATATATTAATTTCTCCTTCATTACCTACATAAACTTTCATACAAACTGATTATTTATTTAAACACCGTTGGTGGTGGCCTACTAAGTGGTAATCACACCCCACTTGATCCACTATGGATCTTGGGTACCCACATAGATTCTACTTGTTTCCAGGTATAGGTTCAGAAAAATGACTTGGTGTTTGGATCATGCAAGGGATTTTTGGTTGGAGCATGGAATGTCAGGAATGGGTTTGGACATGGGACCATGTTTGGGTTATTTTTTTGTTTTAGTATTTGAGATTTTATTGTATGTCTTCCTGTAATATAGTGTATTCATAATATTCTTATTTCATATTATACTTGGTTACTTTTTGGATCTGGTTATATGCTATCTACTTATTGTTTATGCTGGTTTTTACATCTCTTGTTGTTACTTATTTTGTGTCTTTACTCAAACAAACAGGTATAGTCTCTCAATGTTTTTCTTTACACCCATGCTACTAGTCAGAAGCTTCTAGCGTATGGGGTGGAATTCACAAGGTCATGTGGTGACTTGACCAGGGGAACTAGTGATAGTGGCTACCAGGTTAGGGAGTTACACCATCAATTTTAATGGATAAGTTATAGGGGTAAAATTTAAATAATAATATATATCACGTTTCGTTTGAAATTTTTGTTCTTTGTAAAGAAAGATATCAAAAAAATCAAATTTGTTTAATGAGAAATATTTTATAAGATATCAAGATTTTACATTATACTCCTTTAAATACATTTCAACCCTGTAATTTTATCTCGATCATCAAATGTTCGGTATTTGAATATACCTTGGTTAAAAACACACAATGTACATAGGGGTAAGAAAATGTCCATTAAAAGTTAAAGTGGGAAACATAAAAGGTTACCTAAAATTATACATAATCAGGTTCCCAAACATGAAGAACATTTATGGGAGTTAAATTATAAACAAATTAGAGAAACATAATTTCCAATTAATAATATAGAGTAGTAGATAAAATTTTCCTGAGAATGTTAGGGACCACAAAATGACAATATCCTAATGGGATTAAAAGGCCATCAATTCATCAAAAATGAATGTAAAAAACATTTTTATTTTATGATATTTTTACAAAAGTTTAGGTATTTTTTTACTAGGAAGATAAAGTGCACACAAAAATGTACCAATTGGATTTTTTTACATTTCATAAGCACACTCTTATACTTTGGTTGTGCATTAATAAATTTCTAATTCATCTCCTACACCAAGAAATGAATATTCAAGATGAATTTTTCATCTATAATGTGAATAAATTGTCTTTTAATGGAACATAATATCTATAAAACAAGGACAAGTCATTCATTTTTATCTAAATATTTACAATTTTTTTGAAGAATTTATCCAATATGGATACATAAATCTCTATAACCTCAATGAAAAAACCCAAAGCATAACTTAATCCATTACTTAAATATTTAAACTTTAGAGTCATCCAAAATATGTCTGTATAAATTCAAAACCCAAAAATTTGAAAGATTTGATCCCATTTTTGTTTCGAAAATAAATTTAAGAATTTACTCCTAGAAAACATGAATTAGGTTATAACGTTAGAAACCAATAATGTAAATATCTTGATTCTATTAAAATATTATATTAATAAGAATCACCATAGAAACTCAATGAAATTATATGTTATTCAAAAAATTAACACCCACCTTATTCTTTTAAAAAATAAAATATTATATAATATATTCAATAAATAATAAAATTTCATAAATCTGTCAAAGTTAATATAAACCAATTTTTCATCAAATCACCAACCAGTTACTAGGTCACCAACACTATGCCCTTAAATTATAAATATAATTCATCTAGTTATATGAAATAAGAATTATTATATCAAAAATGAGAATATATTAAGGGTTATATCTCACCCAATAATGACTTATCCATAATATTTTAGCTTAGCATTAAATTATTTTTCTAGGATATTGATACAACATATTATTTCAAATACTTAATGAAAATCCTCTATAGAATAATTCTTACTAGTTTAATGATACATATATCCAGAGTATCATTGAGAAAATACTTCTATAACATAACTCTAGAACTCCTATACATAAATACTTCAATTATTCCACTTAAATGATTTGAATAACATAGGAACTACCTTTGTCTAAGAGTTCATACTTGGATTGGGGAATTGTCTTAGATAACACACAAGTTCCCCACATATAATTCTTGAAATTCCATGGAAATTAGTTAATCTATACCATTCTTTTCAACAAAGACAAAATCTTTCCATTCCTTTGATATATCATCCTCAATGTTTCTTTATATATTATTAACATTAAGGAACTTAAACTTTCTCTCCACCATGATCAACCCCACTTGAACTTCCATAAATTTTAATTTTCTCTTATTATCCATTTTAGTAAACTTATGCAAGTTGAGGAATTTAATCATATAATGAAATAGTAGATTAGTATTAATCACAAGGTTTTTTATAATTGATCCCATTTAACTTTTTTCTCAATAGTAAAATCATTAAATTGTCCTTCATGTTCAACATTAACACAATTCCTCATAGTTTTATCCATTGAGTACAATAAAAAATCATAGTATGGTCAGAAATTATCATATTTAGAAATCATGAAAAATATGTCATAGGATACATAAATATTTACACCATTTATTCAATTTATGAAAAATTATATTTAACCTTGGTTATCTTTGGTTATCATATATTCAAATCCATCATAATGGTTTATAATGAAAATGAAAATTAACATACACATATCCCCTATGAGTGTAAAACCTAGTGTATAGTAAGGGGACACTAACCATACACTAAAATAATGGTTGAGATGTACTCAAACAACTCTTTTTAGGGTTATTACCCCTATATTAATATATTAAAAAACCATCTCCACTTATAGATTCTATAAAAGGATGTATTGTAAGGAAAACCACATAAACTATTCTTTACCAAACCGCCAGGATGCTATACTTTACTTAGACTTATCCCTTTGGGTTTTTACCAATGTTTTATATCCCTAATCTCTAAAGATTAACTAAATCCACCTCTGATACCAAATTAAGAAACCCTAGAATAGAATTCATAAATATTACACCATTTCAGATGAATATTATATATATTTCACAATAGTACACACTTATGAATCGTAATGTCTTTGTTTCTTTAGAGACTAGATATATAATCTTATTATTTCCTGAAAAATATTGAACATACCCCTTAATGATCTTCCCATATACCACTATGTATAATAATACCCTAATTAAACATTTATTCTTAATATGGGGATGATAAAAATAGGAAAGGGTGGGGTCAGATGCTCAGTAAGAGAAAAAAATATAAGATATCAATAATTAGAGGATAAGATATCATTGGGATATGATAATATATTCATGTGCATGTTCTCAATGTAAAATATTTATATAAATAAAATATTCTATCATAATCTCTAAAATCTTTTCATTTATAATATTATGAATAAAAATGGTGCTAAATCAGTAATCATTATTCAAGATCCATAAAATAGAAATGTTGCATCATAAGTATAATAAATCAAAATCACATGAACAAAGGTAAACCGAATAATTTTAAGGCATAATATTTTGAATATAGATAGAAATAAATAATAACCACACATAAAAATGTGAAAAGGGTATTAAAAACCATATCCATGCATATTTTTATGTGTATTGCTAGAAGTAATCATTCTCATACATTAATATGTGAAAAAACTATGCATAATAATATACACGTGTATTCTTGTGAGCATAAATAGAATAAATATTACTCATACAAAAAATGGGTACAATATTATTTTGAATCATGTCCATGTTTATCATAATTATCTCACGAGATATCAATATCACATTACCCAATGCATTGGAGGGATATAACAAACTCAACTATCACATAAGCATAGTTTATTCATTTAAATATCAAAATAGCATAAATCATCCATCACATCAACATAGAATAACCTATCAAAAATAAAAATGTTTTATAAAAGGATCACAATCATAATCATAGACAATCCAGAGAAAGAATAATAATGGTATCATTTGCTCATATCTCTAGTAAATAATAATTACCATCAATGGATGTTATCATTGAAGAAAAATTTATTTAAAATATCTCTAGAATAATTCTTATGGATAATACCATTTACATTTTAAAATAACATCAATAAGATATTAAAAATTACCCAATATTATGGAAAACATTTCATTGAATGAACCATCATAACAAGTAAATAACTCTTCATTGTTATTAGTATTTATAAAATCCTGAAATTCCATTCATACAATTTACATTAAAACAAATATATATTTCACATTTTTTGTTTAAAAGTAAAAAGTACCTCATTCATAGAAAAAGATTGATTTTAAATAATCTTAGAAAAAGTAAAACACTTGTAAAATTTAATTCAAACTATAATAGTTTAGTATTAAAAAATTTCTTGAAATTATTTGAAGGAAAACATAGATATGGAAGAAAAATATTCTCAACCAAGGAAGAAATAAAGTTAGTTTTTCTTAAATATATTTTGTGTTTTGGTCTTTACTTGCATGTTTGAGGGTGACGACAGGTGTTGTGGTGATGATTGTGGTAGTTTTTGATTTAGTAATGTTTGTGAGATGATTGATTGGTTGTGAAATCGGTGTTCTACCAGTTTTTTCGGTGGTGGTTTGTTGTTGGAGGTGAAATGGATGGTCTTTGGGGAACCCAGACAACCTACAAGGTTTGATTTAGAGGAGGATAGTGCTGATTGTCTTCACCGTGCATGACTTTTTGGACATGGAATATTGAGAGTGTATGACGTTTCCATTGCCACCGGGCCCGTGCATTCTTTCACGTGACAACGTGCTGAGTAACCATGCTTAGGTGGAGGTGTGTCTTAATGATATTGATGTTGGGATGAAGCATTACTTTGTAGTCTTGTTCTGGGTTTCAACCCTCTTTTTTTTCAAATATTGTTAATGTCTGGATGTCTTGAAGTCTTGGTTTTCTCCCCTTTACCCTTAAAAGGGGGCTTATCCAAAATCAATAAAAAATTTCGGCCTTCAGGCCTTTCATTCAGTCAGTCAAGTAAAATGGTTGCGAAAAATGAATTTCACCATTACGTGGAGACGGTAAGTCATACATTTGCATGGGAGATGTTTTCATTTTACATTGGATAGAAATATGTAGAAAATTGTTATCTAATAATAATAATCACATTTTAGTATATTTTTTATCCTAAAGTTTTTATTTTTGGATGGTAACAATAGATTTAGGAGAAGTAGAAGATGAAATAAAACTTAAAGTACTATGTTAAGAGTTACACCTCTTTATTGAGAAACCTCAATTGGATTATATATTAAGCTTTAAAAGGATTGTATTTTGGAAATAAAATAAGATATAATACATTGGGAATGAATATAGAAAGGTATCATGGAAGGCATTTTCTGATCTAGAAGGTTCCTTAAGTGTGTGAAGTGATAAGAGGTGATATCATTTTATAAGGGAGGAAAATGAGACACTTATAATTTATTAAATAATTAAATAATATACATATCATAATTATTTAAATAAGAACCACTAAACCATGAATTCTATGATATTTTGTGATTTGTTTGAAATAAACACAACCAATCACATTGGGAATGATTTTGTTAAATTTTAATCCTCATATCGGAGTTAAACTACTTAATTACCATTTTAAACTTAAATCTTATAATTTAAATTTTTCCCATGATAAGATAGTTATATAAACAAAAATAAAATGGGAATTATAATTTTACATTTAAATTTTGATTCAAAATTTGGAATTTTTTTTCTGATATAATTTCTATGGGTGTAAGATATTACATGTAATATAAGAATATAAAAGATATGAAAAATTATTTTTAGAAGAAACCCGATTTAGAAGATAAAATAATTTCACTATGAAATATATTTATTAATTGGTTTCCATGAATTTTTTTGTCTATATAGTAAACTACTAATGGGTTTTTCCTTTTTGATCAATCCCAAACTGAATGGAAGCTTCCAACCATGCCATTAATTTCAACAACCCATGAATAGTATTTAATTTGAATAAAATCTAACTTATCTTCAAAAAAGTAAATAGAGGGTTCCTAAATTAAAAATAACAATAAAAAATTATTTAAAAGAATACATTTGTTTAAAAATGACTCATATAATAGGATAATGGAATGTGTTTTTACCCCACGGTTTTAACCAAAATTTACCGTTTACTGTAGTGAAAAATTGTACCGTGGTTACTATTAATAAAGCCTAAAACTAAATTATTACTATTTAAAAATTGAAAATATTGATTAAAAATATGTAATACATTTTACCAGTTTCAATTTGAATAAATGGTATAAATTAATTAAAAAATAAACTCATGAAATGGGGAGAAAATGATTTCTTAGGAAGATGAATTTTCAAGCATAAAAAGGTATTACAATAACAATTTTACTAGAAATAGTCAATACTAATTTTTTAATTCATATATATATATAGATATAATATATACATACATATAAAATATTTCGTTATTAGGGATTATGTTATTTCATTAAAATGAAAAAACTCTATGCACCTAAAATAATTCTTAGGAATAATGAATTTTTAACCATAAAAGTAAACATATAACATAATCAAACATTTTGTTGATTCCTATATAATCAATTATATTATTTATTAATGAATGATAGTCATTTTAATTTAATATCAAATTCAAATCTTTATATAACATTTTCAATGAAAAGAAATGATAATTTTAAAAAATCATTATTTTTCACCATTCACTGTAAAATCATTCTTTTCATAAGAATACCAAAATATCAACTGAAGATATTTTTGAGATTATAAATTTAAAAGTGAAATATATTTTATCAAATAAAATTAATAAAAGTTTTAAAAATAAATTATAATATTTCTCACAAATGTAATGAAAACCTTTTTTTGAAGAAAATGAATTTTTGAAAACTAAAATAATTTTACCGAAATTTGAGTAGTTATTTATCAATGAATTTACAATATATAAAACTTTATTCATATTTTTTATAACATTAATATTAATATTCATATAAAAAATCTTCTAGTTTGGTAATGATCATCTTGTTCAAATCATAATATTTATATTGCGGTTCATTTAAACGTGTTATTGTGTGTATGGAAATATATTAACTAAATAAAATTTATTTAAAGAGAAATAAATTATAAAATCTAGGGGTTTTAAATTATACCGCATCAATAAATTTCGCCATCATATTTTTGACTTGGTAATCAAGGTTTAAATATTTTAAAATACCTTTATTGAAAAACCACATCATATGAAGGGGTAAAAACATCCCTTTAAAATGAAATAGGGACACAAAAAGGTGAGCTGAAATAACACACAATCAGGTTCCTATATAATGATGAAATTTGTGGGATGTTAGATTATAAAAACATATGAGAAAACTAACATCCATGTAATAATAGAGAGTAATAGATAAAAATACCATGATAATGTTTATAACCAAAAAACCATTAATCAGTGAGGGGTTAAAATATAATAAACTCATAAAACATTATTATAAAATAATATATTTTTTATTTCAATATCCTTTTCAAAAAGCTGAGGGATTACTTATCCATCAATATAAAAAGCACAAAGAAATAAACATACATGATTTATTTTTATTTTAAAATCAAAATTTCATCCTTTTGTTATACTTGAATCAATTTACACTTCACCTCTTACTCTTTGAAATGAATATTCAGGATAAATTTATCAGACCTAAGGTAATGTAATTACCTTTTAACCAATCATAATATCTATAAAATAATCAAAATTTATTCCTTAAATCTATTTATATTCTCTAAAAAAGTTTTTCTCAAGTTACCCAACATGGATAAATTAATCTCTAAAACCACAATAATAAAACCCAATTTTCAAATTAATCTATTCCATAAATAATTAAAATCAAGAATTATCCAAAATACATCTGACCAAATTCAAAACCCAAAAATTGGAACAATTTTCCCCCATATTTTTTTTACCAAGATCAGTTTTAATATTAAACCCCATATAACATGAATTAGCCCATAATTTCATAGACAAAACATGTGATTACCTTGATCCTCCTAAAATATGACAATAACTGGAATCACCATTAAAGTTCATTGAAAAAATATATAATTCTAAATATTAACTTTCTTATAATTACATATGTAAAATAAAATATTATAGAATATATTCCATAAATCCAAATATCTTGTAAACTCTATAAATATTATCATAAACTACCGTGTCAATAAATAATTAATCATATCCAAGGTCAAAAAGACTTTCCCATTTACTTTATCAATATAAATTATCTTTTCATATCAATTAAACCCTATTACCTCATCACTGGAAACTTATTAAGGGCCATGTTTCCCCCAATCACGAGTTTAACTTAAAATACCACCTTACCATTAAATAACTTTTCTAGGTTTTCAGTCCCATTCAACATATTCTTGAAAATACATAATAAAAAACTTCTTTAGAATAATAATTGTATATTTCAAGATTCTTATAACCGGAATATCATTAAAAAAACACCTTTATAACATAATTATATAACCCCAATACATAAAAACACGAATCATTCCACTCTAATAATTGTAATATCAAAGAACCTTCCCTATTATAGGACATAATCCTTATATTAGAGCACTGACTCGTATAATCCCCAAGTTCTGCAGATATAAATCATCAAGTTACTTTAAAATTTATTACTCTATGCCATTTATTTCCACAAAAATCATATTTCCCTTCATTTGGTATATCCAATTAAGTGTTTCTTTTCACATTCATGACATGAAAGGAAATTGAAATTTCTTTCCACCATGATCATTACGCCCAAAACATCCAAAAGAGTCTATTTTACTCTTACTACATGTGTTAGTAAGCTCATTAAAGTTAAGGTTGTTATAATATAAATAGATAAATAATTTAGAATAATCATATGTATTTTTATTCCATCGCCCATTTCACCAGGTTTTTAAATAGGAAGATCATTAAATTGTCCATCACATGACCATTAAAATAATTCTTCCTGGTTCCAGCCATTTTCTATAACCAAAAATAATATTTTGAGAATTAGTAATCCATGTGATAAATCATAAAAAATAATTCATTTGTGTTTTAAATATTATAAGAATTTTTTAATCCTTAAAACCTTATATTATACCTAGATTATCCTTTTTCATCATCTATTAAGTTCCTTCACAATGATTTATAATGAAAATTTGAATTAACCTAATTATATCCACTTGGAGTGTCCAAATAGGTGAGTAGTAAGAGAATAATAACCATGCACAAAAATAATGGTTGAGAAATACTCGAATGACTATTTTAAGGGTTCTTACAGCAATATTTACCTTTTCCAAAAGCACATCCATGTAACATATCAACACAAGGATTTATTACTAAGAAAAACACATGATCACTTCCTTAACAAAAAATTAGGATTTTATCCAATACATAGACTTATACATAGGGATTATAATAAATTTATCTACCCACAATCTCTAAAGATCTTCTAAACCCTAATTTGATACCAACTGAATAGACCCGGACACAAAATTAATAAATATTACATCATTTTAGATGAATATTAAATATATTTATCAATAGAACACACGCATGGACCATAATGGTTAAGTGTATTTGAAAAAATGATACATAATCATCTTATTTAATGAAATATATTTAACATCTTACTTAAATATATTCCCACATAGTACTCTTCATAGACATACCCTACTTAATCCTTTCTTCATAACTCAGGGGAGGAAAACATAATAAAGGGTGATATGAGATGCTCATTAAGTGTAAAAATGGGATATATCAATCATTAAAGGATAAAATAATTATACAGGAATCATCATCAATGATTCCATTTTTATTAAAATAGAGAAAGACAGAAGCATGAGAGATACAAAAAAGAGACAATCAAGACTGGCGACATGATCTAGGGAGGCCTAAAGTAATTCAAGCCAAGGGAATCCCCTCATATAAAAGATAGGCCCTCAAGACTAATGAAATAAATGTTGATCGAGCTGGTGACTTTTAGTATTTGGACAGCTTGAGAGGATAAATGGTCTGTTATTTTATTCCTTCACGCCATGTATGAGAAACCTTAATATCATTGGTAAGGAGATCTCTGCATTTCTTTGTGATATAAGATACCGACCACGAGGTTCGGTCTTTACCTTGAATAGAGTTATAAATGATCTTGGAAGCTATCTCCACATGAGATAACCTGATATTATTATGTATGCTCTGTATGATTCCCGATAGTAACGCTTTGGCCTTAGCCTGAATGCAAGTGCCATACCTGTAGTGGGCTTTAAAATCCAAGATCACACTCCCCCTCTTGTCCTGCACAACCCCTTATCTCAAGCAATGCCTTCTCTACAAGATCCGTCCGTATTGTGATTGTAGCCAACCTCTGGGGGAAACCATCACACCCACTGGCCTTGTGAGCGGGGGAAGTGAATTATACAGGAATGATAACATATTCAAGCACATGTTCTCAATGTAAAATATTCATACCCATAAAATCATAGATCATAATATCACAAATCAACTCAATTCTAGTAGTATGAACAATATGTGTGTTAAATACATGATAATAATTGAAGATTCATAGCATAGACATGCTCCATCATAGTCATCTGAAATCACGAACTTCAGAAAATAGATATACCCAATTATATTCCCACATAATATTACGAGTGTATCTTGAAACTAATCATACTCACACCTAAAAAATGTGAAAATGGATATTCACAATCATATCCATGCATATTCCTATTAGAATAGCTAGAGGCTATCATATATATGAATAAATAGGTGTAAAAAGACATTCAGAATCTTGTATACACATATTATTATGAAAAAAACTAGAAGAAATCATACTTACATATCAAAATATGATAAATGATATTTTCAATTATGTATAAGAATACCATCATGGTCTTAAAAGATATCAATATGATGTTACTCAATGCATTGGAGGGCTATAATAGACCCAACCTTCACATAATCATAATTCATTCATAAAAAGTCCACATGTCCATAAATCATTCATTATATCATCATAAAATAAGGTTTGGGAAATAAAATGGTTTCATAAACATATAATCATTATATTAATATAACATCAATATAAAGAATAAGAACTGTATCATTGGATCATATCACCATTAAATTATAATTAACATCAAAGAATGTTATCGTAGATAAAAAATTCCATTAAAAGATCTCTTGAATAATACTTGAGTATTATATATTTTTCATTTTTAAACCACTTCTTTAAAATATTTAAATTTACAAAATATTGTGGAAAACATTTTTCTTGAATATGATCATGGAAAATTTTAAATTAAGCATCAAATAATGATCACTATTAAATAAAAGGAAACTCTCTTCGTGCCGTATACATTAAAATGAATACCCCTTTAATATTTTCATTTAAAAGTCAAAATTACCACATTTTGATTATAAAAGGAAGATTTTTTTTAAAAAAAACATGAACCAAAATTAAATTTAAAAAATCATAAGATATTATTTAAAAAAAACTTGAAAACATTTTAAATAAAACATGGATATTGGAGAAAAATATTCTCACCTAAAGAGCAAATAAATTCATTTTTTATTATAAAAAATTTCTTAATAATTTTAAAAACCAAACAGTTTAAAATGGTTATTTTACTCGAAAAATCAATGAAAAACCATAAGAGTGAAAATTTAATTTGATTTATCCAGAAAAGATCTTAACATTCTCCTATTATAAATTCAAGCATAAACAATCCCGATTAAAATGGGATAAAAAAACCCCTTACCACTTTTTCAACATTTGAATCAAACCATATTGAAAGATTAAATGTAAGATGAATATTTATACCCTAAAAAGATTATTGATAATAATAATAAAATAAATTATTGGCCCTATTATACACCACATAAAAGAAAACCACTGGTCAATATGTTATGTGTCTCCCAGAAATAAATGTGTGATGAAAATCCCTTACCTGATGTTCCATTTGCATCAAAATATATATAAAATCATATATAATAGATATAAATATATTAAACTATATAAAATAACCATTAAAAAACTTATGACTTCTTATATGATAAAATTATATGATTTTAACAGCCATTTATTAATGATTATTTATTAAACCCATATTTTCCAATTGTTAAATGTTTCATTTTTTCATGATAATTTCTTTTCTATAATTCTAGATCTTGTAAATTGATCATGGATACATCTTATCCAGAATATTAAACGTGACATAAAAATTATAAAAATTAATTACACACAAAAAAACACGAATATATATAAAAATTGGTTGTCATTCATAAAAAGAAAAGATAAAAAAATTAATTGCATTGTTCATGGAGACAGAAGTTTGTACATACACATGAAAGCTATTCATTTTTTCAATAGAATGAATAAAAAGAAGGTAAATAAAAATTAACATTTAAATAATAATTATTATATCATATATAACATATATATTTATTAAATATATCCTTATTACCATCCATGTAAAACATAATTGATAGACGAGTCACATCACTTCATGGAGGTGGAAGTCCACAAATGCGCATGCGTGAGGTTATTGTTTTTCAATGGATTAAAAGGTAATTTAATATTCATGTAAATATTAGGTTATTAAAACATAAAAACTCATCATGAATTATAAGTTAAAAGAAAACATTCTTCTCGTACTTTTGTCGGACATGTCAAAAACTTGCTCTTATAAAAAAAAGATTCCTTTAATACCATTTAATAAAAATTCAGAAATGGGTAAATTTGAATTTGAAAAATTTTAGAAGAATTTAAATAATTTTATATATTTAGGAAACTTGGAAATGGATAATAAATATACCCTGGAAAATACTCACGGATAAATAATCTCAGATAATAATGAGATTATGAAATCATCTCTTACCTTAAATCCATAACCTTTAAATGTTTCCGAAAATACTCTATAATTATTCAAATAATGTAGTTGACTTATTTGATAATCATGCTCATTTTTTTGATATCATATATGATCTTATTTTCATATTTTTGTTTGTAATATTATTACTCGTCCATCAGGTATTAACATGCTTATTTTTATAGTCATGTTTTGTTAGATAAGTTCCTATTCCTATTTATAGGTTATAGTTATACCATTTCAAAAATTATATTAGTATAATATATATCATATTTATTCATTCAATTAATTTATATAGTCATGATTTAATGAAGATCATGTAGAATAAATCGCATTGCATCACGGAGATGGTCAGTCATACGTACACACGTGCGATGATATCATTCCCATAATTATTGACTATTATTGACTTGGATGATGTATAATATTTAATGATCAATATTATATTATAATAATAATATGTAATTGTTATTTACATAATTATACCCATCCACATATGGTGGTGGTGACAAAAATATTACAACACGACGTGGAGACGGTAAGCGGTACATACGCACACGTGGGTGATTTCATTTTTCATAGGATAGATAGATGGAAGAATATTGATGTTTAATAATCATAATAACATATTAGTATATAAGTGGTACTTGATTTATTACTTTATAATGATACAACTCTTCAAGAGGATGTATAAGAAGAATAAATTTTGAAATAATCGGTAGAGGAGATTACCTCTTCATCGATTTTCTCCCTCTAAATCTCCTCTTAAAGCACTAGATTTGGTCTTTGGAGAAGACCAGAACCTCTAGAATGTTACTAAGGAAAATGAAAATGGAAAATGGTAGAGGATACATGAGATTTAAGGATCAATGAGTAGTGAAAAAGTGAGGTAGGAGTTGCCATTTTATAATTGAGGTGAGGGGTAAATTTGGAAACTCCCTGAAATATTAATTTATAAGAAAATCAACACACGTTCAAAAACCACCAAAATGTTAAAATTTTGAATATTAGATTATATAAGGTTGTAATCTCATCAAATAATAAATTTTAGACATATGATTCTATCAATTTAATCCTTATCATTTTAATTAACACTCAGTTATTCTATTTAATTTATAACTAGGGCATGAAATATTTAAATATTAAAAAGGGTAAATATTTACTTATTTGATATCAATTATAACATAAATAAATGAATTTGAACATTTTAGAGAATATAATAATTATTATATATTTTTAGAAATGTTTTATGATTTCTAAATAATCTAATAAAACTTTATTTTGATAAATAATCAATAGTGTCAATTTTGACACTATTCAAATCATTGATTTTTAAAAATACTAAGATAACAGGTTAAATAAGAAAACTGAATTTTATTATATTACTAATAGGTCAGGTTCGTATATAAAATTCATTTTATATATTAATTAGTCTAAAGTGTATTAGTCTAATATTTTTAATAATATTTATTTAATACTTTTGTTAATAAAATAATTACTACACAACGTTTCTGTAATTATTAAATATGATTACTTATTGAATAAAAATTAAAAAAAAAATAATATGAAAAAGATAATTCCTCTATATTTAAAAATAATAATTATAATCAAATATATCTTCTGTAAAATCCTATATTAAAGATGTTATATTGATTAAACATGAATGTGACAACTTTAACACGACTTCAAATATAATATTATAAGTTTCATAGCATTCCATATGGATCCAAATAGTCATTAAATAGACCCTTTAGGGATTATAGATGAGATATACATAACCAATAAGATTTGATAAGGTGTTTCTATATTTTAATGGTTATTATCATTTTATTAAAAATTATTTCATTGATTTTTCATTAATTATATAATTTAGGTCTGATCAATACATTAACATTTAAGGTAATTATTTATTTCCTAAAAATTACAAATAAATTTCGATGATAAAGAAAAAAAAATATCTTTCAAATGAGTATTTATAATCGAATTTATCTTCTGCATTACATTATATTAACAAGGATTTATTTATTAAAATTTGAGTGAGACATATTTAACTTTTCTTTAAATAAAAAAATTAAATGTCATAATCTCATCCAAGTGGATTCAAAAGGATAAAATTTCAACTCAATGATGATTTATGGTGAAATAAACTCATCCAATAATTATAGAAATGTGTTAGGGTAATTTTATAATATTATTTTTCCATTAATTACCAAATTTACCCTTTTACTGTATTAATAAATATTACCAAAGTTACTATTAAAAATGACAAAAAAAAGAAGGATATTAACATAATTTGGAAATACTGATTCCAAAAAAGAAATTCATTTTTAAAAATTCAAAACATAGAAGTTCAGTAATTAATTTAAAATTAAACTCATTTTCGAAAAGAGAGAATGATTTTTAAAAGTGAAAAAATAACAAAATATTGAAATGTTTTTACATCTGAATTCAATGTTAAATTAATTAAAATGATCTAAATTATATTAACTGATAAAAATATATTCTATTTATACTTTAAAAACATTAAATAATATAATTTAACCATATAAATTATTTTGATGAAAACATTTATTTTCAATTAAAATGTAATCTATTTTTACTAATCATCAAAATTTAAAAGTTATGAGAAAAATATAAAAAATTCATCCAAAGTAAATTTTTATATCCCTATTCCAAAGAAATTTTTTATGTTTCCATATAAAATAAATTACTATGTCAAAAGTTTAATTTAATAAGGGTTTTCCATTAAAAGGTGGTAAAATTACTACTTTGAAAAATATAGGTTTTTATATATAAATATGTGTTTATTCATACATAACGAAAACAATATCTATTGTATAAATATCAAAACGATTTTATTATGTATATAAAATATATATTCCATTAATTTCATTTAATAATTGTAATTCACACATTTTATTCACACAAAAATAAAAATATATAATTGATTTATATTTTTCATAAATAATTGGCAGCCATTGAATTCACCATAAATTTTAATAAGTTAGTTATATTTATTCTTAATAACCTAACGACTTGGTTATAAATTTCATTTTATACTAAGGGTGTCTTGAGGTTCATTTAAAATCAGGATTGTGTGTAATGAATGATATTGAATAATTAAAATTATTAAAAGAAAATATTTTATAAAAACATCTGGGAGTTACATTCAACTCCCAATAAACTGAATTTTTCCCACGAAATTCATCACATAGAAAAAAATAGACGAGGATACCTCTACCTCATCACATCCTCATGTTCCTATGTAGCTTCCTCAAATTGTTGAATTCACCATAAAACCGTAACCAAGTGAGTGGTATTATTTCGCAGATGTTTTCTGCTACGATCCAGAATCTCTCTTGGTTGTTCTTCATAAGAAAGATCTTGCTCCAGTGGCAGGAATTATACATTTAGTACATATTAAGGATCATATATGTACTTTATCAGGTGAGATATGTGGAAAAAATCATGAACTTGAGAGAGATTCGGTGGAATCTCCAATCAGTAAGCTATATTCCCAACACGATCCAGAATTTCAAAAGGACCGATATACCTAGGGATTAGTTTTCCCTTCATTCAAAATCTCATTACTATATTCTGGTGAGATATTTGTAGAAATTGTTTTTCACCCACTTCTAACACAATGAATTTTCATCGGTTGTAAGCAGAACTTTTTTGTCGACTCTGATATGCTCTTATGTGTTGTTGAATAGATCAAACCTTTTCTTCGATTTCATCAACATGATAAGGTCCTAATATATTTCTATCCCTATCTTCATCTAATAAAGTTAGAGTTCTGAACTACCTTCCATAGAGTGATTCTTAAGGATCCATCTGAATACTAGAGTTAAATATATTGTTGTACGAATTTTTTTCCAAAGGTAGTTAATGATCCCAACCACCTCTTAAATTCCTTATAGAAAGCTCTAGACATGCAATCTAGAGTTTCAATTGTCCTCTTAGACTGACCATCTATCTAGGTATGATAAGAAGTTCTAAAACATAACTCTGTATTGAGATCCTACTGAAGACTTCACCAGAACATTGCGGTAAACCTCAGTTCCTGATCAGAAAAAAATGAAAGTTGTAATCCATGCAATCTTACCAATTCTTTTACATATATCCTGATAAGCTTATCAAGAGATATATCATCTCTTTTATAAATGAAGTGTGCCAACATTTTAAGGTGATTAACGATAACTAATGTATCATTAAGACCTTTAGATGTATTGGGAAGTCCGGTGATAATGTCTATAGTGATGTTTTCCCATTTCCATTCGGGTATGGGTAATGGTTGTTAAATCCTTATATAATTATATCTCTCAGCCTTAACCTGCTGAAAAAGTAAGAACTGAGAGACATATTTAGAGACATCTCTTTTCATTCTATCCCACCATAAATACTCTTTCAGGTCCCTGTACATATTTGTGCTTATAGGATAAATAGTGAATGAATAACTATTAGTTTCATCCAATATCTCATTCTTTAATTCTGGTATTGGATGAATAAAAACTAGGTTCCTAAGAAATATTATTCCATCAAAATCAAGGTTAAATTAAGGAACATTTATCAACTTCTATTGTAGATCTAAATATTCCTTATGTCCCTCCATATACTTCACTTTTATTGATGGTTGAACATTATTTTGATAAAGATAATATTTTCCCATTTCTTATAAATTTTATGATGCATCCTTTTTGAATCCATAAATATTCTATATTTTTTATCCTTATCATGGATAGGATAACATGGTCCTTTTGAAATAAAACATCTTCCACCATGTTTGGATTTCTAGGGTGGTAATGTATTGAGTAGTAATAATCTTTAATAAACTCTGATCATCTTCTTCGATGCATATTCAAATACTTTTGTGTGAAAATAAAATTTAAATTTTATTGATCTGTATAAATATGACACCTTTTAACATAATGATGATGCCTCCATATCTTTAGTGAAATTATTATCATAGCTAACTCCATATCATGAGTTGAGTAATTTTTCTCATGGATTTTCAATTTACATGATCGATAATCTATCATCATATCATTTTACATGAGAATAAAACCCAACCCCTTTTTAGATTCATCACTATAGATCATAAACCTTTATCCACTACAAGTCAGTGTGAGCAAAGATGCACTGGATAACCTTCATTTTAGCTGATTAAAATCCTTGTCATATTTCTCCATCCACATGAAGTTAACTCCTTTTCGAGTTAACTTGGTGATCGGACTAGACAATCATGATATGTCTTTCACAAAACATCGATAATATTCACCCAAATCAAGAAAACTTCAGATATCAGTTACTGTTGTTGGTCTCAGCCAACTTCCAATAACTTATGTTTTTTTCTAGATCCACAGATATCCTATATCTTGAAATTATGTGACCAAAAAATGAAGCTTTCTAAATCGAAAATTAACACATGGTAATTTTTTTGATAAAGATTCTCCTCTCTTAGGGTCTTTAATACAATTATCAACTGATCTTCATGATCTTCCTTTCTCATCAGATATACTAGAATATTAACCATATAGACATCCAAAACTTGATCAAGATAGTCTCTAAAGACTCTATTCATTAGATCCATGAAGATAGAGGGAGAATTAGTGTAACATCCCAGGTAAATGAAGAAATATTATATTTTCATAATTATTAATATTTGTTTGTTAAATATTAATTTTTCATTAAAGGGGTTGCTATGTTTGATGGGGTACCCGATATGTAATAATGGGTTTCTTTGAAATCTTACGTTGCACACTAATAATATAATATTATTATTTTAAATGTTAGTTAACGCCTAGACGTTGTATAACATGGAATGAATAGAAAAAACTAAAATATGATTATACATGTCTTCTAAATGTTTATACATTTATCCAATAAAATTTAGAGGCATAAAATGTTAATTAATCTATTTTTAAGCATAATCTACATTAAAAGGTTGATTTAGCACCTTTTAATGGAGAACCCTCTTTAAATATAGTTTTGGTCACTTTTATAAGTTCTATTTGTCCAAATAAAATTATTCATTAGAATTGGGACATCAAATTTTAATTTGGGTAAATTTTTGGTATTTTTCTGATATAATTCATTTTCAAATGAATAGTGAAAAATATTGAGAGAGCCTGAATGGCCCGAAGGCCTTCATTTTTATTGATTTTTGATAACCCCCCTTTAAAGGGATGAGGGGGAACCCTTAAATGTCCCGTAGGCTCAGAGATTACATGTCCCGTAGGCTTAAGAGATTACATGACCCGACGTTCTTAGGGAATTCAACCAGACTATCTACAAGGAACTGCCCTTCCCCAACATCTGCATCCTCATAGTAGCTCTCCACCTTTGTTTTGACAACATGAATTAATTTTAAATTAGATAATGAAACATCTATGTTTTGAATTTGGTAAAATAGACATAATTTTGGAATCTAGGATATCAAATATAGATTAGGATGAGTATTTGGTATTTTTCTGAAAAACATCAATTTTTGATGAATAGTAAAACCACTTAGTAGTAGTTAAAAAGCTGAATTTTCATTTAAATGAAAATTTACCACTTATGTGAATTGAATTTCAAAAATACGATATACATGGTTGTTATTAGTAATTAAAACGTGGTTTAATGAGATGAATATATTTTTTGTTCAATAGTAACTTTTGACTTTTATTTACCACAGTTAAAGGTAAGTAGGGTAATTCAAGGTAAAAAGAATATTATAATTATTCATAATTACCTTAACACTTGTCCTAACCTTATTGTATGAGGCATGTCTGACTGAGGGCATCATTGGGTCTATTTTGGGACCCCATGGAGGCACTTGGGAGTGATAATGACACTTTAGATTAATTAACTTAAAGTAAAGGAAAAAATGACATAAAAAAATATATTTTAGTAAATCAATGTTTTCATAGGGTTATATAAGTTATCATTTATACTATAATTATTAATTGGAAATCTAAAACTATTTCCTACATCATGGTATTTATTTTATAATTTTTAGACATCAAATAAATAAAATTATTTATGACACAATAATGATGCAGTGTTTACCTCAACAATAAATGATTTAAATAAATAAGATTATAAAAATTAAAATAATATCCAAAACCTATCCAATTACTTTTGTATGATTTTATTTAGACCTTTAGTCATCTTATCGTCGACTTTAATAAGTTTTGGACCGTTATAAACCGTATATGAGTATATAATAAAATAATATTTTCACACTTTCCTAAAGGGCCCCTACTATCCCTTATAAAAGGAGACCACTTATAACCCATTCCTCACACCTCTCAAGCCTTTTAGCACATCCAAACTCGGACCAATTATTTTCCCTACATCCCTAAATTCTTCTTATAATCCTTACCCTAGGCAGAAGGAACTTTAATAATTCCTTTTGGTTCAAACCAAAGGGAGTTACCCAAATTAAAGGTAATTGTTTCTCTTAAATTATTTTATTTTATTTTACTTCTCCAACCCCTAAACTATTTTTATTACTTTCTTTTATAACAACACCAGTATCCTCAATATAATAGTATGTTTTTATGAGAAGGATTCAAACTACACTTACACACAACCCCATCTAATGGGTGAAGAACACAATGTTTCTGTGGATGGAAACTAACGCCTCACAAAACGATGATTATTCAATTATCTCCTACCACCTCTCATGGTGGAAATTATGATGAAAATGTATTTATATATGATATATACTATATTTATTCTTTCTTTATTATTCTGTATTTTCCATTTATATCATAGGTTTATGGTTTCCATTAGGGGTAAACGCGATAATTTCATTTGAGAAAGTGCGGACTACCACCCCCTCAATGTGATATGAATCGTTAATGCCATATGTGGGATGTATAAAGAAGGATTTAATGACATTATATATGATATTATACTGGAATTACAATATAAATATATATAATTATGTTTTAATTCCATTAAAATAAGAAATAGAAATGGAAGTAGCGTTCATACGTACGTACGGCTTACCGTCTCCATTAACAGTGCATTTCATTTCTTACCTCTAAATGTTATGTACTATTATAAATACATGTATATACTGGATATATATGATATCTAAATCATTAATATCATTCTAAAGATAATGGATATTTTACCACATGAACAACTTGTAATTTTAAGGTGTTCATTTTTTACCCAAGTAACAAATATCGACAAAATGACCGTTATTAACTTAAATGATTAAATAATGTTTATAACATGGTAATAAGAGATATAAGAACAATAATAAACTTGAAAAAGGTTTTGATGAAAGTATAAATTAACTTTAGTTTATTATTTATGAAATAAAAAATGAACGGGTCAAGTCGGACAAGAGGTAAGGGACTTCGTCTCAATCTCTTTTCATTGAGGAATATTTTGTTTTACACACAACTTTATTTTATACGGTGTATAATACACTTTGACTATTAATTTTATACAAAAGTAATATTTTCTCTGTGAATCATTTTACTAAACGAAAAAAAGGAATGTTTTTTAATGTAAGCGGTGACAATGACCTTTTCCGCTACTGCGAGTATTATTTGATCCTTTGCTTCCTTAATAAGCCATAATGTTTTTAAAAGGAAAATTAATACCATATACTCTTTTTACATATTTTGGTATTGAAAATGGTTTTGATAATGGATTTTTTATGTTAATATATTTCAATGATATATTCTGATTTAAATGTGGAATTGTTATCTTTCCTTTATGATTGTGTTTTGTGTTATGACTATGCTATGGTTACTGGGAATTATTTACGTATACGAGTGGTTCCATGATAAACCTAGGTTGGGTGATCCTGAGATAGTTCTCTAATGCATTGGTTATTGTGAAAGAGGTAAGCATGAATTTTTCTCCTAAGATATTTAGGGAATATACTATGATGGGTATTCCAAATATGACTCCCTACGTAGCTGTGAAAGCTACAACGTAAGTATGTTATATATGCGACAAGTTACCTTTATGATTTGTGTTTACTATGTAAATATTATTATTTCACGAGGTATGACAAAGAGCTTATGATATGTATGTATGGATGAACTAATGTTTTCTTTCTTTGTTTTATATCCCTTATTGAGCTTTTTATGATTATGCCACGTTTTGAAATCTTTTTCACAAGACTTAAAGATGAATAGGGTCAAGGATGAGATCAAGAAGAATTCATGCTGTCTAAAACATGAAACTCAACATGACTATTTTTTTAAGAGTTTTTATTTTGCGAAAAAATGGAAACTGGGTATAAGTGTATACTTTGTATTTTTGAGTTGTAATGTAATAGTTATGGTCTAAATCTCTAAAAAAGTAAACCTAAAAAGATCCTTAATGTGAATTATTCATTTAATTCATGATTTTGTAATGTTTTAAGGATGGGTCCTTATAGTTGGTATCAACGGTCGGTTTAGACAACTTTAGGAGTTAGTGTATTTTTACATTAATATCCACAAATTAATTTATGTTAATGAAATAGAATTTATAGATTACCTTGTTGCTTCACCTAAGATATTTCTGTTTTCAGAGTGGTTTTCTGTAGAGGAAACTGGGCAGTTATATTGGGATGACATGAGGAGTAAGACAACCTTCCAAATCAGCAACCAGAGATGGTCGGAATCAGAACTGAATAGTTTTTTCAGTGATGGAACAGTTGACTTAGGCTATAAATGGTGGTGGTATCCATGCACGAGATCATCCAGATCAACCACAGAGGAAAATTTCAGTAGTGAAGAATTTCATGGGGCAACATACCCCATCATTGAGAGGATCATCTGACCATATTCTAGTATAAGGGTGTATTAATGAACTGGAGAATATTTTTGATGTCATGGGGTGTTCATAACTAAAAAAGGGTTGTCTTACTGTTTACCGATTGAAGGTGAAGCTGATCAATGGTGGTCGATGGTGAAAAATATCAGGGATAGTGAGGATATTGATGCTCTTGATTGGGTTGAATTAAAAGGTATGTTTCTTGAGAAATGTTTTCCTAAGGTGGTTCATCTTAGGATGGAAAAACAATTCCTAGAATTGAGGTAGGAGGATGACATAGTGGCCACTTATGAAGCAAAATTCACTCGACTAGAAAGGTATGCTCCAAATTTCATACGATATCTTGATAGTAAAATCAACCATTTTTAGTCAGGGTTAAAGCCATAGAATCGAAGGCCTTTAGCTTCTCTGAGTTCAAAAGTTATGAAAAAATTGTTTATGTGTGGAGAAGGTAGAAATGGAGTTTTTCGATGATCACGTGTTCTTTGACAGACAACAGAATACGTGGTCGAGGTGGCATATGAAAGGGAAGAACTATTGAAAAAAATTAATGGTAAGAAACTTAAGTGTATTGTTTTTGAAAATTCTGGTAAAACGAATGTTGGGGAATGTGTTTTGAATTTTGGTAAGTGATACCAATGAGGTAAAATGGGACATAAGGCTCGTAATTTAACTAAAAACATCAGGGTAATGGTAAGACAAAATCTGATTTATAGTCAGTAAGATATTTTATGTGCAATGAAATTGGTCATTATGAAAATGAGTGTCCGGCGATGAACTCAAATGAAGAAAAGCAGCCAGACTACAAGCAGAAAGGGGTGGTGAAATCATTTGCAACTACTTTAGCAGATGTTGGGCCATCGAATGAAGTAGTATCAGGTACACTATTTGTTTGTCCAGATTATGCCAATGTGTTGTTTGATTAAGGTTTTACACATTATTTCTTTTTTGAGAAGTTCTCTAGTAAATTTGGAATTCCATATCAAGATATGAATCATAAAATTATGTTAAAAATACCAGGAGGAAATGTTGATATAAAAAGAAATTATAGTACCCTTCATGTCCTTGTATGCGGAAAGAGTCTACCCACAAACCTTATTATTTTGCCTCTAGTAGAGTTTGATGTTATTTTGGGTATGGATTGGATTTTTGTTTATCATGGTAAGATTGAATACAGAGCTAGAGAGGTTTCTTTTTAGAATGATTTTTAGTTTTTGTACAATAATGAACCATTAGTTTTGATAATATATCGGGAAGGTGAGAAACTTGTAAAATATGGAAATGAATGTTACCTTGCACATATTGTGGAAAAAAAAGTAATTGTTTAAGTTAAAGATTTTCCAGTGGTAAATGAGTACCTTTATGTTTTTCTTTATGAGTTTCTTGGTATAATACCTGATCGATATGTTGAATTTACTGTTGAATTAGTTCCTTGTGATAAGCCAATTTCAAAACCCCTTATCAAATGGCTAAAATTGAACTTTTAGAGTTAAAGAATCAATTTCATGAGTTATTAGATAAAGGTTTCATTTGATCTATCACATCACCATGGAGTCATCCTGTCTTGTTTGTTAAAAAGAAATACGGTTCAATGAGACTTTTCATTGATTATAGAGCATTGAATAACATCATTGTTAAGAACAAGTAACATTTCCCTCATATTGATGATTTGTTTGATCAGTTCTAGGGAGCTCAGTATTTTTCAAACATTGACTTGAGGTCGGGGTACCATCAGTTGAAAGTGAAGGAAACATGCATTCCTAAGACCACATTTCATACTATATATGGCTATTATGAATTTTTAGTTATGCCTTTTGGGTTAACCAATGCACCTGCGGTATTCATGGATCCTATGAATAGAATATTCCATGAGTTCTTGGAATTCATAGTGGTTGTGTTCATTGATGATATTTTGGTCTATTCAAAAAGTAAAGAGGATAATGAATTTCATTTAAGGGTTATCTTTCAAACCTTAAAAGAAAAGAAACTATTTGTGAAATTCAGAAAGTGTGAGTTTTGGTTACAAAAAATTTCATCCCATGGTCACATTGTTTCAAAAAATGGAATAACTGTTGATCCTACTAAAACGAAAGTTGTTGAAGAAAGGAAAAGACCCACATATATAACCGATATATGTAGTTTTCTTGGTTTGGAACGTTATTACCGGAGGTTTGTTGATAATTTTTCACGGTTATCTAGTCCAATGACTAAGTTAACTCGAAAAGGTATTACATTCATCTGGACAAAAGAATGTGATGATTGTTTTCAATAATTGAAAAGAAGATTAGTGAATTCTATAGTTTTGGAATTACCTTCTAGAGATGGTGAATTTGTTATCTATGGTGATGCTTAATTGAAAGGACTTGGCTTTTTTACTTATGCAGAATGATCAGGTAATTGCTTATTCATTACTTCAGTTGAAACCTCATGAGTTAAATTATCCTAAAAATGATTTGGAATTAGATTCTGTTGTTTTTTTTCTTTAAAAATATGAATGCATCATTTGTATAGATTAAAGTGTGAAATTTATATAGATCACAAAAGTTTTAACTTTATATTCACTCAGAAAGAATTGATCATGAGACATAGGAGATGGCTGTAACTAATGAAGTATTATGATTTCACGATCCTTTACCATCCAAGAAAAGAAAATAAAGTGGCTGATGCTTTGAGTTGAAAAAGTAATGCTCCATTAACCATGATACGTTTGGAATGAGATCCTTTGGTTTTTGATTTGATTAACTCTAGAATTTAAATTTTGGGTGCAGGAAATTCCTCTTTTTTTTCCGGGGTTAGTGAAATCATCTCTCTCAGACAGAATTAAGAAAGCACAGAAGGAAGGCACTGAGTTACAAAAAAAGGTAGAGTTGGTTCATAAGGGTAAGTTTCCTAATTTTAATGTTGATAATGATTGTGTTTTGAGGTTTGGGAAAATATTATGTGTGAATTGTGATTCACAGTTGAAGAATGAGTTGTTATGTGAAGCTCATAGTTCTCCGTTTTCAGTTCATCCTGGTAGTACTAAGATGTACAGAGATCTTTGGGATTATTACTGGTGTGATGGGATGAAAGGAGTCATTGGTGATTTTACTGTAAAGTGTTTGACTTGTCAGTAAGTTGAAGCATAGTGGAAGTTACTAAAATGGATGCTTCTATATTTACCGGTACCAGAGTGGAAATGGGAAAATATATCTGTGTACTTCATGGTGGGATTACCGAAGACATCTCTAGGTAATAATACAATCTGGTTTATTGTGGATCGGTTGACTAAATCTGCTCATTTCCTTCCTATTCGAGATACTTTGTATCTAGATTAACTATCTCAATTGTATGTTAAAGAGATAGTCAGTTTGCATGGTGTTCCCCTCTCCATTGTATCTGATCGTGATCCCAGGTTTACTTCTAACTTTTGGATAGGCCTTCAGAAGTCATTGGGTACTAAATTTGATTTGAGTACAACTTTTCATCCTCAATCATATGGGAAGTCAGAATGAACAATTCAGACCTTGGAGGATATACTATGTGCTTGTTCAATGGATTACGAGGGAATTTGGGATGAAACATATTTATTTGGTTGAATTTTCTTATAACAACAGTTTTCATTCTAGTATAAAGATGGATCCGTTTGAGGCATTATATGGGAAGCAGTGTTGAACTCCATCTTTTTGGGATGAAGTAGGTGAAAGGAGGTTGATGGGACCAGAATTGGTAGAAGAGATTGCAGAAAAGGTTCAGTTGATTCAAAATCACATGATAACAGCTCAAAGAAGTCAGAAAAGTTATGTGGATAACCTGAGGAAGGATATTTCTTTTGAGATAGGTGATCTTGTCTTTCTCAAAGTTTCTCCATGGAAAAGTGTGATTTGTTTTGGTAAGAAGGGAAATTTGAGTCTGGGATTCATTGGACCTTATGAAATATTGGAGAAAGTTGGATCAGTTGCTTACAGAGTGGATTTACCTCCAATTTTGTCCCAGGTACATAATGTTTTTCAAGTTTCAATGTTGAGAAAGTATATGCCAGATCCATCTCATGTCTTGAGCCCAGAGGTAGTTCAGTTGGAAGAGAATATATCTTATGAGGAACAACCAGTCCATATTCTTGACCGTAGAGAGAAAGTGTTGCAAAATAAGGTAATTGACTAGGTAAAGGTTTTGTGGAAAAAATCATATGGTTGAAAAGGCAATGTGAGAATCTGAAAATTCTATGAGGGATAAATACCCCGATTAATTTGATAAGTGAATAAAATTGTGAGGACACAATTTCCAAAAGGGGGGAAGGATGTAACATCCTAGGTAAATGAAGAAATATAATATTTTCATAATTATTAATATTTTTGAATTAAATATTAATTTTTCTTTAAAGGGGTTTCTATTTTCAATGGCGTACTTGATACGCAACAACAGGTTTCTTTGAAATTTTATGTTGCACACTAATAATATAATATTTTTATTTTAAATGGTAGTTAATGCCTAATCGTTTTATTGGAGGGAATGAATAAAAATAACTAAAATATGATTATATGTGTTTGTTAAATGTTTTTACATTTATCCAACAAAATTTTGAGGGTTAAAATGTTAATGAATCTATTTGTAAGCATAATTTACTTTAAAATGTTGATTTAACACCTTTTAATGGAGAACCCTATTTAAATATTGTTTTTTTTTCACTTTTATATGTTCTATTTGACTAAATAAAATTATTCTTTAGAATAGGTATATCAGAATTTACTTTGGGTAAATTTTTAGTATTTTTCTGATAAAGTTCATTTTTTAATGAATAGTGAAAAATATTGTATTTTAATTCAAATATGACTTTTAATATAACTTATTTATATGTTTAGATTCTATTTTTAATTAGTTTTAATGTTTAATTGGAATATATTTTTATTATTTAATCCAATAGTGGTCATTGGAATTAATTTTAATTTGAATTTAGACATAAACAAGTGTCAATCTTTTGATAGACATTATTTCTTAAAAACACGATATTTGTTTTAACAACGAGAATTAATTTTAAATTAAATAATTCAATTTATATGTTTTGAATTTGGTAAAATAGACATCATTTTTGAATTTGTAATATCAAATATATCTTAGGCTGAGTTTTTGGTATTTTTCTGAAAAACTTCAATTTTCGATGAATAGTGAAACCACTTAGTAATAGTTAGAAAACTAAATTTTTCATTTAAATAATATTTTACTGGTTCTGTGAATTTAATTTCAAAAATATTACATACATGTTTTTTATGATTAACTAAAATATGGTTTAATCAGATGAAAATAATTTTTAGTGAAGAGTAACTATTGACTTTTATTTACCGCGTTTAAAGGTAAGTAGGGTAATTCAAGGTAAAAAGAATATTATAATTTTTCAAAATTACCTTAATAGTTGTCCAAACCTTTTGGATGAGTCATAGATTACCAAGGGAATCCTTGGGTCTATTTTGGGACCCCATGAAGCCCCTTGGGAGTGATAATGACACTTTAGATTAATTAACTTAAAGTAAAGGCAAAAATGACATAAACAAATATCTTTTAAGAAATCAATTTTTACATTGGGTAATATAAGATATCTTTTAGACTATAAATATTCATTGGAAATATAAAAATATTTCCTACATCATGGTATTTTTTTATAATTTTTAGACATCAAATAAATAAAATTATTTATGACACAACAAGGATGCAGTGTTTACCTCATTAATAAATTATTTAAATAAATAAGATTATAAATATTAAAATAATATCCAAAATCTGTCCAATTCCTATTGAATGATTTTATTTTGACCATGGGTCATCTTATCTTTAACTTTAATCCATTTTGGACCTTTAGAAACAAAATATCATTATATAATAAAATAATATTTTCACACATTCCTAGGGAGCCCCTCCTCTCCCTTATAAAAGAAGACTACTTATAAATAATTCCTCACACCTCTCAAGACTTTTGTCTTATCCAAACTATGCTCAATTAATCTCCCTATATCCATGTATTCCACCTATAATCCTTACCTTAGTCATAAGGCACTTCAATATGTCCTTTTGGTTCAAACCAAAGGGAGTTACCGAAATTAAAGGTAACAGTTTCTCTTTAATTGTTTTATTTTATTTTACTTCTCCAAACCATTAAACGATTTTTATTACTCTATTTTATAAAAAACTAGTGTCCTCAATATAATAGGATGTTGTTATGATAATTATTATAACTACAAATACACACACCTCCATCTAATGGGTGAATAACATAATGTTTCTATGGATGGAAAACTAACGCATTACGAAACGATGATTGTTCAATTATCTTATACCGCCTCTCATGGTTTACATTATGATAGAACTGTATTTATATATGATATATATTATGTTTATGTTTTCTTTAGGGTTCTGTATTTTTCCTTTATATCATACCTTTATGGTTTCCATTATGGGTAAACACGATATTTTCTTTTGAGGAAGTGCGAACTACCGCCCCCTCCAAGTGATATGACTCGTTAATGCCATATGTAGGAAATAAAAAGTATGTAGTTAATGATATTATATATTATATTATACTTAAATTATAATATAACTATGTATCATTATGTTTTAATTCCATTAGAATAAGAAATATAAATGGTAGTTGTGTTCATGCGTACGTACGACTTACCATCTCCATGAACGGTGCATTTCATTTCTTACCTCTAAATGTTATGTACTATTATAAATACATATATATAATGGATATATATATGATATATATGATATATAAATCATTATTATCATTATTATGATAATGTATATTTTACCACATGATCAACTTGTAATTATAAGGTGTTCATTTTTTACTCAAGTACTAAATATCGACAAAACGATCGTTATTAACTTAAATGATTACATAATGTTTATAACAAGGTAATAAGTGATATAAGAGGAATAATAAACTTGAGAAAAGTTTCTGAAGCAAGTATAAATTAACTTTATTTTATTATTTAGTAAATAAAAGAACGAACGGGTCAAGTCAGACATGAGGTAAAGGACTTAGCCTCAATCTCCTTTCATTGAGGCATATTTTGTTTTATACACAACTTTATTTTATACGGTTTATAAACCAATTTTACTTTTACCTTTATTCAAAATGAATCTTTTCCCTATGAAGCATTTCACTGAACGACAAAAGTAATGTTTTTTTAACGTAAGTGGTGATAATGACCTTTTCTGCCGCCGCGAGTATTATTTGATCATTGGCTTCCTTTACAAGCCATAATGTTTTTTAAAGGAAAATAAATACCATATACTATTTCTAGATATTTCGGTATTGAAAATGGTTTTGATTATGGATTTGTTATGTCAATATATTTAAATTATATATTTTGATTGAAATTTGTAAATGTTATCTTTCCTTTATGCTTGTGTTATGTGTTATGAATATGATATGGTTCTTGTGAATTGTTTACGTATACGGGTGGTTCCGTGATAATCCTTGGGCAGGTGAGCCCAAGATAGATCTCCAATGGATTAGGTAATGTGACAGAGGTAAATGTGAATGTTTCTCCTAACAGATTTAGGGAATATATTGAGATTAGTATTCCAAATGTAACTCCATATGTAGCTATGAAATCTACAACGTAAGTATGTTATAGATGCCACAAGATAACTTTATGATTTGTTCTCACTATGTAAATCTTATGAATTCATGAGTTATGTCAAAGAGCTTATGATATGAATGTATTGATGAACTAATGTTTTCTTTCTTTGTTTTATAACCCTTAATTAGATTTTTATGCTCATCCCATGTTTTGAAATGTTTTTCACAGGACTTAAAGATGAATAAGGTCAAAGATGAGATCAAGGAAAAGTCAAGTTTTCTAAAACATGGAACTAGACATGACTATTTTTTTCAAGATATTTTTATTTTGTGAAAAAATGGAAACTGAGTAGAAGTGTCTACTTTGTATTTTTGAGATGTAATGTAATAGTTATGACCTAATTCTCTAATACTATAAACATGAAAAGATCCTCAATGTGATTTATTCATTTAATTAATGATTATGTATTGTTTTAAGGCCGGGTCCTTATAATTAGTAAGACTAAATGGCATAAATATAAATTCATAGTGTATATACCTTATACGGAGTGTAATCTTTGATATATTATCCTTCTTGAACCTTAATTGATGATATCCTAAATTGAAGATCAATATTGGAAATGTATTGAGCTCCACATATCTGGTTGAATAAGTCCTCAATGAATGAAATAAGATGTTTGTTCTTGATAGTGATCTTGTTTTGTTCTCGATAATCAATGTAGAGTATCATTGATCCGTCATTCTTCTTAAAAAAAGAACAATTGCTACCTATGGTGACACACTTGGGCATATTCATCCCATGTCAATATTCTATCATAGTTTCTTCTTGAATTCCTGCAACTTAATTAGGGATACTATATTAGGTGTCTTTGAAATAGGAATAACAACCGATATGAGTTCTATTAAAAACTCAACCTCACAATTTGGTGGAATACCTGGAAAATCTTTTGGAAAGACATAATAAAACTCTTATACAATGGGTTTATTCTTAATTTTGAGTTTCCACCAACCATTTGAGATATATAAACATCATTTATAGGAATCAAGACCCATAATATGGAATAAATTTCTACTGGAATGTCATATTCATCCTTACATCAATATATGATCATAGATATATCTAGAATATTATATGTCACCTCCCTTACATGGAAATTGATATGTTTTCAATATAGATAAATCTAATATATTCCAAGAATCTCATTAAATTATACTATAAGAAGGATCACATGATTTTTAGGAAGCACTTTCCAACAAAATTCAATTAGAGAAGAATTAAAAAGTTTTGATGTGACCGTTGTGCAATTTAGAGTTGTCACAACTAACTAAAAATCTAATTTTTAGGTAATAAAAGTATAACCTTAGCTAATTCTTCAGAAATAAAACATTTGGTAGATACCAATTCAAATAAAAAAATTTCTACTTTAGAGTGGATGATAAGTGTACCATTCCCCACTTCATTATCATACTCCACATCACTGATAGTGATCACAAGTGACATTACTATGTATTTGTCCTTTATAGTTCACTAACATCGATCATCATCAATAAACCTTGGATTAGGGAATTGATTGTCATAATTCCCCATTCCCTTGAACTTAAAACATTAAAGTGTATAAGGTTCATTCTATGTATGATTTTATCTATTTTCATCATTAGATATCTTTTTCCCGTCACTTAGGCATTCAACTACTTGATGTACTTCTCTCCCACACATAAAACATTTGTTATCCCCTTTAAGAAAATTTCCACCATTTCTCCTTCCACACTTTGAGAATAATGTTAAATTCATCTTCTTTTCAGTGCGTTCATTATAATTTCCCTTGAATTCCAATTTTCTCTTCTTATCAAACCCATAGGACTGATGGGTGACTAAAATCTCCATCTCAACCTTGAGATCACATGGACTTATTTCCTTGTAGCTATTGAAGTCCCATATAGATAATTCCCCTCAGATACTTGATTTTATGGCATTAAAAATTGATTTATTTTAATATTAGGTTGGATAATAATTTTCGAAGCATACCTTGAAAGTCTTGTAAAATTTTCTTTATAGGTACCAACAAATTCATCATCCATTTTCTTAATTTCAAGGAAATCATTATCCATTTTTGTTTGAAGAACACAAGGAGGGAAATTATTGAAAAATAAGTTCTTGAACTTATCTGATTACATGGATTAAATTTCATCTATTTGCCTTATATTATTGATAAGATACCACCTTTGATCAGATTCACCTTTTAAATGATAAACTACCAAGATGAATTTATCATGTTAAGAACATTGGATAACTGAAAATATTTTTTAGTGGTACTAATCCATTATTCAGCCATTACTAGATTAGAAGACACACTGAAAGAAGGTGATCACTGCCTCATGAAGGAATAAACAAAATTTTGTTCCCTCATTTGTTCGTATGTAAGTATTACATGATTCATAGATAGAGAAAGTTATTTGAGAATATCAATAAGGTTTGGAATTCCATCTCCCATAACATTTGGTTTCTTGGGAATACAATAATTTCATAGCACATCACATTCAGTATTAATGTGGTTCCTCCAGGTTCCAGAAACTGACTAAAACCAAGATGACTAGTATGAGAAACACTAACCATTATGGGGAGACCGCATACTAAAGAATAAAATATCAATTTAGGAAATTTTAGTTTTTATCCTATGTTATTTATTATAATTTCTAAAACACTAGTATTTTAACCTATACTTTGACATATCCTTAGGGTTCATCCTATGGTTTTCTCACCCTAGTTTCTAAAGGTTATATGTACCTTTCCTTTTATAACAACTATAGAGACCCATGATTTACATAAATAGATATTACATAAAAATTGAAGAATATTAATTAAAAAATATAAAAAATTCATAATAGTATCGTATAAGTGTAGTGTCTTTATAAACTGGGAAACATAAAAAACTGGTTTATAAGACTACTATATTATCTCCCGTTTATTCATTCATAATATGACATCTTTTTGACATATCTTACTTAATAACCTTCTTCATGAAATTGGAAAAAGAATCATAAAAAGTGTATATCTTAGATTTACAGTAAGTTTAAAGAGGGAGATATCAATCATCTCATAATCATAACACATAAGAACATAAAATTTGAAAATATTATCCTGTATATGAAAGATCTTGATATCAAGACATGTGATAAAACCTAAAAGTTCATAAGAATCATTAAACATAATCCCAAATTTCATAACATTAGACATGCATTTTTTTATTACACAAAATCATACAAAATAGTTTCATATTAGTCAATTCTCATTTCCAAGGCCATCATAATAGAAAAATTCCATTACTCAACTGAGCTCACCCCTCATTCCATCCCTTTATTACAGAACCATGACCATTCCACATTCTATAACTATCTATATCTTGATATATAAATCTTTACCCAATGTATTTGAGAGATATATAGGTCCCAACCATCTCATAATTAATTCTATTATGTGTTCCACAAAAAAAATATTCATCATAACTTAAGCCAAGGAATAAAATGAGTTTCTTAAACATAATTCCATCATAACATAATCCATGTAAAACAAATGGATTCAATTTCATTCCATAAAAAATACAATAAAACCATAAGAATTATAGGGATGGTATACTTGAAATATAACCCTTTAAAAATAATTCCATCATAGATGGAAAACAATTTTTATTGATCCCTTGAAATTAATTATTGATTAAAATATCATTTCTTCTTCAAAAACATTTTCTTTTTCAAAAATAAAACACAATTTTAAAATAAAATATTTTTTTAAAAAATAATCATGAAATATTATAATGAAATTTTCATGTAAATATATTGTTATTAAAATATAAAAACTATTCATACCCTATAAGTTAAAAGAAAAAATTATTCTCATACTTTTTTTAGAAAAGTCAAAAAGTACCTCATATCAGAAAAAGGAAGAAAGATTCATTTTATACCGTTTAATAAAAATTCACAAATGGAAAAATCTCACACAATTTTTTAATATGAATAGGAATAATATTACATATTTAGGAAACATAGACATGGATGATATATATAACCTAGTAAATACTTATTTTTAAACAATCTTAGATAATAATGAGATTCTGAAATTGTCCCTTACCTTAGGTATGATATCCTTTGTATGTATCCAAAACAATTGTATAATGATTTAAATAATGTCTTTTACTTATTATAAAATCATAGTAAATTTTATGCTATCATATATTATCATATTATCATCCATTTTTAGTATCATTATTACTTGTCCATTAGGTATTAATTACTATGTTTTCTTATACATGTTTCTCTGGAAAAATTCTTGGTCTTATTATTAGGTTATAGTTACACCATTTACAAAATTATATTAGTATAATATATATCATATTTATTCATTCAATTCATTTATATAATCATTCTTTATGATAATCATGTATAATGAATCACATTGAATCGTGGATACTGTAGGTCATGCATATGCACGATCGAAAATATAATTCCCATAATCATAGAATGGTTTGGAAGTGTATGGTGTATAATATTTCAGAATAAATAACATGTTATTATAATCATATATAGTTATTATTTTAGTTATTATATCCATCCATGTAAGGAGGTGGTAAAAAATAGATTACACCATGACATGGAGATGATAAGTCGTACGTACACATTTGTACTTATTTCATTTTTCATAGGATGGATAGAAGGTGGAATATGGTTGTTTTATAAGAATAATAAAATCTTAGTATATAAGTGATACTAGATTTATCACTTTGTAATAAAGCAACTCAGGAAGAGGAATTAGATGAAGAATGAAGTTTGAAAGAATCATTAGAAGAGATTACCTCTTCTTCAACATGCTCCCTCTAAATCTCCATAAATCACTAGAGTTAGTATTTGGAGAAGACATGAAACTATATAATGTTACTATGGAATATGATAATGGAAAATAGAATGGGATATCTGATCTTTAAGGATCAATGCGTTGTTAATAAATGAGGGAGGATGTGCCCTTTTAAAATTGATGTAATGGGTACTTTTGGAAACTCCAATAAATATTAATTTATAATAAAATAAAATAACATACGAAAACCCCAAAATTAACCCAATTTTGAAGAATTAATGAGATATATTTTTAATATAATCATAAAATAAAATTTAGAAAAGTTATTATATCAATTTAAAACTTATCATTTTAATTAACACTTATTTATTCTATTTAATTTTTAACTAGGGTAACAAATATTTTAATATTAAGAGGCTGAAATATTTACTTACTTTATGTAAATAAAACCATAAATAAATTAATTTGAAAATTTTAGACCATATAATAATTAATATATATTATTAAAAATGTTTTAATGAAAAATAATTTAATGAATCATTATTTTGATAAACAATCAATAGTTTCAATTTTGACATTATTCAATTCATTGATTTTTAAAAATATTAAGATAACAAAGTAACTCAAAAAAAAAAATATTTTATTATATTCCAACAATGTCTATTTAAACTTTAAAATCAGTTGGACATATAAATTAGTCAAAATTATATTTATTTTAATATTTTGAATAATATTTATTTTATGTTTCCCATAATAAAATAATCACTAAAGTTTTTTTAAATTAATTAATATTATTATTTGTTGAATAAAAATTAAAATTAAAATAATATGACAAATATAAATTATATAGATTTTATAATAATACTTATAATTGAATATATATTCTGCAAAACCCCACATTAAAAATGTTGTACTAATTAAATCATGAATGTGACAACTTTAACATCACTTTAAATAATATATTATAAGTGTCATAATTGATTCCATATGTATACCAATGGTCAATAACTCATCCCTTGGATGGTTATGGTCTATATATACTCAAAAAATAAAAATTATTCTAGTTTTTGTGTCTTTTAATGGTTGTTATCATTTTAATAAAAATTAGTTTATTGTTTTTTCATCAATTGAATAATTTCTGCATCATCAATATATAAACCTATAAGGTAATTAATTATTTCATAAAAATTACAAATAAATAACAATGATAAATAAAATCATTTTATAATTACAAGGGGTATTTATAATCTAATTTATCTTATCAATAACCTTATATTTAAAATTATTTATTTATTAAAATTTGAGTGAGACATTTTTAAACTTTCTTTAAATAAAATAAATTAAATGCACTCATCTTATCCAAGTGTCTTCAAAAGGATACCATTTCAACCCAAGGATTATTTAGTTCATGAAACACTCATCCAAGGATATTAGGACAACTGTTAAGGTAATTTTATAATATTATTTTCACCCTTAATTACTATATCGTCCCTTTTACCTTATTAATAAAAATTACCGAAGTTACTATTTAAAATTCACAAAAACTAAAATAAGATATTTACATAATTTAGTCCACTTATTAAAAATATGGAATCCATTTTTAAAAATTAAAAACCAATAAGTTTTAGTAATTAATTTAAAATTAATCCCATTATCGGAAAGATAGAACATGTTTTAAATGTTTAAACATTGTAAAAGATTGAAATGTTTTTTCATCTGAATTCAATGTAATATTAATGTCAATGACCTAAATTATATTAATTGATAAAAATATGTTATATTTATACTTTAAAACCATCAAATAATTTAATTTTACCATATAAAATATTTTAATGATTTTTATTTCATGTAAAATTCTGTTTATTTTTACTGTTCATCAAAATGTGAAAGTTATGGGAAAAATATTATAAATGCATCTAGAGTAAAATTTTATATCACACTTGAAAATAAGAGTTTTTTATATTCATATAAAAAATATTAATTTGACAAAGTTTTACTTTAAAAATGGTTCTCCGTTAAAAGGAAGTAAAATTATCCTTCTGAAAAATAAAAGTTTATATATATAAAATAGGGTTTATTCAAACCTAATAAAAAATATCAATTAGATGAATATAAATAATATTTTATTAATTATATAAAATATATATTTCATTAATTTCATTTAATAATAGTAATTAACTCAATTTATTCATAAAAAATAAAAATATATAATTGATTTATATTATTCATAAATAATTGGTAACCAATGAATTCACCATTCATTTTCATAATTTAGTTATATTAATTTCTACTAACCAAATAGATAGGATATAATGGTCATTTATTACTATGGGCATTTCACAGTTCATTTAAACTCATGATTTTGTGTAATTCAAGCTATTGAAGATTTAAAATTATTTAAGGATAATATTTCATAAAGCATCTAGGAGGTATAGTTACAAAATATATAGAGGATGTAGAAGAATAAATAAAAATGAATGTACCCGGTTAAGAGTTATTCCTGTTTGTTGAGAAACCTCTTTTTACCTATAGCTTAATCATGGAAAGGATGATATTTTGGAATGAAAAAATCCCTAGGAAGTGGGTAAGGAATGTAGTAAGGAATTATGGTAGGATTTTTATGGGGTATAATTCTCATTATGTGTGGATAATAGAGGTATCCTTTTACAAGGGAGGGGAATGACATAGGCAGAATCTCATAAATGATTAAATAATATAAATATATAAATCATGAAAAGTTGAACCAAGGAACTCAAAAATAGAATAAAAGATGTTATAGGGTTGAAATAAACCCAACTAACAACATTAGGTATCTATTGGTTACATTTTAATCTGTATTTCTTAGTTAAACCACTTTAAATCCAATTTAACCTTAGCCATGACAATTTCACTTTTTACCATGATAAAATAATTATATGTAAAAAAATAAAAGGGTATTTATAATAATATTTATAAATTATGATTATAAAATTTTAATTTATTTTATAAGATTTATGTTCAATAGGTTGAAAAAATTACTTTTAAAATAGTAACAAAAAATGCATGGAAATTAATTTGTAGGAAAGGAATCGAATTTAAGTGTAAAGATAATTTCACCTTTAAAATATAATAATAAATTAGTTTCCAAGATTTTATTACATAAATTAATAAAATAATTAATTTTTTTAGATATTTTTAGTTATAAAAAACAGAATTAAATTTTCCAACCATGCCATTAAACGTAGAGACCCAGAAATAGTTTTTAATTTGAATAAAATATAACTTATCTACAAAAAATTCAATCCCAATTTCTGAAATTCAAAATAATTATTTAAAATAAATTTTATAATTCATTAATTATACATTTGGCTTAAAAAACCCATCTAATAGTATAAAGGCATGCGTTAGAGAGATTTAAATGTTTTACCCCATGATTTCAACACAATTTTACCCCTTACCATGATGATAGATTTTACCGCAGTTATAATTAATAATTCATAAAAATGAAGGGGAACTATTTTAAAATTTTCAACCTTCTGATTCCTAATGTGGAATCTATTTTTTTAAATTAAATTTCTATATGTTTTATAAATTAATTTAAAAATAAACCCACTAAACGTGGTCAGAATCAGTTTTTTTCATGAAAATTCATTTTTAAAGAATTAGATGGTCTTATAATAAATCTCTTACTATTAGTCATAATTATTTGAATTAAAATTCATAGAAATATAATCTATAATTTTTTAATAAATCATTCATCATTAGGTATTATTTTAATTAATTAAAATTGAAAATCTTTATGCATTTAAAAACAGTGTAATGAAAATGAATTTTAAGCATAAAAGTAAACTTATACAAAAATGAAATTTATTTTTTACTACAATAAAATTCTTAATATTATTTATAAATAATAAACTATTATATTAATTTAAAATCATATTAAATTCGTTTTTGTACTCTTTCATTGAAAATAAATTGGGAATTTTACAAAAAAAATCAGCATTTTCCCTATTAATTGAAAATCAATTTTCTCAGAAAAACCCCAAAATATCACCATAATATAATTTTAATATGATTATTTAAAAAATTATATCATTTTTTTCAAAGTATTCTTCAAAGAATGGAAATAATTAGTTATCATATTTGGATATAAAATCATTTAAAATTATTTTGAAAAAATTTCATTTTTAGTCATAAAATGTTTTTACTAAAAATTCATTAATAACTTATAAATTTATTGAAATTATAAAAAAACCGTATACATTTTTTTTCATAATTTGGAAATTAATATTCATATCTCAAAATTTAATTCCTAGGTTACAACACTCACATTTAAATAATAATATTTATATCATCATTTTTTAAACTCGGTGTTATGTGCAATGAATGTTATCAAAGAAATAAAAGTTATTTAATGAGAAATATATTATAAAAGCATGTGTTTTTTCATTTATGTAGATTGAAATGGTAATATTTTTTACTAATCTTAATGACAAAACAACATGATTATTTCATTTATTTCTCCTAATTTAAGCCTATACTAAAGGGATAATTTGGGTAAGAGAAATATGTACTGGATTGAGATGAAAGATAATTCCTTACACAATTAATATATTTACCCTCAAAATTGAGTGATGAATCTGTAGAATTGTAGTGGAGATTAATTTGGGTGTATGAACCATCTCTCTTGATGATGATTAATGATGGGTTCGGGTTGAACTTGTATAAGTAAGAGAAGGGTGACCAGAGCATGTATAGGTGCTTTTTTATGGGGTGACACCTAGAGTGAGAGGTGGTTGTGTTCTTGGGTTTTTTATGAATGAATAGGTTGTTGGATGAGAATGTTGAGAGTTCCTCAGTTCCAATGAGGCTGACCGGACAACAACCATGGTTAGATGAGGAAGTAGGTGTTTGGGCCTAGCTCTGGGGATGAACGACTCATGGGATCTAGAGTAGGGTTCTATGTGTGATTGATGGAAGGTGTGAGACCTCGTGGGCTATTATGAGGTCTAGATATGGGAACATATTGGGAAGGCATGATGCTATTTGGGATGGGTGAACGAGTGGCTTGGGATAAGTGCCCATTATTTTCAGTGAAACCAAATTGGGAAGCATGGTTATCCGAGTGGCCATTTGGTTTTTCATTTGTTTTATGAATCATTATGGTATGTAATGATGTACTAGGGTAGTGTAGGAAGAACTCAAGTGTGGTAATTATATTAGTGACACAGGTAATGTTTAATCATGGATTCTTGGTACAGGGTCATGAAGCAGATGAATTTTTTTTTTCAATCCCGCTTTAGCGGTGGTAGTTGAGTGTAGATGGGATGATTTTGGGAATGAAATACAAAGAATTTAGGTTGGTTAAGGTTCCCCTAAAATATAGGAAAAGTTTATAATAGATAACTTGTGATTGTATTCACAGATTATTTCTTAGCATACTCTCAGCTAATGACGATCATTCTTAATATCCTGACATCATCTGAGGTATGCTGAGAGAGTCTATATATTCATTCTTATCTTCATAAAATTGACTTGGATAGATATGGGGCATCTTGGAGGTTATTATGATGGGTCAATGTATATGGTGTGGTATTATGGGAAGTTAACCATCGACTTCTAGTGGGTGTGTTCCTTGGGATAAACCAGATATCGATTAATTCCATGAGTGCCATTCTCAAAAGTTAGCAACTAGTAGTAGTTGGTGATGTTTTTTTGTCCTAGTATGAGATAAATGTACACACCTATGTTTTTGGGTACATAATGTGAATGAATCACGTGACATGGTGGTTGTAATTGTTGGTTTAACGTGGTGATAATGACACTCATAAGGTGGGGAGTGATATATCAGTTGTCGATGTGTGGAGAAGACTGTGGGGGTGGATATGGTGACATTAGCGTCCCAATGGGAAACTAGTGAGGCACACATTTGGGTTCCTTAGGGAAGGCTAGTTGGTCCTTATATATGGTGGTTGATTTATCCAATCATTGAAATTAGGCTTGGGGAGCTTCTAAAATAAATCTGAGATTCCTGAGTTAGATTTGTTGATGGGCATGACAATGAATGACAACGGTTCACTACAGTGGAGGTTTGGTACTAGGTCCTCATCATAAGTCAGGCATATATTTAGGTAGGGTTTTCGGTTAACCTTGAAATGTCTTTTAGTGTATATTAAACTTGGTACTATGATGTAGTGACGTGCCAACAATGGATCTGGGTGTTCTCGGATGAGTCAGATGGGGACTGCTCGACTCAGCTGGATAAGGGGTATAAAAGTGTTGTGTTGTAAACCTATTTATTTGGAATATTTTGGATGATAAGTGTGTTTTAAAAATGGAAATGGGTTCTGAGGAAAAACCTAGTAATCCTTATCCTATGTAGGTATGATAGAGGTGCTTGTGTTTGGAATGTTGAAGGGTGTGATTTTGCATATTGATGACTTCGAGATAGGTGGATGTCTTGATGGTGGAGGTTTACTAAAATTCAGGGAATGAATCTGGTAGGTGCATTATATGATGTAGGTGTTTTTTAATTGAAGACATGACATGGAATTTTAAAGGGGATAATGTTCCAATAGTGGTAGATGGGTGTTTTGGGACAAGATAGTCAAGGATTGTCTGGCCCGATATGGTAAAAGGAATGAACATGGAAAGTTATAAGCCACATCTAGTTTGATGTTTTGATAAAAAGTACATTTTAGAAATTAAGGAAAACTAGAGAAAGGTAATGCAATTATTATATTTTACTTTCATGGTAGATTCATGTTCTTTCCATGTGGTTTTTATGGTAGATATAGATGTTAATGCTAAGAGGTACTCACATGGAAGTTTGGGCGCGATGAGTTGGGAAATGCGTTTGGTATTTTTTGAATGTTTAGTTGAGTTTCTAGTGGTTTTTATAAATGGTTTAGGTTCCAATCATAGGAAGATGGTGGTGGTCATATAATTCTTATCATGGGCAGAACCATAACATTGACTATTATTTGGGAGATGACGTGATTGGTGTTATGGGTTGGATGGGATCATGATGAATCCATCTTGATGTTTTTGGTTTGATGATGGGAGATGGATTAGGTTTTTACTGGTTGAGTACCTTGAGATAAAAATTGTGCATGAATTGTGTTTTGTGTGTTCACATATGGAATGCTTCTATTGGGCCTCAAGTTGTGAACCAACATTGGTAGATAAATGTGGTGGGAAAAAACCATGTATTCCAAAGATGGTATCAATATTTGGTTATTTGGAAGTTTTAAGAGGGGGTAAAATGGAAGCAAGTGAATTGGGCCATGAGTTGTAGAGAGGATTGGGTTAGTAGAGTTCAAATTGGATCATCCATGATGGTATGATTCTATGAGTGAAGTTAATTAGGTCGAAATTGAGGTAGTGTTTCCTTATCCATCATATGTTATTGGTGTGTATGATGTTGAGTTGTGGTTGATGCATCCTTTGGAGAGCAATGAGATCATGTTTTAAATAATATCTAGAACATTCCTTGGTAAGACCATTACAATAGTCTGAATGTCTTGATGGAATGTCCATGTTTAGGAAGAATCATGGAAACTAGAAGTTTATAGGTGAGTCCATTTGTCCGGTCTTTTTTTCTTAGAGTCCTTGTGATGCATGGGAATTCGGATTGAGGATGATCTGTTATAAGGTGAGGAGGTTTTAAGATCCAAAAAATTCATTGAGGTATGCCTCCATTTTAATGTTGGTTCAAATATATTATAATAGGTATTGGAATGTTTCCTAAGTATATGAGTGGATTTCGGGGTGTCATGGGGGTTTGGGACACAAAATAGGAGGAAAGAGGCCATTCAGTGTAGGTTTTATGGTTGTCATATCGTTTTTACTTCCAATTATCTTGAATCCTGATCCCTGGATATAGATGGTGGATGGTTGGAAAACCATGTAAGGAGGGGGTACCAAATCATGCATGTTGGGACATAGCCATCCCGCACTGCTACCATATGGGTTTTCAAACCATGAAGGCATCCTAGGTGACTATAGGACCTTGACTCCTATTGAATAAAGGGAGTTGCATTGTTGGCCCATAGTTTGTCCAACCATGCATCCAAACTATATAGGCTATTAAAATGGTTTTTCTTTTTCAATTTTACCCCTAATTATTTAAGATATCTAACCTAAATGTCTCCCCTATTCCTCCTCTAGTAGCTTGGGTGATAGAAAAACCCTCAAAAAGTTCCAGGAGATGATTATCTCTTAATTATTAGGTGTTTTTAGTTCCATTTGGGGAAAATTGAATCTCCTGATAATTCATATACACTATTTCCATCCAGTTTTCTGGAAGAGGCTTGGTGGAATGTTTTACCCACTTTTGAAGACCTAAAATAAACTTTTTCTAGAATTTTTTAATATTTGATGTTAAGGGTTTATAGGGATTGGTTCAAGGGCCAATGTTGGATGACCAATTTTAGATGAGCATGAGGTAAGTGGTCCTAATTATTTTTTTCATAGTCTTTATGTGATATATATGTGTGTGGTCGTTCTAATTTACTTCCTTACTACATTTTAATATCTTCTGTTAAGGAAAGTAATTTGGGACATATTTTGAGGTGAGAAACCTTTCATGGACCCTTTTGGGTTCATTGATGTAGGGATACTGAACTTAGGGATGCCTTTAATGTATGCCAAATCCTTAAAAATAGTGAAATGAAATGGTAAATGTTTCAAAATAAAAATTATGGGAATGAATGGGTTGGAGTTGAAACTTAAATAATGGTAATGTTCAAAGGGATAGTTGAAATGATTATATATTGTAATTGTTAAATTCTTAATAGGTTCTTTAAATGGTTTTAATGGTGTGTTTTGTGGATTGAACCAATTATGGTTTCTATTAGAAGGAAGTGATATTTTGAAAGTGGGAAATGTTTTTCAAAGGAGGGGCCAACCTTATCGTGATTTGAAAATGGTTTTTTCTTATGAGATTTCAAATGAACATTTGAAAATAGGGTGTGGTCCCCCTTTTGTGAAAATGCATAAATGATCTTTTTGAATGGATGGTAATGGAAATTAAGGCCTTAGGGAATGGTTTATTTTTTAAATAGGAAGACCCATGTTTTAAATGCTGACACCAAGATGATTTTAAATGAGTATTTATTTTGGTTTCTAATAACATGATTTTATTTTAAAGGTTTACTAGGACTTAAGTAAATGATAATATAAAGGGTTTATACATGTTAAATCATTTATAAAGAATTTCCATGTGAATAAGTGGTATGTGAGGTATGTTAGACTGAGAATCTACTCCCATAGGCTAGACTATAATGAGGATCTAGGCCCTACCCTTCTATTTCCCATGTTAGGATGTCAAACTGAGACTCTATTAATGTAACTTAAGGACTGAGTTTCCTTGTTTGGGTTAGGAGGGACAAATTCTCTAGGCCCCACAGATGTATTGTTTTTTTAGGATGTCACAGTAAAGGTATTTGAACCTAATGCATAAAAATGGATTCATTATCAGACTTAGGCTCCGAGGTAAGTTGATAATTTCTTTAATTTTTGAATTCCCCATATGATTAAAAGTATGTTACCTCATGGGCTATGTATTAAGTTCTAGAAATGATTGGAGCAATCTATTTAGTTTTATGACACTTGGATGTGAAAAGATAAAAAGGGTTGACTAGTCATTGTTTAAATTTGAAACATGTTTCTTTTTTACCTAAATATTTATTTCTCCATTATTACCTATATACACTTTCATAAAAACTTGTTATTTATTTAAACACCATTTTTGGTGGCCTAAAAAGTGGTACTCACACCCCGCTCAAGACACTATGGATCTTGGGTACCCAACTAGATGCTACTTGTTTCAAGGTACAATTTCAAGACAATGACTTGGTGTTTAGATCATGCGAGGGATTTTTGGTTTGTGCATGGCATGTCAGGACTGGGCTTGGACTTGGGACCATGTTTAGGTTCGTTTTTAATTTTATTATTTGGGATTTTATTGTATGAATACCTATAATGAAATGTATTAATAATATTCTTATTTAATATGATATTGGGTTAATTTTTGCTTCTGGTTTTATGCTATCTACTTATTGTTTATGCTGGTTTTTACATCTATTTTCGTTACTTATTTTGTGTTTTTACTCTAATAAGCCAGTACAGTCTCCCCATGTTTTTCTTTAGACCCATGCTTCTTGTCAGAATCCTCTAGCGTATAGGGTGGCATTCGTAAGGTCATGTGGCGACTCAGCCTAGGGAACCGGTTATAGTGTCTACGAGGTTAGAATATTACAACAAAATATTTAATGGCAAAGTTATAGTGGTAACATTTAAATAATAATATATATCACGGTTCATCTGAAAATTGTGTTGTGTGTAAGGAAAGATATCAATGAAATAAAATTTATTTAATGTGAATGATTTTCTAAGATATCGAGGTTTTACATTCAACACCTTTAAATATATTTCTCCCCTGTAATTTTATCTCGGTCATAAATTGTTCAGTGTTTGAAAATACCATTGTTAATACATACAGTGTACATAGGGGTAAGAAAACATCAATTAAAAAGGAAAGTGGAAAACATAAAATGTTACCAAAAATAATACATAACTGGGTTTCCAAACACGAAGAACATTTATGGGAGTAAAATTATTAACATATTAGAGAAACATAATTTAAAATTACTAATATAGATTAATAGATAACATTTTCATGATCATAATAGGGACCATAAAATTACAGCATCATAGTGGGGTTAAAATACGACTAATTCATAAAAAATGTATGTAAAAAATAACATTTTTATTTTATGATCTTTTTACAAAAGTTTAGTGATTATTTAACTAACAGGATAAAGAGAATAAAAAATGTACTAATTAGATATTTTTCCATTTCATAATAACAATTTCACCCTTTGGTTGTGCGTTAATAAATTTCCAATTCATCTCTTACACAAAGAAATGAAAATTCAAGATGATTTTTCATCCATAATGTGAAAAAATTGACTTTTAATGGAACATAATATCCATAAAACAAGGACAAGCCATTCATTTTTTCTCTAAATATTCACTAATTTTTTTTTGAAGAATTAATCCAATATAAATACATTAATATATATAACCTCATTAATAAAACCCAATGCATATCTAAATTCATTCCTTATATATTTGAACATTAGATTCAACCAAAATATGTCTGAAAAAAATTCAAAACCAAAAAATTTCCAAAAGTTGATCCCATTTTTTTTCCAAAATCAATTGAAGAATTTACACCAAGACAACATGAATTAGGATATAACATTACAAACCAAGAAGTTATGTATATTTATTCTCTTAAAACATGATAATAATCTGAATCACCATAGAAACTCAATGAAAATATATGTTCTTCCAAAAATTAACACCCTACTTATTACTTAAATAAAATAAAAGATTATATAATATATTCAATAAATAGAAAAATATCGAAAACTCTATCAAAGTTAATATAAACAACATTTTCATCAAATCACTAATTAGTTCATAGGTCACAAACACTATGACCTTTTATTATAAATATTATTCAGCTAGTTATATGAAATAAGAAGTATTATCTCAAAATTCGGAATATATTAAGGGTTATATCTCACCCAATAATGACTTTTCCATAAAATTTCAACTTAACATTAAATTACATTTCGAAGATATTGATGCCATTTAATATATTCTTTCAAAACCTTAATGAAAAACCTCTATACAATAACACTTACTAGTTTCATGATACTTATAACTAGAATATCATTGAGAAAATACTTCTATAACATAACTCTAGAACTCCAATAAATAAATACTTAAATTATTCCACTTCAATTATTTGATTAAAATAGACACTTCCTTTATCTAAGAGTTCGACCATGGATTGGGGAATTTACTTAGATTACGCCCATGTTCCCCATATATAATTCTTGAATTTCCTTGGAAATTATTTGATCTATACCATTCATTTCCACAAAGATAAAATATTTCCATTCCTTTGAAATATCCTCCATGGGTTTTCTTACTATATTATTAACATTAATGAAATTCAAATTTCTTTCCTCCATGATCATTACCACTTGAACTTCCCTAAAGTTAAATTTTTATCTTATTAGGCATTTTAGTAAACTTATCCAAGTTTATTCATTTAATCATATAACGAGATAGTAGATTAGGAATAATCACTAGGTTTTTCATAACTGATCCAATTTCAATTAGTTTCTCAATAAGAAAATCATTCAATTTTCCTTCATGTTCAACATCAACACAATTCCTCACAGTTTTATCCATTGAGTAAAATAAAAAAATCATAGTATGATCCGCAATTATCATAGATAGAAATCATGAAAAATCATTCATAGGATATATATATATATATTTACACTTTTTTTCAATTTATGAGAAATTATAATTAACCTAGGTTATCTTTGGTTATGATCTATTCAAATCCACCATAATGGTTTATAATGAAAATGGAAAATAACGTATGAATATCCCCCATGAGTGTAAAAATGAGTGTATAATAAGGGGTCACTAACCTTGCACTAGAATAATGGTCGAGATATACTCAACCAACTCTTTTTAGGGTTATTACCCCAATATGCATCTATTAAAAACACATGTCCACTTATATTATCTAGACAAGGCTTTATTATAAGAAAAACTACATAATCCACTCTTTAATAAACTGCAAGGATGCTATCCTATACTTAGACTTATCTCGATGGGGTTTCACCAATGTTTTATATCCCTAATCTCTAAAGATTATCTAAATATACCTCTAATACCAAATGAAAAAACCCTAGAAGATCATTCATAAATATTACACCATTTTAGATGAAAATTTTATATATTTCACAATATTATACACTTAAGGATCATAAATGTTTAGTTTCTTTGGAGACTAGATATATAATATTCTTAATTTCTGAAAAATATTCATCATTTCCTATAATTATCTTCTCATATATCACCCTGTATAATAATACCCGAATTAAACATTTCTTCTTAACATGTGGATGAGAAACATAAGAAAGGGTGGGATTAGATGCTCAATAAGAGTAAACATATATGATATCAATAATTAGAGGATAAGATATCATTAGGACATGATAACATATTCATGTTCATGTTCTCAATGTAAAATATTTATAGAAATAAAATCTTCAATCATAGTTTCTACAATCATTTTATTTCGAATAATATGAAGAATAATGGTTCTAAATCAGTAATCATCATTCATTATCCATAAAATAGTAATTTTGCGTCATAAGTATAATAAATCAAAAACATGTGAACAAAGATAAACCCAATAATTTTTAGGCATAATATTTTGAATATAGTTAGAAATAAATAATAATACATCATAAAAATGTGAAAAAGGATATTTAAAACCATATTCATGAATATTTATATGAATATATCTATAATTAATCATTATCATGCATTAATATGTGAAAAAAAAACTATGCATAATAATGTCCATGCATATTATTGTAAGCATAGATATAATAAATCTTACTCATACAAAAAAATGGGAATAATAATATTTTGAATCATTTCCATGTTTATCATCATTATCTCATGAGATATCAATATCACATTACCCAATGCATTGGTGGGATATAAAAAACTCAACTATAACATAACCATAATTCATTCATTTAAATATCACAAGATTATAAGTCATTCATCACATCAACGTAGAATAACCTATGGAAAATAAAAAGGTTTCATAAAAATATCACAATCATAATCATAGAAAATCTAGAGAAAAAATAATAATTATATCGTTGGATCATATCCCTAGTAAATAATAATTACCATCAAATGAAGTTATAATTGATGAAAAATTTATTTAAAATATCTCTAGAATAATTCTTTTTGATAATACCCTTTCGGTTTTAAAATAATATCACTAATATATTAAAAATTACCTAATATTATGGAAAAATATTTCTTTTAAATAACTATAATAACATTAAAATAAGTATTCAATGTTGTTATTGGCTATAAAATCCAGAAATTCCATTCATACAATGTACATTAAAACATAGATATATTTCACATTTTTTGCTAAAAAGTAAAAAGGTACTCATCCAGAAAATAAAAATAAGATTCATTTTAAATAATTTTAGAAAAATTAAAACACTGGTAAAAATTAATTCAAACTATAATAGTTTAGTATTATAAAATTTCTTGACCTTTTTTTAATGAAAAATAGAAATGGAAGAAAAATTTTCTCAACCAAAGAGATAATAAAGTCATTTTTTCCTAAATAAATTTTCGAAATAATTTTAAGTACCATGGATATAAAAATTTTATTATCACTTGAAAATTCAAATAATAACTAGAGGATTCTAAAATTAAAAGGATTTTTCAAATAAGAATACAATTTTTTTCCTCAGTGCAAATTCAAGAATAAATAATCCTGATGAAAATGTGATTGAAATGTAAATACCTTAACGCTTTGGAAACATTCGAATAAAACCCTCATGAAAGAGGAAAAATTAAAAGGATATATAAATCCACATATTATTCTTGATAATAATTATAAAATATATTTATAATTAGTATATACACAACATATAAGAAACAATGGGTTAAAATGCACGTGTTTCACAGAAATAAAAGTATGATGAAAATCCATTATCTCATATTACACTTAGAAAATTATCTAACCTCATGTATAATAAATTTAAATATATTATAATTCCATAAAATAATAATTTACCTACTTATAATATAATATATTACCAAATTATAACATTTCAACCCCAATATTTTAATAATTACTTATTAAAACCATTGTTTTTTGGCGTTATCTTGGTTTTTTGAAGAATTTTGGATTGGTAGTTCTAGTCATTTTACAATGATCAAGGTTACATAATATATATTATTTTATCCATGATATTTTTATCATATATATTTATTATTTATATATATATATATATAAATATATAAAAGGTAAATATATAATAATGAATTACACCATTCCTGGAGATTATAGGTCGTACGTATACATGAATGTTGTTTCTATTTTTCATTGGAAGGAATGAAATAAAAGTAAATAATTACTCAAATTTATAGAATAATTATTATATCATATATACCATACATATCTATTTAACATATCCTTATTAAAATCCAATTAAATTGGAATCCAAAAATGAATCACATTGCTTTATGGAGGTGGTTGTCCACCCGTACACACGAGCGACCTTATAATTTTTCGATGGATTGGAAGGTAAGAAAAAAGGTATGATATTATAATTATAGAAGAATAATTATTTCATAAATATAATATATAAACATTAGTTCCATATTTATAATGATCCAAGTAAAATGGTTGTGAAAAATGAATTTCACCGTCACATGGAGACGGTAAGTCATACATATGCATGAGCGATGTTTTCATTTTAAATTAGATAGAAATAGATAGAAAATGGTTATCCAATAATAATAATAAAATTTGTGTATATTTTTTATCCTAAATTTTTTATTTTTTGATGGATACAATATATTTCGGAGAAGTAGAAGACAAAATAAGATTTAAAGTAGAATGTTAAGAGTTACACCTCTTTATTGAGAAAACTCATTTGGATTATAGATTAATCCTTGAAAGGAATGTATTTTGGAAATAAAAAAGATATAATATTTTGGGAATGAATATAGGAAGTTATCATGGTAGGTATTTTCTGATCTAGAAGGATAATTAAGTGCGTGAAGAGAGGAGAAGTGATATTGTTTTATAAGGGAGGATAATGAAACACTTAAAATATCTTAAATGATTAAATAATATAAATATCATAATTATTTAAATAGATACCATAAAACCCCTAATGATATGATATTTTGTTATTGTGTTGAAATAAACACAACTAATCACATTTGGGAACGATTTTGTTACATTTTAAGCCTCATATCCCAGTTAAACTACTTAAATCCCATTTTAAACTCAACTATTATAATTTAAATTTTTACCTTGAGAAGATAATTATATATAAAAAATTAAAGGTGAAGTACAATTTTTCTTTGAAATTTTGATTACAAATTTGGAATTATTTTTTCAGGTTTAATTTCTATTTGTGTAAGATATTACATTTTCTATAAGAATATAAAGGAAAGGAAAAATTATTTTTAGGAGAAACCCGATTTTGAAGATAAATTAATTTAACCAAGAAATATATTAATTAATTGGTTTCCATGATTTTTTTTGTATAAATAGTACACTAATAATTTTTTTCTTTTTGATCAATCCCAAGATGATTGGAAACTTCCAACCATGCCATTAATTTCAACAACCCAAGAATAGTTTCTAATTTTAATAAAATCTAACTTATCTTTAAAAAATAAATCGAGGGTTCCTAAATATAAAAAAAATTAAAAAATTATTTAAAATAATAAATTTTTTTAAAAATGACTCATACAATAGGATAATGGCATGTGTTTTTACCCCATGGTTTTAACCAAATTTTACAGTTTACTGTGGTCAAAATTTGTACCATGGTTACTATTCATAATGACTAAAAATAAATGATTGCTATTTAAAAAAATTGAAAATATTGATTCCATATATTAAATACATTTTAGAAATTTCAATTTCAATAAAGGGTATAAATTAATTTAAAAATAAACTCGTGAAATGGGGAGAAAATGATTTTTCAGAAAGATGAATTTTCAAGCATAAAAGGTTGTTACAATAAAAATTTTACTAGAATAATAATTATAAATTTTTTGATTCATATATATATAGATATATAGATATATAAATATATTAAAAAATTTTCCTAATTATGTATTATTTTATTTTATTAAATTGAAAAAACTCTATGCACCTAAAATCATTCTTATGAAAAATGATTTTTTAAGCATAAAATTAAACTTATAAAGTAATAAACCATTTTTTTTGATTAATATATAATAAATTATATTATTTATAAATTAATGATAATTATTTTAATATAAAATTCAAATCATTATATAACTTTTTCAATGAAAATAAATGACAATTTTACAAAAATCATTAATTTTTACTATTTAATGTAAAATCAGTCTTTTCATAAGAATACCGAAATATCAACCTAAGATATTTTTGATATTATAAATTTAAAAGTGATATATCTTTTATCAAATAAAATTAATAAAAGTTTCAAAAACAAATTATAATATTTCCTAACAAAAGTAATTAAAACCTTTTTTTGAAGAAAATGAATTTTTTAAAACTAAAATGATTTTACTGAAAATTGTGTAGTTATTTATCAATGAATTTACAGTATATAAAAATTTATTCATATTTTTTATAACTTTAATTAAAATATTCATATAAAAAATCTCATAGTTTGGTAATGATCTTCTTGTTAAAATCATAATATTTATATTTTGGTTCATTTAAACGTGTTATTATGTGTATGGAAAGATTTTAAATAAATAAAATTTATTTAAAGAGAAATACATTTGAAAATATTGGGGTGTTAAATTCTACCCCATAAATAAATTTCACCATTTTAATTTTTTACTTGGTAATCAGGGTTTCACTATTTAAAAATACCTTTATTAAAAACCCACATCATATGAAGGGGTAAAAAACGTCCATTGAAAAGGAAAGAGGGACACAAAAAGGTGACTGGAAATAACACACAATTAGGTTCCTATATAAGGATAAATTTTTTGGGAAGTTAGATTATAAAAACATACGAGATTACTAACATCTTTGTAATAATAGGGAGTTATAGATAAAATTATCATGATAATGTTTATAACAAAAAAACTATAAATCAACGAGGGGTTAAAATATAATCAACTCATAAAAAATGATTATAAAATAATTATTTTTTATATTTCAAGATAATTTTCAAAAAGATGAGGGATTATTTATCAATCAATATAAAAAATACAAGAAAATTAACGTACTTGATTTGTTTTTATTTTATAATCAAAATTTCATCTTTTTGTTTTACATGAATCAATTTACAATTCATCTCTTACACTATGAAATGAATATTCAAGATAAATTTATCATACCTAAAGTAATAGAATTAACTTTTAACATATCATAAGATCTATAAAATAGTCATAATTCATTCCTTAAATCTATAGATATTCTCTAAAAAAGGTAATCTCATGTAATGCAACACAAATAAATTAATATTTAAAACCACAATAATAAAACCCAATTTTCAACTCAATCCATTCCATAAATAATTAAAATCTAGAGTCATCAAAAATATGTCATACCAAATTCAAAACCTAAATATTAGAAGGATTTTCCCACATATTTTTCTTACCAAGATCATTTTTAATATTAACCCCCATAAAACCTGAATTAGCCCATAATTTCACAGACCAAACATGTGAGTACCTTGATCCTCTTAAAATATGATAATAACCCAAATCACTATAATAGTTCATTGAAAGCATATATGATTAAAAAAAATAACTATCTTATATTCTATATGTAAAATAAAATATTATAAAATATATTCCATAAATCCAAATATATAATAAACTCCATAAATATTAACATAAACTCATTTGTCATCAAATAATTAATCAGATCCAAGGTCAAAAATATTGTCCCATTTAATTATCAATTTAAATAATCTTTTCATATCACCAAACATTATTATCTCATCATTGGTCACAAATTAAGGGCCATGTTTCCCCCAATAATGGGTTAACCTTAAAATACCACCTTACCATTAAATCAATTTTCTAAGATTTCAGTACCATTCAACATATTCTTGAAAATACTTAACAAAAAACTTCTGTAGAATAATAATTATATATTTCGGTATTCTTATAACCCGAATATCATTTAAAAACACCTCTAAAACATAATTATATAACCCCAATACATAAAAATATGAATCATTCCACTTCAACAATTTGAATGTCAAAGAACCTTCATTAGTATAGGACATAACAATTAGATTAGGGAATTGACTCGTATAATCCCCAAGTTCTAAAGATATAAATCATCAAGTTACATTGAAATTTATTACTCTATGCCCTTTATTTCCACATAGAAAACATATGTCCCTTTATTTTTTATATCATATTAGGTGTTTCTTTGCACATTCATGACATTAAAGGAAATTCAAATTTCTTTCCACCATGATCATTACCCCGAAAACAACCATGAAAGATCATTTTACTCTTACAACCTGTGTTAGTAAGCTCATGAATGTTGAGGTTGTTATCATATAAAGAGATAAATAATTTGGAATAATCACATGGTTTTTTATTCTCTCGCCCATTTCACATGGTTTCTAAATAGAAAAATCATTATATTGTCTGTCACATTCAGCACTAACAAAATTTTTCCTGGTTCCAACCATTTTCTAATACCAAAAACCATATTGTGAGAAATAATAATCCATGTGATAAGTCATAAAAAATAATTAATTGGTGTTTTAAATATTGAAATATTTTTTAATCCTTAAAACCATATGTTATACCTAGATTATCCTTTTTCATCATCTATTAAGTTCCTTCACAATGATTTATAATCAAAATGAGAATTAACCTAATTATATCCACTTTGAGTGTCCATCTAGGTGAGTTTTAAGGGAATAATAACCATGCACCAAAATAATGGTTGAGATACACTCAAATGACTATTTTAAAGGTTATTACACCAAGATGTATCTATTGCAAAAGAACATCCACTTATAGTATCAACTCAAGGATGTATTGCTAATAAAAACACATGATCACTTCCTTAACAAAATATTAGGATTTTTTCCAATACATAGACTTATAGAAAGGTATTTCAATAAAATTTTCTACCCCTAATCTCCAAATATCTACTAAACCATCATCTGATACCAACTAAATAGACCTAGGAAAAACATCAATAATTATTAAATCATTTTATATGAATATTAAATATACTTATCAGTAGAACATACCTAAAAACCATAAAGGTTTAGTGTAATTGAATAATTGATACATAATCATCTTATTTCATGAAATATATTTAACATATTACTTAAATATATTCCCACACAATACTCTTCATATACATACCCTACTTAATCCTTTCTTTATAACCAGGGGGAGGAAAACATAAGAAAGGGTGAGATCAAATGCCCATTAAGTGTAAACATGGGATATCTCAATCATCAAAGGATAAGATGATTATACAGGAATGATAACATATTCATGTGCACATTATAAATGTAAAATATTCATACCCATAAAATTATAGATCATAATATCTGAAATCAACTCAATTATAGTAGCATTAACGATACATGTGTTAAATAAGTAATCATCATTCAAGATTCATAGCATAGACATGCTCCATCATAGTCATATTAAATCACGAACATCAAAAAATAGATAAAAAAAATCATGTTCCCATAGAATATTATGAGTAAAGCTTGAAACTAATCATACTCACACATAAAAAAAATATGAAAATTGATATTCATAATAATATCCATGCATATTCCTATTATAATAGATATAGGCTATCATACATAGGTATAAATATGTGTACTAAGACATTCAAAATAATGTACACCCATATTATTATATGAAAAACTAGAATAAATCATACTTAGAGATCAAAATATGATTAATTATATTTTCAATTATGTAAACGCATACCATCATGGTCTAAGGATATATCAATATGATGTTACCCAATCCATTGGAGGGCTATAATAGACCCAACCTGAACATACTCATAATTTATTCAAAAAAATGCCACATGTCCATAAATCATTCATAATATCATCATAGAATAAGGTGTGGGAAATAAAATAGATTAATAAACATATAATCATTATAATAATTTACCATCAATATAAAGAATAATAGCGGTATTATTCTATCATATCGCCATTAAATCATAATTAAAATTAATGAGCCTTATCATAGATAAAAAATTCCATTAAAAGATATCTAGAATAAGACTTGGGGATTATATCTTTATCATTTTGAAACCACTTCTTAGAATCAATAAATTTAAAAAATATTATAGAAAACATTTATTTTGAAGATAATCATGGAAAATTTTAAAGTAATCATCAAATAATGATCACTCAAAAAGGAATTGAAACTCCCTTCATGCTGTATACATTAAAATGAAAACCCCTTTAATATATTCATTAATAATTTAAAAGTACCAAATTTAGAAAATAAAAATAATATTTATTTAAAAAAATCATAATAGATTATTAAAAACAATATTTAAAAATTTATAATGAAAACATGGAGATTGAAGAAAAATATTCTCCTCCAAAGAAGAAATAAATTCTTTTTTTATCTAAAACATTTTCTCAAAGAATTTTAAATACTAAAGAGTGGAAAATGGTTCTATTACATGAAACTCAATGAAAAACCATAAGAGTATAAAATAAATGATATTTATCCATTAACGATCATAAAATTCCCCTGTTATAAATTAAAGCATAAACATTCACAATTAAAATCGAATTAAAACTATAACCCCTTAACACTTTTTCAACTTTTTAATCAAACCATCATGAAAGATTAAATATAATATGGATATTTAAATACTAAAAATTTTATTTTTAATAATAATAAAATAAATTCCTGGCCTTTTATACACCACATAAATGAAACAAGTGTTATATATGGTATATGCTTCCCAGAAATAATAGTGTGATGAAAATCCCTTAACTGATGTTCTATTTGCATCGAAATATCTATAAAATCACATATCATAGATAGAAATTTAGTAAAATATATAAAATAATCATTTAAAATTTTATAACTTCATATATGATAAAATTATATCATTTAAACATCCATTTATTATTAATTATTTACCAAAATCCTTTTCTCCAACTATTAAATGTTTCATTCTTTCATGATAATTTCTTTTCTATAATTCTAGTGCTTGTAAATTGATCATGGTTACATCATATCTAGAATATTAAACATGACATAAACATTATAAAAATTAATTACACACAAAAGCACAAAAATATATATTAAAGTGGGTGTCATTAATAAAAATAAAACATAAAAAAATTAATTGTACCATTCATGGAGATAGAAGTATGTACATACGCAAGAACCATATTTCCATTTTTAAATAAAATGAATAAAAGGAAGGTAAATAATAATTAACATTTAAATAATAATTAATATATCATATATAAAATATATATTTATTAAATATATCCTTATTACCATCCATGTAAAACATAATTGATAGACGACTCACATAACTTCATGGAGGTGGAAGTCCACACATGCGCATGAGCGAGGATATTGTTTTTCAAAAGATTAAAAGGGAAGAAGTTATTTATTATATTATAACACCAAAAGAACAATAATTTCATAAATATAATATATAAACATTAGTTCTATATTTATGACCATCAAAGTAAAATGGTGAGTAAGAACAAATTACACAGCTGCATGGAGACGAAATGTCATACACACACAAGAGCAATGTTTTCATTTTCCATATGAAGGAAATAGATGAGAAATAGGTATAACCTAATAATAATAATAACATATTATTATATATATTATATAATATTTATTATTTTAGTACGGTTTCTATAGATACCCATGCTTTACATACATATATATTACTTCAAAATTGAAGAATATTCATTACCAAATAGATCAATGGCACAATAGGACCGTATATGTATAGTGTCTTTAGAAATAGGGAAACATAAAAACCTGGTTCATAAGACATCTACATTATCTCCATCTTATTCCAACATAACTATGACCCTTTTTTTACATATCTTACATAATACCCTACTTCATGACTAGGGGAAAGGAAAAAAAAATGGGGTGAGATCAGATGCACAGTAGGGGTCAAAAGAGAGATATCAATAATATATTAATCATAACATATAATAACATACCATTTTAAAATCTTATCCAACATGTTAATGATTGTGATATCTTTCCATGGTATAAATCATAAAATTTCATAAGCATCAATGAACTTAATCCAGAAAGTTATAACATAAGATATGAAATATTTTGGCATACATGTAAGAATATAAAATCATATTTCATGGATCATTTCCAAGACCATCATAGTATACAGAGTCCATTACTTAACCAAAAATCACACCTCATTCCTGCCATGTATTACTGAATTGAGATCATTTTCCATTCTCTCTTTATCTATATAATGATATATAAATTTTTACCCAATGCATTGGAGGGAGATATAGGTCCCACCCATCTCATAATTAAATTATTCTTATGTGTCCCACAAAGACAAAAATCATTTATCATAGCCTAAACTAAGGAATAAATGGTTTTCTTAAAAATCATTCCATCATAACATAATCCATGTAAAAAAATGGATTTCATAAATATCATTCCATAAAAAACATAATAAATCCATACGAATAATAGTGATAGTATACTCAAAACATAACCCCATTAAATAACTCCATCTTAGATGGAATGTAATTTTGATTGAACAATTGAAATTTATTGTTGAGGAAAATGTCTTATCTTCTTCAAAAATATATTTTCTCCAAATATCACATATTTTTAAAATAAAATAATTCCATTAAAAATAAACATGAAATATTGCAATGTAATATTCATGGAAATACTATGTTACAAAAACATAAAAACTTTTCATGTCTTATAAGTTAAAAGAAAACATTCTTCTCGTACTTTTGTCGGATGAGTAGAAAAAAGATCGTATAAAAAAAGATTTTTATCATATCATTTAATAAAAATTCACCAATGGGTAAAATTGACATTGATTAATTTTATAATAATATAAATAATATTATACATTTAGGAAACTTTTACATGGATGATAAATATACCCCAATAAATACTCACAAATACACAATCTTAGATAATAATGAGATTTTGAAATTATATCTTACCTAAAATCCATATCTTTTGAATGCATCTAAACCTACTTTGTAATTAAATAAATAATTTAGTTGAATTATTCCATAATCATATTCATTTTTATAATAGAATATAAGATCATATTATCATCTATTTGTTAGTAACATTATTACTCTTCCACCAAGTATTAAAATGCTTATTTTCATAGTCATGTTTTTTCAGATAAAATTATATTCCTTTTTATAGGTTATAGTTATAAAATTTAAAAAAATATATTAGTATAATATATATCATATTCATTCATTAAATTCAATTATATAATCAGGATTTAATGAAGATCATGTAGAATAAATTGCATTGCATCGCAGATAAGGTTGGTCATACGTACGCACGAGTGATGATATCATTCCCATAATTATTGACTATTATTGATTTGGATGATGTATAATATTTCATAATCAATATGATATTATAATAATAATATATAGTAATCATTTCCATTATTATTTCCATCCATGTAAGTTGGTGGTGAAAAACATATTACGACACAGCGTGGAGACGGTAAACCGTACGTACGCACACGTAAGTGATTTCATTTTTCATAGGATGGATAGAAGGTAGAATATGGTTGTTTCATAATCATAATAATATGTTAGTATATAATTGATACTTGAGTTATTACTTTATAATGATACAACTCATCAAGAGGATGTCGAAAAAGAATGATGTTTGAAAGAATCGGTAGAAGAGATTACCTCTTCCTCGACATGATCCCTCTAAATCTCCTCTTAAAGCACTAGATTTGGTCTTTGGAGAAGAATAGAACCACTAGAATGTTACTAGTGAAAATTAAATGGTAAATGGTAGGGTATAGATAATATTTAATACTCAATGAGCAGTGAATAAATGAGGGATAAGGTGCCCTTTTATAATTGAGGTAAGGGGAACATTTAGAAACTCCAAGAAATATTAATTTATTATAAAATCAAACCACGTATAAATACCTCCAAAATGAACAAATTTTGAAGATGATATGAGATAAGGTTGTAATATAATCAAACAATAAATTTTAGACCTACGTTTCTATCAATTTAATCTTTATCATTTTAATTAATACTCAGTTATTCTATTTTATTTAGAACTAGGGTAAGAAATATTTTAGTATTAAAAAGGTGAAATATTAAATTATTTGATATCAATTATACCACAAATAAATAACATTGAACATTTTATATCATATAATACTTATTCTATATGTCTAGAAATGTTTTATGATTTTTAAATAATCTAATAAAACAATAGTTTGATAAAAAATCAATAGTTTCAATTTTGACACTATTCAATTCATTGATTTTTAAAAATACTAAGATAAGAACTTAACTTCGAAACATCTATTTTATTATATTACTAAGAGGTCAGGGTAATATATAAAATTCATTTTATATATTAATTATTCTAAAGTATATATTTGTAATATTTTTAATAATATTTATTTGATACTTCCCTTAATAAAATAATTACTACAACAGTTTTCTGTAATTATTTAATATGATTATTTGTTGAATAAAAAATAAAAAAGTACTATAAAATAGATAATTCCTATATATTTCAAAGTAATTCTTATAATCAAATATATCTTCTGTAAAATCCTACATTAAAGATGTTATTTTAATTAAAACATGAATGTAAGAAATTTAACATCACTTTTAATATAATATTATAAGTGTTATAGCATTCCATATAGATCCAAATGGTCCTTAAATAGACCCTTGGGTGATTATTAACGAGATATACATAACCAATAATATTTGTTTAAGTGTTTCTGTCTTTTAATGGTTATTATCATTTTATTAAAAATTATTTTATTGATTTTCATCAATTAAATAATTTAGGTCTCATCAATATATAAACCTAAAAGGTAATTATTTATTTCTTAAAAACTAAAAAATAAATTTCCATGATAAAAAAACATTTTATATTTCAAATGAGTATTTATAATCGAAATTATCTTCTATATGTCCTTATATTAACAAGGATTTAGTTATTAAAATTTGAGTGAGATATATTTAACTTTTCTTTTAATAAAATATCATTATCTCATCCAATTGGATTAAAAAGGATACAATTTCGACTCAAGGATGAATTAGGTTGAAAAAAATACATCCCATGATTGTAGAAAAGTGTTAGGGTAATTTTATAATATTAGTTTTACCCTTAATTACCCAATTTACCCTTTTACTGTATTAATAAAAATTACCAAAGTTATTATTAAAAATCCCCAAAAATAAAAGAAAGATATTTACATAATTTGGAACTACTGATTCCAAATATGGAATTAATTTTTAAAAATTCAAAACATTGAATTCCAATAATTAATTTAAAGTTAATCCCATTTTTGAAAAGAGAGAATGATTTTTAAAAGATAAAACATAGCAAAAGATTGAAATGTTTTTACATCTGAATTGAGTGTAAAATTATTTACAATGATCTAAATTATATTAACTAATAAAAATATATTCTATTTATATATTAAAACCATTAAATAATATAATTTAACCATATAAATTATTTCTATAAAAAAATTTATTTTCAATTAAAATGGAATTTATTTTTAATAATCATCCAAACATAAAAGTTATTAGAAAAATATAAAAAATTCATCCAAATTATATTTTTATACACCTCATCTAAATATTTTATTTATGTTTCCATATGAAATATATTACTATGTGAAAAGTTTATTTTAATAAGGGTTTTTCAGTAAAAGGTGGCAAAAATAACCAGTTTGAAAAATAAATGTTTTTATATATAAATTAGTGTTTATTCATACTTAATAAAAAAATATTTATTGTATATACATCGAAATGATTTAATTAAGTATATAAATTATATATTTCATTAATTTCATTTACTAATTGTAATTAACTCATTTTATTCACACAAAAATAAAAATATATACTTGATTTATATTCTTCATAAATAATTTGTAGCCATTGAATTCAACCTAAATTGTCATAAGTTAGTTATATTTATTCCTACTAACCTAACGACTAGGTTATAATTGTCATTTTATGCTAATGGTCTCTCATAGTTTGTTTAAAATCAATATTATGTGCAATGAAAGCTATTAAATAATTAAAATTATTTAAAGAAAATATTTTATAAAAACATATAGGAGTTACATTGAACCCCCAATAAACAGAATTTTTTACACAAAATTCATCACTTAGAAAGAAATATACGTGGATACCACTACCTCATCACATCCTCAAGTTCCCATGTAGCTTATTCAAATTGTTGGTTCCACCATAAAATTGTAACCAAGTGAGTGGAATTGTTTTGAAGAAGTATTTTTCTACCATCCAGAATATCTCTCGGTTGTTCTTAATAAGAAAGATATTTCTCTAGTGTTAGGACTTATACATTTAGTACATGTCAAGGATCATGTATGTACATTATCAGGTGGGATATTTGGAAAACATCATGAAATTGAGAGAGATTCGGTGGAATATTCAATCCATAAGCTACATTCCCAACATGATCCAGAATTTCAAAAGGTTCGATATACCCAAGGATCATTTTTCCATTAATTACAAATATAATTAATATATTATAGGGAGATATTTGTAGAAACAAATTTTCACCCACTTCAAACACTATTAATTTTCATCGGCTGTAAGCATAAATTTTTTTATACCCTGAGATTATCTTATGTGTTGTTGAATGGATCAGACCTTTGCTTCCATTTCATCAACATGATAAGGACCTAATAGATTTCTATCCCCACCTTCATCCCATAAAGATGGAGTTCGGAACTTCTTTCTGTAGAGGGATTCATATGGAGCAATCTAAATACTGGATTGAAATCTATTATTCTGAGAAAATTCATCCAAAGGTAGGTAATGATCCCAACCACCTTTTAAATCCATAGAGAAATATCTCAACATATCATCTAGAGTTTTAATTTTCCTCTCAGACTGACCATCTAACCAAGTATGACCAGAAGTGATAAAACCTAACTCTGTATTGAGATCCTACTAAAGACTTCACCAGAACATCAAGGTAAACTTCAGATCCCGATCAGAAATAAATAAAAGTGTTAATCCATGTAATCTTACTAATTCTTTTACATATATCCTGACAAGCTTATCAAGAGTTAAATACCCTCTTATATAAACAATGTGTGACAATTTTTTAAGGTGATTAACTATAACTCATGTATCATTATGGACTTTAGATGTTTTGGGATATCTGGTGAAAATTTCGATAGTATTGATTTTTTATTTCCATTCTGGTATGGGTAATGGTTGTAACATCCCCTTATAATTATTTCTATCATCCTTAACCTTTTGAAATACTAATCCCAGAGAGACATATTTAGAAACATCACTTTTCTGCCTTCCCACCGTAAATACTCTTTCAGGTCCCTATAAATCTTTGTGATTCTAGAATGAATAGAGAATTAAGAACTATGATCCTCGTCTAATAGATCCTTATTTAATTCTAGTATGAGATGAATAAAAACCAGGTTCATGAACATTATTATTGCATCGAAATCAGGGTTGAATTTAGGAAAATTTCTCTCCCTCTTTTATATATCTACATATACCTTCTGTCCCTCCATAATCTTCATTTTTATTTATGGTTGAACATTCAGTTGATAAAGATAATATTTTTCCCCTTTCTTTAAAATTTTAAGATGCATACCCTTCAAATAAAAAAATATTTTATCTTTTTTATCCTTATCATGGATATGATAGCATGTTCCTTTTTAAATAAAACATCTTCCACCATTTTTGGATTCCCAGGGTGGTAATGTATTGAGTAGTAATAATCTATAATCTACTATGACCATATTCTTTGATGCATATTCATATCCTTTTGTGTGAAAATAAACTGTAAACTTTTTTTATATGTATAAATATCAAACCTTTGAACATAAATATGATACATCCATATCATTAGTGAAACGATTACCATAGTTAACTCTATATCATGAGTTGGGTAATTTTTTCTCATGGATTTTCAATTTTCAAGATCCATAATCTAGCACAATATCATTTTACATGAAAACACAACCCAACCCCATCTTGGATTCATAATTGTAAATCAAAAAACATTATCCGCTATAAGGCAATGTGAGAAAAGGTGCACTGGATAACCTTCATTTTAGCTCATTAAAATCTTTGTCATATTCCTCCATCCAAACAAACTTTACTCCTTTTTGAGTAAACTTGGAGAGTGTATTAGAGAATCATGATAAATATTTCACAAAATATCGATAATATCCACCCAAATCAAGAAACCCTCTAATCTCAGTTACAGTGGTTGGCCTCAACCAACTTTCAATAACTTATGTTTTTTTCTAGATCCATAGATATCCCATATCATGGAATGATGTGACCAAAAAATGGAGCTTTCTAAAGCCAAAATTAACACCTGGTAAATTTTTCAAAAATATTATCCTTTCATGGGGTCTTCAGTACAATTCTTAAGTAATCTTCATGATCTTACTTTCTCAATGGATACACAAGAATATTATCTATAAAGACTTCTAAACATTTATCAAGATAGTCTCTAAATACTCTATTAATTATATCCATGAAGATAGAGGGGTAATTAGTAATACTAAAATGCATAAATATAAATTCATAGTGTCCATACCTTATACAAAATGTCGTCTTTGATATATCCTTCTTCTTGAGCCTTAATTGATGATATCTGGAATAAAGATAAATATTGGAAACGTATTGATCTCTACATAGTTTGTTGAGTAATTCCTCAATTAATGGAATAAGAATTTTGTTCTTGATAATGATCTTGTTAAGTTCTCGATAACTAAGGTATATTATCATTGATACATCATTTTTCTTAAAAAAAGGATAAGTTCTACCTAAGGTGACACACTAGGGAATATGAATCCCATGTTAATATTATATTGTAGTTTCTTCTTCAATTCCTACAACTCAATTAGGGCCATTACATAAGGTGTCTTTGAAATAGGAATAAGAAGCTGGTATGAGTTATATTAAAAAGATAACTCCATGATTTGGTGTAGTACCTGAAAACTCTTTTGGGAATACATCATCAAACTCCCATAAAATGGGTTTATTCATAATTTTGATTTTTCACCAACAATTTGAGTTATATAAACAACATTTATAGGAATCAAGACCCATAATATGGAATAAATTTCTACTAGAAGGTCATATTCATCATTTCCTAGATAGATGATCATAGATAGATCCATAATATTATATGTAACTTCCAATCGATGGAAATTGATATGTGATTAATATAGAAAAAGCTAATTTATTCCACAAATCACATCAAATTCCACTATAAGAAGGATCACATGATTTTCATGAAGAACGTTCACACAAAATTCAGTTGGAGAAGAATTATAATATTTTAATGTGACCATTGTGCAATTAAGAGTTGTCACAACTAACTCAAAATCTAATTGTTGTGGTAATAAAAGGATACCCTTAGCTAATTCTTCAGAAATAAAAGAGTCTGTGGATCCAAATTTGAATAAAAAAATTTATACTTTAGAGTGGATGGTAAGTGTATCATTCACCACTTCATTACCATACTCTACATCACTGATAGTGATTAGATGTGACTTTCCTAGGTCTTTGTCTTTAATAGTTTACTGACGTCGATCATCATCAATAACCCTTGGATTAGGGCATTGATTGTAATAATTCCCCACTTCCATGAACATTAAAAATAAAAGTGTAGGAGGTTCATTCTGTGTATGATTTTCTCTATTTTCATCATTAGATATCTTTTTCCCATCACTTCGGCATTCAACTACTTGATGAACTTCTCTCCCAAACTTAAAACATTTGTTATTCCCTTTTATAAATTTCCTCCATGTTTCATTCCCCACATTGAGAATAAGGATATACTCATCTTCTTTTCAATGTGGTCTTTATATTTTCCCTTGAATTCTATTTTTCTCTTCTTATCAAACCCATAAGACTGATGGGTTACTAAAATCTCTATATCAACATTGAGAGAATATGGAATGATTTCCAGGTAGCTATTGAAGTCCCTTATAGAAAATTCCCATAAGAGACTTGATTTTATGCCACTAAAGAATTGATCTACTTTAATCTGAGGTTGGATAAAAATTCTAGAAGCATACCTTGAAAGCCTTGTAAAATTTTATTTGTATGTACTAACAGATTCATCGTCCTTTTTCTTAAGTTCAAGGAACTCCTTCTCCATCTTTGTTTAATGAACACTGGGAGAGTAATGATTAAAAAATAATTTCTTGAACTTATCTGATTACATGGATTAAATTTCATCAATTTGCCTCAAATTCTTGATAAGATTCCACCTTTTATCAACATCTCCTTTTAAATGATAAATGACCAAGATGACTTTATCATGTTATGAACATTCGAGAACTGAAAATATATTTTTAGTGGTACTAATCCATTATTCATCCATTTCTGGATCAAAAGACACAATAAAAGAGGGTGAGCACTACCTCACGAAGTAATCAACAAAATGTTGTTCCCACCTTTGTTCGTATAAATTTCATTCATGATTAATAGCTAGAGAAAGTTTTGTGTGAATAGAAATAAGGTTTTGAATTCCATCTCTCTTAACATTTGGTTTCTCGGGAAGATAATAATTTCATTACCCAGCCCATTCAGTATTAACATGCTCCCTCTAGGTTCCAGACATCGACTAAAACCAAGATGAATAGTATGAGAAACACTAACCATTATGGGAAAACCACATAGTAAAGAATAAAATTTCAATTTATTATATGTTATGTTTTATCCTAGGTTATTCATGATCATTTCTAAAACACTAGGATGGTACCTATACTTCATCATATCCTTAAGGTTCATTCTATGGTTTTCTCATCCTAGTTTCAAAATGTTAACTATAACTTTCCTCTGATACAAACTATTGAGACCCATGATTTAAATATATTGATATTACATCAAAATTGAGTAATATTCATTAAAAAATATAAACAATTCATGATAGTACCATATAGGTATAGTGTCTTTAGAAACTAGCAATTATAAGAAACTATTTCATAAGACATCTATATTATATCCCGCTTATTTATTCATAACTGGACATCTTTTTGACATATCTTACTTAATAAACTTTTTGATGAGATGGGGAAAAGAATCATAAAAAGGGGATATCTCAGATTCTCATGAAGGGTAAATAGGGAGATATCAATCATCTCACAATAATAACACATAATAACATAACATTTGAAAATATTATCCTGTATATGAAAGATCATGATATCATGACATGGGATAAATCATAAAAGTTTACAAGAATCGTCGAATGTAATCACAAAATTCATAAAATTAGACATGAAATTTTTTTTCTTACACATAATCATATAAAATCATTTCATATTAGTCAATGCTCATTACCACGACCATAATTGCAGACAAATTCCATTACTAAAATGAGATCACTCTACGTTCCAGCCCTGTATTACCGAACAAAGACCATTCCACATTCTAGAACTATATATCTCACGAGATATAAAAATATACCCAATTCATTAGAGGGAGATATAGTTCACACCCATCTCATAATTAAATTTATTATGTTCCCCACAAAAAAAAATCATCCATTATAGCATAAGCCAAGGAATAAAATTGGTTTCTTAAATATCATTCAATCATAACATAATCCATGTAAAACAAATGGATTTTATAAATTTAATTCTATAAAAAATAAAATAAAACAATAAGAATGATAAGGATATTATACATTAAATATAACCCTTTTAAATAATTCCATCATAGATGGAATATAATATTTATTGACCACTTGAAATTTATTATTGAGTAAAAACTCATTTCTTCTTCAAAAACATTTTCTTCTACCAAAATGACAAAAAAATTTAAAATAAATAATTTATTTTAAAATAACCATGAAATATTATAATGTAATAATTATGTAAATATAGTGTTACGAAAATATGAAAACTATTCATGCTGTATAAGTCAAAACAAAACATTATTCTCATGCTTTTTTTAGATAAGTGAAAACATTCTTCATATTAGAAAAATGAGAACATATTTCTTTCATACTTTTTAATAAAAATTTACCAATGGGAAAATTTGACATAATTTTTTTTAGAATAATACGAATAATATTACATATTTAGGAAACTAGACATGGATAAGATATGCACCCCAGTAAATACTTATGTATAAACAATCTTAGATAATAATGAGATTGTGAAATTGTCCCTTACCTTAGGTCTCATATCCTTTGTATGTATCCAATCCTCTTATATAATGATTTAAATATCGTAATTTAATTATTATAGAATCATAGTAATTTTTATGATATCATATATGATCATATTATTGTCTATTTTTTATTACCATTAGTACTTTTCCATCGTGTATTAACTACTATATTTTCTTACGCTAGTTTTTTTCAGATAAATTCTTGTTCATTTTATTAGGTTACAGTTATACCATTTAAAAAATTATATTAATATAATATATATCCTATTTATTAATTAAATTCATTTATATAATAATTATTTAATGATAATCATGTATGATGAATCACATCGCATCGTGGATACTATAGTTCGTACGTATGCACGAGAGACAATATCATTCCCATAATCATTGAATGGAATTGAAGTGGATGGTGTATAATATTTCAGAATAAATATCATGTTATAATAATCATATATAGTTATTATTTCCATCATTATAACCGTCCATATAAGGTGGTGGTTAAAAACAGATTTCACCACGATGTGGAGATGATTAGTCGTACGTACACATGTGTGGTGATTTCATTTTTCATAGGATGGGTAAAAGGTGGAATATGGTTGTTTCATGATCATAATAACATCTCAGTATATAAGTGATATTGGATTTATTACTTTTTAATGAAGAAACTCAAGAATAGGAAGTAGAATAAGAATGAAGTTTTAAAGAATCATTATAGGAGATTACCTCTTCTTCGACATTCTCCCTTTAAATATCCATAAATAACTACTGTTATTTTTTAGAGAAGAAAAGATACACTATAATGTTACTAGGGAATATGATAATGGAAAATTTTGTGGAATTATGAGCTTGAAGGCTCAATGAGTTTGGAATAAATGAGGGAGGAGGTGCCGTTTTAAAATTGATGTGACAGGTACTTTTGGAAACTCCAAGGAATATTAATTGATAATAAAATAATACCAAAGAGGAAAACCTCAAAAATGTACCAGTTTTGAAGATGAGATGAGATATAGTTTTAATATCATCATAAAATAAAATTTAGAAAAGTTCTTATATCAATTTAAACCTTATCATTTTAATTAACACTTTGTTATTCTATTTAATTTTTAACTAGGGTAAAAAATATTTTAATATTAAAAGGGTGAAATATTTATAGATTTTATGTATATTAAATGATAAATAAATTCCGTGAAAAATTTTAGACCATATAATAATTATTATATATTTTTAAAAATGTTTTATAATTTTTAAATAATTTAATAAATGATTATCTTGATAAAAAATCAATTGGGTCAATTTTGACATTATTCAATCCATTGATTTTTAAAAATATTCAGAAAACAAGTTAACTTAGAACCAACTATTTTATTAAATTATAACAAGGTCAAGTTAATCGTTAAAATCAATTGGAAATTTAAATTAGTCAAAATAATATTTATTTTAATATTTTGAATAATGTTTATTTGATATTTCACTTAATAAAATAATCACTAGAACAATTTTGTGAAATTATTTAATATTATTATTTTTGAATAAAAATAAATATTAAAATACTATGAAAAATATAACTCATTTAGATTTTCTAATAAGACATATAATTGACTATATATTCTATATAATCCCACATAAAAAATGTTATATTAATTAAATCATGAATGTGAGGACTTTAACATCACTTTAAATAAAATATTATAAGTGTCATAATTGATTCCATATGTGTTATAATGGTCAATAACTCAACCCTTGGATGGTTATGGTCGAGATATACTAGAAAAATAAAATTTTTTCTAGTTTTTTTGTCTTTTAATGGCTGTTATCATTTTAATAAAAATTATTTTCTTGATTTTTCATCATTTAAATAATTTATACATCATTAATATATAAACCTATAAGGTAATTATTTATTTCCTAAAAATTAAAAATAAATAACCAGATAAAGAAAATAATTTTATCTTCAAAAGGAGTATTTACAATCTAATTTATCTTCTATATAACCTAATATTTAGAATGATTTATTTATTAAAATTTGAGTGAGACATATTTAAATTCTCCTTAAATAAAATAAATAAAATGTCCTGATCTCATCCAAGTGGCTTCCAAATGATACCATTTTGACCCAAGGATTATTTACGCCAAGTCACACTCTTCCAAGTATATTAGGAAAAGTGTTAGGGTAATTTTATAATATTATTTTCACCCTTAATTACTCAATTTACCCTTTAACCTTATTAATAAAAATTGCCGAAGTTACTATTTGAAATGCCCAAAAATAAAAGAAAATATTTACATAATTTTTAACCACTTATTAGAAATATGTAATCCATTTTTAAAAATTTAAAACTAAGAATTTTTAGTAATTAATTTAAAACTAATCACATTATTGGAAAGAGAGAACATGTTTTAAAGGGTCAAAAATTGTAAATGATTGAAATGTTTTTACATCTAAATTCAATGTAATATTATTTTCAATGACCTAAATTATATTAAATGATAAAAATATTTTATATTTATACCTTAAAACCATTAAATAATATAATATAACCATATATATTATTTTAATGATTTTTTTCAAATAAAATTTTGTGTATTTTTACTATTCATCAAAACTTGAAAGTTATGAGAAAAATATTATCAATGCATTAAAAGTAAATTTTTATATCCCAATTCCAAATATATGTCTTTTGTTTTCATATAAAAAATATTGATGTGTCAAAATTTATACTTTAAAAAGGGTTCTCTGTTAAAAGGCAGTAAAATTATCCTTTAGAAAAATATATGTTTTATACAAAAAATAGGGTTTATTCATACCTAATTAAAAATATCAATTAGATGAATATAAATAATATTTTATTAATTATATAAAATATATATTTCATAAAATTCATTTAATAATATTCATTCAGTCAGTTTATTCATACAAAATTAAAAATATATAATTGAATTATATTTTTTATAAATAATTAGTAACCAAGGAATTCACCATAAATTTTCATAAGTTAGTTATATTTATTCATACTGACAAAATATATAGGATATCATGGTAATTTATTAGTAAGGGTGTTTCACAGTTCATTTAAACTCATGATTATGTGTAATGCAAGCTATTGAATATTTAAAATTATTTAAGGAAAATATTTCATAAAACATCTAGGTGTTATAGTAACAAAATATATAGAGGATGTAGAAGAATAAATAAAATTGAATGTACTCAGTTAATATTTATACCTATTAGTTGAGAAATATCCTTTTTCCAATAGCTTAATCCTTGAATGGATGGTATTTTGGAATGAAAAAATCAATAGGATGTGGGTAAGGAATCTAGTAAGGTATTGTGGTAGGCATTTTATGAGGTATAATTCTCATGATGTGTGGATAATATAGGTATCCTATTATAAGGTATGGGAATGAAACAATTATAATTTCATAAATGATTAAATAATATAAATATAAAAATAATGAAAAGTGTAACCAAGGAACAAATATTAGAATAAATATGTTATGGGGTTGAAATAAACTTAACCAATAACATTTGGTAACTATTGGTTACATTTTAATCCATATTTCTTAGTTAAACCACTTTAAATCCAATTTAACCTTAGCCATGATGATTTAACTTTTTACCATGATAATATAATTATATGTCTAAAAATAAAGGGGTATTTATAATAATATTTTTAAATTTTGATTATAAAATTTTAATTGATTGTATAAGATTTAAGTTCTATAGTTTTAAGAAATTACTTCTAATATTGTAACACAAAATGCATGGAAAACAATTTGTAGGAAAGGAACTGATTTAAGTGTAAAGATAATTTCACCTTGAAATATAGTAATAAATTAGTTTTCATGAATTTATTACATAAATTAATAAAATAATTAATGTTTTAAGATATTTTTAGGTATAAAAAACTGAATGATATTTTCCAACCATACCATTAAACGTAAAGACACAAAAATAGTTCTTTATTTGAATAAAATATAACTTATCCACACAAAATTCAATCTGAGTTTCTCAAATTCAAAATAATGATTTAAAATATATTTTATAATTCATTAATAATAACATTGGATGAAAAAACCCATACAATAGTATAAACTCATGTGTTAAGGATATTTTAATGTTTTACCACATGGTTTTAACCCAATTTTACCCCTTATCATGGTGATAGATTTAACCACAATTACAATTAATAAATCATAAAAATGAATGGGATGTATTTTAAAAATATGAACCTTGTGATTCCTAATATGGAATCCATTTTTTCAAATTAAATTTCTATAATTTTTATAAATAATTTTAAAATTAAACCCAATAAACGTGAGGAAAAACAGTTTTTGCATGAAAATGCATTTTTGAAGAATAAGATGGTCTTATAATAAATATCTTATTAGTAGTCATCATTAATTGAATTAAAATTAATAGATAAATAATCTATTATTTTTGTATAAATCATTCACCATAGGGATTATTTTAATTAATTAAAATGAAAACACTATATGTATTTAAAAATAATGCAATGAAAATGAATTTTAAGAATAAAAGTAAACTTATACAAAAATAAATTTTAATTTTTACTAAATTAAAATTAATAAGATTATTTTTAAATAATAATGTATATTGTTAATTTAAAATAATATTCAAGCCATTATTGTAACCATTCATTGAAAATAAATGGGAATTTTACAAAAAATAAGTATTTTCACTATTAAGTGAAAATCAATTTATTGAGAAAAATCAAAACATATCACCATAATATAATTTTAATATGATGATTTAAAAAATTATATAATTTTTTAAGTATTCTTACAAAAATAGAAAATATTATTTATCATAATTAAGTATAAAATCATTTAAAATTATTTTGGATAAATTTTATTTTTGAAGCATAAAATGTTTTTACTAAATATTGATTAATAATTTATAAATTCGTTGAAATTATACAAAAAATTTATACATTTGTTTTCATACTGTCGAAATTACTATTCATATCTCAAATTTCAATGACTAGGGTACAACAGTGACATTTAAATAATAATATTTATATCATGGTTTCTTTAAACTTGGTGTTATGTGCAATGAAAGTTATCAAAGAAATAAATTTTTTTTAAAGAGAAATATATTATAAAATCTTGTGTTGTTTCATTTATATAGATTGAAATGGAAATATTTCTTTCCAATCTTAATAAAAAACAAAATGATTCTTTCACATGTATTTCATATTTAAGACTAGACTAATGGGAGAATTTGGGTAAAAGAACTCTATACTGGATTGAGATTAAAGATAATGCCTTACATAATTAAGAGATTTACGATACAAAGCGTGTGATGAATCCATAAAATTATAGTGAATATTCATACTATAATAGAATATTCAATGACCCAATAATAAAACTACATGTTTATATTCAGTTACGAAGCTTGATATGTATATAGTATTTGTGGAGAAGTTGATGAGATAGTATAAAATGATATATTTTGGAAATCATGAGAAGATAAAGGTCTAGTTTATAGGTAAATTAAATGGATATATATTGTGATTAGATTTAAATGATTCATCAAGACTAATGATTCTAGTGGTTTAAAGGATAACTTTTATGAAGAATTAATGTCATGAGAATTATAGATATAATATTCACACATTACTATGAATATATAAGAAGAGAGATAATAGAAGAATGTGGTGAGATCTGATGTTGATACTATTAGAGTTATTTTTTATGAGTCAAAGAGAGATCTATCTAGAAATTCTGAAATAGAGTTCATCCTTGTGTGTTGAAGAAGAATAAAACAAAGAGTGTGTCCAACCTTTTTACAACCAGAGATCCTACATGAAAAGTATAAGTACTGAGTATTCTGATCTATGATAATTTTTATATTATAAGTTATAAATTAGTCCAAGAATGTCCTGAATATTTCTATACACTTAGTAATGAGAACAAAATCTTGTTCCTAAGAAATATCGTTGCTTCATTACTGATTATATTTAAGATGTGTAGACTAATAATATAAATGTAAATGACTTCCAACTTGGTTCCATATTCTAATATTTAAAAGATAGTTTTTTCATTATAATTTATTTGTTCTAGGATTATGGTTCCATGGATATACACTTCCCTTCCGTATTAAATGATAATTTATTAATAAATTTTTATATATGTGATAATAACCACCAAACATTTGGGAGGTAGTCTTCCTTCATAGAGGTTAACATATTTAACAAATCATAGTGTTCATTATAGTGATGTTCTACTTATACAACATTCACACATACTAAAGGTAAGTAAAAGAGCTAGATAGTCATTCACCTAATCATTGTATATGTTAGATAAGAAAATGTATTTTAAGTGATAATATGTCACCCACATTGATACCCTACCCTCTTATCATGGAGAGAATCTTGAGTGATACAATCATTGAAATGTTTTAGTATTCTTTCAAAAGTGGGAAAAATATCTATTTTGGGGATGAAATAAACATACTCACCCTAATTCATCACCTATTTGGGTGGTTGAGGACCTTGATGTTTAGAATTGGTGGTTTTAGATCTATAATCTCATCATATAAAAAATCCAAAAAAAATAAATTATTTTTTATAGAGAATTTTATCAACAAAAAGTGATCCCCACTATTTTATGGATGTAATTATTAAATAATGATGGATAATTTAATATCTCAACATTAATCTCCTGGATTGGATTCAATATTTACTATAATTCATGAAATTAATTTAAGTTAACCCATAGAGAGGTCTCTGAATGAAATTTAAAAAATCCCATTAATTTGGACTCAATAGAACAAAATAACTTATGTAGAGTACTCTCAAATCAGTTATAAATTAATCTAAAGAGATTCATATCTATAAAATAAACATTGTATACATTTTAAAATATTCTAAAAGGATTGAACAATGATAAATATGAAACAATTGAAGTTTTTCATAGAAACTTTTATGATTTTAAGATCTTCCCTAATAAGAAAATCAGTGGTTTCTGGAGCTCCAACATTGAGAATGTTGGATTGATAGGTGGATTTTTTGTATAAATAAAGGATATGAAAAAATTAAAAAACATTTGGGAGACTCCATCTATTAGATAATCTATAATTTAGTAAGCTAAGGAAAAAAGTTTTTGAGAGTTATATCTTGATGATATTTAAAGTATATTGGTAGTTTATGAGATGTGATTAAATATGGAATGTATGAAAAATCACTCATCTAAAGAGATATATTTCAAGGATATTATGAATCATGATGTAAACCATGAGGAAACATAAGAGTATATGAGTGATTAATTTTTCTCACCGGTAGCTTGTATGTTCAAGTGAGGTAAAGGTATATTTTAGGGAAAAATAAAATTGAAATTATTTATGTGTGGTAAAAGTGGCATAGTTGTAGGATATCATATAATGATATATTATTATGATAGTGATATATATTACATAAAACATTGAAAAATTATTTTTTAGTACCATTAAGTGATTATACCCTAAGAGGTATGGGCTAGGTGAATCTAGGTATGCTAATTTAGAATTACATTTTTAAAATATCTTATTCCATGAATATTAATAATAGTCCTCCATTTATCCCTACATATAACAACAATTTAATCACTTGATAAATGAAATTTTACTCAGCTCACATGCTCTAGGACATGTAGAATGAGTATTCAATGATAATGCGTCGATGTAAAAAACTATATGAACTACTTATATAAGATTCAAAGTGGACTCACTCCCCAAATTGGTTTATTAAACTCAAATATTTGAAAGCGCATTCCTTTAAATCACTATAAAGACTCACTATTAATCAATTCAATAATTTCCATCCTCAAAAATCAATTTTTTTTTGTTAAAACGTTATTAGTGTAGTAATAAGATTTATAAACATCATGTTGTTGATATCTTTCCCATTTTTTTAATGACATTACAATGAGACCCAAATCTACCACTACATTTATAGAATATATTTATCTAGAATTATTTCTAATTATATATCATTTTTTTCATTCCAGATATCATCATAGAATTTTTATTCACTTATTGAGATATAATTAATGGCTAATTTCTCCCTAAGTTATTCAAAGATTCCTTGATCATGAAATATATCTATACTATTTATTATATATTTAATTCTATATAATAAGGTAAAATAAAATCTCTATTTCTCACCCAGACACTTCAAAATTTGAATAATTCTGAAATCTATAAAATATACAAAAATTATCTTCACTATGGTGTAACAAAAACCATTACACTATAACATCTTGATATTCCCTCAAAAAATAATAACCTAATATTAAAATACATAGTAACAATTTTGGCCTTATCAAATATAAATATATAAATATAAAATATTACAATGTGATGAAATTATGAATAAAATAATGAGCATGACATGGTACAAATTACGAGGAATTTACTCGATCGAAAAACTAAGTTGAGTGTGCCAAAAAATGACCACCTACAATATTCCAAAAATTTATTACTATCACCAATAAGGAAAATTACATGTGGGGGGTCTTCTCTAATATGAAACATGGAACAAAAAACATCTATATCTTATATGAAAACTAACCACCACCTAGGATGTATAAATACATGTAATGAATAAAAAATTCAGGAATAAGATAATAATTATCATGTATCATGTCACATATATAATCACTAATATAGGAAAATAAATAAATTAGAAAAATGATATTAGTATGATCATTTTATGATAAGATAATGAACATTCATGAGATAAGACATTAAATAAGTGGGTTTGAAAGGAAACTATTATTTTTAAATACCACTAAGTACCACTAAACATCAACTCCACAGAAGAAAAACTTACATTACATCCACCAGTACATGTGGGAATGTGGTCCCATGTTGGGGTGAATATAAAAACACCTAGTAGATCACTTAATAAAAGGAAAGTTTAAACAACAAGTTAGCAAAAAATCATTTAAGAAGGGTGAAATTGGAGAAAAAACATTTATGATTTATATATAAGATACTCAAGGACATAGGGGAGTCCCAATCAATATATATTAGATAAAAAGGATCAAATATCATAAAAAACTGGAGGCAGTTAAAAATCCATAAGACCAATAATGTTTGAACTCAATATCATACCATTATTTTATATATCAAATACAATCACATATTCATACAATACAATAAGACCCAAAACACCCAAATTACCCAGAATTTAAAAATTATATATCACTTATTTGAATTATTTACGAGGAACCTCACCCCATCAAGAGAATTTATTTTTGTTGAAGTAATACCAACTACTATAGAGGGATATTCCCCAACACATATGGTACATGGATGGAGGACCATTATGTAATATAAGGGGCAGTAACCAAAATTATTCTACTCTACCTCTATTACATCCACACCATCCTTCTATTACCATGGTTGGGGATTTTACCTCCTAAAGTAAACAATGTATCATTTTTGTGAGTGCTTAAATCCATTTAAAGGGTATAATACTCAGAAACATGAAGGAGTATTTAATTCATCTACCGTATATGTGTAGGGATTATGACTTGGTTACCCATATGTCATCCAAATTAAATTTTTATAACCCCAAAGAAAATAATAGATCCTCATGGGTTATTAAATAATGTTATAAGTCACAATATATGATTGAAGAATGATTTAACTACTTTGGATTAAAGTTTTGTCAAGAAAGGATTATACTGAAATTACTGCATGACTTGTTCACAGGGAAGACATATCAAGAAACATAATATAGAACCAAACAGTGGATAATAGAGCAAGGAAATATGAAAAATAGATCAAAACCCTTTAAATCAATGCATAATAGAGTAAATAAAATTCATAACATAATATATATCTTGGTTATGAATTTTAATTATCCAAACATGGAATTTGATGAGGGAGACAAAAATTGAATGAGAGATGTAATGAATGAGACCTTCAATAACCATGAAAACCACTCTAGATCCAAAGTGGGAAATGAACCCAATCTAAATGAAATTAAAATTAGAAAAAAAGATGATAACTACTAAAAGTATACCTAAAGATACCTGAATTGTATCAAGTGAAGTTGGTTATCCACTAGAGTTTCCCTAAAGGGTGTGATTATAAGATACTAAGTAGGGAACCACAAACAGTGTCTTAACACATCAATGAGTAAATGAGTGTAACTAAGAACATATATACACATTTTGAAACATATAAGATTAAATAGATTTAAAATCATTAAAAATAGTAATTAAAATAGAGAAATTCAAATATATATATATCAGCTAAAAAAGTAACCCACTATACTCAAAGGGTTAATATCTTAAGAACCTACTGTGAGGAAAGCATATATTTGAGAAGATGTACGAGTGCCATACCCCATGGGAGTAAATGGAATTATATATAAAAATATGGATTTATAATCTATCACTCATGGTATACTCATGTGCTATGAACGAAATATCCAAGATTATGATTGTATAATTTGATATAAAATTCAACATGCTTGAAAAAATAAAGTAACAAAATAGTTGTCATTGAAAATATATATACATGATTTTTGTATTAAAATAATAATATGCTTCATATAATAAGGTAGTAACATGATTGGTATAATAAAATATCAACATGATAAACATAAAAGTAAATTATATGATTTAATCATATCAACCATCAATGGGGGATATAAGCATGGAAAACGTGGTAATATACGAAGAGAATAAAGACAAGTGTGTAATATTAAAACATTTCGGTCTTTAACCAAGTGAAGAAAAGGGAATAATCCACCCAACTATAAATACACACTAAATAATGAAAAGTAAGGACATATTAAAATATTAAACTATAAGTTATAACATGGTATGAAAATGAAACTTGAGGAACTAGTTAGGATTAAACCTATAGTAGTGATAAGAATAATAATATGGATAAGGAATAATCATGAGTAATTGGAATCCCAAATACACATTTTATATTTAAATAAAACACTTAAAGTTTAGATATAATTAAAAAATAATTTTTTTAAATAGAGAAAGGGTGAGTGGTTTTGGATACACATGTTTAGATAAAACATTTGGAAGAAGGGTGGAAGGAATAAAGTGAGAATAGTTTATTTAAAAAGTGTCTCTAAAAGTAACAATTTTAAAAATTATGATTCATTTAAAATTTCCCATATATTAAACCAGGATTAAAACTAAGGTAGTTTTCAATATTTAATATTAGGTGAATATTAAAACCTATGGAATTAATTATTAAATAACTCATTCCCACCATGAATTCCCAACCCCTACATCAACATGAAATAAGTATCTTAAACCATTGGATATGTGTGGTTCATTGAATTATAGTTCATTTAGGTTTACATTAAATATGTGATTTCATCATGGCCCATAAATAAGACTCAAGGGAGAACACTATATATGTTGAATAACAAACAAGTAAAGTTTATTATAGCGGCAATAATTTATATATCAAGATTTCTACATAGAGTATTAATATAGAAGACTTGCCTAACGTGTCCATTATCACAAACCAGCCCGATTCGATCCTGAACCGGTCACTTGAGTCGGTCCGTGACATGTCCCAAGGGGCGTTCTCAATCCCCCCAATATCACAAAAAGTGATGGGAATCAAAAAAATACAAGATGGAATGATTTATCCTAAAATAAATGATCCAAGACCATAAAAATAAACATAACCAAACAATCCACAAGACTGAACAGCTACACATAAATTATTAAATAGTTGGTCCATATATATAAAATGTTGAACAAGAGGAATAAAATTAAAATCTGAAAATGAAACCATGCCAGCATGAACTCCATGTGACCTCTTGGTCACCTCTATATACTAAAAAAACCTGCTGAAACATAGAGCATCTAAATCTAGAAAATCAGAATAGAAACTCAACCTACATATGAGAAGATAAGATATGAATGAGCACCAAGATGCTCAGTAGGAAAACTGAAGACAAACTACAGAATCCAAAAGACTCATTTCCCAAAGTAGTCCATAAACCCCAGTTTGAAATATATCTATAAAACATGGTTTTCACATTTTATTAAAAAAAATCATTTCCCCATTATAAAATCAAATGAAAAGACAAATCATTTCAAAAATCAACTACCATTTATAAACAAAAAAAAGACAAGTGATACCAAATCCATGCTAAAGTAAATAGGTAAATAGTGAAAGCTAGAAATAATCTAGTACAATGGAATCTAAAGAATAAATAAAAATAATTAAGTGTCCATGGGTTATCCTAAACATCCCTATGACACCCATGTGCATACTCAGTTAATAACCACCTACCGGTGTATGGTGAAGCCCCAACTTCAATAACCAACTAGTTGCCCTAACCTGGCCTCACTAATGGAACATCTCTATTGTCTTGTCTACTACTCTAGGGGGTACTAACTCGCATAATTGGGGCTAGAAAGCAACCATCACTCAACCAACTAAGAGTCTCCTAGGAACCCATGGTAGTAATTATACTGTGTAAGTAGGATACCCACACACACATGACTCACCTTACCTAACACTATCGCACTTGCCTGCCCCAAACACAGAAACTGAATATGTTAACCCATAAAAGGACATCCCCCTATAGAGGTGCCCCATAAATATATAAATACATAATTATATCTCATATTCATGTCATACTGTCGATGATTCCAACTGGGCCACATTAACATATAACTATTTAAAACACTTCAAAAAAATAAGTTTTTGAAATGGGCACACGGTTTCCAAACATCAAACCCTTTACATTAAACATAACAAAAGTGCCAACCAGGCCTTTATATTTAACGATCCAAGTTTAATTTACCAAAATTATTTATGAAAATTTTTTCCAATAAATAGAGATCCCATTTTCATTATGCACTTTCCAAACACGCCATTGAGTTTCCAACACACACCCAAACATATTACAATTTCCAATCAGCCCTTTATATGGAATACACATTATATATATAGAAAGTAAAAAATACACACAATGAACTCTATGGTTCCAAATGAGATTTCAACCATTTTACAGAACAATTTTATTTTATGAAACTTGGGACAATTCAAACCTCCCACGCTGTTTTTAAATCATGGCATGAAATTTGAAAAAAAATCATGGAATCGTTGATCTAATAGAGAGAGAAGAATAGGAGATACAAATTTATTTTTAGAAAACCAATTAATGAGAATATAACCACTCCTAATGTCATCTTCATTTGAAGGCCCACCCATTTGTGCACTTCTTGCACCCATTGATGTGCCAACATCCAATAGCAATGAAAAATTGGTCATTTCCCAATCCATCCTTAAAGATACCACCCACAAACTTTTGTTAACACGATGAACCATTACATGAAAAAACATCATGTTTCTCAAATCCACTTGAAAAAAATGTTTAAAAAATTTAAGAAAATGTTTCTAATGTTAAAAAATACCCAAAAAAATATAATAAAACCATTTTAAACAAATAAACACTTATCCAGACTCAATTACATTGGAAAAAGCATGTGCATAAATGGGAGAACATATCAAAACCTCTTTTTAGAAAGGAAAACCCATGATAAATCATTATCAAAAAACAATTATGATTGTAATAAAGGTGAAAACCCATGTTTAAGAATTAAATACTAAAACCCAACCATTTAAGGGATTGAAATCGAAAATGAAGGAAGAAAACACTTACACATAATTAAAGAAGTATCTCAAATCTATTTTCAACAATTTTTAAATAATATAAAAACACTACAACGAGTTAAGTAGAAAACATATAAAGGTGAGAATAAATTTTATGAATTAATTAAAAACACACATGTACTATGGTTGTTCTAGAATGGAAAGGAAATTTGGAAACTTTTACCTTAATCAGTTGTGGATGTCATAATCCTTCAACGGAAGGAATAACAATTCCCTGTGGACCAATGAGACACCCTATGAAATAAAAAAATGTGTGAATCAACCTAAGGCATTTGGTATTGAGTAATTTGAATAAAAACAAAAATTTAAATAGAAAAAACAACCGGGGGGAGGAATCTGCATTATGGAGAGGAGGTGGAGGCCTTGTGAAGGGAGTTCATGTTTGCACTGGAAAACCACCAGAGAGGGAGGGGTCAAATTCGATGGATGTGTGCTGGGAAAGAGAATGAAGAGGGGGTTACAACTAGAGCACAAGTGAGAGATAGGTTTAGAGGGCAGGACACATGTATAGAAGGTGGTTGGTGCACTACATGCCAAACATGATGTAGGAGGGTGTGGCAGTCAAGAGCTAGAGTAGGGTGGAGAGGCGAGGGGAGGTCGGGCTGCCGACAATGGCTGGGGTCGAGTGTGTTATTCCGTGTAAACCAGGTGCAAGGGGTGGTGCAAGTGTTCCATTTTTAGAAAATAGGTATGGGAAGGGGACTCCCCAATAGGGTTTGCCGCACCATTTTTGTAATATAATTATACTATTAATAATAATAATAATACAATGTTTAGACATTTTTATTGTAATAAAAAATTCTTATTAATAAATCATTCTTATTTTTAATAAATATAAAATGTTATTAAAAAATATTATTAATTATTATAATCACAATGATATTCATTTCATTGTTAACTATTATAATATCAATAAAATTTTAATAAAAACAAAAATAATAGTAACACGTTTCATAATAATAATAATAATAATAATATATACACAATAATATTTATATTATTTCAGTGAAAAATTTTACCTTATTTTATTTCTATAAAATTTTATTTATTTTAAAAATGTGGCAACCACATGACACCTAGGCCTATCATGTGGTTACCACCAACCATGTGATGCCTGCGCATGAGTCAAAAACCCACCAAAACTATTAAACATCAAAACTTTTAGACCAGTTCTCAACCCACACCTTAATGAGGCTAAACAAAGGAAATAAATAATGAAATAAAATAATTTAAAAGGGTTAGGGAATAAAATTATCCCAATCAGAAAAAATTATTCCCCCATAAGGTCTCTAAGCCAACATTTGACACAACTCGTGTCCATTCCCAAACAAAACCAAAGGAAACCAAGAGCCTCGGGGTGACCATTCCTTATAAACATCACACCTGACCAATTCAAGAAGAACCATTGTCCATGATAGAGGCGAGAACAAAGGGGGGTTCTACCCACCACAAGAATTTTCTATCATATAAACCATGAAACCCAATAATAACACCCCCGAGGGGGGGGGGGGTAGCATGGGAACCCCCAAACCGAAATCATTCAATTTCTCCACATGGACCGAACAACAACCCAGACACCTAAACAGAAAGATTTTAAAAAAAAAATCATGGACACCAGTGGATAAGAAATTAATTAAACACATCCCACACTATAGAATAAAATCCTCACCACAATTGGAAACTAGGGAATTTCTAGACCAAACTCAACCAACTTTCTCAATGAAAATGGAACAACTCCACAACTAGGATTAAAACCATTATCGGGAAAAATGACACACCATGACACTAGGATAGAAGAATACCCTACAATACTATAAAGACTAGAGGAAACCCCATGGAGAAGTTCTTGAACTAAGAAAGGTCGTATAAACACCTCCCATTAATTTCACAAAAACGACATCCCCCTAATGATCACAAATTAGATGAAACTAAAAATCAAAATGAGTCAATTTATTCCCATTATCAACACCCTTCAAGGAATCCGAGCAATTTAGAAAATAGACTAAGAGTAGATAAGGCCACTTGGATTTCAATGTAACGAGCTCATCATATCACCAACAAATGGAAGAGCTTACGATAAAGACAAGAATAGAACAAAGAAACTTTTGATATTTCCATCCCAAAGCTGGAAACATGATTCGGGCCCACGTTCCACACACCCTCAACAACTCATAACTATGTGCAAGCTTCACCCCAAGACCTGTGGCTGGGGAACTGATGGTTGAATCATCTCTTTCCACATAGTCTAGAATTTTCATCATCTGGTCCAAAAATCCTTCTTCCCCCCTATGATTAAAATGACCAAAGTGTTTGTACATTTTCCAACATATGTAATGTTATGACTTAGAATTCCCAAACTGGCCATACTGGTGTCACATAAGATAATGGTTCAACAAACTAGGATCCAACACCGAAGAAGATGATTTCTTAGAGGTAGGTCCCTTCGGTATGCACTCATATACAAATAAGGAACCACCAAGAGATTTGATCACCACCGACTACACCACATACTCTAACGACGATGAGACACCCCGTCTTTAATAGTCGTGAACTGGACCCACAAATAAACATGAGACATTATGAACCTTAATGACCCTGGGAGTTCCCAACAACCTGAAGACATGATCAAATTCCAAAAACCACACAAATTCCTTTAATGGACCACGATTACCTCAATAAACCTGCCAAACTTAGATGGAACTAGAAACTGGGCATGACTCATTGGAAGCATTAGAGGATTTTCATGTCGGACATCCTGAATAACATGAAATACACCACTAGAAACCTGCATCAATCCTAGAACACAATAAAAAGGAACATAATGAGCTCAAATAAATTATCTCAGAAGCTAAATGAATTCAAGAAAAACCAAAAACATCTTTTAAAAATCCTATTTCATATAAATTTTGAAAATGGAATCATTTAATAGCGACTTTCAAAATACTGAAACCCACTTTTTAAACCAAATTCAATTCCCAAAACATCATTTCCCTTTACAAAACCACCATTCCCCTTTAAATTTTAAAACTCAGTTATGGTATCTTATGAACCGTCACATGTTTTTTCATCTAATACCGCTTACATAATCTATGGAAAAGTGTCTCCACACACTCTCTATGCATACCCACACACATGTCACGCTCCAAAATGTATGCCATAGACTAAACATCTTTGTTCCTTATCAAATCCAAAGAAATAAAAAAATTCCCAATTCGAAGCACTTACCCTTTAAAAACATGCTTCACCAATTTCAAAACAATTTGAATGAATACCTTTCCCATTTAAAAATCACTTTAATTTATTTTAACACACACTCAGATCAACCTAGACCAAAACAAAATAGATACAACAAGAAACCACCAGAATGATGGACTAGTGCCTATGCATATGCCTATCTCAGAGACATGGGGGTGAGCTATGCCCCAAGTATGGAATGAGATTAAAAGGACCTTGAACCAGGAACTTGGATTCCACATGGGTCACCACCCCATGTGAAGCCGCAACAAAACATGATTCACCTCCATTATCATCCCACAACCCCAAAATACCCATGAAAAAATATTCAAATCCTGGACTACCCCTGGTAACTTGAGAATCAGTGCGAGCAAGAGCTCGCGATGCTCTTCCCACAACTACCTCTTGAGTTCTGAAAGTCTTAATATCCATATACCATATACCCCAAATAAAAATGTCCTACTATGATATAATTTTTTCATGAAATAGCCCAGGTATACCCTGAACTGGTCACCCAACACGGTCCGTGACATGTCCCGAGGGGCGTTCTCAATTCCCCCAGGATGGAAACTAGTTTTGGGCATCAAAACGTACGAGAGGGAGAAATTTATCCCAAAATAAATAAATGATGACTAGAAAAATAAACTGAACCAAAAAAGCCACAGGATTCAATAACTCAACATAAATAAATAAACAGTTGGTCCATATACATAAAATGATGAACAAGGGAAAAAGATAAAAAATTGAAAATGAAACTATGATACCATGACCACTATGTGACTTATTGGTCACCTCCAACCACTAAACTGAACCTACTCTAACCCTGAGAAGATGAACCTGTAAAATCAAAACAGAAACTCAACCTACATCTGAAAAGATAAGATACACATGGTCATCGAGTTTCTTAGTAGGAATTACAAAGATAAACAGAAAAAACCAAAAGTCCCATATCCCAAAGAAGTCTATAAATTCCAGTTTGAAATAAAACATCATAATATGGTTTTCACAATTTAATAAAACAATATAATTTCTCAATTTTAAAATCCAACAAAAATACAAATCATTTCCAAAACCAACTGCCATTCATAAATGAAAACCAAGGCATGTGATACCAAATTTGTGCTAAAGTAAATAGTTTAATAGTAAAATCTAGAAATAAACTAGTACAATGAATATTAGATAAGATATGTTAGTAATTAAGTAACCATGGGAGATCCTAAAAATCCACAATAGACCCCTGGATGTACTCGATTCTGAACCACCTTCTTCCATATGGTCAGTCCCCGAAGTCAATAACCAAAAAGTTTCCCAAACATGGCATCACTAGTTGAACATCCCTCTTGGACAATCTAAAACTCTAGGGGGGTACTAACCCCTCTTATCAGGTATAGAAAGAAACCATCACATGGTCAACTATGAGATTTCAAGGAACCCATGGTGATAATAGTGTTGTTTAAGTAGGAGTCCCTCACATGTGTGAGTCACCTTACCTGATGACACCGCACTTGCATACCCCAAACAAGGACACTCTATATGATAACCCATAAAGGGATATACCTCTATAGAGGTCCTCAATAAATATATAAAAACATAATTATATCCCATATTCTCATCATATCTCTAAAGGTTCCAACTGGTCCGCTATAACATATAACCATTTAATACATTTCACAAAACTACAAGGTTTCCAAACAAGAACATAGTTTGAAAACATCAAACCCTTTCCATGTAACCATACCAAAAGTATCAACCATTTCTTTAGCTTTAACCATCCAAATAATAATTACAAAAAAACTTAATGAAAAACATTTACAACAAATAGAGATCTTATTTTCACTATTCCTTTTCCAAACAATCCATTGAGTTTCTGACACACACCCAAACATATTTCAATTTCCAATTGGAAATCTATTTCGAATAAAATTTATCACAATACTAAGTTAAAAATATAAAAAACTATCTATAAGGTGAAAATGGGGTTTCATAAATTTCAAGGAACAAGTGTCTTTTATCAAAAAATAAACTAGTCACACTTCCCAAACAATTTTGAGATCACCCCAAGCCATTTGAAAAAACACAGAAACATTTATCCAATAGAGAGAGAAGAAAAGTGGATGTGAATTCCTTTTTATAAAACCAATGCTTGAGAAGAGAACCTCTCACAATTTCGTCTTCATTTTAAGGCCCATCCATGAGTGAACTCTGTTCACCCATGGATGTACCCACATCCGACAGGAAAAACAATATATCCTTTCCCAATCCATCTTTGCAGAGACCACCCACAAACATTTGTTAACACGATGAACGATTCCATGAAAACCCACAATGTTTCTCAAAGGAACTCAAAATCATGTTTAACAATTTTAATAAAATTCTTTTAATGGTAAACCTTGCCCAAAATATCTAATAAAACCATTTCAAAGTAAGAACTACTTATAAAAACTCAGCATAAATGGGAGAACATCTCCAAACCGATTTTTATTAAGTTAAATGCATGATAAATCATTACCACAAACTAAATATTATTGTAATAATGTTTATAAACTAGTATCAAAAATTAAATAATGAAACCCAAGAATCAAATGGATTGAAAATGAAAATAAAGGCCTGAAACACTTGAATAATCAAAGATTTGTCCCAAATCTATTTTCAAAAAAATTAACTAATAAAAAAATAGTACAATGAGTTAACTATATCAATTTTAAAGGGGAGATTAAATTTTAAAAATTAATTTAGAACACACAAGTGATATGGATATTCTAGGAAGGAAAGTAAATTCAAAAATACCTACCTTAATCATGTGCGGATGTGACGAAACCTTCAATGGAAGGAATAATAACACCGTGTGGACTAATCACACACCCTAGGAAAAGAGAAAAATGGGAAAATAAACAAAAGGAAGTTGGGTTTGATTAATTTGAATAAAAAAAATTCAATGTGAAAACACATCGGGGGGAATCCATGCACCGGAGAGGAGGTGGAGGCACTGCGAGGGGGGTTCAGGTTCACACTAGAAAACATCTGGACAGAGAGGGGTCAGGTTTTATGGAGGTGGGATGGGAAGGGGAAAGTAGAAAAGGGGCGTGGCCGGAGCACCAGTGAGGGAGAGGTCTGGAGGAGAGGCTGCACATGCACATGGGGGGAAAATGCATTGTAAGCCAAATGCAAGGGATGAGGGTGTGGTGGTCGAGAGTCCGAGAAGGGTGGAGTAGTGGGGAGAGTTTGAGCCACCGGCGCTAGCTGCGGTTGGGTGGGTTTCTCCATGGAAACCAAAGGAGGGGGTGCAGTTGTGTCATGTATAGGAAACAAGGAAGAGGGGGGGGGGGGCGATTCCCTGAGGGTTAGCCTCAACCTTTTTTGTAATATAATTATAATAATAATAAAAAAATACATTATTACACTCAATAATATTAATATTATTTTGGTGCAAACATTTACCTTATTTTATTTCTATAAAATTTATTTCTATAAAATTTTACTTATTTTAAACATTACGCAACTTCATGACACTTGGGATGACCATGAGGATACCGCCAATCATCTGGTGCCTGCGCACGGGTCTGAAACCCACTAAAACTAATAAATATAAAATCATTTTGACCAGTGCTCAACCCAAACCATGAATAGGCTAATCCAAGAAAATAAATGATAAAATAAAATAATATAAATGGTTCGGGGTGTGACATTCATTCCTACCCATGATTAACATTAAAAAACTAAATAAGAATTTATATTTTGAGAGATATGTGACACCACAAATAAATATGTTATACAACTCTTATTCTATGTAAAGTTATATTAATAAATTTAAATATTTACATGGCATTAAAAAAATATAGTTGATATAATAATGTTTTTATGATAATAAATTTGAAATAAATATTATAACAAGGCATCACATGACCCATTAAAAATATATCATGAGTTATATCAAATTTTCATATAAATCCATTTATCTTTTGTTCTAGGAAAATTAATAAAACTTTATTAATGGTTTTGAGATAAATAGAGGGAAAAAATGTTAAAATAATATCCTAAGAACTGCCTAGAGGTTTGAGATAAACTACTAATATCAATAAAAAACATTATGAATTTCATTAAATACTAGAAAAAACTAAAAACTATATATGTAATTTCTATCATGATCTATAATACTTGAATCATGAAAACAAATTTCCACATTGAAAACACACTGAAACCCCAAAAAATCTTGGTATAAAAAAACCTATAATCATTTTATTAATATATCTAAAGAAAAACCAATTTCAATTAGACTAAGGAATCCCTAAATGAAATCCCTAAGTCATGAAAATCTAATATAAATCACTTCAAAATTTATTTTCATAAAAATTAGGAATAAAAACATGGAAATTACCAACCTTGTTCTTTCCTAACTCAAACACAAGGAAACCCAAAAATTAAAATGGATTTTACCATGATTATAGTGAAATTAGAAACCATGGAACAAATTCACAACAAGGGAAATATTTTAAGAGTCATAATAGGAAAAGAAGATAGTATTAAGTGTGGTTTCCAATAATTTCATAATGAATAAATTCCATGAATATACCATAGATCAAAGGATAAATAGGATATTGAGAAGTTATCCAAAAGAAGTACAAGGAAGATCCCCCATCATAATGGAGGGGAATGGGTTTGAATGAAACCCCAAAGAGGGTTAAAAGGATGTATGGAAAATAACCAAAGTTAAATACTTTTAAAAATAAAAATAGGCCTATACCTCAGAGTACCTGGTATGGGGCCATAAGGTACTTATTGGAACCCCCGGATACCCACGGCCTCATTCCTTTACAATGAGTACCAATTTTACCCTCACTAGGTAATTGGCACCACATGTATTCTTAACATAGAGGCATGCCTACCATGAAACTTCTTAAATTAACTGAATAGACCCAAAAACCGTGGAACATATCCAAAATATCCAAAATATCACCATAAAACATAAATTCTAAAAACTGAATCCTAAAATGAAAAACAACAAATGACAAACCTATCCTTTATTACGCATTACTTCATGATGTATTAGATAAGAGTGCACATAATACAACCCAGAATATTGAGAATTATAGTTTAATTTGGAATTAGATACATTAAATAACAACTTAAAATAGGGAACACATCATTTTTATTGAATACATACTTAACATGATCTTATTATTCATTTTTAGTTAGAACTGCATGGGATAACATGGGAACATACACAATTAATGTATGAGATATAATGCCCAATATGGGAATAATCATGGAATAAAATGGAGAAATTAGTACATGTTATAAAATATGAATATTAATGAGACCAAAAGGGCGTAATAATCATATTCATGAACAATGAGGCCTTATATAACAAGATAAAATAAAAGAAACATGGGAAATCTAGAAACAACTTTAAACATGGAATCATAAACAAAGTTCAAGGATAACTGCCATGAAATAATGGTGGAAAATATTTCATGATGAATTAATTCACTTCCTAATCCATTTCATAATGACTCAAGATACTAAAACACAACCCAATGCATTGGAGCTCTATATAATTGTAGGTTCACCTGCCACGTAAATTTCATTCACATGCATAAGTGTTCCACATAGATCCTAAAACATGGAATCTTTTTTCATCAAATTTTATTCCATGATCTTGGAGTGTGGAATAAATAACTATGAGTATCCAATCAATGAAGTGTATGTTCATAATGGTGAACACCCATGATAGAAAATGAAAACTAGTACTGACCAATTTTTTGGAATGGAAATTCATAGTTAAAATTAAGCAGCATAAGGAGATAATATAAATGATTGTGGGAGGGAATATTGAGAGTAAAATAGCTATCTTATAATTTATAAATATTAATGGAATAAATAGAATATATGTAATAACACTTACTAACATTATAATTAGTCATTAAATTCACAAGTTAATAAATATTCCCGAATAATGAGAATAAAAAATGATCCCTTACCATGAAAGTGTGATTCCAAAATCTTAAGAGGAGCCTCTTGAGAGATTAGGGGAACCTTGGGAATAATATAGAGATATTATGTAAGTGTAAGTATTTTATCCAAGTATTTTTAGTGGAGAGTAATGAGATATTGTGTGGGTTTATATTAGAAAATATAGGAGAGTTATTTATTAATTCCAAAAACATAGGTTCTGGAATCTATAAAATAAATTAATAAAAACAAAAAAAACCCTCACATAGTGTTTGACCCAGTATTCTAACACATAGGAATTATCTTCATTCATTTATAAGGTTAATGGGTGAAATAATTAAAATATTTTCCTTGGTTATTTGAATATAATCATGTTCTTGTAAAATTATTTTATACCATTAAATATAATATAGGTACTGTAGTATTTATAAAGGATTTAGGAAATTACTAAAATAACCTAAAAATATCACTATTTCAAAGGGGAAACATATATTTATATGTTTATAACCTTAATATTATTTCTACACCACTTTTGGTTCATTATGATGTCATAATACACATCATATATTTATACAGTATTAATTTTTTACAGGAAAATTTGTATGACTTGGAAAATTAAGAATAATTCACCACTAGATAATTTAGACATTATAATTCCAAAAATAATAATTATAATATCAAAACAATATTTATTTTATCAAAATAATATTTATTTTATCAAAATAATATTTATTTTATCAAAATAATTTTATAAATATATTAATTTTCACATTTTAAATATAATTGTCATTTATTGAAAAATGCTGGGTTTTTGACAATTTTTTTGACCCTTGAAAAATTACATTTTACTTCACAAAAATTATAGTGTAATTTATATTTATTGAAAATTATTTAATAATAATACTTTATTATAATATTTTTTTTAAAAAATCAATTAATTCAAGAAAATAAACTTCATAATAGAAATTTAATATTATCCAAAAATACAACTTTTGTATTACTATATCAATAATCAATTTGGTTTATAACATAAAAATAAAAAGCAAATATAACCATTATTCTATTGAAAAAAACAATATAAATATTCATATTACTTTTTTCCCATGTCCCCTTCTTACATCATAAAAATCCATAAAGGTTAGGTTCACGATAGGGAACATTCAAGGGGTTGATTAGCGTATAGGGTTTGGTCCGTGATCTTGATGAGATTGAACTTCTCACATAAACTGTTTCAATCATGCATTATTTGATAGATACCAGTTTATGATTGATCAAGGAAAAATACCAGTGATGCTATCTCCAAAGGAATATATGATAAATGGGATTCATACGGTACATTCCAACTAGTTTAGGCTATCACTTACTTTTTCTCTGACAATTGGATATGTTAAAACCTTATATTTATACTAATCATATGTTCACTATTAAATGTCAATATTATAAATTTTCTTGTGGATTAATGGTATTGTAAATCAAAAAGGCTATAGTAAAACCAATAAAGTTATTGTGTTTTCTATAACCATAATACATAATAATACATTTAATTAAATCACAAAGGGGAATTTTATTTTTAAAAGTATGGGTCTTTACAATCATCTCCCCTTTAAAAATCTCACCCTAACAATTTTAATCTCACACACTAAAAAAGATGATTGTAATTATTTTTTATAAACTCCTCTAGATCCCATGTCACTTATTAAAATATTTTCTTCTCCATAGCACATTGGCTAGGTGCATAGTCTTATTTTTTCAAACCTTGTCTATACGATCTAAGTTCTTCCTCGAATACTCCACATGTGAGAGTTCATTCCTCAATGGTACCACCTATGGATTAAGTAAATTTGACGGTTCTAGTATGTACTAACACAAGGGGGATATGTGGAACAGATCATGTACTCAATATAGCTTAGGGTGGAGTTCTAGTCGATAGGCTGCTGCTCCGATGTGATTAGGTATCTCAAACAGACCGATGCATGTTGGAAAATTATTTCCCTTATTCCCAAATCTAATGAATTTATTAAATAGAGATATATAGAGGAATAACTTGTCTCTAACCTCAAACTCTAGGTCTCATAGATTATTATTTGCAAAACAATTTTTTAACTCTGACCATCCTTCATACACTAATGAATAGTCTTGGACTTTTCCACCATTTCCTTGACCATTTTAGGACCTTGGAGTTTGTGTTCCCCAACTTCATCCTAAAATGAAGTTGTCCTCACCACTTCCCATAATGGGATTCATAGGTGTCCATTTGGATTCTTAAGTGGAAAATGATATTTTTATGAGAAGTTGATCAGCAGAAGATGTTTATCCCATCATCATTTGAAGTAAATTTAGAATTATATCAAAAAGCCCTCAAGGGTATGGATAATACACTCAGATTGGACATCAGTTTGAGGTTGAAAAATCGTGATGAAGTTAAACTCAGTATTTAGAGCATGTTGGATAAACTTTTAGAACTTAGAGGTATATATTGGAAGTCATTCAGATATAATAGATAGTGGTAATCAATGCAGCCTCACCACTACTATAATGTATACTCATTCATGTTTATTGAGTGATATTTCATCATGAATTGCATTGAAATGAGAAGCCTTTGTAAGATGATCCACCACAACCCATAAATCATTATATCTTCTAGATGTATTAATAAGATGAGTGAAAAATTCCATGGTTATGTTTTCCTTTTTCCATGTAGGTATGGGAAATGGTCGCATTATCCCCTAGGAATTTTTCCATTCAAACATCACTTACTAAAATAGAAGACACCATGATGTATATTATGAGATATTCTTTATATTATGATTCCTAGTATAAATTGGGATTATTTTGTATGAGTAATGAACTAGTTATATCTCATGTAAACCACTTTATCAATCATAATTTATGACTGATAAAGAATTTGTTGGGGTTTAACATGTTGTGGTTCACTAATCTCGTAATATGATATTTTATATCATTAAATGTGATATAAAAGGAATTTTTTTATTATCTCAATTATGAATTGTATTCTTTGGTTTATAAAATATATATAAATTAAAATAAAACTCTATTTTTGGATATTTATTAATTTATACAGTTTATGAACATATAATTAAAGAAAAATTGTTTATAGTAAATAAATGTTATGAAAAATCTATTAAATAAATATTCCATAATAATAATTATTAACATTAAAATACACTATTTAAATTATATTCCATGAATTATTATTTATATATAAAATGTTTTTTTGGAAATTATAAATATAATTTAAAAACTATTTATAAATTAATAAATAATAAAAAAATACAATGGAAATTATATTTAAATTAAGAATTTTTTTACATTATTTAATTTTATTCTTTTAAATAAAAATTTTATTATTTGATATATTTGTTAAACTATATCAAAATGGGTTTTGGTAATTTTTATGATCAATGTTTTAAATAATATTTAATATTTTATGATTAGATTATATAAATTTTTTACATAATAAATATGGAATATAAAATTTTAAAATTTCTCTTAATAACATATATTCGAAATAAATTCCATATAAAGGATTGATATATAAAAAATTATATTGTAAAATAAAATTTAAACTGTTACTATTAATTTAATTATGGAATTTCCATAATATATCTAATAAATTATAAAATATTTCTAATTTTTATATCTAAAATTTATCCAATATTTTTTTGTCACTTTTATAAATATATGATTTATTCATTTATAAATATTTTTCCTTAACATATTCATGTATAAAATTGTGTTCTTATATATATATATACTATAGTTTAAATAGTTTAACTACTTCTATAAATTTTCATAGATGTATATAAAGGATTATGTTCTAGTTGTGATAATTGATTTAGTTTTCTTTCGACCTTGACTTTTTCTTGTATTAGGTTATAGGATTGAATTTAAAGGTTAATTATTTTTTATACATATTTTTTGTGATAATTATGTTAGAATTGATTTCTCTCTTGAGTAATGTATTCTTAGGTAGAGGGTCGTAGGGACAGACTTCTCACCAGCCTAGAATATTATACTTTTCCTAAAAACATTTGGGTCGGTTATCTACCATTCTAGTATTTGTCATGTGGGTATTGTTAATTTAATATGATTCATTGACATTACTTGAAAATGATTCATGTAACTAATGGATGAGATGAATTTGGACATGTATGAATATTGGTGTCTTTAAATATTAGTTAATGACATAGTCTATTAGTTGTGTAAAATGTTACATGTCAATATTGTTTGAACAGATAGATCTGATGGATTAAGTAGGTTTCCAAAATATATCAGTAAAAGAATTCATAGATGTAAAGAGAATTAAATGAGATAATATTGTGTGATTAAATCCCATTTAAAATACAAAGCATTAGATTACCTCCAATGATATCATTTTCAAGACATGGACTATCCAACCATGTAGGTTCTTTCCAATGTAGGGTGAACATGTATTATCTTCTATAATAAAATAAAGTAATGGGTGACCGTAATTGGATTAGGTGACCGTTATTATTATTTTATAAGGGTAATAATTTTTTAAAAGACCCTACAAGGATTAGACTTCTAGAAGAATGGTGTTTAGTTTGTTGATATAATATTTATGATAAATATTTTTCCACTTGACCATTCAAGAGTTGTATATATTATTTGATTGAAAAAGTTATCTAACTAAATAATTAGTTGCAATGAAACGAAACAAAGGGGACTCATTGATTCATGAAATATGTATCTTAGACTACTAATGGGTATGCTGTTTTTAAAGGCATTTCCATTTTAATATCATAAAATTTAATAAAAGACCTTATTAAATTATTCTAAAACATGATACTCATCTGATAAAAGATCTTATTCTAGATAGATGCCATCATCATCATGAAAATTAAGATTGAGATCAATCTTTTAAAATAGATGCTTATTGTGATCAACCCATAAGAATGGTAACATTTCTAATGTTCTTAAATAATAACAATTCTATGTGTTAGATAAATACATTCCTATGTTACCAACTATAAAAGTTTTAAAAAAAATATCTAGATGCTTACAAGAATCATAGAATTGTTCACTCAATGTTTCACTAAGGCATGTTCTAGTTATAAAAATCATTCTAAAATAATAATTTCAAATTTTCTAATAATTTGAATGAGTTTAAGAATATTTTATCCCGTTTTTTCAAAATATTGAGATAATATATACTAGGGAATGTGATGTATAGTTTCTGGTGCTATATTTATAGAATACATGGGTAAAAGTTAAATATAAATAAAGAAATGTTAGTTGTAAAGTCCAATAATGTTTATTTAAGTATCCAATAAAGGTCACCAAATCAAAAAAAATTATCAAGAATGAGGATTAATTTTTAAATGGGATGAAATTTTTTGAAATAAATAAAGGAGATTACTATTCTTTGTGGAATGAACATATTAGGTGCAAAAATTAAAGAAATCAAATCATTGATTTTTAGAGGGTATATGATACTAACTGTATGTTTCTAAAGTGTTCTAAAAACAAAGTAGTCAAAATTAAGTAATGTACTGATAGAGATGATAATTTTCATTAAAATGGTTAAACATATAGTTTTTTAATCCTATATTTAAAGGCAATGAAATAATTCATTCTTAGATGGATCTAATAGAAGGATATGTGTGTTCATATTATTCATCTTATATAAAAAGTGATGTGTTGTATTAATATTTTTTATAAACTATAAGATATTATTAATCAAATACAGATGTTTTATAATTCATTATATTATATGAAATGTTTGAAATGAATAAAATAATAAATAGTGTTTTATCTAGGATAAATGTTTTTGTCTTGATTTTTGTTAAAATATATGTTTTTTATTCTCCCCTATAGTGGAATGTTTTAAAGAATAATATTTTTTTCAAGATAATATAACACTAAACACATTTAATTCTATATTTTATGTGCATATATTGGTCTATTCATTATATATTCCTGTTAAAAGAGAATAAATGATATTTTATATGAAAAAACTAGGTTTTTATATCTTATGATAAAACACTGAAGATGATATAATGTCCAAGAACCTATTTGGTGTATATTTAGAAATAGAGAAGTTAAAATTTAATAGATAATGAGTTACTCTCGTAAAATAACAATGTTAATATAATTTTCATGGAAAATGTTTGATGGAAAGGGTTCTAAGAAAATTAAAGATAAACGTAGAAAGAGTTTAATGTATAGAAGATATGTCAATAATGTATCATCTTATTACTTTTTCTAGGTACTCCTAAACCCCTATTTTGATCATGATTTGGTTGGGTTTCGTTTGAGGATGACTCAGGTGAAATTTTGAATTTTTTTGTGGGATTTTTGGCCATGCACAGTTGGTGAATGATTTTCCAAAACCATGCACAATGTCAGTGAAATCCATTAAAATATGGGTAGTGAGGGATTTCATGGTTGGTGCATGGTTTGAAAAACTATGCACCCACCGAGGATAATCCATGTAACCCTATACCAGGGGGCACATGGTTATGGTACATGGTTTGTATAACAATGTGTCTCTACCTAGATAAGCACACATATAATATTTAATTAATCCATAAATTTATTTTAAACTCCCGAAACCCACGGTTTAAGTGCCTGATATGCCTATATGACCCCAATATGATTTATTCTTTTTTCGGAGGCTCCCAAGAGGTGATTTTGGCCCCTAAAAACCCCTCAAGAAAATAATGAAATCTAGTTGAAAGACGTTAAATCTCTTCTTGGTAATTTTCTTCTTCCCATTATATTTCTCCAACTTTATCATATCTCCTACCTAGGGTTTTATGGATCTTCATGTTGTTGCGAGATCTAATAATGTTGTTTTAGATCATGAATCTAGGTTTTATTGTCATATATTATTGTCAAATATTATGTGTTGGAGGTTCCTGTTATGGGCATTGTGTTTTTTAATCCATTGATCCTCAGGTCAGTGGTTTCTTTTATGATGGCTAATTTAATTATTCCTAAATTTCTTGATTAAAATTAACGTGTTTGATTTAAATTTAATTTCATTAAATTAGTTTATTAAAAAACCAATTCCGTTTAATTGGGTATTTCAATTTTATTTCATATAAAATTGGGGAAAACCCCTAATTCCACTGAATTGGGGTGTGATCTATATTTGATGGAAATTTTTAGAAATTCAATTGTGGAATTAATATTGTGGTATTTAAATTATGAAATTGGATTGATAAATTAAATTATGAAAATGATTTCAAATTTTTATTTATGAAAATGGATTAATTTTTTCTCATATAATCTCAATGGTTTTATCTTGGAAAAGGTATTATTTAAATAAACACCAATCTATTTGTTTTTAAATTGAAATTTGAATATTGAAACAGAAAATGGGTCTCATTTTTTTAAGATTTTTGAAATAAAATTCTCATTCTTGAATGTTTTTAGAGAACATGAAATCCAAGGTCGTTAGTGAGTTATTGGGATAACACTCTTTTCACACTTTATAATTGAAACAATACCTATTGTGATAGGTCACATCCCTGACGGGGTGGTGATGAATCATCTTAGACTAGTGTCTAAGGGACGTGTGTGTATATATATATTTTTGATTCACCATCGAGTGTGTGATGTGTTGTCTCTTGGAACTATCGTACCTCATGGAAGATGAAATTGTTTCTCGTTGTTAATATTTTTATATTTATTTCATTTTATATAAACTATTTTACGCATGGATTTTGATGTTATTTAAACTATTTTATACAAATTTTTTATTAATCCATTTCTTTTATATATTTCTATAATTTCAAATGTAAAGCATGATTGTTTTTACTATGATTTTGAAAATTCATTCTTTTTTATTTAAAATTAAAATCTTTATTTGGTTAATTAATTATCGAATCTTTTTATGGAATCCATGCTGAACCTACTGGGATTTTATCCCACACACTACCCATGCCTTCAGTTTTTTATAGATTATATACTTCAAGGTTTGAGAAATAGTAAATCACCACTTGAATGTGGTTCTGGTTGTTGATCCTTAGGCTTTAGAGTTGTGTCTACTTGTACTTGGGTGGTTATCCTATTTTCTGGTACTTTGTGGTTGAAATTTGGGTTATTTATACAAATTTATTGTCTTCTAATGTTCTCACCATGGATTTTATCTTGTATGAATACTAACATTTACCTGTTTCTTTAATTGTGCTTATAGAAAATTCATTCCCACTTTTATATTGTATAATTCCAAGTGTTAGTTTCCAACCTGTGGGGATCGGTAACACGCATTGTGACAAGTCAGGTCCAAATCAGTTATTGGGTTTCTAGGGTACTCGATCTTGTTCATGACATTTAGAATCAAAAATTATTTTGTCATGAAGTTAAGATGTTTTAAACCACATTCATGGATTTGAACATTCAGAATATGATTCAAAATTCTCACTAATATTTAACCTATCTTACTTCATAGATATTACTCAATTATAAGTTTCAGGGGAGGGATTTATTATATATTCATATAGTTAGGTAAAAGGAATTATATATATTTTTAATATGTTTAGAAAAACCAAAAAGGGAACTAATTATACGGATGATATGGAAGTATATTATATGTGAAATGTTAGTCAAGAAAATATATTTTATATTTTATAGATTATTTAATCAGATTAGGAATATAAAATGTATTATGTTATAGAAAGGGAAATAATTACTTTACCATTCATTCATGTTTTCTATATATATGTATATATAAATATTTCATAAAGTGAAATGATAATTAACCTCCAAATATACGACATTGTGTTATCATGAACTGATGTTATTCATTGATTATTATTATTGGTTGTGAATAAATTTTAATATTAAAATGAATATGATTATTATATCGATATAAAAAATGCATTCATAAGGTACAAAACATATTTTTTGTGCTAGATGACCTATGGGGTATACAATATAGAGTGTTATACACTGTGTATTTAGTATATCAGGGATGAATTGTTCATATTTTAATTTCCCTATACCTGAGTATGGTGAAATACCTATCCTTAGAAGCTTCATACTTTGGTACATTTCCTACATAGGTTTTGGGGCTTAGCTAATTAATGGGTGGTTTGGTATATGGTGATCATGTGATTTGTTGGAGTCTAAACAAGATTTTATTTATCCACTCGTGTGATGGGTATCTTATCGTAGACCTTTATTGTGATATGATTCAAAAGTTTATATTCATACCTAGACAACACATATGATGTGATTATCTATTGGGTGAGGGGAATGTGATGTGATCATCCCTAAAGGTGAACGACATATGATGTCAGTATGAAAATTATATACTCAAAGAATTTAAAATTTATAAAAGACTATACCCGGTTTAAAAACTCTGTTTATCATAGTTACTCGATTTATTAAATAGTTAGATCTTATGAGAAATCATTATTTTATATAATGGTACTTGTTGATACAATTTTCAAGATATATTCGTTTGATGGAGATCATGCTATATCTCATTGTAGATTGAGTTTAATTTATGTTTTAATAGTGGATTCTATTTTATTATAATTAGGAATTCAAGAATTAATATTTTTTTCTGTTCTATGAAGTCCAATGTGCCACAAATTGTGGTTTATTTTACGAGGATTTTGTTTCACTGAGAGAGTTACTCTAATTTTTTTATAGTTTATCCAAAATTAGTATTTTATGGGTATTCACAAGTTATCATATATTATGTGATACAAGGTGAAGATAATGATAGTTTCCCAAAAAAATTAGAATATATCCTAAAGTATTTTTATTATAGGTTTATAATGTATTGAATACGATGTGATTGAAGCTAGGTCTGGCCTTTTGGGAATAGGAATGAAATGTCAATTGTTTTTTTATTGATAGATTCATTTTGAAAAAAACCTTACTTCACCAAAATTTAAAAAATATTGGGAAAAAATTTATTCATTTCATGAAGAAATAAAGACCATTAATCACTATGGTAGGCTTGGGAACTACCAATGATACTAAAATGGTGATTCTAGAAAGATACGTGGAGCAAAATCAACTCCCTAGAAGAGTATTCTTTTTCAATTTAGTGAACATTGTGTAAATGTGAACTCAATTTAAGGTTCTATTAAAATAAATGTTTTCTATTGTGAATATTTGTCATTGTGGTTTCTATTTTAGTGATATTTGTTTCCAGTGTTATGGAGTTCTTTTTTTCCTCATCTTATTTTGGTTTCATGACCTTTGAGTGTTCTGGAGAGTCATAGGGTTCTAGGAGTTCTAATTTAGCAGATCCCTTAATATGGTGTGGAGACCACCATATGCTAGATTTCTTATTTGATAAGTATGGTTTAGTCATTAATTTTAAGTGTTTAGACTCCATTTTGTGAGATTCCTTTTTTTTTTCTGAAATGGTAATATCGAATAATGTTTGATGCCTGACCCAACCACATCTATGACATAAATCATTGATATTTTCCCTTCAGAATTTTTTTTGGGGGATTTATAATATTTTTTAGTTCCATCATGTGAGGAATTATCATTATATTATGGTGTTACTTGGTTTGGTGAACTCATTATCAAAGTTTGTCACATTTCATTTCTTTCAATTAAAGTTGGTAGTGAGGCTAGTGATGAATTTTAGATGTTACATTTAGGATCCTCTGTGGTTGCTAATGTATTTGCAGTTTTAAATAATCTTATCATAATTGGGATTCAAATGGATTCCTTAGGTATATAATTATATTCTATGGTTTTAATTCATTTCTTGGTTATTGGGTATTTTAGTTGGATTCCTTGGAAATCCTATCTGTATAAATATTTCATGTGAGGAAAGTGTCATGGTTGGTAGAATTATCAAACCATCGACCTATCAGTACTATATTATTTTGTTTATTTCTGAATGTATCTGGTTTATCCCTCTTCCAGTTTGAGTTATCCTAGTGTTTTGAAGTTTCCTTGAGGCACATAGTATGTATTATGGATTAGGTGTACGGTTTAGAAAAATGTGTGAAAACCATGTCATAGGTATTGTAGTTTCAGTTGATTTGACTGACAAGGTTTGTGCATGGTTTCTTCTTACCATTCATCTGGACCATTTGTAGTTCACTAAAAACCTAGTGGAGGGTTCAATATTGGCTCGTTATTTTGAAAAACACACATCCAAATTGAGTGAAATGATGAGATTATTTAATATTTCAAAATTTACCTTTTTCCATTACTTGATTTTATCCTAAAAACTCACCCCTCCCCCACCCTTTTGGCTCGCACAACTCTAGGGAGATCTCCCAGTCAGTCCTCCTTTAAAAACCCTGATATTTTTAATTAGGAACATCATGATGGGTAGAGTATATGACTCATAACAACAAGACTAGAATATGATTTACCATCCTATGTCTTTAAAAGGTAATTATATTTTTGTAAATTCATTCTCTTTGATACCTTACAATGCACACAACACCTAGTTTAAATGAAAAAGAATAATATATTAAAATATTATTATTTAAACAAGACCATTATAACCTATCCATTAAATTGTACAGTTTGAATATGAATTACTAAATTATGAAACTAATGTGTCACACATTTATAAGATAAATTCAATTGTTAACTATGGATGAGAAAAAAATAAGAACCATTTGAAAGAGAAAGAAATGTTCTCTGAAAAAATATATTTTTTCTAAAATGCAGTTCAGTCACTCTTTGCACACATAGTTTTAAATTAATTTTTACCAATTTTAGAAAATTTTCTTTAAAAAATTAAAATAATTTGTTAAATCATCATATCCAAATGATATTATTTATTTTTATTCATTTTTCTAAAAATTTTCATTTTTGATTAATATTGTAAAATGGTGATTTCTGTTAAGAACAATTTTTCTTTTAAAGAATTTATAAGTCCCATTTTATTATAATGTGTTTTTTAATAGTAAAACTAGTAAAATTATATATTAATTAATCCAAATTATTTATTTTTAATCAATTTCATTTTAAATTTTTATATAAAAACTTTTTAAATTATTGAATGTTTTTCTTTTGGATAACTGTTTATTCCATACATATGTGGGTTTAAATTTAAATTAACGTATTATAATTCAATTATTTTAATTTGAAAAAATGGATTTGATATTTTTAATCATCATAATTAAAATTATCTAATATATTAAATTTAATTTTTAACCATAATTAATATTAGAAAAAGTAAAATTATTTACCATGGTTAAGTTAAAAAGAGATTTACTGGGGGTTATAATGAAAATATAAGGGTAAAAAATGATAGAAAACATGTATAATTGATATTATATTTTCATATTTATACTTAATTTATTATTAGGTTCCAAAATAGTCTATTTGTGGTTATTTTTATTAAGAAAAACAAGGGTGAAATGTTTTCCTTTCAAAAATTTCAACTCTGTCCTATCCCTAAATTATAACAAGCCACCCCCTCACCAATCATTTAAACACATAGAAAACCCATTAATTCCAAAAATACTTTAAAATTAACTTATCCACTTTCCTAAACTCTTAATATATAACTTTTTTAGCTAAAAATACATCATAGGAAGTATTTTTGTTTTGAAAACAAAAATATGTTTTCTTAAGTATAGGTAATGTCCTTAACCGAGCCTTTTATTTTATTTCTACATCCACATCCTTTAAATATGATTAAAACATGATGATGTTACAACCTATGAATATTATACATACTCATATTTTTTACATCAAGTTAATGACCTACAATAATGTCAACCTTCATCAAATGTGAAACAGAACCATTGATCATATGTGTACGAAAGACAATTTTCTCGTGAACCGACATAATTAATTTTCCATCATCGTTTTGAAATCTGGATATTATGATGTATAAAATCTTAATATATGATATTTATGACATAAATATACATATTTAAGTATAATATCATATATACACCTTCTTACATTCTATTATGTAGAGAATCTATTAACGTCATTTGTGTGTACAATAGTCTACCGCCTCGCAATGAAATGCGATTAATTTTTCACTAATGATTTTCATGGGAGGTAAAAAAGAATATATTTAATGACTATATGTTATATATATATATATGAAATGATATTTATTTTGGAAAATTAATAAAAAAATCATCTTCTTTATCGTTTCACCCCTTATGGAACTGATAATGTCGCTAGTGTGTACATACAACCAATAATCTCCAAAAAGTGATGCGATAAATTCATCATGATCCAAATTCAATAATTATTATAAAAATTTATATAATAAATAAAATTATATTCATAAATCTATTATAATTATGAATTATATTTAACTTATCCTTTTTTCATGATCCAAAACATTCATGATAAAACATGTATGGGAAAATAAGTTAATTAACACAAAAAACAATAGTGATAATGAAATTATATTAACAGACTGGTAAAAAGATGTTTTGAAAGTATAATATATCATATTTTAAATATTAAAATTTTTATGGTATAAAACAACAACATTTTTAACCACTATATATGAGGTTAATGGGTACTCAATTGAAGGGCATCACAAGGTAAGGGGTTTTTTAACTGAATTTTTATTCATCATGTTATATGACTACTTCATTTATTATATTATTTAATTTTATGTGTTAAATGAATTATGAAAAATTTATGTTTTATTTTTATATTTTTTTGTGGATATAAATTTTTAAACATAATAAACAATTTGATAACTCTAACCTCAATGATATTAACTTTAAAGTTTTTCATCTCAAATTTCATTCTTTGAGACACATGTTCTATTATGCACTGAATTTCTATTGAACTGTGTAAATAATTAAAATTTAAACTATATATCATTATTAATTTCAACATAATAATATTTTATTCTACAATTCATCTATATATTTCCTAGTAATTTATTATATAAAAGTTACCAACATAGTAAGGTATTATATTTTGATCTCATTTTAATATGGATTTCATTTGAATAAATTTTTATTTAAAGAAGTTATTTTTTATTATATAATAGACACCTTCATTTTTCTTAAAAATTGGTTATTTATGATATTTTTCAATTAATATTATCATTTTCCTTTCTTGTTCACTTTAAAGGACTGAAAAATGTTTTTAATAAAATCTCACATCATTTCTATCTGTGGACAAAAAAACATCTTCCCAATCTATGTGTTCTAAAAATGTTTTACTCTGATTATTGAAATTAATCTTTACCAAAAATTATAATTTTTTAAAAACATTTAAAATGAATATTCCTACCATTTTTCAAAATAGTTAATTTTTCTCTTTTCATACAAAATATTGAATGAAGTATTCATTTTGTAACGTAATCAGTATGAATGGAACTATTTTTTCATCATGACATCTCAATGTTTTAATGATTCACTTTTATGTTTAAAATTTTATTTAAGAAAAATATTTCATGTTTGAGAATGATTTATATTTTAAATAATTTTTTTTTTGAAAATGTAAAGGATATTTTCCCCAATAAATGTTCAATTTGATCTATCAAAATCATTTTATATCTATGATGAAATCTTTTATGTTACTGAATGTTAATAGATTATTTTTCTCAAGAACATTTATTATATATTTTAGTGGTATTATTATCAAAAAAACCATTGATATTATTTATTACATCCAAATTATGTATATACATCACTCACATATACAAATAGTTCATTATCCCTTACATAATGGGGTAATACATGTTTTCATATAATTTATCAAATTAATTCATTATGAAATTTTCTTTTGATTATGATATAAAACAATATTATGAAACCCATTTTCTTTCCATTATTAATTATTATGTTATTCTTTATGATTGATTTTGTTTATGTTTATCAGATAGATTATAAACATGTTTTGATGGGTTCCCCAAGACGGTGCACTAATGAAATGGGTAATATTACTGTCACATTATATGTAATGTTTCAGATTAAGGAGTAAACCCTATCCATTATGGGACTTTTTAACTTTGTTATATTATCCAAGAATTTTTCCTTGACTCATGTTTATTCCATGTTATATGTTTCTACTACATTTATTATGATTCCATGATCTTATGATACCATGTTATTTATGGTATCCTTCCATGAAAATAATCATGATATTTCCCTTTTATGATATCATGTTATATCTTTTAATCACATTTTTGGTTCTTAAATAAGATTATTACATTACCTGTATTTTTATATCACCCCTTTCTCTATTTATTCGACATGATATCCCATGATGTTTTAAGAGATGAAATTTATTTTAGGATATCATTATAGAAGGCTAAAATATGTATTCTATGTTTATGTTTCCCTTAATACAATTTGAACCTAGTATTATAAATATACTAGGAAATTAATATCCTTGTGTTATATGAATATATATTTATGTGTACGATTAATATAATAAAATGAGTAAAAGGAATGGGTTCCAGAAGTTGGTATCAGAGAAAAAGGAAGGAATACGACCCCCGTTAACTATATTGTATAAGTGTTGGAAGAAGTATGGTTCTTCGCCCAATGGATTCATGATGAAAGGGATACCACTAGGGATGGTGGTGTGTCCTGCCCAAGAGGTGTAGCCACCCATGGTGTTACCTATTTGGTATTAATTATATTCATCTACAAATAATTCTAAACAACCATATTTTGTATCATAAGAATGGTTTATTTAATCTTTGAATCTGGGATGCGAAAACTTTAGTGAGAACCCTATGTATAAGACTAAAAATTATAATAAGTATATGACAATATCCTAGATTATTTTTGAATTATATAGAGAGTGATTTTCAAGAAATTACACTATTATAAGGATATTATAATTGGATATGGTTCTGGTACATATGTATGTAGGGGTAATAACTCCAAAAATATTCACCAAGCATGACTTGCACATTACATGGGACATAACAATAGGACTTATTGTGCGACTGGTCTTACACTTTTAGGGGATATGCTTTTTAAATTCACGGACTCATTACAAACCTTCATGAATAATTTGAATATATTATGATCATGAATGACCTGGGATAGAATTATGGTGTATTAGATTGAAATGAATGTATCATAATTTAGACATCTTAGAAATATTTTTTCCTAATTAATTTTTTTAACTCTATTAATATTATTTCTCACACTATGCTTTATGGTTTTAGTCATTTGTGGTAACAGGGAGGAACTGGGTTAACATTGAATGAGATAGAAAATTATTTTATGAGAATCCAAATGGGTTTATGATTGGAGTAAAGGATATGATTATTATGCCTAATAAGTTATCACGATACATGATTAACAACATTCATATTAACCAACTCTCGAACTCACCAAAGATGAGAAGGATAGAGTCCACTAAGTGTTTAGGTGGTGGAGACCATGGAGAAACGAATATTCAGTTTTCTACATCATGAGAATGTGGGATGAAACACTAAAGGTAATATCTCAAAATAACAATGAGATGTTTTGGGTGTGAAAATAAGGACACATTGAAATTAATTTATAAGGAAAAATGAAAATTTTAGTTAACACAATAGATGAGAATATGAGTACCCTTAAGGTACCATCTGTAACACCCCGATATTTTATGAGATATATTATTTTTAATTTCTTTGATGTCATCTATTATACACTAGACCAATATTAGCTTGTACTCTACGCAGCACCATATTAGCTTGCAGTATATGCAACACTATTCATGGCTCGTGTTACACACAAGTTCAAGTTCGTTTTTTTGAAATTATTCTACGAAACATTAAGTATAGATTTTTTTTAATGTATAAATAAACTAAGTTTTGATTATGTTATACACAACACCAAACAAAGATTTCATTACACGCAGCCCTGACCTGGCTTGCATTACACGCAATCAAGACCTTCCTCGATAGCGTGTGTGGTACACAATACTGAGTTTCACTAAACGAGATATTATTATAATATTATTATGAACTAGCCATTATGAATAGTAATACCCAATTTTTAAAATTTCATAAATTTTATCTTTCAAAATTGACTTCATTTTTGGATTCAGAATATTGAAATTAGCCTAAGGTGAATTTTTGGTATTTTTCTGAAAACTTTCAATTTTTGATTAATAGTGAAATCACTAGAGTGGATGATATAATATCTCATATGTCATATATTTCATTATTATTTATTATATATACTTTATAATCATTCTTGAGTAGTTATCATGGAGAATGAATCTCATCGCGTTGTGGAGACGGTAATCCGTACATACGTACGAGCGATGATATCATTCCCATAATTATTGAATTGAATTGGAGTGGATGATATAATATCTCATAATCAGTATGATGTTATAACAACCATATAGTCATTCTCATAATTTTATTGAACTTTTCACATAAAAGTTCAAGAATGATTATAAAGTATATATAATAAATAATAATAAAATATATGACATGATAAAGCTTCTGGATTTATGTATATATATATATATGTCATCTACTTACTTCCATTCAAGTCAATAAGGAAAGGAAAACAGCGTTCATGCGTACGTACGGCCTACCGTCTCCATGAATGGTGTATTTCATTTCATTTTTCTATCTATTATATATATATACCTAATATATACGATATATAAAAAATGATTTAAATTATAGAAGTAATTTAATCATGATATAAGTAATAATAATATCAAGAACAACAAGTCCATACACATACGATAAATAAAACGATTTTACCCAAAATGCTGCTTTAACATGAAATTTACAAAAGAACAGGTAATATAAAGACATAAGTGAACCATATATGATATCATAACAATGAATATGATTATTTAATAAGTCAATGAAATGATTTAAATTAGTATACATGAGGTTTGGACACGTACGAAGCATATCAGGCCTAAGGTAAGGGATAAATTTTCCAATCTCATTTTTATCTGAGATTGTTTATTCGTATATATTTACTGGGGTTATATTTATCATCAATTTCCCTGTTTTCTAAAAATGGTTTCATGTATGTTTAAATTCGTTTTTACCCATTTTTGACTTTTACTACATGGTATGTAAGGAATCTTTCTTTTGTTTACCATATGAGGTACTTTTTGACTTTTCTGACAAAAGTACGAGAAGAATGTTTTTTTTAACTTATACAGCATGAACGGATTTTTACGGTTTCATAAAGTCTTATTTTCATAAAGATTACTCCACAAGATTTCATGATTATTTTCAATAAAATCCTTTTCTTTTAAAATTTCATGTCATTTTGTGAAAGGAAAATGATTTTGAAGAAGAAAGGGTATTTTCCTCAAGAATTCATTTCAAGTGTTTTATCAAAACCATTTTCTATCTAAGATGAAATTATTTCATATGTGTATGTTTCAAGTATAATGTCTCTATGATTTACATGGTTTCACTTTTCTTATTATGAAATGATATCCATTTGTTTTATATGGATTATGTTATGATGTGATGATGTTTATAAAACCCATTTTATTATTTGGGTTATGATGACTGATTTATGTTTATGTTGTGGAACACGTAAGAATGGTTTCATTATGAGATGAGTGGGACCTATATATCCCTCCAATGCATTGGGTAAATATTTCTATCTCATGAGATAGAAATGGCTGGAACGGTAAGTTAATCTGGTTCAGTGATACAGGATTGGAACGAGAAGTGAACTCGATACAGAAAGGGACTTTGTCCACTAAGATGGTCTTGGCAGCAATGCCTTGGCTACTATGGAAATAATAACATGTGCTTCATAGTTGACACAATTACATGTTTTATTTCCATGATATTTTATCATGATTAATGTTTCTTTATGATCTATGCCTTACTTACTTCCATGTTTTATGTCATTTCTCTAGATTTTGATGTTTAAAAATTATGTTCATGTTTTTTTAAGATCAAATGTATATGATTTGTTTTATTTTCTCCATGCTTACCCTTACTGACCATTTGAGCTCACCATTTAAATGTTTTCATTTCCCCAGGATATAAAGAAAGGTTTTAGGTAAGAAAAAAAAGGAAGATCTTTACGGGAGATGTTGAAGATCTTTCACCCAAATTAGAATATTATATTCCAAGTTTCCAAAGACACTAAACTATTACGGTCCTTTGGTGTCTGTTTTTGTTATGTATTAATTATTCCGCATAAATTAATGTAATGTCCATGTACGTCAAGTTTGGGTCTCGACAGTTGGTATAATAGGATAGGATTAGTTAACCTTTGGAAACTAGGATGTGAAAACATTAGTGAAATCCCTTGAGATATTTTTAAGGTATATCTAGGGATGTATCAAAGGTTAGGTATAATTATAGGTTACAGTCCTAGAATTATGATAATGATCATGAATAACCTAGGATTAAACCAATGATGTTAGATATTGAAAGTCCTCCCCTTGATTATGTTGTTTTACTAGCATGTTTTTTGCCTCTCACACTATTCTTTTTGGGTTTTAGAAAATGGATGGAAATTGGAAGATTCATGTTAATAGAGAATATGATGGACAATGGAATGATATTCTTCATGATCAATAAAATGAAATGGGATTTGGAAGGTGAAACATCATTATTATACCTAATCATAAATCTCATAATATGATCAATAATCTCAACTTTGGAAAGTTTCCTGACACAGTGAATAAGAGAAAGAAGGAGTTTCATGATGATCATAGAGGAAAGAAAGTTCAATTTTCCTCATGCGAATCATGCGGGAAGAGACATCAAGGATAATGTTTCAAAGGAACTGGAAGATGCTTTGGATGTGGAAAATAAGGACATAAGTCCAATAATTGAAAAGGAAAAGGTTCAGTTAACACCCTGGACAAGGATAATGGTATTTCTAAGACATCAACAACGGTCAAATGTTTTAAATGTGGAATGTACAGGCATTATGAAAAGCAATTCCCTAAAGTAAAGTCTCATGAATAGAATCAACATGGTCGTATGGGTAGTATTTATGTTGAAGATAACGAAGAGACTACAAATGATATGTGAGATGAAAGAATTGTTGAAGCTCAGTCAATGGTTTAAGAAGGTAGTGGAATGGATTATGTTTATCAAGAGTTATGTTGTATAGGAAATGGTACTATGGAATAAAGACACATCTATGGATTGTTATACTATGGTTTTTTATAAAGTATTTGAAAGTAAATATTTAATGGTACCAGTAACCATGAAAGGTTATTCAGATATTTTTGGAAATTATATGATATGTGCATAATGAATGGATAAGGAGAAAATAATATGTTTGGTAGTATTCATGAGATCATGATTGATATAAGGACTAAGTGATATCATGGTTTAAGTATATAGATTTTTTGGGATTTTGGTATGTGGAAAGTGTTAACTTTTAACTGCATTCATGTTTTCACTAAGGTTCAAAAGGTATTCATTTTTCAAGAGAGTACATGATTAAGGTATTAACATGTTTGTAATGTGACCAACAAGATATATCATATGATTTATGGGGGATACATGATTGTATTCACATGCTCGGGAGATGACATTTCTAGTAAGTGTTTTCTTTATACTATGAGCTTGGATAGAAGTATTTTTCATAATCCTAAAGATTAGAATGAATTATGTTATACATAAGATAGTATTGTTTAAGGATATAACTTTTTTTGATACTATTTCAAAAATGTTATAATAATTTAGTTTTAGAAAAAGGGACAACCCGTCACGTCAGACAAGGTTGCAGGAATTGAACCCACAACCGAAGTGTGACATGCCTTTATCACATTGGCCTACATGAAGTCCCTGGTTAGTATAAATTATTTTTAATTTATTATGTGGTATGATATATGATGTATAAGTCCAGTTTAGGAACCATATACGATTAATCTCACCATAGATGGACTTATGTATATTTAATAACTTTTTCTAACCTTTTATTTGAGATAGATAGAAAGACCCACCATTCTGTCGCATGATCTGCTAAAGCTTCACGAATGACAAATTCAACTTCATTTATTTAAGAGATGAAGTGGAAATTGTTCAAGGCATGAACAACGGTGAGATTGTACTAAAATCATGTAAGTATTTCTTTTAATTCAACAATTCTTTAAATTTAGGGAAATGATCTTGAAAACAAAAAAATGATGTCCTAGTGTTCTTATATCCGATGAATCATATGGTACCTTAAATCATCACAATTTAATGGATTTGTGATTATTGGATTTTTCATATCCATGTCCTCTACCACTCTCCAACAGAACTTGATGGTTAGTTTTTCTCCCTTATCTATATTTCCACCTATGTTATCCTATGTGGAAACCCAGTGATGAGTTAATCTAGGTAACTGTTACATTTCTTACTTTAATTTTTAAAATTATGTTTTAGTATTCCTTTTACGATGTGGGTTTCTACGAATGAAACTTTCAAGTAGTAAATGATTTATAACCCCGATGATTTTCGAGGGCGAAATTCATTTTAAGGGGGGTAGAATGTAACACCCTGAGATTTTATGAGATATATTATTTTTAATTTTTTGATGTCTTCTATTATACACTACACCATGATTATCTTGTACTATATGAAACACCGTATTAGCTTGCAGTATATGTAACATTATTCTTGGCTCGTTTTACACACAATTTCAAGTTCGTTTTGTATAAATTATTCTACGCAACATTAAGTATAGATTTTGTTTAATGTATAAATTGAATAAGTTTTGATTATGTTATACGCTACACCAAAAAAATCTTTCACTACACGTAGGCCTAACTTGGCTTGCATTACACGCAATCAAGACCTTCCTCGATAGCGTGTACGCAATACCTAGTTTCACTAAATGAGATATTATTATAATATTATTATGAACTAGCCATTATGAATAGTAATAACAAGTTTTTGAAATTTTATAAATTTTATCTTTTAAAATGGACTTCATTTTTGGATTCGGAATATCTAAATTAGCGTAGGGTAAAGTTTTGGTATTTTTATGAAAACTTTCAATTTTTGATGAATAGTGAAAACACTAGGTTACTATTTAAAAACCGAATTTTTATTTAAATAATTATTTATTTTATTTAAATTTATTCTAGGTCAAAATTGATAAATAATACCTATATAAGTTTAATGTAATTCGTTGGAGTCATTTTATAATAATTTTAGACATTTAAAAATTTTATTGAACTTTTCACCGTCTTTTACCCACCTCCTAGGAGAATTTGAAAATTTACATAAAACATAATTTTACCACTTCTGTGAATGGAATTTCAAAAATCTGAGAGACATGTTTAATATCAAGGAGTAAAATATGGTTCAATAAGAAAAAAATAATTTTTGGTGAATAGTAACTTTTTACTTTTATTTAGCACGGTTAAAAGTAAATAGGGTAATTAAGGGTAAAAATGAAATTATTATTACCCTAACACATGTCCTAATTCTATTGGATAAGTTTAATTCGACCAAAAACAACATTAGGAATAAAATATTACCCTTTAAGTCCACTTGTATTAGATTAGGACAGTTATTATTATTTTATTTAAAGAATTGTTAAAAGAGTTAAAATCAAAGTTTAATAATAAAAAAATTTAATATAGGGTTATGTATAAGATAAATTATACTATAAATATTAATTATAAAGCTAAAAATATTTCCTACATAATGTTATTTTATTTATAATTTTCAGACATTAAATAATTTAATTTATTTGTGACAAAATGATGATGTAGTAATTACCTTATCAATGAAATATTAACATAATTGATGTTATAAATACCCAAATAAATGTATTTAAAACTTTTTATGAATTACACTAATTTCATCGGTTAATATGACATGTTATTATTGATTTAATTAAAATTTTTTAACTAATCATTCTGTTATGATTTTTACAAAAATCAATTACCAAATAGTGTCAAAATTGACATAAAATAGTTTTTAAAACAAATATTATATTATTAATTGTTATTCTATTCTTAAAAATATAAGGTTCGGAAAAAATGACTTAGATAAGGTAATATATATTAATAATGAACCACTTTGGGTTCTTTTGTCTTGTTATAGTGTGTTTATTAACCATATAGTGTAAGCAAACAAGAAGACATGGTAAAAGTTAAATTATTTAACTTAGAGTTAAATCTAAATGATAAGGTTAAAATAGTAACCTAAACTTGTCTAAAACCTATTGGTTGAGAATATTTCGACCCATACCCACTTTATATTCTAAATAAATCAATTTTAATATACTATAAACCGAAAATGACTTTATTATAAAATAATATTTTAAGTTTTTCCTAAGGTGCCCTTCTCTTCCCTTATAAAAGGGCACCTCCTCCCTCTCCTATTTACACAATTTTTAGCCTTAAAGCTCTTCCAAACCCTACCCATTTCCATTATCAACTTCCCTTGAAACATTATAGAGGTTCTGGTCTCCTAAAAAGACCAACTCTAGTGCCTTAAGAGGAATCTTAAAAGAGGTGCGTCGAAGAAGAGGTAATCTCTTCTACCGATTCTTTCAAGTTTTCTTTCTTCTTTAACTTCTTCTTCCTTAGTTGTTTCATTATAAAGTAATAAAATCAGTATAAGTAATATAATGATATGTTATTATAAATATGAAACAACCCCATTTCACCTTCTATCCATCCTACAGAAAACGAAGTCACCGCGCGTGCGTAGGTTCGGAATACCGTCTCCACGCTGTGGTGTAATCAGTTTTCCCACCACCACCTTACTTGGATGGGTATAATGGTGTAAATAATAACTATATATGGTTATTATAACATCATACTTATTCTTAGAAATTATATCAACCACTATAATTAAATTCAATAATTATGGGAATGATATCATCGCTCGTGCATACGTACGGATTACCTTCTCCACGACGCGAGGAGATTCATTCTCCATGTTAACAACTCGAGAATGATTATAATGTATATATAACGAATAATAATGAAATATATGACATGATAAAGCTACTGGATTTATGTATATATATATATATGTCATCTACTTACTTCCATTCAAGTCAATAAGGAAAGGAAAACAGCGTTCATGTGTACGTACGACCTACCGTCTCCATGAACGGTGTATTTCATTTCATTTATCTATCTATTATATATATATATACTGAATATATATGATATATTAATCATGAATTAAATTCTGGAAGTAATTAAATCATGATATAAGTAATAATAATATCAAGAACAACAAGTCCCAACACGTATGATAAATAAAACAGATTTTACCAAAAACGCTGCTTTAACATGGAATTTACAAAAGAATGGGTAATATAAAGTCTTTAGTGAAACATATATGATATCATAACAATGAATATGATTCTGTAATAAGTCAATGAATTTATTTAAATTATTATACAGAAGTTTCAGACACATACGAATCATATCAGACCTAAGGTAAGGGATAACTTTTCCAATCTCGTTTTTATCTGAGATTGATTATTCGTAAGTATTTACAGGGGTTATATTTATCATCCATGTCCCTATTTTATAAAAATGATTTCTTGTATGTTTAAATTCCTTTTTACCCATTTTTAAATTTTACTACATGGTATGTAAGGAATATTTCTTTTGTTTACCATACGAGGTACTTTTTGACTTTTTCGACAAAAGTATGAGAAGAATGTTTTTTAACTTATACTACATGAACGGATTTTTACGGTTTCATAAATCCTTATTTTAAAGAAGATTCCTTCACATGATTTCCTGAATATTTTATACAAAATCCTTTTCTTTTAAAATTTTATGGAGTTTTGTGAAAAGAAAATGATTTTGAAGATAAAAGGATATTTTCCTCAAGAATTCATTTCAAGTGTTTTATCAAAACCATTTTCCGTCTAAGATGATATTATTTCATATGTGTATGTTTCAAGTATAATGTCTCTATGATTTACATGGTTTCACTTTTATTATAATGAAATGATATCCATTTGTTTTATATGGTTTATGTTATGATGGGATGATGTTTATAAAACCCGTTTTATTCTTTGGGTTGTGATGAATGATTTATGTTTATGTTGTGGCACACGTAAGAATGATTTAATTATGAGATGGGTGGGACCTATATATCCCTCCAATGTACTTGGTAAAGATTTATATCTAATTAGATATACATGGATGGAATGGTAAGTTAATTTGTTTTAGTGATACAGGACTGGAACGAGGAGTGAACTCGATTCAGAATGGGACTTTGTCCACTAAGAGGGTCTTGGCAGCAATGACTTGGCTACTATAGAAATCATAACATGTGATTAATGGTTTCCATAATTACATGTTTTATTCCCGTGATATTTTATCATGATTAATGTTTCTTTATGATCTATGCCTTACGTACTTCCATGTTTTATGTGGTTGCTCAATATTTTGATGTTTAAACATTATGTTCATCTTTTTTAAGTTCAAATGTATATGATTTGTTTTGTTTTCTCCATTATTACCATTAATGAGAATTTGAGCTCACCCTTTATATGTTTTATTTTCCCCAGGATATAAAGAAAGGTTTTAGGTAAGAAAAAAAGGGAAGATCATTATGGGAGATATTGAAGATCTTTCATCAATATTAGAAGATAATATTCCGAGTTTACAAAGACACTAAACTATTACAGTCTTTTGGTGTCTGTTTTTGTTATGTATTAAGTATTCATCAAAAAGTAAGGTAATGTCCATGGACGTCAAGATTGGGTCTCTACACCATCGATGATTGAAAGGTTTAAATTTGGAAATTATGGACATTATGAAAATCGATGTCCTAAGGGGAATTTTATTGAAGATGATTAAAATGGTTGTAAAAGTAAATGATTTTTCATTGACAATTATGAGAATATAAATAACATATAAAAGTAAGTAGGTGTTATGTAATAAATTATGAAGACCAGTTAATGGTTTAGTAATGAAGTGGAATGGTTAAAATGATTATGTACTGGAATTAATAAAATATGGGAATCGTTAAAATTATATATAATTATTGTTATATAGAAGTTTTGTATTAAGGATTTCAAATAATATATTGAATGAACTAGAAAGTTATGTAATGGAAATTTGATACTATATGAAAAAATAAATAATTTAAGGAAAACAAAATTTTGGAAATGTGTTTGATGTTGAGGTAATTAGTTGAATTTGAGGAATGGAAAGAATTATAAAGAAACCTTTAGTATTAAAAAATAGAAAAAATTTAATTAAAGAAAATATATATTTTAGAATATGATAATTATATTATAATGAACATTATAGGATCATTACATAAGCTGTCTATGGTTTTTTAAAAAGGAAAATCCCTTGATAGGTGGAAACCCATCACATCTAGAAAGACAACAGGTATTGAACCCACAACTGAAGGTTGCTAAGAGTGTATTTTCTACTACTTACCTACATGATTTACTTATTAGTATAACATTTTTTTACTCATATGGTTTTAATTTGAAATATTAATTTGATTTTGGGAAACATATTAAGGATCAATTTATTTGATTCTGGGGGTGAATAATGATATTTCAAGAGGTGATTTATTTGGTTGAAGTCTATATATCCTTTTCAATAAATTTAAAGGGTTAAAGGGAAGAATGAAATTATATTTTTAGAGATGTATGTTGAAAGGGTATGAGATGACATTTGAGGTTCAATACATATTTCATGTTGAGGTTATTGTGGTTATTTGGGATATATGGTTATTTATTTGTGGAATTATCTATGTTAAAGTGTTGGTTTCATCATATAATTTAAAATATTAATATATTCATAATCATTTTTCTTATTATCTTACCTTGTTCTAACCATTTTGTTTTTAATAAATGATGGAGGAGTAGCTTGTTACTCTATTATGGGTTTTATGATATAGTAAAATTAAATTTTAGTTCTTAAAATATAAAAATGTAAAATTGGTTATTCATTTCCATAGAGTAAGAGGTAAAGTATAAATTGGGTGGAGAAAAATTAAATGATGAAATTGTTGTCATTCAATAAAAATATATCCTGAAATTATATTTCCTAGTGTCCTCTATCTTTATATAAATGGAATCCCTCAACTCCAAGAAAAAGATCTTGAAACAAAAATGTTACCCTACTTCCTTCATATTTGATGAATAAATGGTCTTATAATTCATAAAAAATTAATGGTTTTTTTGGTTTTTTACTTTCTCATGATCATTAAATTTATTGTGATCAATTATCTCTTTCACTCTCTATTAATCCTTGGGTGTTAGTATTGTCTTACATGTCCCTGTTTCCATTTCCCACTAATTTTCTCCTACATAGAGTCCTGAAAATATGTTATTCTATATGAACATCATCAATATATTTATATCTTATCATGTTCATGTTTTATAAATCCCTTTTATGATGTGAGTTTCCAACAATGGTATTTTGAAATGCCAAATTCGTGACCTCCAAGATAAAGATTAAATTGCGAGGATACAATTTATTTAATGGGGTAGAAAGATACACCCTGAGAATTTAATAGGGGAAAATCATGTTTGATAATGAATATGAAAATAAACACAAATCATAGAAGAGAATATGACAATTTTATATTTATTATATATTTCATTTTATATAAATTCAATCTCTTTTATAGCTTTCGATTCACACAACATCGGGTTTAAATGAAACAGTGTACTCTATTATAATATTATTATTTAAACATGATCATAATATACTAGATGTTAAATTGATGGTTATGAATAGGAAAAAATAAATTATGAATCTTATTATTTAAAAATTTATAAAATAAATTCAATTTTTATCTATTTATTATAAATAAAATGAGAACCATTTTAAATAGAAAGAAATGTTTTATAAAAAATGGGATTTTTCTAAAAGGAGGATTAATCAACCTTTTCACACATAATTTTAAATTTATTTTTAAAACTTTTATAATTTTTTTTAAAAAATTGGTTAATTATTTAATTCATCACATCAACATTTTCTTACGTAAAACATTTACTATTTTTATGAAAAGGTTTATTTTTTGATGAATAATGATAAATACTGTTATTTATCAAAAACTAATTGTTCATTTATAGTATGTACGAGACATATTTTATCATTATTTGGGTTTAAAATTAAAAATAGTTCCATTATTTATTAATTAATAAAAATTAGTTCATTTTAATAAATTCCATATTGAAATTTTTTATAAACACTTTTTTAACTTTTGAATGTTTTTATTTTGGAAAACATTTTCTTCAACACATCTCTGAGTTTAATTTTAATTTAAAATAAACCACTTATGTGAGATGAATTTATAAAAAGAGACTCCATATTTTGAATAATAATAATA